>OX375794.1:13373146-18173146 GCA_947359425.1 Lagria hirta
AATATTTTTTTAAACTACAACATAGACATTTGTTTAGTAGTAATTGTGATAAAGATTTTTATTCTGAAAACAACTATGTATCTCAACTATAAGCTTACATAACAAAAACTATTTAGCATTGTAAAAAAAAAATAACACTATCTTTGGAAATAAATAATAGACAAGCTATAATAATAAAAAATGAATAACATAGAATAATAAACAAATGGCCGGAAAAATGCCGTCTAACACATTTTTATAATATTTTTTTAGTTTTTTTCTTATGTAAACCTATAGTTGTGAAACATTGTAGTTTTCAGAATAAAAATCCCTAACAGAATTACCAAAAAAAGTATATGTTGTAACTTGAAAAAATATTTTTGACAGTTCAGTTTTGAAGTCGCTAAGGTTTTTGTAGCATATTCATAAACATTTAATTAGGTGTATAAATAATTTATACCGATCTATAGATTTGTCTTTTTTTTTGAAAGACAGTTTGTGTACGTGCTTAGGTTTTATGTGCTTCCTGATTAATATAAGTTTATTTGTAGATAACAAATATTTGTTTAGGTAAATTAAAACATGTATATTAATTACTTTGAAGCAAATTCTTATTTATAAAATTGTTAGGACTGTAAATTAATTTAATAAAATTTGAATAAAGGAAATGAGAGCGATCTAATAAGACTGTATAACCACGTTAAACAGCTAATAAACTTGCTTTTGTAGCCTCATTGTTTATATAGAGTCATTGTTTTAGTTCGTCTATTTTAAGAAAATAAAGTACAGTAATAATACTTTTAGTGTGTTTTACGTTCAATCACAGCAAAGTAAGCTAATAAAGCTCGTCAATATGAATTCTAATTTCAATTGGCAGACGCTATTAAATTCAGTTTTAATAGGATCAGTGAAATCCAGAGGGAAAACAGAAATGAGTTAGTGGCTATATTACCAAATTAGCGGCAGCGACAATGGCGCTGCTATCACAATTTATATTGGCCAATCTGGAAAAACTTTGTAAACATTCATTTTTCACAAAATTAAAAATAGGGTTGTTGTTTTGATTTGAAAGATACTTTTTATATTTTATTATTGAGAGTGCATATGAATTATTACTCGACGTTATAGAGAATATTGATTTCTCTGGTAATACGCTGATAGCGTTTTTAGTGAATTTGAAAAATATGTAGCAAATTGATCTACATTGGATTGAATTAGAAAAAAAATAATTTAAAGTTTTTACAAAATTCTAATAAAGTTATGTTTTATTTAAACAAAAGTGACTTTTATAATATTGACTATATTAAAAGACAAAGTTTAGCACAAATGCTACTTGACTTAACCCAAATCAGCACGATTACAAATAGGTACAAAGACATAAACAAGTATAAATCATATGAAACAACACAATAAGATTAAACACACTATAAAAAAATTAAAATTAAAAGCCAAAAAAGATGTTGGCTTCAACTTAAGAAATAAAGAAAATATCAACTGCTGAAATTAACTTCCCAATAACATCAACAATTAGGATTATGTGAATATTGCCATTGTTTTACATGTTGAAAATTAATTCGTTTCTCAAAACCTGCTTGGAAAAATTATTATATGAGGTTATTTTAGATTTAAATTTAAGTTGGTAATGGGGTGTCATATAGGGTTATACAATCAAGCAGCATTACAGCTAAAAAGACGATAGAAAACAGATATGTGGAAACGTGGAGTATAAAGTTTATAATTATATATACCGCAAAGCGACATCATGCAGATTTGCTCTAGGTATTAGCTTTTGATGTAAAGAGACGATAGGTAGTGAAGTTGTGAGAACGGAGTGAGTGAGTTTAACAAGGTTTCATTTACGGTTCCAATACTGAAGCCAATAAATTAATATTTATTGGCTTATATTATTTCCAAATAAAACGAGCACAAAAATTGTGGATGCGCTGAATGCGAGCTTTAGAATTAGCAAAATAGCACAGCAACAAGACCATAACTGAAAGCTTTAGTAATAATTACATAAGTGCTTTCTAAAGCAAATATTTTCCACATTTAAAAATATTTTTGCAAATTTGAGTTTTTAATAAGTCTATTAAAGTTTTCAATTTAAAGTCTTTTATCGATATCTATACACTTGTGCTTTTATAGATGTATTCAATTTTAGAGGGTGGTGTTAGATTGTAGATTGTAGATTGAGAAGGGGTCGTTTGGCGCTTTCCACCTTACAGAACTGCGACCAATTTGATCTATTGTTCTTGAACCCTACGCTCATTGTTTCCCCAGGAATTCTAGACTTTTTGTAAAGCCAAGTATATTCCTAAGTGGCTTGTTTTTGACTTCGACAGGCGTTAGTCTCGCACTGTCTAAGTAGGTCAGCCTTTGGGGCGCTAGCGCACCGCAATTCCAGAGTATGTGCTCAGCGGTTTCACTTTCCGATTCACATAGTCTGCAGTTCTCATTGTCCACCAGACCCAGCTTTTTAAGGTGATACCTTACTGAGCAGTGTCCAGTAAACAGGCCTGCAATGATTCTTATATCATTCTTCGATAGAAGAAGAAGCTTTTTTGCATTCTCTGGCGAATATTCGATGAATATCTTCGCCTGTCTTTGCCCAGGAGTATTCTTCCAGTGGCGCATTTTAGTTGCCAATTCCCACCTAAGGATCTCCGTCCGTTCATGCGATTTCGTTAGGTTCGGGGCCTATTGGAGGAGCTTTCGAACCTGCTTTTGCTAATTCGTCGGCAATTTCGTTTCCTTCAATTCCTTCATGACTTGGTACCCAAATGAGGGCAAGCTTGTTGCCCATTGCCAAGCTTTTGAGGGACTGTCTGCATTCCCAGACCATTCGAGACTTAGTGTTATTTGCACTAACAGCTCTTTTGGCCGCTTGACTGTCAGACAGAATGCAGATCTTTTTGCCTTTAATACGCCTTCGCAGACATTCTTGGGCAGTTAGATCTATAGCAAGTGTCTCAGCTTGCATAATTGAGGGTGTGCTACCTAGGGCTATTGTTGCTCGGTATTTTGGACCATAGATTCCTATACCTGTCCCTTTAGTTGTTTTTGATCCATCTGTGTACCAGATAGAGGAGTTCACGCCAATTTGTGCGATTTGACTTCGAGCCGCATGACGGTCAGTAATGACTGTTTCAAACGGGGTTTCGAAGTCATGCATTATTGACATGACGTCCCTTGGTTGTTTAAGAAAACCCGGCTGCAGAAGGTCAAGTATCTTGAGGTGACCTGTTCGGTCTCCTAATTTGAATTTCTTTGATTGGGCCAGCCTCAGAGATGCTTGCAAACTCTCCCTTTGCACCTGTAGGTGAAGGGGCGTTAAGTTCAGCAGCACCCCTAGAGCGGTAGTAGGAGCCGTGCACATGACTCCTGTAATGCCCAGGCACGCAAGCCGCTGCAATTTCTGCAGCTTGCTTTGTGTCGTTGTTTCTCTGGTTTTCGTCCACCATACAAGAGATGCGTATGTGACGATGGGTCTTATTACCGTAATGTACAACCAGTGTATCATTTTCGGCTTTAGACCCCATGTCTTGCCAAAGAGCTTTCGACATGCCCAAAAGCAGCCCGTTGCTTTCGCAAGAGTCTTGTCGACGTGGGTGTTCCATTTAAGTTTACTATCTAGGGTTACTCCTAGATATTTCACTTCGTTGGAAAATTGAATCGATAGTCCTTCCAGTTGCGGAGCTTTAAGGTTTAGCTTTTTACGTCTGGTAAATGGGACTATGGTGGTCTTTTTAGGGTTAACACAAAGTTCCTCCTTATCACACCATCTTTTGATTGTGTTCAGGGCGTTCTGCATTAGGCTGGAAATGACACCTTCATGCTTGCCTCTGACTAGAATTGTGAGATCATCTGCATACCCTAGTACGCAGTGACCCCTTTGCGTTAACTCACAGAGTAGATCATTCACCACTATTGACCACAGCAAGGGCGATAAAACTCCACCTTGTGGACAGCCTTTAACCGTGGTCAGCGAAGTGTTTTCTTCTCCCAATGAGGCCGTTATTATGCGGCTTACAAGCATTGATTCAACCCAGCTTGTTACAGCTGGTTCAATGCCGTGTTTTTGGGCTGCCAGCTTTATAGATCTAAAGGAGGTGTTATCGAATGCACCCTCTATATCTATGAATATGCCAGCAACTATTTCTTTTGCCTCGATAATCCACAATTTTCTCCATTGCTTTGAGGAGGAAGGAGGATAGGCTGATTGGGCGATATGATTTGGCCTCGTCCGGAGGCCGTCTGCCCGTCTTTGGTATAAAAACCACCTTTACCTTCCTCCAGGACTGGGGAATATACACTAATGCAAAACTTGCCTTAAAAATACTAGTAAGACAAGGGGCAATGACGTTCAGCCCTTTTTGCAGTAAGGCTGGAAATATTCCATCGCCTCCGGGCGATTTGTAGGGCTTAAAGCTGTTTATAGCTCATTTTACCTTTTCAAGGGAAAAGATTTTCCCTGCCAGACGTCTGCTGTCTCTATTTGAGTGTCGGTGTACAACACTCGCGAGAGCGGGGCTTGTCTGACTATTGTTGCGTGTCTCTATGGAACCCGGAAAGTGGGTCGACATCAACACCTGTAAACTTTCTCGGGTATCCTCGGCGAATTCACCATTAGGCTTCTTAATAAGCCCTATTGTATTTGAGTGGTCCTTAGACAGCACCTTTTAAAGACGCACCGCTGGGGCGAGCTCGTCGATCCCCTCGCAAAAGCGCTTCCAGGACTGCCTTTTAGACCTCCTCAATTCTTTGTTGTATCGTGTTAGGGCTTGTTTGTAGTCCTCCCAGAGTCCTAATCTCTTGGCCCTATTGAACGCTTTTCTAGCTTCGATCTTAAGCTTGGCTAGTTCGGCGTTCCACCACGGTACGTCCCTAGAAACAGTACGCTTCCTTAGAGGGCAGCTGGTTTCGTATGAGGCTATTATTTGTTGCCTCATATGTTCAGAGGCAGCTTCTAACTCCTCTACCGTGGATATTCCGTAGTGAAGGCCTTCGAATTCAGTTCGCAGTGTCTCTGTGAAGAGGCACCAATCCGTTTTCTTTGGCACTCTACACTGCACTTTCACCACTTTGGTTGTTTTCAGTTCAAACGCAATAGTCGCGTGATCCGAAAACGATGGTTCATCCATCACTTGCCAGTTTTTGACAAATTGCGTCATGAACGGACTTGCCAGCGTCAGGTCTAGAACCTCTTGGCGAATTGCGTTCATAAAGGTTGGTTTGTTGCCGCGATTAATAATGTCTACATTGTTAGCACAAATAAAATCTAGCAAATCCTTACCTCTTTGATTATTGTCTGAGCTGCCCCATACTTCATGGTGCGCGTTGGCATCACAACCCAGAATAAGTTGTTTGTTCCCTTTCCGGCACCATTCAGTGAGGCGTTGTACTTCCTCTGGTGGTGCACTGGTTCCATCACCGGGAAAGTAGGCCGAGGCTATAACTACACTCCTCTTGCCTGTCCCAATCGGCAGCTCGACTATAGCCGCCGTTAGGTCTCCCGTGATGAACTCTGGAATTGAGACAAAATTTATATCTTTTCTGAGCAATAATGCTGCTCTTGGTCTTACATGACTGAAGTCAGCTAGAAGGCTATGTGTCCCTCTTGGGAGTCCTTTGATTGCGCCGTTGTTCAGCCAGGGCTCTTGGATAAGCCCTACGCCCACTTGTTCTTTGACAAGCCTCCAGAATAAGGCACTAGAAGCTGCTTTTGAGTGCTGGAGGTTTATCTGTATACATTTGAGACCTAGGCCGTTTGGGCTTTAGTCTCACCCTTTTTGGGGTCGGTTTCTTGACGGGGCTTTGAGGCTTTTGGTTTACCTTTTGACCCTGCCTTGGCCATTGGCTTCTTGAACTGGGGCTTCAATGCAATCTTTCCCTCTTTCCGTGATCCCGGCTTTGAAGCCGGCAACTCGGGAAGAGAGATCGATTCCACCTGCTGTCCACCAGAACCGGAGCTTTCCAGCTCCTTGGATGTTGAGCTGTGCAGCTCTTTAGAGTCAGTTTGGGCGTTAGAGATCTTTTGGCCCCTCCTCGAACGCAGCTGGATTTGTCCGAATCGGTAGCCAACCCTATTTCCCAATTTTTTTATATTTTCGGCAGATCGATGATCTACCGAAAATGCTACCTCTAAAGTTGAAGCAACCGGATTCTTCCGGAGAATTCTCCAGTTAGAGGTTTTGAGGTCCTTATTTTGGCCCTCTATTAGCTTCAGGATTTTCTCGTTGGAGTAGTCCTGACTACCTGGCAAATACCCTATAAGGATTTCTGTATGAGGCATTTCAGCCTCTTCTACAACCTTAAGGGATGCCCCTTCCCATGGCTTTAGCTCATTCTGTATGCTTTTTAGCCACTCCGCCGTCGCCGCATCAGCACACAGAAGCGCTAGCCAACCCGGGCGATTGTAGATGTGATGGAATTGAGGCTTGATAGCCTCTGACATCATGTCCACAATTTTGTCCAGTATCGCCTCCTGAGTGGCTGCAAGTTGTTCCACTGTCAGGAGCGTTTCTGGAAAGTTGGAGGGTATTATTCCAACCCTTGTGCCAGTCAAAGTTTGAGTAAAAGACGGCTTTTTAACCTTGGTAGGTTCAGCCGCTTCTTCCGCCCTCTTCTGACGTTTTTCCCCTGCTCCAGCCTTGGGAGGAGTGCTGCCATCAGACCTCGCTCTTTTGGAGCTGCCTGTGGGTTTCTGCTCCATAGGCTTGAGGGCAAGTTTTCTGGCTTCTTCAGCCGGAATACCCTTTTGCAGAAGAAATCTATATCTTTTCCGTGCAGCTCCAGAGAGACGCACCTTGGTCGCCTTCAAGTTAAGGCGTTCCAAGGCGTTTTCAGCCTCTTCGTCGCTGCTTTCGCTGTGACTTTGGAGAAGTATATTCTCCAAGTTTTCTTCAACGGTTTGGCTTGGACCTTCGCCCAATTCCATTGACTCTATTAGGGGTGAGTCAGCCCCTAGATTAATGTTTTTTGTGTCCATAGAAGGTCCCACGAAAAGCTAGGGAAAGAAAGGTCACCTGCAGCAGAGCCCCGCATGCCACAGGAAGGCTATTTAAACCGGAGGTCGCCTGGTATCCGGAGTTCGCATATTAGTGGCTAAGATTACCCTCTTAGTCATACAGAATTCGGCATATGCTGTTCCACCTTAACTTTGGGAATTTTTTATAGAGGCTGTTCTCCTCGCGGACCGGGCGGTGAAGCCAAGCCCCCGGTGCTGCTTCAGCTGCAGCCCTCTCTGCGCCTTGTGAGGGTTTGTTGCAGCGGAAGTAACCTACGGTGTTAACCAGACAAAATGGCGCATGTTTGTCTGTGGCTCAGGTACCTCGGGTTTGCCCCACCCGTACTCAAGTTGCAAGCAACTGGAGCCCTTGAGGCAGAGGGTGGTGTTAGTATACATAATTGTCAAAAAAATAATCACGTCAATGTCATACTTTTTTTATATACGCATTATAACTGCTACATCTTTGAAGAAAACTTCATATTTATTTGAAAAAAATTGTTTTGAAAAATGCTTAGTGGTTCAAATTAGAGATAAAGTGGCTTCAAGCCAAGGAGCAAAAATTTTTTTGTTACAAAAACGTCGCTACATTCAAAATAGTTATGCTACTTTGTATTTACTAGTAATAAATTTTCAATCGTGGTTTCGACTAGTTTCCGAATTTTGAGTGGAACACATAAACTCTATTCTTCTTGTAATATAATTTTTGGGTAAAAATGAAGCACTTAATTTAAATAAAATAAAATCTATTAAATTGAATTTTAAATCAAATGATTTGTTTTGCTGTTAGCAACAAAATTTCTTAAAGCTTTAAAATTTAATTTTTTATATATAAAATTAAACACAAAAGACTTAGGATAGGATAGAAAACTTTCTATCCTATCCTGCTCTTCCTTTGTGTTCCCTTCCTTCTGTCTTTGTTTCCCTTTTCTCCCTAATCTTTTTCATCCACTTTATCTCCTTTAGGAAATTTTCCATCCTATCCTGTTCTTCCTTTGTGTTTTCTTCTCTCTGGCATTGTTTTTATTTTCTTTGTCTTTTTCCTTCACTTTATCTCCTTTCCATTTTCTTTCAGTATTGTCTCTCTTTCCTCATAACACATCCTACACAGTCTCTCTTCATTTTCCGCCCAATACCTAATCTCTCTCTCCTCATTTCCGCACCTGCACCTCGCTATTATCTTTCTTTCTTTCGCACTTTCTCTTCACAGGTACACCGAGATTTCTTCTGTTATACATTTCTCATAATTCCTGTTGTACCTGGATTCTTCAATTCTTTCTCTTCTTTCTTGCTTATCTACATCCTTGTCTCTGTCACACGTCTCTCCGTTCATCCATTTGCCATCTGTTCTTAATCTTTCCACTTCTTTACTCGTATATTCATTTCTTCTGCAATATTTCTCTCTCTCATTTATCTCTGTATTCATTCGCTTTTCTTTGTAGCATTTATTCAATATTTTAATTTTTTTCCTCCCCTTCCATCTTCAAACTTTTCACCGCTTCCACTCTCAGCTTGTTTCTCTTACATTTTTTCTTTACTATATACCCAAGGGTTTCTTTGTCTACCCCTAGCACCCAACTCAGATACTTTTCTTGCACCTTCTCTATTTCCTTCTGTTCTTTTCACCCTCAGATTTATCATCAACACCAAGCTGTCAAACATCATCATTCTTCATTTAAAATTCCCTCCCCACTTTCTCTCTGCTATTCCTCATACACACCCCGTTATCTTGTTTGCTTTCTTTGCCATCTCTCTAGCATGCGCTTTGTCTGTTGATTTTTCATTAAATGTATACCCTAAATACTTAAACTCTCTTCCTCTCTCTATTTTCTTTCTTTCTCATTTTCAATCATTCTTTTCATCCTTCCTCTTCTTTTCGTTAAACACCATCATCTTTATTTACATTCACTTCTGGCTTTTTCTTTCTCACATACTTTATTAGGTTCTTCATCATTTCTCCCATCTCCCTTTCACTCTTTGCTACTATTACCACATCATCCGCAAACGTCAGGCTCTATAATTTTTCTCTACCTACCACACATCCCCTGCTTGCGCCTTTCTAAACATTTCTTCTATGTCTGCCATGTAAATTGTAAGTAACAAGGGGCTGAGCAGACACCCTGGTCTTACCCCTTTTGTTGTTACAAACCATTCACTCTCCTTCTCTACAATCGCAAATCTCTTCTACCTTTCTCACTAGCCATTCGTCTACTCCTCTTTTTCTCATACTTTTACACATTTTCTTTCTATCCACCTTATCAAATGCTGCTCTAAAATCGATAAATAGTGCATACAGTCTACCTTCCTTTTTTTTCATCTCATTTATAGCTAGATGGTTTAGGATGAATACATTATCCATAGTTTCCCTCCTTTCTCTAAATCCCGCCTAGCTGTCTGGTATTGCACCTTTTTTCTCAAACTCTTTTTTCATCCTTTCATTCAGAATTTACACATACAATTTATAGCCTGTGTTTAGCAGAGTTATTCCTCGGTAGTTTCCTACTTTACGTTTATCATTCTTTTTGTATATAGTCCCTATCCTGCCGGGAATCCCTTAATCCCTCAATCCCTCTCCTCTCCACACTCTATGCGTTCTACCAATCTTTCTATCACTCCTCTTGTCCTATACATTCAGTGTTCATTCTGTATCTATCCCTCCCCGGTGTCTTCATCTTTTTCAGCTTCTTTATCTGTCTTTCTACCTCCTCCAGCGTAATTTCTGTTTCTAATAGAGCTGTCTGGTTTCTTTCTTTTGCTGGTTCTTATATCTCTACTTTTCTTTTTCCTTCTAGCGGTTCTTTGAAAAACTCCTTCTATTTCTTTATTGTTACCTCTACTGTTTATGTACTTCCACACCTCTGTCTTCGTTTTAATAGCTTTTATTTCTTTTTCTTCTTTTTCCGGCTTCTTTTTTTTATACATATTTTTTATATTTTTGTTTTGCTTCTAGGACGACGCTTTTATTAACTTGCGCTCTACTAAATTCTCTTAACGCTTTTTGTGAGCAAAAAAATTTATAATTAAACTCAATAATTGTGTTTACCTTAGTTTATATAAGCTTTTAATGTGTAATAAGAACTCCATTTAACTGACAAGTGTCAACTTTATTGGATCTAGGCTGTTGGGTGTTAAGTGCTTTTATGCGCACTGCTTGCCTACTCCTCACTACAAATGAGTAACTTTGTCACATTACCTTTAGTTATGTCAATTATTGCTAACAGTATATTATTATTATAAGCAAACTTGATAAAAAAAAAATTTTTTCTTGTCTAATAACTGACATCGTAAAAAATTGCTGTTTTTTGTAATTCTTTAACTGGCTGCTGGTTTACTTAAACTAACAAAAAACATTGCTTTAAATCTGTTAAAAATATTGACATTCTGATCGCTTCTTTATGGTGCATAGAGTTTGAAATATTTAGCAACCAGGAAAGGTGTATGCCACTCGAATAAATTAAAAATGTTTTCTAAATAAAACTAAATTGTAGAGTCAATTTTTGGTAAACTAAAAACTTAATGACAGTTAAGATTATATAACTTAGTTAAATAATGAGTGTTAAGCATACAAAAACTATTCTCACTTTTTTCGAAAACTTGATCTAAAGCTAGACGTTAGAATGTCAAAATAGTTATATCTTTAAATCTGTATAAGTATAATATAAGACACCATAGTTGAGCTTTAAAATTGCTAACTAAAGTGCTAACAAACATTTACATTATACATACGCACAATTTATTATTGACAGAATATCATAATAAAAAATATTCAACCAAAAATCATGATTTTGGAAATCGTTACCATAACATTGTTGGTGTTATTTTTATATTTATCCAAAAACGATCTAGTTAAACAAAACGAAACGCTTTGAAAGAATCTCAAATAACAAAATTACTGAAAAAATATTGAATTTAACACCAGTAAACACAATTAAAACGCAAACATTTGTTTGGAGGCAGTTTATAGAATTTTGTGCCACTGGGAAGTATGAGTTAAATCAACAAACTTTGAAAAAACCTAGCTATTGCTCTTAAAGGCTGGGTTTTCAACATAAAGAAAGTATAACGTTGGAAGAATATAAAGAAGAAATGACAAACTGTTTCCGCTAAACTAGTGCAAAAAAAAATATTCTGAGAAATTCGGCCAAAAAATTAATCCGTTCAAAGACCAAGATGCCACAAAAGCTTGTAAAACAAAAAAAATAGCAATTGCAAACCATCTTGAAAAAAATCAAGTTATGTAGCAATAACGAGTGAGCAAATAAATGAAACTGTGCAAACCTTTGATAAGGACTCACCTAGCCAAATACAAAAACATAAGCAACAATTTAAAAAAATGGATAATTACGGTAACCCCACACAACAAAACGATTTTCTCCAAAACTACGCAAGATGGAGAAAAAACTGTCGCAGCATATAAATGGCAAACATCTAATACACAAATTGTCAAAATAAGTGTCCTGTTTGATTGCTAGAAAAAATATTAAATTAAATTGTTTTAAATCTGGAATGACAAAGAATAGAAATTTAGTACAAAAATTGTCGAGTTGGTCTCAACCAACTTAGCAAATAAACGCACTATGGCGCAGAAAGCATGGTATCTAATGTTAAACCAATAAAGGTAACTGACTAATTATTCGAATCGGTAATAAGCTGTCAGTAATTTGACAAAATCTGGAGCCAAGGCATAAGAAGTTATATAAAACACTGGCCACTCGTCAACTGAGTCTGTAACGCTTCACTTGTAGCTTAACAACGAGCATCATTACAGCATTGTAATTGATTGATCATTTATTAAATAATCGTGACGAATCTCACTTGATTATCAAAAATAATCGATTACTTGTGTCTAACTCAACGTTTTTCTTAAAAAAACACTTTAGCTGCGCTGTCGTAATTTTTCGCATAAAACGTATTGTTGGTCGGGAAGTAAAATATTCGATTAATTTTTATGCTCTTGTGATATTATATATAACATGTATAAAATTTGAAAAATGCAACTCATAATACAAATTTACTAGAATTAAGCTGTAAAAGTTAATTCTGAAAAATAGTGATTTGAGCTGCATTTTATAATTTTCGGCTACTTATAACTGGGAAAGCACTCTGTACCGTTAAATTAATAAAATGTAAAAGAGTTGCAAATTTAACAAATTTAAAAATAGCTTTCAACTATTGCCAAATGAAGTGCAAGAAATGTTTTGTTAGGCTTTGCTAATTTATTTATTTATGCAATAAACGATGCTACTCAAAAAGTCTTAAAAGCCCGTTTTTGTCAAATACAGTTTTTTGGTGACACATAAATTAAATCAGTATTGTGACATTTAATCTCACCCAATAAATTTAGAATCACCGCACAACATACCCGATTTTAATATTTTTCTTAGCATTACGTGAGTAAAGTTTGAAGCTTAAACCGATAGAAAACCAAAGTATAAAATAACTAAAACTTTCACCCTATATGTCAATATTAAAATAAAGCTTGTTCCAAAGCGTATTAGTGTCATAAGGCTCAACTTTAAACTTGCATGCTCTAATATTAAAACTAGCTTATTTATTTTCGTTATACCTACTGAATTTTTTATTATTTTTTTTTATTCTAAAGCCGGCTATTATGGGATGCAACCACTAGAATTAGATAAAAAACTCAATTGCATTAGATACGCTTTCAATACTTTTAGATGCTCTACCTTGAATTTCAAACTCATATTTTATGCACTGGAATATTTCGCGTCCTCTCCGAGGATCCACATTTTATGTTCTTCTGCCTGTTGGAAATGGATTAATATTTTACTCTTTAATTTACTCTTTATATTCTTGACAAAATAAAGTTCTGTTTTTGATGTGATGTAATAGCGATCAGACGATAAAAGGTGCAATAAAAACGTAGAAAAGAACACACAACTTTTTTTCAGTTTTATATGTCACAATAAAAAATGTCTTGTGCTCTTAAAGCGTAACTAATTTTTAAACTGCCTGTCTGTCTGGTATAACATGCTTCAGTTGCTGCGATTTTTTTAGTAAAGCACGTTAAATAAATGTTAATAAGTGCTTGTAAAATTGTCGTAGACAAAAAGTGTTTTTTAAAATTTGACGTCATAATGGACCATGCCTATAAGTTTGTGTAAACAGACCATAGTTTTTAAAACAATACTTTCTTTGAAAACAGTCACCGAGTTGATGGTGAATGGTGAATTATTAGGTAAATTTTTTGTAAAAGAACATTGATTGCTGCAACATACCGAGACGATATTTTACAGCCTTTCTATGCAGAGCTCTATAACGATGAAATAGTAGACAAGTCTTTTCAGCAAGACGGTGCTACTTCACATACCACTTACTAGACCTTGAATATGTGACTTTTTTGCAGTCTTGTTTAAAAAACTCTATTTTTTAGCAAAGCTTAAATAACCTCAATGAGTTGCGTCAGACAATAGTTGCCAAATTTGATAAGATTAATAATAATTCTTAAATTTTGGCAAATGTCACCATCGCAATTATTCAAAGAGTCTGCAAATGCTTTTGAAGACAATCAACAACATTTTTATTATTTGTTATAAATCTTATTTCTGCAATAAAGTTTATTTTTTGTTTGTTACAGTACTACAAGTACTTTCAAGTGCTTTTAATTCAACCTCAATCACGTATTAAACTATCGATTCAATATATTGAAAGTGAGGTTAGATTTAGATGTGAAATTAATAGCTGTTATTTCAATTCAATGGTAAAAGTACGTTCACAGTTTAAAGTTAAACATTCATAGCAAGCTTTAGCATCAAATTAAAAAAAAAATTGATACAACAATAATAAAACTAAAAAGTATAATTTTTTTATTCGCATCCTCTTAATTTTAATGCAACGGTCACAGCATGCTAAACTGCTATCTTGTATCGTATACATTCTATCAAATAAAATATACTATATAACAATAGAATATTTAAATCTTTAAAAAACATCTATGTATATAGAATCAACTAAAATATTTTTTTATTAAACTATTTATTGTTTTTAATGTAATAAATAAAGAAAAATGTATAATTTTTTAGCGTGTATTGGTCGATCTGTCTGTTGCTTTATAGCCACTAAATTTCTTTTCCGGTTTAAACCCAATTTTTTTTTATTTTAAGCGGTGGTAATTAAAAATGTTTTCAACGATAAATACAAATAATATAATAATTTAAAAGTTTGAAAACACCCACTCCAACATTAATTGATTGATTTAAACAAATTGTTTGTTTTAAATTAATTAAATAAATAAATTAATTATTCAATCATTTCAAAATTGGTTTTTCATAGAATTTTTTAAAGTAACACATACAAAAATACAATAAGATTAAAATTTTTCTCTCGTTTTTTATAAGGTCAAATAAAAATCGCTTTAACCGTCTAAAAATTATCTGCATTTTTCTGGTTTAATTTAATCAAAATTTGGTGATTTTGACAAAATTGAGTACTTTTTTTATATAATAATAGAAAAACATTGTAATTCGAAAATTATGCAAAAAAATTTTCTTAAATTTAAAACACACTTAATATCTTCACTAGCTTATTTTGTTCCAACTCTTTAGCACAGTCTCAATTAAAACTTCTTAAATTTTGAATAAATTTAGCCGTTTTTATAACAAAAATTAATCATTCTTTTTGTTCTGGAGTTCTCAAACTAAATCTTTAAAAATCAAATAACTTTTTAAATAATTTGACAATTTTAAAACAATATGGCATACAATTAGGTATGCTATAATAGTACGTAATAAATAGTATATTACGTACTGTAGCAAATTACTTTTGTACTGCGATCTTTTTTTATTAAGGTTTTATTGTACACCCTGTTATACAGGAATTTAAACATTCACACACACACACCCAGACAAGAGCAATTCTCCCTGTAGAAAAATGCTCTTGCCTAGAAGGAAATCAAACCCACACCTCGTCGACCAGTTTCCAACGTACTTTCGTTTGGCTAACTGGTCTATTAAGGCCTCTTTACGTAGTGTGAACTGTAAATGCAACTTTTTTGGTTGAGAATACAAGATTGGGAAAACATCAAAAACCAAAAAACTTCTTAAAGTTTCAGGTTGGTAAGTTTTTTTTATACAATATCCTACACACAAAGAAAGAAGTTAGCATTTGTAATAATTAAAGATTATTGAGCGTCAAATAACTGAAATTTCGGTGGAGTTCGTTTTGTGTCATGAATACAAAAAATTAAACTAAATCAATATTTATGCTACTAATTAATTGTTAATGTTCAACATGTAATTCAAGTAAAAACTATTTTATGGATACAACTGAAAAAGCTGCAAGTGCTGCTTCTGCATTGTTGCGACAAAGTAGTCAACTGCAAGACACAAAATAACGTACTCGAAAGTATTTTGAAAGTGGTGTGAAAACAAGCAAGTTAGTATTCATACTAAAAAATCAGATTTGTTAGCGTATGTTTTAAAAAAAAATCTTAAAACAGTATTCATTCATTCGCAGCGAGCTTATGGTGTGGATACTCAATGCTCCGTTCAACGGTTTCTCTTAGCGATAACGTCAATATCTCTAAATATTCAAAGTTGAAAACAAATTTGAAGAATAAGAATACTGAGTACTATCCAAACAAACAAAAAAAAAATTTACAATAGAAAAGACTGAAAATTTTTTGACTGAAACGCCAGACGAAATATATCTTATAATGAAAGTGGTAGCCATCATAGCTATAGCTAATGCTTGTCGCAAAGATAAGTTATAAAAATAAGTTAAAATGTGAGTTTGAGATCACAAAATACGGAAAACGGAAGATTCTTTCCGGTTGGACGAAATATTTTGATGAAATTCTTAGTAAAATTGCAAAATATTTAAATTATTAGCATTTGTTTTGCCAAATCTGTGTTACCTGTTTTATTGACAGTGGAACTGAAAAAAGGCTGGAGGATATAAGTTGTTAACAGTAACAAAAATTTCAGAATCAGTGCCCAATAAAATATTTCACGTCAGCGTAAAAGAAAGCATTCTACTTCTTTGTAGAACTTTTATACACTTTTAATCCTAAACTGAAAAATAAAAAAAACTTTTCTTTCTATAGCTTTCCGAAATGTTGTGTCTTTTTTCGGAATAGAATCGTCTAGAATTTTCAACAAATTGTAACGTTTTTCACTAGGCATTTAGAGGTATTTAAAGCATTTCAGATCCTTTACAAAAATCTGGGAATAAATGATATAATTTCCCAAAATTTTCTTTTTTCAAAGATCCATCTCCGTTTTTTATTTATTTTTTTCAATTTCTTCTTCTTCTAAAACTACACACTACGCCACAAGTTTTTTGTCTGAACTGTTTGTATTACAAACCTTTAAGGCAGCAAGTCTCATAAAGGTCACTTATAGACAATAATATTTTTCAATAAATTTTATGTTATTTTATTTTAATTTAAATTTTATTTTTAATGTGCGGAGACTCAAAATTTCTATTCTGTTCTTCTATAGTGTGCAACCTGCTTAACTGTTATATTTTTTTAATTCAGATTGCAGTAATTGGGATATAACAACTTTACTTAAGTAGTGCTTAATTGCGTCTGTAAAATCATAAAATAAAATTTCTTCACATATACATAACACAAATTTACACATGTTTTTCTTTATTAACGCATGTGCTACAATTAAATTATTTTCGCTTGTGTGTAAAAACTCTAAAAAGTGGTCGTAAAAATGTTACGAGATATATAAAAAATTATATTACAATATCACAGCTTTAAGTTGTTATGACCAAGTTATTGAAATATTGGTGATAATGAAAGCTAATGTGAGATCGATCATAAATAACAACAATATTACTATCAAGCAACTATAAGTCTACAATGTTACATAAGTTAAAATACTTTTTAGATAAATTTCTTTTCAAGAACGAATCAATATACTATAAGTTCATTTATGTAAAGTTGCTCCTTTGCTATCACTAACGTCGCTTGCGGCAAATTCGTAACGAAATTACATCGTTTCGTGTTTCCGTTGAAATATTAAAACGCTGCAGATTTTCCGCGAATTATGTCAAGGGTTTTGCAGTGTCTTTTTCGTGTCATTATTATATTAAAATGTTATTGTCAATTACATTTATAGGTGCTTTATTTTCTTTGGAAAGTTTTATTAGTCTTTTCTGTCGAGCTAATATATTTATTGGCCATTTAGTTAAGGCAACATAAAGTTGGTTCATATCAGTTAATTTATCAATGGAAAAGCGTCACACGCAACTGAACAGAGCACTGGTCGTTCGCAACAAAGGAAATTATATATGATCCCAATAATTGTGGAATTTACAGCGAGTGTTATGTTGTAGATGTAGATTATTTCTTATAATAGAGTTTTGATTATGAAAAATACTATTGTAGGTTTAGGTTGAAGCATAAATGTTTGATAGTATTTACATTTCAAACCATATTTTTGATTTTAACAGGACTGTAGGGCTTTTAATAATATTGCTTAGCAAAATAATCCTAACTGATTGATTTGGTTCTAGTAAGGGTTCTTTGAACAACAAAACTAATAATCATAGTCGCCTACATTCCACATAATTGCTTTCCACTGGATGGACATTTATGAGTGTGTCTCTGGGAACAAATCGACGTTTTTGTCTCTGATTGATTTGATTCAAAATAATGCTATATAAACTCAACTAGAAAATTTTTGATCCAATGATTATGTTGGACTTAAAATCACAAATGAAGATCTATCGTTAGTAAATTAGGACTTGCATTACTTTTGTTTATACGCCATCTTATCATTTCATGTAGAGAATTATCGAGTATTTGAAATAAATTACATTAAAAAAATTAAATTTAATAGATCTAATCTGCAAAAGCTATAAAAAGTAAGCACATAGTTTTCAGCTTAGAAAGCGTTGGAAATATTTTGGATGTCTTTGATTGAAACATTGAAACAATCAAAATACCGGTCAACATCTAAATCGATTTTAATTTTTTGGTCAGATTACACAAGACCTTATAAAAATTTAGCGCTCAATAGAATATTTTGATAGAAAACGAGAAATTTATCTGATCAGTCGCTAATAGAATAACATTATTTGCTATTTGCTTTTTAGTATTACAAAAATACGCTTCAGCCATAAAATTTTTTTTTAGTGTAAAAACCATTAAAATTTATCAAAAAAAAACAAGAATTTATATCTAGTTTAAATTTTGTGCATTTGAATTTCTATTTTTTTAATCTAAAATGTTTCTACCGCTTTTTGCAATCTGAAAACTATCTCTGAAAGCCCACTCATTGCTTAGCAATTTTGAGGTTAATTAGACTAAAATTTATAAAACTGGTAATGTAAATAAACCATGTAAAAAACTCCATAGCATTTTATATGAGTAATTAAATTTCTAGCAGCTAAAACTAGCTTTCTATGATAGTACAGGTGAACAAATATTAAGCTAATAGAAGGAATAAGAAGATTATGTAACAATTACAGAAGAACCAAAACAGAATAGTATCTTGATATAATGAAACACTTTAGTCAAAAGCTAAAAATGAGTTCTCAAACTTGATTGATAATTATTGATATAATACTGCTAAAGATTAATATTCTACATCATTTTTGGCAAAATATCTGATAATATTAATGTTTTTACTACACCTCAGAAAATTGTGAATGCGTTTTGCGATGTTAGTGTTAAACACTAATTAATAAGAGTGGCATAGAGAAAGCTGCCAAGAAGTTAACGAGGAACAATTGATCTAAGCCTAAAGATACCTGCGTTTTTTATTGTAGATTGCATTAATTGTTTATGTACCCTATTGTATCATACTATTTAAAGAAATAATCCCACTTGTCAATATAACAAGGTTTAGAAACGATTAAAAATAACTCCTTTATACAAATTAGGTGATAGCTAACTTTCAGCCGCCAACAATTTCATGTAATTTCCGTACACTCTTTGAGTTAATTTTGTCAACTATGATAATATCTTAATCTATCACTGAGCAATGCACCTGAACAGGATTTGTAAGAGGTTTACTACCACTAACTTATTAGAAGCTTGAGATAAACGGGTGCAAATTGATGTCATTCATAGTGACTATATTTCAAATGTAAACTGTTTTTTATTAGATAAATTGAAATTTTTTGGACGACGTGAAAATCTAGTATATTTAATAAAAACAGTATCAATAAATCGAGCTCGATTTGTTGATTATAATAATTAATATGTAAGTGCAAAAGTAGGTGCAACCCTTGTAATTACGTTTGCGCAAAGATAACGGTTAGATTTTCTATTGTTTATATTGGTTTTAATTAATGTTATGTAATGAAATTAAATACGTTTTTATTTGTAGATGAGTTTATAATTTTGAACTTCCATTTCAGATCTACAAACTGATATTTACTTGGTGTCAGATCAACCAACTCAGCTTAAATTTTGATAAATATGAAGATGTATCATTTTCAAAAAAGAACCTTAAAATGCATTTTTACTATAAAAGATTTTGCAATCACTCATACCATTATATACTAATAAAGTTGAGCATGTATGTTCAAGTTTTGATTCCCAGTTGTGGATTAACTCACATGTTGGAAGAGTTTCAAATAGTGCGCCCAAGCTGCTTAATTTTATTATTAACTTATAATACTCAAAATTATTTATTAATAAGATTGAAACTTGAGTATTATTGCATGGTATTAGGTAAAAGATTGGAAACTATCGAAAAATGCACGCATTTTTAATTACTCAATTTAAAATAAAAATTTAATTCTAGACTTTGAAACTTTTTCCCAGGTTTATATTTAATTATCAATTTTGTCAGCGTAACCAAAGTAACCATATTTATCATATTTTTAAGAATTGGAAAGAAAAAGATGAATAAAAATCAAGCATATTAAATAAAATGTAATGTAAAATTAAAAAAAAAAATATAAGTAGAGAGTATGATAAGCACATGAAGGAATAAATAAAAAATATATTCATAATGATTGAAAAAAAATAATATAAAATAATAATAGACAGTAATACTACTTTTAAAAAATATAGTAATATTAATATAAAAAAAAAAATCAAAAAGGAAGAAAAAAAAGTATAATGAAAAAAAGGGAACAAAGTTTTTTAATGAAAACCCAATATAGAAACCGTTCAAGTATAAGAGAATACGAAAGGTAAGTACGAAGAGAAAGAAATAAATAAAGAAGAAATAAATATTAAAAAATATATGATAGTGAGGTTGCGAACAGTCATTTTCCGTTACGTTATAACATAATTTTCGATTATAATATAACGTAACGTAAATATATCAAATATACGTTTGCGGTTAACTCAAATTATAAAAATAAATGTTACGCTATGATGACAGATGATTTGTATTATGTAGTTGTATTTGAACCAAATAGTGTGGAAAATGTTCTTGATATATGGTTTTTTGCAAAAAGCTTTACAAGCAAAGCATCCATTTAATTCATGTTATTATAAAAACAATAAAGAGCGTTTGATGAAATGATAAATAACAAACGACAGTTGACAATGACAGTGGAAGTGGAAAGATAGGATTTTATAAGGAATCGATTTCTGATTGGCTAAGCTATTTTCCGAAATAAAGAGCGTAAAATGGTTTATACCGTATAAATGTATTTACGTTATGTCAATATCTGATGGCAAATGTTATAACAGAAAATGACTGTCTGCAACCTCAAAAATGTGAAAGAAATTAAAAACAAAAAATATAAAATAATAATGAATAGTTATTATAGAATAGAAAATATTTTAAAAAATAAATTATAATAGATTTATATATGTTGCCGCAGGCAATCTTCAATACAAGCGAGTAAAACAAGTACAAAAAAAATAAATAAAAAAAAATTTACATATTACAATAAAAAAAGAAAAAAAGTAATAGTAAATAACAATATGGTTACTTTATTATAAAAAAAAGATGAGAAAGATTGAAAAACAATGAAAAAAGAATAAGTGTAATTAATATAATCTAATAAAAGTTTTTTACTAAATAATAATAATAAGCTTTACATAAATAATAATGGGCTAGGTTTATATAAATGTTGTCGCAGGCAAACCTTGATATGAGAAAGTAGAATAAGTACAAGAACGAATAAATAAAAATATATCACATTAAAAAAATAAATAAACAATAATCTAATAAAAAAAAAGTGCGTGTGTTCTATGGTTGCCGAAAGCAACCCCTTTAGGTTTATACACGTTGCCGGCAACCCTTTACTCAACAGAGTAGGGTAAGCACCCAAAGGGTGCGCAACGATACTCTCGTTTTTAATATTGTATGAAATAATTGTAAACATAATTAGTCACTAATATTAATTTTTATACTGTAAACATCAAAAACTTTGGTTTGAGCTAGACTGAGCAGGTTATGGTTGATTTATATTTATTTGAATCTCCTGCTCTATAACATTCAAAACGTGTCGTCTTGACTGGAATAATTTTTCGTCTGTTTTAATGTTTAGTTTAGGTAAACTAAACATGAAAACTTTAGGTAATAATAAAGTTTAGATAATAATAAATAAATGTTTGTCTAGATAATTAATTGTAATTTAATTGTTATCTTTAGTAACATGCAGACGAAGAAAATAGAATTAACCTGAATACAGTTCTGGCGCAATATCTTTAAGATTCTGCACAAGTGAATTCTCATAAAGATTAGTGAAGATTGAGTGGCAATAAAAGCATATTTGCACAAAATGTTTAGCCAAACTATATCTATTTTTATTGGTATTTGTCTATTTTTATTAATTGTGTATGGGAACAAACTTACTAGGATTAACATCATTTGATCGATTAAACTTTGAGAAACTTGGTAATTATAGTCTGATTGATATTAGACTTTGTATGAAGCAATCTGTCGATCTTTGACCACTAAAACTCGGAGTTAATAAGCTTGTTCTAATTATTTCGTTTGTTTTCAGACAGTATAAGTCAGCTTTATTTTTTAATTTAGGGTACTGGATCAAGTATATACATTCTTACAGATCTGTATAAATATTATATATTTTAAAACAAACTTGACATCAAATGTGAGAACCGACGATAGTACTCGTGCATTTAATCAAATGCTTTCGGTACCAAATGTTGATCGATTTTTAATCAATTTGGTTAAAGAGCAATTTAATCTTTTATATTGCCACAAAGATATCAATACGGCTTTTGAATATTTCCATGGCATTTTCATGTATTATTTTGAATTACATTTTCCTAAAAAACTCGTAAAGCAAAACAAACCAAAATCTTGGGTGAATAATGATGTTAGGTTATCTAGTCAAAAACTTGGTGACTTATTTATTTTGCAAAAATCTTTTCCTGGGCTAAAGTCTGCTTATGCTCAAGCGAAAAAAAACCATTATGCTCTAATATCAACAACCAAAAAAATTTTTCTTCATACCTCGGTCGAAAGTACGTACTTTCGTCCCTAATAACAGAGACGAAAGTTTAACTTTTAGTCCCTGTAAGATGAAATTCTTTCTTCCCTATAATAGCGGCAAGAAAGAATTCATCGTGTTTATTTATACTCGTAACTATGTTATATGACCAGCAACACTCGCTTCGCTCGTGCCGCAAATGTTGCGGCAGGCATGAAAAACTATCAGCATTTGAAGTTAAAAAAATAAAATTAAAAATAAAAGTACGTACTTTCGACCGAGGTATGAAGAAAAATCGTATACACGACGCGGGACAGAAGTTGAAATCTCGGTCCTGCGCGCCATGATGCCCTCGGCTTCACCTCGGGCATTATGGCGCGCAGGGCCGAAAATTCAACTTTTGTCCCTTGTAGTGTAATATACAATAGTCAACACAAAATCAACATCAAATAGATCATTCTGATAACAAATCTAAATCCATTTGGAATATCTTTAAACAAGTGAATAACAAAAAAGCACACAATAATAAAAACCACAAAATTTTATTGATGGAGGATCCTATTAAAATAGCTAACGCATTCAATGATTTCTTT
The DNA here is from genome assembly GCA_947359425.1 of Lagria hirta. NCBI lineage: Eukaryota > Metazoa > Arthropoda > Insecta > Coleoptera > Tenebrionidae > Lagria > Lagria hirta. Next base: position 13,396,070 of record OX375794.1, read on the forward strand.
AAAAATATACCTGGTGACATTATCAGCAGAATTCCAGCTCGTTTAGGTCACCAATTAATGATAATTATACTATTTTATTTTTACTACCATTTTCTTCTCCTGAATTAACCTCTCTCTTACTACTAAAGATCAAACCTAAAAGATCAAGTGGATTTGATGAAGTTCCCACATTTTTTTAAAATAAAGTATTCTAATTCTAGCTAATCAGTTGACATTTTTGGTTAACTTATCCTTCACAACCGGTTGCTTTCCAGAAAAATTAAAAACTAATATAATAATTCCTTTACATAAAAAAAAGTAATACCGAGGAAATGAACAACTATAGACCTGTAGCATTATCTTGTCAAAAATATTTGAATACTGCTTTTTGGCACGTTTTGAAAATCATTTATTATCAAATAAAATCATAACAGAAAGCCAGTTTGGCTTGGTTATGCAAAATTTTCAACTTTTGATGCTGTTAATTTTTTTTACAAATACGTTTTAGACAATATTGATGAGAAGCAACCCAATAAGCCTATTTTGTGATTTGAGCAAAGTCTTTGACTGTATTGATCGTAAGCGGCTTATAGATAAATTAAAAAAGTACGGCATCCGTGGTATTCCTTTACAATGGATTTCTACGTTTCTAGAAAACAGATTTCAGTATGTTTCTTTGACTCATTTATATGAAAATATACATACCTTGGTAAAAGTCAAATCTGATAAACTACAAACTAATATAGGAGTACCTCAGGGCTCTATACTTGGTCCGGTATTATTTTTGTGTTTGATCAATGACTTGAGCAATTATCTTGAAGATAGCATTAGAACGACCCTTTATGCGGACGATACAACAATCGTTATATCTGATCAAAATTCAATTTCTCTTCAACGACTGTGTAATCCAACATTAAAAAAAAATTACTGAATGGTTTAATAGCAATAAGCTTCGACTCAATGATACAAAAACCAATTATCTTAGATTCCGCCAAAAAAATGCTCAAAGTGATCTGGATGGTATAAATTTAACAATAAACAACCGTTCTATAAATAGGGTTGACAGTACTCATTTCTTGGGACTTTTAATTGATGACAGATTGAACTGAACCGCACACTGCGAGAAATTAGTTAATTTTTTATCAAGAACGTGTTTTTTAGACATTTGTTTGACCTGCAGCACCTATTAATGATCTATTATGGCCAGGTCGAGTCAACAATGAGATATGACATCTGCTTCTGGAGTAGTTCTTTAGGTTCAGCTAAAGTTTTTATTTTACAAAAAAGAATTATGCGTTTGATAGCCAATGTCCTCTCGAGATTTTCTGGTTTTGATATTTTTAAAAGTTATAAAATATTTACGGTGCCATCTTTATTCGTATACGAATGTTGTCTGTATGTGTTTAAAAATCGATCAACATTTCTAACCAATGAGCAGATTCATGATAGAAACACTAGACAAAAAAACATGCTACACATCCCTTTTAAAAAGTCAAATCTCACTAAAAAAGCTTTGAACTCTTTACGATTGAGTCTTTACAATAACCTACCAGCTAACATCAAAAGTATTAAAATTTTAAGTACGTTTAAGGTTCACCTAAAACAATAAGTTGTTTCAAAATGTATGTATCACGATGATGATTCTAACTTATCACTCCATGTACTGCTAATTTAATTTAATATAATTTAATATTACTGCGTTTTTGCAATAAGCTTTGACATAATGAACATGTGTCTGATCTGTTAATTTTGATAAAAATACTTTAGTTTGAGAACTTTTATTTCTTAGCTGTGTTTTGCTTTGTATTGATTTGCTGCGCTATGTTTGTTTGTAATGCCTTTGCATATATTTTTGTTTTATTTATAGATTATGTTCGTTCTTTTCATTTGCTTGCCTTTATAAACTGACAATTGTATGTCTACTGTTTGTTTAATTTAAAGTTTATGACAAGTGTAATATATTGTCTAGATATAAACACACAATAAAAATTATTATTATTATTATTATTATTATTATTATTATTATTATATAGGTACTTATGTATTAAGAAAACAAAATGATTTATTGTCAATTCAGAGCTTAAGGGCAATGTCAGAGCAATAAAATTTGCACTCGCATTACACACAACAAGTCACAGTTTGTGCAATAATTAGAAACGTTTTATTTTTACCAAATCTTTGTCCAAAATATCATTAATTTATAATTTGTGTTCAAACAAAAGTTTGTTTTAACTATTATGAAATAAACTGTGTTTGATTGATTGGATAGTGATAGTAAAATTTGTCGCGCGTGAGTACCTATAACATAATGTGACCGAAGTGACATTTGTCAGAAAAGTTTACTTTTGCGTTGTTCAACGCAAGCCTTGAGCTTGTAGAAAAAACCTATTTGATGAAAGCGGAAAAATACAATAATTAGGAATGTAAGCTGTCTAAACTTATACAGTATAGATAATGCTAGAAGGAATAAATATCAATATTGAATATATACTTTAACAATATTTTTGCTTCTTGAGCAGTCTTACGAACTATGCGTAAGTCTTTGGACAAGGACTTAAAGGAAGTTGGCTGTATTAATACAAATTTAGATTCAAACATAAATAAAATACAGCATATACTTATAATTATTAGTCTAAACAAAAATTTTATTGTATTCCAAAATTTGTTTTTAAAATTTAATAAAATTTAAACAAAAATTTGTTTTGATCATTTATGTGCTATTTTGTTCAAGTTCAATGAATATTTATAAAATTTTCAGAAAGAATAAATAATCATGATTTTAAAAAACAAACAATTATTTAGAGATAGAGTTGTTTGCTACCTATAATAAATGATTATAAATTTAGAACAAATTGTCAACTCTCACTGATTTGTTAGAAGCAGCAAAGCAACGACAGCATTACAAAACTTTATAAAGATAGGAAACTTTCACCATCACTTAGTATATTGCGTCTTTGGGTTGTAAGATAAAGCAGAATAAATAGACAAAGTTTGTCCATATTTTGGTTTTAATAGAATTTAGCAAAACAGTTACCCTATAAAGCTGCAAGTAGTGCAGTGCACGCTTGGCGGCAAACAGACGATATACTCAAAGCATACATTCACAGTGGGGTGTATAGGGTTGTTTACAAATATGCATTTCTACCTAGTCTAGAACATTTATAACAACCTGCAATTGGAGTTTATGATTATTGTGTAGTATTCTCTATGCACTTGTGTTATCTAGATTCTAGCAGACGTCAATACCGTAATATACTGTTGTACTACACAGCGTTTACAATAGGGCGACAATTAGGAGCTAACAATGCGGGCAATGTACTGAAAGATAATTCTGTTTTACAGACAATTGATAATAAATTGAACCAATTATCAGGCTGTAGATGCTAAATAATGCAAATGATAATAATTATAAATATCCTAACTAAAATTTTAAATTGGTAAACAGTGTATAAGTCTAGGTTTTAGCTTCATTTTAAAATTAAAAACAGCAGCAGACATCGAGAATGTTGAATAGTTAGTTTGCGTAAGAGACTAACGTTGCGCCAAATAAATTTCACTGGAGCCCAACGAGTCTCACAAATTCTCAAAGTTTGCGGGAAACCGAGCAATCTAGAGATAATTTGCCAATTCTGTAATAACTAATAACTTTGCTTCAGAACAATTTAGTTCAATATTAAGAAAAAAATGTTATTTGATAGGGCAGCTCTCTGATAAGCGTCTGCAGCTCTAGTTTCAATAATAAATCAAAATAAGTATTATCATAGTCAAAAACTGGCATATTATAAAATTTTGTTATTTATAGCTGATGTATCACATTACAAAAAAAACTTTTAACATTGAAACAGTAAATTTACATCCTCATCACAATAAAATTTTCAGTGATGTGCACAAAATTATTATAATTATTTAACAAAACATTGCTTGGTTCAATTTGGTATTAAAAAAATATAGGTACTTTCTAAATATTGTAATAATATTCATCTAAAATTACAATGCATGTCTATTATTATTATGAAAACGGACATGTTTTAAAATTTTAAGTTAATTTGGTAATAGTTATTTACATAAAAGTCAGGAAAATTTCACATTACTGAAGAGGAGCTAAAGCTCCGAGTCAAGTAAGAGATTTTACTGACGTGTTTTGTATTAAATTTTTCCGGAAATCGTAAAAAAAGACGAAATTTACAAATTTTTGAATTTTTTACAGTACTAGTGTAAAAAACTCAATTTTCCTGCCCGTAAATAAGCAGGAAAATGTTGTTTCCAAGACGATTTTTGGAAAATGCTTTTTTAGCCTCGATTGTAAACGGCATATTTACGTCTTGTCAACTTCTATGGTAACTAAACTTTTTTACATGCAGAGATTCCATCTGTCACTTTGACTCACTGGCGCGCTGTAAAATACCATAAAAGTTATCTGCTTTAAAAGACCTCGAAAAAAGTGTTGTTTTGTCATAAATATAGTTTGTTTATACCAGGAGAAATTTACCGCATTTAATAAGACTTGTAGATTTTAAAAGTAAAGACAATTTAATATTCTTGGGGCAAACTTTAAGACGCCGTCGGCGCCATCTTGTGGTCTGGTACTAACTAACCATCGATCGAGCTCTAAACCACAGACTAATTGCATTTGAGCTGTCAACATCAAATCAATTCAAATTTCGAAATTTTTAAAAAGAACAAAATTGAGTCATTGGCTAAAAAGTTGAATACATTACTCGTGCGTTAATCATTTTACAGCCCGCGGTATTATTAAAGCCCGGCTTCCAAACTAAAACCCTTCGCTGTAAAATGAAACTTACTGTACTAATAACGTAAATAACTATTAATTAAAAACGTTTTATTATATTGCACTTTATTTTACGTAAACATTATTTTATTTCGTATTATTTATAATAAAAATCAAATTATTTCTATTACATAAAAAACTCTTGTGAACAAAAGTGCAAACATATTTTGATAAAAACTTCAACTAAGTTTAATTTTCCAAGCAAACTTGTAACTAGCTTTTTTCGATTATTGTTTTTAGCAAGAATGTTGTTTTAACGCCTTTTATGTATAACAGTACAAGCAGCACTCGCAACGTTACATGGATAGAATGTAAAATGAAGTATTTTATTTACTTTACAATAGTAAAAAAATTCCAGTAACAAATTTGACCTTATTTTCAGTGCTTATTAAATGTAAAGAAAAATATTGACATTAGAAAACGTAATAAATTGGAAAACATGTTCGAAAAAAATTTTTTTATAAAAAAAAAACAAGTGCAAAAATTGATTTTTGGCACTCCTGTGCCAAAAATCAAACTAAAAAAATAATAAATAGCAAACTACTTTATAGGTTGCGTTAGTTTTTGTAGCAGCTTGTGAAAATAAAAAAAAATGAAAGTTTCACAATTGTGACTAATGATTAAAATTCATTCTGAAAATTGATCAGACAATATACAACACTGAGACTACAGCAAGCAAACAAATTCTTGATATATACCAATAGTAAAATTCCAAAACTATGTCAAATTGCCGATAATTTTTTATAAACTACTCAAGTTTGCACAACGAACGAGAAAAATTAAAAGACAATTTGACATAGTAAAGGAATCTTTAGCAGACTATTTCTCGAAACAAATATTGACTGCAGACTTTTTTTATGTTATTTTACTAAACAAAAAAATAATTTTATTTTTAAAATCCAGTGTTGTTTTGCTAGTTTTGGTACTTACAGCAACCTGTAAAAAACTTTTCAAAAATTTTCATAAATTAATTAAACAACATTAGTTTTAAGGTCTTTAGAGAAAGCAGCTTTACTCAACTGACAAAAACATCGACAATTTAACACCAGTGAATACAAAAATGTTTCTATAGAAATAGTACTGTTAACTCTACGTGTGAATTGTCAAGAAAACAATTTCATTGCATATTTCAAAAACTTATTCATTGAGTAAACTCAGTTCATTGAGTTAAAATCAAATTTTTGAGTGAACATCAAGTGCAGCCAACAAAATAGGATTTGATTGCAAGAGAAGAAAGATTACTAATCCTAATCTTTTAAATCGGTCTGCCACTGTCTCCAGTTTAGACTGTTCGACGAACATCAAATTTTAAAAATGACAGGTTATCATACATCTATGACTAAGTATTCAAATTTATGTGTTAGTTTTTGTGAGTGTATTTCAAAAATTATCGTAAAAGAGTCTACATCATTTTATTATAATTTTTGATATGTCCTCTAGGGCAAAAATTATCGCGTAATTTGGCGCTGATTTTTGACAATTAAAACGATTTGGTTGGATTAAATTTTATGAGGAAAATAAAGCACTACTAATTCTGTGAGCATTGACACATTTACCAAAATACTATGCACGTTTACAAGGTTTCTTTAATTAGCTACAGCTAAACATAGGACATTGCTTCCGAAGATCTTCTGCTTCAATATTGTCAGATTTAGGAGCAGATTTTGCAGCAATAAAAAGACTAAATGAGTGGAATCAATCAGTATTGCAAAACTATGCATTAGAAATTCAATGCAAACCAAAGTAAACATTTTTGAACTATGATGTTTTAGAAACAAGACAGACTTTAAAATCACAAAAACTAACTTTAATAAAAAATAATGACGTCTCTTAATGCATTTTTTTAGGAAATAGTTATTTACATAAAAGTCAGGAAAATTTCACATTACTGAAAAGAAGCTAAATTGAAATACGAGGCACTTTGTGCCGAGTATTTTAAAGCTCCGAGTCAAGTAAAAGATTTTACTGATGTGTTTTGTATTAAATTTTTCAGGAAATCGTAAAAAAAAGACAAAATTTACAAGTTTTAGAATTTCTTTTACAAATTCCACAAAAATCAAGTTTGTCGCATTTGTTGGCAACTATAGTTACTAGAGTATTTTTTTTTATTTTGCGTCTTGTAAAGTTTTTACAGTACTAGTCCGGAAATCTCAACTTTCCTGTGCGTAAATAAGCAGGAAAATGTTGTTTCTAAGACGATTTCCGGAAAAAAAAATTATCAACATTCAAATAATAACAAGAAGTCGACCAAAAATAATTATAATGTATTTAAAATAAAAAGACTAAATGAGTGGAATCAATCAGTATTGCAAAACTATGCATTAGAAATTCAATGTAAACAAAAGTAAACATTTTTGAACTATGATGTTTTAGAAACAAGACAGACTTTAAAATCACAAAAACTAACTTTAATAAAAAATAATGACGTCTGTTAATGCATTTTTTTACGAAATAGTTATTTACATAAAAGTCAGGAAAATTTCACATTACTGAAAAGGAGCTAAATTGAAATACGAGGCACTTTGTGCCGAGTATTTTAAAGCTCCGAGTCAAGTAAAAGATTTTACTGATGTGTTTTGTATTAAATTTTTCAGGAAATCGTAAAAAAAAGACAAAATTTACAAGTTTTAGAATTTCTTTTACAAATTTCACAAAAATCAAGTTTGTCGCATTTGTTGGCAACTATAGTTACTAGAGTATTTTTTTTTATTTTGCGTCTTGTAAAGTTTTTACAGTACTAGTCTGGAAATCTCAACTTTCTTGCGCGTAAATAAGCAGGAAAATGTTGTTTCTAAGACGATTTCCGGAAAAAAAAATTATCAACATTCAAATAATAACAAGAAGTCGACCAAAAATAATTATAATGTATTTAAATTTTGACAAAAAAAGTATGTAGATCACATTAGACTAGGCCAAAAATATTACAATATTTTTTTCTAAAAGTGTTATTTGTTTACAAAAAAATCCGTAGTACAATTATTTGAAAACAACTTATTGATTGATATTAGTTAGGTTAAATAATGAATTTTCATTACCAGCCTATAATTATTGTTAATTAAATAATTATTGTATATTACTAAAAATTGAAAAATTAACGTGGTTTGTCATTAATTTCAAACCAAAATCTGAATTATTCAGAAACATTACTACTAAACAAAACTATTAAAAACTTCAAAATACTCCAAAGTTTAATTGGTAGTTTCAATTGATTTGTTTCTAATTGAAAGATAATGTAAGTTTTTGGCAGTTTTGTATAAATTTTAATCGTCGAGTTGAATTTAATTTGAACATTTTTGTTATTACATTACGTTAATTTAATTATTGAATCGAGCTTGTTCACCACCGAATCATTAATTAATTTTTTTTTACATTCCACCACTTTGCAAGCTTTTTGTTTACTATTTGTAATATTATTATTTATAAATAATATCTTCTCAATATTATTAATTTTATTATTATTATTACTGTGGTTTTAATAATTGAGGTCAACAGAGAATTAATTTGCATGTGTGGTTGACATGAAAATATGAATAGTTTCAAAAAATATGAATAATCGATAAATCACTTTAACTTTTTTTAAATGTGGCGTTAAAAAACATGTATCAATTTTTCATAACCGTCAACTGTCAAAACTTTGCAGAATCTCAAATAAAGTTGTGCTATTTTATAATATTCAAAAAATGAGCTGACGACCCTCGTCAATGTTCAATCAGACAATATATTTTATTGAGGTCGACTCTATGTATTCCAAGAAGAATATTATATTCGATTTGATATTTTGTGCTTTGCCAAATGTTGGAGCGATACTGAAATCAATTTGTCATTAGACATAAACTTCGTGATTCATCAAAATACTGGGAAGTAATGAATCATTGTAACCCTATCCGACCAGACGCGGTTTCGAGGGCTGCTTCACAAAGAGGGTTGTTTTTTGCAAATTGAATGCATTTTGTCTGATTATATCTTTTACAACATCGCTTTCCTATTGATTTGGTCATAACTTAAATATTTTATGGCCTAGTAAACATGCTTTTATACTTTTTTATTGGTGATTACCAGAAACCTGCATAATGTAGAATGCGGTTGTTGCTAGATTAAAATGAATAAATTACTTATTTTTACGCTATACACTTATAGCGTGATTGATTTTTTTTTTGTTTCTAAATGTAGTGACACGTAAATATCACAATACTACAAGCAAACTGATTGAAAATTAATATAATATATTAATAAATTTGTTTAATAATCATAATAATAATAATCACATTCATTTGCATAATTTCATTAATAGATATTTATGCATTAAGGGAGATATGAATGTTTTTTCTCCGAGGTTGACGTGTTACAGACCAAGGGCCGGAGGCCCGCGGTCTGTAAGTCTACCGAGGGTGAAAAACAGAATATCTCCCGTAGTGCATTAAATATTTTATTTTTTAGCAACATTATATTCTTTATTTCCAACATAAAACGTAAAAAAAACATTCAAAATTTGAAAAAAATGTGGATATCAAAGGTGGTTTGACTGTGCCGTTGCTACGATAGTTGCTACAGTAACATAAATTTGTTTTTCAATCAACAAAAAAAAAATGTCTGGAAGCAGCAGCGTTATTCCTCACACTGTGATTATAAAAGCGGAAAAAGCCAGTGAGTTATTGGTTCCGAAGAAGTCTGAACATTTGTACATCAAAGAATATGACCGATTTCATGTATGGATGGTGAAAAATGAGGTTACGGATATAAATGGAACTGTAATGTTAGTCGAAGTTTTGCAACATTGGCGGCAGATGGTGGATTAAATATGACAAAGTTGAAGCGACTAGGAGGATGGAAAAGTTCTACTGTTGCTTCAAATTACTTGGCGGATAGTATGGAATCAAAAAATAATATATCCCGTGTGATTGCTGGGGTGGAAAATATTGAAAAACCAAGATCGTTGGCTGCTGAAAAAGCTACAAACTCATTCAAAAGCAACCAGTTTAGTGGAAAGTTTGAAAATTGTACCTTCTATTTGACTCGTGAACAGGCGCAGGAAATTGAGGAAGAAAAAAGTATCAAAAATCCCTAGGGAGTTATGACTATCTTTTCATGTATTGTATCTATGTTGAAAATAAAGAATATGATGTTACTAAAAAATAAATTCTTTTTTGAAACTGTCTGGGTGGAATAATGACTTTAAACAGCATTTTTTGAATAATTCTTTTGGCTTATTTTGGATTATAGACACCGTCATTCAGATGTTTAAAAAATTCTACCTTACAGTAATGCTTCTGTGGACGATAATCAGGGATCAAAGCATAGAGGGAAGCTGCTAGGATTATTAACACATAACAGATGCGAAAAACAGCTAATACTTAGACCTACACCCACAACTTTTAGTGTCTGACCTTGGGCTTTAATAATTATCAATTATCATGGTAAAACTTACTAGAAGCTAGATTCGCTTAAAACTTAAATGGAAAATTTTCGGAATGAGAGGAATCTGAGAAATACGAACACCATCATCTATTTCTGTTAAAATTATTATTATTATACAGTATGTCCAGGGATCAAGTTTCAAAGAAGAAAAACTTTTTTATTTTGCATTTTGTAAGAAAAATGTATTCTTGATGAAAAGTTTTTGCATCTCCAGAAACAGTCAATTTTTTAACACAACTTTGGTAACTAAATTTTAATTTATAACCAATAACTATTGAACTCAATCTATTCAACGCCATTTTTAACGCACAATCCTAGTCTTTGACGCAGTTTCCTATAACTTGTTTGAATTTGTAATCCTCTCTAATCCTCTCCTTTAAATTTTTTACGTTTGGAGGAAGATTATTTGCGTAAACTATTTGTTTTAAACGGCCTCAAAGATAAAAATCAGTCTTAGTCAAATCAGGGCTTCTTGGTTACCATAACACGGGACTATTTTGGCCTATTCAATTCTGTCCAAATTGCTAATTTAACAATTCTACAACAATCTTAGCATAATGGGCCATACAACTAACTGTCTTGTTGGTAATATCACTTTGCAAGGTAATTAATCAGTAAATCTTCTAACCTCTCATAAAGAAAATTTTGCAACATATCTAAATACGTACGATAATTGACAGTATTATCAAAAAAATATGGTTCGATGTTACCATGGTAAGAGATTGCACACCACACATTAACTTTTGCCAAATATTGTCGATAGCAAAGTGTTCAAAAATTTGTATTGTAATCACTCCAATATCTCAAATTTTCATATGAGAAAATAATATTTCGGTAAAAGTATTGATGATTGATTTTCTATGATTTAAGCGCCTATGTACAGACAAAAATCTAAATATTTTGCAGGCTCTCTAAGTTCTAATACGTGATTAAAAATAGGCTTATAGGGATGAAGCTTCCATTATGGTAAAATCTTTTGAATAAGCGATTTATTAATTCCTAAATAGAGCGATCTTTGCCGCAAAGAAAGTTTCCATAGTTCAGTACTGGGCTCATTACAAGAAGATTGAATTAAAAATTTGTTGTTTTTTCCACAACGTTTTAAACGACTATGATTGATTTTCCAGACTAATCTACACTAATATTATAAAGAGGAAAGATTTGTATGTTTGTATGTTTGTAATGAATAGGCTCAAAAAGTACTGGGCCGATTTAGAAAATTCTTTCACCAATAGAATGCTACATTCTTCCTATTTGACATAGGCTACATTTCATTTTGAAAAAAATTAGGGATCTATAGTAAAATTTGAACAATGTAACCAAAGGTGTAGAAAAATGAGTCATACAATGTTTTTCGTCGCATGCGCTGCCGAAACTATTAGCGATAGAACAAAATAATGTACAACAATATTGAAGAACATCATAATGTCTACAAAAAACTCCTTAACTTTCCATTCAAAAGATATTACGAATTAAAAAATTCAAACAGTAAACAAAACTGCCATAGCGCCGTGGCCGTTGTTTGCGATGCAGTCTGAAAAGCGCGCCGGGCATCGCGGCGGGCGGGGTGGAGGGGGCACTGGGGAGACAATATTTAATAAAATTAGTAAAGTCCTTCTCGGGTATGACGAGACCAGGGAAATAGGTATTCATTTTTATATGAAGGATATTATAGATTCCAGTTCAAATTGAATAGGTACGCATACATAAGATAGGTCAACTATACAAAATAAAGTAGTGCATCAAATTTACGCTGAGACGGTACAAAGTTCGCCGGGTCAGCTATACAAAATAAATCGCAAATACATTTTTTGAAACTTTTTAAAATTATCTCAAATTATGAAAAGTTGTTCTCTCGGTTTACAATAAATAATAGTAAAATCTTGCTTAAATTTCAAAAACAATGTCAATAGTTAAACAGCGCTTGCATTAAAAAAAACAACAAAAAGAGTTTCAATCCAAAAAGCCTTAAAATTGTATCAAGAGAAAGGTTTATGACTATTAATTATTAGGTGCAATCTTTGTTTGACTTTGTAAAAATTGTATTCCTGTGATGTTACTGAAGATGTTGATAGAAAGTTTGACAGGAATGATAAGAATGTAGATAGTGGACCGAATGAAGTAGGTATTCTTAGAGTAGATTTTGATGGAGCGGTGCTATTTTTACTTGACCTTTCACAGAATTTTCTACATATCTTTCAGCAACTGTGCTTGATTTTTACCTACTAAGCTTTTTTAAATGCAGTACATCACAGTTTTTATTTGTTAGTCATGTGGTCTTAGAACGGCGGAAACTGTGACCTGTGAATCGGCTTGGTTCAGGTAGGTCCAGACAAATTGCAATTTATTTTGGAATTTTTGCGATAGAGTTGTGCTCAAACTGCCAGCTGCTTGGTGCTTGGTCAGTTTTCCATGCCTATATTGAAGCAAAACACGATCACTTTCTGGTGACACATTTATTCTCAACTGCATCTTACCCACTCTAATTTGGTAATTACTAAAGACCGTGCTCTGTAAGTTTTTGTATCAGGTAATACAATGCTAACCCAAACATAAGACAATTCCACGTCACAATGCGCATTTTAAGAAGCTCATCGCATCTGCAGGCTTTTGGTATGCCAATTATTAGTCTCACCTAAAACGTTTTAAGGGTAATTATGACGTAAATGGTACATTATTATTAATAATTGTATTTTTGGCACTAGGAATCCATCTGAAGCGTGATTTAGAAATGTTTCAATGTCTTTTGTCAAAAAAATTTCTGATTTTTTAAGCTTGTACGCTTTATTATGTTTTTTAAGAAAAGCTTGGAGTTGGGAATACTTTAAAATGTACAATTTTTTCCTTCAAGTTTAGTGTGCATTTCAGCATGAAATACACAGCCCAGTATGTGTTGGGTTTTATTGATTTAGAAAGACGAAAATATGCCAATAAAACATTTTGGATAAATAATTTGATTTGTGTTGTTTTGCCCAGTCCATGTAAGTCTTTTCATACCGCTCGCAACATTTTTTTGCATTAGATTACTTTTAGTTTCTGATGCAGCTTGCAATAACTCTGGGGAAGTTAATTGTGTGTCACTAGAGGCACTATTAACATTTTTACGTTTTTTTAAGTTTTCCAAAGCAAGCACAACAATAACAATTTTTTAATGACTGTCAGTTTTGGTTATGTTAACTTGGCAACGTAAACTTTTTTTAATATATTTGAACCGGTTTACAGTAATAATCATATTGAATTGAAATAGTATATTACACTACAAGGGCAGAAAGTTGAGATTTTTGCACTGCGCGCCATAATGCCCGAGGCGGAGCCAAGGGCATCATTGCGCGCAGTTTAGGGCTCTCAACTTTCTGCTCGTGTAGTGTTAGTTTTCTTGCTACTCCAGTCGACAGTACGTAGTGTCGGCTGCGATTCCACGGCAGCAAGTGCAGGACCTGAACTGCGCGCCATGATGCCCTCGGCAATTTACTCCCACTAAAAGAAGGCGCGCGCATAGCTCTACCAGTGCATGAAAGATACACTTTCTGCCGTGGAATCGCAGCCGGAACCACGTACTTTCGACTGTAGTAGCAAAAAAAAAAATTATGAGTGATCGTGAGTAAAGATCATAAAAAAAGAAGCGTTTAACCTGACAAAATGCTATTTTTACCTTGTCATTTGAGTCAAAAAGTCGGTTACTTTTGTGACGTTTGAAGATAATTTCTATTTATTAACCTCTAAAGTTTTATAGATTAAAAACAAATTTTATGCGTTTCTTTATTACTTTATGATTATCTCAAAAAGATTTATTATTAATTTTTTTTATAACTTTTAATCCGTTATAGAGACAATAAACTTGTATATGCTTTTGTTTATTCCTAGGTGAGTTAACAAAATAAATATTAAATTTTATTTAATCATGATAAAGTTTAAATGCAGTGCATAATTTATTAAATGCTGAGATTAATCAGTGAATGACATACTGGCAACTACAAATTAACTAGTTTGTACTCTAAAAAGATAATTTTGTAACCAACATGTATTTAACTTAGAGATAAATAGATATTTTTAAAATTGTAAAACACTTGACCATAAAAGCTAGACAAAATGTAAAATAATTTTGCATAAAATATATTTATCATATTTTTAACCCACTATACAAACTAGGTACTCTTTCTTGTACAGCGCGAGCGTAACAGTAAGATGTATAAAAACTTGTAGTATTTTTTAATTATCATCAAAATTATTTTTAGTTTTTATTACTACTAAATAATAGTTAAATACTTTACTATAACTAACTTTATTTAATCTGTTTATTACAATTTAACAAAAAATTTGTAAAAATGGTGTTTCATTCTAAAAAATACCGATATAAGCAACGTAGAGACAATAAAAAGACAAACAGTAACCGAAAATTGTTATTGTTTGCAAAGAGTGTTATTAAATATGTAATTTGTCTTAAAATCTCAGGTACTTAATATTAGTAATTAATAAAAATGCCTGAATGTGGCGCTGTCATAAATATTTTCATAAATAATTCATCATAAATAATTATGCAGTTTTGATTGTTCTAGAAGAACGTCATTTGAAGTAGACTATTCAGCGCCGATGATTGCATATTTTATCCGGGAGTACACGTGAAATTATAATAGAGTTCTAAGTTGAGTCACCGAAGTCCTAATAAAAGTATTCCGACATCAGAAGTTAAAGGAAATTACGTAACTTTTATAAGATAGAGTCACTCTCATGTTTCTTTCATGGCGCTGCTGTACTAAGGTCGCATAACAGCCTCGTAAAAAATAGAGGTGATATAAATTTGGCAATACCATTCAACTACGTTGCCCACTAGAAGTATACGAAACGCTGTTAACTTACATGACCCATTCGTATTCATTTATTTCTCAAGCTACGATATCAAACGCGCTTTATTTGTTACTAGATATTTTATGATTTTCTGCTACGTTCATTTTGACGTATACTATTATTTCAAGACCGTCATATAAGTCTTTTATCTGCGTTGCTCTTTGCTCGGCAACAAGAATACAGCCTATAATATAACATGCTTCTAATAAAATAGAAATGAAATTATATTTCTTGAGCTTATTGCTATTTTTTACCTTTCAGTAGATTTCAAATACGGTTTTTATTTCAATTTGCACTTATTCCACAGTTTATTGCTGCTATTAATCCAGCAACTCCAACTTCAAATAATTTTTCAATTGTTAATTCAAATAAACTTTTAATAGCAGTATTGAGATCAATTTAAAAAACAAATTACTAAATAATAATTTATAGAGTTAATTATTAATAGTACTTTGATCAAAATAATCAACAATAATATTTTAAGTAAATGAAAATAATTCATTAAATTTTATCAAAATAATTTGTTTGAAGGAATGAAAAATTTCTAATTTAAGCAAAAAATTGCGACACAAAAACGTCAAAATTTTAATCAGCGTGTTTTTATGCACGCGAGGTATTTAAAATAATATTTTTTTTCATACATATGAGGGAACACTTGTCATGTTTTTTTGACAAAGATGCAACAAAGTTTATTTGTTTATAATATATCGGGTAATCAACATTCTAAACATCTCGTTCATATAAAATATTAACGTGTTTGTTACAACGTTTTGTTAAAATTAGAATTATTTCTTGTGTTACGCACTCAAAATTTATTTACGTGGAAAAATTATATAATAAGCATTTTGACAAAACGTCAGAATTTAATGAAGTGTTTTTATCCACTTAGCATATTACTGTTGATTAGTTTCTGGATTATTTTTACATCTTTGATAAAAATCACAAAAAGTCAGATTCGGCTAAATGCTGTTGTATTTGTGTACAATTAAAGAGTAAATAAAAAAATTATTAAAACGCAGAAAAGTAATCTTTTAATTGAAATAAGAAGAATGCAAATAACTCGTTGGTGGTTAACCAAAAAAAATAGATAACATTGTATATCATTGATGTACGTTTGAGACAACACGCGCTAACGTGGTAACTTAGTTGTTCAATCAGCGATATACTTTTTATTCCAAATTAGATTTATTACCATTGACATTTTATCATTTTAGAATATAACCTTTATACATCAAAATATGTAAGAATTTTTTTCTTAAGATTTTTTTATGCAATAACTGTTGTTCGTTTCTTATTCAAAGTGAGATAAAATAAAAATTATAAATCAAGTTTCTAAATCAAATACTTTAAGTCTAAACCCAAAAATAATTAACAGTGTATATAACATTTAAAAAAAAATCAAACAAATGAGAAAATGCATTGTTCTTATTGAAGCCTTTTTTACACACGTAGTGTAGGAAATGACAAACACACACACTCACACCCACAATTTATATAATTGACAATAGTTCTCAATTGTTCATTATTGTTAGTTCTGCAAGTTGCAGAGTAGCTGGCGGCAATGTTTGAATACAACTGTTAGCATAATTATGCTGAAGCTATAGTAGAGACCGTCGCACCTAATGAAAAACATTGACTTATATCTAATATCAAGGTGTGTGTTTTTCGGTTGATTAAACTACATGTGGCTGATAAGCTTACATAGAAGAAAACATGTCCTGCGTTTGTTGTTATTTAAAATGACACACCACACACACATTTTTTGGCAGCGGCGGATGAGCGCCCATTGTGAAAAACCTTAGATACAATATAACAACTTTGTTGAATCTCGCAGGATTTTCGGTGCATTTTCAGAAACCTGCTGCCAGTTTAACTGTCAATAGTGTCAGTGCCAATAAGTTTTTTATGTTTACATAGCGTCTTCAAGCACCGAAATCTCTGAAAACTCGCAATAGTGGAGGGAAATGGGACTTTAATTGCCATGGAAACCTAGCTTTGCGCTTCAAACGAAACAGAATGTGCACGCATTTAAAGAAAAATCCTGTTAGACAGTCGAAAGTTAGGTTAGAATAAATTGAGAATTGTGCTGTGTAAACGGGATATTGCTTTAACCAATATAAAGGCAGATGAATAAATATTAAAGAAAAAATAATAGTTTCAACAAAACTGCCAAAAAATCTAATAATATTGAAATCATTCAACAGCAGCTAATAGCTTATAATAATATGTTTGTGTAAATCTTGATAATGCATTACAGTTCTACCAAACGTTATCTAAATCTATCAATTTTATTGCAAAATATATTATAACAAATTGTCACAAATTGATTTGAGCCTGCATATAAATTTTAAGACAATAACGCAAGATGAATTTTCCGCTAAATAAGCCTTACAGTAATTTGTAATTCAAAAACAATATTAAAAATGAATCGTAAAAACTAAAAAAAAAAAAATTTCTAGTAAGATTTAGCACAATTTTTATTCTACAATCAGAGAAGCAAACTGATTCGGATGGTTACTTGAAATAAATTTAAATCTTGAGATATTAAGTGTGACACCATCTTCAAATGTTTTTCTGACAGATACATCAAAGAAAATCAATCCACAAAACAAAATTGTTCACATAAATTGAAAAAAATTTAAATTATTTATCAAAATGCTCATGCTACATAGTTTATATATCTATTTTAAAATTTCAAAATTGTATTAAAAGAATTAATCTAGATAATGTAACAGGTGTAGACACATTACCCATGAGAGCTTTTAACATTAGAAACAAAAAAAGATTTATCAATAACTATATCTGTAAACTTACATATTCTAATTTTTTTAGAACTCTTTAGCAAGTTAACAGGTTTAGATTTAAATGAATTTTGGCTTATATTTATCCAAGTGCCTGTTGCTTTCGGAATATAGTAAAACGAACGACATCTATCAAAAGCTGCCTTGCATCAAAACTGTTTTTGAGAAGAAAAGTTTCTACATGTCTTTGGTGCTCTAAGTGATAAAATGTCAAGGTTACTAAATACAATTTAAATTAAAAAGTATTTCGCTGATTGGATAACCAAGTTATCAAGTTATCGTTTTTGGTCTCAAACGTATATCAATGATATACAATGTAATCTATCTTCTTTGGTTAACCACCAACTGGTAAATGAAAACGATCAATGCAAATAACTAGAAGCGGCTTAAAACTTCTTCCAAAATAACGGCGATTATTTCAAGAACAAAATGGTTATCACCTTGCATACAAAAAGTAAAAACCATTTTGACTTTTAAAAGTAGAGATGACAAACAAGACATTGAAGAAGATGACTTTTGGTTCTTATATATTACAAATGATGTTTGCAACTTATGTAAATAAATTTTTCAATTAGAGTGTCGCCAAAATAGAGTCAATTGTGGTCTTTTATGTCTGTAATTATTGCAAAATGTATTTAAAGATGTTTTGAATTCTTGTTTACTATCTACTAATTGCATTTGTGAATTTTTTCTAAAGTTGTAAAGCGGTATCTATGTAGTTTTTTTAATTTTAGAAATTAAAAGCATCAATTAAAAATGTAAATTTCGAATTTAACCGCAAAATACTTGAAGTGCCATCTTTTGGTGGCACATATTGTCTAATAACAAGAATAGCAGACGTTGGGTGACGCGTTGTGACATTCTCATTTGCATTGAAATGATCCCTAATTCATGCAGTCTGCTCCCGGTATCCCGAGGCAAAACCTGCTGAGAACTTATGTTACTGCTATTCCTCTACTACACTTTACCGCAATTTAAGACTTTCGTACTGCAGGCATATTTTTATTATATTTTTTACAAATTGCATGTTGAAAATTTACCAAAATAAAATAATATAAATTATTGCGTGTTTAAATAAAAAAAAGGCAAAATAATATTTTCATCTAAACACGCAATAATATTAAAAATTTTGAAAAACTGACTTCAATATGATTACTTAATTATTAATTTATTTATTTAATTGACTAAAATTGCTTAAAAGCTAATATTTAATTATATTAAAAGCAATTTTCTTTTGTAAAAAGTTTAAAGTTTTATGAGCGGTAATCTTTTGCATTTCTACATTTCGGATTATAAAAATAGTCATTTCCAAAAGACTAGTTGGTTCTACATTGTTAAGAGTTGTTAGCAAAATAGATGAAAAACTTTTTTTTCAAATATTTTCAAATTGCACCATGTCTTCAAAATTTTTATAAAATGATTTGTATAATAGTTTTATTGATTTATTCGGTAACAAATTGAAAATTATTTTATTTCCATCGTCTTCAACGCATAAAGGTACAGAAGAGTTTTCTAAATCAGTGATTTTTATTATTACTTTGAAAAGCGCAGCATGACAGCAAAATAAATACTTTTTACTGTTTATTTCCGTACCAACTCCTCCCTAGCATTAGTTTTGAAAATTATTAAAATTGCAAACTTCAGCGGAAAGGTATTTAGATACTTATGCTTTTAAAGTCTTGTACGAAACGCGTTGCAAAATAACGTCTTGTACACTCGTAGTTAAATCTCCTTGTCTAATGCAAAAAAAAAGCAACTTGTTGCACAAGAAGCTATTATCCTATACATTGTCAAAAATATATACATAAAACTTAACACTTTTAATAGTACGGTGCGTTTATAAATTATTTAGATCTAGTCTTGCTGTGTAATTTATCTTTACATATTTTTATTGTTTTTGATAGTATAATTGCCGACAAATGTCAATCAAACGTCAAGTTTGTCTATAATATAATAGACGAGCTTTGACGTTTGCTTGACATGTAGGTTTCTCTGTATGAAGTAATCAACAATCGTACATACGTTTGAAATTCCATGGCAAGACTAAATCTTAAAAATGTATCAAGCTATACTGCGAAGCAAAAGATGATCCAAATAATTTATGAACGCAGAGTGTAATACTATCACTTAACATCACTAAATCATTCATTATATGCTCACTTATTGACTTTCTGAAAAACTGTTAACAAACATGCTTAAAAAATTATTTTCTAGTTGCCATAATAAATCGCGCCACACAATTCATAGTAGGTATATAGTCTAATAAAAAAAGAAGAAAATATAAATATGTAATTAAGATAAACAAAGATAAAATAAAACAATAACATTTTTAAAATGTAATGTTATGCAAATAACACAGTCAAAACTTTTTTATCCTACACCAACTCAAAATAAAAATTTTTCGTCTCTTGACAGCCAAGAAAAAACATCATTTTTTGGCTAACCAAAAAAGTACATTATTTTTCAGCTAGCCGAGAAAAAAAATCTGATTTTCTCCGTCAGGCGTCGCTGCTATAAGAGAACTGAAATCTATATAGACGGTTAAACAATCGTCACGCACCAAAGCCACTATAAACGTCCCATTATTCATGAGCGGTGTTAAAATTTTAAATTACACTTACTGTTTATGAACGTCAATCTTATTTAAAAAAACTACTTTTGTGCAAGATAAATTGTGTAAATTACAACAGTAAAGTAATCCATAAATTTTTGACATCTGTCAAAGCTTGGTATTTTGAATTGGCGGTAATAACCTCAAACCAATTTTAAGATAGTGCTCGATTATAAGCCAATGTTGTGTAGGATAAAAAATAATGTGTAAACCACGGCTGCAAAGTGGTGTTCCAGGCCTTGAAAAGTGGTCCATATCTCTTAGGTTTACAATATACTTTTACATGTATCTAAACATTTAGATGCTTTAAAAAAACTTTGTGTTTTACAATTTCTAATCGATTGTTACAGATTTATAGCAGTGATATAGATATTTATGCATTAAGGGAGATATGAATGTTTTTTCTCCGAGGTTGACGTGTTACAGACCAAGGGCCGGAGGCCCGCGGTCTGTAAGTCTACCGAGGGTGAAAAACAGAATATCTCCCGTAGTGCATTAAATATTTTATTTTTTAGCAACATTATATTCTTTATTTTCAACATAAAGCGTAAAAAAAACATTCAAAATTTGAAAAAAATGTGGATATCAAAGGTGGTTTGACTGTGCCGTTGCTACGATAGTTGCTACAGTTACATTAATTTGTTTTTCAATCAACAAAAAAAAAATGTCTGGAAGCAGCAGCGTTATTCCTCACACTGTGATTATAAAAGCGGAAAAAGCCAGTGAGTTATTGGTTCCGAAGAAGTCTGAACATTTGTACATCAAAGAATATGACCGATTTCATGTATGGATGGTGAAAAATGGGGTTACGGATATAAATGGAACTGTAATGTTAGTCGAAGTTCTGCAACATTGGCGGCAGATGGTGGATTAAATATGACAAAGTTGAAGCGACTAGGAGGATGGAAAAGTTCTACTGTTGCTTCAAATTACTTGGCGGATAGTATGGAATCAAAAAATAATATATCCCGTGTGATTGCTGGGGTGGAAAATATTGAAAAACCAAGATCGTTGGCTGCTGAAAAAGCTACAAACTCATTCAAAAGCAACCAGTTTAGTGGAAAGTTTGAAAATTGTACCTTCTATTTGACTCGTGAACAGGCGCAGGAAATTGAGGAAGAAAAAAGTATCAAAAATCCCTAGGGAGTTATGACTATCTTTTCATGTATTGTATCTATGTTGAAAATAAAGAATATGATGTTACTAAAAAATAAAAGTAATTTAAATCTAGATTTTTTTCTACAATAAATCTGTTAATAGGTTTTCTGTAAGACTTGGCTTTAGACAACAATTTTTTTTTAAAACAAATTACGCCATCAAAAATTAATTACCACTAGTAATTTTGCTATCCACTACTTTAGTTTTAAGTCTCTTAACAATTGGACTTGATAACTGGAAAATGCAGATTAAAAATAATTTTTCACTGAATTTTTCACAGCTTAAGATTTTTACTATCAGCAAATCAATCGTTAGAAGTCCTCAAGGAATATCATTCATCCATTTAATTAAAAACTTTCATTCAATTAGGAATATCCGAATAGACGCTCGATCTAAGACAACTAAAGACAATAAATTATTCAAACTAGAAGCATAACGCAATACCGGTTTTCAGCTTGCTCGCTTTCGTCAATTGTACATATTAACAACTTTGACCGATCAACTTAAACTCTTGTTATTTGACGCTAACGCCGCCAGGAAAAGCAATATATGAACAAGAAATAGCATTCTGCTCTGAGCCACAACAAAAAACGTAAAGCAAATTCCAATACAGATCCGGGGTGTACACCAAAAATCAATTATTTTGGAAAAACAATGAACTTTGTTCAGTAAATGTTTTAACCGATATAAATGCACACAATAATAAAACATTGATTAAAAATTTTAAAACTAAAACTCAAAAATTGTTCTTAAAATAAAAATAGCATTTTAATAATTAACGTTTAAAGTGACGCGTTCATGTTTGGATTTTAACCTTTTTGTGAGACAATTACAGATATAATGTAATTATTTGATAGAATTTTTGTACATAACACTTTGTTTATTAAAAAGAATAACGACCAAGATTGTTAAAAAATGACTGGTTTGAGTTGCACGATGTACTTACTGAATGTAAACATTAAAATAATACAGAAAAAAATTCCGATCTAAAGACCTTATAAAAGATTAATGCACATTATTTTAAATATAAACAATTTTATCTAACATCTCTTTATTATCAAAAATAGAACAATTTATTGAACATGAAAAAATGCAATACATAACAATTTATTATAAGAAACAGGAATCTCAGATGAAAGCATTTGTTGAGATTTGTTAACATTTATATTAAAAGATAACCATAAATAAAAACAAAACCGACCTACCCTCAGCAACAAATATTTTTTATTGGGTGCTTCTGCAGAAACTGTTGGTTATCTAATTGTCTGCTAGAAACTCTTTCAAGAATTTTTAATTTTTTGATTTGTTCTTCAAAAAAGCGATTAAATAACTTGCCATATTATCTGTATTTTCGTATTCCGTCCACATTAAAAAAAACCGCGATTCATTTGTTTGGCGTTGAAGAAGTAACCCAACAGCTCTTTATTTACCCCACAAACATTGTTTGTATAGAATCTAATAAAAACAAAAAAACAGCATTTTTGTATCAACCACGAAAACCTAGTCAGCTAAATGTAAAATAATAAATAAGTGAACAATAACGAAACGCTTTGCAAGAATTTACTTTTTTGTCTGTTGCTGTAAAAATGGTAGAAAATCTTATTCATGTCTGTGTAGCTTGATAATGCAATGGTATCTATTGTTTTGCTAGTTTTCCACAAACTGTTATGGGATCTTAATTTTACTGTGTTATGTTATATATAGGAAAATGTCTTACATTTATTTATTTTATGTTACAATAAAAAAACCAGTACCCTATCTAAGTAACTTGATACTTTAATTTTACGAATTTTCTATAATATGATTAACACAAATAACTATTTAGTTGTGCTACTAAATATGAGATAAGAACCAATTACTTTTACATTTAAATATGATGGTTAATTAATTATTCTTATGAATAATTGGCCATGAAGCTTACCAGTTTTACTTTGTTTAGCTTAACTGGTAGATATTGAGCCATTCGTATGATTCTTTATATAAATAATAATGTATATTTTTTAAATCCGTAAATGCTAAAAGTCGCTACATTGCTTAACGCAATTTTATCAAAATCAGATAATTGTTTATTTTTTCACACCACTACTTATATATTGGATTAAAAACCAGAATAGAAGTCTATACTTTTAATTGTTTGTTTTTTGTAATGTGGATTATGCGAATTAAAAATGAAGTATGTATTTTAAGGTGATTGATGTCCTATGTTTGCTTACGATTAAAAAATTTATAGATAGGAAATGCATTACTTATTTAGTGCTATTTTTAAAATTCTTGTCATTTCCGACTGATCTACAATGTGTGACTAGATAGGATTTTAAAGAGATTAGAGAAATATTTCAGTACAAAAATTTCTTTATCTCTACTTGTAAGTACTTAAAAGTGTACCTCACTCAAGCACTTATTAAAAAAAATATTGCAACATCCGGTTCAATATCTTTTGTATTTTTTTTGTTTCCAGAAATATTTTCTAATTTGTTTTATAGGAAAAAATATTTAAAAACATTATTTTCCTATTTTCCATTTTTTAATATAATCAGTTTTTGAGTGTATGATTTTTTTCTGCGCCTTTTTTGATTAATTTTTTTTTGTTCTTGTATTTTATGTCATTTTTTTTTATTCATTGTCACTTTTAATTTTTTTAAATTTTTTTTGGTAATTTTAATCTATTTTATTTTATCTTTATTTCGTTTGAATACATTGTTTTTTTCTATCTTGCTTTCTCTTACTTCTACACATTGTTTTATCATGTTTTTTATTGACTTTTTTTATTATGTCATTTTTCTTGATCCAAGTTTGATTTTCTTCTGTTTTATTTCCGAACCTAAATATTACCTTTCTCACATTTTTTTCACACTATTTTTCACTATTATTCAAAGAAAATGTGATTGTCAAAAATTGTAAAGTAATCTCTAAAACTCTTCAAACTACGAGATTGATCTGGAAGACAACATTTGCTAGAGAAAACCAAAGTACTAAAATCCACAACAGGCTTATGACTTAAATGCTTACAATGTTCACTGTCTACTCAAAAGAACATAAATATCAAGAAAATTATTTTTGAAGTGAAAACTTCTTTAGCGGCGCTGAGCACTTTTTTTTGTATGGGTAAAAACTTTCAAACTCGCGTCAGGGTCACGTGATGCTGATCGAAAAAGCGTAAAATCGAGGGGAAGGGAGGGGAACTAGTATCTCCCACTCTTTCTACCGTGCCTGAGTCATAGATTTATTATAACAAGATACAGCCATGCACTGCGATAGTCCGCCAAGACGTACCATCTATTGCTCTCACTCTCAACTGCATTAGTATTCGATAGCGCTGTCTTTTAGAGAGGTTCCTACAAATAGCAAAGCAGAAATCAGTAGACGCAGAGTACGCTACGTCAGCATGACACTAGAATTATTTTGACGTTTCTATTAAAATTTTTCTAATCACATAATTTGAACAGAAAACTTAGTTCAGTCACTTAAAAATTGAAAATAATTATTGTCAAGAAAAATATTTAATAATTTGAAGGTAATTTTATTTATTGAGATTTCAACCTCAACTTTTATTTTCTTCCAGCTTTCTAATGTTTCTCTATTTTCTTAAAGCTTAACTTCAATTTTACAAATTCATAGGAGAGAAGTTTTTTATTTTCATTATTGTGATTGTCACGATGCAGTTGTGGGTTTGTAAGCTGATAAAATATGAAGCGGATAATAAAGTTTACATGGGTCTGACACAACTAAAAGTTGGTGAAATTTTGAAATTGGAATAGAGTTTTTTGATAAAATAATTAAGAATCATTAGCACTGATGAAAAAACCTTTATTTATAAATAATTATTCATTCCAAAATAAAATTGATTTTTAACCTAATTTTCGTATTTTATTAGATTGTGTATGACAAATGTCAATAAGTTGACAGCAAAGCATTGCATCGTTGATTGTCGACTAAAATCGTAGAAATTCGTGTCTGTTTAATCACTATAGACTCGTGTGCGACATACAACAAATATGATGAAAAGGATAAAAAATGTGTTTCATTAAATATAGAAAGAAATGGAGAGATGTACCAATTTCTTTGATATGTTTTTTAAGAACCGAAGTATGTTCAGCATGCATAGCTATATCTAATGTATTAAATCTATGGCCTGAGTGTGCTGCTCTGTTTAGGCGGCACAGGGCGCTTGCGCGAATGACCGTGTGTGTTTATGTACAGCGTCCCACGCGTATCCAAGGATGGTGACAGCTGATTGCTTGACTGTTGTGTAGTAAATACACTGTTGTGTATTCGTAAATGTGAATTGTTTAAATTATGGAAATTGAACAAAGTGAATCTATTAATGAAAAAAGTGATGATGAAGTAGTGAAAGAAAATGAGTAAGTAAGAAAAAAAAATTGGAAAAAGCTTTGATAAATTGCCAATGATTTTAAGTGGAGATTTTAATATAAACTTTGCAGACGATAAAAATCAATCATTAATTGAATTTTTAAATAATGAATTTGGTTTAACTATGTCAAATGATCGCAATTTTAGCACAACGAAATACAAAACTACTATTGATGCGGTCTTTATTAGACACTTAAATAGGTTCGAATCAAAACTGTTTGTTTCTTACTTCAGTTATCATAAACCAATTGTATCAGTTGTAAAAATTTGCGATCATGATTCTGATAATAACGATGGTGTAAAAGTCGTCGAAATTATGGATGGAAGTTGATTTTTGTGAGAGATAAAATTTAATGTAATATATAAATAACGATATAATATTATAAATAACAACATATAAATTGTCATATTTGTGTACGATAGCGCAATAAATAAACATTGTATTCTACCTCATAAATGATAGTACTTTTATACTTATAATTAAACACAACGTTAATATTGAAGTTTTCACTTCTGCCGGCACTCCCAGAGTGCTACCTTTTTTATTTTTTACCATTTTGAACATATACACACCAAAAATTGATCAAACAATAAAAAGTTTGAAAAAAAAAATTAAACCAAAAAACAAAATTTGAAAAAAAAAGTGTTTAAGCATTGTTGTAAATAACAAAATATTTTTGAGTAGGCGCTAAACAAAAAACTTTATGTCGTGTTCAGGTTCTCTTCTAAGTCCTAAACTGATTTTTCATCGCTATGTCTAAGCCTACTAAGTACAAATATCTTTATACAAAAACTTAATACGTGCTTTTTGGTTTATTTGGCACCGATTTAAAAAATTTACAATAATGTAGTTTTTAGACTAAAAAAAGTTTTTTTTTAGACTTGTTTTTCATTTATATAAAAAGTTATAGATTTATTAAAACTACATGGCGTATTAAAACTATACACATTATAAGCGCAAATTTTTAGCAGAATTGGTTTACGGCTAAAAATTTAATGAGTTAACAATAGGTTGGTTATCTTATTAATTATAAATTTATATAAAAAAAAAATAACCAAAAGTAAAAATACCAGAAAATGCTTGATTTTTAAAACATTTTTTATAAAAATTTCATCAAATGCTTACGATATCTCTTTCTCAAGCTCATCATTCTCTGAGTCTCGTAATAAAGTTTTTGGTGCATCAATAGTTTTCTGAGATTTTTTTTAAATGACAAACGTTTGCCATTTTTTGTCTGGGTCTAAGCTTTTTAATTTCTAAATTGAACCAGTAGATTAGAAAAGACAGTGTTTATTAATGCTATTTGATGTAATATTATTTATTTATTTTTTGTTATTTGCTTTTTTACATGCAATTATACACTTTTGCTGATTTTTCTAATATTAGATATTTTAATATTATCCTGCAACTTGTAAATTAAAAATAGACGATTTCACTTTTTCAATGCAAATTTTTAATCTGAACAATTCAACTAGATTCTAAAAATTGTCCTAATCTTTCTAATCCTTCAAAGAAAGATTTTCTTATCTCAAACATTCATGAGAGTAGACACAGATTTTTATCAGATCTCGCTGCTAATATAAATCGGTATATATAAGGATTTCAATATTCTATGCCAGCAATAAGCCGCTTGCTCTAGTTTACAACTCAAAATGAAAACAGCTATTAGCTTTGTCCTGTTTTTTGTTGCTGTCCGGGGACTTCCACAGCCTTTTGAAGCAAGTACTTGCTTGGCGTCATCTTGTAAAATTGAGAATGATTGTCGCTGTGCCTCCACTACCAATCCGGTTACTAGCTCATCAGATCCAGCTCCTCAAGTAAATAGATCAAATTATAAATAAATTAAATAATAATTTTTTTTTAGTTTATAGCTTTAACAGTCAGTGAATCTGTAGTAACCACTTTGTACACTGAATACTTGAAGCCTTTACTTTTCAATCGTAAAAATCCGGATGGCAGATCTATTAGTGCATCTTTTTACGTAAATCATGAATACACAGACTACACTTTAGTGCAAGATCTCTACCTGCGTGGATTTGAAATTGGAGTACACTCCATTACAAAAAACTCCTCTCAAGAGTATTGGCGATCTGCAAGTTTGGAGGAGCTAATTGAAGAGTTTTATGGACAACGACAAATCATTTCACATTTTGGCAATATTCCTATTGATGATTTAGTAGGAGCTAGAACGCCACAACTTCAAATTGAAGGCGATTTATCCATTACGGCTTATGAGCAGTCTGGTATAAAATACGACAATTCTTGGTCAACTAGAACTACACAGCCTCTTCTTCCATACACCCTTGATTATAAATCTACACAAGAATGCTTGACGACTATAACGTGTCCAACTGAAAGCCATGAACATTTTTGGGTTGCTCCACTCACAAACATTAAAGGAAATGATGACGTTGAATGTAATTCAATTGCAACTTGCTTGATTGAGTAAGTATAAATATTAAAAAAATAATATTATTGATATTTTTACAATTTATTAATTTTATAGAGGAACTGCAAGAGAGATCGCTGACTGGTTAATAGCACAAGTGGATCATTTTCATAATGGAAACCGAGCTCCTCTAGTTCTTAGACTTGATTCCTACTGGTTCCAGTTTACAAAAAACAGTTTTGAAGGTTTTAACCTTTTCTTGGACGATATGCAGAAAAGAAGCGATGTTTTCTTTGTATCCGTAGGAGATGTTTTAGAATGGATCAAAAATCCAGTACCAGTTTCGAAATATCAAACACCGATTTACGTGAGGTCGGCTGCTTGTAACGAAATCAGTTGTGCTCTTAAGTTCAACGACGGAAGTGAAAGATACATGAAGAGCTGTGTCCCCTGTCCAAAACAGTATCCATGGTTAGAAAATCCATATGGTCAATAAATCTCTTGTTTTGTTTAGTTCCCTGAATTAAATTTATTAATTACTTGTTTATTTATTTTATTATAACATATTTTTTATGTTTTTACTTCAATATATTTAAAAATATATAAGAGATATTTAATTTTTTTTGTGTTACAAGAAATAAACATTCTAATCGAAACCAAAATCCGTATTGAATATCAAGTGTATCTAAAAACAACCAAATTGCGATTTGAAAATTTCGCAGCAATTTTCAACCATCAATAAGAGTTAGATCATATTGCTCATTACCAAAATCCAAAATGAGCCTAAAGCATTACAAAAAAAGGTTTATTTAACAGCCACAAAACAACAATAAACTTACAGAACAAAAGGCTGACCGCTTTGTTAAATCCGCTTTGTTGATAAGATTACGCCAACTTTCCCTTCTTTTTTGCGTGGTACTCTCAAGAGTCGAAAGTCTTTCTTACTGCTATTTTTGCAACTCCAAAAGCATCAAGACGGCATTATTACACGTCCATTTTTATAAACAAACGGTAATATGCATTGACAAACCGCCATTTTGCCTCGATTCAATCGAATACACAAGTTTCATAAGCTGCGCTACTTCAATAATCTAGATACGTTAGCTTTTGTCTTATAGCAGCGACAAGTCTGGCAAAAAAAATAAGATTTTCTTTTTTTGGCTAGCCGGAAAATGGTCAACTTTCTCTGTTGTCGCGAGATGAAAAAATTAAACCAGTCATAGATAAAATTGCTTAGATTTGTCATGTCTGAAATTCGGTAAAAAAAAACTCCTCAAAACAGAAAATCAATGTTTTATTCATCGAAAAAAGCAAGAAACTATAAAACCTTTCTAAAAATTAGACACTGTTACTATTTTTTTTAAAAAAACCATGAAAAATAATGCAAGTTGTAAAAATTAGAATATTCACGGTGCTGTTAATTACTGCACTTAAAATTTCTATGCCTAAAATATGCTTAATAATGTGGTAGTGTAACATTGTAGAAGAGCGAAACTTTAAGTTTTAAGCAATAAAAGTCATTGGAAAAATGATGAAAATTGAGCTGAAAGATTTCTTAGACTCTTCAAAAAGATTCAATCATACTTCAATGATTAGAAATAATTAGAAAATACTCAGAAAAAAATTATGAGTACAAGCATCATTATCCATTAGCAAACTTTTTATTTACTTTTGTTTCAAAAAACATTGCACTTTTTGCAACATTTTTAGGAAAACTGTCTCACATTTGCATTAGTGCAGAACTGTTTTTGGTGGTGCTGAAAAAAAAAGCTTGCTGATTCTTGAATCTTCCCGAATACCATAGGTAAAGATTTGCACTCATCGCTCAAAGATCGGCCGTTTCCAGTCGTTTCCAATGCATAGAAAAAAAACCAACCGAAAAATATGTAAAAAACTATATCGTTTATTATTAAAAAATTAAAGTTATTTGTTGCAAAAAAAAATCATCTATCTAACGTTTTCGGAAAGACATTTCTCCCATACGCACTAATGCAGCACTCCTTTCAGTTGTGCTCATGCGGAAAGTTTTACTTTCCGAACTCGTTGGGTAACTGAATATGTTTCAGAAGTCAAGAAAAGTGACTTTTTCTGACAGATTTTAAAAGATAAAAGTTTAAATTTATTGATAATGTGCCAAAAACAAATGTTGTAACAGAAAAACATGCTTTTTTTCTCAAGCAAGAAAAGCAACCGGCACTCAAATTTAATTGACGCAATTTTCAACCAAAAGTTTGATGTTTTGAATAATAACTAAAACTGTCAAGATATAGTACGTTAAAGTGTGCTCGCATATTATTTTGATTTTGTTTTACATTTTCCACACTTTTTCACACCATAAATTTTTTATTTCCTAAAACTGTTTAACACTTTCATATAAAAATCTTCTGAATTTAAGGCTTTTAGTCGATACGTCTGAAGAAAAAACTTTTTATTCTATTCAGAAAAAACTCAGTTTGTGTAGCTCGCTTTTTTATAAACACACAAATTTGCCACAAAAAGTGATTGTTTTTCTTCTTATAAGTTAATGTGTACTAGTTTGGAATTGTTGTCAATGATACATACATAGAAAAAAAGTATAAATATATAAACTTTTCTAAATATAGGTTTTAAAGCACTGAAACTTAGCAGATATCCAACTTATAAAGTTAGGCAAAAGAAAATAGAAGCAAACCTAAATACGGCTCTGGGGCAGGATCTTCAAGATTCTGAGTAGGTAATAAACACTGCGGTAAACCCCCATGAAGATTAGAAAATCTTAAATAGCAATAAAACCATATTTGCACTAAACGTTTAGCCAAACTATATTGTAAACGGTTATTTTGTGATTCCAATAATTTATAATCATGCATTTTAAAATAGAGCAAGTTTATAAATACAACAGCCAATAAACGAATTTCTCCGTTTAGATCCAAACTTATGTGAGAGTTTACTTTTTATACATTTATTATTATAAATTATTTAAGTCAAAACGGCTTTAATATAATATTGCAAAAAAGAGGAATAGCTGAGTGGAGATTGCGCAGAGCGCTTAGCTGAGGGATGATACTATTGCCGTAAGAGCAGTAGATAGCAGTCAGCGGGTAGTACTCGTAGGTCGTAGGAGTGTCAAGTGCGGTACTTGTGCATACTCAAGTCAAGTCGAGAGAACGAAAGTGATAGTTATCTGTACACTCGAACGAATATAACTTGTTATTTTGTGCAAATGAAGTGCGAATGTGGTGTCTTAACATTTCTGTTTCAGTAACCTTGCCAGGTGACAGACATTCTTCTTATATTGTGGCTGGTTTGGCTATGGCAGCTAGGTTGAGTACTGAAACGACTTGCTCTAATCTTAGGAAAGAGCACAATGTAAGACCTTATTACATTATATTGATTATTATGATGCATGCAGATACATTTATGTCATTATTAGCATATTTGTTTTATAAAAGAGCATGCAGATTATTTGTGTCAGAATTGACATGGTTGTTATTGGTTATTATTGCTCTTTATGTGAAATAATTAAGAATGAAAACCTACAGCAGAGAACTTGTTCTGTTCTTGAGCTGGTCTTTACTACTACTATTATTATTTATTATTTGGCTCTCGACGCCGATTAACATAATTCCTGTTTTTCGGTTGAGATCTAGCTTCTCAGATTTCTTAAAAAGATTGGAGAGATCTTTGAAGCCGGGTTTAATGCGGCCGTCAAGGCTGGTACCTTGTCGCTGAAAAGAGTTGTAGGTGGGTTCTCTATTGTAGCAATGGAAGGTTGCAGTGTTGTTATACCTTTCAATTATTCGCTTAATCTTGTTTTTATTCTCTTCGCTGGAAACACTGTAGCTAATGGCCATCTAGGTTTGATTACCTGGGTGCAGGCACTCGTGAGAAGGCCTCTATTGACTTCTCACATTGGAACCGAAAATAATAAATAGGTTGAAGAATGGAGAAGCAGAGGAAAGCCGCCAAAGTTCATGGAATCCCATCCATATGATAGAAACAGCGAAGCCACCAGCAGAGGATGCCTTCCACAAAGCTGGAATGGGGGAAGATTGCCTGGCGGGGACAAACCCCCGGGTGAGTTCTTTGATATGTATTATTGACAGGTACATTATGTGTGAATGTGTTTCATGTATGGTTAATCTAATCCGTTCAATTTGTTCGAGGCGGTTTCTTAACGGCGGCCACAAAGGGGGTGAGTTGTAGTAGATCGTTGATAATAATGTAGTCTGTTAATCTTGTATTTATACAGTATTTAAGTTGTATTCATAATCAGAAAAAGAATGTGGTGAAACAATCTGACAATTATTGTATTTTAATGAAACTAGGTAATTTAATTATATGAATTTAATTATCCCGGCGCCTTCACCATTATTCTTATGCAAATTGCGTCAAAAAATTACCCCTTACACTTACGTGGATTTTTTTATCTTTAAAACGTGAAAATCAAAATGTGAAAATTGGAATTTTTATAAAAATGTGTATCAAGTTATAATATAGAAAATAATACGATACCATAAACAGGAAAGTTCATACCTTTTTCCAAAATATTTTATTAGCCATTTTTACAAATTTTTAATGTTAAAAATAAAATAAATTTTTAGTAGCAGTTGTGTAAGTGGCGTGACAAAAAATTTTGAATTTAAATAAAAACTAATTATTTCACAAATATAGTATTTTTTAAGTGAGAAATAGTCTCTTAATAATAATCAATATAACATATAAGAAGCACGGAATTTTTTTATCTTTTTTCCAAATCAAAACAGTGACAGGAAATTAAAACTTATTCTAGTTTGTCATAGCAGTAAATTGTATTGCATTTTTTCTAAACTCATCATTTTGTTTATCAAAATTGAGAACTATTTTATTGAAACAATGTTATCAGCAAAACAAGAACAACTTGAAGAAGATAATTCCTACGATAAGTGTTTATATAAATTGCAGAATCTGCTGACAAAAGTGTAGTGTTGTGTGCAATTTTGCCAAAATGAAACTCATTATTCTTGTGATTGGGGCCTCTTTATGTAGCTCTGCATTTGGAGCCGCTTCAAAATGTACAAATGATAGTGACTGTTCTAGCAGTAGTTGTCGATGCTCTACAACGAAATCACCATTATCCTCGGATGATGATGCCCCCCAGGTAAAAAAAGTAGCAGCACATACTAGCTAAATAATTTTGAAGTGTATTTTGTAATAATAATTGTTACATACCTATTGACCCATTTTTTTAATCTATAGATATTTTTAAGCATTAAGTATTCTTCTAGCTAATAGCCTTGACCTTTGATGAGGCTGTTGTAGACAACGTCTACACAGACGTTTGGCAAGTGCTACTTGCTGACAGAACAAATCCAGATGGAGCAAGTATCAGTGGAACCTTTTTTGTACCTCATGAATATACCAACTACACAAGAGTAAACGATTTATATTTAGCAGGTTTTGAGATTGGTGTAAATTCAGTAACGTAAGTAGCAATCAAAATCTAATCAAATAAACATGAAACGTAAATAAATAAATTTTAGTAAAAACTCATTAGCACAATATTGGTCAGAAGCGTCAGAAGATACCATTGAACAAGAGTTTGGTGGTCAACGTACTATAATTTCTACTTTTGCCAATATTCCAATTGATGATATAATTGGTGCTCGAACTCCCCAACTTCAGATTGAAGGTGATGTGAGTATTGACGGTTACATTAAAGCTGGAATCCAATACGACAACTCCTGGACGTCAAGAAGCAACACACGTTTTTATCCATACACTCTAGATTACTTGTCAACGCAAGAATGCAGAACAGGTACAACCTGCCCAGAAGAAGCTCATCCAGGTTTTTGGGTTCTTCCAATCATCAATATCCAAGGAAAGAGCAACGTTGAATGTAATTCTTTTAGCATTTGCAATGT
The DNA here is from genome assembly GCA_947359425.1 of Lagria hirta. Lineage (NCBI taxonomy): Eukaryota > Metazoa > Arthropoda > Insecta > Coleoptera > Tenebrionidae > Lagria > Lagria hirta. The sequence continues at coordinate 13,430,311 of OX375794.1, forward strand.
GGAGTAAGTCTAATTAATAATAAATTATATAATTATTTATTACATATTAATTTGCAGAGGAAGTGCTCAAGATATTGCTGATTGGTTAAGCGGAGAAGTTGACAAATTCCGCAATGGAAACCGAGCTCCCATAACTTTAATGGTTGCATCTTCATGGTTCCGGTTTACAAATAACAGTTTTGAAGGTTTTCAAAAGTTTCTGGATAATATGGAAAGTCTCAATGACGTGTTTCTTGTTAGTCAAAAACAAGTGCTAGATTGGGTTAAAGATCCTGTACCTTTGAGTGAATTTAAAACTGAAACGTATGAAAGAGAAGCTGAGTGTGCTCCTATTAACTGCGAATTGCAAAACTCTAATAATGAGGTCCGATATATGGCATCTTGTACACCATGTCCTCAATTATATCCCTGGTTGGACAATCCTCTGGGTGAAAGTTCAGATTTAAAATCACGAAAAATGTAATATAATTTAAAAAAATATATATTTTTTACAATGTTTTGCTGTTTTGCTTTTTGGAAAAGTTAAAACTTGTATTAATATCAGACTGTAAGATTCAAATAGTGAAAAATATGTTGAAATTATTAAAATATTGTACAAAATGTATAACAGTAATCGTGAGCGGCTGTGATTTTTTGGCAGCTTGGCTTAGATCGGGTCGAACTAAAATTAGGGAAAATAACAACTCAGTCTGCATTTTTTTTTTGAAGAAAGATTAGTCAAATATTTTTATCTTCCATTTATTGCTTTATTTCATTTTGAAAATAACATTCATTGATTACTTATAACTGTCGATCTATACTGTGATTGATATTTAAGCACAGTAGGGTGCGCATAAATGCCGAGTCGATGCATTTGCGCCCTTTTCAATATGTGAAATAAATTATTAAATATTTAAAAATTAAATGGGAATTTGTCAAACAGGATAAAACATGTATTTTCTATTTTACAGCGCTGAAAAACAATAATAACGGAATAATAATTGAATTATTATATTCAAATTTACAAAAATCTGTACGCCATTGCGTAGGCGACTTTATGTTTACCCGGCTCTAGTACAAACCGATCTAAGACCTGCTGCCAAAAAAGCACAGTCGTTCTCAATTTCTGTTAATATTATACACCCTGCATCTATCTAGTTTGCGATACAAATAAACTCATCATGTAAACTCATCAAATAAACTCATACAATAAATTCAATATCAAATGTAGTTTAGTTATGGATCATATTATTTGACTGATTTTAACTTTGTTACATGGGTGGTGTCCGCACTTATATGGGTGAGATCCGCACACATTTTATCACAATTGCTAGAACGACTTCTTTTGGTACTACTCATTGAAAACGTCTTGTCATCATACGCCGGTTTTCACTTTTTAGGCGACAAATTCTTAATAGAGGTTTGAAATCCTCCTTCTGAGTGGCTTTGGGTACATCAGACGGCCTACAGATAAATTTACCGTTTTTAGCATCGTATTTGAACATTGACCACACAAGTTTTAAAAATTTGTCTTACTACTGCTAGATTATTTTCAAATTTAAATGCATAGAGTAAATGCCAGAGGTCAATAATTATTATTTTTTGTTGTTTCCGTTTTGTGTGGTAATAAAATAATTAAAAGGAATAATAATTATTGTCTTCAACTTACAGAATATAATAACATAATATTGAGTGACAAGTCTTTTATTTTTAATTTTTAAAGATCATTGTTTAACGACCGAGCGCTGATTATTTTCAATGCCAGGCTATATTTCATTTTTAAATGATTTGTAAAATTTGGCAAAGGTGTTATTAGACTCTATAACTGCTGCCAACCTTAATAAATTACAGACTTTACTTTTTAATATATATAATTGTTATATTGTATATGATAGTTGAGAAGGAAATAATTTTTATTAATGCTAAATCTTCAGCATTACCGCCAGCAATAAATTCAATCGCATCATCTGTAATCTGTAATTTTTGAAACATTTGTAAGCATTTTTTTACTTATGCTTTTATGCCTAGTATCACAAGACATCTTTAAATTGCTTTTAATGCTCGTTCTATAAAAAGCCTTCTTTGGGTTATACTTTCAAAAATATTAAATCACACATTTTCAAAAACACAATTTAAAGTATTAAAATCATTTAAAAATATTAAAATCAAATTATAAAAATTTTCATCAAAAACTGCTGGAATAATGTTTCTCACTTGTCATCTATAAACAAAAATTTGAAAAAACATGTAATGAAAAAAAAATTTAACCGTAGCGATCACGCGATTTCAATGCTTTTTTCTTATCTCAAAAGTTCTCCACGTATCCAAAAAAGTTTTCATACACAAGTGTATATAATATTTATTTAAACGTGACAGTCACGCTAGTTTAATTTTTTCTTGCTATTTCATAAGTGGTAAAACAAGCGACATCTATAGGAAGCTACCTTGCATCAAACTTTTTTCAAGAAAAAAAATTTTTTTGCACGTGTTTTTGTGCAAATAAATAGTTTATGCTCGAAACACTAGAATGTCAATGTTGATAGATACAACTTGAAATGAAAACTATATAGCTGATTGCACAACCAAAATATGCCGTTAGCGTCTTTTGTCTCAAACGTATATTAATAATATACAATGAAATTTGTCTTTTTTAGTTAGCCACCAACTGGTAAACTGCATTGATCTTCTTTCTACAAAAAGTGTTCAGTGCCTATTTATAAAAACAGTTTTTTTATAAATTCTACATTTTTTGATCGACTAATCAAAATGTTCAAAAATAGCTTTTTAAGAGATATAAAAAAATATCACAAAATTAAAAAAAACTCTTAAGCTGTCTTTTAGCGGTTTAGCGTTGCAATGAAATTTGGTTAACTAATATTGGTTAAAACACACCGTCACAATTAATAATTGTTCTACTTTTCAAAAAGTCAAAACATAGTAGATGCTTTTCCATTCAATAAATAACTCGTATTAGTAGGTTTGTTGGCTACGTCAGCGCTTAGCAAGGTGAAAAACATTCAAGGCATAGTGAACTACCAACAAGTTTTTAATTGTTTTTATGCTACAAACATAGCCTACAACAATAATAAATTAATAATTATTTTTCAAAAGTGATTAAGACAAGAATATACCGTGCATATATAAATTATTTAAATCGATTCTTGCTGCGCAATTTAGTTTTGATATTTTTTATTGTCGTTTATAATTTATGATAGCTTTTAATCTTTTTATGAAACACTTTTATACATTATAATTATTTCTCTACAGTGTCGTTAATTTATTATTATATAACTACTCGTATATTTTTTAATAATTTACATATTTTGAGTGGCATTTACTAGAATACTAAACTTCTAAAAATATATTAAAAATATAATTACAATTTTTTATTAGAGTTATATATGTATTCGAATGTTCATGTCTAAGTCTTGAGAAATTTATATTAAGCCATTAAAAATTATATCTAAAGAAATCATAATTTTTAATCTAAGAAAAAAAGGTCAAATATAAACTTGTATAACGTGTCAAATAAAATGTAATTTTAGAATGAGTGAACAAAAGTAGTATCAAGAAAGAATACCTAAGAAGCGGCGCAAAAAGCTCTGCACGTTCTTGCAGGATTTACTTTTATAGAACAACTAACAGGCCTCGCTACGAACCTGCGACTCTTGTCGAATACTGAACACTTTCTTTAATGGAAATATACATGAGGATATAAAGACTGAAAGAGCGGAGGTCGCGTCAATTTACAAATCACTCTTTTTGGATCTTGCCACTACGTTATCAACTTTTACGAAAACCATTAATTTGGGAAACTAGAGGAAAGGACTTAAGCCCAAGACGTGCAGTTTTAGTAAAAAAATTCCCTAATAAGCAGTAGTCCAAATGAACTAATTAACAACCCGTATAGCATAGTAATCCAAGTTTATGTCTAATAGACTAATAGAAATAAATGTAATATTAGGTATTTATAACGTATCAATAGTTTAACATTTGGCTTCTTACACTAACTCCATTGTTTCTAAAATCCCTTATAATTGAATATAATTTTTATTAACACTATATGTGTAAACATGAAAAAAAATTTTTTTACCAACAATGTCAACAAACGTCTATACAAGTAAAAAAAAATTAGAAAATGAAGGATAAGAGACGTAGGTTTTACTCATTATTTGACGAAAATTTATAAAATCACTTTTTATTCAATTGGGAATAGATTCTGTCTCTGATGAATTACCTGCAGGACTTTTAGAGGCCGCGAATTTGGCTTCTAGTTGTCATAGAAGTTACTAGACTACTAGGCGTTACAAAAAAGAAATCCATTAGCAAAAAATGTTGTGTAGCCAACCAAATACTTGATGTGGTGCTGGAGAGGCCTTTTTCTGTACCGACAATGCGACAATGATCAAAACAGATATAATATTGTTGGTAACTGTAGTTTGTGATAATACCAACTGTACATTTAATATTAATATTTCAAATTCATAAAGAGTCGTTAGACGAGATAAGTAACATTTTCAAAGCGCCATTTGAGAGGAGAAAATAGCTTTTTCCATATACATCGTAAAAAAAAATATATTTTATTATTTATAGAGTAAGACTTATTTATTTTAGTCTTACGTTTTGCTAAATTTTAACAATTAATTTGAAGTAAATAACAGTTAACTCCTTCTTTATAATAAATTTGTCAGGATATCTATGTTCTACAATTATTAGCATTAAATATTCACTTAAAAACAGTGTACAAAATAGCAACAGTTAGCTACATTATCATCAACAATCTTCTTCAACTCACTCATTTATATTTATTGTTAGAAAAACGCTCGAACGGTCAGACGGATTGATTGGGCGACACATAAAACATATATATGTTCACATTTTCCCTGTTAATAATACCTGTAAAGTAACTCACCGGGGGCTTTTCGTTCCCTCGCGGAATCCTCTTTCTTTCTAACTACTAGTAAGAGACATCACCAGGTCCATTGGACTTTGACAACCTTTCCTTGGACTCGATTGACCTAACCTTTACCCCTTTTCTTTAGCCTCGTGTTATCAATTTTTTCATTGTTTCGGTACTTTGTTCAGGAGCAAGGTGGACGGTGTCGCAAGGCCTGAGACGTATTATAGTAATAGAATGGACAGGAATAATGCGTAATAAAAAAATATATAAAACAAAAATTATTAAATGAAGAACCTAAGAAGACTACCCAATAATCTGTCATGCCAGCAAAAGGGAAATCCACAACATTTTTATACATTGACAGGAACATAACCATAGCGATTAACGGGCTCCAGCCCACCTTTCTACCTCTTTGCCTCTGTTCGGAGAAGTAGAGGAGAGCCAGGATAGCAATCTGTAATTGCGTACAGACGTCATGAGTGTATAACCTCAGTCTAAAATGTAATGCCACATAGACTATAACCCTGGTATTAATCTATAGTTTCTGCCGTAGATGTTTCATATTAACATATTCAAATGCATATTTATGTTTATCAATAATACTTTATTCATTACTCCTCCGAATTCAGGAACTCAGCACTGAATTCACAATTATAACACAAGACAACACATGATCAACAAGATCAACAAGGTCAATTATTTTTTTTTTCAATAAACAATTAACAGTTTAAATATTTATAATACCGCCCGTCCGACCGCTCAAAGACCTTTTACACAACGTTCTCAGTCTCACTCCGCTCAGTTTACTAATGTTACTCAATCTTTTCAGAGATGCTAAGCCCAATCTTTTCCTCTTTTACTTAAGATGCCCAATGACTTTCATCGAAATCATTCAATTGTACAAGTTATTTAGCGTTTTATTGGTATATTTTACTTTAAAAATAACTATAAATTATTGTAAAATTAAAAACTCTTACAACAGATTTAAAATGAAAAGAGACAAATATGTGATATAATGTTTTCGTAAAAACAATAATTTATTTCATAAGTTTATTTTAAAAGTATTAAAGTAAAAAGTTATGCTTTTAATACTATCAAAATTAAACTACTCAGAATAACTATAATTGTGTAGCAGTCAGACTCAGTATGACTCATGTCAAAAATAAATTTTGATATTATAGCAACAAGCATTTCTAATCTTCCTTGGCAATACCTAACAGAATTAACACATTTTTTGTCTATTAACAACAACAACAACAACTTAACTATAATTATTTTTTTACCGTTTTTTATTATATACTTTTCTGCTACTCTTGTTTTATATTTTTAGTAAGTTCTTATATTTTTAGTTGTGGTCTGTTTTAACTTTCTTTTTTTGTATATTTTTTTGTCTTACTCAATCGCTTCTGAAAGATTCCTATTTTGTAATTAAATTTTTGTAATTCAATTAAATTAGAAATAATTTAATTCAGCATATAAAAAAGCCACGCGTTATGCTCAAATGCTAAAGATTTTACGTTGGTGTTGTTACTTTGTCTTTGTATAATTATTTTGTCAAAAAATTTATTATAATTCATGAGAAAACACTGGAATTTACTACAAACCGGCTATTTTTATAATATCACATTTCTTTTATGTATAGTTCTAGTGTGGTAAGTGTGGTAAGTGTGGTAGTGTGGCTTCTTTAAGGTACAATAAAACTTGACGATTGACATTATGTCCTTTATATAAAGATTACAATATCGATTCCAGAGAAATTGTAATTAATATTCTGGTAAAAGTTATAAAATTGCCTTATTAAATAACTTGTTTATTTATGTGTTTAGCCAAGATTTTTACCAAAAGATACGAATGAACGGATAATGTTACAGATCTAAAAAATACCTCAAAATAAAGCTGTTGTTTGAAAACCTACCATTGGATTTCTTGAAAAAATATTTCTGTACTGCTATGTTATATACTGACTCTAAAAATAACAAAAATTGTCATTATAGTATCCGAATAATTTAATTGTTTTTTAAGTATACAAGTCTACACACTTATTTTATACTTTTTAGTAATTTTTTTATTTCTAGAATTTTTTTTTCTTGGTTTTTAGTGGGTTCGGTCAATATTATTTGTTTCAATATGGATAGACCTACTAAACGCGCTGCTAATATGAGACAGCGTTTTTGAGTCAAACAAAGAAAGGAAAAAACATTTATTTCAAAGTAGAAAATCTACTGTTTACTTGATAATTAATTAACTGATACTATTTCACATAATTTTTTTATGGTTTGCGCTTATATAAATGAAATTAATATAAAAGCATTAATAAGAATAATTTAAAACTACTAATCAAATCTTGATCAAATTTAAATGAGACCGAATGTAAAGCACCAGCTTTCAAATATAAAAAAAACATCAAAACTGGTTGTTTGAAAAAAAGTTATTAATCAACACACATAAAAAAATTATGCGTGTTAAATCATATATTATATTCTACGCTTTTAAAATAATTATAATAAGAATGATACACAATTTTGTAGACTAAAAACAAAATATGTATTAAGTAGATATTCTATTCTATATGATTATTGTAGTAGCATACGTTGCAAATAAATTCAAGTAAATAAAAATTTTATTTAATTTTTGATTGAACTAGGTTGGCAACAAATCCAACGTTAGGAGTTTAATGTTGTCTGGTTGGCTATACATTGTGTAGCAACGTTCTATATCTGTCATTCTCAAACACACAGGCTGATTAGTATAATGCTTATGCTAATGCTGATTTGAAACTTTAAACATTTTAATTATTATTACAGTAACATTCTAACAAAACATATCTTTTCTACATTACTTCTTTTACATCTGCTTACAATGTGGGGGGCTGTATGTATTTTGGAAGAAAATTGCTTTGTTGTAATGTTTTGACTAAAAAACAAATTACTCATGTTATCATTTGATAGATAGTTTCGTATTAGTAATACCTATAAGCTTGATAAAATGCAACTAAATACATATCATCAGGATTGATTTCATTTACTCCTAGAAGATATAATTTTCTACTGTCAGTAGACCTACGCTTTTCAATACTTTTTTAACTTTATAATGAAGTTTGTAGAATTTGGATTTTTAATGTTTCTAGCCAGAACTTATTTCCTGCTTGAAGTAATTAAAATAAAATAATTTTCCAAAACTTTTGTTTTCTTGATTTTTAATTCAAACATCATTCAATGAAAGAGAAACAAAACAGAAAAAATAATTTCGACGTTCAAATCTAAGAGTTGCAAATGTGAAAAGTTTCCCTTAACTAACTTACGAAACCAAATCAAAGTTTGAGTCTGCTGAAAAAGCCATTTTGTCAGAAGACTTCGAATTTAGTCCAAGTCCAAACATCCCATTTACCTGGCACCTGACCTTGAACAATAATTTTTCCTGAAATACGTCACGTTCTCCAGCGATAAAATTCTCAGAGGGGCTTTAACTCCCTCAGCGCTTCAAATAAATAGATGTTCTCGTAGTGTCGGAATACCAAGCTCCAAAAAATTCCAAAGTTGAAGCACGTTAAAAAATAAGAAAATACAACATAAGTAAAGCCAATTTCGCCTATATCATTTCCGTTGAATACGTAAGTAAAATGGTCGGAGTTAGAAAAATGTGAAAAATGCTTAAGACCGACAAAAAATGAGAAAGTCCCCAATAAGGAAGCATGGGAGTGGGCGGTGAAGGGTGATGAAACGTGGACAAACTGCTGATAACTTCTACCACTCAATAAACACGCATTTTGCCTTGTCAACTCATCTGTTTTAACTCTGACCCGACATTGCTGTGCCGGAAAAGCCACCGAAATAGAGAAATTTTTCAAATTTCAAATAATCCCTATGTATTAAGAAAATTGCATTCTTCTTGGTTGATAAAATTTATTGACTTGACACAAAAACATTCTCGATAAAATAATTTATTTATCCTAACTGCAGAAGATCAGAGTCTTTTCTGCCAGAAGGTCTTTTCTACACGCAGCAATCCTTTTTTTATTTTCTGTAAAAAGACGAAACTTCATACTACGTTAGTTAAACTCATATTATACAACGCGTTTCCTTGTTTTGGAATTTTTTTTAATACGTAGAACGCCGATCCCTGTTGTTTTTGAAAGATGTCCATTTCAAAATTTAACATTTGTAAGTAAAAGTACAATTCAATTCACTTTCCGGATTACTTAAATTTTATCAATCAACAACATAAAAACGTAAGTGTGTTATCTGATTTATCTTTGTAGACGTTTATTTATGTGCTTTTGAGGTTTATCAGCATTGCTTAATCCATCTACATAGTCTTGAATCATAGAGACGGAATGTGCGACATTTTTGTATTTGTCAATTATCAAACATGTGCTGTGAATAAACATAAAACCATTCATTAATGATTTCGATTATTACATAGTTATCTGCGAATAAACGAATTTTGTTATAACAAAAGAAACCAATTATATCAAACAAATTAAAACATTAAACTTAACACTCTCAGGCGCAAACCATAGTTTCCACTAAAATGTGATCGCGGTACGTACTTGTGTCTTGTCAGATAGCAAGCAATAACTAATTTTAAATATAAAATATTAAAATTTATTCTCACTTTAAAATGCAAACAATAATCGGCAAATAGTTATTTACGTTATTAGTGCAGTATGTTTTATTTTACAGCAGAAGATTTTAATTTTGAAGCACGACGTTCTGCAGAGTGTTTTAATAAAACCGCAGGCTGTAAAATAATTAACGCATGAACAATGTATTCAACTTTTTAGCCAAGGACTCAATTTTGTCAGTTTTAAAAATTCTGAAATTTAAATTTACTTGAGGTGGACAGCTCAAGTGAAATGAGTCTGTGGCTCAGAGTTTGATCGATGGTTAGCTACGTACTACACCACAAGATGACGCTTTAAAAGTTGGTGCAAAAATATTAAATTGTCTTTATTTTTGAAATTTATAGGTCTTATTGAGTGCGGTAAATTGTCCTGGTATTAACGAACTATATTTATGACTAAACAACTTTTTTTTAGAAGTCTCTAAAAGCAGATAATTTAATAGTTGTTTACAACACGCCAGTGGGTCAAATTGACTCACTGAATTGATGGAAGCTTTGCAAATAAAAAAAGTCTAGATACCATAGCAGTTGACAAGACGTAAATATGCGGTATACAATTGACGAAGCTAAAAAATAGTTTACGCGCTTGAATTTGTTTGCGCGTTAGTTAGGTTGATTCCATGTTCTTCTATGATTATACTTGATAAGACCGGTCGACAAAGTAAAATTTTTATTTAGGTTTATGATTTATGTTTAAATTCTAGTTATAGACATTGAAAAGCACTTAAATGTACATTTTTAGTTCTTAAAGTTGGTTTTTGTCTAAAAAACTTCAAAATTATGAGCTGCAAAATGTTTCATATACTTTATATGCTACATTTTCAATCTGGAGGAATTTGAAGACAACATGCCTACTCCGAGGAACAAAGAGAACGTTTTCACCAAGATGTGATAGACTTTGGATGGTGATATCAAGACCAGTATGATGGGAGATTACATTTGGGATTTAAAACTAACTCTATTGTTGTTTATCAAAAAACTTGAATAAAAAAAACTATCTAACAAAGAAATACCTCATTATTTCAGTACATTTATCTAAAAAAAACCTGAAAATCAGTGATTTCAGCCAACAAATGGCTTTAATGCCTACAAAAGCAAAGTTTAGTTTAAAATAAAAATTATATTGCTTCTTTTTGGCGTCAGGAAAGCTAAAATTTACCATATAGAAGTCAGATTTATAAACTGGGTTGACCGGTGTTATTAACTAACTATTAGATTTTAGACAATTACTTTTATATTATTTATTCTTTACAATATTATTTCTTACTTTTGACATTACAAATTAAAATAAAAAAAAACAGTTACTGTAGATTAATGACTTATTTATTGAGAAGTTCTTTCATCTTTTTATGTTTTTAATATGCATGTGTATGTTTCACTAGACCACGCACAATACAGAAAATTAATATATTATTAATTAACTTTTATTTTATTATATACTTAATTATTGATAATCTCTGTTAACTCTATTTTAAAGTAAATTAAAGCAGCTCATTTGCATTTAATTAATAAGATAACAATAAAAGAACTATTTAAATTGTAGTTACAAAATATTATTGCTTTTTAATTTTTTAGCATAATTATTTGTGTATAAAAAGTATATTGTGTATAATCTGTTTTTTTATTTTTAACTTATTGAAGAATCCTGCTTTGAAACCGTAGAGATGACGCTCTTGACATTTGCTTTTAAATAGCGTTGCCAACATTGAAATTTTTTGACAATTGTTTATAAAACCGAATCAACTTTACTTAACATTTGCATAAAGTGTTTTAATTTTCTTAACAGAATTTTTTGCAATGCTGTTTTGTTTTATAATAGGCGTGACGACAGTATCAAATAATCAAAGATTTAACAATATTAGGAGAAAGTACATATTAAAAAGAATTAAAACACTGATTTAATATTATTAAAAAAATTGAGATTATCAATATTTTCAATAAAAATATAAGATTAAAATACTGCTTTCGGCTATCTTGACTGAAGCATCAATCACACCGCGTTACGTTACGCTTAGGTAAACATTGCTAAATTTATCCATGTTGCGGCTACGCATTTAGATCGATTTTTTATTAGTTTAAGTGTAATTCATAAAGTTAGAATTCATTTCCATCACATCAAAATACGGAAATTTTGATTACTTTCTTTGGCTGCGCGTAAACATATTTGAAGTTTGACAGATTTAAAATAATTTAAAAAAAATTTTAATTTATTTTGTTAAGCTTTAGTTTATTACTGAAATATATGTTTCTTTGTAAACAATAAATGCTACATTATAGAACAGTATTTAAAAATCTTTCGTAATGCAGATTGACCCGTAAATTAAAAAATCATTTAAAACCACTTTTTTATAAACAAACGTCATTTATATGCAGTCCTTAAAAAAACTAACAAATGATAAACCTTATTTCTAACTTATTTATTTCAATAATTTCAATTTTGAGTGCTAGTTAATAAAAAAAATATGCTTATTTTTAATTAATAAGAGCGTAAAAAAACATAATGGTTTGACAAAACATTAAAAAAATTAAAATATTTTTTGCGAGAATAAAAATTAAATAAGTAATAAATTTAAAACTTATTAATAGATATTAAAAGAACGTAAAAAAACCAAATGTTTTGACAAAACATTAAAAAAATTAAAATATATTTTGCGAGAATAAAAATTAAATAAGTAATAAATTTAAAACTTAGAAATCCAATTTAATTGTTATTGACCAATCTATTTAATTAGTTCACGCAAAATAGCAATTTGTTCCAATTAATTAACAAAATAAATTAGCTACCTATACTAAAATCGATTATATATATCCTCAATTTGCTACTCCTTTTTAATACTCCTAAAAAAAAGAAAAGTTTTAATTTGACCGTTTTTTTTAATGAGTTTTTATCTATGTAAGCCTATTTGATATTTTTCTTATTTGAATAAAAAATTGTAAATAATTGACATCGATTTTTGACAGTATTAAAACAAGTAACAAACTCATTATTTAAAAAGATAACTTTAATATAATTAATTAAAAATTTATTTATTTATTTAACTCAAACAAACTGCTTTTTTTGCTCAAGTGGTTCAATTTGATTAAATAAATAAATAATTAAATTATTATTTTAGTTAACGTCTGTTGTGAATTTCAATTTTTTCCTTGTTATTAAACAGTTGCCAGTGTCAAAAATCAATTGAATACGCATTGAAAAAACATTCAAAAAATATTAGCTAAATCTTGATCAAATTTATATGAGACTACATGTGAATCACGCTTTAAAATGAAAAGAAATTCATCGGTTTACCTCAGAAAACGTTTTGAGGAAACAAACATAAAAAGTACAGTCAACATAAAATTAGTTGAAAGCAAGAAAACTTGCTTTTCTCATTATTTTTTATTCATATTTTTTTTTTAACTTTATTAAAAACTAGCTGACCCGGCGAACTTCGTACCGCCTTAGCGTAAATTTGATGCACTACTTTATTTTGTATAGTTGACCTATCTTATGTATGCGTACCTATTCAATTTGAACTGGAATCTATAATATCCTCCATATAAAAATGAATACCTATTTCCCTGGTCTCGTCATACCCAACAAGGACTTTACTAATTTTATTAAATATTGCCCCCCAGTGCCCCCTCCACCCCGCCCGCTGCGATGCCTGGCGCGCTTTTCAGACTGCATCGCAAACAACGGCCACGGCGCTATGGCGGTTTTGTTTACTGTTTGAATTTTTTAATTCGTAATATCTTTTGAATGGAAAGTCCAATTTAAATAATTTAAAAACTATTTTATAGGTAGTTAAATGGTCTTGACCATAAAATAATTTATTTGGATAAGGATTAATATAAACACATAAATAGCATGGTTTGAATTTGGTTAGCATTTTCATTAATGTTTAAAATGAAAAAAGTTGTTGTAGTGACATAACTACACTAGTTGGACATATGCTACCCTGGAGTTTTTTGTAGACATTATGATGTTCTTCAATATTGTTGTACATTATTTTGTTCTATCGCTAATAGTTTCGGCAGCACATTCGACGAAAAACATTTTAAGTCTCATTTTTTTACACGTTCGGTTACATTGTTCAAATTTTACCAAGGATCTCTAATTTTTTTCAAAATGAAATGTAGCCTATGTCAAATAGGAAGAATGTAGCATTCTATTGGTAAAAGAATTTTTTAAATCGGCCCAGTACTTTTTGAGCCTATTCATTACAAACATACAAACATACAAATCTTTCTTCTTTATAATATTACTAGTGTAGACTAGTGTAGATAGTGTAGATGGACTTATAAAACTTGAAGATTTTTTTATGATTCTCAACTTATCTATAAAATGCTTTTGTATAAAACTTCCGTTTTTGCTGGAAACCGCAAAAATATAATTTGCATTTTCTTCCAACACAGAATTAACCGTATACCACCTCAAGTTCTGTACTATTTTTTATAGTTTATTAAAAATTCTTTTAACTATAGTGCTAAATACACTGCCGGCAAACCTATGTCAAAAAACTTATTCTTTGTAATAACTGCAATATTCTTTTGAATAAATATAAATTATCAATATATGAAAATGGCCTCTTAAATACATGAAATTAAAGAAAAAAACAGTTTTCCATCAACTGGTTAAGTCGACTTCCATCAGTAGAAATAATAGGGTGAGACGCCAAAGTTATGAATTTTATGTGCATACTGTATCCTTCTAATAAAATATTCATCTCTGTCACAGTTTCAAAATTCACAAATAGTGCCAAGAAAACACTCATCAATCATTTAAGCAACGTAAAGTGATTTCACAAACGCTTGAGCTGGATACTTACCTGCCTGCCTACTTCATTAATTCTGTATAAGTTATCTTTCGTATGAATCTGAACTGCACTCTGTCGACACCTTATAGATAAAGTTTTGCATTTTAAGATCTTTTAAGTGTTTTTTTGCAGATAAAGTACTTTATTTACTTCTCTTGATTAAGGTAAACAAAAAAATTGCTCTTGTGCAATATTTACAGTTCTTTTTTGTTCAGATATATATATGATACAATCATTTTATTGGAGTTATAAAATTTAATTTCTCTACAGTCCGGCCACTGCTGACTTCTCTGACATCAGGTTTTTTAAGTTTTGGCGACACGAGCGAACTAAACTCCTAAACTGTTTCATGCTGTCAACACTGCTCTTATCAGCTACGTGACACTGCAAATCTAAACATTATAGTGCAGTGTAAGCTTTTTTAGTTGTCTTCTCGAGAGTGTTGGCTTTGTGAAAATCTTTAGATTGTAAAAATTGGAAACCAAGTCGAATAAATATTATTGTAGAACTAAAACAGTAATTGCTTCCTGCTAAAGATTTTATTACTATTTCTTAAATTAAAATCTAAGTGTATAATAAAAACAAAAAAAAAATTAATAGAGTTATCTTTTTCTTCGTTCTGCGGAAATAAATTGAATCAATTCTTTAATCTCAGTAACAAGACTAATAGAAATAAGATAATGAATGATGTTTTACAAAATATCATAATTTTATTGAGTTTTACAATTTTATTAAGCAATTAGGTGTAAGGGGTATTTTTTCGACGCAATTTGCAAAAGAATAATGGTGAAGGCGCCGGGATAATTATAACAATTAAGATCTCTAGTTTCATTAAAATACTATAGTTGTCAGATGGCTTTACAATTTTTTTTTTCTGATTATGAATACAACTTAAATACTGCAGAATTACAAGATTAACAGACTACATCATTATCAACAATCTACTACAATTCACTCACTTGATGGTCGTCGTTAAGAAGCCTCCTCGAACAAATTGAATGGACTTACATACCATACATGAAACCATAAAGCTATAATAGAATGGAGTCAGGATGTAGTTGCATTAAACCAATTTGGTTTAATTTTTAAACCAAATTAGTTTAATTAATGCAAAAAAAGCGCATTCTAAGCGCGGAGTATATACGTTGCAACACGCTGTTTACATGGTACGTGGCTACCTAAAGCGTGATGCAGTAGAAAAGTTTGTTGTTTTTAAAAAATATTGCAACGGCCGGCAACGTCAGATTCAAATTTTATTTATAACCTGGTTTGTTGGGGTCTGCTTATATCATTTTTAATTGCAAGAAAATTAGTGTTTTGTGAATGAAGTCAACAAAATTTTCTAGCAAATAATAATAGAGGTGTTAATAAGAGCCTTAAGACAATGATTCGATTGGGATATGGTGTGTAAAATTCATATAAAAACATTTCACTGGTCAAGACCAAGCATCGTTGTATTTACATTAACAGGGGTGTAGAATTTTAGATTTTGTCACAGCTTTATGATTTTTTTCTGACGAAGTCTATAAGGCTAATAAGTGTCTTTCATTATTACATGTATCAATTGCATCAATAAATATTTATAGCAATATTGTTAATTTATACACAACCGCTAAATAACGTATTATATAATGCATAATATAATGTAATAAAGTCTTACATAGGCTCTTTCTCAAGATTAGATTAAGTCGTCTCAGTACTCACAAACCTAGCTGTCATGGCCCACCTAGAAACATTGTTAGTAGGAGGTAGAATCTGTCAGCTGGCTAGGTTACTGAAACAAAAAAGTCAAGACACTACATTCGCACACAATACAGTTATATTCATTTTAGTGTAGAGTTAACTACCACTGATTAACAATATACATTTAATACACGCAAGCTGACGACTCGAAAATCGCTTATACCTATCTACGAGTACGATACCCTTACCAGTACTACCCGCTGATAACTGTCTACTGCTTTTCCGTCAAATAGTTTCATTCCTCAGCGCTCTGCGCAATTTTTATTTAACTACCTCTTTTTTGATGATATTATTATTGAAAAACGTTTTACACAATCTCAAGTTTCAATTCATTAGTTTTTAAATTTGAAAACATCTATGCTTTTTATAGGTATTTTGGTTAAAACTTTAATTTATATTTGCGGCTTTACAATGCAGCTCTTCGGATATAAAAAGAAATATTATGTGGCTATAAAAATAAGTTATTTTGTATATTTTATTTATTTAAACGACAAATTAGTGATACTAGTTGTAAATCTCTTATGCATAATAATCAATGTTTTTTTAATTTGGTTTTATTTTCGTTATTTCAATTTGCGTGTTTGCGAACGAAAATTAGTGGTTTTCAAATTATTAAAGCAAAAGCAGCATCACAACATCAGTTTTATAATCATCATAATTTGAATTTAAATAGGGCACAAAAGATCTTATTAACATTTAAATTACGTAAATAAATTAACAAATAATTAAATATGTAATTGAGTAAAATTTTGTGGTTTGATGTAAAAAAGACATTTTACTCATGAGTCTCTTAATGTAGGCAACTTTGAAGTCGCTGAAACCTTTCTGCCTAGCTGTCATATCATTAGCATTCATCATAATTATAATGATAAAATTCCAGTCATAATATTAATTATAAATGTTTTCAATAAATGATTCTTTTGAGTACTTAGACAATATTTTTAATAGATATTATATTTCTCAAAATTTTGCGTTTTGTTGGTTATTTCCAGTTCTGGCAGTTTACAAAATACAATTGAAATAACAAATAAAGGCTTCTTATAACAATATTACTTTTGAGGTTAACATTCTTGTAAAATAAGAAAAATTAATGCAAGTACATTTAAACTACATCTGTAAACTTAGACATGATTCGTTCTTATTGGAACTCATCGGAAAGTTTTAACAGATTTAGATTTGAATAATTTTGCACTGACACTTTTGAGCTTATATCTATCCAAGTTCCTATCACTTTAGCAATAAGGTAAAGCTAGAATCTATTAGAAGCTACATTAGATTAAAAGACACTAACGTGGTAACTTACTAAGCTAAATAATCTAAAATTATTTTCAATCATCTTCTTACACAAACCAATTCAATTTTTTATAAACAAAACAATATTTCTAACTTATTGTTTTTAACTAGAAGTGGAAAGATTATATATTTGCTATAGTACTGAAGACAGCCATCGCTTTCTTCACAACGTTTTCAGTAGTTGACGATAATAATTATCGTCACAAATTTAACTAATCTTTACAAAAAATACTTAAAATTAAATAAAAGGAAATAAATTTAAAATACGAAATGAAGTAATATTGTGCTTTTTTACTACACAACTGAACAGCGTTTATACTTCTAATGTTAATATACTTGTCAGTAATTTTATAGGCGCTGATTTAGATATGTCAAAAACATATCTAAAATTGTCATTAATCTAAGTAACTTATTTCAAGATTTTATCTTATATTATGAAAGAACATGTCAACAGCGTGTTATAATTAAAACATTACATCACGTCGTGGCTACGGCTTCAGAACATGAAGAAAATAAATTGCTCGATTTCGTGCTGTGTTAGCATTAGCTTTCAGAAGGAATAATATACCTAGTTTTAAGACAGCCGTCAACCATTTTCTAATTAATATTAATTATAGTTCTAGGCTTGTGCCAGTAAAATTTTTTGCTAATTAGGCTGCATTGCAAGCTTATTCAAATAATTCAAAGATATTAATGACTGTTATGCGACATTTTGCAATAAAAATTTATTATCATTATAATTTTATTACTATAACAAACGAGTTTATTGATTTGAACGGTTTTGAATAATTCAAACTAACTTAATTTGTACATAATTTATAATTTAACAAAATAATATTTTAAAATTTTGTAGTTAATTTATACAATAGTGGTTAAGTATACATTTGTTTATTTAAAGAGATTTAAAACTAAGAATAAAAATAAGCAATAAATAAATAAGCCAGGCAGCAGAAAAGTGACAATTTATTCAAAGATAGTTGACTTTTAATTGTGTCCTGCAGTTTGTTGGAGTATTTTTAAATGAATCGTTACATAGATGAAAGTAGAGAAATTAAATTGTTTGCCAATTATCTTCAGTCAATTTTTTTTATGGGTTCATTCGCCTAAATTACGCTGAAAAACTGTGTAAAAACAAATGCATTAGCTGCAGCTGACCTGCCCTGTCTGACCTGTACCCAACTTTCCCAGTAAAATATTTTATTTATTAAATAAAAAAAACAGTGACAATGATTAAAATGTCACCGATTTACAATATTGTCTGCGTCTCTGTTTTTTAATTTAATCAAACATCTACCATGTGACATCTGAAATAAATTATCATATTTATAAAACAGCTAACAAAATAGTGTAGTATTTTATTGTTAACACAGTTATAAATTCAACGTTATTAAATCTATAAAAAAATTATTAAAAGTTAATTAGGTGAACGATAAAATGTTTTCATCGCAAACTAAACAAAAAGCTTAACATTGTAGATTTCTTAAAAAAATTAAATGAATGTGTTAGATAACGATCTGTTACTTTTATGACTTAAAAAATTTTGTTTTTACTATTGATGGTATAGCATTTAGCACTAAAGAGTATTGTTAATTTATAATTAAAGATAAATTAGTTGGTGACTAAAGAGCGAACTATATGAAGCTTGCATATCTAACCATTTTGATATGACAATCAAACTCTTTGTTAATTTTAAATTCGCAGAAAACTAATAAAAAAATTCAAAGCATCCGTTATAACAATAAAGTAATAAATTTTTACCATTTTCTAATACCAATCCTAGGCAGCATTGATAAGAGGGTTTTATCCTATGGTGGTTAGCTTAAGCAATTGATCTTAGAATTTAGAAAGGATATTGACTCGGCGGCTATTTCTAATTGCTAAAATATTTTCAAGAACAAAATTTTACAAGGTAAACTAGCGTTTATTAAATCTAATTATGATTTTTTCTGAAACTATAACTAAACTAAAAACTGATTCGGTTCCTGTAACTCAGTCTGTGAAATTAGTATCCACATTTTAAGAAAAAATTAATAAAGTGTCGGGGAAAAACAAAGAATTAGTTAACAAAAATGTCAAATATATTTTTGAAAAAAATTTAGGTCACAATATATTAGAAAAAGTCAGTTCAATTTTGAGTGGCAAATATAATTTTTAATTAGAATTAAACTCTGATTTGATTAGTGCATTGATTAGGTCGGTTGATATTAAACGCAGTTTTTCAAAATACAAGTAGTGTACATTAACAGATAGAGGACACAATTATTCAATGGGGAATTTGAGAAAACATATAGAAGTAAATTATAATATCTCAATTTCATCTAATAATAATGTTGATTGTTAATTATAATGTAAAAAATTTATAAAAAAACTTGTTTCTTTATATAAAATATATATTTTAATTTTATATGTTGAGATTTTTCAGTGAGGCATCTGTTATTAAGAACAGATTTGAGTTTTAATGTGTATTTATATGCATAAGAGTGTGCATATTTTTTAAATAACTTAGCATATTTTGAAGATATCGAATGTATATAGGTATATATGCGCATATAGTTATAATAATAATAAAAAATGTGTATACATATAAATTTGCTATGATTATTAATGTGCATTTTTTGCATATTTTGTCTAATTAAATATATGAATTGATGTTTTTTATACATATATGTGCATATATCGCTTGTTTAGTCTGCATATAAATCTGCTCTTTACAGAATGTGTTCTAATGAGTCGATAACGCTTTATTTGTTAATGAGAATTATAACAAAAAATAATTGTTGCAAAAATTTAGTTCTCAGAACTGATAAAAAATGTTGTATATTATAAGTATAACTCGATCATATTATACTCATGTTAAAAATAGCATAACAGTGGTTTAAAACTTTTAAATTTTAACCAGCAAATAGTAGAAAGTTTGCATAGTATATAACTAAACTACATTATTATTATATCTATATCTCGATTTAAATTTTGTAAATAATATTCAAAATTGTTGTAAAGTATTATATTTACATATACATAAATAAAATAAAAACTAAAAATTAATAAATTTATTATTTTATTTACTGATTGTGCTTACCACAATAAAAAAGTTTTCAGAAAACTCTAATAAACAATTTACAATGATCAGATGATATAGTATTTAGCACTAAAGATTATTGTTAATTTATAATTAAAGATAAATTAGTTGGTGACTAAAGAGCGAACTATATGAAGCCTGCATATCTAACCATTTTGATATGACAATCAAACTCTTTGTTACTTTTAAATTCGCAGAAAACTAATAAAAAATTTCAAAGCATCCGTTATAACAATAAAGTAATAAATTTTTACCATTTTCTAATACCAATCCTAGGCAGCATTGATAAGAGGGTTTTATCCTATGGTGGTTAGCTTAAGCAATTGATCTTAGAATTTAGAAAGGATATTGACTCGGCGGCTATTTCTAATTGCTAAAATATTTTCAAGAAAAAAATTTTACAAGGTAAACTAGCGTTTATTAAATCTAATTATGATTTTTTCTGAAACTATAACTAAACTAAAAACTGATTCGGTTATTAAAGTGTCGGGGAAAAACAAAGAATTAGTTAACAAAAATGTCAAATATATTTTTGAAAAGAATTTAGGTCACAATATATTAGAAAAATTCAATTCAATTTTGAGTGGCAATTTTAATTTTGAATTAGAATTAAACTCTGATTTGATTAGTGCATTGCAATATGCATCAATTAGGTCGGTTGATATTGAACGCAGTTTTTCAAAATACAAGTAGTGTAAAATAACAGAGAGAGAACACAATTATTCAATGAAGAATTTAGAAAAACATATAGTAGTAAACTATATCTTAATTTTATCTAATAATAATGTTGATTGTTAATTATAATGTAAAAAAATTCTACAAAAACTTGTTTCTTTATGTAAAATATATATTTGAATTTTATATGTTGAGATTTTTTAGTGAGGCATCTGTTATTAAGAATTTAAGAACAGATTTGAGTTTTAATGTGTATATATACACAAAAGTGTGCATATTTTTTCAATAACTTATATTGGCATATTTTGGTGATATCGAATGTATATAGGTATATATGCGCATATAGTTACAATAATAATAAAAAATGTGTATACATATCAATTTGCTATTTTAATTAATGTGCCTTTTTGCATATTTTGCCAAATTAAATGAATGAATTGATGATTTTTATACATATATGTGCATATATTGCTTATTTAGTCTGCATATAAATCCGCTCGTTACAGAATGCGTTCTAATGAGTCGGTAACAATTGATCACGTTTTATCTGTTTGTTCAGTGTTAGTTAATAAAAATTATAACAAAAAATAATTGTTGCAAAAATTGTTCATTTAAGTTTAGCTCTCAGAACTGAATTTATAAAAAATGTTGAATTATATTATCAGTATAACTCGATCACATTATACTCATGTTGAAAATAGCATTTATGACAATGGTTTCAAACTTTTAAATTTTACTCAGCAAATAGGTAGTACATATATAACTAAACTACAGTATTATTATCTCGATATCTAGATTTAAATTTTGTAAATAATATTTAAAATTGTTGTAAATAAATTAAAAATAAAAAATTAATAAATTTATTATTTTATTTAATGACTGTGCTTAACACAATAAAAAAGTTTTCAAAAATGTCTAATAAACAATTTGCAACGTTCAGATCGGCACTGACGTTATCACTAGATAGAAAAATGCCAGCCTTGCGATAGTCTTCTAATTTCTGTACGAATATTGTGACCTGCACTTCTAAAAATAACGCTACTAATTAATTTTTATTTACCATTGTTGGAAAGATTACTGGACCTTCAAACTGACTGTGTCTGTAAACTGTAAGGTCTGTTGTTACACATCGTCTAACTTTTATAGATAAAGGTTTATCACAAATCTCTTACAAAATTTAAACTTTTCTATACTGAGTACAATCTTTTCTACTGATTTGGAACGGAGGTGGGATCTTGTACTGTAGAGTATCGAATAGAGGCTATAATACGTTTAAAAACGGTAGGCACCAAGTGATGATTTCATTCTTTCAACTAAGCTTTATTAACAGTTACTGGAGTTATTGTATATACAAATTTTTGTTATTTATGCAATTTGCAAACTTTTACAACTTTTTAGTATTGTTTTGCCTAAACTTTTCTAATTATCGGAAAGCAAGAAGAAAATTTGAGCTACTATTCGGTTAAAGTAGCGTAGCAATGCACTTAATTTTCTTAAAAACCTCCGAAGCGCACATCACGTTTCCACTTCCTTTCCAGCAGAGGCTTCTCGAGACTTAAATTGCACGTACATCTTTATTTAAACCGAGAACATGCCTTAGGGTGTTCTGATAAAATACGCTTAAGCTTTCCAATTTAATTTTTGCTCTGAGTTCTTGGCCAATTTGTTTTCATTATTCAATTGCTGAAACTGACTCTATGAAAAGAATAATTGTAAAAAGCGGCTGCAGTATTGTACCCTACAAGACCGACAACATCAGTTTTTTCAATAGTATTTCTCAAGTTTTGAGGGACTATATTCTCTTCTAAATTTTATAATTTTTAATTAGCTTGAAAGCTAAACAATTGCAGTTTGAATGGAGATTCTCCGGAGTACTGCAAGTAGCTGTAAGTGAAATGAAACTACCTGATGATATCTATTACTTGGGATAATGAGGCACCGCATTCATTACATGCAAAGCAATTTAAATTACACACACATGATTAGCGATGAATTGAAAATTTAATCGTGCGTTTTCCCTGTTCTAAAAGACATGTCTTTGACAGATCGATTACTCTGCAGATTTCTTCTATGCATGTGTAAAATTTTCTTAAACTAAGCATTGATTTGCTTTTACTATCTATCTCCTTTCATTTGGAATATTCTTTCAACGTTATTCTAAGATTCACTAAAGTTGAGAATTGTTTATTAATTTTAGTAAAAAGTTTAACCATAAAGTTTGTCTTTATTTGTTATTATTGTCATAATTGTTATTATTGTCATTATTAGTATTATCTTTATTATTATTATACGTATTGGTAAACCCAAATCGTCACAGACTAAAGTTCAAAAAAGAATGGTCTAGGTTTAGTGATATCAATAGGGTTAGCATGGTGTAAACAAGGTTAACAATTTTTAAAGCAAACTTTTTTTTATTATTTTAGAAATCTGGTAATAATCTAGAAAAGATAATCTTGCAATACTGTAGTAACCTAAATAATTTGAGATTAAGTTAATTGAAAAAAAATCACTAATAAGGAATACAAATAATAATACACTACTTCTAAATTTTACAAACGGTGTTAATACAAAAACTGGTTTAATATTTATTTTTTTCGTATGGGGGTGTTTGATGAGTATTTCTATATCTTTAGTATAGCTGAACTATTCAAAGACACTTTGTATTTTTTATTTATTTATGTATTTTTTTCAATTTATTAATCGGTTATGTTATTATTACACTTTTTGAATTTAATGTTAGTTAAGTCAATTTGTTAGTTTTTCTAGAATTACTTTTAGAAATGCGTAAAAGTTACTTTTGTGTTTATTCTTCTATTTGGTTTAAAAGTTTAACAAAATATGCTAAAATGCAGCTTTACGGAAGAAGTGATAGTTTCAAAAAAATTAAATTTTTTGTATTGATTTTTGCTTTTTGATAATAATTTGCAATCGGACTTATCATTATTAGTTTATTTAGCTTAGAAACAATTATCACTGCCAGCTGCTTTATTGGTTTCAGTATACTGCGTAATATATTATTTTTCTAGTACTTTTACCATTATGTATTATGTCATCATAAGCGAATAGTTTACATACCTTAAATTTAAACTGCTATGAACAGTTTTTTATGTTTGAAAATCGATAAAACTAAGCTGAAGATGTTAATAATGTTATAACTGTAAAAGATTAAAACATTTTTACAAGTCGGATACTTTCTATTTGCTAACATTTTCAATGTCTATTTTATTTAAGCGTTTTATTGTAGACTTAAATACCAATAATCGGCTCAACTTTATTTTTGCCAATTATTTTGTTCCTTACTTGAACACATTAAACATTTTTCTACATTTTAAAGTTATTTTTATATTAATAAAATATTATCTGTATTGTGCACCTGATACTAAATCAGTAAAATAATTCTAAATCATAAACGCAAAACACATTTTTTTTATGTTTATTGATTATGATTTTTATTATAATCAATGCCAAATGATTATATTTATCGTTGCAAATCCGTATCAATATTTAAAAATTATTTTTTTATAATTTCTGTTTTTGATTATACCATTATTATTAGTGTTAGTATAATATTATTCTAAAATATTATGGTAAAAATATTAATGTTATTAAAACATGTTATTAAATATAGCTTATCAAAACTTTATGTCATAGGTTAACAAAATACATTATATGTATATATTTGCAGTGTGAATAGGCACCGACATTAAATTTTCTTAAAAGACTCTTCAAGAACGCAACATGAAAACTATATTTTTCCTAGTGTTTGCATTAGTTTTTTTATTTTCAGAATGTAGTGCAGATGTAGCCTTTGCTTTGCCCAACCCATCAAGAAGTAGAACACCAATAATACTGATAAAATTTATATATATATTTTTTTATATTTAATTCTAGAACCAAATGGTTGCTATGAAAAAGACACCGGTCATATGGTAGCAAACGAAGAAAAAAGTCTTGAAGGAATGTGTTATTCTGCACGTTGTGGTACTGATGGATCTATAAGTTACACTGGGTAATACAAAAAATTATAAAATTTATTGCAGCGTTTTAGTGTTTTCTCTTAGATGTGGTTTGGTCGGTACAAGGGATCCGAATTGCTTCGTCATTCCAGAAAACTTAAGCAAACCTCATCCAGCTTGTTGTCCATCTATTGATTGTAAACGGGGAACCAAATTATTGTAATTTTTCCGAGAATGTACGTTACTGGAAATAATAAAGCCCGTACGTTGCCAAATTGCATTTAAATTTTGTTTCGTTTAATCGCAGCTTAATCTACACAATTTATATATATATATATATATATATATATATATATATATATATATATATATATAATTATAGAAAGTGGAGGAATTTTTTCAGGGATGCGGTCTTTTGGTTTACAGATTAAGAACCAGTTATGTCTACTCTTTTATTAATAATCGAGCTTTCGGAATAAAATTCATTCCTTCATCAGGATTCTAGAATAAATACATAGTTAAAAAAACATTATAAATGTGACTTGTTGTGTACATGACTTACTAATAGTGAGATTACATAAAAATAAATAGGACAATATATAATTATATGTATATATATTGAGGTGATAAGAAAACGCAAAATTTTCTGAACAATTTCATCCAAAACACGTCAGTAGAATCTCTCACTTGTGTAAGACAGTAGAAGTATCAATTTAAATTTACAATAAATAAAAATATATTTTAGAAATTTTGAAGTAAGTAGGTGCGAATAAAATATACTTCAGCTAATTTAAAAAATTTAAAAATAATAGTATTATATAAGCAATAAATAAATAAACCAGTCTAGCCGATAATGATCTAACTTTAGACCATTTGCTACAAACTTCTAAAAGTGTTCGATGATAGGCCCCGCTGAAACAAACAAAAATACGATTTGTGATTACTAGAATAAAAATCACAATTTCTTCAAAGTCGGTTGGGTTTATTTGAGCTGACACTCGCCTGTAACAATAAGAAAATTTTTATTTTGTAGAATCATCTTTTTAGAGCATGTGAAAAAAACCAGAAAAAAAATTAAAAAAAATTTGTATACTCTTTTTTTGAGATTGGGAAATAACTAATAAATATACCTTCAACATATAAACCAAGTTTATTTACAAGAACAAACAATGTTTCTTATAGAAGCATTTCTATTTTTATAATGTAGTATTTGATAATGATGAACAAGAATACAGCGCTCACGGTTGCTTACTTGATTTTCGACAACGGTTTGCTGAGACTTTAAAATAAAAAATTTACAGCATTAATCTATAGAGCTATAAGTCTAATTTGAATATTATTTAGTAACCAGATTTATTTAACTTCAACAGATAGTTTTTCAAATATATATTTTAACCGACTTTAAAAAAGAGGCTACTTAATGCCAATTTAATTTTTTTAAATATTTTTCTGCGTGTAACTTTTTTGTCATAGACCGACTTAGAAAATAAAATACTTTTAGAATAACTTTATAAATTTTTTTGCTAATAATTAGACAAGAATCACACACTACTGCATCAGTTGCAACCTAAGTGTGCAACCATTTGTCAACTTTTTAATTTTTATCAAGATAGATAGATGATCGCGCAGAAGCGTTTTTTTTATAAATTGATTTGTTTATTAGTTATTTTTTTTAAGCTATCTCAGGAGTAGTCTCATAAAATCAGTCACTAATCTAACAAAAATCTTTAGAAATATGATTAAAATTGCACTGCAAAAGAGTAAAAATGAAAAATATTTTCTTTTAAAAAACAAATACAAAAATTAATGGAACTGTTTTTAAGCCGCCAGCTATTATTGGCTGTTTTGCAGAATTTAAAATCAGCCGGAAACAACAATGTCCCGGCCTAGTATTTACAAAAGTGACGTTTGTCAAAAGTTTACTAGAAGTGAGGTAGCAGCATTGATTCTTAATTTTCTAAATCAACAAGTTTTTCAACAAGCTTGGCAGCTTTGGCATAAAAGAAAAACTAAAACCAAACATTGCATAAATAAACAAATAAAACTTCTTATAGTCCGGTCAATTTAGACAAAAAAATAAGAGTGAAGTTACATAAATTCTCAATAAGCTGAAAATCGGTGAAATCGTTCAAAATATGATTATAAACAAAATCAGAAAGTTTCCCATTCCTCCCCTTTTTGCAAAAAATTTTATTCAAGGTCAAAGGGCAAAAAAATGAGTTTTTTGCGATTTTCAGCAAAACGGTAAGTTTTATCATAAAAATACCTCAAACAAAAATTGTAGACCATAAAATTATCTACAAAAAATGTATAAACACTTTTTTTCCTACGAGCCACCGTTTCTGAGATATAACGATTCAAAAAGTTGTAAAAGTTGTAATCGTCATAATATGCATGAGTACGCCACGTATATACATCTCCCGAGTTGTAATATATGTTTAAATATTTTTCTATTGATCATTATAACTTACACTTAAATGTGTTTATCCTAACCTATATCGTGCTGTTTTGAGTTTTATAACAAAAATGTCAGAATATTGTTTTATTTGTGCTAAACTTTTAACTGAAAGTGAAGTTGTTACTGTTAAACGTGGTATGAAGACATTAATTATCTTTGCCAGTCTTTGCTGATTTTCATTATTTTGCAATAGTTTCAAATTAAACGGAATCATTACTGACCCGTGGAATAGGCCTATTGGGGAAACCACGTTAAAAAAAACGCGCTAAGTACACTACCTCATAGGTGGCGTGGAAACGTGTGCATATTATGACGATTACAACTTTTACAACTTTTTGAATCGTTATATCTCAGAAACGGTGGCTCGTAGAAAAAAAAGTATTTATACATTTTTTGTAGATAATTTTATGATCTACAATTTTTGTTTGAGGTATTTTTATGATAAAACTTACCGTTTTGCTGAAAATCGCGAAAAACTCATTTTTTTGCCCTTTGACCTTGAATAAAATTTTTTGCAAAAAGGGGAGGAATGGGGAACTTTCTGATTTTGTTTATAATCATATTTTGAACGATTTCACCGATTTTTAGCTTATTGAGGATTGATGTAACTTCGAATGTCTAAATTGACCGGACTATTAGTAAAGTGACATTTCCAGTCTGTAGGAGGCTGAAATATCAATTTGACTTTGTAATTGTCTATTTTTTAGAAGGACTTCTTGTGTACCAAATTACTTAAAAGCTCTAGAAAAGAAAATAAAAAGCCAACTAGTTTGAACACTATTATATATAATATTTTGCAATTTTCAAATCAACTCATGTTTACATTTTAGATAGCATAACTAAAAGCAGTGTTGTCAGATCTAACATAGTAAAACCTAATTGAATTCAGAAAAAACATGTTGTGTAAAGAGAATAAATTTTTGAAAAGTCTATTTTGTCATTTTTAGATACACGAAGTATGTTGCAAAAAAACCTAACGTATTCTCTGTTACAACGTGCTTAAATATGTTTAAGATCACTGTGTGGGCTTAATTTTGGTATTTAATTTTGCCGATTTAAATTTTTTTAGTCTCGAAGTCTTTAAATTAGCTAGATTCTTTTTATGTCACAAAGTGACTAATTTATATAGTTTGCTAAAGATCTACACTCCAAACGCATGCTGTCATAAATTTAGTGAATATGAGAACAGTCGTAGATTTAAAAATATGCTGAGTACATTTTGCAAAGCAAAAAGTTTGTTTTTTACTGCAAATGGTACTATAAGTTGTTTGGTTTTAAAAGTTTTCTTTAGAAACAACATTTGTGTGTTGAACCAATAAACTGCATTGATCTAATCCTAGATTTGGATTTAAAACTTTTAGTCTTAAAGTCCACTCTTGGTGATAGAAACACTGAACTGAAAAATACTAAATTACGTAAATTACAAAATAGAACTAAAGCGGCTAGAATGCTAAGCTCGTATCAGGCATAACAATATTATTTTGAAACAGTCTACTACTGTGCAAACCAACAGAGGTTCTGAACTCAAGCGATTAAGCTGCTAAGCTCGACGAGTTCTGGATAAAAAACCGTATACAGTAAAATATTCATTTATATAAGTTACCTAAGTATGCTCAAGCGGCTAGGCTGCTAAGCTTGTACTAAAAAAAATATAAAAAACAATATTACTGTAGGATAAACCACTGCTGGGCAGATTAATAGAAGCTCTGAGCTCAAGCGGATAGGCCGCAAAGCTCAAGAGTTTGTTGGTAAAAACAGAATGCAGTAGGATATTGGTTTACTTAAGCTACATAATAGAGCTTAGGCGGCTAGGCTGCTATGCTAGAAAGGTTTTAAATAGAAGCAGTATGCAGTCAAATACTAATTTACGTAAGTTACAAAATAATGCTTAAGCGGCTAAGCTGCTCAACTCGTATCAGGCAAAATGCACAAAACAATATTATGTTGCAAAACGTTGCTGAAAAACGAAGGTTTATAAAGTAAAAAATGTTTTTTGATTTTTTCTGGTTTGACGATTCGGTTTTAAAGAGCTTCCCTTTTTCATAATTTTACTTTTTGCTCCCGTGTGCATATCTGTAGGTTAAATTCAAAGGTTAAAAATGCAACTGTTCTAAATGTTTTCCTAAAATTAAGTTGACGTTTTATTAAAAAAAAAAACCATAAAATATAGAACAAGTGCTTGTTGGTCCAGCAACATATCAATGCTTTAGATACTTGCAGCCGATCATGTTTTTTATTGCTTGTTTTGCGCTTGCGCTTGCACGCTCGGCCGAAGCGGAACGTGACATGATAAGTCCTGGTTTTTTGTAAGTGCTGCCGGTGTTTCACATGACATTATTACGTCAAAACATAAGCTATAACTGGTTGACTGCGTAATGAAAATGGCTGTGAGTGAATTACTATGTATCTTTGACTGGTTAATGTTACGACAATTTTAATTTTTGTCATACCACTTTTAATTGAAACTATTTCTAGATCACACAATAATTATTCTACTCATTTATGCTTTTTTTTTTATTTATTTCTATATCTACTAAAATGA
Source organism: Lagria hirta (assembly GCA_947359425.1). Taxonomy (NCBI): domain Eukaryota; kingdom Metazoa; phylum Arthropoda; class Insecta; order Coleoptera; family Tenebrionidae; genus Lagria; species Lagria hirta. The sequence goes on from OX375794.1 coordinate 13,460,358, forward strand.
TCTGTCAGTTTTTGGTTAATAGTTATTTACATAAAAGTCAGGAAAATTTCACATTACTGAAGAGGAGCTAAATTGAAAAAGCTCCGAGTCAAGTAAGAGATTTTAGCGACGTGTTTTGTATTAAATTTTTCTGGAAATCGTAAAATAAAACGAAATTTACAAATTTTAGAATTTTTTTTACAAATTCCACAAAAATCAAGTTTGTCAATTTTGTTGGCCACTATAGTTACTAGAGTATCTTTTTTATTTTGCGTGTTGTAAGGTTTTTTCAGTAGGTACTAGTCCGGAAAACTCAATTTTCCTGCGAGTAAATAAGCAGGAAAATGTGGTTTCCAAGACGATTTTCGGGAAAAATTATTATTTATCATTACGCAGTTGTAAATTTGTTTAAAAACATTATTACTAATTAGTTGGCTGCCATTGTTTTTCATTTTTGAAAAAAGTAACATAAATTGTAAAATACTTGGTAACATCTTACCGAAAAGAACATTTTGTACAACATTCTGTATGAGAACTAATTAGGTTAATAATAACTATTGAATTCATAAATAAAAATAAGAAAGCAAATCCATAGTTGTGTTAACTAACTCAGTTAATAACATTAATAATTTTCAAGATCACCAGAACAAATGTAATCCAACGATAAGAAACCAAATGAAAAAAAAATTTTTAGATAAGAAAAAGCCTTTTTATTAGTTAGCTTCGTCCATAAATAAAGAAGCAGCCGTTTTGGAATAACGTATTTCATGTTGACCTTTTCCGTTTCCAAGTTGTAGCAGGGTGGATCCAGCCAAGGGTTAGTGTGAAATCAGTCTGAGGGACGGTTGCTGCCGCCACCGCCTTTGGGGCGCCGCCGTTCCGAGCCGTCGCCGACTTGCGTGAGCTAATGTCACTCATTTGCAGTCTTTATTGCATGCTTATTGCTGCAGGTATTGCGGTTTTACTGCAGTTTCATTGTCTCAAACACTATTATTACCATTTATTACATTATTTTCATCGAACTAATTTCATCCCGGCTTTGTCGGATGTGGCTCTAAAGTATTACCAAAACGAAAACGTAAAACTTTTCAATTGTTACATGGAGTTTTTGTGAGTTTTAAAGCTTTAAACAAATAAACCGTCGTGTAATATCAACAGCAATTTAAACTTTTCTACGAAATTATAGTTTTTATTGATGAAACGGTATAGAATGTAAATATTTTATTTATATTCGGAGAATCCTTCCTAAACAATTCAGCAGCTTTGCTTTTCAGCTAATAAACTGGCATCAATGTATTTTTAAATACTTGACTATTCATTAGATTTTCTTTTCTTGCAATTTGAATTAACTCAGCTTAAACTCTTGCTCTCTTATTATCTCTTTTGCTAGTCCCAAGTGTTTAATCCTGGTTTTGAGTTTGCTATTGTACATATTATCATGCTTTACCATCAAAAATTACTCTTGTCATATTTTGATAATTTCACGAAAGCACACTTCGATTAAAAAGCTTTCACACTTTGCTTTAAAATAGTAGTTTGGCTAAGAAGTTTAGAAAATAGCAAATATTTGTGCGAGTGTTGTTAGCACGAAAGTATCTTATTCAGACCATCTTGTTCGCAGGGAACTTACCCTTTTCATATTATTTTTAATTTTATAAGCATGACCAAATACTGGATTTTTATATGATGTCTAAGAAGACCGTCAGCCCTGACTAAGTTATTTTTATGCTTAACCAAAAATATCTTTAGCAATGCATTTCTAAATTGGGTGGATAGTGCCTGTCTGCGACCCTGAACGAACAGTCTCTATTACAGAAAACACAATTTGCATAGCAAAGCCATTTTATAAGTAATTCTCCAACTACTTGCAACTTTACTTATGTTGAGTTGTTTATCCTCTTTGTTAGTTTACAGAAAAATAGCTAATAAAATATTTAAGCCGTCAGTCAAAACAAAATCTTGATTTATTCATACCTAGGTATACTCGTGAGTCTAAATTATCCAGGCTAATAAGTCTGAAACACACGTTAATTCTACAAAACTTACTCTAACTATCCTAACTGGTTTAATATTAACATTTTGAAAGATACTATTTGGTAGAAATTTCCAAGCTCTTGATTTTAAATCCCTTGTGGAAATTGGTTGGTGAGACTACAGCAATGCCAGCTACGACCACATATTAGATAATATACCTGCATAAATAATAACGACAACCGAAGCATAACCACAATGTTAGGAGTTTGACAATGTAATAAAGCATTTGCGGAAGAGGAATAATGTGACGCTAGTGAAGCATGGTCCAGTCCAGCTGATTGTGCGAAACCCAGCTATTTATTACATTTGCTGGCGCACTGTGTCCATGCTTAACTGTCAAATAAACAAGCACTATTGCAACACTATTGTTGCTCTATCAGAGTATTTGCATTTACTTTAAGGTAATTCGTAAACGCTTCAGTACAAGGCTCGACTACAGCACGTGACCAATTATTTTACTTCGTAATTTTCTGCAGATGTGTTATGTAAATTGTATTGCAGCCCAAGCAAATTATAGGGATATATGCGTTTAGTGGGGTGAAACTTTTCATAAGCTGTTTTAATTCCTGTTTAGTCTTGTTAGAAGTTTACATGGAAAACCAGATTGTTTTAGTTGCATTATACGGAGCAAGTCACGATATTCCGTACTTAGATTGCATCTAATTAGAGAAGTTTTTTTAAATTAGACGTTGAAAGCTTATTATAAGTCAATAAAAATATTGGAAATTCAATTTTATAAAATGCTAAAACGCAAAAAAGATTCTACCATATCGGGTAGATAGTTGATCTCAACTAAAATCAATTTAAAAACTGACTAGACATTTTTTTTAAACTTACGGGTACTATTCGGATGTCTTGTCGAATTAGTTCACACTGACGACAAAGAATTATTAATTAACCGAAAAAAATAATTCGAGAAAAGCTTAAAAATAAATAGTTTACTGAATATACAAGAAATATTACTTCGTCACTGCTTTGTTACCTTTGTTAGCCTTAATACATTAATGCTGATCATTAAATCAATGTGTTACCTGCCACCGCATTTTACTCATATTTGAATATCTCTGAACTGTCGTTCATAGAGATTGGCATTAAAGATGCTCTTAAAAACAATTGTCTTTAATATAAAAGCAGATTTGCTATAATATCATATTAATTACTTTAATCTCTTTAATCACATTAATGAGTCTGCAATCTGTTCTCTCTCTTGGAATTACCCCCCAGATAGTTGTGCAATGAGTATAAAAGAACCGGAAATATCAGGCTCGTCTCGTATACTCGCTCGAGTTACCTGTCAAATTTCTTGATAATTCTTGGACTTTATAGCGAGTCGCTCCGAACTAACAGTCAAAACACAAAGCACAAGCCCATCATGCGTCTTCATTACATAAACATGATTTAACAATGAATACCTACCACATTTTCATAAACTCAACTTCACTTTTAACAATAAGTTAAATAATAGTAACATGCACTATAAGTAAAACAATCGTTTAATGGAATAAACTCACTAAATAATAATTAATTTCTATATAATTAAAGCAGACGCTCAATGAGCAAAACTCGCTAATAATAACTAAGATCCATTATAACTAAAGCAGACGCCTAATGAGAAAAACTCATCCCATCATTCACAAAACGGGAAAACAAACACTGCACTACAAACTCGACCAATAAATAAGTAAGTGAGCATCGATATACGGTATGCAGACGGTATGTTTATGTTATAGAGATAAGAGCTTTCCATAAACTATTTTTATAAATTCACAACGTCATCCAAGTTGGTTTACAAATTTATGCGAAAAATTACAATTAAATTTCGGTTTCTTTTACAATAAAATTAATAATCTACGTCTATTTATTGCAATAATAGCTTTGTACAAAAAAACTGTTCATAGAAAGTTTAGTTTCTTCAAGGATAAAACTTTTATATAATATACAAAAAAATTAATATTATTTTAATGCAAGAAATAATAATTATGTAACAAAAACAAAAAAACGAGACAAATAAAAAATTTTGAAAACCGATTCAAATGTCGTTTTAATTATTTTTATTATTTACGTTATTCAAAAGAGAAAAAACTGCATTTTTGCAAATTGATACTCAGAAGAGCAATGGCATACGTCGTTATACAACGTTGTTTGGCATTTTTAGAGATCAGAAAAGTATCATTTTGCGCATTCTAGAGACTTTTTTGTTATTTTTAATTTCTTAAATTTCTAAGTGTTTTTATTAGGTACACTTTTTTTATTTGTGTGATTTTTATTAGATCTTTTGCTTATTTATACCTTACTTTTGCGCTATTTTAATTTAAAGTTTTTAAACTTGTTGTTTAGTTCTCTAATTATTAAATAAATAAATTCACAAAGGCTGGTCCGCCAACAAGTACATGGTACAGGCACCACCCAATCAACGTTAAGTGACACTGTGTTTATGCAAAAAATGAAACTAAAAAAAAATTTACATAAGCTGCATTAATTGTAGCCAGTAATAGTTATTCACTTTAGGGAGTTCGGAAAGTAAAATTTTCCACATCAACACTTAGTTTACAGCAACCCGTTTCAAACGTGCTGTATTTCTTTCTATTTTTTCAAAATTTTTTTTTTGAGAAACTCAAGTACAATTCTTTTTATAACTAATAGTTCTAATTTTTTTAAAATAAATAATTTTGTTTTTTTCTTATTTTTTAGAAGGTTTAAATTTAAAATGATTTTATTGTTTAATTGATACAATTTTCTTAAAATAAAACAACATTGTTTTAAAAGTTTTTCCCTAGTATTAGCTGCAAAGTAGAAAACACTGGAGTGTAAAAAAACTACATTGGAAACTATCGGAAACTACCGATCTTTGAGCAATGAGCATAAAAAACATTTTTAATTATACAAAAGTGTACTTTTTTTAAATTAAAATTTTCACAGCAAAAAAGTGAAAGAGACCTAACCACAGTGTCAACTAAATAAATTTTAGAAAGTTCAATGTTTAAAAAAAAATTGATTCAATATAGCACTAACTTTGGTACTCACTTTAATTGTTTATTTTTTAATATCAGTTTTTTAAAATACTATTTCTTAATTTCTATATTGCTTCTAACTTTTTGTTGGGTTGTTTGTCTTGTTATCGCACAAAAGCTTGGTTTCCTCTCTTTAGCGCAAAGCAAATCTGCAATCTTGACTGTTGCAAAAATTATAGTTTTTTAAAACTTAATACTCAATTATATCTATGCATGTCTTCTCGGAAAGCCAAAAATAGCAAAATTACAAAAATTATCACAACTACAAGACGTAGCATAAAAAACGTAAATCAAAGTAGAAAACGCTGAATCAGATGTTTACTACTTTCTATAATTTTTTTAACAAATTGATTCCGTTTGAAAAATTTTACTAAATATTTTTTAAATATTTTATTTAAACCATTTGTATTATGTTAAACGACATAATGTTTTTAGCATTTTAACAGTACAAATTTGTTTTACCCTATCTTTAAGTCTAACTTTATTTATACAGTTTTAATTTTTTTTATGTTTTTTATGTTTTTTTTATTTTTTTCAATCTTTACCTTCATTTTTAACGTGTTAAAAATAAAATACTTAAGTAACTTTTTTTGATATTTTGTACTCTCTTCTATCTTAGCTCGAATCTGATTTTTTTTATATTGTTTTAACTTGTATTTAACTAATTCATTTATCCTCTTGCTTAAAGTAGGGTAGTTAAATAATTTGTGTAATTAAATTAAAATAAAACGTAGGTAAAATAAAAAAATCACTTTTTTTTAACTTTTTTTATTTTTTTTTTTTAATTCTTGTTTTATCAGTTTCCAGTACCGTTTTGCTGGAATATTTTTATGTCATTATTACCTAATTTGATTTCCAGATCTAAATATTTGTTTTGATTTAAAATCACGTCGATAAAAAGTGTTTATGTTCGACTGCATCATATTGATAAGGTTTTTGACATTGTTTAGTGTCCAAAATCTACCACTTTTTTGGACTAGTACCTTTTGTTTATTTTTTTGGACTCATCTGTCATTGTCAAGTATAAATGTCGAACTAAATAAATAATTTATTTTCGTCAAAAAATTACAAATATTAACAAGAAAACACACTGCTCTATGAGTGAGGATCAATTAATTAATTATTGTTATAGAAATTAATGTTTAAAACACAATTTTTGTTGTCACAAATAGTAACGCCCGACGATAAAGAATTCTCCGAATTTCGAATTTGAATGGTTGACGATGAGGGATTCCCTGGAAGAGAATCTTTCCCCAAGATTTTGCTAGCAGTACCTATTTTAGTGTTTTCTGATTGAACTATATATCCTTCTGCGACGGACGACGAAGATTGATTATATGATATAGAATGATTATATTTTGAAAAATTTTACGTTTCTATAAACAAAAACAGTTGTTAGCAACCGTTACCCTGGAGGCACCCAAGCTAAACTCAGTACATGATCTGGATGATCTCCTGTATCTTCGTGTCAGCGTATTTTCCCAATTATTTCTTCAAAGCAGTCGAACATAAAGCTTTGTTTGCCACTCGTACATAATCTGACTTGTTTTGGACTCGTCTTTATTATGGCCGCGCTTCGCTTGGCCATAAACTCGACTCGTCCAAAAAAGTCATAGATTATGTACTTGTGACAAAAATAGCTATTCTGTACAATACAAGTATTTTAGTTTGCTTATCACAAGATATGTACACTTGTCAGAAAACAGGATTCTAACACATTTGATCAGGATAATATTATGCCAAGGCAATGTTGACAACATTCTCTTGGTAGGATATCATTTGAATGCAAATAAATCTTTTTCTGTTTTAGAAACTGTGTAAAAAAACGATTTTTTTAAATTTATCTGTCCCTTCGGTTATTGTCCCTCAATTTTAATTTATTTCATCCTCAAACCAAACTTTAAATTTAAAAGAAATATATAGTGTCATTAAAACAATGCACAATTTTAGTAAAAAAGTTTGATTTATCAATTTAAACTGTAGGTTTATCGGGTTTAACCTGCAGCAAAAGTTAACAATGGGGTAAAAAATTTAGAACGACAATCCTTATGTTCCGCGGTGAAAAACACGCACAGTATGGTAATATAATAACATTCAATATTCTATAATTATACTATTATATTGTTATTATAATAATAATAGTTTTTTAAGCTAGAGAACAATTTATATCGTTAGGTTTTCAAAAAACTCTTTTTTTGTGTCAGACATATTTTTTATAGAGAGCATTATTACATATTGTAGAAAACAAGAAAGCATTTCGACCGCAAACTAATAATTTCGTTCGAGATTTTATTGTAAACGAAATTTTAGTAAAGTAATAAATCCGGGCCGAGTGAGTAACTTTTTTCATTTCGTCGGGAAAAAGTAAGTAAATATTTCCTTTTTCCCTGCAACGCACGTAGTGGTAAACAGAGATATGTTGCTCCTAACCTAAGGAAACATGGAAAACCGTTTAGTCAGCTCCAAATAGGCATATTATGCCCGTCCGAGTAAACTGCATTAGCACGTGTGCCTTTTTCTTCATGGTTTTTTGTGGATTGCTGGATTGTGTTTGTTTTATTCATTTATTTGGAAGTAATGACAAACTGTCGCTTTTTAATAATGAATTTGATAAATTGAGTTTTGTAATTCTATTTTACGCTGTGCAACATACCGACATAAATAGAGATCATGTGCAGTGTTCGAATGAAAATTTAATTAGACCATTAACTATCCGGTTTGAAAGACAGTAAATTTGCTAATTATCACAAGTGCTTAATTTGAGATGAATTATTGGTATTTAGAGCAGCAAACAAACCTTGAACAGAAACATTGTAAAGGCAAAGCTTTCAATTGTTGGAAATCATTTTTTTTTAACAATTTAAGACGTTTAATAATTTTAAATAACAAATGCAATAAAATGAGCAACACAAATTATAAAGAAAATAAAACTAATTAGTTGCTTCAATTTTACAGTTTTTTGAGAACACTCGACTCAATAAAATAATTAAAAAAAAAGCAGCTACGAACAAAAAAACTGACCTAAGCCATAAACATCAACTGAAGACAAAAAATATAATTTTTTATTTAGAAATCATTGATTTGTCATTGATATATAAAATTACTGATGTTTAAATATTCACAATACGCTTTCCTAGAATAATAGGTTTTCGTCGTGTCTATTTTTTGCAAATTCTAAACTGAATTATTTGTGTTATTGCGAGCGCACTTCAAAGTTTAAAATTTAGAACTTATAGAATGCAGTATACTCAAGCGGGTTACAATATCTGCCTCTCTGCCACCCAAAAAAGCCGTCATTGTCTCAAAATATAAAAAACTACCTAGTGCGACTACTAGAGACCACTGAATGTTCTAAAAAATAATATCTTATTTTGCATAAACTTCTGTTATATTGATTTATAATTATTTTGTTTAACTTAATTTGAAACTTATATAACTAAGAATGACCTAATTAAAATGATAAATATAAAAAGATTTTAATTAAATTTATTTACTAGTTTTTGATATTTTATAGATTAAAAGCAGATTTGATCTAAAGAATGAAATAGTGATGACGTAGCATAGCAACAAAGAGGTTTTCTATTTTTTTTTATCGTGAACGATGCAAAAATTAGCAAATTGTATATTCTTTTATAGATTTATTAAAAAATCTAGTGTTGCTTTGGTTTTCAATAAGTTGTTACATGTTTTTATCAATTTAGATACAAGAAATTACAATTTTTATGTGATTTGTAACTTGTATTAGAAGTTTTCGGATGTCGCGCCATTAATCTTTTTTTTGGAGAATGTCAAGTCTTTCTTTAGTTCGACTATTTTTTTTGAATGTGCAGAGTTTTTTAACTTATCAGAATGGTAATCCAAACAAATTGATTTTATTCTGTATTTTAGTTTGATTGAATGATTTGTTTTTGATAATTTGTATAAAAAATTTTAATTACATTGTTATAAAAGTAGATTGCATTTCTAATGACATCAATTAATGTTAATATTATAGTCAATATTAGTAATTACTTTATTTTCAAATTTATGTCAATAATTTCTATTATTAAGATAAATTAATTAATTGATTATTTGAAATTTTGCTGATAAATGTTTGCTTTTATTAAATTTTTATTTTCTATTTAAATAAATTCATTTTTTTTCCAAATAGCTTTATTGATAATAATAATAATAATCTTTATTTTCTCACCTAACTTATTAAATTCTAAAATATTATGCTCTATGCTTTGCATTTATTAAAAAGCAACTAAACCTAAATAATTATAAAAACTTAGATTTTTATAATTATTTTTATTTTAAATTAGGTTTAACCTTTACATTAGAAAAAAATCTTTAATGGTTGGAGCGTATTTTGATGAGGCTCAAAAAGCAAATAGCAAACAAACTTATTCTACTAGCGACTGCTTAGAAAAGTTTTGCGTTTTCTCTCAGAAACGCAACTTAGAACTTATTGAGTTTCAGGTTTTTATAAGATGTCGTATAATTTAACCAAAAAATTAAAATAGATTTGGCTTTTGACCCAGGAGGCACAGCCATTTTTTCTGAAAAATCAATACAATTTCTGACAAGTAATGATAATGATAATTGAATGTACAGTGTGGGTGAGTTATAACGCATTATTTGTACATATGTACATTCAACTTTAGTAATATATACAAATTATTCAGCAGAGAGATTATACGATTCGGGAGGTGCTTGGAACGTGTACCTGATGAGATCCATAAAGATCGAAACTGCAGTCGTATACTGCCAAGTAGCTTTCTGAGTTGTGTAATTTCAATGCTGAATAAATAGTATGAATAATATTCGCAATTCAATAATTAATGATAATGATAATATTATTTTTTCAATAATAAAAATATTGTTAAAAAAAAACTTTTAATTAGCTTCAAAACCAGTTTGAGAATTAAATGCAAAATAAAAACCACAAATTTTGTTTTAAACCAAATAGAAAATATAACTTGGTTTTTTAAAAAATTGAGTTGAATATCTCTCTGACTATCTCTCTACGCATTTGGAATCATATTATTTAAACTGTCGTATTTTTTGCATATGAAAACATTTCAACAATATAACATAAACAAAACAATGTTGCTTTCTATATTGCTCTCTGTGTTGCTCTTTCGCTAGAATTTTTAAATCTAAATCTAAAATTTTAAGATCTTTACATAAGAATACCATGTTTGAAAAAAGTAAAAGTAAAATTTTTAAATTCTAAAGATCTATAATGGCTACCCAAAGCAGCAAATATTGAGTTATTTTTGTAACAGCTGAATATTAAATAAATAATATCAATGTCTTAGTAATATTATTAATGTAATTAATAATATTACAAGAATTTAGAACCGCAACATCTACAGCAAATAATCCATGTTAGAGCTGGATTCTAATATAATTTGTAATTATTATTTTCATAATTACATTTTAATTAATTAAAATGTATGTATAAATGTTGAATAATTATATAGCTTATTGTTTAGCATTTTTGACTAAATTAAACTAAAAAGATAAATTTAAATAAACTATTTTTGCAATTTGGTTTTTTTTTTTATAATTTCTATTAACCATCACTGAACAACAAGAAGAAGCTTTCAGACAATTCTCCTGTGTTAGCAGATTTTAAAACCTATAAAAAAATTGTTAAACATAACGTCATATTATTTTTAAGCATTTTGAACATTTTGAACGTTGCAAGGTGACGTGTCGTACAAAAGAGCGTTGTATTTCATTCGTTCTTGTGTAAATTATTCGTTTTACTCCACTCGTGAGCCGTTTAATAATGACTCACTAGTGATTAAAAACGTCAATTTACACAATAACTCGTAAAATAAATAACTATGGTCAGTTTGACAAGAAAAAGCTTTCATTTCTGAAAAAAACCGTTTTTCTAATCATTGTATTGTCTCATCGAGTTTAACGCGTGGTATAATTGATAATCAATGATATTAATTTGTAAAATTAGAGCAGAAGACTTCACTTGTCCTAACCCAATTTTACTTATAATATAATAATCGGATCACTTGATATATTATAATCAAAAAAAAATTTACAATTTTGATTTTTGGTTATCTAACAATTCTCATTTGTTCAACATACCTTTGTCTCCGTTTTACCTAGGAATCAGAAATCGCTACATTGAAGACTTGGGATGATGTTTATTATTAAATTTTGTAAATAATGCTCAAAATTTTATTTTAATTTTTTTGATATCAGTTGCGGCTTACTTGATTACACCCCCAGTAATTTTGCTAACTTCAAAAATTATTACGGTTTTTGACAAGTTATAATTTTTGTTATCACACATTATAAATTTAATTTATAATAATTGATGTTATTTTATAACTTCTAAATCGTATAATGCAATTCGCCATACTTGATACAATTTTGAACAATTAAATTAACAAATATATTAGTTAGGTAGGTAGTAAGACGTTAACAACGTAAATGTGTAGTAAGCTTAACTAAAATAAGATTTTCCCAAAACTACCGCTTAATTACCTATCCAGACAAGCAACAAAACGTAGCATATACTCAACTGCGTGTTATTGCACTGGTCGACTGAGTCAACATCAAAGGCCGACGAGTTGATCGAATGCATCAGTAAACAGATTGTAATAAGCAATGTGGTAATATGAGATAAAGAAACTGGGCTCTTGTAAAGTTGCAAAATGCACCAGCCGTATATGTCTTCCATTGACAATAAATATTTAGATAACCATAAAGCTGAGCTTATTCGATCAAAGTTATTAATACATATTATTGTAAATGTGTAAGATACAATGTCAAAATTGCACAAAGTAGTTTTTCACGTTAAGTGTCAGCTTATTTGTTTTCAAATGCAAAATATTCTTGGTTTCGAATATGTAATTTGAGTAAAGTTTTAATTTAAGATTTTTTTCTTAATAAAAATACTGTAATAACACTAGTAGTGAATAAATAAAGCAAACTAAGAACTAAAACAAATAAACTATAAGAGAGAAGATCTTGCGCTCAACGCTTTGCGTTTTGGGTGTAATACAGCTCGGTAAAAAATATTTTCAGTAACAAAGAAGTGAAAATCTAAAAACTAGCATTGAGATGAGCCAACGTTTTTTTTTATTTAATCAACTGATACATTATTGAAAGCAATAATGGATTTAACAGAGAGATTATTTAAGATTTTTCTAAAATCAGCTTGTCTCACTGATTATTTGACATTTCACAATATTTGACATTTGAGCGTTGTTTCACCGAGATGATAAACTTTATCAACTTACATTATTCTGTAAGAACATCTTTTGGTCTTCGGTTTTATGTTGTGTTTTATTTAATTCATTTGTTTACTGTGATAACAAAAATTTTAAAAATGTTAATATAACAAATAAACTTTTAATCTATATATATAAAAGAAAGTCGTGTTTGTTACAACACTTATAACTCGAGAACGGCTAGACCGATTGCCATGGTTTTTGATTTGTTGGATTTGTTTCCGTCCCGAATAGCAGAATACATCTTAAAAACAATGAAAACTCGATATGTGTAATGAATACTTAATCATTTCAATAGATGCTGATTTGTTTATTACATGTCAAAAATTTGTTGTCCAATCCTGTCAAATAATGTAACGACTATTTTTTTTTGAAGTTTATGGCCTGGTTGCTGAGACCTTTAAGCCACAAATTTATTTTTTTCTGAAGACATCATGTGTGCGTTCAGAAATTTATTTTTTGTAAAATGTCTAATAAAAGTTTAGGTACTGTTATATTTGTTTGTTTTAGACATTAATTTCCAAAAATAATACCTAAGATTTATTCTACAGTAAAAACATAAAATTATCGGAAAGGAAGGAACGGAATTTAGGGAATAAAAAATCAGTTGGTAAAGGTTATAAGATTAAGGAAAAAAAATCTACAGGTTAACAAAAGTGTAAATGTCTTTTTATAGGTTGTCTATGATTTTTCTTGATAAGCTAATCATACGTAGTGGTTATATACTCTTTGAGCTATTGTCTATGTCTCGAAAGTTTAGGCACTGTTATTATATTTGGTGGTTTTATGCGAGTGCACATTTTAATAACAATGCCGCCTCCTAGAAGATCTAATCTTTCCCAGCGAAGCCGTAATGCAATTAGGCAACGGAATATCGCGAGTCAATTATCTGCGAGAAATTGCACGCGTCGATACTTAAAGAAAAATTTAAAGATGAGGAAGTTCTTATTCTAAGGATTTCGATGATCCCAACGGATATGCCCTTTGAGTTTAAACGAATTCAATTCCCGATTCGTCTTGCCTTCGCCATGACGATCAATAAATCACAGGGCCAATCCTGGACTATTTGTGGCCTCAATCTAGAAAATGCATGTTTTTCTCATGGTCAATTGTACGTGGCATGCTCACATGTCGGCAAACCATCCGCTTTATTTGTTCTTGCGCTTGACCAAAAAACAAAGAATGTCGTTTACCACAAAGTGATTGAATAAAAATCCTATTAATAAATTAATCCAAGTTTTATTTTTTCCCCAATCTGCATAACATAGTTTTCAATCATTTTTTTCTGAAATGAGTTTGAAGTCTTAATTATTATTTTTTATTTTTTTTTATTTTTATTCTCATTCTGTATGTATGTTTTCATCATCATTCATCATAATAAAATACTTTTTTGTTTCTATCTATATAAATATATTATTTTGTATCATTGTTTTACGTTCATCAAAGCCTAAATTAGTTCAGCTAAAAAGTAACACAGCATTCATTGAGTGTTAGGCGGTACGAAGTTTGCCGGGTCAGCTAGTATTATATAAATATACTAATATAATTAGCAATAAGAGTTACCAAGAAATAATTTTCCTTACCTCAATAATAACGCATGTAAATACACGACGGACGGAAAAAAATAATTAATACATATTCTGGTAAAAAGCTAACAATACGTGACAGCTGAAAGTAATTTAAATTGGAAAAAAAAGTGAATTCTTGGCTGTGCATATAAAGCATGTAGCAGTTGTTAGCACGTGATCAGATCAGATAAAAGGTAGTACACCTGGGAAAAAAGACCCATTGGCCGAAAGCAATTCTTCAATTGCATGTGTGAATGCAGTAGTCGCAGTCTTCGTGCATGTTGTCTGATCGTAAAGTTTAAGTTGAATTGCAGTTGCAGTCGGACTCATGGCGACACATGCCCTTAAATATGCAACTGCAAACTGCAAAACACAACTTTAATATTTGAATAAGTCTAGGAGGTAAGCGCTTACAGGAAAAATTGCTTTACCACTTCCGGCATTGCTCCTGTATTTTCGTTAGACATTATGAGAACGACTTTTTTGAAAAATAAAAAACAAATTTATTAGAAATAGCATAATATAGATGAATTGAGCATCAAAATAGTTACATTAAATAAGAAAGATTTTTGAAATCATCAATAAATTTATAACGAATTGTAACAATTATTATTTTTCTAAAATATTAGCACCTACACATATAATTTTGAATAAAACTATTGCTAGGTCTTTGCTATTATGTTGCAACGAAACCGTTTACAGTGAAATCTCCTTATGGACAGTTTCCATAAGCGAACATCTCTCTTAGCCAAACAAATTTCCTGGAACCAAACTTGTTCTTATAATTTTTCAAGTAAAATAGACTCTAATAAGTGAACGTTCTAATAAACGAACACGGACACCGCATTTCCCAACCAATTTTTTAAAAAATTTCCGGTAAACGGATGCGCAGTTCTTGTAAACAGACACGTAGCTCTCATAAACGGACGCGTAGCTCTAATGAACGGATGCGTAGCTCTAATAAACGGACGCATAGGTATATGCGTAGGCAGAAAATTTAGTGATTTCTCGTTTTACGTGACACTGCATTTTATTTGTTTCACACTACGGTTCTGTAAGTTGATTAACGTGTATATGAAAATAACAATAATACGACCTAAAAAAAACATGCTTACTTACTGAAAAAAAGTAGCATTGGTAAATGGGTTAGATAAGGAAAAATTATCAGTGCGTGCTCTGGCAAAAAGACAGCATATATCTATATATATAAAAGAAAGTCTGTTAGTTACTCCACTTATAACTCAAGAACGGCTTTACCGATATGGTTAAAAATTGGTGAGGTGGTAGTTTAGAGCCAGGAGACGGACATAGGATACTTTTTATTCCAGAAACCACCCTCTAAAAAAGGGGTGAAAGTCAAATGTAAAATGCGATGTCGGAAACGTTCGGTGAGGCTCGACAAATTACCGAGAAATTTGACGCAACCACGAAGAAGCGTTTACATTAAAATTTATTTGACGTGGCTCAAGAAATTTTTCCAAACTTGGATTTTTATATCAATTATAGTTTAGAGCCAGGAGAAGGACATAGGATACTTTTCATCCCGTTCGACAGCATTCCCGTGTGACTTGACATGAAACGTCAGTCACTATAAAACGTGGAATAACAAAACGCAAATGACAGCTATGTAATTGACGTATAATGACAGATATGTAATGACGTATGGATGACAATTTGATATTTGTAAGAAATCAATAATAAAACTATTTCTATTAAATAAATAATTAACAATTATAATGTAATGATAGTACCGTTGCCCATTCGTAAAAAGTGAAGTGAACTATAAAACTCGGTATGGTTGAAAATTTTAGTTTTTAGGTGAAGTGAAGTTTAATTAATAATGCCGCGACCAAGACGATCGAATCTTTCCCGACAAAGCCGTGATGCAAGAAGAATACGAAATACTGCAAATGAAAGGACTGAAGAAGAACAAGAAATTGCACGTGAACAGCGCCGCGATAGTATGGCTCGACTTCGTGCTTCTCAACCACGAGAGCAAAGTGAAGCAGCCCGTGAAACAGCTCGGTTGGCAATGCAGAATCGTCGAGCGAACAACAGAGGTCAACAAATAGATAATTTGCGACGCAGAACAAGATATTTATCAAGTGCTGATTTGAATCGAGCAGCGAGTTTAGTAATATTTATAAATATTTAAAGATATTAATAAAATTTTTAATTAAATATTAATAATTATTTTAATATTTAATTATATAAATATTTAATAATATTTAATAATTTTTAATTATTAATTAGAAAAAATTAATAAAACTAAATAATTATAAACAGCTACTTTTTATTAACAAAGGGATGAAAAAGGGAGGGATAGAGACAAAAAATGACATGTATCAATATATAATTTTCAAAGATTTTGGTTTGCTTATTTTAATAATAATATCTATGTTTAGGCGGAACAAAGTTCGCCGGGCCAGCTAGTCTATATATATATAAAAGAAACCCGTTTTCCGTTGTCACGACATAGCATGAAAACGGCTTGACCGATTTGGCTGATTTTTTTTTGTAGTTTTCTAATACTCTGTACAAGGTTCTTACGGAAAAAAATATTAAAAAAATCTCTCAGAAAGATTAAAAAATATACATTTAATTTTGCATATTTTAAGAAAAGCGCGTTACGAATGTCAACGTCATTCAATTTGAAACAAAAAACTCTGTGGTGATCTATGACACCACAGACATAACCGCGCTAACAAATGTCAACGTCATTCAATTTAACTTCCCTTTCAAACATTTTGAAAGGGAAGTACGAAGGCGAAGATGTTTTAATCCCACGCATCCCTATGATACCAAAAGATATGCCATTCAGTTTTATGCGTTTACAGTTTTCAGTGCGGCTTGCATTTGCAATGTCAATAAATAAATCGCAAGGGCAGTCGCTAAGTGTATGTGGCGTCAACCTAGAAAATTCATGTTTTTCACATGGCCAATTATATGTCGCCTGTTCCCGTGTTGGAATACCATCAACATTATTTATTTACGCGCCAGAACATAAAACGAAAAATATAGTTTATCAAAAAGCATTAGAATAGAGAGAAGCAGTGAAGGGTATAGAGGCTATTAGTTGCTTTCTAAAGCGCGCGTGATATTGAGCTCAGTGTTTACTTCAAAATGTCCAGTTGTTCAATAGCGATTTGTAAAAATATAAGTGAAATTATTGAACCCTACGGAATAAACACTATTATGAAAATATATATTTTGTTTTTTATTTAATAAAATTAGTAAAGTCCTTCTCAGGTATGACGAGACCAGGGAAATAGGTATTCATTTTTATATGGTGGATATTATAGATTCCAGTTCAAATTGAATAGGTACGCATACATAAGATAGGTCAGCTATACAAAATAAAGTAGTGCATCAAATTTACGCAAAGGCGGTACGAAGTTCGTCGGGTCAGCTAGTAGTTAATAAATTACGACCTTGTCTGAAACAAATGTATCTATTGTCTATTGTTTTCTCTCTTAAGCGGACATCTTCCAAAAACGGGGAAACGTTGTCTGTTTGCTTATGAGAGCTTTGTATCACATTTGACAAAAAAATGAACAACTTTCTATCTGGTACATTAATTTTATTCCAAAGCAGCAAGTAAGATATTGAGACTAGAGTAAATCAGAGCATAAAATTTTGTTAAATGATAATGAAGCACTAGTTTGTAAAAAATGAGACACTAGTTTGTAAATAATGAGACACTAGTTTGTAAATAATGAATCTAAATTAAAAGGCCCCCTATTTGCCAAAAATGCTATAAAATTTAGCCGGCAACGTCGCCGACTAATATTACTAGTAGAAAATGTGTTTATCGCAAAAAAAATTATGAAAGTTTGCAGTAAACTCTTTACTAACGTGCATTTTGTACTTTTCTGTAATTGCAAGCATTTATTATTTTTATTGCTATAAGCATTTGACGTCAAAATTTGAGATTTTAAATTTGCACCAACTTATGTAGTGAAACAGTATTGTAATTAACAAGAGTTTTAATAAAAGCAATTGTTATTGAGCCAATATCAAATTGAGACTGTTTGAAGCTTGAGCGACTGAACGGTGTAAGAATGGTAAAGATTATTAACCGTTTATTAACATACGAGTTGATTACAACACTTTTTTGTTGACTCAAAATTTTTTAATTTTAAAACAAAGATTTGCTTTTGATAAATTAATTTGTAATAAAATTGTCATTTATGTCAATAAAAACCTATTTTAACAACAATTGTGCACATGATAATTTGCGTTGTTAATTTGCAAATTGAATCTTCTCTATTCTTTTAATTGGTAATTGAAAAATGTATCTGATGGTTTGTAAGAATTTTAAAGAACTGTAAGAGGATTATTCTCAGTTTGATAAGTCTGTTATATTAATAAAATGTTGCAAATACACTTCAAGTAAATATTCTTCGGAAAAATTTCAAATAAAAAGTTTGGCTGAGAAGCAGAGAAAGACTCTCAACGTATAAAATTTTTAATCTTAGAAAACATCAAATGTTAATAGCATATAATATAACAAGATGAACTCATTTGAAAAATGAGCATTAGAAGTGTTAAAAATGTCAAAATTTTACGTGAGTATTTTGAATAAGTTCAAACAAAATTTTTTTAAGTAATATATTTGGTGGGAGAAGACAAAATAGTGTATATATTGTGACCACAAACTGTAACTGTAATTTTTTCGATTGAGGATGCAAGATTGAGAAACCAAAGCCAGCCGAGATTTTCTAGGCATTCGAAACAAGAAAAAGTACTTACAGTTTAAAAATAGTAAGCTATTTTTTGCAATACCGGTTTACAAAGAAAAACGTTTAAATTTGTTATTTTAATTTCTATCCAAAGTCAATAAACGCAAGTCAAATAATTGAAAATTTAAATGGCGTTTGTTTGGTGTGATATATTTTTGTCATCAATATTTTTTTTAATAGAAATTTTTAATTTCTTTTTCTTGATTTTGGTTGTCTTTGTCATCTTTTAGAAGAAATGTTTTAAGATATAGAATAAATTGATTAAAAATTAAACAAATAAAAAATTATGCTGTTGATAATTGATTGTGTTTGTGATAAAATTTATTTACTCCCATTTTGTTTTTTTTTTCAAAACTTTTTTATGTAAAATAACAACATTTTTATACTGTCGTTTATACAATTAAAATAGCTTTCAGAGTAAAAAAAAATTAAAAATTTTCTATTTAAAAAAATATTGATGTCATCACTTTAAAACAAATGAATGCTTAACATTTTATTTGGCATAAAAATATAAGCTTTTCTAAATAAAAATTAACGTGTTAGAAGATTTTTTTGATAAAAGATTTGTTTCATTTTTGATAAATTTATTCTATACTTTTGACGCGCACTGTACATATTTCTGCAATGTTTGGATTTTAAATTAGTTTTTTGTCGTTTGATCTGAACTTAAAGCTGTTTAGTAATAAATAGTAAATTACATACCTAGGCCAGTAAAATAAGAAAAGTCTCAGAGCACATGTAATTGTTGGCCGAGGCGAAGCCGAGGATGACAAACATGTGGTCTGAGGCTTTCTTTTTTACTGGGCAAGGTGCGTATACTATTTTTCTGCTCGACGAAGCCGGAAAGTTGCAAGTTTCGGGCCGCGTTTCTGCCCTCCGGCCGGAAAGTGGCAACTTTCGGGCCGCTGCGCGGCCCGAAACTTGCAACTTTCCGCCTTCGTCGAGCAGAAAAATAGTATACGCACCTTGCCCAGTAAAAAAGAAAGCCTCAGACCACATGTTTGTCATCCTCGGCTTCGCCTCGGCCAACAATTACATGTGCTCTGAGACTTTTCTTATTTTACTGGCCTAGGTATGTAATTTACTATTTTTTGTTATTTTAAATTAATAGAGTTTTTTATGATTTTTTATATTATTGCTTTAATTTTTTGAACAAACGAAAAGCTAAATAGATATTTATTTTTTTATTACATGCTTTTTTCGTTATCTAACTTTGCTCACGCAATATCAAGCGAATTTAGAAAATTTGAGCTATGTTAATTGGGCTGGATCTTGCAGGAAAAGAACAGAGCATATAACTTATAGTTCTACATTTATAGATTAATAAATTTTATTTATATTCATTACATCATAACATATAACTAATACAAAAAACCTAAAAAAAAAAAAATTATTTTATTTTTTTATAACAATCAGGTTGATTGTTACAGGATAACAAAACAATAACTTTTATTTTTTTTATTACATTACATACATAATATTTTAAAATTTAAATTTAAAGTTTTAAGATTTAATTGCATTCAGATCAAATTTCTAACACTGTATTTTGTGTCTAATAAAACTTTTTCTCACTTAAACAATAAATTATTTTATTTATCAAAAACAGGGGCAATTGCAAACATAACATTATCACCAATTTGAAGCCTTTTTCTGCGTCTTTGACCAATAAAATTAATTAAAAAAATCACTGTATTTTGTGTCTAATAAAACTCAACGGCGAGCCTAGCTACTTCTCAAGGCCTAGAAAATCACTTTGCGGCCGTGGTTTACACATTATTTTTATCCTACTGAAATTACATTATAATCGAGCATTATCTTAAAATTGGTTTTAGGTTATTACCGCCAATCGCCAATTCAAAATGTCAAACTTTGACAGATGTCAAAAATTTATGGATTACTTTACTGTCGTGATTTACACAATTTATCTTGCACAAAAGTAGTTTTTTAAAATAAGATTGACGTTTATAAACAGTATATGTGATTTAAAATTTTAACACCTCTCATAAATAGTGAGACGTTTAGAGTGTCCTTGGCTGTTCAACCGTCTATATAGATTTTATTTTTCTTATAACAGCGACGCCTGGCAGAGAAAATCTGATTTTTTTTTCTCGGATAACCGAGAATGTACATCATTTCTCGGCTACCCTAGAAATAATGTACTTTCTCGGCTGTCGAGAGACGAGAAAATTTCATTTTGAGTTGGTGTAGGATAAAAAATATTTTATAATTATTAAAAACAGAGGCAATTGCAAGAATAAAATTATCACTAATTGTTGATGTTCTTTTCTGCGTCTTTCACCAATAAAATTAATAAAAAAAATCATGTGAATGCGGATTATGTTCTCATTGGAATACAATAATTATAAATTATATTTTAAGCATTTGAAATTAAGTAGGTAGTTATTATTAACTAAGTAAAGCCCTTTAAAGCAAAATAAAAATAAAAAAACATTTGAAGCAATTTATTTTTTATTTCAATGTTATAGATTATTGAGACAAATATTTTTGAGAATCTGGCTCTATCCTCAATTTTAAAATAATGAAAACAATACAATATGGTTGGATAAAAGCTTTTGCTTCGAATAAAATGAAAGGAAAGAAGTTGGATACTACAAAGCGCTTTAAACCGATAAAACCGCAAAGTGATGATAATGCTGGAACCGGTAACAACCCTTAGAAACCTTGTACCGGATATATCCTCGAGATTTACTTTTGCTATCTAAAGAAATAAGGGAAAATATGCGAAAGGAGCCGCTAAGATAGGAATCGAATAAATAAAATTAAGTGTATATATTCGGATAAGAAAGTGATACATTCAAATGAAGTGACCTTTTTTCTCATCTGTATTCGTGAGATTCGGTTTTGTGGTGAATACACCGGGTGTAGAATGAATCTCTTGCGACCGTGTTTCCATTATGGCGGGCCGACTGCCGTGACCTGCTTGACACCTTTCCTTCCGGTTGATATGCAAGCTTTGCCACGTTTCAATTCCAATTTATACCCTTCCGACTTCTGATCGAGTCGATTGAAGAAAGCGATGACTTGAGAGGATAAATAATAGAGAGGGTAGCTTTTAACACCCTACGCTGAGATTAAAAACTTTCATTCGAAAGGGAAGGGGATGCAAACGCAAATTATTCTTGAACGAATTACGGGACCAAATGACCGTCTCCCATAGAAATTGCAAATCATTTCATTTTTAGTATTATTTTACGGTTTTGCTCACACCCGGCGTGGCGCCACTTATTCGAGACAAATGCTTTTTATTAAATGAGTGAAAACATTAATGTCATGCTACTTTATTTTTATAGTCTCTTAATAAAATTTTTATTAATAAAAATTTGTCTCTAAACAACTGGCACACTTCAAGATTTAATAAATCCATAGTCTGTTAAACAAATACTTCCCTAATAGATTTTATATTTCTACAAGAAACAAACGATATTAATGTTTAACTTTGAATTGTAAACGTACCTTTACCATCAAATCAAAGTGACAGTTATTAATTTGACATCAGAACCTAATCCAACCTCATTTTTAATTTAATGAATTGATAGTTCAACACGTTAATAAGATTAAATTAAATGCACTTGTAATGTTATAACAAAAGAAAAAATTAGCATTGATAAGAAAATGAAACTTATAATAATCAAAAAGTTATCCATTGACTTCAACATACTCTTTGTTACTGACATTTGTGAACATTTAAGGATTATTATTAATTTTATCAATTTTGGCAACTATAGCCTGTTGCAACTCTTTGACGTTCTTAAGCGTTGCTAGAAAATGAAGCTTTTTTTAATAGGGTTACAAAAAGAAATCACATGATGTGAGGTCGCAGGATCTTAAAGGGTAAGTTATGGCTGTATTTCGGCTAATAACTCGAAAATCTTAATATTCTTGTATTATACTCAAGGTCTTGTAAGTTGTACATGAAGTAGCACCGTCTTACTGAAAGTAGCTGTCAACAATTTATCGTCATAAAATTGTGCAAAGAATGGCTGTAAAATCTCCTCTTGAGATCTTGCGGTAGTCAATGTTTTATTATAAAAAAATGATCTAATAATTCTGCATCTTGAAATAGGAGCCTATACTCCTAATTGATTGGCGTGTAGTAAAACCTCATCAACAACATTAAGTTTTTTTGAACTCTACATTTGCATGTATTGTGCAACCGTCTAAATAAAATTAGACCTTATCCGTAAAAAAAACTTAAGTTTAACATATTTTCATTAAAAGTGTTAATAAACCAACGAAAGTATTGAACACGTACAGGACAATCCACCAGAAAGAGTTGATGTAGGTACTGCTTGCAGACGATAGAAATACAAGTAAATATCCTTTTTTTAAATTTTCTGGCTTTTTGACGATCACACAAGCCAGTTACTCAAAAAAGTTGAATACAGTTACATTATTATAAAAAGTGCTAAATGACAACACTGCATCGAAAATTCTTTGGCGGAATTTTTAAAATCAAGTTTGAAACGAAAACAAGATCACAAAATAATAACTTTGATAATTATTAGATTATAATTTTTGGTTATTGTTTTTGTTATTGTGTTTTCTATTCTAAATTCAAAAATAAACAAATTGAAAAATTTAGTGATTGTTTTGACATTTGAAGCAATTGTTTTAAAACTTATGATCCGTTCACACAAACTCATAGGCATAGTCAACTTTGACGTCAAATTTTAAAAAACACTTGTTATATAGTATTGTTTTAATGTTGTATTTATAATTCGACTGATCAGCTACCAAAGATTGATCAACTTTTTCTTTTCGCTAAAGTTAGGCGCATTGAGAAATTTCTATATAGAAAGTTAACTCCAAGATTACCTCACCGTAAAGATGCGTTCTTTATTCCCGACAGGTTTAATAGCTTCAAAGTTGACTTACCAACATAAAAACATTAATTGTAGACTTCAATTTTACAGCACCATATGCTATAGATAACGCTGTTTCAAACGTCAAAATGCCAAGGAAAACACTTGCTTATTTATCACTGTCAATTCTGCCAGTATGCTAACATTAGTGTCAATTTCATTGGTTTTCTAATGTGTTTTTTGAATTATCATATAATAATTTTGCAAATTGAATGTTTTTTTTTCAGATATTTTGACTACTCTTAGCATAAAAACAAATTACATATTATTTTAAGTACATTCTTACGAGACAAGAAATGTAATGACAAAAAATGTTCAACTCAATTGTTCAAAATTTGTCAAGATTTATATTCTGCCTCAAATCCTTGTAAACGTTTTTAAAGTTGTTTCACGTTAAAATATTGACATCTTTCGGAAAGCTGTTTGAGGTTATATTAAGAAAAACTGGAAGTGTAAAAGCAGAAGTTGCCTTGTTTGTAAAAAATACAAAACAGAAGTTAAGACTAAAGTAAAAATTTGTTTGAAGAGATTGGTCATCTGACTATTTTAGCGATGTAGATATAAAAACAAATTGTGATCAACTTCTAACATCGGGAGTAATTTTGACGTCTAGTAACCGATTTACAAAAATATGCATCAATTTATCTATGTTTTTTTTCTTTTTCTTTTCTTCTTTCATAGTAGCATTTAATAAAAAAAAAATTCTAAAAGAGTTGCAGTTTTCTTGTTTAATTTTTTTATTGTGATCGAAATATTAGTAATAACTTTTATGGTTTGCCGTCTACAGAAAGTTTCTAATTTGTCTAAACATTTTTGCACATTCTGTTTAAATAATGAATTGTACACTTTTACTCTGTACAGAGTTATTCATTTGTTTTATTTTATTTTTAAGTTTTTTTAATCTAGTAATTTCTAGCGACGCAAAGATATAAAGTGGCGTTTCAACTTTAAATTTCTTAATTTTACGCAAAAATTGTTGTCATATTTTTTATTAATTCAACAACCTAAGACAGTTATCAGTTAAACATTTAATAATAAAATAAACTTTTATTAAAGCAAATATTTATCCAATTATGACGGCAAAAATTGAATAATAATGCCCTTTATTAGTTTTTATTATCAAAAATAACCTTAATACCAAAAATAATTTTTAGAGACATATGCCAATTGCACAGATGCAATCAGTGGAAAAGTAAACGAAATTCGAAGACGATATTGGACTTGGGAAACAAAATAATTGAGTTGGGACCGTGTTTAGCGGCTCTATAATTTTCTTCCAGACATTATTTTATACTAATCTCGTTAGAAAAATCTAATCAAATATCATTTCTAAGTCAATACTTTCTAGTTGAAGTAAAAGATTTTGCATAGAAACTAAAATAAATGCTTGTATTTATATAATTTACTCCAAAGATCAAATTTTTGCACTTTAAGTAAAACATAGTTTTTATGCATGTCAGCAAATGTGTATCTGAATAAAAAAAAGTGTTTCAAACCTATTACAATAAATAATAAAATTTATAAAATATAATAGTTTTAATGTCTATTTGTATAAAAATTTACTAATTCAAGTTAAAATTTGTCAAGTTTTTCATAAATCTTTGCTGCTTAGCAATATATATTGTTTAGAAAATTTGCAAGGCGGTCGTCAACTTGGAGAGAACCCATAAATCAAGATTCAAGATTCCGGCAACTTACGGATGCGAAAGCAAAAGTAAAATAACTGTATTATAAATACTCATAAATTATCCAGATCAGCAAACAGGGTAAGGAAGAGTTATTTCAGCTTTTTAACTTTGGTAGCTTGCTATAATGGAAAAGAGGCGCGAATGTAAGAGACATTTGCGTTATGTATACTGATGATTGAGGCCAAAGAGGCGTTGTATGCATACCAACTACCATCGCTGAAAAGACAGAGTGCTGAAATTGGATTTCTAACACTACAAAAAACAACTTTAATCTTTTTTTAACAAGAGAAAAACTTAATTAACGACGTGAAAATTATACAAAGTGATCATTAGCTGATATTAAAAATAAGCTTCAGCAACTGAAAACAAATGTTATGTCAGAAAAGTCGAAAACAAAATTTTTGTGTTTTTAGAATAACAGTAATAATAATTAGTGTTGTTTAATTAAAGTCAACTTTGATAAAAAAAACAGGTCAAAGCCTTTTTATAGAATTATATATTCTAACATAAAGTATAAACATCAAAAGTGTCAGCATTTTATTTTTAGAATTGTATCTACCTACTAAACTTTTCTAAAAAACATTTAAATTAATTAATTAGTCAACACAATAAAAAAGATTAAGCTTTTACTATTGCTACAGTCAAATTCATTTTTTTCAATTATTTTATATTAAACAATAGGATTCTGCGTGATTTTTCTTCAAAAACAAAACCTTAATTATTGTACTATTTAAATGATTTAAAATGTTATTTTTATCATTTTATTGAGCAGAAGATCTCATATTTGCCACACAAAAATGTTGTTATGGCTTTTGTCGATTCGCTTTTCTAGCTTAACACAATATAAGCAGAAAATATAAGCCCTTAAATAAAATTTTGGTAGTAAAACGTTACACCGTTGGACTTATATGACATGTTTTTTAAAACAGTATTTTTAAAAATCGAGTCTAAAATGGACACATTTAAGTTTCATTTAATTTCATTAACATTTTTGTTATGAAATAATTTTGAATAAATAGTTTAGAATGTATGAGTTTAATTATGATCAATATACATAAATACTCATAGTAATAAATAAATAAATAAAAACTTGTTATTAATTAAAGATAAGTTCATTTTGGTTTTAATACAGGTAATAACAACAAACTGACACGCTCAGGCGGTATAAGAATACCTAAATTGAGGTAAAACTTAATAATGTATTAAGTTTTATAAATAACACAACACATATTATTATATAGGAATTCAAAATACTATAGTAAAAATATTTTATGCAAAAGTATTTTTAAGCTAAGTGTGTTTTCGGCTTCCTTGGTCAAATTTTTTGAAATTTCACAAATACTTTCGTAAATAAATTTTGCTGATAAAATTAGAAGCATAGTATTCTTGTAGAATATATAAAAAAGTATAATTTGTTTGTATAAAATATTAAATATTATATCATATCAAAATTTATTAAATTATGCATTTTATTTAAACTTTATAATAATATTTATATTAAAATTTAGATTGTTAGTACAACTTAACCTCAAAAAATTAAATAGTTAACTTAACTAGGCTATATAAAAAAGCTTATAGACAACTATTTTTGCCCTAGAACAGATTAAAACAAAATGTTTTTTTTATAATCATAAATCAATAGAGAAAAACATTTTAGTTTATCCAAACGGCTTTATATCTGTTTTTAATTTATAAAATCTTAAAAATTATCGAATATATTTAATTATAATCTTTATGTATGCATCATTTCAATTAGGTGATCAGTAGTTTAGCTTTAAGGTAATGAAATAAAATAAAATGATTATTTTCTTGCAAAATGATTACAAAAAGATTACAAAAAAGGAATCGGCAAGTTTACTCTTAAAGCACAGTATTAGACTCCAGCATTGTGTCAGTTCATTGTCACCAATTTCAGTCCCTGTTATTTAAAAATATTAGGCCTTTATAATCTAGAAACCTATTTAGACAGCAGAACTTATAATAACAGACAAGTTGCTTGGCAAATCATAGAGTTGCTTGGCAAATCACAGAGTTGCGTACAAACTACTTGAATAATTGCATTTAAATAATTTGAAAATTTACCATAAACTTTAATACATTGTGTTGTTTTTGAGACTGCTAAACATACTGCTTTAAAAAGCAAGACTATTTTCAAACGTCAAGATCAAAACTAAGTTGTAGAGTTTTACAACTTTACATTGTTTTGATATAGTAGTCCAGCAGTATTAATGGTATTAGTCAAATAAAGGCCAGAATCTTGGAATGAGAGATATCAAAGGGAAATCAATGAGGACGGTACTTTTGACCTAGAAATCTTAGACAAGCTGCAGACAAATGTCGTTAAAGACAAGAACATAGAGGAATTTGAAATTTTACAGGGACTGGAAGACGATGATGAAGAAGAAACATTTTAATACTATTTTTTTTATTTCCAGTAAATGATTGGTATAAATAAGATAATTAAAAAATAGTTAAAGCATTTTTCTTAATAAGTCTATAATTGTACAACAAGTAGGTAAGTGTGATTAAATAAATAGATACTAAATTATTAGAAAAAAATATTCAATACAATGTAATAGTTAATAAAAAATGCAAGTTATTAAATATATAAAATGTTTAACTAAAAGTTGTAGAAAATTAATTCTTTTACAATATTTATAAAAATTACCAAATAACATAAAACTTGTAGAAAACGTTACAATTAGGATAAATATGTAAGAAATTAATTTTTTAATTTTTGATTATGGAATATCGGTAGACTTAAAACACCCTTAAACCTACTTCAATAATAAGTGGGTTTTGAGACAAGTTTTAAGGTGCAAAATAAAAGTTTATTCTAGTTTATAGCAGACTATTTGTCATTTCGAGTTAAAACCTCTAATTTTTCTGAACTGTAGGTATATATGCATTTCTTATTAACTAACTAGAGTTTGGATGAACAATTCAATCTTAATAAAAAGCTATTGTTGCAGATTTGTGACAGTTTAGTTTTGCAACAAAACTCTTAATTTAATTTCTCTTTCTAATCAAAAGAATGAAATTTCTTCGTAATTGGCTAGTAAAATTGAACATGCATCAAATGCATGAACTGCACTCTAACGGAATTAAATTTCAAAGTCAAAGCTATAACAATTTATAGTTGCCCACCATCTCCAGGTCTCTAACGAGCCATAATTTCTAATGCTTTATTTATAACATATTCTACTAAAAATAAGTATTGACAAGTGATAAAATGTCTCCACATAAAATTTTATTTCAAGACGTGGAATAAGTGTTTGTTAAATTGTTTATTTACGAGAAAATAAGAACTTTTACGTTGGAATTTAGAGTTTGAAGATTACATTATTCAACAAGTTTAATTATCACATATTGTTGATAAGAAAGTGCTATTGCCATTGCCATTAAAATAAATTTATGTACATTATTGTTTGCTTTGGTTTTTATCATCATCATAATGCCTTTCCATGTAGTCGATAAGATTCGAAAAAGTTAGCACCGTTATTTTTTATGCGCCTTTAAAACAATTTAAACTTCAAAAAATATTTTTTTATGTTTTCTATAATTTTCTATTTTGATTAGAGGTTTATAGGTAATTTGTCAGCGGCTGTCACGGTATGTTTAAATAAATAATTAGGTAAACACTTTTTTGTAAATATGTAAGGAGTGAGTAAATAGTTTTTGGATTAGAGAAAGCGTTTAAAATATTTTTCATAATTCTGAAGCACTAAAGCAATCGAAATTCAATTGTCACCAAATTCGTTTATGTCAAAATCAAGGATACCAACTTGAATTACTTACAAGTTTTGCTTGTTTTTCAATAAATTGCAAGTGTCCACGTTAGAAGCAAAATCTTTGATGATTTTGTTTGCCAATTTTGCAAAATATTTTTTTAAGTGTTAAGTTTTTATCGTTTTGTTTAATCCGAACAAGAAATTAAAGTATGTTTTTAGAGTTCTCGTGTGATTATATTGTCTTTGTATATATAAGCTTTACAACAGGTTGCAAAGCTATTACTAACTTTTTTAAGGCTTAGCTTATAGCTATATATAGACCACAAAAAATAAAATTGAGAATAGTGAGAAACTTGGAAAAAAGATTTGAGACATGTCACTTTTATTGTGTCATCATATTATATGATTAATATTATGTCATTATATGATTTAAAATAAATAGTTTTGAAAACTTTTTTTGCATTTGTTTTGGCATCTACATTTACATTTTACAACAATTTTAAGGCTAAAATTTTACAAAATCTATGGTACAATTGCTGGGAGATTTAAAGAAAATAGGAATAAATAAAAACAGAAATCTATTCACCGAATGCTTGTTACACACAAATAGAGGCTTTTGAAAAATTTCAGATTTTGGTATAAAGATATTTTTTTAAATTAGTAAAGCTTTTTTCAATACTATTATCGTAGGTGAAAAAAATCTGTAATCGGAGAATTAAAGATATTATAGAAAATACACATTTGAATGATTTAAGTTTAAACGCTCATCTTGTGTGATTTTTGTTACTACATTATTCTATTTTTTTTTCAATTAAACCATTATCACTTTCAACAAAGTGTAAGCAAGAAAAAATTAGTTTTAGTGCCAATAACTTAAAGTAAAGCAGAAAATCAGCATTTACATAGGGCAATAGCTTGCAAAGAGGTCGTGGTTGCTTCCTTTGGGAATTCAATCGAATGAAGACGCATCCCGTTGGGTTACATTTCCAGGTTACTTTCAGTCCTATGAATATCTGTTCGGTGTCTACACAACTTGCCCGGCACACTACAGACCTCTAGAGGTTTCAGTTTATTTAGTTGCCATGCCTAGTGTTGTTATTCCTGAAATGCAAAAGGAAAGCTTCTTCTGGAATTGCTTGTTTCTTACTCAGATGTGTTTCAACTTCTTCTTAGTGGAACTTAGAGACCGATACTTAAACGAACAATTCTCAATATTAGCTTTTATTTCTACATAGCAATTTCAATAGTTTATTATAATATAGTTAATTTACATAACGTTATAATTATACGAAGTAAATGAATACATGACAGACAATACAGCTTGAAGTTCATATTAATCTACTCATTTTTTTAACAATAACTTGAATAGTTTTTAAATTTTATGAAACAGAAAATTTCCTATCTCAACAATTTTCTAAAAAAAATTAGATTTAGCGCTTTCAAAATTAAACCTATTTTTAATCTATTTCTACAAAAGAAAACCAGTAAAAGTAGAATAAGTAAAACAATAATTAAAACAAAGCAAAAACTTAGTATAATAATAAAAAAAACTCTAACAACTATAGATAGCCAAAACAACATACAAGAAAAAAAAAATAAAATTAATAGTTGAGACAAAAGAAAACATATTAAAACAGAAAAACTACCAAAACAAAAAACTTAATTTTTTAATTAAAAATTTTGATATTTTAACAGTGGTCTTGTAGAATTTTCACAATAAGCGCCAGAATAAAAACTCATGTTTAAAAATCTTGAAAAGCACCAACAAAATGTCAGTTTATTAACTATTTACGTCTATAATTTTTAGATTGAACTTTACTAGGTATTTTTTTTTGTTTATATAATGTATGTAAGTTTCTTATGTATGATAATGCATAACTTCCGACAAGGTAGTCTAATTTAAATATATATTTTTTTAAATAGAGTATACTTTGATCTTAGTACTATATAAATTTCAGAAAAAAAATGGGAAATAGTAAATGATGAGGAAAATAAGCATGTAACCAATTCTGCTGAAACTTGGCCCACTTAATAATATATGATTCTTCTTCAAAGTTCAAAAGTTGTAGCAGATTTTAGCTACAAAAACATATTAAAAACATGTTTCATTTGAAAATATAGCCGATATGTATCGATTACTTTGTACGAATTAGAATAGATTACTCATAATCAAAAACAACAGACTTGAAGAAAAAACAAAATAAACTAGTATGTTTTCAGTTTTACATTTAAAACTACATTTTAGTGGTGCTGATCATAATAATTATTGTTTTGTTAGACTAGCCAGCAAGAAATAAGCACAAACTAAAAATCACTCAGTTTTAAAATTATCAAATAAAAAAAAAGATAACAAAAAAGAAAAAGATAAAAAAAGAATGAATCTTTTAATAGAGACTTAAAAAAACAAAAAAGCGCAGCAAAAGACAAGAACACAAAATTAAATTAAATAGTAATAATAAAAATAATAAAAAAAATAATTGTAAAATTCTAAACGGACATATATAGAAAGTTGGTTGTATAGATAAGCATTGTATAACACAGTCTAATAAAGAGATGCTTTAATGCATGAAAAAAATAAGAAAAATAGATAAACAACTAAAAAAAAGCAGAAAATATAATAATACAAATAATGAAAGAAAATGATTGTAAAGTTTTAAACGGAAATAAAAAAAGAAGGTGGACGTATAGGATAGGAGACACAAAAACAGTCTAATAGATTATAGAGTGGTAAACCAAATAACATAAAAAAATAAAAAAATTAAAAACAGAAAAGATAGAATCAAATTACATGTTAATAGAAGTACAGTTGAAAAAAAATATCAACAGAATAGTAAAATTAAAGCAATAGTTACATGATTACAAAACAAAAAATTAAAATGCTTTTTAAACAAAATGCCACAAGGTTTTTATTTATTTAAAATGATTGAAAAAGTGTTTACACGTCAAAAAAAATTTCGGAGAATTTCTATTTTTATACTACATATAAATTGTCAAATTCAGAAGAGTTTTCTATTAAGACTATACCTTATATAATTTAATTTATACATATCTACCACACACAATGGTAAAAATTTATAGTAGGTAACTTCAAACGTTGGATATTTATTTTAAGTGATTGTTTTTAAGGCACATTAAATTTAACAAGATTTTGTCAGCTTTTCGAAAGATCTTGTAGATACAATTGTTATACGATTCAAATATATAAATAACGCTTGGTTCTCTATAAAATTTTTGTTTTATAAGACTAAGTTTTCAAGGTTTCATTTTAAAATCTAACAAATATTATAATAGTGAGTTAAAATATAAAAAAAAACGTTAGTTTTTTACAAAAATTAGATCAAGTATCGGTGCGTTTCTGGAATAAATAAAAAATCTTATTAAGTTCTTTTGATGATTTATTATTAACAGTCGGCAAGAACAAGCAAAAGAAACAAGGGGAAAAATAGTGTAAACATATTAGAAATGTGAATTTTTGAAATGCAACACGTATAACATGGATATATTTACATATAAATTATTGTCACAAATGAGATTTGCAATATAACGTCTCGCGCTCATTGCAAGTTCAAGCACGTTTTCCACAATATCTAGAGAAGGATCCAGCGTCGGGACGCCTTTGTGACACGTGTTCTCCTACTAACTTGCTCCAAAGTCAACTTTTTACTCAGACTGACGGCTCTTCTCCACTTTGCATGAACGCCATGATGGAAAATGCGTTGCACGCGTTCTTGATGCTATAGAATAAAATATCGTCCGCCGTTTCCTATTATTATTACTTGAGAGGGACGAGAAAACTCTTGGCAGTTTTTTCGATATTGTAAACACTTTTCGAGTGTAAGCAAAACGTTTATTGTTTGCAATAACACTTCTAGTCTTTTGAGAGCTTCTGCCAAATTGCTACTTGCAGTTCTTTTTTTTTGTGTCGCAAGCTTTGTTTTTTAACAGCAAAGCGTTTAAAACAGTATTTGTCGTCTAGAAGTGTTCAAAGTAGATGCTTCCAACATCACATTTCATTCACGGGTGTACTTTTATTGTACGCTAATAGTCATGCAAACAAACATTTTCTCTTGCTAGCCTAATTCTCGAATTGATCGGTTATCCAATTAGGTAAACAAAAGCTGCATAATATATGATAATATCTAGAAAAAAACCGTACAGCTATTTGTATTCTAATCTTAAGAAAAACATTTGTGACAACTTTTAAGATAATAATACTGATTAAAATAAATTAATTTGAATAGTCATTAATTTCTAAATTTATAATCCGAAAAGTTATAGCTATAGGCACCTTAGAAAAGTTTTATGTATTCTGTAAATCTTGAGAATAGCGCTATTGGAAACTTATCAGCTCAGTCTCATTGCAGCAATAATTCTACTTTTATAAACTTAATTTTTAAAAAAATTTGAAACAAAAAGTCTTGTAAAGGTTTTACATTTTTGTAGCAGTAGTTAAGTTCTATCCCAAAATAATTTCTAATTATCATCTTCCAGCAATTTTTGAAATTATGGTAATAGTACAGTCAAAAGTTTTTCATCAAATTAAATTTGACAGCCAAATTCGAATACTGTTTTTGCAGCCGCTAATTTTTTTTTAATTTTTATTGTATATCGCACTGAACCAGAAAATAAAATTCAATTGTTTTTGACAAATTTAATTGAAACACTTTGTACTACTTAACATTGTAGAACTCATTGATATTTAATTTCAAGTAAAAGCAAAATACTTATATTCTTTTAAAAGTAATTTTAATTTATAAAAAACAGCTTTTTAACTATTTTATTAAAGTCAATTGCTTTAAATTATTTTTAACAATTTAATTTTTTAAAGTCAATTGCTGTAACTGTGTTAACAATAAAACATTTTATTTTATTATTCAAAAATAACACAAAAATTAAATAAAAATAAAAAAATTAATACAATTTTTTTTAATTTACTTTTTCTTCATACCTCGGTCGAAAGTACGTACTTTCGTCCCTAATAACAGAGACGAAAATTTAACTTTTAGTCCCTGTAAGACGAAATTCTTTTTTCCCTATAATAGCGGGAAGAAAGAATTCATCGTGTTTATTTATACTCGTAACTATGTTATATGACCAGCAACACTCGCTTCGCTCGTGCCGCAAATGTCGCGGCAGGCATCAAAAACTATCAGCATTTAAAGTTAAAAAAATAAAATTAAAAATAAAAGTACGTACTTTCGACCGAGGTATGAAGAAAAATCGTATACACGACGCGAGACAGAAGTTGAAATCTCGGTCCTGCGCGCCATGATGCCCTCGGCTTCATCCTCCTCGGCTTGTGGTGTAATATACTATTGTAAACTGGTACATATTTTGTTTCTATTGAAACTCATCAGCAAGTCGCAACAGATTTAGATTTGAATAAATTTGCAGTGACTTACATTTACCGAAGTGCCTGTTACTTCCTTTATATGATAAAACGCGCGACATGTGTGAGAAGCTACCTTAGATCAAACATTTTTAAGTAAAAAATTTCTACGTGTTTTGATGCATATTTGACTATACTCTAAAATAAAAAAGTGCATGTTAATAGATTGAAATAAAAAGTATAACGCTGAATGAACAACGAAGTGATCACCTTTGCGCTTTTTGTCTCAAACGTATATCAATGGTCTACAATGTAATCTTCTTTAGTTAACTATCAACAAGTACAATAATAAAATCAGCAAATTTATTCAAACTATACCTGTAAACTTGAACATGTTTTGTTGTTATTAGAACTCATGAGCAAGTCGCAACACATTCAGACTTGAAGACATTTGAAGTGACAAGTTTAGGCTTATATTTACTCAAATGGTTTTTAAGTTGTTATTAGATGTTATTTATTTTATATGATTATAAAAGTACTACTTTACTTAAAACATTCAACTTATAATCATAAATATCTGCTTCTCCTGTTTCATATCCACTTTGATAAAAAAAATCGTGACATCAATTATTAGACTCAATTATTTTTATAGTGGTTTTTTCTAATTTTTATTTTAGAGATTAAATATTTCTATTTAAATTCAGGCGCTAGCACATAAATTGAGAAATTTATTGCAACATTATAAAATTTAATGTTTTTTTTATAAATAAATATATATATAAAAAATATTGTTAGAATGAGTCATTAGTAGTGTAAAATCTGTTTGTAACAGAATGTTAAACCAAACTTTATATATTTTTTTGTTTGTTGTACAATTGTTTACAATTTTCTGTAAGCACAAAAACGTATTTTTTTTAAATTTTTTAAAATATAGGGTTACAAAAAATTTTATAAAATTTTTGTTCTATTATTTTCTATAATCTAGAAATTTGAACAATTTGGACAGGTGACATTGTTGGCAGTTTATGCTTTTTATGAATATTCTTAATTAAATTTACTTGAACAATAATTATTAATAATATTTTTTTGCAGATATTTATTTTTAATAAAAGCATTGTTAATAACAATAAACTTTTGTATATTTTATATTTTTATCAATTCTATATTTTAGTAATTAAAATTTTACTAAAACTTGAATCAGCTGGAATTTCTGCTTGAAGAAAGACAATGCCTGACTGATTTAAAAACACTTATCTCCTTTTTCTTTCCATGTTTTTCTATTTATCACAACTTTTTACAATTTAACAATAAAGACAGTTAGAAAAAAACAGAAGTAGTAAGAAATTTCGTGTATGTTGTCATTTAAATTTAAACAAACCAACTGTCTATATTGTTAAATAGAAAAAAATTGAAAGAAAAAGGCGATACACGTGCTTAAATTAGTCAAACACTGTCTTTCTTTGCGATGGGAAGTCAAGAGAGCAAACTGGAAGCAACACGAGAAAGCCCCACCGATCTCGTACAAACAATTCCAGAAAGCATTTCTTCAACTCCTATTTTAACCTCTTTGGACCCCCGATCGCCTAGTGTTAACATTGCGAGAACACCTTTGGGGGTATGTACTAGTTATTAGTGAAAATATATTTTATGAAATACTATTATTACAGTTACTTTTGGATAGAGAAAGTAGAAAAGAGTTTTACAATTGTGATGCCTCCATTCATGGGAGAAGGTGGAATGACGAATCGGAGACTACTAATGTTATTTTAGGAATTGATCCTAGATCCCCTACTATTGAATTTACAAGAACCCCTATTGTAGGTGCCGTTGCCAAAGAAAACAAGTTTGAGAATAAAAATCATACGAGTGTATTAAGGTCTGGCATTCAAACGCCTTCAACTGCAAGAACACGACAGTCTAGGAGTATTCCTCCTAGATTAATTGGTAGTAAAGTTCTCAATCCCCTATCTGCCACACTTATGCCTGCTGCCAACAAAAGAAACTTTGTAGGGCTTCTTGAGACTAATCTAGATTATACAGAGACTAATCTTGATATTGCCCAAAATAATACCAATATCAGTTTACCCCTTGTTTTAAATGAAGCGTCGCCAATCTCAAATAAACTAAAAAAACAAGCAGAAGTCTTATCAAAAAACCATATTACCTATTTAGATAAAATAGACAACGACGAAACGAATTTTCAAGCGGAAAATACGATTAATGTCACAAAAAAACATAGGAATTTTGATAAGAAACTCAAAAGAT
Source organism: Lagria hirta (assembly GCA_947359425.1). Classification (NCBI taxonomy): domain Eukaryota; kingdom Metazoa; phylum Arthropoda; class Insecta; order Coleoptera; family Tenebrionidae; genus Lagria; species Lagria hirta. The sequence goes on from OX375794.1 coordinate 13,496,835, forward strand.
AATTATACCAACAACAAACAGATTTCTAAATCAAGTGAACTAAAAATCAACAATAGAACCCTTTTGGCGGCTAATAAATTTTGATAAATAACAATGAAGAGCAAAAAAGATCAATTTAATGTGATAAACCCTCCGGTGAACGGGTGGATTAAAAATTACATAAGGCAGTTTAAGACTATATTTTAAAAAAATTATAAAAGATAATAATAGTTCATAAAAATTATTACACAAATATATTTTTTTTAATTGTAACGGTATTTATTGTTTCATTTATCTAAAATAAATTTAGGTCAAAAATATCAAATTTCCAGAAAAAAACACTTATGACACTCTTGTCAAACCTGAACTTACTTAAAAAAAACGTAAAAATTGTCTATACAAAGTAGAGAAGTACAAAGTTTATCTATTTATTTTCACTGCATTCGGCGCAGCAAGCAAGAATGTGTTCATGTAAAGCCAACATTTGATTAATTTTTCAGCCAACAGCTAAAAATGCTCCTATACTACTTTTAACTTTTTTATAAAAAGTTATTAGTTTTTGTATTTTTTTTTTAATTATATGATAAATAAAATTGTTATAGAGAACAATTGAAATTTTGAAAACTAAATATGGAAGTTTATGACACATCTTCTATATAAAAACTTTACAACACTTGGCCAGTACAATGATTTTCGTACTTTCGTATGTTCAGTCTGTTACAAAGTTGAATTTGGAAAAAAACGTTGAAATTATTATGCATACCAAAAACAAATTATTTATTTTTGCTTAATAATAAAAAGATCATTGTTGGTTAGCAAGAAATTAATTTTAAAATAAACACTCCAGAAATAGAATGTTTCAAGTCTTTCAAGTTTTTTTTTGCTTTAAACAAATAGTTATAGTCCGGGAGTCAGTGACACATTTTTATAGACAAATCCCTTCTGAGCATAAATTCGTAAAATGCATTAGGGATCTGTATTATAAATATTGACTCCGTGAGTGGAGTGAGCCGTGGCAGTTTTTCACGTATGGAGAAAAAAAAGTTTTTTTTTCTTATTGTCACTCATTTTAAAATTTGTCCAAATAAATCTTCTCTGTTCATCGATGGCTTTGACATTTGTAGAAAACACTCAGTGAAAGCTTTAGATTATGACATTATCTAAAATTAACGCTTTTGCATTCTCTAAAACTGCATGGTTAAAATAACATGCTGTGCTGCGCTCAAATTTGATTCCAAAGTTTTATAAAGATGAATTAAATTTATAATAAATTCAAAATAGAATTGTTGACAGGCTCAAGTAAATTATTAAAAAAATCAACTAGCTGTAAGCCAAGGGGAAAGGTTTCAGCTGGTAAGATTCCGTAGGTGATAGATGCTGCTGCATTGCATCTTTCAAAAAATTAGCTTACAAACTTTTTACTGGAGTACAGCAAGCTGGCATTAGTTTTGATTCACGGTAGCGTTTCAACTGTCACCAAGTTAATTTCTAGAAGGGAAGATATCATTGAACATATAATTATTTTTTAATGTTCAAGCACTAGATGACGTATAATTCCCCACGTTATAGTCAGAGCAGGTCAGGTCAAATTTTAAAATAAAAGAAAACTTTTTTTTTGTATAGGTGGGAGACTGTTACCGTCTACCTCACCTACAAAATCGCAACTGACAATTGCAAATATGACAATTGCAAATATTCATAATATAAACCCCCAATGCTTTTTGTGGATTTTTGCTCGAGAGTATATAATTTTATTCTCCAAACTTGTACCTGGCTCTCGGATCATTAGAGATGATAAATGAATAGTTATTTTCTAGTAAAAACTTCTGTAACATTCTTCAGACTTCAATCAAAATGTGTGGTTTGTCTTCTATTTTTGAACATATTTAAAGATTATCTAACTTAATTTGAAAATGTCAAAGTAGTTTGGCAAAAGAAAGAAAGCGATATGTAAGTTTATCTTCTCAAAACAATATAAAAACATATCTATAAAACAAATGATTAATTTTATCGTTGCAAACCAGCATCAATATTTACAATTTATTTTTTTATAAATACTGTTTATCAATCAGAGTACTGTTTATCAATAATATTATTTGAAAATAATATGTTAATAATATTAATGTTTTTTAAAATTGTTATCAAATATAGTTTATCAAAATTTTATGTCATAGGTTAACAAAATACATTAAATATATATATCTGCCATGTGGATAAGCACCGACATTAGATTTTGAAAAAACTGTACAAGAACGCAACAACATGAAAACTATATTTTTCTTAGTGTTTGCACTAGTTTTTTTATTTTCAGAATGTAGTGCAGCTGTAGCTCTTGCTTTGCCCAACCCTTTGAGAAGTAGAACACTTATAATATCTACTGATAAAATTTATTTATTAATTTTTTGCAGAACCAAATGGTTGCTATGAAAAAGACACCGGCCATATGGTAGCAAACGAAGAAAAAAATCTTGAAGGAAAGTGTTATTCTGCACATTGTAGTTCTGATGGATCTATAAATTACATTGGGTAATACAACAAATTATAACATGTATTATAGCGTTTTATTTTTTTCTTTTTAGATGTGGTAAAATCGGTACAAGCGATCCGAATTGCTTCGTCATTCCAGCAAATTTAAGCAAACCTTATCCAGCTTGTTGTCCATCTATTGATTGTAAAGTGGGAACCAAATTATTGTAATTTTTATGAGAATGTAGGTTACTGAAAATAATAAAGCTTGTTTTTTTGCCAAATTGTTTTTAAATCTTTTTTTGTTGTTGTTCAGCAGCCAAGTTTGAAAAATAAATATTTTGAGGTAATGCTTCCAAGATTATCTAAAGAATTATATCCAAAAACACGTCAGTAAAATCTGTCACTTGTGTAACGCAATTGCAATTTCATTTTAAGTTTACAATATATAAAATAATATTTTAAAAATTTTATTTTGAAGTAAGTAGGTGTAATGAATATTGAAATTTTATGTATTATATTATTTTTATCATTTTTATGTATTAATTTTTACATATGTTATTTACGATGAATCTTTATTATTCTTGCACTAAATTTCTTTAAATTTAATAATTATAATATGTGCTAATAAAATATACTTCAGTGAAGAAAAAAAGTAATAGCAAATGCCTGATGCACTCACAAAATCTATACCTTATTTATGCGAAGAAACTGGATTATCAAGTTATCATATATAATACCTGCCATAAAGTTTTGAGAAAAAATACATTGTTTTTTTTCAATATGTGTTGCAGACCTTTCATAAATCAATTTAATTTTTCATAGATTATTTTAATGTTTCAAAACGGTTGAATAACAAATTTGAGAGCAGTCTTGAAACGGATGTTAAACTAGCAGCACTATATATATTGTATATTACATAGTATTACGCACAAGCGCAATTAGCGTTAGAGCGCTATTAACATTATAGTTGCCATACAAAGTGATTTAGAGTTACTTGGGTATACGTCTTGCAAGAAACAGTTGACTTTCAATTGAAAATTAAATGAGATTAATTTTACGTGTTGTGCAGTTTGCTCTAGCAGCTGCAGTAAGTTCTAAAAAGTAAGTTTATTAATAAAATTTTAAATGGTTTGTAAAGTTCAGTCAATCACTAGATTAACTAAAAAATTCTAATTCGATCATAGAATTTGTGTTTGTTTGAAAAATTTAAAGTCATTCAGTGAATGCTAATTCACTTAAGGCATTTTAATTTGATTTTAACATTTTAGTTTGTTTGTAAATTTTAAAGTCATTTATAAAACTCGAACTTACTTACAGAATTCTATTTTGTATTTCTAAATTTGATATTTACTTATAGGATTATTATTAGTTTACAGGATTCTAATTAGGTAGAGTGACTTAAATGTACTCATTTATCAGCGTCATTATATATTGTATGCATTGAGTGAAATTAAAAAGAAAATTATATTATTTAATATACAAGCATTTAACTTGCAACAATTATTACATCAGGCAGAGCTAATTTTTTATCAGCTTGAGTTATTGTTTTAAGATTTTTCAAATATATTCACAATTATTTGAGGATTGGTGAAAACAGCAAATTCAATTGTTTGTTTCTTTCAATTTCAGCAACCATCATTAAAAGTGAGATATTTATTATTGACATAAATGCGATACTCTTTTTATTGTTGCAGAAAGTGATTGGTAACTTAACAAATGACTCCAGGTCTTCTAACATTTACCGTCATAATTGAGAGCTTGATTAAATGCACAATTTATTGTTTAAAAAAAATTTTTTTTGCTGTTACAATACTTGATTCGATTCGATGCTTAAATACTTGGTACAAAATGCGTCGTATTTCAATTAAGTTTCTCTGTAGTAATGTGAAATTTTTCTGGCTTTTGTATTACTTTATTTTTGTTATCAACAGCAGTGTAAATAAAATAATCCTTAGACAAATTTTTTTTACTAAATTATTATTTATTTTATTCATCATTGTAGTTTTAAAAATGAAATTCAATACACGTAATAAGCATTTTAATAACCACAACTAAAAATATTAGTAATGAGATACGAGATTTATTAGATATATAGTTAAAATCATGTTCTAACTTGTTTTTACCTATATACGTCTTATACGTAGGTTCAAACTTAAACATCAAATAAAGAATTGACCCAAAAAATTTTGTATGTACATACTTGGACATATAATTATGGAAGTTTCTATATCTCCTGATTATATATCTATATATATAAAAGAAAGTCTGTTAGTTACTCCACTTATAACTCAAGAACGGCTTTACCGATATGGTTGAAAATTGGTGAGGTGGTAGTTTAGAGCCAGGAGACGGACATAGGATACTTTTTATTCCAGAAACCACCCTCTAAAAGAAGGGTTAAATCAAAATTAGAATTGCGATGTCGGAAACGTTCGGTGAGGCTCGGCAAATTACCGTTCCAAATAAATCAATTTACTCCCCCAACACCAACCAAAGTCGGACCGTGCGTTTACATGTAAAGCCGGCCACTGACGATCCAACGCGCCAACGCCGCAGTTCGACTGTAGCGTTGGATCTTGGATCGTCAGTGGCCGTCTTTAATCCGTCTTCCATGAGACAACTTCCCATATAACAACTTTGGGTGAAAGTTTGTATGGAAAATTATGATGACTGGATTTGAATGAAAAGAATAGAATACTTTTTATTAACAAAGAGATACAAAGAGGTGGGATAGGAACAAAAAATGACAAGTACCAATATTAGTATGATTTTCAAAAATTTTGGATTGTTTATTTTAAAAATAATATCTATGTTAAAATCCGAAATTTTAGAAGTAAAATATTATCATTCCTTGATAGGGCGGAAAGAGGGCAAAATGTCTAAAGATTGATGTCGTTTTCATAATTTTTCCCATAAATTGCCTAAGTTCTCAAAAAAAAATAAAATAGGTATCTGTTTCCTGCTTTCTAAAAAATTACTCTTAGGGGGATAAAAAGAGAGTGTTCTAGGGATAAAAATGTAAGAAAACGATATGGGTATTTTGGAGGAATTTCAGGTCGTTGATTTTGAAAATGATATTTAAGTTAAAGAGGGTTATAAAATGAATGTGATAAAGGTAATAAATGTGAATAATTAATTTGGGTATCATTTTTATAGTTTTTGGGGTCGTTTATTTTAAAAATCTATATCTATTTATGACCGATTTGGCTGAAAATTGGTAGAGTGGTTGTTTAGAACCAGTAGCCCAACAAAGAATATTTTTTATCCCATTCCGTGTGACGTGACATACAATATAAAACGTAAACGCATCTGACATATAATAACAAAACAAATGACAAAAAAATAAAAAATAAAATAACAAAACTAAGGCGGAACAAAGTTTGCCGGGCCAGCTAGTATAAAATAAAAAAAACATCTTTATTTATTTACTTTCTTCCTAATTCTATGGCTAAATGTGTGTTTTTAATTAATTTTTAAGTGATGAAATTATTTTATTACAATATCAAAAACTGTGCACAGGTTGATGATATGAAAAAATTTTATTTAAAATTTAAATAAAAATTGGATAAAAGTGTAAAAAAAGAAGGTAAATTTTTATATTTAATTAAATTTTTAAATTTGTGACCTTTATTTAATTTTTGGTCGTGCAACAAGAACAAAATAAAAAGATAAAATTTTCAATTAAAAAAATATATTTGATAAATCAGTATTTTCTTAATACATTCACTGTAATTTATATGCGAATAATATAAACCGTAATATTTTTTATAAAAAAAAATGTTTAAGATGAATAGTGTAAGAGGAATTTAATTTTGATTTTTTTTTCTTAATTAGTAGAGCGACTTAAATGACGTTATCTATATATATAAAAATGAATTCCGTTTTTCGTTGTCACGACATAGCATGAAAACGGCTTGACCGATTTGGCTGATTTTTTTTTTGTAGTTTTTTAATACTCTGTACAAGGTTCTTACGGAAAAAAATATTAAGAAAATTTCTCAGAAAGAATGAAAAATATACATTTAATTTTGCATATTTTAAAAAAAGCGCGTTACGAATGTCAACGTCATTCAATTTAAAACAAAAAACTGTGTGGTAATCTATGACACCACAGACATAACCTCGGTAACAAATGTCAACGTCATTCAATTTAACTTCCCTTTCAAACATTTTGAAAGGGAAGTACGAAGGCGAAGATGTTTTAATCTCACGCATCCCTATGATACCGAACGATTTGCCATTCAGTTTTAAACGTTTACAATTTCCAGTGCGGCTTGCATTTGCAATGTCTATAAATAAATCGCAAGAGCAGTCGCTAAGTGTATGTGGCATCAACCTAGAAAATCCATGTTTTTCACATGGCCAATTATATGTCGCCTGTTCCCGTGTCGGAAAACCATCAACATTATTTATTTACGCGCCAGAACATAAAACTAAAAATATAGTTTATCAAAAAGCATTAGAATAGAGAGAAGCAGTGGAGGGTATAGAGGCTATTAGTTGCTTTCTAGAGCGCGCATGATAATGAACTCAGTGTTTACCTCAAAATGTTCAGTTGTTCAATAGCGATTTGTAAAAATATAAGTGAAATTATTGAACCCTACGGAATAAACACTATTATAAAAATATATATTTTGTTTTTTATTTAATAAAATTAGTAAAGTCCTTCTCAGGTATGACGAGACCAGAGAAATAGGTATTCATTTTTATATGAAGGATATTATAGATTCCAGTTCAAATTGAATAGGTACGCATACATAAGATAGGTCAGTTATACAAAATAAAGTAGTGCATCAAATTTACGCTAAGGCGGTACGAAGTTCGCCGGGTCAGCTAGTAGTTTATAAAAATAGCCCATAGAATGTTCGTATCTCTATAACATAAACATACTAGCATCTGCATACCGTATACCGATGCTCATTTACTTATTAATTTGTTGATGAGTTTCTGAATGCTTTGTAGTATAGGAAAGTTGTATTTGTTTTATTGTTTTGTAAATAATAGAGTGAGTTTTGCTCATTAAGCGTTTACCTTAATTACAGTGCATGTTAATATAATTGGTGAGTTTATTTCATTGAGCGATTGCCTTACTTATAATGCATGTTAATATTATTAGCTTAATTATATAGAAAAGGTATAAAAAGTGGAGTTGGGTTTATGGAGATGCGGCAGGTATTATAGTCTAGACGAGGAGTTTAAAATGGTGTTAAATCGACATACTAATGCTAAAAATATGTGTTATGGCTCATTCGATAGGGAATCACGTCTAGAAAATTGTCCATGAAAATTGAATTAGCACATTAAAAATTTCAAAAGTTATAAACAATTAAAGATGTTGAAAAAGTAGTGCTTGGTTTTTCGCTTGTAATTCGTAAACAAATAATTTTTTTGAAATTTGAAAAAAAGATCCTGAAAGAGGAAGAAATTTCCTATAAATAACTTCCGATCACCGAAACTGTACCTCTATTATTAATAATTTTAATTAACGTTGAAAATTGCCGTCCGCGCGCCATTCTTAGGTTGCGCGCATGCTATAGAAAGTCAGTAAGTTATAATAAAAAATTTTTTTCGGGTACTTAGAGTACATTAAAAAATCTAAATAAATTATGATATCATCTAAACACTTCAAAGAACTAATTCCCGTTAGAATTTTTTATTAAATTAAATTTTCCAATAAACTAGACAATTGTTAATTAACAACATTTTACGGGATTTCTCTGAGCATTAAGAATTAAATAAAAGTTGCAATAATTGTTCTAAAATTATTTCCTTTCGTGGAGTCCTTGCAATTGACACAATAAAAACGAATACGTAATTAAAGTTTGAAAAAGTTTAATAGTTTGTTTATAATAATTTTTTTAAATTCACAAATAAAGAAAAATCGCCGTAATTTGTGAATTTAAAACACTAAGCACTACTTTTTCAACATCTTCAATTGTTTATAACTTTTGAAATTTTTAATGTGCTAATTCAATTTTCATGGACAATTTTCTAGACGTGATTCCCTATCGAATGAGCCATAACACATATTTTTAGCATTAGTATGTCGATTTAACACCATTTTCAACTCCTCGTCTAGACTATTAAGTAATATTAAAAGTACTACTTTATAATTTTGAAGCGCATTGTGAGATTGTCTTTTGTGCTAATTAAACTATTTAATGTTAAATCATATTTATGTAATTATGAAGCATGATGGGTTTGTGCTTTGTGTTTTGACTGGTAGTTCGAAGCGAGATAAGGGGAAAACTTGGTATTCCGGCTCTTTTATACTCCTTGCACAACTCACTATATGGGGGGTACTTGCAAGAGTAATTGGTAAAAAGAGATCTTTCAAGTTAAACTAAGTAATCTAAAATTACTTTCAATCATCTTCTTACAATAGAAAAACAAAAAAATATATAAAATTTCAAAACTATGATTTAAATTGTAAGTTATAAATAATTTGGTTTTGTCTAATAAAATGTTTGATTTAAATTATAAATAGTGACATCTTAGACCATTCTCATGTTTTCTTAATTTGCTAACACAACATTATATTTTAAAACAAACCTCAAACAACAATTTATAATAAAAAGAGCATATTTGCTCTAGAATCAATAAAACAGATTTTTTTTCTCGAGTAATTTCAATTCGGAGAATAGTAATCAATTTTGATCTATTTTACAGATATGTCAAAATTGTAAAAGTTCTACTTCAAACATTTTTCTCTGACAGATACAATTTAGTCGCTGCAAAGCATAGGCGGCAATACTTTGAAAATTACGAATAAGTGCTTTGCAAAAAGCCGTAAAGCAAATTCTCCATTCCTTGACGTCTACGTTCGATAAAACAACATGACAGATTTATTTTAATACGCTTGCTGGAAGGAGCACATGTGTTCCGATATTTACTCGGTAAAGCTGTCGAATATACAACGACAGCAATATCAGTTATAGTTGGTGTGAGAAGCGATTTCAAGTATTTTCCTAATACCTGTGGTTCACTTACTTGGCACGGACTGTATTGGTTTTGTATAGGGGTAAAATACGGCAGGCCCTAGTTTTAAGGCGCTCCTGAGCCAGGTCAGCTCAAAGTAAGCACGTCCAGTTAAAGTGCTGAAAGAAGGCAAACAATTAGCTTAGACTGAAACAATGTAAAGAGATTGGTAGAGTGTCTAGCTATAATTGACATCTAAACTTACTAGTAGTTAAGTTAAAATGTTAATTATTTGTTTCTTACTTCATTGGAAACACACAAAATCCTCTAATGCCTATCAATCAACAAAAAAAAATTTAGAAAACACTAAGCTGTCTATACAACCACATACAATTTTCAGCACAAGAATGTCTACAAGAAAGTATTATGACCTAAATAAAGACACTTGTCTTCACTTAAATTGACACATTATGTGAATATAAAAAATGTACATGCATTTCTAGGGAAATAATTTTGTTTGCGCCACTTATTTTGAGCCACTTAAAGCTGATACGACTTTATAAAATCTGATTTTGTTGACTCGTTAACAAAATTGGTAGTTTTATAACAAATCTATATCTATTTCTAATTGGCTCTATTCATAAATCCAAGACACGCAACATTTTGAGTTAAAAATCTTTGTAAGGTACTTTTATTGTATTGTCTTTCTTATTATGAGCAATAAAATTAACTGCCGGGTAAATCTCAAACGTTCTTACTATACATTTTGCTGTTGACAAAAATTGACATTTTTGAAAATAAAATCAAAAGCTTTTGACCGAAAAGCGTCTTAAGACAACAAAACAATTTTTTAGCCTAAAAACAATAGGAAAACCTGTAACAGAAGTTTTAGAAGCTATTTCAACAACGGCAGGTTACAGTGTTTGAATCGGTTCTTTCTGTTTAGAAGTGTGAAATACTATCCTAAATATAATTAAGAAAAGTGGGTGACACCATTTGAGCAATTAGTGCATGTAACACATGACTTTAATTAGTTCTTGGTACAAATTACAAATATGGCTCACGATACGCATGATAATGCATAAAAATTAAAACCAGCTCACCTGCACTGTTCTTTGTTACAAACTTACATAATTATAGTAGAAATTTAGCTCATCAAAGATTCTTGCAAAGGCATAGGCTGATAAGTTTGTCTATAAAGACAAAACAGCGCTGTTCTTAAGATTTGCAGAATACCTCTATAAATATAGCCGTTTATACACTATAAATACCGGGTGTACAATACTAACAAAATTTAAGAGCGGCTGTGTTTTTTTGGCAGCAAGTCTTAGATCGGTTTGTACTAAAATTAGGTAAAACAGCTACTCAGTCTGCATTTTTCTTAAAATCACAGATAAATCGTATATTTCCATACTGTAGTTTCTTGCTTTATTCCTTTTTAAAAATAACATTGATTAATTACTTATTAGTGCCCGGTAATGCACGTGATTATTCACAACTGTCAATCACTACTGTCATTGTCATTTGAGCACAGTGTCATGCATAAATACCGAGCCAATGCATTTGCGCCATTTTCTAAATGTGTAATAATCTTTTAATTATTTAAAAAGAAAACAGAAAATTTTTTAACAGGGTAAAAATAAGTATTTGATACTTTACAGCGCCCAACAACAATAACGCAAGCTAATTTAATTCATATATATTTAAACTCACTAAAATCTTTACGCCATTTTATAAGCGACTTTTATGTTTTCCCGGCTTTAGTACAAACCGATCTAAATCCTGCTGCTAAAAAGCACAGACGCTTTTGATTTTGATACACCTTGTATAAATTATCTGTTATAATTAAAAAATATGCGTATTTTTTCTACCCCATAAGTCCTCCCGATGTTAATTTTATAGTGTAACTAGCTGACCCGGCGAACTTGGTACCGCCTAACAGTCAATGAATGTCGTGTTACTTTTTAGCTGAACTAATTTAGGCTTTGATGAACGTAAAACAATGATACAAAATAATATATTTATATAGATAGAAACAAAAAAGTATTTTATTATGATGAATGATGATGAAAACATACATACAAAATAAGAATAAAAATAAAAAAAAATAAAAAATAATAATTAAGTACTTCAAAGTCATGTCAGAAAAAAATTATTGAAAACTATGTTGTGCAGATTGGGAAAAAAAAATAAAACTCGGATTAATTCATTATTAGGATTTTCATTCAAGCACTTTGTGGTAAACGACATTCTTTGTTTTTTGGTCAGGCGCAAGAACAAATAGAGCGGATGGTTTGCCGACACGTGAGCATGCCACGTACAATTGACCATGAGAAAAACATGCATTTTCTAGATTGAGGCCACAAATAGTCAAGGATTGGCCCTGTGATTTGTTGATCGTCATGGCGAAGGCAAGACAAATCGGAAATTGAATTTGTTTAAACTCAAAGGGCATATCCGTTGGGATCATAAAAATCCTTGGAAAAAAACTTCCTCATCTTTAAATTTTTCTTTAAGTATCGACGCGTGCAATTTCTCGCAGATAATTGACTCGCGATATTCCGTTGCCTAATTGCATTACGGCTTCGCTGGGAAAGATTAGATCTTCTAGGACGCGGCATTGTTATTAAAATGTGCACTCGCATAAAACCACCAAATATAATAACAGTGCCTGAACTTTCGAGACATATACAATAGCTCAAAGAGTACATAACCACTACGTATGAATAGCTTATCAAGAAAAATCATAGACAACCTATAAAAAGACATTTACACTTTTGTTAACCTTTCCGATGATTTTATGTTTTTACTGTAGAATAAATCTTAGGTATTATTTTCGGGAATTAAAAACAAATATAACAGTACCCAAACTTTGCAGACATTTTACAAAAAATAAATTTCTGAACGCACACATGTCTTCAGAAAAAAATAAAGTTGTGGCTTAAAGGTCTCAGCAACCAGGGCATAAGCTCCAAAAAAAAATAGTTTTTACACTATTTGACAGGATTGGACAACAAATGCTTGACATGTAATAAACAAATCAGCATCTATTGAAATGATTAAGTATTCATTACACATATCGAGTTTTTATTGTTTTTAAGATGTATTCTGCTATTCGGGACGGAAACAAATCCAACAAATCAAAAACCATAGCAATCGGTCCAGCCGTTCTCGAGTTATAAGTGTTGTAACAAACACGACTTTCTTTTATATATATATAGATTATAATTTTTATGCAGTCGAAGCAACAGTCTTTTATTTTATAGACGTACCACTTGATGCTGCATAACATCACGCAGTTAAACCAATGGAAATAAAATATACAATAAATATAAAAAATATAAATAGTCCATTATTATTATTTCTATAATTAGATCTTTTTGATTATTCTTATACAACTTTCTATAAAACATAAATCGTAACATAAATTATTTTAAAAGATGTTTTTTTATTAAAAGACTAAATGTTAAAGTTATTGTTATCATAAATTAGAATAAAATTGCCTAAATTACTTGTAAAGAGCCAAATTAAATATAAAATACAATTTTTTTGATTTTATAGATTAGAAGTTTATTTTTTAAATAAACTATCTAGTTATTAAATCTAAAAAGAATTAAAATAAAAAGAAAAATAAAATAGTAATCTATAAAGACAAAAGATTTGTATTTTTCTATGTAACGAATAAACTTAAACACTACTAGACTGATTTCAAAAATTCGTTTGTCATTAGAAAGTTACATTATCTTTGGGTAGCAGAAGCTGTGTTTATTACTAGACAAAATTTGATGTTTTTAGAAAACCCTACTAAAACCATCCCAAGATGTGAAAAAATTAGCCATAAAATCGTTTTTATCGCATGCGCTGCGGAAAGTATTAATAATAGAAAAAAAAATGTTCTACAATACTTTAGAACTATTGCAGTTATGTCACTTTTACTACTTTGGAAAGTTGACAGAAATGCCGGTCAAAATCAGACCATGTTATCTTTACGTTTGTAATAATTCGTATCTGAATAATCTGTTTTGAAGACTGTTACAATACATGTTGATTACTTTTTAAGTTATCAAAATTATCAATTTCTCCGAAAAACATTCCGAAATTAAAAAAGCAGAATTGAAAAAAAAAACATTGATAATGTGGTTTTCGTGCAAAGCCGGTACACTTTGCTAGTATAAAATAAATATAATATTGAGTAATATTGATAATAAATAACAATAGTAATTTAATAATTAAAGAACAATCAGTTAATAACATTTGTAAAATTTGTTTCAGTTTGTCGAAACAACTAAACATATTTTATCTTTTTGTTCAGCGCTTTTTAATAGAGGTTATAAAAAAAGTTACTTAAATTTGCTTTTTAAATTTAATTTAGTTGCTAAATGTCGAACTATATAACTATTTTACACATATTTTTTTAGAAAAAAATAATTCTATTAAGATTGATCTTGACTAACTGCTTTACAAATAGAGCCGATAGGTCTTATACTGTAGTAGTATTTAAAATACTATTTTTAAGGTATTGCTGTTCCAAATTTATGTAATATTATTCTTATTCTATTAATACAAAAATGAATAAATATTTGCTGTTTCGGTGGTCCTTAGAAACCTCTAGAACTCAAAAATAGTATAAAATGTTACTATTAATTTTATCAAATATGAGTGTTGTATCAATATAATTTAGTCAAATTCTCAAAATTATAGATATGGATTTAAAAATTTTTGCGAAAATACAGAATACCACATTATTATGCTAATGTCATATTGCTCAAAGGTTTTAAAATTTTAAATTTAACAATTAAAATAATTTGATCACAGATGCGTGAAAAAATGGTAATTTAACTGATTTTTTTTTAAACAGAACTATGTTTATTATTTATCTTAAAGTTCAATTTGTAGTGTTTGCGTTCAATCTAATTGTTTTTCAAGCTAATTGAAAATTAAAAGCTTGTTTTTCAACAATTTTTTTATTATTGAAAAACTTTTATGGTTGTCAAAGACCGTAATGATTATAGAATTTAAGAGAATTGCTGTGTTTTTACACATTATAACATAACTCTAAAAGTATAATAATCAATTAGCTAAGTTTCAAAATAGTATATTAAAATACAAGTTCGAGAAAGCATCGATTCAAGCACGCGTTTGAAATTCAACACGAGCCGCGTAGCGGCGAGTGGAGGAACAAACAAGTGCTGGAAGAGCTTTCTGAACGAGTGTTTTATACTATTTTTTCTATTTTGCGCCTTTTAATTCCTTTTTACATAAAAGAAATAAAAATTTGAAATTTAGGGAATTTTGGTAAGGTTGGGTACAATGATTTAGTATTATTTAAGAAGGCTGTGGAAAATTCAATTTGAATTGTCATAATTTTTTCTTGAAAATGAGTTCTGAAGATTTTTCATGTACTCCGCCCGAAATTCGAGCAAGTGCGGCCAATGTTGTTATCAATTTACTGCCAGAGAAGTCCAGATTGCAATATGAAAAACAGTTTCATCAATTTTTAGAATGGTGCAATAGAAAAAATGTTGGAAACATATCAGAGAATGTGTTACTGGCCTATTTTGATGAGCAAAGTAAAAAATATAAACCATCCACTTTGTGGAGCACCTATTCAAAACTTAAATCGTGCCTTAATATATACAGGAATGTTGACATATCAAAATATGTTAAACTGCAAGCGTTTTTGAAACGAATGTCTACAGGTTACGAGCCAAAAAAATCAAAAATATTGGAAGAGAGCGACATTAACAAATTCATTAAAGAAGCAGATAATAAATTGTACCTGGCGATGAAAGTAAGTGTAAATTTTATTTATTTTGTAACTGTATACAAACTTAATATAATTTTAGGTTATATTAATAATGGGTTATAGTGGTGCGTGTAGGCGCGAAGAATTGACAAACATGTCCATCGATGACGTTGAATATAGACCTCACTCAGTTACTGTAGCAGTTCCTAAAACAAAAAACAATGTACCGAGACAATTTATGATAACCAACCCAGATTGGATTAATTTAATTGCAAAATATGTGGCCTTGAGACCAAAAATTGTTACACATAAACGTTTCTTCTTAACATATCGTGGTGGTCACTGTGTTAATAGTCCCATTGGGATTAATACTATTGGGAAAGTTTCAAGAAACATTGCTGAATTTCTTCATTTACCAAATCCAGACCTTTTCACGGGGCATTGTTTCAGAAGATCAAGTGCAACACAGTTGGCTAACCAAGGCGGTGATTTACTAACTGTAAAACTACATGGAGGGTGGAAATCGTCTGCCGTTGCAGAGGGTTATATTGACACATCTTTGAAGAAAAAGTTTGAAGTTGCACAAATCCTTGGTCGTCAAACTGTATTGCACTTACCTGATTCTTCTAACCATGACACAGTAGACAATCTTAATTTGGAATTACCTGGATGTTCTCACCATACGGATGACACTGAAAATAATATTACTGTATCAGATAGTAGTTCTTTCTGTCGTAATATTGTGTCAAACCAAAATTTACCTGGTATTACTTTAACGTCACATGACACTTCCAATGTTTCAATTAATGTTTATAACAATTGTGTTTTTCACGGTAATAAAAATTGAAGTTATACCCTTTTTCGTTTATTGCAGTTTGACAAACAAGTAGCAAGGTAGAGGATAGCCTGATCGCTATTTTTAAATTCTTCATACTGCCTTCTGGTGTCTAACACTTTCACGGTACTTTCCGTTGTGACAATTCTGTTAACGTTGATAATAATTCTTCATGACAATCGAAGTTGATTTATTAAACACATTTTGTTCCCATTCACGATTTGACATTTGACGTATTTGGAAGAACGGCAATGCCGCCAACACCAGAAAGATAAAATACACTAGCCTAGTAAAGCATCCAAAATTCTCAGTAACGAACCCAAACCGGTGCTTTACTAGTTCTAGTAACGACGCAAAATAGAAAAATAGTAGTAAAAAACTAAACGTGTAGTAACTCAAGCGTCGTCAAGACCTTGATAAAATGTTCTATAAAGTGTTTTTAATTGAGAAGTCAGCAAGCTTTTGAATATGTATAATTGATCAAATCTATTGAGTGACTTGACCGCTTCAGATAATACTCTCACGTTTCTCTAACAGAAATATGTTAATCTCACAATTAATTGGTTAAATGTAACAAAGCTGCGTAATAAAGTTAAAAATAATAATAAAAACGTAACTCGAACGCGTCAGATTTTTACAGGAATCGCTAAATAGTACATAATAAAACACTACTATAAAAAACTGATAATTTAAAAGCGTCGCAAATTAATAATAATTTTTTTTGCAGTTTATGACACTCTGGCTTGCCCAAATGGTTTAGTCAAGTCAAACCTAAAATTAAAAAAAATATCATTAATTTACGTTTGATTTACTATAGGTAACGTCTGGCAACTATCAGGTCAGGTTTAAAATCTTAGATTATTAAACAATAGTGTTTTTATTAATCCACCATATCTTAATCAGAGGTCTTTGAATTAATTCACAGAATGATTTTTTAACTTACTGATGTGTAGTACTTTTATTAAAGACTGATATGTAATAAAGGTATTGAAGAAAATTCAAAACAGTTTTCTATATTATGTTAATTGACGCGCTCGAGTTACTATCTTGGGCTTTCCTATTATAATTATAGAGCATATATTAAATTTGTGGAGTTTATGTGTTAACAGAGATCCGGAATCAAATCTAAAAAGAAACTTATTAAAAATAAATTTTATAATCAGAATAAAATTTATTGAGAATTAAAACATTACACAGTAGATTTTTGAAGAAATTAAATCAAGTGGGATTAATAAAACTGTTTTTTCATAGATTAAAAATGATCAACTTTTTCGAGAGTGAAATAAAATTCTGCTGTGTTGAGAAACATCAGATAAAGATGAACACATGCTTATCTATTTGGGTCTGTGTCTTCTCTCATGTATATAAAACATTTTGGAAAAAAGAAAGAAATAAGAAAATACATATCTGTAGGCTTTCGGGAATGGTAGCTCATAAACGGGATAATAAGGCATGTTTACGACACCTGAACACCGTAAATGTGAAGCAGTCATCCACACAGAATCAGTTTTAGTGAGCCCGCTATTGGAGAAACCCATCAAAGTAGCGTCCGACTGCTGCAAATTAAACAGGAATTACGGGCGATATCCTTAAGTAATTTGACGGGATTTGCAGAAGTGAAGATTGCTGTCGTTAAGTAACCGAAGCCCTTCTTATTAGCGAGAGCTGTCCCTTACGTCAATTTACTTCTTACTTTACCAATTTTCCTAAGTAATGGAAGCGAGAAAACACCACCAAAGCACCAGAATAAACACTTTGGTTTGTCTTGAAAAAACTTTTCTGTGTTGCTTTCTACTTCTTTGTTTTAATTGTAATTCACTTTAATTGCTTTATAAAAATAATTCAAGAATAAATAGTTGATAATTGATATTATTAAAAATTCAATCACTTCAAACAATCCTAGTTACATTGTCGGGTAAAAAAAAATTTTGTTTATTGCTTATTGCTTTCGGACAATGCAACTAAATATATTAAAAGTAAATAAAAGAGCCCATAGTTTTAAATAGAATGTTTGAAAAAAATATTCTTTTATAGTTAATAATTAAGCCCTAATACAAAATTTAAAGCAAAACTTTTATTATTATTTTATTTATTTTGAGCAAGCAATAATAAAGAGTTTTTTTATTCAAATGTGATTATAATATACAGCTAATTTAAATCTTAGTTGTTAAGTTTTGCTAAAAAGTGCTATCATGCGCATAAGAACTAAACCTGCAAAATTTTGTTTGCTTTGTTTCTAATTTTTTAGTAATAGTACCAAAGCAGACATAAAAAATTGAATATCTTAAGCGTGCGATTCAGAAAAAAGGCGTTATTGTTGTCCTACTAACAGTAATTCTTGCGGTCTTAAACCTTTTTTTAAATTGGCTTCTATTGTTAGTGACTTTTAGCATTGAAATGTGGAAACATTCGATTTTGATTAAAAAGCTTTTGATAGATCGAAGTTACACTGTAATACAATGAAAAAATAAAAACTTACGATAGACAATTGCATTTATTGCTTGAATAAAAACATAAAATGTTTAGCGGCAAACGATTACATTTAATAATTAATAAAAAAATTTAAATTAGAAGAATTTTAATATGAAAAGACTGTCAATATGTATTACTTTCAAATTTTATGTTTATTATAAAAATGTAAATTGTTGGAAGCAATATGTTTCTAACTTTTTTAGCTATTTTCAAAACGTCTGCAAATAGAGTAGTTTTAAAAATATTTTTTTTATTATTTTGTTGTTAATTTTAACTTATTAACATTATAATATTTTCTAATTACTAGTTTTATCACGTTCTGCTGTTAACACGTTGACTGCCCTACTAGTACGTAGTTGTTAATTTAGAGTCTCTAGGACTATAATCAGTTTCAATAAACAGCTATCAATAATTTTTTTGAGTTGATATGATACATTTTCAATGTAAAAAAATAAAGTGCTTTTTTACACTTTATATAGTCTATGTCTCAAGTTAATATACTATGTCTTGAGAAAAACGTAATCTGTACTACTCAATAACTGTTTCAATGTCTAGTTCACTCTCACTATAACAATTTGTTTTTTTTTTTTAAATTTGGAAAATTTAAATCTTTTGCTTTAGCAAATAATATACATTCTTGTGTCCTTCAATAAGTGCAATAAATCAAAAAATCTATTTTTAAGAAGCTGTTGAGTTTTCTTGGTTATTTTTGTTTAATTTGAGGTTGTTTATATTAAAAACACTTTTAAACAAAATTTAATAGACATTTTTAAATTTAAAAAAATGTTTTTTTCAAACATATCTTTTAAAAATAAATAAGTTTTTTCGAAAATCGTCTTGGAAACAACATTTTCCTGCTTATTTACGCACAGGAAAACTGTAAAAACTTTACAAGACGCAAAATGAAAAAGATACTCTTGTATCTTTAGTTGCCAACAAAATTGACAAACTTGATTTTTGTAGAATTTGTAAAAAAAATTCTAAAATTTGTAAATTTCGTCTTTTTCTACGATTTCCGGAAAAATTTAATACAAAACACGTCAGTCAAATCTCTTACTTGACTCGGAGCTTTAAAATACTCGGCACAAAATGCCTCGTATTTCAATTTAGCTCCTCTTCAGTAATGTGAAATTTTCTTGACTTTTATGTAAATAACTATTAAAAAAAGAACGTTTATTGGAGTTATAGGAAAGAAATTTTATCGGATAAAGAACAACCATTTGCTAAAAATGCTTATTCTAACAACTATGTGCCAACTGTGTAAATCAAGCTATAAAAATTGGAATCCGTGCCTTTTTTGTTCAAAAACAGTTAAAAACAAAATATTACAATTCTCAAGAAGAACTTGAGTGGTAAAATGATAACGCTAATAAATAACGCTTTAACTTGATAAAAATTGAATATTTTACGTTGAAAATTGATATAATAGCGTACATTGTGATAAAAAAGAACACAGATCAGAGCAGGTGCTGCAAATTATCAGTCGTGGCAAGCGCTACTTATAAATCATATCTCATAGTGCAATTATAAATAAGTATTTTATTATTATTTGATAATAGAAAAAAATTATAAAATAAAAAAAAGCTATATTATTTTACATTTGTAAGAATGTGTAAGTAACATACATAATATTTATTACCACTTTATCACCACGTGTGACGCTACTAGAAAACAGATTTTTCGCTGAAATGTAAAATCTTAAAAAACGTTAATTATAAAGCAACTGATTGCTATTGTTAATTTTAAAAACATCTTTTCGATTTACAGCAATTTTCCTAAACAACAATAACTACAGAATAAGTTGTAAAATAAGTTTTAACCCTGAAAAAAAAACATTTTTATTAAAATGTTTTTGTTAAAACAAAGTAAAGCAAAAAAAATTAAAAGAGTTTATACCTTTTTGCATTGAAAAATTTAAAACAAGTTTATCAGTGTATTAAAATTATATTGCTTAATTTCAGAGAATCACAACAAGCAATTTTATCCGTATGACTCAAACTAAGACAATATTTTCAATAAAACAAAAGATGAGGTAGTACTCTTGATGTATAGATATCAAAATAATTGTTGCTTTGCACCTAGTTGAAACGTATAAAAAAAACGAATTAAATCTAAGCTCATACAAAAGTAGAAAAAAAAACTTTAAAAGCACAAGAAATGATAACAGAATAATAATACGCAATAAGTCATAGTTAACATAAAATTTAAACGCAAAGTCTTAGCTCTTAGTACAAAACATCTAAAGAAAAATGGTTTTTGCCATCGTTGTCACTATTACATAAACGTTAAAAAAGTATATAACTAAATATATATACTTACAATACTGTTCCAAAAAATATGGAAAAGTACAGAAAAATTAACCGCAAAATCATTACTTAGAACAACATTTCTTAACGCACGGATTTTATAAACTGAAATTACAAAATCCAAAAAACAGACACAGAGTTGAAAAAACTTTTGCAAACTTTACTTAAAAAAGATCAATGCAAATTCATTCAAACTATATCTGTATACTTAAACATGTTTTGTTCTTATTGGAACTCTTTAGAAAATGGCAACAGATTCAGATTTGAATAAATTTGCAGTGACAATTTGAGGCTTATATTTATTTACCCCAATGGGTGTTTCTTCGGTAATATGGTAAAACAAGCGACATCTATTAGAATCTACTTTGCATCAAACATAAATGTGGCTTATTGAACTACATTACGGAAGTAACAAGCACTTGGTAGATGTAAGCCCAAACTTGTCACTGCAAATTTATTGAAAACTGAATCTGTTGCCACTTGTTGATGAGTTTGAATTATGACAGAACATGTTCAAGTTTACAATGAGTTTATATTCTTATTGTATTTTTTTTTATTTTACCAGTTGGTGGTTAACCAAAGAAGATAGATTACATTTTGTATCATTGATATACGTTTGAGGCAAAAGACGCTAACGTGATAATTCAGTTTTCCAATCAGCAATTTACTTTTTGCTTCAAATTATATCTATTAAACTCTAACTTTTTTTTTCTCAAAAAAATTAATTAGGAAAAAAACTTCAAATTTGAAAAACAAAATTTAAAAAAAAATGATTTTTAATGTCATAAATCAGCAAAAGCCTCATGTAAAATCGTTTGTAACAAAAATCTTAACCATCGAATTTGGAACAAAATCTGTACAAAACTGTTCTATCCCCATAA
The DNA here is from genome assembly GCA_947359425.1 of Lagria hirta. NCBI lineage: Eukaryota > Metazoa > Arthropoda > Insecta > Coleoptera > Tenebrionidae > Lagria > Lagria hirta. Next base: position 13,518,441 of record OX375794.1, read on the forward strand.
ACTGCTAAAACCATTTTTGTATCAAATACTTTTTGTCAGCAATATACTGTTTTTAAAAATAAAATTCTTAATTTTTAAGATGTAATATAAAAATAAAAAAAAGCATATTATAAATTCATATGACTATATTACTCTATTACTATATTACTATATTCCTATATTACTATATTACTATATTACTAGATTACTATATTACTGTATTACTATATTACTATATTACTATATTACTTATATTACTATATTAGTAGATATTGTCACAAATTATCTACTCAACATGGCACTGACCTAAAGCCACAAGAGGGTGTAGCAAAATTTTATTTGCAACACATTATTTTAATCACACGGCTTTTATAACATTTATTCCAGTGGTACACAAGTCACGCCACGTGCCAGTCAACGTGTTAAACATCACAAGTCACATCATCATTTTAAAATAACAAAAAACATTTAAAAATATTACAATTAAGAAACTTTTTTTTATTTTTGTATTTAGATATAATAACATTTTGTTTAAAACCAATTTTGTCTGCAAATATAAATAATAGTACTTAAATAATATTTGTGAATAGTACTCTTAAAGCATGTTTATGTTTTATTAATTTATTAACACTCTGTAGAGCTGATGTGATATTTGATAATAGCAAGCTTATTTTTTTGACAATTGATAAAAAACAGCAATTTGTTATATAATATGTAATATTTTTGTGAAAAGTTAACCAAAATACAATCATACTGTATATGAGTGCTTCGTCCTAAACTCTTCCTGACCGACTTAAAATATTTAAAAATAATTTTTTGCATACTTACATACATAGAAAGTTTGTTCAAACTTAAGTCAAGACAACCTCTAAGAAAATATGTGTCGCATATTTAAATAAACTGCTTTTGTATTTAAAATACCAACTCGCTGGCACAACCCCAAATTGGCAATAGTATGTAACTTGGAAGAATAGAGCACTCGGTAGGTTAATTTTTTCCAATGTAATTATGCAAATTTATTGATTGTTTTGTACGACTGAAGTTTTATTACAGACGCAGAATATCAGATTAGCTTTTTGCATTTAGAGTACGTAATAAAATCAACTACGGGTTGCTTAAATGTAGAATTAGATTAGGGAAAGATAATGCATTGTTTAATTTTAGTTATTCTATGTAAGTGTTTTTATTTTGGTAGCTATATTCGGCAAACTTCTTAGCTTTTTATAATTTAATAAAAAATACATTAAACATACAGAATACTATACAATATAAATAAAATTTTGATAAAAATACAAACCGTAACAATAAACTTTAATGAACAAAATAATGTTTTTTTAAAATCATTACCAAAAGTAAAAAGATTCTGATGCGCACACTAGAAATACTTTATTTTGTATTCAGCCCATACTGTTTTTTTAGCGGCAAAAAATTAAAAAATAAATTTTTTTAATTGGAGTTGTTATTGTGTGCATGCGACGAGAGCAAACAAGTCCAAAGCCGGTATTGCTCTATAGTCTTTGTGTCAATAATTTATCTTGTCACTTTTTCAATAAGCTTAAATGATGATTTATAATATTAACTACAAACAGTATTATATTGAATAGTTAGTAAAAAACGATGCAAAACTGTGTCAAGTACAATAGTTCGTTCTAACACTGCTTTATTACGTAGATTATTTAGGTAATGCGTTTTAACCTCAAAGGCTTGTTCAAGAGTTGAATAAATTAACACAGGTAAGAGTGCCTATTTAACCAGCCAATTAATCCTTAGAACTAATTTATTTACACAATTCTTCTAAGCTGTTCTGGTACTAGATTCTAATTCTGACCTGAGAATGTTGTTCAACAGTTTGGTTTAACTTCCAAGATATGGTAATGCCTTTGTTTGCAAAACTAAAACTAATTCTACACAGATTTCAGTGCTTTTTAGTACGGATTTATCCATGAGGTTGTAAATTACGTGTACTGTAGCACTACCAAATCTGCCTGACACTTTCATTTTTATCTTAGTAAAAAACACTAGGAAAAACACAGAAACAGTAGTGTTTTTGTAAAAGTTTCTGCTGTTATTTGGTTGCTAATAGCTTTATCTCAAACTGATAGTCGCCAAATTTTTACTAAAAAAATACAATACTTTTTTGAAATCCTGTCACCGCTAGTGTCTGTCATGATGATAAGTTAAATAGATTAATCCTCCGAATCTCATTCTAACTATTTATTCAATCAATTAAATTTGCAAGGTTATCCTCAAACATTGTTGCTTCGGAAAATATTTTTTGTGCAAAATCCTCAAGCTAATTTCTTTTAAGATTTTAAAAACGGTAGTAGTCGATGTCTGCGTTCACAATATTTTCCTAGACAACCATGTTTTCAGGCAACTTACTAATTAAACTAGTTAAATAAATAGTTTTTGTGATATTATATTTAATTATTAATAAACATTATTTTTAATTTTAAAGGTTTTTTTTAACTTGAATATTTATTATCAATTGTGATATGTTTTGGACATGGTTTTGCTTTTGTTAGTTTATGATTACTATGTGGATGAGTGTATGAGTCGTTCGACATTAATCATTTCTACGCAAACTGTCATATTAATCATAATTTGTTATGAATAAATTTTTTGGTTACTTCTCTGGCTACGCTTTTAGTTTGTAAACAGATCGTATAAACTTTTGGCTCTTTTTAAGCAAATTACCTGGTAACCAACGAGAGCTCTCTTATGTATTACGTGGACATTTTTATTAAACCAGTAAAATACAGATAATTTCCTGGAGGATTTACAAATCGTAAACTCATAATCTTGTTACCTAAAGCTTTGAAATAGCGGTGGAAGCGGACTGGACCTTAATCCTCGTCTCGTGGATGTAATAAAAACATAATATTACTAGTTTGTCAACGGCTGTAAGACCTTTTAAATTTATTTTAGACGCCCTTTTATAACACATTTGCACTGAAAATTTCAATTTATCAAGTTTATAACGGAATATTGCTGAGCTGTTTACTGTGGCGATCCGGAAGGTATTAAAAGCAAGAGGCACGTAGCGGGTAGCGGCCAACATTATAGGTATGCAGAAAACTTCAAAAATCTTAAATTAATTATTTATAGAAAACCTAATAAGTTTAAAAAATACAGAAAATCAAATCAAACTTTATTGAAAAGTTATATTTTAGTACTGGCTCCCCGAATACTTTGAAAAGTTTGAATCTTACTTTAGCCAACTTTCGGTTATTAACAACATTTTCTTAAAAAAATTAAAAAAAATTATAATCAATATAAATTAAAACAAAAATATACTTCAATTGAAATCATAATAGCTTATACGAGACGTGTTCAACAGTTATGAAACACGCCAGATTCTGTGCACTAATAAATCCGTTTAGAAAGCATACACAATATATATTTTATAACGTTTAAGTAAACACTGATCAACTTTAGACCTAAAATGTAGTAATAATTAGGCTGCTATGCTTTATTTTTTACAAATGAAAAATTTATTTTTGTTTTTTTATGTTTTAGAGTTGTGTCCTAATAAGCTAAATTGTTTTTGTTTCTTAAGCTTTATATATTATTTTGAAAAATTATCTAATTTTTATTAATTTACATTTATTATTTCCTCTAAGCATTTGATAGTTTTTTGTACTAATATTATTTGTTCAGGGTTCTAGCAAAACTTTGCGTTTTTGTTTTCATTATTTGTGTTTTTATATTTTATCTGTCTTGCTCCTCTACCTTCTGTAATTTTGTTTCTCTTAAATAAATGTTTTTTTTTGTATATTATAATTTCTCATGCATTTTTTTAGTTTTTTGTGTTTTAACCTACTTCAATCTTTAGCCTCATTGCATTTAAAAATGTTTCATTAAAAAAAATTGACTTTGATTCTGAAAAATTAGCTGTTATAACATACGTTCCTAAACCATTTAAATTTAGTCTTGCTGTGTAATTTAACTTCACAAATTTGATTGTTTTTGATAGTTAAATTGGAAAAAGTAAAAATTGTAATGATTGCTGACAAATGACAAACAAGCGTCTAAACTTGTCTATAATATCGTACGTTTCTGCGTATAAACTAATAAAAAAATAAACATACGTTTAAATTTGTAAAGCAAGACTTGATCAAAATAATTTAGGTTCAAAAATTAATATTTTTAGCACGTATTTCAAAACAAAATGTATTAAACTTTTTTTAAGTCTAGGTGTTAGTTTAACTTTATGAACAGCAAAAAAAGTAAATTGGTTTTATGTCGCATTTGCTGCAAGCAGTAACAACAAATGTAGTAAGATTTGGTATCAGCCTCAGACAAGAAAAGATCTTTTTGACCACGTTACACAAAAGCATTAGCTTTTTCATATTTTATTGGTCTTTATTTGAGTTCTACTTTCTAACGAGTTTAAAAAAAGTGGAAGGTTTTTTAGTTTGACCGTATATTCCGGGTGAGTCAAAAGTCCGGTAACGAGGTAATATTTCCTCGGAAAAAAGTCTGGTACAAAAATTGCTTGATAACCAGTTAAAAATTTTTTGAAACCTAAATCATTACTCAACTCTCAAGTATAATAAGTTATTTTCCAAACTTCTTACAAAACATACTTTTCTGTTGTTTGCACGCGCTGATACTATTTTCTACTCAAATTTCTAATCTTTGTAAAACTTTCACGTTTTAATTTTACTTTCGTCAAAATTTTAGATATTTAGTTGTTTGGACTAATACTACTTGATTTAAAAATACTTTTAAAAGAATCTTATACAAGAATCATAGCGCAAATTATGTTTTTACAAATAGATCGCTAGTTTTACCACAAATAAAGATCAGTTAAATTATTAATTAAGTCAGTGATTTATTATGAGGAACTGCCAAGAGCCAGCAGGATTAAGAGCCTAAAACTAATAATGTTTTATAGTTTTGCTTAAATGATTCACGTTTTTTGCGCTAATTATTAGGGCAACTTTGTAACTATGAAGTGGCGCCTGACAGCTAATAAATTTGAAATAACTCAAAAGAAATAGTTGTTCTAACAATAGTGTTGATTTTTTATTTATTGTTTTAGATAATATTTCTCTGCAAGTCTTAAAGATTATTTATTTTGATGTCGGCTTACATTTTGACTAAAAACAGATTCCATGGTTTGTTTAGTTTTAAAATTTGGTTTTCAGTGATCGAAAAATTTGTTAAAAAAAACGTTAAAATATTTGCTGAATAAACCATATGAGAACTAGTTTTAGACATCCACATATTTAATTAAAACTATATATTTATGTAGATATGCACATCAGTTATTTTCTATTTAATATTGTCTAGACGCATTTATTAAATTTTAATTAAGATAAATTGCTTGTTGCGTTCAGTTGTAATAAATCTTCGGTCATTAGACTTTTTAAAAGTGAGTCTTATCCATTTTGTCGACAATGCTAAAACCATGATCCTGTAATGAAGCAAAATGCGTTTATCCTTCAGGAAAACCAATCGAAAAGTAATGGAGGGTATAAGTTCGAACATTGGATCGCCAAATCCGATTAATATGTTGATTGAAACTAATGATTGTGTCTTCATTGTCAGTCGCCGTGCGCCATTCGAAGCTGCCCTCGCGTCGCTTTATCGCATTATTGGAACGTGACTCGAAAAGCTCTTGCTGCTTTGTACACTTCTCTCTAACGTGAATTCAATTTCTATATCATGGAAAAAACTAAAAACTTATTTAAGTTTACAACTTGTTTAGGAACTTGTGCATCTTTCTGTGTATGTAAACGTATCGAAACAAAGTTTTATCTCTTAAAATTAGTCATTTTCAACACAATAAAAAATATTCTTTTGTACAAAACTTTTAAATCAGCACACTTAGCGCAACATTTTTTGTTTGTTTTTCAAATGTTTAATTTACTCTACCTGATCAAGTAGTTTCTTCAAAAACAAAATTTGTGTAAAGACATGTAGATCCCAGGAGATATCTACCTATAAACACGTATCTAATTATCAAATAATATTTTCAAAAAAATCACCTCAGCAACAGTTAAAAATTTGATCAAATTGCTGTGAAAGTTGTGTTGACAATTTACAAAAAAAAAAGTTTAATTAACAGAGAATAAGTATTCTATTAGTGAATAAGACAAACAAATAATGAGTTATAGATAAATCACAAACTGTTTTGAAAAAATCTGGTAGAGTCATAATGACATTACGGTTAAAACCTCAAAAAAAAATTAACATAAAATTGACTCACTTTGGAGATCTTTTCTTATCTTTTAAGGTAAGTAATTATTTATTAATTCCATGTTTTAAGGCTATACTATTTTACATTAGAATATTTATAACGAAAGATTTTAAGAGAGATTTCTTGACAAATTTAAGAATAAACTGAGTAAAAAGAAGTAGTTTATTCTTAAACTTGTCGAGTAATCTTGACTGTAATTGATAACCGCTTCTAATGACAGCAAACTAGCAGTTTAAAAAAGCCGAATTAACTAAGTAAAGTAAGGAGGAGTACTGGAACCCTTGGTAGTCAGGTGGCTAACGATAGTGCGTTTTAGTCAAATCGAGATAGACATAAAAATAGTCTTAAATAGAAAAAATTAAAAACCTCGTTTTTTTTTAAAACGTTGCAATAACATGGAAGAAGTCCTAATGCCGTAGGAGTGTTTATTTTAAGTGCAACTTTTTATTTGTTCGGTAAGCAAGACTAACTCCATTTGTGAGATACTATCAATACTTATTTAATAGGTTTTATTGGAGGCTTAGACACCCAGAGTTTCCAAATCAACAACCGACACTCCGATATAGCTTGTATAGAGAAGGATATATGTAAAACCTAGAGCACATTCTAAGAAGTTACTTTTTTTTCTAAGATGACCAGAGAGATTTAAAGACACACTAGATTGTAAATTATTTGTTTTTTCAGATTAAAGTATGCTAATTTATATTCTAAAGTAAATATAAAAGTTTATGAGTAAGAAGACTTACATAAGTCTACTCAAAGATTGTAAAGATTATATACCAATACTCTATTTTTTATCAGTTTTTAATTATTTTTTTGCCACTGTCTTTAGCAGTTTTGTTTATATTTGTACCGTGAAATGGTGACTGGTTGATTAAGCCCTGATAGTATAGTGCTTGTTCTGTCACGTTCCTTTAAGTTTTTTTTGAGAAAATGTTTTCACTTACGCTCTTCACAAACTAGAAACTCATAAATTTAATATTTAATTTTCCCTCTCGTTTTATCACCCCTAGTTAAGAAAAGTAAGATTTTATAAATTCAGTACTAAACTGTGTTGTATCGCTTCAAACTGAACTACTAACGTACTTATTTTAATTTTTATATTTAGTTTAAGAGGTAAGCTTTGAAATTTCTGATATTATTGTAAAATATAACGCTTTTAAATACCAAAATTTTGATTATGTAGTAAAGGTAAATGTGTGATTTTTAGAGAAAACATGTTTTGCAAATGTACTTTTGCTTTTTAATTTTTTATAATTTGTTATTTTTGTTTTTATGCATCGGAAATGTTAATATTTTAATTTCAAAAAACGCAGTGTTTTACCTATAATGTTCTTAAGCAGTTTATATCATAATTAAGAGAAAAAACACAATAATTAACTATCAAAGAGACAATCTTGGAAGACGTCTTAAACACACAAGACGCTTCTTAAAGAAGTGTTTTTGCTCATTATTGTTTCTGTCACATTTTCAAACATCAACATTAACTTTGCAAACCTAATTGCAGGTTACAATATTGTAGCATACATATGTAAGAATCTCAAGAAAAAAATTATAAAAACCAATGCAACTTAAACATTTCAAGTAAATATAACTTAAACGTGTTAAGTTAAAGCTTAATTTAATAATTTTGAAGTTAGCTGCTCGTAGAAAACTTAACGATTTGTAAAAGAATTTTGTGTTGAACATTGAGATTGTACAATATTCTTTGTCTGCTAATGTTATAATAATTATTAAGACATTGTTTGCAATAAAAAAAATTAAGTGCTAATTAAATTTAGGTTATTTTTATGTTTTTTGATAAATCTTTAATTTGGCAAGTTAATTAATTATTAAAACGCTTTTTTTTAAATAGTGAAATTAATTCATTAAATTAGTGATTTAGTTTGTGTTACAAAATTGTCTAAGATAATACTTTAAAAAACGTAAATTTTTACATATCCCTCCATATCGATATCTATTTAGGTGGCAAAGTAGATATTGCTATCTTTACTATATTACGGAATGTGGTAAAAATAAGGGCTTTTAGGGTATATATAATCCCAAATTGTCACTGCAAATTTATTCAAATAAGAGTCTGTTGCGACTTGTTGAAGAGTTTCAATAAAACCAATCATGTCTAAGGCTACGGATCTAATTTGAACCAATTTATTTTGGTCTTATTTTATTTTTGTTGGTAGAAAATAAAGTAGATAGATTGCATATCATATGAATGCTTTTTGGACGAAAAACGCTAATGTGAAAACTTCTCTGTGTTTGGAGCAACATTCTTTTGTCTAAAAATTTTTTCTTAGAATCAGATATCTGTCAACGCCTATACATTGACATGTAGAAACCTGGTTTTTTGACTTTAATGTAAAAAGGTTTTAATTCTAAGAGATAATTTTATCAAATTACAAAAGTAATAATCTAATAAAAATGCAACATCTTCAAGTCTACCGTTCTGGTTTACATCAATTAGCTTTAAACTTATTTTTTTAACTTGTAAAGATTTAAAGAAATTAATCAAAATTTATTGGGATAATGTAATCAAAAAGTTTGTTGTATCTCAAAGATTTTCTACATTTTCTCAGCTTGTTACACGTTTATTATGGTTTTTTATTATAACATAATGAATTTTTTGATCTAACATCTAAAAACAAATAAAAGATTTGTAATTTACCAAAAAAAAAACATTTTCAAGTCTACAGTTCTGGTTTAGATGAATTGTAAACTTATTTTTTTAACTTGTAAAGATTTAAACAAATTAATCAAAATTTATTGTGATAATGTAATCAGAAAAGTTTGTTGTATCTCAAAGATTGTCTACATTTTCTCAGCTTGTTACACGTTTATTATAATTTTATAACATAATGAATTTTTTGGCCTAACATCTAAAATCAAATAAAATATTTGTAATTTACAAAAAAAAATATATTTATTTTTGATAGAAATTCCCCCAAATACATGTTTTTATTGGCTGTAAATAAGTTTTCCCATATTAAGCCTCATGGACGTGTACTAGCCCTAGAGCCCGACGTTATGTCACGTGTGTTTAGTAATAAATAACTCATGTAGGTTTATGGCTGGAAAGAGCTTAGGCCAACCAAATAAAAATAATGCAATAGCCATGTCAGGAGTTTAACGTGTGCTATCGTTCCTATTACACATCAAAACGTGCTTCTTGCGATAGAATTCTATATAATATTTATAATCTTTTACCTACTGATTCACTACTCATAGTATGAGTTTGTCAACAAATTAACTTAGACGTCTTTTTAGAGTGTATTATAATAATATAAAAATAATGGGCCAACCTTAATTCTATAAAAGTTTATTTAGGTTTGATGTTGTCGAGAAAAATGTCATACAGTAACTTTTTCATTCAATTTTTGAGAGAATAAGCAAAAGCATTTATCGTTTTATATCACTGTTTTGCAATATAAAGTACGTCAAATTAATAAAATCAATACAAATTTATTTAAAGTTTGACCTGTTTTGTTCTTATTGGAACTCATCAACAAATCGCAACAACAGATATATATTTGAATAAATTTGCAGTGACAGATTTAATCAAATCTGAATCTGTTGCGACTTGCTGACTTTAAGTTTACAAATATAGTTGAAAAGATATGTTACATTAGATATACGTTTGAGACATAAAGCGCTAATGTTATAACTTAATTGTCTAATCAGCAATATATTTTTTATTTCAGATTGTATCTATTAGTATTAACATTTTACTATTTAGACTAAATCCTATATTCATATAAGTAAACATTTTTTACAAATTGCAAAATGTTATAATAGACCTATTGGGTTATTGTTCAGCGGCTTATAGAAAACAGTTTGCAAATTTAAAAATCAGAGAAATTGACAACATTTTGGTTAAAAAATTATAATTAACTATGCTTCATTAAATAATAATATTTATGCGTCTGATTTATAATTAAAACTCATTAAAATTTTTTTATAATACTTGATTTGATTGTCATTAATATTATTTCTACTCTCTGCATGGTTGTTATTTAGCTGAGGAGCAGCAGCCGCTAAAATTATAATTAAATTTTAAAATCAGAAATAATAAAAGGTATAAAAAAATGCGTTAACCTCACTTTATATTTGTGCCACAATACGTAAGTCTTGCAAAATCAACACTCATTTTAAAAGTATTTATTGCCGCATTAGAATAACTATTTTATCTAACACCTATTTATTATGACGTTATTAAAATCATGTTATTGATTGAATTATAAGGTCTATAAACACAAGTGTTTTTATGAATCAATAATACAACGTTTTTAATTTAATTCAACAGTTTACAAAAAATAAAAAAAAAAAGATACAATAGGGACATCAAATTACAATTATAAGAAACGAAAATCTCAGATGAAATCTTTTGCTGATATTTACGTCGTTAACATTTATATTAACAAGTAAATAAAATTAATAAGAAAATTGGTCTACCTTTAACATCAAATATTTGTTATTGGGTGCTCTTGCTAGAAACAAGCTCTCAAAAACTTTGGGTTTCTTGCACTTGTAATTTTTTAATCCGTTTTTTAAAAAAGCAATTAGCTTGCTATATTGTAAAATATCTCTATCTTTGTGAAGCTTTATTGTCGATCATAACATGCTGTATTTAGTCCACATTGAAGAGACCGCAAATCGTTTTTTAGCGTTGAAGAAGTAACCCAACAGTCCTGACTTACCCTACTAACCAACTTGTTTCCAGTCATTAAACTCACTCAATTCTCTGTGATAAGCGTCCCTGGATTTCTTGAATAGCAAACTCGATGTGATTTCTTCAACATCTTTTGCAATTTTTTCAGGAAGAGAACTATTTTATTTTATTTCCAACAATGTTACAAACAACAAAAAATTTGTTGTCAACAACAACTTGACAACCAAATTATAGATTACTACTATTCTTTGTAGATATACAACTTTTCAAGTTTTGATGATTTTTTAAAAACTCTTACAAAGAGAGGTGTTGGATAAAACTATGTATTGTACTCGTATCTTAAGAGCAAATAGGTCACTCAAGCAAGCTCTCGTGGGTAAACATTTTTTTCCTGACTTATTTGTCTTACAATGTATTTCTTTCTCTTGTCAATTTCTTGTATATTAACTCAAAAATAAAGTTCATCATCTGCGTGGTGTTTACAAGCATCAAGGAAATCTCAAGTGTCCGTCTTCCATTTATATGCAGATCCAGCCACATTCTGATTCGAGATATCTCAAAGTAAGACGCAAGATTTATTAATTTGCATATTCGTCTGTTGAGCTCCAAGTTGTTTGAAGTCTACTACGACGCTCTGTAAATTATTCATAACATTGTCGCCTTATGTATCTAAAGTATAACTATCCCTTTCCAGTAATCGGTTTTACGAATTCAAAACTTCCGATCATTCATTAACAATTCAATATTCGAGCCGACGATAAGATCAATATCAAAATACCATTTGATTAGCTTCGCCAACGACTGCGACACGTCTCACGAGACGTCGCAAAAATATTCAATTTGTAAAGAGATTTATTTGAAAGCTGATTCTTTACAAGCTAATATAGACTTGTATTTTCACCTAACAAATGGTCTCTGTCAGAAGTTTACTATTGGAAAAGATTCATAAATCATAGTCATTATTAAAAACCAAAGATAAATAGGATCAAGAATGACGACAAGAAAGACGACACCAAGACGACAAGAAATAAATAGGCTTACAATTATTTACAATATTGAATGCAATATTGAAATAGACTTATATGCAAGTCAGCAATAAATTACTTCATAGGATTCGTATTTTTGGGGAAATTGTTGCATCTAATTGGAATTTTTAGAAGTAATTTTGAATGTTTAGGATTGATTTACATAATTTTACTCAAGTTTAATTAAATATGTCGCCAAAAATTTTAATTAATTGTAAAATCAAAAACATTTACCAGTTGGCCCAAAAATTAGCGATTTGTCAAATTTATAAAAAATATTCTGCTTTAGGTACATTTTGGAAAGTATCGAAAGAGCATTGTAAATAGTTTTTGTAAGTTGGCAATGCTTATTTAAAACAAAATATATTTTTGCTTCTAAGTTTTTTATTAAAAAGACGGTGTTTAGTGCTGCTACAAAGTTAGCTTAGTAAAAACGCGAAAATAGTAGTTTATTTATTTAACAGCTGTTATTTTGTAAAAACAGCCACTTTATTTCAGAATGACAGTTTTTTCATAATTTTAAGGTAATTTTAATAATAATCACAGTTTTAATATAAGTCGACCTAACCTAAAAGTTTTTTTCAAAAAACAATTTTTTTTTAACATTATTGAAAAAAAATATGTTAGTTTACTATGTATGTCAGTTTGCGCGACTAATAACAAACAAGAAAAATTTTAAAATTTAAAAATCTAACCTGAAAAAACAATAACAGCCCTTAGTCTCTTAAGACAAATGTAAAATTGGTTTACTAATCTCTTTTAGTGGTTAGTAGACATAAAAGTTTACATTTATGTCAAAACTATGAATAGTTTGATTTTTAATTGACTATGAAGCTAGTACGTCACAGCAGCTATTTTTTGTAAGATAATTTTCTAAACAATCTTTTTTTCACATTTAAACGCTGTAGGAGAATTACTTTGTCTAACTATTTGTATTAGTTTTGTGAGTGTTTTTTATCGAACCCTACATTTGCTGCTATGAATATCGCAAGAAATTACTTTTTGCAGCAGTAAGTGAGGATTTGAGGTTAAGTTACGTATCATTTAGCAAACAAAATTGACCACTACCTAACTAATGGTTTTGTTTTTAGTACTTTACCAGAAACGACTAAAATATAGTCTCACTTTCTGCAAAATGCAGAATTATGCGATTTATATTTTTTTACCTTAACATTATGGAACAAACAAAGTACAGAAAAACTTATTTGGTTAAAAACTAAATTTTTAATCTACGCTAACATGAGATTACGTATGACGTTATCCGGATTGTAGTCAACGTGCTTACACTAACATAAATACTTACAAAAAAAAATATTAATATTATTATAACATCAAACTTATAAGAAATAACTGGTAAAATATAAACGTTGCTAAAATTAAAGTTAAAAAGCTTGGTGTTTCTATTATTTATTTATTAAGAAATTTGAGAATTCTAATCAATAGCTGTTTCGTGTTTAATATCTTCATATGCATTTAAAAATTTGTTAGGTCGAAAAACATCTAAATAAATTAGAAAAGTTTATTGAGGCAAATTCACAATGATTAATTACTTAGTTTAAAGTTTTTTCGGCACTTCCATGTGCCTAAGCCAATTTAGGTATACTTACATAAAATATTTTTAACAAAAAATTAAATTAAAAAAAAATAGATGTCTAAATCAAGAAATAAAAAACCTTTTCAGTCTAAGACCTGCAGTACTGTAAATAAAATTTTAATTCGACGCCAAACAAACAAATTCTTTGTCATGTTTATCTTTTGGGTTAGAAATCTCTAAAATGACAACAGTATAAATAAATAAATATTTTGTTTGCATGGGCTTACTAAAAAATTAATTGCACTATTTAATAGCATTTTTTATTCATAACTCTATTTTTCTTATAATTCGACTTAAAAGCTCTTTTTATTTTTGCGTTCTACATTTTTTTAGAAGTTAATTTTTTTCTTCAAGTTTTTCATTTACTTGTTTTTGTCGTTTTTATTATTTAAAAGCTTTTATTTTCACAGCTTAAAATCTAGTAGGTGAACAATTAATTATTCTATATTTTTTACTCTCCGAAGCAAACTTTTTTGACACTTTCATAATATGTACTCACTTCAAAATATACTTTATCTATTAAAAAAAAAATAAAATATAAGTTTTCTGTAAAAATCTATGCGCGGCCGTACATGAAAACGTTTTCAAATTAAGAAGTTTTTTTGTAGGTCAATAATAGTTATTTATGTTATTAAAGGCATAATTAGAAGATTATAGCACGAGAAAATGTTTAAAGCCCGAGAAACGAGGATTTTTTACATTCTCGATAGCCATAATCGACAATTATGTTTGTCATACAACGTTTTATTCTATTTTATAATTCTAAAAGATTCGAACAAATATTCCTTAAAGAAAATTCACTAAGAGTTGTGTTTATGCAAATTCTTTTTCTATTTTATAATTCTAAAAGATTCAAACAAATATTCCTTAAAGAAAGTTAACTAAGAGTTGTGGTTATGCAAATTTTAACGTTGTGTTGAAAGTTGGTTATTTTGATGTTGTTAAGGTTGCTGCGTTTGCTTAAAAAACAATTTATTTTATAAGTCAAAGGATTTGTATGTGAAAGAATATGACAAGATTTACAAGTGGCGGCGCGCAAAAAGTGTGAGCAACATTTGCAATAAAAACGCATGATGGCGTATTTATCTCAAATGGTAAAACAGTATGGTTAAATAACTAACATTTAGTATATTATTGTGCTTCGTTTTTTGTAGTCAAAAGTTGACAAGCCTTTGTCTCTTTGGTGTGCCTATCGTAAGCTCGGGAATTCAGGAGTTTCTGTTGACGCAGCGAATAATACGTATTTGTTAATCAAGGTGAAGCCTGTTTTTGGATCTCTTATTGTAGAAAATTAATAAATTACATATTCTAGGTTGTTACAATTGTAATTTTGGAAAATAGTAATTACTATAATTATAATATTTTATAATTTTTTTTAATAAATGTTTGATACCATTGTTTGAATAATTAAGCAAATCGTTGCTGAGCCGATTTTTGGCAGATCTGTGTCATAAAAACAATTTTATGCCCTCATTTAAAGACGTATGAAAATTAATTTTGACTAAATTAAAGTAAAAATTATAATTGTTTTAACAAAATAAATATTTAACCAGTACATTATAGTATAGATATCACTCCTCTTCAATGAAAAATATCTAGAAAGAGGTAATTTTTCTAGACCTAGCTTTGGTTGTTGCTATCAGAAACACATAGTTATTAAATTTTTTTTTCTTGTTATACATTTAATAACTTTTCTTTTGTTTCTAACATTTGCAAAAATTTTTTGTCTTCTTTGGAAGCGTATTTGGCAAACAGGTCGTCAATATAATTTTGTCAAATAAATACTCTATTATTCTTATCTTAAATTTCTTAGCACTTTTAGTATTTTTCTGTGCATTACATTTAGATAAAGTCGTTTTGAAGAAACTCCAAAGCTGTTTTCTAAAATGTTTTAAGTTTATTTTTAATTTCAAAAACAACGTTGTCAATATGTTCAAACAAAAGCACTAAAATAAAATATTTTTACCAAAATTTTGTATTTTGCTCTACTAAAAAAATGTACGCTCAACTGGTACCGCGTGTTACGGTGGTACAAAAGACAAAACTTTTTATAATTTTTTAATGTTAGAATTAATTGGCTGCTATTAAAAAATTAGGTTATAATGTGAATTACAGCACTTTCCATTTTTTGATAAACAAATAAACACACTTTGAAGATATTTTAAAGACGTTGTTTGTTATTCTGGTTTCAAAAATTGCTTTCTGTTAAGTTGCCAGTTGTTGCATTAATTATTATAAATAATAACGGTACTTTTGACAATATGTCCAAATAGATATGTCAAAAAATCTTAATACAATTTTTGATTATTTTAGTGTTTGCTGAGCGCTGTACTGGTTTCTAAAAAAGATTTTTTTTACCAGTTTTGGTCAAGTTTTGTAACAGAATACGTTTAGAATTTTGAATAATTTGGAATACGTACTCTATAAACAACTTTTTGAACTTAGCAAATTGTCTTTGTGAATTAAATTTTTAAACTAGAATATAGAACATAATATTGGTACAATTTATTGTGCTAATTGATATTACAAATATGTGCAAAATTTTTCACAAATTTTTAATTTATTTGTTTCATTAGTACAACGAACGACATCTATTACAAACTACCTTACATAAAAAGTTTGAGAAACAAGGTTTAGTGCATATAGATTATTCTAAATAACAGATGTCAATTTTGATAAACACAAATTGAGATAAGACGTATATGGTCGATTATTAGACAATCAAATTCTCACGTTAGCGCCTTTGGTCTCAAACGCATATCAATTATATTCAATTTATCTTCTTTGGTTACTACCAATAAGTAAAAAAATAACATCAATGCAAATTTGTTTGGTTTACCATATTATCAAAGTTAGGCATCTGAGTAAATATAAGCTTGAATTTCTCACTGCAACTTTATTCAAATCTGAATAAGTTACGACTTGCTGAAGAGTTGCAATAAGATCAAAACATGTCCAAGCTTACGGATCTAGTTTGAATAAATTTGCATTGATGTTATTATTGTTAGCATAAAGCAAATTTTTCAACTGAATTCAAAAACCGTTATCTTTAATTAATATAGATAAAATGTTGCATAGGTTTTTAATTTAGATAACAATGCATGGTAAAAGCGTGTTACTAAAAATACTAAAGTAAAATAACAATAACAATATTGATAAAAAGCTTTATTTTTCAAATTTGTGGTAAACTATTTTATTCACCAACTTTAAAAAAAAAAAAGAGAAGGCTTCTAATTTGACTGTATTTTTTTATGTGTGTTACCCCATACCTTTTTTTTGGGAAATTTTGATGATTTTTTTTTATTTATGAAGTTAATGTTTTCCATCTGGTCCCACTTAAATTTGATTAAGATCTGACCAGTAGTTTTTAAGTTATTTTTATTAATGTTTTTTTGACATATATTTTTGACACTTCAATCAATTGATTATAATTATAATAATTGATTATAAAATCCAGTGAGACATTTAAAATTTAAAAAATAGTTTTCTATATAATCAAGTATTAGTTTATAAGCAATTTGAGTCAATTAAATTTAAAAAATAATAATTAAGTTATCATATTAAAACCGGTTTTTACAAAAATTTTAATTTAATTATTTTCTTACAAATAATAGTTAGTTAAATACCAAAGCACTAAAGTTTACTTTTTACACCAAGTATAAGATTTATTTTCCAACGCGTTATCTTTAGCGAAACAATCTATATAATTCATAAATTAAGAGTTTTTGTGTCAAGATGTATTTACATAAATTTTCTTTTGAAGTCAAAAACCAAACTTTCCTAAGTTGTAAGACTAAATGTGTTTTTCAAAATGTGATTTTCAGTAACAAATAAGACTTCACAGAATCTTGCGTTAAAGTGTGCGGATCATTTAAAAAAATGTTTTTGCTGCTTTTTTTAAAAAAAAAACATTCGAAACTGATTGCTCAAAGTCCCGGCTAGTACAACTAAATTAGATTATGTTCCGAATCGTTTCACGAGCTCTACTGAAAAGTCCTAAAGTTCCTTGTAAAAAATTAAGAATTCTTTAAGAACTATCTGTCACGTATCGTCCTTTTCCGGCAGTAAATCAATTAATCCAAATGCAGTTTCTCAGTTTCCCGAGTCTCTCTTCAGAGCAGCAAATTAGCCAATTGACTTCTTGTCTGTGAAGGCCTGAGAAAAAAGACGTCCGTGCTTAGGCCTTGAATATAATTTATTAAGTTAAATACATCAGTTGCGAAAAAGCAAATGAAATTAGGAAAACCCGAGTGTCTTTTCCTCCTTCCTCAAGTCCAATGTTTTCCTAAGGAGAAGGACAGCTACGACGTTTGCCTTGTCCTGAAATTTTAAACAACCTGGCCGAGGTCGTAAAGCGAGCACGTGTTCAAGCATAAACTGTTTTTATTTTTTCCAGACGCTTTTATAGCCGAACCAAGGGCTTATTGTTATAAAAAATGTACTTTTTACTTTATTAGCTCCACACTTTAAGACAAGATGTAAACCCTAATTTGAAGTTGATTTGATCACGCTCAGATTTCTTTTACAGAATTATTTGGCTTTTGTTTTTTAGAAAGCAAATATCGTACAGAATAGATTAAAAACAACGGTATTTTAAAATGTGTTTTTTAAACTAGAGATAGTTGCAAGAAACTTACCAGCATGTAACAAGTTGATAAAAAATATACTTAATACTAGCTGTAAATCATTGACAAATAAATGGCATAACTATTTATTAAACATTCCACTCTTAGATTCAATATTTAATATTCAATAGTGTTTATTCAATAAACACCTAAATATATTTTATTATACAATAGCAGTTGCTAGTTATTATTCTTATTTCTTATTCTAGTGCTCATCAACCGTCACATAAGCGGTTACTTATGTGCTTTTAATCACAAAAAAAATTAAAATTCGTTTTATATCTTTAACAAAAACCGTTATTTGATTAAATAAAATTTAAAAACAAAATTTTTTATTTTACTGGTTAGCAACAGCTTACAAGCTAGCCACAACACAACTACACAAACAAAAAAATAGGGCATTTAACGAAAAAATTATTAAATACTTTTTATTTCATAAATATTAAATGTACAATTATTAGATATATTCTATTTAAAGTACTTTTAAAAAAATTGTTTAACAATCAAATGTATGATGATACTTGACTTTGTGAGATGTGTGCTGTCTAGAATCATTCTGCATTAAATTTTTTATTTGTATTTTTTATTCATTTTCTTCACTTTTTTTTCTAAAATGTAATGAGAAAATCAAGCAGACAAGTTAAAACTCAACCTTAATTTGATCTGTCAACTTGTGAAGGTGTTCCATCTTTTTGACACAAAATGGGATTGTAATAATTTAATGTAAATTAAAAAAAAAAAGTCTATGGGAAGATATTGTGTTTTTTTAATTTACATTTGATCTGTCAAGCCTGTCCTCTCAAATGCTGTATAATAATTAAACAGCGTTGCCGTTTACTACTTTGTAGGAAATTACATTGGTATGTTGGTAAACATATAAACGAAAACTAAATGTATTTTAATAAATAAGCAAATTAAAAAACATATACTCTAGCAATTTTTTTGCATTTTTTCAACTGTCAATCGGACATTGTTGTGTTTTGTCACTGGTGAAAAAAACTTGGATTAAAATCATCGTTTACAATTATTGGTTTTTCAAAAAAAAATTCATTATTTATTGTAACTTTTTTTCAAATAACACGTGCTATTAATAATAAATCAAAACTATCAAAACTCTGATTTATTAAAGAATCTTAAGCGTTTGAAAACGAAAACAGTTGTTATAAATAGTGTCAAATTAGCATTCTTTTTTTTTAAATAATATATTGTGATTTTATAATATTATAATATTATATATTACCTAACAAAAAATAATAGTATATTATTTAACGTATAATTTACGAGGTAAAGTTTACAGTCACGAGCTGCAAGCAAGTGGTCTCAATCACTAAGAGAATAATAACCATTAGACGAAATATACGAATAATATAATTTATCAACGACTACTAATATTTTTCGTAAATAACTCAGTAAAAGATACCAGCAAAGTCAATTCAGCAAAATAATGTTTTTTTTTTCTTCAGTCAGTAGAAACAAGATTTAGAGGCTATATTATAGACTTTCCTTGACTTTTCCGGCAATAAATTTGATAATAAAACTTTAGCAGCTTTTTTAAATTCTCGTGATGTTAAATAAATATCATTTTTATTTTCTATATCTATTTTTAGTTCGTTTTTGAACACAATTTAAAACAAAATATTACAACACTGAAAAATCTACGAGCTCAACCAATAATGTTGACAAGTTTGAGTCAAATTGGTTTTGTTTCAAAAGTTAATTCCATTTAAAAATGTTTTTAAAAACAAGGTATGTTAAAAAACAGATATACATGCACATTTAAAGTTGCTTATGGCTCAGTGTGCCTTCCAAAGTTTAAATCTAGTCTAAGAAAATTTATTTTTTTAAATGTACAGAACTGAATTAAAAATATTTAGTAGTTTACACAATAAAATTTTAAAAACCGATTGTTTTCAGCAAAACGATATAATGTTATAGCTAAATAAAGAAAGCATTGAAAAGCAGTGATTAATGACTCATTGTTCACTGCCGTGATTATTAAAGTCGAACCTGACCTAACCGAAACAACGTCAAAAAACTTATTACGTGATAAATCCGAAATAGCGTTCTAGTAATAACAATTCCAGAAATTGGAGATTGACCAAAAGAGAACAAAATGCAAACAATTTCTGGTAATGTTTTTTTTTTGGGATACTTTGAGTGTAGCGCTAGAAGCACAAACCTTGTGGATAATTAGAGTCATTGTTAAGATTATGATCTATGTTTATTAAAGATATTCAGCTGCTATCATTTCCTGCCCTGAAGCAAGTTAGTTCAGTTTTAATAAGCGTAATTGTCGTTTGAACGCTTTGAAACACATTACACAATATTGTCAAAAATTTTAAATGTAACAGAGTTTTCAGACAAAGTCAAATCACCAAGACAAATCAACAAGACAAAGTATTGCTGATTTGTCTTAAAGCCACTTTGTCTTCTGATTTGAAACATTGAACAATCACTATTCATAACACTTTTGGTTTAAAATGATACTTAATATTCTTTCAAACCATAACAGTTATAATCCGTAATCTCTATTCATATTATTATAATTATCCTGGCGTCTCCGCCATCATTCTTTGCAATTTTCTCAAAAAACTCTCGTTTTCTTCAAAATTTAATTGTCTTTTAAATACTATAATCGTAAACAATTATTAAACTCTTTAAACAATTATTAACTTCAACTGTTCTTAAAAATGCTGTTATACAAACTTTAAATACAGCAAGATTGCCTTGGGGATAGAGTTAAGAAATAGGGTTAAACGTAAGTAGATCGTTGATAATACTGTAGGCAGATAATGCAATATTTAAGTAATATTTTATTAAAAAAGAGAATATGGCGAAACAAGCTGACAACATTTTTTGTATTTGAAATGAAATTAAAAATAGTCTATTTTTATTATTATAATTATCCCAGTGCCTCCGCCATCATTCTTTGCATTTTTCTCAAAAAAACTGTCTTTTCCTTCAAAATTTGATTTAATTATCTTATAAACACTATAATCGTAAACAATTATGACAAAACCGAATTGGTATAAATGATTTTGATTGGTATAAAACGTAGCAGAAGTCAAGTGCTTCCTCACACTGTTTCGATAGATAAAAACATGTCCAAAAAAAAACACATTTATCTTGCTGCATAAACAAAACAAAATTCCATCCTGTATTAGACATTTAATTGAAATATTATTAAATTTTGACTACTACCACTTTGACATTGTCCGATTCGTCTATCTAATCTTCAATATTTCCCCAAAACGATATTCATGTTTTTTTTAAATACACTTATCACAAATAGATAAGAGAAGAGCAAATATTTCAGCGTATTAACCTAAAATTCTCTTATCTTGTTCTTATCACTAGGCTAGTATTAAAAGTATTATTATATTTTTCATTACTGTCAATAGTGCAATGTCTACTATTATAATATTTTGCAATGGTTGTGACCAAATAAATTAAAATGGTAGAAGAAAACATAAATTACTTTGAAAACCTATCGATGGATCAGAAGAAAAGCCAAGAAACAACCTCCAGTAAGCTAAAACGCTACATTGCGGAGATCACAGAAATCAAACGGCCGGCAGCGAAAACAAGGATCTTGGCGGAAAGTAGTGAAGTGTGTGTAAAAAGTGCAACGTTGCCGCGGCAAAGTGCCAAAGGTGATGGTGAAAGCAGTAGACTTAGCAAACATGCGAGCATGCGAACTGAAAGAGAAGAATTTCTTCATCAGAAAGCAAAAACCAAAGTAAAAGGAATTCTTAAAAAAACTGGATCTTTTGAACCTATCGAAACAACAACAAAAATAGGTAAAGAAAGAAAGCATTCCGATGAAAACAATCAAATTCAAAAAACGGAATCAAATTGTGTCAATGAAGACTATAATGTTTCAGACTCTATATCGGATAGTAGCGACGACATGTTTGGTTTTAATGATTTTGATGACGATTGCAGTGATAATTACATAATAGAGACTTATAACAAACCAGGACAAGAGCTGATCATAACAACATTAGAAATTACACGAAAAACAATCTCTAGAGATGAAAATGAGGAAACTCTTAAGAACTTAATAAGCAATTCCGATTATGTATTTCATAAAGAAGAGTATGAAACTACATGTGAAAAATCTTTAATAACAAATGGGGTAACTAATGACAATAATTATTTATTAGCTACAGCTTCAAACGAGAGTCTTTCCGACATTTTTGATGAAGAAATCTATGAAGAAGTGGATGATAGTCATTATGTTGATATGTCTCAAAACAACATTGGTAATCAAATCTTTCAAACAGCAGGAATAATAGAGGACAATTATTTTCATAATGTTGAAATGCCATCTGATAATGACGAGTTAGACATTGAAATTAAAGACTTGCCATCACCAACGAGGAATGTAGAGATCGAAAAAAAGTACGTAGTACATTTTAGTAACAAAACAACAAAATTTATTATCGTTTTTATTATATTTACATTGTTTGCAAAAACTTGATTTATATTTATTAATAATTTGCTTTATGTGCAATAAGCTCGACGTGCAAATAACAAATTAACTAACAAACAATGTGTAGTTAATTTCAACCTACTTCTAATTGTCGGATTTTTCAACAAATAATTGAATCTTTATGTAAAAACCAAATCAAAAACGTTTTAGTATGAGGTCTACACTAATGTAAATATCTGAATACTTTTAAGTAGACGCCAAACAAACCAACAAACAAACTCTATACTATCTCTATGTTCTCCATAAGGGCAGCAGTATTCAAATTAGATACTTTTTTTATCTATATTTATTAGCATACTGGTTATCTATACGCAGAAGCCTAACACGTGTTCATTTATTTAATTGGCATCGACTCAATATTAGTTAGATTTTCAAATTAGTGCATGAATCAAACTACAAATTTTTCTTTTGTTTTTGTTTCTTACTTTTTTTTGTGTCGTTTTTTTAAATTTTTATTTAGATTTGTTTTAGTTTGAAATAATTACAATTTTACAGACTACAGATTTCTGTTAAGTTATGGTTTCATCAGAAGTAGAAGTAGTACATGCAAATCGGTACACAGCCGGATACTATATAAATTTTGTCAAACTTAGAACTATACTTTACCAATAAAAAGCTAAAAAATAAAACCTTTTTTGCACATGTGGTTTGGACATACTATAGTATGCACTGATTTGATAAAATCAAATTATTAATATCGTGCATCTTGTTGCTACACTCTGAAGAAAAATTAGTTTTTAGAAAAAAAGGTGGAACATTATTTTAACAAAACTGTTTTAGTAACTAATTTTATTATTTAGTAATATTTTTGTTGTGACAATATAACTAATATTAGCATTTTACTTTTGCTTATAGCAAGCGTTTGTCAATAAAGTTAGAGAATATCACTCATAGACTTCTTCAGTCAATCAGATACATGAAAACGTGGCTATCAAATCAATGTTAAAAAACAAACAAAGCCGTAACAATTTGTCATGTTTTTTTAAAGTACAGTTAAAATAAAATCGAATATAAATTGTTGACATTCAGCTTATGAAACCGAAATTTGTTATATATATATAATTATATATATATATATGATAATCTTCAGGTTTCCGCGGGTGCTTGATGAAAATTCTTTGGGTTTCCGGGTATTCAGGTCCGACCTGAAGATGGCAAATGAGATTTTGCCGAGACGTCGTCAAGAAATTCTAACAAAGAATTCCACGCGAATGAATACCCGGAAACCCAAAGAATTTTCATATATATATGTTAATCTTCAGGTTTCCGCGGGTGCTTGATGAAATTCTTCTGCGATCATGAGTTGCAAACTGGTCAACATTGGGTAGCTCATATTGCACAGCAGCCTTCCTTGAAAAAGAAAATAGCACATTTTCGAAAGCTCGGAGTAGCAATAAAGAGTTTCTCTTAGATGCCCCACAAATAACGGTATTCTCAGTAAAATTACAGATATATATATATATATAATATATATATTAAATATATATATTAAATATATGTTGACTAAATGTAAACAATTTTTTGCTTAAATACAAACTATTTGAGTTTATGATTTTGTAAACAAAGAGTTGGTAGAAAACATTTTTACCTGTTCCGCAAATTGTACGATTGTAGCAACAATCTTGTGTGAGATGCGAGCGAAAAAAACTATTATGAAATTCTGGACAATGCCGCGCCTGTATCTCTCTTAATTGACAATACATTATAATTATTGCGCTCTTGATACACACACAAATAGCTGTTGTGTTTATTTTACACAATTGTAATTTTTTTTGTTCTTTTGTTGTCTGCTTCTTTTTCATTGATTATTTTTTTTATTTATTTAGATGCATATCACACAGTCTACTTCTACTATGGCTTTGTTAGCTATTATAAAAAACTTGTCTTATACGTTTTTCTAATACATTTCTATTTATATTGGATTTATATTTTAATACTTTAAATTTTGCTTTGCTTTAAGCACAATTTTTTTTATTTATTTTTTGAAATTTTACTTTCATAGTTTTTCTTTAATTGTTTTACTTTGTATACATTGTACCTATTTTTTTATTGATATAAGACATTGTTATTTTTTACTGTTACATTATTGCGTTATTATACGTAAAAACAAAGACACTAATAATTTATATCTCTGTAAATGAAATATAAATCTGTATCCTACAATAAGTATTTACATTTCTCAATTTTCATTAATTATAAAAAATTATTATTCTTTACTAATACAGTAACCTACCTTTGCTGCGTTTCTAAGCTGGGATAGTGCACTGCAGTTTAGTTGCACTCTTTTCTGTATTTAAAATATTAATCACAAGAAAATTATTATAAATTGAAAATTAGTCTTAAACTAGCTGTTTCTTTATTAAATGATATTCTATTACTATGTTTTTTTTTAACGTAAATACATTAGTGTAGTATAATTTTTCTTTACTACTTCAGTATTTTTAACAACTTTGCACGTTTTTTTACAAAATTTGATATTAATTCAACTTTTCATTTTCTTTCTACAATTTGATATAATGCAGTATGTTTTGCGTTATTTTATTATTTATTATTATAACTAAGTACTATATTATTATAGTAATTTAAATATTTATTATTATAAATATTTAAATTACAATTATTTAACTAAAATTTTAAATTTATAAAATCACGGGATTGCTGCTGGTATTCTTTGATTTTTTTGCTTAATATATATTTTTTTTAATTATTTAACAATTTTTCCTAAGCCTATATTTTTTGATTGTTTGTTACTGTGCAATTTTTTTTTAATTTTTCTTATGTTTGCAGTTATTTTTCTAATAAATTTTACCACTTTATGTCTTTGATTCATTTACTTAAAATTTACATTTGGTTTCTAAATTTAAGGCGGATTGGCTATCGAAAACGTCTTAGATCTATTTAAAAAAAACTTTTAATTTATTTTTTCTATTTCACGGTTACAATGTTGATTTTGTGACACCGTTTCTGAAAATAGTAAATGGATAAAATTGAATATTGTGTAATCGTTTTTAGTGACTCGCCGTTGGGTTGATATGGTTATGTTATAGTTGATATGTTTTACCAACCTAAGTAAAAAACTTACCAGATAGTAAGTTTAAGATTATATTTTCATAATCTTAATATTAAATTATACATACTAATAAAAGCGAAACCAAAATAACGTGTTACATTCGTTTTACAAGATATATTTGTAGCACATCAAACCAATGCATGCCACAAACAAATTTCTTGTGCAACTCGTATGACAATTTTACATTGTTTATGTCATTTTTTCTATATTTATTTTTGGAATTTTTGTGATCGTTTTCCTATATTCATTAAATTTTTTACATATTCTTTTATACGTAGAGAGTTTTTAATTATTTATTGCTAGATTTCTATACTACCTTGTTGTATTGATTGACCTTAATGCTTTCCATTCTAGCTGTTACCAAAAAATTGACAACTAGTGAAAATTTTTGTGTCAAAAAATTTAGAAGAAATTTTTCGACGTTTTGCGCTCTAATATAATGTTATACAACAAAAATATAATAGCAAAATTAAGAACAATAGCTTGACGTGAGGCAAAACTTACTTTATATATATATAATATAAGCTATATAAAAGCTCTTCAGGTGCTTTTTACTTCTAACCTGCTTGTTGCCATTTGATTCTACTATTAAAGTTTCTAAATTAGTATCAGAATACCAATTTTTAAAGCTTTAATAGTAGAATACAGAATGGCAAGAACCAAGCCAGAAGTAATAAGCCTCCTTGGTAGGTCTACTTTTTAGATACTATTTATGTGAAAATAACGGGGTCCGATACAGAACAGTTTTTTTCCATCCATTGTGTTTTTTTCTCTACGACTCTTATATTATACGGTTTATATCATTCAGACTTATTCAGCACAATTATCACGTTTATTTTTTCTTGTGTACAATTATTGAATTATTTTTATGCAGATGAACTTAATCATACAGTGATTTGGCATTTTTATGTATTTTACTCTACTATTAAGTTTTTTTTATGTTTTTATATTAATCATATGTGTCAACTTTTGTTGACACGTTTTGTTTATTTTATAACGTCTTTTAAACTTTGTTTTTGCTCGGTTTCTGTCAGGTTAAAATTATCTTTTTGTTATTTTAGCTTTGTCTTTGTAATTATTTTGATATTTCTTTACTGATACATTTTTAAGGTTTTCTCCTTGATGATTTTTTCTAGTTATGGTTAGATGTCTTATTGTCAATTGTTTTTTGCTTATTTTCTGATAAGTCATTGTTTATATAAATTATAAACTTTTATTAAAGAGTTATGTAATTTACTGTATTTTGATCTTTTTTATGTTTTGTTTCTATCAAGAAAGTTTTTTCTCTTTGTTTTTTACAGTATCGAATTTGAATGTGTACTATTTTATATTTAATTTCTACTAGCTGTTTTATGTTTATCTATTACATGACTGTTTTCTTTCTTTTCATTTGAACACAAAAAGATGTGAATAAAGAAAACAATTTTTTATTTGTTTTAAAAAAAATTTTATATAAATTTTCTTCCTTGTTTTTGTTTTAGCTTGTCTAACAGTTTTTTTATTTTTCTATTTTTGTTGGATTGTGATGTTTTTTTTTTATTTAGACGCAGACGACATAAATTGTGTTTATGTCTCCAATCAGATATCTAATAAAATTATTTGCTTTTTTCTGATAGAATTATTTGATTCTAGTTGAGATTTTTTTTTGACTGGTTTTTCTTGTTATCTTAAACTACGTAAAAATGCTTTTTTTTACTTTGTGTATACATGCAGGGTGAATTATTAGTTAGACGTTGATTTCCTTTGCTATTGCTATTTATAATTTAAAGAGAATTTGGTTGAAATACAAAAAATCTAATCAGAGATATATTAAAAAAGCTCAATTTTCTAGAACAAACTCATTTTATTTTTCTTCATAGAAATGTATAGTGGGAAATTTTTAACAGACAGATGTTACGGTGTTAGCAGATAGTATAATTTAGCATACCAATCAATTGTTTTTTTTATTACATACTATATAATTTTGTTGGTTTTTGGCTCAAATTAATATTTAAATTTTTTTGTAGGATCAGGTTTGTGATAGAAGAACTAATAAAGACTGAAGAGCTATACATTAAAGGACTTCAAACTGTGATAGAAGTAAGTAATTTGCCAAACCATTATCAAATTTACCGTAATTTTAATTATTTTTTTAAGGAGTATATGCCATTTTTATACCGAAACACACCGCCGCATCTCACCGGACGTACAGCATACCTTTTTGGAAATATCAAAGTTATTTATGAGCAAGCTCAAGAGTTTCTTGTTATGTTAAAGAAGAATAACCAAGGTCCTAACGAAATAGGGCTTACTTTTAGTGAATTGGTATGTTTTTTTTTTATTTAAATTATTTAAATTTATCTGAAAACTTCTAGTCATATATATTTGATTTGTACCCACAATATTCAAAAAATAAACCAACTGCCGACATATATTTGAAAGAATTTGATGAAGTTGTTAAGGTACGTACAGTTTTTAATTTTTTATTTTTTATTATTTTAATTGAATATTACACTTTTAATTTAAATTTATTACAATATATAACTGTCTGTAATACAGATTGTAAGACAGATACCGTGTGATCCACAATTATTTATATAAGAGGAGGCTATGAAAAACAAAATCAGATTTTTTGTTTATTGACTTTTGTCAAATTTGTTGGTTAGTCGTGTTCAAACAATAGTAGTTTTCACACAACGACAGAAAACGTTTCTTATAGCAGCATATTTTCGAAATGGGGTATTTTCAGGTTTGCTTGCCTGATTTTCGACAGCGGGTTCCATAAAACGAATGTCAAACCGCACTGAATTAAGTTAAGAGTCTGATTTTGTTTTACCCAGCCTCCTCTTATCAAAAGAATTGTGGAACATATGGTACAATTTGTGTTACAGAAGTGTAGTGTTTGTTTAACAATATGTTATATTTTTTTGTAATTAAAAATTATAGGCAAAATATGTCTAATCAGAACATAATGTTATATACTTATACATGTTTTGAGCTTATTAGATCTCATCAGGGATAGTTCTTATTGACAGTACTTGTTGCGCTGGGACATAGAGCTACGTCTTTTGTCTCACAGTGTATGTACAGTTATGACATAAGTGAGTTACCATTGAATCTTACTGATTAAGAGTAGTAAGCACATGTTTAGGTCTATAGGTTTTTATATTAGAATAATTTTCTTAAGTTTGCTTTTGATTTGGTTTAATCATAGGACGCTAAAAATTGACTAATAGTAATAGGCAATAGGTCAAAAAATATTAGGTAAAAATTGTATAAGCTAACTTGTTTACAGGAAAGACAAAACCAATTGCATGATAAACTAGGCTTAGCAAGTTATTTATTGACACCAATTCAAAGGCTTGGAAAATACAGCTTAATGTTAGAAAAAATTCAAAAAGAACAAAAAAAATGCGGTGGTCCATTAGAAAGTATATCGAAGGCAATACAAATCATACGTGGAACGATGAGAAAAGGAAACGATTCTATTGCTATCGATTCAATAAAAGATTGTAAGGTGGACTTAACCTTGCACGGATCGTTTATGATCAGAGCCGTTTTTTCGGTCTTACGTCCAAGAAAGTTTCTCTCAATGGTTTTTCTATTCGAAAATATTTTGGTTTTCACCGAACGAGTCTCTGTAAGTAACAATGCTTTTACAAAAATGCAATAAAACCATTTTCTCATACAGAAAAACACTGAACATTTTAAGTATATAGACAGTATTGAACTGAGTGATTTGAGTTTGGCCAAATTTGAAGATAAACCTTGTATTTTTCATTTGAGGGATTATCCAAAGTATAAACGGGCTAATAATAATGGAGTCACTTTTGTTTTGGAAGCAGATACACCAAAACTGAAAAATGAGTGGACACAAGCGATTGAAGATAAATTATGGAGTCAACTTCAAAAAGCAAAAGGTAAATTTATTTTGCATATAACTTTATCTTTTTGGTTGTAAATAATTGAGAAAATTAAAAACCCAACTGCAAAAAAAACAATACTTTAAAAAACCAGAGCAAAACTGAGAATAAAAAACAAAATTACTACGTTGATTGAACAGAGTATTTTTTGAGTTAAAAGCCTAAGTTAAATCCGCTCTAATATTCCGACTCCCAACACCCGGGACCCAATTGCAATTTATTAACCAAATAATTATAAGCAAGTTAAAAATTTAGGAAAAAACCTAATTTCATTATGATTACTTGATTGTTATTTTTTAAATGACTCAAATTGCTTATAAATTGATATTTAATTAAATTGAAAGCAATTTTTTAAACTTTTAATTTCTCACTTGTATTTTATAATCAATCAAAATTTATATGTCAAAAAAAGCATTAATAAAAATAACTTAAAAATTACTGGTTAGATCTTGATCAAACTTAAAGCAAATGGAAATTAAAAACCTCCTCTTTTTTTAAGTCAGTCAAAAATAGATTTTATTTTACGCCATTTTTTCAAAACATTTGGAAAATAGAGAGAAAAAAAGTATAAAACAATAAACCAATTGAGCTACTTGAGGACTAGACAAACCGTAGTAAATATTTCCCAAATAATCTCCAGCGAAACACACCGCCGTCTATCTTCTAGTAGGTATAAGAGTCATTTTTAAAACGAAATCTAATAATCTTCATTTTGTTCATAATTTGAATGGCGCTTGCTGCTAGACTTAATGCAGGTATTTTAACTCATAATACAGTCTGTTATAACAAAAAAAAAATGTAACAAATATAAAACGACTTCAAAAAATTAAAAAATGCACTAAAAAGTATAAAATAATTCAGTATACCAGTGTAATTTAAAAAAAAACAAATTATTTGGATACTATAATGTGAAATTATTGTTCTTTTACCAGTCGGTGCCAGTCAGTAAAAAAAAATCTTCAAAATCGATTCTTAAAGTTATGAGGTAAAGTAACACACATAAAAAAATACAGTCCAATTGAGAACTTCCTCTTTTTTTAAAGTCGGTTATAAATAGAGTTTATTTTGTTTATATACTCTTTTTCTATTTTCAATCTTGTCTTGGTCTTCTTA
Source organism: Lagria hirta (assembly GCA_947359425.1). Taxonomy (NCBI): domain Eukaryota; kingdom Metazoa; phylum Arthropoda; class Insecta; order Coleoptera; family Tenebrionidae; genus Lagria; species Lagria hirta. The sequence goes on from OX375794.1 coordinate 13,549,115, forward strand.
CTTTAATTGCCTTTGTTGGGATCTGGTCTTTGAATTTCTATGATTATTTATTTTATTTTAGACTGTTCAATAGCCTGGCATACTATTATAACCAAAAACTGTATTAGTCGGTCAAAATGTCAAATTTTCTATTCTTCAAGACAATTTTTATTGTGCGTGTGGCTACTTGTGGTATCTAGCAAACTACTGACTAAGCTGAGAGTGATCTTACTCGGCTTAAAGCGACTTAAGAAAAATACTATCTATTAATAACATTAAGTATTTGTTATAATAAATATATTTAAATGTTATTAATAGGTCTTTAACAAAATTTAATAAATAAATAAAATTGAATAAATTAAAGAGGATTTTTAGCAAAATGGCACAAGTAATTTATTAGTACACTAAGACTTAGCTGTTAGATGTTGGTTCTGCTCTATTTCTTGAACTTCTGGTAATTTGCTGGTCTTCTGGTTTATTGGAAATTTTTGCCAACAGCCTTAGATGTTGTAGGACATTTGTTTCCCGAAGATTAAAATTGGGACTAACATGTAGCCTCGGTGGACTTAGATGTGTTCTTGCAGAACAAAAGAACTCTAATTGTTTAAATTAATTACTCTTCTAAGAGTAAACTTCTAGAAACTCTATTTTAAGAACCACTTTTAAATTTGATACCTAAACAATGTATCCACACTTCAGGCTTCACTCTGTACACTTTTATTTGTATCAACACTTTTTGATCACTTTTTACTTGATTGACTTATTATTGTCACTTGACTGACTACCCTTCTTTAGGCGAATCTCATTCAAAACTTACAATTTTGTTAAAATCGGCTGGATCAAACTCCAGTTATAGCTCCTTTATGATCACACACTCACTTGTGTAATCTGTAGTAATAAATGCCGATTCAAATTTAAACAAAATTTTGTTGCTTTTGCAATGTAAAGCTTTTCAATTCACTTTTTCTATTTTATTTGGAAAAAAATGGTTTTTTTAGTTGGTCATGACAATTCCTAGTTTTGGCGGCAAGCATAGATATTTGATAATATTTTCCAGCAATGCATTTTGACCGGGTTTGTCAATAAAATTTATATTTCAAAGTTTTCAAAATTGTAATTTTAAAACGTTTAGATCTTCTATAGTTTTTGATATAATTATTATGTACTAGCTGGCCCGGCGAACTTTGTTCCGCCTTAGTTTTGTTATTTTATTTTTTATCTTTATTTTTTTTGTCATTTGTTTTGTTATTATATGTCAGATGCGTTTACGTTTTATATTGTATGTCACGTCACACGGAATGGGATAAAAAATATTCTTTGTTAGGCTACTGGTTCTAAACAACCACTCCACCAATTTTCAGCCAAATCGGTCATAAATAGATATAGATTTTTAAAATAGACGACCCCAAAAACTATAAAAATGATACCCAAATTAATTATTCACATTTATTACCTTTATCACATTCATTTTACAACCCTCTTTAACTTAAATATCATTTTCAAAATCAACGACCTGAAATTCCTCGAAAATACCCATATCGTTTTCTTACACTTTTATCCCTAGAACACTCTCTTTTCATCCTCCTAAGAGTAATTTTTTAGAAAGCAGGAAACATACCTATTTATTTTTTTTTGAGAACTTAGGCAATTTATGGGAAAAATTATGAAAACGACATCAATCTTTAGACATTTTGCCCTTTTTCCGCCCTATCAAGGAATGATAATATTTTACTTCTAAAATTTCGGATTTAAACATAGATATTATTTTTAAAACAAACAATCCAAAATTTTTGAAAATCATACTAGTATTGGTTATTGTCATTTTTTGTTCTTATCCCACCTCTTTTTATCTCTTCGTTAATAAAAAGTATTCTATTCTTTTCCTTCAAATCCAGTCATCATAATTTTCCATACAAACTTTCACCCAAAGTTGTTATATGGGAAGTTGTCTCATGGAAGACGATTAAAGCCGGCCAGTAACGATCCAACGGCGCAGTAAGACAAAATCGTCCAATCAGATTGTACAATTCAGTCGCACCAAACCAACTTAATCGGTCATGCACACACACGATTCAATTCCATCAAATTCAGTCCAATTTCGTCGCTTCCAATGAAATTGTACTGCACCGTTGAGTCGTCAGTGGCAAACTAAAGAGTGGGTAGTGCACTTAACATGTAAACGCACGGTCCAACTTTGGTTGGTGGTGGGAGAGTGGATCGATTTATTTGGAACGGTAATTTGCCGAGCCTCACCGAACGTTTCCGACATCGCAATTCTAATTTTGATTTAACCCTTCCTTTAGAGGGTGGTTTCTGGATAAAAAGTATCCTATAGCATTCTCCTAGCTCTAAGCTACCACCTCACCAATTTTCAACCATATCGGTAAAGCCGTTCTTGAGTTATAAGTGGAGTAACTAACAGACTTTCTTTTATATATGTAGATGACACTAATTTGCAAAAACCCATTAAAAAAATTTTAGCTTTTAAGCCACTAGAGACAAATGAGAGGTTTTTTTTAGTTTATTTTAAACTTAGCTTAACTTTTCAAATAAGTATTAAAAGTATAGACTCTAAAAACAATTAAACTTATACTAATTTTTTTGGAACTTTAATAACAACATAAACAATAGTCAAAACTATAAGACTATAGTGACACAAGAAAAGCATTTGTTATGGTTTTCTGGAGTCTAATTACTCAATCATCAATATTTCTCAAAAAAAAATAAATATTTGTGACTGTAGATAAGCATACACAATGATGAAAAAAGTCACGTTTAAATAAAAATTTACATTTATCAAAAATAGTAGTTGACATTTGAAATAAAAAAAATTTTGACATTTTTTTATTGTCGATTTAGAATCTTAAAATATTGACCAATATCTTTAGAAATTAAACTTTTTAAAAACTATTAATTTATCTCTGTAGTTAATCAAAAATATTATAAAATCTTTAAATCAATATGGGCAATTCAAATTCTCTGTAAAAAAAATATGCCATAATATGTTACAAACTATGGCACATAACTTTTGACAACTGATCTTTTTAAACTCATGATTTTGTATAGATTCTAAATAATATGGAATCAAGATAAATAAAGTTTTCCTATTAAAAAAAAGAAAAACGGTGTTGTTTTATGCACAAATGTCGCTATTTTAAAAATATTTTAGGAGAAAATTAAAATAGTAACTAAAAGACTGTTTGGAAAATTTTATATAACGATTTCAATAAGTCGAAAGCTTTCTAACAGGCGGGCTACATGAATTGCCCTGTATAATAATTGAGTTTTGACTGTTTTTTTCAAATAATGTTTGCTGTAAATAAAAAAATAAATTTTATTAAACTTTTTTTAGAATTACAACAAAAAACTTCATTGCAAGACAACGAGGAAGTTGTAACAATTCGAACAAACTTAAAGCGTGGCAGCAGCACAGGCAAGAAAAAACCAAGTAAGATTGTCATATTTTTTTTATTCTTTTTTTTAAACTTTTTATTTTAGAAGTGGAACGGTCTAGATCAAAATTCTATGACTATAATCGGAACTCATAAAATTACAAGCCTCGGAGTTTACTTTTAAGTTTCATTTATTTATAGTAATTTTAATAAAATTGCCTTAATTGAGTCTTTAATAAGATTGAAATATTTGTTGTGTCTGTAGTAATAGCACATGTCAGCCAAAATATTTGTTTTCACGTAAAACGTCAATCATTTATTCTGTTTGTCAAGTTCATAAATCGTCCTTTCATGTTGGTTTTTTTACATTTTTCATTAACCCAAATTAGATAGAGATTTAGATAGTGGAATGGTCTATCAGAGAAATTCTTCTCTTGTCAGTCAAACCAGCCAGAAACCAGTGAATGTCTTTTACATCTGGTACACAGAATTATGTCGCCGTCTCAACAGCCATCCTGCTCCAGTTGTAAAACCTGCAAAACCAAAATGTCAAACGGTTCTGAATTTTGTTGCCGATCGTCTAAAAGTAGAGGAGTGGAATCCTGTGATAAATGCTCTTCGACATGACACTAGCCTACATGTAATTGCTATCAAAAGTAAATTGGGTAATAGTTGCCAGTTTTTACACGACATCGATACTGAAGATAAATTACGTAAGATGAAAAGACGATCTGGAACTTTGTGGACAGCTTTTATATTGAAATCTTTGCTGAAATCTTTGTCTTGTACGGTAAGAAATACTCAAGTGCTTACGTGTTTAGAATTTGATGGTCTTCCAATGTTTGCACAGTATCTAGAACCTCTAATGAAAGCGTTACAGAAAAACAAAACATTAAAAAGTCTAACTTTGAGTCGATGTCGTATCAATGATTCTGGATGTCAAATTGTCTGTTCTTATGTAAGATTTTCTCCAAATATAGAAATCTTAAATCTAAGCGGCTGTTCTCTAACACATGAAAGTGGTCAATATTTAGCTAAATTGATTAAATATCAACAAATAAATAGGTATTGTGAAAGTTGGCATAATTCTCTCAGGTATGCAGATCCCAACGTTCATGCCATGCGTGGAATTAAAAGAATTACCCTTAACCACAACCCTTCAATTGGAGATGGTGGATTAGATTGTATACTCAATGAACTGGAAGACGATTTGTGGATTAAAGCCTTAGACATGCAGAACTGTGGAGTTACAGACAATCTAGGAGTGAAAATAATAGATTTGGTAAACTACAGTCAATCTTTGGAAATTGTTGACTTTCGTTTGAACGAAGAGCTTTCTGTTGGTACAATTGATGCAATTTTGCACATTCTACAGAAAAAGACATCTTCTAGCCTCCAACCAGAATACCAGTGGTGCAACCTAAGCTACACAATTACATGTGATTCTACAATAGATACCATGTCTAATTACACCTCAATTAAGCCGCCTTCGGTTTATAAAGCTAAATCTGCTCCTTTAAAACAACCACGTACTACCGAAAAACCTGTAAGAAAAATCAAAACAGTTGAAAATTTCACACAAAAAAATAAAAAATTAAATAGTACAGAAAAAAAATTAAATGAACTGAACAATTTATTACAAGAAGAAATTGCAAGGAGAAAGGAATCTGAAAAAATAAATAAAGAACTTCAAGAAAAACTTAACGAAATTATAAATGTTCAAATAAAACCAAAAAATCAGCTCCAGAAAACAAATGTTCTTCCACTAGATATGTTAAGTACTATATGCACTCAAAAAACAAATGGTGTAATTAAAAATGGTTTCCATCAGTCAAAAAATGGACATCAATTAAATGACGATGCGGCAAGTATTATTTTTAGAAAACTTGTAACTAAAACCGAAGATCATTGTATAGCCAACGAAAGTTTGTCACAAAGTACAGAAACAAAGTTTCGTAAAAATGGTTTTGACCTGTCAGACAGTCAAATATCTTTACTTTCATTTATGGAATCTTTGAAAAGCACTAGAAATGAAAGTAAAATACAAGTAAACAAATATTTCTATACGGGTAAAGCATTAACAACAAAATGATTGTCAACTAAGTAATATTAAGGTTTTCTGAGATATGTAACAAGCAGCTTTAGCATCTAAATTCAAAGTTGAATAAATGTTTAAATCTATTGTGTGAAGGATAATTTTTCTGACTGAATTTGCAAAAGAATAATAGGAATAATTTTATTACATAATTAAAAAAAAATCATCTTATAAATAATGGTCACAGTTTGATTAAATTGTTTTTTAATATCTTGAAAAAAAAGCAACATTATTAAATAAAATAAAAAAAAGATATTTTTTATTTTATTATTTAGCAGCACATTACTATTCCGCGACATTTGAATCGTTTAAAACTACACAATTATTTAAACAAATAAATATGACATCAAAAAGAAAGTATTCACATTATACTTGCCGGCAGCCAATATTGACCGTTTTGCAGAATTTAAAATTGACCGGAAACAGCAATTTTCCGCCCTTATACTTACAAAAGTGACGTTTGTTAAAAGTTCACTAGAAGTAGAGTAGCAGCAATGATTCTTAATTGTCTAATAAATGTCAACAAACTGAGCAACTTTGCCATTAAAGAAATAATCAAACCAAGCATTGCATAAATAAACAAATAAAACCTGTAAATAAACATTTTTCTAGTTTATCTACATCCAGATGTAATCACGTAATGTTAATTGTTATTTAGGTTGGGTGTAGCATGTGAATATCTTTTATTTTTAAAATGATTTAAATTTGAGAGAAACCATTGTGGGAATTACACGTCCAGAAAATGTTGAGCAAGTGCTCGTTTTGCTACGACTTGGCTTAACGCCGCTGCTACGCAATGCCACTCGCTCTCAGCCAAATCGGTCAAGCCGTTTTCATGGTATGTCGTGACAACGGAAAACAGGTTTCATTTTTATATATAGATATAACACAAATAGTTTTTTTTTGTTTGATTTTGTTTACTTGATTTTTATCAATTTTTTATTTTTTATCAGTATTAGCATTTGATTTGTTTGTTCTAACGTTGAATAAATAATGTTTTCTAAAATAATTATTGTCGTTTCTATAAACATAGATATCTGATAGTTCATTATTATTAGTAAAGTATTGTTTAAGCAATTTCTGGTACATTTTATATCTTGCAGAAAAATGCTTCTATAATATTGCAATTTAAAAAAAAACCTCAAGCAATTACATTAAGAAAATCCCTATTTATTTAGAGCACAATTCTGGTGTAAAAAAATAAGAACAGCCAAAAAAATTTTAAGCTTTAAGTAGAGATTAATAAGTCACGCCACGTTCTCTGCTTCCATTAACTTAAAATTAAAAAAATTCTTTAGAGGAAAATTAAAAGCATTTTCAATCAAAAACACGCACCTGAATTCATAATCATCTGCAACTCTATTATTCATTTAATATAGTCCACCAATTCTTGGTCTTGCTAAACCTCAATCCCAAATTAAAAGAGCATGAGGCTTTGAATAAGATTTCAGCAAAGTAGAGGATGGGGTGAGACTGACTCAAATATATGCATACCACTTCGGAAAGCTGTCAAGAACACCTATTACAGAATGCTAATTTTTTATCGATTCGTCGCCGCTCATTTTCATTTGGCTTTTTTAATACGAGCTTTTGCTCCTTTTTGAATATAAATTATTTGCGGATTAAAAAAATATTTCCGGAGTTATTATCACTGTTTTCTCAGCTTTAAAACCAATCCTAATACATGTCGATAAATTTCCAGCTTACTTATGTAACTCTACCTCGAAAGCTTCATAGGTTGTAAACTAGTAAGTTTTATAAACTATTCATTTTATGATAATGTTTTTAGAATAAAGTTTTAATACAGGCCTTTAAATTGCGCTACTGATAGAAATTCTATATTAAAATACAAAAATTTAAATTTCCGAATCCATACAAGTATAAGTCAACACGTATTTTAATAAACAAATTGTAAACATATACTATGACCATTAATTTCATTATGTGGTGTAATATATATCTTATATATATATAAAAGAAAGTCGTGTTTGTTACAACACTTATAACTCGAGAACGGCTAGACCGATTGCCATGGTTTTTGATTTGTTGGATTTGTTTCCGTCCCGAATAGCAGAATACATCTTAAAAACAATGAAAACTCGATATGTGTAATGAATACTTAATCATTTCAATAGATGCTGATTTGTCTATTACATGTCAAACATTTGTTGTCCAATCCTGTCAAATAGTGTAACAACTATTTTTTTTTGGAGCTTATGGCCTGGTTGCTGAAACCTTTAAGCTACAACTTTATTTTTTTCTGAAGACATCATGTGTGCGTTCAGAAATTTATTTTTTGTAAAATGTCTACAAAGTTCAGGTACTGTTATATTTGTTTTTAATTCCCGAATATAATACCTAAGATTTATTATACAGTAAAAACATAAAATCATCGGAAAGGAACTGAATTTAGGGAATAAAAAATCAGTTGGTAAAGGTTATAAGATTAAGGAAAAAAAATCTACAGGTTAACAAAAGTGTAAATGTCTTTTTATAGGTTGTCTATGCTTTTTTTTTGATAAGCTATTCATACGTAGTGGTTATATACTCTTTGAGCTATTGTCTATGTCTCAAAAGTTCAGGCACTGTTATTATATTTGGTGGTTTTATGCGAGTGCACATTTTAATAAAAAGATGAGGAAGTTCTTATTCCAAGGATTCCGATGATCCCTTTATGATGATCCGATATGCCCTTTGAGTTTAAACGAATTCAATTCCCGATTCGTCTTGCCTTTGCCATGACGATCAACAAATCACAGGGCCAATCCTTGACTATTTGTGGCCTCAATCTAGAAAATGCATGTTTTTCTCATGGTCAATTGTACGTAGCATGCTCACGTGTCGGCAAACCATCCGCTTTATTTGTTCTTGCGCCTGACCAAAAAACAAAGAATGTCGTTTACCACAAAGTGCTTGAATGAAAATCCTTATAATGAATTAATCCGGGCTTAATTTTTTTTTCCCAATCTGCACAACATAGTTTTCAATCATTTTTTTCTGACATGACTTTGAAGTACTTAATTATTATTTTTTATTTTTTTTTATTTTTATTCTCATTCTGTTTTCATCATCATTCATCATAATAAAATACTTTTTTGTTTCTATCTATATAAATATATTATTTTGTATCATTGTTTTACGTTCATCAAAGCCTAAATTAGTTCAGCTAAAAAGTAACACGACATTCATTGACTGTTAGGCGGTACGAAGTTCGCCGGATCAGCAAGTATATATATAAATACGGTCGAATTGAGAAGCCGTTTGTTAAAAACACAAATTTTATAATAGATATTGAAGGTTATTAATGCGGTTTCAGTTTCATTTTACAGCGCAAGGTTTGAATTTTAAAGCACGACGCTCTATGGAGTGCTTTAATAAAACCGCAAGCTATAAAATGATTACGCGCGAATAATGTATTCAACTTTTTAGACACGGACCCAATTTTGTCTGTTTTTAAAATTCCGAAATTTGAATTGACATGAGGTTGACAGCTCAAGAGCATATAGTCTGTGATTCAAAGCTTGATCGATAGCTAGCTAAAAAATACACCACAAGTTGCACCAAAAATATTAAAATGCCTTTTGAAAGCTATAGGTTTTGTAAAGTGCGGTAAATTTCAGAATGGCAGTACAAATAAAACCAATAATATCTCTATGATGTTCTTGATCGAACTGAAGGTACGGTTATGTACCTTTAATGGTGAGATGATAGATTGAAAATTTATCCTGTAATTTCTATGAGTTTCTGTGCACCTACACTACTTTTGAATAATTCAGTAACAGCTACAGCTTAATTACAATAATTTGTAATTTTTACACCCTTGATATATCAAGTCCAAGTACTTTTCGCCAAATTTTTGATCTGTTTAGAGATTTTGTTTGTCCCAATAAGACAATTTTATACAATTCTTTTCTAATTTGTTTTATGCCAAAATAGTTATTTATGTAGCAAGGGCATAATAAAGATGTTTAATTTCAACGGCAATAGTTTACAAAGGCCGGAGGTTTTCTACAGTTTATATAACGTTTTATATTCTATTTAATATATAAAAATTTAACAAAAAGTTTGTAAATAGTTTACAAGAATGAAACAAGACTGCAATGTGTGTACTCGTACTTGGTTTTGTATCTACGTCAATTTGTTTGTTTATTTATTTAAAAAATAAACGCAAAACGTTTGAACTGCTGAAAATTTCTGAAACAGTAACTGAAAAAGCGTTAAAAACGAATGAGCAGCTTCTTTCAAAAAAAATTAGGACCACTGTACAAGAAAAAGCTCCACAAATTTGAAGACTGGAAAAATAAAATTTCTGTCAAAATTGTCAGCGAAACAGTTATAATAAACTATTTCTAGGAATTGGTACGTATGTACTAATGACATTAGCTAGTATTATCAGGTTGTGGTTTGCTTAAAGAGAAGATCAAAAAAATACCGGTCCAAAACGTCGTGTATTTGTTGCAAAAAAAAGATTTTGCTGTAACAGAGGGAAATATTCAAAGAATAAGCGGCGTTCAATTATTTCAAAAATACATGATCTTGCATTCTAGTCAGACTAAGTATGCTTGCTTTTTTCACAACTACAGTAGAAATAAATGTACCCAGTAAGGTTGTTGGAGTCAATACAATTGGAAGAACTCGTAAGAAAATCGTTTCTGCATTAGGATTATCTGAACCAGCAACTTATACAGAACATTGTTTTCGGAGATCTTCGGCATCATTGCTGGCAGATTTAGGATATCTGCTATGCATACTCTAAAGCGACATAAAGACTAGAAATCTATTGCACGGAGACATGAGGAAAGGTCAACTAAAAATAAAAAGAAAATTGCAACGGAAATCAAAAATAATAGGCTCTTCAGTTGCTGTAGGTTGTACATGTAACGTCGTAGAAAATAATAAGATAATTGCAACAAGATTAAGAGACTTATTAGTGGCAAGTTACGTCACATACACAGATTACGACACAGTTTTATTCTAATTTATACCAATAAATAGTTAAAAAAATTATTTGTTATATTTATTCACTTTGCCGCATTAGCGCGGTAAAAAAATGTATTACCGCACTAGTGCGGTGAACACAGTCATCACAAACTGACACTAAATAGTATATTACACTACAAGGGCAGAAAGTTGAAATCATTGCGCGCCATAATGCCCGAGGCGGAGCCGAAGGCTTCATGGCGCGCAATTCAGGGCTCTCAACTTTCTGCCCTTGTAGTGTAATATACTATTTCTTGCTACTCCAGTCGAACGTACGTGGTTTCGGCTGCGATTCCACGGCAGAAAGTGCAGTGCATGAAAAATACACTTTCTGCCGTGGAATCGCAGCCGAAACCACGTACTTTCGACTGGAGTAGCAAGAAAAATGTTTTTAAAATGTAACACATTACGTAGGGAGATCAGGTAATAGTTATTTACATAAAAGTCAGGAAAATTTCACATCACTGAAGAGGAGCTAAATTGAAATACGAGGCCTTTGTGCCGAGTATTTTAAAGCTCCGAGTCAAGTAAGAGATTTTACTGACGGGTTTTGTATTAAATTTTTCCGGAGATCGTAAAAAAAGACGAAATTTACAAATTTTTGAATTTTTTTTACAAATTCTACGAAAATCAAGTTTGTCAATTTGGTTGGCAACTATAGTTACTAGAGTATCTTTTTTATTTTGCGTCTTGTAAAGTTTTTACAGTACTAGTCCGGAAAACTCAATTTTCCTGCAAGTAAATAAGCAGGAAAATGTTGTTTTCAAGACGATTTCCGGAAAAAAACTTTTTACGTGTTATATAGTTTTTCCGTCTTCTCATAATTTGATTATACCCTTTCATAGAACATACACTTTCTTCTTATGAACCAACCATTTACTGTCAGCCAACTTCTATTTTCCTCCTTATGCTGTCTTTGAAAACTATAATATTTAATTTTTTTGGTTCTTTTTGTCTCTGTTTCCGTGTCGATTTTAAGAAGATTAACTCATAATTTTCTGTTTCTCTAACTCTACAAGCTATTTTATAGATATATGTATATAATAATAATAAATGCCTTTTATTGCTAACTGGACATAAATATACACATTCTAAACAAAGTCAGGAAGCAATGTAAGGCGAAGTTCAGCTGAACAATGACATGCAAAATGCCATCATTCTCTGCTCTTCCACTTAACCCTAAAATACAAGAAAATCAAAAATATCCCTAACAAAATATTAATAAAATTACTAAAATAAAATAAAATAAATGCATTGTTGTAGGCATAGACCGATTCATAATAAAACAATTGTTTAGTTCTAAAACATTAGATGAGTAGTGATAAACTAGATTACATTACTGACCTCTGATGCAACCACTGACGATACTGCTTTTTAAATTGTTTAATACCTAACGCTTTAAGATGTTTTGGTAAATTGTTATATATTTTAACAATGTTGTAGCTAAAAGATCTTTCAAACAAGGCAGACCTGTGTATAGGAAATAATAAAAGATCTTTTTCTCTAACGCTACGTTCTCTAGACCAAAAGACAATCTTGTTGTAGAGGTACCCCGGAGTTTTAAAAGTTATGACCTTGTGAAATAGTGATGCAGTTTGTACGCTAAAACGATCTTCCATGCTCAACCAACCAGCATCAAATAATTTGTGGCTTACATGTTCATACTTTCTTATTTCATATATATACCTTCAACACGAGTTTTGAATTTTTTGAATTTTGTATTTTGTATTTTGTATTGTGGTCTAGACACGTTGAAAATATTTCTGAACAAAAGTTAAAATGAGACAATACTAACGTGTCACACAGACTAATTTATTGGCTAATTGAAAAGTAAGATCTATGAGGAAATAATAACTTTAAGTGGCAATATGCTCTATAGAGACACTTAGTGACATGTTGGCTATATCTGAAAGTATTGTCCATAATGAGACCTAAATTTCGCGATTCCTTCATCTGTGGAATAACTGAAGCATTTATCGTAAGTTCAGGTATAACATTAAATGTTTCACATAATAATTTAGGTCCAAATAGTAAAAATGCCGACTTAGATAGATTTATTATTAGAAAATGTTTTTTTGAGATGCTAGCTATGTTATCTAAGTCGCTATTAATTTTTCGAAATGCACTATCTATGTCGTCTGGAGGAAAACTAAAATACAATTGCGTGTCGTCAGCGTAGTAATGTTTGTTAGAAAAGTTAACACAATCACCGAATAAATTTGTATAAATTTTAAATAGTAAAGGACCTAATATTGAGCCTTGAGGCACACCTTTGTTAATTACAATAGGTTCTAAAACTTTATCACCTAATCTGACCTTTTGGGACCTATTTGATAAATATTTTTTAATGAAAGAAGTAGCTTCTAAGGAGAAACCTACAAATCGGAGAATAGACAATAAAATTTCATGATTGATGGTGTCAAAAGCCTTAGTGAAATCGAGTAAGACTAGACAAGTCATCATTCCTTTGTCAGTAGCTTCTAAGATATCATCTTGAATTTTAGCTAAAGCGGTGGTACAACTGTACCCATGCCTGAACCCAGATTGCATACTTGGTAAGATGTCATATTTAGTTAAATGATCCTGTATTTGTACATGCATGATTTTCTCCAAAAATTTTGAAAAAACTGGAAGAATGCTAATGGGTCGTAAATGTTTGAATTCTTGAGGATCCTTATCTTTCGAAATAGGGATAATGTATGCTTGTTTCCAGACATCTGGAAAATGACTCTCCAATAAGCAAGAGTTGATAATATGAACTAAAAATTGAAGAATATATGGACAAGAGTACCGTATCATTTGTAAAGAAATATCGTCAGTTCCAGGTGCGTTAGATGAAATTGAATCGATCACTTTTGACAATGTACTTTCCGTGATTAGAGAAAATTTAAAATTTGAATCGAAATGAAATTATGTTGAATGCGCATAATAATTAATTGTATCATTTAATAGGGTATCATTTGCCTCCCCCGGTACGCACTCTATAAAATAATGGTTTAGAGAATCGACATTATTCAAGTTTAAATACTTCAGGCTTCTTCAGAATTCTTTACAATTACCTTTAAATAAAACATTGCGAAAAAAAGATTTCTTTTCATTTTTGATAGCTAAATTTGAAAACTTTCGTAATTGCTTATAATAAGTTCTTTAGATTTTTTATATTTTACTTTAGCCCTATCTCTTAATGTCATTAAAAAGCGAATGTTATCTGTGATCCATGGAGCCTGTTTTTTACTTATTTTTACAGTTCTAATTGGGGCGTGTTTATTGTAACATGTAAGCAACAAACCATTTAGATAATTAATTTTATCATCAATAGATGAAGTATAAAAAATGGAGTCAAGATCAACAGAACGAAGATCGTTCAAAAACACTTTTGCATCAAACGTCTTAAAATCTCTATATGTATACATAATCGGTTTGCATACAACCGTACTTACATTTAGTGTACAACAAACTAGATCGTGATCGATATATGTCGAAAAAAAACTGTGTGACAAGCCATTCTCGCTTTCTTAAAATGTGCGTTTGTGAGCCAATTAAAAGCTCGGTTATAATTTTTAAAGTACTTCTATTGTAATATTTTTGCTGAAGTGTTTCAAATCGTTTTGACTGCATTCTTTTTATAATCTTCACCATTATGTTTCTTTATTTCAAATGTCAAGCCACATAAAATAGAAACTAAGCTACGATAAAAAAAAGCTTCTAACTCATCAGTAGACCTTTCTTCAACAAGTTTATATTCTTTTTTCACACAATTGCGTAAATTGTTGCTAAATTGGCAAAGTTGAGTTCACAGTATTGCGAGGTGTATTATTGTTGACAGCATTTTCAATATCTTCATTCAAAGGTTCATCAATAAGCAAGAATTATACAGATACGATAAATACGCAAGTTTGAAAAAAAATTGATTAGTTTACAACTTTGTTATGTAGAAGTTTGCTTAAAGTTGGATGATGCAGGCTAGGTTCTATTTTGTCGCTGAAAAAGTAGAGGCTTTTTTGCTGTGACAAAAACATCACTGTTAATTAGATTTTTAGGATATGGATTAAATTTTCAATAGCAGAAAAATCAAAACATTTTTTTTTCTTTCTGATCTACTATGTGTCGTCAGTAATACCATGTAGTTACGGTAAATATTGTGACACTCATTTTTTTCTTTAGATATTAACTAGATATGATGATTCAATAATTTTTTTGTTTAAAATTTGTAAAAAAAATTATTTAAATATTGGTGTAAAAAACCTAAAATTCTATACTATTGTTTAGCTTTTGTAACATTTACGTTTGTTTATGAGATAAAAATATTTTGAAATAATTAAAACTTTTGTCAATATACCAGCAATATAAATTTAGGTACATATTTGCTTTCTGGTTGGTTTACCGTTAACCACTCTTGAAAATTGGTATATTCATATTTATAACAATCTTAAGCGGTTAGCTTTTGCTACTTAATCTTACAAAACTAGCAGTATTTTTTTTCTAGAAAAATTTGAAATTTCTGGTGTAGAGAGTAATAACTGTGACAAATTTTATATAAGGCAAACGCATAGATCAGCTCAAACCAGATACAGAAAGTATTCGAAAGCATAGCCGAGCACGCTTTTGATAGCAATTGTAATTTTAGCATTAGCAGCTTAAAATTAGTCAAGCAAATAAATAACTATAGACGTTTATTGAAATTCATAAGAATAAAACAAATAGTCTTAACAAAAATAACGGTCCCCTTTTCAGCTCCTTGGACGGATATTTAAAAAAATCTTCAAAAATTTCCTAAACCAGGTAAAATTAAACAAACGATTATTCAGTTTTATTCATCTTCTGATGATGACAACTTGGTGGTCTAAAGAGCTTTCAAAATCTAATAAAAAAAAAATTGATAAGTGGTAGAACTGTGTTAATAGTTTATAGTGCCAAAAATTCTAAAGCAATCAGTTAACTCGTTGAGTAACTTAATTAGTTATTTAATCAAATATGTGCGGTCTATAACAGAATATTCACATTATTAGGTACAATCGGATTTGCAATTTTGTACGGTTATTTCAACAATAAAATGTTAAGCTTTTGTATTCGTTACTCAACTATTAATGAAAACTCAAACAAAATAAAAATATTTTTGAATATAAGTAAGTGTTTCATTTATTTCAATAGCTATATCTATACTATTTTGAAGTTAAAGACGAAGTGGAGGTAAACACTATTACGTGCTCAAACCTGTCTAGCCAGCCAATGAGCGCACTTTCTGCTACGTCATGTGAAGGTTCAACCAATAGAAACGCTAATAATCACCAATCACGTGATCTACATATACTCTTTCTTGTTAGCCTTTGTCCAGTTTTAGCCTTTTAACTTGAAAATACTATAATCGTCTTAATGTATGCAGTTTTATAAAAACGTAAAAACGTAAGATTGCATTAATGAAAAAAAAAGGCAAATCGAGATGGTTTATAGTTATTTACATAAAAATCAGAAAGATTTCACATTACTGAAGAAGAGCTAAATTGAAATACGAGGCACTTTGTGCCGAGTATTTTAAAGCTCAGAGTCAAGTAAGAGATTTTACTGACGTGTTTTGTATTAATTTTTTCCGGAAATCGTAAAAAAAGACGAAATTTACAAATTTTTGAATTTTTTTTACAAATTCTACGAAAATCAAGTTTGTCAATTTTGTTGGCAACTATAGTTACTAGAGTATCTTTTTTATTTTGCGTCTTGTAAAGTTTTTACACTACTAGTCCGGAAAACTCAATTTTCCTGCGCGTAAATAAGCAGGAAAATGTTGTTTCCAAGACGATTTCCAGAAAAATATCTAATCCCAAATTTTTATTAGAAACAATGTATTACCTCATTTCACGTTTCATACTCTATTGAATTTATTGGAAATAATTAAAAATGCATCTGACAGGTATCTGACACAAGAACACAAAGTTTTATGACTTCAATAACAAAAGAACAAAAAAAAATTGTTTTTTGAAATTTTTATTTAGAATTTACATATCAAATTTTGATTAGTTATTTATAATTGTACATGTCTTCCATCCTTTAATTTTTAAAAAATCAACATGTTCTTAAATCGAATAAGATTAAACATTGCAAAGTCTGAAAAATATGCAAAATAAAGACAACTTGATATCAGAAAAAAACGCTGATTACTAGAAGTAATCTCAACAGATAACAACATAATAAAAATTATTTATAAAATTTTACATAAAAAAATCTTAATAAAAATAATTGTTTGGTTCTACATATTGAAGACAACAATTGTTAATTAACTGCAAAATCTGTTAAAAACCGTCAATCTGTTAAAATTTTATTATATTTTGGTCTTTCTGGCTGATTTTCTTCATTTTTCCAAAAGTCAATGTCTTGTTGCTCTGAAAAAGAAAGTGAAAAATAAAAATTACATATAATGTGAAATGTAAAACCTTTAGTTTGTTTATATTGTTTCCATAAATTTTCTTCTATGCTTTGAGTCCATTCGTTTTTTATTTCTGGCGTTTCTGCCTCTAATATAATCGTGGCATCTTTCTGTTTTCTCTTGTATTTCGTGTAGTTTGTTAAGTGAAAAATACACGCTTTATGTTCGCATTTCAAAAGATGCAAATTATTCAATTCAATACTGTCTACGTATTTCATACTTTCATTTTCAACAAGATAATCTTCAGTAAAAACAATTATATCATCAAAGAGGTACACTATTGAAGTATACTTTCGCGGTTTTAATATGGTAAACGTTGCTTTCTTTATAATTTCACCATACAAAGTCAAATCAATATCGCATTCTTTTATTAGATCAATTGTTATAAGATCATTACTTTTTTTCATTACACTGTGTATAACATTCACTGCTTCATTCACATTTTCTACAGATTGTCCAGCTTTTTGCATTTCTTTCTGCATTTCATTCAAAAGTAACAAATACTTGGCAAGTCTGTCTATAGGCGTTAATAAAGAACTTCTGAGCGTAAGGCGATCCTTTAACTCCCTCTCTCTTTCCTGAAAAAATTTTGTCATGATAAAAATTTGCTTCTTATTTGAATAGCTACTTTAATAATGCTATCAAATTCTTCTAAATAAACGTTGGCCGTTGGTTTATTCCTGGAGTAATGAGTATAACATTCAAAATTGTCTCTCCAAATGCAAAATATTTTTATTACATCAACTAAGTTGCTTTTATTTTGTTTTAATAATTCTAAAAAAGATATTGCGTTTTTATAAATAATTTTAATATTGCCAAAAATGCTTGAAATTTTCCTGGCCTGATGGACGCATGTGTTGTACAAAAACGGCATGTAGTTCTGAAAAAAGAAAAAGTTTTTAATTTATCAATTGTTTATTTACAGAAGTAGTAATAGGTAATGGTTTATAGATTTTTTCGACAACTGTCATTTGAAGCAGATTTTTCCGACAACAGGAAACGTACCGCTTGCTGAGAGTTTTTTGTTTCCGCATGGATAACATAGTAAAAAATAGCCCGTCTCAAAATGTTTCTAATTTGTAATGAGTTTAAATAAACGCATTATATGTCAAATACTTGACTCGTTTCAGTTTTTTGCTAAAAAAAAAAATAGTATACAAAAAAGTGATTAGTAGTGAGGAAAGTGATGTTAGTTGGTTTCCACCTCATATTATCAAAGAAACTGCCAAGAATGGCATTTATTTCCTGAGAAGTCCATATAAAAAAAGTTTTTTGTGTTTTTGGACTGGTGCAAGACAAATAAAGCTGGACCATCTTATTCAGAAAATGTGCTAATATTTTGCCGAGACTGCAAAGTAGAAGAAATTATCAAAATAATAGCGTTTTTGAAAAAACAGCTCGTCAGCTATAAAACCAAAAAATCAAAAAAATTTAAAAGAGATGAAATTAATAACTTTTGTTATCTGCAGTACATAAGCATTATCTGATGCTAAAGGTATACATAGAGCTTGACGTCAGAACAAACTCACTAAAATGATAATTGATGACATAAAAGACAATCCAGCGTCTCTAAAGATAAAGAAAAAGACTTGGATTAAATTTCGTTATACCGGAAATATATTGGGCTGCGTCCATTCAATCCAAAACAACACGACAATTTTTTTAAATATAAATATGGATGCGGGTAGCTATACTGGTTACTGTTTCTTACGGCCTTTGACTACTTTACTAGCCGATACTATAAAGAAGAATTATTATTAGAAAACAGGGTGGCAGTGTCTTGCAAAATTTTAACATCAATCGCTAAATCTTAACATTCTAGATCTGCAATTATTGCTTATACTTATTCAAAATTGCCAGAGGCTTACGATATAGTACATTACATACCGTGACAGAAAAGTGTTGCATTTCTGCCAAGAAACTCAGAAAGTAATTAAATTTGATTTTGAGACACAAATGCAACATTTCTTTAAAAATTTGTATACTTTTTTACTCACAATCACTCATAATATTCATTTTTAATTCAATATATTTATTACTTTAAACGTGTTCAAATACACTTAAAAAAATCTATTTACCAAGTTGTCATAACCGAAATTAACAGTTATTTAAAAAAATGCTAGGGTTGTGTTTGTTTTTGAATACTTAAAAAAGCTTTCAATTGTCTAATAGTGACTCTAATGACACACAATTAATTCCCCCGAAGTTATTGCAAACTGCAGCAGAAGTTACAAACTATCTGATACCAGAAAAAAGTTGCGAGCGGTATAGAAAGACTTATAAGACTTACATGAACTGAGCCAAATTACAAAAAACAAACCATTTATCCGAAAATGTTTTATTGGCATATTTTCATAATTTTTCTACGTTAAAAAAAACCAACACATGCTGGGCTGTGTATTCAATGCTCAAATGTACACTAAAGTTACAGAAAAAAATTGACATACTAAAAGTATTCCCAATCCCAAGCTTTCCTTAAAATTCATAAGATCATAGATCGTTGCTTGCTGTTTGCTACGTACAGTGTAATTAAGTAGGCTAGGTTTCTCCCCCCGAGAAAAGAAGTATGCACATTACCTACCTTTTACAGGTTCGCTGTTATTCAATTACAATACTGATTGAAAGTCAATCTTTAATATTATATTATTAACAATAATAATAGTGCATAATAAAATAGTCTAATTAATATTGTATTTCAAATGGTGTTTTTATTAAAATTGTAATTTAAATGTTTGTATTTGTATCTTAATAAAATGCTCAGTTGTCGAAAAAATACTATGCATATTTTGAGCTAAAAGCGCTTCAAGACGTTAATGAGATTAAATTATAAGTACTTTAAACTACTTGTAGTGATATAACTATCAAAAAAATAAACTTTAATGAAGAAAATAATCAAAATGTCGTTCATCGACTTCAAGGCATTTGCTGACTTTTTAAACAATTTCGTTACTAACATTCGTCAACATTTGAGGTGTATTATTAATTTCATAAATTTTGTTAACTATTGCCTGACACGACTCATGAAGCTTATTTAAGCAATGTTAAAAAATCAAGTTCTTTAAAAAGAGCCACAAACATAAGGCACATGAAGTTAGATCGCAGAAACCTAAAAGGTAAGTTATGACTTTATTTCGGCTGATAATTGAACGATCATAAACTTTTTGTATTATATTCAGTCTTGTAAGTGGTACGTGAAGTGCCACCGTCTTGCTGAAAGTACCCGTCTACAATTTTATCGTCATGAAAATGGCTGTAAAATCTCTCGTGGCATCTTGCAGCAGTCAATGTTCCATTAGAAACAAAAATTACCCAATAATTCTGCGCTTTGCAATAGCAGCCCCACTCCTTTTTTTTAAGGTGTTTTTTTAATTTTAAAGCCTCTTTAATAAAACTAGGTTTTTCTGAACTCTACATTCAATTATTTTATGAGTTCATTATATATTTTGATAGTTCACATAACTACCTAAAAAATGAAACCAGGATTCATTCGTAAAGAAACTTAAGTTTGACATAATTCTATTTAAAGGGTTAATAAACCAACGACAGTATTGAACACGTACAGGATAATTCACAGGAAAGAGTTGATGTACCCCTTGCAGACAATAGGGATACAAATAAATATCCTTTTTTAAACTTTTGTGGCAAGTGATGGTTGACAATTGAACTTGTTGTGAAAGTCGACATAGAGATATTCGTGGTGGTCTTTGCATTATTTGCCTTACATTTTTGATAACCTTCTGTACTCTTTTTAGGGAAACCACAACTCTTTTTACGATCACACACGAAGGAGTTGAATAGATGAACAAAGTTAAATGTCCACACTGCATCGTGAAATTGTTAGCAAAATGCTCAAAATCAAGCTAAAATTAATTATTGCCATTCACTATTAACTCGGTGGCCGTCACGAAATAAAAATTTCCCTACAAAAATTTTCTGTTTTATAAGAAAACTTTTTTAAATTCAGAAATTTTGTGATTATTTTGACATTTAAAGCCATTGCTTTAAAAATTATGGTCCGTCTACACCAATTCATAAGCGTGGCCATCTATGACGCCAAATTTTAAAAAACATCCGGCAAATAACTACTCTTTCAAAAACAACGCCTCTTTTATATAGTTAAAATCATCTTATAAAAGATGATTTTAGTATTAGGAAAAATTTCTTAATAATATTACTCTTTTACCTCAAAAAAATGCAGTACAGACTGCACGAAGCAGCCTATTAAACTCAGTTCTCAGTTTTCACGTATTGCTACTTATTGAAAATTACAGAAAAGATTACAAATTTTAGTCTTTCACAAAAAACCTGAAATGGCTAAATATGTTTATTTTTATTAAAAGTACTCTTACTTGAATGACGTTTTGAAGTCGTGAAACATAATTTTCTTCTGTATTAATTAATTCTTCAATAAGACCATATATTCTAAAATTTAAAATTTTATGATGTCCAGTTTTTATATAATACTTTACCTTTTCAATGTTGATGGTGTTTCTGAAGGTTTTTCTTCTTCAAGAGAAAAATAATCTAAGCATGAATAAACACTTTCACGGTAGCTGCCATTGTCATTAATTAGAAGGTAATTATTTTCGTAAAAATTTAAACTGCTTCCATTAGGTTCACCGCTCCATTTGTTATCTTCATCATTTTCTGTAGTTATTGCTGAATAAATTATTTTCAACACTGAAGATTCATTTATTGGCTTGTTAAAAGTTTCCTCCGCGAGCTTATCAATATCAAAATCATTATAAACATAGTCATCGTCATTGTCAGATTGTAAACGTAAAGTTGCATCTTTAGACAAATTAAAATAATTAGGCGTAAATATGCTAATAACAGCACTGCTGTTTTTTGTATTAGACTCGTTCAAGATATGTGCAGTAGACTCTTGAATTCCTTTAATACTGTTAGACTTTTTTAGTCCATTCGTTTCTATATCAACGCCGTTGCTTGCATTTTTAGACTTTTTTAGTCCATTCGTTTCTACATCAACGCCGTTGTTTGCATTTTTGGCTAAGACGTTATTTGTCTTAGATGCACTAATGCCAACACGACGATTTTTAACAACTGTATTAGTAGATATGTTCACAATATTTTCGACAACAGATTTATTATCATTATTAAATTTTCTTACGTGATTATTATCCAGGACGCTGTTTCTTTCTGGTAGTATTTTCTTAGTTTTGATGAAATTAGAACGGTCATGTTTATTTTCTTGAATTAGCTGCTCAAAAAACTTTATTTTATTTACAACCATACTAATAATTATTGTAGAAGTTTAAAACTGTATATCTTAAATGCGATTAAACTATGACTAATGTACGGTATAAATAATAAACACAGATAAAACGCTGATAATAATCTTTATTGATTGAATTGAAGAGTTTTTTAGAATTAAATTATTTTGTGCTAAAATATTAATTAATATAAACTACTTTAGATTGAATTATATGTGAAGTACTTGTATTCTTATATCGTGTATTTTGCGTTAATTAAAATTTTCTAAATATATAGCTATTTATCTATATATTTATCTACCTATCTATCTATCTAATCTATCTCTAGAATAATATATTTACAAAATGTCAGAGTCAGTCAAAATAAATATTTTAGCACTGACAAATGTTAATCAACAGTAACATTGGCGTTTGTTCCGGTGTAGATTGGCGTTTATCCTGAAAAAGATGTTGAGCAAAATTTCTCTTAAACTTCTTAAACCCGATCCTATTTTTTTTTAAATTGCATTTCCACTCAAAAACATTAAACATAAAAACAAAAACCTTGGATAACTGAGGGCTTAAGAAATTTATCAAAAAATATGCGTTCGGTACTTGACATTAGATAGTTTACTAATAACGCCGACATTTTAAGCTATATTTTCAGATACAGAATCACAGATTTAAAGCTTTTTACTAAAGATCTCCACTACAATTATCGCTTATCAAATGCTAAAAATGTGGCAAAAAAAACGTGGAATATAATTAACAAGTTGCGGAACAAACCACGCACATCTGTCCCATCAAACTCAATTTAAAGGAATTGAGTGATTAATTTGTAAATGTTTTAAAAAACTTATTACATAACATAACTTCTTCAAAAAACTTCTCTTCACACTTTTCATCTGCAGACATTATTAAAAGCAGCTTTTATTTAAGACCGTTTTATTACTTGGTGGTAGTGGAAACAATAAATAGTATAAAAAGCAAATTCTTCATCAGCAGTGATGACTTATCTATTAAAATATTTTTGGTTTTCTCTCCTATAGCCTTTCATGCCTTGTGTAGCCTAATAAATGACTCTTAAAAACGGCGTTTTTCCACAATGCTTGAAAATTGCTATAATTATTCTTTTGCAAAAGGAGAATAATGAAACTAATGTATGCAACCAATTGACCGATAGCACTTCATCCGGTGCGCTCTAACATTCTAAAGTCATTGAATGCTGGATTTTCTCTCTAAACATCACATACTATCTTCTACTTAGTCTATGCTTCTAGTCAATTCGGGTTCTTAAACAAAAAAAACCTAAATGATGCCATGTATTCACTACTCAGCAGCATCTACAGCAATCTCAATAATCATTTGCATACAGCTAAAGCTTTTGAATGTGCAAGTCATGATATACTTTTGAACAAATTGGATTTCGACGATATTCGTGAGGTTCCGCTTAAATTGTTTGAAAATGTTACCTGTCACAAAGACGTCAGATAGTAAAATTAAAACAAATCTAATTCAAACTGTAGGCAATTAACATTAGAGTACCTCAAGGCTCAGTTTTGGGTCCAATTCTATTTCATCTTTTTATTAATGACATCACTAAAGTTAACTGACGACACTAGTTTTGCGTGGGGTGCTTCTAACAGCCAGTCTTTACATTCGTTTGTTTTAAAAGATCTTATTAAAATAAAAGCTTGGAACGATTCAAATAAACTCGGTTTTAATGCTCCAATAATAGTAATATTGTTACAGAAAACTTTATTATTACAATAAGCAGCAACACAATCAAGGCTGTTGTGTTTGCTAAATTTTTAAGACTTATTATTGATTGCAAACTTAAATGAACTAATCACATTAACTTGTCGAGAAAAAACTATCTTCTGCATGCTTTGCAATCAGATCTGTTTCAAAAAATCTTGATACTGCGAAATTATCTCATTTTGCTTTATTTTTATCCCATTTTTGCTACGGGTTACGGTTTTAGGGAAGTTGGATTCAGCAAAATTTTGAAGTTATTTTTAAAATGCAGAAAGAGCAATCGGATTTATGTGCAGACTGAAACAAAAAAACCATTGCAAACCCTATTTTAAAAAACACAAAATAGCTACGACACCGACTGATCCTAAGTTTAGATACATGGTAAAACAATTTTTGTTGGTAAGACCTTATTACACCATTGACAAATGTTTTAATGAAACATTTTAAGTCTAATTATTATTGTAAGTATGAGTAACTATATATTTAGCTCTCTGGACCTGGTAGATTTTTGATCTACTTTTTTTTTGTTCTATGTATTTATCTATGTTTAACTTGTTCTCGTCGACTTTCAATAATAAATATTATTGTTGCTGGATTATTTTGTTGTAATTTTATTTAATAATATGTGTATTTTTTAAATTATTTAATTATAATAAAATTTGTTAATTGTTATTTCAAAGCTTTGTTCATACAATTTGTAATTTTTTATTGACAATAAATCATTATTCTATCCATCAATCTATCTGTTCTATCGTTTATTATCTAATTTTACACGATTTTTTTTTAAATACTGCTTAATTAGCTATACAAACAAGCAATGAAACGTTGCAATACGTTTATTTACGTAGTGCAACTACGTGTGTTTACGCAGCATACGTAAACAGTCTGCGTACCTACTGTTGCACTGGTTGACTGAGTCAATATCAAAAAGCGGCAATTTTTATTAATATTGCTTTAGCCTTTGATTGATATTTTCTAGCGTTCAATTGTTTGTAACCAGCAGGAAGCTAATTGAAAAATTTTGCTTAATAATAATTGACTACATTACGCAATTTTTTCATCAACGCGTAAGAACTTATCTTGTAGCAAGAATTATAATGTTTTGTTTAATAAAGCTTTTACAACAAAAAATCTTGCTTAAAATAATTATTAGAATTAGTAGCGTTGCTCACAAGAAAATAAATAAAAAATACTTACAATAAAAAGTTTAAACATTTTTATTATTATGTATTATGACACAAAAAGTCACACGTCTGGAAACTGTTTTGCAAGAGCTCGTAGTTTAGAAGCTCTAATCCTCAAAATAACGCGCTATGCCAAATGCTAGTCTTCTGTCTCCTGCTCTAAATAACTATTATTTTAATGTTTTTTGTCACATAAACAACGAGATAGTAGTTGATCGTAGACGCTTTTAAAAGTTTTAACTGCTTACACCTAATTTTCTTACAAAAAACATTTTTGCAAATACTTTTTACGGAACACTTAAGGCGGCAATTGAAAAATTTCTAAAAAACATTTGTGCTTTTTACAACTGCATCAATATATAATCTGATATTGTATTTGAGATCTTGTTTCTTTTGCCTTAAAAGTGTTGCATTATTTTGATTTATTGTTTCTGATTTAAAGATTTTTTGTAAAATTTAAAAAAAAATCAATTAACTTTCTTTTTTTTGCAACTTTTATTTTTTGGTTTTTAACAGTGACGCAAAAAGAAGTTGATTTTAGTTGTGTGTTAAGGATTTAACTTACATTTTTTTTTCGGTTCTATAAACTTTTTATCAAATACTTTTAACAGAACACTTAACGCAGCAAATAAAAATTTTGAAAAAGATTTGAATGCTTTTTACAACTGCATCAGTATAAAATATGGTATTATATTTAAACTCTTGTTTTTCTTGCTTTAAAACTGTCGCTTCATTTTGATCAAAAAAATTTTGATTTAGAATGATTTGCTAAAATTTAAAAAATATTCAATTGACTTTTTTTATACTTTTTACTTTTTGGTTTTTAAAAGTGGCACAAAAAATAGTCGATGTTATTTGTTGGTTAGAAGTTTAATTTATCTTTTTTTTGGTTTTATTAACGTTTGCTTCATTTTTTAGATTGTTACTGAAAAAACTTTTCAGTCAAGTTTTTTACTTTAATATTAACCGTAACTTCTTTTATATTTTTTTTTGAGTTTTGGGATTATAATAATCAATTGACATAAGCTTTTAAATTTTTTTGTGTCACATAATAATTAGGATACCACTGTTTTTATGCGAATTGTTCGCTTGTAATTTCAATTGGCAATTCACTATCTTTTGAATGTCAAATGTGGTTCAAAGCTAAATAAGCAAAGCGCTTGACTTCATCAAAATTTACTTTTGACATCGCCAAGGCTACAGCATTTTTTAAAACTACGTTTCTAATTAATGAGATACTTATTTCTTTCTTATCTATTGTTTAGCTAAACTTGAAAATTATAATACCTACTTGGTTATCAGAAAATTTCAATCTTGGTATTTAGAAGCTTCAAATATCTCAAGTTGAAGTGTTTTAGATCAGTATTTTTGATAAAAATGGGATAAAATCATATTGCCTACTAGGTAATCATTACTTAATAGTTGATTATAATAGTCTTTATTTTGTACTTTGTTTTTTGGTAGATAATATTTATCCAATGAGGGCAAACTTTGAAACTGACTACTCTCAAGTTTTAATATAAAGCACGCTACTGATGTTTACTTTAATACTTTCTAAAAGAAAAAGAAAAAAACCTCTTTCTAATTTGGTACTTTAAGAATTTGCCTATTACTTCCATAAATATAATCTGAAATTAAATATTTAATATTATAAGTGATTGAATTTTTAAAAAATCTAATAATATAGGTACTCAAGATTAATATCAGTTTTTATCAACTATATCGTGTCTAATAAAAACTTTAAATTTTTTTGGGATATGCAAAACAAACCTTTTACAATTAGATAATATATTTATGAAGACGACTAGAATCCACTTGATCTATTGATCAAAAAATAAAGAACGTTGTTTTGTGATACCGTGGTCATTAAAATTAAAACAATGTATTTAGCGTCTTTATGTGTTAGCATTACATATTGTACTACTATTATGAATTGCATACTCTACCCGTTTAACAGTTTACTATGCTTCGGCTTTTGGCAAGACGAATCGGGCATTTTCAGAATCGCATTTAAAACTCTCCCTTTCTATTGGTTAAAGTTTAAAGCAATGTCTCGTTTACACACCACAATTTTATAAAATAGCTGTGTCATCAAGACTTGTCAATTTATTCAAACCTCACTTTTGCCTGTCAAACAGAACTTTTTCTTAATGACGTTTTGTTAAGAGCGCAAAGCTTGTTTTCCATGACAACTAATGTCACATTTTCCTCCACTACTTTCAGTAAATTTTACTTTACAAAGTAAAGATAGACGCTACAGCGTCTATTTTAAATATTTAATTTTTTTGAAGATTTGTTTGACAGCTAGTTCTAACCAAAAAATTGTCAGTTTTTAAAAATTTGAAAAAAACAGAGGTAAAAAGGTGCTTTCTTGTAGATCGCGGGCAAAGTTTATAAACCGAGCCGTAACCAAGATTTGTAATTACCCAAAGTCAGCAAGGGCACTTTTTTACCATGATTTGAATAATATTTTTTCCCTTCCAACACAACTTCGTTGTAAGAAAAAATCTTTTTCTAATCCGTTAAAAGTGTTCATCTAACCGTAATCACGCAATTTTTATAATGACACTGTACTGAACCCTCCTTAACTGATAACAGAATCAGCAGTAGGTCAAAATGCCATCATTTTATCAATTTTTATAATGACATTATACTGAACCCTTCTTAACTGAAAACAGTATCAAAAGTAGGTCCAAATTCCTTCATGAAAATTTTGTGCTTTGCTATTGCACCTAAGTAAAAAAATTTTTTTTGTTGTCTGTTTATCAAAAAGTGAAAAAGGTAAATGCAAAGAATTGATATATTACATGTATATCATTGGTATACGTTTGCGACAAAAAGACGCTATTGTGATAACTTGGTTGTAATCAGCAATAATTTTTTTTCATATTGGAATTGTATCAGCTTTTAGTTTTTGCAATAAATTTTCTTCCTATTATAATCGTTAAAGTTCAAAGCTCAGAAAGCTTTGATATTTATTGCGTTTTCAACCAACGTTCAAAATTTTTTCTTTTCTTGTTGAGATAGAAGACACTAATTCTATTACTAGCTTTGAAGAGTGGCATAAAATAAGGAAAAGAAAAGTACTAGTAGAACTCTACGACTGGAAAGCTGAAAAAAAAAGTAATGACAAATAAAAAAAATGTTGAGGAAAAAAACAACTAAGAACATCTACATAAATGATGATTTAACAAACAGGGAAAAAAAAGCCCTTTTGAACTTTTCAATTTCAAAAGAAATTGAGAGAAATTGCGAAAGAAAAAAGAAGGCAAGGAATAAGAGCAAAAGTTAGATATAGAAAAATATGCATAAAAAAAAACACACAAATAGAATAAAAAAAAACTAAAACTAATAATTAAAAAAAAAAAGTTTAAGGAAACAATGAAGAAGACACAGGCAAATGTAAAACAAAAACAGAAAAGACTAACAGAGCAAAACAAATAAAAAAATAAACAACAGTATAAAGAGGGTACTATATTAGAATGTAGAGAAGTTAAAAGAAAATAAGAAAAATTTTGGAATTACGGAAAACTTTTTGACATAGTGAGTTTAGTAGAAACATAGATAGAAGAAAAAAACTAGAAAAAAATAAAAAGTAGACTACCAAGACAATTCAGGTGAGAATGTCAAGAAGCAAAGAAAGAAAAAAAAAGGGAGAGCAGCAGGAGAAACAGTTTTAACGAGGGTAAAAAAAAATAAGAAAAAATCATGAGAAGAAATAACAAGAAAAACTCATGAAGAAAAATATCGAAATAGACAAAAGGTGGTAAAAAAATCATAATGATATACAGAAAAGAGATGAAAACAATAAGAAGCATAGAAGAAACAGTAAAAAAAATACAGAAAAATGTATACTTATGAGAAGGGACTTTAACAAAAAAATAGATAACAAAAGAGCTAAAAATTGAGAAGAAGAAAAAAGGATGAGAAAAGAAAAACCAAAGATAAAATAAGAAAGAGAAAAATTTTATAAAATGGTTAGACGAAAAAAGATAGATATTGAATGGTAATATAGGTAGGGTAGGATAGGGAGGAATCAGTGATAGATGGAATAACAAATGAGAAACCGTGGAGAAAAGTAGAAGACTTAAGAATATGGGACTGAATAGAAAGCTTCCCAGAGAGATAAGCATAGAAGGAAGACAAAAAACACCAAAAAGAAGAAAGTTGGAAAACAAAGACAGATCAGCAAAAAGTAATAATTAAAGTATGAGACGAACAAAGTGTGAAAGAATACGCAGAAAAGCTAGGAAATGTCAATTTTGAGATGCAAGAGGTAGAGAAGATAAAAGTGTAACTGAAAGAAATTTTAGAAAAAGCAACGAAAAAATAGAAATAAGCAAAAAAGAAAACAGAACAGAAAAGAGAAACAAATAGTAGAATAAAAAATACTATCACCTAAAAAAAAAAACTACAAAATACGAATAAGAAAGAAAAAGTGAAGAAGGGATTTTAAGAGAAGAATTGTTATGTGTGAAATCGTATGGATGTATGGAGCAGAAATCTGGGGCAAAAACAGAAGGAAATCAAGAGGGTGCAAGAAAAGTATTTGAGATGGGTGCTAGGAGTGGACAGAGAAACTCCTGGGTATATAGTAAGAGAAGAATGTAAGAGAAACAAGCTGAGAGTGAAAACGAGAAAAAAGGCCACTAAGTTTGAGAATGGAATGAATAGAAGGAAAGAATGTAGATTATTAAATAAATGTAGGAAAGAAAAGAAAATAATCACAGAGATTAATGAGAGGGAGAATTATATTACAGAAAAAATAGATATGCGAGATAACGAAGTGAAAAGATCAAGAACAGAAAGCAAATGAATGATCAAAAAAACGTGTGAAAAAGACAAAAATACAAAGAGACTGTGGAGGATGTGTTATGAAGAAAGAGAGACAATAAAGCGCATGTGGAATGAGTGCGCATGAGAAATAAAGCGGAAAGCAAAAAAATACTGAAAGAAAATGAAAGGAAGATAAAGTGTATGAAAGAGTTATGAGAGAAAATAGAAACAAAAACAGGAAAAGAGAACACAAAAGAAGAACAAAAAGAATAGGATAGAAAAACTTTGTATAATGGAATAATAATGTAGGTGTTTTAAGCCTGTATAAGCAAAAATAAAGTATCTAAGTTTTGCTAAAAAACACAGGTTAGGATAAACCTGCTTCTTCATGCTTCTAACATATTTGCGAGGCAATTCGGCACCCTTAAACCTGATAGATAAACGTTTTTTTTTTAAATAAGTTGCTTTTATAAAACTTGTATACGATTTACAGAGTTCTGAAACATACCTATATACAATTTTTTGTTATTTTGCACCATTTTCTCTTACATTCTCTTCCTCCTATTAGTAAAACTACTTTAGGTTTTATTATTTGCAGTTGAGAGATATTTTTTAAATTCTGTAGATCTTATTTTCCTTTTGTACACCGTTTTGTCTTCTCCAGTCAGAATAGCGTTAGTTGTTAAACTTAATTAAAATTTAAATTGGTTTGTCTATTTTGTACAATTGATGTAACATGTAATACCGGTTAAATAAACAAATAATACAAAAAAATAAAATTATTGGTTAATTTATTGTGCTATCCTATCACGCATTAGTTTCTACGTTCTTTCTCACGCATTTTTCAATAACATTAACCCATATATTCTTCTCAGAGGATGACGTTGCTTCTAGCTTATACATAGATGCTTCTCGATTTTGTGTTCTTTCATAAATAGACTTAATTGTTAAACACAACACTTTTGAATTATCCTCAGTTTTCTCCAACGAAACGTTATTCATCGTGAAATGAAATAAAAACAAAAATAAAGACTTAGTTTTCTGAAAGAACTGTGTAGTAAAGTAAAATTACTTATTGTTAAATACCTTTGTAAATACAATTACTTTTTCAAAAAGGAACACCATAAGCTTTTTTTTTCTTTCTTCTCTTGGTTGCCGGACTAAAAACATGTCTTGCTTCAAAAATAAGCCTACTTTTCCTAAATAAATATTTGACTTGATTATTAAGTCTTTCATCATGAAATCATTGGATCGTAGAATTACATCTCTAATGTTTTCAGTAGCAGCGATAGCGTCTTCCTGGCATTTGGAGCTGGGTTCGGCTAAATCCTCAATTTGTCTCAGAAACGCTACGTATTGGGATAAACGCAGTGCAGGAGCGGATAGACGTTTTTCAAAAGGTACGCGATCTTTAAGTTTTGCACTTATTTTCTTAAACAATAGTAATTAGGCCAATTTTTAACAAAATAAAATCATTGAAACTTACAAGAATTTTATTTTGATTTTTTGTGACAAACCAATCTGCTTTGCTTTTAAGTCTAATGTATTGAACATAAGTATCAAATAATTCATCCTAGAAGAAAATTATTTCATTACATTACATAAAAGTACTAAAATCTAATTAATCTATTAGGTTCAAGCCTTCCTGTCCTGGAGGCACAGCAAATTTCCTGGATTCAAAAATCACCACCGTCTTTGGCAAGTAATGACAATGATGGATGACAAAATAATTATTTCAATAATATTTTATTATTATTAATATTATTATTATTATTATTATCAACAGCAATATTCCAAAGTTTACTATTGAGAACTTGACATTTTATAAACTATTTCTTAACATTCAAACAACAAGAAATTCAAAATAATTTAATAGCAAAATTCTTACCAAGTTTAACATTACTTTTTTGAAAATTAGATGTTGCGCTAATGGAAAATGTCAACAACTTTTAGCACGATTGTATAGCCGTTTAAAAAATTAAGTAAACCATAATTATTGTACAAGGTGGTTCTAATATAACTCTGCAAAGAAATGCAGTGATATGTTAAATATTTTCAACAAAAGTTTTTTTTTGTAGACATAAAAATAATTGAAAGTTTGATTAAAATGTGCTGTGTGCTAGTGAGTTAAGCTAGTAAAGGCCAATTCTCACAACTTTAATTGAAGCAATAATAACTTTTTTTGCAGAGTTATATTGGAACCACCGTGTATACATAATTACATATTTGACATCTAAATAGCCATCTACAGCAACTGTATGTCTTTGAGCTACAAAAATGTTTTGATTTGTTAGAGGAATGACCTCAAATATAAAATAAGACTTTTGTAGATTAATGTCCAAAATAAGCATTTTAAAAAGTTTTCTAAAAGACATTGTTATACAATTTTTTTAGAAAATTGATTAAAAAATAAATAGAAGATTTTATTACAGTTTTTTAAAAAGCCTAGATAATCAGCAACTTTTTAGACTTACGTATTTCAAAAAAAGTGCGACCAGTTTGTCCAAATCATGAATCACTTTCATGTGCTGTAAAAAATCTTGCGTTTGGAAGTACAACTGTTCAATGACCATAAATTGTTCCGGATATTTGTTTCCAGAAAACCATGTGCGTATTTTTTTTATACGTGGCAAATAGTTCTAAAAATGTTTTTGTTATTTTTTCGACAATGGCACTTAAGTGAAACCTACGGTAACTAAATAAGATAACTCAAGACAGTATTCCTCTTCACTTATTACCATATTGTCTTTAATTGCTAAAAGCCTATTTAAAATTAAAAAAATTATCAAAAGCGAAGAATCGGTCAAAAAGCCTTACGTTGTTGCGTTTGTGGTCGAAATTTGGTGCTCGTTGTGAGGTCGAGATATGTTGTGCTCTTCTGAAGTTGTAGAACTTTCTCCTAAATCAAGATCTTGGACAGAAAAACCACAAATATCCATCATGTTTAAATACAGCGCTTTATTATCTTCCTCTTGTTCATTGTACTCGACCTCTTCTAAAAACGCAGATGTGAGAGAAAAAAAAGTAAAATCAAAGCATAACTCACCATCTGAAGCACTGTCAGATGTGTAACCATCGGATTCTTCAACTTCATTACCACTTTCTTGAAGTGCATTTTCCAACTCACCAATGTCAAATTGAATAGGCAAACTCTTTCCAAATGCTATACAAAATTAAAAACAATTTGTAAGTGATGTCATTTGAGCTTATAGGAAGCTCACCTGACATCTTTAAAATCTTTAACACTTTTAAACTCTTCGAATAATGCCAGGCATCACTTAAATGTCATTTTCTCATTTAATTAAAAGATTTTAAAGAATATACTCCTAAACAAATGTATTCTGCAAATGTATATCTTTTGATAGTAATAGATAAGTTTTTGGATAAGTAATTTATTGCGGATAATCACAAGTTTGACAATCATTAAATAATAATAATTGATAATAAAATATAATATTGTATTTTTGTATTTTTTGATAATTATGTAATAAGCAATTGTTATTTATCTAAGAATTTTGATAAAATTCTTTATTATGAAAATTACACATCTATTTCTTAAAATAATTATGTTGGGCAATTTGTATGTGACACTATATGTATAATATAGACATTTATTTACATATTATATTAATCGATGAAATTTTGTCCAGGTTGCTATCCCTGCTCTATTCGTAACCACACTAGCGTTGTAGCTCCATCCTGCTAAAACCATAGTTGCGGATGGTTTTCTACGGCTGGCCTTAAAAAAACTTTTAACATTGTCCGATATTGAACGTCAGTGATAGAAACAACAACACCGTGTTCTTTTTCAGAAAACTATAAGCCAATTACCTTTTTCCACAAACATTACACTTAGTTGGATGTAATTGTCGCTGTTGAACTACTCTTAGATTTTGCACAGCTAAATTGTTGCTGGTAATCTGTCGGTTTCAATTCAAAATTCTCTGCCCTTTGTGAGAAGCTAAACTGTGTCAAACGTTTTCAAGTTAACCTTTTTTCATCTTTTCAAATTCTCTATTGTATTATCAAAGACATATACGGCTGGCGTATTTTATAGCTTTATATTACTTATCACTGATTTACACGTTCAATTATCGACCATCGAGCGGACCAGTGCAAAAAACACTGTCAAATACCGTTTACATATATGCAAGGTTTCATTGCGTGTTTTGATAGGTAATTAAGCGATGCTAAAGAAAAAAACTATTGCCCCAGAAAAGTGAATTAAGCTTACCATACCCGTTTAATATTGTTATCTCTGTGCACAGATTATCGTCTGCTGGCACCGGAAAGGTTTGTTACCGCCTCGTGTTGTCAAAAATTGCAACAAAACGGTTTATTCTTGACTCTAAAGGTCCCACCCGCACGTTAAAATCTCGACGGCATGTACGCGGAGTCAAAACAATAAACCCTTGATTTGAAAAATATGGTTTAAGGATTTGAGCACGTTGTTCCATTGTGTACCGTTTTATTTTGAATTCTCTTAAATCTTCTTAAAAAAATGCAAGAAAAAAAATTAATAAAATTAATGATAATAAAGTTATAAGGATATTAAACCTTGTCGGTAATTTTGGGCTATCCTGTCTATTTGCGCTTGCAAAAGACACAAAGTGTTCAACAAAATTTTTTAAGCAAGCAAGGCTTGATTATTAGAAAGCAAGCATTTTGTATATTTTGTCGAGTGAGTGAGTTTGGTAGAAATATTTTTGATAAAACGTATTTTGCATTTAGTAGTAAGCAAAAAAATAGAAAACAATCTTAAAGAAAGAAGAATGTTGCAGACAACTTAAAAAGCTAAAAAAGAAAATGATGGCAGAAATAAGATTTTAAAGCAATGCGTAGACGTATGAAGCACATAAGATGAGAGAGAAATTGTGAGAGAGTCTAGTAATATAAAAAAAATGTATATAAAATAAAAAAAGAGAAAGAAAGAAGTGTAAAATAAGTATTAAATGATATATAAACAATAAGAAAAATTAAAAAAAAAAAATTGTCTGTGTCAGCTCCGACTTACGGCTGGAGTTTACTTTTTAAGAACGATTATCTTTGAACAGCCACAAAAAAGGCTTACTCGATGAAAAAAGACCGATATAAAGAGTAAATAAACGCATTCATAAAAATTGTTTAAAAACTGACCTACCTATATATTTTTATGTAATTTACATTTTTTGACTCCCTCTTGACTTGTTTAAATATCAATTAGAATCTAAACATTTAGATCAATATTTATATTACAAAAACTATATATAAAATAAATTATAAAAACCTTTAAAAAATTATAGATAACCAAAACAAAATAAAATTTTTCATTAAGTTAAAGCATTTGCCGTAGAATTTATTGTTCATTTTAAATTAAATATTTAATTATAGATATGTATAGCTCATTTATAGATTTATATAAAATAAATTAATAATTAAATCTATATATATAAAAGAAAGTCGTGTTTGTTACAACACTTATAACTCGCGAACGGCTGGACCGATTGCCATGGTTTTTGATTTGTTGGATTTGTTTCCGTCCCGAATGGCAGAATACATCTTAAAAACAATGAAAACTCGATATGTGCAATAAATACACATTATCATTATCATTTCAATATATGCTGATTTGTTTATTACATGTCAAACATTTGTTGTCCAATCCTGTCGAATAGTGTAACAACTATTTTTTTTTTGGAGCTTATGGTCTGGTTGCGTAGACCTTTAAGCCACAACTTTATTTCTTTCTGAAGACATCATGTGTGCGTTCAGAAATTTATTTTTTGTAAAATGTCTACAAAGTTCAGGTACTGTTATATTTGTTTTTAATTCCCGAAAATAATACCTAAGATTTATTCTACAGTAAAAACATAAAATCATCAGAAAGGAACGGAATTTAGGGAATAAAAGATCAGTTGGTAAAGGTTATAAGATTAAGAAAAAAAATTCTACAGGTTAAAAAAAGTGTAAATGTCTTTTTATAGGTTGTCTATGATTTTCCTTGATAAGCTATTCATACGTAGTGTTTATATACTCTTTGAGCTATTGTCTATGTCTCGAAAGTTCAGGCACTGTTATTATATTTGGTGGTTTTATGCGAGTGCACATTTTAATAACAATGCCGCGTCCTAGAAGATCTAATCTTTCCCAGCGAAGCCCTAATGCAATTAAGCAACGAAATATCACGAGTCAATTATCTGCGAAAAATTGCACGCGTCGATACTTAAAAGAAAATTTGGAAATTTGAAAAAGATGAGGAAGTTCTTATTCCAAGGATTCCGATGATCTCAACGGATATACCCTTTGAGTTTATACGAATCCAATTCCCGATTCGTCTTGCCTTCGCCATGACGATCAACACATCACAGGGCCAATCCTTGACTATTTCTATTTGTGGCCTCAATCTAGAAAATGCATGTTTTTCTCATGGTCAATTGTACGTGGCATGCTCACGTGTCGGCAAACCATCCGCTTTATTTGTTCTTGCGCCTGAACAAAAAACAAAGAATGTCGTTTACCACAAAGTGCTTGAATGAAAATCCTATTAATGAATTAATCCGAGTTTTATTTTTTTCCCCTATCTGCACAACATAGTTTTCAATCATTTTTTTCTGACATGAAGTTGAAGTATTTAATTATTATTTTTTATTTTTATTCTCATTCTGTATGTATGTTTTCATCATCATTCATCATAATAAAATACTTTTTTGTTTCTATCTATACAAATATATTATTTTGTATCATTGTTTTACGTTCATCAAAGCCTAAATTAGTTCAGCTAAAAAGTAACACGTCATTCATTGACTGTTAGGCGGTACGAAGTTCGCCGGGTCAGCTAGTATCTAATAAATACAAAGCACACATGTTTATAAAAAAGTAAAAAAAGATAAAAAAACTTGTTAAGCAATTAACTTATAATAAGGCTTATGGCAGTATAATATTAATAATAGAAAAAATAGAATGTATTGAAAAAAAACCGAATTGAAGAGATGACCAAAAAATGTAGAAAACAAACTAGAAAAAATAAACATAATAAAATTGAATAATGAAAAGACAAAAAAAAAACTAAACAAGATTTAAAAAAATTTAAGAATTAACTATAAAAAAAGAATGTAATTCGTCTTTTCCCAGTCTATCCATTATCGTCGATATTCCCAATATCCCATGGTATATTTAAGTTGCTGAGTGGTATAATAATATGCTTAAGAATTATGTAGTAAGGAGGTAATAACAAAAAATGTAAAACTTCAAACAAGTGATAGAATAAAGCTAACTATAATAAAGCTGTTTTGTCATAAGAACAATAATTATTATTAATACATTTAAACCTTTGTTATCATTTATCGAAAGTACGCATACAAATATCTTCTAATATAATAGGTATTATAAAATTTGTCGTTATCTGCGAAAATTATTAATCTATTTTATCAGAAAACATTGAAAGACATAGTTTGTACCAAATTAAACAATCTCTGATAAACAAGGTAATAATTGAATAAGAAAATGGCACTTAACAGCCGTATTGCGTTTTTCGAAGAATCTAAGCCTATTGAACATGTTGAAAATCTAAACAGATCAGGTAAGTCTATATGCGATATTATTTACCACTTTAACTAAATTAAGTAAAATTTTAGACATAACATTAAAAAAAAATTTATTAACTGAATTCGATATGAGTAACTTTGAAGAAGAAAGTGAAGAAGTTGATGACCACACATATAACACTAATGAAAATGGTAGGTTTACAAAATCAAAATGATCTCGTTAATACAACGCGAGTTTCAGATGAAATGGTATACGATGAGCAGGAGCAAGATAATAAAAGAGTTTTTTTAAATATGATGGATATATGCACTTTTTCTATACCAGATTTTCATTTTGGAGAAAATGACACATCTCAACCTCAAGACCAAGTACAACTATTTCAGACACCAACTTCAGCTACAGCTGTTCCGTAAGAGTTCTAAAAATATTAGATTTTACCATTTTTTTACTTTCAAATTAGACTTCCAGAAATTATGAATAATATAATAAAAACTGAAGAAACTTACATTCTTCGTTTATCTTATCTAGTTAACGTAAGGAAATTATAATTGAATAAATTATTAAAGTTGATAAGAAATAATGCTTTTAGGAATATTTGCCACTAATTCATAAACAATGCAAATCAGTTTTGAGAAAAAAGTATCCAGATTTATTTGGCATCATTGGAGGGTTATACATACAGACCCAGCGGTTTTTACAGCAAATGAAGGTTGTATCTAATGATTCCGAAAAATTTGTATCGCTTTTTTTAGACCGGGTAAGTACTTGATTTCAGTAAGCGACACAAAAATCTTTACTTTAATCTTCGATTATCTAACAAAATAAATGCAAGAGATTTTAACAGATAACTTTTAGAACGAGAGTTTAATTGAGTGTTTATAATTTGTTTAAAAAAACATTGTTTCAATAAGCAGCTGCTTTTGATTAGATGAAGTGGTAGTAGATATCTCTACTAGTTTATCCACTAGTATAAACTGATAGCAGTAGAGAGAACTACTACCACTTCGTCTTATATATAATTTTATTGGTAATTTAGTTAACTAAAATTGTGTTTTCTATGTAAGAAAATTTATGCCTGATCTAATTCAATTTAACAATAACTTGCCTTAAATTAAGGAGCAAAAAATTGATTGCACCTGATGTTGCATCTAAGATTTTGTCATTATGAGGTAATGCAAATTTATCATTTACAATTTGCTTATTCAAATGTCTGTCCTTAATTATGATCTTTTAATTTCTGTAAGAGTATTATGACCTACCACCTTATTTAAGAGTCGACGATGAATAAACCATTAAACAGTTTCAAAAAAGTTTATTAGCCGAACAGTGCAGAAGCACCAATTACAGGACAAAACAAAAGAAATATTTTACAATAGTACTTATTCTAACAAAGTAAATAAAATTATTGTAACAAATTAAATAAAATTACAAATCAGAATCAGTGACAGACAGTAGCTCAGTTACAAATTGCTTAAATAAATAATAATCTAAATAAAATATATCAACCTCGTGGCAGATGCAGTTGTAAGCTTGGGACATAAGACGCACCGGAGATCGCAGAATGAAATTGGTTCTGGGAATGTTGTAGTAAAAAGTGTTCTGGGATCTACTACCAAGACGAGGAACTAGGAGGCTGAATTTTTCGAGTAGCTGTGGAATATCTATTTGAAAGTGGATTATCTCATATAAAGTCAGCAAAACATTTAGTTTTCTTCTCAGTGTGAGCAGAGGGACTCCAAATTAATCTAGCAATAGACGGTGATCATACCCTCGGGGAGGATAAACATGATGAGACTTCAGATATATATATTTAAAAAATCTTCGTTGAACACTTTCAATCATATCATTGTAAGTGTTATAAATAGGATAGCATATAATAGAGCCATATTGAAGCTTACTTAGCACTAAAGACCTATATAAAGCTAACAAGCAATAAATATCATAAAAAGATTTACTGTTACGCATAATAAACCCAACCATAGCATAGGATGCTGAAATTACATTCTCACACTGAAGATTAAAACAAAAACTGCTATCAAATGTAATACCTAAATCTTTTACAGAGTCATAACGAGGAAGACAGGTTTGATCAATCAAATAATCCCAAGTTATAGTGTTCTCCTTACGGATGTACGAGACTACTTTACATTTAGAAATGCTCAACCTTAGTCTCTTGTTTACACACCATATATGTAACTTAGATAAGTTTTGTTGAAGAACCAAGGCATCATCAATAGAATTTATAGAGTCAAAAATTTTTGCATCATCAGCGTATAGCAAGATATTGCAACTCAAAGTAGAAGGTAGGTCATTGATATATAAAAAAAATGTTAAAGAACCTTATACGGATCCCTGAGAAACTCCTGAACTAGCATCATATGGCAAGCATGAGAAACCATTGTAGCACACAAATTGTGATCTAGATGTAGAAGAAGATTGAAAAAGATTTAGTAGTTTCCTACTGAAACCAATGTGAAATAGTTTTTCAATAGAATATTGTGGTCAATCTAATCGAAAGTTTTTGTTAGGTCTGTATATA
This sequence comes from Lagria hirta, assembly GCA_947359425.1. Classification (NCBI taxonomy): domain Eukaryota; kingdom Metazoa; phylum Arthropoda; class Insecta; order Coleoptera; family Tenebrionidae; genus Lagria; species Lagria hirta. The sequence goes on from OX375794.1 coordinate 13,588,973, forward strand.
TGGTGTCGACCTGAGACTGCTCTTCCAGTTTTTGAGACACAAATTGTGAGAACGCCATCAAGTTTGTTACAGTTGACCTGCGATCTACAAGACCATGTTGATCTGGGGAAATGTAATTCCTAACGGAAGGGTATATATATGAATGAATAATGATTTCGTAAATGTTTGTAAAATTAGAAGCAAGCGAGATAGACCTGTAGTTCTCAATCTTAGAGGCATCACCAGATTTTAAGACAGGACAAACTTTAGATACCTTTCATTTATCGGGAAACGTGCCACTCTCAAGTGATTTATTATAAATGGTTAAGAGCGCGTAGACAAACACAAATTGGCAGTCCTTAACCAGGAAACTTGGTATGGAGTCTAAACCAGAAGCCAAACCAGGCTTTAAACGTTTGATGGCTTGAATAATGTCAGTTTCTACAATATTAGGTATGTTTGTAGTTAAAGTTGAAGGTGAGACGCCATTTTCTTGAAACGGAATGTTGTCAACTGAATAATCTGGTGTAATATACGTCGACTTAAAAAAATCACCGAACGCGTTTACTATCTGTAAAGGGTTATCGAATGTTTCATTATTCAGAAGCATTTTACCAGGTATTCTGGTTTTAGATCTCTTGGTATTTATATAACTCCAGAACTTTTAGGCTCATGACGAAGGTTGATCTGAATGTTATTAAATGAGCTGCAGAGATTTGTTTTTTGACAACTGAACGTAATTCACGAAATTTTAAAATGTAGAATGTAGAATTATCATCATCAATGTCACATGGAAAGTGACATTTAGACATATATTTGACTTCTGGTTTCGAAAAACACAATTAATGAAAAAACGTTCAAAAAATTTACGGCGATTTTTCAAAACTGTGTATCCCAAAATGTTGATTTCTATAAACATTGAAAGAAGTATCAATAATTTGAAACTTGGTAACCATGTTGTAGAAAGACGTCATTTCTACATCTCAACACATACGCTTTTATATTTGCTGTACCACTGCGCATCTAATGTGTAAAATAAGCTGTTCCCATCTACATTACAAGTCATTATTGTGACGTCAAACCTTAGTAAAAAACAAATTTCAAACATTTTTTAGAGCTGTTTTCGTACGTTTTTCACGCACTATCGTTATTTGTGCAAAAACATTAAATTTTTTATATTTGTCAAAAATTATTTAGATTTTCTTATTCCATTATAAAACCTGCTGTATTGCGGTGTTAGTCGTAGAAATAAGCTGATTATAAAAGGTGCGTTTCAAAATTTGGCGTCATAGCTAGGCATACCTATGAGTTTGTGTGAGCAGACTATAATTTTGGAAACAAATTAAAAATCAAAATAATTACTGAATTTCTCAATTTCTTTATTTTTGAATTTAAAATAGTTTTCTCACAAGAAAAGAAGATTTTGTGAAATCTTATTTTCGTAACGGTCACCGAGTTGATGGTGAATGGCAATACTCAATTCAAGTTTGTTTTCAAGAATTGTGCCAAAAATTTCCCGACGCAGTGTTGACATCCAACACTTTTCATCATAATGTAACCCATTGTATTCAACTCTTTCGTGAGACTGACTTGTGTGATCGTAAAAAGGGTAGAAGTCCCCCTAAAGAGAGAACGGAGAAAGTAATTGAAAATGTAAGACCAATAATGAAAGAAGCGCCACAAACATCTCTACGTCAACTTAGGAATGCACACGATGTATCGATGTTTTAAATGCATTGATGTATTTGTTTCGATGTTCGATATTTCCGTTTCGATGTTTTCTATAAAGAAGCTAATAAATTATTAATTAAAGAAAAATTATGACATCTGCAAATTGTAAAACCCCTAAAATTTTATTATTTTATTATTATTTCTTTATTATTTTTTTAATTATTTTATTTAACTAATTATTTTATTTTATTATTATATTTTTTTTTATTTTATTATTTTATTTTTAATGAACCAATAATATAATTTTTAATTTTCATTTTCATTAAGATCGGAAAACATTGTCTTGTATCGATGTTTGGTATTTCCGTTTCGATGTTTTGAATTCGATGCATCGAAACATCGAACTTCATTTATTATTGTTTTCAAAAATAATAATTAAAGTAAGATTTATTATTTTTTTCAATAGATGATATTTTTGACGACGGAAATAACAAAAAAGCTAATAAATTATTAATTAAAGAAAAAATTATGACACCTGTAAATTGTCAATCCCTCAAAATTTTATTATTTTTTTATTATTTCTTTATTACTTAAATTCTTTATTTTATTTAATTTTTTTTTATTTTATTTTATTATTTTAATTTATTTTTCCGGAAATCGTCTTGGAAACAACATTTTCCTGCTTATTTACGCGCAGGAAAATTAAGTTTTCCGGACTAGTACTGTAAAAACTTTACAAGACGCAAAATAAAAAAGATACTCTAGTAACTATAGTTGCCAACAAAATTGACAAACTTGATTTTTGTGAAATTTGTAAAAAAATTTCAAAAACATTTTCCTGCTTATTTACGCGCAGGAAAATTAAGTTTTCCAGACTAGTACTGTAAAAACTTTACAAGACGCAAAATAAAAAAGATACTCTAGTAACTATAGTTGCCAACAAAATTGAAAAACTTGATTTTTGTGAAATTTGTAAAAAAATTTCAAAAACTTGTAAATTTCGTGTTTTTTTACTATTTCCGAAAACAATTGATACAAAACACGTCATTAAAATCTCTTACTTGACTCGGAGCTTTAAATTACTCGGCACAAAGTGCCTCGTATTTCAATTTAGCTCCTCTTCAGTAATGTGAAAGTTTCCTGACTTTTATGTAAATAACTATTATTTTATTTTTAATTAAAAAATAATATTTTCAGTTTTTATTTTCATTTTATGAAGCATCGGAAAACATCGTCTTGTATCCCTATCGTCTGCAAGCAATACATCAACTTCTTCCTGTTTATCCTGTACGTGTTCAATACTGTCGTGGGTTTTTTAACATTTTTAATCAAAATATGTTTAACTTAAGTTTAACATATTTTTTTACGGATGAGGCCTGGTTTCATTTAGACAGTTATGTGAACTCACAAAAAATATCAATGTTTTTTTTTTTTAATAAAACATTGACTGCTGCGAGATACCGAGTGAAGATTTTGCAGCCATTTTTGCACAGCTCTATAACGATGAAATTGTTGGCGGGTACTTTCAGCAAGATGGTAACACTTACGAGATCTTAAATATGATATAAGAGTTTTATAATCGTCAAGCGACTTCACTCCAAGCGACTTTTTGTTGTGGCTCTTCTTAAAGAACTCAATTTTCCAGCAACGCTTAAATAGCGTTGATGAGTTGCGTCAGACAATAGTTGCTAAATTCTAAAATGTTAGAGAATGACAGTAACTGTTTAAAGAGTTCTCAAATGCCTTGAAGTCGATAAACGACATTTTGATTATTTGTTATAAACCTTATTTCCTCAACTATCGATTTATTAAGTTAAAAGTGAAGTCAGATTAACTTCAGATGCCAAATTAATAACTGTCACTTAGATTCAATTATAAATATCAGTTCTGTTGGCTCGAACTTAACTGCATAGTAAAAATAAGTTACAACAACAACAAAAAATTAACTATATTTGCTGAGAAAAGGTTATTTGTCGGTTTCTACCATTTTACTTTATAAATTTTACTATAAATTGTTTACTTCTAAAAATAATTTTTTTTAGGAGGAATTGTTCAATACTTATGTTCAATACATTAGATATAAAAGTTCTGCAGACTGGTTTATTAAGCAAAACGAAAAAACAATTGCTGTAAGATCCAATCCAGATATTTAAATTTGTTAAATAAAAAATAACCGACGTTGTTTTAGAACTGTTTGTCTTGAAGTGTTAAACTTCAAGACAAACAAACATTTTCACAACGTTTGATGGCTCCTGCACTACGTTTGGGTGAATACATAAAATTTCTCAGAACAATGCAACCATCTCTTGAAAATGATGAGTGTTCAAAAGATGTTACTATTGTTATTAACAAAATTCGAAACGTCCTCGAGAAAGCTTATGGTTTTATGATGATAGACTTGATACAAAAATCAGAGATCGACCTAAGTCAGGCAGGATCATTTCTGATAAAAGACACTCTTAGCCTCTTAAAACCAAAAAAAGATGAGTTTACAGTATTTTTATTTGAGAAAAGAATTGTTTTCGCTAAGGTATATTTATAGCAAAAGATTAATTTTTCTTTGTCATAAAATTGTTTTTTTAGAAAGCTAAAGCCCTGTTCAAGTATTCATATTCGTTTGAGATGAACGACATTATGTTAGATAAAACCAGCGATCCAATGGTGTTCTGCTTGACAATCAATTCAATTTTTCAGAAAACTAAGAAATTGGAAAAATCTTTATATCAACTAAAAACAACGTCACCTTATGTTAAGAAAAAGTGGGTGAATTATATCGAAAAATGTTTGTATTAAACAATCGATAAAAAAAATCTGGAAATTATATTGTGGTTATTTTATTATTATGTGCAACCCTCCCTGTCCCGGAAGCACGGTAATTTTGCTGAATGCAAAAATTAATATGGTCTTTGACAAGTAATCATAATGACAACATAATTTTTTCAATAATAAAAAAATTGTTGAAAACAAGCTTTCAATTTTCAATGGGATTAAAAACCAATTTAAGAATTAAAATAAAAACAAAAACCACAAATGGTGTTTCGCATTAAATAGAATAATATACAGAATGTCAATTTAAAAACTTCCCACCCTTAACACTTAAGGGAAACACTTGAAATGAGTTATTCCTCGGTAATTATTTTCATTATCTTTTCCCTCTTTTTTCTATATTGGTACTATTATTCCTTTAGTCCATTCCCGAAAAAACTCTTCACTTTTCCACACTTCAATCAGTATTTCTCTCAGTCTTTCTTTAGCTTTTTTATTCCCATGCAACCATGTCTCATATAGACTGTTTCACTACCTCTTCTCTTGTTATTTCTTTTTTTTTTTTTTCTTTCATTACGTTTTCTTCTTTTTTTTTTTCATTCATTACGTTTTCTTCTTTTGGTTTTTCTTGACAGTCGTTCCAGTCGTTCTCTTTTTTCCAGCAACATTTAAAATGTTTTACGCACTTGCTCATTTCTATCTTACTTGGTGTCTTTTCTTTTTCCCCTTTTAAGTATTTCCAAACTTCGTTTCGTGTTCTTATTTTTTGTATTTTTTTCTTTTTTTTCCCCATGTTTTCCTGTATCCCTTTTTTATGTAGTTTTTCTTGACTATTTCTATATGCTTCTGCATAACTACACTGTGACCACAACTGCTTGGCGGTGCTGAATCTGTCACAAAAATAACAATGTCAACGACGTGGCTATGAAGCCTTAACTGATAAATAGATAATATTAAAAAATCTGCAATAGCTACTCTTATCAAAATGCAACAAAAGAAATTTTAAACAAATTAATGTAAATTTCAAAAATGGGTAAACCAGTAGGAATCTAGTTGCAGATCTTGAAAATCTTTATCGAGTAAACTCGAAATAGAGCCAAATAATTTTTTTATGTAAATCTTGCGGTAGATTAGTTGCGAAAAAAAAATTAATAATTGAAAAACTACAACAAAAAAGATCTTCTCTGAAAGCCTTACACAGAAAAAATCTTCTAAAAAAAAACAATCTGATCATTATTTTGTAATTTTAATTCACCTAATTTTTATTTCAAAAAAACCCACATGCACAACTTATTTAAAAAAAATAGTTTTTTATAACTTTTTCCTTATATAATAGTGAATTTATCAAGAAAATAAAGATTTATAAAAACTACTATATCAAATAACCAAATTTTTATTATATGATCAAAAATACAATAAAACTTTATAATCTAAAATTGTATTTCAGTATTTTCATTCTAAATTATAAACAACTTTGTTTTATAAAAATTTTGTCTTAAATTATAAATAATGACACTTCTCTGTTGAAGTTATTCTAGTTATTATTAACACGTCATGGAAAAAACATGTTCCGCTTCATTTATACATTTACTTATTTAACATTTTATCATCTGGGCGTCATTATGACTTATTCGTTCATATAATTTTTTTTCAAAATATTGGAAAAAATTACGTAAAAATTTACTTATCCAACATGGTACAATTTACCTAGGTGGCATTATGACTTATTCGTTCATTATAATATAGCACAAATGTTGAGAAAAACGTTTGACTTTAGGCATAGATTGCTGATAATAAAAATTATTTTTAAGATAGGGTATAATACAACTTTCGAAATTTGAGCTTTCATTCCAAGTACTGATGGCACTAGGTCAATAATATACAGTTTTTACTTCAAAGAGCCTCGCAATTTTCGTTTTATACCTTTTCAAAAACTCATGCAGATTAGTACCTTATTTTGAAAGTAGCGCCTTAAATTATCTGTCATCCAGAAGCAAGTCGAGGTTATTTAGTTACCATAGATTAGTTACGAAGTAATCTATCTTTAGAAGTAGATCTATAAAAATTAAGCGCAAATTTTACAAGAATCTTCAGAATTATGCCTAAAAATTTGCAGATAATTTAGTAGAATTTGTAAATATTCCAATTACTAACATAACCTGTACATCAGTTTTTGTTTGTCCAAAAAGAAAAAAACTAATAGTATTTTTCTTTGTTATCATCTTTTTTATAGTCTTATGTAATGTTTTCTTGTTGTTTTCAAAAGTGTTATCTGCTTTAGTAAAATAAAAAACATCGTATTCCTTGCAAAAAAAAATGTTTAGGATTTTTCCTTCTAATCGGTATGTGTGGAATGAAATTATTTGCTTGAATTGATAATTTTCAAGTTTTTTTCTTTACATAAAAACCAATATGTACATTTGTTTTATTTGTTATCATCTTTTTTGCAGTTTTGTGTAACGCTTTTCATTCGTTTCTAAAAGAATTACTAACGATAGTTTAATTTAAACTTTCGTGCTTTTTGCAACTGATTTTTATGTGTGATAATGAAATAAGAAATATATTAATTAAATTCTCGTGTTTGTGATAATTATTGTAAAGTGCAGTGCAGTGCTATGTTGTTTTTTTATTTTATCCATGGAGACGATGTCCAATATTTCAATATACAAAGGGAGTCACTTTGCAATTATTTGTCAGTTTATATATAGACCAATTATAATATTTTTTTTTAGATTGAAAAAAAGGATTTATGAGTGGTCTCATAAAAACTTAGTAGTAATCTTCATAAACATTTTTAAAAAAATTGGGAAAATCAAATTTGCATTCTTGTTTTTAATCAGAAATTATTTAATTGAATTAATAATTCATTTTGTTATTAAAAAAAAAATTTTGGTTATTGTCATAGAAAGTGTCAGCTATTTAGTTTCTTCATTTTGTTTACAGGCACGATATTCAATATTTAAATATGCAGTTCACACATTATTGAAGAAATGAGTTTGTTTGAAAATTATTAAAATGTTTTGAGACATAGATGTTTTGTAAAAAAAATATTTAGAAAACGAATCAATTTTACCGTTCTTCTTTTTATTAATGGAAACATTTGCAGTGATTGGTGTTAAATGTATATTAAATACTCTTAACTTTGTTTGGCTTCGCGTGAGCGCACGAGAGTCCTCATTGAGGAGCGTATCAAACTCTGGCCCTTGGTAATTCGAGTGTGCAAAGCTCGTTAAGGAGTTAGGTATAATAGTGTTTCTTATTACGATTGTTTCTTGCTTCGGCAAGAAGGAATCGGCATGGCCTCTCTGTGAATATGTTTTATACATACATATGTGAGGGCATGTTAGCGGAATCAGCATTGTTGGGTAATTAATATAGATTTAATGCCATTTGCTGTTTATGTTTCTATTTATAAAACACTGTAAAAAACAAATAAATTTTTTGCATAGATTGCAAACGCGTAATTTTTTTAAATATTTTTTTGTCGGCACCTTTAAATATGTACATGTAAAAAATACTTTTGTAAAATCAAAACTAATTAAAAGTGAAAAAAAATATAATAATATGGTCACATACAATAGACTGCAACAGATGAGTGGACTCCAGATACGAAAAAAAAATTAAATGAAAAATGAGAATTTTTATTCAAATTTTAAAATGCGCACAAATGACTGGTGCTGTTTTCTGAGGGGAGAGAACGGATGTGAGATCTAAGCAAACAGCGTTTTTTTTAGAGTTTGTAGTTGTTAGGTGGCTGGTGTCGTTTTCTGAGGAGAGAAAACGGATGTGAGATTGCAGCAAACATTTTGTTGATTTTGCAATATTTAGAGCTTCTCTTATTTTAACAGTGGATTAGGCCTACTGGAGATATCACTAAAAAAACGCACCATTCACTGTACCTTTTAAAGGTAGTGTGCAAATCAGTAAAATAGTTGTGTTGCCAGATGGTGCGATGACGTAAAACCACCATTTGACGTCATACGCACATAAAAAATTCAGCGAAAAAAACACATCAGATAGCTGAGGTTTTAACGTATGTAAAAAAAAATTTAAAAAAGTATTTTACATTAAAAAAAAGAAGCACAAATTTGCCATAATACAATATGTATTTAATAATCAATAAAAAAATATATTATTCAAAAATTCAAACATTGTGCCATCTTTTGTGTACTGTAACAAAGTGTATAGACTATTAAATAAAAAAAAAACTCCAATTGTTAAAAAAACACAGTATGTTTAATAAAACTAACCAAGCCAGACCATAAAATAATATAAATAGTAAATAGTACAGAAAGCCTGTCCAGCTCATATTCTCAAAATATTTATAAATAGATCGGATGAATTTTCTTTAAAGTGACACCCTTGCGGCAAGTCGGACAAGTTTTTAACGTTTTCGCAGTTTTGGTTATACATTCTTTGCAAAAAATGTGTCCACATACTGTAGCTGCTGCTGGTCGACCACTTAAACATTCTAAACAAACTGGACAGGAAGGAGGAGACCTTGCTGTAGGGGCTGGTTCTTCTTTCTACAAAATAGACAACTCTATACATCCAAAATAAAACAAATTCAAAAATATTACCTTCTCGTCTTCTTTCGGTGGTTCCTCCTCTTTTCGACCACTTTTAAATTGTTCAAGTAATAAAGAAGCATCCTCCAAAAGTCTTTCAGTTTCTTTTCTAAAATCTTCTAAATTTTTCATTTCTTGATCTGGATTCTCTTTACTTTCTTTATTTAACTCAGTTTCTCCTAAAATTGTATCTACAATGTTCATAATATCTTCACTATCATTTAGGGCGGCTTTGGTATCTGAACTAGTACTAGGTTTTGCTGACACGGCATCTACTTCACCATCCCAATCATCAGACATAAAAATTCCTTTTAGTGATGACTTGGATTTTTCTTCATCTTCATCACTTGATAAAAAACTAGCTGATTGCATAAAATCGCCCATTTTAGACTGTACTGTATTTAAAATCTTGCTTCTTTCAGGTGTCTAAAATAATGAAACATTATTTATATTACAAAATACCAATAGGCTACTTTATTAAAGAAGCCTGTAATAAAGTAAAGAAAAAGTGGCAAATTGTCTCAAAAACTGGAAAACCGAATAGTAAATAGTTGTCTGTGTGCAGCAAACATTGCTTACCATGAGTTCACAACTTTTTTCCATTCTCCAAAATTTTTTCTTATGCGGAAATCAGTCAATATCTGACAAAAATAATTTAATTTATGACAGTAAGATATAATTCGAAAAGAACAACAAACCTGGCAGTAATGACAGCCCAATGGCAAAATTGACAGTGATAAGAAAACCAGCAACGGCTGAAAGTTAGAGCTTATTTGTTTTCTGTTGGCGGGTCACGTGTTCATGCGCAGAAGCTGTAATTGGTAGTTCTTTGCTATTACTAACTAAACTAAAAACGTCAGCTAAATCTTAATTTTTTTACTTTGCTTGCTTGCTTTAATATAAATAGAACAACCTCAATACTTACAGCATATTAGCACAGTAATTTAACTTAGATTACATAAATTACATTAATTCAATTTTGAGCGGTTCAAAAGATGGTCGAATGTTTTCAGCGCCCACTTATTCCATCAGCTGTCAATGTTTGCGCAGGTTAGTGACGTCACAGCCGCCAAGAGAAAACTAATAAGCTCTACAAGACTGTTGTTTTAGCTGTAAGGTTACTCGATTAACACACTACTTCGTGTTCAGGTAGCGCCCTTAGAGAATGACACATTCATGCTTAGATTTGCTGTTAACCAAGTATGGAAAATGCAAATGTCGTAAGTGAGACGAAGAGGTCACTAGCTTTAGAGAATTTCGTCTGCCAAAATGACAGCAGTGTTTCAACGTCAAAAAAATTAGTGTTATGCGTATATATATCACCTTGACAGCTAATATTTTTTGACCGATATTACATAACCAGCAGTAACTGACGTCAGTACTCTGACGTTAGGCTTCTTTCCAAACAAAACGTTTGACACTTTTATATATATTTTTTGACACTTTTATAAATATATTTTTTGACACTTCAACTTCTCATAAACGTCACTTTCGGCTTCGGCACTTTAACTGTCGATAGTTTCAGTGTCAATAAATTGTTCATGCTTACATAACCTCACACAAGCACCAGAATCTAAAAAGTCGCAATAGTGGAAGAAATTGTGACTTCAGTTGCCATGGAAACCTAGCTCTGCGCCCCAAATAAAACAAGATTTGCATGCCGTTCAGAAAAAATCCTGTTTGACAGGCGATAGTGAAGTTAGGATAAATTGATAAGTCCCTCTGACAGCACTGTTCCATAAAATTGTGTTGTGGAAACTAGACCTTGCTTATAACCAATAGAAAAGAAGTGTTTTAAATGCGATTTAAAAATTTCCAAACATGTCCGATTCGCCTTGCCAATAGCCGAACCATATAGTACTTTCACTGTAAAATGTTGAGTACAAAATTCTATTTTCTGAAATGATTAGGAATATGTTTTTGCCATATACCAAACCATATCCGATCTTGTATATATACGAATCAAATCGATTGTCCTCCAAATTTTTTTAAATCGTTTGAAAAGAAAATAGATGTCTACTGCAAATAGAACCTTAGAGATACTCGACACAATTGAATATAATATCATAAGAAAGAACTTAAAACACCACGTGTACAAATATTTAGTTCTAATGCTCCTGACAACATCTTTCTAATGACAGTTGCTGTGACGGAGATAAACAAAAAAGTTGTAGGTATTAACAGTTAATTATGTTCTTGTGTCATGTTAAATGACAGACATTAATTAGTTTTCAATTCTATATACTAGTGATTTTGTCAAGTGAATTGCTCACATTCGTGCTATGTCTACTTAACAAGTAACAACTCGTAAACATCCACTTGGCAACAGCGTTAGTGGGTCTATTGTGAGAGTGAGCTCAGCTAAGACCATAGTAAAAGCGGATAGGTATGACTTTCAGATCACATTAACTAATTGTTAACTTACCGAAGTCACTGTACAAATTTTGTAATCCCGTTTACACCACAAAATAATGCGACTAACCGCACCTAACCTCAAATAATTCGCCTCTGCTATATCGTGCAATTTGTCATACACCCACTAATGAAGTAACAAATTAAACACTTAGAAAAACAGTAAAAGACAAAATACATATAAACCACAAACAGTTTCACTTATTAGAAGTTTGAAACAAAAGTATTGTCACCGGAAAAATTGAAACTTGAACTAGTGAATGCCAATAGACCCACTGGCAGCGTTGTCACTTTTCGCTGTTTACGGTTTGTTAAGTAGAGACAGCTGTGTGGCTATGTGCTATTCATGTATTTAATTGGTTAACTGTCTTTCCATAGAAAGCGTTTGCAAATATAATTAAGCTTAGTTGGAAGCTGATCAAATTTTCAGACGAAATGAGCATGTGGCAACTCTGTTGTCCGACCGGCAATCTCTCTTATAGTCTGAAAATGTTTCCTTTCAACTCAGCATCTGTCATTAGTGACATTTAGCATTGACATGTGAAAGCATGGCCTAAAACCTCGATGTAAGAAGCCGCCGATAGATGCCGCTAGCAGCAATAGAATGTATTATCGTAAATAAACAATAATCCGGAAAACCGGTATAATGCTCACTAATAAATATTAAGCTGCTAACTGTCTTCGATGTATATTTGTAATAAATCAAACTACTAACTATGAACTTTATATTTTTATCAAACATTAAAGAATGACAAAATGGTTTGAATGTGAAGAATGTAAATAAATGTACATTTTAAATAAAACTAAGCAGTTTTTTGAAAATTCCAAGGCACACTTACATCGTCCAGGGTAATCGTTTCAACAGTCTGCACTGATGTAGCCGGGCGGGCGGTAGTCTTAAGAGCCCTTCTGCGAGGTGTAGTTTGTTTCCTTGTAGTTGCTTTTTTCTTGCTGCCGGTCCCCCTTTTTGAGGCATTTGCAAGACTTTGAGCAATTGATGTAAGAAGAGGCAAGAACGAAATGCCATTGTCTTCACCACCAAAATCACTGCCAGCTATGGCAGGTGCTGGCACACGAAAACTACCCCGAGTTTTTCTACGACTCATTTATTGAGATTAATTAAAAACTACTGGACCTTGAAGAATGACACAAAATTTATAAACTCCAGTGCTTAACAAAATTAAAACTTTTCCACTTTTTACAGTAAAGATGAGTAAATGACAAAAGTACAAAACAAAAAACAACGGGAACTGCTCAAGCAGGGTGGCAGGGTAACCGATATTTTTTTTAAATGTGGGAGTTTGACATTTGACAAACGCAGACATCAATTTGGAATGACGTCAAGTTGAAGCCAAGGACTTATGATAATAAAAAATAATAGATTGTTGTCTGTATTTTACCAAAATGGCTTTTACCAAACGCTAAAATGTAGAACAATAATATAAAATTCTTTTTCTTATATAGTCTAAAATTTAAATTAGAACACCCACGTAATATTTTTTCTAAAAATTTAGCATTATGTACATATCAGCCTTTCGGTGACTTGATAACGATTTTTAGCAGAAAGATAAAATTATATAATGCATGTTAGAAGCTCATTTGTTTTCTCTTGGCAGCTGTGACGTCACTAACCTGCGCGAGCACTAGCAGTTGATGGAATAGGTGGGCGCTGAAAACATTTGACTATCTTTTAAACCACTCAAAATTAAATGTAGATTATGTCAACTACATTAATTTACTGTTCTAATATGCTTAAGTATTAGAGATGTTATAGATTTTATTAAGACAAGCAAGCGCAAAGTGAAAAGTTTAGATGACTTTATTTTACTTTTAAAATAAAGTTGATGTTTAATGTGTCACGGAATAATATATGTATACGGTTAGATAAATAAATAATTTTTAACTTTTTTGTTTATTGTAAAATTTGATCATTATTAAAATTTGTATTAAACTTAGTTATTTTATAAACCATTATTTAATAGTTTTTACTAAACACGCCTGGCAGCAGCACTAAATACCTTTTTTTTATTAAAAAGTATATTTTAGTTTTTAATCAGCAATGTCAATAACTTAAGGCTCGCCTTTGGCTCGCCTGTCCATATCTTCTCTCGGCCTGGAAAATCACTTTGCGGCCCTGGTTTACACATTATTTTTTATCCTACACAAATTACCTTATAATCGAGCATTATCTTAAAATTGATTTGAGGTTATTACCGCCAATCGCCAATTCAAAATGTCAAACTTTGACAGATGTCAAAAATTTATGGATTACTTTACTGTCGTGATTTACACAATTTATCTTGCACAAAAGTAGTTTTTTAAAATAAGATTGATGTTCATAAACAGTAAATGTGATTTAAAACTTCAACATCCTTCATAAATGGTGAGACGTTTAGAGTTTAGAGTAATTTTTCTTATAACAGCGACTCCTGACGGAGAAAATCAGATTTTTTTTCTCGGCTAGCCGAGAAAGTACATCTTTACTCGACTAGCCTGGAAATGATGTACTTTCACGGCTGTCGAGAGACGAGAAAATTTTATTATGAGTTGGTGTAGGATAAAAACACATTTTTTGATTTGCAGTCTCACCCAGGGTGAGACTGCACCCACTTACCTGGGTGAGATTTTTAATCTTACCCAGGTAAGAGTCTTTTTCTAAAAAAAAAGATAATTTTTGTCTGGACATGGGTGTTTGTAAGTTTGTAAATTTCGAGAGAACCAAATATCAAAAAGGTTGCAGTGCAATATCTCTGTTAGTCTTAACTTTAACCCAGAATCTCCACCTAGTTTTGGAAATTTTTTAGATTTAAGTTTGTTTTTTTTTAGCTTGAAACGTTTTCTTAAAAAACAAATATTTCAAAACAAACGTGACATTTGTGAAATGTAATTAAAATTGGGTTTATGACAATCTTCAGGCAGTTTTCATTCAACTTATTGTCAGAAAAATCTTGATCAAGATAAGAGAAAACCAAAACAATTTATAAATTATCTTGACACAAAAATAATATTATAAACCACTTATTTTATTAGTTTAGGATTTTATGTACGCTCCTAATTTTTAATCAATGAAATGCTGATTAAAAATCAATTAATGTTGTTAAATGTATTTTAACAACACTTGTTGTAATAATGTTATTATCATGACAACAATATAGAATAAAATAAACGATTTATGTTGTTTTAATATAAAAGCAAAGATAAAATTAATGTCCCTAACGTAGCGATTTTCTACAAAATTACAAACTTTAGGGTTTTTTGTTTTGAGGAACACTTAAAGATTTAGATGTATTTATAAATTTCTTAAGTCTTAATTACGTTCCAGCCTACAGAGTGGGAGTCTGACGTTTTCGAAAGAACTTGTCAAAAAAGTTGTACAATTGAGTGACAGTTGCGCGTTTAGCGTTTTAACTTGTTTTTGATAAACTGGAATAAACTAGCACAAAAGTTTCGCTGCCAACACATATTTTTTGAGTTTAGAAACATTTAAGCTTTTAAGCTTCTCCTCATACGTCATCACTTTTAGGTATTTTGAAGTTGGGTTTAGGCTTGTCAGCTTAAAGTTGTTTTCAATATTAGACCTTATTACGTACTTATATTACACCTGAGTAATACTGTTATAAATAAAGAATCGGCAAGACAAAAATGTACATACTAAAAAATATACTCAAATGAGTAGAAAGTTCTAGACACCAGAATTAAAATTTTTTACAGTGACTCATATTGTAATTTTTTTTAGCATTTTTTAGGATTAAAGCTAAAGCTTTATGATTTGTCAACATATTTAGAATTTCGCTTCCAATGACTAAGTCAATTTAAAACACATTTTTTTATTTGCTGTCTAATAAATTTCTAAACTTACAATTGAGCTTAATTGATTGTTATGTTTTAATAAGCTATTATTAAGCTATACGGTATGCTTCGGCTATAGACAAGACAAATTGGGCTTTTTTGGAATCGCATTTAAAACACTCGTTTGTATTCGTTAAAGCAATGTTTCGTTTACACACCACAAATTCATGAAACAACGCTGTCAGCACTGTCAGCCAGACTTGTCAATTTATTCAAACCTTACTTTTGCCTGTCAAACCGGATTTTTCCACAACGGCGTAGAAATCTTGTTTCGTTTCGAGCGTAAAGCTTGGTTTCTATGGCAATTAATATCACATCTACTGCAACTTTTTAAAGATTTTGGTGCTTGTGTGAAGTTATGTAAACATAAATAGCTTATTGCCACTGACACTATTGACAGTTAAGTTGGCAGCAGATTGGTGAAAATGCACCAAAAATCCTGCGAGATTTAACAAAGTTGCTATAGTGTATGTATGGTTTTACACAATGTGCGCGCATCGTGACAAATAGAGTATATATAATTAGATTAATAGAGTATGGCAGCCTCTGCAAAAAGAATAGAGCATAGAGTAGTTTTATTAAAGCCACAACAAATTATTCACACAGTTTTACATTTGCCAAAATGTTTATTTCTTGGCAGGTGGTACCACCATTTATCGGCAAGTATTTTGATTACAAAAGAGTTATTAAATTTATTTCTTACTTATTTATATACGCTGTATATTGTTAAAAAAATATTTAATTGTTTTTTTTACTCTTATTTGCTTAAGGTTGTACGTATTTTCACATCAATTACGTTTATACTTAGCGTTAAGTTTGCTATTTTTATTTCACTAATTTTTAAAAAGTTTGAAAAAGGTTAACTTCTCTTTGATATCATTTACTTAAAGTTTTTTTTTGACAGTTTTTTTTTGACAACAGTTTGCTCGGTGGTCAGGTGGCTCACAATTGTGTGCTCAGAGCCTGGCCGAATAAGTAGCGTGGGCTCAAACCTCACCCAGGTAAGAGTATTTTTCTAAAAAAAAAGATAATTTTCGTCTGGCCATGGGTGTTTGTAAGTTTGTAAATTTAGAGAGAACCAAAGATCAAAAAGGTTTCAGTGCAATATCTCTGTTAATCTTAACTTTAACCCTATGTCCACTAGGGTGCTTCATTTTTAGGCGATATTTTTTTTTCTTTGTGCTACACGAAAATCTGATACCCGAAAATCTGATACTGGATAAAAAATAAAAAATTAAAAGGCTTTAAGTGCAATAGCGGCTTAGCTCATTTAAAAATTCAATTTCCTATGTAAATAACATAGAAAAAAAAATTTTTTCTCGGTTTTATCTTGATTTTCCAACGTGAAAAAATTTTTTTCAAAAAAACGCGTGTATAGCTTTTGTGGAGCATAAAATTTTCTACAAAAAGTTCCTTAGCGTAAATCCTCCCCAACCAACAGCTTTTGAGTTATACAGCTGCGAAGATAAATGTTTATTATATTTCACATCAAATCATTTTTAAAACAAGATTTATTATTTTTACATTACATTAAATAATAATTTATTATAGACAAAAGCACGCCTAAGTTGAGTCATTATATAATTCAGGTTTTTAATTTCAAAAATTATTTTTGAATAAAATAGAGAAAAATAAGTTTTTATCAATAATTATAATAACATCAAATTAAAAATACGTTAAATTCAAATTTTTGTTTACATTTTATTATTCTACGAGAGTATGGTTACGCACCCTCCGGGTGCTTACCCTACTCTTTTGAGTAGAGGGTTGCCTGCGGCAACGTGTATAAACCTAAAGGGGTTGCCTTCGGCAACCTAAAAAATAAACGCCTTTGAATTCAAGCAAGCATATTATTAGTTATTAATAAGCGTATTATTTTTTTTATTTAATTTTTTTTTTAATTATTTGTAGTTTTTATTTATTTATTTATAAAATTTTTTTTTTTAATTTTTAAATTTTCTTTACTTTTTTTGTTGAAATTTTTTTATTAGATTTTATTTATTATACTTTTTTTCATTTTTTCTTTCTTTTCATTGTCTTTCTTTTTTATCTCTTCAACTGTTTTTTTCAAACTTGTTTTTTATTTCTCTTTACTTTCTTCTTTTTGATTTACTTAATTTTAATTTTTTTTTTTATTTTTTTTTTATTTTTTTTTTTCTCATATTTTTTTTTTGTTTTTTTTTTTATACTATTCTTTGTTTTAATATTTTATTACCCGTCTATAAATTCCTGATATTTTTACATCTTTTTATTAACTCCTGATATTTTTGTATTTATAATATAGCTTTCCAATCTAAACATTTTTTTTTCTATAAATTTTTT
This sequence comes from Lagria hirta, assembly GCA_947359425.1. Lineage (NCBI taxonomy): Eukaryota > Metazoa > Arthropoda > Insecta > Coleoptera > Tenebrionidae > Lagria > Lagria hirta. The sequence goes on from OX375794.1 coordinate 13,606,540, forward strand.
TTCGATTTTTTTTATGCTTTCCTTAATTTTATCAACGTTAATTTTTCTACAAAAATACTATAATTTTCTTTTTCCATACTACTTAAATTGTTTTTTTTTTATAGTTTTAAATAATTTTTAGAATTAGAAACCTGAATCATAAACTGACTCAACTAAAGCGTGCTTTTGTCTATAATAAGTTATTATTTAATTTAAAAATAATAAATTTTGATTTAAAAATGATTTAATGTGAAATATAATAAACATTTATCTTCGCAGCTGTATAACTCAAAAGCTGTTGATCGGGAAGGATTTACGCTAAGGAACTTTTTGTCGCAAATTTTATGCTCTACAAAAGCTAATGACGCGTTTTTCTTATAACAAATTTTTTTACGTCGAAAAATCAAGTTGAAATTTCTTATGTTATCTACATAGGAAATTGAATTTTTAAATGAGCTAAGCCGCTATTGCACTTAAAGCCTTTTATCCGGCGGCATAATTTTTATTTTTTATAAAGTATCAGATTTACGAGTAGCACATAGAAAAAAACATATTGCCTAAAAATGAAGCACCCTAATGTCCACCCTATCTCCGCCTAGTTTTGGAAATTTTGTGCAAGATTTAAATTTGCTTTTTTTAGCTTGAAACTTTTAATGAAAAAACAAATACTTCAAACAAACCACAATTTTGTGGAAAATTGTGACATTTGTGAAATGTAATAAAAATTGGGTTTATGACAATCTTCAGGCAGCTTTTGGCCAGGCAACATTCAACTTATTGTTCGAAAAATCTTTATCAAGATAAGAGAAAACACAAAAACAATTCATAAAATATCTTGACACAAAGATAATATTATAAACCACTTATTTTATTAATTTGGGATTTTATGTACGCTCCTAATTTTTAATCAATAAAATGTTGATTAAAAATTAATTAATGTTGTTAAATGTATTTTAACAACAATCGTTGTAATCATGTTATTATCATGACAACAATATAGAATAAAATAAATGATTCCAAAAACATTGATTTTAAAAAATGTAATTTATGTTAGTAAATATCTTCAAGTAATGGCATTTCGGAGAAGAAATAACCAAAAGTATGGTCATTGTTTATGTTTTACATAAACAATGGTATGGCTAAGATCGAAGAAGAAGGCCAGGGACCAACTATTTCTATTTCTCAAAAACGTTGATGTACTTGTCCTCTCATGTCCTTATGACAAAGTTGATTTTTAAAAATGACAAGTGTACTGTATGCTGTATGTATTGATTTTATGATTGGATTGTTGTTGTTTATAATTATTTCTATTTCTTTATCCGAACGTTTAACTATTGTTTAATCGATATTTTCAATAATAAATCTCAAATATGAGTAAGTACCGCCTTAATTTTTTTTTGATTTTCTTCTTTTATCGGATTTTTAAATGTTCAATTCTAAAAGGATTGCAGAAATAAATAAGACTTGTAGATTAATGTTTTGGCATTAATTATAACTCGGTAGATACTGTTCTAGAATAATAACTCAATTTTTTTATTGCTGCTGCTCAAATTTGAGCTGATTCAAACCACTAGTTTAGAAACAAAAGTCAACTTTTTGGAAACAAATTTAATATTTAAACTTTGTTACTTTATAATCTAATGATAATCTTTATTTTTTCATGTAGAAAAATCTCTAGGAGTAAGTTCAATTCTTCCAGTTAATAACTAGAAGTCTGATCTTCCACTTACATTATCAAATCAAAATAAATATATTTCTATCCATATACAAAAAATTAAAATAAAAGTTGGTAACGTAATACTTATCTAGCCCATACTAATAAAAAAAATAACATATTATTCAAATAAACCTAAAACATGTTAACAATTATACAAGATGTATGTTTTCATGTTTTTCTTATATTGATATAGAGAGGAATGTTTTTCAACTCAGGTGAAACTTTCTTGGCGATGCTTACAATGTTGTAAGAAAACGACCGCTTAAAGCGTTTATCAGTATAATGCTTAGCTATAGTAAGTTAACTTTGAGATCGTAAATTAATGTTATGCGCGTCTATGCGGAATCTTATTTTATTGTATAAGTAGATGAGGATGTTTAAGTTAAGCAATTTATAAGAAAAGCATCTCATATGCAAAAGACGCCTTTATTCCATAGACAGTCATTTAAGCTCGCGTAGCTTATACCAAATACGACTTTATCTACTTATACGCATGAATTTTGAACAACTTGAATTCTTCTTTTACTTTGAAAGTCCAGATAGGGTCCATATACCACATCACAATAGCTAAAAATATATAATACCAACTACTCAGTTAACATAATTTTGGTCTTACGAAGAAAGAAATCTTCTTTACTAAATAACAACCTTAAGTTGTCATAAGCGCGTCTCGTACATAAATTAATATAATCTCGAAATCTCAAAGAGCTTTCAATTAGCAATCCTAAATTCTTAGCCGCATCAACTACTTTAATAAGCTTATGGTTGATTTGCATAGAAATAATTTCCAATAATAGAGTCTTATCTGCGCTTTTACAAAACAGCATAAGCGTGAACTTAGCAGGATTAATTGAAAGATCATGGTCTTGAGAGAACTTAATAATATTGTCAATGTCAGATTTTATTTTAATTAAAGCATTGTTCAAGTCGTGTTTAAAAAAGGAATAATAAATTTGAGCATAGAGATGATAGTTATAATACTTAATTTTACTCACAAGACCAGATATATATAAGGGAAAGAGTATTGGCTCTAGAACAGAGCCTTGAGAGACTCCACGGTTCAAAAGAAGGCTTTGTGAATAAATGTTATTAATTTTAGTTTTATATTCTTGTTCGGTAAGAATATTTTCTATGAGAAGTTTTGCATTGAGATCAAGAAATCTTAAAATGGATTATAATACATTATGTTCTATTGTATCAAAAGCTTTTGTAATGTCTAGTGATAAAAGTAATGTTACAAGACTTTTATCCAATGCTTCCAGGATATTATTTATTTATTTATTTACTTAACGCCAATCGGCAATATACATTAGTAATATCAGAACTAATACATTAAATTATAAAATTAAATTATATATTTTAATATTCGAAAAAATCTCGCCAAGAATTAAATTCTCATTTATTTATTTATTCCTAGTAACAAAATAACAAAATAGCAAAGAAGAGATAACAAAATAAAGAAAAAAAGGAATTAACAGCATTATTAAAAATATTGCAATGTATGTTTTTTAATATTGAAGTGGAAAGCCTGGTAAGAGCCGCCAAAAAAGCTCACTGTTTCATGCAGGGAGTTCACTAAGCTGGAGATTCTGTTTCTTGGTCCATTTATCACGTAGTTTCGACTTGAGTTGGTGTTTTTTAATAATCGGTTATACCTGATCTTTCGATCGTTAGGGATAAACTCGAACGCTTTGTAAATGTCCGGCGCGTCAATAAGATCATTGAAGATCTTATAGACAAAGATCATATCTGCAACCTTTCGCCGGTCAATGAGCCAATTAATCCTGTGTTCTCTTCTCACATCTTCTATTGTAAATCCTACGCTTGTCCCAGGATTGGAATCGTAAGGATTTACAGAACTTATGTTGCACTCTTTCAACTCTGTTAATTAGTATATCAGTGTATGGGGACCATATTACTGATCCAAATTGAACTTATCACCAATATCGTTCACAAATATGTTGAACAAGATAGGGCTCAAGTGTGAACCTTGTGGAACTCCTGAAGTGACTTCATACTCACTCAATATGTGACCGTCAACTTTAACTTGAAGTCGCCTACCAGAGAGATAACAGTTAAGCCAACTTAGGGCTTTGCCGGAAACTCCATAGTTGTTCAATTTTTTCACCAGAATATCATAGTTAACCTTGTCGAGAGCTTTACTGAAATCCGTGTATATCGCATGTACTTGGGTCCCGTTATCCAGTGCATTAAGTATGTATTCAACATAGATGAACAAGTTGGTCGTAGTAGACCTTCCTCCTGTGAACCCATGCTGCCTTGTTGTTATGATATCCTTAAAGGAGTTCGTTAATTGTGATAACACCACCTTTTCAAAGAGTTTAGCAATAGCTGATTGAATACAAACTGGTCTGTAGTTAGAGACATCCGACTTTTGGCCACTTTTATAAATAGGAGTGACGTGTGAGGTTTTCCAGGCAGAAGGAAAGACACCTTCAGACAATGACTTGCTGAATAAATGTGTAATAGGCTTGCAGACCCCTGGTGCGCAGTTTTTCAGAAACACGTTCGGTATTTTATCCGGACCAGCTCCTTTTTTATGATTCAACGACAGCAGAAGCTTGTATACTTGGTTGTAGTCCGCTAGGAATTCATGCAGATTGACAGGAACGGCTGGACAATTATTATTACTATTATTTGCGTTTGTGTTCCCCGTTGTATAAGTATTTTCAAAATACATAGCAAATAAATTACTGATTTCCGTACCTGACTCCGCAGTAATATTGTTCCAGAATACTGATGACGGTATGTCAGTGTTGCTGCGTCTCTTGTTTTTCATGAAATTTCAGAATTCCTTTGTGTCTGAAAGCACCAAGTTCTCCACCTTGTTAACATAATCCTTGTAGCTGACCGTGCTGAGCTTCTTGGATTGTAGTCTTAACGAGCTGAAATGCTGATAGTTTTGCTTGGTACTATTTCTCTTGTGCTCAGTATGGGCTCTCTTTTTTTGCTTGATTTTGTTAATCAATTCTTTGCTAAACCACAGCGGAAAATTCCTCGTCTTGTTAGTGTAAACTGGAACAAACTGGAGAATTGCCTCAGTGACTTTGTTGTAGAACCAGTCAACTTTTTCTTCGATAGACTCCGTTTTATACAGATCAATCCAGTTGGTGTTTAAGAAGAAAGCATTTAGACCAACGTAATCAGCCTTCTTAAACGCATAAGACGGTAGATTCGCAGGCTTGAAGCATGGCTGGAGGTTAAGTTCAATGCCGAGTGCCGGATGGTATACGTCCTCTGTGGTAAAGGGCAAAACTCTATCTACGGTTATGACCAAATCACAGAAACATAAGTCTAATATATTGTTTTTTTTGTTTGCAATGTTATTATATTGTTGGCATTGTAAAAACGCCGTGCTTTCGTACAACAGCTTCTCACAAATTAAGTTAGGTACACTGCTAGGCAGGATATAATCACCGACAATCAGTAGATGTGAGGTAGTAAATTTATCACCCAGGTAGGACAACGTAGCTTCATGATCCTGGTAAGTACTCGTATGATGAGTTAGGTGGCATATACACACACCCAATGATGATGTTTAGGCTGTCTCCTTTGATGAGCTCTGCATGCTTTTATGAGCTTTTATGAGCTCTGCATGAATGGCGCTTTTGATGGCAATAAATACTCCTCCACCTCTCTCTCTCTTCCATAATTGCTATAATCTCTATCTCTTCTAAATATATTATAGGAATTATCAATAAATTTTCCGTTTAGTAGTGATGAATTGAGCCAAGACTCAGTTATACAAATGACAATACATATACAAATATTATCGCAGATATTAACAAGGCAGTAGTACAATTCTAATTTGATCTAAACCCAGACTGACAATCTGGAAGTAGTCTATTAAGATCAACATGTTTACGTAGCTGTTTTTCAATCAGATTTTCAAATCTTTTTGAAGTTGCTGGTATAATGCATATATAACGCAAATCTTTAAAGTTTTTAGGAATACTAGAGGTAGGGAAACAATAATAGACTGCTGCCAGCTTTTCGGGTATACACTGTTTTCTATACAAAAGTTAAATAAATGCTGAAGCAGTGGTAATATGTAAGGACAGCATAGCTTAAGATATAAAATTGATAAATTGTCACCACCTACCGCACCAGAAGATATAATGTGCATATCATCTTCCGACACTATGTTAAATACGTATGTTCTCTCCAGATTAGACTTTATATTATTATTATAAAAGTTAATTTATCAACAGCATTTTTAGACGTAACCGTAGCGGGAGTATTGAAATTTAAATTGATAGCATCAGCATCTTGTGGACATTGAGGTAAAGTGAAAGCATGATTGTACCGTTTTGAATATACATCTAGTTTCTTCAGTTCTTTCCAAATATCGGCTTGTTTTGTTATATTCATTTTGTATGTCAGGTAACTAACTTTACAGCTGTATTTTGATCCCAGGCCTGTAATTACTACAGCGCCTTCATTATTATTTCTACGTAATTATAGTAATAGAAAATAAAACGATTATAGATTAAATTTGAAAAGTATATAGTTCAAGAACACACAAAGGTCTTGTGAGAGTGACTCATATTTTGGCAATGCATCAGAAATAAACAAAATAGCAAAAACGTTTTCGATTATAAATTACGATGTTATAAAAAATCTTTCACGCAATGCCAAGAGCAAAATCATTTGAGAAAATCAAATTGTCTAAATGATAACAGAAATGTTGCTTATTATTTCAAAACAACTTCATTTAAATTTTTTCTTTTGCAGTTACTTAACTGCTGAAAAATATGCGTTTCTGTCAAAACAACTAAAATGTGACGACGTTTTTATAGCTACTTAAGCTTCCAAATTCTCTGCAGATGAGTCAGATTAAAATGAAAGTGAAATATAGAAAATAAAATATTAAAAAAATAGTTAAAAATAAATGTAGGCTATTGTAAATTTAGAGAAATAGCTGGAAATCTTGGAATTCCAAGCTAAAGGAAGCAGATGTTTTGTGATGTTGATGAGATTCTAAAGTTAGCAAGGTGCTTTGCGGATGGTTAAGTTTTAACTAAGTGAGGAAAATTAAATTCTAGACCTCGCTAATAGTGCTAAATAAACAAATTCTTAAATAAATTACGTAATTTTGCTGTGTCACCTAATTTGGAAACTGGTTCTCAGACAAAGCCACTGTTTCTTTTTTTTATTACCTAAAATCTATTTTCTTTGTAAACTTGGCAATGAAATCGCAAATACCTTTTTCAATCACTATTCTATTTTTTAAAATTTTAATGCGTCACATGTTTCTAATCACCTACTTAGTACCTCCTTTCTGCGACTATTAACTAAAAAAAATCACTTGTTTTCCACCCATTTTATTGACCGTAAAATCCAAAAATAATTTTTGAAGCAAGCAGACAATGAATAAAGTATATTTAACACCTGTGTACGTAAATTCTAAAAGTAATTTGGCTAATTTTATAAATATAGGTTCAAGTTCGCATGGAATGTCCAAATGTTGCTTGGATGTACAATTTTTCAATATATTACAAGCCCATTCATCAATCTAATTTAGTTTATGAATGGACTAATTTAAGTTTCTTTTGTGTTCTAAATTTAAATTTAAAATAATCAAGGCAGTGGCGTGCTGTTGGAAAAAATAACATCTATCATAATTTTCAATCTAGCTCTACTTTTTCAATATGTATATATTTTTTTTGTTTAATACATATTTTGTGTGTTTTAGGAATTTATGGAGTGACAGTTGTAAATCTTAAATTTTACAAATGGGTCAAACAAAATATAAACTATATTGGTAAACATCAGTTGTAAACAGGAAATTGTGACATAATTTTCTAACCATAAATTGTTTATTTAGTTTTTGTCTAACAAGAGGCTTTAAAACATTCGCATGTTTGCTTGACAAATGTTTTCATATTAGTTCAAAAAATATCATTTGAAATAAATCTAAAAATCATCAAATTTATCTTTTGTAATTAAACTTTAACAGTGAAAAATTTTATAAAATACACTAATCGTTTGGCTGATTTGTTCAAAAATTATTAATATTTGTTTTTTTAGATTTTTCTTCTGTTTAATTCTTGATTATATTTTACCTATCTTTTTTTTCTTAGATATATTTTTTTTTCATTGTATATATATTTTTTATTGGTTTTACTCCTTCTTACCTGTTCATATTTTTTTCATATGCTTTATCGTTTCAATACTTGTTACACATATTTTGAACGTTTTATTTTTTCGAATTAATTGGTTTAAAATGTTTGACATTATAAACTATTCACACAGGTTTAGCGTTTGCCAAAAAGTTTGTTAAGTAGATCTTGAGAGCTCTTGCGACCACCATGTAGTCATCATCAGGAGATGAAAAGAACAAAATTATTATTTGCTTAACTGTATTTAATTTAGAATTTTTTCGTTTTTTTTTTTAATAATTTGTCCAAGAAACTGAAAAGAGAATTATTCTATATCAAGAGCATTTGTCTTTTTATGGATTTTAATAAACTTAACAACGTCCAGATGTTTATAGTTATTTATTTGCTTGTCTTATCTTTAGCTGTTAAAACTAATATGATTATTGCTATTAAAGGCGTGGTCGGCTATACTCAACTTGTCTAATCTGCCGTATTTTAAGTGAGCTAAGTGCTCTTTGTATCTGGTTTGAACTGATTTCCGTGTTTGCTTTATATAACATTGTATGATATTTTTCAGGCTGTTCTAGAAATAGTATTTTGTTTTTTGGCCCTCTTAAGAAACTTTTTAATTTTGATCCTGATTGATAAACTGCTCTAAATTCTAAATATTTAAGCACAATATCAAGTCTGTTGGTTATCTTAGGTTCAAAAAGTATTAAAATAAATTTAAATAAATCTTATTTATGCGTTTGAAAAGTTGTGCAATTTTTGGCATTTGTTTTTTTAAATTTTATTAACTATTTCTTTATTATATCCATCAATAATAGCAACTTTTTTGATAAATCTTTTTTCTTAATTTAAGTTTTTTTGACTTAAAAAATGTTAAATGATCTATTTACTCAAAAAACTTAGTACTTGCTATTTTGTTTTGAAAACAATTATTTGAGTCATTAGGTATATAACTTAAAATGCTAGTTTCTTTTCTGAAAATATCAAATTCTCAATCGTTTGCTGCTATTTTAATTATATCCAAAAACGATAATTTGTTATACATTTTTTCTTTATAAGTGAATTTTATTGAAAGAAAATAATTATTTAAATTTGACACAAATTAGTTAGGCTTTGAGAATTATTAAAAACTGCAACAACGAAGAGGTCTTGAGGTCTAACAAACAAACATTTTGGCAAGTGGTAAAACTGTGTGAATAATCCTTTTGTAAACAAAAATTTCTTGTTGTTGTCGTTCTTACGTCGAAATACAACTGAATATTTTCAATTCAAGATACTCCGACCTTTCTTCTATTATTAGAACCTATATTGTTTCGTAATTTTTCAATATCTTTTTTTGGTTTGTTTTCTAATGTGTCTAGATCAAATTCAAAATGTTAAAATAAAAAACTAAATCAAATAAAATTAAATTAAATATAAAACCTAAAAAGCTATTGTGCATGTTTTGTAGCATTATGTATCAGGTGTTCTGATAAGAAAGATCACCGGCTATATCTCAAGAACAGCTTGTTATACATCTTTGAAATAAAAAAAATTGTAACAAAATTGACCAAAAACAATTGCTGGAGGTTATATTCAAGTTTCTAGATTAGCCACCAGAAGGAGAAATTGTCACAATCAACTAGAAAAACCGATTTTTTTTCGTTCTAGGACCAGGGAAAGTTGACCAAAAATATGTTTACTGCAAGACGAGGCAATTTTGCACAAATTTGATTTGGCACTTGTTACTCTCTGGCAACTTTACTTTTTAACTGCTCAGTGGCACTGTTTAAGAATGTTATAATCTTTTTCAATATTCTATAAAAAATTAAATAGAAGGGTTTATAAGCATTGAAATAATGTCAAAGAAAATTAAGCAACAAGTGCAAATTTGAAAACCGCGCGTCGATATCTTCATTGCAACAAAAGTTATAGGTGGAAAAGTGAAAGGAGAATGACAGGTATTACATTTTTAGTAATACGTTTTACAAAGATAATTACCAAAAAACAAATTTTTAATAAACAACTTAATTTTTTTTAAATACACATCAACAACAGAAATAACAAAAATGCACGTGTTATAACTAAAAACAAAAAAAATAACAAAAGTACTACATTTCGTGGTTTGTCAAATGTTCAAATTGATTTCCTTCCGTTATTTTAAATGCAAAGAACCAAAATTTGGTGTGTGGAGTTTGCTGCTTCAATTTCAGCTACTAAAATACTTCGAAGTGCATTTCTTGTATTTGTACCATGTTTTCTTTTGTTGACGGTTTAGTAAGGTACACTAAATCTTTTGTTTTTTACGACAAATAAAAATCTAAGCAAGTCAAGTTTGACGATCTTGGTGGCTATGGAGATACACTTCCTCTTCTATTCTATTTTCCAAGATACAGCTTATCTAAATAATGTCTAGCATTTACTGAAGAAAAATACTTTTTTTACTTTTCCACCTATAACTTTTGTTGCAAAAAGATATCGACGTGCCGTTTAGAAATTTTTACTTTTTGTATAAAATTATATAAAAACTTATAAACCGTTTTATTTAAATCTTCAAAAAAAATTGTAAAAGTTTGAAGCTTTTTTAAACAGTTTTACTTAGCAATTAAGAATTAAGTTAAATGGTTTAATTTATTAAGCATCAAATTATCTTTCCTTTGAGACCCATTTTGTCAAAATTGGTTAAAGGAAGTCAAAGTTATAGACGTTTTTCGGATTGCATTCCCCACCCCCTGCTTACTCACATTTGACAAATTAGAGTAACAAGTGCCAGATCAAATTTGTCCAAAATGTCTCGACTTTGCAATAAACATATTTTTGGTTAAGTTTTCCTAATCTTATAACGAAAAAAAAAAGATTTTTCTCATTAGTTGTGACAATTGCTTCCTCTGACGGCTAATCTAGAAACTTGAAAATAACTTCCAGGAATTTATTTCCGCCACTTTTGGTATAGTTTTTTTTTATTTTAAAGCTCTATGGCTTCTTATCTTATCGGCACACTCGGTACAAATACTACAAAAATGATTGAATGAAATAATAAAAGTTGAAATCATTAAATGCTGGCGACGGAATAATCCTTTAACAACAACAAACTTTTTTTGGGTTATCAAAAGCTTCTTACTATATTAAGCTCAAAAAAACAAGTTTTTACATTTCAAGGTGTATTTACGACGATTTGCTAGGAAACATTATCAGACAATAAGAGAGATTGCTGGTTAGGTAACTTAAATGCAATATGTACAATAATTTGAATCGGTTTTAGTATTTTTGATTTGTACAGTCAGATATGTTTTGTGCTTGTGAGACTTATCAATTAAGATTTTAGCTAACTAGATTTAAATAGCACAGTTAAATAAACCAATTTTGTTTGAATAAATTAGATCTGGTTAAGACGGACTTTTTTTTACCCAAGTGTCTATTAAACAATACGCAGAGTTATCTAATTTTAGATGTCACTACGTAGTTTTAGCACTATTATACATTTAATTTTAGCAAAGTACAATGTGTAATTTTTTTAATTGAAAAATGTTTCAATTTTGTGTGAGTCTGAATTTGATTTTTTTCTTCTGTTGCAAGACTAAATTTTTTCAAGATCTACCAGATTTGCGCTTTCAAAAGTTTAAAAGCCACCTCAAAAAGCTCTTGAAGCGACGCGGCGCCTCTGCTTCCATAACAAAATAATACATCGTCGGCGTCGTTTCAAGACGGCTGAAAATATCGAATGGAATGTAGTGTTTACAAAAATATTTGGCGATGGAATGCCATTCCGTTTTGCGCATGTTGGCTTTATTTTGATTCGATTTAAAACCTCAGGTAAGCGCGGGATTCTATGACTCAGTTTGTTTGGCAGTAGTTCAGTGGTTTGATCAGTGGCAGGAACATACACTTTCACTTTTTATTAAAAAAAATACACTGATAAAATTATGGAAGTTATAGAAAAATGTGTAGAAGATTTCAGTAGAAATACTGTGCAAGATATATTCACTGATAGCGTTGATGTTGGCATTCGGTAAGTTTTGAATAAATTAATTTATTCATATTAGGTTTTGACAAAAAAAGTGGTCTAAATTGAAATTTTAATTTGCAAATTACATCACCGGCTAAAATTTTTGATTATAACAACACAAAAATAGAAAACACTAAACAAATAATAAATTCCACTTGATTAGGCCTCTTAAATCATTAAGTACATTCCTCCAAAGTTTAAAGCGTGAGGCATCTTAACAATTTGTTCTACAAATCGTGCCAACGTTAAATTGTTGCAAGGAATGTATATTTTAATTACATCTGTTTATTAAATTGACTCTAATTTTTGCTGTTGTTGCAGTAACTCGCAAATTATACCCATGTTATCAGGAGGTCTTTCAGAATTAACAGAAGGACTAATTTTGTGTTCAGCGGCATGTGTCAATAACCAAGTCCTAAGTGTTTTAAATATCACATGTCTAGTTAATGTAGCACCAGAACTTCCAGATCTCCCCCTTCCAAGCAAAAATATTTTTTATCATAGAATACCAATTATTGATTCTGGAAATTCAAGAATTTACTCTTACTTTGATCAGACGGCCGACATTATTCAAAAAGTAAGTATCAAAATGTGTTTTCAATTTTTTTGATAATATTAAAATGAATGTTTTTTTTAATTTGGCGCTATAGTTGACATGAGTTACAAACAAACTAAAATATTGCATTTTACAAATTGTTATAAAAGTAAAAAAAAATCAAGATAATTCGTCAGGGGCTATTATTTCCTCTAATCAAAAAATGCAGCAGTATTTGTGCCTCAAAGAAATGCAGCAATTATAATCAAGAGTTGAAGACTATTTATTTCTGGATTTTCTTTGATTATAAATTTTAGTAGAAGGTTAGCTTTTATTTAAGCTTAAGCATAAAAAACCAATGCTAAAATTGTTAAAATACAAAAATTGAAAAAAATATTCAAATGAAACCCACTGAAAAAGAAAGATAATAAATATAACAAAAATAGAAGGAAAAATATTTTTGCGGTGATTTAAGGTCGGAAAGTGGAAAAGGGTGAGCTTTTAAAGGTAAAAAACGCTTTATATGTAAAAAGCAAAATTTTAGGTAAGAAAAAGATCTACAACCTTTGTTTATACAATTTTTTTGAATAACTTTATAATTTATGTGAAGAATTTAAATAGTTGTGTTTTTGGCTTTTTATTTTTATCTTTTACAATAAATTTTTTTCGAGATTTTGTGAAAACTTAACTTTCATGGGTTAATTTTTTTGATTTAAAAAATTTTCTTTTTCGCTCTATTTTGACTTAATATCAAAAAAACACTTTAATTTTCAATCGAAACTTCTCTAGCCAAAATATCCGCTTTTTAAAAAAGTTAGTAGGCATTTTTTGTTTGTAAAAATCTCTACTTTCTGATGTTGTGAAAAATTAAAAAAATATACAACAGTAAATTTTCTAAAAAAAATGCATAAAAACGAAAAACTAAAGCCGAAGTTTTTTTAATTCTTACTTATGTACAATTTTGAGTCTTGAAATAATTACAAATCTATCAAACATGAAGATCGCAAAAAACATGAGCAAATAATTTTTCTAAAAATTGCAGCTAGTTAATTTATAATAATATTTTTCACATTAGCGGAAATTGGAGATTCTAACGAACGAAAAAACCTACCAACTTTTTCAAAAGAACCGATATTTTGGTGCAAAAATTTTTGATTGAAAATTAGGATGCTTTTTCGATATGAAGAGAAAATAAGATAAGATATAAAAATTAATAATTTAAATCAAGACAATTACAGCGTGTTTGGGGAATAAAATAACACTTTTCACCAAATTTCGTAACAAAAAAAATGTTTTGTACAAGATAAAAAATAAAAAATTGGTTATATAGCTTAATATAATTTTTTATTAAGCCACAGTACCTACAACTTTGCTATGAAAAATTTCGGCAAAAATACAAAAATAGGACTTTTATTTTTGTATTTTTGCCGAAAACCAAAATAAACTGTTTTTTTTACTCTTGAAAACTTATCCTTTCCCACTTTCCCATCTCAGATCGTCCGTAAATTATGTTTTCTTTGACTTTTTTCTTATTTTCTACTTTTTCCAATAAGTATTAGTTTACTATTACTTTTCTTATTTTAAAAATTATTGATCCGGGTTTATAAGCTTTCTAATCACATCTTTTTTAGATATAAAATCTTTTTTAACTATTATACGACGTTTCCCTTGGCTTACTAGGATTTTTTTTCACAGTTTTTTTTTGTTAACATGTTTTTTTTCCTATGAATGTTTTTGTTATTAGTGTGACTAGATTTTTTCTATTTTATTTGTTTTCAATTAGATATTATAATTTTATTCGTTCTTTTTTTGCATTTTTTTAACTTTTTAAGCTTTTTTTGTATTTATATTTTTTTATAATTATTGGTTTTCGTGATAAAGATAAAGTTATCAACAGGTATGAAAAGTTAGCCTTTGCACAGTCGCAAAACTATTTTTCAACTGACTTAAGAAAACTACCATGTTAGGTGGAATATTAGTTTTTTTAAGTCGGTTAAAAAAACTGACATTAATATATTCATAACTACAATTTTTTTAATGAATGTTAGCAGAAAACTGATTTTTTTACAAACAAAAAAATAATTAATGTTTTGTTAAAATATTTTAAGGGTGGTGTCTTTATTTCAATGGTAAAAATTGCATGAATTTTTCTAAAAATACTTTTTTTCTTTATTGCTGACATTTTGTTAAAAAAATTTGTCTAATCTAGTTTTGTTTTATGTTTTCTTTTGCACTATTAACTGCCCAGGAAAGTTTAGTACATTTTAAAAGCCGAATAAATTTGGTTCTGCATTTTAAGCTAGCATTGTTCAGCACTAAATTAACAATAATCATAAGAAAAATGACGTTAACAGCTTGACATAAATTTTTCCGTCTTTGAAGAAAGCTAGCTAATATTAGACGCTGACATAATAGATTTAATAATTACTTAAACAGCTTAAGTGTGCAAATAATAATTCTACAAACTACAAGATAATACTAAACTGTTATCTTGTAGCAAATTTTGAAAAAAAATTCTTCTTGAAATATCTACAAAATTATATTTTTAATTTGTTAAAATAAAAATTATACTTGTTTTAGTGCAGGTGTTTATACTAAACATTTTTTTTATCGTTACGTTTTTATGAGTTTATTTAACCTCAAAAACACATTGTTGTAAAAATTCCACTACAAAATAAAAACTTTTAAGCAAAAACTTTCCGAAAAAAGCTTTTTTTCCTATATCTAATGTAGTAAACAACAACCTGCTTGTAAAAATGTATTTTTAATATCTACAACTATATGGCAGAAATTAAGAAAACAAAATTAGTAAAGTTACAAAAAAAAAAAAAATTATTAGACGTAGTTGTTTGTTATAACTCACGTTTGGCGTCAGATATTCATTTCCTTTACACCTAAAAATTATTTTAAATCTTAAGCGTCTAATGGTAATATGTATTTATCATATTCACACAGTTTTACCACTTGCCAAAGAAATCTGTTTACTAGATCTGGAAATCTTTATCAATCACCTACAAAAATTCTCTAAACCAGGTAAAATTAAGCAAATAATAATTCAGTTTTATTCATTTTCTGATGATGACCACTTGGTGGTCGAAAGAGCTTTTGAGGTTTAATAAACATACTTTTTAGCAAGTGGTAAAACTGCTATAGAGGTAAACCTAACAAAGAGGTAAAAAAGATAAGAAAACAGACAACATCAGTGCTGCTATATTATTATCTCATATCTTCAACCCTACTAAAGATTCGTGCGTTTTAGCAAATTTCAACAATTGAACCTATAGACGGATTCTGGTCATGAGCAACTTTTTAAGCATTGTAGGTTTGCATTGCTTAGATGTTACCTAGGCTGCATTAATATAAATCAATGCCAACATACCAAAAAATCATTATTTTAATATAATAATAGACTTACTGCTTTGATCTCCAGACTTCTCACCTATTGAATATATTAGTATAAAGACAAGTAGTTTAAGGAGGTTTTCAACTTGACTGTATTTTTTTTACGTGTGTTACCTCATAACTCTTTTCTGGGTGAACCGATTTTGATAATTTTTCTTTGATAATTCCTTTTTAAAATTTTATAGCCAATTTTTATAATTTATTATAATATTAATTGGAAGCTAGTGCTTTCCATTTAAGTTTGATTAATATCTAACTAGTAGTTTTTAAGTTATTTTTTTAATGTTTTTTTGACATATATTTTTAACACTTATAATTAATTGATTAGAAAAACAAACGAAAAAAATTCAAAATTTAAGAAATTGTTTTTAAAATAATTAAATGTTTTGTTTATAACCAATTCGAGTCAATTAAATAAATAAAACAATAATTAAGTAATCATATTGGTTTTTTAAATTGTTTATTTTATTTTTTTTAATTAGTAAGTATATATTACTTAAAGTAGCTTTTGAATAATGTTCTTAAAATTGTTATACAATAAATAAAAAACTTTTTTTATATATAGGAATGCGGAGCAAATTTTTTGAAATTCTTTTGAAAATCTAAAAATAGAAGGTATGATTCAAGTTATTAGGTGTGCTTTGGAGAACTATTTTTGTATTGTTGCACTCGTCAAATCTTAAACGAACGTTTAAAATTACGGACTTAATGGAGAGTTTGATTATTTGGCACGAGTTTAGAGGCAATAATGAAGCATTGATCAACTAAAATAATTTGTTTCTACAATGACATTGCGGTTTTTTTTTGTTTTGACAAAGTTTGAGGTTCTTAGCCTCGTTCTAAAAATGTGAAAAACAAAGATTTGAGATAAGTTCAGCTGCTGAAAGTTGCTAAAAATAATGTTGATATATCTAGATTGATAATTAGTTATCATCCAATCCCATTCAGTCGAAAGAATACTATGAATGATTAATTATACAAGACCTCACTTTTGCAATAATTTATTTTAATCTGGCTAGATAACAAATTGCAGATCTCAAAAGAACTTGTTCCATGTCAAAACCTACTAAAAACAAGAATTTATTTTGTATCAAGCTGCCAATTTGAGTTGGAAATTCTTGGCGATGTGTTTTAAGTCACCTAAATTCTGACTTTTCCAATTTCCAGTTAAGAAAACATTGATTTCTCAAAATTTTAAGATTGTTTTCAGTCTTGACCCAATATAAATATTTTTATCGCTAATATTTTTGACAATAATAAAATTAAATTTTCGTGCTTGAAAGATAAAGCTAATAAATTTTAAAAATTTATTTATTTATAAAAAATATGTTGTTATAATTAAAAAAAATTAATTATAACAATAGAGAAAAAAATTCACTTATTGTACAAAAAGTAAACGAATATTTTGACCAAATATTTTGTTACAAATGACAAACAAAAAAAAATAAGATCTTTTTTTTACTAAATTAACATTTTTGGTAATTCAATGCAAATTCAATGAAGTTAGATCTTATTTTTAGAACTCTTCAACCAGTCACAACAGATTTAGATTTGAATAAGTTTGCAGTGACAAATTTGGGCTTATATTAACCAAATGCCTGTTACTTCCGTACTATTAGAGGCTAGCTTACATGAACAATTTGAGAAACAAAATTTTTACATGTTTTTATGCAAATAGTCACTCTAAGTAACAGATATTACTTGAAATAGATACAAATTGAGATAAAACAGATGTCGCAGATTGGACAACCAAGATCACGTTATCGACATTTGTCTCAAACGTATATCTATGATATACAATATAACCTATATTTTTTGACTACTACCAACTTCTACTTGTTGGTAGTAACCAGCAAAGATAGGAGTTAGATAGACCATAGCCAAATAGACCGAAACGGACGACAATTTATTCAACCCTCTTCTACATTTGAGAAAACATAATTAAGCGTAGTAGCCAAAGTTTTTGTGAAATTTCCGTTATAAATTTTAACTTCAAGGCATCTTTACAGAAAAAAATTAGAAAAAGCTTTCTGAATAATGATAAACCTTTTTGTCAAAATGACCGTAACCTTTTAGGTAACAAAATTTAGGTAACAAAAAAATCTGAATTGTGATTAAGTGCAGTGCCAAAGTACCACAAACAGTTTGTTTACTATTTTCAAAAAAGTGAAAGTTAATAATAGTATTTATTTAAAGTTTACTCTGCAACCCTGCTGGGGTGCAGAAAGTACTCGTAAAGCCTTTTTAGTTTTGTCTCAGTTAGATATCTGCCGAGGTAAAAATGTAACAACTCAGAAAAAAAACAGTAGCATTTCAAAGCAGCATGTTTTTATATTCACATTATGTAGGAGTTTTAATTGTAAGAGTAATTATATCAGCAGTTTGGTTATGACACTTATAGTATATATAACTACTCTCTTAAGCTTTAAAACTTTTATTTGATTACAAAATAATCATTGAGGAATGTTTCTAAATGTTGCTAAAAGTCAGTTCTAATGATATCAATTTTGATAGGAAATAATTGAAACAAATAAGGAATATTGCTGATTGGACTACCATGTTATCATATTATCGCTTTTTGTTGGAAACGCATATCTAAGATATGCAATATCTTTTTTGGTCTCTACCAACAAATAGCAAAATTGATACATTTGTTATTTTTGATATAATTGGTAAAAACTATACATTTGCTATTAAAATTATACAAAAAGTTTTGTTTGTTTCGTGATGTTTTCTAATAACTGATCTTTTAATTTCAGGCTATAAGTTTAGGTGGAAAAGCTTTGGTCTACTGCGTGGCCGGCGTAAGTCGATCGGCCAGCATTTGCATAGTATACTTGATGAAGCATCACAACATGACATTGCTAGATGCCTACAACTACGTGAAAATGCGACGATCTAAAATCAAACCAAACTGTGGCTTTTTCAAGCAACTCATTGAATACGAAAAGGAATTATTTGGGGATAACACCGTCAAAATGGTCTTCAACGATATGGTGCAAATGGAAATTCCCGATGTTTACGATTGTGAATACCAACTGGTCACCCAGTTTGCCAAAAAGAAAAGATCTCAAACGGGACGATATTGAAAAAGTGAAATAAGAAATGAATAGAATTGTTTTTATTAAATGGTTCGCGCAGTTTGGGATGCTGTACGGACTAAAATGATGTGATATCACATTGATATGTTGCATAGTCAACAATAATAGATAAAGGGACCAAATGTTGTTTGTACAAAATAAATATAGAGTATTTAGTTTTTGTTTTGTTTTATTTTAAATTCTTGCAGAAATCTCATCTCAAAAAAAGATACCTTTGATTTGTAACAAAACAACGGCTCATAAATAATTTATTTCTTTAATGCCAATCTGCTTCTTCCTACTAAATGTACATCATAAAAAACATAAAAAAAGAATTTAGTTTTTGTTTTGTTTTTTTTTAACTCTTTCAAAAATCTCCGCCCAAAAAAAGATACCTTTGATTTGTAACAAAACAACGGCTCATTCTAAATTATTTATTTATTTAATGCCAATCTGCTTCTTCTTACTAAAGGTACATCATAAAAAACATGAAGAAAAGAATTAGATATTTGAGCTACCATCCTTAACATTGATTCGATTCTAAATTGTATATCTTCTATAACTGGAAAAGGAGAGTAGACAATATCATTTTTAGCAGAAGATACAGGTAGAGTTTCCCCTAAACGTTCTCTTGTCTTGTTTATGTAGACGTACATAAAACATGATGGAGTGTTGCTTATTGTATGAATTTTATGAAATCTTCCTTCTTCAACTGCTGCATGCTCATTTTTCTTCAGCTTTTTACCATAGCTTTGTCCCAAATCATCATCTTTCATCTCGTATAAAATTTCCCCTTCGAGGACAGTTAAAGTCACATTACTTAGATCATTCGTAATATAGTTTTCAAGGAAAAGTCCTGGAAAATCAGCAACGAACAAAATGTCACTGTAGTTGGACCAGGAATAAACATTTTCTGTTATTGTTTTCATTTGAGTTCGGAGATTGTTGTATTCGGATAATACTGGTTTTAACCATTCTACTTGTTTAAAGGGAGACCAATTAGCTTTTAGCAGATCATAATTAGGATCGTACATTCTCTGCTGGAATCTACCATTTAGAGAACACCATACGTCGATGTAAACGGATATGTTTTCTGATGTTATATGCGGATTTTCCAAATCTTTAAACGTTTTAGGTAAATTTTTAGATGATTCTGAAAAAAAAACGCTGTTTATCAACATACATTGAATAATTAAATTAGGATTAATAATAAATAATTTGAAACAAACAAATAAATTTCATGTACTTAGTACAAAATTCACCTGGTTAGTGAAGTTTCAGGTAGTTCTCATCATAAACATTAATTCAAAAATTATCATAGCAACCGCTGGCTAGCTCCATGCTAAGAGGAAAGAAAACAAAAGAAAATGAAAGAATGTTAAAAATACAACAGAAAACTAAAAAACAAAAATCATGCACAGAGAATAGTGTGGCAGCAAAACCAAAAAAATCTTTGACTAGATCAATTAATAAGCCAACAAAAATTACAATAACTAATGTACAAGACCAAATCAAAACTTTAATAGATGTATAAAGCCCTAAAGAGTAAATCAAAAGCAGCTATAATACACAACAACAACACCACGAAAAATTGTGAAAAATTGTCACAAAAATAATGAAGCAACGCCAACCAATTAATATCTTGTACAATACAAGCTAGAAAAACATCTCTGAATCATGTCGCGTAACGTGCCAAAGTGCAGAAACATTGTTTGCTTGTTTTCTTTCAAAAGCAAAGGTCAATGATCACATTTCTTGAAGGTGCACATTTATAATGTGACCCAGTTTTGTTTACTGACTGAGATCAGAGTAGGTATTAGATTACCGAGTTTTTGGCTTAAATTTCTAGACAACTACTAAAATTTTGTAGAAATGTTTTCTACTCATTTAGAAAACACTACGTTTTGAATTGCCAAGAAAATTTGCGTGCTTTTGTATTGAGCGTCTGAAAAACATTTTAATGTCGGCTCAAATATAAATAATTATTAGTAGAAAATAAAACACAAAGAAAGTTTTTACAAAAATACAGAAAAATATATAAAAATATTGACATTTTTTCGGAAAAAACCGTGTCGAAATGTTTGAAAAAATTGTCGATGTTTTGCACTTCTTTTGTGGAGGATCCATCAGGGCAAAAAAATAAGAGGAGAACAAACACGGTATCTTGACGTGTGAACAACGTTAGAGGCAAAACATATTCTAGCTAAATTTCGTTGCTGCTTAGGCTTGGAAGAAAAAGCGGCAAAGGAATTAGAAGAGAAAGCAAAAGCGCTCTGTGTTAATGATGAAGAAGTCTTTGTAAACCAAGACTTCCAAATGTTTGAGAGATAATAACCAGAATCTTTATTAAGTTGTTTAGGTGTTTTACAGTTTCGATTGCTTCTCTGGTTTTTTGTCATAGAAGAATTCCGATTTACAAATCAAACACGATTCATCATCAACACATAGCGCTTATGCAGACAAATTAGGTCATCATGACCACTGTCCAAATAATGTTCAGCTGGCGAACACTGTGATAATAAACCAGAACTTATGCACTTTTTATGTTCAGAAACTCGAAGTGTAATTGAAAGTCCTGTTTCTTCAATGTAAACTTTGCCACAAGAGCACGAAATTTTAGAAACACCTTTAGACAACAGCAAGTCAAATCTTTTTTTTGCAAATTTTCATAATTTTTGTAAGTGGTTTAAAACCCGTTTTTAATCCTCGCTTTACGATGATTTTTTTCGATTCTGTTTGTAACTTTATGAACAAATGAAAGAAAAGCAGTTCCAGTATTATTTTTTCATTTTCTCTTGAAGACTTGATGTTTGACAAACCAAAAAAGCGTGATAAATAAAAGATTTAATGACAGACAGTTTTTGAGGTGGATGATGGTGTGATGTCGCATGAAGACAGCGATCTGTATGTATTTTGATATATTGTATGGCTCAAAACCCATTGGTAAAAAGTGTTATCAAAGTGATCTAAAAATGGAAGAAAACCTTAATTCTCGATTTTCATTGTAAATTGGATATCCTTATTTAAACGATTTGAATGATTCGAAAAAGCTAGCAAACTGTCTTCACCGTGAGACCAAATGATAAACGTGTTATCAACATATCAAAACCATACTGTAGGTTTCAAAACTGATGTTTCAAGTGCTTTGGTTTCAAAGAATTCTATGAAAATATGGGCAATGACAAGAGATGGAAGAGAACCCATCAGAGTTTTTCTAACTTGTAATTTATTGTTGAAACAGAAATGTGTTAAAGATATAAATTTTTCTGTCAGATCTCCTAAGATTTTAAGAAAGTCATCTTCAGATAGCAACTCTCTGACATTAGCTACTGCTTCAGAAACAAGAGCTTTTGTAAAGAGTGCTACTATATCAAAATTAACCCACAAATCTGAAAGATTCAAAAAAAATGTTTGTAGCATTTGAAGGATATAAGAAAAAATTTTTTTTCTTTTGGAAAATATATAATAATGTACAGATATGACAAACTTTGAGTCTGTAAGAGCAAAATTTTACTAATGATTTATATACAAAAACTGTAAACTAATACTAATATAATATGAAATAATCATTGCTTACGTTTTATTTCTTGAATAACGTTGTTTTTTAGACATTGCGCATATTGGACACACATATCAGCATGTTTATTCCATCGATCATTCTGCGTCCAAGCTTCAGGATCTAAGAACCACTCTTTTCCTGAATTATTATCTACAATTTTGATCATAACTAAGCTTGTATCCCACGAATGTACCATCATATCCCATGAGTATCCATACAATCCCTTGGTCCAGTTATTGTATCCTTTTGTTATAAAATGAGAATAGGGAAGGAAAGCTTGTAACGCACAATGCGTTAGAAGCAGACCAACTACAAAAGCATGTTTCCACGTTGCTTTACTGTTCACACGCACTTTTGATTTTTTATACATTTTCAATTCTTTTTCTGAGTATAAACAACCGGAGCTAATTTTTGGATTCAAATTTTCACTACCAAAAATTTTCTTTTGAATTCTTCTAGGCCATGATTCTGAACAAAACAAAGGCATTGTTGCCAAACACACGTAAGGAAACATTCCTAAAATATATATATATTTTTTAATTTTCTAATTTTATATTACTTACCAATGCTAAACAATCGCGAATTCATCAAATGAAACATTGCGCAAAAAATCATTGCCACAGGTCGTGTAATCTCAATTAACATCCAAAATCCAATTGTCAAATCCAACAAAAAACCGAACCAATGAACAACAAAATAGTCAATTTGACTTTGATCTAATATTATTTGAAATGGGAAAAAAACCCAATGACTTCCCAAATTGTTCATTGAATATCCCTCTAGCCATTCCATATCTGTCTTTTTTAATCCAGCCAAGAAATACATCATAAAAAATTGGTATTTAAGTATAAAATAATTCCAATAAGGGACATGTTTGTTTTTATGTCTATCAGCAAGAATGCTGTCTAAAGAGCTGAAAATTATTTAGTCAAAAAATGAAGAGGTTATAGAAACAGTCAAATACAAAAAATTGTTTGCGGATGATCCCATTAGAAGTATAGTTACTATTCCATACAGATAACTGTGATTATTCCAGTAAGATTTATCCAGAAGCAGTAAATACCAATAACAGATTCCAAATGTAATGACAGACATTCTAAATCTGTAGCCGATCATTATTCCACATGCCCCTAAATTTTTACAATTAGTGCCCACACACACAGAAATGGTATGCTTCATCTACCAAGCCACATAATTCCATACAAAAGTGCCATATATGGATATGAAAATGGTTTTAAAAATGAAAATAAAGGAAAATGACAGTCCTTAGGCTCTCCCCATCGCAAGTCTATGTCGGAGCCGCCTCGTTCTTCTGCTAAATCCACAAGCATCAGTAATCCTGTAATAAAAATTTCATACAGGAAAATAAAGCAGAATGAGTAAAAATAGCTACTATTTATAACAATTTTTTATACTTTGGTTTATTTCTATAAATATTGTAAAACCATAATATGTTCACCCTTCCTGTCCCGGAGACACAGCAATTATGCTGGATTCAAAAATCATTACTGTCTTCGACAAAGTAATGATATAATATAATAAAAATAATAATTATTATAGATATTTATTTAAACGATTTTTTTTAGTTTTTTATCTAACTTTCTAAAGCCGTGTAGTCACTAAATACTTAGCTTTTACTCAAAAGACGTGAGTTTAAACTTCGGTATAAAGAATTTTTTTAAATAATTAAAAACAAAAGAAATAACACAATAGTAGATTATACACCGAGGGAGTAAAGTGGATGATTTTTTTCTGAGGTGCTCTACAATGCACTGAACGAAAAAAGCACTAATTTTCAAGGTTTATATACTATTTTTGCACGACCCAAAGATTTTTATTCAAAGAACCTTAAAATAAAATTTATTATCTGTATGACATTTTATAATTTACGATAATAAAAATCTGGATAGCATATGAAAATCAGTTTCAAATTATCATGACAACCGATAAATCAGAGTAGCTATATTGCTTTTTGTCAACATGCGAAAATTGTTTTTGCATTTTCTAAACTGTTTTCCTAAGTTGGCTTGATAAAGCTGCCGCAAAAATAGTGATAGATTTATTGCCAGAAAAATTCCGGAAAATTTACGAAAAGTGCTTTAAGAAATTTTGTGATTGGTTGCATGATGGAACAAATAGAGAAAAATCGCAGTAAGAGTGTGTTGTTAGTGTATTTTGGGGAGAAGAAACAGCATTGTAAAACTTCCACACCACACTTAAAAATTAACTAATAAAAAGATTATTGCTGAGAAAATTCTTATGGGAAAAAAGTCGGACAAGGAAAACCAACTATCAACTTCTAAAAAGTTGAAGCAAGTGGATATTAGTATTAATCGATTAATTCATTAACAAATGTAAATATAAAATAATATTAATATTAATGCAAAAGTAAATATTAAATTTATATGACAAAATATTCAATAAATTGTTAAGTTGGCTTTGCTTTTTTATCCTAGGGAGTAAAAGACCCACTTTTGTAGAAGTAAAATCGCTTATTATATTATATGGGTCGTGCAAAAAGTGTTTGTTTTGCGAGTTTTGGTGTCACAAAAATTGTTTTGTGATACAAAAACAGAAAAAATATTTTTCATTTTTTTTTTCTATTTTACAACAGTAATAAGAAACTCACTTTACGCCCGCTTTTGTAGAAGTAAAATCGCTTATTATATTATATGGGTCGTGCAAAAAAGTGTTTGTTTTGCAAGTTTCAGTGTCACAAAAATCGTTTTGTGATACAAAAGCAAAAAAAAATATTTTTATTTTTTTTTTCTTTTTTACAACAATAATAAGAAACTTTTAAGTTTAGAATAACTTCGAAATGTTTTAAAAGTAAAACCAAACATAAAAAATAAGTTTTTATAAAAAGCTATTGTAGTCAGCTTATATTATTTGAAGTAGAATAGTAAATTATACTAAACTACTTTAGTCATTTTTTAACAGTGTATATTAATTCTTGACATATTTGTACAATTTTACGTGAAAATTACTAGTTTCAATTAATTTTATTTATTATTTCTTTAATTTAATTAGCTTAATACCCTATATAAAACTGTTAATTGTTTAAGAGATTTGATTTATGTCTGTATTGTTCGAAGATTAAAGCTGTTCAAACCAAGCGACAATTAATCGCACAAACAAATGAGCACCAAAATTTCCTTGGACAGCTGTAATCTTGAACCTGACCGCCATAAGCTACCTGAAAAAGTCAATAGTTTTCTATAGGGTATTAAGCTTTTTTATTTGGTTTGTTGCACTATACCTGTAACTCTTCAAAGTCTGTTCAAAGCAATTTATAGACATAGAAAAAAAAGACAGCAGTTGTATGAGAAAAAAAATTTTTACATATAATACCATAGCTGCAGATATTATTTCCGATAATTTTTTGAAGTGTATTTCATTTGATATCCGTAATTTAAAAAAATTATAGTAAATATATTTTATTTATAAGATATATTTTTTTCGTTACAGCTAAACCGATTTTTTGAGTTGAGAGCTAAAAAAACTCCTGCCTGATTTTTCAAATAAAAAAAATTGGATTAAATTGATTCAGTCGTTTCATCACTGCAGGACGACAGACCGACAAACACACAGATCCACACTGCTAATTTATAGCACTCTTTTTTTATTCGAGGTTAAAAATACTATTTGTATTTCTATATTATATTTATATCTACAATTTTTAGAGATTGAAAGGTAAATCTACACTAATATTATAAAGAGGAAAGATTTGTATGTTTGTAATGAATAGGCTCAAAAAGTACTGGGCCGATTTAAAAAATTCTTTCACCAATAGAATGCTACATTCTTCCTATTTGACATAGGTTACATTTCATTTTGAAAAAAATTAGGGATCCTTGGTAAAATTTGAACAATGTAACCGAAGGTGTAGAAAAATAAGTCTTAAAATGTCTTTCGTCGAATGCGCTGCCGAAACTATTAGCGATAGAACAAAATAATGTACAACAATATTGAAGAACATCATAATGTCTACAAAAAACTCCGCGGTAGCATATGTCCAACTATTGTAGTTATGTCACTACAACAACTTTTTTCATTTTAAACATTAATAAAAATGCTAACCAAATTCAACCCATGCTATTAATCCTTATCCAAAAAAATTATTTTATGGTCAAGACCATTTAACGACCTATAAAATAGTTTTTAAATTATTTAAATTGGACTTTCCATTCAAAAGATATTACGAATTAAAAAATTCAAACAGTAAACAAAACCGCCATAGCGCCGTGGCCGTTGTTTGCGATGCAGTCTGAAAAGCGCGCCGGGCATCGCGGCGGGCGGGGTGGAGGAGGCACTGGGGGGGCAATATTTAATAAAATTAGTAAAGTCCTTCTCGGGTATGACGAGACCAGGGAAATAGGTATTCATTTTTATATGGAGGATATTATAGATTCCAGTTCAAATTGAATAGGTACGCATACATAAGATAGGTCAGCTATACAAAATAAAGTAGTCCATCAAATTTACGCTAAGGCGGTACAAAGTTCGCCGGGTCAAATCTTTTACGTGCTTATTTGTTTGTTTGTTTGGCGCCAGCTCAAAATTGTTTACATATTTACACTAGTGTAGGATTTAAGCGAAAAAGTAGTATTTTTACTTTTCAGTTGTGAATCGTCTCAGTAGTTCAGTTTTTTGTTAAAAAGTTTCTATTATTTGATGTTTATTTCGTCGTTTTTCAATGTTAAAAAGCTTTTATATTTATTTTTTGTGGCTAAAATCGATTGCACACTTTTAGATTTTTGTTATATACGTACTATTGTTTTGTTATATACTATGTTATGGTGTCATTTAAGTAGCACATTATTATATGTCTTAATTTTTACCAGAATGAGTTCACAGCTGGACATTTTAGTAAACAAACGATCAAATATTTCCAATTTTTTTACCCTTAAAAGCCAAATGTTGTTTTCAAATTTATAAGGTATTGTATTTAAAGAGCACTTTATCCAATAAAAAAAATTGTTAAAATCGGACTAATAAAGTTATGCGTGGCAGTATCGGGTCATAGCTGAAAATTTTGTGGGTGAGCTAACAAAAATTTTTTTTTATTTTTTGAGGTAAAAAAGATATTGTACCTATTTTAAATGTTATCTAATAAAAAATTGTTTGGTAAAATGCTTGCTCGAGGCATTTGTGCACCGCACTATGCTCTAAAATGTCACTGTCAGTTGTGAATAAATACCTGCGATACCGGCTTAGCTTACCGGCACTTACCGCTTACCGGAAAATGTAGGAAAATAGCTGAATCAAGCCAAGACAATCGTTTAATTTTCCAAAACCACCTTTGATTAATGTTTTTAAATTCTTTAAAGGTTTCTTTTGCAGATTCTCAAATCGTAAACTTTGTTTAGAATTTTAAATATCATCATTTAAAGTTAAAACACTGACAGTATAATTTCCGTAAGTACACATTTATTTTTTCTTCTTGATGTCGCGTCATTTTAGATTTTATTTAAAAATTGTTGCTAGATTTTTCCTTTGCACCTCCAAGGTGTTTTTTATAGAACTCTTAGATTACCTGCGTGTTGGTATGATTCCTTGCCAAAAACGCAACAATACATTAAAAATATTTTTTAGAGAAAAGTTGAAACTTTGTATTTTTCACATTTTAAAATTAATTATGTTTGTAGGCGTTTCTACGCAATTTCTGACTTTAATATTAGATTAATCAGAAATCTTTAAACTTAGGCTAAAGTTCAAATCTATTCAAACAAAAAAAAATCTTTTAGTTGACACACGGTTAAGATTTGGATTATTTTAAAACTTCTTTGTAAGTTTAAAGCAAACTAAATCTTTCAAGTTTATAAATATTCATTATCAAATAACGTAACGTTTTAGAAAAAAAAATTTTTTTCATAGACAATTATGAGAAATTTTAAGAAACATTAATCTTATCTAAGAATTTAAGAACTCAAAATCTGCTAAAATGTACTACTTAAATACAACACAGGACACAATAAACGTTATAACCTTTAAAAACATTACAATCTTAAACAGTTTAAAAATTATAATGAGCTCTAGAGTTTCAGAAATTTCTTAAAACCTAAATTTGCAAAATTTTAAGTCTACAAGAGTTACAAATTTAAAAATTTGACACATCTAAAGATTATTAAAATTTGCATCTTGAGAATATTAGAAATCTGAAAAACCCCAAAAGTTTCTTAAAGCCAAAATATGCAAATTCCAATCATCGTTATTATAAACGTTGTAATTTTTTATGTTTTAGACGAGTTACAAATCTAAAAATCTGACATATCTAAAGATTATTAGAGTACCTTAAGAGCTTTAAAGATCTTGAAAAATTTACAAACCAGTTTTTTTTAGTTAAACAAGCCAAATTAGCATTATAAAGAAAGAAACTTACCAAATAAAAATCTTACAACTCCTAAACTTGCCGGATCTTTAGGCTGATACATTAACTTCACCAATTTATTAAAAGACATAAAGTCTAAACTTTTTCTACATTGTAAAAGAGTTGATTCCTTTTTTTCACTAGATTTTTTCAAATTTGTTGCCATTTCTTCTTATTTTTAGCCTTGAAATAAAGTGATAGATATCTTTCAACTATCTATCACCCACTGCTAGAATATAAATAGAACAAGTCAAGAAGTCAATAAGTCGGTAGCATCCTTCTAAATTGTAAAAGCAATGAGATAATTTTTATCTAGTGCTACGTCACAAATTTTCTTACAGCGAGTGACACACAAATGTTATTAGATTTTGTTAGAATTAGAATTAGTCAGCTTGACAATCTCGGAGAATCTGGTGAAGAATTTTTCTTATCCAGAATCGTCGACAGTGTCCATAGCAACAGGATGCTATCTTCTCAAATCAATAGAAAGGTCATTTTAGTAATTTTGCGCAGGAGTATACAGTGTAATCAACACATTAAGCTAGCTAACACATTGATAAACATATAAATCTTTATATTCAAATATAGAGATTTATTTATTAACAAATCATTATTTAACACTTGTTTTTAAAATAAAATTGCTACAATAATGATTCTGGATTCAGTCAATTATTGTTAGATTTGCTGCACGTAAGGATATATTTTTATAATTATTTTAGAAAACATCACAAATAAATTTTAACAAATTTATTATACTAAGAATTTAATATTAGTTAACGTTTTAGTATGGTTTTACTACCCGATCTGTTGTGGGGGAGTTAAATATACTTGCACAATCAGCAAACAGCGCCATGAATTATAAGATTGTTAAAAGTTTGATGCCTATCAAGTTCTTGCCACTAAAAATAAATATTATAAAATAAGTTCGAAGCAAATTTATTCAAACTTTTGTAATATAATAAAAATAATGTCATCTATAAAAAACTCTTTTCATCAAAAACGGAAAATCAGGTTACTAATACTGACTTTACTATTTGTTTGTAGAATCTAAATTCGACATAAATATGACATGCGTTTCAGACAAAAAACTCTAATGTGATAACTTGGTTGTACGATAAGCTATATTTTTTGTCTTAATTCTGTTGTCTATCAAAATTAATATATGTTATTAGAAGTGACCTATAGCATTGACATGTAGAAACCTGATTTCTAGTCTTTGATACAAGGAGCTTCTAATAGATGTTGCTATTTTTTCCGTAAATATCATACTTGGAGAGATTACTAGGTATATCTTTACAGCTTTTCTCAAAATTGCAAGTTGAACTACTATATTAAAAACGATTGCTTGATCAACTTTTTGAGACGTTTACGACAAATCTACCGCAACAGACTACTTTACCTAGCTTGTGATAAATTTTGCAACGCGGGCCGCTCCTAGCGAGTTCTTAAGTCAGCATTTACTCATTTGACATAAATAAAAATAACTGATTATTATACTTACATTTACAGAAATATTTACATACATATTTCTTGTACAATACATTGCACATTCACTTATTTTTAGACATACTATACAAGAGATTTTATATAACATACTATATCCTTAATAAGATCAATGCAAATTTATTCAAACTAGATTTGTAGACTTGGACATGTTTCGTTCGTATTAAAACTCTTTAGCAAGTCCCAACAAATTTTTATTTGATTAAATTTATAGTGACAAATGTAGGCTTATATTTACTCTAGTGCGTATTATTTTTCCGTCACTGCAAATTTATTCAAATAAAACTGACTAAAGAGTTACATTAAGAACAAAACATGTCTAAATCTACAGATTTAGTTTCAATAAATTTACATTGATCTTATTATTCTATTTGTTGGTAATAACCAAAAAAGAGAAAGCAAATAGCATATCATAGATATGCGCTTGAGACAAAAGACGCTAACGTTATAACTTGGTTGTACAATCAGCGATATCCTTTTTCATCTCATTTATGTATAACAAAACTGACATCTCTCATTTAGAGTAATCTCTTTATGGATTAAAACCTAATCGAAAAGCCTAATTTCTGACTTTTTGAAGTAAGTTTAGTTTCTAATAGATGTCGTTAATATTATTCCTGCCAAATATATAAAACTAGCACTGTTGAAGTAAGAAGAATGTATTGTGTGATCCCTGTAGGAATTTAATTGAGTGAATTACAAAATCTTATCATACAAGAGGTTTATATGCTAAGACTTCGTCGTCATCTTGAAAAGTCTTTTCAAGATCTTGATTCGTTCTTGAAAAGAACGTATTTGTGTCAATTCTTCTGCTAAACTTAATAACTTGAAACTTTCTCAATGTTTCTTTTTATTTTACAACAATAATTTGGAATTATCATTGTGCAATAGTGTTGCTTCCATGTTGTATGTGGCTAACACCTCTTTTATAATATCAGCAAAAAATATGAGAAAAAAATTTAGAATTTAATTATTAATTTAATAACAAAAAATTTTGATTATTTTCCAACAAATTCCCTTTGACTGAATAGTAATATTAGTACATTACGTGACAGAAACCTGTTGCGTTTTCTGTCGAGAAATTAAGAAGTTGACTGAGACGCAATGCGTCGAGGTAAACTTTATTTCGAGACCGAAATGCAACATTTTGTCAAGGTTTGTATACTTTTTTACTCACAATCACCGATAATATTTATTATTTAATTCAATGTAATTATAACTGTAACGTGTTTAAACAAATTAAAAAAAATCAAGTTGACATAGCCGAAATTGAGCGTTACCAAAAAAAAAATGTTGAGAATAAGTTTTTATGTCATTCATAAGGAAGTTTTCTAAATTTTTGTAAAGCTTGAAGTGTATATTTAGCAAGTTGTTGTTCTTCTTCTTTAATAAAAACCAACACTTTTGATAGTCTGGCACACGATTAGAGATCTTTTTTACCTTTTTCAATTGATACGTGTATTACATTTATTATTATTATTTTTTAATATATCACAGCAAATGTCATGCAAGTGTTGATCAAATAAAAAAAGCAAAGTAGAACAAAGCCCGAATGGATTTGATCAGCATGAGCAATATTTGTTCTTTCAAACGTGCTAAAAACACTTTTTTTATCCGACCGCAATTTTTTATTTTACTTATCAAAATGTGATTAATTCTCTATGCTATGATGCAATGTTATGTATGGTCGTTGCTATACGTTGCTAACGTAAGCTATTACGATATGAATATATCGCACGGTTATTGATGTTAGACTTTTTTGAGCATAATAAGTTGTTATTATAGTGTGTACAACTTTTGTGACCGGTGGTATAAAAATATAATTTACACTAATACTTCGCGTATTGGATTTTCCGGCAAATTTATTAATTTTTAGTTCTTGTTGCTAGTGTGTAGGTATTATTGAATTTATAAACAAATAATAAACACAAAGTCTTCAATTTATTCAATAAGATTTTGATTAATTTGTTGAAAAGTTGAAGAGCTTTCAAAATCTTGTTCATAAGCTGGTCTAGTAGTCCATGTAGTTGTCTAACAAATAAGAGTCGCTCAGAATCTCTGTAGCTGTTTAAACATCTGTATCTGTCCGGTATGTTTTCGTATACCTAAGTCGTCTCATTAATTTTGTAAGCTGTCTTAAAATTTAATTGTTTTAGTAGCTTAATTTTGACAATAAACAAAAAGATCAGAAAATCCAGTTGTTGCTGGTTTCTTATAAGTTTATTCCTCCGATTTCGTTAAACTTATGCACTATTACATATTACGCCAGTAATAAAATAGAAAAATGATGTAAGCTATAAAATTAAACTACCTTTTACCGTCATCCCAAAAATTAATATAAGAAACTAAATAAATTTGTCGTACACAAAAAACTCATTAAACATTTTATTACAAAATGCTTTGCTTATTAAAGGAAGGAAAAGTGTTAAAACAAGCGTTAACTCTTTAAATAATCTTTATTCTGGCAATTGGGGAGAACAAATAATGAACAATTTTTGGCACATATAACAAAGCAGTAGATATTTCATTATTTACAGATATGCCGAAACCATTATATCATGTATCTCAATCCCAGAGATTTCACATTTTAAACCAATCATCAACAATCACAAGCGGTGAACATTATTAAAAAAATTTTATAGGCAAGACCATAAACTTTAATTTAGTCATAAAATGTTAACAATCAACCTATTAAAAATAATACTGCACTCTATAAATATAATATAACTGCTAGACCTCTCTAATTAATTTACATTGAGGCTATATCAATAAAAATATCCATCTCTGTGTAATTGACAGTTTATCACATTCATAATGGTGTTAGGTTTGGTAGTCTAGTCAAATTTGCAGTTTTTTTTTGTTGCATAAATAATTTAACACAATTCTTCTTATTTCTATAATCCACCATAAGTGTCTATTCAGCGTATTTAATAATAATAAAAGACGTAAAAACAAATTAAAACTGTAAAAAAAACACAACATAAAAAGAAAGCAAGCCTAGCAACGTCAAAGTCAATTGTTTCAATAACAATTACATGATAGACAGACAGCCACTTAAAAACAGCTTTTTTATGAAAACCCAAAATATGAAATCAGTAATTTGAATAATTCCGTGTTTGTTTATGTTGAAACAAATATTTAGGTATTATGATTTAGTGTATGATTGATTAATCAATACTAATATTTGGCACTATAAACCATTAACACAGTTTTTATCTTTTTTTTTCAATCTTGAGAACTCTTTTTTGACTAGCATGTAGTTATCAATAGAACATAAATAAAATTATTTTCTGATGATGACTAAAACCTACTATGAAACCATTTTCCATTTATAACCTGATGATGACTACATGGAAATCAAAAGAGCTTTCAAAATCAAATAAAAAACTTCTAGAAAGAGCTAAAACTGTGTAATAACTTTATAGTTGGTACATAAATGGAACAAATAATTTTTGTAAAATTGTATTGACATAATTGTTCGTTTTCAGTATAAATCGAAAAAATTATAAGTTATGAGTGAAACCACAAAATCGCCAAAAACAAAATTCGGTCAAACTCGTCAACAGTCTTATAATCATTTCTTTCCTTTTTTAATGTTTTTATTTAAGCTAAAATCTGACTAGACTACCGTTTATTTCTAGTCTAAAAATAAATAATATCGGCAAACCAGTTTGGCTCATGGCTAAGTAAATGAGTCGCACGACTAACAGCGCAAAGTTAATTATTTTTGCCCTGCTTTCGCAATATTGTTAAACTACTTTGTGGATCGGCAAGAGAATAAGTTTCTGGCTCAAAAACCGGAGGATACTCCAAACCAGGATAATCAGCGTGTGGACTGATACTTATCGATAGTGGTTCGGCGGGTAACGAACTCTCCAAGGAATATGTACTCTGAGACAATGATGATGTTTGAGGGGAAGAAGATGTTGACCAGTTGTTTGTTTCACTTCCTGAATTATTTCTACGAAATATTGTACGATGTAGTTTAGGAGAGCCTAAAAACGTTTTTTCTTTTTTTGCCCCGTCTGATTGCTTTCCAAAAATTTGTTTTAATTTTCCGCCTTTCGAATTTTTCTCGTCCAAATTTAACTCAAATGCTAATTTGGGCTTATTTTTTAGATCAGGGGTAAGAGGTAAACTCATAGGAGTATATTGACCAGCAGATTTTAACTTAACTTTCGACGAATCGCCAATTTTATTAGTATAACCTCCAGATTTTTTATCATGTAATCCAAAACTGTGCTGTTTCTTAACTTTTTGACCCTTTTTAGGAGTCTCTTTATACATTCTATCATCCAAATGACGATTTTGGGCAAATTGCACATCGGTGGTCGTTTCTGGACAATAAATCATTTCGTAACCCTTCTCTTTCGCCAAATTTCTATCGGAAACACAACGTGATACAATTTCTGGGGTTTGAGCCGCTATTTTGTGCGTACGCGGTAAGGATCGATTCACTTTTTGATCAAAACCTTTAGTGGCTTTGGGATAAGTAGCAGTGCGCGATTCGAAATCATCCTCCTCTTTATGATTTTTCTTCAATGATCCCAAACGCTTTCCAAAACAAGAACTAGAGAAATCTTGCTTTTGAGAATCTGAAGCATTGCGTGAATTACTTTTCTTAAAAGATGAGTCCTCTAGTTCCACTTTCTCTTTAGGGCGTATTGGCACCTCGCCTAAACAAAAGACAATTATTAATTAATTATAATTAATAATAATTAAAAACAATCAAATAAGTACATACTCACAATTACTACTATGACTTATAGATTTATATATATTTTTTACTCTTAACAAATGTTTACAGTTTCCAACAGTTTTAAACTTTTAACTAAAGAAATATTTAAATTATTTAAATCAAGAACATAGAATTTTAAACGTCTGTTTATTTTTTGATAAGTTCATACGCAGAAACATACGATATTATAGACGAGCTGTAGCGTTTGTTTGACATTTGTTGGCAATCATACTATCAAAGACCATAAAAATCCATATTATAAAAAATTAAAAGTAGCAAATAAAACTTTAAAACTGCAAGCATAACAAACTTACCATATACGACGTCCGGTTTAATCAAATTCAAGTTTAGGAAGACCTCATCATCCATATTATACGGATTTAACTTTCGTTCTTCACTCTGTTTATTCATCAATTCTTCGAGAGTGACCATTCCCGCCAAGCTTTCATTAGCCGGTTTAAATATCTTCTTGTTGCCAAAAATTGGCAAATTAAATTCATTAATGTTACATAAGCTAGGATTGCTAGCATGAACATAATTTAATGGTTTAATTTTCGATACATTTACGCTTGTCTTTTTTCGAACTTCTTCAGCTTTTCCTAGATGATCAACTGTCAAATTTGGAACGCTAACATTCTGCCCAGACTGCTGTAACTTTGTAATTTCAGCTCTAGGTGCAAAAAAAGCTACATGAGATGTAAAGTTTCCGGTTGTAACGCTGCCTGGTAGAACCTCACTCGTTCGAATTTTTCTGTAGGAACGAAATTGCGCGGTTGGTACAGGAAGAGAGTTTTTAGAATTACCATTAGATTTGTTAAAAAAACGTTTCCGATCTAAGCTAGTGCTTCCACCTCCTATGTCAGCTTTTTTCGTTAATTTTTTAAGTGAACCAAATTTTTTTACATTTTCATTATTCTTTTCCGGTTCTTGTTTTTTACTTTTTTCACTATCAGAATCGTCAGTTTCAGAATATAAAGCAGCATCTGTTATCTTAAGATCATTACTTAGAGTCGCAGCATTAATCATTTCAATCCAAGTTTGAAGACTTTCCTGATCGTCTGCTGAAAAATAAAATACTGTTCCAGTGTGGTAAACCTTAAATGCATTAGTTCTTGATTTAACTTCATTGGCTATTGACACTGTAAATCCTGATAGGAAAATAAGACACGTAGCTTTCGAATCGTCTTTCGTTTTAAAACCATAAAGACAACTTCCTAACAGTACAAACCAACGTTTAATCCAAGGTACATTTTGATTATGTTTGTTGCGTTGACGTTGATATAAAAACCCTTGTATCTCCGAAGAACATAAATCAGCTACACTGACTTTCCGACGTTCTATAACAAAAATTCTTTTAAAACAACTAATTTGCTTATTTGGCATACCTACTTGCAGTAATGGAATTTTTCTTCTTGACAGCTTTATTTTTGTTAGAATAAATCATAGCTCGAACTATTGAATTCGTAGGTGAAATTTTATCATTATCCGCCAAACTTTCTTTACTTTTAGGCGTCGATGACAATTTTGGTTGAAATTTAGATGTATCTTTATGCAATGCTGGAGAATCCGGCGGTTTTATATTAATTGGTGTCTCATACCATGATTGTTGCTGTGGTTTAGGATCGGGAAACTCAAAAAAGTTACCTTTTTGATATGGTGGTTGCTCAAATTTAAGTTTATCAATTAGGTTAGGTTTAGGGGAATCACTTGGATAAGCTGGTTTATTAACGTCGATAACCCCAAAAGTTCGTGGAGGAGGCTTTGGTGGAAGATCTCCCATCTCTTCTTTGATTTCTACAGGAGTGAGTTTGATATCGTCTGCGGGACTAAGGTGAGGAGTCTTGACTTCTTCAATTATTGGAATACCCAGTTCATATTTCGCTTCGGTGAAAGGTTCAGCAGATGGTTTAATTTCCGTTTCTAGAACTAATTTTCAAATGTTTTATTATTTATCTATACAACACCCATCCCCAAAAGATTTGACGATAGGTATAATGAACCAAATCCGGATTAAATGAAGACTGAAGAAGACATGAATATGATACAAAACCCAATAGCATAGTATTGAGATTGATACCAAGAA
Organism: Lagria hirta; assembly: GCA_947359425.1. Lineage (NCBI taxonomy): Eukaryota > Metazoa > Arthropoda > Insecta > Coleoptera > Tenebrionidae > Lagria > Lagria hirta. Next base: position 13,643,622 of record OX375794.1, read on the forward strand.
AGTAAAAAATAGCCAATCGCTAAAATTGTTCCTTCCACTGTAAGTAACTTCACAAAATCTGAAACCAACTTACAAAAAGTTGAGTCCTTCAGACAATAACTAACAAAAGTCTTCTTTTTTGACATGGGTAAAAATATAAAAAAAAACATAGCACTACCAATATATCTAGCTAAAGATCATCGACCGCTAACATTGTTTCAAATATTATTTATAATAATTACATGTTTAACAATATATACTCATTATATAAAAGTAACGATTACAACTCAAACAATCAAAAGTAATGATTAATTGTAACTCAAGTAGATGTCAATTCCAAAATAAAAAATTACAACTCAAAAATGTTTAGTTCATTAGACCTATAGTTCCACCATCCAAGGCATACTGTATATGCTTCATTCAATCCAGTGGTATCAACAATAAAAACTATAGAGTAATTTAAAATGCTGCGTTATCATAATTTTATTTGAAAAAATTTTAAAAAACAAAAGAATAAAAATTGCCAGAATAAAAAAAAGATACACTACGTATTACATTCTAAGATTAAGAGCCTGACAATGTAAATATTTAGGTTTTAGGTTGCTTAGTTTTCTCATTTGCTCACACATTTGCAGAAATACTTATCAAAACTACTAAATTATATGATAATTATTATCATAATAAATAAAACTAATTACCTAATATCTATTATCAGAATGATGATGGTATTAGATAAAAAATTGAAAGCAAAGAAAAAAAAAGAAGACGGGGAGGTAAACTTAATCAATTTACTGAATATTAAAATCACAAGAAACATATAGAAATGATTGATTACTGCAATAAATTACCTGAAATTTCGTGTGACGTTTTCTCCACATTGACTTTATCTAAACTTACATCTTCTTCGCCTAAATCGTAGGCAGGAGTACTATGGCTTTTATCTAACTTTCCTCGAATTTTATTACTCAAATTTCTTGGAGGAACTATAGGTTTTTTCCCATTAGGTTTCAATGGAACATCCGGAGGTTTCTTAACTTGTGATCTTGGATAAATTTTTGGTTTAATAATTTCTTGTTTCTGTTCATCGAATTTCTTTATAATATCATGTATTTTTACATCAGCTAGCACAACATCTTTTATCTTTTCTTGAGTAGTTTTAAAGTCTTTCAGCTCTTCATTTTCGGTAACCATACTGGTTCTGTCAGTTAATTCCCGACCCTCGTCAATAAACGCAATATTTTCATTAGTTAAACTTGCTAAACTATTAACACTAACACTTTTCTCTTCGTTTAAATTGCTCTCTTGTTTTTGTTCGTCGATTTTTCTTTCTTGAAAATTCACACGTTTTTTTGAGTTTTGGGCTGGTTTTTCTTTAAAATCATTTTTGAATGATGTCGTTTTTGAACGATTTGAAGATATTCCTATAACTGTGGTCGGCCGTGGGCTCAACTCAAATCCCAAATTACATGAAGCACTTTTATCTCGAAGAAAATTAGAATCAATGTCGAATTTTGCATTATCAATGTTGTACGAACTCGAATGTGTTGATAACGCTTGGTCTTTTAAGATTCTCCAATACTAAAACAGCAAGTCAAAGAAATGAATCATAATTATCACAAGAGGATGCAAATTGTCTGGCTATGATAACAGATTTCAGTCCACGCTTTTTAATTTTCAATTCTTGGTATAACTATTATTATTTCAAACATGAATGTGTTATGAAGAAAATTTCTAGGTAAACGACGCATTTTATGTTGATAAGCCTTGTCAGTATTTTAAAAAACACTACAGAACTGTCATTAAACATAAGCTAATTTATAAAGTTATTGCTTTGAAAAGTAGAACGAAAAAAAATTAAAATATATGATATGACTCAACTATCATTATCACCTTTAAAAATTGTAATATACAATTCATACCTACAGAATGATAATGGGGAATATTTGAAAACAAATTATTCACGCACCTGTAATCTACGGATCGACCGGTTTAAAATTATTTTTAATAAGCCATTTTGTGAAGATATTGACTGATTTGTTTTAAAAAGGCTTCTTAATGTTGCATGTGTTATCGTATTTAAATAAAAAAACTCACGCCTTCTACATGTAGAAATATCATTTTTGTTTCGAAGCATAATTTTTTCAATGAATACACTATACAATTTTTTTTGTTTAACTTGATAAACATTTTTACGTAAAATTAACACTCAAATTGTCGTTAGAGATGAAAAACTAACGTTTAATATTATTATAATCCGTATATGTCGTAAGCAGATAACAGTAGAAGTAAACTCAAAAATTATTTATAAATATATTTACTTGTTCTACGGATGGATATGGTCTCTTAGTAGTCGGCGTAGCTCCAGTAATTGTATTTCGCCTTTGTAAAATTGGTCTAGGCTTAAGAGGATACATGCGTCCACTACCATCTAGAGGGCTATCAGGCGGTTCACTATCATCACTACTACTAAGCTCCGCTTCTGCGTCAGGTGTTTCCACTACAGCAAGTAATCTAGTAAACAAAACACACTAAAGTTTGAACAAAAATAATAATAATAAAAAAATACTTTGGAATATTGATAGGTGGAAGATTTTGAATTGGCATTAATCGTGGTGGTGGAATGCTATCATTCCAACGGAAAAACGTCTGCCCTTCAAGTTTCTTACTTGGAAGTCGATATGGTTTCATATAAATTTGTCCATAAACTTTAGTATGTCGAGGTCGTTTCTTCAAAGTTAAAACAATTTCGGGTGGTGAATCTTGCAACAGAATCATAACATTTTTTCGCTGCCAACCAACAACAGTCTGATAATTAACCTATAAAAAGTAAAGATTGTTAAAAGATTTTCAAATACAAAACTAAATATCTAGCAAAAACACATTTTTGTAAATAATACTGGAATACTTTGATCAATTATCATACATTAAAAAATGTTTTTGAAATACTCCTCATAAAACGTCTTACATCAAAATAAATAACAATAAAAATTATAGAAATAAATATTGGTGCGAGCAAAAAAATAGAAATATTAAACATAAAATAAAAAGCACAAAAAAATTTAACATAAGAGCTGACATAATCCTAAAAGTTCTTCCATATACCCCAAATCTAACAACAACTTGTACCGAGACAAAAACATAGATAAACAAGAAAGAAAGACAAGGATCAGAAAGAATAATAAATTTAAAAAAATAGTTAAGAATTCAATAATTGTTATCATTTGTGTGCTAAGCGTCAATGTAGACATTAAAAACAATAAATTTGCCTCTGCCCAGCATCTTATACGCAAAGCAGCTCAAAAATGCTGTTGAGAATTTGTTTGCCTATAATGGAAAAATCGGCATATAAAAAAGAGTACTGAGTTTTAAATTTATATAGTTACTACTAACTTGACCTTTTTGTACTTTTCTGTTAAATTTATATCTTGTGTAAATTCTATAGTTGTCCATGTGCGTAAAAGACATGGACTTAAACATTTCACTTTATAGTTGAGATGTCAAAATATAGTATATTAAAACACAAGTTTCATAAGACATCAAAATAAGACATGTCTTATGTCAACATGACATAAGTCTTAAAACACGCATTCAAGTTTAGAGAACGAGTGGCAAAGACACGAGTTTTTTTTTAAAGAATAAGTGCTTTAAGGTCTTATAAAACGAGTTTTTTTTACTATTTTTTGTAATTTGCCCTTTTTATGCTGCTTTTGAGCATCTTTTTTTATTTGATCGATTTAGGAATTTTTGGAGTGTGTTAGCAATATCTTGATTTTAAAAGTGAAAATTGTATCTATTTGTCTTTTCTTTTATCCAAAAATTCTAATCCTGTCACCCCCTAAATACGAAAATAAAAGAAAACTTTACATGTAGGCTTTCCAAAATCCGTGAAATATTGAAAATTATTTTGGATTTCATTATTATTATTATTGTAAGATCCCTACTTTTTTAGGTTAAGTGACATAAACTGTGACTTTTGCTTTATTAGAATCGGTTGTTCTTCCCAGCCAGTGTACTTATTATTAACACCATTCTCATAAATAAACTTTCCATTAATTGTTGACTTCACTTTGTTGTTCAAAAAATAAATTTCATATTTTAATTCACAATATTATTGACAGACAGGTAAAAAGTCAAATTAAGTTTTGCCAACCTAAATATTTTTTGGAAAAAAAAGTTCGGTGCTCTAATGGCTTATAACCGCACCGAAACCTATGACTTAGCGTTCGCTAATGAGTCTATTAGAGTATCAAAATGGAGGGAAATTACAAAAACAAAGTTAAGAAACGCAGTCACAGAGAACATCGTTCTTGCAAGTGTGACAAGGCCGATGTCAACTGATTGTCTGTCATAACAAACACCAAAATCATTTAATAATACGACACATTATTAACCTAGTTTCGATATAAAAATAAGCCCAATTCAACGCAAAGTAGATAAAAATTTATTCTTACATATCAACACAGACGAAAATCGATCAAAAATTTTTAAAAAGTAGCTTAAATAAATATCAATAAAAATAAGTTTTGAGGGTTTTAAATGATGTAATTATTTAAGCTAATTTTTAAATGAAATAACCTGTGATATATTTAATCATACAACTACTATTTTTTTTTAAATATGCTCAATACTAACTATATAGTACCAAAAAATCAGAAGGCTTTTTTATAAAACGGTCAAATTCTTTACAAAAATATCTATTTCAAGTTATTGGAGGTTAATTCACCACCAACTTCTCAAATCTAAAAGAATACAAGTTTTTTGCATTAAATTTCCATCTAAAACTTGGGGAGCTGGTATTATGGTATTGTTTTTTTATTTCCCAATGTCATATTTTCAGAGTATTGGATTTTTTTTTGGATTTGAGAACGGTTAAACTTGTAGGTTGTAGGCTATGGCAGCATAAAAAACAATAAATACAGCGTGGTCAACAATGAATGTTTGAGTTGGCAATCCCACATTTCATTTTAAAATGGTATAACTGCAACTACTTCCTGTTGTTGACGGATAACACCTTTGACACTGGCAACATCATTGACAGATGCCCATTAAAAAGTTAGTTGCTGTGACAAAATCCTACAATTTTTTTTATAAGTGTTATGTCAAATATTTGTCACACAATCGTATCCGGTTACAGTGTTGCAACTAGGCAAATAAAAAAGTCTCTTAAAAGTGTTGCCAACTCAAACAGGCATTGTTGACCACGCTGTACTTAATAAATGTGAAAAATTAATAATAAAATGTCAAATGCAGATCATTGATTTCATTTAAAGATCACTGTAGCCACAATGTTTGAAAATCCAAATATTATATTAAAAATATTTCAAACTACTAACAATATTTTCTAGTAAATATTAATTTAACTAATGTTACATTGTCCTTTAGACAAAATTAAAACTTACCTGAACAATTTCATCACCTTCCTCAATTTTCGAGCTACTGTGTGCTGGGGACCCATATTTAATTTCGGCAATTTGATGGACTGCATGATTGTTAGGTGATATAAAAAAGCCCAATTCCTGTTCCTTCTTCCGTAGAGTGGCAAGATTTAATGAAGCTTGTTGTAATATCATTGGATCAGACGACTCCTAAAAGCACATGTATTACAAGGGCCGTTACGCCTCTAATAGATATTTTACTCGAATAATGTGATCAGCAAGTTTAGTAATCTTTTCACATATTTTCTTAATACTGCTAACTGGCTTTTCGGCAAAATTTCCCCGGTGCGCCCTCGTCGCCATTTCAAAGCTTAATTCCAAAATTTGTGTTTTGCACTCGATATACTCTTTGTCTCCTACAAATGGGGCCCTATCCAACCAACAAACTAACGACTTCACAATCATTATTATATTATGAACGTCAGACATTGTCTGTCGAGACACCTTCGTACTATCATCATCCACAAGCAATAGCTCCTTGTACAGAGAATTCGAAGCACATGATAGCCGCAAAGCCAACATTTGTAAATTCTCTTTATCCAATTCAAAATGCTAAAAAATAGAATAAGTAAACACAATAACCTATCAATGTTTCACTAATAGCGTACGAAATGCCGTAAAAGCTCTACAGATTCCAATATCAATTCTTGATGACCCAAACTCTTTACCCCAAGATTGTCCAAATCATCAGCCCTTAGATTAAGAAGCTGGTACCCCGTGACCCCATTGTTCAAAAAAGAACTGGAATATTGTAAAATAATCCCATCTAAACCTAGAAAACAATGAAGGTTAACCAAATTCTCAAAGCATTTTTTAAAATTACCTTTCAGCCAGTCAAGCACCTGGTCTACAGACCAGTCTTTTACATTCACATAAGCCATTATAGTACCAATGTAATATACTTTTACATTTTATTCCATTATTTCAGCTTCTTACAAAGTTAGTCACTTAAAACTTGTTCAAACTTGTCATCACTCAACTTGTCAATAATAATATTCAATATAGTCAACAAAAACCTGAAGTTTGTGACCTTGAAAAAAAGAAAAAAAATCAAGGTTATTTGAATTAAATTATTAAAAATTATCATTTAAGTCGAATAAAAATGTAGAGAAAAAGTTGCTAAATGAGCCATTTTCAGACATGAACCTTAATTTCTTGTATTTCCTTAATGTGACAATTTTGATTTAAATATTTCGGGAAATCAAAACAGTAATTTTAGTTTATAATGTTGGCTTTTATTATAGGGACCTTGCAAATCGTCACCATAAATCATAGAACCTGTGCATAGAACCATAAATCATGTTAGCCATAGATAGCTGTGCAGCAGCGCAGTGCTTGCCTACATAAGTAAGAACCATTGATATAAAATAGTAGACAAAAGCTACCACGTGATTAAAATAAGAAACGACAGATCTGTCATAATAATACTACACTTTTATCAAACAGGTTAAATAAATAATTATATAAATTATTATTAAAACGAACGAAATTTGGTAGAAAGTTTTTAACAATAAATAATTTTGAAATGCGCTTAAATATGTATTTTGTGCTTTTGTGTAAGCTATGTAAAGTAAAAATAATTTAATGCTAAAATCACAAGCAGATAAAAAAAGCGTTTATAATAATTTGTAAAAAACAACACAAACTTTTAGATTGTACAATCTAAAATCTTGTATATTATATCATAAAATCTTTGTATATGTATAAGCATCACTTAACCATTATTAATATATAGTCAAATGTAATAAATTCTATTCATGGTGATTCTAATAATTAAAGTCACTTTCTGCTAAATTTTGAAATACTTAATAAACTATTGTAATTAATCTTAATCTTTAAATGATTGATTTAAAGCTAATAATTGGGTTTTAAAAAAAAAATTTTTTTTGTGACAAATGGAAAGATCATATATAAGTTTTATAATAAAACATTTTTTTTTAATTTCTTTTTTGCAATAATTCAAAAGTTATTTGAAAATAAAAATAATTTTTGAATCCAGTACCGAAAACACGCCGACAGCTCTCGAACAAACCCGAGCGCGTGTGACGTCATAATGTTGGTTTTCACTCGTTAAAATTGATATAGAAATAATAAAGTACAGTGTTTTGATCTATTTAATTTTGTTGTCATTGTTAAATATTCAAATTTATACTGAAAATGTCGAACCTCAAAAGTTATCGTTCTTGTTTTGTACCATTATGTACGAATACTACAAAAACAACTCCTGACAAAATGTTTTTAAATGTTCCCCAAGATGACAAACGTCGAAATAAATGGTTTCAAGCAGTGCACCGTGATAATCCCTAAACAAAATCGAATTTTTTTTGTTGTGAAGATCATTTTGATGTAAGTATTTCTTAACACCGTAAATGGTTTTTCTGTTGTTACAATAACATTTAAATAATTCTTATGATTTTTGTTTTTTTTTCCAGCTGAAAGATGACATGGAAAATTGTATTTATTATATCTACTCTCACTCGATGCTCTACAATTTATGAAATAAATAGTTATATTTAATCTAATGGAGAATAAACACTTGAATATTTTCATTTATTATATTATTTTTTAACAGAATTATCTTGATGTCTTGGCACCTCGAACTTCAGCAGAATTAAACCGAACATCATTTTGGTTATCATAAATATGTCAACATCAGGAATATTATCAGACTTTGCTTTAATAAATCCTTTATCACACATAGCTAATCGGAACCAACTAACAACTCGTTTTATAGCAATAAATTTTCAATATTATTGTCTAGTCACGTGTAATAGCCGTCAACGCTGTACTGTTATTGAATAGCTACAACATTATGACGTAACAACCATGGTGACCAATCATAGCGCGTTTATAGTCACGTGATTTATATTTAAATTTTATCAATTTTTAATTGCTTATAACTAATTTGAGAATTTTTTTAAAAAGTTTTTTGCATCAAATATCAGTATTAATAATAATAAAGTTTTAAAATACATAAAAAAAATCGAAAAATTTTTTTTTTCAAAAACTCAATTGTGATGACGGTGTTATGCTGTCATGTTCGTAATAACTTTAAGAGTAAATTTTTTTTTTATTATAATTTTACAGAAGATAAGTAATAAAACGTAAAGAACTACTTAACAGTAATCAAAACTTGACGCTTTATTTATTTTGTAAGTTTTTGATAAAAAGATCTAGGCACAAAGTATAAAATAAAACATATTATAAAATTCTAACATAAAAAAATAAAACGTTTTATCTACTGCTATTATTGACAACCAAAAGTTTTTGCAGTTAACTGTGCATTTTATTTTTTTATCATAAGCCTACATTATGCAATTTCTGGTTTGGATAGAGATTAGACGTTGTTGTACTACGCCGTCTTAAATTCAAATGCTTTACTTTGAAGAACAATAAACAATTATTGCATTAACTGACAGAGGTTGCAAGACCAACCTGCTACTATCTTATTTTTGTTTCGATATATTATAATCACTTTTAGTGTTTAAAAAACCTATTTCAAATACAAATTGTAATATTTTTAGCGCGCTAAACAAAATATTACATTGTAGTTAGCGTCAAAATGTAACTGACCCAAGTCGTTTGTCAAAAGTATATTACTGTTTAAAGTTTTATTTATGTCAATGTTGTTCAATTATTTAAATTATAAAATGTTAGTTTTGTCAAATCTAGTGGTTTGGGTGATTTTTTGGTTACATTGGCAAATGTTATATTGTTAATGTTTGTGTATTGATGTTCTCAGGTATTATTTTTACTTAATTTTATGTGTTGATTGTCTTGTGTTTATTTATTTATGTGTATGCTAAAGTTTGTCATTTATTTATTATGTACTAATTAAAGTAATACTGTTTCAAGTGACTTTGGTAACGTCCTAATGTCTTAACTACGCCCAAAAAAAATTTAAAGTAACGTTATTTGTCAGAACTTTTAAAATTTTTTGTTAGTTACAACAATAAAAAAGTAATTTTCTTATAAGTTCAAACCTTAAAGATTAATTTATTCTTGACATGCACTTTTGAGTGCATGTTAAGTGTGTGTCAAACAACGTCACATTATACCAGGTAACTTTTAATAATTTAAAATGATATTCTTACGTTGGTAACATATTTTTTCAGTTGGCTATATCGTTAGCATGGCCAAAGCAATTTTTAAATTTTAAATGAAACATTAATAAAACCCATACGTTGTTGTACTACGCCGTCTTAAGTTTTAATGCTCAAATATTGTAATTGTCATTCATGTATGTAAATTTTATTGTGCTATTGTTGATTATGTATTTATTATTTTCTTGTTTTAAGATATGTTTGTATTTCGTTAAAAACTTGCAGAATATATTTGAACATAAAATATCTGTTTTATTGTTTCCCATAGTACTGCAGGCGAGCTCACACTACATTTAAAATCCATGTTATCACAAAAACACAACGTGGAAAACTGTCAAAGTAAATTTCATCTGTCAAACTAAATGTCACTTAGCGACTTACTTTAATTTCATCATATGTTGCCATTTAGCTCTAAAACTACGTTTTCGTGCACGTTTTAAATTTTTACGTTTGTTTACTATTATTGTATTATAAGCACTAACTAACAAAAACCAAAACTAAAAGTTTTCGAGAGTCAACACAACTCTTGAAGTGAGAGAAGTATGTATACGGAAGCTTATCTGGTCTGAAAGAGAAAGGTTGAAAGATTTTTAAAACCTCGCCTTAAACTCAAGTTAACTGAGAAATGTTGACTTAAAATAATCAAAATTGCAATTTACTCAAAAAGCGTTTTTGATATCAAAAAAATGCTGCAATAGTTAGAAGTGATTTAATATTAGAAACATTTTAAGCCAATTTTGTTTAAAAATATGCAAAAATAAAGACGCTAGAACGAATCAAGTTTCTTTGTTGCATAATATTTATTATTTTTTTTTCAAGAATTGCAAATGTTTTTTGAAATTTTGCTTCAATAGTTTTTTTTAAAAAATGTTTCAAAACTCATATATTTTTATCCGTTCATTTGCAATTGTGGTTTTATCAAAAATTTTTCTTAAAAAACCATGTTTTCGACGTTTGAGAGCAGACTTCGCTTTAAACTACTTTAAAGAAATAGCTCTTATACCATAAAATTTTCAGTTTTTAACAAGTATACTGTGACTAACGCAATCAAAAGCTTTTGTAAAGTCAGAAGAAATTGTAACGGTATATAATTTATCATTCACTGCTGCATAAATTATTCAAGCCATCAAACGTTTAAAGCCTGGTATGGCTTCTGGTTTAGACTGCATACCAAGTTTCCTAATTGAGGACTGCAAATTTTTGTTTGTCCAGCCGCTCTTAACCATTTATAATAAATCACTTGAGAGTGGCACGTTTCCAGATAAATGGAAGGTATCTAAAGTTTGTCCTGTCTTAAAATCTAGAGATGCCTCTAAGATTGAGAACTACAGGCCTATCTCGCTTGCTTTTAATTTTACAAAAATTTACGAAATCATTATTCATTCATATATATACCCTTCCGTTAGGAAATACATTTCCCCAGATTAACATGGTTTTGTAGATCGCAGGTCAACTGTAACAAACTTAATGGCGTTCTCACAATTTGTGTCTAAAAACTGGAAGAGCAGTCCCAGGTTGACACCATATATACAGACCTAACAAAAGCTTTCGATCAGATTGACCACAATATTCTATTGAAAAAACTATTTCAAATTGGTTTCAGTAGGAAACTACTAGATCTTTTTCAATCTTATTTTACATCTAGATCACATCATCTGGTGATCACAAAAAGATCACCATATGATGCTAGCTCAGGAGTTCCTCAGGGATCCGTATTAGGTCCTTTAATATTTCTTTTATATATCAATGACCTACCTTCTACTTTGAGTTGCAATATCTTGCTATACTAAAAGATTTTTTAAATATCTATATCTGAAGTCTCATCACGTTTATCCTCCGCGAGGGTATGATCAGCGTCTATTGCTAGATGAATTTGGAGTCTCTCTACTCACACTGAGAAGAAAACTAAATGTTTTGCTGACTTTATATAAGATAATCCACTTTCAAATAGATATTCCACAGCTACTCAAAAAATTCAGCTTCCTAATTCCTCGTCTTAGTAGTAGATACCAGAACATCTTTTACTACAACACTGTCAGAACCAATTTCATTCTGCGATCTCCGGTGTGTCTTATGTCCTAAGCTTACAACTGCATCTGCCACGAGGTTGATATTTTTTATTTAGATTATTATTTATTTAAGCAATTTGTAACTGAGCTACTGTCTGTCACTGATTCTGATTTTTGATTTGTAATTTTATTTAATTTGTTAGATTAAGTACTATTGTAAAATATTTCTTTTATTTTGTGCTGTAATTGGTGCTTCTGCACTGTTGGGCTAATAAACTTTATTATTATTATTATTATAAATGTGATTCCGAACTAAAAATATCATTAGTATTTTTATTTGCTAGAAAACCAAATTGGCAAAAAGACAATACATCGAATTTAGTAAGAAAGGTCATAAGATGAGACTTAACTAGCTTTTCAATAATTTTAGAGAAAACTGGGAGAGCAATGAGACTGTAATTAGCAACATTACTTTTGTCCCAGCTTTTATGGAGAGAATTAATAATAGCTGTTTTCAGGCAGTTTGAAAAAGTACCTTTTTCAAAAAAATTGTTAACCAGTAATGTAAAAGCTTTAAATGCTTGAACATGTGAATTTAGAAATAGTTTTATTGATAAACCATCAATGCTAAAAAATTAGTTTTTTTAATACTATTTATGACTTTTTTCAGTTCAGACATAACTACCGGCATTAGAAACAAACTAACAGCATTTTTTTTCAATGGTGCGCAAAAAATAAGTGGATTTTTTGATAGAACAGTATTTCCAGTTAGGTTTTTTCAATATTAACAAAGTAATCATTCAAGTTAAGTTAAAGTAATCATTCAAGTTAAGTTAAAGTAAGCAGCTGATAGAACTATTATAAAACTTGTTGCAGCAAAAAGTAAAAACATTGTCATTTATTGAAAATTGATCTATTACACAAAGTCTTAAAATTATATCACATTTTAATGGTAATTTTTAATAACGTAAATTCAAAAATCGGGTTGAAACGACTTGTTATCATGTCCTATTGGCTCTTCCATCGGATACTCTTCTGATAAAGTTTTCTTTTGTGCCCAAGGCTGAACATTACCAGATGCAAAACTTCCATAAAATATTGCACCAAATAGATACACCCCGCTTGCAATGTAAAACACAATTTGCCATTTTTCAGCGTTCTAAAAAAATATTTAGATATAATTGCAGTATATTTTGTTGCAATTACATAATGATAATGCATTATTTGTTAAGAGTTGCTTTTGGCTATAAATACCTACTGGTTCTGTGACTATATATCCAGTTATGATTGGGCTTATAATTCCAGGAAGCGTTCCTACAGTATTTCCAACTCCCATTATAATACTTGCATGTTGTGGAGCAATATCTAGATAGTTAACTCCAAAGCCTGACCAGGCAAAGCCTCCAATACCCACTGCCAAAGTTAAACAAATTATAGTTCCTGTAGCTGACATCCAAAAAGTTGCCGCTAACATAAAAACTGTTTGAGCAAGAAAAGCTCCACAATTAAAGAGTTTTCTAACTTGCGTTGTATTTAAAATATTTCTCTCTTGTAGAAAATCGGCAAAATGTCCTGCAAGTGGCAGTACAATTGACATCGCTAGGTATGGCAATGCCGACATGAAACCAGCTTTTCGCAAATCAAAATTAAGAATGTCTTTCATAAACTTTGGGAGTTGTGTTAGTAGAGTATAAAAACCCCAGTTTTCACAAAAGTGAGCTACAACTATAGCCCAAACGGGCATAGAAGTCAAAATTTCTTTCCACGGATGAATTATTTTTTGGTTAGGATCAATATTTCCTAAAGAATCTTGAATATATTTTAGCTCAGTTTTGGAAATTTTTGAATCTTCCGCTGGTGACTCTGCTACTACTAGACACCAAACAGCAAACCATATTAAGCCAAGAACCCCAAAAAAGAAAAATATACTAGGCCAACCCAATGTTTTTGCTAAAAAAGCGCAAACTGGCATTGAGATCACAGTTCCAACATAACTTCCAGAAAAAGCTAAAGTTGCCAGCCGGCTTCTTTCTAGGGGAGGCGCCCATTTGGACCAAATTGCGTGAATACAGGGATATGCAACTCCTTCAAAAATTCCTTCAATTATTCGCAATGCTATCAAAAGATAAACACTAACTTTGGCAAAAAAAGGGGTAATGATGGTTAAAGCTGCCGTCATGGCGATCCCTCCGCCAAGAACTCGCTTTCCGCCGATTTTTGAAGCCAACCAGCCTCCGAAGAGCTGAGTGGTAATGTATCCATAGAAGAAAGAGCTTAAAACGTAGCCTTGGATTTTTGAGTCCCAGTCAAACTCTGGACCCTACAAAAATAGATATGTAGTTATGTACTTAATCAATCAAAAAACAGAAAATACAATTATGTAGAGTAACAATAAATTAAAGACAAAAAAAAATTAAAAGCTTAAATTGCAGGTGCAATTTAAGCTTTTGGTGTACTGGATTACAAATTTACTCTGAAATAAGTACCACAAAACAGAAAAACAATTGAAAAATTATTTTTATTTTATAAAACTGAGATTTTGTTTATTACATTCACATTACTATTATTAGATTGTAAATACTAGTAATAATCATCAACAATAAACCGTTTTCAGTTTTAAAAATATTTTATATGCAATGCTAATATATATACAATACTAGCTGGCCCGGCGAACTTTGTTCCGCCTAAACATAAATACTATTTTTAAAATAAACAAACCAAAATCTTTGAAAATCATACTAATATTGATACTTGTCATTTTTTATTCTTATCCCACCCCTTTTTATCTCTGTGTTAATAAAAAGTATCCTATCCTTTTCATTCAAATCCAGTCATTAATAATCTTTGCTGTTTAATTCGAAAAAATGAGTCCTGGATGTCTAGCGCCTACGTCATAAACGGTACTTTGCCGAGCCTCACCGAACGTTTCCAACCTCGCAATTCCAATTTTAACTTTCACCCCTCTTTTAGAGAGTGGTTCCCGGAATAAAAAGTATCCTATGTCCGTCTCCTGGCTCTAAGCTACCTCCTCACCAATTTTCAGCCATATCGGTAAAGCCGTTCTTGAGTTATAAATAAAAATAGTGTAACTAACACGACTTCCTTTTATATATATAGATATAAAATCTTTCCAAAAATTAAGAATAGCTTATAAAGTACTTCTTTATAAAACTATTTTAAAAATTATGTTTATACTAAATTAAATAATTAAAAGTTGATTTAAAAAATTCTGGTTTCTAGTCGTAATGGCATGACGGCTAAACTGTAATATAATTTCTGACATAAACTTAACAGATTTTGTTTAACTGTCGCAGAGGCAATTTATTTAAAAACGTTTTTCGAAGTTGAATCTTTAAGAAGCTTATCAACGTTTCCAATTTGGAGTCTTTTATACATATATTTTAAATTCAAAATTTGTTGCTGTTACCAACCGTTAGCAACAACACTTTTTAGAGCTAAAAAAAACTTTTTTTTAATTGTGAAGAAAAAAAACGCAAATTTAAAAAATTAGTTTAAGGAAGACGTATTTATAAGAGGTATTAGCACATGTATCTCATAGAGAGACATTTTTTAATATACTATATATCACGTATTTGTCATTTGTTTCAGAGCTATTTTAATTATTTATTTAAGACTTTATGTTATTAAAAAGTATTTAAAAAAAAAACATGTTTTTTGAGAAACATTTCTAATGTAATGGCCTCCGAAAAATTTTCATAAAAATTACAAAATAAAAATCTCCTCAGTAACAATATAATCTCAAAAATTCAATAATAATTATAGAATTTTTATATGTACAAGGTGTATGAAAAGCTCAAGACTAGGAGAAAAGCGCTATGAGATGAGAAAGTCAATTTGTTTTTTGACCAAATTTTAATATTAAACAACTGTCAATTTTGTTTTTTTCAACAGTCACGTTAATTTTTTTTTCTTTTTTTTAGGCTTTTTTTAGCGTGTTTATTTATTTTTTTTATATTTATTTAAAAAACATAGTAAAGAGCAGCTAAAAATCAGAGCGGCGTTTTTTTGCTATTGTAGAAAAAATTTTATTGACTGCTATCAACACTACTATCAACATTGTTGTCTTTTAATATTGTTATTTCAATAGAATTGTAAACGTTCACGTTTATTTATATAATATTACATTAAAAAACAAATAATATTACACTAAATGTGTCAATTAATTATTATTTAATTGTTAGAACAAAATAACATCTAAATTGTACAAAAACATTTTAATTAGTAACAATATTCCTAATCACTTATGTGTACGCAACAATAATTGATTTGAGTGTAGCAATTGTTTTTTTAAGCACTCTTAAAATTTCTACTTTGTTCATCAAAAAGCGTAAGAGTAAATTTCCTGTTAGTGTTTGTTTTTATAAAAAGTAAATTTGTCATTCATTATTGAAATCAGTAAAAAATATATACCAAAAAAAAATTAAGAACATATAAGTGTTTATTTGAAAAAAAAAAGTTGACGCTTGTACTGGTTTAACATTAAATCTCTGTGGCAAAAAAATAAAACAAAATAAGTTCATATTGTAATGTCTTTTTTGTCAAACATTTAATTGCTATTTTATATTATTGAGATTGACCCACAAATAACTGAGTTGTAGCTCTGAATTTTATTATACACCCGGCATATATACAACACACCGTAGCTTGTTTAAAAGTGAATTTATTTTTCTCTTATACATCTTAAAATTTATTATTGCAGAAATAATAGGTTCAGATTGATGTACATATTATTTAAAACTCATAATAATTGTGCTTTTTTTCAAATATTTTACAATAAATTTTTTGACGAAATGCTCTGTTTTTGAAAAAGATTCAAAGTTCTCAAAAAGGTTTAAAACTGCTTATTGATTTAAGACAAATTCTTAAAGTGTTAAAACATTTTCCTACGACCACCATGTTCAGCTCACTTTACAAAGATTGTTGTAAATGTTCAATCTTTAAATCGCTAACGCAAAACTCGAATAAAAAGTGATGTTTCGGTGTGAAAAGTGACAGTTCTGTGTGAAAAGAACATATTGACCAACGACATGATAAAATAGTATTTATTTTGATAATAAGACACTAATTTGTAAAAAGTTGGGTCTTTTGTTAAATGTTGTACCTAGTTTATTAAATGATTGTAGGAAAAACATTGTGTTGTACTCGTGTGAAAAGCGTTTTTTATGCTCGTGTTAAACACTTGTATGAAACGCTTGCTTTTTAACATTTTTAAAAAAAGAGTCATGCAAATTCATTCAAATCATATCTGTAAACTTGGACAAATTTTGCTCTTATTGGAGCTCATCGGCAAGTTGCAATTGATTTAAATAAGTTGAATGAATTTGCAGTGATACGTTTGAGCTGATTTCTAACCAAGTTCTTATAAGTAGTAAATATAAGCCTACTACTGCAAAAATGATAATATCAAATGTAACACTGCAAAATCTATTCAAATCTGAATCAATTGCAACTTGCTGATGAGCTTCAATCAGAGCAAAACATGTCAAAGTTTATAGATGTGATTTAAATGAATTTGCCGCAATCTTGCTTTATTTTACCAGATGCTGTCTAACCAAAGAAAGTATACATTGTATATCATTGATATACGTTTGAGACAAAAGACGCTAACGTGACCGTGCTTGGTTGTCCAATCAGCAATATAAGTTTTTGTTTTATTTTGTACTTATCAACACTGACATCTTTTCAAGTATACACGATTTGCATTTATAAACATGTAGAATAATTTTTTTCTTAAAATGTTTGATGCAAGGTAGCTCTAATAGATGCCGCCAACAGTTGTAAAACTATTAAAGATTTCTTAAAATCTATTTTTAAGTAGTTTTTTAAAAAACAAAAGAACTTTTTGAGTTTAACAAATATCATTAATTCTCACTAATAACCTTATTTATGTATTGAAAACACATTATGTTAGAAACTCGTGGTATAATAAAGATAGTTCACACTTTTTCTATTAAGTCAAGTTTTAGTTTATTATGAAGCTACATATATTTAAATAATCTTGAAATTAAATTTTGTTTTAAATATTTAGACTTACATAAACCATCGTTCCATTATCTAAAAATAAAGTTGTATTTTCAGTTGTCATTGCCACAATAGCAATACTAAGATTTACTCGAAGAGCATAAGCATTAAAAAATCCAAAAAATGCTAAAGCTCCTACCACATATCGCCTTTGCTTCCAGAACATCCATCGTGGGTGAATTTCAAGTCTAAAACACAATAATGGCTAATAATCCCAGTAATTGATCAATTTCAATAATTTTCAATAGAAAACGCAACAGGAAACACGAATAGAACTCACGTCAAAAACATTTGAAGATTTTTTTTGTAATAAACAAATATTTATATATATCAACAAATTACCAAACTAATTGATAAGCATTATCTTTTTAATTTATGATTTTAACGTTGCTAATTTGTACATTTAGCGCTTAATAAAAGCATGCACTGGGCTTAATTATCCAAAACACTAATAATTTTCTTTTTCTAACAATATTGCTCACACTTTCTCTTAATTTATGAATTAAACCTGAGGCACTATTGATAATTTTTTTTTACCTTTCTTCTATTGTGTCTGTCCCATACGATGGACCTTTTTGTTCTCTAAGTGCCATATCGAAAACTGGTGTATTACTTTAGGCGCTCATATTGTAAGGTTCGCACTCGAAGCACTTTTATTCAAATGTTAAGATACCCAACAGGTGTGAGTGTCCTCGATTTCCAATTCACTTTGTGTGACGTTCATATTATTACTGCTCCATGTGGAATGATGAAATTCCTGTGCTGGTCCATTAACAAAGCAAAATTGTTTAAATTTTTGTTCTATGAATTAATAAAGGCCATGGTACTTTATAATAATAATAATGCAATAATTTAAACCACTTTTCCGTAAAGATGAATTACAATCCACAAACTCTTTAGTGCTACATACTCTTGAAATTATAATAAATTTCAACTTCATACACCTAGAAAAGAATGTCTAAAATTATCTTTGACATCGTCAAATTATCTATGACTTTTTTCATATTTGAGTGGCTTTTGTTTTGTTACTTTACTGTCTACACTGTTCGATTATTTTAAAATTTAAATTTTAGATAAGTTTTTGAAAAGTTTAATCGTAAGTTTGGCATAACAAAGACAAAAAATTATCTTTCCTTTCTGTTTTTCACTTTTACTAAATATTTTGAGTGTTTTTTCAATTTTAATCAATTTTGTTTGAGTGTACATATATTTTTGTGTAAATGTAAAATTTTTTAATATTTTCTAAGCATAAAAATAATAAACATAGGTAGTAGTAATAATAAGATAACAAATTAAAAATAAAAAAAAAACGACTTTAAGCAATTTACTTTTTTGCTTAATTGGCTTGAATTAATCTAATAAATAAATAACATTGTTAGTAGCATTAAAGTCGGTTGTCGAAATTATTATTTTCTTACTTGTTTTTACAATCAGTTGTAACTGTCAAAAATCTATGTCAAAAAACGCATTACTAAGAATAACTTGAAAATTGCTATTCAGATCTTGATCAAATTTGCATGGGTTCAAAAAGCTCGGTTCACCTAGAAAAAAATTTATAAAAAATACAGTCGTATTAGGAACCTCGTTCTTTTTTAAAGTCAGTTGAGAATAATCTTTATTATGCAACTAATCTAAGGATAATTACAAAAAATCTTACAAAATAAGAATATATAGTGTGAATACAAAATTCTTATTTTTTTTTACATTTTTAACATAAATGTGAAAAACAAAAAAAAACAAAAAAATAACAGGTGGTGGCTAAAAACAATCTGCAAAAACAAAACTTATTTTTAATTTTTTAAAAATATTTTCTATAATTATTTTTAAAATATACAATAACATAACAGGTTATAAGAAATCCAATAAAAGATTTATTAAAAATAAGAAATGTGCTACGATGATATAACAAACATTCTAAAATATAACAAATATACATTCAATCAACAAGTGCAATTACAATAAAGACAAAATAACAAAATATTACAACACAAACCTTTTCAATAAAAATTACTATGTAATCGTCAGCTCCTGGATGATAAACAAATGTGCAGACAGGTTGTGCACTTTTAATTGCAAAATCACTCAATATTTTTTTTTTGGGTTTTTGTAAGTTATGGTACTTGCAAGCTAAGATAGCACTGGCATGTTAAATAGCAATATTAATTTCTTGGATTTGACAGATAGGTTGATTTCTTGTCTCTATTTATACATGTAAATTTTTGCCAATTTCTATAATAAATTTTAATGCATTTGCTTCAAACTCAAAAAGTTTTAGTAACCAGTAAAGTAAAGATAATAATTTTTTATTTTGAATATAAACATTGTCTTATTTAACAAATGGTGACTTATTACTCTCAAGTTAAATTGCCGCTGATCTACTTTTTTCCAATTTGAGCCAAATTGAAAAGTGTTACTTTTTGGCTGGTCGAATTGTGTGAATTATCAATATACGACTATATGTTTACATATTCTAAGTGTTATGTTTTTTTTCTTTATTTCTTTTTTATTTTAGATATTTTCTTGTATCTACTGCTGTCTTCTTGTCCTGTAATAGGGAATACGCTTGTGAGACATTGTAACGAATAAATAAATAAATAAATATTTTATAAATTGTTTTTTTTTAAGATTTGTTGCTGAGCCAACTTTTTCTAAAAAATTTAGAACATGAGCCAAAGTGTTGATACCACACTACTGCTTTACAAAGCTTCCATGGCCTAAGAGACAATCTATTAGCTGTTTACCACGGCTAGTATTTGCTCAAAAATGACAGAGATCTTGACAGAAATTAGAACTTAAGTGCTTACCTAAATGGTGACGAGAAAACCTATGTAAAGCAAACTTATAAACAAAAGCAATTCATTTACAAAAATATTTAAAAGATATAAGAGAATCTAAACAAAAGCCAAACATTCCTCTAAAAAATGTATTGTTCAAAAAAATTCTAAAAGATTGGCGGATCATTTAACCAAGCTTCTTATTCAGCAGAATAAACTGTCATGATTCGCGCCTTAAATTGAATATTGGAATCCGACTCAAGCTAATTACAAAAGTGATCTATTCTAAGTATTTTGTATTTTTTGTTAAGTTTCAGACAAAGTCAAACCTATTAAAAAGAATCAAACTCTTAAACTATATTAAAAGTTTCAAAAAAAAGATTAAAAAATTTGTCTTATTAAAACTTTAGCGCACTCAATAGAAGAAAAACATAGCTAAAAACAAATTATTATATTATCTTATAATTATATTAAGATTTAATTCGTAAATTGCCAGGACCAAAATGGTTTCCAAGTGATATTAATGAGGATTTTTTAAAATTTGACGTCAAAAGCTTTCTATGAATGTTTAACTTTGAACTGTGAACGTATCTTCACCGTCGTATTAAAGTGACAGCTATTAATTTGACATCTAAACTTAATCTCACTTTTAAATCAATGAATCGATAGTTCAAAACGTTAAGGAGATTAACTTAAAAACACGTGTAGTGTTATAACAAACAAAAAAAGCCATAATAAGAAAATAAGGTTTATAACAAATAATCAATTTCGGGGTGTTTGCAGACTCTTCAAACAATTGCGTTAGTGGCATGATGCAACTCATCGAGGAAATTTAAACGTTGCAAAAAAATTGAGTTTTTCAATAGAGCCACAAAAAGAAGTCACATAGAGTGAGGTCACAAGATCTTGAATAGCTGTATTTTGACTGATAAATCTCTTCTCGGTAGCAGTCAATGTTCCATTAAAAGACATTGGTCTAATAATCCATTCATCAACTCGGTAGCCGTTACAAAAGTAAGATTCCACCACAAAAAATTTTTGTTCTTGTGACAAAACCAGTTCAAATTCAAAAATAAATAAATTTAGAAATTTTGTAATTATTTAGAAATTTGAAGCAATTGCTTTAGAAATTATTG
This sequence comes from Lagria hirta, assembly GCA_947359425.1. Classification (NCBI taxonomy): domain Eukaryota; kingdom Metazoa; phylum Arthropoda; class Insecta; order Coleoptera; family Tenebrionidae; genus Lagria; species Lagria hirta. The sequence goes on from OX375794.1 coordinate 13,665,100, forward strand.
TTTTTCAACAAACTTGTAGGCATGACCGACTATAGTGCCAAATTTTAAAAAACACCGGTTATTAATAATAATGTTAAAAATTCTTGCTACAGAGTTTTTCTAGAGATTGTCAGTTTCTTCTAGGATAGATGAAAAATTCTATGTAAGATGATATATTAAAATTTAATTACTTTTGTTACTGCAAGACAATATTTAGAAAAAAAGATATGTACAGGTTTTTTTTAACTATTCAATTTTTTTTTTCAAAATAAAAATCTGATATTTTTGAAAAACTATTTAATAAAAACAAGTCTAGTATTTTAAGATTTTTAATTTTAAGCAAGACTTAAATAAAATAAAAGTCTTAAAATTTGTCACAAAAGACAAATCATACTTAAAAATGTCAAAAAGTCTAGATTGTTTTATGATTGTTTTCAAAGACAACAAAAGCTGAGCTTTTAAAAGTGTAGACAAATGTTTACGAAAAAAAATCTATTACATGTTGTTTCGCGGCAACGAAGAAGAAGAGGAAATGCAGATAAAAAACTGGAGGTTTCAAACTCGTGTTGAACAAAACTAATTTATTTTGTAAAAAAAAAAATGTTGACTAAAAAAGTCTAGTATCTCCTCACTTTTAAATCACAATTAAGTTTAAGTAGAACTTTAAATTATTAATAACAATTTTGCAGGTAAGTAATATATGAAAAATTAAAAAACACTACATGTTGGGTGTATCCAGTTTTGTCCTGCTTTCCGGCTATGTTCCGGGTTCCCTATTCCTCTACATGTAGGCATATGGACATTTATCTGCTTTCTTTTCTCTGTTTTTTGCTTTTATTGTTGTTTTTATTCTTTTCCTAACAGAACATAGATTCAGTTTGTGTTTTTTCACTTAAAAACTCTATTTTTTCTAATGTTTTTTATTATCGATATCTAAATTTATTTAATGTGTTTTCATATAATTTTTATTTGCAAGTTTATGTTAAAACATATATCGTAATTTTTTATCTTTATGGTTAAAAATAAAAGTTTTATTTATTGGTCTATAACTAGAATAAAAGTTTGCAAATTTTTACAAATTAAAATTCTAGTTTGTATAATGGAAAATAAAACAAAACGTATTTTTATTTTACTTAAGTTTGAAAAAGTTTAAAATGTGGGTCTGTGTGAAGAAATAAATAATGACTTAGCTATGAGACTATAAATTTGTAAAAATGATGTTTTTTGTGTAATTTTTAAAGTTGAAATTAATTAATTAATTTAAATATTTAACGAAAGTCTTAAATCTCTTTTTTATAATGAAAACAACGAGGATAACACAAAATATTAAATAAGTATAAATATTTTTATTTATTTACAGCACAGAACAACAGAGCTACACATATAAAAAAAATTAAAATATGTTTAGATTTGTAGACTTTGTTGATGCATCTCATAGTCATACTCAATGACAAATTTGAGTTTTATAAAAATTTCAAATAAACACCAAAATTTATTTTTTGTTTGCTTAAATATAATTCATAATTCCTTAATCTTTTGTGTGCGTACGCAACAATGTTTAAACTATCCGCAAAACTCAGTCGCTTAATAATTCTTCAGTTTGTAGAATATCAGCAACATTTATACAACTCTCCACATTCTTCGTTTCGTGTAATAAAAGAAAGTTAAGGACATGACCGAGGATAAAACAGTAACCTCAAAAGAAACTTTTCAAAATGAAATAAAAACAAAGTAAGTGTATTTTTGAAATTAGCAACCTTTCACACGATCTAAATTATTTGCATTACACTTTATTTTGTAATTCCTCTAAAAATAACGACAGTTGAATTAGAATAGATAAATTAATTATTTTATTAATTAAATAAGCTTCTCACAATGACATTTTTTGATTCAAGGCTAGAAATCCTGTTACGGTAGATTGTAGAAAATTATTTCAAATATGATTGAAATCACATGCCAAAATTTAATTTAACACATATTTTTTGTTTTTAGTTAGTTTCTACTTATTTTTAAATATTTTTTTAAGCAATTATCAATATTTTCAGAAGCACATAGTACTAACATTTTGATTAAATAGTGTTTTTAAAACATTTTTTTATATACTCTTATACATTTAAGTTGCTTCTAATTACGTAGAGAATTAAAAGAGATTAACAAACATTTGGAACAATATTGATTCTAGAGATAACAAAAAATGTAATATTTTATTGTTGTTATTGTTTGAAATGCTTGTAAAACCGTGGATAGTATCATTATTTTGATATTTAATTAAGAAACAGACTTACAATAAGAAGACTGTATTTTTAAACAATTTACAATAATATAGTAGCAAACAGATGTGATTACTATTCAAACGCATGATTTAGGTAATATTTACAGAGAAGCATCATGAACGATAGTTATTTTTGTCATTATTAAATTTAAAAAACATATATTATTTAATTGGTAAAAATAAATGACATTCAGTTCTGGTTAAAACGAGCGACATCTAATTATCAGCGACATTATTTTGAAGCTAATAGTTTATATTCTAAATGATAGAAAGTTAGTGTTGATAGATACAATTTGAAACGATAAGTGTATCGTTAATTAGACAAACAAGTTATCAAGTTAGCGCATTTTGTCTCAAACGTATATCAATGATATACCATGTAATCTATCTTTTTTAGTTAACCATCAACTGGTAAAATAAAAAAAATCAATGCAAATAGATTCAATCTATATTTGTAAACTTGGACATGTTTTGTTCTTATTGGAATATCTCAGCAAGTTGCAGCAGATTTAGCTTGAATGAATTTGCAATGACAATTTTGAGTTTATATATACCAAAGGATTTCGTAATGTGATAAAACAAGCGCATCTATAAAAAGCATTTTTCTGAATATGTTTATATACATTGGGGTGTATATAAACCCAAAATTGTCACTGCAAATTCAATCCAATCTAAATCTGTTGCGACTTGTTGATGAATTTCAATAAGAATAAAACATGTCTAAGCTTACAGATACAGTTTGAACAAATTTGCATTGATCTTCCTTATAGTTTTAGTCGTTCTTCATTTTGTTTTAACAATATAAGTGTTGAATTTCGACTGTTGAAAAACAGTAAAAAAAATTGACAGTTTAAGAGTTTCAACAGGTGCTTTTTTTGTCTTCGTAGCACTGCTTTTACATGATCTTGAATAAATGGTAAACTTTAGATTGTTTTACATTTAATTTAGTAAACATTATGAAATTGGTTTTGATTGATGGATTGTGGGTGTGCTAATAATATAAAGGTCAAACATCTTGCTACAATGTAATTTACCGCACGCTAATTTCCTTTAATCTCTTGCGTAATGTGCGAGTTGGTGTAGGTAAAGCCAGGCTAATTCAGGTGTAGGTACAGCAAAAAGATAAGAGCTAACGAGCTCGAAACCGGTATTACGCTATGGCGTTTGTTTAGATATTTTGTCGCTTAGTTTTGTGCAACTTTGCAGTAAGAGCCAATAACACGTCAACGTCTAGCAAGATATTTGTTCGAGAAGTAAATGTTTTCAATTTAATGATTTGCTACAAAAGTTTATTCTTGGTGTTTGCACTAAAATTTTATCTACTTTCGCCAATGTTCTACTGCAGATTACTAAAAGCATTATGTTTTTGGGTAAAAATTATATTTTCTCATAGAGGGCTCGATACCAAGGCGCGAATTCAAACGTAAACAAACATTCGTCTTACGTCTCCGCACAAACTACATCCCATAGTGGTCAATAAGTTTTGCATCTTTGTCGGAATGTCCGAGCCAAAGTGAGATAGACTATCTAACGCATCTCTAGCAATTCTGGAAAGACGAAAAAATTGCAACAGTGCACACAGAAGCATTTTACACTGCCTCCGCCTTGAAATATAAGATTTCTATTATAAATAATAATATTACATTATTTACGTCAATCTTATTTAAAGCAGAAAAATCCGTAGCACATTTTCAATTCAAAGACGTTTAAAAATTATCAAATTGAAATTTATTGAAAATAATCTAAATTTCTTTTTAAAAAATTTTTACATTATTTCAAAACATTCAAATATTTTTTCTAAATAGTTTATAGTAATTTAATTTCACTTTAAATAATTTTAAAACGTTTTAATGAATCTTAAAAATTATAGATAAAAAGATCTATTAAATTTTTAAAAATTATTTAAAAATTTTGAAAAAATATTAAAATTATTTAAAAAATTTTAAAAAATTTTAGCATATATTTCAAAAAAGTTAAAACAAATTTTAAAGACGTTTAAAAATTTTTAAATTGAAAATAATTTTTATTTCATATCAAAAAACGTTTCAAACCATTAAATTATTTTTTCTAACTAGTTTATAGTAATTTGTTTTCAATTTTAGTAATTTTAAAACGTATTAATAAACTTTAAAAATTATATATAAAATGTTTAATTAAATTTTTTTTAAATTATTAAAAAATGCTTGAAAATTTTTGAAAATTCTAAAAAATTTCAAAAAATTTTTAAACCTATTTAAAAATTTAAAAAAAACTTTAACAAAATTTGAAAATTATTGAAAATAATCTTTATTTCTTATTAAAAAACATTTAAACCATTTTAAAACATTAAAATATTTTTTCTATCCAGTTTATAGTAACTTGTTTTCACTTTCAGTAATTTTAAAACGTATTAATAAATTTTAAAAATCATATATAAAAAGTTTAATGAAATTTTTTAAAAGTTATTAAGAAATTCTTAAAAATTTTTTGAAAATTTTTAAAAATTCTGAAAAGATTTTAAAATTATTTTAAAAATTAAAAAAAACCTTAAAAAATATGTAATTTAAATAAGTTAAAACAATTTTTAAATCCGTTTAAAAATTTTTAATTTGAAATTAATTAAAAATAATCTAAATTTCTTATTAAAAAATTTTTAAAACATTTCAAAACATTCAAATAATTTTTCTAACTAGTTTATAGTAATTTATTTTCACTTTTAGTAATTTTAAAACGTTATTAAATCTTATAGATATATATATATATAGATATTAAATCTATTAAATTCTTTAAAAATTATTTAAAAATTTTTAAAAATTTTTAGAAAATTCTAAAAAATTTTAAAAAATTATTAAAATTATTTAAAAATCTTAAAAAAACATCTTGAACATATATTTTAAAAATATTTGATAAATAAATTATTTATCCAATATTAGTTATGGAACTGTTGTCAACTACTTATTTATTTAAAAAAAAAGTGTATAAATTGGAAACTCAAGTTTTGTTGGTGATCTTTTAATAGTCGATTTTATAGGTAATCGTTAAAAAATTAGTTTTTAGATCTTGACAAATGTTTCGTTAACCATGTTAGTCGTTTCATAAAGAGAATTAAAATCGTATTTTCTATTCTTTTATAAGAAAACTAAGACTTTAAAACCTGACAAGATACTAACAGAAACAAGTAAAATACGAATAATATTTTTATTTGAATATCCATCATAATCAAATCTATTTCTTGTTGTTGTTCAATTACTAAATAGCTTGTTTCTTGTTCAAAACCTGAAAGAAAAAAATGGGGCTAGGTTCACCTCATTCATCGATAAATTATTTTGATCAGTTATCGATCCCATTTTCATAAAATTTTGCATACTAATTGTCAAAGGTACATGGCATTTCAATAAAAAAAATGTGTTTTTATAGAATAGAAAAATGGCAACACTCATTAAATAAACTGATAAAAATATGAAAAGACAAACGCAGCCATAGTCGCGATAAAAAACTGAAAATTAATAAGAATTCCGTAGAAAGCGGCCGTGGGCCGCGCTTAATTTATGAACGGTTTTCGACTACTGGCCTATCACTAGTAACTACTAATTTGTTAATACTTCAATAAATGTATAAATACTATGAAAGTGCATTTATTTTTCTGTTTATTTGTTAAATTATCATTTTTACTTGTACGAGTATTTTAGTCTTTTAGCAGAATTCAATTTTGGCTATCTAAAATAATGTTTCACAGCTTTTTTCAGTAGGACTAAAAATAGAATTTTGCAAAATGACTTTATTCCTGCTAGAGGATTAATTTAAAAAATTTGGTATTCTTAACATAATATATTGCGTTATTACATTAACGGCTTAAGTAAGTTACGACTATAAATTTTTTGGATACTTGTTTAGAAAACTATAGCGCTTCTAATGCCAGTCGCAAAAACTTAAATGTAGAAGCTTTTTGAAAAAATGAGCCCTAAAGTTGCCTTTGACGAAACGTGCGAACTGGCCATGACCATCTCAATTAATCGATTTTTCGAATCGCCGTACAATGTTGCCAAGCCTAATTAAAAGCAAAGTTAAATCAACTTGTACGAGGTGGCACCACATTACACCTCAAAAATTAGAAAAATGGTTTTTCGATTTGTGATGTTATTTAATAGAAAATCACAAAATTTTTACTATCAAAAGTGTTTAATATATTTATAAGAATATTCGAAAGTCAATTAAAAGTCTTTACCTCAACACTGGCACACTATTTAAAAAAAAAATATTTTTTTTCATTTACAAAAAAAACATTATTGACTTTCGTAAATACATCTTTTAGAATTGTTAGTGTCAGTAAAAGCAGAATTAACAATTAATGAAAATTAACAAAGTTATTTGAAAAATTAATTTTCTAACATGGCGACGGCTATCGAACCCTCCAAGGACAACACCTAGTATATATTATTTATTTTTTTTAATTTTAGTAATTTTTAGTTATTAAATTAATTATCTAGTTTTTCAAGTAACAAACGTACTAACTGGAGAGTACGTTTGTACAACTAAAAATTCAAATTTTAAGCTAAGCAAACTGTTTAAAACATCAAACCAAAATTAGCGTAGACTAAATTTTGACCTGGATTAATTAAACTAGGATAAATAATATATTCATCAGTAATTTTTTTTTTATAAAAATTGAATAAAAAACAAAGAAAAAACGTTTATAATATAAATTTTATAGTTGATTGTTGTGAAAACACAGATTCTTGGAAATTTTGCTTTTAATTACTAGGTATAATATAATTTATCACACAGAAATTTTATATATCGTAATCTCGTTCAATGAGCAGGTTTATTAATTAATCCAGATTATCTCAAATAACACATCTAATCAAAAATTGGGTTGAATAATGTAATATTATTTCTAATTTTAGATTTGTTACTTTTGTTGTTTTTTGAAACGCTAAAATTGAATGCAATCTTTATTTTCACTTTATTTGTTTATTTATCTATAGTAGACAATAAAAAAAATTTAACTAACAAACGTTTCGTAAATTTGTTTTTGTAAAGATTAAAAGTTTATTATCTATTAAATTAAACTAGAAATCACTCGGGCGTCTATATTTGATCGTATAGTTCTTGTTTCATAATATTAAGTAAAATGTTAATTCTTTTGAAAATTGTAATATTGTCAATAATATTGAACGATCTCGTGGTTTGCAATTTATTCATAACGGTATTTAGTTACTGTCCGTCCCTTTGACGCCAGTTTGGAAATACCCATTTTATAGTTTTTTCCCTTCTGTCTCCGAAGGTTTTGCCTCTCTTTATACAACCAAGCTGGCCGAATAGTACCTTTTTAAAGGGTTTTTCCCCGGTTTGCGGAGTTTTGGTAAAACTGCATAGCAACACTTGTGCCCTTCGGGTTTTTGAACAAAAAGTACAAGTGTAGACTACTGTAGATCATCAGTTGAAATGAAATCATTACCCAGTCGAGATAAGATCGTTCCGGAAAAATTATCAAACCGATATTCCGTCCTTACCGTTGATGCCATACCGGTATTCAAATCGTTCCATTTTCTTGACATTCACAATATTAATTCCTTTTCATCGTTTATATTAATTGTTTTAGAATAAGAATAATAAGTGTTAATTTCGTCGTATAAATAAAGTCTATTAGTGTTCATTAGTGGATTTATTAAACTATTAATTCGACATTAGTTTGTCTTATTAAATTTATTGAGTTAACTAAATACCCTAAACTATTAGGAAAGTGTAACTTAATTCAATGAAAAAACAGTTCTAAAACTTTAAATGTTATTGATGCTTCTTGTTAAAATTCTATAGAATACCACTAAATAAATATAAAGAAGACCAATGCAAATTCATTACAATTACATCTGAAAAATTGACTGACATGTTTTGTTCTTATTGGAAATCATCAGCAAATTGCAACAGATTTAGATTTGAATAACTCCATAATTGCAAATTTGGGCTTATCTTTACCTAAATTCCTATCACTTTGGCAATAAGCTGGAGCTAACGACATCTATTAGAAGCTAAGCTACCTTGCATTACCAAATTTGTCACTGCAAATTTATTCAAATTTGAATCTGTTGCAATTCGCTGATGAGTTCCAATAAAAACGATACATGATTAAGTTTACAGTTATTTTACCAGTTGATGGTTAACTAAAAAAGATAGAAACGTATATCATTGATATACGTTTGAAACAAAATGCGCTAACGTGATAACTCGGTTGTCTAACTAGCAAAATTTTATTTGAGAGTATAAGCTATTTGCATTTTAAAACATGTAGAAAAATTTTTTCTTTCAAAAATTGTTTGATGCAAAGTAGCTTTTAATAGATGTCGCTAAATCAATATAGTTACAAATTAAGAAGAGTGGAGGTTGATGTGCAGAGGTATTTTACATCTCATCAAATCCGATTTACATTGTAACAAGTCCGATTTACATGACAACAAAAAGCGAAGGGACAAACAATACAAACCTCTAGAAATTGTATATTGTACAATGTAAACCGTGTGCAATTAAATTTTATTATTTTAGTAGCAAAATTCTTGCAATTTGAGCTTAGTCTACAAAGCTTTAGCGTTATTTTTTTAATTTAACAAATAAAAAAATTGTTTTTGAATTGTTTGTTTTTTGATAGGAGTTATATAGTAATAATAAAGCAAAAATTATATTTTATATGTTCTTCACGAACTATAATTTATCGATTAATATTGTTTTCCGGAAATCGTCTTGGAAACAACATTTTCCTGCTTATTTACGCGCAGGAAAATTGAGTTTTCTGGACTAGTACTGTAAAAACTTTACATGACGCAAAATAAAAAAGATACTCTACTAACTATAGTTGCCAACAAAATTGACAAACTTGATTTTTGTAGAATTTGTAAAAAAAATTCTAAGATTTGTAAATTTCGTCTTTTTTTACGATTTCCGGAAAAATTTAATACAAAACACGTCAGTAAAATCTCTTACTTGACTCGGAGCTTTAAAATACTCGGCAAAAAGTGCCTCGTATTTCAATTTAGCTCCTCCTCAGTAATGTGAAATTTTCCTGACTTTTATGTAAATCACTATTTCCGAAAATTGTCTTGGAAACAACATTTTCCTGCTTATTTACGCGCAGGAAAATTGAGTTTTCCAGACTAGTACTGTAAAAACTTTACATGACGCAAAATAAAAAAGATACTCTAGTAACTATAGTTGCCAAGAAAATTGACAAACTTGATGTTTGTGGAATTTGTAAAAAAAATTCTAAAATTTGTATATTTTGTCTTTTTTTACGATTTTCGGAAAAATTTAATACAAAACACGTCAGTAAAATCTCTTACTTGACTCGAAGCTTTAAAATACTCGGCCCAAAGTGCCTCGTATTTCAATTTAGCTCCTCTTCAGTAATGTGAAATTTTCCTGACTTTTATGTAAATAACTATTTTTGAGCTTTCTCATTTCTACCGCAATTTTTTTTTGGTTTTGTTTAGTTTTTTTTAAATTATTTAAACGCTTTTGCATTTTTTATAATTGTTTTAATTTTTTTTTTAGTAAGTTTTTAGCCGGCTTTTTTTTTTCATTTGAGCAGTTTTTTGGTCTTATTTTTCTTTGTTATTATTATAGCAAAATATTTTTTAATTGCTATTAAGCCGATGAAAATCGACCGAAAGCAAGGCACGGATTCAATTGGTTGTGTTATTGATTATTAATCATAACACGGATTATAATAGTTGATAAGAGAATATAAACGTTATTAAAATAATATCTCAAAGAAAGAGTTTTATAAGGGTTGACTTGGCGCACAAGTCACAATGTCAAAAAAAATAATTTCAATAACATAAAAAATTTGAGGTGAAAATTAAATGTAGATCGAATTAGCTGTCATTAAATTTAATTAATTTTTTAAGTATTTAATTTTATTTAATTTAGTTCTCGTGTTGTTTATGTGTTTAGATAAATTATTTGACTATTCTTACACAGCAAATTTCATAGCCAACTAGGCTTTGTCATTGACTCAAATTTCTGGTGTATTTTTCTGACATTTTAAAACAAATAAAGATTAGCATGTATTAAATAGTTAAAATCAGAAAAAAATGTACTTACTTTTTAAAAATGTTTTTGTTGCTAAAATTATTTGACCGTTTACGTACTTTTGCGCGATCCTGTATATATACATTATACAAATACAGCCTGAAAAACTATGGTTAGATGTTATTGAATTAAAAATTGCAAATTATTATAATGAATAGATTTCAGCTCACTCCAGTATCCTCCATGGATGTTTTGGAAACACCGACGCTTTATTGTATCAATTCTCACATTTTTTGGTCTTTTCAACGCTTATTGTCTGCGCTCAAACTTAAGCATTGCTGTAGTAGCAATGACTGAAAAAAAAAATTTTACGACGGAAAATGGTACAACAATTCTAGTAAGTAAGCTACAAATAAAATTATTTCTATATTATGTTTTTTCCTTCAGAAAGCGGAATTTGACTGGGATTCTAAGCTGCAAGGATACGTGCTTAGTTCGTTTTTCTACGGTTATATGACGACACAACTGCTTGGAGGATGGCTAGCAGCAAGAATTGGTGGAAAAAGAGTCTTTGGATGTGGAATTTTAATTACAGCTTTATTAACACTAGTGACACCTGCAGTTGTGAATGTAAATGTGTACTTCTTCTTGGCAATTCGAATTTTAGAGGGAGTTTTTGAAGGAGTTACGTATCCTTGTGTGCACGCAATTCTTTCAAAATGGGCACCACCTCTTGAACGGAGTCGTCTTGCAACTATTGCTTTTTCAGGGAGTTATGTTGGAACAGTTTTTTCTATGCCTGTAAGTGCCGGCTTGGCAGAGGCTTTCGGATGGCCTAGTATTTTTTACTTTTTTGGAGCTTTAGGAGTTGTGTGGTTTATAGTTTTTTGGATTGTGGTAACAGATTTACCCAAAAATGACAAATGGATATCTGATGAAGAGTTAGAGTATATTGAAAGTACGCTTGGAGATGGGAACTTAGAGAAAATAAATCATCCATGGAAGCAGATTTTTACTTCTAAAGCGGTTTGGGCCTTGGTTTTTGCACATTTTTGTGATAACTGGGGCTTTTACACGTTTTTGACGCAACTTCCTACATTTTTAAAAGGTTTGTGGTTCAGTTTTTAGTTGCTTCAAAACTTGATGATAATGTTAAGTATGACTAGTAAACAATTATTTATGCAAGAATGTGACACAACAAGCTCTAAATATATTTTTATTAGAAACCATTATACAAAGTTGAAATTCGTTTTTTTTCAATAAATATTTTTACTAAATGCTTAAAACTTTACATTGTTTTTGATTAAATTTTTAAGAGAGTCTACAGCTGGCGTAATGTTTGAAAGGTTACAATTATAGCCATAGAACCTTGTAGAATAACAACTAAACTCAAAGCTCTACAAACAAATTTTACTTTTTCATGCAATTTATTTTCAAATTTTACAAAAATAGATTCTTAGTTAACTTAAACACGTTGGGAAACGGTTTTGAAAAACTCTCTACAAAAAAGTTCACTGTTAACAATGTTTTTTAGTGGAGAAAGTATACTTTAAAGTTTGTGCCATATAAAATTGCCAAAAAAAATCGGCTTCTAAGGGTAAAAACATAAGATATAATTAATTGTTTATATACTGAATTTTCAGCTGTTAACACATTTTTAAAAAAAAAGACACATAAAACTTTAATAATAATTTTTAGTTTTATTATATAGTTCTAATGACACTAGAACATAACCGAAATCTTAAGTTGCAATTAGTTTCATCCATATTAAAATAAATAATAAAGATATAAAAGAAACAAAACTTTTCTAAAATAAATTATATAGGTTTTGGCGTTAAACAAGCAAAGAAGCACGTATTAGGTTTTTGTCTATAGCTACCTAGTATCCTCAGATATAGATGAAGTTGTGTTATGTTATAGTGTTTTAGTATAGTGTTTTTTGAATAGTGAATCATTGAGATAAAGTTTGTTCGTTTAGCGCCGACTTAAAATTATTTTATTGGAGGTTTAATTTCAGTTAACAAGTTTTTTCTTAGCATTTTTGTTTTTTACTCTTTTATTATATTTGTTCTATGCTTTTTTTTTTATTATTCTCATGTTATTCTTAAATTTTTAATCAATATTGGTTTGCAAGCGGTCGACTATTGATTGTATTGAAAGAGTTCTGTAAGAATAATTAAAATTTTAAGAAAAGTATATATCTATTAAAAACTGTTATTTTACTTGAAAAGCTTACACCTTGTTCTAGATATGTTGAACTACAACTTGGGAAAAACTGGATTTATCTCCGCTCTTCCCTACTTAGCCATGGCAATTATGATCCAATTTTCTGGACATTTAGCTGATTGGATGATTAAAAATACAAGACTATCCGTAACCCACGTGCGCAAGATCTTTAACACTTCTGGTTTTGTTTTTCATATAGTTTTTATGTTAGGAGCAGCATTTTGGCTGGAAGAAGCTGGAACAATATTTTGTCTAGTAATGGCCATTGGAGTTGGAGTTATTGCTTGGTCGGGATTTGGGTAAGTACTCCGCAGCATTTCGACCCTCTGGTCACAATTTTTTTTTATAGTGTCAACTACTTAGATATAGCCCCTCAACATGCCAGTGTTCTTATGGGTGTTAGTAACACTTTTGCAACTTTGGCCGGAATTATGACTCCAATAGTGTCGGGATATATAGTAGTTACACCAGTAATGATATCATAATAATCTACTTGATTATTACTTATTTTTTTATATTTTTAGACAAAACAAGAATGGCAAATTGTATTTTGTTTAGCTTGCGTTATTTATTTAATTGGAGGATTTATGTATTTAATTTTTGCATCAGGACAAATTCAACCATGGGCTATAGAAGAAGTCGCAGAAAATAGCAAAACTAATGAAAATGGTCAAATAAACAAATCGTTTATGGAAAAAGAGTGATCTTGTTTTGATAGTAGTATTATGTGCTGTGATCATTATAATTATCATTTATAAATGATAATTCTAATACTACGAAGATTCTTTTTATTTTTATCACAACGTTCCTTAAATTTATGCTGAAGAATTAGTTGCTTGTAATTAAAAAAAAAATTGCTTTTAAAACTATAAGTATAAGACTTTCTATAAGATTTCTATAATAGCCAAGTGTGTGAAGTCAGGTTTTTATTCACAAATTGAGGCAAGTGCTTTAATCGCAAGGAGTGCGAAAAAGTCTTTCACACACGTGCGCCATACAATATTTTATCTACGACCTAAATAAATTCCGTATCTCTGAGCAATTGGCAATAAAAATTATAAGAAAAAACTATTTAGTCAATTTTTCTAAATTTACATTAACTGTCAAACTTGTACAGTTATTAATGTTGCTAATTATTACACTGAGAATATTTTTATTGTAGACTAGTACTTTTCTTTGCATTCTCGGATAGGAATTATTAAAGCTGTTCCTGCGTCTTGTATATAATATGCTTGGATTTCTGACAGCTCTTGGCAACAGCATGCGCCAGGAATTTCAAAAAATGCTACAATATATATTATTAAGAGATTGTTTGACAAAAAAAAAAGAGAATTTTTTTACGGAGCTGAAAAGACTACTTTTCTTACGCGTTGAACACGTACTTTTTTCGTGTAATTGATGGAAGATTTAATTTTTTGTTTATAACTTTCTAGTATCAAAGTTATTGGCGTCAAGTATTTATTTATCTAGTGACAAAACATTATAACAACAAGTAGGTAAACAAACAATTTGCGAAAAAGCTTTGATGAAAAATAAGTCAATCAAGCGAGAATAATAAAAAAATTCTGCAACTGGTATCAGAAACGGAGTCAAATTTACTACCAATAGTTTTGTGAATGAAGAAATGAAAAAAATGTGGAAGGAGCAAATGAAAATATTTTAATTGCGTAGGTACTTTTGTGAAAAGGCTTGTTTCATTTTCGAAATTTATTATAAGCACTAATTTTAAATATTCTTGCAGGTAACCTTAAATCCTCAACGGTCTGGTCAGTGTATTCGATGCTGAAAAACACTCTACAAATAAATAAAACGTACACATTTTTGCCAATAAAAAATTGTAGGTTTATTTCAAACGTCAAAATGACAATTATGTGAATAAATTAAATAATAAAAAAAAGTGTCAAACTTTTCTTAATTATTTTTAATTAATAGTTATTTACATAAAAGTCAGGAAAATGTCACATTACTGAAGAGGAGCTAAATTGAAATACGAGGAACTTTGTGCCGAGTATTTTAAAGCTCCTAGCCAAGTAAGAGATTTTACTGACGTGTTTTGTATTAAATTTTTCCGGAAATCGTAAGAAAAGACGAAATTTACAAATTTTAAATTTTTTTTTACAAATTCCACAAAAATCAAGTTTGTCAATTTCGTTGGCAACTATAGTTACTAGGGTATCTTTTTTATTTTGCGTCTTGTAAAGTTTTTACAGTACTAGTCCGGAAAACTCATTTTTCCTGCACGTAAATAAGCAGGAAAATGTTGTTTCCAAAACGATTTCCGGAAAACATTATTATCATTATTACTAAAAACATTTTTTTCAGTAATACGTTTTTATGCGTTGATAAAGGTCATTTTCGTGGTAAGCTTGGTAAATTAATCGTTAGGGTTGAGGTGGCTGTATAATAAAGAATGACTAATAAAGAAAAAAAATTTAAAAAAACAAAAAAAACAATAATTTACAAGCATTGTAAGGACGCAATGTTCTGTAGCCTGCTTTTCCACTTAACCCCCAACATTAGTACAAACATTGTGTACTATAATAACAAAATAATAGAAGAAATGTACCAGAAAGTTATTTATTTATTGCTCATGTAAAAGACCGTTTCTGTAAAGTTTTTTAAACAAGACAATGTTAAAAATCTTGTTAGTTTTGATGTTGTGTTGTAAATTTCAGACATATTAAGCAAAAACGATCTTTGGTAAATTGAGGGGAGATTTTGTGAACGGGTGGCGCTATTAACGATTTTCTTCTTATAATTAGTTTAAAATAGCGCACCCGTTAATTTGTAAATTTAGAATTTCAAGCTTTAATTATTATTGTAGAATTTGACAAATATAAAAAATTTGAAAAAAATTTTAACGTTATTATAATCATTAGGTAAAATTTCGCTGCAGCAAATGCGTTTTTAATCCCGTTCAAATCAAGAGAAATATATGAAACACAGTTCCATTTATTTAACAATTAGAGGATGAAAAAAAACGTTAACAAAGTTAACAAGAATCTTATTTTAAACTATATTTATGAAATAGTAAATTTATGGTAAGCCAGCAACTTTAGTGATTTTAAAAAACCATCAAAAAAGATAAAATGGTACACAAACAAATCTTTATTAAAAATAATAAAAAAATCACCTGTAAAACTATTTAAAAAAATAGTCAAGGTGTGTATCACTGCGCTGCAAACACTCTTATCTTAACCTCAGGCTGGTAAAGACACGCTAGCATATTACGCGTGGAATAACGGTTATTTCTTCTTGAATGTTTGTCTTCAGATGGGCAATCGTAGCTAAATTATTGCAGTAATTTTGACTCTTTACGTATTCTCTTTAAAAACAGGCTAGTAAATGTTATTCCCATCAAAAACAGTCTAATGGAGTCAAATCTGGTGTTCTAGGCGACCAGCTTCTTATTAAGAGATTATATGTATGGCCTGTTGCCTGTTGCGCCATCTTGTTGAAACCATGTTGCAACATAGTTATGTATTGGACAAATACAGTCACAGAGTCACAGATTGCCCTCGTTGATGTCAAAGAAATAGGAACTGCTGATTCTCATAGAAATATAAGACCGATGATAGCGTGTCCTGAAATGGATGTTGATAAGTTTTTGGCAACTGAAAAGACTTGTAATGGTTTAAACGTGAGTTTTGTGTTATCTTCACGTTTCGCGCTCTGCTATCTCTACCGTTCGAACGCAACAGTATTTTTTAAATCGTACGTCTTTCTAGTCCATTCTGTACCTACAAATTTACTACGCTTTGATGCTGCTTATTATTGTAAACATACCTAATTAAAGGTAAAATGTGTAACCTTCTGTAAAAATGCAATGTTTCTGATGGTATGTTATTCTAATATTAAATAAAATTAGTATTGAAAGATGAAGTATCAACCATTGGCAGAATGATTATGCTTTTCAAGTTTCCATAGCGACATTTTGCAGACATCTTTTGCTTTTAATAACGCAAGAGTATATGAAATAGCTTATAAGATTTTTTTAAATTATTTTTGTTGCTAGTTTGTACAACTATTGTTTATATCCTACAGTCCTGCAATAATGCTACAGATCTCCAAAGTAGAACATATTGAACGTGTCTTTTTTTTTTATCAAATATATGTAGATGCAGGCCAACTCCTAAGATGCTAGTTTGATCATGTGAAAGGTTAGCAGAATTTATCGTTCTGACACAAAAGGTTTTCTCTATTTTATAATTAAAGCTTAAGCCTGCCAAAATAAAAATCTTAAAGAAATATAAACTCGTTGTTCTTATACAGTTGCTGTTATTTATCAAACAAAAATTGTATAAAACCACATTGACTCTAAAAAAACACATTTATTTGACTATCGCAAAATAATTATTGTATCTATGTGTATTTATTTTGCTAGAGAGCACTTCAAACTCGATACCTTATCGTACTCTAGCACTTGTGTAATACACTCCACGTTGAAAACCATGCAATTGAAAAGTTTTCTGGTTTTATTATTTATACTTGTTAGTGTTTCTGGTGCCAATTATAAGTTTCCTAAAAATTTTCAATTTGGAGTTGCAACTGGTGCTGTGCAGTACGAAGGCGGATGGAATAATGATGGCAAAGGTGAAAATATTTGGGATTACGTAGCTCGCATGAGTCCAGAAAAAATTCTAAATAATTCTAATGCTTCTATAACGAGTGATGGGTACCACAAATACAAGGAAGATATTCAACTTTTAAAATTCTTAGGAGTAGATTTTTATCGCTTTTCTATTTCTTGGTCTAGAATATTACCAACTGGCAAATCCGATAATATTAATCAGCTGGGAATTGACTATTACAAAAATGTGATAAACGAGCTGATTGCTAATGGGATTGAGCCACATGTAACCATGTATTTTTGGGATTTACCCCAACCGCTGCAAGAAGAAGGCGGTTGGAGAAACGATGCTACAATAGGATATTTTCTTGATTATGCAAAAATTTTATTTACGCATTTCGGGGATTATGTAAAGAACTGGATCACTTTCAATGCGGTATTGAGCATTTGTGTACATGGCTATGAAACGAGTCTTTTGCCCCCATTTTTAAATGACACAGGAATCGGAAATTATGAGTGTGCACGTGTAGTTCTTCTAGCACATGCCAAAACGTATGCTTTATATTCTGAAGAATTTCGAAAAAACCAAAACGGGCAAATTGGCATTGGACTGGACACCCCATGGTTTGAACCTAAAGATCCTGACAATGAAGAAGATCTAAAAGCAGCAGAGATTGCTTTAGAAATGACAGTAAGTTAATCAAAATTATCTAGTTTGTTGCTGTTTATTTAGAAAGTTTTGACATACATAAATATTAAAAAAAAAGTATGTTGACAAATTTAAACATTAGTGTTTTTACCATACAAAACCGCGTTTTACAGATTATTATTTTCTATTTTTATTAGATCAACAATAATAAATAAGAACTTGTAAAGGTGTTTCATCTTATTTCTCACAATAAGATCGTAATAATTAATAGTAAATTAAAAAACAATATCTTTATAAATAAAAGCTTGAATAAATATCATCATAAAAAGCAAATATTTCCTGGTTCAGTGATAGTTAATAGACATAAAAAAAGGTATGACGCGAATTGCAAAAATAGTTTATACAAATTGGGCTGTTAAGTTTGGTTTGATTAAAACTACAGAACCGTATGATAATTATAATCCAGAAAATTTCTTGGTAAATGATAATTATCTACAAATTATATTGGGAACGAACTTTACTAATTTCTTCAAAAATTGAAGCCAATGGGCCGGATATTTTTATAGTATTTAAGAAAACTAAAATTGCATATTTTATAGAAATTGCTGTTTCAAATTCTTATAATATTATATTATCTTTGGAATTTGAAAATGGTAAAAATTTTATCTATAGTTATTCTAAATATCAGTATATGTATAATATCTGTATATGTGTAAATATATGTACGTACATATATGTAAATAAACTTTTAAAAAAATCCGCGGAAATACAGAAAGCAGCAATATGATGTTTATATCATGATGCTTGGAGAGATAGTAATTTAGCTTGATTCTTTAAAAAACAAACTTATATAATCTATTTAATTTAAAAAACACAATTTGTGGTTTTTGTTTGTCATTTAATTCTTAAATTAAATTTTGAACTAATTGCAAATTAAAACGTGTTTTTCAACAATTTTTATTTTATAGATAAATAATATTGTCATTATTATTACTTGTCAAATACCGTAATAATTTTTAAATCCTGCAAAATTGCTGTGCTTTCGAGACAGGGAGGGTTGAACATAATATTGTTTAAATATTATTACTTGTCAAATACCGTAATAATTTTTAAATCCTGCAAAATTACTGTGCTTTCGAGACAGGGAGGGTTGAACATAATATTTTTTAAATATTATTACTTAAAATTGTCTCTCCCAGTTAAATAAAGAAATCTAAAAATAAGTGAATAGTACTTTATAAATAAGTCTTTGACAGAAAATGTCGAAAGTTTTTAGACAATTACTTGTTAAAGTCTGTCTAGAGGCAATTGAAGAATATGTCTTTCACTCGTGTACTTCTGTACGTTGGTAGTTCTTTCCAGCTTTAATAGCACTAATGTACATCAGATGTTGGATTTATTACTTTTTGACGATTAACGTAAGAATCGATCGAAATAAATTTTTTATATAAAAATCTACTAAAAATCAGTCTTTTTTTTAAGACAGATGTTTTTCAGTGGTGTTTAATCTTATTGGTGCTGTATTTTTTTGTTATAATTGCATTGCGCATGTTAAGAACTTGCTTTGTAAACCATTTTACAAAAAAACTGATGTTTGAAGCTTTTTCTATAGCAATTTTTTTCTATGCAATTTTAGCACATTGTAGCATGCTAACAATATATAGTTTTGTAGATTCTCTAAACTTCGTGGAAAGCAAGGTAATGTCTAAGCTTTGTTCGATAGATTATTATGTCAGAAGATTTCTTAAGCCAAAAAAATTTAGTTTTTTCAAAACAAGCCATAAAAATTCTGGCACAATCCACTATACAACAGAACATAGTAACCACTCCAGCAAGAAATCTAAAAATTTTTTTAGCAAAAAATTGCTGAAGATCAAAACATTTGGATCTATAATTAATTTAAGAAGCTAAAATTGACAATTAAAGTTTATAATTTAAAAATACACATTAAACTTCTTCTGATGTATTAAATGCTTCAAACATAAAGCAATTGGAGTTGCAAGATATTGTTGATGCTTTTATAGCTTTTATCATGGTTTTAAAAGAAACCGATATTGTGATAGATATTCTTAAGTTCATCGATTTTCAGATTTTTTTTACAACGTGGTTTTTAAAACCACTTTTATTTCTTCTATCAAAATTATCTAAGCAAATCTACCGCTGGAGTTGACCAAATACTCAATTTTACTGCACGGAAGTGTAGAAACATTTTTGCCGAGTCTCTGGAAATTGTTTTTAATTTTTTTCTAAAACAAAACTGAGTTAATATCTTGCCAGATAAAATCAAGTATGTCTAAGTTCAATAATCAAAAGTGTTTCTACTTGTTGATTTCTAATTATACATATGATTTTTTTATATTAGCTTTTCTTAAAATAAAAGTTTTTGCACAAACGCTAAATCTTTTTAAAAGTTCTTGACTTTTGACATAATAAATTGTCTATATGCCACAAGAAACTGTTTATTTGTTGTCAAATATTACAATTGTTAAACAATATTTAATTTTTATAACTAGTTACGTAAATAACTATTGTAGTTCTGTTACCCATTAAACAAAAATTACAGTTAGAGCCTGTAACCTGTAAAATATATAATTGATATTGTTAAATTATTGATATGCTTTTAGCTTGGCTGGTTTTTGCATCCTCTTACCTATGGCAATTATCCAGAACGAATGGTAAATCACATTGACACCAAAAGCAGAATACAAGGCTTTGAAAAATCTCGATTACCAAAATTTTCAAAATCAGAGCAAAAATTACTGCAAAACTCATTAGATTTTCTTGGATTAAATTATTTTACAACCATGTTGGTAGAACCAGCAACTACTGATCTAGAGCCTATACCATCTTTTCTTGACGATACCGGAGTTATTCCTTCATTCCATCCATCGTGGTCTTCTTCTGCAGCTGACTGGTTGAAAATAACACCATGGGGGTTATCAAAATTATTAGTTTGGATTAAAGACCGCTATAATACCTTACCTGTTATTGTTGCGGAAAACGGATTTGCTGATACTGGAGGCCTTGAGGACCGTGAACGGGCTGACTACCACAAAAACCATCTGCATGAAGTTTTAAAAGTTATTCACGAAAATCAACTAGACGTAAAAGGCTATACAGCTTGGACATTGACCGATAATTTTGTCTGGATTTGGGGATACACGTAACTGTAACTATTCCTAAATGTGCTATTTTAAATTAATTTTCTTTTAGCCAAAAATTTGGTTTGTTTGCTGTAGACTTTGATGATCCAAGGAGAACAAGAACAGCAAAATATTCTGCTTATTTTTACAAAAATGTTATCTCATCGCGAACGGTAGATATTGATTTAGAATGGCCTATAATCGAAAGTGAAGACGAAGAAAAAGCCGATAATTATTATCTATTACTCACTGTATCTGCATGTGTTGGTGTTATTTTATTTTTAATAATTAAACTTTTATAAATCTTTTTTTATTATTATTTTAAAGCTTTTGAGTAATCTTCAAGTGTTTGTTGCTTTGCGTTGAGTTTCCAGGCTTTAGAGTGTTAATTATCACACTTTTGTGAATTTACTTCTTTTTTTTGCAATTTACTTTCGTTTTTTAATTTAGTTTTGATTCAAATGTTAAATTATTGTTTAAGATTGTTTGTAGTCAAAAAAAAACATTTAATTTTTACTGATAATTATAATACATAACACTGGTCAACCTATTTTTTGGGTTTGACTTTTACATATTAAATTTTAGTTTCTCTTACGCCAAAAATAAGGAAAATATATATTTTTTAATTAAAGAATGTTTTTGTAGACACTCGAGTAATTTTTAATTTTTCAGCTAAAATCACAATTTTTTATAAATAATTTTTTTATTTAATTTCACTCTAAATTATAATCGGAAATGTTTTTGCTGAATATAAAAAAAGCTTTTTTTATTTAAGATTTGTATATTTTACAACTTCTAAGCGCATTAAACCTCAATCAGGCAAAAACAAACATTAAGAACGAAAAATTAATGTTGTTCAATGTCTAAAATCAGAATTTAAACATGAAAACAGAAATTTAAAAAATAATGATTTTTTTGTTAACCGGTGTAATCAACATACCCCAAGAGTGTTAATTGTTCCCAAATTTTTTTTTTGAGAAATTACAAACAATATATTTTACAAAACACAGTCTTACCACTTTCAAAAAAGTTGTTTAGTTTATTTCTACAGCTTTTTTGACCACCACGTAGTCATCATCAAGTAATGAATAAAACTTTTATAGAGGATGAATAAATCTCAAGGAGGCTTAGTTGTAAAACTGTGTTTGATAGTGTCAAAGATTCCAAAGCAATTTAAACACTATTTTTGTGAGTTTTAATTTGAAATATTAAAATTAAATAGATATGATCAAAAAAGTAAAAACATGATGTTTTATATTTTTCTTGGGAGGGTTAACGCTCTCACGGATAACGTTCAAAACGTTATTTTTGTTCAACAAAATTTAATCTTTTTACAAATCTTTTTTTTCATTAAGAAATAACACATTTATTAAAATAATAAACCAACAAGTGATTAAACATTACAATAAAGAAAAACGATTTGAAAGCTAAAGATAAAATGCACTTAATATTTTTTTTATCTTAAAAATATTGCATTATTATGAGATTTATAATTTTATAGAATTGTAATCATATATTCTGTAATATTTGAATACAGATTATTTATTATTTTTGAAAAACTATTCTCAAATCTTTTGCAGTATACTTTATGAGAAAAAAAACTATGAGAATAAGGTAAGGGATATTTTTTTGACACAATTTGCATAAGAATAATGGTGAAGGCGCCGGATAATTATAATACCTATACTTTTTAAATAAAATTACCTAGTTTTGTTTAATTAAAATACAATAATTATTGTTAGATTGTTTTGCCATTTTCTCTTTCAGATATGAATACAACTTAAATACCGTATAAATACAAGATTAACAAACTATATCATTATCAACGATCTACTACAACTCACTCCTTCTGTGACCATGGTTAAGAAACCGTTTTGATAGAGTTGAGAGAAAGAAAAAAGGCATTGCCGTCTCTATCATATAAACCAAACTTTTCATATGCTTTTTCGTAACTTTTATCACTACCATTTGCTTCTCCAGAACTTCTACCATTCTCCATACGTACTGTTTTCGGCACCCATGAGAAGTTATAGGCTTTTTCAAAAAACTCGCACCTAAGTATAAAAATCTATATGACTATTGACTGAAACACGGCTACAGTGTTTCCGGCAAAACAAACATATTAAAAATTATAAACACTGCAGCCTTCTATTGACTTACAATCTACAATCCTTTAAAGCGACAATATACTAGCCTTGGCCGCAGCACCAGACCCTTTCCCAAAAATCTCTCCAACGTTCAAAAAGTCTGAGAAGCTAGATCTCAACCAAAAAACACGATTTGTGTTAATCGACTCGAGAACCAAATAATAAATAATAGTAGTAAAGACTGTCTCAAGCACAGAACAGTTTTTTTGTCTGGTTTTCTTTTTTAATCATTTTACATAAACAATAACAATCGTGTCAATGTTGGCACAAAATAATCGCATGCTCTTTAATAAAACAAGAATGCCAATGTAGGCATAGTTGTATCTGCATGCTTAAGAATAGCTAATATCATGTGATAAAGTTTTATATGTGCTTTTTTCTACTATTAGAGCAAGTCGTCTCAGAACTCACAAACTTAGGTGTTATGGCAAAACCAGCCATGTTGTTTGAAGATAGTTGCCAGTTTACTGAAACTAAAAAGTTAACACATCACATTTGCACTTAATTTGCACACAATACTAAGTTATGTTTGTTTGAGGATAGAGATAACTATCACTGATTACCAATTTTATTCTCAGTGTCTAGATTTGATCTGATAACCCAATGCTTGCTTATGTTTCACGTTCTCTCAATCTGACTTGACTATACATGAGTACTGTACTTACTATTAGTACTAGCTACTGACCACTGTCCAGTGCTTTCTCGGCAATTTTATTCCTTGCTCTGCGCAATCTTAATTGATTACCCTTATTTTTTTATGCATTATACTATATTAAAGCTGTTTTGACTTAAATAACTGAATTTAAGAATTTTATAAAAAGTGAACTATTATGATTACAAAAATACACAATATGACGTAACAGTTTATCTTTGGCCTTAGTATCCAAAAGTAAAGTTAATACTTGTATTTTTTTTATTTGGAAACGTAGTGTTAAAATTACAGCATTAAATATTAAACAACGTCGCTATCAATTTTATAACACAAATTTATTAGTAACCATAACCTTTAAATTGACAAAAATGTAGAAAACACTTTAAATTTAAAATTATTAAAATTATCTGTTTTAAGCTATAAACGTTAGGTCACAAGATTTAAAAATCGGCAATATTACATCAAGCATTTGTAACTTCTCGAATCCAGTCGTTAAAAGGTTGTGTTCTTGTAAATCCTGATGGATCATTACTTTCACAGCCATTAGCACTTACAAAACTGGCAACTGCCATATGCTCTGTAGATCCAGTACGGTGAGAAGTAATCAGTGGTCCGCCGGTGTCACCCTAAATAAATATATATAAAACAAATACATTTATTAAAATATTATTTTAGCTTTACATGACATGTTCCTTGATTAAAGCTTCCTGCTGCACACAGCATATTGTCGGTGATTTGACTACCATATATAATTTTGCATTGTTCATTTGTTATAGGTCCAATGTAAGCAACATGTAAATGAGAAGATAATGAAGAGCTATCTGAAAGTAGCCTTTATTGTTCATTTATTTTTTCTATATTGTTTCTATCATTATACACTCTTTGTTAATAAGACCTGATGCTTATTAATTTAATCACAATTATCTGGTAAGAATCACAAAAGATGGTAGTTTAGATGCTAATTTCTTCAAAATTGAAAATAGTTTAAAAGTAAGTCAGAGATACGTTAAAAATAATTCAAAAATTCTAATAGTTAAAAAAGAAATTTTTTAATTTCTATATGTATACATACTGAATGATAAAAAAGTGGTTATTCTACTAAACTAATTTTATATAATAAACATTTAATAATAAAGTAACCAAAATACATAAATAATGACAATTTGACAAAGCAAGAAAGCATTGTTGAAAAAAAATTATAACGCGTTTTTCTGCCTTGGTTTTCTATTTCTAGCACCACGTAGAATCGAGATTTCGTTCTATGTCACCGGTATTTAGTTCTGTATAGATCAGAAGATCTTAAACATAATAGTCGTAGCAAGCTGCATCATGCAAAGAACACGGTTTATTACAGTGCAAAAATACGGAAAAAAGTGTTTTTATTATAATTAATACATATATTTATATAAATTTAATATAATATCTTTGGGTATATTTATTTATTAATAGTGTAACATAAAAAAGACTCAAGAAAGATTGAAGATTCAAGACGAGTGTCCAGATGGTTCTAGACTGACGGTGATAAAGAAGAAGCAAGCGAGAGTGGAAGTCAGTTCAAGTTCAGTAGAGTTCAGATCCAATCGAGTGAGCGAGGAATGTATTTACATAAATTTGAATTAGATGACCAATGTGTTTTAACAAAGTTTATATGAAATAGTGTAATATTAATCTATATATATATATATATAAAAAAAAAGTCGTGTTTAACTCGAGAACGGCTGGAACGATTGCCATGGTTTTTGATTTGTTGGATTTGTTTCCGTCCCGAATAGCAGAATACATCTTAAAAACAATGAAAACTTGATATGTGTAATGAATACTTAATCATTTCAATAGATGCTGATTTGTTTATTACATGTCAAACATTTGTTGTCCAATCCGGTCAAATAGTGTAACAACTATTTTTTTTTGAAGCTTATGGCCTGGTTGCTGAGACCTTTAAGCCACAACTTTATTTTTTTCTGAAGACATCATGTGTGCGTTCAGAAATTTATTTTTTGTAAAATGTCTACAAAGTTCAGGTACTGTTATATTTGTTTTTAATTCCCGAAAATAATACCTAAGATTTATTCTACAGTAAAAACATAAAATCATCGGAAAGGAAGGAACGGAATTTAGGGAATAAAAAATCAGTTGGTAAAGGTTATAAGATTAAGGAAAAAAAATCTACAGGTTAACAAAAGTGTAAATGTCTTTTTATAGGTTGTCTATGATTTTTTTTTGATAAGCTATTCATACGTAGTGGTTATATACTCTTTGAGCTATTGTCTATGTCTCGAAAGTTCAGGCACTGTTATTATATTTGGTGGTTTTATGCGAGTGCACATTTTCATAACAATGCCGCGTCCTAGAAGATCTAATCTTTCCCAGCGAAGCCGTAATGCAATTAGGCACCGGAATATCGCGAGTCAATTATCTGCAAAAAATTGCACGCGTCGATACTTAAAGGAAAATTTAAAGATGAGGAAGTTGTTATTCCAAGGATTCCGATGATCCCAACGGATATGCCCTCTGAGTTTAAACGAATTCAATTCCCGATTCGTCTTGCCTTTGCCATGACGATCAACAAATCACAGGGCCAATCCTTGACTATTTGTGGTCTTAATCTAGAAAATGCATGTTTTTCTCATGGTCAATTGTACGTGGCATGCTCTCGTGTCGGCAAACCATCCGCTTTATTTGTTCTTGCGCTTGACCAAAAAACAAAAGATGTCGTTTACCACAAAATGCTTGAATGAAAATCCTATTAATGAATTAATCCGAGTTTTATTTTTTTCCCCAATCTGCACAACATAGTTTTCAATCATTTTTTTCTGAAATGAGTTTGAAGTACTTAATTATTATTTTTTATTTGTTTTTATTTTTATTCTCATTCTGTATGTATGTTTTCATCATCATTCATCATAATAAAATACTTTTTTGTTTCTATCTATATAAATATATTATTATGTATCATTGTTTTACGTTCATCAAAGCCTAAATTAGTTCAGCTAAAAAGTAACACGACATCCATTGACTGTTAGGCGGTACAAAGTTCGCCGGGTCAGCTAGTATTTCATATAAATTAGTGTAAAATTAGTTGCGCAATATAAATAAATAAATGTGTAAATAAGTTATTTAAATAAACTGTACAGCTTTCACGCTACAATAGTGTTTTTTTCTTTTGTTACTTTAAAAGTTGAGAAAAAATGTAAAGTAGAGAATATTATTTAGATTGAACCAGAAATTGTGTTTTAAAGTTTATTGTAACCAAATGATTTTTTATTAAAATTTCCTGCCATTTAGTGACGGATGTTCAAAAATATTATTAAAAAAACATGTTAAATATATATTTACTTACTGTCATCTAGTTGACCCCAACCTATAACATAATACTGTATACCCATGGTAATATTTTCTCTTGGCAGATGACCAAATGGTTGTATGTAGTCTGATAGCAAAATAAGGAAACTATCAGTAAAGTTAATGTAACAATAATAATTAGACACATACTTGTCAGAGTGATTGGCATTCTAAACTCAATAATTCCAATGTCATTATTGAGAGTTAATGGATCATACTCGGCATGAATAAAATATGTAGATGTTGCTACAATTAATCGATTTGGGTCATCATCGTCTAATGTAGCTGATCCTAGACTAACCGTAACCAGTACTGCACTATAAAGTAAAAAAAAATTAGAAAAATTATAAATCTGCCTGTTTTTTACCCATCAACGCATTGTGCCGCTGTTATAACCCATTGGTCACGATACAGAGCACCGCCACAAAACAGCTTGCTGGTTGAGGTTTGAACATTTATAGCAGCTGCATAGGGGTACAGATAAATTGGAGCTTCAAATCCTCCCACAATTCTTGCTCTTGCATCTACCTATTATAAAGATATATTACAATATTATTTTGGAACTATTAGCTAGACGTAAAAATTTACATAAACATTTAGAAAACTAGAAGTATTACATCTGGAAAGAATAATTCTTTGGAGGTAACTTTTAGGTACGGTTTTAGAGATAAACTAAAATATGATTTGCAAACAAATTTAATCATAGGCTTAAGTAAATTCTAACGTAAGACTTTAAGAACTTTTCTCGACTGACTACACTCCTGTGGATGTTCAAGCATCTACACAATGAGATGGTTTGCCTGTGACACTTAGTTCTGAGCAAATAGTTCAAATTGAACAATTTTCTCTCTATTATATTCTACAAAAATTTAGGTTTGGTGATCGAGTTAGACATGAATTATGATACAACATTAACGTCTCTTTGAGAAAGATAATCGTTGAACAAACAATATTTAGACTTGAGTTGTCTTGCTGACAGAAAACAGGTGCAACAAGTGTAGTAGCAATAAAGCACAGCCGTTTCTACTTAACGAGTTGTGAACGTCAACTTGGCAACAGCGTTAGCGGGTCCATTGTGACAGTAAGCTCAGCTAAAACCATAGTAGAAGTAGATAGGTATGACTTTCAGATCACATTAACTAATTGTTGACTTATCTAAGTCACTGTACAAATTTTCTAATCCTGCTTACACTACAAAACAATTTGACTAACCGTACCTAACTTCAAAAAATTTGTTTCTGCTAAAAATAGTGCAATTTGTCATACACCCACTAAAGAAGTAACAAATTAAACACTTGAAAAAACAGTAAAAGAAAAAATACACATAAACCACAAACAGTTTCATTTATTTGAAGTTTGAAACAAAAGTATTGCTACCGGAAAAATTAAATAAACACACTTGAACTTGAACTAGTAAATGCGAATAGACCCGCTGATAGCGTTGCCATATTTCGCTGTTTACGGTTTGTTAAACAGAAACAGATGTAATTAAGGTCTTGCAAAACTAACAAAATAAATCGTCTATTTTGATGGCTTGTGATATACTTCGGTTAACCTAATGCCTAATGGTCTATTTTGTATTTTTGCATATCATTATCGTTGTTACAGTACCACACGGCAATCATAAAGTTAGGCAATCTGCTTAAAAAACCAAAAATTATTTTGGATTCTAAAGATTTACGACTATATTAAAGTCATTATCAAAATTTAGTTTATAGCTTTAGTGAGAGTTGCTCTTAATTTTTCAGTGTTCAAAATTCTAATTTTATGCCTGTACATTTTTTTGTGGGGTACATTTTTTTCATAAATTGTTGACTGGTTCATCAAACATCAAAGATATAAAATAAAAAAACAAACAACAATAAACATTAAAACACTAAAAACGTATAACCAAAATTTCACTGCTTAAAAATAAAATTTAATTTAAGTTTTCATTATTAATTGACAATTTATTTAAAATGGTACTACAACAAGACAGAAATAGCTAATAATATAAGTAACTCTTAGTTTTAAAATTAATATCATTATGTTTGTATTATTAATTTGTCCAGAAGTTATTGTTTGTTGTTTAATATATACAATAATTTTTTTCTAAATTTCAGTACATTTTCTTGTGAAAAATCTTTTTTAAAAGTTTACAAGAAACCAACTTACTGTTCTCGCGTTCTCTATTGCTTACAAACCAACTAATTTAATCTAAATTGTTATCGATCTATTTAAAAACTTACAGTATTTTTTAGAGAAATCAAATAAAAAACCACACACCACACAAAAATCATATTGGATATTTGATAATTTTAATTTAAACCTTAGCTTAATCTAAAAGAAAAAAACTACAAATTAATGTAATAAAGTTTTATATATTTATGACAATGTCATTAACTCTAAAAATAAAAACAATAGATAATTCTTCAATTAGAAACAGCTTTATATGAAATATTTATAATATTTGCAAGCTTGTTGACATACAGACGCCTACTTCTGTGAATCCTAAAAGCTCAGAATTTTTCAGTTTAGTTCAGCAGTTCTGTCATAACTCCCGTAAATGTCCTTGTGATAAAAAGACTTCTTATATTGCTGTAGAAAACCATCACAAATAAAGCTTTTGAAAAACATGTTTACAAGCTAAACTAAAGACAATATTATCAAATCCCGTAAAAATTTAAAATAGCGTCTTACATTTACTTTCACGCTTATGCTCTTGTCTTGTTTTACCATTTTTTTTTTTGAGAAACGGTTTACAAAAATATTTTTTTTAACTTTGACATAAACTGAAATATTATTGTAATAATTTTAGCGGTTTTACTCTTATCCTTATACATAATAGACTCACTAACCAACAAGGATTAACAGAATTACAGCTAAAGTGTGCAAAGCAAGTGAATAGACATCTGCAAAAGACATTTTTTAAAAGCTAGATAAATATTCCAATTTTTTGCAAAACGTTCGACTCATCTTTTTTTTTGCTGTTAGAAAAATTGCAAAAAAAGTATTTCAAAACCGAGTGAAATGATTCAGGCTGTAATCTACTGCCTGATAAGCAGTTTGGTCTTCTTCTGATTATTCAACTACTGACCAAGTTGTCTGAATCTCTGAATATTTCTTAGCTGGCTTTAACTTCAAAGAGTTTGATAAAGCAGTCTTTCTTAAAGTCTCCAATGAATTTTTTTATTTTTGACGCTGTTTGGCGTAATCGACTTATTTATAAGTTACTTCGTGATGGTATGTTTTGCCTACTAGTAAGAAAAATTCATTCATTTTATTCAACTAGAAATTTTAAGTTAAAATGTAAAACACTTTCTCTACCAAGCGCTTATTAAAAACTGGTGTCTCGCAGGGTTCAGTATTCTGCTCACTACTCTATTCTCTCTTTTACAAAAGATTCATTTACAGCGCTTTGTTTCCAAATCGCTATGTATTTTAACTCGTTTTAAAACTTTGGTTCTTTGAGCAGAGATCTTAAGGAGGCAGCCACAATCATAGAAGAATAGTTTTCCAATTGACTTAAAAATGCCAACCCAGAAAAGATCTTTATTTTGTCTCTAACTCCCAGACTCAAGAACTCTTCAAACTACATCTAGATATTTGAAGAAATCATTATAAAAGAAGGCAACATATTTTGATGCAATTTTAGACTTTCATCCATCTCACGTAGACTACGCAGTGTCGGAAACACAAAGAACTATGGTCTGCTTGTTTTCGTTAATTTGCCAACAAAGCAAATAAAACCAAAAAAATTAATTGTTTCTTTACACAATGTGCGTCTAATCGACACTTACCTATGCCATTCCGGCATGACCTATTTATTAAATTGCTTTGCGAACTAAAAAAGCGACAAGCTGCTCAAAATTAAGTTATTAGATAAGTCTTTGACCTCCTCTGGTTCCTTTGAAACAACCAGTTTTAAGCTGAGTCAAGTGAAGATATTAATCAAAGATCTCTTTATCTCATATTATTGCTAAGAACTACACTAGACTACTACTCTCTTTTTAAGACAAATAAAAAACTTCTTATAAAAAAAGTCAACTGGAGTCAGGCTAGCTAAAGAAAAAAGATAAAAAAGCAAGCAGAAAGCAAATAATGTGAGATCTTATTTCTAAGTAGAATAGAATCCTAAAGATTTGACTTAAAAATGCTCTAACCACGCGAGGTATGAAACAACTCATCTTCAATACATTTTGCCTATGTTGTGCAAACTATATGTTTCTTTCAAACTTTTTTTTGAGATGTATATTCAAAGCTTTCGTTCTAGGATATGAAAATACAGGTTCCAAGCATACCCATGTCAGAGGAATACAAAACTTTAGCTTCAAGCAAAAATATTGTCTAAGCCGTAGCTTATTACACTTTTTAGTGTCTTCAATTAAAGCTCAAGCTATGCTCGTACTTGATTGAAATACTTGAAATTAAAATCTAGAATAGATCATTACTGGTATTTTGATTGCTTCAACGTAAGTCAATTTATCTTGAGATTTTTTCAAGTTATTTGCAATGATAAGAGGTAAGGTCTTATGTCGTCAGATGATATAAGACAGAATTTTATGACTTTTGGGAAGCGAAGAGCAAATTAATTTAGTACGCAAATTGCGTCAGCAAAATACCTTTTACCAAAATTTCATAGATATTTGAGGAAGTCTTAGCGCAGTTTGATATATAGGAAAATAAAAATCTTATTTTAATAAATAGAATTATAATCAAATTCAAAAATGTGTCAAAACTTTTAGGTAAAGAAGTACAATTTAAAGACATGTTGCTTAAATATCTAATTCTGTAGCATTGCGAATCCAAGGATTATATGGAAAAGTTCTTGTAAATCCTGAAGGATCAGTACTTTCACAACCATTGCCACTCACAAAACTAGCCACTCCGATCACTACGTCATGACCCGTGGAGTAGTACTGGATGAGACCACCACCTGTATCGCCCTAAAATTTTCTTTTATAAAATGATTTTTAAATAATTCAAGACTTACCTTGCAGGTTCCTTGATTGAAATTTCCTTCTACGCAAAGCATATTGTCAGTAATTTGGTTTCCGTAGACCATGCGACATTCTTCGTTTGATAAAGTAGTGACAACCACCCAATTAAGTTCATTGGAGATTCCTGCTTCATCTGCATTAACAAATCAACAAGATTTCTTTTATGTGAAAAACACTTACAATCGCTAATTTGCCCCCAACCAAAAGCTGAAACTGACACAAAGTCGGGTACTTCGGAAAGAGGAAGTCTTCCAATAGGCTGAAGATAATCTAAAAAATTGTAGAAATAATATAGTTTTATTTAAAATTACTAACTTATTAAGTTCACCATTAAATGTGATAGGTAGGCGAAGCTTGATTACTCCTAGATCATTTGCAAGAGTAGAAGGATCATATTCTGGATGTAAAATGTATTCTGAAGTTGCCACTTCTACTTGACTACTACTATCAGTTTGAATGCTGACTGATCCAAGAAAAATTTGAAACAGTGTTGCACTAATATTAAATATATAAAAAAATAAAATTTCTATCTATAAGCTATAATATGGCTCTAACTAACCCATCTACACATTGTCCAGCAGTTAAGATCCATTGGTTAGAAAGCAAAGTACCTCCACAAAAATGCTTAGTACTCGAAGTTTGAGCATAAATTGCTGCCGCATATGGAAATTGCAGCACATTGGCTACTTGCCCGCCAATAATTCGACCAGCAAGTCCTTTCACCTAGAAAAAATATAATTTTAAATATTCCAAAATTCGTTCAACTACCTGTTTAAAAGAGTTTGCATTTTTTAATCCCAAAAAGTAAAATATAATTAAAAATAAAATCTTCTTCATAGTTAATTAAATCTTATCAGACCAAAAGGTTGTAACGTAATACTCGAAATATTTTATCATGTCCTTCAACGAATTTTGACTATCTTCTTATCTCCAAAAATGGTTGAGCACCTACTTGAAAAACGTTTATTTTATCCTCTAAAGTGTCTAAAGCATTATATTTTTATAGATTAATTGTTTATAGCAGCAATATTATTTTTGACTTTGTTGCTTATTTTGTGTACCTTATTGTTTGTGATATCAATTTTTTGTGTTAGACTCGTCTAATTTTTATTTGAATATTATAATATTTATGGTTTGCTTCTTTGTTTATCCATTATGCGCAATATATTTGACATGTAATTGCATATAATTGCTATTATAAGTTTCAACCGCTGTTTTGCCACCAAAACAAAAATAAATCTGCCTAGAATAATTATTTAATATTTTCATACAATTTAAGAAAAAATGTGTGATTATTAACAATTATCATATAATTTAATTAGTAACTTTTAATTCAATTTTTTAATTAAAGGTTATCTTATAGTCGCTTTAAAAATTGTTATGAAATTTAAAACTCTAAATTATTTAGATCGGTTTTACCAACATGTGTCATTACGAGATGAATAAAACCGAGTTCTATTTATTTCTATAAGCCGGGTTTATGTTTTAATTTAACGCAAATTTGGAGTAAAAATCATCGGCAAAAAGTCTTATACACACCTTGTGCGTGAAGCATTTTGCATCGCTCAGTTTCATAAAACACTCCACTGACGCAACGTGTTTCAAATTAAAGCCAAAACTAATTATTTTCTGTTTATTTTTTTGCTGGACTTTACTGTCTGATTTTGCGTTATTGTTCTCATCACTTTTCTAATTGCTTTTTTGTCAGATGTTTTAGCTTTCTTGTTATTTATTTAAAGTTGACTTTATAGACCAGGGTCGATAATTTTTAAAACCAAAAAAAATAATAGTAGGGTGAAACTCATTAGGAAAGGAAGGAAATATTATAAAAATAAAAGAAAAAATAATTTACGGGCGATCTGATGTTGGGAAGGGGATGGGGGTAAGTTTTTAAGGGTAAAAAACGGTTTTTCTTGATTTCTGGCAAAATTAAAAATCCTATCAAAAAAAATCAAATGGCAAAGTTGTAGGTAATAATAAGATCTAAAACTTTTGTATTTACATTTTTTTTACATAACTTTAAAATTTATGTGAAAAATTCAAAAAACCAAGTTTTTGGATTTTTATTTTTATCTTTTACAAAAAAAATTTTTTTTTAACGAGATTTAGTGAAAACTTACCTTTTTATGTCCCAAATACGCTGTAATTTATTTGATTAAAAATATTTATTTTTTCACCTTATTTTGAATTAATATCGAAAAAACACCCTAATTTTCAATCGAAAATTCACCCGTCAAAATATCAGCTTTTTTTAAAAACTTGGTATGGTTTCTGTTCGTTGAAATCTCTACTTTCCGATGGTAAAAAAAAAATATATGTTTCTACAGTAAATCTTCTCAGAAAATGCAAAAATTAAAAAAAAAGTTGAATTCAAATTTTTTTTTTAATTATTGTAAATAATTTTATCTAAAAAATGTGATTGCTGCAATTTGTTTCAATTAAAAAGTTGATTTATTTAATGCTAATTACATTTATGTCATAGAAAATCTCATTATATATAAATATAAATGTAAATCGTACTATTAAATGTAGATGCTTTATTCTGATTACGTTATTCATTACAATATTTTTAAACACATTAATCTTATCATTCATAAATACCTTATCTTCAATTCTAATCACTTATCCATTAGTTTTTGTCTTTTTGATGGCATTTCTTCATCGTTAGATTCGTCAAACATCTCTGATTCTAGTAGATCTTCGAAATCTTCATGACTATCACCTTCTTCCTCTCCAACATTATTTCCAGACTGCGTTGGTTCTTCATCCACAATTTCTTCTGAATCATTAACTTCCTTGTAGGTTTCTTCTTCAATATTAGAGCAATTTTTAGAACCATGACAGTTTGAACATAAATTTGTGCATTTTAAACAATAGTGTGGGTTTTTTTGGAACGAATAAAAGTCTTTAGATGTTAGTACATTAAGGAGTAGTTTCGTATAAAAAAAACAATAAATTGGATTGATTTTTGTTAGATTTTGACTTTCTAGACTTGTAAAATAAAAACATAAAAACTGTAATTAAACAAAAAAACATAATTAATTCCCTTAACATTGTTTTACCCTTGAGTTTTTAATGTCCCTTAACATTCTTTTACCCTTAACGTTCTTTTACCCTTAACTTTTTAATGTGTTTTTTGATAGATTCTTGTCAAATGAAGACTTTCTGAACTTGCAACGTCTTTCCAGAAAAAGTATAATTTACATACATTCCTTTAACATTCGACAAAAAAAGTGTAATTAAACATATATTCCTCTAACATTCAACACAAAAAACATAATTAAACATACATTCCCTTAACATTCTTTCATTGTTTTCCCTTAACATTCCTGGAAAAAACATAATTAAACATACACTACCCTAACATTAAAGAACAAAACCTAATTTATAATAATTAAAAAAAAACTTTCGAATTTAAGTTTTTTTTGAATTTTTGCATTTTCTGAGAAGAGTTACTGTAGTAACATATATATATTTTTTTACCATCGGAAAGCAGAGATTTCAACGAACAGAAACCATACCAAGTTTTTGAAAAAAGCTGATATTTTGACGAGTGAATTTTCGATTAAAAATTAGGGTGTTTTTTCGATATTAATTCAAAATAAGGTGAAAAAATAAATATTTTTAATCAAATAAATTACAGCGTATTTGGGACATAAAAAGGTAAGCTTTCACCAAATGTTGTTAAAAAAAAAAAAATTTTTGTAAAAGATAAAAATAAAAAACCAAAAACTTGGTTTTTTAAATTTTTCACATAAATTTTAAGGTTATGTAAAAAAAGTGTTAATACAAAAGTTTTAGATCTTTTTATTACCTACAACTTTGCCATTTGACTTTTTTTGATAGGACTTTTAGTTTTGCCGGAAATCAAGAAAAACCGTTTTTTACCCTTAAAAACTTACCCCCATCCCCTTCCCGACCTCAGATCGCCCGTAAATTATTTTTCCTTTAATTGTTATAATATTTTCTTTCTGTTCTAATGAGTTTCATTCTACTATTATTTTTTTTCACTTTTTATTATTTTTAAAGGTTTCTACCCTGGTCTATTAATCACGAATTCGTTTTTTGCAAGCTACAGGTTCTCAAGTCTATGCTATAGTTTCTGGCTATTTTTTTTAGGTTTTTAATTTTTTTTTATCTATTTAACTTATTTTGGTGTGAGAAACTACTTTGCGTTGCAAATAGACTTTGTTACATCCTGAGTAGTATAGTTATAGATCGTATTATTAAACTGATTATTAAACAGCTTATTGAGCCGCGTTTAAAAAAATATGGTTTTTGGCGTCTACACACATGATAGAAGTTATTTTTGTTTTTTGGCTATTAGATTATATTCAAATCATATTGGTCAGTACCAATCTAGGCAAAAAGCCTTATTTGTCTCATGCAAAAATTTAACAACCACAATTTTTTCAAAATTATTTGTACAGCAACGTAAACAAAATAATATTATTATATAACGTTTTGTCACTTTTTAAACAACGGATTATATAAAGTTTGCATATCTAACAATTAGTAATAAAGAAATTAATGTTTGCAAATTTTGCACATTTCTAAAAATTTTCAAGTTTTAAACATATTTTGGTTTTTTTTTGCATATTTAGCACATATTAGCTCCTCGTCTTTTGATGCAATCAATATCTTTCACTTTTAAATTCGCAGAAGACTGAAAATTTTTTTCAAAGCACCCGTTATAACACAATAAACTTTGACCATTTTCTAAGACCAACTTTAGGCGGCATTGCTAAAAAGGTTTTATCCTATGGTGGTTAGCTTAAACAATTGATCTTAGAATTTGGAAACGATATTGACTCGGCGGCTATTTCTAATTGCCAAAAAAAAACTTTACAGGGTGAATTAGCGTTCAGTAAATCTAATTATAATTTTGTTTCTAAAACTATAACTAAATTGAAAACTGATTTTGTCCCTATAACTCCTCTAACATTTTGAGAAAAAAATAGTAAAAAAAATGCTAAAAAAAACAAAGAATAAGTTGTCAAATATATTTTTGAAAAAAATTTAGCTTACAACATATTAGAAAAAATATGTTTAATTTTGAGTGGGGAATATGATATTGAATTGAATTAGAATTAGAATTAAACCAGAATTAAATTCTGGTTTAATTAGTGCATTAAAATATGCACCAATTACGTCGGTCGATATTACAAACACAGTTTTTAAAAATATATACTTTATGTAAAATATATATTTTAATTTTCGTGTTGACATTTTTCAGTGAAGCATCTGATAAATCTTTTTTACTAAATTAAGGTCAAATTTTAGTTGTATTGTGTATATGTATATCTGCATATTTATTCAATAACTTAGCATATTTTGGAGATATAAAATGTATATTTGCGCATATTTAATAATAATAATAATAATAAAACTGCGTATATAAATCTGCTATTTGTTTTAATGTATTTTTTTGCATATTTTTTCTAAATAAATACATATATTTCATGTTTTTTATGCATATATATGTGCATATTTTGCTTGTTTGGACTGCATATAAATCCGCTCTTTAGTAATAATACAACGTCTGATAAGATTTGTAGAATAATATACTTACCAAATTTTTAATTACAATACCTACATATCAATTTTTTTTTAATTAACCACTTTTAGCTAATTTTGTGTACACATCGTAATTTCTTTTGATTTAGCCTTACAACAGATACATCGTAGAGTGTAGCGTTATATCAAAAGTTAATAACGTTACAAGTTGAGAAAGTTTATTTTTTTCTCTTTTTAATAGCGTTGCTGATACTACTGAGACTAAAACGTTGGCTGCACTCGATAGAATTATTCAGTAATTTCAATAATCCTTTCCAAAATACCTAGATTAATCAATATTTACAAATATTTTAACACTATACTTATAGTAATTAGGTAGAATAACAATATTTAATTTATTTTCTTCTATATTATAGTTCAAAAACTTGGTATACGTCAATGTGTTATTATATTTGAAGTAAAGTGGTTTATTCTAGAGCTTTTAATTCTAGAATCTTAACGTCGCAATTATTTTTTTCAAAAAATTTCTAACGGTTGTAGCAGTTAGTAAAAAGTTGGCAACACTTTTTTTATTTGCCTAATTGCAACACTGCTTCTTTGACAAATATTTGACACACGAAGATTTGACATAACATTTGTAGGTTATGTTACTACGACTAACTTTCTATTTGGGATCTGTTAATGATGTTGGCAGTGTCAATGACGTCACCCGTCAACAACAGAAAGTAGTTGCAGTTGTATCATTTTAAAATGAAATGTAGGATTGTTAACTCAAACAGTCCTATTTGACTACGCTGTACTTAATAAGCAATTTTAAATGTTATTTTGACAGTATCCAATCTTTAGTATTACTCTATTAGAGATACATTGTTTGATATTTACAATATCAATATTTATTGATATTCACATTAACAAACAATCTGTCGCTATTGATCATTAAAAATTTGAGTTCGTTATACTAAAATGCGGTATACTTCAATTGTCAGTATTTTTGCATCTTTTATTTACAGGTCGTCAAACATAGCAACAACTCTGAGTTTTGCTCGGTATGCGCAGACGAAAAGAGTGAGGCAACATTCGGATGGAAAAAGATAAACGCTACGCACAGCGAGATACCCCTTTGTATTTGTTTAGTACTGACTAATGAATGCTAATATTAAGTGTTATTTATTTATGTATTTAGACAAAGATATCAAGAATGTATTAGCAAACGTAAGTAATATTTTAGAAATACCTAAATAGGTATAAACTATGTTTTTTTAACTATATTTACTTCCCAACGGTCCGGCTGCGACTGCAACTCTGCCATCCAAATGGAAAGATTTCCCAATGCGCATCTAGTGGGCGGCCACTTTACAGAGTTGTTCCTATATTTGACAAGCTGTACTATTTATTAAGGTTTACATGCGTGTCAAAAACCGATAATAATACAACATTTTGATAACTTTATGCAAAACGGCCGTCTACAAGTAAATTTTCTGGTTTTTAAAAATAGCATTTTTTAGATGATAGACACTTTATGCCAACGTGTGCGCTGAATTTAATGCTGATCGGTCAAGTAGTCAAAGCGTGAAAACGTAACCAAGATTTAAACAAATAAACAAACTTTATTTGCAGTTCTAATATTTGTTATAGCTCAAGAGCTTATGAATAATTTTTTGCAAAATATCAATATTTGATAAGTTAGTAAGAAATGAATTGTGTGCTTGTCCTGGTTTAGTACGTCTAGAGTACTGTTTAGATATACAAAAACAAAAACTGACACAAATTAATTTCACAGTTGGTCTGATAAAAAATATAAAAAAATTGACATTTAAAAAAAAATCAGACAGAAGGTTAAGCAAATAATTCTTTATTTACTCACCCTTCTTATACCTACAAGTTTAAAGTTCATACTCTACTTGAATCAAACACTTTAAGAAAAATCTATCATGAGCAATTTGCTTTTTAGGCTATAAACAATTTTGCTTTTAATATTACTAAAAATAACAAATTTTGAGTAATAAATAACAGGTTTTTTCTATTATAAAGTTAGCGTAAGGAAGTTTATCTAATTTTTCAAATAATTTTGATTATCTTGCTATCTTCAAAAATATTAAAATTATATCACTTTACCGCTTACTTTATCCTTGACAAAGCATTATAGTCTCAACTTTTTTTATTTTTAGATTGTAATCTAATAGATTTTTAAGAGTTTGGGTTGATCACCAGCAAATAATAAAAAAAATCATAATGAATGCTTTGTTAGCTATTTTAACATTGATTTCTTTTGCTTATGGAAAGGTCATTAGTTATCTTATTTTATGTTTATTATTCAAGTAACACATTGTTTTTAGGAGATACAAAATAGGATAATTGGAGGAGAAGTTGCTCCTTCTGGACTTTACCCATTTTCAGCCGCTATAACTGTTTCGACTGAAACTAGCCGCTACTTCTGTGCTGGTGCATTAATAAGTAGCGAATGGATATTGACAGTCGCTCATTGTGTTGATGGGTAACTTAAAATTTTCCCTATTTGTAACAATTTAAAAAATATTATAGAATCTTGTGGTTAACGCTGTTTATTTGAGTTATATTATAACTTTTTACTGATGGGAATTGATGAGCTTCAAAGAGATAAAATGTTTAATTTAACAAAAAATGGTTAAAAATGTTGAGAAAAAAATTTAAAATGTTAAGAATTGGCGCGGGTCTCACGTTTATAGATCATATTTCTTAGCTGATGTTTAATTAGAGTTGAATAGAGGAATTTGATCGTTTTTTGAATGATACACCTGATAATCTATATTTGATAATGGAGGTAAACGCTTTCAAAATAAACGAACCAAATTTTCAAAAAGTTTTTTTATATGTCGTCTTAATGTGGGTTGCAGGTGCATACGGCTCTAATCAATAAATAAGTTTTGATTAATTAACACTTAAATGACAGCTTTTGGCTCCTAGAATTAAAAGTGCAACTTTTGCTCCTAGGATTAAAAGTGAATATTGTTGTTGCTAAGATACCTGTTTTTTTTCAATAAAAAATAGCATCTTTTGAGACTCCTGACAGTTAAAAAATATTATACTTTTAAAAGGGTAGGAAACAAAAACATTTATTCTAAAAGAAAAAAACAGTGTCATTTAGTTTTCGTAGGCATACTATAGAATTAATTTTCTTAATTTAATTGCACTTAACTTGTTTTTAATCCTCTCTCACCAATAAAAAGCAAAAAAATACAATTCAAAATCACATCAAGATGAGTAATGGTTAAAGACGCTCAACAGTTGTTTAATTTCAACACTGTAGTTGGTTTAGTACAATATAACAAAGGATAAGTAAAATACACAAAAATGTTAAAAAAGTAAGTCACCTACATTGAAAAATGATATATATACATAAAAATATATATATATATATATATAACATAACAAATTTTAAATCAATCGCAAAATAAATAATTGCTTTGCGGTACGCTCGACTAAGAAAAAAGTTAAAAAAAAAAATTTAAAAAGAAGAAAAAAATTAAATTTGTGTTTTAAGAATTAATATTAACTTTAGTATTTGTTTAGAGCTGTATTATTTACTATTCAGCTGGGATCATCATATTTAACTGAAGTAGAAGAAAGTCGTCTGACTCTTATGGCTTCCACTTATGTAATGCATCCCCAATATAATCAGACTGCAGGTTTTCTCAATGATATAGCTCTTATTAAGCTTCGTCTGCCAGTTCAATTTAACGGTATAGTATTTTAACTAATCACTGGCAACAACTTACTTTGTTTAGATTTTGTTCAAGCTGCTATTTTGCCAACGGCAGCTTTACCAGCAGAGGAAGTAGTCATAGCAATAGGATGGGGCCAACAAAGCGATGGTACGATTTAAAAGTGTATAATTTTCATTATTACTTTTAAATTCTAGTCGATTCTGCCCTTTCCGAACAATTACGATGGGTTTCTTTAATGTCAGTTCGAGATATTGAATGTTGGATAGTTTATGGTAATGCTCTAGTTGGAAAGGATAAAATTTGTGTTATAGGCAGTTTCAAAGAGGGACCTTGCATAGTACGAGTGTTGTATTTTTAATATTTTTTTAAATTATTTTTTCTGTTTCAGGGAGACAGTGGAGCGCCTCTAGTACAAGTTCTTGAAAGTAGGGAAATGATTTTAGTGGGCATTTTAAGCTTTCTGAGTTACAATGGCTGTGAAAATTCAGATCCGGCCGGATATACTAGAACTCATTATTTTCTTGATTGGATAGCAAATGTCACCAGCACAGTGACATAATTTTAAAATTATTTTTGAATAATGCATGTGAACAAATTTAAAGAAATATAAATATAAATTTGAAAAAATAAATTAGTTAAGAAATAGTCTATTGTAAGCCTAGGCGGCAAAGTGGTATTTTTTTAGGTCACCCTTCTTTCGGAAGGGTGTCTGGTCACTTCTCAAGGCCTGAAAAACCTCTTTGCAGCCGTGGCTTACACATTATTTTTTTTCCAACACCATAGAACCTTATAATCGAGCATTATCTTAAAATTGGTTAGAAGAGAGGTTATTACCGCCAATTGAGAATGTCTCATCAAGAACTTTACTGTACTAATTTGCTTTTTTTTGTAGTCTTATAGCAGCGACGTCTGACGAAAAATAGCAAACTTTTTTTTTCGGCTAGTCTAGAAATGGTCAACTTTCCTGGCTGCCAAAAGATAAAAAAATTCATTTTGAGTTAGTGTAAGATAAAAAAAAGATACAAAAATTTTTGGTCCTTTTCTTTTACAGCAAATAATATTACTGCAAGATGTAGTAAAAATCTTGGATTAGATAACAATAGGGATCATGTACACATAAGACAATTGCATTCAAGATTAATCTAAAAACTAATATATAATAATAACCCTTAGATTAGTCTCTCTTTAACTCTCTTATGTCTACGTCATAAGCTTTAAGCTTATGACGCGGCTTAAATTTTTTTTTACTTTTTATTAGATTTTTATTTATAATATTAATATTAACCCATGATAAAAATATAGTATTATAAATATTGATCAAAATATACAATACCAAATTGTTGATTTAGTGATAATATAACTAGCAACTAGCTGGATTAAATAAACTCTTACACTGCTTTTTGTCGTTATAAGAAAGCTTAGGATTGTGTTCTTTATTGTTGATTGATAAAAGTTTGACAGTTGTATAGAGTCAACTTAAATTTAATCTGAGCATTATAACATATTATACAATTTTGACAAACTTTTCTTCATCATTCAAATTGCATGAATTTTGAAGTGAACAAATGTAAACTTTGAAACACATAATAAAATCAAATACAAATTATAAGCTATAGATTGACAGATATAACAACAAATAGTACAAATAGTAGTGTATAAATATCTACATTAGAAACTAAATTCTAAAATATCTTATAGCGAAATAAAAAATTGTATTAAAAAAATATTTTTTCAACAAATTTAAATAATTTTTAACCGATTTCAAAAAAATTAAAAAAACAGAAGGTTTTTAATTCCCCTGTATGTTTTTCTTCATGTTTGATACTTCAAAACATTCAACAGGGTGAACCGATTTGTTAATTCTTTTTTTAAGGTGATGTAGTCCCATATAAATTTGATCAAGATCGGAATAGTACTTTTTTTAATGTGATTTTTGACATACATTTTTAATATAAATAAGTCTTAATTTATTTATTTATCTAATTTAAACAAATTGTACAAAAAGCAATTTGAATCAATTAAATAAATAAAATAATAATGAATCATATTTAACTCGGTTTTTATAAAGTTTTAATTTGTGCAATTATTAATTAATTTTTAAAAATACAACTAAATAGTAGAAATTTAATTCTAGCTATAAATTTTTATGCTGTTCTTCTATTAATTTAATCTTTTGGTGAAATGAAATATAATATGCTGCAACAGATATTAATAGTGGCAATAATGATATATGAGCAACATTCGAATACAAAATCGATGCAAAAAATTTTGAAAATTGCAAAAAACAGTTAAATCTCAAATCTCAAATAGTTTTTAAGAAATGCGGTAGGAGAAGTATTTTGAATATATCGGTTTTGTTAAAAATTAATTCTTTCAAATTTTTAGTTTTTTTTTTAATTGTTTTTCTCGATTTTTAAAAAGCAGCATATAGGTAAACACAACGTCGGTCGGTTGTTACTAGAAATTAGCAAGAACACAAATATTCAAAAAACATCTTATTGTTTGTGATTCCTTTTGAGTAGCGCAATAGTTTGCTCGAGGGTTAAATGTTTTGCTATAAAAGTCAATAGATTTTACGTGTTTATTTTAACTTTACACAAAACGAGTTCTACAGCTATATCATTAGAATTTTCAACTAAGAAATAATTTTTGTTTAATTGGAGTCATCGGAGAACTAAACTTTAGTTGAAACCTTTTTTATTTCGTCAAAAACTTTTGATAAATTATTTTATTAGGAACTTTTATGTTTTTTAGTTTGCCTTAATTAACATATAAACAAAAAAAGTAAATCTAAGAACAAATTGTTTATAATACATGCATAAGTTTGCACGTTGACGTAAATCATTTTTTAGAACTAAAATCTTAGCAGATCAAAAGTATTTTTTCTAGTTACTAAAACCTTTCTTTTGTGACCGTGAAACGAAAAACTGGGTGTTTACTTTTTTGATAGCAAAAGCAGTCTAAAACAGCAAATTAAGCTTGTTTAAAATTTAAGTTTTTGACAGTTAATAGTTATTAATTGTATTGCTCTAGACAGCATTTTAGCCACGCAAGAATGTTTAAACCCGAGAACAAAGTTCAAATTTTTTTGAGTGGATAAATGCGATTAAAACACGAATGTAATACAACGTTTTTCTACAATCAGACTTATTTTGAATCAGAATTGCTAAGATATTGTCAAAAAATGGTTAGACATTGTGTGCCCTGACAGCGGCTGTTCCCTCAAAAATGTTGAAAAATTATTACAAAAATATTAGGATGGTTGCTATTTATTTATGACTGTTTATCGGTCTATTTGTAAAAATTTGTAAAGCTGGTGCAAAAAGCTAGAAAGTAATTTTGTTCCAGAGATAATTCTTATTAAGAAAGCTAAGGAAACAACTCATGAAAGTTTTATTGTAAGTTTCTATCAATACTTTGAAGACTTGCAAAAAATACACAACTTA
Source organism: Lagria hirta (assembly GCA_947359425.1). Taxonomy (NCBI): domain Eukaryota; kingdom Metazoa; phylum Arthropoda; class Insecta; order Coleoptera; family Tenebrionidae; genus Lagria; species Lagria hirta. Next base: position 13,709,727 of record OX375794.1, read on the forward strand.
TCCAACGACAGATTTTTTTTTACTACACATTAATCGTAAATGTACTTCACAGCCTGTTGGAATCAACAATTTATCAAAATTTTCTTTCATTTGCTGCTTCATTCTTAAATCTGGCAAACGCAGAAACTTATACCGGCCATTATATAAGACGCACTTCAACAGCTTTACTGGCTACTAAAAGTGCTGACCTTACAACAACAAAAAGACATGGTGGGTCAAGCAGCTCCTCTAGAGCAGAAAGGTACATTGAAGATTCTAATATCAAATAAGATTGTTTATCGCAAGAAAAATTTAAAGACTTTTTGGTGCTAGTTGTTCTTTACAAGAAGAGATTATTTATAAAGATTTTGAGAGGTGCTATGCGTTCTGAAACTGATAATAAGTACAAATTTCTTATTAATGGAAACGAAACAAAATGTTGATTATTATAAATGTTAATTTTAATAATGAATAATTATTAAGATTTTATTTTTTATTATTCTACTAGCTGAATAGAGTAATTCCATTATGTCACTACTGAATAAAGTAGTACTTTATACGCTATATAAGTGTGGATAAAACTCCAATTAGGTATAAGGTAATTGTGAATAATAATTTTTTGTTTTCAATAACCGTTTTTTGTATTAATATTGTTTTGTCAACAAAACTATTAACAGATCATTACTTTCAATAGTCTTTTTCATGCAAACATGTACCACTGTTACACAAATTACCGGTATGTCAGCGTATTACAAGTTGCTGTTCTTAGTTGACCAAAACACTATCTGTTCTAAACTATTTTAAGCTCATCGAGTATCAAGTTGTAGACGCACATGATGTTTATATCCAAAATAGCGACATTTTGAGTCTGGCGGGTAACACTAAATTTCTGTCTGAATCACTTTGAACGTTTTATTTTGATCATTGATGAGGTTTTCCCAATTGTACGGTCAAAGATTGATCTTGCAGCTACCGTATCATGCTTCTCTACTTTCTATTATTGAATCATCTACGTAAATGTTGCTTATTTTGTGCAGTAATCTTGTGATGTATATTTTTTTACAAAACAGTTTTACAACAAACTGATGATTTTTTTTAATTATTATCAATCTGAAAATTTCGAAATTTTTTGCTGCGTTGAGGTTTATTGCATCTTTTTTGAATGAGTCAGAGTTTGTCAAAATAAATCACGAATAAGTAGTGATTTATTGCTGACTGATCCTACCACTTTCATAATTGCTTTTTCTAACGATTTTGGTGCAGTTTTTTGATTATTAGTCAAGCAGAAACGCAAACACAATTTATGTACTGATCAGCTTTATATTTCAAAGACTGGTAAATACTAATAATTTTAGTAACGTTTTGAGTCGAGTAATTATTAATGTTTGTAGTTTTTTTATATTAATGTTTGCAGTATTTAGTTTGTAGTCTTTAGCATCAATGACTCTGTCAAGAACTCTTTAAGATCGGCAGCATTAATCTAATGTTGTTGTATTAAAAAAAATTATTTTTTTTAGTACAAACGCACTATGAGCACGAATCTGTAACGATATTTGCTTAAAAAAATTGATGTAAATGTAGTTTCAATGACGTCGTTAACATTAAACTTATTCTAAACCTAGCGTTGCAAAAAGTTGTAAGCCAGCCAGAATTTTCAGCCTAATAGCAGTTTTAAACAAAAAGTAGCCAAAGTTTTGTAGCAATCTACAAAAAATAGCTACTTTTTACGTGATCACTTACTTATTAAACAATAAGTCTAGCTGATAAGGTATAAAGTGACAAAACAGCTATTTGAAATCTTGGCAATATGTTTAAAAATTTTACAACTATCTACTTAATTCATTTATATGCTCAAATCTAAGTTTTTAAAAAAATTACTCAAAAAAAAATTTCAAAATTGACTAATCGTAACTTGCTGGTTGATTATTACATAAATAATTACCTAAATTTATATTGAAAACAAATACAATATTGTAGCTACATTGAACGTAATGATAGCAATTCATTATATTTCTTTAAACTGCAAATAAAAATAATAAAAATACTAATCAAGCTAATCAAGCGATTAGCTACTATTCATTTTGGCGCTATAAACTTTACAATCTTGAAAGTTGTAAAATAATTTGATTCTCAAGCTATTGTATATACTATAGTATTCCAATAGTTTCAAACATGAAGAGACTGATGCTATATCTTACACTTCTTCTTTTCCTAAAAGTGAGCAAGTTTTTTCTAGCAACACTTATTGCAATTGTTTTTTAGGGATCTTCATCTGTGGGTATAATGATCTCAAACCATATCTTTTGAGATGCACATTGTTGATTTTAGGTACAAATAGTAGAATTATTGGTGGTACACCGGCCACAATCTATGAATTTCCGTATGCTGCTGCTATAGATGTGCAAACTGCTGATAGTATATTTTTTTGTGGAGGGACTCTTTATAATAGAGACTATGTTCTAACAGCTGGACAGTGTGTTAATAAGTAATAATAAACTTTTAGATATATTATAAATTAACCGTTAAACTTTAGAGCCGTTCTTTTGACTATACATTTAGGTTCCGCATATCTTGACGACCCCAATAAGGTAACTTTAGCAACTTCAGAGTACATACTTCATCCCGATTTTGATCCAACAACTTTAGCTAATGATGTTGGTTTAATAAAATTTCGCCTTCCGATAACTTATAGTGGTATGTTTTTGTTAATTTAAAAATATATATATATCATTTGTTTATATATGATTCTGCAGATGTGATTAAACCAATAAACTATTTGGCTATTGATAATATATCAACTCATAAAATTCGGGCTATTGGATGGGGACAAAGCAATGATCGTAAGTATTTTTTGTTTTGATAATTTGATATTAACAAAGTTTTATGTAGAGGATGGAACACTTTCTAACCAACTCAGCTATGTCTATGTATCTCCAGTTTCTAACGAAAACTGTAGAAAAACCTATGGGGGTCAAATTTTGGATAACATGGTTTGCGTTGAAGGCAACTATAATGAAGGAGCATGCCATGTATGTTTTGTCACATTCAAAATGAATTATATCTGATTGTGTTTTTATTTTAATTTTGTTTTCAACTAGGGAGATACTGGAAGCCCATTAATTGATATATATGCTCAATACCATGAAGTTCATGTTGGCATCTCTAGTTTTGTCAGTGGCAATGGCTGTGAAAGTACAGATCCTTCCGGATACACTAGAACTCTTCCATACGTAAACTGGATTAAGAATGTGACAGCAGCTTAACTCATAAATTACGTGTTATTTTGATAATCCCTGGTATAATGTCATCAATAGATAAAATTCAGATGTTACTAATCAAACAATGTAGATAATAAAAATGAAAGAAAACGTGTTTTTTATAGTTCTAATTTGCCTCTTTTGCAAAAAATGCAGTGGCATAATTGGAGGTCATTTTGCTTCAAGCAATCAATTTCCATACGCTGCTGCAATCAATGTGCAAACATCAAACAGTAGATTTTTTTGTGGTGGTACTTTATATAGCAAGCAATGGGTGATTACTGCTGGTCAATGTGTCAATGGGTAACATCACATTACAACAACTTTAAACAAATTTAATTGATTTTCTCTAGAGCAGTTATATTTACTATTAATTTAGGCTCAACAAATTTGGAAATAGAAGATTCAAATCGCCTAACTCTAGCAAGTTCTGAATACTTTTTGCATCCAAATTTCAACCCTTTAACTTTAAATAATGATATTGGATTAATTCAGTTGAGAATGGCAATTGAATTTTCCAACTGGATAAAACCTGTTTCAGCTCTTCCGACTATTATTTTACCAGATGAATCTTACCTTCGTGCAATTGGATGGGGTCAAACAACTGATTGTAAGTTGCTAATTGATGTTTTTTTGTTTTAAATATAATATTTTAGATGATTCTTCATTATCAAGCGAATTGAAGTATGTTTACGTTACAACATTATCAAACGAAGAATGTCGTCTTGTATACGGAAACCAAATATCAGATAATATGGTTTGTATTGAAGGCAACTACAACGAAGGAATCTGTCATGTAAGTTACTTAAATTTAGACATAGATTTTCATAAAATATTTTTAAGGGAGATACTGGAAGTCCACTTTTAGAAATCTTTGGTCTATCAGAAGCCGTTCATGTTGGAACTGCAAGCTTTGTCAGCGGTAATGGTTGTGAATCTACTGATCCTTCAGGGTACACAAGAACGCAACCATACGTAATGTGGATTAAAAACATTACCGCAGTTTAAAAACCAAATAAACATATTTATTGGCTTTATTTATGTCTATATTTATAACCCTACAGATAACAGAATCACTCAGTAAAGATGCATCAACTCTGGATTGTTGTTTTGTTTCTATATGCTGGCAAGCAAACTTTTGGAGCTAACATTAGAATAATTGGAGGTCAACCCGCTTATATTAATACTTATCCATTTACAGCAGCTATCAATGTGCAAACTGGCTCAAGCAAGTTTTTTTGTGGTGGTGCTTTATACACAGATCAATGGATTATTACAGCAGGACAATGTGTCGATGGGTAAACTAAAAACTATGTTTTTTTTGTAAAGTTTTAATAAAACGCTATTGAAAAAAAATGCTTACAAAAGAGCACACAGAAGCGGTAAAAATTGGCTTGTTAATTACTAAATATCAATTTGTTATTTTTTTCATTGCTCAAAATTTAATAGAAAAAATTAAGTAAACTAAAATGCTGTAATTTTTTGTTTAAGCCAATAACGATCCAATATCAGCGACTATTTCACTGATAAATAGATGAAACATTGCAACTAATAAGTAGTGACTTATTACGTGAATATCAAACGTCACAAAAAATCATAAAAATGTGGAGTGAAACGATACTCAACATCCTGAGAAAAGCAGAAATAGTTCTTTAAAGCAGCTCATAGCTCATGTAATTTCCCTCGGGAAAAAAATACACATGGTGGCTCTAGATAATATTGTTTTGAAGAAAGATATTTCTTGTCTAAACATATAATGTTTGCTAAAAAAATTATGGAAAGATAAAATACAATACTATATAATTAACTGACCGTCCTGACCTGAACTGTGTTCAGGCTGCTGAGCAACTTTACCTTCAGTTTATGTACAATTTAGAATTGTTTTTATAAGATTTTAAAAAAAAATAAACATTTTTTAAATAAAACAAACTGGTTACAATCCTATACTTTTGTAATTTTTTCAGTTATCAAATAAGTAACACACTGTACAATATTAGATTCTAGTATTTTTCATTTTTATTTGAAAACTATGTATGGCGATTTGAGGTCAAAAAGTGGAACAGAGTGACTTTTGAATGGCAGAAGTTGTTCGTAATAAAAAGATCTACAATTTATGTATCTACACTTTTTTTACACAACTTCAAGATGTATGTGGAAAACTTAAATAATCATGTTTTTGGTTTTTTATTTTATCTTTTACAATATAATTTCTTATTTCACACTGTAATTTTTGTGATTTAAAATATTAATTTTTTATATTATCTTATTTTGACTTAATATTGAAAAAACGCCTTTATTTTCAATCCATCATTTTTGCGTCAAAATATCTGCTATTTTAAAAAAGTTGGTTAGCTTTTTTTTGATAAAATCGTTGCTTTCTAATAATGTAAAAAAATATATATATTATTGAAATATTGACATCTTTCGGAAAAGACCGTGTCGAAAAGTTAAATGAAATTGTGGACGTTTCGCACTCCATCGGTAGAAGCGTCATCAGGACAGGGAAATAAAGATGAGAACAAGCACGGTAACTCGACGTGTAAACCACATTAGAGGCGAAACTTATTCTGGCTAGACCCTAGACCTCGTCGCTGCTTGGGTTTATATGGTAAGCTAGGAAGAGAGAGCGGTGGGAGGGGCAAAAGAGAAACTGGCGGAGGGCTCGGAAAAGAGAGCTGCGGAGAAAGCGGAAGCGCTTTGTGATGATGTCGAAGGAGTGTTTACGAACAAGGACTTCCAAACGTTTGAGAGATAATAACCTGCATCTCTATTAAAGTTGTTTGGGTGTTTTACAATTTCGATTGCTTCTCTAATTTTTCTGTTGTAGAAAATCAAGAAAGATTCATCTAGACAAATTTTGTGACCGGTGTCTAGATGATGTTTAACTAGTGATGACTGCGACCATATATATTATTTTTGTAAATTTTCTCAAAAAATGCAAATTTAAATTTTTTTTCTTCAATTATTATGTACACTTTTGATCTATTTATTAAAATTAACGTTTTAATTATTCAAAAAACATAAAATTTTATGTTATATGAGTACACAAAATAATTGCAATTAAAATATACTATGATTATAAACCAAATAAAGTAATAAAATTGATAATTAATAAAACATTTACAATACTTTAAGAAAGTTGTAAAATTTTTTTTTCTAATTATAAGTGTAGAGGCCTATTTAATGCTATTTTAAGATAATTTATACACCTGAGTGACATACGAAAAATTTTAGCCCATCAAAATGTATTTCATAAAGAGGTGGAAAAGAGCTATGAGTATCTGGGTCTTACATTAAATGCAACAAACCAAACAAGAGCTATTAAAATTTTTACAAGCTTAATACTCTTTATTAAATTAGTTTATTATTAACGGTCATGGTTAACATTACAGCTGTCCGAGGAAGCTATGGTCGTCTTGTTCAGACAGCTTTACTTTTTGGTGAGGTACCAGTAATACAGTCATAAACTATTATTAACTACTTTAAAAAGTTAATAGTTTTATATAAGGTATTAATTATGCTAGTAAAATTTTTACTAATCTTGTTTGGTTGGTCGCACTATATCTGTTATAAGGTAGCAGCTGCACAACATGCACAAATTGTCATCTTTCTCAAAAATGCTTCAATGTAGAAGAAAAAACCTACGAGAAAGGTAATGATTCAGATGAAATTGTGGATGAAGAACCAATGCAGACTGGAAATAATATTAGAGACAAAAACAGAGATTTCAGAATTACGTTTGTGTTAGATGACTTAAAATAAACAGTGGAAGAGTTTCCAGCAGAAAACATTTTTATAATAATTAATTACTAGAAAAACTGCGCAGAAGTTTCTATTGTGCAACTACCAAGTTGCACTACACTAAATATTTCTGACACTAAAATAAAAACAAAATGTAATGACTTATGTCCTTATTATTGTATTTTGTATATTTAAAAAAAATAACTCATTCTGTTGCAACAAGTAGTTGCTTTGTGAAGCAAATTTGCTTAGTTTTCTCTGAGACTCGCTTTACTACTTTCTTAGAAAAAATAATTTAAGTAGGTACTTTTCTATTAACAAAAGACTCTGATGTTTGATTAACTATTGCTTTTAATTTTTATTACTCTAAATACTATTTTTCTAATAGTTTTTGTGTATGTTTTAGAGCTGTGCTGTTTACAATTCGGTTAGGCTCAACTTATTTGGAAAGCGATGAGTCAACTGCAATAACATTAGCAACATCTGAGTACGTCTTGCACCCTGACTTTGATTCAATGACATTAGATAATGATATTGGTTTAATAAAGCTACAAATGCCCGTTGAATTTTCAGATTTTATGCGAAGTGTTCAGTCTTTAGCACAGTTTGATCTGTATTCGCAGACTCTACGAGCTATAGGCTGGGGCCAAGTTAGCGATTGTAGTATTTTTGATAATATTTTTAGACCATTGTTATTTTTGTTGTTTTTAGCTAATTCATCTCTTTCTAATGAGTTGCAGTGGACTTATGTCTCTGTTATTTTAAATGAAGATTGCCGAACAATTTACGGAAATCAAATTACTGACAGTATGGTTTGCGTTGTTGGCAGTTTCAATCAAGGCTCTTGTCATGTAATGTTTTAAATATTTTTTATCTAGTTTGAAACTCTGAATATTTTTAGGGCGACACGGGTAGTCCTTTAATTAATAATTTTAGACTGTATACTGATATCCATGTTGGAGTAGCTAGTTTTGTTAGTAGCAATGGTTGTGAAAGTACTGATCCATCGGGTTATACCAGAACTCGACCGTTTGTAAGCTGGATTTTAAATATTACGCGAAGCAGTAAATAAAGTGCATTATATTATATAATTCTTTTTAATTAAAAAAAAAACAATTTTTTGCTCTCAAAGTGTCATTTACAACTCACAGTTCACAATATTAAAATTATTTACATTGTGATACCTAGTGATTATATTATTTTGTAGAATAACCGCTACAGTGTTCAATTTTACAAGTGCTCAAATCAATTCAAACAGTTTCTCCAAGTTTTTAAATTTGTCAAAAAACTCTTTTAGATTCTGGAGTAATTTGCTGTTTTGTTATTTATAAACAATATCACAATATCAGTAGATAAGCGTCGTTTCATCAGATGTATATTGTCTGTTGATCATGGTCTACTTGTTTATTTAGAAGGGTGAATTTACCCGTAGAAAGATCTCTAATTTGGTTAATTCTCATATTTTTACATATTTCGTTCCTTAATCTGACTTGGCTGCTTAAAGTTTATTGCAGAATTTTAAGCACCATTTTGCTTTCCTTTGCATGGTTTTGTGATAGCGGCTTAAACAGCTTTTTCTTTTTCAAAGTTCTAAAAAACATTACTAGTTTTTGTTTATGTAGTGTTTTTTTTGCTGGAACTTTTTGTTTCTGAGGGGATTTTGATAAAATGCAGCATGTTATATTGTATTTTCACAAGTCTCAACTGGTTTAGAATTGTATATTGCAATGTCATGTCGTAAGCTTTTTTGTGTTTGCATATTATTGTCAAAACGTTTTCAAGCGATATTGTCTGCTGTGAACTTTCTTTTAGAAAGCCAGTTTGTGTATAAAGCTAATATTTATTTTCTAGGTGATATATTAATATGTTTATCAAAAATATTATATTATTTACAAAGTTTTCTAGATCTGATTCAATAATAATTGTGTGTTCTTCACATTTTTTTTGTTTTATAAACTTTAAATTGTAGTTACTGTAGCTGGAGTGTTTCGCAAAGCTTCCTTAATTCTCTCTTAATCTTAAATTCTCCTAATCTTTTTATGTTATAATTTTGTAAATGTTGTTGCAGTCTTCGTTGATAACACTTATTTCATACAGAATCTTTTTATTGACTTTTTAGTTATGTGTTCTGGTTTTTGCCTACGATTTTCAAAACTGCAGTCAATTTTCTGCTGTGCGCATTCTCTTACGTTTATAAATAGCTGTCGGTTTTTTAATTGCCGTTTTCCATTTGAGGTTTTACTAAGGTATCGTTTGAGACTAATTGTTAATTCTTATATAACCTACAATTGATAGAAGAATGTTTGATTTATTAATTTAAACAAAAATTTCTACCAAATTTTACCTGCAATAAAAGTTAACATGAGGTAAAAATTTTAGCACACAAATCACTATATTCTGCGTTAAAAAAACGCACTATAAATGTAACTTTTTGGAAAATGCCGATACTAAAACCATTAGATTTTCCAATTCTTTAAACAAATGTTTAGTTTTTTGATCCTAAGATCCTAATGTTTTGAGAGGAAAAGCCCTATTATATCTTTATAATTTTCACAAAAATTCTTGTATTTAAAATGTTTGTTTTTTTGACTTTGGAAAGTGCCGATGAAAAAAACTTTGCGGAAGCTGCAATAGGAGATAAAGCGATCCACACAGGTCACATCCTAAACTAAAGTTGTCACTTTCTTCCTGATAGAATTAAAGTTATTCCTTTAGGGCGCAGGGCGCTTCCTATTCTTTCTTAGAAGAGCAACTGGCTTATGAAGACATGGTATGTAAGCAGAAGCATATTCTTGTTTATCAACACAAAAAATATGAGAATAACAAATATTATTAGTAATACGAAGCAATTTGTAGAAATTGTTTATGTAAAAGTGTTAACAGTTTGATTTCTTTTAAATAAAACTATTTTATTGCATTTATTATTGTTTTATTGTTTTTTCTTACCTGTAATCAAAAAAATTATATTTTTTTGGTTTAGTGTAAAAAATTGTTTATTGTTGTAAGTTTTTGCACATTAAAAGCTTGTGTGCAACTTTTTTTATTAATTATTTTTTAAAAATCGTTAGTAAGTTCCAAAGTTTATCTTAAAGCCTCTTTGGCGGAAACTTAGTATTTTAGCCAGTACACTACAGCAGGCCTTACAAAGTCAGATAAAAACTCTGTACATGTTATAAATATTTATGATAATTAACTTTATAATGTTGTAGACGAATGAGACATTAAAAACAGTGTCACATGCACCAATCACAAGTTAGAAATGATTTCTCTAATTGGAAAGAATGTATGCTGGTTTTCTTGCCGCTACCTCATTGTTTTAGCATTATTTTAGCCACCATTAATATTTAAAAATCAAATGTCATTTTGACAAAAGTAAAAAAAGTAAGAAGCTTTGGCAACCTTCCTGACGCTTCAATTAATGAAAACATTCAAAATTTGATTCTGAGAAAGACAACTCAGTGTAGAGAAAGTGTGTGTGGAATCAATTTGCAGAATTTTGCCAACAACGCAAATATAAATTAAGCGAATCTTTGTCAGTAAGTTGTTAAAAATTTGACGTATTTAACGCTTTATTTAGTTCATTTTACAACCTAAGATCATTCGTTCTCAACTCTTGTCCGGCAAGATTTTTATTTTTTTTATTTGCATTGATTGCTAAAAGGCAATTAAACTCGATCAAATCCTTGTGAAAAAAACCCTCGCGTTCTGCGCTCGGATCTTTTTGTCAATTTGATCTCGTTTAATTGCCAAGCAACCAATGCTCATACAAAATAAAAATCTTGCCGACAAGAGTTAAGCACTTATGATCTTACTGCTGATAACTATTAAATTTTACAATATTTATAAAAATAAACTAAAGTAGAAAAATAGTAAGTTACACTCGTTCAATAAGAAGTTTTCTTTCACTTTTTGCTGCATTGGTCGTGTTTTAAGCAAACTTATCATGATAAGCGACCAACAATTGTAGTCTTTTCAATTCTGTGTTATATAACTACATTAAATTTACTGATTGAAGAAAGATACTAGTATCTACTCAGAAAGTGAAGAGAGTTAAGAATAAATACGGATACTCTAGCTTTAACCTCAAAATATTTTATTTCTGTTGGTTCAATATTAAATTTTTTCAGATAATTCTACAAAATAAGTAAATTATTAAAAAAAATCTAAGACAGATATAGTTGCAAAACACAAAAACTGATAACAAATATCCAGTCATTAAGCTTATTATCTAAAATACTTATATAAATAATAAAAACAATAATAATATTATACATTTTAACAATAAAGATTTACAACAATAATGATTGTTACGTTTTTATTACTTTACTATTGTTGTGTTTTTCTGCGTATTGTTTTATATGTGAGATACATTTTTCTTTTAAAGGATTTCCACGAATGTCTATAAAATCAGCAGCAAAAATAACATCAAACTTTTCTTTTTCTAAGCACTCAATCTTATTGTTCCTCAATACCAATTTGTTAACGGTGATGTTTTCTAAGCATTTACCATTCCAGTTTATTATTTCGTTGTTTGCAAAGGTCAATAGTTGAATATGTTTTAAATTAGCAAATGTCGTATCTGCAATTGTTTTAATTTTATTGCGATAGAATGAGATTTTAAACGTTTTGTTAGAGTTGAGATTTTTAAAAGCGTTTGATGGAAGGTCTGTAATAGCGTTGAAGTTTACGAAAATTTCTTTGAGAGATGGTGTATTAGCAAACCAATTGGATTCCCATGTTTGTAAATCAATAGAGTACATATATATCAATTCGAGATTTGTCATATTATCAAAAGCATCAGCTGCAATGTTTGATAAATATCCATAGGTTAGTTCAAGTTGAGTAATTGGTAAGTTGTTGAACACTCCACTAACGATTTTTCTAAGCTTATAGTTACCTATGAGATGAAGTCGTTTCAACTGTGGGAGATCTTCAAACGCTCCAGGCTCAATTTCTTCAATATCGGTATTGCGAATAATCAATGCTTCCATATTGTTGACACCCCGTATAGATTGTGTTTTGAGAACCGGATTGGAATAGTTTTCTAAATTGTATTCAACACCGAGTCTTACTTTATAGATAATGCCGTTTTTTTCTTCAGTACTCCACTGACTGATATAATCATCAAATGACAAAATATGTTGAGCTAAGAACAATGTAATACAAATTTTTAAAAATTGAGACATTATTAATTATAATGCACTTTAGCAAAATATCTTCACATTTAAATTTTTGTTTGTCTTGCAATGATGATACCACTATTATCTTCAAAACTTTGATAACTAAAGAAGGTCACGGCGAACAATTTTTGCATTAGACTTAGACCTTAGATACATTTATTTATACAAAGTGTCTTAAATTTATTATTTAAATTCATTTATTTAAATTTACTGTTCAACAGATACAAAAATCTTATTATAAAACAAGAAATAGCGTGTTAACACAGTTTTGTCATTTGCCAAGCAGTTTGTTTATTACATTTTGAGAGCTCTTTCGACCACCATGTGGTCATCATCAAGCGTGATAATTATATCACTCAAAAATCTTATTATAGAACAAAAAATGATGTGACAATTTATGCCACACAGTAGCTTACAATAGTATACATAATCACTTGATGTTATTAAAAACGACTAAACAAAATGTTTAAAAGAATATATTTTTGCATGGCAGATAGGAAAAAGTTGGTAAGATCACATGCATGACATGATTGAATTAGTACTTTAGCAGCCGTAACAATATTGGTAATTTTAACAAAACGTTAATATTAGTTTTAGATACTTAAACACTTATATTGGATCTCATGTTGATTTTGGGGACCTAAATGCTAAGTACTGCTATCAAATGGCTGCAGTCCATTCTGTTTCTAATTAGAAAGTTTGATTAACAATAAATTTTACACTATCAAAAAAACGTCAGCTAGATTTTAATAGATTGTCAAGATAACAGCTGCTGTTCATAACCTCAGACAAATGTTGAATATTTTAAATTAAATAAAAAACTAAAACATTTGTTATCTGTTTTTAAAAAAAACTTCTTGTTTCTGGTACACGGGTCATTTATAGACTGGACTGCAATATTCTAGTTTAGACCTCACAAGAGACATGTATGATAGTTTCAGTTAATTACAGCAAAACTCTTAACTGCCGCTCATTCTTAATCAAAAAAAAGTCTACATCACGGATAATAATATTTTCTGAACAATAAAATAGCGTCGAATAAAAAGTTTAACGTACAAACATTTTTTTTCTTACTAAAAACATTTTCATAGTCTTTTTTGTTTTTTCAATAATATCTAAAAAGTTGTACAATTATTATAAACAACATGTAAAAATCGCTTAAGACTGTCGGCGTATAAAAGTAAAAATGTATTAGAGGAGCTTGGTGGATCAGATAGCTAACGATAGTACGCTAGAGTCTAGTCTGGCGAGGTTGTGGATCGATTTCTGACTTTAGAACTGACTTCTAAACTTTTTGTCTGACTTATGAATGTGTGAATGTATATATGTTTGTAATTGAAGAGAATACAATAGAACCATGAAAGTCGCAGTGCATATACCCAGATAATCTTGAATTGGATGCATCAATTTAATCAATTAGATATGTAATGTCTTTTATAGAGTGTCGTAGAAGAAAGAGCAAAAATATAATAAAAAACAATGAAAATTAAAATAAAATCAAAAACAAGGTATCATGTAATGCACAATTATTTAGATAAGAGACTAATGTGGAAATCTAAAGCAGTCTTTTAGTATCATTTAGTGCCGTTAGATTAACATTTCTTTTTTGACCTCTGTCAAATTTGTTGGTTAACCGTTTTGAAACTTATATGAGAAAACCTGTATATCTTTTCTCAAAACTCTTTGACATGTACTATACGCTAAGTCAATTTTTTGGAATAAATTTTTTGTTTGTTTAGTTTTAAATAATTGTATAATATTTTTGAATATTGTTATTAGACAAAGTATCGCTTTGCCCACAATTATTTTGAAAATTTTTAAGACAATAAAGCTTATTATTATTATTATTATGAAACGTTTGTTTTTCTTGTGTGAAGATCATTATGGTTTGAAAATAGCTAACCAACAAACTTGACAAAAATCAAAAAACTGATTTTGACTTTTGATGTCTGATCTTATTCTGCATGCGTTCTCAAACCACAACACTTTTTAATTTTTAATTTACAAGTAAACACTGATTGAATAAGTAATTTTTACTTTTCTACACTTTTATTTTTATTTTTTATACTTTTGTTTATTTAATAAAAAAATTTTTTTTGCTATCTTTTCGTTGGAATATTGACATCTTTCGGAAAAAACCGTGTCGAAAAGTTAATTGAAATTGTCGACGTTTTGCACACCATTGGTAGAGGCGTCATCAGGACGGGGAAATAAATTGACAAGTTGAGGTGGTGATGTGTGTTCAAGTGATGTTTTATGTGTTTATTTATGGAAAATATTAAATAGATAGATATTAAATATCGACAAATGATAAAATGACACTTCCAGCAGCTATTGCTTTATCTGGAATAAATGAAGATTTCTCTGATGGTTTATACGATGTTTTCAACCATGGAGCATTGCTATTAATATCACCCAACGCTTCTTCAGTAGGCTCAACTATATCACAAGAAAGTGGAATCTCTTCTATGTCAAGTGGTTCAGCAGTTGCAAGAAGGTTAAATTCATACTTTGAATTATTAATCAATACAGAAGTTGAACTTCAACCTTCTGAAAGAGAAATCAACTTTAATTTTGAGATTCCTGAAACGCCTGAACTAGAATTAGATTCTGCTGCAAACGAGGATCAAGAGACGATACAAAGAAGAAGAAAAGATCTCACAGATCAATATAAAGATAAAGAATATTTTTGTAACGACAAATATAACCCTCATGTGATTATGTATCAAAACCGGAACATTATTGACCTATATTCAAATATTGAATGGAAACCGCTTGTTCAACCAGCTGTGATTAAATCAAACACAAACTATTTTTTTGAGAATCGATCTCAATTTTCTCGAGTTTTAGGAGCATGTCTTCCAAAACATACGGTGATTAAATGCCCTTATAAAGTTTGTGGCTTTGAAGAATTTGACTATGATGATAATTAAAATAACGCAAAAAATGACAATTTTGTATTAATTCTAGTTTATTTTAAGTGTCTTATATTCAAGGCAATGGTAATTAAATCAGCGAATTTGACAGTATTGATAATTATTTTATTTTTTGTTATGATTTTGATTTGTACTTAAAAGACCGAAGCTAATCTCGTTTAATTATTGTATTGTTTTTATTGTTGAGAATTGTAGCGGTTGTTTTGATAATATTACTTGTTCTATGGTTGTGTGTTTTCTAAACCAGATTTGTGTGTGATGTGTACTAATTAAATTTAAGACTGAACAATATTCTGATCACAAACAAATGCAATAAACTTATGTAAAGCTGAAAACAAGCACGGTAACTCGACGTGTGAACCACGCTAGAAGCGCAACTTATTCTGGCTAGACCTCGTTTTATAAACACCTTTTGAAAGTGAGTCAAATCTGTCTTTTGGAGATGGTAAAATTTTCAAGATTTTTGTAGATGATTTGAAAACCGTTCTCAATCCTTGTTTACAAAGAGTTTTTCCGATTTTGTCTGTAACTCCATGAACAAATGGAAGAAAAGCAGTTCCAATATTATTTTGCGACTCTCCCGTTTTTGTGCGAGGATGTCGATAGTGGTTCATAATACGTTGAATATCCTGTTTCTTATATCCATTATTCATTAGGCTAGTTGTTAACCGGTTTAATTCTGTTTGAAGACTTGATGTTTGACCAACCGAAAAAGCGCGATGTACCAAAGATTTAATGATTTAATAAAATTTAATATCTTTTCGTTGTCTGAAAAAAGGTTCCAACTGGTGCTTAATGCTGCTTTAAGCAGTGTTGATGTTTTTGTGACTAGAAGACGTACGAAAGACCTGCTGGAGGCTAAAGGAAGTGTTTACTACGCGATTTTAAGAGGGTAACGTAACTAGAGACTGAAAACCTGTGTTGATTTTAAAAAGCTAAACCGTTGTGCATTTTTCTAGCTGTTATGCCACGATATAGCTGAAGAGGTACAATGTGGCTTTACACAGAGCTTTATTCTTGTGTTGTTGCTTCAAGAAAGAACTGAATCAGACTATCCCATTGAAGACTGTAATGTCATAAAGTAGCTGGAGAATCTGCTGAAAATAATGCTTTTTCACCTACAAGTGAGAATCTAATAAACTGATTTTATTTTATTATTTTATTTATAATCGGTAAGAGACTTCTCTGAAGCAATTATTTTTTCTTTATACAGTTTAATTACTTATCCAAACAAACAACAGAAGGTTAAATACTCGTGAACAGTATTCAACTGCGCGCGTTGCACTGGTTAACTTGGTTAATATTGGTAAGCGACAATAAACGAGTTAGTTAGTAAACAAATTGTTAAGAGTAATGTGGTTGATATAAAAAAAAACATATTAAGCTGTTGTAAAGCTGTAAAATACGCTAGTCGTATAAGACTTGCAACAACTATACTTGATAGGTAGCTTTGTAGGTCAAAAAACACACTGATCGACCATAGGTAAATATAATATAATATAATATAATGTAATATAATATAATATAATATAATATAATATAATATAATATAATATAATATAATATAATATAATATAATATAATATAATATAATATAATATAATATAATATAATATAATATAATATAATATAATATAATATAATATAATATAATATAATATAATATAATATAATATAATATAATATAATATAATATAATATAATATAATATAATATAATATAATATAATATAATATAATATAATATAATATAATATAATATAATATAATATAATATAATATAATATAATATAATATAATATAATATAATATAATATAATATAATATAATATAATATAATATAATATAATAAGATAATATTAAACCAGATATTACATGTATAACAATAAATTGCTTTTTTATTCATGTAGTTTAAAAAAAACTACTCAGTATTAAAAAAATAAAATATTTTTTAAGCGCTCGCTTGAAAAAGTTACAAAACTGCGATTGGTTACTAATTTAAGTTACTGCGCTATCTATATTACAAATAACGCATTAAAAAGCATTTAATGTGCTTTTATAATTTAATGCTTTTTATTTTAAAAAATATCAAATTAGCCATTTGACGTTTTTCTATCCAAACACAATTAATAAGTTTATCACAATAAACTCGTAAGGTACTAAACTGATTTTACCAAAATTTTCATTTTTGTGCAGTTTGGTTATCTGTCATCTCTATAAGTTTCTAACAGTGATAAAAGTTATATGGTCAAATTACTCAGCTTAGACCTCATAAAATTATATTGCGTTTTAACGTCCAATAACTTAACAGTCAAGCAAAATAAATTGTAAATAAATTATAAATTACTTGAGCAACCGTCAGGTAACGCCGTACTTATACTTTCTTGTGTTCGGAGGAGAAGTTTTTTATAAATGAATGAATAGCACAACAAAAAACTAGGTAATTATAGGAGATGGTCAGCCGGAAGAAGACGCTGGCAGCTCATAAGGATTAGAAATTGACATTATTGTACTTTAATTTTGTCTTAACTAGTTTACAATATGCAATAAAATGAAGTCTTACCTGAGTGATTGAATTATACTAATTATCTTTGAGTTCGATAATATATTAGAGCTGAGCAGCAAACTCAACTATCTACTCTGCGGAAAGGCTAGTCACAATTATAGAATTTTAACACAAATAGTCCATTAATGTTAATAATAGTCATTTAATACAAAAACTCTTACGTTCTTCAGCACCTAGACTCTTTTTTTATAAACAAATGATTGATGAAGAAAAGTTTGGTTAAAAATTCGGTTTGTCTACGTATTTCTCTAATAGTTATTTAAAGGAAACAAAAAATCAGATCTTGTAGATGCTGAATATCAATGTCTTAAAGTAATAACTGTCTAAAATAATGTTTCAATTGCATTGATAACAAGATACTATATACACATATTCAAATACCAATCATATATGCATCAAAGATGTTATTTATTAGACGACCTATGTTATCAAGCAAGGATTATAATAATATTTTATTATAAGAAGTGCCTTAATCGCAATATTGCGTATCTAATAAAAATTGCAAAGTAAATAGCCATAAACTAAGCTTTTGATTGTGTGTGTGATCCCTATCTATATTTATTTTTATATCAAGTTATTACAAAATTTCTACTTAAATATAATCATAATAAATAACAGCAATATTTTCTTAAAGATAAAACTGAATCCGAATTATTGTTATTAATTTATAAAACAATTTCTAGATCTTGACAACAATGAAACATTTATTAACAATAATTAGTGTTTTCACATTCATTCTACCTTTAATTAAAGTACTTTTCGGCTATCATTTTTGATTGTTTATAACTTTTGATTTTAGGGTCTTCCACATCAACGAATAATAGGTGGAGAGCCAGCATACATAACAGTGTACCCATACACAGCGGCTATCAACGTACAGACAGAATCTGCAAAATTCTTTTGTGGAGGAGCTCTTTATTCTCGAGAATGGATTATTACAGCTGGCCAATGCGTTTATCAGTATGTATTAATAAATATTCAATTAAAAAAAATTAATAAGAAAATGACGTATTGTTTGTGTCTTAATAAGTTATAATTTCAATAATACTATTTTGTTATTAGAGCGGTATTGTTTACTATTCGCTTGGGGTCAGCTCACTTGACTGGAGATGAAAGTACAGCCATAACTGTAGCTACATCTGAATACATTTTATACCCTGATTATGACCCTCTTACGTTGGAACATGATTTAGGACTTATAAAATTGCGGATGCCAATTGAATACACTGGTAATAACCAAATTTCAGCAATAAAATTTTAATTTATTTTTTGTAGATTATATAAGAAGATTGGTTCCTCTAGCATCTCATGAATTACCCGCAAAAGAACAGCTAAGAGTGATTGGTTGGGGACAAACTAGTGATTGTATTAATGTTAACTATTAATAATAACAACTGTTATATCGTTATCTTTTACAGCTAGTGCATCTTTAGCTGATGAGTTAAAATTCACATATGTTTCTTCATTGTCTAATGAAGAGTGTCAAATTTTCTATGGCAGTCAAATTAAAAAAACAATGGTTTGTATAGTCGGCAACTATAATGAAGGATCATGTCATGTAAATATAAATAGATTTTTTCAATATTAATTTTTAATTTTTGTATTTTTAAGGGTGATACTGGTAGTCCTCTAATTGACGCTTACAGTAAATACACTGCAATTCATGTGGGAATTGCCAGTTTTGTAAGTGGTAATGGTTGTGAGAGCACCGATCCATCTGGATACACAAGAACTTATCCTTATGTAAACTGGATTTATAATTTGACATCAGGAACGTCTTAAAATGATAATTTATTGCTTTACATCATAACCACAAATTAATTTAACTGTATACAAAAAAAAGCATTTGTTAATTAATAAATAAAATGTTTTTTAACAAAACTACAATCTTACAATTGTTTGCGCTTAAAATACACTAGACTTCATATTAAACGCTGGTTGAATGATTTATCATTAAATTTAATGTTATTTTTTTGATAAGACTCTGTATGAACGTTAACTTTCTATTGTCGCAAAAATAGAGCAAAATTCTTTGACAATTGTTCAAGTTTTGTGACTTGTGATTAAAAAACAACACGTTTGATTTTCATAATAATTTTTCCTAAAACTGAAAAATATATATCTTTTTTTTGATATTCAATTAGCAAATTTTTTCAAGAATCTAAGTTTCTTTATCTTTAAAAAACAATTGAAGAAGTTGCTTTTCACTGAGCAGTGGAATAAGCAGCTACAATGTGCTAAATTTATATGATATTCTTAGCCATCACATAAATTTTTATTCAATTAGACAAAGTTAAGTGGGAAAACAGCAAAAGCCTTGTTGGGCTATGATGAACTTCGCCTTGTAAATTTCCATAAATTAATTGTTCATTTTGTATTTTTTTGTTTATTATTATTATTATGTTAAGCCCTTCCTGTGCCGGAGACTCGACAGTCTTGCTGTGTCTTTTTTTTATTATTATTATTAATACTATTGCAAAGTGTGCAAAAATCATCTTTCATAAAAAACTGTTTCGTCTATCGAAAAAAACATTTTAGCACTTGCAATGTGCAAGCATCAAAGTTTTAACTTTAAATCTGACATTGTCATTTACGTGCTATTTAATTAGCACAAGTCTGCCTAATAACATTATAACAATTTAACCTAAATAGAGAAATGTTGCCAGAAACGCTACAAATATATTTTTTTAAAAAGCAACACTTGATTATAAAAAAAATTTGTTATGAATAGTAATCACCTTTGATTTCTTGCAGCTGATTTATCTATAACTTAAGACGTATTTGATAAATAAAACCTAGAAAACAAAAACAAGAATAGTATCACATGATTATGACAATTTATGATTAAAGTGGGTGATGTAGTAGAAATTATAATAACAAAACTACCTGCCGCTTCAAAATGTTTAAATTATTTTTTTAAATGCAGTTATTAATAGTCACTTCTACTTCTATAGTTTTAAATACAAATCTAAAACTGTCAAAAAAAATTATTGACACCGTTTAACTTTTTTTCTTTCTGTTGTGAGCTGTTTCAAAGTTGGCTACAATTTCCAACTTGTTGTGGTTCTGATTTATTGCCTATTTTTCTTTTGCTCTCAGAATTACTTTTTCTAATAAGCATTTATCTGATTCTTTGTAAAACATTTTAAGTCAAGCTTAACCTCAAGTGGTGTATTAGCAGTCTAATATTCTAAAGTATAACCCTTTTAACAGCTTCTTGTTTTATGCCAATATTAAGGCTTGCCTTAAATGTTTTTTTTTGCTATTGTTGTCAATAATGCGTATGACAAATTGTAATATTTCAAGGTATAGTATATCAATTAAGTTTTTATGACCGACTTTAGATGGCTTTCTAAAATAAAATGGTCACATCTACAAAATTTGAAAAAAATTGGCGGCAAAAACATGTTTGCCTTCTCACAATGGCAGTTAGTGTTTCAATTGTAAAACTATTTTATTTTGCTACACATTTCAAACTACTCTAAAATTAGTTTACACATAGAGTAGAATAAATACCGGTAGAGCGTTTTCTTTACGTTTTTATTTACTCTGAATAGAGGCGTAGAGCCTCATGTAGGAACATTTTTAGAGTTTTTAGATACACTGACTGTTATTATTATCTATATTAGCCAAATTGTTTGTTTTGTGCAGAAAAAAAAAGCATTTATTTTTAAACAGAATGACAATTATGTATATTCTGCCTGACAAAAGAGCAATCGGTTACTTATAAAACTAAAATAAAGCTAACTTATTTTTGTCACACAAAGATTGTTTTTTGAATTCAACAATGTAATATAATCTTCAAAATAATTTTATTAAAATCTTGAAAAAATTAATTTCAATAACATAGTGCAAAAGTACTTAAGTAGTTTTGAAAAAGACTGTTAATAAGAACTTTTAGCAATCTTTCAATAATTCCTCTTCGATCTATCCACTTACCAAAATAAGTTTTGCTTATATGGCTACGTACGACTAAAACGCAAAATGAGACGGCGCACCATTTGCTAAAACCATAACTATATTTTCGACAGGTATTTTATAAAGTTTGAAATCTGGATAAGTGAATTTGTTAAGATGTCTATCACGTTTTCAATAGTTAAATTGCCATTTATGTAAAAACAGCTTATGGTGTGTTTACGAATAATACCGCATCACTCGCAATTTTTTTAGTACCGTTCAATTACCTATCCAAACAATCAATGTAACATTGCATACACGTGAACAGTATTCGACTGCTAGCTATTGCACTGGTTCACTGGGTCACTATCGGTGACAGATATCCCTCGCACAGTTACGGCTTTAGTCATTTACTTATTAAAAACAAGTAAATTGTGTGATATTCTTTGCTTTTGTGTGTTTTTATACATTTTAACAGATAAGTATATAACTATTATATTCTGTTAACAAATAAAATTTTGATTTTGCGCCAGTTTTACCCTATTTGAGACATTGTTATTTTATAGTTTTTTTAATTGTCAGAATAAGGATTAGATATATACATAATACAATTTTATTCAACAATAAATCAAATAAAAACTTAAATTACTCAACTTAGATGTTGCTCTTAAATAATGCTATTAGAGCTAATGCTGTGGTTTTAGAGTCAAAATTAAATAAAACGTTAAATGTTTAATTTTTTGCAAAGTTTCGGTTATTGATGTAACCTTCATCAGGCAATAGATAGAGAACTTAACATTATATGCAGTTAGATATTAAACAAATACAGATACATGAGAAAAATAAAATGTGTATTTGTCAAAACTCTCAGTAAATACACTACAATAACTTTATGTTAAATATTGACTTATTTTATTATTTGTTGTATTATGTTAATAAATATCTGTACTTGTTTTAAATCTAACTACATACAATGTTAAGTGCTCTATCTATTGCCTGATGAAGGTTACATCAGTAAACGAAACGTTACAAAAATTGATTTAAACATTCAACGTTTGTTTTCATTGGGTCTTAACCAGTTTTGACCCTAAAACCACAAAATTAGCTTCGATATAAACATATAAAATTAGTTTTATTTTAAACAAAAAGAGTTTTCAACTCAACTATATCATACCAACTGAACAAGTTAGTCAGTCAAAAATTTGTAATAAGTAATGTGGTCAACAAATTAACCGGTTCTAAGACCGGAGAATATACGAGCCGTTAATGTCCTGCATCAGCAATATCTACAGTTATGACGGTTGACTTGCTCATTTAAAGAAATTGTAAATTTATCAAAAAATATCACTCGATTAATAAATCGGCAATCAACTCATATACGATGGGTTAGCAAAATTCTGTTCCACGATTGAAGCCATCTTTGCTTAATTCTTGTAAAAAAGACAACTTTTAAAGCATTTTATGATAGTTGCAAAGTTTCAAATGTTTTTGAATAGATCTATTTTTTTTTGTGATTTAAAGCAAGCTGCTGCAGAATGAAGGCTTATTTACTACATCCAGCAAGACGCTAAAAGCATTCTCGTCGTAGATTGCCGTTTTCGGGCGTCCAAATTTTTGACAATTTTTGACATAAGAAGAATTAGAAAACCTTTACAGGATTTCTAAAACTGTTGCTTTCGGTATTAGTGCTCAATCAGGATAAACATCATTATAAAGTCTTGCCGTTTTTGCATAACTTCGTCTTCTGTCTCCATAACCCAAAATCATTAAAATTTCTATGCTTTTTATTTCACTTAAAAGCACCATAATTTTTCAGAATTATAGTGCTTATATATTCCTTACGTTTATTGTTTAATTTAGGTTGGCAATGCTACGAAAAATAAGATTTTCTTTCTCATAGCTTATTTAAATTTGTGTGACTATTATTGTTTTTTACAAGTTACACAACAATTTAATTTTTTTATGTGTTACTTTGTGGGATTCAAGAAAAAAAATCTTTTTTAAAAAATAGTAAAAACGACTCCTATTACAGTGAAAACAGTGTACAGGATAACAACAGCTAGTTACATTATCATCAACAATCTACTTCAACTCACTCCTTTATAATCATTGTTAGAGAAACGTATTAAACTAGTTTCTGCTGTGGATATTTAATATTAACATGTTTATGCTTATCAATAATATTTTACTCATTATTCCTCTAAATTCAGGAAGTCAGCACGGAATTCAGAATCATACCACAAAAACAACACATGATCAACAAAATTACCACGTTAACTAGCTATCTTTCTCTTTCATTAAACAATTAACAGTTTAAATATTCATAGCACTGTTCGTCCGACCGCCCGCTTAAAGGTATTTTTGCCAAGCCCTCTCAGTCGCACCCACTTAGTTTACTAACTGAACTGTAGACTCTACCGTTCCAGGAATGCTAAGAACAATTTCCCTCTCTTTAACTTAAGACGCCATATGGCCCTCATCAAGATCATTTAATTATACAAGCAATTTAGCGCCTTGTTGGCATATTTTACTTTAAAAATAACCATAAATTATTATAAAATCAAAAACTCTTACAAACATTATAAGCGTTACTATGTAACTCCAAGTTATAGGAAAATTTATAAATCGAATTTTAGTGTGATTTAGAAAAAAATTCAATATTTTTTAAATTGTCAAACATATTCAGAAACAAGCAACTTGATAATTTAGTAGATTAATACGAAATTGTGTTTATGATGCTAAGTCCTCGTAAAAGTTATATAGTTATTGATAAAAATGACACAATTTAGAGCACAATAGCTTAGTGGTATTTTGCAAAACAAGAAATGAAGGCTTTTTTATTGCTTCTCTTAGCAAGCTTTGGTGGAACTGCTGAGGTAACTCAACTTTTTCAATTGTTCTCTATAAAACGGACTTTTCCAGATAAGAAATGAGCGAATTGTGGGAGGTTTTGAAGCCAGCATCAGCATGTGTAAACCATGTGTAAACCTTTGCCGCAGCGGTAAATGTGCAAACAACAACCAGTAAATTTTTTTGTGGAGGTGCTTTGTACGGTAATGAATGGATTATAACTGCGGGTCAATGCGTTGATAAGTAGATTTTATTAGTAATATAAGTGCATTTATAAAAGATTTTTAGCGCCGTGTTATTTACTGTCAGTTTGGGATCCCCCACAATAGAAGATGAAGATGCCAACCGGTTAACTCTTGCTACTTCAACATACTTTCTTCATCCTGATTATAATCCGTCAACTTTAGATAATGATATCGGTTTGATACAGTTTAGAATGCCAATAGAATTTACCAGTTAAGGTTACCGTTTTACTTTATTAATTACTCTAACATAATGTTTTAAGATTTTATTAAATCAATTGGGCAGTTGCCATCAAATCCAATCTCATTAAATATTCAATTTTATGTGGTTGGATGGGGACAAGTTAGTGATAGTAAGATTATTGATACAAAGTGTTCAAATCATCTAAATTAATAAATTTAGGTAATGGGTCCTTATCCGAAAGGTTACAAGTGGCATATATCGGAGCTATTACTAACGAACAATGCAAAATTACCTACGGAAATCAAATTACAGATAATATGGTCTGCATTGTAGGAACTTTCAACCAAGGAATTTGCCATGTATAAACCTATCAAATCAACCGTCAATCAATTTGTATTCCTGATACTTTTTCAGGGTGATACTGGCAGCCCTCTTATCACACGTATGCGTACTGGAGTTATGGAGCATATTGGAATTGCAAGTTTTGTCAGTGGAAATGGTTGCGAAACGACTGAGCCCTCAGGATTTACGCGAACTCATCCCTACGTTGACTGGCTCACAGATATTACAAATATTAGGAACGAAACTGCTCCCTATTGAAAAATTTTTACATATTGTTTTTTATTTTTAGAATTGGTTTAATTTAATGTACAAAATTATTACCATTCTATTGTGTTTTTTCTTCTGGATTAGTTTATTTCTATTGAAAACGTCAGATTAAAATAATAAAAATTATATTACCGTAATCTGTAATTACTTGTTTATTGTTCGACCAAAAGCAAATTTTATAATATTATAATGAGACTTCAACAGGAGAAAACCACATTTTTTGCTGTTATTTTGTAAAGTTTTGATGAGATGCTTTTGTGGTAAAACTAAGGATACAGAATGCTAAGTATTAATTATTATAAAATATAAATATGTTATTATTAAAGTTCTAGAATCATTCAAATTACCAAACATTTAATATGTACATCTTCTTAAAAATTAAAATTGCTTACAAAAAAATAATTTTTTTTGACAAAACTGAATATTGTTCTCATAAGATTTAAATATTAAGAATAAAAAATTCTAAGATGACAATGAAAGTCATTACAATTTGAGAACGCCATGATACACAGTAATACAAGAGTGCAAACAAAAAAAAAGTAAACGTGAGCAAAATAACATGTAAGTTAAAAAAAACACAGATTGAAAGAAAAGATAAAAAGAGTTGATTTAAGGGATGAGAGAAAACATGCAGAAAAACATATTTTGATAAAAATGATTTAAGTGGGAGAGAAGTATAGAATAAAAAGTGAGAAGATGAAAAAGTATAGATAAAAGCTAAAGAAAAAGATAAGGATGTATGTAGGCCAGAGAAGAGAAAGAGAATAAAAAAAACAAAATATAATAAAAAATACGTAAGGTGGTGGATCAAATAGGTATCAAAATATTTGCGGAAAAAAAACAGAAAAAACTAAAAAAGTACCATTGCAAAGTTCCGGTGTAGAAGTGAAGCAAATGGAAATAAATATTTAGTTAAAAGAAGACGAACAATTGTGTAGGATGTGCTGGGAAGAGAGAGAGAGAGTTAGAACATTTGAAGAATTGTAAGGAGCTAGAGTGTTAAAAGATTTAATAAATGAAAGCAAAAAAGAATTTAAGAGATGAAAGAGCTGCTGAAAAGAAAGGCTCAATATAAATAAAACAGTACTTATATATGAATATTTAAGATTGTAAACTACAAATAGCAATAAAGTGTAAAAGGAACAGAAATTTAATTTGATTTTTTCTTTAATTTGTGGACTGATTTAAATGCCGTCATGGTTTATATAAATAGCTTATGAACTGTTCTTATCTCTATAACTTAAACATACCAGTGTTTGCATACCGTGTATTGATGCTCATTTACTTATTCATTTTATCGATGAGATGTTGAATGGTTTGTAGTGTAAGAAAATTGTGTTTGTTTCCTGTTTTGTGACTAATGAGGTAAGTTTTGCTCATTGGTCGTCTGCTTTAGTTATGATGGATTAGTTATTATAATTAGTGAGTTATTCTCATTGAGCGATTGTCCTGATTGATAGTGCATTGATGTTATTAGTGAGTTTGTCTCATTGAGCGATTGCCTTACTTATAATGCATGTTAATATTATTAGCTGCTTGATTATATTGAAAAAGTATTGAAAATGGAATTGAGCTTGTGAAGATCAAGCTTTTATAAAGAATGGCATTTAGTCGTCAAATTGATAATCTAAATTGCTTCTCTTTTGTAAACCCTATTCGGGGACTTACTGTATAATGAAGAAATCCCTCATTCACCACATTGACAACAAAATTGTTTGTTTACTAAAACCGTTTTAATCTCGATTGACCTTTTAAATTTATAAGCTTACTTTAGTCGGTATTAATCCATTATTTGGTGACGTATTGAAATGATTTATTGCAGCTTGTAAACCTTTCATTTGTATCAACTTGATAAGATGCATTCTAAAAAACAAAATTTAAAATGAATTTATTCTTAACAGCTTTAATTTTTTTTGTTCAATGGCAAAATGGTCACTCTTCTGAGGTAATTGTACCAAATTTTTGTGTCAGCTTTTTAAAAGAAATATTTTTACAGGATCAGTCATCTAATGGATCCATCAGTTAGTATAAAAAAATCTTGTCTACATTTTTTCTTCTAATCGTGTGTATTTTTTTAGACCACAGAATTGTTGGCGGTCAAGCAGCATACCCATCACAATTTCCTTTTATGGCTGCTATAAGTGTACAAACTAGCAGCAGTCAGTTCTTTTGCTCAGGATCCTTAATAAGTATTCAATGGATTTTAACTGCTGGACATTGCGTCGCTGGGTGAACAAATTTAATTTTTTGTAAATATTCATTTCAAATGATATTTTAGGGCTATCTTGTTTACAATTCAGTTAGGATCAATTTCTTTAACTGCGGAGGATCCAAATCGTCTAACATTAGCAACTTCCAACTATGTAGTGCATCCTGATTATGACGCCAACACCCTTGTGCACGACATCGGACTTATTAAATTCCGTCTTCCAATTACTTTGACAGGTAGAATTAATTTACTAATTTTTGTTTGGTTATTTTCTTTTTCAGATTATATCAAAGCCACTGATTATTTTCCAACAAGCGAAATAGTGTCATATCAATCTGTAGTAACTGTTGGTTGGGGACAACTTGGTGATTGTAATAATTTTCAATGTTGGGCTATATTCTCTGTACTCAGTCTTTAATTTTTTAGATAATGCAACTTTGTCAGATGAAATGCAATGGGTGCTTTTGACAACTCTTACCAACGCAGAATGTCAGTTAACTTATGGTAGTCAAATCACTGATGCCATGGTTTGCGTAAGTGGCAACTACCAAGAGGGCCCATGCATTGTAAGTATTTTACAAAGTGTACAATGATCTATTTGTGTCTATGAAGGGCGATAGTGGAGCTCCTCTTCTTCAAATTATGACCGATAACCGAGTCACACATCTTGGAATTTCAAGTTTTGTCAGTGGAAACGGCTGTGAGAACGTGGAACCTGCGGGATATACGAGAACATATTCTTATGTTGATTGGATTAGAAGTGTTACTGGTATTACAACTTAATTCGTAATTTTTAAACACGAATTGTAGACACTTTGTTAAAAATTTGTTTTACAAAGTTTTTTCTATAAAATAAAAAAATATAATAACTTTCAGATAGTTGTTTTGTTTATTTTTTTTTACTCATTAAGTCAATGATACAGTGGGAATCCCTTGAAACGCAGTTGGTTTATAGATAGTGTTCTAACAGCCAAAGTATTTCTTCCAGATCAAATCATATACTCGGAAATCAAACAAGACCAAGAAAAACTTTATGAAGCAAAATTGACAAGAAGACCGTTTAGGAGATGGTTGAGGATTTTTCGAACAGAGCAGGTCGCAGAAAAAATTGTTTATTTCATTTTAAACCAATTTGTTTTCAATTCAGTTTAAATATATTTAAAATAATATTTTTTTCACTCGTATTAAAGTCGTTACGTTTAGCCTTTTTTCTAGGAGGATTAAGAGTTCTGGGATTAACTTCAGTCTCTGTCTCCGTAGACCACATTTTACGACAGTACAGCACATGCATAGCACACAGAAACAGCAACGCCAAGATTCCTAAAACTGAGTAACACGTAAACGTTCTGATCAGATCACGCATTGATCACGTTCTACACACTATTTACTAGTACTCTTTCTTGAATTTGAACAGACTATAGCTTTCAAGCAGACAAAGCTTTAGCAATAAATCATCCAAAATGGAAATGGATATTTAAGAACATTATCTAACCGACTCTGCTTGTATAGTCAGAATATAACTACTAAGACAGATTTCTTGCTAACTAAAAGACACCTTGCTACACGAAAATTTGTCTTAAAAATTTAATTTTGTTTGTCGGTTTATAGCAATCGCATAGACAGTTTCTTGCTAATTTAATGCAATAAATTTTTGTTGCAAAGTTGCTAAGAATGTTATGTGCTTGATAACTTGAAAAAACGAGCGACATCTTTCAGAAACTATATAATCTTTTTTTCTTCTTTCCAACTGGTAAAATAAAGAAGATCGATTGATCTATTTGCATTGACCTTCTTTAACTTAAATACACTTTAAAATGAAATCTGTCGGCTTTTGTTAATAGCCAATTTTTCGAAATAATTTGTCTTAACGTCTTACATCAGTCAAGTAAATCTAAACAACAATTGTTTATAATTTTATTAATCAAATTAAAAAGCCTTACTCTTTATAAAAAGTACTATATAAAAGCTTCACAAGGTCTACAAAAACTGGTACCCTTTACGATTAGGATTTTCTGCCAGCCAACCTATATAAGCTTAATATAATATACCCTTAATATAAGCTGACCTAACCTAAATTAATGAGATAGTTACGATATTTTCACCAAAAATTCGATAGTCCAACCTATATCCAAATGTGTGGCAGCCTATCAACAAATTTATGACAACTTTTAAATGTAGAAAGTAATTTTGTGTTTACATAGTGAGCGCTTGAAAAAAAAAATTTAATAAGCGTCACATGTATTTATTTTGCTAATATATTTTTTATAAAGTTGTATCGAACCCCCACATGTAATCTATCAAATCATTAGATTTAAACTAAATTAAATCATAGACAAAATCAGCGTTTTGACATAATTAAATTTACCTACAACAAAAAAATGAAATAATTTCATAATGATAATCTTGTAATTTTAAATTATTGCGTTATGTTATATTTGTTTGCATAAGCGACATTCCGGATAAAATTTTTGCAAAAAATCGGCGGCTGTGAGATCTGTTGCAATTTTTAAATATAATGGACAAAATATGAACAGATTATTGCTTACTGTTTTTTTTCTAATAATGCGTATAATTTAAATAAATAAATAAATACAACACTTCACCATGGCTGATAAGGTTTAAAAACGTTGTATAAGCAATATGCCTGCTGTGTACTTTAGTGTAGAACCTACTGTTCTACACAATTCAAAACTATGGGCAAAAAATTTCTTGAAAAAGAAAGACTTTCACGGTCGAAAGTTATTGAAATATTGACATCTTTCGGAAAAGACCGTGTCGAAAAGAGGGTAAGTTTTGCCCTAGCGTGGTTCACACGTCGAGTTACCGTGCTTGTACTCGTTTTTATTTCCTTGTCCTGATGACGCCTCCACCGATGGAGTGCGAAACGCCGACAATCTTATTAAACCTTTCGACACGGTCTTTTCCGAAAAATGTCAATATTTCAAAGAATTTCTTATGGTTGACAAAGTGCTACGCACGCACAATGTACAGAGTGTTTCATTAATAATTGTCTAAATAGTAACTGAGAATGCTTGACCCAAAACATGACAATTTAATCTACAAAGTGTTCCACTTTACCGAGATACAGTTTTATTTGAAAATCAAACGATAAACGTCGTATGTAAGTTTTATCAAAAATGTGCTTGAACTTTTTCAAATTGTTTCACAAAATAAAAAATCAACATTATCATAGTAAATTTTCAAAATGAACTTTATCGACTTTAATACGTTTTTGAATTCTTTTATAGCCCTAACTTTTAAAAATGCGTTTGATTGATTTCTAACAAAATTCGCAGCATTTTGTATTCGTTGTCATAATTCTTGTCAGGTATTTATCTTCTAAGCGTACACTAGTGTTTTCATGTCCCCAGAAATTAAATTCTAGGGGGTTAAAATTAGAACTCTGACTAAGCCAAAACAATTATTTTTATGCTTTATCCATTTATGATAAAAAATTATTATTTTGCACTACAATAGCAACAGTTTGGTTTAATGACAACTGTTAAATTTTGGTTTAAATTCGTGCTGGAAGTGTGCCTCTCTGAAACGCTCTGTATCTTGGTAAAAAAGAACATTTCCACTAAAAGCTGTCCCCATCTAAGAAAAATCGTACTCTATAACAGCTGTGCCTCTCATAATCATTTAAACATGACGTTAATCTTAAAAATCACGTAGACCGCAAGTGATATTTTAATAAATGGTTTTTTGTAACTTGCAACTTGTAGGTATAGATAATAATAAGTTAACAGTTATATACAGTGTATAATTTTAACATTAATCAAAGGTAGCTGTGCTTTTTTAGCAGCAGGACTTTTTGGTCGGTTTGTACTAAAATTACGTAAAATAGCTTGAAAACTCTGATACACTTTTTTGGTAATCAAGATAGATGCGCTGTGGATATTCAGCCTGCAGTTTTTGAATACTTCTATTAAAATTAATTGAATATTTCTATTCTGCATTTTCACGCCTTATTTTAATTCAAAAATAACATTGATTATTTATAATTAATTATTAGTTCCGGTATTGCAAGTGTTTATTCACAACTGACATTGACATTTGAGCACAGTGCCGGATCGCAATTGAGCCATTTTCTCAATGTAAAATAAATTTTAAATTATTTAAAAAAAAATCAAAATTTTCTAAACAAGATAAAAATATGTAGGCAATTCTTATCTTACAGCGCCTAAATACATTAAAACAAACTAATTAAATCAATATATTCAAATTTACAAAAATCTCTGCGTCATAGCGTAAGCGGTTCTATGTTTACAATTTGTTACCGGCGGTAGTACGAACCGATCTAAGACCTGCAGCCAAAAAAGCATAGCCACTTTTGATTCATGTTGACATTCTACACCCTGAAGCTTGTTGCCAAGCTTGTTAAACATATTAACAAAATGAGCTAACAGTGAGGTACAAAACTTTGTGAGTAGTTTTAACCATTTTATGTAAAAATCCTACTCTTCTTTTTCCAAAACAGATTGTTTAAAGTAAAAGAACCTGTCGAGATAGGAATACAAATATCTGAATCTGTTGCAGCTTGCTGATGAGTTCCAATAAGAACAAAACATGACCAAGTTTACAGATGTAGTTTAAATAAATTTGCATTAAATGTTATACATTATACAAATAAAGGCTTTGAGGAATTTAATCAAATTGTATCATATATTATAAACACAAACTATAACTTCAAATTTTAACTACGATGTAAAACATTGCTTCATCAAAATAAATGTTTTTCTTAATTTTTTGTCAAAATTAGGTAAGAAGTAAGAATGTATATGCGGCGCTACTTTGAGCTACAGCTTTTGAGCTTTCTCCGTTAAAGCTCAAATAAAATAACAAAAATAATATACAAAAAGTTCAAAAGTTTTGTTTGGAAAAAAGCCGCACCCGGAAAATGCGCAACCATACTCTCGTCAGTTAAAAAATATCAGCTGTCAAGGTGACATATACACGCATAACCCTATATTTTTGACGTTAAAACACTGCTGCCGTTTTGGCAAACAAAATTTTCTAAATGTAGTAATCTCTTTGTCTTACTTAAGACATTTGAATTTTCCATCTTTTGTTAACAGTAAATCTAAGCTTGAATGTCATTTTTTAAAAGCGCTACTTGAACACGTCTAGTGTGTTAATCGAGTTGGCTGATGTTAATCTGATGGTAATCTGTGGTGATCTGTGGTCGTGCCGTGTGTCACATAACTTCAAATGTCAATATAATATGTCAAATCATATGTCAAATGTAAAAATTGGTGAAAAGGTTAGTTTTGAACTCTGTTGTTGATTTGTGTTTACAAACAATTTAACATTAAATGTGATGACTACCTCACGCATAGTACGAGGCACTAAGTTCCGAATTTTTTTATATATTTGCGCAATTTTAATTATCACCGGCATAATTGCTTGCTACAATAACACCTTATCGCAGCTCGAGGACGCTCGTAAATCGAGTGAAATCTGCCACCAACAGGAGGAAAACCTGTCTACTCAATTACAAGGTTTTTATTTTCCTAAATTTTCATACTTTTTTTATCATAAAAACATATGTTTTAGTCATATCAGACTATAAGCAAAGACTGGAAAAGTCACTAAAAAGCGAAAAGGCTGAGCATCAGCAGGAAAAGAATGATTTGGAAAATAAAGCAAACGAAGAGAAATCAAAAAGTGAAAAAGTTATAAGCGAGGTGAATGTACGTTTTAATACACTCCAGCAACACTATAACTTGCTTAAAACTCAATTCGATGACACCAAAGAAGAGTATAGTAAAAAGCAGGAAGCTCAAGCTAATGAAATCAACGATTTACAAGCAAAGCTTAAAGAAGTTCAGGAAGAACTTAGAAAAGTTAACAGTTCTAAAGAGTCTCTTAAGGTTTGTAGGGTAACTGTTAACATCCATACAATATAATAATTACTCTTATTCAGACTGAATATTTGCAAGTGAAAGTCGAAGAAGACAATTTGCGAAATGAGCTGGAAGCATTCAAATCTCAGAACAATGATGAAATCAAAAATGAAGTGAATCACTTGACGAAGGTCAATCATGACCTAAAGCGCGTAATCGAAGACTTGAAGGTAATTATAATCAACCACACACATACAGCTAGCTCTACCTCTCCTATTTCCAACCGTTGTAATGTCTTTCTGTTGGTAGTTTTGGCATTATTGAATATACTGTGATTGTATGATTGTATATGCTACAAAATAAACGTTTTGTTTTTTTTCTTTTTGCATGCATTTTTGCTTCTATCTACTTCTATCAGCACATTGCATTATTTAACCGAGCATAGAGAAAAAGGTGGGCTATCAAAATAGTATTACCTAATAGTTTGAAACAATGAAAATAATTATAACATCGCAATATTTCAATTCTTTATTTATGTTTTTCAAGGTAACGAGTTTTCTACAGTTTGCTTATTAACAGAACAATTTGATTTCATAATGAACACACAGACGTCTCTACTTAACAAGTCGTGAACAGCGAAATGTAGCAACGCTGCCAGAGGGTTTCTTGTCATTCACTAGTTCAAGTTTCAAGTGTGTTTATTCAATTTTTCCGGTGGCAATACTTTTGAAGTGTTTAATTTGTTACTTTATTAATGGCTGTATGACAAATTGCACTATTTAGCAGAGGCGAATTTTTTGAGGTTAGGTGCGGTAAGTCGCATTGTTTTGTGATGTAAGCGGGATTACAAAATTCGTACAGTGACTTAGGTAAGTTAGCAATTAGTTAAATGTGATCTGAAAGTTATACCTATCTACTTTACTATGTTCTTAGCTGAGCCCACTGCCACAATAGACCCACTAACGCTGTTGCCAAGTTAATGTTCACGACTTGTTAAGTAGAGACAGCTGTGACGGAGCTTGTATTACTACATACAAATCTACACTCAGTTACAAAAAAGTGGCGCATTTCCGGTTTGGCTTATATAGATATTCTTTGTCTATAAGACCAAATATTAGCACAGATGTCGGAAACGACTGTACGTCGAGCACTTCAGAGGTTCTGCGAGACACAAAAGTACACTCGACGTCTTGGTTATACAACAATTAGAGATTGGAAAGAAAGACTGATTGTTACCAATTATGTTGGCATAGAACTTTGGTAACTGCTTCAAAAAGTGTATCAGATAATAGGCCAGATAGTTTAATAGTATTTAAGAAAATAAAAATTCTGAATTTTATTGATATGTTTGTTTCAAATTCTCGTAATAGTTAATTGGGTGATCATTAGGGATCTTAGTTAAACAATTTTTGGAACAATATTTTTATTTATTACAAGATTTTGCGACCACTGTTTATACGAAATGTTCTGCTATTCCTCCTCCTCTCGATCGTGTCCGTTCTTTGTCGTGAGTCTGGGACTTCCCCGAAAGAGATGCCCATCTAACATTCGCTTATCTTCTCGCAGGCACGTCTAGAGTCGCAATTCTGAAAGTGAAATTAACTTCAGAATTTTATGATATGAGAGAATATTTTAACAGTAGAAATGTTTTTTTTTGCAGTCAAAGTGTTCAACATTTGAATCCATCCAGGCTCCAAATATTCCTCCAGAAGCGCCTTTTCTACTTCAAAACTCTAATAATGATATTCCTGATGAAAATAATCAAAACCAAGAAACTAAATTAAATAACGGCGAAATACAAGATCAGCAAAAAAATGTTTTGCAAAGTCCGCCACGTCAAAATATCGTGAAAGCGCCAACAAAGTCTACAACATCATCCAGTATCAGCGTTTCACAGGCAAATTTAAACATGGCCAAGCCATTAATAATTCCTACAATGACTCCAAAAAGTGCCAATCAACCATCTTCACCTTCGAATGTGTTAAAATTACCAGAAGGTGTCGTTCCTGTTCCGGCACCTCAAAAGCGTGATCTAGAAAAAAAGACTGACAATAGCGAAAAAAATGAATTGCCGGATGCAATTAATAATCGCTATCGCAATAAAATTAGTGAGACACAATTGAAAGAAGATGCTCGCAAGAATGACGAGGCTGATAGAGAAAATGGAGCGCATGAAATTTTTGATCAGCCTGTACACAATGGACGCGCTTACGATGATGCCTTGGGGTTTGGGGACTTGAATGACCCTATTAAAAATGTTGCAAAACCTAAGCAACATATTGATAATTTGGGTATTGGAGAGAAAGAATCTAATAAACTCTTTAATAAAAATAATAAGGATAATAAAAACTATGAGGACGATTATAAAGAAAACCAAAACGATATACAAGCTGAAGAAAACGAAGATGGTAAGTAGATGGCTTAGGGAAGTTAAGATTTGTTTACATGTAATGGAGCACTGACAGATTTGCTTATTTTTTAATGATACGTATTTATTTTTGGCTGTATAAAATTATAAACAGCAGAAGAATCTTAACAGTGGAAGATATTTATTAACAAAAAATGTATAATATTGCTTACAAGCTTGGAACTATATCAGTTCTAGCAGTTTGGTGTATCAAACTATATAGGCAGGTATATTAAGCATTTTGACAGTGATAGTAAACTATTAGAAGTCTCTTGCAACAATGTCGAGAAACTACGTTTCTACATTTTGATGCTAGAAATCGTTCTTATTACATTTTAACTAGATTAACACACGATGTGTTCATGTCGTGCCATCACATTCTTTGATGGGAGTTGTCGCTAACAAAGAATGAAAAATGCAAATGTCTAAAAGTTACTTTAATAAACGAAACATTGCTGCTATGGGTGCAACGTTTCTGGTTTAAGGAACATTGATTGTATTTAAATTGTTTTTTTTTACAGATGATGCCGATGATTATGGTGATTTGGGTCGAATAAAAGATGCTGTTGTGAGAAATTGATTATATTTTAGAGTAGGTGCCCGTTACAACAATAAAAAAAATTAGGATCAACTTCTCATTGAGGGTTAAGGTTGTCTATTGTTGTTCTGTGTACCCGTACTTAATAAGTAAGGCTCAACTATTTGTAATTATTCAGTATTGTTATTATATTTACGATTCAGTTTCTGGTGAAAAGATTAAGTTTTTTCAAAAATGTATATAACTGAAGATTTATGTGCTTAAATTCAACGAAATAGCAGTTCTACAAAAACGCAATATTAAGTTGTAATTTATTATTTTAATAAGTGTATATTTAATATTTGATATAATTTAGTGGATTGTGTACATACGCTACCTATTTAGTTTATTTGTATTACATATGTTATTAAACTCGATAAATATAGTTTACAGGCTTTTTTTTCGTTGATAATTATACTCTATTAGTTTGAGGTGTTGGTTTAAAATTTAACTGAGCATCGCCAAATTTATTTTAAAAATTAAAAATTCTTTGCAACAAACGATTTAGTATAAGATGCTATGAAACACAGGTCAGATTTAAATCATTTTAGTGGATTGACGCAAGTTCTATAAAAATTTAATTTTTCAACAGAATCTTGTGATTGACGCATTCAACGGCTTTAGAGAAGTCTCAGAAAATTGTAGTCACGCTCTTATTACAACCCAATTTAACACAATAATATGATAATTATTAGTTAATTTAGAAGTTTTCACAACTAAAAAATGAGAACGATACAGACGAAAAATTACTGACTGACATCGGTGCCAAGTGTTTTAATAGAAATAGCAACATCACAATCAGTTTTTTGGTTTTGAATGAGTTCTATTGGCACCTCTTGCAGTTTTGGTGCTCGTATTAAAACTAACGTTTTCTCTGATATAACAGTCGCTATCAAGATGATTTTTTAGTACCTAGTGACTCATTGTTATCAGCTTTCTTTTTTACAGTTTTGTTTTATTAAAAAAAATATATATAAGGCTTTACCTAGAAGTCAGAAATTATTGATTGTATTTTTGTTTACTCTCTTTAATCTGATCATTGTACGTTCTATAAATCTGGTTACGTATTTAAATTTACACCGTTATATTTATAAAACGTTTCTTTTTTTTTGTGGCTTAACAATTTTTTTTGTTATTTTATAATTTTTTTCAATGTTTTTTTTAACAAAAGTTTTTTAAAATTTTTTTTAAATGAACAATTTTTTTGCAGTGTATTATTTAATTACATACTACAAATCTCAAGCATATTATGAAACTTTTTTAAAATATTACTAAATAAAATAATATAAATCATTGTCTTATATAAAATTATATAAATTTCTTTGTGCTTTTTAGATTTACTTGAACAAAAAATTGCTTTCTAGATTTTACTAGGCTGCTATAAATTTACTTTTTAGATTTAGGGAAATTTGTTAGTAGGTTACTATAAATTTAATTAGGTTGCAAGTTATTTGATTTTTGGTAAAAAACAAAAAATATTGTATCATGTCAATAATTTAAATTATGTCGACTTATATTATTACTATTATTAAATTCACTACAATTACCGTGAAATCATAAAGGATTTGCCATTCTGGAATAAGGTTGTTGTGTTACGAAATTAGATATAGCTGCATAAATAAATGAATAAATTCCTGCTTTCTAGCTTTTGGTAAAATTTAATCATTTAAGAAATGTATACTAAAACTTTTAATTTTTATAAATTAGTGTTTTTTAAACTACCATACTACAAAAATCCTGAAAAAAATGTGCATATATGTACATATACCATATACCGATTTCAATTTTGCAGTAAAATTAGTAACTTTTGCTCTGTTAATCGAACTTTGATCTGAAGTTCTAAAGCAAATTTGAGTTTTCAAATTAATGTGTTGTCTACAATTTTGGTGTTTATTTTGCCAAAACTACTTATAAACAGATAAATTTTCATTGGAGGGTAGATACGGTATCTATGGATCTCGGTATATATGTCTTTCAAGTTTGTTTGGTTGGCAGTTGACTTTTAAATGTAAACTGTCAGTATTCTATGTTGTCATTACTGTCAAAAAAAGTGACAACAACAAACAGTGACAGTTCGGGTGACAGTAGTTAAAAATGGCCAGTGTCGGGTTTAGGTGGTTAGATATCTTAGAAAAAGAATTCGATAAAGCCTTTGTTGATTTAGATTTAGCAATAGGTGAGTTAATGTTTAATTTAATATATAATTTAATTTATAGCGTCTTTAAACAATTGTATCATTCTTTCGCCAAATTGGATCTTTGTGTTTTGTTTTTTTGATTTCCTTATTAATATTTTCCTTATTCTAATCTGTATTATGTTATTTTGTTGATGACATTTTATATATTGTTATAATTAGTTGTTTTTAACTTGTCCTCATACTGTTAATTTAAATTTCAGGGGAACTTGACTCTGAAGAACCAGATGTTGCCTTCAATGTTCGCCAGAAGCTATGTAGTCTTAGCTCTTGTTTTGCACAACTTACGCACAAGGCACAGACCATTTTTCAAAACAGCGCTAAAATTGAGGTAAGTAGAGTAGGTTTTTGCAATATTTATTTCAGTCCGTTCTGCCGGCTCCGTTTTTTATTTATTAACATTATTTTTCGTCGCACTTTATTACACCAAAAGCCGATTTACGAGAAAATAAAATGTTTGATGGTTTACGTGACGAAAAAGGTCTTGGTTATGGACTTGTATCATTGGGGTTTCCGTCTCCAGCTCTTCAGATGATGCACTTATTTTATCGGATCTCTGTGAAGATTGTCATTTTCTAATTTGAATTAAAGAATGCTTTGTTTATTATTTATTTCAATGCTTAAATCACTGATGATGTGAGGATTTGTAGAGTTAAAAACACCTTAGAACCTAATGTGTTAAAAAAGAAGTATTATTATAGTGATTTTTATTTCATGGAAAGTATTTACATAGATATTTAATTATTGTAACGTTAGAACAACAACGTTTGCAACAAATTTCTCCTAACCTTTTATTTGTCAATGATTGTCAATTGCTTGTCAATGATAGCGGTCGTTTTTTTAAATTTTCGCTTCGAAATATTTTTATGAACGTTTAACTTTGAATTGTGAACGTAAATTTACCACCGAATCGTAATGACAGTCATTAATTTGACAACTGACAATAATCTAACCTTACTTTTAATTTAATGAATCGACAGTTCAACACGTTAATAAGAATAAATTAAAAGCACTTGTAGTTTTATGACAATAACGTCAATAACACTACAATTGCTATAAAAAACAAACTTTAATGAGGAAATAAGGCTTATAACAAATTATATTAAGGTCACGTTCAATCATACAATTTAAAAAAAAATGCTTAAAAATAAAAATTATAAACTTATGCAAACATTAAATGTAGAAAATTTCTACCTTAACATGTCAATCGTTTGTCAATTTAAAAAATGTTTTTCACATGTTGGATAGGACAAATTATTGATAAAAAAAATTAACAAGTTATAGTCGTTGCACCACGTTACTTCTAGTGAACTTTTCTATGACAGTGCAAAATTGTAGGTTACGTACAGTTTTTTACATGGTCGGTAACATAGATCACTACTGTCAGACAAAGGGTGGCAAATTTGAACATTGAAAACCTCATGGTACATTTAATAAAAATTAATACAAAAATTTATTTAAAACTGGTGTCAAAGGCCACCATTTTTCAATTATTTAATATTTTCATAAGACAGTTTTTTTAAAGATAAAGTGCTTTAAGGAAACGAGTTTTTTTTACGAGTTAATTTTTTGTAATTTGCTTTTTTATGCCGATTTTTAGAATTTTTTTTTTAATTTGATCGATTTCGGGATTTTTGGAGTGGGTCGGCAATATCTTAATGTTGCCGACTAATTGTCTTGTTTTATTCAAAATTCCTAATCCTGTCCGTCTTGTCACAAACACAAATTACGAAAATAGAAGAAAATTTTACATGTACGTATGCCCCCCTAAATCTGTGGAATAGCGAAAATTATTTTGTTTTTCATTTATTTATGTATTTATTAATATTATTTATCCAAATGTTTACATACGTTCAAAAAAAAAAGAAAAAAAACTACAGTTGTAAATTAGGAACTAAAGAGCTTGACATATACTCCTCAATAGAAAAAAACCCAGAAGATAATAAAACATTTTTGACTTTCTTTTTAAAAGGTGCATCATGCAAATTCTTTCTATCTTGAAGAAGCTTATTATAAATCTGTATTTCAAAATAGTCTGCACTTCTTGATTTGTTGACTATAAAATCGGTTGCGAATGAAATCTTGATTTTTGTCAGATACATACCATTATTATTATTGTAAGATACATGCCATACATACCTACCTTTTTGGGTTAAGTGACAGATAAACTGTTACTTTTGCTTTATTGGAATCCATTGTTCTTCCCAGACCAGTGCACTTATTTACATCATTATATGTCATATTTCACATAAATATACTTTCCATTAATTGTTCACTTCATTTTACTGTTTGAAACTTGCAATTTCAATTTTCAATTCATAATATTACTGACAGACAGGTACAAAGCCAAGTTAAGTTTAGCCAACCTAAAAAAATTTTTAAAAAAAGTTTGGTACTCTAATGGCTTATAACCTATGAAACCTATGACGTAGCGTTCTCTAATGAGTCTATTAGAGTATCAAAATGGAGGCAAATTGCAAAAAATGTCATTATACACCAGATTCAACCCTTGTGTATCCGATCTTAAATTAATAGTCTTGTTTAACTTAATATAAACTATTTCACTTATTTCCCCCTTTGCTAGATGTTTTTTATGATGTAAAATCTTAACTTGATTAAAGATGAAGTTGTGCCCAGTGTCAAAATGATGACTTGCTTATGCTGTTTTATTTGTTTTAAAGAAATTTAAGTTTTTACACTCATTAATCTGTTGTTTCAAGCGTTATAGTAATTTTTGTTTGGTTTGACCGACATAACTATTTTCACAGGTACACGGAATTTTGTTCACTAAGGCAGACCGTTGTAAAAGCGGCACAGGATTTTTCGATTTAGTATACTCGGAGTTTACTATCTTGAGATTATAAAAAAACAATTTTCTACCCTTCTGTCGAATACATCTATCTACAGTCTACACCTGCTGAGAAACCTCTGATATATGGAAATCTGAAGAAACGAGTCTGCGATCTCTGCTTTTTTATGCCTTTGATTGACCGATACTCCTTCAGGCAGCACTCAATCAGATAGTTGTTGATCATCAGTAGTTTAACCACTCTCTTAGTATTGGTTTCTTGAAGTTTCGTTTAAGTCCTAAATGCTCTGGCTAGAAGACCAGTTTTTACACCTCTTTTTGACTGATTGGATGGTTTGAATCGTAATTTAATAGACCACTTGAACTAATTGGCTTACACTACCAAACTGTCTTTATGGTACTATTGGGTAATCGACTTCAAGGCATTTGCGGACTCTTAACAATTGTGTTGTTACTCGCATTGGCTAACATTTGAGGGTTATTATAAATTTCATTAATTTTGGCCGAAGTTCTTAAGCATTGCTGGAAAATCGAGTTCTTTAAATAGAGTCGCAAAAAAAGTCACATGGATCGGGATATTTTTGGCGGAATTCTTGAAAACAAGCTTGAATTGAGTATTGGCATTCACCATAAATTCAGTGGTCGAAAATAAGATTTTACTACAAAAAATTTCTGTGCTTGTGAGAAAACTATTTTAAATTCAAAAATAAAGAAATTGAAAAATTTTGTAGTTGATTATTTTGATATTTAAAGCAATTATTTTATCCAGATATATGTATCCGACTTAGTGTCACTTAAATCGACATCACTATCTTCATCATCCGAAGTGATCTTGATAATAAAACTGTTAACTTGACAAAATCTAATTATTTTTCTTGTGAACGTTATTAAATTTTCTGTACCCTGTACGTAATTGCTTCAGGGCGCCACAAGATTGTATTGATTGTATATCAAGATGTATTCAACAGTTCTGTTGAAACTGGAAACTGAAATTTGAGATTTTTTTTTAAATATTAGCATCAAATTTTTGTTCTGTTTCTGTTCCATGTCCATTGGTGTTGAAGT
The DNA here is from genome assembly GCA_947359425.1 of Lagria hirta. Lineage (NCBI taxonomy): Eukaryota > Metazoa > Arthropoda > Insecta > Coleoptera > Tenebrionidae > Lagria > Lagria hirta. Next base: position 13,752,274 of record OX375794.1, read on the forward strand.
GGTAGTGATACGGTTGAAATTTAAGAAACAGTGCTTATATTCTTCCACATATTTGTCTAAATAGTAAAGTTTTGTTTGAGCAGACTTTCACTGCTTTTGGAGGAAAACTATTCTTTCAAATAAGAATCTGTTGCGATTTGCTGAAGAGTTCCAATAAGAACGAAACATGTTCGAATGGTTTTAGAGAAAAGTATATTTTGAAAAATTGACTCATTTGTAATATAAACATTATTTAGAATAATTTGTTTAACAAAATAAAAGTATACTGTATAAACTGATAGATTTTACTTTTGTTATAGTAGGTTGGCACACAGGACAGCTTTCTATCCTAAAAAGTAGTAGCAACAAAAGGCCCTAGTTTGAGATAATTATTTAAAAAAAAATTCTATGCATTGCGTATCAGTTATATAGGTTTCTTTCTTGTTTTGATATAACAGATGCAAGGGCTTAAAAGTTAAATTTAATCATTAAAGGATTTGAAAATTGCAATAAAAATTATTACATAAATTATTTACACCTTAGCGAATGATCTTATCGAGTAGTTTGTATTTGACTGGTTATATCATTTAGGGGACTGGCAAAAGTTTTTTAAATTAGTAATTTATTGAAAAGTTTATTTGTTTGCTTTTCGATTTTGTCGAAAATCTTTCACTTGTCCCTATATTGTCGGCGTAGAAACGGAGCTGTCAGAAATGTAAAACCTATCAGTGTATGTAGTATAATATACAACACTATATTCGACGTAGAGACGAGGCTGTCAAAAAGGTAAAACCGATCAGTGTATGAAGTTTACACAATACGACAGTTATGTCATGTTTCTCAAAACAACAATTCATATGAAATGACGTCAGTATATATAACCGTAGATTGCATTAGTCGAAAAAAGGCTACAAATCATGTCGACCATTGAGAAGAAAATACAACTTATTATTATTTTTATGCCTAGGAATGTACTAGACGTAATGAAATTATTTTTATTTTGAACTAAGTTTTTACGTATAGAATCAAATATTATTTTCAATAGCACGCCACTTTAATGGCTTAAAATCTCTAATTCAAGATGGCTTTAAACGTCAGATTGGATTATTGATCGTAATATTCGTAATTTATAACGACTTGCAAAGTCTGCGTTTTAGCACCTAACTTAAAAAAGAAAAATAAAAATGCAATAATTTGTCATAAAATTTATTTTAGTGCGGAACTAATGTGTTTTTTGTAAACAGTAGGCGTTTACCTACATTATAGAACTGTACTTCAAATTTTTTTAGACTTTTTTCAATCTTTGGAGACACTTTGTAGAATAAAATTGTGAAATGAATAATAAATAATTTTTAGGGGTGTGTAGCTAGTAATCACCCATCAGGCTCCGCTTTTTTTTTAAATATATTACTATACCTGTAGAACCGCTTAACTATAGCTATATCTCACAATTTTATCATAGCGATTGTTGCCGTCTTAGATTTTATGACTGCTTGAAATACGACTATAAAAAAAGATATATTGTTGAGGGTATTGTTTAAATTTTTTAAAGCGTTTGTTTTTTATTGACGTATTGGCAAAAGTAATCGTAATTTCAAATAACAATTGTTAACTGTTAAAACATCGTGAGTTATTAAACGCATAACAATGGTGATTTTAGGAATTTGAAGTCGCCAGTGTGACATAAACCATCATAAAAGTCACTCTTGATAAAACTCATTTTTATTCAGAATACATTACAATACATATTACATACATAACACAATATTTACATACTCAATACAATGCATTTTCGATCATTATTCGGCGACGTTTTCAGGTGTTGAAACTTTTTTGGAACTAAACCCGATTTTTATTACAGTGTGAACTAGATTTTTTTGTGCTATGGTCAATTGAATTAATTTTTTCTCATCGTTGATTGGAATAATTCCTGAAAAAAAATGTTTCAACTCTTATCAGAAAAAATATGCGTTTTTGCGAAATTCTGAAGGTGTTGGGATAAAATTATGGAACTCGTTTGTTATCGATCTTAATTCAGTCTAAAAAAACAAAAGCCGTTTTTTCGTGACTTATGTCATCATAAATAACTATTGTGTAATATGACGATTTTAGTGTAATGTGCATTTTTTGTGACGTTTCTAAACTTTGTTTGTTAATTAATAACAACTACAGTAACAATAAAGGCAATGTCTGTGTAGTGTACTTTGAAATAAGTTCAAATTATGTCTTTTGATAGCATACACCTTCTTAAATATCTTGTAAGCAATTATTAGGAAACTAAATTCAGATTGTTAACGTAGTCGGTTTATTTTGTCATGAAATTAGTATAGATGTTTCCCACTTAATACTGAAACATTTACCAATAAAATCTGAAAATCTTAATGTACGGTTTTGTGTGCTTTGTATAATAAACAGGAAGCATTCGTGCAAACATAATAAGGATCTTCTCTAACAAAATCTATATTTGCACAGTCTCCACAAGCGCGAATGTTTAGAAAGCAAAGATTTTTGATTCATATTTGGTTGACCCAAAATAAAGTTTTTTCTAGAAAATAAAATTGAGCTTCTATTATCTTATCGATGATTCTTTATCTTGTCTGGCGCATCCACCATTTTTCAACCGACGGAAAAAAGGAGGTTCTCAATTAGATTATGTATATATTTTTTTATGTGTGACTTCAGAAGAGTCCGATTTTAACAGTTCTTTTTTATTGAATAATATATTCTTCGAAGCTACTAGTACTATATAAATTTGACAAATAAACATCTGTTTTTAAGGATAAAAAATGATTGTTCATTCAAAAAAAATTAAGTTGCTAACTGATACCACCGCATAACTTTTTGCAGAGAAATCCGATTTTAACACACTTTTATTTTTTAAATTGATTCGAAATAAATTTGACAATAAAATTTGGTTTTTAAGAGTAAAATTTATTGACTGGTTACCCACAAATTTTTCAGCTGTGAACCGATTCTGGTAAACCTGGACACACATAATAATTTGTAATTCTAATAACACTATAACATACTAGACCTAATCCAATGATAAAATAAGAGAAAGCTCTTAATATTGCAAAACCAAAAAATGTTTGGCGCAATCTAACATTCGTTTTCTCCCTTCAGAAAACGATACCAGCCAACTAACTACTAAACCTAAAAATAAACGCTGTTTGCTTAGCTCTTACATCCGTTTTCTCCTCTCAGAAAACGACAACAGTCATTTGTGCGCATTTTTAAATCTTACCGAAATTTTCACATTTTTATAGATAAATCATCACAACACATAATCACAAAACGTCAGTAAAAATAAAAAAGAAACATCTAATAAAAAAAAACTTTATTTACAATAATCAGTAAAAACGTTTATTTGATTCAAAATAGGCTGTTACTTACGGTTAGGCACTTATAGTTAATTAATCATCTTTAGAGGCCGTCTTGTCATAGAGATTATTCTTTCAAAAATGTTCTGGACTTGACTCTTCAAAATAAATGCTATAATTGGATACCCTTCATACTAAAATCAAATAATATTAATATATGTACAAGTTTTTAAACAGTTGTAATCTTTTACTTTTTTGTTTCTATTTAATTTTTGTATCTGAAGTTTACTCCCATTTTATTTGTTGCACCCGATCTTCTATGTGACCACATCAGTGTTATTTTTTTTTCACTTTTAACTAGTAATTTTAACTTTTTCTACAGCTAATTTTTACATGTGGATATTTGAAGGTGCCTTAATAGGTCAAACAAAAAAATATATTAAAAAAAAAATTACGTGTTTGCAATCTATGCAAAAAAGTCATTTGTTTCTTACAACGTTGCAGACTCCCTTAACATGTTCTCACAGACAAACCGTGCTGATTCTTTCTTGCCGAAGCGTAGTAAGAAACACTATTATACCTAACTCTTTTGCGACTCGTGCACTTACGCAGAGCCAAACAAAGTTAAAAATAACAAATATACATTTAGCACCAATCACTGAAAATGTTTCGATTAATAAAAATAAAAACGATGCACAGCAAATTTGATTAGTTTTCTGAATATTTTTTTACAAATCATCAATTATGTTTCAACAACTCACTCAATTTATTTCTTCCATCATGTGTGGACTGTATATTTAAATATTAAACATCGTGTCTTTAAACAAAATGAAGAAGTTAAATAGCGTGCACTTTTTATGACAATAACGAAGATTTTTTAATATTTTTTTTATTTAATTTTGACACACAAACATTCGACGCAACCAATACGTGGTTAATTTAGATCACACTTAAACAACAGAAAAACATTACATAAGACTACAAAAAGATGATAACAAATAATAATACCATTGGTTTATATAAATTACCTAATCAAGCAAATAATTTCAATATATAAGTACTGATTGAAAACAAGAATGCAAACTTATTTGATTTTTTTTTAATTTCTTGAAAGTTTTTTGCAGATTATTACTAAATTTTTATAAGACTACTCGTAAAAGATTCCTTTTCAAACAAAACAAAAATTATTAAAATCGGTGTATAAATAAACTGACATATAATTACAAACTGACTCGCTTTATATATTGAAATACTAGACATCGTGCCCATGGATAAAATGAAGAAACAAAATAGCATGCACTGCACTTTACAATAATTATCATAAACACGAAAATTTAATTAATGCATTTCTTATTTTATTATCACACACAAAAAATATCCGTAGCAAAGGACACGAAGTCTTAAACTAAACAAGCGTAGGTAATTCTTTTGAAAACAACAGAAAAGCATTACATGAAACTGCGAAAAAGATGATAACAAATAAAGCAAACCTATTGGTTTTTATAAACAAAAAACCTGATGAATTATCTACTCTAATCAAGCAATTCAATATTTAGGTACTGATTGAAAAAAAGAATGCAAACTTATTTGATTTTCTCAAAAAGTCTTATGGAAATTATTACCAAATTTGATTAAGATAATTCGTAAAACATTTTTTTCAAACATTATTAAAAATTATTTAAATCGATCTATAAACTGATAGATATAACATTGAAAGCTGACTCACTGTGTATATATTTAACTACTGGACAGCCTCCCATGGATAAAAGGAAGAAGCAGAATATCCACTCAACATTAATTATCACAAACACGAGAATTTAATTAAAGCATTTTTTCGTTTATTATCACACATAATTATCCGTGACAAAGGGCACGAAAGCGTAAACTGAACTAACGAGAGTAATTCTTTGAAGATCGTTACATAAAACTGCAAAAAAGATGATAATAAATAAAAAAACAAAAGTATTGCTTTTTTTTTAAACTGATTAATTATCTAATGAAGCAAATAATTTCAATCTAGATTATAGCGATTGAAAGCAAAAAACCTAAAATAAATTATTACATGTAAATATATAAACTATTATAGTAAATAGAAAACCGTAAATAGTTTCGACAGCAGGCGATCTCAAACCAAAATGACCAATCTTATACAAACAATTGGTTTTTTATATATATTTATGTATTTTTCATGACCTATGAAAAATCTCAAATTTGAGCACTTTTGGCCCAAATTTGAGATTTTTCAAACTTTTACAATGCATGTCTCTAAAAATATCAACTTTATCGCAAAAATTCATAGAATCTTAATTTCAATAATGAATTTAAAAAAAAATGTCCGGTTATAAAATAAGAATTTTTTTGCAATTCTTTAAGAAATATGGCACCGGATTACCCCCTGGCAACATGCATTTATATCATCAGTAAGGCAATTTAAAGAAAATCGCATGAAAACAATTGAGGTGGAATAGTTCTCGGTACTCATGCGGCATTTCCTACTGGACTAATACGTGCTAAAATAATACCATTTTGTAAAATTTGGCTTGCCAGAGGTTGTGTAGAATACATGCCATTCCTTTATTTTTGTACATTTTTCAATAATTGAAAATGCAAATTGTTGAAAACATTTGAATGCACCGTTGTAATTGGTCTATTTCGTATGTATTAGATTCTAAATCAATGAATTATTTTTTTAAGGTCATAAATAAACTATTTTTAAAAAACGAGCTTCCTTAATATAGACATCTTTGATGAAGATATTGTTTAAATTTAGTTACATTCCGATGACAATTGACGCAATGGGATGATTTCTACTAAACCTCTAAAACCGTGTTTTCATTACGGGTTTAAAACACTCTTAAGTCTTTGTTATTTCAAGTGGAACACTTTGTAATTTAGGTTATATTGATTTTTTTTATTGAGCATTCAATATATTTAAACTTGCGGAATTTGAAGTTATTGAATTTTTAAATTATGGAATATAATTCTAAATTATTTAGTTGTGGGTAGTGTGCTGTGAAATCAAAATTGCTTACAACGGAGATATTGGAATATTAGTGTAAATATGGATTATAATAGTTTAATTTATTTTTAGTGTAATATATATAAAAAGGGAAACAATGCTAAATCACTGTAGAGTCAAATTTTATAATTAATTTTAAGACAAGTTTTAATAACTTTTAATTCAGGTAGAAGTAACGCTTAATAAAAAAAAAGAGATTAAAAAGTCGTTCAATGTCTTAAAAAAACTAAAAGTGCTTGATTTAAAAAAAGTTTTAAACGCAAACATTTTTAAAAGTAATTTTATTTAGGAAAACATTACTTTAATATTAAAAATTTAAAATTATATACAATACCTCAGTCTAACCTTCTTTTTTCTATGCACAAAAAAATTGCGTTTTGCGGATAATAGCAGGTTCTATAACACTTGATGTAATCAAATGTTTTGAAGAACTTTTTAACAAAAAAATAAATTTTGGAAGTTAATGCAAACTAAAACAGTTATATTGCAATTAATATGGCAAATAGTAATAAAAAATCTGGAGTGTTTTCTTAGAAAACGTAACACTTTAAAAAAAAAAGTGTAAAAGTTAAGCTTTGTCTGAAAAAATTGAATTTTTACAGTGTTTTAACATAATTTATATTAAATCAATAGCAGAGGCATAAGAGAGTAATCCTACATGAATGACTCATCCTGAATATCGATACAGGGTCGCGCAAAAGTATAATAACGGTCAAAAATTTTAAAACCACCCATCAATAATCAAATAAAATTTAGCACGTGAAAAATGTTGAAAAAATCTATTAGCTGTGACTTTTTCAGATAAATACGTTGGTTCGTTTCAAAAATCTAAGGCAAACTTGTTTTTTTTTGTAAATAGCAACAGGAGTAAAATTTTACATTTTTAAAGAGTACATTTTTTCTGATTTTAACAGTAATACATGTTAACTTTTTTTTGTTTCAAAATGTAAAAAAAAATGTTTCTTAATAACACCAAGAATTTGAGTCGACAACAAAGTCCAGTTGGCTGTGAAATTTGTTGTCATTATAATTTTTGCAAAATCTAAAATGACGATCAAAGTGAATTCAGCAATTTCAACCACTTTTTTAATAACTTGTCTATATTTAATGACAGCTAACTACATTCAATTTTCTCCTCATATTAAATTAGCTAATAATAATTTTTAAAAAGATTACAAGCTTTATAAACACGCCGGTTTATTTGTTTAATAGTTACTTAATCTTTTAAATAACCCTAATTAAAAATAATTATAACACAATCAGCTAAGTTTTTTTTTAATTCTTTTATTCTTTGATATCTTTTTCTTTTGTTTGTTTTCTTTACACTAGCTTTTTTTCTTGTTTTTTTTATCAATCACCATATTTTAACTTTTTTTTTCTATCTATTTTATTACTTTTTGTTAGCTTATTATGACAATAATCTGCCAAGTATCTTTGGAGCGATTGTCGAAATTGCATCAAATTGCTATGCTTTTAATTTATATCAGTGAAATTGTTTTATAAAAATTACAATCCCAAAAAAATATTGCAGATATTAATTGATGGAATATTATTATTGGAATTATATACAGTGTTGAAATTTAAAAAAATGGAAATTCTCTTTTGGTTAATTTGTTTGAATTAATAAATAAATAATAAATTACACTGACGGCGGCTTTTCAAACTTCCAACGCGTTTTGTCACGTTATTACTGTTTCAACATTGTTTGGAACAGTTTGGAACAGGTAGCTAAAGGAAAAATTTAAAACAATATTCATGATCGAAATTCATTGACTTTCTTTGTGGCCGATTTCCATAGTGAAGTATGTATATGGAGATCGTTTACATAAAAATAAAATTGGTAATAGAATAACTTTTGTCCGAAAGTCTAATAAATTGTGATAATTTTGCAAAAAAATAGAATATTGAATTATGTAATGAAATTCGTATTTTTCGAAGATTGCATATGTATTGATTTTCTTATTCGGTTTGCTAAAGTTAGAATTGGGTTGCATAACTTGTCAATGTTTTAGGAAAAATGAGAAAAGTGAAAACTACAATTTTTTTTTGTTTTCTATGTAAAGACAGGAGTTTAAAATTACGTTTTGTTGAATTTTGCAATAAGGTGGTTTTTCACCTTGGAGAATCCTCTTTTTCCTCCTTCAAATGAAGAAATTCTTTCAACAAACACGCATACTTTGTTATCACAGAGGGGCTGAGCAAATTATTGTTGATCTAGCAAATCCTCCCAGTTTTATTATACAATAAGGAAGTTTTATATGTTCTATTTGAGGCTATTGTAGCTTAATAGAACTAAATTAATGGTAGTTAATAACGTAATATGCTGCTATGGGTGAATTTATTATTAACACGAAACGATCGATTGGTCGCGACAAGTAACGCAATGGTTTTCACCTCGTATCTAGAAGGCTGCAGTTTTTGTTTTATTATAATTTAAACCAAAAAAAAACTTATCTGATTGTGTTATTATTATTTTTATGTAGGATTATTTAAAAGATTAAAATTTGTTTTTATCTTTTGATTTGTTTCATTATGTTTCAGTTTTGGGACCATACATTTTAGATTGCATCGAACGGGTTTCAGAAGCAATATGAATTTTTTGGATCGTTTAGCAAAAATTATAGAGATAATTAATATATAGAGAGAATTAGTAAATAGAGCGAGCACTATGAGCACTTGGCTTAGTCTAATAAAATATCGCGATATCGAATTTGTCCGGTAAAAACGTATAGATCGAAAGTTTACGGAAAAATTTTTAAATTTAACTTAATCAAAATACAAAAGTGAACAAAAACATCAAAATTAAGAAAAGTATATTTTTCCAAAACCTTTGTGTTTTGGAAAAATTTTTGTACTTATTTTAACTGTGTTTTTCATAGGATTCACTTTCCGTTACGTCAACTCCAGCAATTATTCTGCAAATTTTATTTTTCGACGCTATACTGTGTTCAGGTGCAACTCTTCCATTTTTCTTTAGTGTTAATATGTCGGCACCAGCATTCACTAGGAAAGTTGCCGATGAACGGCGCAGACAATGTCCTGTACTCTTTTGCATCTGCATAGCCACTTTTGAAGGTATGCTGCCCAACGTGTTTTTCCAATTAATTGAGCCGTAGATCTCAAAACAAACCTCAAAATTTTTTTAGTCTTTTCGAACGCAATGCTGTATATTTTCTGTGAATTTGCAATTTATTTTTCTCAACAATAGTAAAACTTTTTGGATCGCCAGTCTTTGTGTTTTCAATTTTTACGACTACAACGGCTCTTCTATCTCATCTACAGTTAACTATACCAACTCGTCCCTTCTTAGTTCTCCAAAAACTTCCATCATCAGAACAACCTGTATATAATAAAATTTAATTAAATATAACATTAATACAGTCACTTGTGTTTATACTTTTTCAAAAAAATATGTGTGTTTTGAAGCATCCTTGAAAAACTTTAAGACGTTTTTGCGTCTTAAAATTTTAGATTTTTTTGGATTGTATCTTTTTGAAATTTGCTTCAGCATGGTCTTCAGTGGGTTATACCATTGAGTAGTTATACTTTCCTATGTCTATTTTATTGTGGGCTAGCAATGTTATCTTCAACATGGAGTACTTGCGCCACAAGGAATTCGGGCTGAATAATTCTGACTAAAAAGATAAATAATCAACAAAGAATGTTAAGGGAAAAATTTTTTTGAATAATTCTAGAATTCTAAAACCGAATTTTTATTTTTGTAGTCTTCAAGTTTATGAATCCGTTTTTAACGCTTGTTCAATTACTATTTCAGAAACTTCTCCAGTTCAATTTTTTTGCGCTTATTTAAATAAATAAACAAATATCATAAATACAAAACAAAGTATCTCGGCAAAGTACAAAAAGTCGAGATTTGTTGCTCTCGAATATAAACATCTTCATTATGTCCTTGCTAAATAAATAACTATTATAATAGTGTTCAGTGGATAATGGATTATTGTCTTTGTTATACGTTTAGAACGTCATGAGACATGTATTTTTTAATGTCATTTTGAGCTTATCGCTTACATATAGTTTTTCTTTGATAAATCGAAAAAAATATTTTAAGGATGTACATATTGACACATATGAATTATTCCGACAAAAAAAGCACATTGGATAACACTGCGCTCATAAATTGTTTAGATCAACTCTTGCTATCACATTTTGAACACGTGTCCTTTTTTGATTAGTTCAGACGCAGATTTAGGCGTGTGTATATTATTGGATGAACGTTTGACAACACTATCACATTATAAACGACAATAAAAATGTATTATTGTACGGTGAGATATTGTACGCAAGCGTGCAATATCTCACTTATGCTGCTCTTTCACTTGAAACAATATTCTCAATGTATGTATTCAACTGTCTTTTTTTTTACTTATGGTAAGTGTGTATAGGTTATTACTTATCAAAAGTAGTTTTAAAACCAGGATTAGATGAGTTTTTTTATTACAAAAATACAAAATTTAACAGCAGCTATTTACAGTATGTGTTTTACCATTCTGTACTGGAATCCATATAATCAGTACTTTCTTCTGCTTCATTTTCTTCTGTGTTTACACTAACATTTACATCTTCTGTGGTGGCCTGATTTTCAATTGGAAAATTGTTTCTCATGTTGATTAAATTTTTAAATATTGTGGATGTATTTGGAGTTGGAGTTGTTGAGAAAAAAATATCGGCAATTTGTTTGTCTATGTTTTGATTAATATTTTCAATAGGTTTTAAAGTTGTTGTTATCAATTTAGGATTAATTGTGTTCATCAGTTCATTCAATTGACGAGTGAGATTTTCGTTAATAGTTTGGATTTGATTAAGGTTTAAGTAATAATAGAGATAGGCATTATTGACTTTAGTTTCCAATCCGCTAATAATTTGCGAGATATTTCTAAACCAACCATTGATTATTTGACTGGAATTCTGGCTATTTAAGTTTTCCACAATTGCCTTAATTTCACCAACGGAATTTGTAACTAAATCGCTTTGTTTGTTGAGTAAAGTTATTTTTCTGGTTATTTCTTCCATATTATGAAGTAGAATCTGAAAAAATACCTTTAATTAAGGATACAACGTTGATTGTGCTTTGCTTACATTTATATTTTTAGCTGATAGAGCATCATGCTGTTCGACCAAAATAGCTTCGACTAATGAGAATAAAGCGTTCAAGTGATCAATAACCTTTTGTAAATCAATTTCAAATTTCTTGTGATTACCAATCATTTTTTCATAGGATGTTACAATATTCGTATTAGCTTGGTACATAGTTTGAGTAATGTGTGTATCATGCTTTTCTATTAATTTTTCCAAATTTTTAATATCTTTCATTTCAATTGTTGTTCTGAAAATAAATTTTTTTATTCATTAATTTATTTCTAATAAAAATAATACTTTTGTTCGAAAGTTTCGATAAGTTTTTCTAAAATATCACTGATTTTAGATTCGATTTGTGACTCGTCCATTTGTAATCGGTAACAGCTGTCCATGAATGAGTTTTGCGCTGAAAAGACTTTTTCAAAGTTTGAGTCGATCTTGTCGCTGAGAATTTTAATTTTTGTTCCATCTAGAAACATAAAGCATTATTTTATAGAAAGTATATAGTCGTCTATCAAATCCTAAATGTTTTCATTAAAAGTAAAAAATAATGAGCGAAACTGAGGATTCATAATTTTATCGAGATTTTATAGTAGACGTAAAATATTTTATTTAAGTCATTATTTGTCAGATTCCATGAAAACACTAAAATTTTGTTTAAACAGATTGTATATGATTGCGGCAATTTCTGAAATATATCTAAATGTGTTGAAAAAATTGTCAAGGGATATAGATGACATTAAACTGTTGATCTGATACAGGGTGTTTTCAAAGAAGAAAAAAACGCGTCTATAGAGCAAGTTTTTTATAAGATGATTTAAGTTTTCTTTGTCCAAATTAAATAATTATGTACAGAATGAGCTAAATCAGTGACAGCATCAAAGCTGTCAAAAACAATTTTTTATATGATATTATATACTTTTTCTTTTCTAATTTCCATTAAGCTTGTTCTTCTACAAACGACAATTTATAATTATTCATAATCAGTTTATAATCATTTAGTTTTTTGTAAAATCACTATTAATTTTGTACAGGAACTGAGAGTTATTCATTTACTCGCATAATACTTGATATAACTTATAAAATCAAAATTCTAACACGTATCAATAAACAAAACAAGCCAAGATATTTTTAATAAAAAGTTGGAGATGTCAATATTATTTAATAATAATGGCAGAAAAGGAATCAGTGCCTATATAAGCATATGGGAGGGGAAAGGATGTTTAATAGGAAGGAGCGCTTATAGAATAATATTATCATTTTAAAGATAGCTTTGCAGAATTATGACCGGTAGATCAAATCAAGTTTTGTTTATCGATACATTATATTGTTAGAATTCGGATTTCATTAGGGAACTTCATAAGTGAAAATCGTATTAAGTCGGTATCTTGTACTGTTATGTTAAGTATATTTTACTGATAACATCTAAACAACGCTCTTAACTTGATTTACTAAATGATTAGTTCTCTTTCTTATATTTTACACGTTGATTATTGTGTTTGATTGATTTTGTTTACTTACCGGCTTTAGGTTGTTCTTTATTCGAAAGCTTTCCTATTTGCACCATCAAGACACGTAAGCTATTCTGAACTTCTAATTTGCTCGAATTTAGAATAGTTTCGAGAGTGGTTTGTTTTAATTTGAGTTCTCCTCCGGTCTTCCAGTTTTCTGAATTCATGTCGGCCACCTGAAAATTAGGGTTTTTATTATTATATACTGTCCTCTTGAGTAATGTTGAGTAGTTCCTTTAGTTGTAAACATTTTCTAGTCATTTTCTTGACAGTGTATCAAAGTTTACAAACATAAGGAAATGTTTATAGAGAAGATTTTTGATGGAAAAACCTTAGAGAATTGAACTCTGGCGAATAATTCTCAAGATATATCCGAAACCTTGAAGCAATGGCAATAGACTTCAATTAACTAGATAATCCTCGTATCGATGCAATAAACTATAGTTTGAGAAAAAAATCTCTATTTTTTTATTTTTATTTTTACGGCTACATTCTCTTATCTATGTATGAAAGATTCTTCTCCTTAACTTGAAAAATTAGTTTTGAGGTTAAGTATTATGCTGTCATCTATGGCATTTTACGTTTTTTTTTTTATTGACTTAAGTACATTCATGAGGAATGCATTTATAGTCTTGGATTGGATCATAGTCGTTTTTGACTTTTTTTGTCAGTTTGTTATATGTTGATAGTTTTGCAACTGCCAGTAGGTTATTTTCCGGGGAACAAGGTTTTTGTCATCAATTAACATTTATAAACATTGGGGAATTTTTTCTGCAATGTTTTTTAAAGTGCTAATGCTTACTTGCAAGTCTTAAAATGTTTTTTTCTCTTGGCCAGCTTATAAAAAAGGTTCATATTGTAGTTTTGTGATTTTTAATTATCTCTAGAGTCTGAGGATTTAAGTTTTATTTTGCTTTTCTAAGATTTTTTTGGCGTTTTTTTAATTTTTTCTAAACATTTTTGACAGTGATTGGTTTTCCCTTTTACTGGCTTCTGCGAGTCTTTTACGGTAATTCATAATTTTGTTCAGTGGTGTTTACCAATGTGTTATAACTTTTTTTATTACACGGTTTATTCTTATTTTTAAACCACTTTTAAAGTATTTTTCTGTTCTTTTGGTTTTTTTATGTATGTGTTGAATACTTTTTTGTAATATATACTTTATTTCCATTTTGTGTACATCATAGATCAAAACTTGAAGCAACCAACATAAATTCTACTAATGAAAACTTACTTTAACGGCGTATTCATTAAGTTCTCTTTTCAATTCTAATTTGAAGCTTTTTAGAATATGATGAGTTTCATTAACAGCTTCTAAACTATTCTCTAAGCCATTGCTGAGTTTGCTGAAGTCATTTGTTGTATTGGTATACAGATTTTGAAGAGCTTTGACTGTTTTATCGTTGTAATTTTGCATAAGCTGCATTTGTTCTTTGAAGGACACCTAGAAACAATAACATCTGGGTCATGTTAGATACAGCTATATAATGACTTACCTCAAAGTTTTCATTGGTATTATTAACAATATTTTCTTCCATTGTTACGCAGCTTGTTTTGAGATCATCAATGGCGGCAATAGCATCTGAAATTTCTATTTCTAAATCTTCATTTCTATGTGTTAGTCCTTCGTCCATTTTTTCTATTTTAATAATGGTTGTATCCAGTTTATTCTAAAATTCTAATAACTGTGCTTGTTTAAGTTTATTTATTTTTGAATCGCTTACCTGAATTCTTGTTGAACTCGCTTCAAATTTTCTGTCAAGATAGTTTAATCGATGACTCAGTCCTTCATATACGGCGTCAACTTTACGAATTAAGTTTGTTTTTGAGATATCGTCTTTAAAATTTTTTGTGCTTATATTTTCGGATATTTTGTCTAGATTGAGCATCATTAGTGTTTCTAATCGTACTATCTTTGCATCCAATGTTTCTAGACGCCGCTGATACAGTTCTAATTTTTCTTCCAGGGATGGAGCTAAATTCATAGAGTAGATGTTATCTAAGTTGCGTAATCTCTGTTCGATGGATTGTAAAATAGAATGAATATCCTGTAATTTTAAAGCGAATAACTTTCTAACAAATAAAGAAGGTGAAGAGAAAATGACGCAAATGATTACACAATTTGTTTATGTTTTCCATTTTATATAAAATAATCTTAGGATAGGTATATAACAAACTTCTACATTTTAGAACATACAAAAATTAAGTTTCTGTCTTTTGACTTTTTTACATTATTATGTTTCCACACGAGGACGTTTATAAATAAATAAATAAATACTTAAATAAATAAATAAACAAATAAACCGTTAATCTTTACTCAATTTCTTTTTTTAATCACGTAACACATCAGACTTTATAGTAGTCTCTACGATGTTTTGTTTCTTCTAACGTCTTTCATTGAGCTTTCTGGCTTTATGCTTTCATATCTCGCGATTTTTTTAAATTCTGTTTTTTGCAGGAGTGGTGTGATTTGTTGGAAAATTGGTTTTCTAGTGTCTACTAGTTATTATTCTTCTGTATAACAGATCAAGTTTTATGTTTTATTGCAATCACATTTTGGTTTTGTTATGGTAAAGTTTTTCTGGCTATTTTTGGCTTTTATTTATTTACAGACTAATAGACTGTTCTCACTTTTTTTATCAATTTGTTTTTAATTTTTTTTTTTTTTTGAAACTAATAATTGTACATCTATTCTCAATATGTATTCCAATGAAAGTGTATTATGTTTTATAATATTGGACATTCAAACTGGACGTTTTGAATTTGTCAAAATGTTGGATATTGAAATTTGTCACGTCAGACGATGTCATCTTATAATTATCATTGAAGAAAAACGATTCACTATTTAGAACGGGGAATTCAGCAAAATTATAAATAGTAAAGGTCTCGTGTTGGAAATAAACCAAAATGTGCATCGCTATTTAAGAAAACAAAAATTATTTTTATTACTATTATTATTTAATTTGGCAATAAAATTATTTAGTTTCTAAGGCTGTAGATGAAAACAAATCACGTATTGTTTACAGTAGTTCTGGAGTCTCGAACGTTCTGAAAGTCTGAAAACTTGGGGTGAGAAATGTGAATTTTTAAATGGACAAATACGAATATTTTTGTAGAGCTGGAACTGCGAATTCGGGGGATTCAATATTCCTAATGGAAATATAAGCCCTGAACTCGGAGCAACCGGAAGAAATATTTCCGCTGGGATATCAAATCCTGATAAAATTCATAACGACATATCTCTAAGCTACCCAATAGAAATCGTAATTTGTGGAAATGCTTAAGCAATGAGAGTTGGTTTTTCATGCACACGTTGTAATAATTAATGTTTACCATGAAAGATATCATTCACTATTGATTTTTATTCGCGCACTATGTTCAAATATTTATTTTTCTGATCTACTTCTGCTATAGTTTTCTATACCTATATTACATATGCGTGAACGAAAGTGGTGAAAACTTAAAATTTTGTGTTTATTAACATTATAAAAAATTTCGATAATTAATTTAGTCACATTATTTAATATCTGAAAAACCGATCAGCTTTAACAGATGCCTTAGAGGAAATAATTGAAAAAATTTAAGTATTTTTCAAAATGATCAGATTAATTTGGTTTAAGTCTTTTGATTTTACGGTGATTTGTGCGGTGAGCTTGTATCGTAGAAAGGCTTAAAGATTGGTAAAAAAAATTTGAAATTTTTTGTAAGAGAACAAGAAAAATAATAAATTGCTGTAAACAACCGGGTAAAAGCTGTTTGATAAATTGTCAGATACAGATAGATATGTGGTTCTGTTGTAACAGTAGTCAATTTTATATAAGTTACTGACGATTTCGGAAAAAAATATTTAGGTATAGGAAATTAATGTTGAAGTGACGCGTATATTAAACACAAAATGCAAAAATGCATTTTTGCAAAATTTAAAATTTTGGTGCGATTTTATTCTAAATGCATTTTTTGATTAGGGAATTCTCTGTTTGATTGGTTTTAAATTTTTGACACAACGGATTAACATAAAATTTTTAATTTTGGTAATTATTTCCCCAAGTTAGCATCTTCACAAGGTGATTCAAGCCTTCTATATTTTAATCCAAAAGATGTTTTATTTAAAAATAGAATTGATTACTCAAAAAATTTTTAGAATATATAGAAATAATTAAAAAAATTATGAAAATTATATTCTTGCAAAGCTCAAAATTAAAAATCACCTAAAGCTGGCAACGACATGAGTTTTACGAATATCGAATTAGATTCAGGTTGTTTGGTTTGATCAGTCACGTGTAATTAACATGATTAAAAGTTTTTATTTTGAAAGTTTGTCTAACAAGCCAGCGTAGCAAATGAATGGTGGAAATTATTTAGCTTTTCTGCACAGTGCAGCAATTTTCTACGACATGAAATTGGAAGATTAAAATGTTTCACTCAGGATATAAATGTAGTCGCAGAAACGCAGATGATTTTCTTGAGCTAGCTTTGTAAATATTACCCTAGTGAGTCTTTTACAGTAATAGAGACAAAATACGTAATGTATAACCACTAATAGCCAGACTTGTTGTGTTTAATTATTTGGTGAACGAAACATGCAAATTTATTTTTAGAGTTTAAGCCCTGAATGAAGAGGCGATACTATCTGGAAATTGGGGTGTTTTAACGAAGGAAATTCTAATACTAACTTTAGAGCACCACCATGCATGCTGTTCAAAGTATTTAGAGACGCTTTAGTAATAAAAATATTGTAGTTTTTGAGGCTTAATTAGGTTATGTTTACTGTTTAAAATTCAGGGTTGCCTTATCGCATTTTTGATATTAAACTTTTTTGGAATTTGTTCAAAAAGTTTGAAAGTTTCTATCAATGATGAATAATAATTCTCATCCGACAAAATGGTTGTTTATTTATTTTACTAACGCGTTTTATTTTATTTCATTGTTATAAGATTGTTATATGATATATAAGATTCGTAATACTTACTTTAAAGAACCATACCATGTCAGGAAATTAAAAATTGGAATTGATCGCCCATTTCAAGTTAATAAGGATTAAAATTTATTTTTTTGACGAAATTTGTTGGATTTATGGTGACATCTTTTAAAGATGCGCGGCTGAGTAGATAAAGATCTCCAACTACTAGTCATAAATCATAACCCGCAATCCATTTGAGAGTGAATTTCAATATTTTTGCTCTCAACTGTTTGCTGAGGTCTGAACTTCTGATAGTGCTCTCAGAGCCGTAAAAAAATTTTAACTCATATGGTGACGGCATCATATGACATACTTCAGCGTCAAACTTATTTGAACGTTCAATGTTTACATTTTTTTGGCGAAAAAAAGTAGTAGGAAAACAGTAATTTTTACGTGTACAAGAGATATTCTTATTAATTGATTATTATAGTTTTTAAGATGCTTATTTATATAAATTACAATTTACACCGGACAGATGCTTATGAAATTAACAAAAGAACCAATTCTATTCTTGTTCTTCTAGGAAACCAGAATTTAGACTAAAATTTAAAAATCTGTACCTTTTTCCTAAATAATGATAATTTTATAAGCTGGACAACAAGAATTTTCCTCCGCTTGCCAAGAGTAGTATTTAAACAGTAATTTTAAACAACTTCTATGTGTGCAAGAGGCATTCTTATTAATTGATTATTATAGCTTATATATTAGATAATAGCTTATTGATTAGATTATAGCACAAAACTATTTTAATGTTTAATTTTACACAAATTCTTGTTTTTAATTTCACATGGACTGGTCTTTTATAAAGTAGGTTCTTTTTGTTTTGGGATTTCAGTCTCTAATGCCCCGCACGTGACACAATGCGCTCGACGTCGTCGAATTATATTAACACCCCAATCAAAGGCTTTATTGCTTTTGTTTTCACCTTAACAAAAATCTCAGACAGTAGACATTTTTATGAAACAAAGAAGTGAGATCGGGTGTAAAATTAGTAACCCTGTGAAAATACTAGAAATGTTTGAAAAATTTTAAGATTCTTATAGAAATTTTAATATCATTCTTTAAATGGTAATAATACTGAATTTTTCCAGAATTAAATTGCAAACATTTTTGCGTTGCTTTTTTGCAGCAGTAAATACATTATGATGAAAAAAAGATTGTTAAACAATTAAAGAAAAGTTATGGTTTCTTAAGGAGTAAATCAAATTTTGAGCTAGAAAACTTACTTTACTTATCTGTGTATCTTTTCTGTGTTTTTCACGAAAATTATTAGTATTTAATTGTAAAAATGAAAATTATCTTTTGTTATTATTAAAGCAATCAGTGCCAAGGATTCGTTTACTTAGTTACAAAATTAAAACATTCCAATAAGTAAATAATTTGCGAAAAAGCTTTTGGTATCAGAAGCGGTGTCAGCTAGCTACCTATAGAGTCTACAGCAAAGCATGAGCAAAAAACAGAACGAGACAAAAACGGAATTAAAAAACCAAAAAAAAAAAATGTAAATAATTTTGAGTCGACGTCATACAAACAGGCTAGTCATTTTTATCTCCTGATTCTCTATAATAACAAGTATCAGGTTTTTTATATATTTTTTTAAGCATTAATCTATATACGAAAGCCTAATATGTGCTTGTTAGGTTTGTTTGTTTATTTGGCGCCGACTCAAAATGATTTACAAATTTATTTTAGTCTAAGACTTCGATTTTTTTTTGGTAAGAACTTTTAATTTTTTTTGTGAAAAAAAAACTACCACGCTTAAATTTCACAACTCGCAACTCGCTTAATATTCATGTAAATATTTGATTCGAGTAAAAACCGGTTTAGAAGTGAGGAGTACAAGAACAATGTTATAAATTTCTATCAAATACACGAAACGTATTTCTTGGTTTTGCGTGAGTAGACTGCTGAATTTTCATATTATAATGTAATTTGGAAAAGCTAAAAAAAGCACACGCTTAGTATGACTGCATCTCGAGCAGGGTATGTAACTTGGTATGTATATGTGTATATTTAATCTTTTGAAATGTCAATTATATAATTTTGTCAGAAAAACGTTATAGAATACCTTTTGTCTCTATTATGGAATCAGGTTCAAGATACAAAGTTTTCTGAAACAACATCTGAAGATTTTTTTAGATTACGCCAACTACAAGCAGGCTAAAATTGACTCCTAGATTGAATTCCATTGCTCGTTTAATATAAAGCGTGCAAAAAAGAATAAACCTATTATTAATACAATTTGAAGAAGTACGTAAAATGGCAACCTACAGCTTTGATTGATAATTCTTCAGCAAACAAGTTATCGAAAGTACTTTTGGTGGAAATGAATGGTTTAAAATAAATAAATTGTATCATATAATGTAATAAAGTGTGACTGAAGTGAGCAACGGTAATTTCCAATTTTTGTGTAAATAATTATGCTATTATGGGTTGAGCCCATTTAATTAACGGACGTTAGTGGCTTGTTAATGTCTTCTCGTGGTGGTACATAATGCTTTTATTAATAGTCAAGTTTCAGGCGTTATGTTCGCTTTTCTACAGCTTAATGTATCTTTGATCTCTCTCTCAAAAAGATAAAAATTGTGAATTCAGCGAAATTGCTTTCAGTCTCTCACATTTGTTTCTAAAGATGCAAATTAATATTTGAATTTCTAAAAGCGCTATGTTTGTTTCAAAGTCAATGACAAATATTGACCGAGGGATGATAAATACGACAATAGAAATAATTGGCGCCGTGGGTGTTGGAGTTTATGTTATAATAAACGTGTATTTACATCAGTAATAGTTTTAGGTCAAATACTTGCCCTTAGGGAGTGCATCTTTTGAAATTTTCCGACACTGGACTATTAAGATACTAGAAGGTAAACTAAAGTGAGGAAATGTGTATAGACGGTAAATTAAGCCTATATCATTAAAATTTTATTCAAACATAAATTATCTACACAAGACAAAGTGCCTTGGAGGTTATGTGCTTATTGCATTTGATCAGTGAGAACTTGATATCATGATTAATTCACATACACTTTAAATCCGATTAAATAATCTTTCTAAAAACAATTTGGTCACACTTTTTTCGCAGCATAGGATAACAAACCTATAATCCTGGGCAAGAGAGTTCCAGAGTTTTGGATAAGACTTTATCTGTGACGATACCACTAGGTTTCCACATTATGCATTAATACATATTTGAAAATATCAGATTTTTTAGTATTCAAACAGTTTTGGTAGTTATTTGTACTACTAATTTTGTCACTCGGGAATTCGACTGATTTAGTTTTTTCAAATTCAAAAAAGTTTGTATAGCCGTTTAAAATTATCAGTTTTGTTCTGGTTGATAAATGGATATAAGCGACTTTCACAGGTTTAATCTAGTCAAAATTTGATAATATTTTTTTTTATAATATTAGAGAAATATTATAATCATGAAAAATTGGTAAAACACCTAATTCAACGTTATGT
This sequence comes from Lagria hirta, assembly GCA_947359425.1. Taxonomy (NCBI): domain Eukaryota; kingdom Metazoa; phylum Arthropoda; class Insecta; order Coleoptera; family Tenebrionidae; genus Lagria; species Lagria hirta. The sequence goes on from OX375794.1 coordinate 13,773,622, forward strand.
TGTTTAGCCTCAGAGGGGGCCCCAAAAATTTTCATCAATTGAGCAGCTATCAATAATTTTTTTACCATTAAAATTGTTATATAATTTTTTTACAATTAAAGCATTAAGGTATTCTAAGGCATTTTTAGATATTTTAGAATTTGTACAGTCACATTAACAAAAAATATATTTGTGGCATATTTACACTAACAAGCTTAAGCCGCTTTAGCGAGACTTAAACTAAAGTTATGTTAAAATTCCAGTTTTTTTTTATGAAGAGGCTAACACTGCTAGCAAAATATATGTGAGTAATTAAAATTTAAGTCTTGATGAAAGCGCTAAAGCTTTGTTTTATTTTTCATTGCATCAAGCGTTCCAAACCAAACACAAAAAAGTTGAATGAATCAGGAGTAATATGAAAATAAATTGAATTCATATTCTAAAATAACTTGTGAGATTTTAAGCTAATATAATTTTTTTAATCTAAAATGTTTTGTTTGTTTTTACCACAAACGTGGTTATAATAAAATTTAATACTGTCTTCAAAATGAATGCAGAAGCAGTAAAAAATCTGGGTAGATAAGCCAGTAGAGATATAAATGTTGTGTGAAAAAACAAATTAAAGTTAATATGACAATAAAAAAAGAATAAGAAAAAACAAAATAATCTTAGAGCAAGAGTGTACAGAGAGTTTCAGTGAGGAGTTGACGATAGGTGTTGTGAAGCCAAACTGTTTGATTTTATATTTTGGTCTTAATCTTTGCTTAGTTTTAGTTTGCTTTCAATTTTTGTAAATCAAGTAAACGTTTACAATAAAATTGAACTGAACAAAAACATTCTTGGTTCAAGATAAAGTATCTTTTTTGTTCACACTACTACCTTGTTTCAATTTTATGCACTATTGAATAAAAAAAAACTATTTTATTTGATTTAAAGCGTCTACTACTAAGCCGGGGCATTTTTATCATTTCAATAACATAGCTATAAATTTAAAAAGAAAATTTAAACCATTTCAAGAATGTTTTGCAATTTTATTTTTGTTCTAATTACCGTTAACAAAATAATTTTCAAAATATTTTTTATCTACATGTTTAGTCGGAAATCCAATAATTAATTATACTATGTATTTTGCTTAAATAAATTATATATATTGATAGTGTTCTTTACTTACACGATCTACGATCTAAATATATCTGCTTTTCAATGTATTTATGTCTTAAATTCTGTAAATTTTGACCTGGAGATGGCCTAAATAAAGAATGAAGTTGTAGTCTAAGTATTATTTCAATTATTTGCTAGTTCGTACATAAACAATATTAATAATAATATCAACTAGCAATGGTTAACCTCTTTAATTGTTTTGTTATTAATAACATTATCTTTTTTTTCCTTTTTCCTTAGTTTTTCTCGTTTATAAAATGAAGCAAAAATGAATTTGAATATACTCAAATAAGAAATTTGACGTAGGTTTTAAAAAAAAAACTGATACTTTAGAAAAACTAAAGCTTTGTGGAACACGGGACTTAAAATATCAAAAATGTCTAAAAAAAGATTCAACAAAGTTAGAACAACCAACATTTGAAATCCAAGCATGAATTTGTCAAAGTGAAAAACAGCTAATTAAGTTTGACGTTTTTTTATTGTCTCTTATATACTCGTATTTCACTTAGACTGTTTTATTTGATGGCCTAGCAGTACTCTGCAAACATTTGAGGTCTATTGATAAAATATTCTGAGAAAAGCGCTCTCTATGCTAGTTTCTCACGTGTAATTTTTGACATCAACAATTTTAAAAATTATTATTTTTACATTTGACGACAAAGTGTGGAATGGCATTCACAGCGCTTGCCTGATAATAGATTTTGATTTTTCAAGAAAAATATTTTTTTTTGAAATAGAGTTAGGATTTAAAACCACTTATAATATTATTTAAAATTACGAACATAATAAGATCTAGCTAGTTTTATAAATGTCAGAGATCCACTGTTGACTAATGTTATTACATTTATTGTATATTTTTGTATATTTTTGAGTTTTCGCTAGAAGTATTAATAGTTTGTATTAAAATAACAGTTTTCTAGAATTTGTCGAACATTGTAAATTCATTTTTCAAAATGTGAAAGAATAATTAAGTATTTGTTTTTGTTACATTTTCTGTGCATTATATATCTATCATAAACAGTTTTCAATAAGCATATAGATTAAATTCCAAATTGGGGCAAATCAACTAAATATTGGTTTTTGACTAGGTTTTTTTTTGAGTAATTTTATAAAATTTTGCTAAGCAAATTGGAACGGTTAACGTTGTTTTTCTAAATGAACATCTGTATTTTTCTAATATTTTTTCCGTTAGAATATTTTTTTGTCTTTGCCGACATGTACAGTACTGACATTTGTTTAATTTTTTTTGAAAAGTTAACTTGTCACCAGGACAAAAATTTAGAGAATTGTTGTTGAACAGTATTATTAAATTACTACATTTATTATACAGACTGTCATCAAAAGAAAAACGAGTCTATAGGTCGCTTATCTATTGGTTGATTTTAATTATTTATACATCAATTTAGATGGTTATAAATAGGCCACAAAACGGTCTAATAAAATCTCGTATCTTTAAGGCTGAACTGTCAAAAATATTTTTTTAAATTAGAACTTATACTTTTTTTTGGTAATTTTAATAGGGATTTTTATAACTTATACTTTTCTTTGGTAATTTTAATAGGGATTTTTATTCTGAAATTAATAATGTATTACAACTATAGGCTTACATAATAAAAAAAAATTAAATTTATTAGTACTAATTAGCATTATGAAAAAAAATAACACTAGCTTTGAAAATAAATGATCGACAAGCTAAAATCATAAAAAATAAATGACCGCAAAGATGCCGTCAGTGCCTAGCGCAAAATGGAACGCAGTTTAAGCATAGTTGTGATACATTGTTGTTTCATAACAAAAAGCTCTTATCAGAATTACCAAAGAAAAATATAATAAATGTTGGAACTTAAAAAAAAATTTGACAGTTCAGTCTTAAAGTCTAGACGTGATTTTATTAGACCGTTTTGTGGCCTATTTACAACCATTTACTTTGTTGTATAAATAATTAAAATCGGTCAATAGATAGGCACTCATCTTTTTTTTTTTGGAGACTGTATAATAATATTCTTCTCCAATTATAGCATAATATGATGAATAGTTTGTATTTCAGTTATTTTATTAATTAGCCGAATATTGTAAGCTCTTGTTTTTCAAAATGTGAAGAATCAATGCAGTGTTTATGTTTATTACATTTATTTAATTTACATTATCATCTGTACCATAAATAGTATTTGATAAGCATGTAAATTCATGGAAAACCAATTAAATATTGGTTTTTGATTAGGTTCTTGTTTGAGTAATTTTACAAAATTTTGGTAATTTTAATGCCAAATGAAAATGGGATAACAAGTTAATGTTACTCAAAATAACTTTTTGAATACATTTTTATCAAATTTTTATTTTTTTTCGAATTTTTATTTATTTTTGAATAAAAATGTGATTAGTAAATTTCTAATAGTTTAAAAAAAATGGTCAAAAACGAAAAATATTTTGATGTCGCTAAGAATATAATTATATCTGGTGACAGATTTAAAAATTGTGGAAAAAGTAAAAATAAGTAAATACCTGTCGATGTACAGCCACTTGAAATGTCTTGGCAATGTCATTTTGAGTTGGAATCGCAAAAGTAGCGCACACACAAAAAATGATCGCAATCACTAAAGAGGTCCACCACATGATGCTGCAATAATAGTATGATCTGGTATGATCTCTTTGAGGAAGCCGTTTGTTGCGGTAGGTTGTTTGGCCAACCCAAGTCTGTGTCGAATACAGTCTGCTCCTTATTTAAAAACTAAGCCAAAGTCAATCCAAAGATCTTTTTCAATGTTATGTTTACAGACATTAAGCTCCTCGAATCAGTTTCACTATTTTTTTAACTTCACTTTTAATTGAACTCGTCATAAGGCAGGAAGGAACATCATGCTACAACATCAGACTGGATTCCAAAAAGAAATTCTTTTTGTGGTGGTCCTCTTTGGTATTTATTTTACAATTGGATGACAATCATTACAAGGCTATGTTATCTATCTGGTTGACGTTTGCTTTGTCTAATCTAAATAAATAGGGTACTATTCAAGTGCTGTTGCAGGTTCTAAGAAATGTCTTTGTTTACTAAACATCCCTTTTTACGAGACGATCTGTCATTCACCTAAGGGTGATATTTATATATCAAATTGCTGGTTGGTAATTTTATTATTATTATTTAAAAGATTTAGGTTTAATGCTTAGGGATGAGTAAAAACTGTAATTTATTGATATAAAATCGTATACCTAATCAGAATATTAATATCGATACAAATGATAAATTGGAAAAAAAGGGAATAAATTTAATTGATGAAAATTCGATTATTTGATTGATTGAACTACTGTAGTTTAATACTGGATAAATAATTAAAACCGCTATTAACAATATAGTGTGGAAAGTTGAATTTTTCAGTGCGAAATGTATGTTTAAATTTCATTAAGTTGAGTGCTGCAAAAGCTTTGCTGAATTTTTTCGCCAGCGCAACGTTAGAAATTTTATTTTAAAATTTAAAGTTTTTTTATATTTATAGTTTGCGCGTCTCAGCTTTCTACATATGTAATATAGTTACGTTCATGCTCTTAACATGTCAACTAATTATCAATTAATATTACAATATTTACTTTTCTTACATAAGTGCGCCTTAGTGTCACTGAAATTTAAATGTAAATAGCAAAAGCAACTCAACTAGCGAATTCTAAGAATTAAGCAAAAAAAAAACACTGAAACGAGATTTAGTTTAAATACTATTACCTAATGCCACAGAATTTTTTTTAATCATTTGTAAACTATCAATTTCTAATTAATTATTATAATAATTAATCAGAGTTGTTCTAAGCCGTTTGAGTAAAAGTGAGAAATCAACAAATAAAAGGAAATTAAAAGAAAAATTAGTGAAAACTTAATAATTAAAATAAATTGATTTTTTTAATGAGAAGTCACGTTCCAGACAATTATTTTTAAATGGCATTGTCAACATTGAAACTGTTTGATAATTGCTTATAAAACAATCAATTTCAGAATAACTGCCCAGTTTATGTCAGCCGGACTATATTTTTTGGAGAAACTAGAATTATAGAGCAATAAACACTATTATACAGGGTGTATGGTAAAAAAGGTTCTGATATATTTATGATTTGATTTTAATAAGCTTAACTAGAATTTAAATTCAGTGTTATAAAATGGGTTTAAGTTTGATTTTTGACAGAACTTTAATGTCAAACCACTTTGTTTTTCAAAATGGATGTTTTTATTTTTTTTTTTTGTAGAGATTTTTTCTGGCTTTAACGATATATGAAATTTTATGAAAAATATTACTGTTATACAGTAATATAATTGCTTACGCTTATAATAAATCAGTCTTATTGCATTCGAAATATGCTTATACAATGTCCGTCAGATAATTCTTATTTAATTGTTAAATCGATATAACTTTAATATGAAAATTATTGACACTTAACGTTTTCGGGGTTGCAGTTGTTTTTAAAGGTTTATTTAAAGTTTCTATTTTGTTTAGCAAAAAGAGTAAGAGAATTTTGTTTAAGTTGATTTTAGATATATACCGCTAAAAAAGGTAGGTGTCTATATAACTGTCAAAAAAAGACATAGAATTTCTGTCTAAAACTAAAATAAGTCAAATTATTTTTGGAATTTTTTTCTAATTATTTAATTGCTCTTTTGAATTCCAAAAATGGGACACAAATAACAACTTTTATAGGCAATATAAAAAAATAAAACCAGGGAATTTAATAAAAAAAAGCGGGTAAGAGAAGTGGGTAGAGACAGGAAAATGCATAAAGAAAAAAGTTATTTAAATAAACAATACGGTAACAGCAAAAAAAGATTGGAAATAGTTTAAAAAAAAAAGTTTGAGCGGTTGAGCAACAAAAAAAGAGAAAAAGGTTACAAAAATTGATTTTTTTTAAACAATCAGAGAAAAAAGTTACAAAAACACTATTTTATTGTTTGTAAGCAAGGAGTGATGATGAAGCATAGGGGAGACCTTGATGTAGGTAAAGATTGAAAGGAAAATATATATATATGTCAAAAACGTAGTGATTGAAATTGTTTGGAAAAACTAGAAGTACACTATTTGATAGGAGGAATTTCAATAACATCCAAGGCTTAACATTTTAATGAATTACGGTTGTTTTATTATACAATTTTATGAACATTGATTGCTAGGTGATCTGCAGTTCAAACAAATATGTTAGTTATCTTGTGTGTATAGATTAAAATTATCTTTAACTCTATATCAAATAATATATACTGCATATCATCGATTCGGTATTACGTACTACCAAAAATCGTAAACGAATGGTTCACTCTGACGACGCTACCGCCGTTGCCGTCTTTGCCAGCCACGGCTATAAAATAAATGTACTAAATATTTTTTTGTTGAGCGGATTTTTTATTTTATTTGTGACAAAACGCATCGAAATTAGTAGTAACTCGCTACGGGTTCATTCAAAAGCTTAAGTTTGACTTAACCTTTTTTTTTTAGAGATCAGATTTTTTGACGTTTGTTAGAGGAAAACGCTTATAAAACGCACTTAAATTAAATTTTATTTTTTGTAACTACTTACCGAAGAGTTAAACATTTTTGGGTTTTCTAATGTGTTTTAATTATCACACCCTAAGTAAGAAAGACTACTTACTGGTCTGATGAAGAAGACTTGAGAAAAAATTTAGAGCTGATTTATTCGAAAACGATATAAAATTGTTTATTCATTTTGCAAATCTATCGACCAGAAAATTTGACACTCAAAACTACAATCATAAATTAAAAAAGACTTTTATTTAGGCTAGTACTCAGCTACCTGGATGGTTTTATTCAAAAACCAAGGCACGATCCTTTGGATTAATCTTTTTCATCTTTGTTGTCTGTCTATCTCATATAAAATTTACTACCGGGTATATCTCGAACGTTCCTACTATACCTATTGTATAAACAGAAACACTATATTTTGTGATCTGCGGTGTTCATTCGTATTAATTATTACTTAATACGAATTTTTTGGTTTGTTTTGCGGCCAATGTTGCTTTTTTTTAAGCGAAAACAAATTTTTATTGAACTTATTAGATTTTGTTCAAAAAAATAAAACTGATATATATTTTCATAACATAGTAATTAAACTATACAGGTTTCAATGCTATAATATAGTACAAGTTTTTATCTTTATTAAAAATTGCATAGCTACCTCAGGTGAAATTAATAAATTATTTTTGGAAATTGTTCAAAAAAATTGTTTTTTTGTAGTTTTATGTTCATTGTTGGTTATCGTTTTTTGCATGGGATCATGGGTGTTGGACGAATTAAGCCGACGATTAATATTGTTTTAGTGCTGACGTTTTAGTTTTGGGATTCATTAATCCCTTAATCTAAACACTAAAGCTTGGAAGTCGATGGAATTGTGGGTGTGTAGTTGCTGTGAGCAGTTACTAGTAAATAGATTGTTGTGAAATTTAAAACGAGGAGAAGTTTATTACTTTAGATGCAAATAGTGGCAGTATGGTGATTGTTGACACTAGAACACTAATAACCGCTTGCTTAATTTATCCTACACTCATTAATTTTTCAAAATATTGTTATTTGTGCCCAAAAATATTGAAAAAACCGAATTTTGTCAATTTTTTTATATTATTGTTTTTTACATCTAAACGTCACTAATGATTAATAAAATGAATAGTAGAGTTGGATTGCTGTAAGAAAGAGCCCGGTGATTAATTGTCATTGAATGCGCAGTGGTTTGTTTACGTTCGGTTGCTAAGTAACGGCAGGATTTCATCGCATTCATTGGCGTAGGTATAAAGCTCGCGCATCTAACGATGATTCACCGGTCGCTTTCTTACGGCAATCCAACTCTATCAAACGGCTTCGTTATCAAACTGTTCATTTTTGAGTTATGATTAATTTTTGCATTAACATTTGCATAACAGTGGGGATAATTTATGGCTCTATTGGTCATGGATCTGAAGTCTCATAATATTAAAAAGTTTTTTTTTAATTTTGTAAGTAGAGGGTCTAGCATTATCATAATTAGGTCAAGTTGTAACTTATTATTCATCTTCCAAAAAATCTCCTAAATTAAGCACAATATCAGAGAAGACTTCAAAATTGGACCTGATTAATTAATCAATCTGGCTTTTTCGCATAATGTCTTTCATTCAATGGAAAATAATCTATGCAAAAAATGGAAATCAAACTATTTTGAAAGGTTATTTGTCACTGTCCAAATACGATCTCGCCCTCTGTTCAGATTTTCAAAAGCTCATCCAAATGCTTATTTGTCTTGACTCAGTTAAGTTTTGAAACGAAGATTTAAGAAGTTATGTCATTTTCAAAACATATAACTAAGCCGTCAGGTTTACGCTCATGTTGCATTTTATTTAAGTTTAATAAGAAATTTTTATATTAAATTGAGCTGTTTTTTCTCATGTTACATGGTTTTACCTGGATGATCGCTTGCAAAATCTAAATAAATACATAGTAGATAGTTTATTGTTAGGAATTAGTTCTTTATTTTTGTGCAATGTATAGAGATCTGCTTATTTAAAAAAAAAGTTGCTAAATACTGCTAAAAATCCTTAACGCATGCGAATAAAAAAAAATTGTTCGCCAGATAAATTATATTACATAACGAGAATAGTAAAGAGTGTTTCACGTATAAGAGGATATGTTAAATATGAGCGACTTAAGCTCGAGCTATGTAAATTCACGCGTACGTTCTTGCGTTTACAATTTGAGAAATGTGCTTTTTCTACGGGGTGCTTTTTCTTTTATTATTATTATTTTATAATACCGTCTCATTTTGTAGCAAAAAGCCAATTCATTATTTTTTCCAGTAACTTACTAAAAAACTTTTATTTTGGCTGTAAATAGCCTTATCTGGCAACACAGTCAGCGATCAGAAATGTGATTCCACTTTGATATTATAGTTCATCGGGTATAGTCACTTACAATTATTGAAAAGCTTTAGACACTTTTTGAAAGGCTACAATAACTAAAAGACTGCATTTTAAAGAAAGTGTAACACAAACATTGCTTGTTTTTGACATTTAACTGCGATACAATAAGATAACGTGTTAAGCTCTCTTTGTAACCTCAGTGTCAAATACAGAAAAGACAAAGTATTCTTATTTAACTGGGTATACTTGTACAATGTGTGTCTGTCAGCATATTTTGTGTGGCAATTAGTATTTATATTTCTTCAAATATACATCGCATTTAACTGCACCTATAAATAACATATCTTAAACTCGATAACCCATAAAGTTCAGCACAAAACTGTAAATCTTTTATGTTTTTGTATATCCAAAATAAATTTTTTCTGGTTTTTATTGGCAATGTAAGAGGTGGTATTTTTTTTGTAATAAAAATAGGGAAATGTTTTAAAACTTTAGCCGAACGCTGTATTGTCTCTACAAATAAAAATGGTTAGGCGAAGTTTTGAAAGCCGTGTTGCATTAAACTCTAAAGTTTTATCATAGCGATTCAAATGAAGCTGTTTATTTTAGGTAAAGTTAAAATCAATTGAGGCGTAAGAATATTTTGCACTTTGTACGAAAGAAATTCGTACTAGATAGAACAAATCGATACGAAAGAATTCGGTTAATTATCCAAGGCATGAGTGGACATTTGCTAAATTCTTGGTCGTTCACCCAACTTTGGTCGCTGCTATCAAGTTAATAGTATAAAATGATTGTCAAATTTATCTTTTGATTAATCTAATTTAAATGTTTTTTACATATCAGAAGTGCATTGTTCTATTGATTGGTTTTGAGGACAACGTGCTTAGTTAGCTGTAATCCTGCATTTTACTAAAAGGGTTGTTTTTTCTTGAGAATGGGACCACCCCAGACTTCACATTCTTGGGTTTTTACAATTAAGCTACCAAAAACTAAATTATTATTATCTGATTAAGATAAACTTGCCAATCCAATCATAATTTGAAAGTCATCAATATCACATACATAAATTGTTGCAATAGGCCCATATTGCGACAAATCAAATAAGAGCGAGTAAAAATTGTACAAGCTTAATGTCTCATATAAAACGGTCAACTTTTCCAAGCAGTTTGACATCGTATTTGACATTACAGCCGTCCATGCAATCCAAGGTGCTCGTTTGTCCGTGCGACCAATTGACTACTTCCTTGGAGAGCTTTAATTTTTGATAAGGTACCGAACAATACAGTCATAAACCATTATCAACTTCTTCAAAAAGTTTTATATAGGATATTAGGCTCGTAAAAATGTTACTAGCTCTTGGTCTATTTGGTGTGTCACACTATAATCGACGCTAGAGAGAACAACACAGTCAAAAGTAATAAGGGTTACAGTGCTTTTTAATTAAAAAATACTCCGAAACAGAATTCGTAAAACTCAAAGTGGAACTGTGTATGCATTCTTGGATGAAACTGGAATCTCGAATTATTTGTTTTACGACGCAAAACCCTTTTTTATAATAAATACAGTTGTGGGAAAAATTTTTTTGTCAACGGTTTTTATTATGAATTGTCATTACTAACATCTGTCATTTGATGTTAGTAATTTAAAAAAAACATGAAAATGTTTCAAATACTCTAAGTAACTATGTTCTATGTAAATGCTTTAGGTATCTATTTATAAATTTGAGCCAAATGTTTATTTATCAAAGTTGTTTATAATCGCAAATAAGCTTAAATACAAATGTTAAAGTAGAACTTTTGACCATAGAATAATAATAAGAATTTCATGACTTTCATTAACGACCAATCAGACACTGAGATTTCCATGGTAACCGCAATATTATCCCGGATTTTTTCTTCTTTACCCAGCATCACTGAAGTTAATAAGTCATTATTTTTTAGAACAAGGAAAATCTACACTTGAACGACAATTTTGGAACATTTTTCCACTCATCATTAATAAGCGGAATAATTCTTGGTTTGTTTTAATATTTAATTTGTGGTTGTTAATGTGCAACAGAATAAACTTACTCCATTTCGATGTTCACAGTTTCAAATTTTATGTTGTACTTTTTTTTAAACTCTCGGCAGCGTCGTGGGATTCTCTACCCTAATCCCATTCGTTCATATATTATTTCCCTTATTTTTTTTTGGTATTTTAAGAACAGGTAATTTGTCTTCGTGTTTCGCTCAAAGTAATTACTATGTTTTTGAAATACCCCCAAAGAAACTTTCGGAAACAATATAATAATATATGCACTTATGGTATTGTATGTGATAATTTTATTCATGTTTGAAATTGTTGTCAATTAATTTGAGAGTCATTTTGAGGGACGTAAGATTGGTTAGCAATTAGGAGTTTTTTTAAAGCATGGATTCAATGCCTTATCTCTATTAGATGGAATTTTTTAATAAGGTGAATGACAGTGAATGCGATGGAATCCTAATTAATTTTCAACAAATAGCTAGGCACATATTTTTTTATACAAACCTAATTTCAGCTCTAAAACACATTCTGTTTTTCGAACACAATGCCTTTAATGAAAGTTCAGGTTGAACAATGTTAGAGCTCGAGGAAATGGAGGGTTTCAACTTTGCAATTTCAACAATTTGCGCGGCAAAGTTGGGAAATTATGATAATTTTCGTTCTAACCCTACGTAAATCTTATAATATTGTGAGGACAAAATGATCTAGAGAGCTGTCGGTTAACTGTCAAGAAGTTAATTTAAACTACTTTTTTTTTTTGCTTCTGGCACAAAATACTTTTGAATAAATCGTGACATTACAAGATAAAAATAAAATTAGATTGACATTTGATAGGAAGTTTGACTCTTGATTGTCGTGACACGAATTGTTTTCGCTTTAAAGAGGACGGAGTTTTTTTTATAATACAGGGGATATAATTTAGTGTGATGGAGATATAGTTGAAAGTTTAATTAATTTTTTTACTAATCACAATCACAAAAGTTTTCATTGTGCAACTACTTTGGTGACACAAAGATTGTCTTGTGATATCAGAGTAGAGAAAATGTTTTTTAAATTGCAATTTATGTTCAGCGAATAAAAAAAATGTATATATTGACTCGAAAACGTTTCAGAAAATTTACCTAAAGTTTTAAAATATTTAAAATTGAGTTAGAAATGCTTTGGAAACACGTTGTTATGGTTAACATAATTATAGCAGACTTCAAATAGTTTGAATGTAGAGACAATCTTGAAAAACTGTAAATATCTCACATTGACATAAATTTGGCAAAACTGTTGATAATTTTAGACAAATTTTGAAGACTTTGAATAAACTTGGTCTGATTTGATCAACAATTTTGAAAGTTCTTAAACCGTAAGCGGTATTGTCGATGCAAGACATATATAGCTGGCGCATTTTACGACTTTACAACAGCCCAGCTCGTTCCTCTGATATCGACCATTATCATCGACAATTTGTTAACTGACTAACTCGTTCACTTTGATACCTTTCAACCAAATAAGGATAGAAAAAAACTTTTAGAATAAAAGTTATTTCAAAAAATATGTTTTGGATATAAAAGAAAAAATGGTGACTTTATGGAAAAACTAATTTTTTTGACGTTATTTCCGTCATTTTGAAAAGTTTTAGGAAATGTTTAAATACGCAAAAATATATCTTACAGACAGCTATTTAAATCCCTTTACCAAATTTTTATTTTAAATTTTTTTTCGGTTATAAGCCATGGGCGGGAAGTTTGAATCACCCTGTACGTATTTTGACGTTTTTTACATTAACTACTATTTTAATCATTAGAATGAGAAAAAAAAACTTTGACTAAATGACTTGTTTATTTTAAAAAAGAGGTAAACTTTAATCTGGCTGGAATATTTAATAGATGTCTGATATTATACAATTTATACATGTTACCATATGCAGATACTCTTGCAATTTTTATGTCGAAAATTTATTCAATATTCGTGATGCGTCTTGGTTTTTTTGATAATGAGTACGCAAATCACTGCCCTTCACTTTAAATTTGCAGTGGAAGGCCATGGTTTATTATGATCGCAAAAATGTTTAAGTGCTCTTGAAATTAGCCGGCGTTTCTGTTTCTTTTCAGATTTTAATTACACTACACTCGTTTAATTGCAGTTTTTTTCTATTAGTGTGAGTACTAGTGATGTCACGATTTATCTGCGATGTGCATAATATGATTTTGTGTACATATATATATACTTTAGACGAGTTTTTTTATTGTGTTGCATTAATTTGCTCTTAAAGTCAAAATAAAGTTATGTGCTTTGTATATTTGAATGTTTTTATGGGCACTCGGTTGCGTATACATATTTGGTGTTCTGGCATAAAAATAATACAAATTGGAAGACAAGGCTTAAATAACAACAAATACAATTTTAGTGGGAATTTGGCAATAGGGGTTTAAGATCTAAAACAATGTCAGTCATAATATGTTTGCTCGGACAGTAGTCGTTTGCAATTTGATAATTTTCCAAAAATATTTATTCTTCGATTGCAGACTTTTCTGCATGGGAGTGGATTATAAATGAATTTTTAAGCTATAACTTTTAATTGCCTGTTGCAATACTTTCCAGTTTAGGAATATTAATGGTGGCCGCTGTGCAATTTTGTTATTATACTTTATTGTTTTTTACGTATCGGTGCCAAATAAATATTATAAGTATTAAACAATCTTGCTGCGACTTATAAAAAAATTAAAAATTTAAAAAAGTATTTATAATTTGGTCTTTTCTATTGTCTTTTTTTTGCACATTTTTACAGGTGATTTTTTTTTGGTTTTCAGGCCGAACTTATTCATATGAGAGCCGAACTTGTGGAATCGAAAGCGAAAAGAGAAGTTCTGGAACAAGAACTGCATAATTTATTGCTACAGTTGCATTCGTCGCAGCTTTCCCAATTGCCAGACAGCTTAAGCAATCGGAAACAGGATCCTAACTTCAAACCAGACGTAAATAATATAAAAAAGAAACTTGAAGCAGAACTTCGACAAAGTCCTATTCGTAATATTAGAAGTAAGTAGCGATTGTCTTTTTTTAGTATTTTTAACTCTTTGATGAAACGTGAAATAAAAAAAAGTCTGCTGCTAATAGAAATTTCAGGAATGTTGGACAGTTATTAGGTGTCATAAAATGGCAGAAATGTGTCATAAATTTATCGACATTAAATTATATTTTAAAAGCAGAAGTCTGGTACAGAGAAAATTTATACTAAGTTTTTGGCAATTTTATAAGTATATGCAAAACGTTACTGAAATTGCTACAATTGTTGCTGTAGAGGACATAACATTTTAATATCGGATAAATACCTAATAGTCTTATGATCAAAATTGAATGAAGTTAAGTAATCATTATATTGACAAAACAAAAATCTGCAAGTTTTTTATTATACAAGCGGTATCGTCTACGTACAGAATATGAAGGTAAACAGTTTATTAAGATAAATCTCTTTAAATAAAAAATGTGAAATTAACGATCTGAAGCTGGTTGTGTTTGAAACGCCATAAGAGGGTACTACACATAATGGTAATAACGGGATATTATAAATGATTACAACATCGCGAGGAGGCTGTGTAAATTGTTAATGGCAGTTAAACATGTAAATTGTTTATGGCAAGGAATAATTATTTAACTACACATGAAACCGCTTATAGTTTTTCTGTACCTATATAATAAATAATAGTATAGTTGTTTTCAGTGACATCCATGCTGTCAGTGTCATTTTTAATATAATGCTACAGATATACGATAAGCTCAAATTCATAATCAGTGTTCAGAGGCAAGTGAAAAAAGTGTCAAATTAAAAATTGAGGTTAAGGCAAAAGAAATTTTGTACTTTTTAAAACAACCATCGGTCAAGAATTTATGATCAAACAATAATTTGTTGATCCTCTTTTTTTGGGTTACCAGTTAAACTAAAATATTTTTTTTCACTTAATTTGTCTAAAGTGATGAGTGACAGTTGAATTTGTTAATTTGCCGGAAAAGTGGGAAATTAGAAAATTCAAAATCACTAAACTTAAGCAGTAATTTATTTCAATATCAAATCAAAATACTGTAATATTGAAAGAACGGTTGTCGTTGAAAACTACTATAATATATAATAGACAATCCAAGATCTTTTCTCATTTTAATTTTATAATTAGGTTGCAGTATGTATAAGCAGGCAAATAATGCAAGAATATGGTATAAATGTCTATTTTATTTATTTGTTTATTTTTTTTACATAATAATGTAGGTTTTGCAGTTATTAAATAATTTATTATGTTTTTAGAAGTGTATTCAAACAAGTGAAAAAGGAATTTTTAAGTTTATTGAACTCAATACAAAATATTTTGGTTAAAAATCGCTACTTAAAATTATGCATGTATTTAACATAAACCCTCATAAAAATTTATTTCTGCCACTTTACTTTTTGTGGTCTCGTAAGGTTTACGAGTATTTAAAGCTACATATTCTATTTCTAGAAAATGTCTTAACATTTATTAGTCTGCATGTTTCTAACAGCAAATTATGTGGCAAACAATCTTTTATTATGATCTATTAAGGAATGTAAACTGACGCTAGCTTTACCATAATTGCATATTATGGATTCAAGTAATCAGTAAGGTTTACAACAAGGCTAAAACTTAGTTTTTAATTTGTTTATTGATGTATTTTTATGGCTAAAGAAAGCATTAGGTGGATGCAATTACTAACTATTTGTGTTGTGGATATTCTCTTTATGTCAGGATTTATGTTGTCTAAAACTTAGCACTTTTGTACTTTCGAACTTATTTATAATACATAAATGCCGTACATGAAACATGTTTGTTAGAGACTATATATAATATCCTACTAATATTAATATTACTACTACTATTATATTCTACTAATATTTTGATACCACTAATATCTTACTAATATTATAAACGCGAAAGTTTGTATGTTAATTGTGTAGATATTGTGTGAATTGACCAAAATGTAACGATAAGTGTCAAGTAAGTAGGAACAAATTTTGCTATTTGCGAACTATTCTGGTGTGCGCAGCAAAAATTGTTAGACTTACACTTACATATTTATTAGTGTACAATGGAAATGTTTATCTACACTAATATTATAAAGAGGAAAGATTTGTATGTTTGTAATGAATAGGCTCAAAAAGTACTGGGCCGATTTAAAAAATTCTTTCACCAATAGAATGCTACATTCTTCCTATTTGACATAGGCTACATTTCATTATGAAAAAAATTAGGGATCCTTGGTAAAAGTTGAACAATGTAACCGAAGGTGTAGAAAAATGAGTCTTAAAATGTCTTTCGTCGAATGCGCTGCCGAAACTATTAGCGGTAGAACAAAATAATGTACAACAATATTGAAGAACATCATAATGTCTACAAAAAACTCCACGGTAGCATATGTTGTAGTTATGTCACTACAACAACTTTTTTCATTTTAAACATTAATGAAAATGCTAACCAAATTTAAACCATGCTATTTATGTGTTTATATTAATCCTTATCCAAATAAATTATTTTATGGTCAAGACCATTTAACTACCTATAAAATAGTTTTTAAATTATTTAAATTGGACTTTCCATTCAAAAGATATTACGAATTAAATAATTCAAACAGTAAACAAGACCGCCATAGCGCCGTGGCCGTTGTTTGCGATGCAGTCTGAAAAGCGCGCCGGGCATCGCGGCTGGCAGGGTGGAGGGGGCACTGGTGGGGCAATATTTAATAAGATTAGTAAAGTCCTTCTCGGGTATGACGAGACCAGGGAAATAGGTATTCATTTTTATATGGAGGATATTATAGATTCCAGTTCAAATTGAATAGGTACGCATATAAGATAGGTCAGCTATACAAAATAAAGTAGTGCATCAAATTTACGCTAAGGCGGTACGAAGTTCGCTGGGTCAGCTATACAAAATAAAGTAGTGCATCAAATTTACGCTAAGGCGGTACGAAGTTCGCCGGGTCAGCTATACAAAATAAAGTATTGCATCAAATTTACGCTAAGGCGGTACGAAGTTCGCCGGGTCAGCTAGTCTTAAATAGTCATACAAAAGAGTCCGCGACAGCATATATCTGTCTTATATGTGTAATATAATAGTAGTAGTATTATATTCTTCTAATACTACTACTATTATATTCTACTAATATTATACTAGGTACTACTAATATTCTAATAATATTATAAACGCAAAAGTTTGTATGGCTGGCTTGATGTATGGTTGTTGTGATGTATGTTCCTCTTTTACGAAAAAATTAGAGAATGGATTTTAATGAAACTTTACAATATAGCTTTTACATCAAAATAACACATAGGCTATAATTTATAAAGATATTGTGTGTATTGTTTAAAATATAACGATAAGTGTTGAGTAAGTAGGAAGAAATTTTGCCATCGGTGAACTATTAGGGCGTGCGCCGCAAGAACCTAGTTACACTTTATTAAAGTGCAGTGGAAATGTTTATCTTAAATAGTTCTACAAAAAAATCCGCGACAGCATATATCTGTCTTATATGTGTGAGCCATTCTCACCAAAAAAGTGAACCATAAATACAATAAAAATTGGTAATTTATTTCTAATGCAGATTTGGTATTAATAAATTGATCTTCATATCAAAAATTTTAGCATTAATCTTTTGTTTTATTTTGGGTTACTAAACATCATTGTTTGGATATTTAAGAATCTATTTTACGATAATGCTTTTCTATGCACGATATTAGGCGTATGGCCATTGGGGATCAAAGCATACAAGCTTTTAGCCCTGTTAACACGTGATAGCCCACGTAAGGCTGATTGTGCGAAAAACCGCTAATACTTAGATTTACACTCACAACGTTTAGCGTCCGACTTTGGGATTTATTAGTTGTCATTGCAAAACATAGGCTTGCTGGAAACTAGTATTTAAGTGGTTACGTTAAGCTTTTTTTCTGGGAGGACTGTAGTTCTGAGATTAACCTCAGTCTCTGTCTCCGTAGCAGCACACAGAAACAGCAAGGAAACAAATGCACAATGCACCCCTGTGCTTTCGGCTGTCAGCCCGGCTCAAATTTTAGGAAATCGGTATCACTTAGTCTTTATCAATGGATCACGCACTGATCACGTCCTACACATTGTTTACTACGACTCATTCTTGAGTTTGAACAGACTTTTTTCATAGATAAAAATAACTTAACAAATGTTTGACGTGGTTTTTTAAATTAGCATAACTTTTTGATCTATGACCCGATTGACTAACTAACACGAAATGTTAACAATTATTGTTTTGGGTGCTATTTGCGTTGGTAAAGGTTCCGATAATATTTTTTCTCATATCTTCCATGTACAGACAGCGATTCGTTACAATTTTAATACATGTTTGATTAACGGGATTTTTTTTCAATGTTTTGAAAAAATTGAAAGCAGTAGCGTTTGACGTATGGAACATGAGGCAAGTACTATAAGTATTCTTTGTATTTACAAGCTAAAACTTCAATTTGTTTTCTTTGTTTACAAAGTTCTAATGCATCAAGTTTGACAAGGCAGTAGCTTAAAATGTGTAATAAATGCTGTAGTATCTGCTAGATTGATGTTGTTGATAATCAAATTAAATATAATTTAAAAATTATTTTTCAACAAACTAACTTCTGAAAAGTAATATTTTATATTTATGATTTTGCTTCGAAGAAACTCACGCATTTGATAAATTTAACACTTTTTTGTGAAGTTTGATGGAAGATGATCATTTATTAAAGTTTTTTCTCCCATGAGAGTTAAGAATTAAGAAAAATTTTAAATATAATAAAATTGTATTAGTATTAGATTTCATTATCAATTTTATACTTGAAACGACTGACAATCTTTTTGTGAAAAATGAAAAAAAAATATTTCAATGTAATTAAATAGTACATAGGTTATTTATTTAATTAATTTAAACAATTTGAATCAATTAAATAAATAAAATAGGAATTAATCATATGAATTTTTAACATATTAATTTTATAGAAAAATTTAAGAAATATATATATGTAATATATATTTATAAGACAGTATTTTTTTTAAATAAAATAAAGAGCGATTAGGCATACTCTTTTTTTTGATTAACAAAATACGGTGCTGTATAAGTCTGTATCTCTGGTCAGAATTTTATTTATGACGCGATGGCATTTAGTTCAATGTGTTTTAAGTCGCGTTAATGTGAATATTATGAACTTCTATACAATAGACATTCTCATAAACGCAATCTAGGATTTGGGTGATTATAACAGCGGGTTGACCGCAATTATGCATAAGCTGTAAAGTTTTATCTAAAACGCTGTATTCTAGGAATGTATAATGCTATTGCGTTATGCCATCTCAAAGGAGATGAAGTTTATTCAATATTAAACTAAATTAACACTTTAAAGCTTATAAAACAAATCACTGAAAGTCGGACATGGATTATATTATGTCAGTTGTATAATATACTGAAAATTGACATCGTTTGGATGAAATACTGTCATCTGATTTGTCGATTTTCTACATTCAACTGCTTCAAGCAAAATGTTTTCAAACTTAATTTGGCCTGTAGATAAAAGAAAACGCTTTTTTGTTCATCTTGCTGTGAAACCTACGGCCGTAGGTTCGTTGAGCGTAAAGTCCACTTTAAAATTTAATTTTAGAATTCTGGTAAAGTGTGAAAAATATAAGAAAACGTAATGAACTGTGAAACTCAACTACACCTTAAGGACTAATATTTGGAAGTCAAAGAGAAAAAGAAAGTTTGTTGCCACAGAAAAAATTTATGAAAATTTGAAAATACATTGAGAAATAGATACAGTCGGATAAATTGGTATTATCGATGCAAGGCATATACGGCTGGGGTATTTTACGACTTTACAACAGGTCAAATCGTTTTTCTTATATATCGTTTATATCAACTACATCTACATATACATTACTCATCAAAATTTGTTTACTAACTTGTCAATGTCAAAAAATTTTTAGTCTTAAGAAATCATTGTACAGATGGCTTTATTTAATTATTATGAATGTAGAATAAAAACAGCTCACGTTTTTTAGGTTATGTTTTTTTTCTATAGATTTGCAGCAGAAAAGTTAATTTGATAACATTGCATAAATATGCAATCTATCACGTCAAGCTTATCGTAAAAATGGGATGTCTTATTTTTGACTGCTAAATTTATTTAAAGTTAAGTAAAAAACCTGATTGGCATAATTTTAATGAACTCAAACAGGAGTTAAGTTTTTTGCAAATTCTAGAGCAAAGTGATGCTCTAGTATTATTTTGAGGTTTTTAGGTTTTTCTAATATTGAAGTAATGTAACAAATTTTGACTCGATCACATCAGGAAAAAAAAGATGGTTTTTAAACGGCTGAACAGATTTTTTTCCCGCTCGGTTCGCCGTCATGTCATCTCTCTCGCCAGGCCGAGCTCGGATACTTAGAGTGTATTTTTGTAACATACTTCAGTTATCATTGACCAATTATCACAGTAATACTCAGAGGCAACATCGAATATAACTATTCTTGAAGTCACTGACTAAAACAATTGAGTTGTCGTAATTGGAAATCCATTTTTGAACTTTTAATTTTTTGTATTTAATAAATATAAATGATTATTGAATAAACCGACATTATTTTCGGAGAAAAATTAGTAATATTTAATTTTTTTATAATCTCGTGTTTAGTTTCTGGCGTAATCTGTTCTTTTATTAATTTTTGTATTTAATCAAAATCAATACTTATTAAATAAACAGTTATTATTTTCAGGGAAAAACAAGTAATATTTTGTGTTTTTATTAAGCTATACTTAATTCTTGTAATATGTTCTTTTATGTTCAAACTAATTTCGATGTTTCACATCTGCCATTTGTCCCGTGACGGCTCAGATTTTTTTGTGTGTCTGGGGTTAAAAATATAGGTGGAAACTAATCTTACAAAACTGATAATAGCAACTAATTGCGTTAATTAAATTGTATATTTTGCGAAATACACGATTGTTTTCCTGTTTCAGTAAACAAAGAAGCCGATGATTTAAAACTGAGTCCAACATTAATAGAAACCGCACAATATAGAGCAGAGAATGAACAATTACAAATAGAAAATGCAGCTTTACGAAAATCGGTTTTATCTTTAAACAGTGAGGTCTATGGGGCAAAGTTGGCTGCAAAATATTTAGATAAAGAATTAGCGGGAAGGATACAACAATTGCAGCTTTTAGGTATTAGATTTGTTGGGTTTCTATTGTTCGAGTTAAATTAAGTGTTCCAGGGCGAGAAATGAGAGGAGATATAAGGGATAAATTGTGGCGACAATTGGAATCGGAAATTTTATTACAACGGCATAAAACAGTCGTAAGGGCATGTAGAAGAAACAGTATTTTAAATAATTCGGAAAAATCATGTCCTAAACCTGAAATGGATGCTATTAATGAACGTACGGAACATTTTGGAGATATTCGAACAGTGGTTGTTAAGAGAAGTCCCAGTCAAGGGCTAGGAATTAGTATTACGGTAAGTTGGTAAAATTTCTATTTAGGTTGTGTGTACACTGTACATATATAAAACTTCTTTATTTTTTATAAAACTATAAAATTAAATTAATATAACAGGTCCTTTTTTCGAGGGCTATCTAGTATATTTTATAAATTATTTAGGTCTACTCTTGTCATGGAATTTCGAGCGTATGTTTAATTTTTGAATAGTTTATACGGAGAAACGTACGATATTATAAACGAGCTTTGACGTTTTTTTTTTGACATTTGTGGGCAATCAAACTATCAAAGGCAATAAAAATCTGTCAAGCTAAGTGACACAGCAAGAGTAGATTTAATTGATTTATGAACGCACCTATAGAACAACAAATCAAATATTTTAGCTTGAATATTTTCTTTAATTAGAGATCATGCAATGGAAATCAGAGGAAAATTCTTGTTTAACACAAATGAGTGCTTTTTCAGTAGACTGCTCTATTAGCCCAAGATTTCTTGATAAATCTTGGGCTTTATCAAGTTGTTTGGGTGGAGCCCAAAATGCAGCAAATGAAGCACTATTAATTCTTCATTATGATCATTTGGTAAAATGTAAGCATTTACTAATGGTTTATGATAAAAGAAGTAAAAATTCACTGAACGTTTGATTGCGCGTACTTAGTAATCAATCTATACTGATAAAAGTGCCTCTCATCCAACTGTAGAAATTAAAAAGAATGAAAATGAAAAAATGCGATTAACTAATGCGCTTGTTTGCTAAGTAAATGAATCTTGCATAGTATAAGTTTATGTGGTAGGTCCACCTAAGTCTTTATTTTTAGGGAGGGCGCGAGCATGGAGTTCCTATTTTAATCTCCGAATTGGAACCAAATGGTCCCGCTGCGCTATCAGAGCAATTATATATAGGTGATGCCATTTTATCTGTAAATGATAGAGATCTGCGGCAAGCCTGCCATAGAGAAGCTGTAGATATTCTTCAGCAACAAACTGGAGACTGTACTCTGCAAGTCCAATATATCGCTGCAGACGACAGCGATACTTCTTTAGAAGAGGACGGTTACAACTTTAGGTAAGCAAGTTTTTTATTTTTTCAATTCACTAAATTGCTTCATATACCGGGTGGGCCATCGTATGGCATTTTTAAATTCAGCTTTTGCCCAGCTTCCGGATCCAAAAAAAATAATGAAAGTTTGAATTTATAATTTTAATTTTCTTCTCATCTATAAAATGACCAAATTATTTTTTATAAAATTAAACTTATGTGATGGTTAGTTTTGATTTTGTTTCAGGAAGTAGAAAAAAATCTATTTTATTTTGTACAATATCATCTTCATGCGTTTTATATTTGGATAACACAAAAGTTGGCATTCAACTTCTGTGTTATAAAAATTTGGGTTTTATGTAGTTGGTACCATTGTCAAAAAAATCGAAAGCTGTCGAAAGTGTTATATTAAAATTATATTATTATTTGAATTTTTCTAGTTTTTATCGTCTTGACGTTGTTTAGAGCGTATATAAAGAAATAGAAATCTATGTTGTAGTAGTTTTACCGTAGAATATTGTGTGCAAGTTTTAAGTTTCTAAAATGATTATAAATATGTTTTTTGCGAAAATGCCATACGATGGTTCTCACACCCGAATAAGGTTTACGAGAGGAAAAAATTTTTTATTATCAATGTTAAGACAAAAAGTAATTTTTTATAAAAGTTTTTGCTTTTTAAAAAAAAAGCTTGCTGTACTAGAACCTGGCTTTAGATGTACAGGGTGTTAACAAATTAAAAAAACATGACGCACGCTTCTGCGATCATATTACTTGAATTGTCGGATTTAACATTGAAAAACATTTGAACATTATGACATGAATATAATAATGCTGCTTTCTGTATTTCTGAGAAGGTTTTTAAATCCAAATTTGAAATTTTGAGATTGTTACTCAACAATATCAGTACAACACTCATATTTAAAATAACAAAACATTTTTAAATTCTGAAGGTTTCTAATGGCAGCAAAAATTCTACCAAAAGCAGCATAAATTTAGGCGTTTTTGTATTAAAAGTATGAATAATATTACAACAAGGTCTATAAAAAATATGTAATTTTTGTAGCAGTTGGTAAGGTTACACCTCAATATAATTTGTAATTATCAGTATTTAAAAAAATTTGAATGAACTATTTTTGCAATCCCATTTTCTTATAGTCTCTATTAACTAGTACTAAACAAAGGTTATCATAAAATGTGTTTAATTTGTTCCGACGAATTAAAAGACAACTAAACCGTCTAAACATAGTAAAGAACTGGGTGATAGAAACCATACATCTGAGGACGATTAAGTCACCAAAAGAGTAGATCAGATAGATACGAAATACTAAAGACAAACTTTTAAAAGTGACTTGATTGAGATTATGAAATTTAGTTTTGAAGAGCAGAATCTAACTGACATTTGTAGATAGCTGATGGCTTAGCTGAGGTAGTTTCTAAATGTTCCTGAATACAACAGGTGCAAAAAAGGCTACAAATGTCAAGTCAAATGACGCTACATGGGAAAAAAAAGATTGCCTGATGTTTGGTTGCGCTGAGTTTTGATACTTCATGAGTTATTGGTAGTTTTCATATGTTTAGAAGAATGATAGATTTTTTTCTCTATGATTTTAAAATTTTTTTTAACATTCAAACAAAGGTACACCACTTTGTAAGATGGCAACCTTATGTAGGGTGTACAGAATTAGGTAAATTTTCTTACCGGATTTTAAAATAGTTTCTTTTTGTGTTCTTTTCAATATATTATTTTTTATTGTTTATGTTTTTTCTCCTTCTTGTTAAGTTTTTAAGATGTAATTTTTTTTCTATTTTGATTATTGAAGGGCAACTTTGTGTGCTCTTTCGGTTTGTTGTTGAATTCTACATTTATTAATTTTATTAAAAAAATGTTGGCTTTTCTATGCAAATTTCAGATTTTTCGATGGAGAAGTTTGCGATTCATCTAACCATCCGAGCTTAAATCCCTCGCATTCTCTGGATATGCTAAACACCCCTACCGCACCGAGGACTCCTGAATCTAGTTCAGCAGCTAGCCGGTGAGTCGCACACATCCATCCTCCAATTTTATTTCTGCATGACAGCAATGTGATTCCGTAATTCCCAATTATTGTTGATTTATTTAAGCCAAAACAAAATTATTTATAAATGTAGTTGTGTTATTTTAATTAAATTGTTTTATTATTTTATTGTTTTCTTATTGCATTTTGTATCCTTTTGAAAATCCAAATTCATGATTGATGTTAGAAAAGTGCTACAAGTTAATGAAAAAAAGAGAAGAACAAGTGAGATGTAACAACGTTGATTGCATGGGAAAGCAATTTAGAGATAATGAAGTTACAGTAATGGGAGAATTAGATTTTAGCTTGGATAGGGTTTGACGTTTATTTTTGGATGGTTCATGCAGATTTATGTTATTTATCACAGTAATAATGTTGGAGACCTGTAGGACAAACAATTCTAATAGTGAACAAATGTTCGTCATAGACCACTATTAAATTTATAATAGTATACAGTTGTATGCGGGAAAATCAAACGATTTGAGCAGTCTTGTGGTTTTTTTGAGCCTAATTCGGTCGTAGTCGACATAATGGTATAGCAAATGACGGCCAGCCAACTTTCAATCAGTTCACTGACACATATTCTTTAAAATCGATGTGCAACTAATCTATTTATATGATTATTAAAAAAAGTGTTATCACAACACAAAGTAGGAGCAAGAGCGCTTTAATTGTTTCTTTAAATACATAGTTTAGGATAGAACACATATATGAGCTTAACTTAAACTGGTTATAAAATTAAAGATAAATGTCGATATCAACCTAGACAGGACTTTTTTACTTTGAATACTACCCTCGTGCTCTAATTTATTGAAAAGAGCTGAAAAAAATACTTGAAGAAAGGCGTTGAGCTTTGCACGTTGTGAACTTATTGAGTTAACTATCAATTTTAGAAAATTGAGTTATTGAAACAAATCCAACGCTTTTTGTCAAAATTGGTCTTGAATTTTAGACAATTTTAGTTGCGGACCTTTCCTCTTTATTATTCACTCAAAAATAATCGACTCGCCTCAGGGTATACTTTAACATCAAACGGTCATATTGACTACTGTCTATTGTAGACCCCAAAGAATGTGAAAGCGACTTAATACCTAATGTCTTGTGAAACATAGAGTATTAAATTTAACAGTAATTTTGTTAGATTTATGGCGGACACTATAGTATCAAGGGCATTTCATTAAGACTTTCCAGAATTTGGTAGTCGTTTGGTAAAAAACGATTTTAGAATCTTGCAGCATGAAAGTTAAAACCGCCAGCACATAATCACATGAACATCATCCATTGCACGGCTTCTTTGCGCATGTTTACCGTTGAATTATGTTTTAAATATTTTAAGATAATGTTACAGAGTTGTCTCAAGAAGTAGCCCGCCGCACAGTCCAGGAATTTCAAAAGTTCAAAAACTAATAGTACTTGAAGAAAATGAAAATTTTGACCAAAATATCTACAATTACAATCTAAATAACAGTAACGGCAATTTAGAGGGTTTTAAGCCATCAGCTACAAAAGATCTAGAAATTGCTGACGACTTAAATTGTAACTCGACTGTTGAAACTACTGATCTAGTGCTGTTTGATAATGTTACTAATAATGTTATCAAATTGGAGAACTTTAGAAAGGTCGATATTCTGGACGATGAAAATTTCAATTGCTCGACGACTTCTTTAAATTCGGACAATTTTTCGTCGCCGATGCAGACAAGTACGGATGTGTTTCTCGATTCGGAGCTTTTGTCCACAGATGTCGCTTCCAATGATTCGCAATCACCAAAAAATGTACAAATTGAAAGCACTACCAAAGCGAATTTTTCGTTTAAGGATCAGCCTCCCTTTAAGGCTCAAATTTACACTTCGAATGAATCATTATCGAATCCCAAGAGCGATCAAAGTCTTTTGAATTCTGCCGAGAGTTGTGGTAGTTCTCCCGTGCACAAAAACCATAACCGTGATTATAAAAAAGTACAAAGAAAGCACAAGAAAAAGTATTTTGGAGTGAAGACTTTGCAAAGCATCTTCAACAAGCATGATGGATACTCTGATATTTCGAGTACAGCTTCAGAAGATCTATTGGAGACAACAACAAGAGTGATAGACAATAACAAAGTAGAAAATAGCGGAAGAAAATGCAATAAAATTTTTGCTGACACCAGTTCCCAATTTGAAGAAAATATTCACAGCATCCTATCCGATATTTTCGTAAAGAATTTTACACCGCCTGAGCCAAGCAATATTTCTGCTATATCTCTCAATAAAACGATCGGTACGAAAAAGTACTTTAGTTTGCATGGACAGAATTTGAGGGTTGGGAAAGCATTGAGACTTTGTCCCAATAACGATGATGATCTTGCCGAAAATGAGCAGAGAAAAGAAAAACTTTTAGCGAGATATGTCTACAATGCGCACTCAATAAATGCAGATGGCGTAGGAGACCCGGATTTTGGAACGCCGGTCTAAAAAGAAGCTATTAATTGTTCTAAGGTTTAAAGTATTTTTATTCTAACGCAAGAGGTCTTCACGTAATCAAAATATCAGTTTTGTAAAGCCCTTTTATAATTTTTAATGATTTAATTGTTTTTATTAATATCACTGGACAACATAATCTAACAAATATGTTAGTTTCAAAAGTGACTAATCATTCAACTGTAGTTACGAAAGGTTTTTTTTTGTCTGGATAAAATTGATTTTTTTAAGAGAATTTGGCTGCTTTGTAACGTTTATGTAAATGACAAAAACCACTTATCATAAAACTGGTAGGTTTGTAGAGGCAGTTTACCAGAATCAGCTTAATGTTAATCCTTGGAGAATAAAAAAAAAGCTTCGAGCGTAATTCGATGAAATAATTTAACGAATTATGAAAAAAAGTCTATTTTTTCAACTATTTTCGATATCATAGCAACAAGCTATAATCAGTTCAAGAAAGTCTTTTATGGAAGTTTACACACATTTTACAAAAATGCTAAGTTAGGGCTAACTTTATCTCATATATTAATGTGAGAAGTTCATTGCGGCTTATGGGACATAAACAAATTTAGGTCATTAGCATAAGCTGAAATATGACAATTCAATGAAGATAATAGATTGTTTGTAAAGAGAACAAGCTTTATCTTGAGGTGGAGCCTGTTTATTTTCTCTTGTCGGCTCGTTTCTCCATGCGCGGAAGTTCAAATTTGTCAAGAAAGTTTTTTATGGAAGTTTACACACATTTTATAAAAATGCAAAGTTGGGGCTAACTTTATCTCATATTAATGTGAGAAGCTCATTGCGGCTTATGGGACATAAACAAATTCAGGTCATTAGCATAAGCTGAAATATGACAATTCAATGAAGATAATAGATTGTAAAGAAAACAAGCTTTAGCTTGAGGTGGAGCTTGTTTGTTTTCTCTTGTCGGCTCGTTTCTCTATGCGCGGAAGTTCAAATTTGTAATTCTTTACCATTACTAACTAAACTAAAAACGTCAACTAAATTTTTCACCTTACGCTTGCCTGTCTTACTATAACTTTTTGGCGATACACTCAAAATCTAATATATATTCGAACGCTAAATTAAATTAGTTTGCATCATACATAAACTACATTTAAATTTGTTATTCAAATGTTTTCAGTCTTCACTTATTTCATCAGCTACCCCATGTTTGCGCAGGTTAGTGACGGAGCAGCCGCCAAGAGAAAACAAAGGAGCTCTACAGCGGACGTTGTTATAAACGTGTTAGAGTTAACTCTTATGTAGATGACGTAGTTCACTACATCTTGTAGATATAAAGCCATAAGTTGTAAAATATTCAGAAGATCTTTGCCAAGAATATAGCCTGGTCTTGAGAAAGTCAGATAGGATTCCTATAGGATTATTCAGATGTTTTCGATTTTATATGAGCCCTGTATGACTAATTTTTTTAACAGTTTAGACACGTAACTGTGTTCTACATTTTTGTCTGAATGGCTCTTATTAGAAACTGCAACCGCTCTTCTGGCACAATCTCCGTTTTTGGCATACAGCATTATTAACTCAATTCGTTCTGCAATAGTATACATGTTGGTCTAAACTGAATACTGAACTGTGTTAATTAGTGGTAGAAGAAACAGGTGAATGAGAAAATGAAGATAACAATAAGCAAAAATTATTGCGGCATGATATTTTGTGTTTTATCAGCAAAACGTAAAAAATAGCACAAAAACGCACACCTTCAGAAAGCGAATGAGAATGAGCCACCATTTCAATGAGGCGCCTTTTGACTCATGTTGCCATTGAAATTTTTTTAGGGGGCGGCCACCCCCCAACAAGTAGAAGACATCTGGTTGTTAGAAACTCCAACATTATACGTCTGACTTTTTCAGACAACACTTATTTACTGAGATATTCCGCTAGAGGACTTTTATATGCGACACTCTGTATATTCAACAGTAATTTTCCAAGTGCATGAAATAATCGATTAAATTTTGATGTTTTGTTCAAATGTTTTTTTTTGGGACTCAGTGGATAGAAAGTAGAAAATTTAAGAGAAACATTTATAATTTAAGCAACACGTTGCGTCAAAACTTAAGCTATTTTCATGCACGCGAGGTATCTGGAATGATTATTTCCCGAATTATTATGAACAAATAATTTTTTTGGATCTTTAATCATGATTGTAAAAAATTATAGATAATAATTAAAACGACACATTGCTATCTTTTTTTGTCTTTCTATTTACATCAGTAACAAAAAGTCAAAAAGCATTTATAACTTTGGCATTGGAAAATTCCAACGCATTTTGTTACTGTTTTTTTCTGTTTGATTGGGAAGGATGGAAACACAGTTTTACCAACAGTTTTATGCTGTTTAGCACTAAGACCTTGTAAAGAACTCGAAATATTAAATATGATCTTAACTTTGTTTTCTAGATCTGTGGTTGATACTTTTCAACATCAACTTAAGTATAAATAGAGAACGCTGGTCCTACTAAGAGTTTTTGAAATATTTGGCTTAAGTATGTGATTTAAATTATCAATAATTGTTGTAATCATTTATGTCTAAATTTTAAAAAACTATTGCTTTTTGGGGAGCACAGATAACCAGCGCTTTCTATTCAAATTGTTGTCCAGTGGGGGATTAATAATCGTTAATATTATTTGATTAGAGGGTTTTTGCGAAACTGATGTAATCACTATCTACCAGTTTCATCTATTTTGAAGCAGCGCACACAGAAAGATTTCAAGTATTTCTTATATTTTTCTATCGTCAGTTATGGATTATACAATTTTTCTTTTATATTTATAATTGATCGCTGATGATGCCTTCAATGTATTAAACCAAAAATTGCATTAGTGTCTTTGCTTAATTTTAAAGATTTAGATATAATGAAATAGAAATCTTGACAACTAAAAGCTACAAAAGCACTTTCATAACGTATGCCAATTTGATATTAAAATCAGCAGAATCGCTTTTGTCAGTTTTGTGTGGTGATACTTTGCTCAATGAAAGTATTATATTATGATGATAACCCCTCAGAATCAATTTCTGATTTGAACTAAAGGTTGTGTCATTTTATGTTTGTTTTTTGTACGTCTCGAGTATTGTATTGTTAATGAATCAATAAAAGATTATTATTTGTGGTGAAGCTGCTAAGTATTATTGATATTACTATTAAGTGATGTTACTTTCTACATAAATAAGTCATGTAACGGTTAATTATGTAATTTAGCAAATGTGTAACATTTTAATTGATTGTAAAACTGTTATCGTTATTAAACATATCTGTCAGAAATAAAAACTTTATGCTGCTGGTGATTGTATAACCTGTTCATTTCCAGAGTTATCCTTCTTATTCATATACATATGATTTTTTAAAACCGAAGCACTTTTAATTTATTTGAACATAGTAAAATTTTTGAAATACGTCAACTTATATGCAAAAGGGAACATTATTTGAGATAATTAACTTCATAGTGTTGTAGACCAATGAGACATTAAAAACAGTGTCACATGCACCAATCACAAGTTAGAAATGATTTCTCTAACTGAAAAGAATGTATGCTAATTAATATCTAAAAAATCAAATGACATTATGACAAAAGGAAAAGTGTCGCGCTTCGACAACATTCCTGACGCTTCAATTAATAAAAACATTCAAAATTCGATTCCGAGAAAGACAAGTCAGTGTAGATAAAGTGTGTGGAATCAATTTCCAGAGTTTTGCCAACAACGCAAATATAAATTAAGCGAATCTTTCTCAGTAAGTTGTTAAAAATTTGACGTATTTAACGCTTCATTCAGCTAACTCTCTAACCGAAGATCAGTCGTTCTCAACTCTTGTCAGGAAAGATTCTTATTTTTTTTATTGGCATTGATTGCTAAAAGGCTCGATTAAATTCCTGGGAAAAGAATCTTTGCGCTCGGGTCTTCTCGTCAATTTGATCTCGTTTAATTGCCAAGCAACCAATGTTCATACAAAATAAAAATTTTGCCGACAAGTTGAGCACTTATGATCTTACTGTTGAGAAGTTTTCAGGTGTTATCTGTCACCTTCTCAACGAAATATTTTAAATGGTACAACTCATCTTGTGATACGTCATTTGAAAGCTATTTTCAAAAGGAATCTTTTTATGTAATTGGTTTTATTATTACTCACGAATTTTGACGATTAGAGCATTCTGATTGTTTGTGTTTTGCTTTGAATTGTTACCGACTTTTTTGCTGGATTTTTTATAAATGAGAAGGTTTGGTCTAATACTGGGTCTTTTCATCTAGATTAAAACGCGTTAGTTTTCAAAATAAAAGGGGACTAAAGGGAAAAGAGTGGAATTAATTTTTATGTATGGAGCTTAGCAGTTTTGTGCTCGCGCGACTGCATGTTAATTTAACGCAAAACACCTTAATTAGACTGACGGTGCAAAGTGTGTTATTGAGTTGGTACAAATATTGTAAGCAACAGAGTCAGTGGCAAACAAAAACAGAAAAGGAAACAGGGTGGTTGATTAAATGGCTTTAATTGAAGTGTTTGACATTTTCTAAGATCTAAGTTTGAATGAGACTACGACAGAAGACTAATTCTACGACATTATAACCGAAAACATAAATGTCGAACCAAATCTCTGCTTCAGTGACGAAAACACATTTTGTTTAAATGGCCGTGTTCATAAACACAATGTGCTATACTGGAGTGATGTAAATTTGTATATTATTCGACAAAGTTATACACAAACCCTTCTGATATTTAGTGAATAGGCTGGAATACTTGGCGACGCAATTATAGGTCCATGTTTATTGACAGGACGTTGAATCTCATAAATTATTTACTTCGAGAACTTGGAAAACGTTTTCGACCTTCTAATTACCGAACAATTGGAAAATCAGCGCGACGTTGAAGGAAATCAAATGTTGGTTATTTTTCTAAGAAGATGAAGCTAGGTCACATTATGCCGTTAATGTGCAAAAGTGGCTAAACAATAGGTTTTCCGATTACTGTATTGGTAGACGGGGAAGCATTGAATAGCCACCACGGCCACCAGATTTGATCCTCTTGCATTTCTTTTTGTGGGATTATCTAAAGTTTGTGATTTACAAAACCTGCTAACTTGGAAGATTTCCGTGAAAAATTCATTAGCGAGTGCATGAGAATTCTACATGAAACATTCCGAAAAGTGGCGCAAGAATTTGAAAATCGCTTTTCACATAAACATGTTTTGATTGTCTCATGGAAATTTTGTTTGTTTACTTTAGACAAGTTCTAGTTTTAGACGTTTTAGGCACCTCTTGTGACTGCCACGTTTCTCTTTTTTAACATTTTCCTCGATAATTTTTTTTGTCTTTGTCTGGGATGTTTAATTTTGTTCCAAAAAGTCACTGAATCATAGCTATGACTAGACATCAGGAGTATCAACAAAAAGTGGTTGCAGTTGTATCATTTTAAAATAATATGTAGGATTGGCAACTCAAACAATCATTGTTGATCACGCTGTATTATCATCCATGCTGACTAGAACTATAGACGCATCTGCAGGTTACTAGTTTTATGCAAATTGGGGGTTGGCCCGTTGCCTGTTGTAAAGTTGAGGAGGCAAAGTTGTAGTCGCACTAAAAGTAGTCTTGGGTAGTTCGCGAACGACCTAGGTGGGAAGAGCGCTCCTTTAGGTGAACTATGCGAACTAGTTCATCGATGATCTCGTCTTAGTTCTTTTTGTATTTTTTTTAGGTTATTTTTTCATTTTTATTTAAGTGAAAGATTTTATGTGCCATGAAAAAAATGTCAACTTTCATTGTAAAAATTATTTTTTCATTATAATTTAAATAAAAAATCTTATGTTACATAAATAGACGTGTGAACTTTTTATCTAATACTTTGTACTTTTTAAATAAAAATAAACAGAACCTGCAATAATCGTAAATATATTCTTTTCTTTATTTATTGTTTTTACTAAATTATTTCAAAAAAAGAACTAATGAACTAATAGAGCGAACTAGTTCGCCATTGAATTATGAACTAAATTGAGCGCTCTCATTGGTGACCGACTAAGCCCAAGACTAACTAAAAGTTAAGCTTGACTATCTTTAGTAACACTTTCAGAAAGTAACTAGTTTTCTGAACGCACTTCTACTGTCATTATGTGAAAACTGAAAACGTCAAAACATTGACAATTAGCGGGAAAGCAGTTTGATTTTTAAAAGTGAGGTTATCTTATTATTTTTTTTAGTGTTTAGTTTAACAATAATTATAATTTATAATATATAAATTAAAATGGATCTGAATGTTCGGCGTCGAATACGTAAACCAGTAGCAATTGTCAGTGACAGTCTGTCTGATTTGTATCCTCACGATTTAAATATGTTTACTGAAGCCCCCATGAACGATATGTCTTTGAGTGAATTTGAGACTGTTGCGTTAGAACGTCTTCAACTTTTTCGCATAATTGAGCAAGCAGGTCTTAAAGGGCACAGATTATATAGCGAAGACTGGAAATCATGTGTTAAAGACGATCTGACGAAGGCAGGGCTGAAGGGGTTTGCTCGTTTAGTCAGTGGATATGTTGGCAGTTCAGACCTACATTATCAAGCTCGGAGATTAGATCACATTTCGCATTTTATTGTACGAATCGCTTATTGTCGCTCCGAGGACCTACGGAGATATTTCCTGAACAGAGAACTCGAGTGGTTTCGACTGAAATTCAGTTGTCAGAGTCCTGAAAGCATCAAACACTTTTTTGAGATTAATAAATTAGATTATGTGCCGATTTCCAGCGAGGAAAAAGCGCAACTTCGAGGAGATCTTCTTGATTCAACGCCAGGATTTTTTTCATTTGAAGCTTCAGAGTTTTATAAAGTGCCTTTTACTGAAGTTTGTGCTCTTGTGAAGGGTAGAAGAGTCTTTTTATTGAATGGCCTTGCATATGTGCCCTCTCATGAACTTATCGTGTCCATTTTATCAAAATTTAGAACAGATCTAAGTGCAGCTCTTGCAGTAAGTACTTGATTTATTTATTTTGGATAAAAAGCGGCTTGATGTGATCAATGGCACTTATTAGTTCTTAGTTATAAGTCACTCGGTATTATTAAACTGTTAGAAGTAATATAGAATTTTAAAATTTGTTTACAACATAATCAGGTATATTGTTGAACTAATAAAAATTTAAAACGAAAATAGTTTATAAAGATAAATTCAAATTCATTCAAACTAATATCTGTAAACTTGAACATGTTCTGCTCTGATTGGAACTCTTCAGAAAGTCGCAACAGATTCAGATTTTTGCAGTGACAAATTTGGGCTTATATTATTATATATACCTACAAGTGCCTGTTACTTCCATAATGTGGTATAACGAGCGACAACTATTAGAAGCTGCCTTGCACCAAACATTTTTTTGAGAAAAAAAATGTTATAGGTACATGTTTTTATGCAGAATAGGTTATACTCTAAATGATGATAGATACAATTTGAAACAGAAGGTATATCGCTGATTGGACAACCAGGGCCTTTTGTCTTAAACATATCAATGATATAACGGGTGTTTTTCAAAATTTGGCGTTATAGTTGGCCATGCCTATGAGCTTGTGTGAACGGACCATAATTTTTAAAACAAAATTTAAATGTCAAAATAATTACTAAGTTTCTTGATTTTTCAATTAAAAATCGTTTTCTCACAAGAACAAAAAATTTTAGTGGTGGAAACTTATTTTCGGAACGGTCACTGAAATAATGGTAAATGACAATACACAATTCAAGCCTGTTTTGAAAAATTCCGCTAAAAATTACTCAATGCTGTGTTCACATCTAACACCTTTTATTATAATGTAACTGATTGTATTTAACTCTTTCGTGAGACTGGCTCGTGTGATCGTAAAAAAGTTTAAAAAGTGAACGTTATTGAAAATGTAAGGCAAATAATGTAGGTGGACTTTCACCAGAAATTCAATTATCAATTAGCAATTGCTCCAAAAATTATAAAAAGAATATTAGTTTGTATTCCTATTGTTTGCAAGCAGTACATCAACTCCTTTCTGGTGATTATCTTGTAAGTGTCCAATATTGTTGTTGGTCTATTAACTCTTTTAATGAAAATATTTTAAATTTGAGTTTCTATACGGATGAGGCCTGGTTTCATTTAGGCGGTTATGTGAGCTCACAAAATATGCGAACGTGGAGTTTAGAAAAACTTTATTTCCTTGAAGGGGTTTTACTGTACCCCGAAAAAGTACGAGTATGAGCCGCTATTTCAAGGCACAGAATTGTTGTGTTAATTTTTTTTAATGGAACATTGACTGCTGCAAGATACCAAGAAAAGATTTTACAGCCATCTTTTGCACAGCTTTATAACGATGAAATTGTGGACGGGTACTTTCGGGTACGGCAAGACGGTGTCACTCTACATAACACTTAACGAAACCTTGAATATGATACAAGAATTTGATGATCGTTGAATTATCAGCCGAAATACAGCTTTCAAGAACTCGGTTTTTCAGAAACGCTTAAATAATCCCGATGAGTTGCGTCTTATCGACTATCGACCCATTAAATTAAAAGTGAGGTTGAATTAGGTTCAGATGTAAAACTAATAACTGTTACTTGTAAAGGTCCGTTCACAATTCAAAGTTGAACAATCATGGCATCTTTTGATTTGATCAAATTTAAATTAACACTAGTGTTTGCAAAGCTCGTCTGACAAAGTTGTTTTTTTTAATAGCACTACAATCGAAGGCTTCCTCAATTGGATGACGAACGAATCACCCCCTTGTTGGCGAACCTTCATAACCTTCACACTGGCCAAAATTATTATAAACCTCGCGATGATAAAGACTCTATTGATCCGGCAGCTTTAGATAGTATGTCTAGGAAACATTTTCCTTTTTGCATGCGTCATATGCATGAAACCTTACGCAGTGAACATCACCTGAAGCACACGGGTCGCCTTAGCTACGGCTTATTTCTCAAAGGGATTGGTCTTATGTATGAAGATGCAATGGCTTTTTGGCGAGAAGAATTTACAAAGAAAATTGATGGTAATAAATTTGATAAGGACTACGCTTATAATATCAAGCACAGTTATGGCAAAGTAGGAAGAATGTTAAATTACTCGGCATATAGTTGTATGAAAATTATCAGCGGAAGTGTGGGGCCTGGAGAACACCATGGTTGTCCGTTCAAACATTGGGATCCAAGTGTAATTAGACAGAAAATATTGGACAGTGGTGTTAGTGAAGAGAGTAAGTATTGATGAAACGGTTGTATCGATTATCAAATCTATTATTTTCTTTTGCAGATGCTAATGATATTAAAAATTTAGTCAAAAATGGGCACTACCAAGTCGCATGTGGAAAATATTTTGAGTATACACATGGCAAACCTGCGGTTAATGGCATTAACCATCCAAATCAGTATTTTGAAGAAAGTGTCGATCTAGAGAAACAAGCAAATGAGACCAAGAAATAAGTAATAAGTTACAATTTGATTGGAGCAGTTTCAGGATTTCATTCTGTTTCTGGAATTTCAGGACTCTATTCGAAGTTGATTGAATTTTGTTTTTATTATAAGATTAATAAATTGCATTTTGTTTAGAGTTGTAAATGTTTTGAGCTCCTTTCCACTTTTTTTTTTGCTCGCTTAGAACGGTCTAGCCTCTAATCTGTGTGAAGGTTTTTATAAAAGTAGGTACAGCCACCTCAAGCTAAATTAAATGATTTACCAATTCATTATTTTTTTATTTTAGCGTCAATTTATGAAAGTTTAAGCCAAAACAAAAAAATAAAAGCAAATGGCGAGAACGAACACAGAATTCTTTTCAATATGTTTCTGTGTGACATAACAAATACTAATAAATTTAAAAAACAATAAAAAAAAACAGAAAGCAGCATTATAATGTTTATGTCATATTGTTCGAAAGTTATTAAATGTTAAATTCAACAATGAGCGCACATGCGTGAGGAGACAGTAATTTAGCTTGATTCTTCAAAAAACAAACATATTTAACATATTGGATTTTGCATTTACTAATTTGGTAAGATGATTTTTTTTACTCATTTTAAATGAAGTCATAATTAAATTTCTAAAGTTTAAAATATTTACTAGTTTTTAGACATATCTTTTTAACGCCACTGCCTCATTAGGAAAATATAGCTTTTTTCCTGTTAGAGTCACCATGGAGACGTTTGCCAATAAATTACAAGTTGCCAGGGCAGCCAAAGACCCAGCAGTGCCTTTTTTACTCTAAAAATGTAAACATTTTTGAAAAATTTGCAAAAATGTGAAGGGAAAGTAGGCAAAGCGTGATGACGTTGACATTTTTGGATAGAAAAAAGAGTGATGTGTCATGGTGCGGTTTTTTTTTGACGCATAATTATAAGTGGGTTAGTGTAAATAATAATGGCAGAAATAATGGATGAAAACGGAATTTCAAAAAGATCAAACACCCTGTTCGAACTTACCAATAGTGCCTTACAGACTTGCAATGGAACGGGCGAGATAAGGGTTGGAGAGCTCACATATACTTATGCCAGCTCTCCGAGGGCGCTTTATACGAACCGGAAGATGATTTTTGGAAGGTAAGTAAGCCTATCAGAAATATTTGATTTCTATATATGTCAAGAAAAAGTCAAAAATTTTTTTGGTTTTTTAAGCTTATTATCATTTTTGAAGGCATACTTTTTTTCAAGCTTTTTTTTCGGTTATGACCAGCTTAATAATTTATTGTTTTTGAAGATCATCATTTTTTGACGTTTTTAAACCTTTTAGAGGCTTTTAAATATTTTTTTTTGAGTAACAACTAGACTGGGTTAAAAAAAATTATCAACAATCTACTTCAAGTCTTCTATATTCATTGTTATAGAAACGGTCAGACGGATCAAGCAACACATAAACATATTTTTCTATTCCACGTTTACAATAATGTCGATTTTGTGACCCCGTTTCAATAAAAAGGAGTTAGACAAAATTGAATTTTGTGTAATCATTTTTATTGACTTTTGCCGTGGGTTGGTATGGTTAGTATTTGTTGCTGCGTAATTACAAATATACAATTTCACTGATTTCCACACCACCTTTAAAGAGGTACAGTAAATGGTGCGGTTTTTTTTTATAGTGGTGTCCCCAGTAGGCCTAATCCACTGTCAAAATACGAATAAGCGCTAATATTTGCAAAATCAAAAAAATGTTTTCTTAAATTTCACATCCGTTTTCTCCCCTCAGAAAACGATACCAATCACATAACAACTACAAAACATATAAACGCTGTTTGCTTAGATCTCACATCCGTTTTCTCCCCTCAGAAAATGACACCAATTATTAGTGCGCATTTTAAAATCTGACTGAAGTTTCCGCATTTTTATAGATAAATTATTGCAACACATAATCACAAAACACCAATAAAAATAAAACAAAAACATCTTATACAAAAAACAACTTTATTTAAAAATGTCTTCTCCCCTCAGAAAACGATACCAATTACCTAACAACTACAAAACCTAAAAATAACTACAAAACCTAAAAATAAACGCTATTTGCTTAAACCTCACATCCGTTTTCTCCCCTCAGGAAACTACACCAGATATTAGTGCGCATTTTAAACCTGACCAAAATTGTCGCATTTTTATAGATAAATCATTGCAACACATAATCACAATACACCAATAAAAAAAACATTTAATACAAAAACCAACTTTATTTAAAATAATCAGTAAAAAACGTTTATTTGGTTTAAAAATGTTTGTAACTCACGGTTAGGCACTTAGGTATAGTTAATTAATTATCTCTAGACGCCATCTTGTCATAGAGATTATCCCTTCAATAATGTTCTGCTTCAAAATAAATGCTATAATTATTGGATACCCATCATACTAAAATCAAATTACATATATTAATATACAAGCTTTTAAAAAAATGTATGTTTATTTTTTCCGTTCCCATTTTTTTTGCATTTGGAGTCCATTCTTGCAGCTCATCTTCTATGTGACCATATCACTGTTGTTTTTTTTTATTTTTAAACTAGTTTGGTTTTCCTACAGGTAAATATTACATGTACATATTTAAAAATGCTAACAAAAAAATATTTAGAAAAAATACGCGTTTGCAATCTATGCAGAAAAGTCATTTGTTTTTTACTATGTCTTATCAATAAATACATAAACAGCAAAAAGCATCAAATCTATATTAATTACCCTAACAAAGTAGACTCCCCTAACATGCCCTCACATATGTATGTATAAAACATATTCACAGAGAGACCATGCCGATTTCTTCTTGCCGCAGCAAGAAACAATCGTAATAAGAAACACTATTACACCTAACTCTTTAGCGACTCTTAACGAGCTTTGCACACTCGAATTACCAAGGGTCAGAGTTTGATCCGCTCCTCAATGAGGACTGTCGTGCACTTACGCGGAGCCCAACAAAGTTAATAGTAATAAATATACATTTAACACCAATCACTGCAAATGTTCCCATTAATAAGAAAGAAAAACGGCGGCCCGCGAAACTGGTTTGGTTTCTAAATATTTCTTTTTGGAAAACAATAAAATACATTTAAAAACAGCTTAATAACGCGTTTACAAGGACACTCGTTTATTCGTGACAAACACTACGAAGTTTGGAACTAGACTGAAGTAGATAGCACTTTTAAACCGAACAATCAAACATTACATAAGACTACAAAAAAGATGATAATAAAGAATAAAACCATTGGTTTTTTTTGGTTTTGAACCAAAATAATGATTTTTGGACAAAGGAAAAAGGATAAGCAATAAGTTATGTAAGTAAATATACCATACAAATTCTAAAAGAAATTTATTTAATTTTATTAAATTTTGACAAAATAATCACTCATTTGAACCAAAAATAAAGTATTTATCTTTTTTTTTTGATAGCAACTAATAAAAATGATAGCAACTGTCATAGAAAATCACATAGAAAAAATTACAAAAAATTTTTGTATCTCTCGACATTTTCACTAAAGTCTATAAAATATAGATGCTTATCTTTTTACTAATTTGCGGACCTCTGCTTAGATTAACGTAATTAGCTTAAAACTTTGTATCTTAAGATTTATAAAGAGTTTTATAAATCTGCAAATGAGTTTTAAAACCTTTTTTTATCTCTTTTAGCACAAAAATACCCGTTTTGGAAAAAACTACGTCGTCAATATAAAAAATTAAGTCGCATTATCATTATGTCAAACTCACTGCCTACTTGATTCAAAAACAATTGAACATCAATGATTACAAAATGATCAAAATTATTTTTTTATTTTTTATATTAAAAACTTCGCTTAAGGGCAACTTCTAAAAGGTCTTCTAATAAAAAAAATGCGAATTTTATTATTTTGTTTAAAACTGCTACAGAATTACTAAAAAGTACAACAAATCTTTTTGATTTACGAATAATTCAATCACTTAAGATATTAAAATTAATAACTCCATCACCAAAATTTGATTACACTGACCTACCAGGAAAGAGACGCAAAGCGTTATCTTTCAGATTCTCTCACAAATAAATTTAAATGTTTTTAAGCCTGAAAATGTGATTTGAATAATCTTTTTAGCTCTAAAACTGATTAAACCACCGCTTTGAAAAGTGCAGCGTTATTACTATAATTATTTCTAAAAAAACAATTGAATAGTAGCATTATGTCATAATTCATGGCCTACTTGATTAAAAAATATATGCCACCGAAGCTTCGATGATTAAAAATAATAAATAATTATTTTTCTTTCTTATATTAAACACTACCCCTAAAGGCAACTTTAAAAAAGTTATCTAATAAAAGAAATTGTAAATTTTAGCCCTTCTCTATTTCAAAATTGCTAGAAAATTACATAATAAAGCCGAATAAATCATCAATATTTTTTTCTATTAGTCCGGATATAATTAAAGTCAACACGGAAATTTGATTGTCTTTTACCTTTTTGATTCCTTCCTGATGTGTGTTCCTTTAGGATTCCTGGGATCCACCTGCAAGGACACACAAACAGCGGAACTGATTCGGTTTCTAAATATTTCTTTTTACAAAACAATAATCAAATAAAGATAACGTTTTAAAAAAATAAAAATATCGCGTTCATATAATAGTCCGTGGCGAATAGCACGATCTTTTAAACTAAACTAAAATAGGCAATACTTCTGAAAACAACAAAAGAACATTACATAAGACTACAAAAAAGATGATAACAAAATATAAAACCACTGGTTTTTTTTCATTTTGGACAAAGGAAAACTGATAAACAGGTTATGTAAGTAACTTGAATATATACAAATTCGAAGATAAATTATTTAATTTTTAAAATAATGACACATTTGAACCAATTTTAAAGAAACACATTTTTTTTTTGTTAAATATATTGCTGAAGTTTTTTATGTTTTTTCGGATATTTGCAGTTGTTTGTTTGTGATGACAATTGCGAATACTCAGAAGCAAAAATAACACTCAGTTTGGCCATCTGTAAAAAAAAAATGCTTTCATAGAAAATGTATTCAAACAGAAATCATCAGTTAAGTCTCACTGAAGAGCTGCAATAAAAACGGAACTGTCTGAGTCTACGGATCTTGTTTTGAATGAAATTGCTTTGACTTTATTACTATTTGTTGGTAGAAACTAGAAACCAAAGTAGATTGAGAATATTGCATATCTTACACATGCGTTTCAGGCAAAAGACACTAATGTGATAACTTGGTTGTCTGACCAGTGATTGTTCTCATTGATCTGAAAATTATTTTCTATTGAATAGCATCAAAATTTAATAACATGAATTCTCGATTTTGATGTAAGGGGCATCTAATAAGGTATTTTTTAAAATTAGTGCCATATACATTTGACAATAAAAAAACTCCATTCTTCAGGATAAGAAATGAAGCATGTGTAGTAGATTTTAGCCACAAATAAATAAAGATTTTAAGTTTTTAAAAAAATTATACCTCCAAAAAATTTTGAGTTGGTGCCAGATAAACCAATAAGCACGTATTAAACTTTGTTTTTTTATCGCAACGGCTAAGAAACATGGGGCGTGGTCTGCGTAAGAGTCTGCAGTAGTTTAGAGCAATTTATTTCAACACAAAAGAAGAGGCGTAAAATTATTTGTATTTTGCTTTGACAATTGGCGACCGCAGTTTTTTTTCGTTTTTGATGTGAAGAATGTTTTCTGTATAAATTATTAATTAAAATATTAACTGTAG
Organism: Lagria hirta; assembly: GCA_947359425.1. Classification (NCBI taxonomy): domain Eukaryota; kingdom Metazoa; phylum Arthropoda; class Insecta; order Coleoptera; family Tenebrionidae; genus Lagria; species Lagria hirta. The sequence goes on from OX375794.1 coordinate 13,815,860, forward strand.
TTTATTACTTTTAAACTCATATTTTTCAATAAGGAATTTATTTGTCATGATTTTAATGCAAAAATATTATTTTTATAAATTGATTTCTACAGAAATGCTATTTTGTTACGTTTCTGTTTGCGGACCCTTATTTTGATACGGCTATCTACGCCAATAGAGCCGAAAGTTCACGAAGTCCACGCCCCATGTCCCTTAGCCGGTGCGATGACCATATAGACCTTAGAATGCTTAAAAACATAGATGTTTAGAAATAAAGATAAAAGAAAATATCTAATATCTAAAGTTCTTTGCATTAAATTGAATTGTCTTTATTTAATAATTTGTTAAAGTTGAAATCATTACTAGAGTTTGCTTATATGGCGATGGCGCAGACTCAAAATTATTTAAATATTTGAGATTTAATAAAATTAGTGTCGGGGTTAAACTAAAAATTATGATTAATAGGGATATTGCACTGGGACCTTTTTGATTTATTGTGCTTAGACTTAGACTAAAATATATTTTTTTAATTGTTACTTTAAAGGTTTGATTTTCGGTTAAATTGTTTTTATTAACAGTAAGATCAGAGTTCTTCCAAATAAAATAAGATTTCTAAAAATAATAACATTTCATTTTAGAGTCTTTGGTCAGTTCTGACCTACCTTTAGACCTTGCCATGAAAATCTCTTAGTAATCTGAAAGTTAATAAAACAAATAAATGACTTAATTAATTAAAAAAATAACTGACTATACAGGGTAGCTGAACAGTACCTCTGTATACAGTTATATATTATATAAAAAACTACTTTTCAAAATATAATTGAAACTTGGTATAGGTTTGAAAGTATTTAAATGCCATTATCTTACATGTTTATCAAATTTTTATCTTTATTTGTTTCGAGGATACAAGACTAACATTTTAACTTTGCATTCTCAGTTTTAGGAATTAATCAATGAAAAAAAAAGTACATATTTAGTAATTACGTCTTTGTCATTTGTTTCAGAGCTGTTTTATTTAAATAAAAGTGTTTTTTAAAAACATTATTTTTGAGAAGAAGTCTCAATGTAAGAGCATGCTTCTGATGAATTGTTTTTTTTTAGTAAAATATATCGTATGCAAATTATAGAAAGTATATTATCTCTAGTGGATTTTTGCTGACAGTGACAGCCTTGATGCTATTAGGGTTGTGGGACATATTTTTAACTCAATTTATAATTATTTAATTTTGTGTAAACTAAATTGAAAACATCTTCTAAATAAGGGATCTATCACCTGGTCTACTTTTTCAAAGACACCTTGTATATAAATTACCGTCGTCTATTGTAAAAAAATTTTAAAATTATAAATTTTTTGAGATATCAAAAAACCGTAATTATTTGCCAAAACACCCAAAAGAAAAATCTATTTTACAGGAAAGTGAAAAATAGAAAAACAAAATATTTTCAGGAAAATATTAAACCTATCAAAAAACAATAAGCCAAAATAGAAAAACAATATTAAAGCAAATTTAAAAGCCTGTTGTCAGTTTGTAGTATGTATCTGTCTGTAGCCCTGTAGCCACTAAACAGCTCAACCGATTTTGATCTAACTTTTTTTATATGATAACTGAGATGTTTTCTTAGCTATAATTAAAAAAAAAATTGGTTCTGCATTTCACAAAATTATAATGTTTTTTCTTCTCGGTTAAAAAAATTATATAAACATTTTTTAGAACTAGTCGAAAATTGGTATTCTTTTTAATATTAGAAAAACAATGTAACTTTGATGTTAAAACATCACTCCAAGTCACTAACTTGCAGCAGAAGCATTCTGTTTGGGCTCAATCCAACGGTATCAATCGAAGCTTTTTCAAACTTTGAATAAATATACCATTTGTTTAAGAACAGAAATAAATTATTTAGAATTTTCGTCTCAGAATTAAACAATTATAGATGAATACATTTTTGATTTAAAAACAAACTATTCAAATTTGTGTGTGAGTTAGGTACAGTTTGCATAACTTTTACAATTTTTTTCTCTAATTTTTAGCAAATTTGTTAAATAGTAAAAATCAAAGTTTCATTTGGCAAAAAAGGTTGTAAACTTTATGAAAAGATTGAGATAAGCTGTTAAACTTTTTTTCAAGTTTGCATAAATTTGTAATTTTATTTATCAAATTCTGGTTGTTTTTCAATTTTTAACAATGTTTCAGTTATCCAAACTTATTGAAAATCTACAATTAATATTATTTTAGTGTCATGCATATTGCTTTAAAGTTAATAAACTTTTGTTTCTCATTCGAAAATCGATGACTGACTGATAACAGTTTATTTTAATATATATGTTCTATTAATATGACGGTTTTTTAGAAAAAAAAACGGATTTTTTTTGCAAATTATCAGGCCGCGGCTTGCGGAAACCGCCTAACTATTTGTTTTTATAATTTTTCAAACTTTTTTTTTCAAAATAAAAATAAAAAATAACTGCGTTTGAGTTCCTACAGATAACGCTGTTTCTTCTGCATTTTTGCAAGATTCTCATTTTCTTTCGTCACTTTATACGTGACGAAAAGACGTGATGAGAACATTAAAAATTAGACCTTCTAGAATGTAGTTAAAACATCTCAATCTGAAGCGCTCGAATTAATTCACCTATTTTATTTTTTAGCGTCCTCATAATAAGGACTAATTTTTGTTAGAGATACTTAGGAAGATTTAAAAAGCTTTTTTAAATACTAACCTGGCGCGCTCGAGTTACTATTTAAATCTCCCATTGGGCTAAAATTACATGTTATTTGTTTACATTGTTGTAAGTATTGCTAATACAATAATTATAATTCTAAATATGCAACAGAAGAAAAACATAACAAAAGTATCTACAATAAACATCTCTTAAACTTAATACAAAAATGGTTAATAATTCAAATGACATATTTTTCAGAAGTAGAATACTAATCATCAATTATTATTACCCATTACAAAGACATGTGTGCCTATAACATTCAGGTAGGTCAATGTGTCACGACAAATTCAGGTTAATAAACATGTTTCAATATTTTATATTATCTTTATTTAGATTTTATCTATTATCAGTCAGAGGTTATTGACTATCTTTTTGTATCGGCTAACTTGATGGACACTATTCTAAAATTCTCCAATTCATGCCAAATAGGTACTCTATAATTAGGTAGGTGTAGTGACTTTTAACAATATGTAAAGAAGATTCGTGATCGTCTGGAAAAAGTTTGCGTGTCCAGATTGGACATTATAAACTCCCAATTATAAGGACCTTCACGGTTAACTCGTTAACTTCCAACTAGAAGTACATTCACCCTTTAGATTTATCGATTACAAAAGTAATGCGAGGAAATCGTATTATTAACTATAAAATGTTATTGAACGTCTTTAAATATTTTAGTTTGTTAGAAAAAATTATTTCTAAAAAAATCAAGTTCTTTATATTATTCAATTTCACTTTATAAAATAGCGTTTATATCTACGTCAAATCACACTCAAAACTGCGCCAGGGCCGTATTCATGGTATTAAAACAGTTTTTATTTTGTTAATTTAAGCTTGTTCACCAAAATTACATATATAAAGTTTTTTTTAAAGAACATCCGGATTCGTTTTTGTATTCTTTGTCAGAAAAAAAAATTTTAAAATCTGTGCGCTATCAATGCTTTGTTTTTTTAAATTGAGCATCCTGTAGTTGAATTACTTTTCTAAATCTCTTTTTCCTTTCTTTCTCTGACCAAGCATTAGCTATAATACCAATTTTTAAAAAATTGAGCGATTTACTATTTTTTTTAAAGTGATTCTATAATTATTTAGCTGTGAATAGGGTGTTGTGAAATCGAAAGAGGTTGAGAAAATGCCGTCGATACTTTAGAGTTGGAATAATTTCATAATAATAAGTGCAAACTGTGTAAAGAAAAAGTTAGTGGTATAGCTTGGCTGAACGTTTTGTGCTAATATGGTTTTATTGCTATTTAACTTTCACTAATCTTTATGAGAGTTGTCTTGCCTGTGCAGAATGTTAAAGAAACTGCACCAGGGCCGTATTCATGGTGTTTCTACTTTTTGCGTCTGCATGTTACTAAAGATAACAATTAAACTACAATTAATTATCAAAACACAGATTTATTTATTACTGGATGATATAAAAATTATGTAAGTAGATATGGAAACTTTAGTAATTTTTATCTAATTATCTGCATAGAAATCAGAATCACTATCACTATCATTATTCACTTGAATGATTAGTTCTGGTGCCATTTTCAAGAGGTAGAAATTTTCCTCTTCCTTTACCTAACGGACACAGTTTTACCAACTTGACGGTGATATGTTCGCAACTTCGTAGTACCATTTACGCAATTGTTTTTTCACTAAATTTCATTGCTGTACTCTTTTTTCGTGTATGAGCTTTTCATTCAGACCATATCATCTCTACCGGATTAAATTTGCAGTGGTAAGGTGGCTTTTGGGTCCAAAAGCAGCTGTTTTTATATATATTTTTTCGTAATACCAATCATTTTCCATTAATTTTTTTAAATTTTTTTTGGTTTGAAGAATAGTTTGGATTTTGTTTAAAAATACGTGAATGATAATTTGCATTATCGAGAATAATGCCACTTTTGGGAGGCAATTTAGGTAGAAATTGGTTAAAACATCAACTTTCAAACCATTCTGCAGCCATATTTTGATGATAGTCCAACTTGGCATCAACTATATTCTTAGTATTCATCTGCAGAGCATTTTCAACAAACCTATTCGCATGCAAAATAATAGTTCGCTTTTCTCTCGATGGAGGAACGTCAAGTGAACATTTTCAACCATCCTTTTCGTTTCGTCCAAATAGAAGATGGAATGTGGGCTTATCTTATTTCATTAATTTCTTGGGTGGTAATTTCTACGTCATTTTGAAATTTTTCAAGATTTTATTAAAACCTGCAAAATCGTTCATTTAAATCCAATTATTCTTTAAAAAAATTTTCTGCAGCAGCTTATATTCAAGTCGTTTATTACTTTTTGACATAGCATACCTATCGTCAAAACAAGAAATTTTATTTGGATTAGATTCGTACATAATGCTTCTAATTACATATATCCGCATTTCCGCATGATGAGTTTCTAAAAGTTTCCCTTTTCCCTTGCCTTTCCTAATTTTTCGCGGCTCCACTTGCATATCATTTCTCAGTATTTTGAAAACTGTTAAATTAAGAATTTTTTTTATTCGAGCCTTCAGTATTTTTTGCAAATTCATATACATTAAAAACAATTTGTTTGGCTTTAATTGGCAAATGCTTCCTCTTTTTACAAATACCATTTTTGTCAGGTAAGTCAATTTTAGTTTCGCTATCACTATCAACAGAATATCTTCCAAAAATTTCGCCAGATTCCCTTCCTTAAAATTTTTTAGGTACGGGAAGTGGATTTTCATCTTCATTAAAATGTCTTCACATCTTATTAGATAAAAAATTGATGTACACGTAAAAAGAATAAAAATAAATTTTTAATATGGTAAATAATTAGTTAGACCGTTTATGCTTACCTATTCACAATTAAAATCATATATGAGTCTGAAAATAGTTATTTTTGATTCAAGACCGCGAAATGATACTTTTGCATTTGAGAAGGGAAGTTTTTTCGAAAAAACTCATTCGAAAATGCAAAAGAATTTTGCAATGGTGTATCAAACAACATTTTTTCGAAAACTGAAATAATCATAATTAACTATGTTAAGAATTTGCTAAATGTTAGCCATCGCCATCAGTTTATTAATACAAAAAAATTATGTTATTAGTTTGTTTATCGTTTGTAATGTGTGAAAGTGAAAATGAAGATCCACCTTTTGACGTATTGGAAGCCGTACAAAATGCAGTGTCTTCCCTTATTCCCCAAAAATTATGTAGGCAATATGAAGCTGCCTACAAAGAGTTTATGCAATGGTCTAATTTCAAGAAACTAAAGAACTCGTCCAAAAAAGTTTTATTGGCGTATTTTGAATAGAAAATTAAGAGGGTGCCACCAACATTGTGGTCTATGTATTCTATGCTAAAGAAAACACTCAACGTCAAGCAAAACGTAGCTATAGCTAAATTTTCTAAGCTGGTTTCCTATTTGAAAAAAAAATCTGTAGAATATCATCCCAAAAAATCTAATTTTGTTCTAGATTTTAAAAGTCTTTTTTGGTGAGTTCCAGTAATGTTTGATTTTGCGTGCTAAAATCAGAACTAAAATGTCAACATTTTTGACAGTTTTCGAAAAAAAAATTTTTTAAATTAATAGTAAATGATATTATTTAAAAAAAAGACCCAAATTTTTATGTTCAGTTGTAAAAACGCTTTTTTTACTTCTTTTCTTATACACTGATTCGGAAGGAGGTATTACAAATTATAAAAACTTTTTTATTTAAATGTTGTTTGCACACATTTTAGACACTTATCGGGATATTTGTTGTTCTCTCTTTGTTGAACAAATTTTACAACGCCTTCTTTTTGCTCGTAGTAAGTTTGGTCAGATGGGGACTCAACTAGAACGTTTTTTTTTCAGTACAGTAGATACTTTTAGGTTTTTTCAAGATTAGGTAAACAAATTAAAAACTACTTACTCAGATAAGAAAAATTATGGAAAGGGTTCTATTAAAAATATTTCAAAAAAACATTTGTTGGGGTCAAATAAGACCTGTTTTGGTAATTGGAGGGTTTGGAAGGTTAATATATAATAGCGATTGATTGATATTGGATTCGGGGTATGAAAGTTCACTCTATTAAGGTCAAAATATTGTAATCCAAAAAAAAGTGTGCTACTAATTTTAACAAAGCAAATTTTGTGGATTGCTGTAATTTTGATATTGATTATATCTCGGACATTTTTTGTCATTAGTAGTGAGCATAAAAAAATATTATTTTTTATAGAATACCTATTAGGTCTTTCAGCAAATACGTTTCTTAAAACGCGTTTGTGCCTACAACGGCTAAGCTAACCCAGATTAAAATTTCAACGTTTCAAAAATGTTTTTGATTATTATGTTTTAAGGACTTTTTCCGAAAATTAGCTGGATTGAAATTTAAAATTTTTTTGGAGGTCGCGCACGATTTTTGAACTTTATAAATAAATTTAAATTTTAACTGTTGATGGGTTTTACAACGTTTGTGAAGGACCGCTAAAAACCATTTTTTTTGTGCTTATTTTTGGAAAAAGCTATTACAACATGAAAAACTAGCATACTCACGTACAAACCTCAAGAAAAAAATAGAACATTTTTTTGAGCTACTTTGGTGGGCAAGACCAACCTTAGTTGTTAATGTTCAGCAAAAAATAAAGTGCTAAAAACCAACGCAGAGATGCATAGTATTTTTGCCTGGAGACGAATAAGAAGAACGAGCAAGGAACAAGATTGAATTATTTGGCCTTTTTATCTTATCATTTATAATACAAAATGTAGGCATCTAAATTAAATATCTTTAAAAAATCAAATAAAAAGCTAAAATAGCTAAATGAAAAAAGTACATTGATTGTACAAAAAAGGTTTCTCAAAACATTCAAATACAAAATTTTAATAAATTTCAAGTGTTTGTGAATTAATTCAATTTGTGGAATTGTGGGGAGGCTGTGAAAAACAAAAATTAGACTCTTAGCTTGATTTAGTGCTACTATAATAGTGATCATCTTGGTTTTAATTAGTTAATGACCCATCACACCTGTCGACCATACAGCATAATATCATCCAGTGGACGTTATCAATTCAAAAATTGAAATAATGAATCTCATACAAGAACAGAAATGTTTCTTCTACAAGCATAATTATTTTTGAAACTAACACGACTAAATAATTGAATAGGTACATTGGCGTGTGATTGCATCTGTTCCAAGGATATGCTTTTTATATACGCAGTGCATCCTCAGCCTTTTCTGCTTGCAGATGGTTTGCGACCAAAGATAATTGGCAAACAATTACCAATTTAAAATGCCGCGGGCTGAGCTGTCGTGCCGTGATCTGTCGGAGTAGATCCGATCAACTGTAGCCAATCCCACGGTATAAGACACGTGAAATAAACAAATACAAAACATTAACAAAAGAGCTTTGAGACTGAGTGCACTGTAACAGTTTTTTAAAAAGTTTTTTGAATATGGTAGGAGAAAACTCCGTACGCAGCCCACTCGGCAACACGTCAAAAATTTTGAGAGATTTTTTCCAAATAGGGCAGTTAGGTTTTGGCAAATTCAATTTATTATATTGTGTAAATGGATCTTTTCGTTTAATTTTTTTAAATAACCTAACCACTCTTTTCTGTGCTCGCTACACCACCACGGTACAACGACAGGAGTTGTTGTATGTCAGAACATACTTTGCTAATTTTTCTAATAATATGATAGGTAACACTGCACTTTTTACCAAAATCTACAGACCAAAATTGAAGCGTTCAAGCCAAAAATTCTTGATTTGCTTTGCAAATTGAGTTGAAATGGTACATATTTTCTATTTTGTCTATTCAGTCTATTGAAAAGTTATATTTGGTGTTGAGTTTTTTAGAAGACGCAATTTTATTTTTTTGATGAGTAGGGGGGGTTAGAGTAAAGTTAAAACCAAGTTTGTGGAGTTGCCACTCTTGTCCCACGGCCGCCATCTTAAAAATAAGGGCTAAAATAGTTTTTACAATATATTTCTTAAACTATTTATTTGATAAAAAAAATTTGGCAACATTTTTGCAAATTAAATTCTGTACAAATTTTGTCTATACTGTATTTATTTTCAAGAAAGAGTGCATCAAAACCAATGCATGCACGCTCCACGTGATCATATCTATGAAGTGGGAGATGGTCGACGATTTTTCAAACAGGGCAGGCCGCAGAAAAAACCGTTTATTCCATTTTAGAGCAAGTTGTATTCAATTCGGCTTAAATATATGTATTCAAAATTATATTATTTTCACTAGAATTTAAGTGGTTACGTTAAGCCCTTTTTCTGGGAGGACTGTAGTTCTGGGATTAGCCTCAGTCTCTGTCTTCGTAGCAGCACACAGAAACAGCAACGAAACAAATGCACAATGCACCCCTGTGCTTTCGGCTGCCAGCCCGGCTCAAATTTTAGGAGATCGGTATCACTTAGTCTTTATCAATGGATCACGCACTGATCACGTCCTACACATTGTTTACTACCACTCTTTCTTGAAAATGAATACAGTATAGTATCATTTTGTCGTAGAACTACAAATAATAAAGTCATAAGCAAAAATGTTTATAAATTTGAGAAAAAAAAATATGTTTTTTTTATATAACTTTTTTTTTATTATTTTACAAAAAATGATATGAAACCATTTTGTAGATCGTTTTTTGGGGAAAAGCTTTTATATGCAACATAGCAAGTGGATACTATTTTTCAGTACTCTTAACTATACCTATATTATACGTGTGTACTATTAATGTGTCATCAGTTATTGTTTTTTTTATTTTGTTATTATAATTTTTTTAATTATGAATTTTGCAATGTTATTAATAATCAATTATTGACTCTTTTCCCTACCACCCACGAGGTAGAGTCTGGAGGCGCGTTTTTACGTGGTATCTCCAATAGGCATAATTCACGGTGATTTTCTAAATTACTCCGTCTTCAGTCTTTTCGATGGACCAGGCTGCGGCTCAGCATCTGATCGGCTTTCTGAATTAAATATCAGTGGGAGAACTGGAGAAGGAAGGGGTGTAAATGTCGGCGGCTCATCATCAAAGTTACTTTCATTTATTACTTCTGAGAGTCAATAATTAATTATTAATAAAATTGCAAAATTAATTATTAAAAAAATTAAAATACCAAAAAAAAACTGTAACTGATGACACATTATTAGTACACACGTATAATATATGTATAGTTAAGAGTGCTGAAATAGTACTTACTTCGGAACGCTGTAAACCTTAACTTAATCAAAAAATGTTGCATATAAAAGTTGTTCCTCAGTTTATCATTTTTTCGTAAAATGATAAAAAAAGTTATATTGAAAAATATAAATTTTTTTCTCGAATTTCTGAACATTTTTGCTTATAACTTTTTTATTTATAGCTCTACAACAGAAGGTTAATGAACAAAAGTTGTAGAGAATTCGCAGCAAAAAATATTAACATACGTATTTTTATCAAATAAATAGCTTAAGAGATATATTGTAAAAATCATTTTAACCCTTATTTTTAAAATGGCGGCTGTGGGACCCCACAAACTTGGTTTTAGCTTTACACTGACCCCCCTACACATCAAAAAAGTAGAATTGCGTCCTCTAAAAAACGAAAAGTAAGGCCTAAAAAATGCAACATTTTAAGGAACTAATTATAAATTCTAAAAAAGTTTATTTTAGATGCATTTCAATAAAGTTTATTTTATTTAGACAGATTTGGCTCTCTAATTTTAAATATTTATGTTGAACAAACTTATTCTGTGATGGTCATAAATATATCAATACAAAATGCTTCAATTTCTGTTTTCGTCTTAGTCGTTTAATTGTCAAACTCTTTCCTTTATCTAACTAAAGGATATCTTTCTTCTAAAGAGAGATAATAAGACGTGTCAATTACTGTCAAACTCCATTAAGGAGTTTAGTTGCCACAAAAATATTGCCAAATAAATAATTAATAATATTAATTATTAAGACATTATTTTAAATCTTAAGAGCGTTTTAAAAACAAACTCAATTCGGTTCTTGCTATCCCCCGTGTTTTTCTACGTCAGCTGAGGGGCGGAGCTTAAATATTTTATCTCTGTCATTTACTTGTCTTTTTCTCGCCACCCTGTCTACCTGAAGAAAACCCACCCTTGGAAATGATATCATAAAAATACTTTCTGATATATCCATTGCGTAATGCTAAGGTTCAACAGTAAATATTACCATTCACTCATATAAGAACTGCACGGGTAAAGAAGATTTTATTGCCGCAAAAAAAAAGCTTCTTCTTGTTCATTGCTGACTGAAACAAGTTTACAATAAGTTTTATAAACAATAATCAATTTTTTGTTGTAATAATAATGTGTTTATTGCAGTTAAAACAGTAAATTATTCAACACGCACATGATGAAGACTATTACCCTCAAAGATAAAATTTGCAACACGAGCTGAAAGCGAGTGGTGTACCTATTTATCTAATATAAATATACAACTATAAATAATTTTTTTTTTAATCTGAGCAATTATAATATAGACAGAAAAAGACATATTAAAATCATACAAAGTGATAATGATAAAAAATATTGTGGGTGAAGAAAAAAAAGGATAATTATGTAATAAAAATCGAATAAAGTTTATTTTTAAAATAATATGAAATAATAAATAGTCTTCTTAATTTTAAAAATAAATAATAATAGGTTTGCTTTATTATATATGTTGCCGCAGGTAACCTTCTATATGAAAGAGTAGAATAAGCACAAGAACAAATAAATAAAAATAAAGTACAATAAAAAAATAAAAAGAAATATAATAAATAATAATAATATCAATAGTAAAAAATATTGATTGCTTTATAAACCAATCATTTACAATTGGTTCTTCTTGAAATCTTTCTGTTCCGCAAATCTCTGATAGGGAGTTCTTTAGGATGCTGGGGATATAATAACTCCGGCGCAATACATTTATGGTAAAATTCTATCAGGTGTGGTTCTATTTTTTCTTTCCAAAAAGAATCATCTTTATAAACCTGACAAAAAAAAACAAATCAATCGCGGAAAACTGATCTAAACACTGCATTTCAAAACTCAGACCTTTTCAATAGACATTCCTTCTGGAGTCCAAATAACAAAATAGCAAACTTCTTTCTTGGCTATATGTAGCTGCCCTTGTATTTGGTAAAAGTAGTCGGCATTTGTTTTTAAGTTTATATTCTTTTTGCTGTCTATTGTATAATGTATCACTTTTTTTTTGTATAGCTTCTTTTATATACTCATGCGGTGTAAAATTTCGCATCGAATAAGGGCATTTAATTTCAATTATGGCATCATTTCCAACTAGATCATCTGGAAATGCCCCGAGAAAGCCAAACATTTGGTCAACAAACAAGCCGCAAGTTGTAACCTCAAGGGCAAGAAGTTGCTCAAACGCTTGTACAGCGACGCGTTCATGAGTTTTACCCCAATCAGTAGCAGTACTACCAGTGAATTTATTATATAAAAGAGACTGCACAGTTGCAGCACAAGAAGTGGAACGTTGCATTTTGCAAATTTTTCCAAATGAAGACGCTGTTAGCCTCTTATATCTTTCATCCTTCCACAATCGACTACTGCTTTGCCCAATAGTTTTTTTCTCTAGCTGTGCGATTTCAGATCTTGTTTTTTTTAACGATTTAATTAAATCGTCTTTAGCTGCCTCAAATGATTCTGGAAGCGGTTCTGATTTTTTTTTCTCATCTGGCAATGCCGCCTAAGGGCCGTATTCTCTATCAGAGTCAGCGTAACGTTTTTTTTTTAAATAATTCCGGGAAAAGACGTCGTCGCACATTTCGGTTAACATATTGTTTTTCTTTTTTTGTTATATAATTTTTCAGAAATTTGCCTGGACTACGTTTTGCAATCTCGTGATGAATTAAACGCGGATAATTATGAGATCCCGCACTAAAACTGATACCAGCTGCATGGCACCTGAGCTGGTACGATTCTTTTGCCGAAAAATTAATTCGTTTTTCTCCGACAAATTTTGCTACAACGGAATTATAACATTCTGCGGAATTGTTGTCCATGTCTAATAATAGACTGTCAGCATGCTGAACTAAGCGATTCAAAACTACTTCTAAATCTTGAAATAAACCGCTGATGGTCATTTCTTCTACCCAGTTTCTGTCGTTGCTTCTATTGTCTAAAAAATACACAATAGCATTTGGCAAAAAAATTGGTTTTGGAAAAAAATATATTACTTTTGCAAAAATAACTATCACAGTTGGAATGATCGCCACAAATATGATATACTGAATTATGTATATCCCGACGAAGTTTATCTACCTTTTCTTCATGGGAGCTATCTTCCTTGCATCTATACTTTACAGCTCCTTTTATAGCACTTTGAAATCGGCATATATTATTTTTTAAATAGGTTCTCTGATTAGAAGCTACCAGTTGCCTTTTAGAGCTAACCCTTTTAAAAGTCAGTTATTTTAAATGGTTGCAAAAATTACGCAAAAGGTGATTGCGACATTCTATTTTGTGCACCATCAAGGTTTTGTAGGGCCGGGCATCTGCCAGCTTTCTAGTGACACTACTATCTCCATCACCAACTAAATTGGCATATTTGACCCCATGCATGGCCACACTCTGTTTAAATCCTTCAACAATTATCTCCGATTCAATTGCCGTAGAGGTTTTTGTCCAATTTTTGAAACAAGCGTGTGGTTGGACCTCTACTTTGTTATTTTCTGCTCGAGTACAGAAATAACAATATTTGTTTTTGACCCCTAAATAAAGAATTTTACTACTGCCCAATAGCTTTCTACACTTCCAAAGATATTTGTCTGTCTAATATAATTTATACAGAAAAATTGTTTTAAAGTTCCTACACAGTGATAAAACACAAAAGTGCTAGCTGACTTTTGTTTCACCAAAACGTGTTGAATCGCAATCGCAGCAGAATTCAACCTCTACGTTTACGCCGATATAAATCTACGACACAATTGACAATTTTCAAAACGTACTCTAATTTGTTTTCGTTTTTCAATTACATACATATATGAACCTAAATGATAAATAATTATTTAAAACCATGAGAACTAGTGCCGCATATAAGTCAGAAAGACTCATACGATACTGAAAAGTACCTACTTGGAAGCGCGCGAGTTAAAATCAGAAAAAAGATATAAACAATAAAACTTTTTAAAATTTCTATTAAGTAGTATTATTAACTATTGTATAAATAATCAAAAAAAATAAATATTTTTTATATTTTATTCTTTGCTTCATTGATCAAAAGTTCCCAATTTTAGGATTTTTCAAACTTTTGAAATTCATATCTCCAAAAATGTCAACTTCTCTTAATCCACTAGTTACTCGATTATAAAAGAAAGTCATAAACTTTACGACTGGTAGACGGTACCGTTTCCGAAAATCCTTTAGATGTTATGTTTTTGACCGCACGTCGACCACTCTGGGCTAGTCGACAAAATTAATGAAAATTCAGAAAAATTCGACTTGACAGAGGTTGTGTAGAATACATGCCATTTCCTTATTTTTGAATATTTTTTTAAAATTAAAAATGCCAATTGTAGAAAACACTTGAATACACCGCCGTAGTTCGTTTATTTTGTATTTATCAGATTCTAAATCAATAAAATAATCCTTTTAATTAAGGTCATAAATAAACTGCTTTTAAAGACATTTTAAACTTTTTAACACGAAAAAAAACGAGCTACGTCCATGAAGACATCTTTGATGAACATATTGTTAAAATTTAGTTACATTTTGGTGACAATTGACGCAATGGTATGATTTCTACTAAACCTCTAAAACACTGGATTCATCACGGGTTCAAAACCCCCTTGTATCTGAAAAGGTATAGATAGAATGAATGAATAAATAGCAATGACAATCACGTAGGTACCTACTCTATAATGATTAGGCTCTAGATACCAAGAAGGATATTATAATAATCCTAAACAAAATTAATGGTACTGTATGTTTTATTTTAATTTTTAAACTATTTATATGTTAATGCAAATATATTGCGTCTTTCACGATAAAAAGGGTATGCCACCCTTGACCCTGAGCATGAAAGCTTCGTTATTATAATAAAGTGATGGAGTTCGCAGATGACCGATAGCTATGCAAATCCAAAATACTGCGGACTTTCAAAAGTCACGAGACATTTTACCAATCCGAGAGTTTTGAATAAATTTTATTAATGCATTTAATTACTGTTGTTTCATTTCCATAGAATAACTTTGATATTCTAAGAAATTAGTGGTTTCACTTTTGCTTAAAAAAATTGGTTAAGAATCAATATCGACTTTATTCATTATATCAAGCACCTTATATGAGTTGAGTGTATGCGGTGAACCGCCCCCAGGTAAGGGAGGACGACTAACCATGCGCCGCTAGATTCTGCCGTCGTCGATCGTCCAGAATGACCAACGGTCAGTTTTGAAAAGACTGGTCAGTTGGTAATTGCACCTTTGTATAGGTGCAATAACTTTGAAACAAAATAATGTGATAGCTTGTGTTTTGTCTAAGAGGTGTTAAAATCTATAGATTGTTATATAAAAAAAATCAATTATTATTGCGGCACATAATTCTATTTTTGGTATTAGATTGTTGAATAATTGATGACTGAAATTAGACTGATAGAATTTGTTGAACTTTTTTACTTGAAGTTGTAATGCCTCCGGTAACGTCTATGTCCTCGGATGAGGTTGATGATAGTAATGTCGCGTTTAAAGTCCTCAATGAAGACAATCTTCCAATTAATATAATTGGAGAGGCAATCCTCAAACCAATTATTCCTCAGAAGCAACAAGGAATTGTCTATCCTACACGTCGTCTTGACACCAATCTGGAAAGCAACCAGCAAAAACCATTCACTAAATCAAGTGGATACATTGATACTACTCACGATAAGAACATTATAAATCTTAAGAAGAACTTTAGTAATTCTCACGGAAACCTTAACAGTGCTACCAAAACTCGTCCAGCAGATCAGTTTGATCTTAAATTCACTAAAACACTGGACGCCAAATTGAGAAAATTACAAAAAGACAACAAGAAAACCCCAAATGATCGAAAGCCGTTTGTGACTACGGTTAAGAAAGGGCAGTTTTTAGAACCTCCACCAATAGAAAACTTTTTGTCTTCTGCCCCAAGAGTAGATGAAAGATTAGAGAAGAAAAAGTTATATGCGTATGCAAGTGAACCAAGAGTTTTGAACAGAACTCCTGCAAGAAATGCTCACAAGACACGATGCGAAGCGGCAGCGAAAGCAGCGGCAAATGTAATTGGAGGTATTGTTGGGATTCCCACAGAAGAAGATGATGGGTCAAGGCATGGTAGTAAACGTTCATTGTAAGTTTTTAAACATTTTTGGTTTGTTCCATAATTTTTGTTATCGGATAAGAACCGAGCACGCCTTTCTAAATTGAATTTTGCTAAAAAAAGGTTTATATTATAGGATTTGAAAGCAATGGTTTGTCTTAGGCAAAAATGCCTTTGGTAATTTAAAAAAAAGTGTGCAGCAAGTAAACTTAGACTGAGGAGTGAGCATCCTGCATCCTTGTCTTAATTCTTTTATTGTTCAAAGTTTTTTGCTGACTTTTTGGTTTACTTCTAGTCTGTTTCTCATTTTCTAGTGTATTTCTTCTATATTGTTTATCAGATGACTTTTGATTACTTTTTCTCTTAAAGAAAATTTTTATTTGTTCACATTAACTAATGCCGCTTTTAGGTTTACAAACCGTTTGAATTTTGCAATTTTTTTTTATCTATTTAGAGCTTAAGAATATACAGGGTGTATAATATTAACAGGATTCAAGGATGGATGTGCTTTTCTGGGAGAAGGTCTTAGATTGGTACGTACTAAAATTAAATTAAATAATTACTCAGCCTGCATTTTTCTTGAAGACACAGATTAATAGAATATTTCCATTCTCTATTTTCTCGCTTTATTGCATTTCTAAAATAACATTGATCAATTATTTATTAGTGCCCAATATTGCATGTGTTTATCCACAACTGTCAATCAATACTGTCATTTTTATTAGAGCACAGTGCTGTGCATAAATGCCGGGCTGATACATTTACGCCATTTTCTGAATGTGAAATAATATTTTAATTATTTAAAAAGAAAACGGAAAGTTCTGAAACACGATAAAAATATGTATTTCTTATTTTACAACGTTTAAAAACAATAAGGCAAACTAATTAAATTGATACATTCAAATTCACAAAAATCTTTACGTCGTTGCGGAGGCGACTTTATGTTTGCTCGGATTTAGTACAAACCTATCTAAGACCAGCTGCCAAAAAAGCACAGCCACTCTTGATTCCTCTTAATATTGTACAACTTGTACAAAAACATTTGACTTTGAACATGCTTTATCTATACTAAGTAGGTTTAATTAAAAAAACAACAAGAAAATTATGCATTATGTAAACACAACCAAATTTAAAACAAATCTAAATTTTATTTTTTTGTGATGATTTATTGTATGAATAAATTAACACTCGTCCGTATGTTGTCGTGACTTTTCTAAATACATACCTATGCGGTTTATGGATTTTAGCCATTTGTGAAGAGAAACGAAAATTATTTTACCGGATATCATTAATTTTCGACTATTCTTAGGTATTCTTAACTTATATAAGGTTTTTAACAAAAATAATTTATTTTTTAGTAATAGATAGTCTTTAAAGTTATAATGATTATTGTGACGGTAATTGCAAACCTGAAAATTTGGTTTCGCTTAAGTATAGTGCAACAAACTAAATAGGACCTAGTAAAGATTCTACAAGCTTAATACCCTAAATAAAACTGTTAACTTTTCCAGGTAGTTTATGTACGGAACAATACAGCCATAAACCATTATCAGCTACTTTGAAAAGTTAACAGTTTTGTATAGGGTATTAGGTTTGCAAAATATTTACTAGCTCTTATTTGGTTTGTTGCACTATACATATAGTTGTTATAGCATTTTCAAATTTATAGCAAAGTAGATATAAATAACGAGAAAAGCGTGTTGTGGCTATTGGTCAATGCCCTGTATGCTAAATTATGATAGTTTATAATTTATCACAAAGGGCGTTGATTGGTTTGCTGGCCAGAAAAAAGTTTTAGGTATTTTTAGAATGTTATTGAGAATCTTCAGGGTAAACAGTAAGAAATAATTCAAAACGTTGAGATTTATAAATGTATCTTCAATTTATTTTAACAATAACTATTATATGTCTTCAGTATGTCTTATTTTATTATATTGCAGCACTATTGCAAGTGTTTTATCATTACTTTGCTTAATACTTTAATTTTCATATATTAATTTTAGAAAAAAAAAACAACAAATATAATGTTTAAAAATGCTTAATTTTGCTTATTGTGTTCGTGTTTTTATTTTCTGCTAGAATTTCAAAATATGAAACGCGCAGCTTTTTGAATAAAACAAAAACGCAAAGACACGTTTTTTTTCTTCTGAATTTGAGTTTGGAATAATATAATATTGTGTAATGTGTTTTAAAGCGTTTAAATGCTAATTACGAACTTGAAATGATAATAGCTGAATATCTTCAATAAACATTGTTCACAAGGCTTGTACTTCTGGCGCTGTATCTCAAAGTACAAAGCCAAAATAACAGAAATTGTTTGCATTTTGTTCTTTTTTTGCTAATTGTTTCTAATTTCTCTCGCAATAAATTTTTAGTCGTTGCCTCGGCTAGTTCCAGAATTTTCGATGGGATGCATAAATTCCGTTCTTGCCTCTTAAGTACATAATTTTTTTGTTAAAAATTATCCAAATCATATCAAACAAAAAATTTAAATTGAGTTTTGAATGAAATAGTTTATTGCTGTTACCAACCGTTAACAACAGAATTTCTCAGCGCTTAACATCTATATATATAAAAGAAAGTCTGTTAGTTACTCCACTTATAACTCAAGAACGGCTTTACCGATATGGTTGAAAATTGGTGAGGTGGTAGTTTAGAGCCAGGAGAATGCTATAGGATACTTTTTATTCCAGAAACCACCCTCTAAAAGAAGGGTTAAATCAAAATTAGAATTGCGATGTCGGAAACGTTCGGTGAGGCTCGGCAAATTACCGTTCCAAATAAATCGATCCACTCCCCCACCACCAACCAAAGTCGGACCGTGCGTTTACATGTAAAGCCGACCACTGACGATCCAACGCGCCAACGCCGCAGTACGACTGTGGCGTTGGATCTTGGATCGTCAGTGGCCGTCTTTAATCGTCTTCCATGAGACAACTTCCCATATAACAACTTTGGGTGAAAGTTTGTATGGAAAATTATGATGACTGGATTTGAATGAAAAGAATAGAATACTTTTTATTAACAAAGAAATAAAAAGAGGTGGGTTAGGAACAAAAAATGACAAGTACCAATATTAGTATGATTTTCAAAAATTTTGGATTGTTTATTTTAAAAATAATATCTATGTTTAAATCCGAAATTTTAGAAGTAAAATATTATCATTCCTTGATAGGGCGGAAAGAGGGCAAAATGTCTAAAGATTGATGTCGTTTTCATAATTTTTCCCATAAATTGCCTAAGTTCTAAAAAAAAAAATAAATAGGTATGTTTCCTGCTTTCTAAAAAATTACTCTTAGGAGGATGAAAAGAGAGTGTTCTAGGGATAAAAATGTAAGAAAACTATATGGGTATTTTCGAGGAATTTCAGGTCGTTGATTTTGAAAATGATATTTAAGTTAAAGAGGGTTGTAAAATGAATGTGATAAAGGTAATAAATGTGAATAATTAATTTGGGTATCATTTTTATAGTTTTTGGGGTCGTTTATTTTAAAAATCTATATCTATTTATGACCGATTTGGCTGAAAATTGGTGGAGTGGTTGTTTAGAACCAGTAGCCTAACAAAGAATATTTTTTATCCCATTCCGTGTGACGTGACATACAATATAAAACGTAAACGCATCTGACATATAATAACAAAACAAATGACAAAAAAATAAAAATAAAAAATAAAATAACAAAACTAAGGCGGAACAAAGTTCGCCGGGCCAGCTAGTTTTATTATAAAGCCTAAAGAACACGGCTATTCTAAAACATAGCTTAAAGTTTTATGCGCACCTGTAGGTACCATAAAAGACTCGCCTTACTGGGATTTGTGCGCTAAATCAACTCTTATAAAACTAGATTTTTAATATACTATTACTTCCGAAGTTTTCCATCATCAGTGTTAAAAATGCATTGGAACAACAGCAATTTTGACCTTAAAACTACTTTGTAATTTATTGATTGTTCAAAAAAATCAATGTTTTTGTGGGTTTGAATTTTGTGCATCTTTAGCGCGAAATAACGTTATTTTTAAAATATTAGAATTATATTAGATTGTTTTAAAAATCGCATTTAAAACTAACTTTTTATAATTATTTTTTCAAAATCGGTAGTTTTCGGACTTGATGAGGAAAATACAAATGAAAAACTTTGAGTTGGTATCGATAATAGAAATAAATAGTATATTACACTACAAGGGCAGAAAGTTGATGTTCCTGCAGTGCGCGCCATGGCGCGCAGTTCAGGGCTCTCAACTTTCTGCCCGTGTAGTGTATACTAGTTTTCTTGCGACTCCAGTCGACAGTACGTAGTGTCGGCTGCGATTCCACGGCAGCAAGGGCAGGACCTGAACTGCGCGCCATGATGCCCTCGGCTATTTACTCCCACTAAAAGAAGGCACGCACATAGCTCTACCAGTGCATGAAAGATACACTTTCTGCCGTGGAATCGCAGCCGGAACCCCGTACTTTCGACTGGAGTAGCAAGAAAATACAATCATGCAACTAACATGTTGTGCATGTTAGAAAACAAAT
The DNA here is from genome assembly GCA_947359425.1 of Lagria hirta. Classification (NCBI taxonomy): domain Eukaryota; kingdom Metazoa; phylum Arthropoda; class Insecta; order Coleoptera; family Tenebrionidae; genus Lagria; species Lagria hirta. The sequence goes on from OX375794.1 coordinate 13,836,320, forward strand.
AAATGGTGTGGATTTACACCCCCAAATAATGATGGGGGTGAAAAAGTTTTTTGCGACAACGTTTTACTGCTTTATCTCAATTTTTGTGTACCATTGTGCCAGAAAAATTAAGTACATTCAAGTAAACAAGTACCAAATTAAAAATTTGACAAACCGACTGTAATATAATTAATAATTTATTTATTTAAGTAAATCAAACAATAATTTGAAGTCGGTTTTCCAGATTTTAAATTTAAATAATTATAAAAATAGGACGGCAAAAATAAATTGTGTTAAAAAAAAATCACGCCCCTGACAGCTAATCTTAAATGGCTTTGTTAACAATAAAACCATTTGGTAATTGATTTAAAAAAATTAACTATAACAATACTGGTTTAGCTAAACTTTTAGTGTGATTACAACTCTGAATCTTTAAATACTTTACAACAGGCCAACCCTCATTTGCATAAAACTGGTAGCCAACAGATGCGTCTGTGGTTCTCGCCAGCAGTAATGAAAGTTTTAATCAGACTAAATTTTATTGTCAAGCCGAATAAAGTGTGTTTGTGAAACATTTCTACCCGTTGAAAATGACACCAAAACTAATCATTTAAGTTAATAATGATAGTAACAGTGATTCTGATATATATGCAGATGATTAGATGAAAATGACTAATGTTTCCATACCCACCTACATAATTTTTATATTATCCAATGATAAATAAATCTGTGTCTAGATAATTGATAGTAATTTAATAACAGCCCCGGCGCAGTATTTTTAATATTCTGCTCAGGCAAGAAACCTTGCAGTGAACTCTGATAAAGATTAGTGAAGGTTAAGTAGCAATAAAATCATATTCGCACAAAATGTTTAGCCAAACTATATTACAGTAGCACAGTATACAGTGTTTCTTTGTGGCTAGAAATATTAGGACAAGATAGGTATAAACTTAACACTAAGTCCGCTTAGTACGCTTAGGATCAGCCTGCCATGGTTATCTGTCAAAATCGTGGCTTGTTGATATGAAAAACAAATCGACCACCTATACTGCTATGTTTATTTAAAAGTTTAACAAATCAACAACTTTCGTATTATCAGAAGTAAAAACTATTAAATTATAACATTTTTATTTGTGCTTTGTTTTATGTCTTGACTGTAAGTTTGTTTTTTTAAATTTGCAAACTATTCGAATTATCTTTTTTGCTGCAAATTCATAGATTAAAATGCCATTTCAGTGTAATTGTGGCAAATTTTTCTTTTTTTTCTTTTATTTTATTATTATAATTATTGTTAAATATTACTAATAAAAATAGTAAGTAGTATGAAAGCTATTAACATTTGGTGGCATTAACATAAGAAATTATTAAAACGTATTGTCACCAAAACCGTTTAATTACACGAAACGGCAGTTCTGTGAGTAATCACTTAGCCTAATGCAATACCATTAAATCGCTTGGCTTTCTATTTTTATTGTTATTATTTAAACATTGTTATTTTTAACTTTAGAAAAAAGGATTTTGTGTGTGACAATAATGATTTGATTTTAATAATCACTTATCCTAATGCACTCAAATCGGAAAAGCTTTTATAGCATTTTACGATTTTGCCTTTTTTATTGATAATATTTGAAAACTGTACTAAAATAGTATATAAAGCAACTTTTATTTAAAAAAAATGTGTTTTTCGTACACATTTGAAAACGTGATGTTTGATTCTCTTTTTTTTCTTAATTTTTTTAACATTTAGGGCAGGTTTATTGAAGCCGAGTTGAATATTTAATTAAATTTATAGTTAAATCGATATGTGATTTTGAACTTGCGAGAACAACTAATTAAAATTTGAAATTGATTTGATTAAATTCGATTTTGAATTTAATTAATTGACTTAATTTCAGATTAATTTCACAATGTAAATTCACTTTTAGGTAGTATTTGTAATATTTTTTGAGATAAAAAGCTAGCCAACCAAATGTTTGCCAACTTAAATAAAAGGTTATGTACCTTATAGGTATAGAAACAAAGTGACTAATTAACTTAATTCTAGTATAATGACTTTGCATATTATTATATCTAGAGGTTTTTTTTGCTATAATAGCTAAAATAAAATTAATCTGTACCAGAACAGTGTACATTTAAAAAAAAATTAGGCTTCGAAATTTTTGAATAAATTTAATCCTTTATTTAAAATAATTAAATTATCACACACGTTGTATAATGCAATCAAAACTAAAGTTTTCTCTCTTATTGCTCTTACTTAAAAAAAGTAAAAAAAAGTAGCCCCGAACTGAGAATATTGAAAATTTAAAAAACTGATTTTAAAAAAAATATATCTATCTGATTATAAAAATATATTAAGTAAATTATACAGTTTGACTAATAATTAACAATTAAAAGTTTCAAAAACCGATTTAATTTTTTTTTAAATTGAATGTACAGGTATATTAGGGTGTTCGTTATTTACTAAGTTGGCTTTTTTCACTTGGGCAACCTCTAAATAGTTAGTTTTTATCCTAAAACCAATTTTGAACATAAACGAATTTTTTTCTGATGCCGCTTAACCCTGTCTAAAAGTCGACACTTTTCTCATTTAAATAGCATAAAATGTTTGCACCTTTTATACATTTTTTTTCTCCTTTATTATAGTCAATAACTTCCCCAATATCGTTAATTCTGGTTCTGTTATGATTTCTTTAAATAGAAAAATTTTCTTATTGGCGACAAAAAATTTTTTAATAGTTTTAAAATGGTCAAAATTAATTTTTTTCATATTTTTAACAATTTGGTCAAACATACTTACCGTTCAATATTTATCAATTTTTAACGTTAAATTTGTCATTTTAAGCTCTTCCCAAATAATTCGGAAAATTATCGAAAATTTTAAAACACAAACCATTATTTATTTTATTTTAATTGCGGTTTTACTTATCAAGTATGTGAAAAAAAATTGATTATTTTTCTAAAAATTTTTCTTAGATTTACAAACAATGATAATTTATCCAAATCTTTTAAGTTAGAAAATTATTAAACAAATATATTGTAGTCATTAAACATTTTTTTTTGTCAGCCATTCTTTGGTAGCACTTAGTAATTCATTTTTGAATTCTTTTATCACCTGAAGAAAATACTGCACATGGATTATAATTTAGAGGCACTTGTACTTTTATATTTTTTACAATTTTTAATCCTTCCAAATAGTGATCATTTTCATGCCAGGTTTTTACATAAAGCACCAAAACTTTCTATTGATATTAAATCTCTTAAAGGTACGACAACCTACGAAATAATCTATTATTGTGGTTTTTGGTATACAGCAAAAGGTGCTGTATACCAAAATCTCACTTATATAAATACAGTACATAAACGCAAAATGGTCAAAACTGTATGTGAGTGTTGGACAAAACTTAGGATCTTTAGATGTCTTATCTTTAATTTTGGATTTTTGTGGAAACGAAATATGGAATACTTCTCTTTTTTTTTAAATGACGATTGTTGCCACGGTTTCCCCCGACTTCTTGCAACTGCGATCCAGTACGAACACTGGCCAGTAAAAAAAAAAGAAATGAAAGTTGAATATGCGTTTCTATCTTGGTGTTTTATTAGCTCGTGTTAGTAATTATTGCTAAAAGCGTCTTCTTAACCTAGCTTTAGCGGGCACAAATAGATAACAAATGTGAATAAAGTTTGAAAGATTCGATCAATCACTAAGAAAGCTAAGGAATGATTGCAGTCCGCCAAACGATTGACACAAGTCTAGATACTGCTCAACCTCCTCAAATTTACATTTTACATCTTACTCTCTCATTTACTCTAAATTAAGAATTAATCTAAATAATAAATTTTAAAGAAATAAAAGACAATTAAAGAAAATCTGGTAGACTAGTCACTAGAGTTCCTACATGTCCCGCAAGACACTAGTAGTCAGCGACTAGAGACTTTACACCTAGATTTGACACAGACCTCAAAAGCCTTAGAAATGTTTGTGTCCCTAAGGAAACCTCTATTTGAAAAAGTAAAAATTCTGCTCAAGAGTGAAATATCTTTATTTTTGACAAAATCAAACATTGTTATTAAGAGTCGTTGATTAGAAGAGGAAACTACATTTGAAAATATTAAATCTACAATTTTATTTAAAAAATAGGTCATATTCGTAACAGAATTTTAGACATGTTTTGTGTCAAAATTTAATTAATTTAAAAAAAAAGCAGCTCTTACACTAAAAATAACATTCAAATAATTTAAATAATAATAATACTTTTTAATTAAATTAAATCATATTTTCTAATCCGTACCTGATTAAAAAATACTTGATAAATACCTGTTTGTAGCTTGAAATCTTAAAACAGCAGCTACAGCGTAATATTTTGAATATTATGAAACTTTATAAAATAACAAAACTTGATGTAATTGAATATCTGAACGTCTTTTCCAACTCTAGTGATCAACTTTTCTTAGTAAAAATTTTAGATTTTTACAAAAATAAAGATAATTTGCTTTAGTGCCAAATTTATTTTTTTTCCAACTTCTCGTATATGTCAAAAAACTGTTATAAATCGTATAAATCGTATAACTAAAAAGTTATATTTAGGTCCTATACTGGACATTTTTGGGTTATTCTCAGATAAACAAGAAAACGTGAAAATGGACAAAACTAGTGGTTTTCATAATATGTTTTGATGTCCTGGTTAACCCCTTATCATATACATACATAGTAAAATAAAATTATTTATTTAATCACTTTAATGATTTTGTGTGTAATTTAACAAATAACTTTGTTTTGGTGGTTAGAGTTTGTTAATCGATTTACTGAGTTTGTTGCACCTATGTAGCTATTTAATCTTTCTTTATAATGTATAGCATGTTTGCAGTTTAGTATTGATTACGTTATTACTGTAACTGTAACTATTTATTTAAAGAATTGATTTTGGCTTGACAAATCACTGGATAATCTCAGTGAATCAATTGAAAAAAAGTTATAGAAAGCAGAAAAATATTTAATTTAGCTTTTTTGCTTATATATAAAAGAAACATAATGTTGATAAAAATAAACGCCATTCACGTTGTTTTGGTATAAAAGTCGTCTATGGAAGTTTGGCATTTATGTAAGCAGTTAAGCTGTTTGTTTAATTAGGTTAATTTTTATTTAATTGTGTTTTGAAAAATTATAAAACCTGTTTAAAAAACACTTTGGTAATCTAAATTTCTATTTATATATAGATAGAGTACTAGATACTAGTTTACTTCTGCTTAACTTTAACTGCTACCAATTTTATTGTTGCCAGTTTTATAATAGTTATTTACCTTATTAGTGGGATAAGCGCATTATTAACATATGAATGCGGTGAGTCGGTAAGAGCATGAATATGTTAATATGCCTTATCACACGAATTAAGGTACAAAATTTTATCTACGACTACCCTAAAATTGAAAAAAAATTAATAAGTCGGAATTTTTTGACGAGTCTAATACGAATGTTTCATTTAATATCAAAGTTGTGTAAGCTTTCGAAGTCATGGTAATATATCAACAACACTGAAAATTTTTTTTGTTTTGCAATTTCTCTTTTTTTTGTGGTGAGAATTGTTGTTGAAATGTTGAAAGCAAGCAAATATAATCATGAGCCAGTCTGAAAGTTTTCCCTCGGACATTGAAGAATCTGCAACAAATGTAATTTCGTCACTGATACCTGAAAAATCAAGGATAAAATATCAACAAGCTTACGAACGTTTATGCAAATGGTGCGATGAAAAGAAAATTAAAAATGAAGCAAATGAAAAGGTGTTATTAGCTTATTTTGAAACTTTATCCAAGTGTTATAAACCATCAAGCCTTTGGGCACATTATTCAATGATACGAGCTATGATATCTATGAGGAAAAATGTGGATATCAGTAAAAACATTCAACTGATTGCATTTCTTAAAAGAAAATCGGAAGGATATAAACCAAAGAAATCGAACATTTTAACTAAACAGGATGTTACCAAGTTTTTACAAGAAGCTGAAGATGAAAAGTGGTTATTGACAAAGGTATGTATGCCAAACCGTAAATTCAGTTAAAAATACCTATAGTTTATACGTACTTAGGTGGTCCTGATTATGGGGGTTTGTGGAGGATGCAGGAAAGAGAAACTGACTTACATGGAAATGGAAAACGTAAAGGATCAGGGAGAGATTTTCTTCGTCAAAATACCAATGACAAAGACCAAGATTTCTCGTGAATTTGTTGTAACTTCTGGAGACATCGTTGGAATCAACCTAGTAGAAATAGTTCGAAAGTACATAGCACTGCGTCCAAATAATACAGATCACAGAAGGTTTTTTCTTGGCTATAGAAGTGGCAAATGTATAAAACTGCCTGTTGGTATCAACACCATTGGTAGCATGCCCAAGAATATTGCTATTTTTTTAAAATTACCAAATGCCAAAGACTACACCGGGCACTGCTTCGGAAGGTCGTCATTTTCCTTGCTTGCAAACTCAAGGGCAGACTTGTTAACAGTAAAAAGGCATGGAGGTTGGAAGAGTAACACAGTTGCTGAGGGGTACATCGAGTCGTCAGTGGAAAATAAAAAACAAATTTTTGAAAAAATTGTGGGAGAAAGGAACATGCAGATGGGAGCTTTAAACAGCAGCCACAGAGGAAAATTTGAAATTAATGCTTCTTCGTCAGAATTGTCGTCCACTGGAATGAATCTGTTGAAATGCCAAGATTTTGTTGTTCATATTCATAATTATTATAAATAATCATTTTTCTCAATGTTCATTAGTTAATAAATAATTTTGCTATAAATCGTTATAACAATGAGTTTAATCTTGATTTCATTACCTCACTAGTGAGGTAATGAGCTTCATTACCTAACTCAAATAAATTTAATAACAGGTTCTTATCCAAGTAGACGTAGATAAAATAAAATTTCTTTCAGGATTCAGTGATTTATTAGGCTCCGTTTTTTGGTTTCATTACCTGCGTTTATTTTTGTGTCATTCATATACATAAGATGGCTAATAGTTGAAAAATGAATGTAGTTTATAACCACAACTTGAATTATCAAAGAAATTAGACAATAAACTAATTGCTAAACAAAACCATAAAAATCTTAATGAATCTTTTTGAAACATTCCGCGTTTTGTTGGCAAATATGCAGTTTTTATTGATTCAAAATCAAACAACTTACGTTAAACAAAAATTTTTTTTTTAAAACAAATGGCTTATTGCTGTTAGCAACCGTTAGCAATAAAACTTCCCACAGCTTAAATCTTTTTTTTTCATATAAAATTTAAAAAACTCAAAAAAATAGTCTAAAAGATCCAGGGGTACTAAGGCGCCAAAAAACCAGTTCTTTAAAATTCTTTGTTGAAATGGATACTAAATTTTAATTATTTATTGTATAAGTGTTTTATTAGACAGCATTTCAGCTAAAATGCTACTAAAAAACACGAATGCAATACAACGTTTTATCCACAATCACACTTATTTTGAATCAGAATTACTGGAGCTTTATCAAAAAATGATTTGACATTTTGATAGCGATTGTCATTTCAAAAATCTTCAAATTCATTACCAAATTATCGTGAGGTGTTGAATGGTTGCTATTTATTTTTGAGTGGTTATCGGCTTCATTTGAAAAGTTGGTGAAAAATGCAAGAAAGTTATTTTGTTCCTAAGATAATCCATGAAAGCTAAAAAAGCAACTCATCAAGAAAATTAAATTATTGTCTACGAAGTCCAGGGAACATAAGGAAAAAGTATTTTGTGAATTTAACCAATGAAAAGAAGCATTGGGTCTAATAACAATAAACGAACAAGATCTGTTGTTGTATTTCTTAATTTTGAAGAAGAGTTACACAATTTCTTTTCTGTGGTGCAAGTACTCGATGCTGAAGGTTGCTATAAAAGTCTATAAAAACATAAACATTAGAAAATATAGTAAACTCGCTATTTATCTGATGAAGAGTCAGTCGAGGATACAAGACAAAAAAAGCTGCAGTATTATAAAAGAAAAAACGTGAAAGAATTTTTGGCAACGACTTGCCACAAAAAATAAATCTGAAATGTCTGGCGCCTGTTGTTGCTGCGAATTGACGAATTTGAAAATCAGTGATAATGTTAATGTTAATAATCAATAAATGTTAAGATTGAATTTTTCATTATTCTACTAGGTGAATAATTTAATTTCATTATTTCACTAGTAGATAAAGTGACACTTTATGTGTAGATAAAACAATTAAGATTTTTTTTCGGTTTTTGAAAATGGTGTGCTATTACTATATTATTAAGAGATCGAAATATTAATACTTCATTTTTTGACCCGTCGAAATAAAAGATAATTGATTTTTTTTATTTGGATGTTTCGCTGTTAAATTAAAGCTTCATCAGCTTACAATTTAAAATATGTGACAACATTTAAATTATTTTATACATAAATGAGACATTACTAATTTCACAATCACAATAATTGAAGAAAATTATATTAGGCCATATAAAATAGCATTGCGATATTAAAATATCCCATCTTATCATCGTTTTTGACAAAAAAAAAGAGAATTATGAATAATGTAAAAAATAAACAAAAAGACCAACGGAAATCAACCAATCTTTGACAAAATTTTGTGTATATTTATTTTGTGTTTATATTTTTGTTCAAAATTCTAAATATAATCTAGTCAACAAGTGCTTTAAAGGTCAAAACTTTTTACAGTTCTCCGAAAATTATCGTTCGATTTAGTATGGCATGGAAATGTTTTTTAAGAAAAATCAAAGTCCGTTGGCAAAAATTAGAAAAGTTATAAACAAATAAGTGCAAAAAAAAGTTTGATTTTTTGCAAATATTTGAAAAACTATTTGAGATTTTCCAAATTTGAAAAAAAATGATTAAGAAGAAAATGAAATTTTCTAAAAAAAGATTCACCTCCCGAAACTCAAGAATTTTCCCAGAGAAAATCCGTCCGAAAACGGGTACACCGGCTTGCGCAAGCCATGCCCGCTTCGGCCCTTTAATGAATAATTAATATTATTTTAACTATCTAAATATGAAAATTGTGGCGTCTAAAGGATAGTCAATGAATTTTATCTAATAGTTAATTAGCAATTTTTTGTAGCACGCACATTAACATTGCAAGTGCGATACTATAAATCTGAGAATTTTTTTCTTTCTTTAAGCTGTTTTTCAAAGGCTTTAGACTGGAAAAATTGAAAAATTCTTAGTTTTTGCTTTGTTATTAACAATAAAATTATAAAGCTTTATTAAACATTGAAAAAAACGATTATTATAAACAAATGCGTTCTTTCAAGATAATTTCAAATATTTAATGAAGCCTTATAGTTTTTATCCTAAATACATTGTTAATAACAAAGCAAAAATCCAATTTTTTTCAACGGGAATATATTTTATAGCCGCTGAAAAGTAGCTTCACGAAAGAAAAAAATTTTGAGGTTCATAGTTCAACAATTATCGCACTTGCAATGTTAATGTTCGTGCTATAAAAGAATTGTTAATTAACTAAAGAAAAACTAATTGAAAAATTGCGATAAAAATTTTTGAACCCCGAACTATTGTTGATTGATCTATCTTGTAGGCGCCTGCATTTTTTCAGTTGTCAATTTTCAAGTTAAAATGATATTTATTCATCAAAGGTCCAATGTGAAAACCCATTTTTGGGCGTATTTTCCATTCCCAGGAAAAATTATAGATAGCCTAGGTCCAGTTCTGGAAAATCAAACTTTCTCGTAAATTTTCTTCTCGTTTTGAATCTTTTCTCAAATTTTTTCACTTAAGTGTTTATAATTTTTGCGAGCGTCCTTTAAATGTTCTGAAAAAACATCTACTTGTTATTTCATTTCGAATGACAACTCATTTATAATTATTAGAAAATTCTAAAAAGTTTTGACCTAAAAGGCAAATTCACGTTAAAGATGAAGCTGGAATAAACACTATCACGCGCGGTTTACGTGATCTTTCACCACAATAGGCGTGTCTGTTCTTACAGGGCTGTCTTCAAGGAGTGCATGCTCTTCATGTTATGCGTCATCTGATAACGTTTCTACAACAAAACCGAACTATAACTTAAAAGTACTTACTCAGGCCCTGTCTCGTCACTCAAGCTACGCCTATCTGGCCCTTACATCCAATAATTTCTATACCACCCCCCCATGAGATACCAAATACGAGGTGATCATATAGTGTTGTTTGTTTATTTCAGCTTCATCTTTAACGTGAATCTACTATAGACTAATAATAATAAAGATGTTCTCTCTTAAACTATTTTTATGTTTTTCATTTTTACTAACACCTTATGAATTTAATGTCAGATTTTAATATAACAGACTACAGTTTTTTAAAAAGGATTTCTTAATGACTTTTGTGAAAACTCAATTATAAATACAATTTTTCTTTTGTAGATCACACGCTCTACCATTTCTTTTCCGTGAAATATTATTTTATGAGCAGTCGTGGCCGAGCGGTTAAGGCGTCTGACTAGAAATCAGATTCCCTCTGGGAGCGTAGGTTCGAATCCTACCGACTGCGAGCTACTTTTTTTGTTTTTTTTTCAAACGTAATATCAATTTTTATAAATGTTTCCTATATTGATTAATTCAATTTTGCTTCTTTCCTCATTAATTTTTAATAGATATTAGTCGTCTAACATCTGTTTTATTTTTAAACATTCTATAAATAAACTAAAACACCTTTACTTTGTATAATGAATGGACCTATATCGAAATCGATAAAAATTGATTAATTGAATAAGAATAAAATTGTGTAATACCAATTTATTCAATCATTATATACCTTTCCTCCTCATAAGAAGAATATTAATTTAAAATTGATGCAATCTCATCGCATGTTGTAAGAGTCAAACGATTTGTTTATGTGTTTTCCCAAACTCACCCTTGACATTGTATTAATAAATTATTTGTTATTGTCTGTTTCAGAGATGTACCACTACCCTACGCAAATCTTATGTTTGAAAAAAGAATTCATCGAGGCAGTAATTTTGCTCCAACATTGACCGGACATATGGTGAGTAATTTTTTATTGAAACACTATAATTTTGTAGTCAAGTTTTTATCCTAGAAGTTGTTTGTTCTTTTTTTTTTTCGTAAATTAGAGTAAATTTGTTGTAAATTATTGATAAAGTAGAGAGTATAATCGTTGCACTGCAGCCGAAATGGAACCCAAATTTCTCAAACGCTAGACTGTTATCACAAGTTCAGGTGCGTATTTTTGTTATTTGTTAAATATTTCTCATATTATAGAAGGTTTCTATACCCAGAATAAACACAACAATACAGTATCTCATTATAAAAAAAATATAGGAAAATAGAAAAAACTATATTTAGCGTAAATGTCTAAATATACTTAGTTTATTGTTCAAAATTATTCTTTTCCGAAATCGTCCGAAAAATTTGACATAAGAATCTGTAAAGTATGACAGATAAGTCCATAAAATACTACTTTTCAAGACTCAAATGTCATTCTTATACACATTAATTTTGAGATAATTGGTACCTAACTTTTAAAATTTACGCATATTTTTGACAGAAAACACAAAAAATGTAGAGCATTTTCAAATGAGGGAAAAGTTTGCTTTAAATTATATTATATACATACTATTATATTATTAATAGATATTTAATTGTTTGAAAAAAATTTTAGAAAAAAATTATGTACACTTCAACGCTAAAGTTGTCATAGAAGTTATATGGATTATCTTCCTCAACCTAATGCCTCGCAAAATAAACTCCATACTCTCATAAAAAATGGCCTCAGTATACAAATAACTATTTTCAGATTTTGCAAATAAAATTTTTTTTTTATTCATTTAGGGCAATTTTGAAAAAACGTATGCAAAAAAACTTAGTTACTTAGTTGTTTATTAAGAATAAACTAAAAAAAATCAAGATAAATAATTTACTTTTTTTTATTTTTTTTTCTTATCAAGATGGCTAACATTAATAATAATAAAAAAACTAAAGTTGCATATTTTATAGATATTGTTGTTCCAAATTCTTATAATATTATTGATACCTTTAAAACGAAAATGACTATTCGCTGCCGGTGGGCATTAGGGATTTTTGGAATTTAAAAATGATAAAAATTTTCTTTTTAGTTATTTCAAATATAGGTGTTGTACCCATATCATTGAGTAAATATCTCATAATTTTAGATTTGCATTTAAAAATCCTCGCGAAAATACAAAAAGCAGCATTATTATGTTCGTGTCATATTGTTCGAAGGTTTTTAAATGATAAATCTAACAATATGATTGCAGATGCGTGGGGAGATAGTAATTTAAATTGATTTTTCATGAAACAAACTTGTATAGTTTATTTAGTTTAAAACACAATGTGTTGTCTTTGTTTCAATTCTTAAATTGGATTTTAAACTGATTGAAAATTAAAAGCTTGTTTTCCAACAATTTTTTTATTATTTGGTAAATAATATTGTCATTTTCATTAATTGTCGAAGACCGTAATGATTTTTGAATCCAGCAAAATTGCTGTGCCTCCGGAACAGGGAGGGTTGAACACAATAATGACTCAGACAAGACTTAATAAATTAACAGCATTTATATTTTTGTTAAGATTTCTTAATGAAAAATAAATAATTTGACTCCTGTCTTCGCCAAGTTTAAGTTTATTAGCTAGAAACCAAGATTCAACTTGTAAGCTGGTAACCTCCAGCAAACTGGCAAACCGCCAATTGTTTGTCTATAATTTCAATGTTTTAATGCTTAGAATTTTTGTCGTATCATCTGCAAACAGCACAAAATTAGTTTTTGTTAGAAAAGGCAAATAATTTATAAATATAAGTAATAATATAGGTCCTAGTACAGAACTTTGAGGTACTCCAAGTTTTATGTGATGGATGGTTGAGTTTTTCTCTTGGTGTCTAACAAATTGATAACGATTACTAAGATACGATTCTATCATAGATGTAGTAGATTGATCCAATCCATGATAATTTAGTTTCGGTATAAGTAATAGATGCAAAACACAGCCGAAAAGTCACATCACAGCAGCCACTGTTGCTTAGCTGAAGTATCAAATTTGAATTTAAAATTGTGCCTTGGCAAGTCAAAATGAGGGATTATATTTATAGGGTTGAAATTAGTTGATGGCAAGTTTTTAAAAATGTTCATCACAGCCTTTATAAAATATTCATTAAATTCCTTCGGTTTTATTGCGGATGCTGTTTGTAATTTTTGGATTTGGTAATATTCCATACTGCCTTTCGTTTATTTGAAGCATTGATTACATAATTGTCATTGGCTAATTTTTTAGCCAATGTCGGCATTGTTGGTATTGTAATAACATGTATTGTTTTGGTGCTATGTTAGATAGATAAATAAATAGAATAGATTGATTTTAGCTAACATGGAGTATTTACAAAAGTGAATAAAAATAGTGACATCTATTAAAAGCTAACCTTTTATCAAAAGTGAGAAACCGGATTTTTACATGTTGATGCAGAGGTCACTCTAAATAAAAGATATTAATTTGGATAAACATAAGGTATATCGCTTATTAGACAACTAAATTATCACGTTAGCGTCTTTTGTCTCAAATTCCCACCTATAATATGCAATATTATTTATCTACTTTTGTTTCTACGAACAAATAAAAAAAGAAAACAAATAGAAAAAAGTCATTAAAAAACAAATTTAACAGAAACATAATTAGAAAAGATAAAATGCAAATTGTAAATTAGGATAGAACAAAATAATACATTTAATTCTCATTAATTTATTAATTCTTAAAGAAAATCTAAAATATTTTCATACGGCGAATAATTATTAGTTAAGGAGCAGTAGGCTTTTCTGCAAGCAATTATTACATAGCTAATAATAATAATAATAATAAATACTCTTTATTGTCTTTAAAAATTACACAATGAATTTTGTAGACAAAGCATAAAACCTTAAAACAAGACAAAAAAAGAAAGGAAAAAAAAACAAAACATGCACAACATGTAAAATTTACATAGAGTCACTAATATGTACAGCAGAAATTAAATTTAAACTAATTCTGTGCATTACCCATACCTGCAATTTATTTAATGTAAATATCAATTAAAGAGTAATAAAAGCTAATTTTTTGTAAGCGGTCTTATTTTACTGAGACGCCCAACCTTTCAATTTTTTTCTTTTATCAATTTAGGTAGAGCGTCTGCTAAATTTTGAGAAATCATTAGCTACTTTAGTTGATAAAAGCTTTTTCTTTATCAAAATAAACAAATCTTAAAAAAAACTGTTTTATTTGGAAGAAAGATAGCTGGAAAACTAAAAAAATAATAAGACTTATTTTTCTTGCGTGAAGTAGTTAATAAACTAACTAAAATTTTTGAGGATCTTGGTCTTTGCCGTAAAGATCATTTAATACAAAAAAATAAAATGAATTTAGCAACAAAAACATTCTAGAATGGGACAATTTCACAATGTGACATTCCTCTAAAATAGCATAGAAAACAATTTTGACTTTTGAGTTTAATATTATAAAGTTTTTCATTTAGTGATAGTAACTTTAAAAAATGCAGATTATTATGGATTATCAATCAATTGATATACTATCAATATTCTCTGAAAAATTTAAGCAAACCTTACAAGCTAGATTACCAAATTTTTTGAAATATGTAAAAATAATGTATTAAAACTTGTAATGTTTTTGATAAAATTGTTGTACAATTGATCTGAATATAATTACCTGCTTGAATTAAGAAAAAAATAGTTTGTGTTAATACATTTTTCAATTTCAGTAGAGCGTTCGATACAGTACTCATGAGCTTTTACTCAAACTGTCTAAATATGGCATGTGCGGTTCAGTTCTTAATTTAATTTAATCTTATTCAAAAAATAGAAGTCAACAGGTCGTATTTAAAGCTGATGAGCAATGAAAATTTTGAATACTCGCACTATAAAATCAGGTGTACCCCAGGGGTGTATCTTTGGACCGTTTCTATTTTTAATTTTTATTAATGATTTATAAATTTTTACTAAAAGATCATTTATATTGGTTTCTAACGCTACAAGTTTCACTCTGGGGTACCCCAAAACAAAAGACTTAAACTAAGCAACTAAAACAGATATTTGGTTTCACAGAAAGTTTTAGAAATGTTTCACTTCGGTAAGGTGCATTTTACACTGAACAACTAGAAAGATTTTCAAAACAAACCATATTTTTTGAAACTTTGGCTCTCTATTTTTTGTTTTTTTTTTTTAAACAAAGTTAATTTTGCAATGTTTCATTTCTTGGGTACTATACCTTTTATTGTACCTTGCTTATACCATAAACAATGCCTATACTAAAGAAGAGTAAGACCAGAATCGATCTCTGAGTCAATTGAGAACCTGTTGTTTGCGTTTTCCTGAGTTACTAAATTTTCGGTTTATGGGTTGTAGTTGTTGCGTTTTTGCTATTAGTAGTGGTTCAGGTTTTGACTGTTTTACTATATAAATGTTGTAAGATCGAAACCTGAAACTGGTATGTAGCTACAGCTCCTTTTTGGTCAGTAGCCGGTTTGCTCAATTGCTATATTATTAACAATGTTTAGGCCTCTGAGTGTGTTTAGGCTATAGTCTATTTATTGTCTATTTTTGGTTGTTCTGAATCTCCGTACTGTTAATACTTCTCTTCTTTTTCGTACTCTATTCCAAAGTATAAACATTGTGAAAGTATTATTGTTTATTTATAGTTGAATCTGATTCTGTATTTTTATTTCAAATTATTGTATAGTCTGTATTCTGATATCAATGAGAATGTTTAGCGGAAAATTGCCAGCACAATTTATCTTACACTTTGTTATTTTTAGTGTAATAATTTGAAAATTTTGTTATTTATGGATATTTAAAAAACTGAAATATATCAGTAAAGATACTTTATAATAAATACTTATTTTGTTACTTTTTGATTATATAATATCAAACATTTTCAGTTAATTTTAGTTTTTCGACTGCAAAATGGTTTTTGTTTGTTCTATATTGATAGACTCTTGTTAAAATCTTTTTCTTACAATGTAACTTTCGGTGCAATGACATAGTTTATTCTGGGGTATAGAAGTTCTACAAGCGACGCTTAAACATCATTTTGTTATACATAATAATACTCTTGTTTTAAACTTTTTGTTTCTTCATCTGGCTTTCCATCGTTGAGTTCTTTCAGCTTTTTGTATTAGCTTCTTTATTTTATTATTTTTCTAATTTCTTCAGGGTGACGGAGAATCAGCCGCAGCTCGTGCAGCAGAAGCAAGAAGACGTGCTCTTGCCCGAAGAAAAGCTAAAAATCAGCAAATTCGAGCCGCTCAATTGAGATTAGGATCACCACCACCAGTGCCTGGCAGAAAACATGAACCAGTACAAACAGATACGTATCTTGAAGAAATATTTAATAACCCTCCTACATTAGAGATTTGTACTCAAACCGAGCTCTTCTTGGAACGGCCATTATCACCCTTTTATGTACCCGCAAAAACAGGACAAGATGCAGAAACGCAAATTTATCCTGGAGATGTAACAACACTATTTTGCCTAGTAACTTATATATTCTAAATTGATTTTTCAGCTTTTTGATTTTGATATGGAAGTACAACCCATTTTAGAAGTACTTGTTGGAAAAACTATTGAACAAGCTTTAATTGAAGTTCTAGAAGAAGAAGAGCTCGCTGCATTAAAAGAGCAACAGCGACGTTTTCTGGAAATTCGAGCTACAGAAGCTGCAGAAACACAACGGTTAGAAGAAAGGCAAAAGCGATTAGCCAAAGAAAAAGATCGCAGAGTACAAGAATGTGAAGAAGGTCAACAATTGCAAAGAGAAATGGAAGAACGTATAGCGGCTTCAGTCTTGATGCAAGGTTACATTGCTGATTTGTTACCATCCGTTTTGGAAGGCTTAGAAGATGAAGGATTCTTAACTGATAACATCAAACAAGGTAAGTAACTTTCTAAATAAAAAAATTGGTTTTTCAGAACACGTAACCAAACCTTAAGTAGGTCTCAAAAAAGTTTTAAGTTTTATAAAGTATTGAATTCCAGCAGATTAAATTCAGCTATCTATAATCTATATCTATATATTATATTTATATAGTTTTTCACACTGATTATGAAGTGTAGATTTTAGTAATTTTTTTCTAACAATAATATATATTTTAAATCTGATATTTCTTGTTGAACCTCATTTTTTGCTACGTGGCTTATATTCGGTGAAGCACCGGATGGTTGGTGCCACATGGCTTGTCTTCTATGTAAAGAAACTTTATAGAAAATCTTTTACGAATTCTCCAAAAAATTTAAATTCCAAATGTTTTCCAACATGACTGCTATTTTTAAAACTACTTACATACATCAGTGAGTTACACATTTTGAAAAAAAATTATTCTTCTTCAATTTGCGCTTGCGCTCAGTTACAAAAATCGATTCTATTTTGTCAAAAGTCATTCCTATAAAGCTTCATTTACTGTACATTTTGTCATATTTGTGGGAAATTTTGTCTATTTTATTGACGAAAATGTCTAACTTTCAAAATAACATAAAACAATTTGTTACACTTTAAGCTAGCGATCTTGTAATGTAATAGAAGATGGGCGGCAGGAATAAAAATGACCCTGTAAAGAGCCTCTTTCCCTTGAAATTCTTTTTATTGACCTTTTTTGTCATTTACAAGTTTTTTCACTTATGCGACTGAGATGCACAATTGTATAACATAATACAAGTCTGGTCAATATAATATTATGTCTTTTTACTGAAGAAAGAAAAGCACTTGAGCTTAGCTTTACAAATTACTGATATTATTATGTACAAATAACTATTTCTTTTTAAAAAATATACTATTATTAGATAAAGTATTCTACTAACAAACTAAATATTATAAATAAATAGATAATAAATTCTTTTTTTCATCTACTTTATGAAGTGAGTTAATTTTTTGCAAAAACTTTTACTTCGAATTTATTAAAATTAATTGATTTAACAAAAACTTTTTATTATTTTTCTAGAAAAAATATTTATTATGATGCCTTGAATTAAAATCGACTTTATTAATTAATTTTTCTCAAACAACTTATTCTTTATAATATTTTAAAAATGTTGTCCTTACGCAAAAAATGTTATTTAAATTAGTAAACAAAAGCTATCTATTTATAAAAACAATTAAATTACATTTGTTTTTTTGTTTTTAACTATACCGGTCACAGTAGCATCTGCTGAACGCAGTTTTTCTAAACTGGAATTAATAAAAACGGACTTACGAAATACTATGGACCAAAAACGATTATCAAATTTATCCTTGATTTCAATTGAAAACTTTATAGCGAAAGAGTTAGAAATTTTGTGCTACTATGAAGGCAAGAAAAAAATCGTTTTTATAGTTTTAATTTTATTGTAAAATATAATGAACTTGTTTTTGTTTGCTTTCAAAATTATTAAAAGTATTTTTTTATGTATGATGACAATGTTTTATTTATTACATACAATTCTAGAAAATTTATTTCAGATATAATAAAAAGTGTTATAAATAGTTATTTACATAAAAGTCAGGAAAATTTCACATTACTGAAGAGGAGCTAAATTGAAATACGAGGCACTTTGTGCCGAGTATTTTAAACTTCCGAGTCAAGTAAGAGATTTTACTGACGTGTTTTGTATTAAATTTTTCCGGAAATCGTAAAAAAAGACGAAATTTACAAATTTTAGAATTTTTTTTTACAAATTCCACAAAAATCAAGTTTGTCAATTTTGTTGGCAACTATGTTACTAGAGTATCTTTTTTATTTTGCGTCTTGTAAAGTTTTTACAGTACTAGTCCGGAAATAGTATATTACACTACAAGGGACAAAAGTTGAATTTTCGGCCCTGCGCGCCATAATGCCCGAGGTGAAGCCGAGGGCATCATGGCGCGCAGGACCGAGATTTCAACTTCTGTCCCGCGTCGTGTATACGATTTTTCTTCATACCTCGGTCGAAAGTACGTACTTTTATTTTTAATTTAATTTTTTTAACTTTAAATGCTGATAGTTTTTGATGTCTGCCGCGACATTTGCGGCACGAGCGAAGCGAGTGTTGCTGGTCATATAACATAGTTACGAGTATAAATAAACACGATGAATTCTTTCTCCCGCTATTATAGGGAAGAAAGAATTTCATCTTACAGGGACTAAAAGTTAAACTTTCGTCTCTGTTATTAGGGACGAAAGTACGTACTTTCGACCGAGGTATGAAGAAAACTCAATTTTCCTGCGCGTAAATAAGCAGGAAAATGTTGTTTCCAAGACGATTTCCGGAAAACGATATTTTAGTTTAAAATATTTAAAAATCTCCTTTTTTAAATATAAAAAAATTTTAAATATTTTTTTATCCAGCTTCTTTTGAACGTATATTATTTTTTTATAAATAATGCCTAAATTTTAGGAGAAATATGTTTTTATAATTGTTTATTTGTTCTTAAAAGGTTTTTTAACTATTTATTTATTTCAGTTGAAGCTTATAAGCTTCGTAATTATTACCTAACTCAAATAAAACTACTAGAATAAAAAAAATCTTAAAATTTTTATTTGTGTCAAAATGAATAACTTTTGAAGAATTGCACGTATTAAAAAATTATAAAAGATCTTTTTTAAAGAGCGTTCAATTTTCTACAAGAATGAGTTTTGATTCAAACAATTGGCCTAATAGTTTTTGAAGGATTGCATTTATCAAAAAATTATAGAAGATCTTTTTTAAAGTACGTTCAATTTTCTACAAGAGAGTGTTTTGACTCAAATAATTTGACTTTTCGTTAAAGAGCTATAAAATTCCAAATTAAAAAAAAATGTTCATGTTAATTAAAAAATCGCAATGAGCCACAACAATATTAAAATTAAGAGCTTCAATTGTAACAGGCCTTGTTTTACAGTTTCCTAAACAATATTTTTAGCACAGTTTGAAAAAAAATAGTCCGTTTTTATTTAAAAAAAATAGTTGTTTTTTTTATACAGCCTACAGTTATGCTGTTATACCGTAGCAACCACTAAAACCAACAGGAAATGTTTTTTTTTCATTTATTATGAGTGGAAAAATGCCTCTAAATTTTTGTTTAAATGTAGATTTTGATTGTTGCATAAAATTAAAACTCATCACTTATTAATTTCAGTCATGCTGGGCAAGGAGAACATTACCGGAATAATTTCGTGGTTATCATAGAAAAATCTCAAAATTTTAGTCTTTATTGGTTCATATAAACGTCATGGGATTCTCATAATCTAATAAGTGCGTGCTTTGATTTCTACAAATTAGTTCGAGACGTCGAGTTTTTTGTCCGTAAAAATCATCACAAGTCACAACTTAGCAGAAAAAAACGAGAATGTATTTCCTGAAAATCAAAATTAGATTATTAAATTCAACTAGAAAGTCGCAAACATAAATTAATAGTTAATTTAAAAATTAAAAAAATCTTTTTCCCGGGCCCTGATTAACTTGAGAACATAAAATTGACAAACAAATTTAATTGCTATTATATCAAATTTATTTAACTGGTTAAAATGATGAATTCGTCGGTTCCTGGGGCTAGAATCTCGACCAAATGTATCGGAGAAATAAAAGAATCAATTAACAAGGCAACAGCAGTAAATACAATTCTATATAGGATCTATATAGGTATAATGATTTTCACTAATTGGCCATAGTGGTGATTTCCAGAAACGTGTAGAAAGATTTCCTTACGTTAAATCAATTTCTGATTGGTCACTACAAAACAAAAATTAAAATATGATTGGCCCAACAGTATGAAGTACAATTTTTACTGTAATATAAAAATATTTTCAATCTTATAAATATACAGTATGTCTGAAAAAGTTGGCAATATATGAAAAACTTTTTTATTTGTAATTTTACTTAAAAAAGATATTTTTTATAAAATTTTCTGCATGACCCATAAAATGAAAAATAAATCTCAAATGTCAATTTTTTAAAATCGGATACAAGGTTTGTCAAAACATAATATAAATTTGATACAAGAATAAAGTATATTTATTTTTTACAATATCGAAAACTTTGATTATGAAAAGTTGTTATTTTATTATGTTATTTTTACAAATTGTTCTCAAAATATTAAATGTAATTTAATATTAATTACTGAAATTGTTAAAATTGTTATTAATTCATTGTTTAAAGATTTCAATTCATCAAATAAACATTTAAGACGTGGTGACGAAATAAGATAAAAGTACACCAGGTACATCAAATGTAGATATCTGAATATTATTTTAGAAAGCAAAAATTTTCATAAAGAATAACTTTTTTTTGTAAAACTTACAACAAAATTTCCCATATGTTGCCAAGTTTTTCAGACGTACTGGATATTTTAAAGGTTTTAAATTAAACACTAGCTATTATAAATCACCTAGTCACGCTTTAAAGACGTTACGGTAGAAGCTTTAAAAAACCTATTTTTAGGCTTTTATTATCTATGTGCCTTAAATGTTACCAATTTTAAGAATTTCTATTGATGTCAAAAAGTAGTGCTACTTTGATTGTTTTCTAAACTTTATTTTGATTATTTATATACTTTACTCACTGTTATTACTTCACATTAATAATTTCCGTTTTTCTCTTCTAGATATTGACGACTCGTTCATGCCATGGTTAATGAAAGAAGTCACGCACGAACTAAAAGACATAGTAAGCAGCAGAGACGTATTGACAGGTACCTAATTATGACAAATGCTTGATAATTTTTTAATCTATTTTTAATATTATTTTTTAGACATCGTGCGTGAAATTCTAGAGAATCGTGCAGAAATCTATAAAGCTCTAAATCAAACTCCACGTTCTCCACCAAGTGAGGAGGAAGGGCCTACTCAAGAAGATATTCTTCTGCTAGATCATTTAAAGTTACAAGAAGAGATGGACCAAAAATAAAGTGAGTATTTAAATCAAATTAGAATTCTATTCAAATAATGTTGCTTGGGGTTGGTAATGGACACCTGTGTTGGCGTGTCTAATCGCCCTTTTTACCACCCCTCTACTTGCGGTGACCCACTGCACATCCACCCCTCATTTAACTATCAAGGGCTTTATTATTAAATTTTTCTGATCGGGTTGTTCTGGTTTTTGTTATTGAAATTATGTAAATTTGTTTTAGATCATAATAATATCTGACCTTGGGGGAGAAGATTTTCATTTCGATAGATGCACTGTTTCACGTATTGTTTAATTATTATTGATTATTGTAAAAAAAACTATTGTACTATTTGTTGGGATTAATAAATCTATTGTTTATATTGCTTGAGTTTTTATCATCTATAACTGTGTAGCAAGCAAAATCAGACAGACTAGCAAAAAATAAGCTCATGGTCAGCAAATGCGAATCTTATATTGACCCGAAGATATCAAGGAAAAAAAAATTCTTGTCTGGCACGCAAGAGTTTCTTTAAGAATAGGGTGGCTTTCTTATTACGAAATTTATTGATTGTTTCTAGTGTGAATAGCGTGTTATTCGTTCGTTAAAACACGTCAACGGAAGTTCTAAACCAAAAATAGTAGCTCCAAGAACTTTAGGTTGAAGAAAATTAAATCTCTGATATTTTTGCGTTGTAGAACTAATCTGTGTTATCTATTTAAAATAATCGTAAAGAATTGCCATACTGATGATATAAATAATTAAAATTGTTTAAATAATTGCAAAGATTTTTTATTTTTCCGCCGGAAATTTTTTTAAATATTTTTGATTGAAATACAAATAAAAAAGGTCTTATATTTTTTCACAATCGAGTTTATATTTTTCGAGATGTGAATTTTAAAAGTTTGGAAAATTTCAAATTTAGGAACTTTTTGCCCATAAAAAATATATACAAAGAATAGAATATATTTTTCTAAATTTTTAAACAATGATTTTTTTTAATTAGAACATTTAAGTGCATACAAAGATATTTTTGTTATATATTTATAATTGTGATTCCAAAAAATGCTCAAATACCATTTATGCTTTAATATTTTTGATAAAAATGTATAAACTATTATAATAATAACAAATACGCAATAAAAAAGTAATTTTGCTAACATGTTCCGCTTTATGATAAAATAACATTTGTAAAACTGATTTCAGAAAAAACTTGTTAAAAACAAATTGTAGACAATTTAATTATTAATAACATTGCTCTTTTTATCAATTTAGATAAAGCTAATAGTTTTTAAGATAAATAATAAATTATGATTTAAGACAAAGAGAAGCCGATGCAGCGTATGAGTCAGAATAAGACGGCAATACTAAAAGATTAGCGAGGCCTACTTGTAAGCGTAAACAGGTATAAACAATAAAAATTGGTCAATCTATTTTATAAGATTATTCACTGTAGCATAAAGAATAAAAAACACTATTTTTTGTGTATTATTTTTTTATATATATGTAGTTTTCGTGAGTCAAAAATATCCGAAATTGAGATTTTTCGAAATTTCCAAATTCATATCTCGAAAAATTTTATTTTTATTGAAAAAAGTCATGAAACCTTTTTTATTTGTATTTTAATAAAAAGTATTAAAAAAAATTAATTCCTTGTAATTGTTCATACAAAAAGACACCGGATTGCCTTATGTTGTCCTGCTTCCTACTGACCTAATTATGTAATATACAGTATGTCTAAAAAACTTGGCAGCATATTTTGTAAGTGTCGCGAAATAGTAAATTACATACCTAGGCCAGTAAAATAAGAAAAGTCTCAGAGCACATGTAATTGTTGGCCGAGGCGAAGCCGAGGATGACAAACATGTGGTCTGAGGCTTTCTTTTTTACTGGGCAAGGTGCGTATACTATTTTTCTGCTCGACGAAGCCGGAAAGTTGCCACTTTCCGACCGGAGGGCAGAAAAAAATATTCTTTGCAATAATCTCTGCTTCCAAAAATAATAATAATCAGGTATTTAGAATTAACATTAGAAGTACAGGTGTCCCAAAATTTCAAAAAAATAATAGGAATATTTTGACCACTATATAAACATAATTTTAGCTGTGAAACATGTCACCTTTTGTCTCATTTAACAAGTCAACACATCTCAAATTTGTATTTGTTGATTTGACATACTTTAGTCATAAACTTAAATTTCTAATAAAAAAATATTAAATGACATTTAAACTTTTTAAAAAATAACATAATTTTTTAAAGTAATGTGACCTAATTGCATAATTAAACGTTGTTTTTTATTTCAAACAACTTTTCTTAATCAAAGTTTTTGATATTGTAAAAAAAAATTACTTTACTTTTGCATCAAATTCATACTTTTTGACAAACCTCGTGTATACGATTTAAAAAATTGACATTTGACATTTTCGTTCTACTTAATGGACCATGCAGAACTTTTTATAAAAAATAACTTTTTTTTTGCAACATTACAAATAAAAAAGTTTTCCATATGTTGCCAACTTTTTCAGACATACTGTAGATTCAAAATCATTTAAATTAGTAAACATAGAAATTACAATGTTCTTTAGGATACAACACCGAAAAACTCTACAGTACAAGCTGTTGTATATTATTTTTTCATAAAGTTTTAAACAACAAAACTTTATAACTTTAAAGGAGTTTTCTTATAAGATAAAAAATAGCGTTGTTATTAATTAAAAAGTTTATAAGAAATTCTTTCTCCTAAAGTGGAAAGTAACGTTGTTCTTACAATTTTAAATGTTACCAATAAAAATAGTAAGAATTGTAATGGCTGTACAAGCCATTACAATTTTTGATTGGGACTCTCTATATTCTATTATATTAAATTTGGCGCTTAGATAGTTTTTATATGCTTGCCGGTTTCCAGAAGTCCTTCTACTAATCACTGTACTAATTTAGTGAGCTGATAAACTAAAGGCCAGAATGGTTTAACGTTAAGATCAAACGACCTGGGAACCTGGTCTTTTGTGATATGTTTAAGTCAAGGGCTTTTTACTAAAGTGATTAACAAAAAGTCTATAAAACGCAGGTAAGCTATTAGTTATTAATAAAACAAAAATTTTTATTGAACAAAGTAAATTAAAATTTATTTTTTGTTTTATTTTTTTTTGTTTTACTACATATTTCGTCATTTACATTTGTTTTTCCGATAGACTCGCCTTTCCTTAAACATTATTGTCAATGTTAATAAATACAATTTGAAATAAAAGGTATATCGTGGCCAAGACAACCAAGTTATCACGTTAGCGCCTTTCGCCTCAAACGTATATCAACGATATTTTCTTTGGTTAGCCACCAGTTGGTAAAATAAAAAGAAATGCAAATTCATTCAAACTATATTTGTATACTTGGACATGTCTCGTTCTTATTGGAACTCCTCAGCAAGTCGCATTGTAAGTATAAAAGTATATCAATGATATACTGTAAAAGTATATCAATAATCTATATATATAAAAGAAAGTCTGTTAGTTACTCCACTTATAACTCAAGAACGGCTTTACCGATATGGTTGAAAATTGGTGAGGTGGTAGTTTAGAGCCAGGAGAATGCTATAGGATACTTTTTATTCCAGAAACCCCCCTCTAAAAGAAGGGTTAAATCAAAATTAGAATTGCGATGTCGGAAACGTTCGGTGAGGCTCGGCAAATTACCGTTCCAAATAAATCGATCCACTCCTCCACCACCAACCAAAGTCGGACCGTGCGTTTACATGTAAAGCCGGCCACTGACGATCCAACGCGCCAACGCCGCAGTACGACTGTGGCGTTGGATCTTGGATCGTCAGTGGCCGTCTTTAATCGTCTTCCATGAGACAACTTCCCATATAACAACTTTGGCTGAAAGTTTGTATGGAAAATTATGATGACTAGATTTGAATGAAAAGAATAGAATACTTTTTATTAACAAAGAGATAAAAAGAGGTGGGATAGGAACAAAAAATGACAAGTACCAATATTAGTATGATTTTCAAAAATTTTGGATTGTTTATTTTAAAAATAATATCTATGTTTAAATCCGAAATTTTAGAAGTAAAATATTATCATTCCTTGATAGGGCGGAAAGAGGGCAAAATGTCTAAAGATTGATGTCGTTTTCATAATTTTTCCCATAAATTGCATGTTTCCTGCTTTCTAAAAAATTACTCTTAGGAGGATGAAAAGAGAGTGTTCTAGGGATAAAAATGTAAGAAAACGATATGGGTATTTTCGAGGAATTTCAGGTCGTTGATTTTGAAAATGATATTTAAGTTAAAGAGGGTTGTAAAATTATTGTGATAAAGGTAATAAATGTGAATAATTAATTTGGGTATCATTTTTATAGTTTTTGGGGTCGTTTATTTTAAAAATCTATATCTATTTATGACCGATTTGGCTGAAAATTGGTGGAGTGGTTGTTTATAACCAGTAGCCTAACAAAGAATATTTTTTATCCCATTCCGTGTGACGTGACATACAATATAAAACGTAAACGCATAATAACAAAACAAATGACAAAAAAATAAAAATAAAAAATAAAACTAAGGCGGAACAAAGTTCGCCGGGCCAGCTAGTATACTATAAAAGTATATCAATGATATACTTTTATAGTATATTATTAGTATATAAAAAAGTATATCATTAGTATACTTTTATAGTATATCATTGATATACTTTTAAGACATACTATATATAAAAAAAGTATATCATTGATATACTTTTATAGTATATTATTAGTATATAAAAAAGTATATCATTAGTATACTTTTATAGTATATCATTGATATACTTTTAAGACATAAAGCGCTAATGTGATAACTTGTCCAATCAGCGAAATACATTTTACTTCAAATTGGATCTATTAGCATTGACTCAAAATGTTTGATGCAGGGTAGCTTCAATTAGACGGAAGTAACAGGCATTTGGTAAATATAAGCCCAAACTTGTCACTGCAAATTTATTCATTATATGCTACAAATTTGATCTGTTTTTCCAACATTTGTTAACTTCTAGTACCGATGCTCTTAAGGTTTTATCATAAAATACACAGTTTTTTAGAACACTTTTTATTCTATTTAAGAAAACTTCCACTTTTACAAAAGTTGTTCATAATTTCTTGTCTATACATTAGATACTCCAAAAGAAGGGATACTCCTTGGTTAGATATGACAGTATTTATCTCACTCAATGTTCTGATGAAATGCCGCACAAATATTAGCTCCTGCGTACACAACGTTTGGCACAAGCCACTAACATTTTTTGCACTTCTTTGGGAATAGTTTTCATTATAAATAACTTCACTTAGTTTCTTTTCATTATTATCATGCTCTTCAAAAGCTACAAACGCTAAAGCTTTCAAGTTAAATGATGGTCCCAGCTGGTTTACATACAAACTCATTTCGTTATCCAGCTTATGTTTTTTGATAAACCGATACTGACACTGATTCAATTTCGAACACTGCACTCTAAGAACTTCACTACTTTGGAAAACAATTGAGTCATGAATATTATTGGGAATAAAGAATCCATACTCACTAAATAATTTTGTATTATCGTGTGCTCCATAAGAGATAAAAATTTGTTCAAATGCTTTTGTTTCCGTTAAAGTTGTGAGTTCATAAAATAACTGACAATTTTCCGACACCAATTCGGCTCTGGTGTTAGCCTTGTCGCTATGATTAAACATATCCAAAAATGGGCAGAGAGCAATAGAAGGCTCCTCCAAAAGAATTCCCTTTTCTTTACATAAAATTTTTCCTGGATCTACATAGACAGCTCTTGTATTAACCAAAATAAATGCCCAAGAAAATTCGTCATAGGTTAAAATAGTGTTGTCCCTCATCGATCTTCGCAACCTTACCCAACTTTCCTCAAGTGCCCTCCGTGATTTGTCTACCGCTATTTTTAAATCAAACGGAAGCAAACTGAAGCACTCTTCCGGAAGGAGAGCCGGAAGCCAAGTTTTAGCTGGCAGCGAATTGATATATTCTTTCCAAAACGAGTCAAGCTTGCGGCGCTCCACCACCAAAAATACAGTCAACAAATCATGCATTTTTAACTTACTTCCCAACGTAAATAGGCTTAAATAATTCAGCGACTCGACGGTGGTATATGTGATCATTAAATTATAAGGAATACGTATTAAAGTGTCATTTTCTTTCAGGGAGTTTTCAGCAGCAACTCCTCGACCTGTTTGTAAAAAATTACGTAGCTTCAAGTTAATCCGATCGATAAAGCCGTTGCGTGACATAAATTTTTTTAAACAGATTATAGAAGTGTCATGGTCTAAAGACTCGGACTGAATCCGTAATTTCTTTTTAAGGCGTAGACGCTTTGTACGACCCATGGTTGAGAAGTCTCATTGACTGTAACAAAAAAAACATCATTTGTTATTTTCATATTCGATAAAGAAATAATAAAATTGTTATTTTTTATTTAAAACTTATTAAAACTTTGCCAATATCAACAAACTTGTTATTTTTTAAAAATCGCTCATAAGTTGGTTTTGTAAAGTCAAATTAACAAAGATTCAAAATCGCAAGTTTGCTCAAAGTCAAGCTTATTCAGATTGCTGATAATGATATATAGTCCAGGAGGAATAGACTATTCCATCTCAATTTTTTTATGAGATCCTTTTTAAATTATCCTAATGATAATATCTATAAATGCATTGCAACCCGGTGCAATACTGTTTAAACATGTGCAAAAAATTGTTATTTTTTAACCGGACAATTTTTTTAATATATTTTTATTAAAATACAAATAGAAAAGGCCCTATAATGTTTCACAATAAAGTTAATATTTTTCGAGATATGAATCTTGAATGTTTGAAAACTCTTAAAATTGGGTACTTTTGATTTATAAAAAATATAAAAAATTTTTCGTTATTCTTTATGCGACAATTAATAATACTATTAATAGAAAATTAGAAAAAAATTATTGTTTATATCTTTTTTTTATTTTTGACTTTTGAGGGGCCTCACTTTCCTTTCGGTACCACCGTTTCTTTCTGACTTATTTACAGTTCTTTTTGTCTGAAATCATTATTTATAATTTATTTTAAAAACTATTACCTTTATCAAAATTGATAAAAAGAGCAGAGTTATTGATAATTAAATTATCTAAAATTTGTTTTTAACAAATTTTCTTTTAAAATCAATTTTATAAAAGTTATTTAAGCATAAAACAGAACATATAATTAAAATTACTTACTTTTTTATCGGTTTATATTACTTATTTGTTATTATTATGATAATTTATGCAATTTTATCAATAATAATAATAAAGTAATAATCATTATTAAAGATTTTTGGGATCAAAATTATATATAAATAAAAAAAATATTTTGGTACGCACTTAAATTTTCTAATTGAAAAACAATCACATAAAAAATACCAATAAGTACTATAATAAAAATTGTTTAAAACAAATCGTAGACAGTTTCATAATAAATAAAATTGCGCTTTTTATAAACTTTGATTAAGTTAATAGTTTTTAAGGTAAATGATAAATAACCATTTAAGACAAAGAGGAGCCGATGCAGCATTGAGTCAAAAAGAGACAAAAATAATGAAAAGTAAGCAAGGCATCCTTTTTCTATCAAGAATAGTTTTAACTATTGTATAAAAATAAAAAAAGTATATTTTTTCTATTTTATTCTTTTTATTTTATGTATTTTTCACATATCAAAAATACCCAAGTTTGAGAAAAAGTCATAAGATCTATTTTATTTGTATTTCAATAAAGAACATAAAAAAAAACTGTCTGTCTATAAGAAAATAACAATTTCTTGCAATTGTTTAAACAAATTGATTTTAACAACACAGCATCGGGTTGCTTTATATCAACATGCATTTATATCATAACTAATAAGGCAATTTAAAAAAAATCGCACAAAAAAATTGAGGTGGAATAGTTTTCGGTTCTCATGTGCCGATTCCTACTGACTAATAGTCAGCAAAGTATTTTAAAAAGCTAATAAATCATGGAAACAAAAATATTAAATTTACAAAAAAAGTCTAAGAAATTAAAAAAAAATCTTATATAAATCAAGATGAATAAGCGCTCTTCGAATAGAAGAGATTCATTTTAATAGCAAATAAATAGTGCGTATATTAAAATTAGTTTTAATATAGCCTAATTTGTGACGTTCTTAAAAGTAAAAAAAAAAAACTTTTTCAAGTCAATACCGTAATAATTTTATGTCAATGCAAGTGCTTAATTAAAAAAAAAGATGCACATAGAATCCATCAAACGACCGAAACAATTTTTGAAAAACCGATCATTCACTGCTACAGAGAAAAAGACACATTTAACATTCGTGTTAGACAGACAATTATTATGTGTTCAAAAATAAAATGTGTTATAACCAAAAAATAGGAAAAAAATTTAGAAAGTACAACAAAAAATATAAGAAAAAAATTTCAAAAATATTTGTATTGTAAGCTTATTTATAATCAAAAAAGGTTGATCTGGAGCTGTGCGGTTCTTTCGTGAGAACTAAAAACTTTTTATGTTGGTATCCAAAATTTTTTTTTTAATAAATTTGATCAACATTGACAATATTTGTCAATTTCGATACTTTATTTTAGTTTCAAACAAGTTCGTAGCATCAAGTATTTTGGCCATAATGATAAAAATGAACACTCATTTGAAAGTTTGGCGAAATACGCCAGCAAAACGTTTTTGCCAGCATCTCTAACCTGTTCCTTATCTTCCCACTCACAAAAAAATCGATATTATTTTTCGTATTGAATTTTCAACATGTCTAACTACAAATTTATTTTCACACTTTCTGCTAATTTTAAAATACGTGCGGAAACACCAATCTCCCTGTCACAAATAACCAATACAGAGCAACAAAGAGCAATAAAAAACGCGTTCATACAACATTTTGCAGCAAAAGTCTAGAAGAGTCAGGAACAAATATCGCTTGCTTGGGTCGCTTCTTATTTTCTGGCACAGTTGCATAGCAGATAGAACGCTAGAAGGAAATTTTCCATAGCATTAGATCTAGATTTGTATTTTCTAAAGTTGTTTACAATTAATACAAATAAATACAAATTAAACATGCAGAGAAAACCAACTTGAAATCAAAAATTACAACTTAAAAGACACTAAAAAGACACAGTAGCTGTAACAAACTGCACAACCACGTCAAAAAAAAGAGAAACATTAGAGGATCGTGATGAATGAATAAGTAGAGGTAAAAAAAGCAAGCTGAAAAAAAAATACATCAATGAAAAAAAAGAAAGAAGGAATAGATTGGATAAAATTAATAAAATTAATAATAATAAGAAAGAGAGATAAATGAACCAAGACAGGGAATAAAGTAAAAAAAGAAACAAAATAAATAAATAAAAAAATATACTTAAAATTTAGTTTCATGCTAGCAACTGAACAAAATAACTCAATTATATGTTAACACTGTAGATGAAACATGAAACATCATTATACTAACTTGAAATCAAAAATTACAACTTAAAGGTAAGTATGTATTTATTTAAGAATTAAAAGACACTAAAAAGACTCAGTAGCTGCACCAAGGTGCACAACCACATGAAAAAAAGAAAGAAGGATTAGAGCATTATGATGAATGAATGCGTGGAGATAAAAAAAGCAAGCTGGAGAAAAAAGACAATAATAAAAGAAAAGAAAGAAGGAATAGATTAGATAAAATTAATAATAATAAGAAAGAGAGATTGATGAAACAAAACAGAGAATAAAGTGAAACAAGTGAAAAACAACAACACAATAAAAAGATAAAAAAAAAGAAGAATTAAAATTTAGTTTCATGTTAGAAACTGAACAAAATAACTCAATTATATGTTAACACTGTAGGTAAAACATGAAACATCATTATACTAACTTGAAATCAAAAACTACAACTTAAAGGTAAATATGTATTTATTTAAAAATTAAAAGACACTAAAAAGACTCAGTAGCTGAACCAATTTGCATAACTAACCGTAAAACTTCAAGACCGTCAGACAGGAACACACGGTTACAGATAAAAAGTGCAAAAACTCCATGAACCAGCATCAGAAAAACAGCACCAAAAACAAGTCAAGAAGAGCCGACAGTGTGTGCAAACACAACACAAGTCTTGCTTACAGTAAAAAACTTGTAAACAAGACTTTAAAGACCTCACAATCCAGCCTGATAAATAGTAGAATAAGATTTTTGCATAGAAATCAGCAGTAGGTTTAAACAAAGAAGACAAAAAAATTACACCAATCAAACTGCTGCTTAGACAGCTTGTCAAGTGCCAAGTGAAAGCAGAAAACAGCCTAAAAGACAATCTTAAGTGTCCGGTCGCTTTCGTTTTCTAAAATAACATTAGCGACTTAAAATTTGAAGTTGTTTATAGATTTGTGCGCTAAACGTGAAGTAAAAATCTGCTCTTATCTGTAAGCTTAGCTACTTATTTATATTACTTAATTATTTTTTTCGAGTTTGAGTCTTTAATAAACTTTTAATGTTTCCGATTTGAAGTCTTTTATCTATTTTTAAGATATCTATTAAAGCTTCCGTGCTCTTATAGATGTTTTTAATATTTAAAGGTTGGTGTTGATATACATCGCTGTCAAAAAATAATTACGTCAATGTCATAATTTTTTTATATAGGTACCGATTATTACTGTTATACAGCTGTCAATGTCATAATTTTTTTATATACCGATTATTACTGTTATGCAGCTTGGTCAAATAGGAACACTGACAACATCATTGACAGATCCTAATTAAAAAGTTATTCGCTGTGACATAACCTGCAATTTTTTAGGAGTGTCAAATATTTGTCAAACAAGCGTATCCGGTTACAGCCTTGCAACTAGGTAACTAAAA
Source organism: Lagria hirta (assembly GCA_947359425.1). Classification (NCBI taxonomy): domain Eukaryota; kingdom Metazoa; phylum Arthropoda; class Insecta; order Coleoptera; family Tenebrionidae; genus Lagria; species Lagria hirta. The sequence continues at coordinate 13,869,019 of OX375794.1, forward strand.
AAGTCTCTAAAAAGTGTTGCCAACTCAATCATTAATGAACACGTTGTGTTTTTGAAAGAAAATTATTTAAACCTAAATTGTTTTAAAACGTGGTTATTGGTTCAAATTAGAGACAAAGTGGCTTCAAGCAAAGGTGCAAAAATTTTGATTCCGTAGCAAACCTCGTTACATTCAAGATTGTTAAGTTACTTCGTAATTACCAGGTGATATATTTTTAGTCGTTGTTTCAACTAGTTTTCAAATTTCGGGTAGAGCACATAAATTCTCTGTCCATCTTGTAATATTATTTTTTTGTTAAAATAAAACAATTTATGTCAAACAAAAGCTTTTAAATTAAATTTTAAATCAAATAACTTGTTGCCGGTTCAACAAAATTTCTTGGAGCTTGAAAAACGTTTTTAATTTATATGAAATCAAAAAAAACAGACGCAAATTCAAAAAATAGTCTAAAAAACACGTTTTATAAAAAGTATCGCGCACGTGGCTCATAGAAAACTCGCCTCTACCGCAGATGAGTTTCTACCCTGAAACTTGTGCGACAAATCAACTCTTATAAAACTAGATCTTATACTACGGAGTGTACAATATTAAAATAAATCAAGAATAGCTGTGCTTTTTTAGCAGCAGGTCTTAAATCGGTGCGTACTAAAACCGAAAACATCCTGTAAACATAAACTCGCTTACGTAATGGCGCAGAGATTATTATTGTGAATTCGAATATATCAATTTAATTAGTTTGCATTATTCTTTTTGAGTGCTGTAAAATAAGAAATACATATTTTTACCCTGTTTGAGAATTTACCGCTTTCTTTTCAAATAATTAAAAATTTATTTCACTTTCTTTAAACAAATTTATTATGCACGGCACTGTGCTCAAATGTCAATTTCAATTGTGAACAAAAACGTGCAATACCGGCTTAACTTAGCGGCACTAATAATTGATTATAATTAGTCAATGTTATTTCCAAAATAGAATAAGGCGAGAAAATAAAAAATGGGAATATTCGATCAATCTGTGTCTTCAAGAAATGCAAGCTGAATATCAATCTTGATTACCAAAACGTGTATCACTGTTTTCACGTTATTTTACCTAATTTTAGTACGAACCGATCTGAAACCTGCTGCCAAAAAAGCACAGCCACCCTTGATTCATGTTAATATTATACACCCTGTACATATTATAGTTAGAATTTATAGTTAATAGAATTATTAAATTTTTTTATCATTTTCAGAGTGGCTTTCTACAAAAAAATGCATATGTATTGTTTATATCAAAACAATGCCGTGTAATTTCTAAGATAAATATAATATTTATTATAGCTGAATATTATTTAAATTTTTCATGTTATTATAAAACCTTATTTGATAAAACAAACAATTTTTTGTTTAAAAAAAATTGAGAAATTAATGTCAAATTTTAATGACACTTGACACCTATGTCCATGATTGACAGTTTAAAATTTGACAGTTGACACTGCCCAGAAAACTTTAACCTCACTTTTTCTGAAAGAAATAAAAATCTAACACCGGCTTTTATGTTGCTTTAATTGTACGTAACCAATAAAATCACGGTATTGTTAACACTTACTTTGTGTTTGATGTTTAAAGAAGTTGAATTTATATTATAAAGAATATCAATTCGCGCACTGTCACTGCCACCACATTACAGTATTTTAACCTCAAAAATGGGCAACGCTGAATTAGAATATTATTCCGAAGCCGATGAATTAGCTAAACAATACAAAAATTTAAAGATTGTGTTCTGCAATAATCAAATTCGGGAGCTGCAGACAATTCTGCGAGACAAGTAAGTATGAAAATTGGGTGTTCACTTCTAATTTTTATATTACATCCAGAGAGACATCTAGAAGTGATTTTAAATTTTCTGCCGATCGTTTAATTCGATTAGTAATAGAGGAAAGCTTAAATCAGCTACCTTTTACTGATTGTAAAGTTAAAACTCCAACGAATTCTTTTTACGATGGTTTAAAATACAAATCTGGAAACTGTGGGGTTTCCATAGTGCGGTCGGGAGAGGCAATGGAACAAGGTTTGCGGGACTGTTGTCGCAGTATTAGAATTGGAAAAATCTTAGTAGAGTCTGATGTGGATACACATGAGGCTCGAGTCGTTTACGCTAGATTTCCGGAAGATATATCTCAAAGACATGTACATTTTTTATTCAGATTTTTTCGGTAAATATTCAATTACTTTTGGACGTTTTTAGGTTCTACTGATGTATCCAATTATGTCTACTGGAAATACAGTCAGTAAAGCAGTCGCTGTATTAAAAGAACATAAAGTTAAAGAGGAAAATATTATTTTGAGTAATTTATTCTGTACTCCTATTGCAGTACAAACTGTACTTGAATCCTTTCCACGGGTAATATTTCAAGAATTTTTCGTTTAACCAATCTAGAAAGTCACCAAGTCGCGTATAACAGAAAAACTGTGAAAGCCTTTACATTCTGACATGTTGCCGAGCTAATAATTTGTAAACTACACTTTAATGTGGCTTTTTTATTATTTTATTTTTTGTGTAACGTTGAATTCAAGTTTGTAGCTATTTGTATGTCTCTAAAATATTAGATAGGGTTTTTGTTTTTCTTTGGTTACTTATCTAGAAGAATATAGCTTAAAGATAATATTACATCTCATCCTATATAAATAGAATAAAGAATTTAACTTATTTATGTCATAGTTGTCAAACTATAATAATGTTGTTACTTTAAATTTCAGTTAATATTACCTGACGTTAGCTTGCGCTTGGACTCTAAAATATGTTTCCTCAATTTTTGTTTTTGACAAATCTAGTTCTTTTTTATCTAAACCCTCTCACATCTAAAGATCGACGTTTACAGCTATCGTCTTCTTTTATAATATGTCAATGAATTATACAGGGTGAGCTATTTGTGTGGGATTGATCGGTTATGCATTTGTTATCCGTGACGTTGCGCGCGAATACGCTACCTAGCAGAATGTACTAAAGACCTGACTTATGTTTTTATTTGTTTCCTAAAAAAATGTCCACGTTGTTTTTATAGAACTTAAAAATGGAGATAAAGAAAAAGTAGACAGGAGACGTGAGAATATGCATTAAAAAATTTACTTTTTGTAATTAAAAATTGACAATCAATATACAGCAAATATGAGAAAAATTAACCAGCGCTTCTCTTGCAAACTAAATAATTATATTAATAATATAAATAGGAACTATTTTATTTTATATTCATATCACCACCGTTACATGTCAAATTCGGAAAAATTGTGCAAAACTTAAATAATCTAACGTATTTTACGACGGGTAATTATTTACGATTTCTATCCAATAACAAGTGGTGAGAGTTTTTAAAAATATCTTTGCTAAAACATTTTGACGACGGGGTGGCATTTAGATATCTAAATATCTCCTGCAGTGTGAGAAACATCTCATAAACACTTAAAACCGACACTTAAATTTAAATGACAACATGCAACAACTCTCTTGCTTCTCAGCTAAAGAGTTGCCAATAGACTTACCTAAGCGATGACGTATAGGGATGAGCTTGAATGTTTTCAAATACAAAATATTAGGTAATGTCATGGAAACCTTAAGACTGTTGAAAGCGCAATTTTTATTAGAAAGTAGTTTAGTTTACCAATAACAAATACTAAAGCCTAATCGAATGCGCAAACCTCGTGTGGAACTGTGCTCGCTTTTACGTTTGCGTGTTTATTTAGAAGCAGCAGTTTGTCTCACTCTGTGGGCTGTGACGTCCGTTTTAGAGGGTCGATTGATTTAATGTAAAAACAAAATCATTTTTTTCTGCCAAAACTCTTAGGGTTATGTGAGGGAGCTCAATTTTACAAGGTCGGACTTTGTTTTAAATAGAACATCTTTAATTTAGTTTTTTTATTATATTGATTGCCGTATTAATTGTTATACAATTGCATATCTGTTTCGAGTTTGCATTAGCTACAAAAAAAGTTATAGTTTTTTCCCAGAAAATCTTTTTAAACAGGTTTACAAAAAGTCTTGGGGACTTTGCTCAAATTGTAATTTATTGTGCATAGTAATGAAGAAGAAAATAATATAAAAACTTCTGCAGAGATTTGTTAGAGGTTGTTTTATAAAAAAAAAATTTGTCACTTTTATGGTCTTGTAATATTATGCATAACCGTCAATAGGAAAAGTTTTTTTTATCATTTACCTGAAAGACATAAATCGTAAATCGGTAAAATCATCAAAAGTCGAGAAGGCGGCGATTTATCGAAAAAATACTTTGGAATATACGTGGTACATCTAAGATTGCAGATTGTGAAAAGTTTTAGAGACTCACTGTAGCATGTGCCGTTTTGCTTGTGCAATTTTTTTTGTGTGCTGTTGCTAAGACAACGCACAAAATCTTATAAGAATTTTTTTTGACAAATATTTAAATATCTTCAAAAGTAAATGTTTTAGGCTCACACTGTTTTTGCAAACTTACAAGGAGAAACCCAAAAAACAAAACGTAAGACATCTAAAGAAAAACAAAGAAACGTCTAGACTAGATTAAGCAATCTGTATAAATTAAAACTACTTTTGTGAGACGTGGAGAAACAGAAGTAATGTTTATTCGAATTTTTTTTTTGCTAAACGAATAATAAGAAAGTTATGGAACCCCGAATTTCAAGTGGGACACTTGTTATCAAATAAGTAGATGCCTATTTTAGAGTAGTTTGCGTATTATATTATAAGACATTTTTCTAAGTGATTTTCTAGATTGGTTAATCTCTTCGAATTGTTAAAATTTAAATGTTAATTTCAGTTGAAAATGCTTACCTCAGAAGTTCACCCTGTGGCACCAAATCACTTTGGACAAAAATATTTTGGTACGGATTGAAATTTTGGGGTTATACTCAAATTAATGTTATCTACATCTGATAAAGAAATGATCTATTGTAGCATTTATGTTAATAGTTGATTTTCCCTAACTAGAGATGTAGTGAATTGATTAAATGACATTGTGTAACAATATTTTATTATTAAACACAATTATACCACTGCAAAATTTTATTTTTTATCTTATTTTTACAGTTGAAAAAAAAGGAATAAGTTTTGGGCATTCAGTACGCTGCCAAATTTATAATTAAGTGCAGCTTTATTTACCTATCAATAAAAACGTTTATTCTTAGCTAAGCACAAGAAGTTATTAAAACTTATTTATGAAGATGATAATATTCTCGACTTTGCTGCTAAAGAAAGTTTTGGTAATGGTAAAACTGTGTTTAATACCTGAGAGTGTCAAAGGAACCTGATACACGCAATTTTTTTATGTAAATTTGTAAGCGCTTAGGTCTAAAACGTTGTACCTTGAACCCATTTATCCCAAAAATTTAAAGCTTGCATTACAGTATTAATTGCTTCTAATTGTAATTAGTGTTGTGTATCAGATAAGGTTTTTTTTTAAATACACTGTGGGCCGCGTAAGAATCCGACCTTGCCAAATTCAATATATAACATAATATTAAAATTTCATGCGAAACTACATTATTAATGTTGATTTTTGAGCTTTAATTAGAACCGACACCCCTGACATTGTTATAAGCAGTTGTCAATCATAGAATTAAATAATGGAGTTGTGTTTCGAATTCGGCAGCGTTGCAACCTACGTGACCCACCCTGTATAAATTGCTTTTTTGTGGTGCTGGCTGAGTATGTATAGAGACAATGACATAGATTCAGGGAGTTGGATTTTTTCTGTGGTTCTTATTTGTATAAATTTTTACATTTTTGAATCGCGAATATTCTTTGCTCATTTATCATAAGTGATTCACATTAAATCAAATATTTGTAAGATGAAAAATATTTACTCTAATATGAAAAGTTCTATCTTGATCAGTTCATGTTACAAATTTTGTAAAAAATTATATAATAGATACAAAATAAAAGTCGATGGTTGTTTTTGTTATGAGCGAGGACACGTCTACCACCGTATTGCAAAATTGCAAGAATTTGTGCGCGCTGAAAAATAAGAAAACTTCATGATGTCTACAAACTGGTACAATGTCTCTTCTAATTGTATATGAGATTTGAAAATTGAAGTTTTTTTGTTTTTTCTTTTTTATTTGTTTAGCTTTTCGACATTTTGACAAAACGGTAATACATAACAGCGCCAATCGTGCCAAATCAAAATCGAATGACGAAGTATATATGATGCGCGTTGGCTTTTATTTTGTATTAACCACAGATGGTATCGTACCTTCAAGTAAAAGTTGTATCAAGTAGTCTTTAAATATGAATTGAAAAAAAAATAAAGTCATCATTCACTTGTTCTTATGATTTCAATTTTAACAAATGCTACTTTGACAATAAATAACGATGGGATTAAATTTCTTTTGCAACAATTAATTAATTATGTTTTTTATACAACAATTTTATTTTTTATCTGACAATTTTTGGAGCATTTGATTTTACTGGAAACTACCGACTTTACAAAACGGGTTAATATGTGTCAATATGTGTTTCAGGCTGAACCGACTCCGGTCCATTAGGATGGAAACTTGAACTAAACTATATTTTAAGGCAAAAGATTTAATAGCGGACAGTTGAAGTTTTTTCGTTTATATTTGGCGAATGTAAGCTTATTGGTGCTTTTCGGATATCAATTGTAGTTTTTTTAACAGCACGGTGTGCTTTATAGACGTGATTCAGAAGCTACGTTTATGTTGAGAGTTTTGCAGGTGAAGCGTTTTATAAAAGGCTTCACTTTAATAAAAAAAATGGCTTATAAAAAAATTTTATAAGGCATAAGATTATAAAGGCATCTTGGATATCGTTGATTAGCTGCTGAAGTCGAACTCGCCAAATATATCTGGTAATACTTTATTATCTACTGTTTTTTTTTTATATGACAAAACATTGTTTTTATTAGAATTTTGGTAATGATATAAATAAATTACGTAAATTATACATATACATTTTTTCCCCTAAAATTGATTCCTACGTTATCGGTATGCGAGTTGGAAGAAATTATTGCAAGTAATATAAGAGAGCTTTAACTATGTTTGCGTTCTTTATTTGAGGCGCACACATTAGTTATTTACCTTACGAGGCCTTTTTTGGCAACGATTAATTCTAATTTTTTAATAAAAAATTATTTAGATTTTTACTTATTTTTTGATTGGTAGCGTTGCCCTCGACGATTACCTATTTTTTTTAAATTTAAAATGGTTTCATTGTTTGGTTGCTATGGTTTTATTGAAATCAAAAACATTGTTTTGAAATTTTTTCCTAGTTTCTGACTGCAAAGTAAAAAACACTGGGGTGCGGGAAAATTGATTCTTGATGCATTGGGAACGATTGGAAATTACCGATCTTTGAGCGATGAGGGCAAAAAATCAGTTTCTGCGTTATTTAAAAAAAAAATTATATTAGCGAGTCTAATAAATGATGACAAAGGAATTCTTACTCTTTAACCGGGATTCATTTATTCGTGTAGCTTTCGATATCTAGCTTTATTTAAATAGTAAATTAGACTAAGTTTTGTAAGACATGAAGTTGTAAGCTTGTTTGATGTGTTTTAATAAACAGGAAAACAAATGGTTGTCTGTAAAGTCGGTTCACGGACGAGAGTTTAACGTGATAACGCCATAAGAAGACATTGTGCAAAATTGCATTCTATTATAAACTGAATTGATCACCGAATTATTTTTTTGTATAATACAAAGAAGGAGTTAATTAAAAATTGCAATGTTTTTGATAAATTAGTAGATGCTTATTTGTTTATTTGGCGCCGACTTAAAACTATTTACACACTTACGTTATTGTAGAACTAAAGAGTTTCTCTATTTCTTGCTTTACAGTTTCGTTTCATTTCGGAGTTGTAATTTTTAGTTAATTTTTTTTTTACATACAGTTTCAAATGCTTGTTTTAGATCTAGAAATATAATTCTTAGCGCAAAACTTTCAACCATTTTCTAATTATTATTTATTATACCGAGCTTTCAAAAATGTCTATAATTGACGTGATAGAGTTTAAATCTTGCGTACCTATTTTGGCCTCTTTCGATTGATAATTGAAATATGAATTACTATAGGTAATGTTCCTCTTACACTTGGCGCGAAATTAAATTTAAAATAAGTTTTTCGAGATCATCAGTTCTTTGTTAGGAAACTTTTGTTAACGTCAGTTATAGTCATCTTAAAAATTTTTATGACGGCTGTTTTTTAAAATTTGGCGTCATAGTTTTGCCATACCTATGAGTTTGTGGGAACGGACCATAATTTGCTAAACAATTACATCCAATGTCAAAACAATTAATTTCTTTATTTTTGAATTTAAAATGGTTCTCTCACAAGAACAGAAAATTTTTGTGATGGAGTGAAATCTTATTTTCGCAGCGGAGGTTGATGGTGAATTATTGGGTCAATTTTTTTAATAGAACATGGACTACTGTTGCAAGATAAGAGAAGATTTTACAGCCATTTTTTCCACAGCTTTGACGATGGAATCGTAGACGGGTACTTTCAGCAAGACAGTGCTACTTTACATATTACTTACGAGATCTTGAATATGATACATGAATTTTATGATCATCGAGTTATCAGCTGAAATACAGTCATACCTTACTCTTTAAGATCCTGCAACCTCACTCCATGTGGCTTCTTTTTGTGGCTTTTTTTAAGGAACTCGATTTTTTAACATCGTTTAAAAAACTTTGATGAGGTCCGCAGGCATAATAATAGTTGCCAATAATTGATGAAATTGATAATAATCTTTAAATGTTGGCGAATGTCAGTAACGCAGTTGTTCAAAGAGTCTGAAAATGCCTTGAATTCGATGGACGACATTTTAATTATTTGTTATAAACGTTATTTCTTCAGTAAATGTATTTTTTTTTTGTTATAACACTTTGAGTGTTTTTAATTTTATTAACATGTGAAACTGCGATTCATTTAGTTAAAAGTGAGGTTAGATTCAGATGGCAAATTAATAACTGTCACTTTAATTTGATGGTAAAGGTACGTTTACAGTTCAATCCGACTGCTATTTTTTGTAATAATGTTTAAAGATTAAATAAAAATAATCAATTTTAATACAGTTTTTTACTGCAGTACTGCCAGTGCAGAAATAGTCATTTTTATAACTAGTGGCGAAAGTAGCAAATATTGTGCAAGTGTTTATCAGATGGCGAAGTAGAGCAGAGTTCAAGCGGATTTGATCGACACGAGCAAAGATTTGTTGAAGCGGTAGGTATGAGATAAGAAGCGAGCGGTTTTTGGGAAAGTAGTTAAATAATAAAGAGATATAATAAAAATGAGCAAAAAAAGCACACGAAATAAAATAAAAATATCAAAATTTTAGATAAATCAAATAGATCCAAATAAAGCAAAGCAAAATAGGATAGTAATATAGAGCTGAGTAAAAAAGTAAAAAAAAATTGTTACTTTTTTCTTTTGAAGACAGGTTTCTTTGTTTCTTGCAAAGTGCAATTATGTTATCAATATTGGTTTAATACAATGTAATTAGTTATTATAGTTTGGTTTTTGTACTCTTATTACAATGAAATGCGTAAAACAGCGAGGTACACATGTGATGTTACTATGTTACACTTGTCACAAAGTGGTGTCAGCACCTTGCGGTCCTTGTGGCACGTGCGGTCTTTCCCTAACACGTGTCGTTTTCTCAACCACTACTGCAAGCCACCCTTACCAATCAGTGGTCCGCACAGATTGAAGGGTGATATTATTACTACTGATATTGCCATTACTCTTGTTTGTGTATGCTGCTGGCACACTCTTGTTGACAGATGCCAGATGCGTTTACCTATCTACCCTTCGTTGTTGGAGGCTGCTTGCTGCATCGGAAACTACAGGTGCACCACTTTCCATCCCTAGTTGAATGATATCTTTATGCCTTGCTGACTCGTCGAGATCAATCAAATTAATTTAGAGCTGGCCTAAACCGTAATTTTTTTTATCTTGATTTTTTTTCATACAACAACGTCCGTGTTTTGTTGGAGGGAAAGTTTTAGTTTTTTTTTTAGAAAAAGATAAATAATTGCGTTATTTTTTTTATGATGCAAGGTTGCTTGGCACTTTCATATTGATTGAAAGATAAATTAAGTAATAAAGTTTTTTAGAGCCATATGGTGTTTCAAATTTTACAAAATAAGTCGAATTGATGAAGATGTGATGCAAATTGGACGTAGAAAACCCAAAAGTAAACATACCGCTAATCCGCCTGTACACATGCAAGCTGCTAACGCCGTGTTATAAATAAATCGCATTAAGATTAAAATTAGGAATCAATCGAGCTTGAACTAGCCCAGCCATCGTAGCCAAAGAGGGTGGAAAGCTCAAAAGACCGAACTAAAACTCGCCGGCATGAAGTGTGGCTAAATGAACATTTAATATAGGGTGTGTACAATGGCAAGTGATCACCACACACTTTTTCAATAGGATAATATATTAAATTATGGGGCTTTGTTGCAGAAATTTGGTAGTGATGATAAGTTATTGCCTTATTATTATCATATTGTAGTATAGTAATATATTAAAAATACGCTTTTATTGAGTTGTGTACTTTTTTCTATTCCGATATCTTTAGTCTGCTCCTGCTGTCATATTAGCTTTAGTCAATGTCTTTTAGCTCAACTCTCTAGCAGTGGCGGATCTACCAGGGTTTCGCGGCACCCGGGCCCGTGGCTACGTAGCCCGGATAATACACATTATTCTTAAACAAAAAATAGTAAATTTTTTGTACATTTTGTCATATTTGTGGGAAATTTTGTTTATTTTAATGACGAAAATGTCTTAACTTTCGAAATAACATAACATAAAACAATTTGTTACCCTTTAAGCTAGCAATAGAAGATGGGCGGCATGCAATAAAAATGACCCAGCTGTAAAGAGCCTCTTTTCCTTGAAATTCTTTTTATTGATCTTTTTTGTCATTTACAAGTTATTTCACTTATTCGACCCAGATGCACAATTGTATAACATAAGACAAGTCTGGCCAATATCTATTAATCTATTTGTATTTTATCTTTTTACTGAAAAAAAAATCTTGAGCTTTACAAATTACTGATATTATTAAGTACAAATAATTAACTCTTTTTAAAAAATGTACTACTATTAGATAAAGTATTCTACTAACAAATTAAATACTATAAATAAATACATAGATAACAAATTCTTCTTTTTCATCTACTTTATGAAGTGAGTCAAATTTTTGCAAAAACTTTTATTTCAAGTTTATTAAAATTAATTGATTTAACAAAAACTTTTTATTATTTTTTTAAAAAAAGTTTTTAATATGATGCTTTGAATTCAAGTTATTAATTAATTTTTCTCAAACAATTTACTATTCATTAAAAATAATAATTTAAAAAAGTCCTTTTGCAAAAAATGTTATTTATATTAGTAAACAAAAGATATCTAATTATAAAAACATTTTAATTTTACTTGTTTTTGTTTTTAACTATACCCGTCACAGTAGCATCTGCTGAACGCAGTTTTTTTAAACTGGAGTTAATAAAAACGTATTTACGAAATACTATGGACCAAAAACGATTATCAAATCTATTTTTGATTCTAATTGAAATCTTTATAGCGAGAGAGTAATTGGACTTAGCGAATTTAGTGACAAACTTTGCTACTATGAAAGCAAGAAAAAAATCGTTTTTATAGTTATAATTTGATTTAAAAATATAATCAACTTGTTTTTGTTTGCTTTAAGAATTATTAAAAGTATTTTTTCATGTATGATGACAATGTATTATTTATTAAATAAAATTCTAGATAATTTATTACAGATTTAATAAAAAGTGTTATAAAAAAATTGAAAACAAAAAAAAACGTATGAGACCTATCACAAAGTTTAAAAGGCTCGCAAATATTTTTCGAACCCGGGCTGGCTATTGAGTTGCTACGCGCTACGCCACTGCTCTCTAGTCTTATTTGTACTCTTTACTGTCTTTACAGTGAAAAATCTTCGAACAATCTTGGAATGCTACAATTATAGAAATGCGCCGAATTAATTTATTGATACGAGGCTAAGCCTATATACTTATATTATTCAAACATTTATTATTATTTCTTTAGTCACAATTCGACGTGCGAATTCAATAACATCGTAACTCAATTTTTTTCGATTTTGAGATTTATATATCATTGCATTTGCTAGACTTGGCTCTTTTAATAGCACAATTTAAAAAAAAAAAATTTCCAAAAATAAAAATATTAATCCAAAAAATCATAACGTCGTAGCTAATTTTAGGTAAACAATTTAATCGTAACTAATTTTTGTGCATGCCTTATAACCGTAACTTTTCTAGATGTTTTGAAATACGATCGTAACTCAAGCTACGTTATTATTACAGATCTTAGCAAATAATGCAGTAACATCGTAACTCAAGTTGGGATTTTATAAACCAGCTATGCAACGAGTTACGATGTAATTGCAGCCGCATTTGTTACCACTGACTCTGGTTTTCGCGGGTTTAATGTGGTCTGATTTTCTAGCAAATGGTACAAAATTATTGATTTCGCGCCTAATTATCCGTTTATTCTCTATTACATTTTGTTCTGTAGACTCGATTGGCATTGCGATTTTACTTCATTCAATTTAACTTTCCATTTCAAACATTTTGAAAGGGAAGCACGAAGGCGAAGATGTTTTAATCCCACGCATTCCTTTGATACCGAACGATATGCCATTCAGTTTTAAACGTTTACAGTTTCCAGTGCGGCTTGCATTTGCAATGTCAATAAATAAATCGCAAGGGCAGTCGCTAAGTGTAAGTGGCATCAACCTAGAAAATCCATGTTTTTCACATGGCCAATTATATGTCGCCTGTTCCCGTGTCGGAAAACCATCAACAGTATTTATTTACGCGCTAGAACATAAAACTAAAAATATAGTTTATCAAAAAGCATAAGAATAGAGAGAAGCAGTGAAGGGTATAGAGGCTATTAGTTGCTTTCTAGAGCGCGCGTGATGTTGAGCTTAGTGCTTACTTCAAAATGCCCAGTTGTTCAATAGCGATTTGTAAAAATATATGTGAAATTATTGAACCCTACGGAATATACACTATTATAAAAATATATAATTTATTTTTTATTTATTTAAATTAGTAAAGTCCTTCTCAGGTATGACGAGACCAGGAAAATAGGTATTCATTTTTATATAGAGTATATTATAGATTCCAGTTCAAATTGAATAGGTACGCATACATAAGATAGGTCAGCTATACAAAATAAAGTAGTGCATCAAATTTACGCTAAGGCGGTACGAAGTTCGCCGGGTCAGCTAGTCTATAATAAAAATTAAAAAAAAAAATGTTTTTATTGATAATATGATAAAATATAATATAATATAGTAAAATATAGAAGCACGTATGTATTACATTAAGAGAAGTTACGATATAAACGCACTTACTTATCTTGAAACTTAATATCGCAACATGATTTACAATCCTATTGCACCAACAAGCTAGGATTTTTTAATCGTAACTCTGCTTAAAATTTGCTTCTGCTGTTTCTAATTTTATTTTGCATCAATAGTATTCAAGTACATGCTAAACAATAATCAAAGCCAAAAAATTATTATTGTATGATCCATAGTTTGAAAGCAATTAAGTCTTGAACTTTATGAAAATTTTGTTTCGCCTGTCCTGTAAAGTTACGATTCCAGAGTTACGATGTTATTGAATTCGCACGTCGAATTGTTACGCTCTATTTGCACTGTCTATATTTAAATTATTAATTCAAATACGATCTAATAATTTTGTTTGAATATATTGCAGTGAAAAAAAATTTTTCTTTTTCGAAAGAAAATAACAGAGTATTATGAAGGGAAGGGATAAAGTGCCATAGAAATTAGAAGATCAGTAATAAATATTTACTAAAACTTTTTACCAAAAAAATAAACTTTTAAAAATGAAGCAAAGCCGTCAAGCAAAAAAATTGAAAAATTTTTAAGACTAACTGCTACACCAATGAAAACGCTTAAATATTTTTGAGTCGGGCCAAGCAAACTTTCTCAGCCTTATCTTTTGAGTTATATATAGTTCTCTATAGTCATAACACTATTCAAATTAAGTACTTTTTTATTTATATTTATCTTTCTTTTATCAATTATAACAATATTATTTTATTAAAAAAAAAATTTAAACAAAACGTCAAATTATTTTAAATAATTTTGAACATTTTGGAACTTAAAAAGTGTCGTGTATAATCATAAAACATTGTATTTCACCCGTTCTTGTGTGAATTATGCGTTTTACTTCACTCGTGAGCACTAGGCGTTTAATAATGGCTCACTAATGAGAGAACTTATAAGATCATTTTGCAGCTTACGTATTAATCTCAAAAAGCATAGATTTATTTAAAAAGTTTATTTATCTAAAACTCATCGTTTTTATTTACCTTAAATAAGCAATTTTTCTGTTACTACTATACTAACTAATTCTACGAAAGCTTGCCTGTTTTTCTCATTTTCCTCTATGTATTCCTCTTTCCTAAGTGCCCCCCTAAAGAAAGTATTTAAGCATATTTTTTTGAGAAACATTGTTTTGAGCAAAGTTTTGTTTGCATTGGATAATAATTAGGTATTAATATTAACAAAAACTACAGTGTGTTTATAAATTATTTAGATCTACTCTGGCCATGGAATTTCTGTCGTAGGTTCTAATTTTTGATTAGTTTATACGGAGAAACGTGCGATATTTTAAACGAGCTTTCGATGTTTGTTTGACATTTGTTGACAATCATACTATCAAACATAATACAAATATGTTAAGCTAAATTACACACACAGCAAGAGTAGATCTAAACAATTTATGAACAAATTATGAATAATTTATAATAAACTGCTTTATCAAAATTTCATTTTTAAGGGGCACACGTAGTTTTAAATTGTTAAAGAATATGGTAAAAGCTTTTTCTCAAATAATTATATTGGAGTTTTTAAATTAAAAGAACACCGACACGACATTTCAACGCGACCCAATCGTTTATGTTGTGTTAACAAGAAAGTTTATACAATATCTGCAACTTTTTGGGTCAAATAGTATACAAAAGTCGCTATTTTTTTATTCTAAACAACGGTCGTTTTGCTATTTTTCTTTATCTTTATTGGCAAAACGTTACAGTTTTGCTGCAGACCTGCATATTGACTAAACATGCGAAGAGGCTCGATTTCTCACAATGAAATAAAAACGGCGCCGGAAGGAAGCTTTATTTAAGTTTTACGCGGTTAGGTTTAAGTTATTAAGTTTTTATAAATGATATTTTTTATTTAATATGTTTAAGCGAAATAAATAATTAACGGCGAGTATTAATGAAACTGATTGATATCAACGTCTGGCTGATGAAGTCATGAAACAAAAGATTTGTATTAACTAAAAAAAATGTGAGCCGTCACGGGGAGCGTAGCAGATGTCAAACATCCAAATTATTTTGTACAAGTAATATGCACAAAAAACAGATTACGGCAGAAACTAAATATAACTTATGCAAAACATATAATAGAAAATAATGACTGTTTATTTGAGAATCATTGATGTAATAATTAAAAATTCAAACATTTATTTTTAATTCCGACAACTTAATTTCAATGTTGTCTCTGATACTATTACTATGATAATTGATCGACGATAACTAAACGACTGGAGTATCCGGAATGTTCAAGCTTGGTGTAGCGAGCGAGATGCCGCGTATACTTAACCCTAATGCGTCGCTACGGAATGCGGTGGGCTTACTCGCGGATATAGATTTTTTATATCAAAATATGTTTTTCAATTAAGACACTTTAATTACCTATAAAGCGTAATTAAGACAATATAATAATAATCGCTGCTCAAATGTCAAAATGAGTGAATTAAAGATAAAATTGGTTCCTCCCACAGTCGCGCACTTTATTTACCAGTTATGACAAAGTCTTTTTCTAAAATTGTTCGTAAAATTTGACATAATTTGCTATTTTTTGGCATATTGCCGTTAGTCCAGATTCTATTCCAAAAGGTGAAGAGCTGGGAATTGTTTAAAGAATTCGGTATGGATTGTTTTTATCTTAAAAAAAACGGTTTTTTAAAAAAAATTGTTTATGTAATATAAGGCTTTTATCACGTCCTTATTTAGTTCACGGGTTTATTAGTACTTTTTCTAGTGCTTTTTGTGGTAGAAAGTAGGTTGCAAAAATAACGGCTTCGATTCGAGTCTTGCCGTCTTGGTTTCTATTATTTTTTCTAAGATATTAAATTTTTTCCATATCTCATTTTTTTATTTAATGATTTTTTCTAAGTTTTCTTAACTTTTTATATGTTTTTTTTTCATCATCTCTTACATTTTTTTTAAATAAGTTTTTAGTTACTTTTGCATCAATAATTTTTTTTTATCTATGCAATTTTTTAGTTTTATTTACTTGATTTATGATATACTTTACTCTCGTTTTTGGTCTTTTCTTACTTTATTTTTTTTTTAAATATTTTATTTAGTTGTTCAACTACTACAGCATTATTTAGAACTTTATATTTTTGTTTTTTACTATTTTTTGTTTTTTTTAAGTTTTTTTTTCTGTTTCTTCTCGATTTTTTTTTGTTTTTTTCTTACTTTTTATTGTGATTTCTTTTAAGAAAAGATATCACTGTCAAGAATCAAGCAAGAGATTATTGCACAAGTTTAATTGAAAAATTGTTGTTAAAATTTAATAACAATAGCTTTATAATATACACCGACCTGATTTAAATTATGGACATGATTACTTCATGAATGAAGTGAAGGATCATTAAATTGGAAAAATTAGGATAATAGTTAATTATAACATTTAATTTGCAATTAAAAATTCTTTTGTTTTCCACCAGAATCGTATATTCTCTACAATCTAAGCAAAAGCAAATTTCCCAAATTAAACAGAAAAGATGTCTTATATTTTTAAAAATTAAACAGTTTAGTACATTGATGTGATTTAGATAATCAATAATTAGTCAAAACTTGACAGCTTAAAAATCTTAAATAAAATTTAAAATGTTTTTGTGAAAAAAAATTAAGTTTTCTTGAGTATCAATTTAAATTTATTTAAATTTTAAAATTAAAATTCTTGAGTATTATTTTTTTTAAATTAGAGGTTGTTTCTTAGATAGAAAAATCTGATAGCTTTATTGCAATTTAGTCGCTTCAATTTCTACGCATTTTTTAAACTAAAAATTGTAATTGTATGTAAAGTCTATTCTTTTTTATAAACAATTGTCAAACTGTTTTAATGTTGGCAATGCCATTTGCAAGTAAATATCAAAAGCGTGATTTCTAAGCAGGATTCCAACATAATTTTACACTTTTTGACACTGACAATTGTTTATAATAAAAAACAGACAATAACTTATCATGTTTAAACTCTGTACATAATTTTAATTAAAATTCAATTAAAGTTCTAAATTTAATTCCTTGTAATTGAATTATGTTACGTATTGCATAATAATAAATTTGAATAAATTTTTTGTGTTGACATAAAATTAATGCACTTTATTTCAATTATGTTCTCTCTTAAAAAAATCTTTTTTTTTCTTTTTTCTAATATTTAGATTTTTTTTTTGGTAATTAAATAGTAAAACGGCGTGCTATAAAATAGTGTGAAACACGTAAGAAATGTTGAAAGTCTTTGGAAAAACGTAAAAATTGTAAAGTTTATTTTAGCATGTAGTTTTTTTGCATTGTTGACTATTCAAGCTCTTCCAAAACTCCACCCCTCTTAAAAAGCGCGACAAGTGTATATTAAAGCTACATTAATATAGGGGCGGGAACTTTTCTATAAGTAAATTTAGCAACCTGATAACCCACCCCTTAAAACAAATACGAAAGCAAAAAAATTAAATTTTTAAAATAATTATTCTAAAATTGTTGGGCGTGTTTTTATTTATTATAGTTTTCTATTAGTATTAATATTGTTTAACTTAATATAATAATTTACATTTAATCTGCCTACCCCAACTTGTTCCTGCTAAAAGATGCGTTAAGTTAGGGTGGATCCAAATTGACCAACCCCCAATAGGGTGGTAATAACTTTGCCAATCTACCAAACTACTTTAGTTTATTTTTAACAACCAACTATTTGACCTGCTATCACAATAATTAAATCACGCGAGCACTGAACGTCAATCAAAAAATATTGAAAAGTGAAAAAATGTTTCCAATAGTTGAACCGAGACATTGCAATTTTGTAAATTCGGAATTGGTTACAAGTGTTGTGACAGGAGCTTCAAAGCTCCTGGTTCCAGGGAAAGTGACAGCTTCTACAAGCATCTCTCAGGGGGCTGTATCAGAACCAATTGAGCCCCAACAGTTAGAAGGACTGCCTGATATCATGCAGGTACAATGTTTAAAACTATTCTCTTATTCAATCTTATACCTTGTTAAAATTTTAAGATTTCTGTGCAAGAAAACTTGGACCATTTGATCAGATTAGATAAGAAATCGCAAGACACTTGGTCCAGAGGTACTCATTGGATAAGAGCTGTACGTTTATCCGATGACTGTCACAGTTACAATATACAATTACGGCTTCAAGATCTTCAAAAAGAGCCATCAACCAAATATATGTTTTTAAAGCGTACAACAAAGTTGGTCATTCAAGCTGTGCGACCAATTCAAGTGGGTCAGGAGTTACTTCTGTGGTTTTCAGAAGACATTCTTGCTAGGCTGCAAGTGGCTTTTTTAACCCCAGCCAACATACAAGGTGAGTAAAGTTGATATTAAAAAGGTTTTTTATTAATGTAAAACTTTTGATGATTAAAAATACTATAAAATGTTACAATGTCGACAAATCAAACATTAATTCTAATAATTAGTTACCGACAGTCACAAAATATTAAAAAGTATTTTAAAGAATGTTGAATAATATTCAATAGTCTTAAAATTATAAAAATGGAAAACAAATAGTAATTCTATAGAAGCTTTCCGTAGAACACTTCTTTCACACGCTTTTTGCCAAATTAAAAATTGAGATTTTTTCAAACTATGTACTTCAAAAAGCGAGGTTTTGAACTCGACTGTATTTATGTATATTATTTTAAAAAATTTTTTTAAGTGAACTGGTTTTCATGATTATTTGAAAGCTGGTGCTCAAATTAATATTTGACCAGTAGTTTTTGAGTTATTCTTAATATTATGAGTTTCATTGACTTTGATTTTTAGCACTGACAACTGATTTTAAAAAAACAAGTCACATATTACAAGTTCGAAAAATGAATTCTAATATAATTAAATTATAATTTATGTATTTAATTAATTAAAACAAACTGAGACTGAAAACAATTTATTTAAATTAAATAAATAAATATACGTGTTTTATGACTGAAAACGCACTATCGTTGGCAAGGGCAGAAAGAAAGCAAAACATGCATGTCTTACATTGTTTATTAAATTAATAAAACATTTTGTTCTGTGTAAAACTGCGCACTCTCCGGGTACTTTTTCTCTTTACTTGGAGGAGGATTGTCTGCGACAACTATATAAAACACTAAATTTTGTAAATATACACACATTAATAAATAATTTAATTAAGTGTGTAAGTGTAAGTTGTTTAAAGCGGCTGAGGGTTTTATAGTCGAACGTTTATAAACCAGTGCTGAATAAGGCCTTAAAATAAAAAATAAAAATAGTAGAATGAAACTCACTGGAAAAAAATGGAACATAACAAAAATAGCAGAGAAAATAATTTACGAACGATTTGAGGGTGGGAAGCGGAAGGGGATGAAATTTTAAGGGTAAAAAACGGTTTCTTTTAATTTTTGGCCAAACTGCTACAGACCCTATAGAAAAAAGTCGCAAAGCAAAGTTGTAGGTAATAAAAAGATTTACAACTTTTGTTTGTTTACTTGTTTTACGTCACCTTAAAATGTATGTAAAAAATTCAAGAAATCAAGTTATTAGTTGTTTTTGTTTATTACAAAAAAAAATATTTTTGTTGCGAAATTTGATACAATCTGATTTTTTATGTCCCAAACACACTGTAATTTTTTTGATTTAAAATATTTATTTTTTCACCTAAGTTTGACTTAACTTCGAAACATTTAAATTTTAATAAAAAATTTTACTTTTTTATGAAGGATTTGTAGCTTTGCCGGAAATTGAATAAACTGTTTTTTACCCTAAAAAACTCACCCTTGACCACTTCCGGAGTTTAGATTTTTGGTAAATTAAATTTTCTTTTATTTTTGTTATCTTTTCTTTTTTTTCAATGGGTTTCATCCTACCATTATTTTTTTGTTTTAAAAATTATCAAGTCTGGTCTATCAAAGGGCTACAAACAGTGTAATTTTTGATATGGATAAAAGTGACAGCGTTTTTGATTTAAAAAAATGATAAAATTAAAGTGATGTGATTTGTCAGCATCAGTAAACTGTCAATGTCAAACGTTTTCTTTTTAATTAATTTGAAATAAGAAATTTTTTAATGAGTAGACGTTCTGTAGTAGCTGTAATAGATTAATAAAAGTATGTGTCGGTTACGATTAACAAGGATATGGCACTGCGACTTTTTTGATATATTGTGCGCTTTACTTTTACAAACTTCCATGGCTAGACGAATGCCATTTTTTCTTTAGAAAAAGTCTCTTGTCTGGATAGGACTTATTTGTTCAGGCTCTAGAAGCACTCTTGGCACCGAGCGACCTAAAATTATGTTGTTTATAATAATAAAAAAAAAACTAAGCAGGACTAACATTAACAGTAACAGTTTGCTAATGCTGACAAATAAAGTAGCTTCAATTTTTCTTCTATTGGTAGCTTCAGTTCTAGCATTAAATTGTGCTGTATAATGTACCACTTTTAGGTAGTTTTTGTGTCGCTTTAAATGTCTGTTAAATAAATAATAATAATTAATCTTTTTTTTTGCAGAACATGTTAATACTCTTAATTCATTTATCATCAAACTATCTCATTTTTAAAAATAATTATATTAGTTGACGTAGACGCAAAACATTACGGAAATTATTAGAAATAGATGTGTGTTATTATTGCAAAGCGTGATTTTGTGATTATCGTTAATAGTAATTACATTATCATGAGAGAGAAGCTATTTTTTATAGTCGAATTAGATTATACCGTGGGTTTATAAGTTGTTTAGATCAGCTTCTGCTGCGCAATTTTGCTTTTTATTGTCGTTGATGCGCGTATGATTGCGCCCACAAACGTCAAATCTCATCTAAATAATACACAACACGCATGTTTCTGCGTATGAACTAATAAAAAAATGAGGATACGTTTGAAATTGTATGGCAACAGTTGACCTTAATAATTTATGAGCGCCCAGTATAATAGTGTAATAATAATTATTATGTAATAGATTTTAGTTTTTATTAGACTAGTTTTTTTACCAGTAGCACTATTTTTGGATTTTTACTATTAAAATAGACTTAGTTGATGCTATACTCAAAATTCTTATTAAAACTAAAAGAATTCAAATTTGATAATAAATAAATTGACACTTGACGTTAAAAATTGATTCCTACAATGTTGACATTGTATGAAACACTGTTAAATTTATATGTTCTCTAATTTTTGAAAGGAAGGTAGGTACTACATCAAAGTTTATTCTTAAATCAAAAATTAGTGCAAATATAAAATAAAATTACAGAGCAAATATGCTTATCTAAAAATGTATAGTTGATTCATAAAATGTATTTTACGGCTTTACAACAGCCCAGTTTGTTTATCTTAAATCGACCACAATGTATTCAGCACAATTTGTTTACTGACTAACTCGGTCACGTATCGGTCTCAGATAATGACGCAGCCGATCAGTCCAACAGCGCAGTTGAATACTGCTCACGTATATCTAACGTTCTATTGCTTGTTTGGATACGTAATTAAGCTGGTCTTGTACTAATTGAGTCAACTATACTTACATTAATTTATATTGTTAATGCCTACCCCACACTCTTTGAAAGTTATGAAAACATAACTTTTAAATCAATAATCTTATTTTGTAATTTAGACACGTTATGTCTAAACTTAATTGCCGTTTTCTTTGACTATTTTATTTAATTTGAAAAAAGGTTAAAGAAAATTGATTAAAAAAAAAACTTAATGAGACTCGCTGAATTGGTAAATGAAAAGTTGGAGTGGCCAAATATTTCTATAAAAAATGACACAAATAAGCAGTTTTTATTTTTTACTATGTAGGAGAGAATGAAATATTATTGGCTAAGCGAATTCTCGGATTGAAAACTCGAGGTAGAATGATATAAAAGATCTAAAATTTCTGGACTGTCGTAAAACTCGTTAAAAGATAACAGAGATAGAAGATTTGATTTTTCTGTATAAAAGAGAGTGAACAACTGATGCAGAACTTTATTCTTAATCAATCTACTATACTTTGAACTCAAGTTCAAAGAAGTTTTGAACAAAATGTTTTTAGCAACAGTTTTTTTTCTCGACGTAATTCTCACGAATCAATGATTTTTTAGACTATGAGTAAATTTTTTGTGGCCGAATTACCTATTTAATTAAAATTAAAGTTAATTTGTCACACGTGATTGGTGGAATTTGTAAGAAGAATCAATAAATCGTCTTGATTTAATTGCAATTAACTTAATATCAATTTAATTTACTTTTTGTAAATTTACTCTAAATCTTCTAAAGCTAGTAGTAAAAAAAATTGGTTTTGATATCAGTAATTATATAAAGCCTACGCATTGAAAAATGCACCTCTTGCTACTTGCTCATAAAAAAATTAAAATAAAAAATTTAGCTGTTTATTAATTTAAATGATTGCATTGTATTTTATTATGAGAAAAAAGCTAGACGTTTTCGAAAATTTTATTATTTCTGCAAGAATAATTTTTAAGTCTATTGCGTTTATAAATGATTCAGATCAAGCCTAGCCATGGAATTTTGAAGGTATGTTTATTTTTTGGTTAGCTCAAACGCAGAAACGTACGATATTATAGACGCGCTTTGACATTTGTCGGTAATTATACTATCAAAGATAATAAAATTATGTCAAGTTAAATTAAATAGAAGACTAGATCTAAATAATATATAAACGCAGGGTAATTTTTTTTTATTTATTAATAATATTTTATTAATCTCAAATGACCACACTGTATGATAAGAAATTGTGTCATTTCTCAACGCTTTGCCACCGTATGCGTCTATCTTGCAGTCGTGGCCGAGTGGTTAAGGCGTCTGACTCGAAATCAGATTCCCTTTGGGAGCGTAGGTTCGAATCCTACCGGCTGCGTTAGCTTTTTTTATAAAAATTATTTTTCTTTGTATTATATTTGTTGTAAAAATCTATCTAACTAATATTAAATAAACGTTTTGCTTTTTTTTTGGGCTCTAAAACAATATCTTCACTTAACAGTATTACATCCTTCTACAAAAGTTCTTATTTATGTATAAATACATTAAATTAAAGCAAAATAAATTCTGTCAGATTAAAGAAATTGTCTACTTTTTTACAACACTTTTTAGCGCACTATATTATGATTACCGCACTTGTACTGCAAAATAGAATTGCGACAAAAAATGTCTAACAAGACTGTTTATTAATGTGAATTGCTAAATTACAAAAAAATTCAAAAATTAACAGCAGCGGTTTTGGGGTTTTAGATGACGTTATTTTTTAAAGTAAGAGGTGGTAACGACTCTATTATTGTCAGTGCAATTGTTTGTTTTTTATTATTTAGTGATATTTCAACCTATTTCTACAAGACAAATTAAAAAAATGAAATTGGTTTTGATAATTTGTCAAAAAATATTTAATCTTTTTTAAATAATATTAGATCTATAAAATATTATTAGAAATGAATAACAAAAATTTGGCAAATACAATTAATAGGAAAAGACAAAACTCATAATTTCCATATTAAAAAATTTACTATTTATCACAAGAATTTTCTAAATTATTTTAACAAATTTATAAAAAATCCGAAAATTTTTCTAAAGTTTCTTGCCGAAGGTATAACTTATTTAAAGTCTAAGGAAAATAACACCAAAAATTCTAAATTATTGGCTTATAACGTATTTGAAAGTGTTTACATCACGCATAAAAGATCTAATTTATAAATAATAACATTGTAAATATTGAAATAATATTATAAATAGGTTCCGGAGTGGTTCTTTTAGTTGTAAAGAACAATTAATTATTGATTCAATAGTGATGGGATGGAACATGGAACAAGCTCTATTAAATAAACGTAGCATCTACACTGCTTTTACCGATTATAAAAAAGCTTATGATTCCGTTCCTCATTGTTGGTTAATACAATTTTACAGTTCTATAAGATTAATTTAATATTAATTCAATTATTAAAATAAACTTTACTTCATCTTTCACTTGGAAATCAATCAATAATAATTGCATTATTGCCAATCAAACGCAAAATATTTCAAGAAGATTTATTAGGTTTCTTATGGTTTAAGGAAAATAGTCTATTATCAATTTATCTCATTAACTTAGGTTGTTATTATAAGCTGATAACAAACTACATTTATTTTTAACTACACTATTAGTGATCTTATGTAAATGCATGACGTAATAGATATTTATGCATTAAGGGAGATATGAATGTTTTTTCTCCGAGGTTGACGTGTTACAGACCAAGGGCCGGAGGCCCGCGGTCTGTAAGTCTACCGAGGGTGAAAAACAGAATATCTCCCGTAGTGCATTAAATATTTTATTTTTTAGCATTTCATTACTGCTTTCTTAATAAAATTATATGAAAAATAACAACATCCGAGAATGCATGAATGTATAATTGCTGCAAATGCATGGTAACCATGTGTTTGAGGGTGAAAAACTTTACAAAGTCCCAAGGGAGATATGAGATACGTTTCATATATCGTATCCATAACGAAAATCAACAATATCATGTCACTAAAAAATAAAAATATATGCAAGCGGTAAAAATTAATTTGGCAACTTGATAAAAATCACTAATAAGCTGTTTTCAAATAGTATTGGTGTGGATCATGGTGTTAGTAAATGTAAACTTTAATGCACAAATAAAATAAAAATCAGATTTATTTTATTTTATAAAACTAACAACAATAAAATTATTAGCAGTTTAAATGAAGGGGAACTGTACAAATATTTAAATTATAATCAAAACTCAAAAATTTCTCATAACAAAATTTAAAATAATATTAACAAAATGTTTTTCAAACGAGTTTTATTACTTTTAAAAACGCAATTAAATGGTAAAAATTTGACACAAGCCATACATTCTGATGATATTCCTCTATTAACTTATTTTTTAGGTGTAATCAAATGGACCGCAACAGATATTAATAAAGTTTACATAAAAATTGGAATATCATTTATAAATTTAATAAACATCATCTAAAATCGATCAATTAAACGATTTGTAATTTCTAGAAAAAACAGCGACCGAGGAATTTGTAAAATTGTTGTTCTTAACACAGATACAGGTCTTACAACATAAAAAGTAAAATGATCACAAATAAATTAGATAAACAGGATAATAATTTGTTATTAAAAATTAAATAAAAGATGGATTCTTTAAATAAAATTGAGTTAGATGGGATAGATAAAGAGCTGTCATTTTTATGGATCAACAAACATCATCTTTTTCCAGAGACTGAAGGTTTTGTCTTGTTTATTTAAGATAGAGTAATTAACATTAAAATTTATTTATTCTATTTTAGTCAATAATTGTGTTTATACGCTCTCAAATGGCATAAATTGGTTTTTATGGCACAGATCAGTCGAATGCTGCCTACACTTTTCGCGCGCCGCCACTCGCCAAACTTGTCATATTCATTTCATAGAAATCCATTGATTTATGAAGAATTAATCAATTTTTTCTGAGCAGATTTAAGTTTTTGCAAAATTTTTGCTGAATAAACGCTTTCTGCTTCAGAGACGTTTATTTCGAAAAATAAATTGTTATTTAAACAAACGCAGTATCCTTAACAACATCAAAATAGCTAACTTTTTACACCATCAATTCTAAATCTACTAAAACTTGCACTGACACAACTTTTAGTTGATTTCCTTGAAAGAAACTAAATGTTTTGTTAAATCATTCAGAATTATAAAATAGAATAAAACGTTGTATGTACCATAGGCAAAATTGTCGATTATGGCCCTGCAAAATTTAAAAGCTTTTGTTTCTTGAGTTTTAATGCCATAATCTCCTAATTATGCCCTTAATACATAAATAACTATTATTTACTTATTTATTATTTTTGTTTAGTTATTCAATATCAGTGTCACAAGTTTTCAAACGTTTTTTTGATTTGTTTATATAATCCTTTTTAATCTCCGTAGTTTGCTATTTCGTGTTTTAACAATGTTTTGGTTTATGATTTTCTTGCACGATTTTCTTCAATGTTACAAATTTCAATTGTTTTTTTTAAACTGCTTATTTTGTGATATTTATGCATATTTAAAAATATGATATTTATGTAGACAATTTTATACATTTGGACATGTCCATGAACTGAGCTTGAGTAATGTAAAATTTAGCAGTTTATATAAAAATAGATTCTAGTTCATGTGGGAAGCATATATTTTGTGAATTTGGACTATACATTTTGTAGTGATTGTTTTAGCATTGCAAACATGTCTTTTTTCAATTTTGTATGGTTTTTTTTGTATGAGATATACATCAACAAACCTCATGTTATTTTAGTAATTAACTGATTTGACAGAAAACAACATGCTACGTGATTACGATTACAAATTTATAATCTACCTATCATTAATCGTACTATTGTTAACTATTACTTACTATTTTTAAATGATGTATATCAAACCTAGCTATTATAATTAAATATTCAGCTAAGAGATTAGAGAATACATGGGTAAATGGAATTTGCTTAGTTAAACTGTAAGTTAAAGTTCTACCGTTTAATTAGCTAATTTACCTTGGACTCAATCAACTATGGACTTATGCTAGATATCAACTACAAATACATTTTGTATTTTGATAACAACTTACGGCTTAAGTATGGTAACATCTTAACTCAGGATTAAATTTAGTTAAGTAGCTTAGAATGCGTTTGTGGAAGCCAAATTAAACTAAAATTGAGTTAATCGCAATTAAATTTGAAATGAGTTTTTGATTGGTTTTTTGTTTAAATTCAACAAAAATCTCATAAAAGCAAATTAACTTTATTTTCAATTAAATATTTAAAAAATTGATTTTTGTGAATGTATCCTTTCATAAGTTATAAAATTTAATATTGAGAGTTTAACTACATTTCAACATGCTATAACGTAACATTATGTAAAGGTGATTATTAACAGCAGGTTTGTTTTAGGACAGAAAAAATACGTTTGTACGAGATGTTCTGCTTTGTATGAATCGCCAAATCCATTAAAGCTTCACATATTTTTGGGCTGCGAACGATACACGATTAAAACTCTTTGGGAAAAGCTTGCAACAATTCTCCAGGAAAGTGATCTACAACCTATAGAAAATAAAACGCCATTTGAATTTAAATTGTCACCGGAGCCATGTATAATACGTCAGAAAAACGCTATGGATCTATCAATACCGAGCCACAGAAAGCCTTCAGCATTTACCCCTTTTCGAAAATTCCCAACTGAAAGTTTCTTAGCACCAATCCCAAATAATATTCCAATGTGGTCGTCTTTTGAACAGCATGGTTATCATGTTCAATCTTCCCAAAATGAAGAAGAAGCTCATATCGAAACTCTAGTCAGTAGTTTAGGTCGATCTAAACAAGGCCATATTTGTTTATATTGTGGAAAATGTTATTCGCGTAAATATGGTTTAAAAATACACATCAGGACTCACACAGGTTACAAACCATTAAAATGTAAATATTGCTTAAGACCATTTGGAGATCCTAGCAATTTAAACAAACATGTAAGACTGCATGCTGAAGGAAACACTCCATACAAATGTGATCTCTGTGGAAAGATTTTAGTTCGACGGCGAGATCTAGATAGACATTTAAAATCAAGGCATATGGTTGAAATGCAACCAGGCTTAAATATCTTAGAAAATGAGCCTGAAGATATTAAAAATGAAGAAGATACGTTGAGCAGCTAGTTTGAATATTTTGTAATTATTTTTTAATAAAGTACATGTTTTCTTTCAATAGTTTAAACTTTATTTGAACAAAAACAAACAAATGTTATGATTAGATTTGGACTTACTTGACAGTAAGTCCAAGTCCAAAAACCTGTGACCAGGTTTTTATTCGTTGGTGCCGGTAATTTTTTGTATTTTTTCCTTTTTTCTTTTTTTTTCGCATGTTTTATTCTTTTTTCTTTCTTATGTAGTTTTTCTGTGATTTTTTGTTTTCTCTCTATTTTTTCAGTTTGTTTTTAACATTACTTTTTGCTTTTTGCATTCTATATCTAATAATTTTTTTTTACCTTTGCTTGCTTTATCTTTGTGTCTAACTCACTTTTTTTTCTTTAAATTCTGTCTTTTTTAACTTTTCTCTATATATTTTATTATACTATTAGATTTTATATTAAGATTTTTTGTCCTACTTTATCATTAATGTCTCTTTTCTGTTTTTTTATTGATTTTTCATTTCTTTTTGATTTAGTATCCCTTATTCAACTACCGTTTCTGCCTGTGTTCTTCCAAATGCCCATCTCCCTAGCTCATATCCTTCTTTATTTTTGTTTAAAAACTTTTACTCATTTTTTCTACCATTTTCATTATAATTATTTTTACTCGTTTTTCTTTTTATCTTCTGTTGTTCTTCTGATTGTATCTTTTTTTCTTCTCTTCAATTTTTTTCATCTACTCTTGCACTGAAATCACCCTCAATCAGTAAATTTATGTTATTTTTGTTATTTTTCTCTATCCTTTCTTTTATCATGCTGATGCCTCTGAAATATATTGTTCTTATTTCTCATTGTTTTCCAGCAAGTTTTACCTTGTTTTATATTTTTCCCTCTTTCTTTTTGCTCTCTTCTTCTTCTACTTTTTTTTATTTCTTTCATTTATATTCCTCTTCTTTATTTTCCTTTTTTTTTGTTTTTGGTTGCATTTTGTACCTTCTATCTGTGTTTATCCGATAATGTTTCTTCCATCTCTTTTCAATCTTCCTCATTTACCTATGTTTATATCATTTTTATTATTTCAAACTCTGTCTTGTATTCCCAAAAAAATTATCTTTTTTTTAATTTTTACTACATTCCAAAATATTGTTTTTATTACTTCTTTTTCTTCTTGTTCTACTGTTTCTTTTTCTGTTTTTTTTTATTATATTCTTGTTTAAATCAATGCTTTTCTATTTTTTTGTTTCCCTGCATAACTTTATTTCTTCTGTTCTCTTTTCTGTTTTCTTTTTCTCACACTCCATTTCTCCCCTTTAACTTTTCTTCTCTTTTAATTTTTTTATGTTACTTTTGGTCTTTGTCCATTTTATTGCTTGGTCATCAACTTCACTTTGAATAGTGATTTTTGTTTTTATAAGTTTTATCATTTTGTCTTCGGGTTCTTTTTTTTTATAGCTATTTTATTTTGTAGGCTTGTTCATCTATAATCAGTTTATTGTATTTTAAGATGGCTTTGTGGTTTTCCTGTCTTGTTTCTTTAAGCATGAAACTGCTTCTAGTTTTCTGGACTTTATTTGGAAGGTCATCATTTTTCCATACTTCTGTATCTTTTAGATTCTTGCTGTGTCTGTATACTTCCATTTTAATTTCTCTCGTGCGCAGTTTTACCACAATTGATCTCTATCTCCTTGCTTTAAACATAAAATGGAAAAAAATAATAGTACTTACTGATAACAGTAACGCCAAAATATCAAATTAGAAGTTTTTAAGGTTTAGTAACACTCTTAGCGAAATAAATCCATTGCTTCACTAAGATCCTGGAAGACCGTACTAGCTTTTTCAATTATTTTACTAAAAAAAACACTAATTTGTTATTCAATTATAGAGGCTTTACTGACCTAAAAATTAGAGACTCATGACATGCATTTTATTCATGCACAAGTTAATGACTGAAAAGATGCTTTTCAGCCTATTCTAAGATGACTAACAGAAAAGATCTTTTTAGGAATATACAAGCATTTTAGTGCTAATAGCCTAGTAGCGTTTGAGTAAAAAGGCGTTTGCGTAAGAGGTGCTTAACAAAAAACAGCTGACATTAGACGTAAAAAAGTCTATTTTTTTTATAAACAATTGTCAAACTATTTTAATGTTGACAACGCTATTTAACAGTAAATGTCACGAGCGTGATTTCTACGGTTATAAAGCAGGATCCCAACATAATTTCAGAATTTTTGACAGTAACAATTGTTTATAAAAAAAACAAACTTATAGTAATAATAGAGCAAGCTTAGAAAAAAAATTGGCTGACAAAGACTCTGAAATTTAACAAAGTAGCCAAAACTGCAGCTCAGAGTGCCCAATTGCAAGTAGAGAAGAAAATGTAAAAATGGCTCAAAAAAAATGTGGGAGGGAGAGAGAAAAAAAGAAATATATATAACTTATAATATATATATATATGAGAATTTAAATTGCCGTAGATTAAACCCTTAAGTTATCCTTCAATATATATATATATATATATATAATGTGGAGGAAGAAATTATTTTTACATATAGATATATATATATATATATATATATATATCTATATGTAAAGCATGAAAGGTTATATCACTTAACATTTCGTGAAAGTGTAATGCCTTATGCATTACACTTTCACACAGAGAAAAAAAGAAATATATATAACTTATAATATATATATATAATATATATATGAGAATTTAAATTGCCGTAGATTAAACTCTTAAGTTATCCTTCAATATATGTATATATATACAGTGAGATTTTTGTTTTACTGAACATAACGTTATAAAACGCATGTTCAGTTTTAAAAAAACCATGTCAATACATTGTCGTTAGGTAGGCAACCGAATGTTTTATTTTGACACTTGACAGAGCAGAACTCCGTATTCATAGGTAAGGAAGGTCATGTAACGTCTTAATAACAAGTTTAAAAAGAAACTTTTAATCAAATTAGTTTAATAAATGTTCAAAGTGACCACCTTCTTGTTCCAAGCAATACGCCAAACGATTGTAAAATGCTTGTACAGTATTTTGTAAAAAAACTGGATTTATTTCGTTGCAGGCGGTGAGTATTCTGTTCTTTAGTTCTTCTGTACTCTCTATTACGGTACTGTTGTAGACTTTAGATTGCAGATAACTCCAAAGAAAGAAATTGTTTGGTGATAATTCAATAATAATATTGGTCCATTTTTTATTGTTTATTGTTTTTATTGATGGCAACCTAAATGCCGCCAAGTTTTTAGAACTATTGCAAAGACACATAATGCGACGCCTAAAAGACTTGAATCTTGAGAATACCTTCCTTACCTATGAATAAAATTTCAGAGTTCTGTTCTCTCAAGTGTCAAAATAAAACATTTGTTAATTTGGTTGTCTACCTAGCGACAATGTATTGACATGGTTTTTTTAAAACTGAACATGCGTTTTATAACGTTATGTTCAGTAAAACAAAAATCTCACTGTATATATATAATGTAGAGGAGGAATTTTTTTTACATATATATATATATATATATATATATGAAAAACCAGTACACTTCCACAAGCTCGATCTCTCCTATATGTACGAATGTGACATCGTACATAGTAGGTGAGAGTACAAAAAAATCAACGGCGACTAAAAATAAGATTTAGTCTTTATAAATGCGCTATTATTAACATCAATAAAGGCAATCTTAAAAACGAACAAACAGTGGATAATATTTAAATGTAAACAACGACGAAGCCAAACAGATGCTACACATAAAAGCGGATCAAAATTTGGTTGGACGTAAAGAAACCTTGTAGTAAAATTCAGCGTTTTAAGCAATTATCCAAACGTGTTTTTACTTGGAATAAATAAACGCAATACTGCTAAAAACTGTGTTCATTAATTTCAGAAACAAAAATGTTTTGAAAAAAAATCTTAAGACAAAATGTTTGGTCCTAAATTTAATCTTTATCAAATCTAATCTATTACCACTTATCAATTATTCATTATATTATTGTAATAAAACAGAAAAAGCTCTTTTGCTTTTTCGTAATAATCGTCTTCGTTTGCCAGATAGATGTTATGAAGACTTTCTAAATCATCATCATTGTTGAGTTTACCTGGATCAAGTTCAAACTTTTCCTTTTTTGGACAACAAAACTTGACAGCATAACATCCAATAAAAAATCCAAATTTGGAAAATTTTCTCCAATGATTTAATAGTTCTTGGTAAGAAAAAACTGCTTCAGGATTGCATTTAAAAAGAGTCATGGTATTACAAAAACTTTCATAATAGACTTTCAAATAATCATTAATATTTGAATGTTCCTTGAAATTAGCAGTTGAAAACATATGATGAGACAAATCAAAAACAGGAGAAGCTAATCCAGAACATTGCCAGTCCATTATGCGAATGTCTAATTGCGTGTTTTTCTAAAAAAAGAAAAAAAAATAGCAATTACTTTAAACGTAACCTTAATTATAATCATAAAAATGTAGTAAACTTGTTGCACACACAATAAGCACAAAATTTAGAAATAAAACTTATATTATGTGATTTAGATTGCTTTTAATGTGACGTCAAACAGTCAATTTTAAACTTGTCGATGAGTTTCAATAAGAACAAAACATGTTCAAGTTTACAAATGTGATTTGAATAAAATAGCATTGGCTTTTTTTTACTAATACAAAAGTCATTATTATTATAGATACATTATTTTTATAGAAACCATTGTACCATAATCTCAACTCTGAGTGCCATTCTATAGTAGCCATAAACCTTTCTTCGGCAAGGTTTGTAATAACAATAAATAAGAAATCAGTTTAAAGTTACATTGCTTTTCTAATATTATTATAAAAAAACGTAATATTAAATTTCAACTAAATCAGACTGTAAATAAAATATAGTTTTTCAACGCTTAAATCGGTTCTTTTTTAAATTATCATTTAAAAAACTTTTGATTGACTCAGCTTTTAAATAAAACAAAATAGAGAAAAACAAGTTGTTTAGTAGCTAAAGGGCGACAGACAAGCACACAGATACACCTATACTTACTAAACCTTACTTAAACACCCTTTATATTGTTGCTGTTTTTTTTTCTTCTCTACATAAAGCTAAAACAAGTAAAAGATTGTTTCTTCCACAAAAAAATTGGTCAAACAAAAAAACATTTCAATCTTTATGTAGAAAAAACAAATTTTCCAAGAAACTGCTAATTATGGAGATGTTGAAGACGTTATTGTTGATGAAAAACTATCGAGACGCAAAACTATATTTTTGGAATGATGTAAATGAATTTATGCAGCAAAATCGTTACTGCAAAAGTTTTTGTCAGAACGCGACAAAATTGGCAAATTTTGTTTTTTTTAAGAATATTTATCTTTTGTTTTTTTTTTTCTCATTTTACCTTCTTTTTTTCTTTGATATTTTTTGTTTTTAAATATTTTGTTGCTGGTTTTAGTATTTTTTGTTGGTTTTGGCTTTGTTATTTTTCTGAACCTAAAAAATCTGTACCTATTTATTTTTTTTGCTTTCTTATTTCTATTATTGTTTAGTAAATATTTTTGTATTCAGTTATGGTTTTTAGTTTACTTTTTATAATTTTTTATTTTATTCTTATCTCATTATCTATGTATATTGTCCTACTAACTTCAATATTTTTCAGATTTTTTATATTACTTTTGTGTTTTATTTTCTGTCAAACTTTTTATTCTAATTTATAGCATTTTTTTATTTCTATTTCTTTTACCTGCTTAAACTTTCATTTTATTTATTTTTTCGTGTTAGTTATTATTATCTTATATTCTTTACTTATTATATTTAGTTCTTATTTTAAAAACTTTTTTTGCTTTTGTTTTTCTCTTTCTTTTTTAGCTCTGATTTCTATTTTTCTTATTTTTATGCTGAACTAGCTGACCCGGCAAACTTCGTACCGCCTAACAGTCAATGAATGTCGCGTTACTTTTTAGCTGAACTAATTTAGGCTTTGATGAACGTAAAACAATGATACAAAATAATATATTTATATAGATAGAAAAAAAAAAGTATTTTATTATGATGAATGATGATGAAAACATACATACAGAATGAGAATAAAAATAAAAAAAAATTAAAAATAATAATTAAGTACCTACTTCAAACTCATGTCAGAAAAAAATGATTGAAAACGATGTTGTGCAGATAGAGAAAAAAAAATAAAACTTGGATTAATTCATTAATAGGATTTTCATTCAAGCACTTTGTGGTAAACGACATTCTTTGTTTTTTGGTCAGGCGCAAGAACAAATAAAGCAAATGGTTTGCCGACACGTGAGCATGCCACGTACAATTGACCATAAGAAAAACATGCATTTTCTAGATTGAGGCCACAAATAGTCAAGGATTGGCCCTGTGATTTGTTGATCGTCATGGCGAAGGCAAGACGAATCGGGAATTGAAATCGTTTAAACTCAAAGGGCATATCCGTTGGGATCATCGGAATCCTTGAAATAAGAACTTCCTAATTTTTAAATTTTCCTTTAAGTATCGACGCGTGCAATTTCTCGCAGATAATTGACTCGCGATATTCCGTTGCCTAATTGCATTACGGCTTTGCTGGGAAAGATTAGATCTTCTAGGACGCGGTATTGTTATTAAAATGTGCCCTCGCATAAAACCACCAAATATAATAACAGTGCTTAAACTTTCGAGACATAGACAATAGCTCAAAGGGTATATAACCACTACGTATGAATAGCTTATCAAAAAAAAATCATAGACAACCTATAAAAAGACATTTACACTTTTTTTAACCTGTAGATTTTTTTTCCTTAATCTTATAACCTTTACCAACTGATTCTTTATTCCCTAAATTCCGTTCCTTTCCGATGATTTTATGTTTTTACTGTAGAATAAATCTTAGGTATTATTTTTGGGAATTAATATCTAAAACAAACAAATATAACATTACCTGAACTTTGTAGACATTTTACAAAAAATAAATTTCTGAACGCACACATGATGTCTTGAGAAAAAAATAAAGTTGTGGCTTAAAGGTCTCAGCAACCAGGCCATAAGCTCCAAAAAAAAATAGTTGTTACACTATTTGACAGGATTGGACAACAAATGTTTGACATGTAATAAACAAATCAGCATCTATTGAAATGATTAAGTATTCATTACACATATCGAGTTTTCATTGTTTTTAAGATGTATTCTGCTATTCGGGACGGAAACAAATCCAACAAATCAAAAACCATGGCAATCGGTCTAGCCGTTCTCGAGTTATAAGTGTTGTAACAAACACGACTTTCGTTTATATATACAGATGTAACTTTATATATTTTATTTTTAAAACAAAAATTATGATTTTATGGTTTTTTTTTATTTTACGGTTGTAGCTCATAAGAAATCAAGAAGCCAAAAACCAATTTTATTCTTGCCAACTACACCAAAAACACCTAATAACAAGGGAAGAATAATAATAATATGTTTCAAACCAAGATATAAAAGTGCTTTCTTGCAGAACCGAGCCGTCGGCGAGGTTTTTAATTGCCCAAGATCTACAAGAGCATTTTTTACCATTATTTGAATACTATTTTTTCCTGCCCGGCACAACTTCGTTGTAAAAAAATATATTTTTCTCTTAGCGCAAAAATTTATTTTGGTGCTTTAGTACGTTTGATCTGAAATTCAGCGTGCTCGGAAAGTAAAAAGAAAAGTATCAAACACTTTTTCACAACCAGAAACAGGATCTGTCTTTTTCAGCTAGTTTTTCTTGAGATGTTCAACTTCCAGCATAGCTGGCGTTCTAAAATTTGATAGCTATTGTGACATGAAAAATAATACTTGGTAATAATGCTGCTATATATTTACCCTTCAATTAGCTTCAAATATGTCAAATGCAAGCAAACAATGCTTAAACTTTGAATTTAACATAGCCAACTACCTAACTAATAGATGCGTATTGTTGATGCAAGAAATATACGGCTCGTTATTCTCCGGCTATAGAACCGGCCAATTCGTTTTTTTATTGACCACATTACTTACTCATCACAATTTGTTTACTGAGTAACTCGTTCATTTGTTGGTTACTAATATTGACCGAGTGGACTAGTGCAACACAACGCAGTAATACTGTTACGTATTTTATGCAATTTTCTATTGATTGGCACGTGCAATAATCTATTTGTCACATTTGTTCACATATTACATCATAAACTTTATTTGACCTTAAATCACTGTAATTTCTTTGATCTATTCCATTTTTTGTTCTAATAATTATTATTATTTTTATATATTTGTTGATTTAACAGAAAATATTTTTGTGTCTCTTTCTTAATTTCATATTTAATCTTATTATTTGATTTTGTTCTACTGGCATCATTTTAGTTCCAAAAAGTGGAGTTCCGCTAGCACTTTTCCCTTATCTATTTTGTGCCCCTTATCTTTTTTTATCTCTTTTTTTATTTCTTTTTTTCCTACGTTATTTCCAGCTAGTACTATTTTTCTTTTCTCCTATTTCTGTTTCTTTTTCCAAATTTTCTATTCTCTCTAACACTTTATTTTTTTCTTCCTCTTATTTATTCTCTTTTTTAAACTCATTTTTTATCTCCTTTTATTACTTTTTTAACTTTTTTGTTCTCTTGTCTTAACAGCTTAATCTCCTCGAGTATTGTATCTAGTTTTTTTACATATCTGCCGTTGTTTCCTTGATTTTTGCTTCTCTCGGTGATCTTAATATTTTTTTACTACTCGCAAAGACTTCTGCTTCTTCTAGCTTCACGTCTTCTTCTGTCTTTTTTTTGTTTTTTTTTTCCTTCTTTTTCTTTATTTTCTTTTACTTGCACTCTTTCTCCCATAATGTGTGCCCTTTGCCTTATTTTGTGCATCAGCTCAGTGCGCAGTAAATTACTTTAGCTTCAATTCATTAG
This sequence comes from Lagria hirta, assembly GCA_947359425.1. Classification (NCBI taxonomy): domain Eukaryota; kingdom Metazoa; phylum Arthropoda; class Insecta; order Coleoptera; family Tenebrionidae; genus Lagria; species Lagria hirta. The sequence goes on from OX375794.1 coordinate 13,905,902, forward strand.
TTGATTAGTCAGATCGTATCAAAGCTAAGTTGTTTCATAAATAGGCACAATCGCTCTTGTTAACTGATTTAGACACGTTTTTGATAATTCCTTATCTTGATTGGTGGTTTTATTTTGCAGTTTTGAAGCACTAACTAGAGTACACAATTGAAAAATGCACACCTGCAACACGCGGTGCTAAAATAAGAAAATTGCTTTAGGGAAGAAACTTATGGATTGAGCCTGCTATACACCTCATTTGTTTACGAGCGCTCTAGCTCGTAAATGGATAGACTTTAATTAGCAAATATCTTAAAAAAAACATATTTCAACGTTTGGACTTAAATGTCGCTTTGCGCTTAAATTATTTATTGCTTATCCCACATAAAGCAACTTAACGGCACGACATTTGGAAAACACCACGCTCGTAAGCTCTAGATTTATATAGGTAAAATCCCAAAAACAAATGTTTCTAAAAGTGTTGTAGTGCACCTGGTCTTGATTTATAAGTGGCTCTCGATTGAATAATGGTAGATCATAAAAACAAATGCCTGAGCTAGAGGGAGAGTCATTCAAACGACTTTTTATGAAAAGAGAATCGACAACACGCCAATAAATATACTTTAACTTTGAAATATATTTTCTTTTAAAACAAAAAATGCAAAACCTGATGATAAATCAAATATTGGCTCAATATTGTCAAGAAAACTGTTAGTTTTTGACGTTTAATAGTACAAATGCGGCTAAAATTCTTTGTCCAGATTTATCTTTCAAAAAGAACAAGATCTTGTAATTGAAGAATAATTTGTTTTTATCTAAAGTTAAAAATTTTATACAGTATTTTTTTATACATCACCAGTAAAGCGATTAATACAAAAAACAGTTGTCTTGCAAGAAAAGATAACAAAAGCAGTTTTAGACAGGAATAGTTTAGATTGTTACCTGTAATTTCACTAGATAGTTATTGGACCAGCAATCTCCGTGAAGAATTACACTTTTGTCGACAGAATCTTTATCATAGAACATGTCAGTTAATGCATACATTACGTCTTCTTTAGAGTAGCTTATAAAATTCGGTACGTTTAAGTTAAACCCACGTTTTATGAAGTTGTCTTCATCTTTTAGATACTCTCTAACAAGGTTATTAAAAAATTTCATTTCAATTCCCACCTTTGACATCATGTTAACATTGTTTTTTGTCATAGACTGAAATACATCTGGTTTTAAGGTTTTTAACGCAAAGGATAAAGCATGCCATTTTCCGTAAGCAGTCAAGGCCAAACATGTTAGATCCCAAGGCCATCGTTTGCCTAATTCCATCATACTAAATTCTTGAACTTTTAAGTTTTCAAAAACTAAGGCATATTCGTTTAAGTCTGACACTGTTCCATAACATTCTGGCATAAAATTTATAATATTGGGAATTGCATAATCATTTTGTAAAAGCTCAAACGCTGGCTTCACCTGAGAATAGATGTAGATTTCTTTTTCGAAAATACTTTCCATCACATGCTGAAGTCGATCCCAATTTTTGCTAGACTTAACTGCTAATTCTACGATTTGCTCTTTACCGTTTTTGTCTGTTCCAATTAACTGTACAAAATTAATGTGGCTTCCGTAACCATCTTCTGATCCACTTTTGCCAGTAATTTTAAACTTGAAATTTACAAGTTCAATTTTTTCTGCAGCAAGCGAAACACAGGCATTTATTATTCTCTCACACATTGCGTTCGTTTGACTTAATACGTTAAAGTGTTTAATTTTAACTACGCAAGAGATAATTTTAGAAAAAGGCAAAAATAGAATCTCATATCAAAGTTCTTATTTTTGTGAAAATTTTCGTTTAAAGATCACACAGATGCAAGATAAGAAATTATATCTAATATAAAGACATTTAATTCTGATAAGTTGTTCGAATTTATTATTTAAAGCCAAAAAGCATTTAGATAGTAAACAAACAGAAAATTTTTGGTTAAAGATAGTATTGATGCTTCGGTGTGATTTGTTTCAATAGACCACCTAAGTGATGACGTCTTTAGAAGAGCTTAAATGTTGCAAGGAAAGTTTTTGTTGCAAGGCATTTTTTACAGTCTGAAAAAAAATTGTATTCCTGATATGTTTGTTGCTAAGTAAAATACAGAATGTTCTTAGATCAGTTTGTACTAAATCTCGGTAAAGATAAAGTCGCTCACGCAATGATCTAGAGATTTTTGTAAATTTAATTTGTTTGCGTTATTGTTTTTGAGCGTTATAAAATAAGAAATACATATTTACTTTTGTTTGAAAATTTTCCGTTTTCTTTTAAATAATTGAAAATTTGTTTCACATTCAGAACATGGCGCAAATGCATTGGCCCGGCATTGCATTTGCGGACGCAACTGTGCTCAAATGTCAATGACAGTGTTGATTAATAGTTGTGAATAAACACGTGCAATGTCGAGCACTTATAAGTAATTAATTAATGTTATTTTTAAAATAAAATAAAGCGAGAACATGAAAAACAGAAATATTTGATTGCTCTGTATCTTTAAGAAAAATTTAGGCTGAGTAGTTATTTTACTTAATTTTTGTACAAATCAATCGAAACCTGCTGCCAAAATACCACAGTCGCTCTCGATTTGTGATAATATTAATCACTCTGTATGTATTTGAAATATTAGATAATAAGAGCGTGTTTGTTTTAAATATTGTAATTTTGTTCAAGTCTTGCCTAAATGAATTAATTTTTGTATTTATAAACTGGAGCCGATAGTCTTTTAAACAAAAAAAATAATAGTAGGATGAAACCTATTGGAAAAAAAAATCGATTTATTTAATTTCTGACAAAATTACAAGTTCTATAGAAAAAAATTATTAGCAAAGGTGTCGGTAATGAAAAGATCTACAATTTTTGTATTTTATCTTTTTTCACATAACTTCAAAATTTATATGAAAAATTTAAGTAACCAAGTATCTGCTTTTATATTTATTTTTGTAAAAAATATTTTTTTGACGCAATTTGCATAAGAATAATGGTGAAGGCGCCGGGATAATTATAATAATATAACTAAATTATCATATAGATAAACTACTAAAATTATTAAACTTAATAGTTTAAGTCAAAACGGCTTTGTTAAACAAAGGTTGTGCAAAGCGCTTAGCTTAGGTATAAAAAGATTTGCCAGAAAGCAGTAAACACTGACATAAGCGGTTATCATGTTATCCGCTATCGTGTAGTTGTATGTTAATTATTGTTAATCAATGTCAATCACTGACAGTTATCTCTATATTCAAGCGAACTTATCTTGTTATTGTGTGGAGGTTAGGTTAAGTGGGAATGTAGTGTGTTAACGTTTTTGTTTCAGTAACCTAACCTAGCGACAGATTCTACTTTCTAACAATGTGGGTGGTTTGGCCATGCAGCTAGGTTTGTGAGTACTGAGACGACTTGCTCTACTCTTAGAAAAAAACACACGTAAGACTTTATCACATTAATTATTCTTATGCATGCAGAAACATTCATGTCTTTATTGGCATACTTGTTTTTATTAGAAAAAATGCAGATTATTTTGTGACAAGGTTTAACACAGTTTTAAAATGATTAAGAATAAAAACCTACACGATAGAGCTTGTTCTGTGCTTAAACCGATCCTTTGTACTATTATTATTTGTTTCTCAACGCCGATTAACACAAATTGTGTTCTTGGGTTGAGATTTATTGAACGCTAAAGCTAGTTCCTTGTCGCTAAAAAAAGATGTAGACTAGATCCCAGAAGGTTGCAGTGCTCTTACTTTTCTTACTGTAGCTAATGGTTATCTAGATTTTATTATCTGGCCGCTGTCTTAAAAAAGCTATTATAACACTCATAGGTGACAAAAACTGACAATATAAAGGCAGAAGCTATGGTAAAGCACATGGTAATAGTAAAAACAAAAAGAAGCAAATTATAATGGTAGAAGTTTATAGAAAAAACAGAAAATAGGTAGAAGAATGGAGAAGCAGAGGAAAATTTTTAAAGCCTATGGAGTTTGGTCCATATGGTAGTAACAGCGAAACCACGTAGCAGAAGATTCCCTTCACAAGACTGAAATGGAAGAAGATAGTCTTGCTGGAACGTGCCCTTGATGAGTTACTTGATAAGTATTATTGACAGGTAGCTTATATCTGACTATCTGACTGTGTTTTATGTTTGGCAAATCTAATCTGTTTAGTTTGTTCTAGGCGGTTCCTTAACGATTGTCACAAAGGGGGTGAGTTGTAGTAGATCGTTGATAATGATGCAGTGTTTTAATTTTTTATTTATGCAGTATTTAAGTTGTGTTCTTATCTGAAAAAGAATATGAAAAACAATCTTACAATTATTGTATTTTTAATGAAACTAGGTAACTTAATTATATTATTATAATTATCCCGGCGCTTCCACCATTATTCTTATGCCAATTGCGTTAAAAATATACCGTTTACATCTTTTACAAAACAAAAAAAAATGTTGTTACGATATTTGATGAAAATTGACTTTTTATGTCTCAAATACACTAATTTTTAGAATTTAAAATATTTATTTTTTAGTTTATTTTGACTTAATATTGAAAAAGTACACTATATTGTCAATCAAATATGCTCCCCTCAAATTATTTGATTTTTAAAAAAATTGGTAGGCTTTGTGCTCTAAAATCTTTCCGATAATTAGAAAAAAATATAGAGTGGTACTAAAAAAAATGCAAAAAAATAAAAACTTATTCGGACTTTTTTTTTAATCGTTGTGTACAATTTTGAGTTATTTATTAAAACGTACACTTTAATTTTATTATTCGAAAAACCACGACGTTTCCACGACGTTACATTTATAAACAAAAGATACAAATTCATAAAACATAAAGATTGCAAAAAACATGCAAAAATAATTGTGCTGAATATAAAATAACAATATTTAGATAAACATGTGACTGCAGTATTATAAAGAAAATGCAAAAAAATAAAAACGTACTCGGATTTTTTTTTTAATTCGTGTGTACAATTTTGAGTTATTTATTAAAACGTATACTTTAATTATTTGAAAAATCTTAACGTTTCCAGGACGTTACATTTATAAACAAAAGATACAAATTCATAAAACATAAAGATTGCAAAAAACATGCAAAAATAATGGTGCTGAATATAAAATAACAATATTTAGATAAAAATGTGACTGCAGTATTATAAAGAAAATGCAAAAAAATAAAAACTTATTCGGACTTTTTTTTTAATCGTTGTGTACAATTTTGAGTTATTTATTAAAACGTACACTTTAATTATTCGAAAAACCACGACGTTTCCACGACGTTACATTTATAAACAAAAGATACAAATTCATAAAACATAAAGATTGCAAAAAACATGCAAAAATAATTGTGCTGAATATTAAATAACAATATTTAGATAAAAATGTGACTGCAGTGTTATAAACAAAATGCAAAAAAATAAAAACTTACTCGGATTTTTTTTTTAATTCGTGTGTACAATTTTGAGTTATTTATTAAAACGTACACTTTAATTATTCGAAAAACCTCGACGTTTCCAGGACGTTACATTTATAAACAAAAGATAAATTCATAAAACATAAAGATTGCAAAAAACATGCAAAAATAATTGTGCTGAATATTAAATAACAATATTTAGATAAAAATGTGACTGCAGTATTATAAAGAAAATGCAAAAAAATAAAAACTTATTCGGACTTTTTTTTTAATCGTTGTGTACAATTTTGAGTTATTTATTAAAACGTATACTTTAATTATTCGAAAAATCTTGACGTTTTCAGGACGTTACATTTATAAACAAAAGATACAAATTTATAAAACATAAAGATTGCAAAAAACATGCAAAAATAATTGTGCTGAATATTAAATAACAATATTTAGATAAAAATGTGACTGCAGTATTATAAAGAAAATGCAAAAAAATAAAAACTTATTCGGACTTTTTTTTTAACGTTGTGTACAATTTTGAGTTATTTATTTAAACGTACACTTTAATTATTTGAAAAACCACGACGTTTCCACGACGTTACATTTATAAACAAAAGATACAAATTCATAAAACATAAAGATTGCAAAAAACATGCAAAAATAATTGTGCTGAATATTAAATAACAATATTTAGATAAAAATGTGACTGCAGTATTATAAAGAAAATGCAAGAAAATAAAAACTTATTCGGACTTTTTTTTTAATCGTTGTGTACAATTTTGAGTTATTTATTTAAACGTACACTTTAATTATTCGAAAAACCACGACGTTTCCACGACGTTACATTTATAAACAAAAGATACAAATTCATAAAACATAAAGATTGCAAAAAACATGCAAAAATAATGGTGCTGAATATAAAATAACAATATTTAGATAAAAATGTGACTGCAGTATTATAAAGAAAATGCAAAAAAATAAAAACTTATTCGGACTTTTTTTTTAATCGTTGTGTACAATTTTGAGTTATTTATTAAAACGTACACTTTAATTATTCGAAAAACCACGACGTTTCCACGACGTTACATTTATAAACAAAAGATACAAATTCATAAAACATAAAGATTGCAAAAAACATGCAAAAATAATTGTGCTGAATATTAAATAACAATATTTAGATGAAAATGTGACTGCAGTGTTATAAACAAAATGCAAAAAAATAAAAACTTACTCGGATTTTTTTTTTAATTCGTGTGTACAATTTTGAGTTATTTATTAAAACGTACACTTTAATTATTCGAAAAACCTCGACGTTTCCAGGGCGTTACATTTATAAACAAAAGATAAATTCATAAAACATAAAGATTGCAAAAAACATGCAAAAATAATTGTGCTGAATATTAAATAACAATATTTAGATAAAAATGTGACTGCAGTATTATAAAGAAAATGCAAAAAAATAAAAACTTATTCGGACTTTTTTTTTAATCGTTGTGTACAATTTTGAGTTATTTATTAAAACGTATACTTTAATTATTCGAAAAATCTTGACGTTTTCAGGACGTTACATTTATAAACAAAAGATACAAATTTATAAAACATAAAGATTGCAAAAAACATGCAAAAATAATTGTGCTGAATATTAAATAACAATATTTAGACAAAAATGTGACTGCAGTATTATAAAGAAAATGCAAAAAAATAAAAACTTATTCGGACTTTTTTTTTAACGTTGTGTACAATTTTGAGTTATTTATTTAAACGTACACTTTAATTATTTGAAAAACCACGACGTTTCCACGACGTTACATTTATAAACAAAAGATACAAATTCATAAAACATAAAGATTGCAAAAAACATGCAAAAATAATTGTGCTGAATATTAAATAACAATATTTAGATAAAAATGTGACTGCAGTATTATAAAGAAAATGCAAGAAAATAAAAACTTATTCGGACTTTTTTTTTAATCGTTGTGTACAATTTTGAGTTATTTATTTAAACGTACACTTTAATTATTCGAAAAACCACGACGTTTCCACGACGTTACATTTATAAACAAAAGATACAAATTCATAAAACATAAAGATTGCAAAAAACATGCAAAAATAATGGTGCTGAATATAAAATAACAATATTTAGATAAAAATGTGACTGCAGTATTATAAGGAAAATGCAAAAAAATAAAAACTTATTCGGACTTTTTTTTTAATCGTTGTGTACAATTTTGAGTTATTTATTAAAACGTACACTTTAATTATTCGAAAAACCACGACGTTTCCACGACGTTACATTTATAAACAAAAGATACAAATTCATAAAACATAAAGATTGCAAAAAACATGCAAAAATAATTGTGCTGAATATTAAATAACAATATTTAGATGAAAATGTGACTGCAGTGTTATAAACAAAATGCAAAAAAATAAAAACTTACTCGGATTTTTTTTTTAATTCGTGTGTACAATTTTGAGTTATTTATTAAAACGTACACTTTAATTATTCGAAAAACCTCGACGTTTCCAGGGCGTTACATTTATAAACAAAAAATAAATTCATAAAACATAAAGATTGCAAAAAACATGCAAAAATAATTGTGCTGAATATTAAATAACAATATTTAGATAAAAATGTGACTGCAGTATTATAAAGAAAATGCAAAAAAATAAAAACTTATTCGGACTTTTTTTTTAATCGTTGTGTACAATTTTGAGTTATTTATTAAAACGTATACTTTAATTATTCGAAAAATCTTGACGTTTTCAGGACGTTACATTTATAAACAAAAGATACAAATTCATAAAACATAAAGATTGCAAAAAACATGCAAAAATAATTGTGCTGAATATTAAATAACAATATTTAGATAAAAATGTGACTGCAGTATTATAAAGAAAATGCAAAAAAATAAAAACTTATTCGGACTTTTTTTTTAACGTTGTGTACAATTTTGAGTTATTTATTTAAACGTACACTTTAATTATTTGAAAAACCACGACGTTTCCACGACGTTACATTTATAAACAAAAGATACAAATTCATAAAACATAAAGATTGCAAAAAACATGCAAAAATAATTGTGCTGATTATTAAATAACAATATTTAGATAAAAATGTGACTGCAGTATTATAAAGAAAATGCAAGAAAATAAAAACTTATTCGGACTTTTTTTTTAATCGTTGTGTACAATTTTGAGTTATTTATTTAAACGTACACTTTAATTATTCGAAAAACCACGACGTTTCCACGACGTTACATTTATAAACAAAAGATACAAATTCATAAAACATAAAGATTGCAAAAAACATGCAAAAATAATTGTGCTGAATATTAAATAACAATTTATATATATATATATATATATATATAAATTGTTATTTAATATTCAGGGTGGAAAAGGTGGAGCAACAATAACAGCAAGTTAGCATCGAGTAAAAACCGCAGAATTTTTTTATTAGAATGTAAACGAAAAGAACTAATACCAAAACATGTCAATTCAAGTTTCAAAAATGTAAGATCGTTATTTGTTTTTGAAAATCAAAGATTAAATGGAAGAATAGAACACTTCAGTAACAGAACAATGCAACAAATTATATCATTAGAAATTACCAATATAAACATCAAAATCAACAATTTGGAAAAACACAATTTCAAAATAATGGAAAAACTTAAACAAACAGTTGCAAATGATACAATAAAACAATTCAAAGAACGACAAACTATACAATACAACAAAATATTTAACAGAATAAAACGTACAAATAGGAAAAAAATACAACAACTACATATAGACATTAGAAATGAATGGACCACTCAAGAAAAATGGTTTAAAAATATATCAACCACTGAGATACCTAGCACAGTAAAAACAACATTATCATTAGGAGCAAAATTTGCCGTGCCAATTGCACCTAACAAAGTAGACATTGACAGCTTAATTGGAGATATGGAAGTGATATTAGACAAAGTACATGAAGAAAAGAAAGATTTTTATAGATCTAAGATAACTAGTATAGTGACGGGTTGTTTACACAGATTTGCAAATATTAATTATCCAACAAACATACTGTATATGGAAACAAAAAAGTTTTTAAAAGAACATCCAAATCTAGTAGTCTTAAATAGTGATAAAGGTGGTGTGACTGTTTTGATGGAAAAAGATGAATATAAAAATAAAATTTACGAACAACTACAAACTAATAACTTCAAACAAATAACACGAAACCCAACAATCACAATACAAAACAAATCAAACCAACTAATAAGAAAATTACAGAAACTTGAAGCGATCGATGACACAACAACAGCCAAAATGAAGATCTATAATGCTCTGTGCCCAAAGATGTATGGTAATCCTAAGATTCATAAACCAGATATACCAATGAGATTAATAGTGTCAGGAGTACAAGGACCATGTAACAATATAGCACAATACATAGCTAATATATTAAAAGCGGCGTATGATCATGACAATCCATACTACGTCAAGGATTCGTTCCAATTTGCTGAGTTTGCAAATGATCTACAAATACCAAAGGATTATGTAATCATCTCGCTAGATGTTGTGAATCTTTTTGGAAATATATCAAAAAAAGTTATTTTAGAAGTGATCAACACAAAGTGGACAACCATATCACAACAATGCAGTATTAACAAAACCTTTTTTATAGAAATTATTAATTTCATATTAGACAATAACTATTTTTCTTTTGATGAAAAGTATTACAAGCAAACCTTCGGTTGTGCAATGGGATCTAAGCTGAGTCCAATATTAGCTACCTATGTCATGGATCACTTAATAGAATCTTCACTACCAAAACTTACTTTTAAAGTAGCGTTTCTAAAAAAGTATGTAGATGATTTGGTTCTTGCATTACCATCAGACAAGATTGATGAAATTCAACAAGTATTCAACGCCTACAACACACATATACAATTTACAATTGAGAGAGAAATAGATGGGTGGGTGCCTTTTTTGGATACAAAAGTTTGCAGAGTTGACAACAAACTAAAATTAGATTGGCATATTAAAAATACATCGGCGCGTAAATATATACATTATAAGTCTGATCATTCCATTAAAATTAAGGTAAATTGCATAAAAGAATTAAAAAATCGTATTAAAAAAATATGCCATCCAACATTTATTAATAAAAACTTACATATACTACATAATATTTTATTACAAAATGCATATCCAAGAAGCATGGTATCGGGACTGCTATACAACACAACGGATGCTGAAAATGAAGAATCGTCTGGAATGGACGCAAGAGGTCCGACCCAAACAACAAGAATAGACAATATAAACCGTTTACCTGTAACAGAAGTACAATATGCGGTAATTCCAAACATAAAAAACCTTTCATATAAAATAATAAATACGTTTAAAAACGAAAATCTGAAGATAGCGTTGAAAAATATAAATACAATTGGAGCATTATACACAAAAATAAAAGATAAAACGCCAATTCCACTCCAGACAGACGTGATATACAAACTAAAATGTGAAAATTGCGAATATTCGTATGTAGGCCAAACATCCCAATGGCTAAAAAGCAGACTTACCTTACATAAAAGTGATATAAACAATAAAAAAGACAGATGTGTTTTAGCAGTGCACGCTAACACATACCAACATAGTATAGATTTTGAAGGTGTTAGTATTCTTGGCAAAGAAAAAATACAACAAAAAAGATTAATTATGGAAATGATACACATTAAAAAACAACCATACCAAATGAACAAAAAAACTGACACACAAAATTTAAGTGCAACATATACATACTTGTTGAGCCTAGCAAACCGCAATGTGTACGATGGACCCTTGGATGAATGAATAGTATATCGTCATTAAACTTGAGTTACTAAGTAACATAGAAAGCTATAAGTAGTTGTCAAAAATAGAATTAGAATTAATATATTCCTGTAGTTTAGTTAAATATTTTTAGCAATCAATGGTATATTAGGAACTTTTCGCGTACAATGTTTTATCAATATAATGACAGGACAATAGATAAGATTAACAAATGGCAAAAAAATTCTTCAATATTCACTAAACATATTCTATAGTTTATTAACAAACAGTTTTAATTTTTAAATCTAGAATTTTAACATGTTTTATACCAATAACCAAAAAAACCAAATTTTACTTCTTGTTAACTTTAATTAATTCTCGCGTATGGTAAGTAAACTGAAGTTAGACTAGAATTTATAGCACACTAGAATTGTTATTACATTGTAGAGGCCCTGAAGATGGTATCAAAATAAAAAGTACCGAAAGCTTGGCAATATATAAAGAGACCACATATAACAATTATTTCACCACCCAACCAAGGTTAAATATCCTTATTTACAACATTTTATCAAAATATATAGTGACCGTAAATTCAAATTAACTATATATATATATATATATAAATGTAACTGCAAATCAAATCAAATCAAATCAAATTTATTTTCCCAAGTAGAAGTACAAATTCGATGAACATAAATACAAATTAATCTTTATACAATAAATACTTAAATATAAATTTGCATGTTGTCACATACATATATTTAATTGTTATTTATTTAATTTATGAGTTGCCTAAACAAAATCTGCCTGTGTGCAATCTCACATATCATTAAAATATTCCAACTAGCAAATTTATACAAATACAAAAATATAAAAAGAAATAAAAATTAAAAAAAAAATAACGTACAATTTCAAATATTCCGAGGAGTGCAAGGTGTTAATTTTGAGATAGAAGCTATTTAAACTATAGAGAGATACAAAGAAAAAGCAAGTGAGGGAGAGCACAAACCTAAAGAAGAAAGATAATCAAGCAAGGTAATAAAATTAAAAATTATTGTATTTACTATTTAAAAATTTCACAAAATACGTCGAGACTTTCTTTTACAAAAGATTTTAGATTTTTTCTAATTTTTTTAACAGGTGTTGTCTTATCAGTTTTCATTAATTGTTTTATTTTAAGAGGTAAGTAATTAAACAGTTTTGGACCAAAATAAAACACAAAACGTTGTGTGTGAGTTTTTGTACAAAAGGGAGGAACAATCGACTGGTCTTTTTTGGTCCTTGTGCAATAGCTATGACCGACTTCAGAGAGAGATGAAGGATTTTTGAATACCCATAGGAGACACTGATATGCAAATAGTTGTCTAATACTGAAGACATTTGATTCACTGAATAGCAATGTTGAAGAAAAGCGATGATTTTTATTTAAAATAATTTTCAAAATATATTTTTGTGTTATATTTAAGCTGTTTAAGGCATTTTCATACACACCACCCCATATTACAATACAATAATTAACAATTGATTCTACTAGTGAATTATAAATAATAAAAACATTTTTTGTATTTAATATATCCCGTAAACTGTAGAATTTGTAAAATAGTCTTTTAAGTCTCTTATTTAAGTAATTAACATGAACCTTCCACTTAAGATGACAGTCAACCATAATCCCAAGATATTTCACATTATTTGCTCTCTTAATAAATGGACAATTACAACGTTGATTATTTTTACAAATAGTGTCATGAATAATAAGTTTATCTTGATCAGGTTGGCCAACCTCCGTGATGGAAATACTTAAAAATTTAGTTTTTTCCAAATTGAGACTCAGGAGATTAAACGTTAACCAATTTTGAATAATATTGATGGAGTTCGACGCATTATAGTAAACATCTTTCCAAGAGCTACCTACAAAGAGAAGAGCAGTGTCATCAGCGTAAGCAATTATATTAGCTTCTGTTTGAAGTTTTAAAAGATTATTAATATATATTAAGAACATAATAGGTCCAATAACTGTTCCTTGGGGTACGCCCCTGGTAACAGTCATATAGTCACTATGTGTATCATTTATTTTAACGCACTGTAGCCTGTCTGTTAGATAGTTCCTGAATAATTCTAGGGATAAGCCTCGTACTCCTATTTTTTCTAATTTAAACAATAAGATTTTATGATCTATTGAATCAAATGTCTTGCGTAAGTCCAGAAACACCGTTAAACATTTTTTATTAGAATCTAATGCATTTACAATGTCTTCAGTTAACTTGCAAATGGCGTTTTCGGCAGAAATATTTTTTCTAAACCCATACTGATTATCTGATAATACTTTATGTGTCGTTAAATGATTTACCAATCTGGTTTTCAAACAATACTCAATAAGTTTTGAAAAATTATTAATGACAGAAATGGGTCGATAATTTGTTGGTAATTGTTTATCACCTGATTTAAAAACTGGAGTAACAGTAGACTCTTTAAATTGCTTAGGTATTCTGCCTTTTGAAATAATCAAATTATATATGTGGAGCAAAGGATTTTTTAAAAATAAATGAAATTTTTTAATGAAGACTGTAGATATTCCATCCGGACCACATGCCGCATTATTTTTTAAGTTATTTATATACAGAATAAGCTCAGATTCTTTTAGAGGATTTATAAATAAACTATTAACAATAGGTTGTTGTAAATTAGTTGTAGTAATGTCGTCCCGCGCCAATTCATTTGATATATTTACTGCAATGTTAGTAAAAAAATTATTAAACATATTTGCTTTATCAGCATCATTTGTTAATGTTTGACCATCATTATCTTTGATATTAAATTGTTCGCTATTTTTCTTTGGCTTACTATCTGTTATTTCATCAACAATTTTCCATATTTTTTTATAATTATTGTTTGCATTTATCAATTCATTTTTATAAAAGTCATTTTTTGTACGTCTTATAATGTTTTTTAACATATTTCTATATTGTTTATATTCTTCATTTAGTTCAATAGTAAAATTTTGCGATAATCTCTTTTTTAGTTTGTCTCTAAAATGTATGGAATTTATAATTGCTGTAGTGATCCACGGCTTCAGTTTAACGTTTCTATTATTTATTTTCTTAACAATTGTATTTAATTTAATATTATTTTGTACTTTATTAATGAAATAATTATACGATATTTCAGGATCATCTGCTTGAAAGACATCATCCCAAGTTTCACTTGATAGCCATTTCTGTATTTTATTATAATTTATTACCTGTATAGTTTTTTTTTCGTCCGAATTGTTTCTGGTACAATTGTGTTCAGAAGTAATTGACAGTAATAATGTAAAATGATCTGATAAATGTGTATGAAAAACCATAGGGTTGAACCTAAGATGTTTCTGAATACGCTTATTTGTCCTAGCAAAGATATGATCTAGTAAACTTTTATTATTTTCAGTAACTCTGGTAGGTGCATTGATGTAAGAAGTGAAGTTATATAACCCCATGGTACAGATATAAGAATTTACTGAATTGTCATCTTTATCTAGAAGGTTGATATTTATGTCTCCAATGAATATTTCAACATCCCTCATCTCCAATTTTGAAAAGTAATTTTCAATATCACTTATATATTGTATTTTATCAGTTGAGGGTGGTCTATAAGAGGCAGTTATTCCATATGTTTTATTTTGAATTTCACATGTTACTCTAATTAAATTTATTTGAGTCAGGTTAACGACCTTTACATTATAGGTTAAGGTGTTTTTTACATAAACAACTACTCCATCATTTTGATTGAATTTAGAGTCGCTATAATGAAAATTAAAATTTTTTATATATAGATTATTTTCCTCCTCTAACTCCCAACATTCTGATAAAATTATTAAATCTATGTTTTGGAAATTAAATAATTCTAGATAGATTAGTAATTCGTTAAAATTTCCTTTCAAACTTCTTACGTTAAAATGTATAATATTTATTAATCTCTCACTTACCACTTCTTCTAAACCATCACTAACCTTTGAAAATACTTTAGTTTTAATTTCTTCTATCTCCTCATACTCCTCTCCAAAAATCAGCATATATTTATTTATTATTTTTTTTTTTTTTTTTTTACTTAAATTTAAAGAATTTATACAGGTACAAACACCAATTCAAAAAAGAAATACAAATACAAATACAAATCGCCCCAAAAGAGAAAAATATAGGTCTATACAACAGCATTCTGTGAAGATGTAGGTAATTACTATTCTAAAGGTCTGATATCATCAATAAAACTTAATTTTATCGTTTTTCCTTCATAACTTGCAAAAATAAACCCATTGCGTGGCCATACATTTTTGAATCCTAATTTTGTCTGTGCTTCTTTCAACAGGTTTCTCCTGACACTGACCAAATCTTCCGTCAAAAATAATTTTTGACCCTTAAAAGTTATAGTGTTTTTTAAAAGAAACTGTTTCAGTTCATATTTGTTAAATTTTATTATAACAGGTCTAGGTTTGTCTTTCTTCGGTTTGGGATTACCAATCCTATAACATGATAATATATCCTCTTCTTTTATATTAAGGGTATTTTTGTTATTTAGCGTTTTAATTACGTAACCAAGTAAATGTTCTTGCTCTTTCTCTTTTTCAGATAAGCCGTATACGCAGACATTATTTGCCTTTTCTTTTTGCTGCAATTTGATAATGTTATCTTCTAATAAATACATTTTAGCTTCAAGGGTTTTTATTCTGCACTCAACATTCTGCAGTTTTTCTTGTATCTTATCTGAAACCTTATCTACGATCCTTTCGATGAATTGTTCGTCTTCAAGTAATTCACTGATTGTCTCTTTAATAATTAATTTTATGTCTTTATCACTACGTAACTTTGCCATTTTTTAAATTGCCAACACTAGACACGTTATACTATTACACAGTTGACTTTGTAATTAAATATTTTAGTTTTCGAAGTAATTTTTTTTAAAACTCTTTCACGGAGCGATCTGAACGCGTGTTATTCGTTGTACGACATTCTACCGAAAAAAAGACTGCAGTATTTGTTTTTTAGTAAAAAAAAATATTTTTTACGTTTTAATTATATTTATGTTACAGATAATCTCATAACATACCACTTGTGGTAGTCCACTACCACAAAGTAGTAGACTTGCCAAATTTTGTTTTTTTTTGCAAGGACCGATTGATTAGAAGAGGTAGGGTTGTAGCTGTAGCTGTATATCTTAAAAAACATTTTACATCCAATGCCTAGACGAGATTTAATATTTATTTTTAGAAATAAAAATTTATAACTTTATTTTATTATTAGGTGTAGTGGACAAATGTCTACATCCAATGTAGGTTAGCTTTTTGCTGATCATTTTGAGGAAATTTTATCTTCGATATTTTCTAAAGTATGATCATGTCAACATTTAGTCGATGTTAATGTAGATCATAAATTTAAAAATATTTATTAACTTATTATTATTCTAACGTATCAATTAAAAAAAGAGCTTTTGTTGATTTTGTCTTTTTTCTACGTATTTATTTTCTCTCTCGTATACTGTTTCACATAGCAGGCGTCGGTGGCCGTTGATATCTTTTTCCTTTAATAAATTTTACAGAAATTCTACAGGCAACAGATAAATCATATACAGAGAAAATAGCAAAAAACAAAAAAAGATACATTTGAAAATTTAGTTTTTAAACTGGTAGAGAAGCATCAAGAAAAATGAATAGTCAATCTGAGACTTACAAGACAGCATTTGAGCCATTTTTCAAAAAACAAAACCGATTAAGCAAGGGAGCTGTTTGCAACGTTTTGTGTCAAGAATAGAAAGATTAGATACGTTGAAAAAGTTTATGATAAATTTATTGACTTTGAAAATTTATTGAAATATTGCAGAAATTGAGCCGGGCTTAACAACTAATAACTTTTTGAAGTTTCTGCTCATTTTTCTTCGTCTTTTTTATCTCTCTAAAAGTTTGGAATTTACACATTGTTTCCGGTAGTTTTTTTTTTTTTGTATGAGCATACCTTTTTTTTGCAATGTATTTTTTGACAACTCTTTTAAGATTTGATAACAAAAACCTTATTTTTCAATTAAAAAATGCCCAATTTATAATAAAGTTGCTGTACGCAAACGATGGAGACGAATTTCAAAAATGAGTTTACCATACCCCACAAAATTTCACCTCAACAAACATAAGCCCACCTTGAAAAAAAATTTACTTTCTACTTTTTGACGTGTTTTATGTACATACATTTAAAATATATCCTCTTATAACTAACAAATTGTTATTTTCCGTAGATGATTACTGCTTACTCTGCCTCTCCTGGCAATCCGTTACTGCTTACAAATTGCTTCTCATTAATGAAAAAAGTTCTATATAACATTTTTTTAAAACGTTAACATTGCAAGATTGCAAATAATCAGCAGTTTAAGAGTTTGTAGCTCTATGGGGTCGTTCTTTTCAATGTAGTTTTTTGTAATATTTGTTCGTTGAATATTTTTTTATAAAACAATATTATATTTAGTGACCGTTTGTAATAGGTGTGTTTTAGTTGATTATAATTTGATAAGCGGTTTCGGTAATTTTCTAGTGTAACCTTGCCAAAAAAATTAATGTATTAGCGTCAATGCGCAACAGCGTCAACTAGTCAAAATATAACCATTTTTAGAGAAAGTGTTTTGCTAGCAAAAATGGCTTTTCATGATAAAAAAAGAACTTGAAAATAATTATTATCTTTTGTTTTTTGTGGTCAAGGTTTTCAAAAACGTTTACAAAAGTATATTGATAAAAATAATTAGATGGTAATAAATTTCACTACGTTTGAACAAAGTGTAAATAATAAGTAAAGAGCCATTACTGTTATTGGTTACTTTAGGCATGTTATCAAAACCTCTATTATTGTTATTGTTATTTTTGGCCTCATCACATGAAATCTCAATGAGGTTTGATATATTTCCAGGTGCAAACTCGATTCAGTCATAAATATGCATTGCTTGAATGTTTTTGTGATAGGAACCAAATGGTGTGGTGTTGGAAACCAGTCAAAATCTTTCAATGATTTGGGGTTTTTTCAAAGCACGGATAAGTGTTGTCGAGAGCATGACAATTGTGAGGAGTCCATAGAAGTAGGAATGTCAAAATATGGTTTGTTGAATAATGGTGGATTCGCTTGGTCTCGATGCGATTGTGATAAGAATCTTTTGAAGTGTTTAAAAGCCGCTAAAACTCCCTTAGCTAAATACATAGGATACATATTCTTCACAATTTTGGGTCCAAAATGTTTTCAGTTGTCTTTTCCAGTTGCTAAATGTGTAGAGTACCACTATTACGAGCATATGATTACAGGGTATGTACTTTAATGTCTTTTTATATAAAAAATTAATAATTTTAAATTATATTTGTTTTAGAGCAGAGCGTAGGTGTATAAAATACGAGTACAAAACAAAAGATAAAAAAATATATCAGCTGTTTGACAATCCAGTTTTTTGAAATAAACAGTCTGACTAGTTTATACAAGTTGTCTAGATGAATACTTATCCTTCTTTTATCTATAGACTTAACTAGACTAACCTAGACTAGATAGCAATAAAATAAAATTTAAACTATTACGTAATAGCAGATGATCTTAGGTAGTTTAGATTAGATTAAATGAGGACTGGCTAAAGAGTACAAACTAACAAACACAATTATACACAACTGATAAAAATGTTGAACTAGATTAGATCGGCGTAGAGTTAAACTAAACTCTAAAAAAAGCAGCAACAGTAGATATTGACATCTACTAAAAATACACATAGATAATCAAATTAAACATTACCATACAAAAATTGCTTTTTTGTTTTTTAAAGTTTTTTTTAAGTTGACGCTATTGTATATAAACTTCTGAATAAAACATGTTTTATAATTTAAATATTGTTGTTTTTACTGTTTATGGTCAAGGGGATTTACTTGTCAAATTTTTACGTTGTTATATACATTTGCATAACTGTTTAAATTGACAGTACATCTTCAAGAACCTTCGGGAATGTATAAAAAAAATTTATTTATTGTTTTGGGTAACTGATAAAGATTAAGCTAATACAAGTAATAAATTATAAATTTGAAAGACTACCTTCAATATAATTAATTATTAATTTATTCATTTAGTTCATTGGGCAAATTAAGCAAAAACGCAATTTGTTTAAATTAGTTAAATACATAAATTCATAATTAATTATATTAAACTCGGTTTTCTAGACTTTTTAGAAACTTTGAGAACTTGAAGTTTAAAACAAAACTACTTGTTTCTATATAATCAGTTGACAGTAGCATAACTCAAAGTCAATTAAATACCCATTATTAAAAATAACTCAAAAACTACTGATTAAATCTGAAATGCTTTTTGTTTCTTGAAGCTTTTTAACTTAAAAAAAAGTTAAATAATTTATTTATTAGAAAATTTAAACTTGTTATTTTATGTTGAATTAAGCACGCAACTTAAAGTGCTTGTTTTTTTATAAATAGATGAAATTCTAAATCGCCTGTTGCTTTCTTAATTACGTTTACATCAAAAACAAAAATGTTAACAAGTTTCTCTTTATTTGTGAATTTTATTTAAAGATAATAGTTATAAACTCATGTGAGTATTTTACTAAAAAACTTCTTGAAGACGTTTTAAAATTTTTCAATTAATGCATTAACCATTTGGGTGGGACTGTTTATCATTGACGTTGAACATAGGTCTAAGCTTTTTACGTAGTTTGTAAATGTTGGGTAAACAATATAATTTAGGTACATTGAAATTAAAAATCTGGAAATTTGTAATAATTAAGCGATTTACTAATAATGTTTGTGCATTTGTTTAGAGAGCTTTTAACTTTGGATTACTTCTTAGGTTCTTCTAGTAATCAGTTTTTTACCGAAACAACCATTATTTTTGGTCATTTTTCTCTTATTATGGTTACCTAAATTTTATTAATCAGATAAACAATTTAAAATAAAATTTTTTGAATAAGGGTTTTTGTGATAATATTTTCTACCTATTATCTATAGTAGTCACTTTTATCATTGATTTTATCTAATACAAGTTTATTTCTTTTGTCTAATTTTAAATAAAAACAATGTTTTTCTCTTCTTGAATTTTTAATAATTGCTTGCAAAACCTGATTTGAACTTTTTGAGTCTTTTCTTGTTAAATTTTTAAAAAATTATTATAGACCGCTCTGCGTATAGAGTTATATGTAAATTTAATTCAAGATTCTACGTTTATGTTCAAAATTGAGTTTTTTGGCTCAAGTTTTAGTTTTTTGTTAAACAAATCTAATTCTTCTTAACTAGAAGATTTAGGTGACTGATTTTCTATTCTATTATGTTTATTTATCGATTTATGTACCGGGTGTCCCGTTAAGAAAGGTCACCGGCTATATCTCAGGAACCACTTGTCATAGAGCTTTGAAATAAAAATTTTTTTAACAAAAGTGGCGAAAAAAAAATGCTGGAAATTAGTTTCAAGTTTCTAGATTGGCCGCCAGAGGGCGAAATCGTCACAACTACCTAAAAAAACCGTTTTTTTTTCATTAAAAGTCTAGTAAACGTTAATCAAAAATATGTTTATTGCAAAGATGAGACAATTTTGCACAAATTTGATCTGGCACTTGTTACTCTAATTTGTCAAATGTGAGTAGGAAGAGGGTGGGGATATGCAATGCGGAAAACGTCTATATCTTTGGCTTGCATCAACCTATTTGGACAAAATGGGTGTCAATGGAGAGATAACTTTTTGTTTTATTTAATATGTCATAAATTAAACAATTTAATTTTGTTTTTTAAGTGCGAACAAGCACTGTCTAAAGAAAAATGAAACTTTTACAATTTTCTTTAAAAATTTAAATGAAATGGTATATAAATCTTTACATAAATGTAAAGAAAATTAAAAAACAAGTTCAAATTCAAAAACCGCACGTCGATATCTTGTTTGCATCAAAAGTTATAAGTGAAAAAGTGCAAGGAGTATGACAGGTATTACATTTTTAGCAATACGCTTGATACGGAGAATATTAGACTAACCTATTTACTAACCTGATTATAAAATAATCAAAGTTTTAATTCTTAATTTAATTTTGTTTATCACACAAATATCCAAAATACACGTATTATACCAAAACACACAAAAATCAACCAAGGTACTATATCTAGTGGTTTGTCAAATGTTCAAACTGCTTTCCGTCATTTTGACGGAAAGCAGTGTATTTTGGATATTTGTGTGATAAACAAAATTAAATTAAGAATTAAAACTTTGTTTATTTTATAATCAGGTTAGTAAATAGGTTAGTCTAATATTCTCCGTATCAAGCGTATTGCTAAAAATGTAATACCTGTCATACTCCTTGCACTTTTTCACTTATAACTTTTGATGCAAACAAGATATCGACGTGCGGTTTTTGAATTTGAACTTGTTTTTTAATTTTCTTTACATTTATGTAAAGATTTATATACCATTTCATTTAAATTTTTAAAGAAAATTGTAAAAGTTTCATTTTTCTTTAGACAGTGCTTGTTCGCACTTAAAAAACAAAATTAAATTGTTTAATTTATGACATATTAAATAAAACAAAAAGTTATCTCTCCATTGACACCCATTTTGTCCAAATAGGTTGATGCAAGCCAAAGATATAGACGTTTTCCGCATTGCATATCCCCACCCTCTTCCTACTCACATTTGACAAATTAGAGTAACAAGTGCCAGATCAAATTTGTGCAAAATTGTCTCATCTTTGCAATAAACATATTTTTGATTAACGTTTACTAGACTTTTAATGAAAAAAAAACGGTTTTTTTAGGTAGTTGTGACGATTTCGCCCTCTGGCGGCCAATCTAGAAACTTGAAACTAATTTCCAGCATTTTTTTTTCGCCACTTTTGTTAAAAAAATTTTTATTTCAAAGCTCTATGACAAGTGGTTCCTGAGATATAGCCGGTGACCTTTCTTAACGGGACACCCGGTACATAAATCGATAAATAAACATAATAGAATAGAAAATCAGTCACCTAAATCTTCTAGTTAAGAAGAATTAGATTTGTTTAACAAAAAACTAAAACTTGAGCCAAAAAACTCAATTTTGAACATAAACGTAGAATCTTGAATTAAATTTACATATAACTCTATACGCAGAGCGGTCTATAATAATTTTTTAAAAATTTAACAAGAAAAGACTCAAAAAGTTCAAATCAGGTTTTGCAAGCAATTATTAAAAATTCAAGAAGAGAAAAACATTGTTTTTATTTAAAATTAGACAAAAGAAATAAACTTGTATTAGATAAAATCAATGATAAAAGTGACTACTATAGATAATAGGTAGAAAATATTATCACAAAAACCCTTATTCAAAAAATTTTATTTTAAATTGTTTATCTGATTAATAAAATTTAGGTAACCATAATAAGAGAAAAATGACCAAAAATAATGGTTGTTTCGGTAAAAAACTGATTACTAGAAGAACCTAAGAAGTAATCCAAAGTTAAAAGCTCTCTAAACAAATGCACAAACATTATTAGTAAATCGCTTAATTATTACAAATTTCCAGATTTTTAATTTCAATGTACCTAAATTATATTGTTTACCCAACATTTACAAACTACGTAAAAAGCTTAGACCTATGTTCAACGTCAATGATAAACAGTCCCACCCAAATGGTTAATGCATTAATTGAAAAATTTTAAAACGTCTTCAAGAAGTTTTTTAGTAAAATACTCACATGAGTTTATAACTATTATCTTTAAATAAAATTCACAAATAAAGAGAAACTTGTTAACATTTTTGTTTTTGATGTAAACGTAATTAAGAAAGCAACAGGCGATTTAGAATTTCATCTATTTATAAAAAAACAAGCACTTTAAGTTGCGTGCTTAATTCAACATAAAATAACAAGTTTAAATTTTCTAATAAATAAATTATTTAACTTTTTTTTAAGTTAAAAAGCTTCAAGAAACAAAAAGCATTTCAGATTTAATCAGTAGTTTTTGAGTTATTTTTAATAATGGGTATTTAATTGACTTTGAGTTATGCTACTGTCAACTGATTATATAGAAACAAGTAGTTTTGTTTTAAACTTCAAGTTCTCAAAGTTTCTAAAAAGTCTAGAAAACCGAGTTTAATATAATTAATTATGAATTTATGTATTTAACTAATTTAAACAAATTGCGTTTTTGCTTAATTTGCCCAATGAACTAAATGAATAAATTAATAATTAATTATATTGAAGGTAGTCTTTCAAATTTATAATTTATTACTTGTATTAGCTTAATCTTTATCAGTTACCCAAAACAATAAATAAATTTTTTTTATACATTCCCGAAGGTTCTTGAAGATGTACTGTCAATTTAAACAGTTATGCAAATGTATATAACAACGTAAAAATTTGACAAGTAAATCCCCTTGACCATAAACAGTAAAAACAACAATATTTAAATTATAAAACATGTTTTATTCAGAAGTTTATATACAATAGCGTCAACTTAAAAAAAACTTTAAAAAACAAAAAAGCAATTTTTGTATGGTAATGTTTAATTTGATTATCTATGTGTATTTTTAGTAGATGTCAATATCTACTGTTGCTGCTTTTAGATCGCTGATAATGATGTAGTTTGTTAGTCTTGTATTTATGCTGTATTTAAGCTGTATTCATATCAGAAAAAATTTAAACCAAAGTCTTCAATTAATCAAGCGGTTATTGAATTGAAGCTAAATACTTACCTGTTGCATTTTGATTTAATTTTTTTTACAAAATGTTCTACAAGAATACACAACCATTCTCTCAAATTTAAACTAAAATTTATTATAAAATTACAGTGATTCAGTATAAAAACTACTTTTAGCTCCAAAACATTTTGTAAGCTAAAATTAATAATAATAATAATAATAATAAATTAGCTAAAGATATGTTAATTGTTGATTATCTTAATTGTAAAAATGATTGATAACACCAACTACAGAATTCTTTGTTATACATTGTGTAGCTGACAATTAAGGAATTCATCTTTAAATATAATTTTAGTTTAGCAGTTTTATTCTTATTTGGCTGTGATTCAATCATATCAAGCAAAACTTTTTTTATTGTCTAAGGCCCATTTTGCAACTATAAGTACTGAATATTTTAGTACTAAAAAACGCACTGTACAAGTAGTTGTTTGCAACTAGGTGAACTTTGAGTAGGATTTTCAGGATAAAAGGGCTAAAACGGGTTTCTATTAAATTTCATTCTTACTATGTAAAATAAACTTATATGTTCAAAAAATATTTATTGAACATTACAAATAAACAAACAATATAAAAGGTCCGTTATGTTTGTTGCAATGTAGGTTTGATAAAACGCTAGCTTGTCTTGCATTAGCGATCATCATAGCTTCATAAAATGTGAACTTAGTAAAACACTATCCATCCGGCTTATTCTACATCGGGTCAGGTCAGGCCAGGTCAAAGAGAGATAATCTTTCAAAACAGTAAAGCGACCAGGACCAAATAGAAAAGTTTAAAAATTATTAAAGTCAATCAAAAATTTTATTTTATAAAACTTTAATATTCATCCTGCCTTAACAGTTTCGCTAGGCCAATGCAACGAAATGATGTCCAATCGATTGAAAAAGCCATAAATCAATGGATAAAATAACATTTTAAAAATTTTTATCATATAAAAATCATATATAAAATTCTATCTATGACTACAAAAAATTAAGAAAATCTAAAAATGAATGCTATCGATAACTTCTATTTTTTTTCAAATCAAAAGTGAGGTGATCTATGCATATTGTGTTTAGGAAGTACTATAGCAATTGCTTTCAATTTTTCAAACAAAGCTCACCATTTTGAAATAATCAAAATATATAATGTTGGTTCAATTATTGGATGGTTTTGTTGGTGGAGCTTGTAGAATCCAAAAACTTACCAACATGCTTTTAAAAGATGTCAAAGATTAGAGACAATGCTTCCAACACTAATACAAAAATATCCAGAATTTTTTTAATTACATCAGGCAGAGTGGATAAACAGTAAAACGTCACTTGTCACAAATCAAATTGCTTCAAAAATTCTGGGTGATAAGAATACTAAAACAGAAGTATTGTATCGACAGCTTCTATTGAAAAAAAAATTTTCAGATATGGCTTGTCTTACTATAAATAGGTGCGAAAATTATGTATTGATATTTATAACAATAATAGCGTAATTTTAAAATTATTTTAGAAAATGCTCGTACATTAAAGATTTTGTTTGATTAAAAGAAACTTCCTTGTATGTGCACTAATTTAGCTTTAAAACAAATGACAAACACGTGATATATCAATAAATTTAAAATTAGGGTAGGCCATGGTTTTGTAAATATGATTTTTATTATTAATAAATTAAAATATTTTCAATGCTACCAAATTTGATGTAGTTGTCACAACTTATCTTAACTATAAATTTATTTAATGCCCCAAAAGTTTTTTTTAGAATTAGCTTTTTAATGAATTTGTCATTGCAGTGCAATGAAACAAAATAATTAATAAATATAATTAAAAAACAATATAAGGTTTTCTGGTTAATATTTAATTTTATAAAATTCACTATCAACACTGTTGTCATCACCAAAATTATCTGTAATATTTTTTGCATTAAAATTAGACAACTTGGTATATATTTTTTTTAAAAGTGGTAAACTTCTAAAATAAATGAGATAATATATTTTGAGCTCTTTTAGCGCTTGTAAAAAAATTGATAACCTAATATTTTTAAATGATGTGATTAATGGGCATTGACAACTCTGATATCAAAATTATTTTTTTGTTGTTGTATCGGTGAGTAATAGGAATACCCAAATAGCTGGTAAACCCACTGCATTTCATAGCAACGAATTTCTTAGTTCACTCAATTTAGCTTTGCGTCATCTCGCTCGCAACACCGAGCTTAAGCTCTTCTGTTATTATCAACCTATAGTCACACTAATATCATCGTGAGGGGCAATATTAAATATAAGTATTAGTGAGTAACTGATTGAGTTGTTGCAGCTCTTTTAGGCATACAACTTGCACGAAGGGTTTTACATTTGCCAGGCGTCTGGTGACGGCTCACACATTATTTTTTTGTTGAACAAGCATTGAGTTATCTATTTAAAACAATAAGCTTAGTAATGCTTGTGATTTTAAGTTTTTTTTGCAATTCCACTTTATCTAAGTCAACTTTTAAATTTAAGGTTAAAGATAGATGACAACGACTGGTACGTAGTTTTGGACAATTAACCGTGTTTGACATTTTACTTACAGTTCATCAAGTTATTTGTTATATTTTATTGGTAGTACTTGTTGTTAATATTTTTTCACATACTACTTTGTATAAATGTTTTGTTGTAGGAACCTTTACAACACGTTGCTCTTACAATTGAGATTTTTTTTTTGTAAACTGAAAAAATTCTACAAATGTTGCAAACGGCGGAGGTAACTATAAGATAATAGGCGAGAGTAACTTTAATGCAAATTATTTAAATAGGTATTATTTTACAACTACCGCCGAAAAAAGTCCCTAATGTTGTCAGAAAACCTCAACAATAAATTTAAATTCATCTAAAAATTGTTAAAAATAGGTAATGTACCTACTTAATATTTATTATTCGCATGATTAAATTTTGCGTTAAACACTAAGTACTTTTTATATATCAACAATTTAGCTAAATTTATGTAAATAATAAGCAAGTTTGACATTTTATTGAGGTAACATTATAATTTAATTCAATCTAGTATTAGTAAAGGAACTAATAACAATAAAACGCTAATTATGCATTTGTAGTTTAGTTTTGTTGCCTCTAATTGGATTTTGGATTAAGAATACAATAATTATTTAATTCAAATTAAAAATTTAATTTTATCTCTAATGATGATTATAACTACCTAAAATCAAATTAATTTTAATCAATTTAATCAATCGATTAGTGTAAATTTGAATATGTATGTATATATAACTTTAAATGTCTTGTTTTTTTCTGATATTTTTCTCTTTTTTCTATAATTTTTACCTATATTTTATGCTTCTTTATATTTATTATGTCCTCTCTCGCTAGCATACTTTCTTTTACCTCTATGCATTCCCTTCATCATGTGCTCACTCTAATGTTTTTCTCTCTCTTTCACACATCCTGCATTATGCTTAATTATCTCCATTGTTGTCTCTTTTTTCATTTCCACATGGAAATCTTGCAATCACTTTCTTTTCTCTCTTATTTTTATTTTTTAGATAGCTTGGAAGTTTTTCAGTAATCAGTCTCTCATATTTTTCTACTTTCTCTAATTTCTCCCCTGTTTTCTTGTTTCTTTATGTTTCTTTTATTTCTCTATTATCTCGCTTCTCTTTTCCTCTCAATCTCTTTTGAGCAATGCACTTTCTTGGCCATCACAATTTCCAGATTTATCATCTATTGAACATGGGTGGTAGGTATATCATTCAAAAAGTTTTTTGTCGCTTTCAAAAACTTTTTCACTGATTTGGTCTGGTTTTACCGTACACAAAGTTCATTATTTCTCAGAATCATAATAATAATAATAATAACAATTATCGATTTCCTTAATTTATGTTTATAATAAAAACAACATTTTGAGCTATTTTACTAAATGAAAATGTGTCGTGTTTGATAAAAGCTTATCAGATTTTTCGCATGCATTGTAGTGCTGTAGGTCCAGTAATAAATGTATTTTCCTTTAAATAGCTGTAGAATAATGGTTTTATTTGCGCACACGTGTTATTAAATATAAATTACAAACCATCATGGTAGTAATTAGTGAAAATAATAATAAACTAATTACTTTAGATTATTTCAGTTACGATTGTCAAGCCGCTTAACAGATATAGTGATTAAAACAGTTACATATATATTTTTTTACGTTAATTGAAAATCAGCGAGTTCTTTTTTGATTGAACTTTTCTGCAACGTTTTGTTATCTCAATCAACCAGATAAACAAAATATCGCAAATATATACTTTTATATTCGTCGGTTTGCTCGAAGCAATAATTACTGCTGTCTGATGCTTCCTTGATTTAGCTATAATATTATATTGTTTTGCTACAAACAATCGGTTTTAAAAATTATATTGCAAAAATCACTAAATATTTTTAAAAAAGCGTTTTTTTCTAGACCAGATTCGAAGTTACATAATCATTAAATTTATTGCCGGAAAAGACAAGAAAAGTATAAGTTATGGTTTTTAAAGTTTGTTTTCAAATTTGCAGAAAAAAAAGACCTTCACTTTTTTTTTGTAGCGATGATATCAATAACTTTTTAACTAAAGCTTTAAATAAATATGATAAATGGTAAGATATTGAGTAAATCTTTTACATAGTTATTTTATTACATACTGTAATTCAAAGTTGTCTCAATAATGGGAGTAATAAGTGCATACTTTTTTTTATTACCAAATTGGTAAATGTACAAATCAGAAATTTGGCATATAGTCCAGTCATTTCAAAAATTTAGGACACAATTTTTGTTTTTTGCTTTTTTTTTCTTTGGGTCTTAATAAATATGAAAAATTGTAGAATTCAAACTTGTAGAGCATATTCAGACCTACAATTTCCTTTTTGAATTTTTTTATGTTGGACAAAAATTACGATCTCCAGCGCGCCGCAAAGTCGGTGAATCCACACTCAGCGTCGAGCGAGCTGCTCGCTCGGTTGTGTCTGGATGTCGAATCGAATGGGAAATTGTTCAGGAAATTGATGGGATAAAAAATAAGTACATAGAGCAACAAATTAAGGATCACACACTAGTAATTTATTAAACAAATAATTTGTTTGTGCAGTAAAAAAAATTATTTTTTTACAATACAAAATAAACAAAACAAAATAAACCGAAAGAAAAATATTTTTTTCTGCACTCGAGACACGAACGATGGACTTTTTTCATTTTTTTTTTCGCTTGGATGGTCCAGGCTGAAGATCTTCGTCCTCCGTAAACTCTTCGAGTTGTTGTGTCTGTTGAAACGTTCTGTTGAAAAGTCCATTGTTCGTGTCTCGAGTGCAGAAAAAAATATTTTTCTTTCGGTTTATTTTGTTTTGTTTATTATGTAAAAGTAAAAAAATTATTTTTTTCACTGCACAAACAAATTATTTGTTTAATAAATTACTAGTGTGTAATCCTTAATTTGTTGCTCTATGTACTTATTTTTTATCCCATCAATTTCCTGAACAATTTCCCATTCGATTCGACATCCAGACACAACCGAGCGAGCAGCTCGCTCGACGCTGAGTGTGGATTCACCGACTTTGCGGCGCGCTGGAGATCGTAATTTTTGTCCAACATAAAAAAATTCAAAAAGGAAATTGTAGGTCTGAATATGCTCTACAAGTTTGAATTCTACAATTTTTCATATTTATTAAGACCCAAAGAAAAAAAAAGCAAAAAACAAAAATTGTGTCCTAAATTTTTGAAATGACTGGACTATATGCCAAATTTCTGATTTGTACATTTACCAATTTGGTAATAAAAAAAAGTATGCACTTATTACTCCCATTATTGAGACAACTTTGAATTACAGTATGTAATAAAATAACTATGTAAAAGATTTACTCAATATCTTACCATTTATCATCTTTATTTAAAGCTTTAGTTAAAAAGTTATTGATATCATCGCTACAAAAAAAAAGTGAAGGTCTTTTTTTTCTGCAAATTTGAAAACAAACTTTAAAAACCATAACTTATACTTTTCTTGTCTTTTCCGGCAATAAATTTAATGATTATGTAACTTCGAATCTGGTCTAGAAAAAAACGCTTTTTTAAAAATATTTAGTGATTTTTGCAATATAATTTTTAAAACCGATTGTTTGTAGCAAAACAATATAATATTATAGCTAAATCAAGGAAGCATCAGACAGCAGTAATTATTGCTTCGAGCAAACCGACGAATATAAAAGTATATATTTGCGATATTTTGTTTATCTGGTTGATTGAGATAACAAAACGTTGCAGAAAAGTTCAATCAAAAAAGAACTCGCTGATTTTCAATTAACGTAAAAAAATATATATGTAACTGTTTTAATCACTATATCTGTTAAGCGGCTTGACAATCGTAACTGAAATAATCTAAAGTAATTAGTTTATTATTATTTTCACTAATTACTACCATGATGGTTTGTAATTTATATTTAATAACACGTGTGCGCAAATAAAACCATTATTCTACAGCTATTTAAAGGAAAATACATTTATTACTGGACCTACAGCACTACAATGCATGCGAAAAATCTGATAAGCTTTTATCAAACACGACACATTTTCATTTAGTAAAATAGCTCAAAATGTTGTTTTTATTATAAACATAAATTAAGGAAATCGATAATTGTTATTATTATTATTATTATGATTCTGAGAAATAATGAACTTTGTGTACGGTAAAACCAGACCAAATCAGTGAAAAAGTTTTTGAAAGCGACAAAAAACTTTTTGAATGATATACCTACCACCCATGTTCAATAGATGATAAATCTGGAAATTGTGATGGCCAAGAAAGTGCATTGCTCAAAAGAGATTGAGAGGAAAAGAGAAGCGAGATAATAGAGAAATAAAAGAAACATAAAGAAACAAGAAAACAGGGGAGAAATTAGAGAAAGTAGAAAAATATGAGAGACTGATTACTGAAAAACTTCCAAGCTATCTAAAAAATAAAAATAAGAGAGAAAAGAAAGTGATTGCAAGATTTCCATGTGGAAATGAAAAAAGAGACAACAATGGAGATAATTAAGCATAATGCAGGATGTGTGAAAGAGAGAGAAAAACATTAGAGTGAGCACATGATGAAGGGAATGCATAGAGGTAAAAGAAAGTATGCTAGCGAGAGAGGACATAATAAATATAAAGAAGCATAAAATATAGGTAAAAATTATAGAAAAAAGAGAAAAATATCAGAAAAAAACAAGACATTTAAAGTTATATATACATACATATTCAAATTTACACTAATCGATTGATTAAATTGATTAAAATTAATTTGATTTTAGGTAGTTATAATCATCATTAGAGATAAAATTAAATTTTTAATTTGAATTAAATAATTATTGTATTCTTAATCCAAAATCCAATTAGAGGCAACAAAACTAAACTACAAATGCATAATTAGCGTTTTATTGTTATTAGTTCCTTTACTAATACTAGATTGAATTAAATTATAATGTTACCTCAATAAAATGTCAAACTTGCTTATTATTTACATAAATTTAGCTAAATTGTTGATATATAAAAAGTACTTAGTGTTTAACGCAAAATTTAATCATGCGAATAATAAATATTAAGTAGGTACATTACCTATTTTTAACAATTTTTAGATGAATTTAAATTTATTGTTGAGGTTTTCTGACAACATTAGGGACTTTTTTCGGCGGTAGTTGTAAAATAATACCTATTTAAATAATTTGCATTAAAGTTACTCTCGCCTATTATCTTATAGTTACCTCCGCCGTTTGCAACATTTGTAGAATTTTTTCAGTTTACAAAAAAAAAATCTCAATTGTAAGAGCAACGTGTTGTAAAGGTTCCTACAACAAAACATTTATACAAAGTAGTATGTGAAAAAATATTAACAACAAGTACTACCAATAAAATATAACAAATAACTTGATGAACTGTAAGTAAAATGTCAAACACGGTTAATTGTCCAAAACTACGTACCAGTCGTTGTCATCTATCTTTAACCTTAAATTTAAAAGTTGACTTAGATAAAGTGGAATTGCAAAAAAAACTTAAAATCACAAGCATTACTAAGCTTATTGTTTTAAATAGATAACTCAATGCTTGTTCAACAAAAAAATAATGTGTGAGCCGTCACCAGACGCCTGGCAAATGTAAAACCCTTCGTGCAAGTTGTATGCCTAAAAGAGCTGCAACAACTCAATCAGTTACTCACTAATACTTATATTTAATATTGCCCCTCACGATGATATTAGTGTGACTATAGGTTGATAATAACAGAAGAGCTTAAGCTCGGTGTTGCGAGCGAGATGACGCAAAGCTAAATTGAGTGAACTAAGAAATTCGTTGCTATGAAATGCAGTGGGTTTACCAGCTATTTGGGTATTCCTATTACTCACCGATACAACAACAAAAAAATAATTTTGATATCAGAGTTGTCAATGCCCATTAATCACATCATTTAAAAATATTAGGTTATCAATTTTTTTACAAGCGCTAAAAGAGCTCAAAATATATTATCTCATTTATTTTAGAAGTTTACCACTTTTAAAAAAAATATATACCAAGTTGTCTAATTTTAATGCAAAAAATATTACAGATAATTTTGGTGATGACAACAGTGTTGATAGTGAATTTTATAAAATTAAATATTAACCAGAAAACCTTATATTGTTTTTTAATTATATTTATTAATTATTTTGTTTCATTGCACTGCA
Organism: Lagria hirta; assembly: GCA_947359425.1. Classification (NCBI taxonomy): domain Eukaryota; kingdom Metazoa; phylum Arthropoda; class Insecta; order Coleoptera; family Tenebrionidae; genus Lagria; species Lagria hirta. Next base: position 13,938,460 of record OX375794.1, read on the forward strand.
ATGACAAATTCATTAAAAAGCTAATTCTAAAAAAAACTTTTGGGGCATTAAATAAATTTATAGTTAAGATAAGTTGTGACAACTACATCAAATTTGGTAGCATTGAAAATATTTTAATTTATTAATAATAAAAATCATATTTACAAAACCATGGCCTACCCTAATTTTAAATTTATTGATATATCACGTGTTTGTCATTTGTTTTAAAGCTAAATTAGTGCACATACAAGGAAGTTTCTTTTAATCAAACAAAATCTTTAATGTACGAGCATTTTCTAAAATAATTTTAAAATTACGCTATTATTGTTATAAATATCAATACATAATTTTCGCACCTATTTATAGTAAGACAAGCCATATCTGAAAATTTTTTTTTCAATAGAAGCTGTCGATACAATACTTCTGTTTTAGTATTCTTATCACCCAGAATTTTTGAAGCAATTTGATTTGTGACAAGTGACGTTTTACTGTTTATCCACTCTGCCTGATGTAATTAAAAAAATTCTGGATATTTTTGTATTAGTGTTGGAAGCATTGTCTCTAATCTTTGACATCTTTTAAAAGCATGTTGGTAAGTTTTTGGATTCTACAAGCTCCACCAACAAAACCATCCAATAATTGAACCAACATTATATATTTTGATTATTTCAAAATGGTGAGCTTTGTTTGAAAAATTGAAAGCAATTGCTATAGTACTTCCTAAACACAATATGCATAGATCACCTCACTTTTGATTTGAAAAAAAATAGAAGTTATCGATAGCATTCATTTTTAGATTTTCTTAATTTTTTGTAGTCATAGATAGAATTTTATATATGATTTTTATATGATAAAAATTTTTAAAATGTTATTTTATCCATTGATTTATGGCTTTTTCAATCGATTGGACATCATTTCGTTGCATTGGCCTAGCGAAACTGTTAAGGCAGGATGAATATTAAAGTTTTATAAAATAAAATTTTTGATTGACTTTAATAATTTTTAAACTTTTCTATTTGGTCCTGGTCGCTTTACTGTTTTGAAAGATTATCTCTCTTTGACCTGGCCTGACCTGACCCGATGTAGAATAAGCCGGATGGATAGTGTTTTACTAAGTTCACATTTTATGAAGCTATGATGATCGCTAATGCAAGACAAGCTAGCGTTTTATCAAACCTACATTGCAACAAACATAACGGACCTTTTATATTGTTTGTTTATTTGTAATGTTCAATAAATATTTTTTGAACATATAAGTTTATTTTACATAGTAAGAATGAAATTTAATAGAAACCCGTTTTAGCCCTTTTATCCTGAAAATCCTACTCAAAGTTCACCTAGTTGCAAACAACTACTTGTACAGTGCGTTTTTTAGTACTAAAATATTCAGTACTTATAGTTGCAAAATGGGCCTTAGACAATAAAAAAAGTTTTGCTTGATATGATTGAATCACAGCCAAATAAGAATAAAACTGCTAAACTAAAATTATATTTAAAGATGAATTCCTTAATTGTCAGCTACACAATGTATAACAAAGAATTCTGTAGTTGGTGTTATCAATCATTTTTACAATTAAGATAATCAACAATTAACATATCTTTAGCTAATTTATTATTATTATTATTATTATTAATTTTAGCTTACAAAATGTTTTGGAGCTAAAAGTAGTTTTTATACTGAATCACTGTAATTTTATAATAAATTTTAGTTTAAATTTGAGAGAATGGTTGTGTATTCTTGTAGAACATTTTGTAAAAAAAATTAAATCAAAATGCAACAGGTAAGTATTTAGCTTCAATTCAATAACCGCTTGATTAATTGAAGACTTTGGTTTAAATTTTTTCTGATATGAATACAGCTTAAATACAGCATAAATACAAGACTAACAAACTACATCATTATCAGCGATCTACTACAACTCACCACTTTTGTGGCCGTCGTGAAGAAACCGCTTTGAACAAATTGAACATATTAGATTTGCCAAACATAAAACACATTCATGTACCTGTCAATAATACTTATCAAGTAACTCACCCGGGCTGGTCTCCGCAAAGCAATTTTCTGTTTCTATTATATAGAAACAGAAAATATTATATAGGTTTTGCTGTTTCTATTATATAGACCTAAAATAATTAAAGATAGATAGCTATTGGCTACAGTGTTTCCGGCGGGAAAAGCTGAAGGAATTGAAAGGTAAGATCACTGCAACATTTTATTGCTGGAATTGGGATAACACTGTACCAGTCTTGGCGGCAGCACTAAACCCAGTTTTTCTAACTCCCACGAAATCTGAGAAGCTAGATCTCAATTGAAAAACATTTGTTAATTGGCGTTGACAGAATAATAGAAGTAAGGACCGGCTCAAGCACAGAACAAGTTCTATCGTTTTCATTGTTAATCATTTTACATAAAGAGCAATAATAAACAATAACAATCGTGTTAATTTTGACACAAAATATTTTGCATGCTCTCTAATAAAAATAAGTATGCCAATACAACCATAGATGTATCTCCTTGCACAAAAATAACTAATATCTTACATAAAGCCTTACATATGCTCTGTCCTAAGATTAGAGGAAGTTGTCTCAGTACTGACAAACCTAGCTGCCATGACAAAATCAGTCACATTGTTAGGAGAGTGTAGGATTTGTCGCTAGGCTAGGTTACTAAAACAAAAAGGTTTAAACACCACATTTGCGCACAATAACAAGTTATATTTGTTTGACTGTAACGATAACTATCACTGATTAACAATATACAAATGCTACACTAGAGCTGATAATTTTAAGACCGCTTATGTATCCTGTTTTTTTTATCTGATTTGGCTTGGATTCACAACTAGGTAGTACCGTAGTTTTGTTCTTCAGCTAGGAGCTGAAGTGAAAAGTAAACTCTTACAACAAAAACGCGAAATTCTGCTTTGTTTTTTTCTGGCTTAAAATAATTTTTTTTTTAATTTTGTGTTTTTGAATTTGAATGTGTTATTTTATTAAGATTTATCGTACGAGCGGTAGAGTTTGACTCACTCAGTATATTCATGATTCCATATAAAATCACACATTCTCATGTACAACATATTTTTATAAAAATAACTAATTATTAATTAAAGTTAATATACAAAATCTTAAATACTAATTTTATGAAGATGTAAAAAAGCCACTAGATAAAGATGAAAATAACAATGGTGCCAGTGAAACAACTCACTTTTTTTAATTGTCTAGCAAAGCATTTTTTCAAAACACTTGCTATAAAGATAATAAAAATATGATACCCTATTATAAAAGGTTTAACCATAGAAGGCAGCTCCTAATTGTCATCTGCAGCCGAGCAGCCGGGCATAACAACGCTAATTAATTGATATTGTTGTATAGTAATTTTTAAATTTAGCTTTTTTGATCAAAAAGATAAAGAAAAATGAAATACGTAGCAGTCAAAATCCTCTTAATTTCCTTCTTTACACAAAGGCGGATTTTTTTTATAAATTAAAATTTACGTGAAAATAATTTTGATAACGTAATATTATCAAATAGTAATAAAGAACTCGATTTATTTTTACAATGTTACTTTTATACTTTTTCTTATGACATTGTAGATTGTGATTACACAAAAGTGGGCACTTAAATTCAAATAATAACTGAGTAAATCAGTACCAATGCCAATCAAGTTTATGCTCGATCAAAAAATCACTAAAATTTTTCTCAAAAAAATTATCAAATGCCAATTAGAATAAAGTTAATGAGCTTTTCAGCATTCTTGATATTAGAAATGTGTTCTCTGTGACATTTTAAATTAAAAAAGTTAATAAAAAAAATTCTGATTTTAATTTTTCTTGTTTTTATCATCTTGGCGTTGTTGTGAGCGTCGATTTGAAAAAAAAGAAACGTTATGTTGTAGTATTTGTACTGTAGAAAATAAAATGCAAAATTAATTTTTTTCAAATTATGGATAATGGTTTATTGCAAAAATGCTACACGATAGTTCACCTGATAATTATGTACAAAACGTTATGGTTAAAAAAAATTAATCTAACAAATTAATTATAATTTGGAACAAGCAAACTTATTTAAACGTTACAAAACTGTCAACATGTGAAAAAAAAATTGTGAATGTATTGAGAAACCAGTAATTCAGAGACGCATACGATATAAATTACAGATTTAACAATATTATTTTTGGAATTATTAACAGTTGAAAATCAACATTAGAAGATAGTAGCAAAATTTTTATTTGTATATTTAGTTAACAAAAGTATTAGTTTGCATCTGTCACACTACGTATCCAATCTACATAAGCATATGTTCTTGTGAATCCTGAAGGATCCGAGCTTTCACATCCATTTCCACTATGAAAACTGGCAATTCCAACGTGCATGAATAAATAGTTCATGCGAAGCAACAGTGGACTTCCAGTATCACCCTGTATGTAAAAAAAAATATTTAACCTAGTTTTGCGCCATAATATTAAATTATTCCTGATAATCAGATTACTATTGACGTAAAATTTATTTAAGCAAGGACTATAAAGATAAAAAATGTAATTTTTGTTGCTATGTAATACTTACTATACAGGTACCTTCATTGCTATTTCCGGCAGCGCACAGCATATGATCATTTATTTGATTGCCATAGGTTTTACGACAGTCTTCATTACTGATAGTTACTAAAGTCACTCCATTTAGGTTTTCTACAAGCTCACCTACGCCTTAAATATAAAAAATTATAAACACTTATCAACAAATTATTCATTTTTTACTATCGTCAACTTGACCCCATCCAATGCTGGTCACGGTGACTCCATCGTTAATGTCTGCCACTGGTAGATAATGAATTTCACGAATATAGTCTAAAAATGATTAATAAGGAAAATAAATTACAGAAAAATAATATTTAAAGATAAGAAAAACGGTGTTTAGTGCAGTTAAATGTTGATAATATTATGTTAAAGTGACATTTAGTAATAACATATTATTGTAATAATGGTGAGAAACTATAAAATAGTATGGTTGCTATATATACATACATCGTATAAATTGTTACTTCGACCAAATGAAACTTTCCACAATAAGAAGGTATTGTCAATTCAACTGTCTTTTAAACTGAATTATGTATGTATACCAAAAATTCAACAAATTAAAAGACTAAACAATCAAACGTTTAACCAACATCAAAGAAAAACAAAATGTATACAAATCTGACTCAAAAGCTATCTGCAACTAGCGTAACTAACTAATTTGAAAACGTATTAACTAAAGTCTTCTAGTTTAGTAATCTAGATTGTCTTTTCTTTAACATTCCGTCAATCAAAGTGCTGTTGCGTCGTTTTTTCTTGAGTCTCCGAATGTTTTTTGTCTCGGACAAAATCTGGTCAATTCGATTCAAATGTTCCTAGTTTAGCATCTATTTGAAAATGTTTTCTATATTTACTACTCTACTTGTCTACTACTGTTTTCCCGACCATTCTACGCATGCTTTTAATTTCTTTTGTTTTTACTATCTAATTCTTTAGTCATGTAAAAGTCGTGTTTAAGCCAGTTTTTTCTTTGTACGTATTGTATTGCCCAACAGTATACATCAACATGTAACAAAACAAATATTAAAAACAACTGAGATGACAATTACGAATATCTGCCTAATAATTGTTATCACTGCGACACATTAGTTTTTAACAGTCTGTTAGGGTGTGGAGCTGGTATTATAAAGATTTTGTTTAAAAGTATGTTGAATGTTAGAAAGTGAAAATTGATTTAGAAGAGGAGTTTTGAACAATTATATTTGTTATGAATATGAATAAGTTTATGAATAAAGATTCAAGATTTTTCTCTTGGTCTTTAATGTTTCAAACTGATGTTGTATCAATAAAAAGTTGTAGTCTATGTGTCTTGCCGGATAGGTTCCATCTTTTATAAACAGCTACATATCTGTTTAATAGGCAACTTAAATTTTGCTAAAATTGACCAATGTTTGTAAAATAAATTCTAGAAATTTAAAACCTGTAGTGGAAAGGTTTCTGATATGCTAATTAAAAGTTGGCTGAGAAACGAATAAAAGACGAACTAAATCACATTTTGAGAAAAAATGTAGTCGTGTATTATAAACTCTTTGTTTAGCAATTAACAATCAAACTCTTGGTGTCAAAGTCCACCATTGCTAAACAACTTCATCGTATTGAAAAGCAAAAAAAAGACTCAACCAATTTTAGGAGAAAATACGGCTGAACAGAAGCAACGACATTAATTACACCACAGTTGCTCTTGATGAACGATTTTGGTGACGAAATTGAATCTTTTTCTAAAACTCAGACTGTACAAATCAACTGCCGCAGATTATTGTGAACAATTGGGCCTAGTTCAACAATTTCTGCGTCTCAACTATGAGCCGAAAAAAGGTAGTGTTTTTGCCAGATAACGCAAAACTGCTGATGTTAATATTGTATATATAAAGTTAACGTATTTAAAGATCATAGTTGATTTTGTTCCTCAAAAAAAATAATAAGTGATACGTTTGTGACCACTATAAAGAAATTTAGATTGATTTTATTTTATCTACACTAATATACATTTGTATGTTTGTAATGAATAGGCTGAAAAAATACTGGGCCGATTTAAAAAATTCTTTTACCAATAGAATGCTACATTCTTTCTATTTGACATAGGCTACATTTTATTTTGAAAAAATAAAATTAGGGATTAGGGATCCTTGGTAAAATTTGAACAATGTAACCGAAGGTGTAGAAAAATGAGTCTTAAAATGTCTTTTGTCGAATGCGCTGCCGAAACTATTAGCGATAGAACAAAATAATGTACAACAATATTGAAGAACATCATAATGTTTACAAAAAACTCCGCGGTAGCATATGTCCAACTATTGTAGTTATGTCACTACAAGAACTTTTTTCATTTTAAACATTAATGAAAATGCTAACCAAATTCAAACCATGCTATTTATGTGTTTATATTAATCCTTATCCAAATAAATTATTTTATGGTCAAGACTATTTAACTACCTATAAAATAGTTTTTAAATAATTTAAATTGGACTTTCCATTCAAAAGATATTACGAATTAAAAAATTCAAACAGTAAACAAAACCGCCATAGCGCCCTGGCCGTTGTTTGCGATGCAGTCTGAAAAGCGCGCCGGGCATCGCGGCGGGCGGGGAGGAGAGGGCACTGGGTGGGCAATATTTAATAAAATTAGTAAAGTCCTTCTCGGGTATGACGAGACCAGGGAAATAGGTATTCATTTTTATATGAAGGATATTATAGATTCCAGTTCAAATTGAATAGGTACGCATACATAAGATAGGTCAGCTATACAAAATAAAGTAGTGCATCAAATGTACGCTAAGGCGGTACGAAGTTCGCCGGGTCAGCTAGTAGAATATAATTGTTTACAAAATAATGTTACACAAATATAATTATTATATTAAAATATATTAATAATTATTATTATTAGAATACTATGGATACAAGGTGAGAGTATGAGGCAAAAAATAATAAAAATAAAAACTATAATGTTTCGACTGGATTTTGTTGTAGAAAAAAAGTATCATTTCTTTGAACTTTTTCAAATAGAAAATATGAATACAAATTTTCCAAGTAGAACAAAACAGAAATAACAAATAGCGTTTAATTTTGTGCAAGTGTTCTTGCACCTTGTTTGTGTATGGTGGTAATAAATGATAAGATAAATCGTTGTTTTGCACTTTTCTTTAATTTGCCAATAAATAATGATAATAAACATGAATAATTGAAAGGAGAAGAAAAATGGTGGTCTTAGGTCTTATCTTGTATGTGCTCAATGATTGAAATGAAGAATGAAAAAAAGAGAAACAAATCTAATAACAATAAAATGAAGAAAAAGTAAAGGGTTGGCATTTAAACGATATTATTTTTAAACTTTACGAAAAAAAACTTGAAATATTGTATTTTCAACTAAAAAAAGAACTAAAAAAGTACTTTAGTTTTTATTGACATTTTATATAAGTAAGTTTCTCTGGCGTACGCTGTAGATTAAATATTAAAATTTGTTAGCGTCATCCTAATTTTAACATCTTTTTCCGGCCTTCAGGGCAACACTATTTAGTAGTTTAAATAGAATAACGCTATAAATGAATAAAAAAAAACTAATTATGTCTATGTTTACTTAGTCTATGGCTCTATCCACCGTCAAGTTCACGTCTTGCCTCACCAGATTATTATTTGTTCCGCTGAACACTTCCTTAGAAGACCACAATTTGAAGTTATCGACGATATTATCGCTGCTAGCTATGAGTTTTGGCGTCTTTCATCGACGTGGAATTAAATTTTTGAACAAAAATGATGAAAGTTATTGACAATAAGACCGAACATTCAGTTTAATTGATGTTCAATCTTTTTTTCAATAAATAATTATTTTTTTAAACTTAATAATATTTTTTTTTAAATTGGCTTAAAACTTTCTGAACATCCTTAGCAAAAAAAATTAATACAAATAGTAAACAGATATGAATGTAGAGAACTTAGAATAGAAAGTTGAAATTAGTTTAAGAGGAAACATAGTGACAATTAAAAAGCCATCTATGACAACTAAAACTGTTTAGTTTACTTGTTTGCAATTAGTAGTATAATAAAAAACCAGCTTTATGAAGGTTGATTTGGCGCACTAGAGTCTAGAGTAGAACACAAGCCGCAAGTTACAAAAGTTGTTTTAGGCTATTTTTTCGTCTTTTTTTATTTTATGTAAAAAACATTAAATTTTTACACGCTGGAAAATTTTGTTGCTTGCGGTTGGTAACAGGAACAAGCTAATTTATTATATAATAAAAATCAGAACCATGTCAGAAATTAAAAAATTGACAAAAAAGAACAAAATGCAAACAATTTTAGAAAATGCCTTTTTGGAGTATTTTAAAGTGCAGCGATAAAAGGACAAACCTTGTAGACAATTAGTATTAATGTTAGACTCAATGTTTTTTCTGCTAGAAGAAGATATTCTGCTTGTATTATGTCATGCTCTGAAGCCAAAAAGATAAAACTTTAATAAGTGTATTTCTTATTTAAGCGTTTTAAAACACATTGCACAACAATATTATCAACAAGTATAAACGTAGCAAATTCTCTTTAACAAACCAATTTTGCTTTTTTAAAACCACTTTGTCATCTAGATCGAACCACTTTTCAAAATACTTTTGGCTCAAAACAAATAGGTCTATTTTTTGAAAGATGTAAAGGTAATAATCCGGTAGTGAAAAAACTAAAAATTAATGATATTGACATTGACATTTGACGTGACTATTATTTTGACAGTTATGTATACCAATCTTTAAGAACATACCACTCACTAGTGATTTTATAGACATCTATAAAAGACTCTAAATTAAAAACATTAATAAGCTTATTAAAGACTCAAATTCGGAGAATACATTACTAGTCCGGTCAATTTAGACAATTGAAATAAAGAAAATTCTGACAGAGCCAAATCTACGTAGAGACCTTAGGTTTACCACAAGGAATGACGTATTAAAAGTCCCAATCAGTCCCATGTGCGCTAAGGGACTTATTTGGGGCCCAAAGTCAAAATTTTAGGTTTTTTAGATTTTTCTCAAAACGGTAAATTTTATCAAAAAAGTACTTGAAAGCAAACTTGTAGATCTTAAAATTTTCTATAAAAATGATTTTCGTGATTTTTTTTCTAAGACCTTCTATTTCCCAGATATTGCGCTTGTAAGAATCACGTTTTACATAGTATGCATACATATGCCACGTACCGAAATTTAACATTTGTAAAAAATACACAAAACAAAAAACAAGTACAACTATCTTGTCTTCCTCCAACATCGGCATTAGCTACTCAACATTTGTTTCGAGTATACTATCAAGTTCAGACATGGCAAGGCAATGAACGAACCTTTCAAGGTTCGTTCATTGCCTCAGTCTTCAGACTGAGGTTGGAAATTGATAAATAATACTTTGGAACCGATTCGAACTTTACTGCCCCCTGCTCCAGAAAAACTTCTTAACACTATTTTTTGAAATTGCAAGAAAAGTTGTAGTACCAAATGTGGCTGTAAAAAAGTAGAGTTGCAGTGTCTCCAGCGTGTACCAATTGCCAAGGTGACTCTTGCTCAAATGTTTAATTAAATACAAGAGAGGAACATTCATGTGATTTTGATAAAGAGACAACTGATTCATCTTTAATTGAACAATTTCTAAGCATTCATTAACAGGAAAAAGAAGAAGAAGAACAAGAAGAATTTGAAGAAAACATGATTGTTGAAGTTTGAATATGAAGAGTATGAGTCAGATTAAAGTAATAAAAAAAAGTTAGAACGACAGTTAAATTCAGTAAGCCATATCAATAATCTTCATACTATTAAATAATTATTGTTCTTGAATATAACGTCATAAATGTTTGTGGAATAGGCCTAACCGAGATACCATTTTAAAAAAAAACGCGCCGAGTACACTACCTCACAGGTGGTGTGGAAATGTGTGCATATTATGTGGAACGTGATTCTTACAGGCGCAATATCTGGGAAATATTGGGTCTTAGAAAAAAGAAGAAATTATAAAAACTATTTTTATAGAGAATTTTAAGATCTACAACTTTGCTCTAAAGTACTTTTTGATAAAACTTACCGTTTTTGAGAAAAATCTAAAAAATCTAAAATTTTGACCTTGGGCCTCGAATAAGTCCCTAAGCGCACATGGGACTGATTGGGACATTTGATACTTTATTCCTTGTGGTAAACCTAAGATCTCTACGAAGATATGACTTTGTCAGAATTTTTTTTATTTGATCACTACTTTTATGTCTAAATTGACCGGACTATACTTACTAAATAAACGTAATTAAATAAAAAAAAATTAAGAATTTTAACTTTACCGGTATATTCTATTGGCATTCGAAGTTTTATAAGTCCTACGTCATTGTCAAGAGTATTTGGATTATAATCTGGATGGATGAACCATTCATCGGCTGCCACTGTAACACGATTGGAATCTGCACCTTCTAAGAGATGTGAGCCTAAATGAATAACAAAGTTAACAGCACTAAAAACCAATTATATTATATTGGAAAATAATGTTTATAAAAAATACTTTAAAACGCATTGTCCGGCGGTTAGAACCCATTGTCGACTGATCAGAGTACCTCCACAAAAGTGGGTGCCATCCGTAGTATTCAGATAAATTGCAGCCGAAAATGGGAATTCTCCAGCAAATGCAGCCTCTCCTCCAACAATTCGACTTTGAATTTTAGCCTGGTGGTTTTTAAAAATTTTATGCATTTTTATCATCTTATTAAAAAATAAAAATTACCTCTGTTTTTGATCTAGCCAGAAGAGCCAAGAAAAATACTAGAAGAAAAGAAAAACGTTGCATTGTTTTTTGGTGGTTGTTTTTGACTCTAGAGTCCTATACAAAATGTTTTTAAAATTAAATTTATAAGTTTATCGTTTTGTTACTATGATATAATAATAAAGATTATTTTTGTCAGATCAATTTATTGTGTTTTTATCACTTTATAGTGTTTTTTTTAATAAAAAGTTGCCAAAACTTGTTAATTTATCTAAAACGAGATGTGAAAGATTTATTGTTGACTGTAATAGTATTTTACGTTATTAAAATTACTAAAACAATCGCGCTTTTGGCTATAAATACTCATATCTAGCAACATTGTCAGCCAGATATGATTCCATTTTGATATTGCAGTACATCGGATAAAGTCACTTAAAATAAATGAAAGACTATAATTGTTGTTTATTTATTATTGAGTAATGAAACATAATCTAAATATTTCTTAAAAATCCAAAACAATAATCAAAAGTTTGACTAAAGAAAGAGTTAAAAAAGTCTACAACCATTCCATGATTCTAACAATTGACTAAAATGTGATAAAATCATGTGAACGGATTGCTGAAGTTATTCTTATGTGAAAACTTAGGTGTTACTTATTACGAAACAGTGTTTGTAACATAATAATTATATTGTACGTAATGTAAAATTTAATAATATAGGAGTAGAAAAAATTGGTATTTAACTATACTTTTCTTCAGCTCCATTCTTATGTTTTTACATTCTAATAGAACTGTGTACATGTTTGTAATCTTTAGATTTTTATATTTGTTTAATTTGATTAATGTTTTATATAAAAAATTTCTGCTTTAGTCAGACCTGTTAATAGGTAATAAATAACAAATTTTATATTAGCGAAATTGAATATGTGTTTTTCATTATTAGATTTTTTTTATTAGTTGACAAATTCCACATAAAAATTGTTTTTTTTTAATTGATTTGATCAAATTAAAAAAAGGCATAAGTCAAAGCGCTTGTTATTCAACAATTTTTTAGTATTTTTTTAAAACTTAAACCAACTGTTATAGTTTGGCTAAACATTTTGTGCGCTGCGCATGTGGCTTTATTGCTACTTAACCTTCATTAATCTTTATGAGAGTTTATTGCAAGGTTTCGTGTCTATGCAGAATTTTAAAAATACTTTGTCAGGGCTGTTTTCAGGTTGCTTCTACTTTCTTCGCCTGCTTGTTACTAAATATGTATAACCATTAAATAGCAATTATTTATCTAGGTACAGATTTAATTATTATTGGATAATATAGAAACTATGTAGGTGGTGAGTATAAAAATATTAGTAATTTTTATCTAATTTGCATAGATATTAGAATCACTTTTACTATCATTATTAACTTGAATGATTAGTTCTGGTACCATTTTCAAAGAATAGAACTGTTCTTGTTCAATTATGTAACTAACATAGTTTTTTCAACTTGACGATAAAATTTAGTGCGACTAAAATTTCCATTACGGTCCATGCTAACCAGAACCACAGACGAATCTGTTGGCTACCAGCTTCATGCAAATTGGAGGTTGGCCTGTTGTAGAGTATTTAAGAAAGCAAAGTTGTAATCGCACTTGAAATTTAGCTAAATTATACTGCTATATCAAAAAGTCTAGAATAGTAAATTGAGTAAAATTGTCTATAACTGAACATGACAATAAATATAGTTTTGTAAATTTATTATTTCTAATAAATTAATTCAAATATTTTTATAGGTAAATAATCTTCTAATAAGAATACATATAACCACTAAGTAGTTGAGTAAGTTTAAGTAAAATGAACATACATTATATAAAAAGCCAACATCTTAGTAAGATTGGTCTTTAACAAGTAGCTTTGTCAGAATCTCGTAGAAAAATTTTACAGCAAAATAAGTAGTACAATCTTGTGGCTAAACTATGTGAAAAGTGAAAGATGTACATTGTAAAATTAATTAAATTATGTTTTGTACATTTTTAGCATTGAAAGTGTAATGTTAAAAGCGATCTACAGTTGTAATTAACATTTGCAATAATATCATTAATGTGTAAGAAAAAGAAATATATAGAACAATACATCTTCTATATTTAGGCCCAGATATACAGAAGACTCTAAATAATCTAAATGCCATAAGCTAAAAAAAATAAACAAAAATAAGCTTTGGAAAAAAAACCGTTTTCAAAACATTGTTTATATTAAAACCATAAACCAAATTTTTTTTCTTATCACATTGGAGAAAATAGATATAAGCAATATATAAATTTATTCTTAATTTAATATTTACAGTAGTTTTAGTCGGTTAGTTATTTTGTGTTTACCATATTATAGAGATTTCATGCGTTCATAATAACGCTGTCATTTATAAATAAAGGCAATTATCATTTTTTCTCAGTTACTCTTATTCGAGTATTGGGAATGCTATTACCATGTAAATTTATGCCACCTATATAGTTTTTGTAGGTTGTTACAATGTTTTTTTGTTCTACATAAACGCTCTTCTTTTTTTTTTCTGGTATACCTTTTGTTATCACGCAATGATTCAGTGTTGAACTGGTTACTAATGGCCATCACAACAGAGTTATCGTTCCATCTTTCCAAGAAAAGTTTTGTTTGTTTATCATAAGCAGAATCATGTGTTTCGTTGCGTTTATTTTAAAATCAATTTTAAAGACATTTACTTGTTCTGTTTTCTCTAATTGTTGAAGTAGCATAAAACTCCGGTTTGGAAAGCGCATTATAAAGTTTAGAAGAGGAGAATAAATAATAATTTTGCACTATTGATAACAAATTAAAAACTACTTGTCTATCTAATCTTAATGTATATTTTTCTTTACTGGCTCCTGCATACAGCAAAAATTTGTAAAGTACCCATCGAAAAGCACAAACACCACAATATGAATCTAAATCGAAGAGGTTTGCTATAACATGAAACCATTTGTTCATCTATTGACAAACTAAAAGATAATACTTCAAAGTGAAGATTTCGTTGATTTATGATATCAAAAAAAGCAAAGCTTACAAAATTTGTCGTTTTTATCTAATTTACTGTTGTCCAATAAATGTAATTTTTTTGTAACAATATCTAAACTCTTATCTTTTTTGGTAGACCAAAACAACTGCGTTTGAGGTAAAGTGAGATATCCTTAAATAACAAGTCTTCTAGTAAACTGTAATAGATCGATGGGATCAAATATAAAATCATGGCGATTGATATCTTGTGCATATTTTGATGAAAATGCAACCATAACATCCAAGAATTCAAAGTCAAAAAATTTAGAAAACAGTTCTAGCGGCGTGTAACATCCAGCTGATTTTTTAGTTGCTCAATGTAGACATTTTGGTTGGAAACCGGTTGAGAATGTAGCATATTATTTTTCTTTATCTACACAGAAATTTTGTTATTTTCGCCAGTTTCACAATCAAATACTCCGGCAATATCAGCAGTCAATGTTCATCAGTGAGTTTGTCAACATCAGGAGGAATATAAATTTTAAACTGCACAACCACAATTTTGTGATATTTTCTGAGTAGCTTTTCTACAATAGTTTCGATTCCTTTTTGAGTAAACCATCGTTTTATTTTTTTTTACTATTTCAGAAAATACATTTTGCACATCTGCACAACACAAAAATATGTGCTAAAATAAACAGTAGAAGTGTAAATGTATGCCTACAACACGTCTAATCTTGTAAAAACTTTTGACTCATATGCTATCTATCAATGGTACGTTTTTGCATCACCTTAATTTCTAGCAAAACTATTAAAATTGTTTTTTTCAGGTAAAAACGGCTTAACCTAAAGTTGACTTGTATTATCTAATTTTTGATAAATTTAGATTAAATATCTTTTTAGATAAACTAAAAGTTTTTGAATACAAATTTAATTATTTGTGTTTCAACTCTTTAAGAATAAAATCTGAATAATAAAATTATATGTTTCCGTTTTAAAACAAGTGAAAAAAATAAAATTTAACAAAAAATGTAGTTTTTCGTCTTAACGTTTGCAACGTTGCGTTGTAAATGCAACGCAAATACCAACTTGCGAAAATTCTTAACTCTGCGAAAGAGCTATTTTGATTTCACAAAAGATTAAACAGCAACAAAAATCGCAGAAATTTTGAGCTTTGTTTCTAGGGATAATGTAGAGTATATCTCCATTACCAGAATTATAGAAGATGAAAAATCTACTAACAACCTAGCAGAATTTTTAGAATCCCTCAGTGCTGCTGAACCTAATAATGCTTCCTGCCGTACTTGTATCCTGGTACTGTTGCAAAATATTGCAACAGTACCAGATTAAAAAGTTCAAAATTTTAACAAGGTGCGAAATAGGTGGTAGTGTTTTATTTTTTTTGGATTTTTTCTATTGCAAACAATTTTCTATGTAGGTGTAGTATTAGCTGTTTTTCGCACGGCTAGCGTTATACGTGTTAGTAATCTTAGCAGCCTGTATGCTTTTATTTCCGAGGATAGAAGTCTAAGATATATCTAAAAAATGCTGGTCAAAGTCAATATTTCACGCAACACAGTCAGGGGCACAGTTAGTACAAAGCTATAACTACAGTATGTTTTCAGAAAAAAAAATTTTTGTTAAGTAAATTAACAATTACTAAAAATCTATATATATAAAAAAAAGTCGTGTTAGTTACACTATTTATAACTCAAGAACGGCTTTATCGATATGGCTGAAAATTAGTGAGAAGGTAGCCTAGAGCCAGGAGACGGACATAGAATACTTTTTATTCCGGAAACCACCTTCTAAAAGAGGGGTAAAAGCCAAAATTGGAATTTGCCAAAGGCTCGGCAAATTACCGTTTATGACGTGGACGCTAGACATCCAGGACCATTTTTTCAAATTAAACAAAGAAGATTCTAGGTACGTTTAGCAACCTGATGTTTAAAAAGAGCATAAACAATTACCTATTTTTATTAAACATTTGCTGTAAATATCAATATTTTTATAAGATGTATAATTAAATTAGAAGGGCATGTAACGAACATATTATTTATTAATAAACAGAACATTTATTTTCAACACTATTCTAATCAGGTAGCAGCTTTCTTTGTTTTCTTAATTGCCGATGTACTTCCCGCCGATTTCACTTTTCTGAAATGTTTATTTTCGTTTATTTGATTGAGGTAATTTATTCTAATAAGTGTTTTTTGTTTCACGTAGGCTGTAACAATGTTCAAGCTAAAATCTTTCACTTTTTCATAAATTTTAGCGGATAATTTTTTAACAACGTTTTACTCCAAATTTATTTTGTCTTTATGATATATTTTTAAGTAATAGTCGTGTTTAAGGATAGCTTGGAATAAGTCATCAAACGGTTCAATTAAACCACCGTAAGAAATTTGACGCAACCGCGAAGAAGCGTTTACATTAAAATTTATTTGACGTGGCTCAAGAAATTTTCCCAAACTTGGATTTTTTGCAATACATTTTTTTGCAATAAATCAATAAATCGATTCACTCCTTCACCATGGACCAAAGTCAGACTGTGCGTTTTCATGTTAATGGTCTTGCATGAGACCACTTCCCATTTACCAACTTTGGGTGAAAGTTTGTATGGAAAATTACAAACTGATGACTGGATTTGAATGAAAAGAATAGAATACTTTTTATTAAAAAAGGAATGAAAAAGGGAATAGGGATAAAAAATGACAAGTATCAATATTAGAATGATTTTCAAAGATTTTGGTTTGTTTATTTTAAAAATAATATCTATGTTTAGGCGGAAAAAAGTTTGCCGGGCCAGCTAGTTTTGAATAAAAACAAAATTATTGTAATGAAAGTTTTCTAAATTTTTATTTTGGTGCAAAATTGTTTAGTACATATTGCGTTGAAAAACAAATAACAAAGAATGTGAGTATAAATAAAATAAACACGTAAAAGTTTAAATGATCTACACAATGCCTGTAACATTTCTAATCCAGCTGACATAACCAAAAGTTTTGGTGTATCCGGATGGATCCGTAGATTCACACCCATTAAAGCTCAAAAAGCTAGAAATTCCAACATGTTCGGCGTGGCGGTCGTTGAGCACATAACGAACAAGAGGTCCACCACTATCACCCTATAATATACATTTTAGGAATTAATATTTATTCCTTTTTTTAATTATTAGATTCTAATTATTCAAGTCTTCCTATAATTATTTTAAGTATTGTATTATATTATTTGTATTAGAGGCGAAAACAGGATGTCAGTTAAAACCTATTAGTTTAGTCTTATTGTTAGCCTGATTTATTAGGATCATCTCTCATCTGCTGGACATAACGCTTTCCGGTCACCCACTTGTCATATAATTAATGGGTTACACATTTTACCAAATTATACAATTTTCCGGTCCGATGGTTTCCATAAATTTGCATCCCCACATTTTCACCCTAGATTGATAGAACTTTATAAAAATGGACTGGAATAGAATTGCGGCCAGAACAAAGTCAATTGTCAAATAGATCAGACCTAGTTTTGTCACTTTGTTTATTAATTGTTCAAACTTACTGTTTGCCTTTATAAAGTATTATTTTTATTCAATAATGTGTTAAGTTAAAGCAAGTGTTTAAATTCTGTGATTAAGTTCATTGAAGAAATCACCAAAAAAAACACAAAACATAAAATATATTATTATATCATATTTTTTGCTAAAATTGCAGTTTTACTTACGATACAAGTTCCTTCATTATACGTTCCTACAGCACAAAACATATTGCTACCAATTTGATCTCCGTATGTGTACTTGCAATCATCAGTAGTTAAAGTCACCACTTTCACATGATTTAAATGATCTACAGGTCCTGGATTGTCTACAAAAATTATATAAAAAGTGTCTTAAGTCAAAGTTCATCTTTACAATCATCTACTTGTCCCCATCCAATTGCAGTTACTTCAGCGTCAGGTTGAAGATCAGTATTTGGTAGAAAAATTGTAGAAATGTAATCTAAATAAATAAACAAAATTATGATACAAATACTAACACAAATTTTACCGCTTAAAAGCACAGGTTCATCTAAATAAATAAGCCCAACATCATTCTCCAAAGTCATAAAATCATAATCGGGATGTAGTACTGAAGTGTTAGCTACAACTGTAATCCGATTAAAATCGGATTGAGCCAAAGTATGAGATCCTAATTGAATTTGAAAGCGAACGCCTCTAAATTTAATAAATAATTATTGACTTTTTGTTGCATAGTCACACCTACCCATTCACACATTGACCAGCAGTTAAAATCCATTGATTACTAATTAGAGCACCACCACAAAAGTACCTTCCATTGCTGGTGGTTGTGTAAATAGCAGCCGTGAAAGGAAACTGCCCTGCTCTTGCAGCATCTCCACCAATGATTCTGCTGCTTATCTATAATTATCACAAAATTAATAAACTGCAATATTGCTGAAAAGTTTATCTACCTCAGCAGAAGCAATATTCCAGGTTAAAAATACTATCAAATAGAGCAACATTTCTACAAATATTAAAAAAAAATTTAATATAAATCTATAGGTTATCTTATCAAAACAATTGCGGGATTGTTATTTGAAAAGATTAAATGTTTTCTTACATCCGGTATCAAATTGATATTAGAGCAATTGCCACATAATTGGCTTCTGGAGTGGTTTTATTAGTTGATATCGGTAATTTAAAGAACATTAAAATGGATTATCCCAATAAAACAACTAAAACATTTTTATATTGTACTTATAATTGAAAACTTAATAAAGTTGTAATTGGGTATAACCAATGAGATCGTTATAGTCTAATAAGAAATGATCAATAGTTTGTTATCTTTTTTTATTTTGTAGATCAGTTAACTTTTGTTTTTTGGGCTTAAGCATGTTTAAGTAAACCTCTTGCCTAACCAGTTTTGCAAACGCTTTATCTTCAAGCGTATTTTTGTTTATTTATTTCCAACTGTGGTGTCGTTTGTCAACAAAATATGATTTACGCTTTTACTGTTACGATACTTTCAAGAGCAATCTAATTGCCGCTAGCCCACCAATATCTTCGCTCCAGCTCTAGCTATAGAGTTAAAATAAATTTATTTTTGAGGCTTTTTCAATCTTTTAATAAATTATAGAGAGTATTGCGTGACACAATGATCCTTAATCATAAAATAAAATAAAGAGTGAAACAATCCAATACTTTACCCGATTTGATTTTGTTTTTATATCTTCTTTTAAAAATTCAAATCTATGTATTTTTCTGCCATAGCAAAATTTCATTTATCGATGTTTGGTCAAACTAATTGTAATATCAGAAATTTCTATTAACTGTTGAGAGAATCTATTTTAATCAGATTTGTAATATTATTATTACATGATAATGATATACAAAAATTACGGATTTATACAAACTAAAATAAATAAAAAGTTACACCCAATGCAATTAAAGGTGCCAACGTTTCCATAATGCTGAAGCCATTCCCACATTGAATTGCGAAACTAAGTTTAAAAAATTTTTAGAAACGACGTTTTTTTGTTGCCTATTGTCAACTTATTACTTATTTTAATCATAACAAACAATTGCTTTGTCACACCACGTTCTCAGTTCCCTCACAGCAAATACTAGAAGTAAATAACCACTAATGTTTTTGTATATTTCGAATTTGTTTGTCGGAGCTGTGGCAGTAACTTTTTGAGCAAAGTTCAATAAAGAATATAAATGCGAAAGAGTTAAAGCGTCTGCACAAGCTACACCCAAATCAAATACAAAACGTGAGAGCAAGGAATTAACCATCTATCTATTATGTTGTCGATATTTCCACACAATCCTGCGAGTTTCAAAATTGCAGCTATTTTAGATAATAATAATATTATATAATATAATATAATATAATATAATATAATATAATATAATATAATATAATATAATATAATATAATATAATATAATATAATATAATATAATATAATATAATATAATATAATATAATATAATATAATATAATATAATATAATATAATATAATATAATATAATATAATATAATATAATATAATATAATATAATATAATATAATATAATATAATATAATATAATATTATATTTAGTCTCATTCCTGCTTTATCAAAAGTGATGAAAAAAGTCATATACATTCAAATGTATGCTTACGTTAGTGAGCACCATATTCTTCCAGCAATGCAATCTGGGTTTAGGAGAGGCTTTAGCACAACTATAACGCTGCTCAATTTGGTAGATGATACTGTCACCGCTAGAGATAAGGACTTGAATGTTGCTTTGATTTTGCTTGATTTTTCAAAAACATTTGACACAATTGACCACAAGCTTTTATGCGCTAAACTTAACTATTTGGGGTGGGACGCGACGGCACTTGGTTTATTCAAATGTTACCTGAGCACTCGCTCACAAATTGTAACTTATAACAACCGGTTATCCTACGCGGGGCCAGTTACATCCGGAGTACCTCAAGGCTCTATATTAGGCCCTCTTCTATATCTCTTGTACACTTTTGACTTTAATACTTGCCTAAGATCTTCTTTGTTCAATGGTTTTGCTGATGATACTCAACTTATGTATAAGTTCACTGCGGAGAAAACTACTGTAGCCAATGATAAACTCAATGAAGACTTACAATCTGTTCAAAATTATTGTGACTTGCATAACTTACGGCTAAATCCCGCCAAGTGCTCTTATATGATTTTTTCTTCAAAACGCTCCATTACCATGGGTACATCTACACTTAATCTGCTAGTAGTCGTATTTGACAATGATCTACGTTTTGCATCTCATGTTACGGCACTCATAAAAAAATGCTACACGGCTCTCCGTTTGCTTTATCAAAGTTATCATATTTTGAATTTTAAGATTAGAAAAAAAATGTGTTAGAGTTTAATTATCTCACGTGTGGCTTATGGTCTTTCTGTTTACTTCCCGTGTTTAAATTGTGTTAATAAAACACGTCTCCAAAAAATACAAAATTATTGCTGTAGATATATTTTTAAATTGCGCAAATATGATCTTGTATCATCCAAAATCCAGCAATTAGAATGACTCAAATTGAGAGAATTATATAAGTATAATAGTCTTACAGTTATTGTTCATTCAATTTTAATATCAGCGCACCCACCATATCTGCACTCGAAATTAATAACTAGATCTGCTCTACATAATGTTGCCCTGCGCCATGTGCATCTTCTGTCTATGCCTTCTTTCCGCTCAACTTGGTTCACGATGCCCTTTACATATAATTTAATAAAATTGTACAATGAACTGCCAAAGCATTTTAAATCTAAACCAGTTAAAAAATGTAAGACACTACTTAAGAATCATCTCATTGAACTATTATTTCAAATATTCGAGTGCCTATACTGATTTTATATATAATTTGTAACAATATCTCTTAACTCAACATTCAGCTACATGATAACCAGAAGTCTATATTCATTTAATTGTACTATATTCTTATTTTTGTTATATGGGTTGAGTCGAGTAGCTATAGCTAAACTCTGCCCTTTCCTTGTAAATCGAGTGAAATTATTTGCATTTTGTTCTCTTTTTGACAATCTTCAAACTTCTAAAATAATTTTTTGTAAGTTATTTTCGATTTATCACGTAATAAATTTTTAGTTGTTGTCTCGGCTAGTTTTTGAGAAAATTTTTAGTTTTTGAGACTTACATTTAACCAATATCTACATAAGTTACTTTTTATTTTATTAGAAAAAAAATCAATTTTTTTTCAAAGTTGTGTAAGACTTTTGTTCTTTTAATCTTACGTTTTGCCAAATTTTAACAATTAAATTGAATTAAATAACAGTTAACTCTTTCTCCATAATAAATTTGTCAGGATGTCTATGTCCTACGATTATTAGATTTAAATATTTACTCGAAAACAGTGTACAGAATAGCAACAGCCAGCTACATTATCATCAACAATCTACTTCAACTCACCCCTCGATATTCATTGTTAGAGAAACGCTTGAGCAGTCAGACGGATCGATTGGGCGACACATGAAACATATTTACACATAATGTACCTGTCAATAATACCTGTAAAGTAACTCACCGGGGGCTTTTCTCCCCCTCGCAGGATTCTCTTCCTCTCGAACTGATTTTGGAAGACATCACAAGGTCCATTGGACTTGGACAACCACACCATGGACTCGATTGACTCATTCTTCACCCCTTTTCTTTAGCATTGTGTTCTCAATGATGTCTTCATTGTTTCGGTACCTCATTATTCCTCCGAATTGAGGGAGTCAGCACTGAATTCACATTATTTCTCCGAATTCAGAGAATCAGCACTGAATTCACATTATTCCTCCGAATTCAGAGAGTCAGCACTGAATTCACATTATTCCACCGAATTCAGGGAGTCAGCACTGAATTTACATTATTCCACCGAATTCAGGGAGTCAGCACTAAATTCACATTATTCCACCGAATTCAGGGAGTCAGCACTGAATTCACATTATTCCACAAAACAACATATGATCAACAAGATCAACACGTTAACTATCTTTCTCTTTCAATAAACAATTAACAGATTAAATATTCATAATACTGCCCGTCCGACCGCTCTGACCCTTTTTTAATCAACATTCTCACTCTCGCCTCGCTCAGCTTACTGACTGATACTGGATTCCATCCTTCTAGGGATGCTAAACTCATGTTCTCCCTCTTTACTTAAGATGCCATATGGTTCTCATCGAGATCATTTAATTATACAAGCGATTTAGCGCCTTATTGGCTTATTTTTACTTTAAAAAACTACTATAAATTATTATAAAATCAAAAACTCTCACAGTTGATTTTAAAACTTTGTGTTTCACTTAAAAAAACCAGCCTGATAAAGTGAAAACTTATTTCGCAAATTTTTTAGTTGTAGAAACAATTAGGGATATTTTAAATTTCTATCAATAATTTTCTTGAAGCAAGATGGTCTTGCCATGATTTTGTCAGGTTCAAACTCTTAAGGCACGTGGTATTTTATAAGACAATATGTTATATTTGTTTTCAATCTTTTTTATTTGCTATACCTCACCTACAACTAAAGGTTAAAATTAAAATTTATTCAAGAAGCCCAAAATCTGTAAATTAATTTTTTTATTAGAATCGATTAGTTTTGAACATCTATGTTTACATCTTAAATAGTTGACAAATTACGATATTTATTATTATTTCCAGTGTTTCGCTCTTGTTATTTAATTTATGCAAACTTTAACAATTTTAAAAAGTT
Organism: Lagria hirta; assembly: GCA_947359425.1. Lineage (NCBI taxonomy): Eukaryota > Metazoa > Arthropoda > Insecta > Coleoptera > Tenebrionidae > Lagria > Lagria hirta. The sequence continues at coordinate 13,961,950 of OX375794.1, forward strand.
TTATTATTGTGCCACTGATATATTAATGGTTCTTTCCTATTTCGTATTTTCAAGAAGCATTTAAAACTAAAACAATAAAATGTTAAAAAGTTGTTTACTTGCCATTGCAAACTAATTACTTAAGATACAGTAAGCATATGCGGATAGGATAATTTTTTTTAAAACATTGAGGTCGTAAAACTGAGAAATAGGTATATCCCACACTAATTGCTATTGGGTTTAGCAGCTGCTTCTTTAAACATCTACGAAACTTATAATCCGATTTACACTCAGATCTTTTGAATATACCTGTATTTGTTAACCCATATTTTGTTTCACCCGGTTTGATATAAATTGGGTATTGATCATGAGCTCTGCAACAAACATCAACTTTCTTAAAAAGACCTAATTCACTATCATTTTTGGCAGAGTTACCAGGACCACACCATTTAGTCCCTTAAAAAAATAAATAATAACAGGTTAAATGTTTACCAACTACAATTATACACATTTGTAAATTGTTTTAGACTACTGCTCAAACTTTGTTTACGCTTAGCTTATAGGTCGCACTTTATAGGCGTAATTTTGTAGCTCTAGAAGAAAACACAAATAAAGTTTTATTTACCAGGAACCATCAACATCACATGTTTTTTAAATTCGGCAGCAGTACTGCCATTGTAAAACTGTTTGTTGGTATCTAATCCTTTTGAATATAAAGCATCATGTAGAATTCCTTTTATTAAATCTCGTGGAATATTCCATGCTCCATGTTCATCTTTCCAACAGCGCCAAGGAAAAACAAAACACTTGGTTTCATAAAGCAAAGCACCTAATAGATTATAATAAATAAAATAGAACAAAATCTAGATCAATTACTTCTTGGCGTTGGAAAACATTCACAAGCTTGCTCGAACAATATCAAATAAAATAACGTAACATAAACGGTCATTGTAAAAATACAATATTGTGATATTGATACTATAGTTCTGGCCTTAGTAAAATAACAAAATTAAAAAAAATACATAAAAATTTACGATGTACTAAAGTTGATTATCCAATCAAATACTATTCGTGTTCTAGATCCATTTTTAAAATAACAATAAAATGGTTTAAAAACTGTATTTTATTTAAAGTGGCTAACACCATAACTATTTGGCTTGTAAAAATTGTAAAATTATTATTTATTTTACAGAAAATGTATAAAACAACTACGACTCCCTTTGCAATAAGCTTGACGTTTAAGCTTTCTACTGTTTTTTGATTCACTAGAAATAAAAGTGTTTGTTTCTAACTTTTTTCAAAGTGCTGTAAAGTAATTTAGTTTTTGTAAAAGTCGTTTAAGAAACGACATTTTTTAATAAGTACAAATTCAAACTGAAAATTTTCTCAAACAGCATGAGAACTGCACTAATCTAGCTAAAGACAACAACAACCTTCTTCCTCGAGAAGACAATAGACAAAAAAGGAATAGATTAGAAGATTAGATAATGCAAAACTCAACCTTCGGTTCTAAATTTGGTTAAAATCTTTTCGTTAATAAACAAAATTGTTTATTGAAGAAAAATTGCATTTAGAGGTTTAAGAGGCCCTCATTCATCATAACTCTACGTTAATGCGATTCTTTGAACTTTGAAAAACTTTTCAAAACTCTTGCAATGTACGTTAATAGAGAGAAAACTAAAAGAATAGTGTAAAGGATATTTTGCATACGAATAATGGTGAAGGCACCGGGATAATTTTTTGAAACCTAGTTTCATTTCAAATACAACAGATTGTTTCCTAATAATATTTGTCTGATATGAGTACAGCATAAATACTGCACAAATAGAATGTCAACAAACTACATTATTATCAACGATCTACTACAGCTCACTTCCTTTATAATCGCTGTTAATAAACTGCTTCAAACGAATTCAACAAGTTATACTGTATTTATTTTCAAGAAAGAGTGCATCAAAACCTATGCATGCAGGCTCCACGTGTTCATATCTATGAAGTGGGAGATGGTTGACGATTTTTCAAACAAGGCAAGCTGCAGAAAAAATCGTTTATTCCATTTTAAGCCAATTGGTTTTTAATTCGGTTTAAATATAATCAAAATTATATATTTTTTTACTAGTATTTAAGTGGTTACGTTTAGCCCTTTTTCTGGGAGGACTGGAGTTCTGGGATTAGCCTCAGTCTTTGTCTCCTTAGCAGCACACAGAAACAGCAAGGAAACAAATGCATAATGCACCCCTGTGCTTTCTGCTGCCAGCCCGGCTCAAATTTCAGAAAATTGGTATCACTTAGTCTTTATCAATATATCACGCACTGATCACGTCCTACTCGTTTACTACTACTCGTTCTTGAATTTGAACAGACCATAGATTAGCCAAACATATAACACATTTACACATAATGTACCTGCCAGTAATACTTATCAAGTAACTCACCAGAGGCTTGTTCTCGCAAGACAAGTACTTGTAGGAAGCATCCTTAGTACGATAACTTTGCTGTTACTATCAGCTGGTCCGGACTCCATAGGCTGTGACTATTTCTATATGCTTTTGCATAACTTCTACTAGTAACATTTGCTTCTCTAGAACTTCCACCACTACATATTATTATGTTCTGTTTTTGGCACCTAAGAAAAGTTATAAAGGTCTCCTTAGTCAGCCCGCAGCTAGATAATATAGTCTAAGTGACCATTGGCTACAGCGTTTCCGGCAAAAAAAGTGAAAAGATAGAAAGGTAAGAGCACTCCAACCTTGCATTGCCGCAATAAAAATCTAACTTACAACAACAAATTTTGGCGGCAGCATCAAACCCTGCTTTAAAAAGCTTTTCAGCGTTCAAGAAATAATAAATTATAATAGTAGTAAAGACCGGCTCAAGAACAGTTTTCTCGTGTAAATTTTTATTTTTAATCATTTTACATAAAATAATATTATTGCTCTTTTATGTAAAATTTTCAGTATTCGTAATGTAGTGTAAGTTTTTATTTTTAGTCATTTCACATAAAAGAGCAATAATAAGTAATAACAGTCGTCTCAACGTTGACACATAATAAAATGCTTTCTAATAAAGGAAGTATGCCAGTGAAAGCATAGATGTATCTGCCTGCATAAGATTAATAATTAATATCATGTGATAAAGTCTTACATTTCTAAGATTAGAGCAAGTCGTCTTAGTACTTACAAACCTAGCTTCTGTGGCAAAGCCATCTACATTGTTAGAAGAAAGTAGGATTGGTCACTAAACTAGTTTACTGAAACAGAAAGGTTAACACACCACATTTACACTTAGTTCACGCACAATAACACGTTATGTTCGTTCGAGGGTAGAGATAACTATCACTGATAATTAGCTACACAATATCGGATAACCCAATAACCGTGTATGTACTAGCACTACCTACTGAGCACCGTTTACTGCAAATTGTTTTATACTTCAGCAAAAGGCTCTGCGTAGTCGTATATCAAATTTATAAAAAAACAGTTTATGAATACATATCTAATTAGCTGCTACAAGAATAAACTTATTAACGTTATGTTATAGAAATGAGTTCTTTTTCAGTATTCGTAATGTAGTGTAAGTTTTTATTTTTAGTCATTTTACATAATAATAATAATAATAATAATTTATTTAATACCAGTGACATAAGGTAGTACAAATGTATGATATTCGTCAATATAGAAAAAAACATTAAAATTAATAAACAAATTTAGACAATAATACATAAACAAAAGTAACATCTAGATAAAACAAACACAGGCGCTTACTTTAAGAATTTAAATAAAAAAACATAAAAGAGCAATAATAAGTAATAACAGTCGCGTCAACGTTGACACATAATAAAATGCCTTCTAATAAAGGAAGTATGCCAATGTAAGCATGGATATATCTGCATGCATAAAAATAATAATTAATATTATGTGATAGCGTCTTACATTTCCAAAATTAGAGCAAGTCGTCTTAGTACTTACAAACCTAGCTTCTGTGGCAAAGCCATCCCACATTCTTAGAAAAAAGTAGGATTGGTTACTAGACTAGTTTACTAAAACAGAAAGGTTAACACACTACATTTGCACTTAGTTCGCACACAATAACAAAATATGTTCGTTCGAGGGGAGAGATAGCTATCACTGCAAATTAGCTACACAATAACGGATAACCCAACAACCGTGTATGTACTAGCACTACCTACTGAGCACCGTTCATTGCCTTTCCGGCAAATTGTTTCATACATATCTAATTAACTGCTACAAGAATGAACTTATTAACGTTATGTTATAGAAATGTATCCTCTTTCAGTATTCGTAATGACATAGTTTATAATTCTTTACATTAAACTGCACTTCTCTCAAAAAATGGTAAGGTTCGTACGAGAAAAAATATTAAAGTTGAAAGAAAGTTTTTTCATGATTTGTTATTATTCTAAGAATTATTATTTGGAGCAGTAAAGAAACAAATCTTCTACGTCTCTAACATAAACTAAAACATTTTTTTCTTATGCTTACTATGCTTTTAAAGATTGAAACAATTCTTCGGCACAGAAGCGGGGTGGCTGCTTAATACTGGGGCCACTCTTTTAGGGCCAAAACAAAATATTTTTATACCCTAGCGGAGAAACATTGTACTAATTTAACTTCACATACTATCACTTTTAGCCAATATTTCAGCAATATAAGTTAAACATAAAATTTAATACCATTTTTACTGTTAGTGCTATAGAAATAAGAGATAAAGAAAATAACAATAAAGTTTGACAATAAAAGAAAATGTACTAATTCTGATATATCTAATTTTATATAACATCAAATTGATAGCAAAATAGTATGTGTTATATTTTTCGGAAAATTTTAGAATTGCTGATTATTGTTTGTGTTTTCTTCAGTATGAGTCTGCAAACTATTGTCCCTGGTAATTAAATGTTTTGTAAAAATGTAATCAGCATGGTTTAAAATTTAGGAACAAAATGGTGTGGACCAGGCAATATCGCTATGAACGTGTCTGACTTGGGATATTTTAGAAGCACTGATTATTGCTGCAGAAATCATGACTTATGCCAGGATAACATTTTCGCAAATTCTTCTAAATACGGACTAGTAAATACCGCCAAATACACAAAATCGCATTGTAGTTGTGATGCACATTTTTATGATTGTCTAAAACATGTAGACAACATACTTGCTACAAGTGTGGGAATTGTGTATTTTAATATTTTTCAACCTAAATGTTTTCGAAAAGATTATCCTATTGTAGCCTGCCTTGATTACCAAAGGTAAGTTTTAAGAGCTTTACTGTGTAAAACTGACAATATTTTTCAGAGGTCTTTGTATATTATATGAGCTAAACACTACTTTATCTAAAACATACCAATGGTTTGACAATTTGTGGTTTTAAAATAAGCAGTACTATACTTATACTATACCCTTCGGCTATTGGCAAGACAAATTGGGCATTCTTAAAATCGCATTTAAAACACTCTCTTTCCAGTGTTTAAAAAAATGTCTTGTTTACACACCACTATATTTTGAAACAGAGGTGTCAGCAAGACTTGTCAATTTATTCAAACCTCACTTTTGCTTTTGCCGAAAAAATATAGTATAGGTAATTTGCTTCAATCATAACGTTTTAACTACTCCAAAATGCTTAATTACCCGTAATTTACATCCCAACATTTATATGGCTGATGTTGCATAATTGTGACATCAACAGCACGAAAAAATTGCAAGTGTTTAAAGATTTTGCAATTGACTGCTATTCCGGGCAAAACAATTTTACTTGACAATTGGTATCAGACGTAAATAATACGCGTAGTACGCGTAAACTCTTAAGCTACTGTTATTAAAGCATTTCAAAGTCTGTGTGTCTTTTTTTTTAATACCACAGAACAAGGCTGTAATTATGCAAAAGCTACATGATCACTGGCTTGAAGTCCAAAACAAAAAAAAGGTCTTTAAAAACCATTAAATAAAGCTTGATCTTGTAAAGTTTTCATATATATATATTAATAGCTTTCTATGGCTCGTTTTTTTTTGGCTAAAACGTTTCTCGTTTTCGGCTTACAAAAAAAAATTGGCATAGAGAACAAAGACAAGAACGATTTAGCAAAAAAAAACGAGCCATAGGAAACTATGAATTTTCCGGAAATCAAAATAACTCACGAATTAGCTAGAAAATCGCGCAAATAAATTAATAATTTATCTAAATAATAATAAAAAAAAATTTACTCAGGCTTTGATTAGAAAACATAAAATAAACTAACAAATTCAACTGCTACAAGTTTATATATGAAAATTTTGAAACTGGCTAAAATGATGAATTCGTCGGTTCCTGAGGCTAGATTCTCGACCAAATTTATCGAAGAAATAGAATAACCAACAAGGCAACACAATTCTATATAGGTATAATGATTTCCACCTAATTTGCATGGTAGTGGTTACTGGAAATCACCACGTATAGAAAGATTTCAGATAAATCAATTTCTGATTGGTCACTACGCAAAAAATCTTAATATGCTTGAAACAGTATGACGTGCAATTTTCAACAAAACACAAACGATTAATACCAGTCAATTATCTAATTAAAATCTCTCAAGCGATCTAATATTAAAAATTTAAGTTTGTGCGGAACTGTTCAAAAAAACTTTAAGTCTAAAGTCTTTTTTAACCTCTTTTAAATTTTTTTTTATAAAAAAGTCTAATTTAAAGGCTTTGTTTAGAGCCTAAAAATCTAAACAAGCTAGTTTTAATCTTTAGTCTTGATACAAGGCGCTTTATAAAATAACAATTTAATTGCATAATCACTTTGAGTAATTGAGTGAGGTTAGTGACGTTATTTTACATTTGAATGTATATTTGATAAAATTGCATCGATAAGCTAAAATCTTTAAATCTTCAGAAAGTTGGAAAGTTTTTATTTGAACAGTAAACTTTAGCTAGACTGACCTGACCTGACCTGACCTGACCTGACCTGACCTGACCTGACCTGACCTGACCTGACTTGGCCTGACCTGACCTGATTTGACCTAATTTGACTTGACCTGACCTGACCTGACCAGGTCTGACCTGGCCTGACCTGACCTGACATTTTGTAAGCTTATTTAGTGATTTTAAATACAGCTATTAGAAGCTTGGTGTTTAATAATATTAAGTAAAATGTTAATTCTTTTGAAAATTGTAATATTGTCAATAATATTGAACCATCTCGTGTTTAGCAGTTTATTCATATAGGTATTTAGTGAGTGTCCGTCCTTTTGACGCCAGTTTGGAAATACCCATTTTATAGTTTTTCCCTTCTTTCTCCGAAGGTTTTGCTTCTCTTTGTACATCAAAGCTGGCCGGAAAGTACCTTTTTAAAGTTACTATTTTTAAAGTTTTTTCCTGGTTCGCCGAGTTTTGGTAAAACTGCATAGCAACACTTGTGCCCTTCGGGTTTTGAGCCAAGGGGACAAGTGTAGACCATCAGTTGAAATCAGTACATAGTTGAGATAAGATCGTCCTGGAAAAATTATCAAACCGATATTCCGTCCTTACCGTTGATGCCATACCGGTGTTCAGATCGTTCTTGACATTCACAATATTAATTCCTTTTCATCGTTTATATTAATTGTTTTATAATTAGAATAATAAGTCTTAGATTCATCGTATAAGTAAATTCTATTAGTGTACATTAGTGGATTTATTAAACTATTAATTCGACATTAGTTTGTCTTATTAAATTTATTGCGTTAATTAAATACCCTAAACTATTAGGAAAGTGTAACTTAATTCAATGAAAAAACACTTGGTTTATATTATATATGAAAAAATTAAGCAAAACAGCTTTATTTGCTACCGGATCTACAATTTTATGTCAATTGGCAATTTGTTTCAAATTTAACCAGAAGGTTTTCATGGCAATAACTATCAGAATGGGTCACTAATCCAAAACATGCTTTAAAATCAACGTATATTCTAAAAACAATATAATATTGGTGTAGAAAGTTGTTTTTATGCTTACACAGCTTATGTGACTTTAAGGCATTTGAGAGAATTTAATGACAACTATTGTTTGTAAGTGCCTTTACAGATTACATTTATCCACCTCGATCACCAGACTTGGCGCCGTTTGATTATTTTTTATTTTTATCTTTAAAAAACACGATATTCACACAACGTGTATACACAATTGACAATTTTAGTAAAATAAATTTATTGTGATTTGACATTAAGCTGCGCCTTACGGTTTCGATGAGTTTGTCTTGTTAAAAAAGTCATAGCTTGCTAGACCATAAATTTAAAAACCACCTGGTGTAAGCATATCTTACACAATCTAATTTAATAAAAGTTTTACTTAAATATAATTAAATAATTTATAATAATTAAATAATTATATTTAAGTAAAATTTTATTTTCATGAGAATGTTATTAGGTAACAATATTATTAGTTTAGCACAATCAATCAAAATTTGTCTGCCATTAGTCTAATAAACAAATTGTTTATAGGTCAAAACTTTTTCCGAATTAATAAATTGTAAAGCTACAAAAAATAAGGCTTAAATAATAATTTTTATCTCCTATTATTATAAAATTGGCATAAGCAATTGCGCGGTTTATAAGATAATTCAAAATTTTTAATAAAGCTTTATAATTTTTAACCTGAACAAATTGTTAATAATTTGTTATTAAATTAACAGTTTTTCAATTTTTTTAACGGGAATCTATTTTAAAGCTTTTGTTTTCTCGCACTTGCATTGTTATTGTTTGTGCTTAAAAAAATTGTTAATTAACTAATAGATAACTAATTGAAAAATTGCAATAAAAATTTTTGGACTACAAATTATTGTTTATTAATCTAATCCTGAAAACGCCTGAATTTTTCCAGTTTTGACTTTTTGTATTTAAGAAGTTGAAATAATATTTATCCATTAATGAAGTTGATATAGCTTGCGCAAGCCGGAGTATCCGTTTTCGTGCGTATCTCAACCCTTTTATAAAAAATTCTAAATTTTAGTCTTACAGTCCCAAGAGTTAAATTTTCTTTTAAAATTTTGTCTTTTTGAATTTTGTTTCAAATTTGAAAATATATTAAATAATTTTTAAAATATTTTCAAAAGCAAACTCTTTTTTTTTTTCACTTAACTGCTTACAAGTTTTGCAATTTTTTTATGCTTATTAAAACAAATATTTAAAACCTCGCTCTAACTTTTTACGTTTTTTAGAATTTTTTTCTTAAAATTGGTTGACAAGTGAAAAAAATTTTATAATTTAGGTGTTTATATCTAAACAAAGCTGACATTAATTATTGTTTGATCTAAATCTCTGTTAAAAAGCAGACTAATTTAAATTTATCTTGTGGCCTTTTTTAAATTATTTAAATGGCCGAATCTCATTTTGTCATATACTTTGTATGACCAAAAATTGTAATTTAAATTTAATTAAGTGACTTTTTAAAAGACATATAAACTTAGTATTGGGAGTCTAGAAATAATAAAAGCTTTGTTAAAAAATTACAAAATTTAGTAAATTTGTCTGCCATACCAAGCTTGTTTGTTATAAATTAAAATGTTTATTATAAACAAATAAAAACGCCGCTCTAATTTTTTGCTATTTTGTATTTTTTTCTTAAAATGTCATCTATTGTTGACATGAGAAAAGCATTTTAACAAAAAAAATTTTAAAAATTTTTAAGTGTTTATTAAAAAACAAAACTGACAACTGTTTGACAATAAATTTTAGTTAAAAAACAAAATAATGTAAATTTATCTTGTAGCGTTTTTTTAATCATTTAAATAGATTAAACATAGCACAAACTCTATTCTATCATATGCCCTATAATAAAAAATAGTGTAATTCAACTTTAGTTTAGTAATAAAAATATTGAATTAAAAATGCAGATATAATAAGTACTTATTAATTTTTTAAAAAACATTTAAACTTTATATTGAAGGTCGAGGAATAATAGAAGCTTTTGTTATAGTGAACAAATTAAATGTTTGCTTTCATTTACAAAATGTTAGAATTTATTATTGTTGCAAGAAAATTAAATTACCAAAAATAAATTAAACAACATTCCACAATACATTTTTAAAAATGCATTTAGAGCACGCTAATGATACATTTTTTGGGCGCACCTTAATAATAAAAATTATTTAACTGCAGTAACTGCACTCGTACGTTTCGATTTCTAGCACATGTTGTGTTATTTTACATGAGTAATTGAATTTTAATTGGTAATTTCGTTTATAAAATAAAAAAAAACCAAAAATCAAGTTTTTCACACTTGCCGTGTCAAGGCTGTGTCTGATTGATTTATTTATTACTACTACATTTAACAATATTTTTTATGTCAGAAGGCTGAGTTTTTAGTATTTGTGTTTTTTACTGTTTTATAAAATTATAGTAAAAACATGGCACCGCACTTACTTTTGATTGATTATGCCTTTTGTACCTATTTACTTAATGGTAATATAGCACTTTTATTATTGTTCAATTAATTATTAGGTATTTAGTCTATTACGCAGTGTACGTCAAAAATAAAAAAAAACGATAAATAATCTAAGTAACGTTCATCATACTTATCAATTCTAATAAACAAAAACTAAATAAAAGTCATAAACTCGCCGAAGTATTAGGTAAATGGAATAATTTTGTATTTTTATGTCGCAGAAAAATAAATCAAATTATGAAAACTCCCAATAACACATTATGTTTGAGTCTGATTACGTTAAAAAGCCTTTTATAAGATTTGGTAGCAAAGTATTTCACTTTAACTACATCAAAAACGTGTTATTTTTTATTAAAATTTAGGTTTAATTTGTTGAAAAAATTTCACTTTTTCTCTCAATGTTTTTCTTTTTTTATTTTACTCATATTTTTTCTAGATGGTTTTACTAATCTCAGTATTGAATGAGATTAGTAAGAGGATGTTAATCTATTGATCTATTGTGCTCTCTTTTCTTAAGCTGATAGACATTGAGCAAATTCTTTAAGAAATTACACAAAAGTTTTGATTTATACTGCAGTATTTGCAAAAATGCAGTATTTTCAACTTGCATTTCATTGTTTTATTCTGGAAGATTTCTACTTACCGTAAACACTTTATTATTTACCACTAATTATTTTTACATAATCATGACAATAACAGCTTAAAACTTCTCTTATTCGATATCTTAAGGCGAGCCGAATTAGCTATATACTCAGACCTAGAGTACTTGACTGTTAAATAATATGTTGTTATTTTTGTTGGTTTATCCAATTGTAAAAAATTATCTAAAAATAATAAGCAATTACAACGCAATACTACAAATAATATTAATATGTAATTATTTTTATAATTTTAGTTGATTAATGCAAATTCAAAACACTTTTGCAAAGACAAAAATTTTTTTAAGAAAATATTATTAATATTTAAATTTTAATATTTTTTATAAATAATGAGTTTATATTATATAACTGTTTTTACATTTCTGTCTCATTTGCATTTTCAAAAATTGTAATATTAATCAGATTCTAGCTTTTAAAAGTTTTTTGTATAACAAGATTGTCATGACAAAGTTTTAGGAAAGACACCAATAATTGTTAATATCAGTTATACAAATTTAGTTTATTAAAAATTTATTGTCTATTATTATTATTATTTCCTTGAGTTTTTGTTTTGTATATGTGCTGTAGTTTTTGGATTACACTAACATTTTCAACTTTAAGCCAGTTCTAGGTTAGAACTCTACATTTTATTTTGGTAAGTATTATAATAATGCCATTTTGTCTCTTTAACTCAAGCCGATGCTTATTCCTATTTTCAAAAATACAACAGAAGGTTAAACAGAGAAAAATAGTTGATAAACTATGATTTCGTAATGCAAAAAAATATTGAGAATCAAACGTCTAGTGTATTTCTTAAGATTAAAACCGGTGCGTGATTAACCAGATTGAAATTTAAAGTGTGCAATGTGCTATCTATCTATTATTATTTATTGTACATTGTACTTAATTTGTTTACCTGTGTTGTATAGTTACTTCACGTGATACACAGCCAACTTATTTTTTTTTAAGTAGCAGTTGTCAAATTTGATATCATTCAAAAGCTTTTTTTCCCGAGTTTTAAGATATGTTTCTCTCATTGAAACATTAGCAAATAGCTGTTTATTATACAAGTGTCTTATAAAGCAAATAAGTCACGAAAACTTGCTTGAATGGCCTAATTTTTTTTTGAGTGAGTTATTTGCTGTTAAGACACGAGTACAATACATAGTTTTATCCAACACCTATGTCTGTAAGAGTTTTTAAAAAATCATCAAAACCCACAAATTTTATATTTACAAAGATTAGTATTAATCTATGATTTAGTTGCAATGTTGTTGTTGACAACAAATTTATTGTTTGAGAAAATGTTTGCAAACAAACTGTTTCGGCACTTGTTACATTGTTGAAAATAGAAAAAAATATTTTTTTTTTTTGAAAAAATTGCAAAAGATGTTGAAGAAGCCACATCAAGTTTGTTATCCAAAAACCCCGGGAACGCTTATTGCAAAGAATTGAGTGACTTCAAGAAGTGGAAACAGGAGAACGATGTTTGTGGGGTAAGCGAAGACTGTTGGGTTACTTCTTCAACGCCAAAAAAGATTTGTGGTTTTTTTAATTTGAACAAAATACAGCATGTTAAAATCGACATTAAAGGTTCACAAAAATACAGATATTTTACAGTAACACAAGTTAATCGCTTTTTTGAAGAACGAATTAAGAAATTACATTAAATCAACAGTGGTTCTGAGCTGAAAGCGGTTTTATACTTACACCCAAAAAATAAGCAAACATAATTTCTGCTAGATGTGAATCCTAAGATAAATTTTTGTTTTGTTTTTGGTATTTTGTTTCTAGATCTTGAAATAATGCATGTGAACTTAGTGTTCAAATAATTTTACAAAAATTGAAAGAAATTGAAGAAATAGTCTCGTGAGAAAGGAAGGAGGCTAATGGGTCAAGTTGAATTCAATTTCATAATCATCTGGAATGTGGCAATAAAAGCACAATTAAATAAAAAAAAGAAGAATAAAAGCTCTGCTCACATTTTAATATTCGAGGTTATTGAGGTAAGACCCCCTCCTCCTATGTGCTTCATTCTTTGCACTTAATCTTGACTTAAAATTTCAAAAGTTAGCAGAAAAAATGTTTGGGAAAAACTAGCATGAGATTTAGTCCAAAAATTAACTCTTAATTTGACAAAAGAAAAGACGCGTCATGCTTTTTGCTAATTAGTTTTGTATATTCTTTCTTTTGTCTAAAATCTCCTATACAAATAGATAACACCTATCACTAAAAATCTGCATATATGTGCAAGGACTCCCCTTACTTGAAATAAACTAGATTAAAATAAAATAAAATGTCAACAGGAAAACGAGTCTAGACAATGAATCTGTTTTGGTTTCAGTTCGCTATGACATTCATTTGAATTCATCGCTATATATTTTTTTAAATTAATTAAAAATCCAAGCTGATAAATTTAAGTGAATTTGATTATGGGCGGCGACTGTATAATTAAAAATAATTTGATTTATAAAAATGCTTTTTAAATATCACACATAATTAATGAACAACAAAATATGGTTCAGTGGTTTCTAAAAACATAGCTATATGTCTTTGTAATTCAACAAAATAATCAATCTAATCTGGAGAACCACTGTTTGAAACAACTTTATTAATTTCGATAATTATCAAAGATGCTATTTAACACATTTGCATTGGAAAATGTTGTAACCTGCTATCAATAAACCAAAATATGTAAATTAGATTATTTTAATTCATTCATGCGTCAAATTTTATTGCATTTCAAGGCCTAAAATCTAATGTTAATAAACACTCTTGTACATAACTTTTCCATGTCTTTGATTTATTTCAGTAAGATGTAAAATGTTACTTCAGGCTCAAGACATTTGGCATTTTGGCAAAAAAAGACAGAATCCTGTAAATCTAGCTGTTTTCCTAAAGCATACAACGAAAAAAGACCTAAAACTCTTTAAAAAAACATTACCTAAATATCTGTAAACGATCAAATATTAGCCACACAGAATGGCAGGGTATATAGGACCGGGTATACCCAGCAAAGCAATAGTCTTTGTTTTTTAACACTTCAAAATGGCTTTCTATTTGTAAACTAAGACATTGAGCGCTTTCAGAAAATCAAAGAAACACTTATATTTAGCTGTTTTTCTAACAATCAAGCAATCAATGTAGAGATACAATTCTTAAAAGAAAACCAAGTTTTTATGCAACAGCTAACATCTTTAGCCTTAAAAAAAGACAGTTAAATTTTTAATTCTAATTGGCTTTGTCTATATTATTAAAATAAGATTTTTGATTTATTTTCTTCATTTACTTTACGTTATTGTTTTTTCTAGCTTACTTGTTAGTTATTTTCATAAACATTTTTTTCTGCTTAGTAAATAATAGTGAATTCTTCAAATTAAATTGTTCTATTTATGCCAGGAAAACATCTAAGAAAAAATTTTTAGCAAATAAATGCGTTCAATTCATCTTTATGCAACTCAGTTTTAAACATGTTTTTTAAAATAAGTTCAAGTGTAATTATATCACAATTAGACAATAAACAAATAAAAATAATTGTTTTTTGCAGTAGCTGTTTTGTAAATCAACACGGTAAGCGAGACTTTTTAGACACGTGTCTATTTCCATGATTATCTACAGCAATATGCTACTTCCAGTACTACTGGCACTGTAAGGAATATTAAATCAATGTATTCGTTGTTGTGTGGAAGAATTTGACCAAAAAAAGCATCTTATGATGATAGAAGCCAAAATAAAACAGCAAAATAAACGTTTAGCACTTATAACGTTGTTTTTATTTAAATATGAAATTGACAGTTAATCATTATATTTATGGTAAACATTGATCTTAAAAATGTATAACCTTTTTGTGTTTTTGTGTTCTTTTTCCCGTATGAAGTCGATGCTCATTTCGGATTATATAAGAAAGTAGAATTATCTTTATTATTATCATCTATTCAAAGAAATAAATTGTGTTGACACAAAAATAAATTTTTTGTGCTTTGCGCCTGCAAAACATAACTTTCAACGTGTCCTAAGCGGCCCGCAACGCCGTCTTGCCAGCCTAGGCTAGAAAATGATTACTATGACATTTGCTGTCATTGTCAATTGTCAGTCCTTTATCAACGACAACGGTTTGTATTGTATAATAATGTTACAATTAATGTACTCGTATATCCCCCCAAAGTTCCTAAGCCGTAATGTGTGCTAGAGTATCGATTTTTTCAGAAAACAGCAATTTCACTTTTTAAGAACGCAAATAGGTAACTTTTGAAATGTCAAACCAAATATTTTTTTTTAATAAGCAGGATATTTGGATTTTTTACTTAGCGTTGCCATAACATGGAAAAAACTTTTTTTAATAAGAAATTTTTTTTATTTTTTAAAATAAAAAATCGGCAGCGGCACAAAAAAATTTGTGAATTACACCTCCGAAAACGCTTTTGAAAGAGCTCGTAGTTTGAGAGCCTTGGCCTTCGGTCTTGGCCCCTAAAATCACTCGTCTTGCAAAATGCCTGTTTCCGGCCTTGTGATTCAAATAACAATTTTTTTTGTTGACGTAATAGTTATTTACATAAAAGTCAGGAAAATTTCACATTGCTGAAGAGGAGCTAAATTGAAATACGAGGCACTTTGTGCCGAGTATGTTAAAGCTCCGAGTCAAGTAAGAGATTTTACTGACGTGTTTTGTATTAAATTTTTCCGAAAATCGTGAAAAAAACGAAATTTACAGAGTTTAGAACTTTTTTTGACAAATTCCACAAAAATCAAGTTTGTCAATTTTGTTGGCAACTATAGTTACTAGAGTATCTTTTTTATTTTGCGTCTTGTAAAGTTTTTACAGTACTAGTCCGGAAATAGTTATTTACCTAACGAATTCGGAAAGTGAAACTTCCCACATGAGCAATTTGTTTGCTCATTGCTCCCTTCGGTCGTGCTGCATCTATTGCGAATGGGGGAAATTTCTTTCCGAAAAAGTTAGGTACAACTTTTTTTGCAACGAATAACTAATTTTTTAATAATAAATAACTAATTTTTTGATAATAAATGATTTAGTTTTTTACTTGTTTTTTGGTTGGTAGCGTTGCCCACGCCGATTATCTAATTTTTAAAAAAAGAAATAGTTTTATTGTTTTGTTGCTATGGTTTTATTGAAATAAAAGAGCATCGTTTTAAAAATTTATTCCGCCATTTTCTTCTGCGAATTTTGAGCGACTCCGACAGAGAAATGTTAACTCCACCTGAAATTAGAGAATCTGCAAATAGAGCAGTATCAAATTTGCTTCTTGAGAAAAGCCGCTTGAGGTACAAGCGGCTTTTAACCATACAACAAATTTTTAGACTGGTGCAAAAAAGGAAAAATCAAAAATTTTACCGAGAATTGCTTATTGGCATATTTTCAACAACATCAAAGCAAGAAATCCCTTTGGTCTGTATACTCTATGCTTAAACTTTGCTTAATGGTAAAGAATAACGTAGATATTTTGAAATTTTATAAACTTTTTGGAGCGTTGTGTGTTTTGTAGAATGGTTGTGTGACAATTGACAGTTTGACGTGACGTCTCTGGATTTCAATACAAACCTGACTAAGTCATTTCCCCTAGTTTCGCTTGCAAAGGAAAAAACACCGCAGTGTGGAAAAATTGTCTTTACATGCATTGGGAACGAACGGAAACTCCGGAAAAAAAATTTATTTGCCACTTTTATTTTATTTGCTGCTGATTTTGCTACATAGCTATCCGCTAGTGTTAAAGGCCATGTTTCAGCTTTTTTATATTGCAGAGCATCAAACCTACTGTTAGCTCAGTTTATTTTTCGAAATTTGGTGAATTTAAATATTTTGCAGTTTTACTGAAAATTTTTCCAAAAATATTTTGTTCAACTTGTTAATTACAGCTTGTTTGCCTTTGCACTACTTTTAAACAGATTATACGTCATTTTGTTCTTGTTTTTGACTTCTCTGACAGCAACGATGCACAAGGAACACTTGCAGATTTTCAACAAATGTTAGTTTAATTATTCACACAGTTTTACCACTTGCTAAAAAGTTGGTTTGTTAGATTTTAGTAGTCAAGAGGTAAAACTCTTTTTTCTTACTTTTTGATGATGACCACTGGCAAATATTAAAACTGTATGAATTGTTTATGATGCCAAAGATTCGAAACCAATCTAAATGCTACCAAATTAAATGCTATTTGGTTTAATTTTTTGTTGATTATGTATCCATGACACAAAAAATAGCTTACTAACCTGAAACTGTAAGTACTTTTTTGGTTTCGAATGTTTCTTGCATTCTCAACCAAAAAAGTTACAGTTATAGTTCACGGTGCGTAATATACTATTACATGTTCTTTCAGATTTACTTCTATAGTAAAAAAAATAACAAGACATTTTAATTCTAAACCAACAGAGCAATCACTTGTCGTTTCATCAAATGCTTGGCTAGTTTTACAAAGGCCAATAAGCTATTTTCATACATTTTCAATTGATTATGCTTAGGAACATTTGCCATTTTTCTTAGTTATGGTTATGTAAGCGATAAACTTAAGTTTTTTTTATCATTTATTTGTGAAAGAATAGTTAAATTTTTAGGGTTTTGACTTGTTTTTTGAAGACATCAAGTGTTATGGTCCAGAAATAAAAGTACCAAAAAGCATGATGTAAGTTTTTTAGATCTAGAAGGTAGTTTACCCTTAGGAATACAGCCAAATTTTTATATTTTTACATTGCTTTTCCGTGTGTTCAATTTTTGGCAGTCTAGAGATATTTATGTACTTTTAGAGTGCATAAAAATTAATTCTTTTTAAAAGGTTTGAGGTCTTTTTTAGTTGTTTGCTTTTGAGTAAACAGATAAATTTTTGTCTTGTTTTTGTAAACCCTTAAATGTCCTGGTCCAGAAGTAACATTTTACAATAAACCAAAAACATTAAAAACTTGTTAATAATATTATTTATTAACATAGAGTTTAAGGCCCTGAAATGCAATAAAATTTGAAATATGGATAAATTAAAACAGTCTAATTTGCATATTCGGGTTTTATTATTTTACATCCTACTTACTCCGTATTGTTTTATAGGAAATAAAACGTTATAACCCACGCGGAACAATATCTTAAACAACCGATAGTCAATTTTGATGAATGGCTTGAGTGCAAATATGTGTACAAAATCTTTTTTTTTTAATAAATTTATTCAAATTACAATCAATTAAAATAGAAAAATAATTAACATACTTGTAGGTAATGAAGTATTGCAACTACCTCCAACAAGCCAAATATTAAAGTTGATATTAAAGTTGATACCTAGCTAATTAGGAAGTAGATAGTAGATGATGAGACATTGCCAGAACATGCCTATATCTACTACAAAATTAATATAAATGACATAAAAACATTAAAAAAAAATGGTAGCTTGTGAAAAGAAAAGCAGAATAGAAAAACAAAAAATTAAAAAAGGAAACGTTCAGTCTTACACTAGTGTAAAGATGTAAAAAATTTAAGGCTTCGCCAAACAAACAAACTCAATCTCCTGAGTTTTTGTTTTCTATAATAATCACAACACCATCTACACCAGCTGGATACTTTTTTATCGGTATTTTTAAGCATCTATGTATGCTTATAATATATACACGAAAGTCTAATTTAATAAGCTTGCTTATTAAATTCAAAATTATTTAGAAACATTTCAACATTAGTGCTAAACTTGGACTAAACATATTTTTATTTTTAGTTTTGTTCTTTTACCGAAGTTTAATTTTTTGTTTTTTAGTTTGTTTTTTTTCTTTCTTCTATTTTGCTTTGTTGGAAGTTTTTATTTTACATATTTTTTGTAGATCATAAAAGGATATTCTTTTGACGCAATTTGCATAAGAATAATGGTGGATGCGCCGAGATAATTATAATAATATAATTAAATTACTTAGTTTTATTTAAAGTCTAATAATTGTCAGATGTTGCACCATATTCTCTTGGTGAGACTACATTATTATCAACGATCTACTACAACTCACCTCCTTTAAGACTGTCGTTACCGCCTCAGACGAAACAAACGGATTATATTAGCCATACATGAAACAAATTCACACATAATGTTCCTGTTAATAATACTGATTGGGTAACTGACCGGGCAAAGCATTCTTTCTCCAACCCAACTATTTTTAGCAATAAATTACCTGCCGTGGCAGCAACACTAGACCCTTACTCAAAGATCTCTCCAACGTTTGAAAAATATGGAAAGTTAAATTTCAACTAAAGAAAGAGGCGTTAATCGGCGTCGAGAGCCAAATACTAAATTTATAATAGTAGTAGTAGTAAAGACCGGCTCAAGCACAGAACAAGTTCTAACGTGTAGATTTTCATTTTTAATCATTTCACATAAGGATCAATAATAAACAGTAACAACCGTGTCAATTTTGACCTAAAATAATCTGCAAGCTTTCTAATAAAAACAAGAAGGTATGCAGACATAGATGTATCAAGTCGTCTCAGTACTCACAAACCTAGCTGCTATGGCTAAACCAGTCACATTGTTAGAAGAAGGTAAGGTCTGTTATTAGGCTAGTTTACTAAAACAAAAAAGTTAACACACGACATTCGCAATTAATTTGCACACAATAAAGAGTTACGTTTGTTCTAGGATAAAGATAACTATTACTGATTAACATTATATAATAACTACAGAATAGCAGATAGCTCGATGATCGTTTCTGTCTTCTGTTCTCTCAATCTGGCTTGACTATGCATGAGTACAGTATTCACTACTGACTATCGTCTACTGGTTTTTGGCAAATTGTCATCCCTTAGCTAAGGGCCCTGCGTAATCCCTGTTTAACTACCCTTCTTTCTTGCATTGTAATAAGTCGCTTCAACTTTACTTAAAAATACTTTAATTTAATAATTTTATAAAATGTGACTTACATTCAAACCTACTACAGCTGTAAATTTTGGTTATATTTTGGTGTAATTAGAAATATATATATTATTATGTGAGCCAATTTTTACCAGAGCTGGTTTACAGCTGACGATTTAGAGTAAACAATAAATTGTTTCTTATTTTTTTATTTTTTGAATCAAAATGTTGGCATAGTACTAATTTTAACCTATTATACTTTATCCAATAAAAACAATTGTTAAAATTAAACTTTTTGCTGAAAAGTTATCCGTAGTCATACAAAATATATGTGATGGTTGGTAAATAATAACAAAATAAAATAAGTCTGGAATGTAAGAGAAATATAATACTGCTAGACTGATATAATTACAAACCAAACGAGTTAAATCGTTTAAAATGTCCCCTAATTTGACAAACAAACGTTATATAAACTTGGTTCATTCACATGATCATTGGTACTTCGTCAGGTTTTGATCGAATATCAAAATGTAATAAATAGCATCTTGTCTAACATTGGCACATCTTTTGGTAATTGAGAGTAAATTTAGAAGTTGGGAAATATAATTTTGTTGACCCTTATATAACTAGACGGGTCAAATTGAGAGCCAAACAACGGCAACACAACAAATACAAAAAATGTAGACCAGCAACAATTTACAGTAAACATAAAAATTGCTACAAAGGATAAAATAGTTGCAGATCAAAAAAAATCACAAAAGTCATAAGACATGCTCTAAAAAACAGCATGCAAGTACGCAGAAGAGACACAAAAAAATCTTACTTGTGAACAACTGTGAAAAAGTTATTGTTTTCTTCTTGTGTATGTAACAAGAAAAAAAACAATAATAACCAACCTTTGTCAGCTAGCTTTAACAACGCGCAAAAATAAACCATTAAACAATGTTTTTACATTTTACAGAAACAATCTATAAAAAATGGTTAAAAAACACTAAAAATAGAAGGAATTTTGTTTAAAGCAATTAGTCTATTAAAAAGTTACATTTGGAGTTGCGTCTGTCAGAGCATGCAATTTTACTTTTTAGATATAAAAGAGGAATTAGTGCAAAATTAAATCCAAGCTTGTGGGGTGCCATTCCTGGTTCCACGGCCGCCTTCTTACAAAAAGAAACAGGTTCAAATGGCTTTTATGGTTTATCTGCCAAATTATAAATCTCTCAAAAAGAAATATTTAACATTTCTTGCTGCAAAAAAATTATCTACAACTTTTGTTAACAACTTGAGTAACTTTTAGTTGTAGAATCACAGATAAAAAAATTATACCCCGGTTATAAAAATGATCTGATATTAATATTTTTTTGTAAAATAATTAGAAAAAAAGTTTTATCGACAAATAGAAATTTTTTTTTCAAATTTGTATGGATTTTCGCTAATAACTTTTTTATTTATGATTCTACGACTAAAAGTTACTGAACAAAATAATTTTATTTGCAAACAAATAATGGCAATAATGTTTTTTGTAAAAGTTATAGTTTGACAGAATAACCATAAAAACCATTTAAACTTCTTTTCCAAGATAGCTGCTATGGGACAAGAATTGCAACCTCACAAACTTGGATTTAACTTTGCACTAATCTTCTCTTCATATCTAAAAAATAAAACTGTGTCTTCTGAAATAATTTACACTTTTTTGCGTCAAAGCTTTTGGGTAAAGTAAAAGAAAGCTAAAACACTTTTTATCTTAAAGTAGAGAAAAGAGCTTTAATTGGTCAATTTTTATAGACCTCTTTGTGGGTTAAGCTTGAACAGCAAAGTGTAAGAAACACTAATCAGAGACAAAGTAAAAAATCAAAAGCTGCATAAATATCTTTAAAAAAATTACTTAAATACTCAGTAGATAAAATAATGACCAAATTGATAAACAACAATAGATAATAGTTGACAACCAACACCGGCGATTTGTCAAATGCCATTAAATGTCAATTTTTAGAAATAGAGTAAAAGCTTTCTAAATTGTTTATTTTTGCCAAAAGAGTTGTGTCTTTATCTGAGTATTTCCAAATGATTTTAGAAATTGCTTCTACTGTTGATACTTTTTGATTAACAGTTGACTTCTCTAAAATATAATTAATTCTTTCCGGATAACATTTGACTAATTTTAAATTCAGTTGATACTTTCTGAATTACATCTGACTAGTCTCAATCTAAAACAATTATTAATGCTTTCTAAATTACGGTTGAAAAAAATATATATATTACAACCAAATATAACTTTTAATTAAAAAATTTAATTTTAAAAATTGGTTTTTCAACTGTGCTTGTAGAAAAAACAATGATTAAAATATTATAATTTTAAAATTGTCATGTTTACACAAAATTCTAAATAAAAAAATGAAATACAAAAGCCTACTATGAAGCACATTTTAGGTAATAGGTATAAAAACGAACAAACTTCTTACACCTATAAGTTTTACAGGTAATGAACGCCTAAACGTGTTAGGACAGTTGAATTCTATTTTGCTACATCTTAAACTATTTTATGAAATTTTTTCACATTTGGATGTCTTCTGGTATTACATCATAAATAATTAAAAAATACAATGATACATTACCCATCTATTAAAATAATAATATTAATGAAAACAGTTCTAGATAATTATTCTTGATCAATTGTTCTAGATTCAAGGAGAAATAATCAGCTTAGTTTTAAGTTTAAATAAATTTCACATAAATCATACCAGAATTCTATTGAATACGCATAACACACATAAAGAAAATTATAATCCTATAATATGCTAATAAAATCGAGATTCTAATGAAGTGAACTGGTTTTACAATTTTGCACTTGATGAGATAAAATTTATATTACGTTTAATTATAACTTTAAAATTTAATGTTTACCTTTTCTTTTGCACAAGTCATAAAAATTATTATTAGTTTCTTCTACGAGTATCCGCGCTGGCAACTCTAAATTATAATAAAAACCGCTGACATTTGCGTCTAGGCATTTTGATTGGCTAAAATCATTTATTTTTTACCTAAATATACATTATAATAAAATATAAAAATTAGAAAATTCTGGTTATTTTGAAAAATTTTAATAGCTTTGGTTGACCTTGTATTACGCTTTAGGCATTATAAAAAATCCAATGTTTATATAATTATGAACAAAAATATTTTCTTTTTGGTATTTAAATTAAGACGCTTTTTTTAATTTGGAATTTATTGTAAATATATTTTTAAAATAAAAGCTAAATTGTAATTATATTAAAAGTAACAAAAACAAATTATAAATTATAGAAAATTAAAAAATAATAAAATTTATTCAACGAGTTTATTAAAAACGTAATTATTAAAAAAATAAAAAACTAATTACTGGCAAAAACTTTTATAAATTGTTGTAAAAAGTTATTTTTATCCTACACCAACTCAAAATAAAATTTTCTCGTTTCTCGGCAGCCGTGAAAGTACATCATTTCCAGGCTAGCCAAAAAAAAATGTAATTTCTCGGCTAGCCGAGAAAAAAAAACTTGATTTTCTCCGTCAGGAGTCGCTGTTATAAGAAAAATTACTCTAAATGCTAAACGTTTCACTATTTATGGAGGGTGTTAAAATTTTAAATCACATTTACTGTTTATGAACATCAATCTTATTTTAAAAAACTACTTTTGTGCAAGATAAATTGTGTAAATCACGACAGTAAAGTAAATTTTTGACATCTGTCAAAGTTTGACATTTTGAATTGGCGATTGGCGGTAATAACCTCAAATCAATTTTAAGATAATGCTCGATTATAAGATAATTTGTGTAGGATAAAAAATAATGTGTAAACCACGGCCGCAAAGTGATTTTCCAGGCCTTGAGAAGTGGTCCATATCTTCTCTCGGCCTGGAAAAATACCACTTTGCCGCCTAGGTTTACAATATACTATTATTTTAATACTTTGTTATTTTTATCTCTTTTAACAAAATATACCGCAGAGTTTTTTAATTCAACCCCATTGTATATATTATGCACCGTTTATATCTTTTCTGGTTTATCTCTTTTCCAGATTTTTTTTTACACATTATCATAATTCTTATCTGGTTGTCGCACATTATCAGTATTGTTTATTTTAACTATTTTTTCAAACTAGCAAAATTTTTTTCTGTCTTATTACTCATACTGTTCTCATCATCTTTACTGACTATTTTACTATTTTTTGTATTTGCGTATTATAACTCTTATTCTTATTTATCTTCATATTGTATATACTTAACTTTTGTGACTTTTTCAACATTTTAATTTTTCACATTTATTCTAATTTTTTTGATATCTTTTCTTGTTTTTAAAAAATACTATTTTAATTTTTTTTCTGTTGTTTTTTTATAGATTTTTTTTACATTAATATCATTTTTATCACACCTCTTTCTTGTTGCTTTGTTATTCAGTTAAATGCTTTGATATTCTCACCGTTAATTTTTTTTTAAACCGTTTTTTCTCTAACATTATCGCAGGTATTTTCTATCGAGCTTATTAATTTGGTTTTAAGGTTAACACATAACGTGTACATTTTATATTTTACACATTTTTTTACGTTACTTATAATACCTCTGTCTTATCATCTAATAGCATCTATTTTTCTCTAATTGTTAGTTAATTCTTTCTTCTAGTATAAGTGCGTAAATTTTGTAAATCGTGCACCACAAAGTTATTTATCTATAATTTTCAATCTTTTATTTCTTTTTATATTGTTAGCATAGTAACTTCTCTACCTATATTTGTTATAACTTTTTTTGTTAACAAAAATTGAAAACAAATGTAACGATTTTAATTACTGCGTAAGTGGGCAATTGTAGAAAAAATTTTGTGCAAAAACACTATTGCCGATTTTGAGACAATTAAGAGCCTTCTCTATCGGCAATATACCATTTTGGGGCCTTTAATACCCACAAAAATATTTTGAGAAAATTGAAATATATATTGAGTTAAATAAGTAAGAACCACTTTTGTATTAAAAAAATATTACAAAAATAATAGTTTTTAAATATTAATGTATATTTCAACTTTGGACTTTATAGGCTATAAAAGTCACTAGTAGGTGATGCAATCAGTAACCATCTGCTGCGCTGTTGCGGTTCTATTTGACAAGATGATAATACTCTAGGCCTTCTCAGTTATTCTTGCTCAATACAAAAAATTTGTAAGTTTATCGACCAACACTACATCTTGCATATAGTCTAGGAGTTAGCTGCGAGAAATCTACACTTATTTGTTCAACCACTCAAACAGTGTGTGAGAAAAACTAAAGAAAGATCTACCTAAAAGCCTAAGAAGTTGAAAATATTAGCTTTAAATGAGTTTAAAATATTAATTGAATTTCTGTTTAATTTAAAAATTTTCACTTTGTAAAACTCTAAATCAAACAGCATTTTGCATAATGTTGTACGTATTAATAAGTAAAATATAGTTAATTTTTCCTAAGCCTGCCGCAAGAAATAAGTAACTTTACATCGCAAGGATACCTGTTTTAAGTTGCCGAAAACAAATGTGCTCATTTTTTTAATATTTTTTTTATTTTATATATAGAGAAAATATAGTTTAGCTAATAAAAAAAAGCTGTTCTCTAGTAAAAAAACAGAATCTAAATGTTCAAGACTTGTTAAAAAATGAAATGCGTGCATTTTTATTCCGTCTTTTACTTGCGCTAAATCAAGATTTGCCATATTTCTTACTTTGTGTTATAAACAAAACAAATTTATGACTTGAACCAGGTTTCCAGGCTTCCTTCTATACTCAATACAGTGTTTTTTTGAATAGTGTTTGTTTTACAGTTATACAAAGCAAAACTAGATTTTTCAATTTAAATGCGTTTTTCTTAATTTTTTAAACATATTCTAAATAATTATATAATTTTTATTTGGTCGGATAGTTTTTGATTATAGCCAGGTATTGCAATTTCTATTACACAGTGTTTTATTTGAGATAAACATCAAATACCTAAGTGTAAATAAATTTTTTGCAGACAGCTTGTAGACTAGATTTTTCTTAATATTATCGGTAATGTAAAGCTTTAAAAAAAATTTTTTTCCGGCAAATTACATATTAAATAATGGCTTATAACGGTATTATTTAAAATAAAAAAAGAATAAAAATCAAAACCTAAAAAAATGTAAAATTGCACTTTTAAGTAAAGTAAATATAAATTATTTAAGTACCTAAAATGCATATATTTCAACATATTAATGTATTGGTGTTAAAAAATTGTATTATATAAATCGTCAACTGCCAAACCATAAATAACTGCAATTTATTGAAAAAACCAATTTAATAAAATGTATACTATAATAATTATATAACTTTGTACGTTCCTTGTATTAAATGAATTGTTCTAACAAGTTACGAATTACAATTAAATTTATTTACCATAACGGTCTATATTTTTGGTCACACGTTATAACTGTAAGTCATACTATAAATATGCTGTACCTACTTCTCAAACTATTTTTATGCAAAAATTGTCAAGAAACTGATTATTTGTTAGTTTTTGTTTATTTATTTAGAAACATCATAATTATAACTGTGTCCAAAAACAAAAAAGAATAACAAAACTTATATTACGCTTAAATTATTTTGATATATTTACAAAAAACTTCTCAGATATGTCAGTTTTAGAATGTGAAACGGCAGTCAGTTAAGAAAAAGTTGTATCTTGTAATTTAAATTTTCTCAAGACAGAGTTGCAACCTCTAATTTATTTTAATTGTAGGCAAGCTTTTTAATACATTATTAGAAAGAATTTTATATTCGCTATCAAAAAAATGTTATTGTATTATATACAAAGTTTGCTTCAGTGAATTAAAAACGTAAACATAATTGAATATACATATATGCAAAGGTTTATAAAATTTAGACCAACATGTTTTCTAACATTTAATTTAATTAATTAATTTTATAATTTACCTAACTGACGTTAGAATAATTAGAATTTTTACATATCCTCCTAAAAAGTCTAATGTTATATGATTCGGCAATCGCGCCAGCCATTGTAGCAAAACAGTACTAACTTTAAAACCGAGATGGTGTAAGAATTGTCATCGACAAGTTTCAATTTGGTTTAAAGAACTCTTCAGGAAAAAATCCGATAAAAAGAGGTAACCCCTAATAAAAAAAGATCTTCCATAAAAAAAATCTGAAACACAAAATGATGAAATATAAATATTCAAAAAATTTTTAGTGAATTGTAATTATCAATCTACTTCTATCAAGTAAAAAATCTTTTCAATTTATTTTTAAAGGTATCAATTAGCTTTCTAGGTAATTTAAAAACTACACTCCCGTAAGAAGTCAAATAAAAAAAAATAAATTTTATTATTTTTTGAAAAAATTGTTTGGTTTTGGAAGAGTTTTATGCGTGTGAGATGACTGATACTTTTTTGTTATTGTTCAAAAATTGGGTTTTCTTTTCTATTCAGATAAATTATTTTATAAATAAAATAATAATAGTAAAATTCAAAAAAATAATAGTAAATTAAAAACAATATTTCCCCATATATATATATGAGAAGTTACACGTTAAAAAAATACATAGTACAGTGCGCGAAATAAATGCCATAAAAGTAAAACAATTTTTTTTCAAAAAAATTTTCAAGACATGTTAATTTTTACTTGTAGAAACGCATATTTTTATGACAAATAAAATTTCAATCAGTCATTTGTTTTAGAGTTCTGACGTCATCAATATGTTTTTAAATAAAAATCCCTTATTTTTTTCCTTAATTCTGAAAGCTTTTTTAATTGTCTAAACGACAGTATAACATTTTTTTTATCTTACATTAAAAAAAGTTAAAAAAAACCAACTCTGGAAAAAATAAATTTGAAAAATCAAGTATGTAAAACAAATGATTGGTTAGAATTTTATTTGGCATAAAAATATGTCTTCAAAACTAAAATTAACTTGTCTAAATATTTCTTTAAAAAAAAAATTGTGTTTTGATGAGCACTGTATTTATTGGATATACCATTACTTCAACAACATAATTTATTTACTTTTGATTGTTTATTTAAATCTTTTTTTTAATAATTAAAGATAAAAATAAGCCAACTTAATTTCTCTTAATTAAACCAATTTCAAATAAAAATTATTCAAATTAGTCATCCAAAAAATTAGCTTACTTACTGTCATCCAAGATCATTATTGTGATTTAAAAAACTTTTGAAAGTTTAAATAAGCTTTTTGTTAAATGGTAAAAGTAGTAAAATTAACACAAATTTGCTAAACATAATTCCTTCGTAAACTAATAAATATTTGCTAAAAATATTTATTAAATATTTTCAAATCACAAAAATATACCACAAATTAAATTATAAAATAATTATAGATTTCTAGAATTTATTCCAATATATCCATTTTTGTCAAATTTTTAACCTAATCAGTTAGGGCAATAGACAGACACACCTATACACCCTACAAACTTATAATTTTTTTTGTCAGGTGTTAAAATATTTTTGAGTAAACTCGTTTAAAATGAATGAAATCAGTTATAATAAAATAAATCTCTGATTTATAATAACGAATCAATAAATTAAACTGTGTTATTAATTAAAGATGTCGTGCTTTTATAAATTCTAAGAACAACTGTTGCTAAGTAATTTAGCTTGATAGTATACTTAGCGAGAAATGTCAAACAAACGTCAAAGCTTTTCTAATAATATTGTACGTTTTTGCGTATTAACAAATCAAAAAATCAACATTATGATCAAAATGTAATAGCAGGAGTTGCTCTAAATAATAATTTATAAACGCACAGTAACCTCGGAGAGAAACTAGGTTTTTTTATGATTTTCTGTAATAACAAACTGTCATGCTCATGCTATATAAGAGTACATAGACTAAACTAAACTTTATTTTTACAAATTGTGTTTTTTAAACAATATGGCAAATTTTTATGTTCAAATAGTCTACGCTTTGTTTTGTTTCGTTTTTTTTAACCAAATGTTTATTAAAATTTAATGAACTATCCAGTGCATTTGAATTTTAAAAAATTTAGCTTGTCAATACAATTTCACTTCAAAAAATTATATGGTCAACTCAGACTATACAAAAAAAACCTCTCTTGGTGATAAATCAACAGAGAAACGCATTTCATTTAAGCAAAACTACATCAAATCTGTGTTTGAATCTATAAAATGTTGCAAATTAGTAAATAATGCCAATTTTATTGTATTTACTATTTTTATTAGGTAAATTAGTAAATATGTAATGCCAATTACATTTTCTGTATTTATTATTTTTATTAGGTATTAAATAGTTTAATCGATTAATTTTTTCTAATAGCTTTGTTTACTTCTGGATTGACTTGTTTGTTGGCTTGGCTTAAAGTTTTTTTCTTGTAGTTTAACAAATATACCAGTATAACAAAACACTTTTTGTTATATTTTTGAAAATTTGGTTAACACAGAAATTGATTTCATACGACATAACATCTCAGATTAATTCTTGCAAGAACTGCTTTTCGTGATTTTTCATAATAAATGCAATTTTTTTCAATACCAATTCTTTAATATATGTGTTTCTTTATCTAGTTCGAGTAATTTGTTCAAAAACGAACAATAATAGTTTCTTTACAAGTTTATGTTGTTATTTTTTAGAAGCTAGGTATCTTTTGACACAATAATATGCAACAAATAGAAATTTTTTAACCTAAAACTAACCCTTAAAAAATATGTTGCTCAACAAACATAATTTTTGTTATTTACGAATAAATTTGAATTATTATTAAGTAGCAAATTATAATAAATTCACAACAAACCAATAGATTAGTGAAAAAGATTTAGCCATAAATATTGTGTTTTAGTAAGATTGTAGAGTTGATTGAAGCCCCTTCAGGGCTTGTTCTCCGACCGCCTCTGTCCTTGCTCCTGCAAATACTATAGCCATAGCAGTAAACTGGAATCTTTTTGTATTTGGTAATGGTTGCATTTTGAATTTTTATTTTGAATGTGGTGTGGGTATCTGGTGGTCCGTATATATCCAGAGAAATGGAATCTCATATTCTCAGTCCACTGGTTTGCTGAAGTGTTTTGTGTCAACACAATAATTTAGTCAGTGAAAGAACAAAAAAAATAGTCATCATGAAATTGATAGTGAGTAATGACTGTCTATTATTTATTCCAAACGCATAGCCGCTCCACTTTGGCGATTTGTTTCTACAATGTAAACACAGTTATTATCTACTAAATTATTAGTATTTAGAATATTTAGTGTCATCGCAGAAATACATAAATCATCTAAATTTTAAGTGCCACTTGATTAATGATTTTG
This sequence comes from Lagria hirta, assembly GCA_947359425.1. Taxonomy (NCBI): domain Eukaryota; kingdom Metazoa; phylum Arthropoda; class Insecta; order Coleoptera; family Tenebrionidae; genus Lagria; species Lagria hirta. The sequence continues at coordinate 13,992,111 of OX375794.1, forward strand.
CAGTAATCAGTTTCTTGTTGAAAATTTTTTACAATCAACTATTCCAAATTAAAAAAATAATAATAACAAGCCTGAACACCTACCCTTGGGGCACGCCTATTCATTAAGGCACATCTCAATTTTTGTTTTTATCGTTTTTGTCATTTATCATCAAACAAGTTGGGTATATTAATTAACCTTGTCACTTCTGCATTGACCAGTTTGACTAATTACCGCAGGAAGAAATGTTATTTTTATAATCAAAGAAAAAATTAGATCTTAGACAACTAACGGGTTTAGTTTTATTACCCAAGGCCAGTGTATTCATTCATTTAAAATTCATGAACTTCGAGTGTTACACATTAATTTTTGAAAAATTTGCATTAAAATTAGTCTCGTGGTTTGGACAACAGAAAAACGATATGAATTAAGTGAGGCATGAAATCAGGCGTGTCTTCTGCTAATGAAATTGTGATCAATGTACTGACTTCAAAAGAATTTACTCGAATTCCATTTCACACCTTTTTGTGCACGAGATAGTTGTCGAAAATTATTAATAGTCACGTAATAAGCGGTTATCAAATTTTTTTTAAGTAATACTCATAAATTAAGTAAATATGGTAATCTTTTTGTGAGAAAAGACTTCACAGCCTCGTCATTGACAACCGGATTTTGGATCCTGCTACTCAATAATTACAGTCACATCCTTCTTGAAACTGCCTCAAATACTTAACCAAATACGCTTTTGAGCTGTCAATGACTTCTAGCCACTTAAACAATAATTTGTCTTAATTCTATACTTATATGTCGAATCTGTAAAGTTGTACTTATAAAAACCATCAATTAAAATGCCGTTTTAGTTAAAACTGGTCTTTGTAATGGCTTTTACGTGTTTTTGGTTTTATAAATTTGTTTTTGTTGTTGCAAATGTAAGTGATAATTTAATGATGTAGAAGACAGTTAAGACTGCACTGAACAAAAACGCTGAATAGTCTTTGAGATAAATGTGGTTTTTTGTTTTTTTTACATTTTATTTGTTCGGTTTTTCCATGTGTTTGACTTTAATTTCTATTACAGAATACAACTTCTTTGTCATTAGTTTTATTATACAATTTGCTATACTAGAAAATCGTTTTAGCAGTTTTAGCTTATTAATTATTTAGTTATATGTTGCCTCTTATAATATACTTCATAAAGCTCACTTCAAACACTCTAAAAAAGATAAAGTCTTTGTGAGAATAATTATTTTGTTTTATTACAAAGTCAAAGTTTTTTATTATGTTATGTTCAGTAGAGTGTCAAAAAAAACTTTCATTTTGATTTCTTGGTTACCATGAAAATATCGTTTAAGATGATAGAAAAAATGTCTGGAAAAACTTCTTAATATTAATATTAAGAGGTGACAAAGTGTGATTTTCAAATTCGTGTTTGTATAACACAAACATTTTTTTCAATTTAAAATTTGAATGCACTCAAACGAATATTTGTCTAGTAAACATCAAAACATATTCTTGCAAGATATTTAACGATTTACAAAAAAGATCTGATATAGTTTCGTGCTAAATCAACTCCTTTGAAAGTAAAATCTAACCTCAACTTGGAAAGGATTAATTTTTCAAAATTTTATACTCTATCACAAAACAAAGGCTCAAAAACATAAAATATTATATTATTTGAAAAATTTATTGCGTATTATAACGTGCAACTATAAAATACTCACAAAATATTGATAATTCTAGAAAAATTAATATTTGCTAATTGTTCTTTTAGTATGTTTGGTACTCTTCTATTAATACAACTCCTCTTTGTCAGATTATCACAAAAATACTTATTATTTAAATTAAATTCTTGACAATTTCTTAGTTGAAAATAGTAACATAAACAAATTAATTTAATTTTAAAATTAGTGAAAGAAGTACAAATAAAATATAAAAAGTCTACTCCAGTAAAGTAAAATTTCGACATTTTTAAAAAATTAAGTACAAAAAAAATTATTTCTCTTAGAATTATGAATATTTTGCTAGTATTTTATAATTTAAAAAATATAATATTTTGTTTTTTTAATAATATTATGTTTTTGAGCCATTATTTCGTGATAGATGAGGAAAATTTTGAAAATTCATTATTTACAATTTGTGGTTTAACTTAATTACATAAACCTTTAATAATTAACCTAAATTTCCTGTAAGGATATGTTTTGATTTTCAATAGACAAAAATTTTTATGAGTGCATTAAAACTTCAAAAAAAAAAAAAAATCTTGTGTTATTTACAAGGGAAATCGAAGATCACAATTCGTCACCTCTTAATATTAATATTAAGAATTAAGAGATCAAACTTTTCTAGATTTTTTCTTTTGTTATTTCAAACAATATTTTTATGATAATCAAAAATAAGATAAAAAGTTTTTTTGGCTCAGTTCAGTTTTAACTAACAATTTGGAAATTGAATCAAACTCAATTCTCAACGTATCTGAATGAAATTTTGTATGACATATTGTCATTTGAATAATTTTGTTATTTTTGGAACCAATCTGATAATGCAATTAAAAATCTTTAATACTTTTGACATTAAATAACAAAATTAATTAGTAACATAAAGCAAGGCTATATATAGTATATTGTTATACGAGTTGCACAAGACATTTGACGCATGGGTTTGAATAAGTGAATCAACATCAGATTCAAATGAATAAGTGCTACAAACATGTCTTGTAAAACGTGTAACATGCTATTTTTTCTATTTTGTTTTTATTAACATGTATAATTTAATATTAATATTAAATATTTAAGTCGGTATAACAGAACAACCATAACATAACTCTCATAACAGTGACAGTAATGTCAATGTTATTGACGTCACAACTACTAACTAATCATATCAACCGACGGCAAAAGTCACTAAAAACGATTGCACAAAATTTAATTTTGTTAACTACTTTTTTTAGAAACGATGACAAAATTGACATTTTAAACGTGAAATTGAAAAAAAAATTGGTTGCGCCTGTGTAAATGTAGTTCTATACTCAAAAAAATATTAAAAAATCAGTTAATTTTGTAAATAAGGCAGTATACAACAAATAAAATTTTTAAGAAGCAGACCAGTCGACAACTGTTTAATTTACGTCAGAATATGCTGCTAATAAAAAGAAAAAAATTTTTAGTAGCCATTGATCAACAACTCGCGTGATTAAAACAAGTTTTTATCACGCGTTTAAATTTTTTTTTACTACATACTAGCAAGTTTTTAATTTGCGGCAAATGTAGCCATACTATAATTTAACTCTTTTTAAATTTTATATTCAACATTTTATTTATTTTTTGCTAAATAACAGTTTTTTAACCTTTTGTATTGCTGTACCAAATATTACCCTTTCCAAATTTTTCAACATCAGTTTTCCAGCTTTTTTAAATTTTAATTTATTTTAGTTTATTATTACTTTTAGAATTTGAAGTATGTTAAGTTACTTTTAATTTTAGCACAGCTTGAATTATATATGATTACATTTGAGCAAACCACCAAAAAAAATGTTTTTTCTAAAACAGCAAAATTTAATTTTTTTAGCAGTTACTACAAATAAACAAATGACACTTAAACAAACTTGTTTTATTTTTTTCTGACTTATATATTTCAAATAAGCTTAGAGTAGGTTCCAATGAAACTGTTAAGATTATAATATAGAGTTACAAAAAACGCTTTATTTATAGAAGGAGAAACATATTAACTTCATTTAGGTATATCCGGCATCTCTTTCAGTAACTAGCAGATAGAATAAAAAATACGGTCAAATAATTACCACTTAAATTACAAAAAAACATTACTACTAATTATAATCTTTAAGTCAAAAATTCAAATATAGTATTTGCGTAGACTCTGTCGTTTGTTAAAGTACAACATGCCTACAATACATTAGTGCACTTCATATATTTTCTGTCTTTTTCTCGCATGGACTATATTGAATCTTAGTCCACATTCTATTTTCAAAATATTTTTTTCTAATTTATTTGTGCTAGATTTTATGTTAATAATATAAAGTCTTCAATACATTTATGACTTAATAAAAATCTTTTATGACATAGACTGTATTACCTAGATTTTAGTAAAAAAAAACAAGTGAAAGTTGTTCATCATTATAGATAATTGCCATAAGTATTTAAAATTTAGATAAACTTTGGTACAAAATACATCATACAAAATTTAATTTAAAGCAAAAAAATAATAGTTAAAAAAAATAGGGAAAAATAAAAAGAAGAACGAGAAACAGAATAACGATTTTAAATTATAATAATAAGGAAGCCTACAATAAGTCTCTTGCAAAAATTGTTTTTTTTTCTATATTCTACAATTTTTTCTGTTCAAGTTACGCCAGGTTATTGAAATAAAAATTTTTAGAATGTAATTAACTTACCATATTTTAATCTATCAATTTCAAGTTATGTTACCTAACCCTTGTACATGTTATTCTGACGCGCTTGAGTTACTCCTTAAATCTTCTTTTGAACTACTCCATTATAACAAATGCACCTAACATAAAATTAAAAAAATAGAGAAAAAAATGTAAAACATCATTTTCACAGTATATATTTTTTTCTTTTTTAAATGATTATAAATGTTTTGTTTGTCTACTCTTAGTTTTTATTCTGTTTTTGTTGCTGTTAGTTAACTGCAACAGTTAACGGTTTTTAATTGTTTTTTTACTATTTGGTTTGTTGTTTAACCTAAATTTTCTAAATCGGTTGTCGTGATTTTGTTCGCGTGTTTATTTAATCTTTCAATTTTGTGTGTGTTTGTTTACAGGTGATTTTAGCTTTAAGGTTTCTAAGTAGTTAAAAATCATCACTTGTATGTTTTTTTTATTTTTGCACTTCTGTGGATTACTTGATTTTTTACAATATTGAACCATGTCATGCTCAGTGAGTTCGCCAGTTGAATTCTTCTTTTAGGTCTATACATGATGTCACAAAATTAGCGTATTCCAAGTTTAAGATGTTCTAAAAAGCATTATCTAGATCCAGAATAAACTTATAAAAAAATGTTTTTAACCGGCAAACAATACTGCATCATTACAAACTGCATTTTTCTTTTTTAGTCAAATTGTTGCTAAGACAATGTTGAATGCCTTGCGGACGAAAACAATTTTATTTATTAATATTACCATGTTTTTTAATTAAAACGTTGTCAATTTTTCCAATAACTAGTAAGTTATTCATTTTACTTAATCACTTACCTAAAATTATAAAGTTTGTCAACAATCTGTTTAGTGTCGTAAACGAAATCATATGATTAAAATTACTTACTGCTGGTCCAATTACAATTGACTGTTATGTAATTCCATAAAATTAAAACTGTTACTTGCAAACTAATATATACAATAAATTATCAAACAAACAGTAAATCAAATAAAACACTAAAGTCAACAGTGAAATACGCTACTATGTTTGATAATGTGCATACTTCGTGCAAGATCAATTAAAGAAAGCTGAGAAGAACCTACTGAATGTATTTTAAGAAAGAGTTAACTCTAAACTTAGAAAAATGTTAATTTCCAATAACAACAACTTTTTGAGTTTTCAAATGAGCCAACATTAAATCTAACCTGCATTAGAGAAACTTCAGCGATTCCGGCTGTCAAACACTAATGTAAACTTGGTAGATCTGACAATTCTTAAAATAATTTTAACATTTTATCAAAAGCTATGCTGCTATCGCACAACCTTGAAAACAATTGACTCAAAAAAATATAGTTAAATAATGTTGAAGAAAGCGCTTTTTAAAAACTGAAAAATGTTTTAGCAATATCTTGTTTCTGTACAAATTCAAAGCCCATACAGATGTCAATGTAATTAGACTTAGAGGAATGCTACTTCAAAAATAACTTACACCCAGTTGCCTCATATGAAGCAAAATATCATTCTAAGTAGCATAACCTCTAAGCTTATTAAAGCACGCTGTTTTAGAATAAATGGCCCTTGAGTTTGGTAAAGTTCATGGCTCTAAGCCGCGCGTAACTTTAGAGAGTTTCCTAAAACAAGTTGCGTATTACAGTCTCTGAGTTTAGTACAGTTGGGTGAAATTTATTAGCTCTTGTCTAATCATTTTTAAAATGTTTATGACAGTTTACTTGTCATATTATTATACTATATAAAAGCGTGTATTCTCAGAAATTGTTCATTAATTAATCTGTATTGACAATTAGTTTAGAAGTTTAGTCCCTTTCAATTACATTTTAAAGCTAATTGAAAGTATATTATATCGAGTGAGTGCATTTGCAGAAGTTGTTTTATTAATTAATTATTGATAAGTTCAGTAATTACTGGTGACAGTCACTTTCAATTACATTGTAGATCAATTATAATTATAATGTCTTTTTTCAAGACAGGTTTTTCCAAATTCAAACCTGACTTAATTACCATGTTAATTAAAGAAAATAATATATCACATAATGAGTGAATTCAATTTTAGGTAGTCGTGTTGACTCTTGGAATAGCCAACTTATTTATGTTTGTCTATAAATATTCCATCAGAGCGATTGATTAAATAAACTGTTACTTAACGGATGGTTTGAAATAGCAAATTCAGGTGTTGTTTTCAAATTTTGGAATTCCAATAAGCGAATGGTAAAATCTCAGAACGATGAAACCAACGCGATACAGATAAATTGTTTTGAACTGATTAATACTTTTACGTGGCTTATCGACTAATTTATTTACAAATTCATAGTACATAATTGTAAAAAACTATAATTAGTAAAGAAAATTTTAAAATCCTTATAATATTAATTAAAAAAGTTGCTCAAAATGTCTACCACATGCATAAATGCATACTTGCGCCTAATTTGTCATCATTGATAGGTCAAGTGGCAAAAAAAAACAATTTATTGGATCATAACCATTGTAGAGGGCAGCTACCACTAGAAACTCCCAACAACGGATACTATTTTATTGATATATTTTTTTGTCTATAATGGTACAGTTTTTACCCTCTCTAATTTGCTGAGAGACCAGTATAAATTTACTTTTGATGTGATAAACAATTTGCAAAAATTTGTGTTCATTACAAATTCTTAGAAATTATAAATATTATTATAAAATCCTTTCTTAGCTGATAGGTGTTTTTTTTTATTTACAAGATTTTTGCTTTTAGGTTAATCTTATTGCCTTTTGCATATTAATATAATATGTGCCTTTTTTTCGCATAGGTTGAAAAACATTGAGACGATTTGACTAGAATGACATTTTTCAGAACTGTTTTTTTTTATATATTTTCATTAATTAATTTACTAATTATTTTGATTAAAAATAGTTTCAATTACCTCGAGCATTGACCGGTGAAAATATAAAAACATCCGCTAACACGTCAAACCCTACACTAACGACCTTTTACCGATAAAATGCGCATTTTTCCAGTGATACTTGATAGTTACTTAGGTTTTAAAAATGTAAATTAATCGTTAAAAAAAACGTTTAAAAGTTTTTTTTTAAATTGTTTTTCTAAGGAAAAAAAATTCACAGGAACAGCTTCTTCTACATTTCTCTTTGAAAATATATCCAAATCGTTGTCATCGGGTCAAAGAAAGAACTTAACAATCTGCTATCGGGTTTAGCCTCAGTTTGTCTAACAAAATGTCAAGAGTGGCTACCGGAAATAGGACAAGATTAGCTAATTTGGCTTTTTTTTCGTGACAAGATTTTGTGCAAAAAAAATAGACCAATGATAAGAATACAAAATAGCATCTAAACAATCTTTGGTTATGTATTTAACGGATCATTTAATTGTTGTTTGCGAATTGATCTTTCAACAACTTTCAAATATTCTATCAGTTAACTGCTTAATTTTAATGTGTAACTGCTCTATTATTATTTTTATAACCTTTTATTTATCATCGACGAATAATTTTGCTATATTTAACAAAAAAAACGGAAATTATTGACAATTTCTTTAAGATAAGCACTAATATTGCGACAGGAAGTTGATGACTTATACAAATTAAAATAATTTTTGATTAATTTGAGTCACACTGTATGACAATCACTTCAATTATGTAGAGATAATTAAAAAAATCAAAAAACTCTCAATCTTTTTTGGCATATAAAAGAGCAACAATTTAAAAAAAAAAGATATCACTGTCAAAGGCATTAAAAAATTGGACAGAAATTAAGGCATGGAGCATAAAAAGCATTGTAGTTGTTAAAGTTAATAAATCTGTTTCTAAATGTTAAACAAAAATATATCGATAAAGAAAAGAAAAAATAGAGCATGCCAGGAAACAAAAAAAAACGATAGAAAAGAGTGAAGTAAATAAAAATAAACAGAATACCTATAGAAAACGCTAAGCCAAAGAGAATCAGATTATAATATAAAACAAAATAACAATAAAAAACATTACAAACAGAAAAATATAAAAAAGTTCAAAAACAATAAAAAAATAGAAAAGAAAAAAAAACAAGCTTTTTACATTAAAAATTGAGAAACCAGGTTTTTACAGGGTATATACTATTAACATTAATCAAGGGCGGCTATGCTTTTTTGGTCTTAGATCGGTTCGTACTAAAGTCGGTAACAATCTGTAAACATAAAGTCGCTTACAGATTTTTGTGAATTTTAATATAAATTACTTTGCAAAATATTTGTTGTTGGCCTGGCTATTTGACAATAACCTAACCGTTCTAATCTCTACTCTTTATCACTTTAAAAAATGGTTTTTATATCGTCAGCAGATGTAAAACTTTTTTATCTATATCTTTACAGATATCGTTACTTTAAAAAAATCAGAGAAGATTGCGTATTTTGTTTTGGACAAAGCCTTGCAAGAACTTTTGGAGTTGTTATTGCTTCTGTTTCAGTTGCTATTTTTTTTTGTGGCACTCTAAACGTCAAGCTTACTTAGCAGTTCAAAATCTTTTTTTTTCACATGAATTTATTAAAGACGAAACAAAATTTCTGACAACCGTAGAAGTTCAAAAAAAAGTAATTTCTGCAAATTATTTTTAAAACTTTGTGTAGGATTAAATTTAGATGTCGTATGTTGATGATTATATTTTATATTCTGAGTATATTCAGTATTTTTTAATGCATTACTGTGAAGTTCTTAGCTACATTGAATTTAAAGTTGTCCACTGTAGTATTATTCTAATGGTACACTGTACCATTAAAATAGTAGTACAGTGCGGTACACTCACGAGAATAATAATGCACTGCTTTAATAAGATATAATATAAACTAGATTTTTTTTAAATATTTTAAATTTTGAACGTTTAAAAGATTTTTTTCAAAACCCAAAAAAAATTATTTTAGAGTTTTGGTTTCTAAATTTGTACCCTGTTGATCAAACACTGTTTCAACTATCTTAACGATTAATAAAGTTGTAACATAAGTTGACTGTCTGTCGTACATTATCAAAACCGGTCGCTTTTTACCAAGTTCAAGGTTTTCTTAAACTATTTAAACAAACTTATACTTCCAAATAATCGCTAAAAGTTGCTGCATGTACTATTCCTTAACATGATTTACCTTCAAAAGCTACCCAGGTGCCAGGTGTCAACAATATTTTCACTTACTATAAGAGGTGTTGCTCCACACCAGGAACATTCTGGCTTTGCTGTTGTTGCTGAGTTTTTTGCATCCAGTAGTAGGTACAAAAAACGTTTTTTTATTTATGCATAATGGAATTTTGCTTTTCAAATTTGAATATTATAAATGAATTAATAGCTCATACGAGCATACTACCTACAACCAATTATGGTTGTTAACCACCGACAAAAAGAAGCTGCGAACTGCTATAAATTTGTTATCATCAGACCAATAGAAAAAAATGTTCGTCCGTTAGAAAATTTTCAGTTTTTTTTTGGTTGAAAAATCTAGGGAAGTAAACATATTTCAGAGATACGTTTCTTCAATAATATTTGAAAAAAATAATAACTTGTAAGACATGCAAAGCTAAAGTTGTTTCTTAACTCACAAACAATCCATTTTGCTTGAATTGATTCATAATCTCAATCAAGATTTCAAAATTTAAATAATTTTAGCAGTTATTTTAATCAATTTCAAACAAAAAAAAGTTTTTAATGTGGCTGTGTTTTTTTTGTGCTATTTCAAAACTTTTCTTTTTGTGAAAAGAGTTTCTTTTTTACTTGAAAACTAATGCTTTTTGTGTAGTCTCTTATCAATTATTACTAAATCTAAATTAATTTTAAACTTGATAATGCGTCTTTTAACAATGATTTTTGGACCACATTATAAACAAAAACAAGTAACTAACTTACGTTTTCTAATAGTGGTTATTAATTTATTTATTAAAATAATTTAAAAAAATTAAGCAAAAAAGCAATCGATTGATCAATTAAATTAATTAATAATTAATTATATTAAAAACGGCATTTTTTCTATTTTTTATTTGTTATATAATATATTCTATATTTGTGTCGTTTTTTACAAACCAGTTAGTTTAAAACATTATTTATTAAATTTTTAACTAACTTGCTTGAAAAAAAATAGCAATCAAGAAAGCTAACTTATTATTTTTTTATGCCAAAATTAGGCTTTTTAAAGTTGAACAATGTTGGTTTATGTTCTAGTAGAATTATAGTTTACTGTTGTCACCACAAACTTTTTTGTAAATAACATTTTGGTGTTCGAGAAAAAAGACTTTCATAGACAGAAGTCATTACAAAAATTGAAAAGAAAGATGTTATAAAAATGTCGACGTTCCAAATTTCATCAGCAAAAACGTCATCAAAATCCAAAAAATAAAAGTAATAAAAAACAATAATAACTTTAAGTGTAAACCACGTTAGAGGAAAAAGTCTGACGTTTATACTTTTTCGATGTGGAAATGTACGTTTACACTTTTTTTGAGAAAGCCTTTAGCTGCACTAGACTTGCATATTTATCAGAGACAACACGAAAAGTGTGAACATTTTCAATTTTTCAAATAAAGTGGTAAAAAAAAATCAATTGTTACATTTTTAACATTTTAATGGTAGAAGTAAACTAATCTGTCAGTTCTTATATTTTTACTACGTTTGCTAAATAGTTTATTTGAAGATAAAGTTTTTATTTTTCAATTTTTGTTTAATCACTATTTTAATCACATAAATAAATTACTTACAATTTTTTTGTTCAACCGTCAAATACGTTTTCAATTATTTCAATTGTAGAAGAAATCTTGTGGGTGCTGCGAGCGCCAGATTGAGTGGCGATTTCAAGATCCTCGGTCCCGCGACATTTTCTCTCAATCGAAAATATATCATTTTACGCTCTTAATACACAAATACCTATTGTTATTGAGTTTAATGATATTTAGAACAAAAATTTAAATAATTGACATAGAAATAATTCTATGAATTATGTATGGAGTAATAATAAATAAAAATCAAAAACCGCCGCATTGTTGCAACCTCTTCATTAGCACATAATTATCTATAAAAATTAATTTACATAAGCGTACAGTTAACCTACCCACAGAAATTTGCCAGCTTGGAAGATTTATTAATTGTATAACGGTTTTTAAATTTCATAGAATTTATTGAACAAAAACAATATAAATTTTACGACAATTTGGCGTACGAGAACAAGGACATCAGTATCACCCAGACCAATTTCCTGAATCAAACACCGAGGTCACGTCTACAGGTATGCAATTATATCTGAAAATTTCAAAAGAAAAAAAAACTTGAAATGGAAAAATTTCGTACGTTAAACTCAAAAGTGTCATTAATTATTCAAGCTGTTTAAATGTCAGAAAGGGTATGGCGATAATATTTTTTGCCGGATTAAACCATATCTCGGCTTTTAATTGGCGAGGCTATATTTATGTAGGTACTTGGATGAATCTTCACTTTTTCAATCGAAAAAATTTTGAATGCTTGAATAACTGTAACTAATGGATTCTACGAGTAACAAAAATGTCTGTGGTCAAGCCCGACTTCATTAATTAACAATAAAGATAAGCTTTAAAATCAACAAAATCAAAAAACATCATTATAATAAAGTATTTATCAATAAAAAATTATTTTATTTAAAAAAAGTAATGCCTAAAAACTAAAAAAACATTAATTAATTTAACGACAAGTACATTAATAAAAGCGATCATTTATCTAGATAGTCTAACGTGCAAGCGCGTTTATAATAGAGATTGTTAATCGTATTTTACTGTAAAAATTGGTTACAAAATTATTTCAAATAACTTACAGTGACCGCACAATCAAAAATAAAGAATTAAAAAATTTGTCTATTGTATGACATTGATTACATTTGTCTTAGTTGCATACGACTAAAATTTATTTTACATAGATTTAACAAAAAACCGAAAATTTTCACTATCTGCAGCCAGAGTTAAACTATGTAAAAAAAGAAATCCACGTATTGTTTTGTTGGTTGTGCTAAATTTGTAAATTGCTCTTTAAGCATTGCTTTGCAAAAATTATAATATATTTAATACTAGCTGACCCGGCAAACTTCGTATCGCCTAACAGTCAATGAATGTCGTGTTACTTTTTAGCTGAACTAATTTAGGCTTTGATGAACGTAAAACAATGATACAAAATAATATATTTATATAGATAGAAACAAAAAAGTATTTTATTATGATGAATGATAATGTAAACATACATACAGAATGAGAATAAAAATAAAAAAAAATAAAAAATAATAATTAAGTACTTCAAATTCATGTCAGAAAAAAATGATTGAAAACTATGTTGTGCAGATTGGGAAAAAAAAATAAAACTCGGATTAATTCATTAATAGGATTTTTATTCAAGCACTTTGTGGTAAACGACATTCTTTGTTTCTTGCTCAGGCGCAAGAACAAATAAAGCGGATGGTTTGCCGACACGTGAGCATGCCACGTACAATTGACCATGAGAGAAACATGCATTTTCTAGATTGAGGCCACAAATAGTCAAGGATTGGCCCTGTGATGTGTTGATCGTCATGGCGAAGGTAAGACGAATCGGGAATTGAATTCGTTTAAACTCAAAGGGCATATCCGTTGGGATCATCGGAATCCTTGGAATAAAAATATTCTCATCTTCAAATTTTCCTTTAAGTATCGACGCGTGCAATTTCTCGCAGATAATTGACTCGCGATATTCCGTTGTCTAATTGCATAACTCGCATAAAACCACCAAATATAATAACAGTGCCTAAACTTTCGAGACATAGACAATAGCTCAAATAGTATATAACCACTGCGTATGAATAGCTTATCAAAAAAAATCATAGACAACCTATAAAAAGACATTTACACTTTTGTTAACCTGTAGATTTTTTTTCCTTAATCTTATAACCTTTACCAACTGATTTTTTATTCCCTAAATTCCGTTTCTTCCTTTCCGATGATTTCATGTTTTTACTGTAGAATAAATCTTAGGTACTATTTTCGGGAATTAAAAACAAATATAACAGTACCTGAACTTTGTAGACATTTTACAAAAAATAAATTTCTGAACGCACACATGATGTCTTCAGAAAAAAATAAAGTGGTGGCTTAAAGATCTCAGCAACCAGGCCATAAACTCCAAAAAAAAAATAGTTGTTACACTATTTGACAGCATTGGACAACAAATGTTTGACATGTAATAAACAAATCAGCATCTATTGAAATGATTAAGTATTCATTACACATATCAAGTTTTTATTGTTTTTAAGATGTATTCTGCTATTCGGGACGGAAACAAATCCAACAAATCAAAAACCATGGCAATCGGTCCAGCCGTTCTCGAGTTATAAGTGTTGTAACAAACACGACTTTCTTTTATATATATAGATTTGTAGGTACATATATTTAACCGACTTCAAAAAAAAAGAAGGTCATCAATTCAACTGTATTTTTTTTATGTGTGTTACCTCACAACTTTTTTCTGGGAGAACAGATTTTTATAATCCTTCTTCCTTTTGAAAACTGGTGCTTTCCAATTAGTCCCATTTAATATAAATCAAGATCTGATCAGTAGTTTTTAAGTTATTCTAATTAATGCTTTTTTGACACTTACAATACCTTATTATCAAAATTTGTTAAAAATTATAACAACATATTCAATTAATTCAAGCATTTGAATGTTATTAATTATGTTGTTTCATGGGTTTGATAATGCATTACAATATCAAGAAAAATATCCTTTTGATAAATTTCACTTATATAAGCGGAAATCAAAAAAAAGAATTCATATAAAACAATATCAATTAATTAAATATTAAGTAAAAAGTAGATTTTCTATTTTGAAATAAATGTTATTCTCTTTCTTCGTTTGTCTAATTCAAGAAACGCTATCTCATATTAGCAGCGCGTTTAGGAGGTCTACCTATATTGAAATAAATAATAGTGATCAAATCCACTGCAAATCAAACAATAGATAAAAATTTATCAAAAAAAACCAACTTTAAAAAATAAAAAAAATGCACTAAAAAGTATACAATTATTACGTAAACTTGTATGCTTAAAAAAAGATCAAATTATTTGGATACTATAATGTATGTAGGTGTCGGTCAAGGTAGGTTTGTATACACCGACTCCAAAAATAACAAAAATTGTACATTATAGTATCCAAATAATTTGATTATTTAGATATTATATTATTTAGTGCATTTTTTAATGTTATTTTTTTTTTTGTTAAATTTTATTTTTAATTTTATTTTTTCTGAGCTGATTCTTTCTCTCAAGCTCAAATCTTTATTATTTCGCAACTTTTTAAAGTAGTATTTACAGTTACATAATCGAAAACAGATGCTTGCGTTCCCATAACCAAATTTTACAATAATTTTCAAAACCCAGTTGTTGTATGCTGGGTTTAGTAATTTTTTTCTCAACTATAGTCGATTTTCGTTAGCAATTACTATTTGATCTTATATAAGCAAAAAACCAAGTGAAAAAGCATTTTACAAATCTCATTTGTTTATTAATTTTCGTCTCACATAGAAAATATCTTTTAGCATCTCAAGTCTCATTCTGTTGCATTTTTTTATCATTTTCCTGCTGCAATTTGAATATATCTATTTATTTCTTAAAAAATGTGGAAAGCAGCTAGCATCTTTGCACGTTTATTTATATAATTACTAAGAAATTTTGTTTCCTACCTATACAATTGCTTAAAATTTTTTACATAATATTTAGCAGATTTTTTATACGTTTTGTCAGTGTTCCAAATAGTTTTATTAACAAAGCGCTTCTATAAGTCTGTTTCACATAAAAAAAAAATGAGTTGTTAAGCTGTTTTCGAAATGTTTTTCTATAATTGCTAAGTCGGTCGCTTTTTATATTACTTCTCTATACAACCTTGCTACTCAGCTAGTTAAGCTAAGCCTCTATTCTATTATTGTTGAGATGCTTTTCTATAAATTAGACAGATTGTCGAAATTTGAACATCCTTCTTCTGCTTGTAACAATCTCTTGAAGAATGCCAACAGCTTCTTCAACAAAATAGTTGATCTATATTTTACCAACTCAATAAGAATATCTCTTGGTGGCGCTCAAACATTTTTTTACAGAAACATGTTCTACTTTTTTCTTAAATTTAATTTTGTTGTCTACTCCTTTCTTAAATTTAATTTTGTGTTTTATAACGTATTGGCTGTTTATATTCTTTTTTGTTTTTTATTAATAATCTCTGTCGGTATTTTTTTCACTTTTTAATGTTAATTGTTGTCTTGAACTAATAAGAGTTACGCACCAAAAAGAACAAAGTAAGTGCAGCTGTAGCAAATAAAAAAAGACAAGATGCTTATGAAGTTTCAAGTTTGATTTGGAATAGTTGTAGTTGCCAGATTTAAGATCTGACGACATACAGTAATCAACTCTTATTTTATTGGCCACGCTACTGAAGCTTTGATTGACAATATTAAAAATATTGTTTTTTTTAACCTGTCTCTCTGTGTTCTTTTTATAGTTTTCTAAGCTTCACTTATTTTCACATTTTTTGTATTGTTTTTGAATGTAAGCTCTTTATTTTTTTTACATAACATTTTAAAATTGTCTATCTTTAACCATGTTGATTAAATTTGGTTTGTTTTTTTATTTTTTTAATAATTTTGCTTATCATATTGGGTATTTTCTTTTTAATGTGTTATTTGCTACATTATCCATAACTTTCTTAATATATATTTACATTTTCGATTTTTCCTAAATACAACTTTAATTTACATAGAAATTATGTCGCATTATGTTGAAAAGACATTTTAGGCCATACTTAACAGTTTACGTCACTTTTTATTCATCTTTCTCTTCAACGTCTTCTAGCCGTAAAAGCTTTTTTTTCTCCATTCTTTTAGTTATTGGCAGCAATATATTTTGTTGTTTCAACATGTCTCAGAATATTTTTCCAAAAGTAACAATCTTGATTATCTAAAAGTACTTGCTTCATAGTATAAAATTTAAACAAATACAAACGTTGATTTATAATAATAGATAATTATTGTAGTAAATGTTTAAAAGTTCATTTTAAGTTAATTTTTGCTTTTGTTTTTTTTTCTTTCTTTCTTTTATTTTTTATTTATTTTGAAGGGGTTAAGTAGAGTAGCCAATGACTATAGATTATTCGGCTCATCCACGTTAATTTATTGTAATTTAGGCTAATTAAATGTAATAAAACAAAAATAAAAATAATATTATGTTTGACCCGACCCTCCCTGTCCCGGAGGCACCGCAATTTTGCTAAAATTAAAAATCACTACGGTCTTCGACAAGTAATGATAATGACACTATTATTTATCAAATCATATAAAAATTGTTGAAAAACAAGCTTTTAATTTTCAGTTAGTTTAAAATTCAATTTAAGAATTAAATTACAAACAAAGACAACACATTGTGTTTTAAACTAAATAATTGTTTATTGAAACTCAAGTTAAATTACTATATTATTATTATTATTAATCTTTAAACAGCAGTTTTACATTTTTCCTCTCTGATGATTTCAGTTTGCTGTTTTCTAACAGCTTTTTGCTATTTTTTTTTTCAAAAAGTAGCTATATCAATTAACCATAAAATATGTATGAAATTATTTTTTAAAAAAGTAGGTATTAGTTTTTTAGTCGACAAGAAACAACGCAATATTTTTTTGGTCAGAATTTACAGATTTGTTTACGACGTCAAATATAGAGGTCTCATTCTATAAAAGCCAAAAAGAAACATTTCTTCTCTAAACTAAATTTTTTTTGAGAAAATTTTATAATTTTTTAAAAAATTACATTTAATTTGCTTCTAGAAAACAAAGCTTTGTTTTTTTTTTAATTTAAAGTCTAAATTAGAAAAGTGTTTAAAAAAGCCACTCTCAGTCAGTTCCTCATCTCTGCATCTACTTTTATTCCGATTCCAATAACTTTTTTCAACGTTATTCAATTTAGCATTGGTGAAATGTTGTTTGCCCTTTCAATGATATCGCCAGGAGCATCAAGAATATGCTTTTTAATAACAAACAAATATAATTTTGAAAAAAAATTCATATAAGAATGTGTCGATTCTAGTTTGTCAATAGCAAAAAAATATTTAAAAAAAAACACATAACTTTTTATTTTCTTGAGCAATTAATTAATTGATTGGCAATTGTTCAAAAGTAATTATTGCTTAATTATTTTTGAACAATTGCTAATTAATACCACTATAAATGATCACAGTATCAGTCTTGCATTAAGGCTTAACATTTCATTTTGTTTGTTGTTAAAACTTTGCAACTATAAAAATATTAATTTAATAAAAATATAAAAATATTTTTTGCATTTATTTAGGGTGTTTGAATTATGCTCGGTTGCAGAAAATTTCAGAATAGCTCCATTTTGACCACTAAACAAAAGATTTGCTATAAATTGCGCCAAAATGGATTAATTTGCTGTTAATCATTATCCTATTGTAATTTTTTTCAAAAATACTTTTTTTTTCTATTAAATTGCTGATTATTTGCTGATTTGTTAATTTGAAAAGATGATAAAAGCTGTTTATGAACTTATTAATTTTTTATTATCTGCATTTAGCTATTAGCCTTCATCTAATTTTTATTTCCAGATTGCTGACAAACATAAAGAACTAATCAGATATTTGACGTGTTTTTTGTTTGGTCACTCGTGGAAAACAAGCTCATTTTGACTTCATTACCATTCATTACGCACTCTACAGCAAAACAATAAATAATAATAGTTTTTTATTAAACGACCTAATTATCTTACACTTTAATAAACAAAAATTTAAAATTTAAAATTAAAAAAATAGATATGTCAGGCTTTGCAAAATATTTTTGTTTGTCAATTTTTTTTTGACAAACAAAATGAATTACTTTTGAAAACAAATTACAATCGCTTGAAGTAGCAAATTTATTTTGAGAAACTTTGCCAGAAATAATTAGTTTTTAATAATTAAGAAAAACTTGATGCAAAATGCTATGAAAATTAGTTACAAAAATAATTACAATTAGTTTTAAGTAGGTACATATATATGTATAACATTAAAATTAAACATTTTGCAGTAAAAACAGTATAATGGCTAGATTAGAATAAACTGAAATTTTATCTGAGGCTTAACAATTTTACTCAAACTAATGACTTCTTTGGAATTTGGAAAAACTTGTAGATACTGCTAGATAGTGTTATGTTATCATAAGTAGATGCTGAAAATTTTTTAAGTGCTTTACTACCTCCAAGATATTTATAATTTATAGCTCATTAAAAAATTAATTTTTTATCTAATATCTCTAATTAACGACTATAAAAATTAGAATAAAAATTAATTTCTAATATCCGTGTAGGCTGGGCGCCTTGTCTGTATAGAAACTTAATCGTAATAATTTTTTTTATGTCAACCTACATCTTTGTCGTCTGTGACCGCCTACAAAGTATTACATCAACATGAAGATGTTATCAAAATGTAATAAAAATATCATCATAACCTCCCACAAATGGCGCCCACTTTCACTAAATTTGCAAAAAATGCACAGCCATAAGTTCACGGTTCTCCGCCAATGTCATTGCCGAACATCAACCTCGGCTGTGTTATTATTTACGAGCAGTTTTTTTATCAAATGTTTCTACATTTAAAAATAAACTATTGTCATGCGTCATCAAAAAAAAAACCACATCGTATAACTTTTACAAAAAAATTAAATTTAATTAAGTTTACAAATTCTTAAAAAACTCCGATAGGTGAAGACCTTGAGTACATCATTAGAAATTAAGTGTCAAAATTCAAAATTGTTTCCATCTGTGCTAAAAAAGTTAACCGGAATCAAAAGTCAAAACTTGAGGTATTTTGATTTTTTTTTTTTTGAAAACGGCAAGTTTTATCAAAAAAGTCGCCTAAACAAATTACAGATCTTAAAATTATTTCTTATACTTTTTCAAAGATTTGCTATTCTCTTAAGAAATCTTAATATCGGAACTCTAAAAGTTGAAAGAGTCACGTTCTGCATGTGTACTTCAGCAAGTTTTTTTAACGTGTTTTTTCCGGTAAGCCCATTCTACGAACCGTTTGACAATATTTTCAAAAACAGTATTTTTTTAACTGCATGATAATTATTGATATTGATTATTGATTATTGATTATTGATTATTGATTATTGATTTTTGATTATTGATTATTGATTATTGATTATTGATTATTGATTATTGATTATTGATTATTGATTATTGATTATTGATTATTGATTATTGATTATTGATTATTGATTATTGATTATTGATTATTGATTATTGATTATTGATTATTGATTATTGATTATTGATTATTGATTATTGATTATTGATTATTGATTATTGATTATCGATTATTGATTATTGAGTATTGATCATTGATTATTGATTATTGATTCTAAGTGCGGTTCTGATTTTTTTGAATATTTTAATCTTTCTTATACTCTTCAAAGTCGACTCTCATATATTTTTCGATTTCTCCTTCTTTTTTTTCTTCTTGTTGAATGTTCAAATAAAATTAAATTGTGGTCTGTTGCATGCAATCGAATCTTTTTTGTTTAATTTATGATTAGTTGATACGGAGAAACGTACGATATTATAGACAAGTTTTGGCGTTTGTTTGACAATTGTCGGCAATCATACTATCAAAGACAATAAAAATCGGTTAAGCTAAATTACACAGCAAAAGTAGATCTAAATAATTTCTAAACGCACCGTAAATTGTTTATATTGTATTAAACATTTTAGAATAATTTAGTAAATCTTTAATAATTTAGATTTGATTTGCGGTTTATTGGTTGAGTATGGTAAAAAAGTTCTACTATCTACCTCCTGGGCCATGCATCAGACTTTTGACATCAACGGCAATATGCTAAACTTATTAAAACTAATTCTTTGATGGTCATAATATAATTTGCTTTATTAAGTAAACTGTAAGGGTTCACTTTACTTAAATTTACTGCTATAAATTCAATTTTTTGTCAAAAAAAAGCTCATAACTTTTGGATTATATTATCAAATAAGCTCTAAAACAACAAATTTCAAAGTGTGTGAGAAAACAAAAAAGGTTTTGTTTATAGATAATTTTTAGTTTGTTTACATCAAACTAAATGTTAATAACTAGACTACAAACTGAACTAACACTATCTAACAGCACCAAGACTATGACTAGCAAAAATAAAAGTCAAATTCAATTTTATACATATATATTCAGATTTTTTTTATATAATTTTTTTTTCTTTAAACAACAAAAAGTTAATATTATAAGCATGCTCCATACTCTTATATTAATTTTTTTGTAAAAAAACTTGTTTTATTCAAAAATAATGTTATGTAAAATAGCAGCTCAGAAACAAATAACAAACAGGGTAATTATCAAATAGTTTTTTTGAATAAAGTACTCTAGCAAAAGTTAACAAATGTTTTTTGCCAAACTTATAGAAAACTATATACTTATATAAAAGACTATTTATTAGAAGAAAACAAACTAGGTTGAAATAATTGCATATCTTTAATATGCGTTTCATTCAGAAGGCGCTAATGTGATAACTAATTAGCTGTCTAATCAGCGAAAGTCTTTTAATTGTCTCAAATACTATGTTTTAATAAGAAATTGCTAAGAATGACTTGTAGCAACATACTATGTATAAACGTAGTTTTTAGACTTTGATGTAAAGCGCTTCTAATAGATGTCGCTATTAAATATTTGAAGATAATTTTATAAAGCTGTTCTAGCTGAATAAGTCAGTTCAATGTTTAACATTAAAACAATAGAATTTAAATGATTGAGACATGACAACATAATTATGATTATGTTAATTAATTTTTTAACTGGAACAAAACAATATAAAACAAGCTTAATAATAAAACAATAAACAATATTAATAATAAAGTTTAAATAATTTATTTTAGAGCTCATTATTCATAAAGTAGTTCTACACTTTCTTTATTAATTAATAACTAAAATTTTTAATTAATTGGTTTATGTATATTACATTGATGACTAATTAATTTACAACATAATTATTTATGTTACAAAACTTTAATAAAATATGTTAGCTTAGGTTTTAGAAAAAGACCGAATTTTTATAGTATTAAATATCTCTCTGAAAAGTCAACACCGCTTTATCAATATTTTTTTAATAAATTGTCATTTTTTTTAAATGATTATTGTTAAACAATGAAAGTTCTGGTGCAACTGCTTTTAGCAATTATTTATTTTAAAAAACATTTCCAATCAAATCAATTCCTAATAAATGGGTGGAAATCAAATGTACTTTCTACTACACCACAGCGGGCCTTACAAAGTGAGATGAAATCTCTATACATTTTATAAATATTTCTAATAATAACTTGTTTGTGCAATATTTATAGAAATAAACTTAAACACAAGAAATAATATATTAGACTTTTAATGTTTAATATTATTATCACATGTCGTATTTTAAATACACTAGTGTGACAATAAAACTTAATAATATACTACTTAGATTATTTAAAAAAACAAATATTACATATTTATTTCTGTTACATCTATGAATCTTTTTTTTATTATATTTATAATAATAATAATCTGCAACTGAATCTTGATCACAAGCTACTTAGAATTTTCTAGAAGGTTTTTAGACAGAAAAAACGTCGAAACTTTAAAACAAAATTCATAATTTGCTAAGAATTACTTCAGATTTGTAATTTTAATTGCAATTTGATAATTATACTGATTCAACAAAACAATTACCTATCAATTTTTGATAACAATTTATGCTTGACAATTTCTTTAATTGGTCAGTACATAGACTGGCTTTAGCATTAATAAGCTCATTTGTCCGATTAAAACTAGATATCTATAATGATATGAAAATTATTCATTTATTACAATTACGATGATTGATGCGATCAATTAAGAATTTTTAGAAATAATTATGAAACATTTAACATTGAGAAGGAAAGTTCCAAAACACAGTTCACTTATAATAACTACATCAGGTCAATCACTTATAAAATACTCAGAATAGAAATAATTATCTAAAATAAACCTATGATGTATATTATTGTAGTTAATTGACATATTTGTTTAAGATTTAAATAATTAGTTAGCAATGGTTTTCAACAAACAAACTTTTTTCATGTTCTATAGGCAGATGTGCTCTGGGCGATGTTTAGACTAAATAAAATAAAAAACCTATAAAAATTCACAAATATTGTCTTGTCTTTCTGACTTTTATGCACAATTTACAATGCCAAAAGTGCCATTTTTGCCAAACAACGCTTTTGTAAAACTTAAAAAAAACGTCGGTTTTGATAGAACTAAAAATTATGGCTGTTTGGGAATTCTATTTTTAATCTATGTTTAGTAGATATAATAAAAAAACATATTTTTTTAATGAAAGTCGCGTTCTAACAGCCACAATCAGGAAAATCCATAACGATACTTAAACATATAATCATTTCCCAATTCTAATTAGTGTAATTAGTGTAAAACACTCAAAAGTAAAATTAGTTCTTCAATTAGATAAAAAAAACTTCTGTGGCTGATTGAAATAAAATTTGCAGCACAAACTTATGTAAGGACTACTATTACTCTTGTTGAAATAATTAAAACATAATTTTTAATCTTGATATAATCACAAAAGTGGCTGATATGGCTATATCACAAAAAAAACGCAAACAAAAACTTGGGTCACAGCTCAATTTGATGCGATAATAACTTCACCAGAATGTCTTGAAAAAACTTTTTCTTGCTACTCCAGTCGAAAGTACGTGGTTTCGGCTGCGATTCCACGGCAGAACATGTATCTTTCATGCACTGCACTTTCTGCCGTGGAATCGCAGCCGAAAACATCTGGAGTAGGAAGAAAACTAGTATACACTACACGGGCAGAAATTTGAGAGCCCTAAATCTCAGCAGGAATCCTGAGCAGGAATCTCAACTTTCTGCCCTTGTAGTGTAATATACTAGTACAACATTAGTTTTGTAATCATAAATAATAGTCTTAAAATCGTCTGTTTCATGCCATGACAATAAACACTCAAATAGGAAGTTCTTGTAGCTCTGTATTCGTTTGGTAGCTGTGCTCATTAAATAATAATTATGATATTTTTAGAGAAATAGAAAATGGCAACTGTTCATTGCTACGTCTTCGTCAATAACAATAAATAAATGGTAATTTAAAAATAAAAACTTTAAGTTTGAGTTGTAGGTGCCTAACAATCGTTGTGAACTACAATTTACCAAGCAATTAGATCGTTGTCAGACAAGTTAGTTTTACGCTACTGATGACTCGTTGCTGCAATAGTAATCTTGCTCCGTACAAGAGGAACTAATGTGTCAAACATTTGGTTCAAACACTTGCTCAAACGGGCGGTAGACGAAAGCTACCGTCTGTAGAATTTTGCCTAAACGGCTCTAAAACCGTATTTTTTCTAGTCAGTAATAGTAAAAAAAAATTAAGTTTTTTTGAAGACGATAAGCTCGAAACAATGTGACTTTACTAAACACGTCATTCACCGCACAAATCTTACGGATTACGAATTGGTAAATGGTTAAACATGGGTGACTTTAGATTGATGTTGAAGTCAGAAATGTCATATTCTTTCCAGTATCGATGGAATGATGTTTAATATGTGCTGTAGAATTTTTATCTAAAAAACTACTTGCTATTTCAAGTACTCGTTATCCAAAATTTATTTACTCAATCCATCATCTGTCACTTTTCTATTGACACAGTTTTACCACTTGCCAAAAAGTTTTTTATTTAGTCACAAAAGCACTTCCAATCATCATGTAGACATTATCAGAAAATAAATAAAACTAGCTTCAGTTTTATTTGTTTTATTTTTTATTTTATTTTTTTATTTTTAACAAATTTTCAGGTCCAGGTAATGTTCTGGACCTGATAAACTCCACAAAAATGTCCTGGATCTGATAAACCCCACAGAGTGATTGAAAAAGCTCTCTAGATTTAATAAAAGATTTTTTAGCAAGTTGTAAAAGTGTGTTAATAGTTTGTAGTGCCAAAGGTTCTAAAGAAATTAATTAATTTGTTACTTTGGCTAAAGTGTCAATAGAAAAAAAAATGTTTCTCAGACTCAAATGTTTTAATAACTTTTTTTCTCCAAGTTGCCAAACATTATTTGCGCTTGCAAACAGACAGTTTCTAACCTTGTTATACAAAGCTTTTATAATTATCATTATAGTCACGCCGCCCAACACATATAGTAAAAAAGCGCTTACCAAAACCTCAACCATTAAAAAAAAAATTACTCGTTTATGTTTGTGTTTATAATGTTTACTAGAAAAATTCAAATGCTTACGTTGCTTTTAGGATATCACTTTTTATCTTTACAGCTGTGGTTTATTAGCGGTTCTGTTCTCTGTTTATTGCGATGCAAATCGGATTTTGACGCGAAATATTTCTATATACGATGCTCTGCTTAAGCGAACGGGTTTCTATATCTGTTCAGCTGAATTATAATCATAATTACCAATTGATACAAGACATAAGCAACGCTGCAAAGTGTTGCCAACAATCAAAATAAAAACATCTTTAAAGGAAACGTATTGCTTGTGTAGATTTATAAAAATTCTGCGTTTTGTTGTTGGCACTCAAATTTACTAAGCGCGCAACCACCCCAAGCTTACCGTAAAAATAATATGTGTATAACAATAATAATATATCTCCGCTTAAGTCAGCAGCAATTAAGGTCACTAGATTAACACACTACGTGTTCAGGTAGTAACGTTAGCAGTAATGTTTGTCAGACGCCATCTATATTATAGTTCAGTAAACTTCAAATCCTTTTAGTAATTGGACAAAAATTCCTAGGCATCAATTTATACAAAAAAATTGGTTTAGACTAAATAAACACAGGTATAATAGACAACGTTTTATTTGACGAACTAATAATGCCTATCATCATCCACAAAGATAAAAAACTAGCCACTGGCAAGTTTTTTAAACACTTATAAGTGGATTATAAGCATTTATAAGACTTTATTTCATAAATCATTTTTACATTACAACATTTTTATTTATTATAGGTATTCACTAATTACTTGAATCAATAATATTGAATTCTAGATTCTAGAAAGAAAATTCAAAATAAAATTACCAGAACAGTTTGAAAAGTGTAGCAAAATCTCATTGAAATCTAAATAAACATCATTTAAAAGATTTTGCAAAATCTCATTGAAATCTAAATAAACATCATTTAAAAGATTTTGCAAATTTTTGAAGATTTCGTTTTCATTTATTCACATTTTAGTCTTTCAAATAATAACAATTAATTATTTGTTATTTAAATCTGTTTCATTCTTAATTCTAAAACAAACTATGTAGTAAAATTTGTTTTCTTTTAATTTTGTTTTTTTTGAAATATCAAAGTCTTAAAAAACTGACTGTTAATCGATTTATTTTTACTGCCGTCACATAAACGGCTTTTGCGAGGTCAAGAAACTAGTTCTAGTTTTATATTATTTATAATTATCTGGAAAAAAACAATAAAATATTGATTTAGATTTAACTGCATTATTAAAAACACAAATTGATATCAGAAACCTGTTCATCTGCCAAGTTACCCATGTCTTGATAATCTCCAAAATAAGTTTTCATTAAAAAAGATAAATGTGTTTTAATCTATTGAAATACTTTACGGCAAATCTAGCTGTAAATACCTTGCAAAAAACTCTAAATTTATGCAAATGTTTGTTCTAGGTTTTAATGTCGTTGCTATTGGTAGTCGTTTCCAGCAATCCACATCTATACAACCCCTACAAATTTTTTAGATATAACAACCCTTACACCTATGCAAGCCACTTACCCTTCTACTCACAGACAGTGCCCACTTATCAGGAGGTTCTTCAAGATACATCTTTAACCGCATATCTACAAACACCTGATCTTCTACCAACTCTCAATGTCTTAGCTGAGATGCCTTATGAAATTACAAATAGATTTACTGTTGTGCCAATGTTGGTAGTTTCAAAAAATAATATGAAAATGGTGTCCAATGCTCACATCACAAACGTATCCAAAAAGAAACCAGTTATGACAATCAAAACAAATAAAAATCAACTTGTACAATGTACTCCAGCTGTTAAAATAGTACTAGAACGACCAATTACTGTTTATAGTTTGAAAACAAGTATTCTTTTCCCTTCAGAAATTGATATTCTTTATCAGGGATTGAGAATTCCCATAAATGTAGGTGCAGTTATTGCTCCTGTGACTGCCGATACTTATGTTTCAGTAGACACACCAATTTCTGTAAGTGTAGTTTATGCCGTACCAACTCGACCAGTTGTTGTAAACTACGTCCAGCATAATGAAGTATTTGAAGTACCAAACAATCAAGCCGTAATTGTAGAAAGTGAATCAGTTCTACCACCAAAAAATGTCACTATCATTGATTTCCCTGAGCAAGAAGCAGAGCCTGTCCTAACTATTGATGAAGCTGATGATGAATTAGGTACTTATTTATAGTTATAAGCTCACGGCCATTTTAATCTCTTTAAATTTTAGTGAACCGTAATCCCCCAATTCTACTGGCACCAGCTGGAATAGTTCAATCAACACAACCTCTCACTCACATTCAAGAATTTACAAACTCGAAAGAATCACCTGTCCTAATAGCCTTGCGAGAAGAAGCTCTTAAAAACAAACGAATCTAGAATTATAAATCTTAGTTTAAATATTGTAAAACTTTTTTTCAAATTGTTTAACTAGAGGCTAGGTTTTTTATTTAATAAAAAATGGATTCCGTAGGTACTACGTATCAAAAATTAAAGAGCATCTTAACCATGCAACCATGGTGATAAATATACAGAAAATATTTGTTAATAGTATTGATACACTGCCACTAAATTCTTGATATTGTTACAACAAATTTTTGATTTAATAATTAATAAAACCATAACAATAATAAGTTTTACCTAGCTTTTGTTCTTTTTTTATATTCTTTTTCAATTACGGTTATTTCTTTTATTGTTTATTAACTATTGTCTGTGCAATCTTTTTTAGTGAATTTTTTACTATTTTTTGGTAACAGGATTTTATTCAGGTTTATTATTTTTACATTTTGTCTTATTTAGATCTAATTAACCAAAGCAATTCATTTATTCAGTTTATCTAATTTAGACTTAGTAGCGTTCTTTTGCTAAACGTTGATAATCTGATATTTTGTCTTTATTTTTGGATCTTCTATAATTTTATTTTCTAAATAATGGTAACTATTGATAATTATTCTATCAGTATTCAAATTTTAGTTGTAAATACATTTAAATGTTTGTATTTTGTTTTCAACTAGACAGTATCCATCTGACAAAAAGAAGATACTTTAAAACCGGTCATACATTTTTCAGCAATTAAGTTTTTACGTTTTCTAATTGTTTCTATGGCAACTGTAAGGTCTTTAATATCCCTAATTCTTACGTTATTTAGAAGTAATAATTGCATCTTATTAATAAGAATCAGGTGCAACTTAAAACACCACCATTCTTAATACCAGAAGCTGTTGATATGAGATGTTGTTTATAGGTGCCTTTAACAAATAGACTTACAAACTTATTGTTTTCCTATAATATCCAATCTAGGATGAGTTTCAGCTGTTGGTACCACTTGTTCTCTTCTTCTAGCACGGTTTTTTGCTATTTTGTCATTCATAACCTTGTCGGTCTTTTTTTAATTCAATACTTCCAAACGATCTTTTTCTTTGAGATACAGATTGAATAGTTTTTGTATTATAGCTTTGTTAAACAGTTAAACGTTTATTTCAGATTTGGATTTGGTTTTATTTTTTGTACAGAAATGAATTTCATCTGGTGTGCGGTAAAGCTGGTTTAGCGTTAGTTCCATTTTTTGAACCACGACAGCTCGAAACGAAAGCAGCAAAAGTGTTTTTTCAAAAAAATGCTTCTGCCTGACAAAGAATAAAGCAAGAAAAAAAATATATAAAAAAATTGTAAAGTTTGTTAAGATTCCAATAAAGTATTTGTTATAAACAGATAATGCATGTCATAAAAAACAAGTGCAAATATTTGTCCCAATCTTGCTGTTGATCAGTGACAATTATTGACAGTTTGGTTCATTCCTTCCACCATGCAACCAGACTGTAAGTAAATGTAAATAAATTGTTCTTGTTTTGCAATTGCTTAAATTCTATAGGCTGAAAAATAACACAAATTTTTACCTTAATTGAAATGAAAAAAAGTTTCTGAAGCACACCAAATTAGAGTATTTCCTTTTTTACAAAAACATTAGGGCTCTTAGTAGTTTTTTAGTTTGGGAAAGCAAAAGTTTTAACCTATTTACTACAATGTTCTCAAAAATTACTTTCGACAAGCAAGTTTGTTTTTAGACGTTTGAAAGTTTGCATTTTTGAATACAAAATAGTTGAATTCTTGCAACTTTGTAAGTTTTTTTGACGCTTTTTTGACAACTTGACGCCTCTACAAATTACAAACGCTTAAACAAATGTTTTACATAGATTGCGCAGAAGTTTTAACAGTGTTTTGTTACAATATTGGTGAAATCTGAGTAATAAAATAATATAATAGATTTATTAGTAATATATTACTAGCATTTGTGCCCAGAACAGAAGATAAGGTAACCGAGAAATAGAGCTTTTGTTCAAACGTTTTTCGATTTTTTAAGCACTTTTTTTTTAAATTTAGTTTGAAGTTGGAAAAACGCAACTTAATATGTAAATAATAACAACTTTCACGACAGCAGGCTCCACAGTAGATGATCAAAAAGTCCATTTTGTCAGATTAACCTCTGATCAATTGCTGCCTATAATGACTGTGGCGTCTTTTTACTCTAAATTTAAGCATTTACGTAAATTCTATCTATTTTTTGTCGACAAGAAAAAAACAATGAATGTTTCCAAACTAGACCAGATTAGACAGAAAAAGATGTGTGAGTTATTTGGGCATTTTAGAGTGCCGTTTGATAAGACCAGCAGAAACGAGTAAATAAAAACATAAATAGGGCAAAAATGAAAGTAAAAAAACTGAGCAGTTTAAAAGTGAGCAAAGAGTGGGACAGGGCTGCTCAGTAAGCATTGATATACTCCTACACTGCAACATTAGATAAACTGTTTAAAAAAGCACTGGAAGCACAGGTGCACAATATGTGAGGAAAAAAGTGAAGTAATTTAAATATTATTTAGGTTATGTATTTGATTAGAAAACTACAAACAACGCACTCAAGATGCCATAAAATGTATTTGAAGAATAAAAAAGAAAAACGTTAAAAATTTGTATAAAACGCCGATGATGATCTACTAAGTTTGAAAACATAGTAGAAGTTATTCTGATATACGAGACAGGCGTGTATGAATAGAGAATATTCATAAGAAAACAAAACAAAAAAAATAACAAAAAAATAAAAATGTACACATGCAAAAAAAATAGACAATAAATTTAGAAAACAGTAATGATATAATACTAAATGTCGCCGAAAAAAAATGTCGCCGACCGGTACAGGTGTAGAAAATACCGCTCCGGTTAAACTATGCGCAAAATGCAGATTAGTGCCTAAAAACGGGCTAAAATGCGTATGTTGTCAAGGCCTTACTCATCCAGGCTGTGTGAAATATTTAGATAATGTGAAAATTCTCAATGATGAAGAGATAATTTGTCCTGAGTGCAATAATGCTGGAAATCAAGCAAGAAACAATGTTAGTGTCCAGGAGAAGGATCGTATTCATAACACCTCCTCTAATGGAGTTGCCGATATTATTATAGAATTTTTGAAAAGTGAAGAGTTTCTCACAATTGTGGCCACTGCCGTAAGAACTGAGTCCCAATCCCTAAGGAAGGAACTGTCGTCCTTACATCTAGAAATGAAAAACTTAAAAAAATCAAATATTGATATGGTTAGATTGCTATCCAGGTCGAATGAAAACAACAAGATTAGTCTATCCAATGATCCTAGTAATTTTCGTGTTGATAATGCAGATTCATTGGTGCAAAAACGTGATATGCAAGGTAAATCTTTAAATATTCCAAAGACAAAAAAATTATCACCGGTAGTGATTAAACCAACTGAAGAAACACAGCCTTCTGGGTTATCTTTTAAGGTAAGAAACTTAAATACACAGGGTGTCCAAGAAAATTGTAGTGAAGCTAAATCTGATTTTTTAAAGAACCATAAACTTGAAAGTTCCGTAGAAAAAACGTCGAAAAACAATAATTATTATAAAGCCAAATCTCTTATCATAGGTTCAGGTGAACAAATAGTTAATGAGGATGGAGATGATTTTGCTGTAGTTAACAGAATTAGAAACTCTACATTACATGTAACTAGAGTCAATCCAAAGAAAACAACAGTTGATGTCCTCAATTATGTTAACTCTAAAATACAATCTCACATGACGTCTAAAAATGTTCATCCCAATGCTAAGGTGGTTCAGTTAAATTCTAAATTTCCAGACGTGTACAGCTCTTTTAAGATTACTATTAACTCTGAATTTATTAAAGATCTGTTGAAACCGCAATTTTGGCCTAAAGGAGTTGCAGTAAGAAAATTTTATGAGAATAGTAAACCCAAAAGTGCTGCTGGTAAACCAAATTTTCAGAAGCAGGTCGAAACGGCAACAGCGACCTAACATCGCTATCTATATATTATCAAAATGTCCGAGGGATGCGTACCAAATTAGGTGATCTCTACAATAGTATTTTAAATGAAGATTTCTCAATCATTATCTTAACAGAAACATGGTTAACTGAGGGCATTTTTTCTAATGAATTTATTGATTCAAGATATGAGGTATATCGATGTGATAGATCTGCAAATACTAGTGATAAATCCCGAGGAGGCGGAGTTCTGATCGCTATTGATCGTCAGTTTGGATCATTTCAGATGAATGTGAACACTCTTAATCGTGAAGAGCTATGGATTTCTGCAACTATTGGTGATACTACTATAATTATTTGTGGAGTTTATTTCCCACCAAATTCTCCCGTTGATCTATATGAAGCTCACACTAAGTTAGTTGAGCAAATTGTTGCTAATATTAACAGTCGTGTGTGTGTAGCTGGGGACTTTAATCTTCCAAATATCAAATGGCAGCATGATGCATCTAATGGTGGTTTAGTACCTATTTGTTTTAACAGTTGTGCTCAGAAAATTTGTGATTCTTATTCGTTTTGTGGTCTTATACAATTTAATGAATTTTCCAATGAGAAGGGATCAACACTTGATTTGATCTTTTGTAATTTTACAACTATTTCTATCAGTGTCAATACATCTCCTTTGTTATTTTGCGATATTTACCATCCAGCTTTGAGTATATGTTTGAGTGATTTTAATTTGCAATACGCTTGTGAAGATGAAATATTTTTAGATTTTAAATCTGCATCATATAATGATTTTAACGACTTTTTTTATAGTATTAACTGGATATTTTTAAATAATTTTGATAATATTGATGATTGTGTTGATGCTTTTTATCAGATTTTATTTACTGCCATAGACTTATTTGTGCCTGTGAGAAAAAAAAAGCGATCTAACTTTCCTAAATGGTGCAACAAAGCAACTAGATTGCTGATTACACAAAAAAAAATTGCTCATAAAAAATTTAAAATGTCTAGCTCATCTTCAGATTACCAAGTATTCAGCAATTTAAGAAACAGTTGTAAAGAGGCAATTGAGCAGAGTAAGAATGCATATATAAGTGACGTGCAACAACAAATTGTTAATAGTACAAAAACTTTCTGGAATTTTGTAAATTCTTCTAAATGTAGTAATGTTCTGCCAAGCACTCTTACGTACAACAGTACAAAATGTGATAATGTTGGTGATATTTTAAGCGCCTTTGCTAGTCACTTCAAATCTGTATATACTTCTTTTGCGGATGTTGATTGTGGCAAGAATAACTTGCATTCTAGTTCTAATGTAATCGATTTATGGTAGATGAAATTCTTTCTAAACTTTATAATGTTGAAATTAAGTGGAGTCCGGGCCCAGATGGGATTCCTCCAGGTATGATACGTTTATGTGCGGACTCTTTGGCGTTTCCTCTCAAAATAATATTTAACAAATCTTTGAGTTCTGGTAGCTTTCCTCTTGTATGGAAGATCGCTGACTTAGTACCTATACATAAGAGCGGATCTAAGACAATGATTGAAAATTACCGTGGTATTTCTATCATGAATGTCTTTCCTAAGTTATTAGATTCTATTGTAAGTGACATCTTGTCTAAAACAGTTAAAAATATTATTATCGACGAGCAACACGGGTTTTATAAAGGTAGATCGACTAACACAAATTTATTTATTTTTGCTGAATATGTCATCAGATGTTTTGAAAACAACTTAGAAGTTGACTGTATATATACAGATCTAAAAAAAGCGTTTGATCATGTTAA
Organism: Lagria hirta; assembly: GCA_947359425.1. NCBI lineage: Eukaryota > Metazoa > Arthropoda > Insecta > Coleoptera > Tenebrionidae > Lagria > Lagria hirta. The sequence goes on from OX375794.1 coordinate 14,024,846, forward strand.
CATAACAAAATTATGTTGGAAACTTAAAGGTATGGGAATAGGTGATCCGCTTTTGTCTTGGATCCGTTCTTATCTTTCTGATCGAAAACAACAAGCTCGTATAGGTTTGTGTAGATCCGGATTAATTGAGGCTACTTCGGGTGTTCCGCAAGGATCTCATTTGGGTCCGGTTTTATTTTCATTATTCATTAATGACATAAGAAATGTAATTTTTAACAGTTCGATTCTTCTTTATGCAGACGACTTAAAATTGTTCTTTAAGATTGACTCAAAAGAAGACTGTCTGTTGATTCAGGATGATTTAAATCGGTTAGTCTTATGGTGTGAGCTTAATTCGTTGGAGCTAAATATATGCAAATGTAAGGTGGTCCGTTATTCTAGAAAGAGTGTTACTAGCTATCCCCAGTATTACGTTAATGATACCTTATTAGAATGCTTATCTCAATTTAATGACCTTGGTGTAATGTTTGATAGCAAACTTACTTCTAATTTGCATGTTGAAAATGTCGTCAAAAAGGCAAATAAAATGTTAGGATTTGTGATAAGACAATGTAAAGATTTTGTTAATCTAAGAGTATTTATTTTATTGTTTAACTCGCTAGTTAGACCAAACTTGGAATATAATTCGCTTATATGGTGCCCATTTTATGAGAACTCTATTGACAGGATTGAAAAAATTCAAAAAAAATTTGTAAAATGTATTTGTTATAAATTTCATATAGACTTTAAAAAAAGTAACTACAATGATTTGTTAGCCTATTTTGGTCTGAGTAAGTTAAATTGTCGTCGTACCAAATTTGATTTACACTTTTTCTACAAGGTCATTAATAATATTATACAGTGTCCACCCATTCTGAACTTGTTCAATATTTATGTACCTCAATGTTATGTTAGGCATGTTACTACGCTACATGTGTCTTTCCATAGAACTAATTACGGAATTTGCTCGCCACTATCTAGGATCGCTAGAGATGTTAATTTCATGAACAGACATAATATAGAGTTTTTTGGTATAAATCAATCTAGATTTAAAAAACAGCTAAACAGTTTAATGTATGATGTATACTTTAAGTTATGTTCACGTTTATTCTTTTTGTATGTCATTATAATAATTATTGTAACATGGTTTGCCGTAAATAAATTATATTATTATTATTATTAAATACTGAGAAAAAAAGTGTGCAACAGAAACGAGTGCATGAAATAAGATAGCTGAGATAAGAAAATAATACAAAAAAAACAATATAAACTAAATGTAAAAAAAAAGAGTGAAGAGAATAAAAACATTTTAAATAATGATTTTTAGAAAATACTTATTTAATAAAAATGTAGACAAACAAAAAATAATGAAAACAATAAAAAGCAGAAACTAACTAAACTATTTTTTATTATTTTATAAAAATGTAAATGTGCTTATAATATTACATTTATATCAGTGTTCATATATGTAATGGTGATAAACGGATTTATTTTATTGATAGAAATTAAAAACTAAACGTTTTCTTGCTCCATCAAAGTACCATTCTAATCATCACTCCAAAGATTTTTGTCAGATAATTGACAACTTTTTATGAGATTGATTTCTTTTTAAATATCTCTTTTGAAGCAAAACAAGAATTATTCGAATCGATTTATAAACTTTTTTGTTTATCGCGCTAGGGACCTGACGCAGTCGGGAAAACAGCGCTATAATAGACTGCAATCTACAAAAAGCACAAAAATGTCCCTGAAAACATAGGAGAAAACTGCCCGAGAAAGAAAAACGTTCGAGAAAAGACTAAGCTCTAAAAACTAGCAAAACCTGGTGAAAAATAAAAGCTTGATTATTAACAGAGCTATATAAAAAATTTTCAATGCTGCTCCTGCTTAACCAAAAGCAAAAAAATAAGTCAAGTCAAAAACCACAGATAATTAATTTTACAAAACAACAAAAACATTTAAAAATCAAATATATAAAAAAATATAACAAGAGGAGAATGAACTTATTTCTGTGACCGTTGCCCCGTTGGTCAAAGATAGTGCTTCAACGCCAAATCACACCATCAAAGAGAAGCTGAGGTTTTTTTCTAAACAAGTTTAAAAAAAAATTTCTAAAACACAATATGTGGATCATAATAATCGCAGTGCAATATTTCTTGTATTTCACCCCTTATTTCTATAGACAAACCACCTAAGACATATTGTAAAAAAACGCTTTCAAAATCCCTGCAATTGAAAAGCAGTTTCTTCATTAGTTAAATTGAAGTAACGCGAACTAAACTCACATTATTATCCGAGGTTTGAAAGACTTATTCAGCTAAAAAAAAGTAATTAGCTCCGCATGTTAAGAGGTTTGTATTTATTATTATCACTAAAATATGTTCAAATGCTTATGCTGTTACAAGTTATCAATCATTATCTCCACAGCTTTGTTTAATGTAAATCGGATTTGAGCGCCGAACTTTTCTGCACATCCGCCCAAAAGGTGGAATCGCTATACCTAATCATCACCTCAACTGTGGTAGTAAAAAGTAGGAATATTGTGTATTTTACCAAATCATAACAATTTGATACAAGCTTAACAATAAATAAATAAACATTAAAAATAGTTAGAAAACCAAATTGTCAATCCAAGAATACACTTTTGGCTTTTTTGAATCTTTTTCATAAGTGGTACATCTGCCTCTGTAAAAAATTAATTAACTTGGTCAAAATTTAAAAAAATATATCTTACAATTTTCTTTCTACACAATTAACTATAGGATAATCTCGTTGAAAGCATTGAGGGCCTAAAATATTAAAATAAGTTCTTCCAATACTTAAGCCTACCAAACTTTTGGCGTTTTTAAGACATTGATAAAATTCTTTTTCGCAGAGGCAATGAGATCTTGCAAATAAGCCTGTGTTTTTCAAACCATACGCTGTTTTTCCTGCTTCAATTCTGGTTGGACACATATCATGATCTCTACAGCAAGCATCACTTTTTTGAAATAATCCTAAGTCAACACCGTTTTTCGATTTATTACCGGCTCCGCACCATTTTGTACCTGTTGAACATTAATATTTATGCATTAATCGGTTGAACTGTGCTTTTAGAAATATTTATTTCTCACGTGATCAAATTTTTAATTTATTAGGCACATTTTGCTAGTAAGCATGTTAAGTTCTTGGCTTATCATACACATGCGATATTCCAGTGGTAGAAAACACCACTATAGCTACATTTGGTAATAACACTGCAATTTTAGCAGGAGAAACTACTATAGAAAAAACAACTTCAAATGTCTCAAAGTTAACTTCACAAAAAACCAAATCAACTAGGTTCAAATAGATTTGAGCAACATCAGAGTTCCATTTAAAAATAAAACAGCAAAATACTTGTCAAGCTCAAATAGAAAACTCTAAACACAAAAATATGTATTGCTGCTTAGAAGAAACTCTCAAGTGTCTATCAAAATCAAATATCAGTATGCTCATATCAACGATATAAGCATACACTCTTAAGCTGTGCGGTTGTGCCAGGGAAAGCAATCACAATTGCCACGAAGTTTTCCAGAACAAAGATCTAATAATTTTTGGTATACAGCAAAGATTTTCATCAAGAGCTGCAGGTATGAACAATCAAAGAAAAAATTAAGATAGGAGACAAAAGTCATGAAAAGAGGCTCCACACATCAAAACGTTAAAATTCTTCAACTCTTACCTTACCAAAACTTGTGCAACGGCTTAAAAAAACAAAACGTTTTAACTTTGCTTAATTCAGTGATGATTAAAAAACAAAGCAATGGTACTGAAAAATAGAGCATCCATATTTTTAAAAACAAACTTTTTGACACATCCTTTAAACTTGTATTGTTTAAATTATTATAGAGTAATAGATTATAAATTTAATAGCTTACGTGATTAAGCCTGAAGACGTGATTAAGTAATTAAAACAGTTGCCAAGCAAATTTAGTTGTGCAATTGATAATGCGCAGCTTAGAAGAAACAGTAAAAAAATACAGAAAAATGCATACTTATAAGAAGGGATTTTAACGGATGAATAGGTGGAAAAAGAGCTAGAAATTAGAAGAAAAAAAAGATGAGAAAAGAAAATCCAAAGACAAGAGAGAAAGTGAGAAAAGAAAATAATTGATAAAATAGATAGACGAAAAAAAGAGATATTAAATGGAAATAAGCAAAAGAATAAAAAAAGAGAGTAGACGTATATGGACAATAGGAGGGAATCAGTGATAGACTATGGAATAACAAATAAAGAGGCGTGGAAGAAATTAAAAGACTTTAGAATAAGGAACAGAATAAAGTCAGACCACTATTCTATGAAGATAAACATAAAAGACAAAAAAACCCTAAACAAAAGAAAAAGAAAAACAAATGCAGAACAACAGAAGGAAACAATTTAAGTATGGGACAAGCAACGTGAATATTAGGAGGCAACAACAAAAACAAAAAAAAAATAAACAAAATTTGCTTCTAGTGTAGTTCACACGTCAAGTTACCGTGCATATTCTAACCTTAATTTTTCTGTCCTGATGACGCCTCTAGCAATGAAGTGCAAGACGTTAACACTTTTATCAAACATTTCAACACGGTCTTTTCAGAAAGATGTCAATATTTCAACGAGAAATAAAAAGTGGGATAAAAAATGCTACCAGCTAATAAAAAGCCACAAAAGTGCTAACAGAGTTTAAAAGAACGTAAGGTAATAGAAACGTCTTCCTTAAAGCAAAAAATATAGGAAGAGATGTTTAGAGAAAAAGAGACAGAAAAAAGAAGAAAATGAAAAAAAAATAAAAGCTATTAAAATAGAGAGAGAATTGTGGAAGCACATAAGCAAGGAGAGAACGAGAAAAAAAACGGCGAGTAAAAAGATAACAATAAAGGAATGGGAGGAGTTCTTCAAAAAACGGCTAGAAGGAAAAAGAGAAGTAGATATAGGAGAACCAGCAAAGCCTCTTACAGTTTTTTTCTTTTGATTTTCCTCTTTTGTCAAACGTCTTTCACTATTTCTCAAAAGTATTTTTCCCCTATGTAGCTTTGACATTAATAATCAAATGAAATTCACTATTGGTCAAAACTCTTTCACGTTATTGCAAATGATTTTCCTCTTTTTTAAAGTTTATTAGAAAAAGAAGAATATAACAATTTACTAACTATACCTACTAATATTATGTAACGCAATACTTGTAAAAAAAAATGTTTCAGAATAAGTTTAAAATTTCATTTCTGTTGAGGCAATCTCCCAAATATGTTTCCATATGTCGAACATAATTTTGGCAATGTTCTTGTGTTATAGCTTCAGAAGCATTATGAATTTGAACATATAGTTGTTCATCATCTGTAGGCTGACTTCTTTTTATTATAGTTTTCCTTGGTTAAACAGCTCTTCAATGGGGTTTAAAAAAGGACTGTACGGAGGCGGAAATACTGGTACATGTCCATGAGCTCTGATCAGTTGTTGAATTTCATCCGTTCTATGAAATCCGACGTTGTCCATGACAAAATATGCACCTTGTATATGATCTGCGGCCAAGTGGTCAATCAGAAATGTCAAGAATTCTCCAAAGTGTTCTGCATTGTAAGGCCTGTCCTGAATGGTAAACAAATATAATGAATTAATACACATTGCAGCAGCAATCGAATAATTACGGCCTCTTAATTGGGTCTTCACTTTGTTAGCTCTTGATTTTTTCGGTGATCTTGCATAAGCTCTTCTAGAATTCACTTGAATCCCAAATTCATCAATAAAAAATAGTTTTTCTCTTTGAACCATTAATCTGTTGTATTGAACAGCATATTCAAACCTACTTTGGATAGTATCTGGTGTGTTACACTTTTCTGGCACAAAAGAAACGCGTTTTACAGAATAGTGAAATGCCTTTGTCGCTCTGTCAATGGTCGATAAGCTCACCTCTAGTTGTGGATTTTGCTCCAACAATTTGGCTTTTAGTTGTTTTAGTGTCAATGTGCAATCGTCATCCATTAAATTGCAGATTTCTTCTTGCTCCTCTTGAGTAAATTTTTTGGGGCGATGACCAGCACTTCTTTTATTCACTTTGTTTGTTCTTTTGTACGTCTTGTAAATTTTTCTTACAGTGTTCGGCAAAACATTAAATTGACGTCCTATTTGGACTGAAGAACTACCATCGTTCATCCCTCTGATTATTAAAGCACGTACCTCGTTCGAGAGTTTGTTCTTTTTCCTTCTTTCAGCATTCATTCTTATGTAATAACAATGTGAAATAGGTTTAACAAATAAGGAAATAGATTTGACAAAAGGGGAAATAGTTTGACATACACAGCACTCTGTTTAATAGAGATGGAAAATACTTTTGAGAAATAGTGAAAGACATTTGACAAAAGAGGAAAACCAAAAGAAAAAAACAATCCAGACAGCATCGTTAGGAACAGAAACTACGCTAGAAAAGATAGAGAAACCGATAAAAAAACTGAAAGAAAAGACGGCATCGAGAGGGAATGAAATACAGAATAATCACAAGATGTATCAGACGAAAGAAAGTATAGAAAGATTGATAGAAGTAATGAATAGAGCGTAGAGAGGAGATATTCCCGGTAGATTAAAGAGAACACATAATATGCCTTATCTACAAAAAAAGTTAAAAAAGTAGAGTAGAGAACTACAGAGTAATAACACTGCCCACTATATATAACTATACATACAGAGTATAAATTGTATTATGCGTCAGTTCTAAATGAGAGGGTGAGAAAAGAGATAAAAAAAGAGAGCAATAGCAGACAGCCACGCGGAATTCAGAGAAAGGAGGGAGACTATGGATAATGTATACATCCTAGACTACCTAGCTAAAAACGATATAAAAAAAAGACTATATACATTATTCAACGATTTTAGAGAAGCGTTTGATAAGGTAGATAAAAAGAAAATGTGTGAAAATATAAGAAAAAGAGGAGTAGGCAAATGGCTGACGAGAAAGGTAGAAAAGATATATGTAAGAACAAAAGGCAAAGTAAGATCAAGAGAGAAAGAGAAAGAATGGTTTGTAACAACAAAAAGGGTAAGACAAGGAAGCCTGCTCAGATTCGTGTTATTTACAATTTACATGACAAACATGAAGGAAATGTTTAGAAAAGCGCAAGAAGGAGGATGTATAATAGGAAAAAAAAGTATGGAGCCTGGCGTTTGCGGATGATGTGGTAATGGTATCAAAGAGTGAGAAAAGTGATAATAAACCTAAAAAAGTATGTAAGGAAGAAAAAGCTAGAAGTGAATGTAAGTAAAACAAAGATAATGGTGTTCAACAAGAAGAAGAGGAGAAAAGAAACAAATGATTGGAAATAAGAGAGAGAATAGAGAGAGTAAGAGACTTCAAGAATTTAGTGTATACATTTTATGAAAGAGCTGCGGGCAAAGCGCATGATAGAGAGATTGCAAGGAAGGCAAACAAGATAGTAGATTGTGTATAGGAAATAAAAGAAAGAAAGTAGAAAAGAGATTTTAAGAGGAGAATGACATTGTTTGAAAGCTTGGTAGAAAGCTTGGTATATAAAGCAGAAATTTGGGAGTAGAAAAACAGGAGGAAATTGAAGTATCTGAGATTGTGAGGTTCTAGGGGTAGACAGAGAGTCCCCTGGGTATATAGTAAGAAAAGAATGTAAAAGAAACAAGCTGAGAGTAAAAGCGGAGAAAAAGACGATTAAGTTTGAAGATATAGTGAATAGAAGGAAAAAATGAAGAATATTGAACGAATGTTAGAAAGAAAAGAAAATGAATACAGAGATGAATGAGAGAGAGAAGTATTACAAAAGAAATAGATATACGAGTAAAGAAGTGGAACTATTAAGAACAGAAAGCAAGTGGATGAACGGAGAAACGTGTGAAAGAGATCAGGATGTAGATAAGCAAGAGAAAAGAAAAAAAACCAAAGAATTCAAGTACAACAAAAAGTATGAAAAATGTATGACAGAGGAAATCTCGGTGTACTTGAGAAGAAATAGAGCGAAAAAAAGAAAGATCATGGCAAGATAGTGAGATGAGACAGAGAGACAGATAGAGCGGAAATACTGAAAAAAAATGAAAGAGAGATAAAATGCATAAAAGAGGTATGGGAGATAAAAGAAATCAAGACAGGGGAAGAACAGGATGAATAGGATAGAAAAAATTGTGTAATAATGTATATATTTTAAGCCTGTATAGGCAAAAATAAACCTATTAGTAGATTAGTAGTAGTGCGCTTATTATGAGGGTTGTAATAGAAACGGTCGCAAAATCAACTTACAATCCTGCCCTTAAAAGTCTATTCGTGAACCATTTGAAACTGTTTAAAATAACAAAACTAAATTAAACGAAATTTCAAAAAGATATAGTAACCATTGCTTTCTGTAGAAATAAAAATAAATAAAACATCAATGAAAAAATTATAAGACATAAAAAACATTAAAAGAAAATCTCAAAATTGAAACAACAAATTTTTGATAATTATTAATAAATAATTTTGATTAATTATTTTACAAACCTGGATATATTAATTTGACCGTTGTTTTGAAACTTTGAAAACTCTCGTTCTTCACCAATATTGTATCACAGTCCAAGCCCTGTGTTGATAAAGCAGAGATGTTCTCCTGCCTATAGTTTTGAAATTTTTGAAAAATTTGTTGAATTGGGTTTCTCCAGAATGACAAAGCACCTTGTTCATCATTCTTATGGACACAAGTGTCCAAAATTTTGAAAAAGCATCTAATTGGTTTTGGAATATTTTTTTTAAAAACATCTCAAAAGTGAAAATTAGTCAATTTAAAACATAAATAATAATAGTATACCTCTTATCTCAAAACTAAAAACACAGTTCGATGCAACAAACAAAACTAGAACACAATATTGGATAAACATTATTTTTCTCTATTGTACTCTATGATTCCTAACAGCAAACTAAAAATGATCTTCCGTTACCTTAATTTTTACGTTTAAAGAAGCTGTAAGGTCGTGTCACATTTCTACCAGTTTTAGTATAATATTGTACCTTTGCGTAGTATTTTTTTCTTCAGATTAGGTCATTGTCTACCCGAATTACGCATTGAGTGTTATTATTTGCATAAACATACAAAATAGATACTGATGTGTAAAACGGAAGTATTCAACAAAACGTAAAAGTACCTTGTTTTCACAAAGCTAAACAAAAATATTCAGATTAGTAGACCAAAACAATTTTTTTTAGTGTGACCTTTACAACAATTCAATACTTGATAACATTGAACAACTATCTTGACATAAATTTAGAAAAAACCAAAATCTAAAAGTTAGAAAAAAATTAAACTGCTAACATTATTTCTAAAACCATATTTTTGAAAGCAATATCAGAGTCAGTCAGGGTAAGTCATTGGTGTGAAATTAGTCTCTTATAATTTAATGTAAATTCTGATAATGGAATAAATTTAATTTACACTGCAATAACTCTATTTTGTATAAATATTTAGGTTCTTATAAAACAACCAATTTTCCAGCGTCAAGCTCCACTCTTTTTTTTAATAAATACCATCATTATATTTGAATTTTATTGTTCACTGTATTAGTTGCTATATATGCTTACTAGCAGCCCGTCTCGGCTTCGCACGGGGTAGACAATTATTTATTTTTGGAAATTTGGATATAAAACACTTTTTTTCACAAATATTTTTATTTATTAAAAAATTATTATTTATTATTTATTAATTATACCTATCTTACAGACGTGCACGCCCCACTCCTGTATTTCACTGCCCCCTCCACCCCGCCCGCCGCGATGCCCGGCGCGCTTTTCAGACTGCATCGCAAACAACGGCCACGGCGCTATGGCGGTTTTGTTTACTGTTTGAATTTTTTAACTCGTAATATCTTTTGAATGGAAAGTCCAATTTAAATAATTTAAAAACTATTTTATAGGTAGTTAAATGGTCTTGACCATAAAATAATTTATTTGGATAAGGATTAATATAAACACATAAATAGCATGGTTTGAATTTGGTTAGCATTTTCATTAATGTTTAAAATGAAAAAAGTTGTTGTAGTGACATAACTACAATAGTTAGACATATGCTACCGCGGAGTTTTTTGTAGACATTATGATGTTCTTCAATATTGTTGTACATTATTTTGTTCTATCGCTAATAGTTTCCGCAGCGCATTCGACGAAAGACATTTTAAGACTCATTTTTCTACACCTTTGGTTACATTGTTCAAATTTTACCAAAGATCCCTAATTTTTTTCAAAATGAAATGTAGCCTATGTCAAATAGGAAGAATGCAGCATTCTATTGGTGAAAGAATTTTTTAAATCGACCCAGTACTTTTTGAGCCTATTCATTACAAACATACAAAAATAGGTACAAATATTTCCTCTTTATAATATTAGTGTAGATAAAACTACTTTTTTTTAAACAAAGGTTTACAGAAATTGTTTTAGAATTTTCACTATTATATACCAAATTATGTAAATAAGCAATTCTGGTGCTGTAACACCCAAATTGCAATTGGGATGATGACTTCCAGGGATTTATTGTAATTAATTAGAAGTCTAGTGTAAAAGCCAAACGTTAGCGTTGTAAAGTAACGGAACAGCAACACGAAATATAGACTCGAGTCATATTGTATAATGCTGTAACATCATACATTCTAAACTAAACTTTAACTAAATTTAAGAATTACGCTTTAACGTAAAATGCCAACGTATCTCTTTTCATTTAAAATTATATATATGAGAAAAACAAACCTTGTGTCTTTATAGAACATGCTTAGAATTGCAACGTTGCAATTATCTGTAAGCAATTCTTGATGTAAGAAGAATTGTCGTCAGATCAGTGACAATTAAGCTGGGGGTAATAGCTGAAGTGTAGATTTATGTGTAATTACATGTGTATGTGTAGACTTGAAAGTTATTTCTGCCCTCATTGCTCAAAGATCGGTAGTTTCGGATCCCACACTCTGGTGTTTTTTACTTTGCAGCTGAAACTAGAAGAAAATTTTCAAAACAACTTTTTTTTATTTCAATAAAACCAAAAGCAACCAAACAATGAGAACATTTTAAATTTACAAAATCGAGAATCGGCGAGGGTAGCGCTACCTACCAACCAAAACATAAGTAAAAAGCTAAATTATTTATTATTAAAAAAATAGAGTTATTCTTTGCAACAAGATTGTATCTAAGTTTTTTGGAAAGAAATTTTTTCCATTCGCACTAATGCAGCACTCTTTTCAGTAGTACCTACTGCAAACACAGTGCTTGTGAGAAATTTCACTTTCCGAACTCGTTAGGTAAATAACTATTATCGCATTGAAAACTATCAAAAACTGAAATGCACATAATGACTGTAATAAAAAACAATTTGACATCGTTTTACCAAAATTAAATCTGTTTTTTTCAAATAACACCTTACTACACAATAGATGAATATTTTGAAAACTAGATTGAGCGCTTATTTTCATTATTTGTTTTGACTTATAATAATTTTTTTTTTCGACTTATATGTTACTTATTTATATATATAATTTTTTTTTGTAGACTGACTTCTAATATGTAATTAACTTACATATGTACATCTCTTTGAATTTTAAATTATTTTACTGTTTTTATTATTCTTATTTTCATTTGTTTTGCCTTTGTAGACAAAAATTTTGTATTACAAATTTTTAAATAACAATAAAGCAAAATATTCAATTTAATCTTAAGTTTTTATATAAGCTTAGCTTATACAGTCCTTTGTAGCTGCTAATGCTTATAAATATAAATTTGAAAGTAATTAATCAACCAATGTTATTTTTTTATATCAAAATTAATTTGCTAACAAAAAGTAAATTTAATAAAATTTAGGTATGTATTATTTATTTTTATATGAGTAAATAATTCACGCAAATACAAGAGCCTTGAATTGAAACATTACTATGTTTTGTAAAAAAAATACTTAGTTGACATATACTCCTCGCTAGTAAATACTTTATATTTAAAATAAAACAATATCTTATGACTAATTTATTAATTAGACATGACATTTACACGAGATTAAATTATAAGAATTACAGCCAATTATAATAGCAAAACACAGTAAGTAATTAGACTTCGATCAATTAATACCCCTAAACAATTTAATGCCAATTGAAGACACAAGCATAGATATTAAACAAAAAACTGTATAAATTAATTGACTTTTTAGAATTGTATTTTATTATTACTATGCCATCAAAGTGATACTACATGCAATAAAAAAATTATTAATAAATCCAATAAGTACCAACACTAACGGTAGTAACTTTTTTTTAAATTATTCAATAAGTCAGCAAAAAAACTTGGTTATGAACCAGAGCCCTGAACTTTTTACCACTGAGCTATGATGATCAAATTCTAGCTCTAATTAAAAAAAAACATCTTGAATTAAGAGAAAAAATACTACTTTGAATGATAGTCTCTAATATTTCTTCAGGCTAGAATTCGACAACAAAAATGCTGCGCTAGCTTATAGTAGCCATTTAAAAGAGTAAATGCTAGGATTGCTAGGTAACTTAAATTTAGTTTCTTTTTTCTGTTGTTGAAATGCCCAACCGTCATAAAGTTTAGTGCGACTGTAAAGTTTTTACTAAATATCTGTAAAATTTTTCAATATTGTTCCCCAAAAGATTTAAAAACCATAAAGGTTTTGTCGCCGTCCATCGAATTTTCCCACTTTACCTGAATCATTACAGTGAGGGATTGGAACAAATTCATTTAAAATTTAGGTGTAGGTTTTTTGAAAAACGCTCGAACACATCGGTTTTGAGTCAGAAATAAATTGCTACCATCAACTTCATTTTTCCAAAAAAAAAACATTTAGTTTTTTATTTAATTTTTCTATTATTTATTTTATTTTTAAATACATGAAAAGTGTATTTTTCATGTAGGTACAATGTCTTACAAAATTTCAGAAAAAAAAACATCAACATATCAAATTAAATGTTCAAATGGTTGACCATAAACTTCCTGACAATACCTAAGTCGATTTTCCAATTCTCGTACCCCTTCACTTAGCGTTTGAGGCGACTGGATTTGTTGTATTTTGGCTCTAATTCTATTCTTTAATTCCTCAAGATTTTCCGGCTTTTTAAAGTAGACTTTTGATTTTACATAACCCCAAAGATAAAAATCTAACGGGGTTAGATCTGAAGACCTTGGTAGACATCCGATTCATCTATTGGAGAAACTATTGTCAAGATAATCTCGCACTGTTCGTGAATAGTAAAGTGCGAGGGCGCTCCGCTCCATCTTGTTGAAACTAAATCGAATCTGCCGGAATATTATAGAATTGTCACTATATTAGGGTAAAAATTTGTTAAACTGGGAATTATGTCATTTTGTAATAGGCCTAAATACTTTTTCGAGTTAAGTGTTCCCTCAATAAAAAAAGAACCCACCATTCCGGCCTATACGTTTACTTTCTGGGGAAACTGTGTATGACTTTCCATATTATTTGATTGTTTTTAAAATTGTTTCTTTGGTAACTTTCTCGAGGAACTACCAACAAATCGTAAGAACGCACCAAAATATTTCTTAATTTCCCATGTATTTAAGATTTGGCATACTTAAATATTACAGAAATTTCCTAAAATGTTTTTAATTTAGTCAAAAAAATTAAAAACACTTCAAAAGAAAAAATCGAATCTGCCGGAATATTATAGAATTGTCACTATATTAGGGTAAAAATTTGTTCAACTGGGAATTATGTCATTTTGTAATAGGTCTAAATACTTTTTTGAGTTAAGTGTTCCCTCAATAAAAAAAGAACCCACTATTCCGGCCTATACGTTTACTTTCTGGGGAAACTGTGTATGACTTTCCATACTCTAATGTGGGCTTTCTGATGCTTAATATCGAAAATTTTGTCTGTTTTCTGAGCCATTTAAACAAGATGTTGTCTCGTCAGAAAAAACTATCTTACTTGAAAATTGCGGATTGGCATTGCACCTATCGATCATTATTTCGCAAAATTATTCTCTACGATCTAAACCATCTTCAGTAAGTTCCTGAGCTAAATAAACTTTGTGTGGGTGTCATTTATTCCTATGCAAGCATTTTAGATCAGAAGATCTACTTATTGACTGTTCTGAAGGCATTTGTCTAGTTTATTTGTTACGACTTTCTTGTAAATCGAGCAAAACAGATTGTGTATCTTCTGGAAGTGGAAGATGATTGGTTTTGTAATTGTCTCTTACGTGGCCAAATTCTCGAAGCTTTTTTTCTATTTTACTAACTACCGATTGTGCATTAGACCGCTCCGGATACTATTTATTAAACAATTCGCAAACTTCAGCTTGTTTTATAGAGTTCTGTCGTTATATCCTACCATGATCAAAACTATTCGCTGCTTTTCAGTTAAACGCGCTATACTTTGAAGCTGCACTTGAGAATTATTTATTTGAAATAAAATAATAGTACAGTTTCTATAAAAACAAACAAGCGTGCAGTTTTGACAGAATAACCCGCAATAGTTATTTTCCTAATACAACAAGTTTCTAAAGTAGCAAACCTGCAAGTGTTAGGTAGGTAGATTAAGAATGCGAGCGTAGCAAAGCACGAGTAAATTTATTACAAGAGTATGATAAACGCGTTAGGAACACTATTTTTAGACAACCACACAAATTAAATTAAGTTTTGGTTAAAACTATATTCAATTTGTGTTAATTTATTTGTTTTTAAATTAACGAATTCAAAACGTTAAAAATGTTTTTAATTCTGTTGAAAGAAACTAATACTTTTTTCCGTTCAAAGATATTTCTTTTAGCATTGTTAAGCTTTTGAGTCTCTAGTGTAAAGGTGCTCTATCTTATTTCTTCTTTTAGCATTGTTAAGCTTTTGAGTCTCTAGTGTAAAGGTGTTCCATCTTATTTCTCACAATCCATTGAATATTTGGTATTTAGATGACGGCACATTAGGAGGTAAAGCTTCAAATGTTTTCGTAATTAAGAATTTGTAGTCTCGGAGCTTAGGAAACAGGTTGCTTTCACTCTAATAAACAAACTTTATTTACTTTTTCACTAACATTTTACAATCTGGTAAAATTGTTTGATGCCCGATTAAGTCTGCGTACATAAAAATGCATTTGTGCACTTATGTTTCTAAGGATTAATTGCTTCTTGCAAATAAGCTGTAAATCTTCTTACTTTATATTGAACAATTCAAAATTATTATTTATACAGAATAGTCCCGATATAACCCTGTAAAAAAACAGTAATAGGCGAGAATAAAAAAATTTCTTCAAAATTTAACAAAAAAATATAGATACTTTTTTTTCGTATTTATTATTTATTAATTTGCACTCGATTTACAGAAAAGTCCACGTCAAATCAAAAACCGTACAATCTCAATAAAAGCTGCGTAAAAGCCCTCACTGGCGTACAGCAAATTTTAACCATTTTTTCAATTAATTTTAACTCTATTGTTGAATTTTTTTTTATCAAGACCACTGTATAGATCTAAAACCTAAATAAAGAATAAGTAGTTTTGCCCACACCTCAAGCACGCAATAGTAACCACTTGCACAAAAAATAACCACAAAATAATTCAACAAATTTTTTGCGTTGTAAAGTTAAAAAAATTGCGTAAAAAATTAATCAAGTGTTACGCGATAAGTTTTTGATTTATTATCATACGTTAAGCGACTGCCCAGTGCCCAGGCAGTATTAGTTATTAACAAGTACAAAGTAAGAAAAGTATTTGTTGAACTATTCACCCGGTTTATTTTGATTATAAGCAAACACTGTTTTTTATTATTAGTTTTTACGACATAATTTTCTATTTATTTAACGAAACTCCAATTCTGACTCCTGGCTGTTTTTATGCTAAACACCAAAAAGAAATACTCCAGATTTCACTCAAACACTAGAAATTATGATTTGAAATTTTGAATTATGTCAACAATCTGGCTGAAGTTGGCTGAACACAAAAACTCTTCCTAAGAAATAAAAATTGCCGCAACAGGAAATAACAGAAAAACAGTATATCATATAGTTATTTTTTTATTAAATACTTTTCGTTCAAATGTGATATCAATATGCCAACAATAAAATCACATAATCTTAAACCTTAACATAAAATATACTATACAATTTATATATTATTATATATTATACTTATCTCTTACCTAATAATATTTGGCATATATATATATTAAAATTTATAGAGCTGATACTTTGTATAGTAAAGGACTTTGTGAGATATCAAGTGACTGTATCGGCTTATTGTCAACAAAAATGAATAACTTTTGCTACAAAAAAACGCTAGTTTTATTCGAGCAATAATAAACATAAACGAGGCACTTAATTTAAAACTTAAATATTTGTTTTAACATTTTATAATCTGCACAAAACCCTGTTCAACACGAACACAGCTCAAAAGCGTATTAAGATATCATAAGTCGTAGTCTATAGCATCCTGCTTGATTCTGAAATCAATCATCCCTATTTTGTTCCGGACCAACAGAATTTCCCTTATTTTACTAAAATTTGGAATTTTTAACAATAAATCACAAATATATTACTCGTTAAAATCTAACAACAGTTGAATTAAAAGTGTTCGGATGTATTCCCATCATCACAGACTGAGACGAAACACCAAACGTTCAACACTTTTTGCGCACTTTTAATTGACATCGATGAGTATTTGGTGCAAAAAGACACTTTTTGTAATACATGTCATGAAGTGATACTAAATATAGTCAGAATGTATGTTATCCATGTTAACACAGATCAACAAACATCACATCATCAAAAAGTAGAAACAAATTAAGTGTACTATATATAATTTATAACTTTTGTAGGTCGTCCACTCAAGTAGACCCACCTCTTAATTTGTCACTACCAAGACAGCAGACCAATCTGTGGCATGTGAATATACTCCGAACAGAGTCAACACAACAAGCAACTCTACGGCTCAAAATTCAACAAATAATCTTTAAGTTGATTCGGTAGATTCAATTTGTTGATGTATAGTCCCGGCCGCCTATCGAGACAATTATGTATTTTGACGCGACAAATTTGTTTGAGGCTTCGCGGCCTTTTGTACAAGTCCCTAATAATACAGGTCAACGGTTCAGTCATTTTCGCTGGCACTAGACTCAACTGTTGAGTATGTAATATTTTCAAGCACTCAAACAGCGGTCTGTGCTCCATTATAAAATAGAATAACATAATTATTTTTGCAAAGCTCATATTGGGATCCATTATGAGATTTTCTTTGCGCGAGATAAGCATAATATAGTAATACAATATGTAATTTTTTGTTTTCCAGATCGATTGAAGATGTAGCGGATGATTTTTTATTGCTTCTGACATACTCAAATTTAAATCGGGATTCGCCCCGTATTGTACCAAGGTAAGCGTAAGATCGTACACGTAATGTATATCTTTGCAATCACGCACATTTTGAATCATATCCATACATTTTTGTAGAATATTTTGAGTACGATTGCTTATTCTCACATTTGGGTCAAGTCCATGCGTGAGAAGTAATATTAATAAGTTTTTTATAAACTCGAAATTGAGCTCCTTTTGTACATCACAATTAAGCGTGATATTTTCGGATACGGTAAAAACCAACACATGAAGTGGAGTGAGATTCGCTCGATAGCTGCAATTTGGATTGGCGCCCTCTTTTAACAGAATTCGAAGGCAATTTAAATAACACACCTAAAACTCAAAAACATCGTAATTGCTACATAAAAATAAATCATTCAAGTACCTTCATATTATGAGTGAAATGATGCAAAGGATCCTTATTTATTAACGGTACTAAGCAGACCATTAGAGGTACTGAACCGTCCCTTCCCACCATATCAGGATCACCTGCAAAACATGTAATGGATGACCCACATTAATACCATATCATCAAATTCATAAGATATACATATCCTTAAGCAGTAATCTAACAATCTCCTAATACACTAATTTCTAATCATTATACAGGACTATTATTATACTAATTTACTAATACACTAAGTTTTTTTTCCATAATACCTGTCAGGATCATAATATTTGGGGTCCCTACACGATTTACATTAGTGCCATTAATTTCTAGTAACTATTTTCTAAATAAGAATATTATGTTAAGTAACAATGACAGATCGTTACACGAAAATAAACAAATCGGTATTGAATTTGATTTTTTTAATTGAAATTTCAAATTGTCAAGACGGACACAAACCATATTTACTATGAGTCTAAAAAACAGACTGTTAATCAACCTTGCCTCCAAAGCATCCTTGCAACAATTTCACAGGTAATATAGAAAAAAAAACAGCATACAGTCCCGACAATCTTCGTGTCTATTCGTTATATTTAGACGCAGAAATGCAAAAACCAGTGACATAGCATTTAAAATGTTTTAAGTTAAAAACAATCAAATATGGTCTTGACCGCTAAAAACCATCTTAAGTAAAAATCGTTTGACTGATCTCCAATGTTCTAAGCTGACACGGCTTAAAGAAGAAGTTACATTGTATCAATAAAATCAAATAAAATAGAAACCTGTCTTAATTGTTTCATTAGACAATTATTAAAATAAACTCCAAGATTTAAAAAATACATTACCTCCTTCATGTAGCAGCATGTTAAGCAATTCATAGCAAACATCCCAATCCCGAACATGACGTAAAACACAAGCGACAGCTGAATTTCCAACGTGATTTATACTTTGTCTAGCACCAGATTGCATAAGATACCGTACTAAATGCAAAACATCCCATTTATTCCATTTATCGTATCCATATTGTGCTTCTTCTAATGCATATCTAACAATTAATGCATGCAGTGGAGTATTACCTAAGCTGTCAGGCGTGTTAATCAATTCTTTACAACCATGATCTAAGAGTAACCGTATTGTGGCGATAGTATCTTCAGCAGATTTATGAGCAACAAGAAGAACTAAATACAAAAATATAATTTATTGCAGTTTGAGAGTCGTATCACATGTGACCCTAACTTTAGTATAGATAATTCCACAATAAAAATATATAATAAGTTATTTGATATAGATTGAAATAATTATAGATTATTCAGTTATAATAAAATTTATAACGTTCTCATTTCTAGTTTGGTTTTACTGCCCGCACAATAAACAAGTAGCGCCCTAAAACCTAGGATTTTCAAAATTTATGGAAAAATTATATTAACGACGTCATTAAAAGCAATGAAAAAAACATGTTGATGAAAATATTCAGCAATTCATGACACAACGCTCACAAAGCCGATAACCGATAATGTTTTTTTAAACCGAGGCATTATTTTACAGACTAATACTTAACTATTATGTATTACTTTTCTTGAGCTTTAACAAAGCGTTAAGCCGACCCTGGAGGTTAAGCTAGCTGAAGAGATTACAACACCTTCACAAGTATTCTCAAAACTATAGGCTCAGCCCCTAATAAATACAATAAGTGCACTGCCATTAAAACTGCCAAAAAACTAATCTAGAAAAGATTATTGTTTTAATATAAAAAATATATAATGTGTTTCAAAACAATTTTCCATCAACAATAATATAGTCGCTTTAAAAACCTGTAGTTTAAATTATCAATTTACAATTCATATTTCTATTAATTTTAAAGAATTAATATCAACAATAATATAGCCGCTTTAAAAACCTGTAGTTTAAATTATCAATTTACAATTCATATTTCTATTAATTTTAAAGAATTAATATCAACAATAATAGAGCCGCTTTTAAAACCTGTAGTTTAAATTATCAATTTACAATTCATATTTCTATTAATTTTAAAGCATAAATGATACAAACCAGCAATAAAAAAAATATTCCAAAAACTCACGCACGATAGGCACTCAATGATACTAAATATCTTCTTATTGTGAAACAAAACATACTAAAATTAGTACAATGTGATACAACTCGTAAATATTCATATATACATACCAACATGAAGTAGTGTCATTTGTTGTGTACAAGTTCTAACAGTAGTATCAGCACCAGCATTAATTAAAAGTTCTAAAAATTTACTATCGTGAAGAACAGCATAGTGTATTGGATAATATTCATCCTTTAGAATATGTATTTCATCAGATCTTTCTGTAACTAAGGATTGAGTGCATCGCCAAGCCCCTCGTTCGCAAGCCGCATGAAGTAATGGTTTTCGAGCTCGAAAAATGCCATTCTGCAAAAGTCAAGATAATATATTAAAACTATTTGTCTGTATTTTCACAACGGTAAAATATTGTTAGTAAACCCAATATCTTGCCTTTAGGCTGCTTTATCAAAATAATACCAGAAATACTGTTATAACATTTATACACAGTGTCAGACAAAAAAATTCTTCTTAGTGTATGATTTCTCTTAGATGGAGACAGCGGGAGATCAAAGCGTCTGTTTTGCTTAATGACAGCACCGATGGGCTTCAGCCATTGGTGTAAAATTATTGTTATCAGGAATTAGCGCATTTAAGAATAACTCAGGTGTACTTTTCTAAAAATATTCAAGCTCTAATAAGTCTAATAGATAAAAAACATTTTTATTTATCAAAATATTGTATTGAAACCAGACGAAAAATAAAATCCAATCTTTGGCAACATATGTGTTTGCACAAATTTGTAGAGTGATATGGTGTTTCAATTACTTGCAACATGTGTTGAATATAAAAATAATGCACTACTTGGAGTATTGGATTAAATAAAGTAAATTTTGATGATTTTGCTGCAGATTATAAGCACATCAATAGAGACTGTTTTGTTTGTTGAAAAGAAAATGTCCAAACTGGTCCACAAGACACTTGTGCTGCTTGGGTATAAATCTTGTTTCAAGATTGTGTCGACACTACATTTTACCAACTGTAAAGCAAACATATAATTACGAATCAAACCTCATATGTAACCGATGGCAGCCGCTTGATCCCAGCTTTTGCTCTGCTAGACATAGAAAGCTTCTATTCTTTTTTAGCATTATACTACCGGTTTTCTATGATTTATGCACTCAATGCATAATGAATTAAGTAACATAGCAAAAAATCCCCACAAAACAATCCAACAATTCATATATTAACCATCATTGTGCGCACATTCTTCTGGATGGTGCATACAAGTTTGACGTTAAGCTACATTTCACAAAAAAATTGGCGGTAGGACAAGCTATATATACGAAGATAGTGATAACCTGATTGTAATTTAATATGTAGAAGAATCGATCTTATTGTAGACAATTAATTAGAAAAGTCCTCACTCACCCAGGGATCCTCGCTTCTCTGAGATAACATTGTTAAAATAGTTACTTGGTCACCGTCTAAAGCGTAATACATTGCTGATTGAAGTTTGCTAGAAGGACGATCTCTACTCTCTCGTTCAATACAATTTTCTTCTTGTTGAATTCCAGAAGCTACAATTTTCTATATAAAAAACAGGACGGTTTGATTACTTTAGTACTTACAATACTTTCCCCTTTCTTCACAATTACTACTATGAGCTCCTGGCCAACACATTCTTGCTTCTACATCTACTTTTGCACCGTGCTTAAGAAGAAGCTCGACGCAATCATCATGCCTAAATAAAAAAAGCCCTATTATTAATCTTATTATTACAAAAAAAATAAATATAAATTCATATATTTATCACATACAATAATAATAAAAAATTATATAATATTGTCATTATCATTAGATACTTCTCATAGACAGTAATAATTTTGAAATCCAGCAAAATTGCTCTGCCTCTGACAAAGAAGGCTGAACGTGTTCCTTTTAAATATTGAGCCACTTGGCTCTTTGTTTTATAACGAAAAGTCGACTACTACAGAATACCTTCGTGCTTTGTATTAGACTGCAAAAATTCTTACGCAAATTTTAAAGTGTGAAGTATAAAATTACTGTGTTATTGCCATTATATCCGATTTTTTAAATTATTAGGTCAATTATAAACGAAAACTGATTAACATAGATCAAGAAACGGCCCTTATGATAGCAACGTTACTACTGCAATACATTTGACAAGCCGGTAATAATTTTTGAGATTATCACTTTGTCATTCGCACCAAAGTTTAGAAAATCATCACTCCTTTGTCACCACTATGAAGCCACAATCAAGTCACTATATGTAAAACTAGTTGCTAGTTATGGTTTTAAAACTACTAAAATACTAGTTTTTAATTAAAAACTGCATTTTATTGCAAACGAAAATAAAACTAAATCGAGTAGAATCCTTGAGTTAAAAAAAAACAGCAGACAGAATTTACAATTAACATTTGTAGGGACAGCTCGTGAGTTAGTTTTTAAGTATCATTATTCAAAGTGCACTTAATGTAAATCAACTAATAATTGCAAACGCAGGGGAGGCGGGCCACTGTCTCTACTGAAAGAGAAAATATGGTTTATAACAATTAATCAAAATATCGTTCATCGACTTGGAATTTGCGGACTCTTTGTACAATTGCGTACAAAGGGCCACAAAAAAGTCCCAGAGTAAGGTCGCAGGATATTAAAGGGTAAGTTATGGATGCAAAAATCTTGTATGATATTCAAAGTCTCGTAAGTGGTATGTGGAGTCACACCGTCTTGCTGAAAGTATCCGTCCACATGAAGCTGTGCAAAGAATCTATAAAATCTCTTATCGGTATCTCGCAGCAGTCAATGTTCGATTTAAAAAAATCGGCCCAATAATTCTGCGCCTTGAAATAGCAGCCCATACTCCTACTTTTTCGAGTGAGGTAAAACCTCTTCAATAAAATTAGGCTTTCCTGAACTCCACATTCACATATTTAGTGAGTTCACATTACACTCCCAAGGAAACCAAGCCTCATTCGTAAAGAAACTTAAGTTTAACATGTTTCTGTGAAAAGTGTTAATAAAGTAACGACAGTATTAGACACGTACAGGATAATCAACAGGAAGGAGTTAATGTACTGTTTGCAGACGATAGGAATACAAAGTGAATATCCTTTTTTAAAACTTTGTGGCAAGTGGTGGTTGATAATTGAACTTATTGTGAAAGTTGATGTAGAGATGTTTATTCGCCTTACATTTTCGATAACTTCCTCTGTTCTAATAGTTTGACAATAGTTATGAACATAAACATCGCGTTATACTTTCTGTAACCAAATTTAAAAAAAACAATGCAACTGCTTACACGTAGAAAAACAATATTGGCTCATTAAAAAAATACCAGCAAGATTGTCAAAGGTTTAGCATTAACTATTGGATACATGCAGAGAAGTATACAAATTAGTAAATAAAAACACCCAATACCCTTTCAAACAAGCAATGTGAAGAGGGAGACTGCAGGGAAATCGATTAACATCAGCTGCTGTATGCCTAGCCAAAAGCCACCGCACCAATTCTACATTATTTGCTCCAACACATTTTTGTAGAAGATTGTACCCCGCTTCATCGTGTATCGCTAGAATGTTTTCATTCTACAAATATATCATTTATTACAAATTTTTCAAAGCTCACTGTACTATCAATTGATTACTTTTGGTATCTGTTGTAAAAGACCTTCGAGTCTTTGCACCCCAATCTTTGGATTTGCCCGAAAAGCGTCAAATATTGTTTGAATTTTCTGTCTGGTGGAGTCTGATACTTTATGGCCATGCGAATTCGACAACAAAGCACTCCCAGATTGAAACACTTGGCTCACTGAGCCCCCCATTATTTCTCAATCTTACCCTATTGGTAAGAGATTGGCATGATTAATTTACACTAAAAACCATACTCAATTACGATGTACATTCATTATATACAATCATAGATAATTAACAGCTACGTTAAATTCATCTTCAGCATAAAATAACGAGAAAATATGTGAACATTAAAGCCATTTTGAGGTTAGAATAAGGTGACAGTTTGAGAGATTTGACGTAATTGAGACGATATCCCACTGATTTCAATGCGAGGGTTGCTTCTTGATAACACTAGCATTATCTACACTAATTAATTGCAATATTTGTGAACACATTATAAAGAATATGAAGAAACATTTTAATGTTTTTGTCTGATGCGCATAACATGCAAATCAATAACAAACGCAGTGCTGACCTCTGTTATCACATTATTAAACTACAGAGCACCGCACGGCCCCTTAGCCACAGCCCTTAGCTAAAAAGCAGGGCGGCTAGCTGCCTAAGAATTTTCCAACAAGTCCTCTATGAAGACATCAGATGTCTGAAATGTTAAATACAACGAGAATGTAAAAAAAAGAATTTGCAGGGTGTTCTCGCAAATTTAATCAGTCACGTAACGAATTAACTTTAATTAAATATTTGATTTGGCTACTATAAACCCAAACTTCAATGCTTTAACTAATCACTAAACTTGGGTAAAAACTAAAAGTTTCAGATTGACAACCCACCACCTTTTCACAACTTATAGTTGAGAATTTTAAATAGTGTTTTAATGATCTCCGACTATTGTGTGAAGCAGCAATGATGAAAGACCACCAATACTTTTTTTCATAAATTAAAAATAAGTAAATAACCTTTTGTATCTGCGTTTGAGCACGTTAGTATTCACCAACATTAACTTTCTAGAAAATTGTTGCACAATAACTTAACATATTATGACCTATAAAAACTTTTAAGAAATTACCTAATATATTAATTAAGCAAATTAAATAACTATAGACATCTGGACGCCGCTGAATGCATAGAAATCCATAAAAACAAGGCAAATGCCCATAACAAAGATTACGGTCCTCTTTTCAGATTATTAACAAAAACCCACAAAAATTCTCTAAGCCAGGTAAAATTACGTAAACAATAATTCAGTTATATTCATCTCCAGCTTATGAACACTGAGACTTGTGGTCGCAAAAACTCCGTTCCAAAATGTAAAATATTCGTAAGTTATAAGCACTCTATGGCCGATAAACTGAAAGATATTTTATTGATTATTTAATGTTCTGGTACAGACATGACAGTTTCTTAAACTATACTTATTGTAGCGCGTACAAAGTTTATTATAGTTGAGTCCCGTCATACAGCTATAACATTTTTTTATATATAAACTTTCATTGTTCATTCAGTCTTAAAGCCACATTAACTATTTGCAAGTGTCAGTCTTGTCTTTATCCCAGTTAGCACTGCTCCTCCATTTGTTTATATTTATTATTTCCAACGTGATGAACAAACAGCCAAACGTTTGTCAAAAAAAAAGAAATAATAATTTATTGTAATTACGATTTGTACACTTGCTATGTATAAAGCAAAGCTAAATACTCAGCTCTGTCAATAGTTTCAAAAGTATTCAAAACCTATAAATTATGCAGCTCGTCTTTTTTTTTATTCAATCTTAACTGTAACATGGAAAATGTATAATAATGATTTTTACACAAAACAATATTCGATTGTTCAACAATAAAAATATTGCATTATATCGTCACACTAAACAATAAATAACGCTAAAAAATTACAAACAAAACTCGAAATATATTTTAGTTTTGCTTATCTAAATGTAACAATAACGCCAGAAAATTAATCGTAGCATGCATTAAAATTAAGAAATAATCAAAAGAAAAAAATCAATTTAATGGGACATGAAAATATAATTACTGAGACCCGGTGCCCACCCAACTGAAATGTCTCGTTAAAAAGATTTTTCCACAACTCTTTACGCAAATTACATCTAACTTTACTTAAAACCTAACTATACGAAGATACATATGAAGCACTTACAGCTGTTTCTTAATCGCAACTAGAGAAAAATATATTAACACCATCACATATATGGCAGAAAATATTATGGTCTTTTCTCTTCAAAAACTTAACCTACTATTCATACAGTCGTACTGCTCCCTAGCGAAAACATTTTAAGGCATTTATTTTATAAATAATATTTGCTTGGTGTAATTATTATTAGCTTAGGATGATTGATTAATTATTAACAAACTATGGTAAAGGATGTACAGTCTATTTCAATGGGACGTGTGGCAATGATACAGTTGACATCATTAAGAAGATAAGTCAAACAGTCAAATCCTTACATATCAATAACACCTCATTGATAGCCATGTAAATGATATATACATTGTATGCTTAACGTAAATATCTCAATTCCAATAATACAAGATGTTACAATAGGCTATAAGATATAATAGTAAGTATATATACAAAATAATAATAATAATGAATTGTATATATAAACGTTTGTGTATATAAACGACAGTATCGACTGTTTAGTAGTTAAACTGACACCGCTGCTACGCTGTCGAGGTCGGTTATTTTTCTTATGACAAATCTGAAAGACAAGTTATTTTCAATATTAAGTTAATAAAATAATTAAATTCAACACTTACAGCTAGGAGGAGCCGCACTATAATTTCTATGGATTTGATCGTACGTGAATTTTACGAATGCATCATACTGTTCTGCAAGCTTTCCCGCCAAGACATTGTCATATTCTTCTCTAATTTCAGACTCAAACTCCCTGAGCATACGATCACAAATCAGTCCAACCTGCTTAAATGTAAAAAGAGCTCGTTCTGAGCGCGAAGAAGATTCGGATGTTTCGGTACCTGAGTTGCTTCCATCTGAATTTTCCATACTGTATTGTAATTGTTTGCGTCTATGAAGCCTTCTCAATTCAGCTTTGATACTTTCAGCCATGTATTCTGAAAAAAAAAACCATAAGCACATTATAGTGTTATGCGATAATTCCCAGCATGTCCGACTGTGTTAAACAAACAAGTCGCTTGCTGGGTTGTACTTCTGTTTGTTTTGTACCAAATAAGTTGTTTTATTATGTTGTCAATAAAATCAGTAGTTCCACATTTAGTAGAGTTTAAAAATCTCAATAAGTCGTCTAGAAAAATTTTTGGTATGCAATGTGTTGCTGAAGACTAGAAGTTTTTTTAGAGATTTCTCATCAAAAAAGAAAAAGATTTGGCTTGGTCAGGCAAAAACTCCACGTCACAATTTACTCCTGGTTAAATTTAGTTCCTATCGTTATAAGCCAAAAATATTGCCAACATTTTTTTTTAATCATAATGCAATTTCCGGAAAACACTTGACATCCTATATGAACCTATTTAAAAGTTGTTCACTATCTGCAAAAACCACACGTTATAACATTACGTAAAAATGATCAATCGTGCTGATTTAATGTCTCGTGGTATGTGATTTGAAGATTTGCTGTATTTGTCCGCGTGCGTTGACAAATAATTACTCGATTAATTGATCGGTCTGGAATCTTTGGCACAAGTGGTAAAACTGTGTGAATAAACAATTACTCAATTTTAGAAATCAAGCAATTTTATTATTAAAGTTAAAAAAAATTATCTGGTATATAACTTTTAGATACATATCCGCGCAAATATAAAAAATCGTTTTTTTTTCGTATTTGCATAAAATCTTTACAACATTGGTTTAACGCCCAACGGTTATATAAAATTCAGTGACTGTACCCCTACAAAAATACTCTAACTTTGGCATGCTTTAGCTGATTCGCCATTACAATCTCGTAGCTGTGCTCATGTAATGTATAGTTCCTAATATTTTTGCTAAAGTTTTCAAAATATACTTTTGCTGCTTTAAAACAAATGATTTTTTTTCAATATATTTAGTGTTCATTGTTTTTATTTTATTGTGTACAGTTAACAACCCACATTTTCTCCTTTCCTGATATAAATATTCGTGTTTTTTTTTGGGTACTCATTTTTATAAACAAAATTTTAGCAGGAACTGAAATTTTTAAAACAGTTTTTGTTGAATTTGAAAACTGCTGCCAGAAAAAAGTATAAACTTTCAAAATATCCCTTAATCCGTCTGATAATTTTAAGTCTGCCAACCTCACGAATAATATTGGGTAGCCTGTAGATGCGCGCCAAATTTAAAATTTTTGAACTTGGTCCTCCAATTTTGTAACATAATTTTATTACAAGTTAATAAATATATCTAGCAATATCTGTCAAGCTAAATTTCACAGCAAGACTAGATATAAATAATTTATAAACGCATGTTATTATATGCTTTTAATGACGATCAAGTACAAAGTTTATGTTCTTAAAACAATCTTTGCAAACTTTAATAGCATGGCCTATTTTCTCGACAGATACATTATTCTCTAACATTTTTTTAGAATTATTATTAGATAAAATTGCCGGTAAAAGGTTTTTGTACTTTATGAACAGCTGATAAAGAAGTCCATGAGCAAATCACAATCGAGATTAAAACGAAAAAAAGAGACTTCTCAAAAAACGTTCTTTTTTTATTCATCTATCCCATTTCACATCCATTTCCGCGGTCTAATATAACAAGTGTTTTTTTTTAATTTGGCGTCGAATCAAAATGACAGTTATTAATTTGACATCTGAATCTAAACTAACTTTTAATTTAATTGAATAAAACGATAGTTAAACACGTTATAACAAACAAAAAAATAAACTTGCTGAAAGTACCCTTCCACTATTTCATCGTCATGAAACTGTGCAAAGAATGGCTGTAAAATCTCCTCTCGGTCTCTTGCAGCAATTAATGTTCTATTAAAAAAAATTGACCCAATAAATCACCATTCACCATCAACTCGATAGCCGTTACGAAAATAAGATTCAACCACAAAAATTTTCTGTTCTTGTGAGAAAATCATTTTAAATTCAAAAATAAAGTTGAGAGATTTAATTTTTTTTGACATTTGAAGCAATTCTTTTAAAATATATGGTCCGTTCACACAAACTCATAGGCATAGCAAACTATAACGCCAAATTTTAATAAACATCCGTTATTATGTCTACGTTTTATTATTATTTAATGACTAATCTGAGTGAGATTACGCCAAATGTGTAAAATATAATATAAATATTATTTCATACTAATGAGCACGACTAAAGATAAATTTCATTCCAACGGTGGCTATTCGTTGACAACTGGTTTGATGATGAACACAAAGAAAAGAATCGATGACCATAGCATCAATATCAAGAAATAATAAGATATAAAGTAAATGCTCTCTAAAATTAACGACAACTGTCAGCATTTGACAGAATCAGACAAGCCTAAATCCAATCTCAAATTATTCTGTCTCCTCAAAATATTTTCAAAAATAAAAACAGTAAACATCGTTGCCATTAATAATTTCGAAAAAAATGCAACGTTAATGAACTTAAGCACTAGTGCTCTTATAGATTTGTTTTTAAATGTTGGTGTACATGACTTTTAAAAAAATAATTACGTCTAATGCATTATCATTGATTTTTAATTTTTTACTCACTGATTATAACTTAAATTTTTTAAAGAAAATACGTATTCATTTTAAACGAACAATATTTTGAAAAGTGGTGAAATGGTTGAAATTAGAAGATAAGTGGCTTCAAGCAAGGCTGCAAATGTGTTTACTTTACTCTTATTTTTTTGGCAAAGGCGAATGCGCGCGCATTAGAAAAAACTCTACATACAATATAGAAATTTTGGGTGTATTTTCAGGAAACTGCTGCCAATTTAACTGTCAATAAATTGTTTAGGTTTACATAACCTCGCACAAGCACGGGACTCTCTAAAGACTCGCAATAGTGGAGAAAAATGTGACATCAGTTGCCATGGAAACCAAGTTTTGCACTTTAAACGGCACAAAATTTGCACGCCGTTAAGAAAAAATCTTGTTTGACAGACAAAAGTGAGATTAGGATAAATTGACAAGTCTGGCTGACACCGTTTTTTCATAAAATTGTGTTGTGTCAACGGAACATTGCTTTAACCAATAGAAAAAGAGTATTTTAAATGCGATTCCGATGATGCCCGATTCGTCTTGCCAATAGCCGAAGAATATAGTATGTATAAGAAGACCTCGCTACATTCAGAATTGTTAGGTTATGGTTATTCCGGATTTATCAGCTTATAAATTTTTAGTCGATATCTCAAATTTCGGGTGGAGTACATAAATTCTGTTTTTCACTATTATTTTTGTTAAAAATAAAACAAATTATGTGAAACAAAAGTTTTAAATATAATTTTAAATAAAAAGGCTTACTGCTGTTACCAACCGTTAGCAACTAAATTTCCGAGAGCTTAAAAATTAAATTCTATGTAAATTCCATAAAATAACTTCAAGAATTCGTTTTATAATGAGTATTGACTCACGTGTTCTATAGAAAAAACGAGTGCGCCAAATCAACCCTTATAAAACTAGTTCTATAATATACTATTAGAGACAAAGCAGCAATTATTACGCAATGTAGATATTAAGTAAATTTTATGCAACTGAAAATAAAATAAAAGATTTATGTTAGCAGCTGGCTGTGAGAACAAAGCTTCTCCAACTTATAATATCTATTAGACACGCTACTTATTAATTTTATTAATTTCTAATTAATGTAAATAATTAAACGACGTCAGACATATTCGGAGTTCTCGTGATAGAATTGCATAAATAATCATTAAAAAAAGAAGAGAAAAAAACGAGGGACAACCCAAATTATAAACCGAAAATGACCGGACATGACAAATTAATTAATACTCACTGCTGCAAACTTGAAGAAGATAATATATAATTACGAATTAACGGTTGTTTTGATTTTATAGGAAATTCATTTGAGTAAACAAACTTTTATATTAATTATTGTAAACATTATACAAAAAAATTTTTGAGGTTAGAAAACTAATTAACAACATAATAGATAATAGAAGAGTCCATTAAAAGTTTAAATCCCTTTACAAATGACTAATAGAAATTTTTTAAAACTTTAGCCCCTTCTGGTCAATCATACTATAATTACAAAAATTTATTTATGAAGGCTCGGCCCACTTGAGTGAAAATCGATACAGTATAACCCCTTTAACCCCAAAAATGAACAATGTGTGACAATAATAATCATAAGTCATGATAGCATGGCTTATGGATAGAAGATAAACAAGAATAAAGCAAGACTGAAACAAATTAGGGGGCTCTCTGCGACTTACCAGGAGTCAATTTTTGACTGATAACATCGGGAAAAGCAGACGATTTGGTAACCACGCTCGAAGATGATGGTGAAGATGAGGAGGCAGATCCACAGGCCATAGGCGACGACGGAGGCGAAGACCTATCGCGCTGTGTGGGGCTTTCGCAGAATGGAATGCATCGTCGTCGCTTTGCGGGGCGTCCGCCCAACACCGGCTCCCATTCCAACGACCGTTTTAGAGTCGCGCACGCCATTTTTAGTTTTTATGATCACTTCACGGACGGTACACACCAAACTTATTTTGTTTCACTAATTGTTTTTGACAATTCGGATGGTTGCTACGATTGCGATAATTCACAGCGGAGGGTTTTTACCCTTTAACAGATCTTCAGTCTCACAAAAGGTCGAAAATGAGGTCTCATGCGATGGTTCAACTACCAATATGGCGAAACGAAATCAGAGATGACATTTTGCCTGCTGTTAGAGTGGGCAGGACAATGAGATAGATGGATAGATTAATTTGTAATGAATACTGCGCATGACCTGTTAGCATTACCGACACCTGGTGGCTACTGTTTAAACTATTCTTATTTATTGTCTAAAATTTATTTTTTTTTAAATCTACTAACGTCGCAATTTCCCACACAATTAGAAGCAGCAACACTGTTTAGTGCTTTTTTTAAAGGTAGAAACAAGCCATAAGAACACGTGTTTTAACACCACTTATAAAACGTAATCTTCAGTTTATTTTAGCGAATTTGCGTGGGTACTTATTTATTAAGAAAAATTAATCTTTAAGCTTAGAGAAATTTCGTTGCTAACGATTGGTAACACTAACAAACTATTTTAATCTCTAATTTAATTTAAAACATTTGATTGTCGTTCAATATGAAAAAGATAGCCAAATTATCGTTTTTTAATTTTCATTTAAACGTTTTTAAACACATTACAAAATATTATCAATATTTCAAAATGTAGCGAGATCCTCTTTGCCACTTTGTCTTTCGATTTATCATTTAACTATTTTTCAAAATACTCTTAGTTTGAAATACTTATATACAGCGTGATCAACAATGACTGTTAGAATTGGCAATCATAGCCGTCTCTACTTAACAAGCCGTGAACATTATCTTGA
Source organism: Lagria hirta (assembly GCA_947359425.1). Lineage (NCBI taxonomy): Eukaryota > Metazoa > Arthropoda > Insecta > Coleoptera > Tenebrionidae > Lagria > Lagria hirta. Next base: position 14,056,786 of record OX375794.1, read on the forward strand.
CAACAGCGTCAGCGGGTCTATTGTGGCAGTGAGCTCAGCTGAGACCATAGTAGAAGTGGATAGGTATGACTTTTAGATCACATTAACTAATTGTTAACTTATTTAAATCAATGTACAAGTTTTGTAATCTCGCTTACATTACAAAATTACGACAAAACAATTAAACTAAACGCACATAAACTCACAAAAATAGTCTTTGCTAAATAGTGCAATTTGTCATTGTCATACACCCACTAATGAAATAACAAATTAAACATTTACAAAAACAGTAAAAGACAAAGTACACATAAATTACAAACAGATTCACTTATTTAAAGATTGAAACAAAAGTATTGTTACCAAAAAAATTTAATAGTTTTCAGAGAGTTTTTTATTTGCTTAGTTGCAACACTGTAACCAAATAAGCTTGTTTGACAAGTATTTGACATAACACTTATAAAAAGCATTGTAGGTTATGGTAGAGCGACTAATTTTTTAATTGGCAAGGCTAATAATTTATAAGTAAAATATTTAAAATTATTAATAATAACATTGACGTTTGATATAATTTTGTTAAGACAGTTTTTATATCAACTTTTTAAAACATAATTATTTATCTTAAGAATTAGATACTGTTTTGTTTCATCACATACTCAGTGCAACTTTTTAGCTGCATCAACTCAGTGAAGCAAACTGCATTACCTAGCTTTACTATTAGTTTCTTCTTTTTGTTCATACTTGTTATATTGTTTATGTTTGTGTATTGATGTTTTTATGTATTATATTTAATTGATTTCTTATGTTGGTATAGTATGTTTTTATTTATGTGTATGTTGATGTATATAATGTACTTATTTATGTAATGCTGTCGTGAGTGACGCTGACCTCTTAAATATTATTCTTGTGTGTAAATTTTATTGTGTTTTTGTTGACTATATATTGATTATTTTATTATCGTATTGTTGTATAATTTGTCATGTTGTTGAAAACTTGTAGAATGAATTTGTACATAAATTATTTGTATTATTGTTTCCCATAGCCCTACGAGCGAGTTCACATTACATTTAAAACTAAGGTTATTACAAAAACCCAACTGTCAAACATGTGTGTTTAACTAAGCGATCGCTTGTTAATTATTGGTGCAATTTCAAATATAGCAACAAAAGTTATTACAGTTTATAAAAATATTGGAAACTGTTAAACTTTTAGAGTCAAATGCAATAAATTCTGACATTAAAAAGCATGTTTTGACAGCAAATGTGCAAGATGTTGTCAAGAATAATAGCAAGTATAAAATTTGTCATAATTGATTTCTTTTTTTTTTCTGAAATGTTTGAGTCTTGGCAATTTTTGCACACTGGCTGTCAAGCTATCGACACTCGACTTTCTTAGCCACTAAATTAACATAACTAGAATCAGTCTAGAATGACATGGTTTGCATTTAACGTTTGTCTTCTGCAGACACAGGCTGTTATTGGTGGATGCTCAGCGGAGTGACATTGACATTAGACAATTAGCTGATATTTTGTGATTGCGTTTTTATAATTGGTTGTCAACTTGGTGATTTAGCCATAATAGTAAATTTGTGTATTGTTTGTGGTACTATTTATGTAAAAAAATCCCAATTTTTTTTCATAGGTAAGTGTTTGTACAGACGTAAACAGAGCAAAGGCGTCTCATGCATTACAACGTCAGTAATTCTCAAATAATAAATAAATTAATTCTTATATTATAAGCACGTCTTTAATACGTTAAGCAATCAATGATGTCAATCAGAAAGAGTATGTTGGCACGCTATTTTTATTACTGATACCGGTTCTAGTTATGTTAATTCAGTGTTTTTTACCAAACATTTGACAGTTAACATGTGTTCTGTGGTTAACATAATGACAGTGGTAGACAGCTGTACTGACAGTTACATGACACTAGAGATGACAAGAACAGCTGTCTTATGTCTTATGATGTGGGAGTATTGTTTATTGGGATTATTCGATAACTAATACAAAATGCAAAAAAAAACTAGTGTGTTTTTTGATTTTGCGAAATTTGATCATTTTGTAGCGTAACATCAAATATCCTAAAATGTCAGAATCGAATTTGTATTCGGTAAAATACCAACAGCTTCTACGAGAGTTAAAAACCACGGTTGAAGGATTATTGGTGTCACAAGTGGCAAATGTGTGGTCAATTTACGGCGGATTAAACAGATTTCATTGCTCAATCGAGAAAATATTTAAGCATGGCTGCAAATCTCCTGGAATTGTGAGAGATACTAAACTTTTTATTTAATTCTATATAACCTTACTTATTCCTGTCATTAGGGTAGTACAAGCTACTTCGATTTTATCCAGGGACTCGAATGGCTCCAGCCTGAGAACTCAAAGTCATATTTTACCACTGATTGCGAATATAAACCGTACATTCCGAATAATATCAAGGATGACAAGGCCTCAATTTGGTTATATCGGAGTTTAGAGAAACATTCTCTATCCCAAAATCTTTCGTGGCTACTTTCCGATAAAGGGCATCTATTGAATTGCTATCAAGAAAATGCATTCTTGTGTCAAGAAAATTATGCAGAGGCTGCACTCATTTGCTTGCGAGCTGTGGAGCGAAACCAGGCTAGTCTTATGTCTGAGATCAATCCCTGTCTTTTCCTATTTGATGCTAATGCCAAAGAATTTCATAAAATGCATCGAAGATGTTCTTCGTATCCAGATGATCATTTGAAGAATGTCTATGCAGAATCCGGACGGAAACGTAGTATCACTGTTCAGAATATGCAGGAAAAGAACATTGATGAAGTTGACCAAACTTCAGGGAAAAGCCAAAAAACTAAAACGATAAAAGGCAAATTGAAGCCATGGCACAGCATGCCTAATATTCGGTGTGATAATTTGAAAATTATAAATAAAGTGTTCATTCAAAGTCGCACGACTCCGTCCACGCCATTGTATACTCGAAAAGTGCCAATTACATCTTTAAAACTGGAACCATATCAAAAATTAAGAAAATCCAATTTGAAAAAGTCTAGGATTAAAAAAGAGATTAGACATGTGATCATAAATAATTGCGATATCGTTGAGCATACGCCTCCTTTGAGTAGTTCCCAAAGTAGTGGAGCTATGCAAAATGATGATGTCATGAATCTATCAACCAAATCATTACCGGAAACTAGAATATTAACGCACTCACCTCGATTAGTTGATAGCTTCCTGCCTTTATCAGGTGAAAAGGATTATAGGAAACTTCCAAAAAAGTCTTTTATTGAAGATGGAGGAATGAGTGTGTTGCCAATGGCGACAGGGTAAGTTAGCTATTTACCATTATGTTAGTTTGAAATTTAATTAAATTTTCAGACTGCTAATGAGACATGTTAAAATTTTCTTCATTTTAGCCTCAATTAGTTCAAACTGTAAAATCAATATAATTTATTCTTGTTTGATATTTATTAAAGAAAAACTTTGTCATGAGAACTGTCAACTAAAGAATTTAAGAGAAAACTTTAATCATTCCTGTTTTAACCGATTTTTATTTACACAACACATTAGTAGCATCTAACTTTCTGTAAATATTTGCAAAAGTTTTTGTAAGATATATTTTGTTAGACTTGCTAAGAAAATATTACTTTGTTTTCAAGAGACAGTAATATAAATATAATATACAGAGTGTCTTCAAAAAAGAAGCCTAGTCTATGGGTGCTTTTTATTTATCGAAACATTTTAATTAGGTATCTATACACCAAATTAAATGGTTACGAATAGGCTACAAAATAACATAATAACAAAATGATTTATTAATTTTTTTTTGTATGTTATTTGGGGTTTTAGTTCATTAGATTTTTACGTATTTTTTTTAACAAAGCTGCATACATACATTTTAAAATGTTTTTCCTCAGATATTTTCCACGGCCGGTTCAGGGTCAAAGTCTTCATTCCTTTTTGAAATCAAGTCAATTTACACGAGCAAATGCTGAACTGGATCGAGAAAATGCTCATTTTAGTATATCTGAGGCAATTATTTCCGCAATGGAACAGATTCGATGTAAGCGCGACATTAAATTAACCGATGAACAAATGGATGATAGCGATCCCGAAATAATGGATTTAAAACAACGTATTCGCTTACGAAAACGACAGAAAATGGTAGAAAAACAGCGAAAAGTGTGGACAGAATCGCTTTTGAGTGATGGACGCACAGATAGTGAGTCTAACGTTTAAAAAATATATAGAAGCAATATTAGTTTTAGCAACAACTACTGTGAGTCCATGTTCAACAACTCCAGATACTTTGTCTGATTCTGACAGTTCTGAAGAAGTTGACGATTTGGAGGTTGATGAAGCTTCAAATCTTTCAGACAATCATGGATTATCAATTTCAATGGCATCATTATATTCTGAAGCTGATGTTTTAAAACGGCCACGAGGTGCTCCAGATGGTGCGTCAGATATTTTTTCAGCGGAGGGCGTAGCCTTATCATTAATTAGTAAGTTTAATGAAAAACAATTACCAAAGGCTTCCGATTTGGAATGGTTAGTCTCTGAAGAGGAAGTACCCAAGGCGGCACAAGCGCTTTTACCATTGCCAAAGAGCTGGCCAGTTAATCCCGATGAATTTGAGGTTTCTGTATCTACATTGAGAGGCACTTCTGAATGGGCGCCTCCGAGGCCTCAGATTATTTTTACTATACATCCACCACCAACGTACGAAGTTGTCAGTTTTTTTTTGGTTTTTCTGTTTTTGAAAATGTAGTTTTAGGCGAAAAATACTGATGGCTAAGCAGAATTATCGTTGCGCTGGGTGCAGCATGAAGGTGGCTTCACAGTATGCTTCAAAATTTCGCTATTGTGAATATTTGGGGCGTTATTTTTGCACAGGTTGTCATACCAATCAATTGGCGCTTATTCCAGGAAGAGTGCTTCAGAAGTGGGATTTTAAGAGGTTGTTTTTTTGTATTACAAAATTTTAAAAAATACTTGATATTTGTTTTACAATTTATCACTCTATATACTTACAATGAAGGAAAAAAGTTTTATAAAATCAATTAAATCAAAATATCAAAAAAAAAGGAACATGTCTAAAGTAAGTCAATAAAAAGAGATTTGAATTTGAGACAACGCATTGCTAATTGGAATGTGAAGTATATTTAGAACTAAACTTAAAAACAGCTTTGTACAATGCAGTTGAAAGGAATTGCTAATTTACAAGTATTTTTTTTTGTTATCTGTGTTCTATTAGCTGTGCCAAGATCATAACTCTGCAGTTGTAATAATAGCTTGATTTTGCAGATATCCTGTTTCTTCCTTCTCGTATAGACTGCTCGAACAAATGTATTCCGATCCATTATTTTGTGTTTTTGAACTAAACAAGCACATTTGGAAGATGTCCAAGAATTTACAAATCTGTCGGAAGTTCCGTTTGGGGTTATTTTACTTCAAAGATTTTATCTTTACTTGTAAATTTGCTGAGACGTAAGTTTATTTTTTCATTTATTAGTTGTAAATTTTTTTTATCTTTATGTCACTAAAAAGAACTTTGTTCAGTCAAATGGGTAAAATTTATATAGTTACGTCTACAGCGACTTTAAATACCCAGATTCAATATTCAACGGGAACTATAGTTTTTAATATACATTCTAGCTATTATTATCAAACGTGTTCTTTAGAAAAATGTTTCACTCATTTTTGGAAATACATATTTCCATAGTAGAGAGTTTTGCTATATTAAGTGGTCAAAAATTGTTGTTGTAAACACTATTGTGTCCCACCATTTACCTGCAGTATTGATTGCGTTTTTATTTTTATAGAGTTAGCGAAATTCTAGACCAAGAAAAAAAGTATATAATAAATGATCCTGAGGTATACTCTATGGAAGATCTAGTCAATGTTAGACATGGTGAAATGAAACCTAGACTTAAATATTTAGTGGAACTGTGTTTTAGACACGCATCTGAATGTCCGGTAAGATTCTACTACTACATTTAATTAGACAAGCCAGCTCAATAAAACAAACTAATGAGTTTTTATATTTAAACTATTTATTATTTTCATGTGTTGTCTTTGGAGGATGACTTGTTTTTTTTTTGAATAAGTTATGAATTATTATTATCATTTGATTGAATTTTAGCTCTGTTTGGCTAGAGGGTTTATCTGCGAAATTTGCCATTCTCCAGAAGTAATTTTTCCTTGGCAAATGCGTAAAGTGCGTCGGTGTAATCAATGCGGTGCTTGTTATCATATAACGTGTTGGATCCCAAATGAAAAAGCATGTCAGAAATGCGTTAGAATTAGGAAGCGGAAGGAATCTTTAGGGAATGGTTCGACTGACGCTTCTTGATTAAGCATGTGATATATTTCCACCATCGTACTACTGACCAAAATGTTTTTTGTAGTTTTCTAACGTATTTTCAAGTAGTTTATAGTACTTTTATTTATTTTGTTGTTGGATTTTGTTATCGCTCAGAGAATTTATACACATTTTTACAATATATTTTTATTAGAATAAACTTGTTTTGTTTCTTTTTTTGTGAGGGAATGCTCTACAAAGTAAATTGGTAATGAGATTTTATTCTTGTACATTCTGAATGCTCTAATATATTTCCACAGCAAGACCAATGTCTTTTGCCCGGATGACCTTCGTGACCATGACCACATCCTTTATATCCTCCTGGCATTTTCCCTTCACAACCACAAGTTGCTTCTTTGCTGCCTCCACCTGAGCAGAAGCTGCAACAATGGAACGTGCCTTTATGGGGCTTCAAACTTCGAACTGTTATTGGAAATGGACTGTCCTAAAATTTAATAAAGAACACATTTAAGCTACAATTTTTAATAAAATAATGCTTGTCCAAGTAATTAGGTAACTACTTTTACAGTTGTAGAGCTATTATAACAATTTTTTTGGGAAATAACTCTAGATAAAAGTTATGAAATTTTTAAGTTTTTATAAAAATTATTTATCTAAAAAATGTTAAAACCCAAAAGCTCAGACGTTTTTTGGCAACCAAACACGTTATTTAAAATAAACGTTTGGCTACTTTGCTTAGGCGATAGATTTTTTAGCACCGCTTAATGACCTATCCAAACAAGCAATGGAACATTGCATTACATAAATAGTATTCCACTGCCTGCTGTTGCTCTGGTCCACTCCGTCAATATTGGCAGCGGACAATTGAACGTGTTAAGAAAATCGAACTGACCGGTTTTACAGTAGTAGAATACACGAGCCGTAAATTCCTTGAATCAAGAATACCTAAGGCAAGTCATCATAGACATATTTGTTTACAAATTTTATTTGATAAGCAATATGGTTTATCAAATGTTTGTTACTTTTGAATAACTAACTAATTTAAAAAATGTCAATATTGTTTTAAGAATTGTTGTTGCGTTTGTTGCACTAATATTATAGATACACAGGGTTTTAGAACGTAAGAGGTTTGTAAACGTTTTCAAAATAAGATGTTTTAAATTTATTGTCATCTAAGCTGAACCCATACGTAACTCTATGTAAGCCTAATTCAAGCCTGTAGGATAATCCTCTCATCCTACAGGCTTTAATTACGCTTACATCGTGGTTTTAATATTAGGCTTGTCATGTTGCACCTAAAGACACAATTGCAGATCAAAGAACAGAAACCTTTTGAAAATTAGGTTTATACTTACTTTAATTGGTTGTTCACCAACTGTAACACTAAGCATCAGCTTTCCAGCAACATCAGGGACAAAAGATATTTTGTAAGTACCGTCTCGACAATCTTCTACATCGACCAGAAGATACCTCGACTGCCCAGCATTTCTATAGCGTATTTCTGCACAGACTTCTGCTCCTCCTCTTTCCAGTTTTTCATTTTTTTTGTCACGCGTCTCTAACTTCACTTCTGCTTTTTTGCAAATGCGCAAATTGGTCAAACCTAAAAAATATTTATGAATTAAAATGTTTTAATGCTTTTTACTATGGATATAGTAATATTTCAATCAATCTTTAAAATGTCTTTGTATGCTTTTTGTTTTTGTTAACTCTTTCAATTCTTGCAAATAATTAAAACAACAATACTTACTACTTTACAATTTTTTATCGTAAAAATTTATTATTAAAAACTGGGTATATAAAAATATAGTTGTATAGACCTACCGATTGTAAGTAATCAAACCTATTTAATGAAAACGTAGTCCATTGGTTTTGTAAACATTCTAAACAAAAGTGTAATCTTAAACTTTATAATAACACAAGTTAAAAGCCTAAACGGCGTTTTAGTCTGCACCAAAACGGAGGTTTTTGAGTGGAATTTGCCTAAATGTAACACCAAAGTGTGTCTCGGTATTAGTTGAAGCTTTTGTCAATATTTTTGTTGACACTAATCGTACTTTGCAGCATTGAGAAGTCCGTTTATAATGATGGAAGGCTGTGTCCCCCTTCGGCTGCATAAAAATTATCTAAAGAAATTAGCACCATTAGGGCTTACCAGCTTATGAAAACAGACTAACATAACAATTTTGTTTACAGTTGTAATAGAATTCAATTTTAGATTTTATTATTGCTAGAACGTCTCGTATAATTCTGCAATCTGTTTTTTTATTTTTCTGAAGATTTTTACCTAGAGCGTATATGGATCATGGTCCTTCTGATTTATTTTGAAAAATATCAATTTGTATAAACAGCAAAACATACTTAACTTCTATTACTCCTGATCATATCAAGCAAGAGCGATCAACTTCTTGTTTTTTTAGGATATTTTTTTATTTATTTTGAAATTGCTAGTTCTATCGATAGAATCTTGAGCAAAATGCGAAGAGCCTTAGATCTTTTAAAATTAACATCTGCGGCAGTTATGACATTGATTACATCTTTAGGTATGTGGTAGTAGCTATAATTAGAATTGAACGGCACTAAGTTATAAAAATATATTTAATTATGAATTAATTTATATTTACATTGAGGCTCACGGTCAAAATAGATTCAAAAGAATTAAATTGGGCTAGTGAATATATTTGAAATAGTTTATAATTATAATTAAATAGACATTCACGGTGATAATGCCTTACATTAAAACGAATTAAATTTGGTTAAATTAGAATAGGCTGTAGGCTGGCAGTATAGTCCAGTCGAAATAGTGAAATAGACATTGAAATAGAAAAAAATAGAGACCGCATTTTTTTTAAATGTTGGGGGAGGTGGCTGGAAGTCTAAATCGTGATTTTCGGGATAATCCCGCCACTGCAGTCGCCGCGATCTTGATTTAAAGTTCCATTTTTTTATTTTTCACAAATAACTCGTTAATTTACAACTTTAGAGCAAAAACGGTGTTATTCAAAGTTTCCAACAAATTTGGATTCCACCATTTTTTGCTCTAAAGTTGTAAATTAACGAGTTATTTTACAAAAACAAAAAAAATTAGTCGCGGCGGCGGGATAGTCCCGAAAATTGAGGTTTAGACTTCCAGTCATCACCAATTTATTCTATTTAAGGCTATTTTAATGTCTATCTAGACTGGACTAATAGTTATTTACGTTACAAGTCCGGATGTATAATGCAATGTATACCAGTGTATACATTGTATTGCTGTATGTATACCACTGGTATACATACAGTATTGCTGTATGTATAATACCAGGTATACATACAGTATTGCTGTATGTATACCAGTGGTGTATTCAGCAATGAACACCAGTGTATACATTGCTGTATACACTGGTTTCTAATCTACTGGTTTTCTAATCTACCTGACAGTATAAACAGGTAAGTATGACAAATACATAAATATATTTGATCCATATTATAAAAATTTGTATGTGTTTTTGAGAAATCAATAGGCATATATGTCTATGCATTTTGATTTTTCAAATCTTGCTTTTTATATGCTATTATTTATTTTATACCATATTGTTGAAACTACAGAAATCGCTTTAAAGGTTATATTGGTAGTGTGTGATCAAAAAGTTCTTAAGGACGTGCCGGTCTTCACTGATCTTTTATAGACAAAAACCAAAACAACTTATAACATTTTCGAAATTCTACCGCAAGTGATAAGTAAACAAAGATTTAAGATTAGATTTTTGTAAATTAATGTTTCCTGTTTCTAAACCGGCAGGAACTTTGAAACTCTATCTAGCAGATTACAAGGCCAGTTATATAATGCTGGTGAGAAAGAAGCCTGTTTGTGTAATCATTTCCAGGAAAACAGTTGGCATTACCAAAGGAGAAACTCTCCCCGTACAAAAATTAAAATAAACATAGAATAGCATTTCATGTTTGCACCAACACAACTGTTAAACATAAACTCAAACCGTTTCGCCAAAAATGTATATGAAATACTTATCTAATTTAAAAAAAATGCCTTGATAACTTCTTATTGTTTTGAGCATTAATTTTATTGTTTTTGGTAAAAAGCGCTACAAAAAATCTAATTAAAGTTTAATGAATTTTTATTGTTTGTAGGTTTTGGAGTTTTTAAAATAAAAAAATCTAGAACCAGAAGCTGTTTTGCTGGTCGACTATGCCTTCAGCCACTACCACTCATCTTCCATTCTATAATGAATTTTTTTTTGTTTTATACAGAAAAACGTTTCTGTCTAAAATCTGAACGATACTGTTAGGCATTTCAGGCATAGAAAACAAAGAGAGATTTTCTTTTCAAACAATGTATTTCATCATAGTTACAGCAACTTTCCAAAAATTTTGTAGAGTTCAACTGATTACTAATGTTTAACATGTCACGTAGATATAGCTTAACTTGGTAGGTTGGCAAAACTACAATTATTAAGCGGATTAATAAGGACTTTAAAATTCACGTTTCTCTTCTGACAGCAGTTAAGTTACAAAATTGTTTTGAACATTTCTGTCATTGGCAATGATTATAAAAATGAGTACTCAAAAAAACGAATATCACAATCAGAAAACGATGAAATGTGGATTGTTAACAGAACTGTTAAAACAATTAGCACAAAATGCATCAAAAAATTATTTGTGTGAAAGTAGCAGACATTTTCAGATAACTTGTCAAGATAAGAAGATTGAGAACTATACATAAACACAACGTCAGTGCCAAATATTCTTCTGAATATAATACAACGAGGATATTGTGATTACGATCTAGATACTAAATTTGAATCCATTTCAGACTGTGAAATGAAAATAAATAAACATGGAAAACTACCCCTTTTTTAGCCATTTTATCACAAAAACAATTACATTGAAAAATTGAACGTTTTGAATAAGTAGTAGTTACATTTAAATTTGAAATTATTTCTACTTCAAATAAATTTTCGCCTAGAACATATAATTGAATTAAATGATGCTTTCTAACCTTTCAGAACAATTCGATGCATTTTTTTGACGAAATCATCATAACTCAAATTAAAGTTATAGTTTCATACACATTTGGAATCTGGTCTAACGCAATCGCGGGTTCGAGTCCCATCCAGGCGGAGAGTCTCTTTCTACAAAGAAGATGGCTATAGGTGTTTGTATGTTTGTAAATGTAGGGAGCACAATAGATAAAAAACTCGCACTGCAATATCCTCCTGTTAATCTTAAATTTTAATCTAGATGAACAATTTCGGGTAAAGTTTGCCAAAGTTAGGATATTTTCATTGCGATAATTTCAAACTGTCATAATGACAAACGGTTATATTTGACATTTTTGTGTAGCCCCATTTTACTCTAACAACATTTTTTTACACTAGTTTTTTTTATTGCGATAGTACAAAAGTAGTACAAAATTATTGCAAAAAAACTAAGACATTATTGCAAAGAATTAAATTAAGACTTAACTAAAATCTGATAGATTAAGAAATTAAAAATTATAGGTTTTTCAAAAAATAGAAAAAGTTATCACAACGAGAAAAGTAGAAGAAATGATCGCAGGTTTGATGATATTTTGATTTCGGCTCAAATAGCCACCATCGATGCAATAAGTGGTCTTAATGTTACAATGTATTTCTTAAGGAAAACAAAAAATGATAAATTTTTAGAATTTATTGAAAAATTCATGATGAAAAATGATACGAGTGTCTGCGGTTCCAAAACGACAAAGAAAACAAAAAACAACATTGCCAAAGTTGAGCACATTCCTTAAAAGTTAAAAATTCAACATTTTTATTCTGCAGTTTGATTTAAAGAATTATTTAAAATGTATTCGTAAAAAAATAAAGGCATTACCATTTTGACCCTTCAACAATTTATTTTTATACATCGTCTAGTCGCTATGCGCCGTAATTCATTTCGAAGGCGTTTCAGTAATTTATGATTATGACAATAATTAAGCAAACGTCACGAATACCAGTTTTGAATGGTAAAAAAATTATGTTGTTCATTCGTTCGAAGATATTTTTTGTTATCAATCTGAGGCTTAGAAACGACGTAACAAATTAGCTTTCTTGTCAAAACACGCCTAGGTAGATCACAGACATGTCGGGTTTATTTTTGGAATAATTTGTGGGAGAATCTAACGCATAGCAAACAACGAATTTAGGAGCTTTCTACAGGTTTAAGATAATTGCCGCCTTAATTGTAATGGGGTTAGAGATTTGTGAATTTTGCATCAAATTCCGTGCCTTCATAAATTATTTAAATCAACTCCTGCTGCGCAATTTAACTTGATACGTTTTGTTTTATTGTCGTAGATAGGAAATTGCCGTCAAATAGCAAAGCTCTTTCAATAATATACAACACGCCTGTATCTGCGCATGAACTAAATAAAAAATGAACATATGTTCAAAATTTCAAAGCAAGAGTTGATATAAATAATTTATAAAAGCACCGTATTTTTTGGCGCGTTTTAAGTATAAAATTAGTTATATGATGAACGATGAAAACATTTTACGGATCGAAGACGAGCAGCGACGACTACGATTATTATTGTTTATTATAGATTGTTTGAAATCGGTATTGTATCTGTGTATGCTCTAATCAAAAAATGGACATTATGTATAAAAGCACCGTGTAATGAGCGAGCAAATAGTTTCCAGATTAGAGAAAGCGTTGGAAATATCTTGCATGTTTTTGATTGAACCATTGAAGCAATCGAAATTCATATGACACAAAATTTGTACTTGTCAAAATCAAAGTAAACACGTTAATTACTCAGAAATTTTGCTTTTTTTCAATTAAAATTCAGTTTTTACATTAAAAGAAAAATGTTTTATGATAGAAGCGTATTTTTATAAATGGCAATTCTATTATCAATTGCTTGGAAGAATTTCGCACTAGCTTACAGAATATTTTATTCACTGTTAAGTTTTCATAAGGCTCCGCTCCGTATAATTCAAACAAAAAACTAAAACTTTATGAAATTTGAATACGAATTTTGACATTTTAATTTCGATTGTTTTAATCAAAGACATGCTAAATATTTTCAACGCCTTCTCTAATCTAAAAAATATTTGTTCATTTATTATAGCAACTATAGTAAACTAAAAAAATTCAAATCAAAGATATATTTTTAAGAATATTTTTTAAAATAAAAGAAAAAAAAAGTTGGTAACAAACCAACTTATAAATATATAAATAACTATATAAATATAAAACTTATGAATAAGTAGTAGTTAAGTTTTCCAACTTAAAAAGCAATTCAATATAATTTTTTTTCCATTTTTTAATATTTTTGTTGTCATTTTATTCTCGCTTTGATCTCAGCAACTCTTTTTTAATATGATATTCATATTCTAATGGTGCATGGTCATTGGTCAGTCATGTTTGAGAGTCTACCATATTAGACTTAGAATGACGTAACTTACCTGACCATGACGTGTTTTAAAATTAATGGTCTAGATTAACAACTATTAACAAATCAAATATGTGTATTAAACTAAACCAAAAAAATTTCTTTTTTTTTTAAATATATTGAAAATATCTTTTAGGATAACAAAAAAGTATCCTAAAAATTTGAACCTATAATAATAATAATAAAAAATCTATCAATCGTGTTTTTTTATTTTTTAGTCTTGATCTTTTTTCAGCGCCAAAACTGACAAATATATTTGTAGGAAATCAAATTTCCTTTAAAAAAAGTTGTAATCAAGCATTCAAAACTGATAAGGTTTTTTTGATTTTTCTTTTTTACTTTCAAATGCTTCAACTAACAAAAATCAATAATTAAAAAAATTCAAAAGGGTTTTTGAAAGAAATTTAATGCTCTACAAAAAAAGTCTGATAACACTTATTCTGTAAAGTACAAAAAAAGTAAAAATAAGAAACGATTAGTGACTGACAAAAATTTTCAATCAAAACCAAATTATAAAATAAATCAAAAAATAAAGAAAATTTGATTTTCTACAAAAGATTTGTCGAGATTTTTTTTTGGCTTAAAGATTTTACACTTTTGACGCTAAAATAAGATCAGAATTAAAAAATAGAAAACACGATTTATAAACCTTTTCTTACTTTTATTAAGAGCTCATACTTTCAGGGTATTTTTTTGACATCTCAAAAAATATTTTCAAATAATTTAAAAAAAAATCGTCGTTTTTAAAAAAAATTCAAAAGAGAGAGATTTTGATACTACGAGAAAATAAGCCACATTGAAAGCTGGAGTTTAACAGATCTCGACTAGACACAGAAAACTATGTGTTTAAAAATGAGCAATGTGTTATCTATGACCAAAAAATTTATAAAAAAACTAAAAAATGTCAGACACTTTTACTGAATTAGAAAAAAAATGCCCAAAAATTGAAAAAAACCTTAAGAAATAAATCTCATTAATAAAGTTAAAATTAGGAAACAAGTTCCTAAAATAGTAAGTAAATATCTAACTGAAATTGAAAGATTTCAGAATAGTAGAAGAAACATCTAAAATATTCAAAGAAAATTAGAGTAAAATAATTTGCAAATAAAACTTAATGTCTTTGTAGGTAAGTTTATTTCAATAGTTGCAAGGACCGGTGGAAATATCGCAAATTTTAGAGCTTTCAATTTAATGTTTTTCGTGAAATGCATTTCCATTTCTTACAAAAAAGTTAATCTGGTATTGCATTTGCTTGTAATCGGATTATTCACATTTTTGGTTTTTTCTATGGTCATTACGTAATAAACGTAATAAATTACCAAAAAACATACAAGTTTACAATAGAAAAAACGCTGTCAAAAAAATTTTGAAAAATTAAAAGACGTTTAAAAAGAATCTTTTGTTCTCTGCTACCCTCTGCTAGGCAAGAAATTTGTTTGGGTACAGATATCAGCAGTATAATTATTTACGCCGTTTTGTTCTAGGTGTATGACCAACAAAAAAAAAAGAATGTACAAGATTAGAACAACGGACTATTTGTCAAATAGAAAAAATGAATAAACTAATTCAGTTAAAAATTTGTATATTATTATAACTGAACATTATCTATCTGTACAAAATGTTTTAATAGCAATGCTACTTTCAATTATGTATATCCCACTTAATATAAATTTTTAACCGACTTAAAAAAAAAGGTTTCTCAATTTGTTATATATATAACTTGCTACCTTTTCAGCGTCCATATACGGACGCTGAAAAGTTTTCAATGTATTTCTGCTTTCTGCAATGTCTTATGACAATCTACTATTTTTTTTCATAAATGACTAAAGCTTGGTTATTTAAATTTGCAATAACAGTTTTCTTCCTTGAACGGTTCTTGTCTGAAAAAATTATTGGGTGGACGCTGAGTGTATACAAAATATACACATCTAGTTCAAGGTTTCCTCGTTAGCAGCGCTTGCAGAATATACAGTATATTCAGTTTTGAAGTATGCCATAAACAGATTGCAGCTATTCAGCGTCCACTAACACGGCAACCTTGTATTTTTGTAGAGTTTTAAAATTAGCTTGAGAAAATAATTCTTCAAGTAATCTGAAAAAAATGCAACTTTTACTACTTAATTTTTTCATTAACTAATTGAAAAATGAAAATACAAGAATGTTTAACAAAGCAATAAAGCTTTCACTAATTAACTAATTTTGGTTGCTTAAAAAAATGTTATAAACAAACTTTGCTCATAAGATTTTTTATAAATTTCATAATTGTCAACAATATTAGTTTCAAGAAAATGTTTTTAAATAAAATAATTGTGTTACAACGCATGTTTTGTTAAGCAATTTGCTATTTTTTTTGTCAAAAATTAATATTAACTTTTTTTTCTCAAACAAGCTATTATTTTGTGTGTTATTATACAATAACTATCTCTAATTTTTGAATATAATCAATAACTAATTAATTTTTAGGATTTTTTTTGCCAGAAATTCATAGCAGAATTTTAATTTTATTCTATTATATTATTATTTATAGTTTTCTATTTGTAATACTATTCATTCAAAAGTTTTTTTGTTCAATTTTTTGAAGAGTTAAATAATAAGTTAGCAAGCGGAAAATACAGAAAACAAAAAAGAACAGAAAAAATTGAAAAAAAAAGTTTAACAAGATGAAGAATTTAGATAAAAAACAGAGAAAACATAGACAAAAGTACAACAAAAACCAAAATAATAACAAAAAAAAAAACTATTATAAAATGGGGTAAGAATAAAATATAAGTCTTTTAAAAATAGATAAAACAAACGGATGTCAAATAGACTTGACAGAAACATGGTTAGATAAACAGAAAAGAAATTAAAAAGACATAGAATCTAGAAGTGGCAGTGAAAGTCAGGAAGATGTAAAAGATAAACAAGATAAAGATGGTGGTGATCAAACTAGACAAGTGGAAAGAGGAAAAAATGTAATTAAAAAAAATTAAGGAAGAAATGAGGAAAAACATATTTATAGACGAAAAAAGAAAAATTTAAAATAGTTAATAGCAGAAGAAAGAAGAAAAGGAAAGAATGCTAAAATAAGGTATAAGACAATTTGGGAGAAGAGAAAATGTATGAAGTAAAAGGGAGAATTCGAAAAAACGTTTTAGAAAATAAGAAAGTTAAAAAAAGCATTGAATATAACAATAAGCACAAAAAAGAACACGAGAGGTAAGATAGGAGGTAGAAAAATTAGAAAAAGTACGAGAAAAAACACGGGGAAAAGATGCAGAAGTTAAAAACACAAGAAAACAGAAAAAAAAGAGATAAAGCAGAAAAGAGAAAAAGATGTAGAAAAAAAGAAAGTTCAAAACAACAAAATAAGAAGACTCTCAAAACTAGAAAAAACAAAAAAGAACATAAAAAAGAAGAAAAAATAATACAAGAGAGAACAGTTGAACAAAAAAAAAACACAAAAAAACAGAAGACAAAAAGAGAGTAAGAAAGGAATGGAGACAAAAAGGTGGACAAGAAAAGGAATAGGCAAAAAATAAAAAATTGAAAATAAATAAAAAAAAGTTTTAACTTTTAAATAATAAATAACTGATTCAGTTCTTAAAAGAAACATTTATCAAATCAGACTATTGGTGTTAAAAGTAAATTTCAACAAATTAGCTACTATGAAAGAAATTTACAAGTTAGTGACAATTTGTTGATTTTTTTTAATCAAAATTTTTTTCGATGCATTATTTTTGATTTGTTTTTTATAAAAATAAATTAAAACAAACAAAATTCAAATCATCACGTGATCTTGTTAAATATGTAAATAAAAAGAGCTTTAACAAACAAAAAAATTATAGATCCATTATTTAAACTTTTATGTCGATCTTATTAGAACAAACATTAGATGAAAATTAGTTAATTAACAATCGTATAACTTTTTAAAAAGATTGACAAAAATGTTTATCTAACAAAGCTTTATTCTCTGCTTTGAGTATTCTGACGACACCATAATTTTTTCAAACTTCTAAATTTATATTATTAATACATGCACTTTTTCTTGCATTTTATCACAGACTTTATTCATTTTGTTATGTGATAGAAAATCTGAAAGTTCATAGCGGCAACGCTGCCAGACGCTGAATGGGTCCCATCTGTACAAAAATATACATTTGGACGCTGAATAGCTGCATTATAGAATGTATTTTATGGACGCGAAAAAGATAGCAAGACGGATGAACGCTGTGAAAATTTTTAATTTAAACTAAAAATAATGCTTCTAATTTAATATACATTGAATTTCTTAAAACCTCAGAAAAAGCCCCATCTATGGGTAATAAGAGATTTTAATATACAGAGGTGGACGCTGAAAGACTGCATCACGGAAGGACGCTAAAAAGGTAGCGAGATGGATATATATATGTATATATATTTTATGAGTGTTTGCGGATAAATTTGTTAATAACAAAAAACATAAAATATGATAAATCATTGTAAAGAAATCGAGAAAAACGTCAAACATATAGTGCGTTTGTCAAATGGCTGCTCGCGAATAGCTTTGTTGTTTATAACTCGATTTTGATAATTCATTTTTTGTTAGAAAGGAGATATCTTAAATGTGGTACCATTATAAGAAAATTAAGATGTGATAATGGCATTTAAATAAATCAAGAAAAACCTATGAAAACGGTAGTGGCGCCTAGTGCGTTTGTTAATGCGTGTTTGCGTTTATTTTTTAGTTTTCTTTCTAAAGTCGTTTTTTTTTGTTTAAAAAATTAAGTTATTTTAAAAAACAATATTTACTAAAATTTTTATTTTACTATACATATACATATTATATATATTGAGTTTTGCATAAAATTTTATAATGTTTAATGTTAGGTCTCATGTGCATGTTTCTTACCATTATAAAAAAAATATATTTTTTTAAAGCAGAGAATTAAAAGATTGATACTAATTTTTTTTAAATCTTAAAACTATATACTTACATAAAAAGAAAGTATACAAGATGTCAAGTTGAAATCTTTCCACCCTTAATATATTTCTTGCAGTTAAAAATATGAAAAATCTAAAAAACATCTCAAAATGAATATTTTTAAGCGTCTTGTTTTAACCCTCTGAAGGATAGATGTCACTCTTAGAATCTTAAATAAGAATAAGGGTCAAACAGCACATTGTTTTAAAAGACGTTCAATTTTCTTTTCAGTGGTATTTTATTTTTTTATTTTTTGTTTCCAAATATTGGAGTTTTAAAGTTGCAAAAACAATTATCAAACTTACCTGCATTGAGATTTTGGTTTTCAAGCTAATGTTCATTACAAATGACTAGAAAAGTATGTCACACCGTTGAAATCATTGAATAACCACAAGAAAATTTAGTCAAAAACAGTTGATTTCTAATTTATTCCATATTTTACTTCGAAAAAATTAAACTTTTTATTTGCAAAAGAGAAATTTCAACAATAAAACTCATGAGATCTACTGTACGCACTATCTTATAAGTTGTTCAAAATGTTGTCCATTTTTCTTTAAACAATAATAAAGTCTGCTTTCGAACTCTTTCCTAGCGTTTTGGACAACTTTGAACCGCGATTATTTAAAAACTTCTGAACAAAAAGTAATAAAGTAGGATACCACTGAAAAGAAAATTGAACGTTCCTTAAAATATTGTGTCACTTGACCCCTATTCTTATTTGAGATTCTAAGGGTGACACCTATCTTTTCTAAGGTGTTAAAACAAGACGTTTACAAATACTCATTTCAAGTGTCTCCCTTACAAATAAAATTGACGTGTTTTTTTGGTATTTTATATTTTCAACTGCAAGAAAGGGTGAGAAGTTTTCAACTTGACACTCTGTATAAAACATAGTAGATCGAAAACTTTACAATTTAAGTATAAAAAACATGGTATATCCGCAGATAGAAAATCAAATCCTACATTGACTGAAACAGTAAAAAAACTTAGCTTTTTAGTTTGACATTGGGGAGCTATAAATAGTGTTACAGTTTGACTTATCTTAGGTGTGAATTTCAAAAATATCTAATATTAAAAACATGACACAACTTGATGTCAAAATTTTGTATATTTGAGCTTTATGCTTTGCAAAATATTTATTTTTTAGCAAGCTAAATTTTTTTTACTGTTAAAAATGGTAGGAGGTAGGTGTTATAAAACCCATCATGAAAAGTTGTACAACATTTTGCAAAATCAAATAATTGAACCAAAAATTGTACAATGTATTTGAATTAGCAAGCTTAAAGCCAACTTTAGATATGACCAGAAGTAGTATTACTATTAAAATGTTTTCAGTAGGTAGATCATGTTCTGTTAAAATAAAATAAAAGTTTTAAATTAAGCTGGCTTTTCCGTTCTTCTTATTTGTTTAATATGCCACTGTTATGACACACTCTGTATACTTAGCCTACAAAACATGTCATGCTTGAACAAGTGTTTTTTTACCTTCAGTGCTCAAAATACAGTTTGCTGGAAAGACAATCTGCGTATTAACAACTCCATAAAGTGGACACAAATATGTATTTTCCGACACTTCATCTGGTAGAAATTGCAATCCTTCTGAAAAACTTTGCACTATTTTATTATCACTTTTTCTGTTAGTTTTTTCAATTTTCTTAATCACCGGTTTGAGAAAACTCATCACTTCAACATCCGTTCCATCATTTAAAAGTTCCTCAAGAAAGAACGCAAGATCTCTGGCTTCCCTAACTCGTTTATGCAAGCTCATTTTACATTTATTAACTTCTTCTAGCTTTTCATTTCTGGTATGATTAACTTGTTCCAAGAGATTTCTTCTGTGATCCTCTATAGACTTGATGTAGTTATCGGTAAAGTCTTCGATTTCCGATTGAATTTTGCTACATTGAATTTCTAACTGTTTCGTGGCAGAATGAAGACGGTTTGCTGCTAGAGCCGACTGTTCTGCAATAGATTTTGCTTTTTCTGCAGCCAGTTGCAGTTTCGTGAGATGTGCTTTCACCACCCGGGAAACTGGCTCGCTTGGGTGGCCTTTATGGAAAGCGGAAACGCAGTTGTGGCAGATAACCTACGAACAAAGAGTTTTTATGAGGCATAAAAAAGTACTTCAAAGGAGGATGGAAAATGTAACTGTATTTTAACTTCCTGCTCAAATTACTTTTTGAGGAAATGAAAAGTTTGCCAATTTTTAATGCTTTTAAGAGCGCTGGGAAAATGTAAGTAAATTGCGGTACTTGATTAATGAAGAGGTAAGTGTTCAAGACATACAGCTGTTGATTATTAACACATGGCTTGTCATATTCGAGAATAGACGCAAGTAAGCAGTCCGTGGCTGCTGTTTTATTTAGTCTTTTAATCCCTTTCAGTGAGAAATTACATTTCACATGCTAAGATTGCTTAAGATCAGCGTGAAATTGTCATGAGAAACTTCCGGCTTGCTGTCACTAGAAGTATAAATCAAATGTTTATGGCTTGCGTGACAGGCAAGTGTTGATGTAGAGATCAAATATACAATGTCAGAAGCTTTGATGTTTTTCTTTTTAATATATCAGCTGAAAATACAATTTTTTACCAAAGTGTGCCAGGGTTGAACCTTTTGTCTTTGTATTAGAAAATTAGAATATTTTGCTTATCAAACTGATAAGAACTAGCAATAAATGTAAATTATATAATATTTTAGTTTCTGTTACTATAGAAAACATATTTTACAAAAAATCATATAAAGCTACTTTGTAGTTTATGAGGGTCAGTTTAAAAAAAATATCAAAAATAATTTCACTGCGGTTAAGCACTTTGTTTTTTTCTGTCTCGATTACAATATTTATAATTTTCATAACTTTTTTCCTATTTAATTATAATAAAGACAATTTTTAGAAGTTTGAACAAAATAAACATACGCATTATATTTCTTTGCTAAATTTATTTAGAGTAGACTGCGCACGCCGAAACGTCGACGATTGTGAGTATTTTTAAAGAAAAAAGGCCTTAATATCGTTTTCTTAAGAGTTTTTATTAGCAAAGTGTGTAATACTGTATAAACATACTTTTAATTTATTAAAATGTTCTTGTGATGAATTTGGTTTTAACAATTTTATTTTCTTTAAGATAGTAGATTTGTCAATAAATGGTGGATGCGCTGGGTTATTTCAGTTTTATAAAATCAGTTTTGAATAAAAAGCAAAATCAATTGTTTTTTTAATGTTATACATTTTTTGACGCGTTTCAAGTATAAAATTAGTTATTTAAGTTTAACAAATGTTTGCAGAAAAACCCAAGAACGACTACAATTATTATTATTGTTTAATAGATGGTTTGAAATAAATTGGTAGTCTTTACCGTTTATTAGTGATGCTATTTAAGTTTTTTGCATAATTTAAATTAAAATTATCCACAATAACAACAAAGAAAATAAAGTTTAACAAAATATATCAAAATGATCGACGAGGTAACCAACATAATAAATTACATAGTTGTAGTACATGTACAAAATACAAAAGTTGATTAAAATAAGAAATTATAGTTATACAAAATTTGGGAAAGATCGACCTAATTTGATTAAACCGTATTTTTTTATGTTAAATAGAATAAATTATATTTAATAAAAACTTTATTGAACAAAACAATAGTTATTTACCTAACAAATTCGGAATGTAAAATTTTACAGATGAGCATTTTATTTGCAAGAGTGCTGCAATAGTGCGAATGAAAGAAATTTCTTTCCAAAAAAGTTAGGTACAATTCTTTTTACAACGAATAACTCGTAATTTTTTAATAATAAATGATTCAATTTGTACTTATTTTCCTGTTGCTCTTTTTTAAATTTTCAATGGCCTTATCGTTTGGTTGCTATGGTTTTATATGGAAATAAAAGAACATTGTTTCAAACAATTTTTGCTAGATTCGATTGCAAAATAAAAAACACCGCGGTGTGGGAAAATTGTTTTTCCATTCATTGGCATGATTTTGAACGATCGGAACTACAGATCTTTGAGAGCAATTTACGTGGTTTAGTGTTATGGGCTCGGACAAATTACACTAAGACAAGTGTTGCAGCAGTTTACCGAGAGATGTCCAAACACCAATCTTACACGTATGACTACCATGCAACTGGCAGCGTTCTTAACGTTCAAGTAATCTTAACGTTACTAAATGGGAATTGCAAAGAATTTATAAAGTAAACATGGTGAAGGCGTTCAAACCAAAATTTCTGCACATTATTAAAAAAGGTTATAAAGGCCGAAGATTATTATTTTGTTTTACCATCGCAGAGAAATGTACTGAAAAACCAAAACATTGTATTTTCGGATGAAGCAACTTTTACTGCAAATGGCGTTATTTCCTCTCAAAATTGTTGCTACTGGTCTTGAAAAAATCCAAATTTTTAGATCAATTGTAAAAGACAGTATGTATAACCAAAAAGTGAATGTGTTTCATATCGTTTGAGCATTCTTAGATTTTCTTCATAGAAGGTCGATTAACTCAGCTTGTTTATTACTTAAAAGCTTTAGGAGTACTTGCAGAAGTACTTGCAGTGGCAAGTACTTACATGACTTGCCACCGACAGATAGACAAGCAATGTATTTTCAGCAAGTCGAATGCCCTACACATTCGACAGCACGCGTAGCTGAATGGATAAATTTGGTGTTTGGAGAAAAGTCGATTGCTAGAGATGGTTCGATTGCGTGGCCTCCAAAGTCACCCGACTTTATAAAACTAAATTTTTAGAGAATTCAGGCATCGCATAGAAAGGTGTGCAGAAAATAGTAGCAGTTATTTTAAATAAATAATTTATTTAAATACATTTTGTAAATTTAGTTGGTGAGTAAATATAATTTATTTTGATTCATATAAAAAAATATGGTTTGATCAAAGTAGGTCGATTTTCCCCAAATTTTTTATAGATATATAATTTCTTATTCTAAACAACTTTTTTTTGTAGCATTTTTATTGTACTATAATCCAAAATGTTACTTTATCTGAAAAGAAAACAATTTTCGCTTCCCTATCAAGACTAACTTGTTTTTCTAAAACTAAAAATATTTTTAAAATACTTTTCAGACCAAGCAGAACCCACAATTTCAGAAACAAAAAGTTCAAAGTTTTCTAGACTATTACCTCTCTTGTAACATAAATCCTGGGACACACTGTATATTTTATCCAACTTATTTTTTTTTTAAATCTAGTATGTAGTAATTTTTTATTTATTATAATTATGTATTTAATTTATAACTGTTTTATTTTTTAGATGCACTGACGTATGTTTTGTATATCAATAAAAGTGACTATTTTATTAGCTGATCTATAATTAAGAAAATTATTTGGCAACTTAAATATTTAGTTCTTCAAAACAATATCATCTATCTCTCCGTTTTCTTTAAAAATTAAAAATCTTTCAGTTAAAGATTTTGAATGATGCTTTTTAATTTATATATTTTTTTAATTTTGATATTGACATTTTTGATATTTGTTGAAATGGCCTTATTTATACCAAGAAAATTAGTGAATAGAAGAACAGCAAAAGAATTTACTTCTTGTATAAAATTTTTTCTATTATAATGTCTTTTTAAAATTAATAAAATTGCTTTGAAAGACACGTTTTTTTTGTTGTAAACAAGTTTTTATTTTTACTATTCTTTCTTATATAAACTATCAATAATTTTATTGTTAGTTATTTTATAACATATAAAACGTAATTTTACCTTTACATCTGTTTACACCAAAACTTATATCAACATTAGTAAAAAGCAATTAATTGACTTTTATTAAATTCAGTGATTAATTTTCATTTCCTGCATATATTTTTAGGTTATCCATATACATAAGATGACTACTAGTTTAAAATTAACGTGTTTTTATCAGTTTTCAGCCATAACCTTAATTATTGAAGAGTTTTTATAACGGATTGGTCTGCAAGCAAAACCATAACAAGCTTCATAAATCTTCTTGAAATGTTTGGCGTTTGATTGATATTAGTGCTGTTTTAATTAATTTGTTTCAAATTGAAAGATAAAGTAAAGCTTGTCAAATTTATTATGTTTTAATAATACAATTAAATTTTAGATGTCTCACAACAACTGTAAAATTTATATTGGTCAACAATAAAGAGCGAAAATTACAAGCTTTTCTATAATCAATAAAAGAGATTATTTATTTAATCAAACTTGCTCTATCACTACCGAATCAGTATAATTAATTGTTATTGTACATCCAGAACAACTATGTACTCATTATTATTATTATTTTGTTTATTTGTACGTAATATTATTATTTCTTGATAAGAAATGTATTTTTTATGTTTTTTCTAATTTACATTCTTATTTATGTACGTATTTTATTACAAATCCACAGTTTTATTATCATAAATATTTCTTTGATAAGAACATGTTTCTGTTGTTGCAAAAACATAATATTTGTGTAACGTTTATCAGACACATATAAATATTAGTTAGTAATGAAATATTTTCATTTAAGAACACCACAAAATGGTCTGTAAATTGCAGATTTTTTTAATAATTTTTGTCGTAGTATTAGCACAAATACCTGGATTTCTGTTTGGCCCCTGCATTATAGCGTGTACCAGAAATTCAGATTGTGATGAAGGAAAAGTATGTCAATTTGTTGGTTGTGGACGTGTTTGCAAAACTCCTAAGGTTTGTCAATTCTTTTTAACATCGATGTATAATCCCTTTAATTTTTACAGATTTAAAATGCTTGAAATCAATCCGAATATACCCAAGTTTATGAAAAAACCGCCTTGATTGCTTTTACAGCAATATAATATATTTGCGAAATAAATAAATTATATATTTGTACTCAGTTTTAGTAAACTTGCATATTATAAACAATGATTGTTCTAATTACAAACCAGAAATTTTTTTTTGCAGAAAATTTTTAGTCCAGTTTCCATATTTAGTAGATAAACCTAAGCCTACTTGTATCTTATTTTAATAAAAAAAATTGACTTATTTGTTAAAATGATTGTAAAACTACATTGGAAATAGACTAATTGCAAACAGCAATTGATTAACAAATTTTCAATTATATAACAATAGTAACCTAATAGTTGAAATAGGGGGTGCTGTTGGTTATTGATAAAATTGTAAAAAAACAATTTCTATTTAACATTAACATAAATATTAATTTAAATAGAATTAGATCTCGAATATAAATAATTAAATTTTAAAAACTTTAATGAAAGAGATGAAAATCAAGATGGAATTAGTACTTTTACATATACACAGCGTAGTTTGCGAAAAATATTTTACCAACATTACTTTGAATAGATTTAAAAATTAAAAAACCAAGTGCAAACACCTTTCTTAAAATACAACAACGTTGTCTTGCCCTAGAGATTTAAAAAAAAATTTTGATGAGCGGAATGCAATGCGCAAATTGCCAATTTGTGATTGCCAAACCTTGATGAGAAAAATGCTACAAGCTAAGCAAAGTCATTTTAAATACAATATGGAGTTGCTGCAAAATGTCAATTTGTTAACCCATATGATATGGGTATTAATCAAAAGGGGTTAATAGTTGGAGCGATAAACAGAGTGATGTCATAATAAGTCTATTATAAAATATCGATTCACACTATATAAAGAATTCTTGTAAAGTTGATACTTTAAACCAAATAGGTGGAATTAAAACCATTACAAAAGGTTATCTAATTATTATATTGCATTATTAAACAAGACGTTAATAAACTTGATTCATTGCAATTGACTCACAAGCGGTCAAAAAACTAAGAAAATAGTTCTACAGAAACTAAACAAATAAGGATGTTTTCTATGCTCCAATATCAACAACTGTAAATACAGGGCTAGTCAAAAGTATGGAATAGGCTGTTTATTTCGGTAAATATGAACAATAACTAAAAATCTGTAACAAAAGTTTTTTTACTAATTATTCTTCATTTTTTAGCCTACTTGTTGTTTTTGTATGTCAACGCATTTCTAGAGAACAACAGGTTTTTTCTAGACATAACTTGCTAATTTTTTATACGTTTTGATGTGTAATAGTTCTTTACATAAAAGTCAAGAAAATTTCACATTACTGAAGAGGAGCTAAATTGAAATACGAGGCACTTTGTGCCGAGTATTTTAAAGCTCCGAGTCAAGTAAGAGATTTTAATGACGTGTTTTGTATTAAATTTTTCCGAAAATCGTAAAAAAAGACGAAATTTACAAATTTTAGAATTTTTTTTACAAATTCCACAAAAATCAAGTTTGTCAATTTTGTTGGCAACTATAGTTACTAGAGTATCTTTTTTATTTTGCGTCTTGTAAAGTTTTTACAGTACTAGTCCGAAAAACTCAATTTTCCTGCGCGTAAATAAGCAGGAAAATGTTGTTTCCAAGACGATTTCCGGAAAAATAATAACTTCCAATAAACGGCAAAATGTGATTTCAAATCAAATTCTCCAGTTTTGTGTTTAATATTATTTTTTATTTATGCGAGAATATCTTTCCAAAACTAATAGTAACCTCTGTTTCCTTAATGTCTATTTTTTGTTTAAATAACAGGTTCAACTTTCCAGGTCGTTGGATAGGACTTCAGGGATTACATTGTGGGTCACCTGATTTCAGTGTTCTAGATCTTTTCCTTTGAGGTCATTTATAAAATAAAACTTATCAATAAAAAAGCAACATATATGGAAACCAGATTTAGGCATGCAGTTGAAAAAATAGCTGCAAAATTTGTTGCGTAGTTTTTGTAATAGATTAGGTTATTGTTAAGCTGTTATGGTCATTTCTCGAAAATTTTATTATTGAAGCATATGAAGAAAATATCAAATCATTGTAAGAAAAAAAAAAGAGGAATAAAAATTAACAAAAAAATCACTTAGTTGCCATTAGAAAAAATAATAATACTCGTATGAAAATGTGTTGACATACAAAAACAACAAGTTAACGAAGAAATAAAAAATAATTATTAAAAACACAGTTACATCTGTACTTTTTTCCCATTAAGAGCAGTTTTATAGTAACGGTATTAAATATTTAATTAAAAATTAAAGTTAATTCATTAATAAAATATCCATAGAAATTTGGCGCCTAAGATTTTGAATGTAGCTCACTTAAATATAGCTGTTGCAAAGTTTTAAATATTTTATATGATTGATCTGAAAAAAGTTGAGCTGTGACATATTATGTCAAACGTGTAATCATTTGACAATGTGTAAAAGTAAGTCAACTGGCATACTGCATAAAACAATAATAATTTCTTAAAACAATCGAAGTTAAACAAACAATTGCAAATGAATAATAATAGCCGTCTCACCTAACCCAACACTCCTGAGATAAAAAATATATATATTTATAACCAAACAATAAAATGTATGACAATAAAATAAACGTTTTACATTACAAAACAAAAACAATGTACAGCTTGTAAAAAAATTTATAAGAAGCTGATTTTTATAATACAGAATAATTTATTCATAACAGTAACACACTACCAACAATAATAATCAATAAAAAAATATTTCTTCCCAAGAGCTCAAAACTGGAGTGTACCCCGAGGACCATTTAATCTGAGTTGAATATTATTTGAAAAAATAAATATAGTCATTTTCTCTAAACTTTTATTATTAAAGCATATGAAGACAATATCAAATGATTTCAAAAAAAAGAGTAATGAAAATTATCAAAAAAATCACTTAATTGCCATTAAAAAAGAATAATAACATTTGTATGAAAATGTGTTGACAAACAAAAACAACAAGTAGACGAAGAAATGTAAAATAATTTGAAAAAAAACTTTTGTTGAAGACGTTAATTTGATTATAAAGTTTATATTTACGGAAATAAACTGCTCTCATTCCATACTTTTGACTAAGCCTATAATAAAATATAACACAATTACAGTAGCACCTTTTTACCATTAATATTTAATTAAAATAAAAGTTAATTTGTTACATGGCTCGTTGGATTTGCGAGAACAGAGACAATCTAACATCTTAATTTTGATTTTAATTTCAGTTTAAATTACTTTTCCGGAAATCGTCTTGGAAACAACATTTTCCTGCTTATTTACGCGCAGGAAAATTGAGTTTTTCGGACTAGTACTGTAAAAACTTTACAAAACGCAAAATAAAAAAGATACTCTAGTAACTATTGTTGCCAACAAAATTGACAAACTTGATTTTTGTAGAATTTGTCAAAAAAAATTCTAAAATTTGTAAATTTCGTCTTTTTTACGATTTCCGGAAAAATTTAATACAAAACACGTCGTAAAATCTCTTACTTACTCGGAGCTTTAAAATACTCGGCACAAAGTGCCTCGTATTTCAATTTAGCTCCTCTGCAGTAATGTGAAATTTTCCTGACTCTTATGTAAATAACTATTCTATAAACCCAGTATTTTAAAAGTTTGATTTATCTGGTTTGTTTTTTTCTTGTGTAAACTAAAAATAAAATATAATAAATTATAAAGTAAATATGATACATTTCCCATAAATTATAATTATAAGGTTTTTTCAAACTTCAATCTACAAAAAATACACTTGATTATGGTTTTTACAAGAAAAAAATAATGAAAAAGTTAATAGTTTGCACAAACGCTGAGTTAGCTAACCAGTTAAAAATTTAAATCTATTTCAAATAGTCTTTAACCTTAGTCAAGAAATTAACCATGTTGAAAGTTTGTAGAATAATGTCAAAATATTAATGAAATATCTAAAGAAATTTGGCGCCTTAAATCTTGAATGTAGCTGTTGCAAAATTTTAAATATTTTATATGGTTGATTTGTTTTTTAGCAAAAATTTGTAGCTGTGGCATATTATGACATATTAATGTGTAATAAAAAGTAAGTCAACTTGCATACTGCACAAAACAATAATAATTTTTTAAAACAATCGAAGTTAAACAAACAATAATTGCAGATGAATAATAATAGCCGTCTCGCCTAACAAAACATTCCTGAGATAAAAATTATATATATTTATAGCCAAACGATAAAATGTATGTTAATAAAATAAACGTTTGACTTACAAAACAAAAACAATGTACAGGGTGTTAACATAAATAATAAAAAGCTGTTTTTTATAATACAGAATAATTTATTTATAACAATAACACACTAACAACAACAATTAAAAAGAAATTATTTCTTGTGCTTTAAGCTGGGAGTGTACCGCTGCTCCAATAAGAACCAAACATGTTATGGTCAACAGAATTTGTTAGAATAATTTTTTTATCAAACAATAAAACTAATTATTTGTTTATAAGAATATGTAAAAATTGGGCTAAGTTTTGATATTGCGTAATTGCGCGTTGGAAAGAAAAGAGATAAGTGATAATGTAAGAAAAACTGATTAAAACTTTTTTTACTACATTTTTATAAAATTTACTGGCTTTTTATAGGTAATTTTTCTTTTATTTTATTCTTCATTTTATATCAATCATAATTGATTTTTGTTTATGTGCTTTTATATGTTTTTTTCTGCCAATTATGTTTCTTCTCTTATATTAATATTTTCTTTCTAATCTAGCTTTATTATGTTTTTTTATTGTCTTAATAAAATTTAAACTCTGTGCGGAGATCAAAAATATGTGTTCTAAAAAAAACTGCAAAATGTGTTGTAAAGCAAAAAAAAAAGTGAGAAAGGGAATGTAGCAAGCTGTAGTAATTACTTAGCATCAAGTGATAATCGTAAAAAAAATTATCAAGTCTTAATTTTTTCCACACATCATGATTTGGTTTGATTTCTGTCTTGTGCTTTTTTTTATGTTTTTCTTCTATTCCATGATTTCTCTTACATTGAAATTTTTTATTATAATTTTTTCTCTGATCTAGCTTTTTTATGATATTTATGATTTTCGTTTTTGTTTTATTTACAGTAAGAGCTCTGCTAAGATAAATAAGACGTTTTGTGGAAAAAAAAGCAAAATGGGTTTTGTTTTAGTGCTTTTTAGATTTTTTTTGCTCGTTTTTATGTTTTTTCTCTTACATTGAATTTTTGTATCACTATTGTTTTCTAATTTAGCTTTTTTATGTTATTTATTGTCTTGGTTTTTGTTTTATTTACAGTAAGAACTCTGCTAGAATAAATAAAACGTTTTATAGAAAAAACTGCAAAATGTGTTGTGAAAAAAAGCTATAATGCTAATTTAAAGCTAATGTATCAAATTGTAACAATTAATTAGCAAATTTTAATCGTAAATTTTTTTATTAAGTCTTAAAGTTGTATCAATCATCATAAATTAGATTTTTATGTCTTTATTCTTTTTTTTTCTAATTTCATTTTAATTTTTTTATGTATTTCTTGAATTCTAAGTTTTTTCTTCTACATTGAATTTTTGTATCACTATTTTCTTTCTAATTTAGCTTTTATATGTTATTTATTGTTTT
The DNA here is from genome assembly GCA_947359425.1 of Lagria hirta. NCBI lineage: Eukaryota > Metazoa > Arthropoda > Insecta > Coleoptera > Tenebrionidae > Lagria > Lagria hirta. Next base: position 14,087,797 of record OX375794.1, read on the forward strand.
CATTTTTGTTTTATTCGCAGTAAGAGTTCTGCTAGGATAAATAAGACGCTTTATAAAAAAAAAATTCTAAAGAAAAAAAAATATAATGCGAAAGTAGCAAGCTGTACCAGTAACTTATTAGCAAGTTTTAGTCGTAAAAATTTTTATTAAGATAGATAAGTCTATATTATCTATCAATCATAATTTTGTTTTTTTCTCTTATTTTTTCCGTGTTTTTTCTACTACATTGAAATTTTTTATCAATAATTTTAGTCTGATCTAGCTTTTTATTTTTTGATGATGTTTTTATTATTGTTTTATATACAGTTGGAGCTCTGTACTCATAAAACTGCATAATGTGTGGTAAAGGAAAGAATATTAATCCGACTGTATATCTATTTCGTTTTTAAAATTTAATTCAAAATGTACGTAGCAAGTTTACTTAATTTTAATTAGTCTTAATTTTTTTCTAATCATAAAGTTGTTCTTTTGTTTTTTTGTTTTTTTTTCTTGGTTTCTTTTGCACATTATGTTTCTTAAAGTTTATATTATTATTTTCTCTCAGATTTAGCATTCTTACAAATTTCTACGTTTCTTCATTAAATAGCCAATGAAACTCTTAGGCGAAGGAATTGTTTAGCTCGCATACTGCCAGTCTCGCAAATTGGTTTTAAAGCAACATTTAAAAAAGATTTGGTCTCTAAAAACCAAGGACTCGGTGTTTCAAAAGCAAGAATCTCAAAAGTAAAATTTGCTGTTTTTAAATTTTTACCAGCAATTTCAGCCGCGGGATCAATTTTGATTGTGGTATGGGATAAATATGAATTTGCTAATGTGTCAACACATGTAACATCTCAAATGAGACAATGGCCTTTGAACCAAGGAATTAAGGTAACTCCGTCAAGCTCCCTAGATTTTTTGGTTCAAATATAAAAGGAATATAAGCTTATGACATCTATATAATATATATTTTTTACCAACCGGTTAAAAATGTAAACAATGAGGTATGAAAGTACAACTCTTTTATTTAGGTGCAAAAGTAAATCACGGTGATTTACTTTCTTCTAAATCTGCGTGATCTTCTAAATTTTTACCTCGATGTAAGGTAAAGGTAAAGCGTTAAAGGTTTATATTTTGTGGATAATTCAGTAAAGTATACTAAAAAACTCAATTCTGAAATAAAGTGGTTTTCAGAAAATAAAGGCATATTATATACCTTCTTTGACTTTTCCGGCAAACAACTTAATGAGGCGATTTCAGCAACTTTTTTAATTTCTGGCAGTTATAATAAAAGAAATTTTCATTTTATTTATTTATTTTTAGACTGGTTTTTAACACAATTTAACATAAAATATCAAAACTGTAAGAAATACACAAACACAAACAATAATGTTGACAGCTTTCAGACAATATTGTTTTGTTTCAAAAGTTACTTTGATTTATAAAATGATTCAAAAAACATAGTATGCAAAGTTGCTGATGGCGCAGTGTAGATGCTCCTCCCCATCCAATAGCAAATCCCGGGTTTGAATCTGGTCTAAGAGAATTCAGTTTTTGAATTTTTTTTTAAATGTACAGAGCTGAAGTGAAAAATTAACATAATCTTACTTAATCTTTTGCGAAGAGACAGATGCTAATTTCTCGTATTCAGAGGGTTATCACATTTTGGAGACTTTCTCAATTGAAAATTTCAATAATAATATTATTAAATAGCGGCAATAATGCAAAATAATGAAATTTATCACATTTTGGTGATTTTCTCAATTGAAAATTTCAATAATGAATTGAAAAGATTTAGTGGCTTACACAATAAATTAGAAAACGATTGTTTGTAACAAAACAGTAAAATATTATAGTTAAATCAACAAAGCATCTGGCAGCGGTGATTAATGACTCATTAATCACTGCGGTGATTAATGAGTTTTGTTAAGGTCAAGCAATTGTAATACAATGTGATAATAAAATATATAAACAAAAATTGTAAATTAAAAAATACCTTAAAATAAGACAGATTGAAATTATTTTTACCAGCAGAACGCATTGAGAAAAATATTTATAATCTAATTTAAAAATATAAAAAATTTTTGTCAAAATAAACCAACTATTAATTTGTTAAAAACGTTTCGCATGTCATATGTGCTTTTTATTTATGATAATGATAACAATGTGAATTTTAAAGTGCGATTAAGCTATGGGTACTACCATGTTGACTTTGACTTTTGCATAGATTTTTTCTGTATTATTACATCATTGTAAAAGCTAAAAGGTTTTTTTTGGTGGGTTAAAAAGTTAAGATTACTATTATAAGTATATGTTTTAAACTAGTTAAATTTCTTATCATTAATATTAATTTTGTGTGATAAGCAACAAGCAACTGTCACTGTGGTAAGTGTTTACTTGGGTACATAATATAGCTAGTGGTTATTAACAATTCTGCATTCTCAGTAAAATGATTGGTAAACAGTCCACATTTTTAATAATTGTTGCTATTTTGATAATTCAAATCCCTGGTTTCTTATTTAATCCGCCCTGTATCAGTGAATGTCAATCAGATCTAGATTGTGGTAAAGGCACATGTGAAAATGTTGGTTGCTTCCGTCTCTGTTCAATTCCAGTGGTTTGTTAGAATTTGTAGCTTAAGAATTAGCAACATTTAGATTAAAAAATATAATTATGAAAAACAATAAATTTTCAAAATGTTAATGTTGCTAGCTCTTTTGCAACATCGTCACAGAATCTAATAAATTCTTGTTTCAGATTATTCGTCCCGGTTAAATAAAAAACGTTTTTTCTCTAAGATTTTTTTTATTATTTTTGTGATAATTTTAGATCCAGGCTCCGCAGGTGGGATTTGTGTTATAGAGTGTTATGAAGATGAAGAATGTCCTACAGGAAAATTATGTTTACCAACTGGCTGTGGTGGTGGTCTCTGTAGATTGCCTTCGGAGAATACCGAAAGCTAGACGAAAAATAGCTAAATAGTTGTCATTTCAAATTAATTGAATAGCTTATATTTTGTAATCAATAAAAGTTATTCTGGTTTGAATTTTCGGTTTAAATCTGTCACGGTTTTTTTTTACCTCAGCAGAAACCCTAACGCCACCGACATTTTTAACAAAAACAGAAAGGTTTTAATTGCTCAATTTGTTTGATTATTATTATCTTTTAAACTATGCAGGTTCATACAAGTATAATAAGCTCAATCGGTGAGAGGAAAACTAAGCTGACTGATTTTTTTCTTTAGTATGGCTTAATTACCTCTCCAAAAAAGCAGTAGAACATTGCATATATATGTGAACAGTATTCGACAGTGCTGTTGCATTGATCTGCTCGGTCAATATTGGTAACCTATAATAGAATGAGTTAGTTAGCGATAAGAAATGTATTGCTAACTAACCGCCAGCCGTATAGTTGTTGCATCAACAATAAGTGTTTACCCTTGTTATTTTGTTATCTATATATATAAAAGAAAGTCGTGTTTGTTACAACACTTATAACTCGAGAACGGCTGAACCGATTGCCATGATTTTGGATTTGTTGGATTTGTTTTCGTCTCGAATAGCAGAATACATCTTAAAAACAATGAAAACTCGATATGTGTAATGAATACTTAATCATTTCAATAGATGCTGATTTGTTTATTACATGTCAAACATTTGTTGTCCAATTCTGTCAAATAGTGTAACAACTATTTTTTTTTTTTGGAGCTTATGGCCTGGTTGCTGAGACGTTTAAGCCACAACTTTATTTTTTTCTGAAGACATCATGTGCGCGTTCAGAAATTTATTTTTTGTAAAATGTCTGGAAAGTTCAGGTACGGTTATATTTGTTTTTAATTCCCGAAAATAATACCTAAAATTTATTCTACAGTAAAAACATAAAATCATCGGAAAGGAACGGAATTTAGGGAATAAAAAATCAGTTGGTAAAGGTTATAAGATTAAGGAAAAAAAATCTACAGGTTAACAAAAGTGTAAATGTCTATTTATAGGTTGTCTATGATTTTTTTTCATAAGCTATTCATACGCAGTGGTTATATACTATTTGAGCTATTGTCTATGTCTCGAAAATTTAGGCACTGTTATTATATTTGGTGGTTTTATGCGAGTTATGCAATTAGACAACGGAATATCGCGAGTCAATTATCTGCGAGAAATTGCACGCGTCGATACTTAAAGGAAAATTTGAAGATGAGAATATTTTTATTCCAAGGATTCCGATGATCCCAACGGATATGCCCTTTGAGTTTAAACGAATTCAATTCCCGATTCGTCTTACCTTCGCCATGACGATCAACACATCACAGGGCCAATCCTTGACTATTTGTGGCCTCAATCGAGAAAATGCATGTTTTTCTCATGATCAATTGTACGTGGCATGCTCACGTGTTGGCAAACCAGAGTTAATTTCAATCTATCTAGGTATAGCTCAACAAAGCGTTAATCTTAATTAAAAATTGTCATTGGCAATCATTGATGTTAGAATTTTGTATGTAGAATGATGCCAAAATATTAATAAATTTTATTGTATATGCTCTAAATGTCTTTAGATTATCTACGTCTAATACGCTCATGCAAAATTTTAAATTAATTTATTAATAGGTCATGAGGAAAACTGTATTATGTCAAATGCTTTTAAGCAATAATTATTATCAAATGTGCAATCTTTTTTTAAGTAAATAATTGACATAGGCACTGGAACAAAAATAAATAGTGTTAAACAAACAATTGCAAATGAATAATAATACTCGTCTTACAAAACCAAACAAACCTAAGCTAAAAAAAATGTTTTTATAAGCAAGCATAAGACATTTTACTTACAAAACACAACAAAAAATGCACAGCGTTTTGAGATCTTAAAACTATAAAAAGCTGCTGAATTGGTAGTGATTTTATAAAAATGCTTTGAAAAATAAAAAAAAATATATTAAATTAAATTTTTTAAATTTTTTCATATTGTTATTAAAGTTCAGTTAGTAGGCAGTGTTCTATATTTTTATTACTACAAATACCGCTTGTCATGGTGCATAACACCATAAGAATAAGAAGTAGACTTATTTTTCCGCGCTGTCATTTTGTCAATACAGTTGACACACGTTTGTTTGACATTATATGTCGTTGTGAATTTTTTTGTGTAGTTTTTGGCCAAACAAAACTATTTACAAAAGTCAGTGCTATTTGATCACAATTCTGCAAAGAAATTGATTCGACAGCTTCATAAAAATATTTTAAGATAATTCATTATGTTTATGGGTTGAAATTTTGGTTTTAATAATATAAACTTTAAAAATGTTATGCAGGATTAAACAAAGTTTATAATTTTTCTCAAAAAAAAAAGATTAAAATCAATAAAAAAAAACTTGATTTTTGATTTTTTAAAATGTGAGTATATTCGGTTTTTTTTTCTCTACAATCGATACAGCTAGTAGACATCTGATAACGTAAAAATAAACTCATTAAACAAATGTCTTTGCTGCTCTCACGCAACAAAATGTACAGAACGATTATTATCCAACCAATCCAGTGTAGTTTATTTCATAACAACAGGTAAACAATGTTTTGTTAAAACAACCATTTCAATAATTGATTAACAAAATTGTATGCCGATTTTAAGAGATTGACAACACTCTCTCTCTCTCGATCGACAATATATATTACTCTTAAAACAGCTATTCTGTTTAAAGAGTAGGTAGAGCTTATTTGTTTTCTGTTGGCGCGTCACGTGTTCATGCGCAGAAGCTGTAATTGGTAGTTCTTTGCTATTACTAACTAAACTAAAAACCTTTTTTTTGCTTGCTTGCTTGCTTTAATATAAATAGAACAACCTCAATACTTACAGCATATTAGCACAGTCATTTAATTTAGATTACATAAATTACATTAATTTAATTTTGAGCGGTTCAAAAGATGGTCGAATGTTTTCAGCGCTCACTTATTCCATCAGCTGTCAATGTTCGCGCAGATTAGTGACGTCACAGCCGCCAAGAGAAAACAAATAAGCGGTACTACATCTCTTGAGGTAGTCTCACTGTTACCAAATCAGAATCTAAACAAGGAATTCTATAGAAAATAAAAAAAACCTCAAGTGTTTTTCTTTTTTTTATTTCTATACATACTTGGCTAAAAAATAATTTTATTCTTCAAACTTTAGGAAAAATATTACATTTCTAAAAAAAATTACGAGTTATTTATTAAATCACTTATTTAATCCCAAAAAATAAAAAAATAGTTTCATAGTCAATGGTTTCCTTGAAAAAAAACATTAGTGTTTTTCTTTTTTTTATTTCTATACATACTTGGTTAAAAAATAATTTTATTCTTTAAACTTTAGGAAAAATATTACATTTCTCAAAAAAAATTACGAGTTAATTATTAAATCACTTATTTAATCCCAAAAAATAAAAAAATAGTTTCATAGTCATTGGTTTCCTTAAAAAAAAACATAAGTGTTTTTCTTTTTTTTATTTCTATACATACTTGGTTAAAAAACAATTTTATTCTTTAAACTTTACGAAAAACATTACATTTCTAAAAAAAATTACGAGTTATTTATTAAATCACTTATTTAATCCTAAGAAATAAAAAAATAGTTTCATTGTCAATGGGGATGATGGGGATGTTTTAAAAAACATCCCCAATCAAAAATATCAACTAAATTTTATGAATGGTAGAATAACTAGTAGTTTATTTTACGAGTTTGTGTGCAAATTGTCGTTTGTGAAGTAAAGTAAAGTAAAACGCACAATTTACATAAGAACGAGTGGAATACAACGTTTTATTGCACGACACTTCAGTTTTCAAGCTCCAAAATGTTCGAAATCTTTAAAATAATTTGACGTTTTGTTTGACAAATTTTTTTCAAGTTACTAAAGCCGCTTACACAGGAAAATTATCTGAAACTTTGACAATAGAATAAATAAAAACAATTTTTGTATTTGTATTTCATTTATATATATTTTCAGATATTTTTAAAAGAAGTTCCAATCAAAGAAAAAATTTGAAAAATTAACATTGTTTTTTTCTTAGATTTTTTATCTTAAAGTACTTGTCAAAACAGCAAATATTTTGTTCAATAAGAACATTATGTCAAAAGAACGGTTTAGAGACTCTAATTTTTGTGACGCTCTTTATAAATTAATCAAGTTTTATTTTGCTTAGTTGGAGTAAACAATATGATAATGTGTTTTAACCATTAAAAAATCTTAAGAAAACCCATAACTGTTATTACTGCTAGAATACTGAGTTTATATAAAAAGGTATTAGCGTATGTTTTTCTTTTTTTTAAAATTGTATATTTTTTTAAAGCGACTAAAAAAACAGAAAGTTATTAAATTGTTTCATGTTTGTGTATGTTTATCTGCGCCATGTAAACATTTTTAACAATTTTTTTATTGATCGGTTGGTTGTACATCAAAAGTATTTTATTTTTTTAATAAACAAACAACATTTTAAAGGCTAGAAATAAGAGATAATATCTTTGATTTACAATATGTTTTATAACTTACACAGTGTTATATAACAACTGAATTGTTGTCTTTATTAAATAGGTTTTACTTAAAGACAATAGTTACGCCAAACTAAAATTTTTGTTTTCTTTTAAGTCGTTTTATAAATTAAAAATTGCGCTTTTTAGTTTTGATGGTTGATAAAGAACACAAAAAAACCAACCATAATATTTAGTGCGTTCATAAATTATTGAGATCTACTTTTGCTGTGTAACTTAGCTTGACAGATTTTAATTGTTTGATAGTATGATTGCCGACAAATGTAAACAAACGTCAAAGCTCGTCTATAATATCGCACGTTTCTCCGTATAAACTAATCAAAAATTAAACCTACGTTTAAAATTCTATGGCAAGAGTATATCTCAATAATTTATAAACGCCGTGTATATTCGTGTAAAAGATCAATTTTTTTTAAAACTTTTAATTGTGCTCTATTAGTTGTTAAAATCGGAAAATGATATATTGTTGATTGATAAAGAGTTTGGCTAGGCATGAAAGAAAAGCAGCAATTTTTTGAAATCGACATTAAATTTTGCGCTTACATCATACCATTTTTTTGACAATTGCACACTTTAATAATTAAAAACGTTACATTTTTACTAAATCTTTGTCTATAAGATCATAAAGTCAAAATATTAGTGTTTTTGTTTAATTGTTAAGAAGTAAACTATTTTAGATTGATTTAATAGCATTTGTACTTTATACACCAAAATCTGTCAGAAGAGCTCACTTTTGCGCTGTCAAATGCAAGCGCAAATGCCTACTTTCTGTATTTATTGTAAAAAAATATTTTGTCAAAATAAAATTAGGTAGCAAGAATTTGGCTATTTGGCTTCACTCTATTTTATATTCTCATTTACTTTATTCTATATTCTTTTGTTATGTTTTATTTTTCATTTTAACTGTTTAATCTTTCCAACATTTTTCCTTCGAAATTTACTGTCAACTGTTACTCACGTTTTCTGTCATTTAACATTAATTCAAAAATTATAATATGTCCGTAAATTTAATATAAATGGTAAAATGTTGGTGTTTAGACTTTTATTTATAAAACTGTATTTTTTTCTTGAATTTTTTAAATCAAAACGTATAAACGATAGTAAATATTTTTACACTATAAATTTAGTTCTGTTATCGTAAGTATTTAAGTAAACGATAAGAATGTTTGTATTTAAATAAAAAAAAAATACTTGCATAAAAAGGTAAAAGTACATTAAAATTTGTTATTGTTAAAGTATTCATATTATGATGATTAGGAAATCGTTAACGCTGTTAATAGTTTTTGCCATGATCTTAGAGCAAATTCCTGGCTTCCTCTGTGGTCAGTGTATCATAGAGTGTGATGCGAATAAAAAGTGTGCGGAAGGAAAAATTTGTGCAACTACTGGTTGTGGAAGAGTTTGCAGACCAAGGGATGGTGCTTGTGTTATAAGTTGTCGGACTGATGATAATTGTGGTAGTGGAAAACAATGTGTATCTACAGCATGTGGTGGGCAAATTTGCGAAAGATTATAGAAAACAAGACAAAACAATAACCGAAAAGAAGACGACTTTAGATATCTATTTATCTACACATTTAAATTTTCTATAAGAAATTGTTTATTGTTTCGTATAATTTCAGTCAAATAAAAAATTTACTAGAATTAAAAACAAATATTTTGTGTTAACTCCTGATACCCCTACATTAGTAAAATATACATAGAAAAGTTGATTTGTCTTTATCCGGCATTACAATTACTATTAATGATGAAAAAACCAACCGCAAGTATAAAATTACTAATCGAAAATGAGACGTCGTTTGCATGAAATAACAATTTTTATTCATTTTTTTTGCAAGTTTTTTCATTTAGCCGTTGTTTACAGCTTAGATTTTAGCAATAATCATAATACCGTACTAAACCCACAAAATATTTAAGAAAATTTATAGCAGCAAATAAAATAATCAGTCAAATTATCTAAGTAAGAGTATGGAGAATGAAGATAATTTACTATTTTTTTGCCAAATAAGGATCTTAAATTTTTCATATTTTATTTTCATTTATTAAAATTAAAAGTACTTAAAAAAAGCTGGGTAACAATCAGCTGCCGCTTTTCTTTGTGTAGCAACACGAGCGCCCTCCGTAGTTTAGCGGAACAACCAAGAAGCATTTATATATATATATATATATATATTATGTATCAGTATTTATATATTATCATGAGTGAAATAATTATATCATTTTTGTTTTATATATAAAAAGTAAAATTTTTTAAACCTTATCAGTCAAATATTGTTCTTTTGTAATAAGACAAATAATAAATGTACAATATTTTATAAACTCCAATAAGCAAGCGTTCAACCTGAATAAAATATAAATTTTTATTTCTCTCTCCATAGCAGCTGCTATAATAAAGATTGCTGCATTATTATAAAAACTGTAGCAATATGGCATTTTTATTTTTAAATTTCAAATAGTGCTCAAGTAGTTTATCGAATAAATTTAACAAAGCTTTCTTTTTGATCACTAATTGCATTATTATTATTTTACTTTTTTACAATTACGCGGATTAAGATCTAAAGTATTTGAATTTGATTCTAAAAGTCTGTGTTCTTTAATTTTGTTTTGTAGTTCTATTTAAGGCTTGTACCATAATTTTTCCATTTCTGTAACCTTTAAGAGTATTTTGCTTCTTATACATATTTTTATTTGTAATAATTGTTTTGTTTTTAAGCAAATATTGTTTTTGTGTTGTTTATTATTGACTTTTTTTAAATTTATATTTGATATAATATTTAAAAAGTTACTACACATGTTATTGTTAGTAAAAAAATATTCTGGCCAATCCTCAATAAATATTTCGCACTAATACGGTCGTGCTATAAACAAAGTGCTTATGTAGAAAATTATTTTATTTATTATTTTCTTAATTACGTTAGATAATAGGTTATTGTTGCTCTTCTAACATAAATAAACGTCAATTACAATTTTACAAAAGTAAACATTCAATGTTTACTGGATTATTGTATTTTATAATATATTTTATAATAAATCCTCAAAACGCACGCTCTTCGTATGTTTTCTTGCCCTCTTCTGTTGTACTGATGACAACTTAGAATCCTTTCTTTTTTTGTCGCCAAAGCTGCTGAGAGTAACAATATATAAACAAAAAACCACATTTTTGACAAATGTATCACAACATATTTCCAAACCATTTATTTTTTTTTTGTTTATGTTGGCTACTTCTTGAAAAAAAAATCATAATACGCAAACTGTTCAAACTGTCTAAATATTAAGTTATATGCTTTAGATATATTTTATAACTATTTTTAGTTATTTAAATTTCTTCACAATATGGCCTTTACAAAAGTTACTTTTTGTAGTTTTATTATGACTTTTCAACACTTAACCCCCACAGTTTTTTGAAAGCTTTGTAAGAGGCTGGTTAGTATTGTTTCTGTAGCTCTTATTATAACTAGTATAATTTCACACTTCATCATATGCCACATCCGCTGTGTCTTTATTTTTAGATCATTGTATTTTTTCTGTTTTTCTGCTTTTTTGCCGTTGTTTCGGTTTGCTGGAGCCGATACATCTATTAATAGCGAAATGCTATTTCTTCTATCTTTGATTGTAATGTCAAGTTTATTAGCCGATATTGTTCGGTCTGTATGAATTTGTCTGTATGAAGTTATCTATATAATTATATAAAAGAAAGTCGTGTTTGTTACAACACTTATAACTCGAGAACGGCTGGACCGATTGCCATGGTTTTTGATTTGTTTCCGTCCCGAATAGCAGAATACATCTTAAAAACAATGAAAACTCAATATGTGTAATGAATACTTTATTTTTTAGTGACATGATATTGTTGATTTTCGTCATGGATACGATATATGAAACGTATCTCATATCTCCCTTGAGACTTTGTAAAGTTTTTCACCCTCAAACACATGGTTACCATGCATTTGCAGCAATTACACATACACGCATTCTCGGATGCTGTTATTTTTCATATAATTTTATTAAGAAAGACCCTTGGTCTGTAACACGTCAACCTCGGAGAAAAAACATTTATATCTCCCTTAATGCATAAATATCTATAATCATTTCAATAGATGCTAATTTGTTTATTACATGTCAAACATTTGTTGTCCAATCCTGTCAAATAGTGTAACAACTATTTTATTTTGCAAGCTTATGGCCTGGTTACTGAGACCTTTAAGCTGCAACTTTATTTATTTCTGAAGACATCATGTGTGCGTTCAGAAATTTATTTTTTGTAAAATGTCTACAAAGTTTAGGTACTGTTATATTTGTTTTTAATTCCCGAAAATAATACCTAAGATTTATTCTACAGTAAAGACATAAAATCATCGGAAAGGAAGGAACGGAATTTAGGGAATAAAAAATCAGTTGGTAAAGGTTATAAGATTGAGGAAAAAAAATCTACAGGTTAAAAAAAGTGTAAATGTCTTTTTATAGGTTGTCTATGATTTTTCTTGATAAGCTATTCATACGTAGTGGTTATATACTCTTTGAGCTATTGTCTATGTCTCGAAAGTTCAGGCACTGTTATTATATTTGGTGGTTTTATGCGAGTGCACATTTTAATAACAATGCCACGTCCTAGAAGATCTAATCTTTCCCAGCGAAGCTGTAATGCAATTAGGCAACGGAATATAGCGAGTCAATTATCTGCGAGAAATTGCACGCGTCGATACTTAAAGAAAAATTTAAAGATGAGGAAGTTCTTATTCCAAGGATTTCGATAATCCCAACAGATATGCCCTTTGAATTTAAACGAACTCAATTCCCGATTCGTCTTGCCTTCGCCATGACGATCAACAAATCACAGGGCCAATCCTTGACTATTTGTGGCCTCAATCTAGAAAATGCATGTTTTTCTCATGGTCAATTGTACGTGGCATGCTCACGTGTCGGCAAACCATCCGCTTTATTTGTTCTTGCGCCTGACTAAAAAACAAAGAATGTTGTTTACCACAAAGTGCTTGAATGAAAATCCTATTAATGAATTAATCCGAGTTTTATTTTTTTTCCCAATCTGCACAACATAGTTTTCAATAATTTTTTTCTGACATGAGTTTGAAGTACTTAATTATTAATTTTAATTTTTTTTTATTTTTATTCTCATTCTGTATGTATGTTTTCATCATCATTCATCATAATAAAATACTTTTTTGTTTCTATCTATATAAATATATTATTTTGTATCATTGTTTTACGTTCATCAAAGCCTAAATTAGTTCAGCTAAAAAGTAACACGACATTCATTGACTGTTAGGCGGTACGAAGTTCGCCGGGTCAGCTAGTTGTTATTAAAATTTCATCAAAAAAATTTAATTGCTTAAAGCGTTCTTATTTTGTAAATTTTATTGGAGTTTTATCATCGATGGGAAAAGTCGTCAATAGTAGGTTCTTAGCGGTTTTTTGTCGTTTTACCAAAAACACGTTATCCTAGTAAAAGAACTGCCTGGGAACAAATTTTATCGATGTCGGTAGTAGACCACCAGAAAAGAAGATATTTGTTTATGATAACAATATATTTTCACTACAAAACGTCAATAGACTACATACAATAAATATTTAATTCTCGAGTTTCTGTGTAATTTGGTGTATTATATCACTAGTGAGCCATTATTAATCGTCTAGTGAAACAAGCCGTTTAAGGGTCAAAACCGAGAAAAATACAACGTTTTATTGCATAACACAACACCTTCCAAGTTCCAAAATGCTAATTATTTTCAAAATTCTTGAAAATAATTTGACGTTTTGTATGCAAAATTTTTCTGTACTTTATATTTTTAATTTAATTACCCGCATAGTAACAATCAAAATAGAATAGATAATGTTTTTTGATCAACGAAATTATTGAAGTATTGATTCACATCGCATTGAAACATGTTTTTTGGTGATTGTCAAAAAAGCTATATGTAACAAGCTTATAAAAAAGACAAGCTATGAAACTTTTACATTGCTTATATTATTTTGTTTTATTTGAATTGTTAGTTGCTTTAATATAGGCTATGTAAATTTACAAATTATAATAATTAATTCAAATATTTATAGATATTTTTAAGAATGTTTAATTCAAATGGTTTTTAACTTGCTGGAAATAAATCTTAAAAGTTATATTCAAAAAAATCAGTTGTTGCTAGATTATTTATTGGTAGAACGTAATTTTTGTCATACTATTAGTTCTGATTTCTTGCTTACTGGTTGTGTTCCAGAATGTGTTCAAAAATCATGATTCCTGAACTCTAGAGAACGGTGTTTGTGTTCAATTATTGTACTGTTAAACGCAACGTGACAATATACAAATGTTATTAAAAATTTTTCGCTAATAAAATGTAATAAGTACTACATATTTTTATGCAATGTCGTTTCTTAAAAATTTATTTTATTCTAATTAACCAATAAACAATTTTAGAAAAATTAATTTGTATTACTTATTATAATATGCAAAACGCAATTAATCTTTTTATTCATGAGAATAATTATTATACGTTCACCCTGGTCAAAATAAATTTTGAGAATTATAACTTTATTTGACAAAACATTGTCAAACTGCAAGAAATTATAATTTGTACCCTATTCAGAGCAGATAAATGTCTTTTTCTTTCTCACATAATTAAAAGATATAGTTTACCTCTAGACAAGCTGAACAAAAAAGCGTCAATTCTAAATCTGGATGTTTGGTGCACATAATTTGTCTTCTAATTCTAGTGATGCCTTTCCTCCTGGCTTCTTCCAAGGTAAGAACTTCGTGAACTGCTGACGACTTTTGTCTGAGATGAACTTCTTCACAGTGCTCACAGAAACTAATGGCACAATCCATACATCTGGATGTCGCCTGCAAATGTATAAATAAGCACAAAACGGGTTCATACTTAGGAAGATCATTACCGAAATCTCCGACGTGCATAAATCACAAAGAAGATGGGTGTTTTGAGCGTTTAGGGTAGCCAAAACCATTCTGTGTTGAAGAAGGTAGTTGGGTGGAAAGGACAAGACACCCTCGAGAGGAACTTCCGCTCGTGCCCCACACGTGGGACAACCGATTTGTTTAGAAACTGTCGACGAACAGCTGTCATTCTTGTTGTCACTGATGTATCCTGAGCCTCCAGAACCCGAACCTTTCCGAGATTCTGGAATGGCAAAAATACGATTGTAAAATCTATTCATAAAAAATTAAACATAAATTCATTTGCATATTACAAGATAGATTGATTACCGAGGAATGTTTTTCAAAAATTCTGTTACGCACGACTTGTTCAGTAGTAAACATTTTCGAAAAACTTAGTGTTACACCTTTATCAATGATAGATGAGTTTTTTTGGGTAAGTAATTTACCAAATCTCTAAATTGATTCAAAGAAGTTTATTGTTTATTTTTTCAGATTCCATAAACTTATGGATATAGACAATATTACTAAACATTTTGAATAATTTAAATGATTGCAAACCTAAATTTGTTAAAATCCAAAGAAACAGAATAAAAAATAACCATTAACGAGTAAGTTGCAGTCGCTGGAAGTGTGAATTTAGTATAAAATATATAAAGTTAATTTTTTTTTTGAGAATAATGGAGAAATCGATAGTTTCTTGCACACAAAATTTTGAAATAACGTTTTGAAAAATACGTGGTTTTTCTTTTTTATATTTTTAGTAATTTTTTACTCAAAAAATAGAATTTTTCTCTATTATGATAAAGTCATAATAGACAAAATATGATATATTATAAAATTATTAGTAGTAATATGACGAAACTATCAATTTTTAAACTGCCTTTGTATTACAAAAATAAATTTTTTCCAAGCATAGCTCGTGGCTTGAGAAAATACTCTTCTCACAAATTTGTATACATTTGTAGCATTTATAATAAAAAAAATTATTCAGATTTTATTATTGTTTTTTGTTTTATTAAAAAAAAATAACTTTTTTTCTAGCTTTTTGTTCCAGTCTATAACTACTATATTATTCTTCAACCTGTATACTGTCGTTAATTTGCAAAAACATTTAAAATATATAAATACTAAAAATAAAAATACTGTTTTTCAAATTTTTGTGAAGAAATGTTAACTAACACAAACGACAGATTCTAGAAACGAACAATAATAAACCATATGATAAACAGTGATGTATCTAGAAAAAACATTTTTTTACTTGTAAAAGATCAAAAACAAATTGATAATTGATTAGAATTAACTTGCATATTTTATGCACTAGGTATCAAGAAATTTCTAGCATTTGACGTTGTCCACTAGTGTACAACTATTAATTATAATTAATTGATGTTGTTAATTAGTGATTAGTTAATTTTTCAAATTACTTGTTGGCGATGACTATCACACAACTGATTTTAATCTTATTAATGTAAACTATCAATTAATTAAATTAATAGCAGGCTAAATAAGTTTTGATGAATTAATTTTTTCTTTGAGCGATTATCAAGAGCCATTATAATGTTTGATTTTGACTAACAAAGCCAATTGTTAATAAATCTCATTATTGCACAATTTTACATTAATACACGATTTTACATTAATGCATAATTTTTATAATATATATTTTTTTTTAACTGAAAACTTGACAATTTTGAAGTTGTCAATATTAAACAACAGCTTTTCTCATTGTGAAAGTGCTGTTATTTTTTTTTAAGTTACTCAATTATTTATAGCATTTTACTACTTCAAATTACTTGTTGGCGATGACTATAACACAACTGATTTTAATCTTATTAATGTAAACTATCAATTAATTAAATTAAAAGCAGGCTAAATAAGTTTTGATTAATAAATTTTTTCTTTGAGCGATTATCAAGAGTCATTAGAATGTTTGATTTTGACTAACAAAGCCAATTGTTAATAAATCTCATTATTGCACAATTTTACATTAATGCATAATTTTTATAATATATAGTAGTAATATGACGAAACTATCAATTTTTAAACTGCCTTTGTATTACAAAAATAAATTTTTTCCAAGCATAGCTTGTGGCTTGAGAAAATACTCTTCTCACAAATTTGTATACATTTGTAGCATTTATAATAAAAAAAATTATTCAGATTTTATTATTGTTTTTTGTTTTATTAAAAAAAAATAACTTTTTTTCTAGCTTTTTGTTCCAGTCTATAACTACTATATTATTCTTCAACCTGTATACTGTCGTTAATTTGCAAAAACATTTAAAATATATAAATACTAAAAATAAAAATACTGTTTTTCAAATTTTTGTGAAGAAATGTTAACTAACACAAACGACAGATTCTAGAAACGAACAATAATAAACCATATGATAAACAGTGATGTATCTAGAAAAAACATTTTTTTACTTGTAATAGATCAAAAACAAATTGATAATTGATTAGAATTAACTTGCATATTTTATGCACTAGGTATCAAGAAATTTCTAGCATTTGACGTTGTCCACTAGTGTACAACTATTAATTATAATTAATTGATGTTGTTAATTAGTGATTAGTTAATTTTTCAAATTACTTGTTGGCGATGACTATAACACAACTGATTTTAATCTTATTAATGTAAACTATCAATTAATTAAATTAATAGCAGGCTAAATAAGTTTTGATGAATTAATTTTTTCTTTGAGCGATTATCAAGAGCCATTATAATGTTTGATTTTGACTAACAAAGCCAATTGTTAATAAATCTCATTATTGCACAATTTTACATTAATACACGATTTTACATTAATGCATAATTTTTATAATATATATTTTTTTTAACTGAAAACTTGACAATTTTGAAGTTGTCAATATTAAACAACAGCTTTTCTCATTGTGAAAGTGCTGTTAATTTTTTTTAAGTTACTCAATTATTTATAGCATTTTACTACTTCAAATTACTTGTTGGCAATGACTATAACACAACTGATTTTAATCTTATTAATGTAAACTATTAATTAATTAAATTAAAAGCAGGCTAAATAAGTTTTGATTAATAAATTTTTTCTTTGAGCGATTATCAAGAGTCATTAGAATGTTTGATTTTGACTAACAAAGCCAATTGTTAATAAATCTCATTATTGCACAATTTTACATTAATGCATAATTTTTATAATATATATTTTTTTTGACTAAAAACTTGACAATTTTGAAGTTGTCAATATTAAATAACAGCTTTTCTCATTGTGAAAGTGCTGTTAATTTGTGTAATTTCATAATCATCTTGTATGCTAATGAGTATTTATTAATAATCTCGATACTTAAAAGCTCTTGATCTCTACAATTACTCAAGCTTTTTCAAACAGCTTCAATATTAATATAAGAATTTATAATATAAAACACTTTTTTTATTAAATAACTATTAATCGACAGTTCAATGCCATTGTCAAATATAAAGCAAAATTGAAAATAATAATGGTTATAATCATAATGACCGATAATTATTCACATATAATAATATATTAATTATAAATTTAATAGTTTCTTCTATCACATTATTTTTTTGTCATACTCTAACTACATATTGAACTGTTCACATGATTTTGCCAATGCGGAAAACAAAACAGATGAGAATAAATAGACTTCGTGTATCTATTTTCAGCTTTTGAAAAAAAAAGCAAAAATAGCATTATTGCTATGTAAACGATACATTTAAGCGTGATTTACAAGGTTCGTAAAAGATAACGTCCTCATTTTAAACTTAAATAAGTAATTAAAAATTGGGACATTTTGTATAAATAGATCTATTAGATTTATTTGTGATTGCTGCTTGTTTGTCGTTTAAGAAATTAATTGTTTTATTGTTGAATCATTTTCGAAATGAAAATAAATACATTAAAAGGGTCAAGGCAAAACGCTCTTTTTAAGCTGCTCTAAGCTGAAGGAAACCTAATGAAACCTCTGACATCGCTGCAATATGCATTAGAAAATTTACACATATTTGCCATGTTTTGGTATTAGCTAGACTGTTGTGTGTGTTTAGGACCGCACCACTGAAAGCTTTTTTTACATTTTTAATAAAGTTCTAGCCGAACTTATTATATTAAACAACCCTTGTATAATTTTTTGCGTTACAGAGGGTGGCAAATAAATGACGTATATGCTATGTTTATTTTAGTTTTCTTTATTTTTTGAAAATTTACCATTGTCATTTTTTACATATATTATCGCCTGGCATGAGAATGTTTAGTAAACTTAATAGTTTAACAAGATAACATGTAAGACTCAAAAAGTATGCCACAGAGTTCTTTTACTATCGTGAACTTTGAAAAAACGGTTTAAGCCACGCGGCGCTTTTAAATTTTTTTTGGTTTATTTACCGAAATTACGCTAGTTGGCGGCTAAAAAAGCGTTTTTGCTTGCAGAATTGGGGAAAAAATCTTTGCGCCGTAGGCCATTTTATTGCAAGTAAATCTTCTTTAATTGACCGGTAAGGAAGGCTAATTTTGTTTTCGAAATACTGTCAATAGTGAATCAATAGGTTTTCTTATTAGAGGCCTAGATTCCCACAGGTATCAAACCAACAATAGTTGATTGGATAAGCTTGTATTTAAGCTGTTTGCAGCAAAATTAATAAAAAAAAAATTAATTTTGAATAAATGTAGCAGTTATATAGAAACTAATAAAAAAATTTCAATTGAGAATCAATTACAAAATCAATAGAGAGCAATAGTTCAAGTATTGCGACCCTTGTCAATACTCAAAGTTGTAAAAAAAAGTTACGACATTTGAAGTTTCAATATTAGATCTAAAATAAGTTCAGTGACTAAGTCAACCATTACATTTTTGAAAAAAAGTTCTATTTGAATGAGATTATTGAATCAATTTGAGTGAGAGTTGAATTATTTTTCAAAAAACTCACTCATGTTGTACGTTAAACGATGGCTATATACACAATATAACGATAGAAAATAATAATAATAATAATAATATTTAAAAACAAGGCGGTTGAAAGCACTTATCTGAAAAGTATTACAATAGCACAAAAGTATAGTTATAGGTTTAATGATTAAACTGTGTGATTAAAATGTTGCTAATAAAAATCAAACAAAAAGCAAAAGCACATAAAACTACGTTTATGACTATACGCATAATATAAACATTAAAAACAATAAACTAAGTATAAACAAATTGAATAAAATTAACAAAACAAAAAACAAAAAATTTTTGTTATTTAGAAAAAAATTTAAAAGTGCTAATAATAGTTTTGTTTTTAAGCTATTTATTATTCAAGCGTCTTATAAAACATATAAATTTCAAAAAAAAATTTTAGTCACAAGAGCTTGCTTGAATGACTTATTTGCTGTTAGGACACGAGTACAATACATAGTTTTATCCAACACCTTTCTTCGTAAGATTTCTTAAAAAATCATCAAAACCCAAAATTTTTATATCTACAAAGATTAGTAGTAGTCTATGATTTGGTTGCCATGTTGTTGTTGACAACAAATTTATTGTTTGAGAAAAAGTTTGCAAAGAAACTGTTTCGGCTAGGTGTAACATTGTTGGAAAAACAAAGAAATAGTTTTTTTCTTGAAAGATGTTGAAGAAGTTACATCGAGCTTGCTACTCAAGAAATCCAGGGACGATTATTACAAAGAATTGAGTAAGTTCAATAACTAAAAACAATGTTTGTAGGATAAGCAAAGACGTGCGTTGAAGAAGTAACCCAACAGGGTTACTTCTTCAACTCTAAAAAAAGATTCGCGGCTTCTTCAATGTGAACAAAACATAGCATGTTGAGATCGACATTAAAACTTAACAAAAATACAAATATTTCACAATATATCATATTAATAGCTTTTTTGAAGAACGAATCAGAAAATTGTGCAAATAATCAAAAGATCTTGAAAGAAAGCATATTCAACAGTTTCTAGCAGAAGCACCCAATAAATGTATTTGATGTTAAAGGTAGGTAGATTTTGTTATTATTCTTGTTTATCTGTTAATTAAATGTTGACGTAAATCTCAACAAATGATTTTATCTGAGATTCCTATTTCTTATAAATATTGTAATTTTGTGTATTGTATCTTTTGATACCATAAGTTGTTCTATCATATAAAAACCGTTGTATTATTGATTTATAAAACTCTTGTGTTTTATAGACCTTATAATTTAATCAAATTCTTATCATTTTTATAACGTCATAATAAAAAGAAAACAAGAAAAGCTGATAAACCTTTATAAAACATAAAAAGACACAGTTATATAATAATATATTGAAATAAAGTAAAAACTTGTAAAATATAAAAAGTAGACTAAAACAAGCCACATGTATTTCAAAAGGAAAAAAAAAGTTAACAAAGTAAAAAAAACCGCATATATATTTTAAAATGAAAATATGTAAAAGAGGCTGCGAAGAAATGTTGTACCACAAGTAACAAGAAAAAATTAAACCAATTTTTAAGCAGCAAAAAATTTTGTCGATACTTAAAAGATATATTCAAATAAAAATATAAATAAAAATTATATTAAAATAAAGAAATAAATAATGAGAAGAGAAAGTTTAACTTTGCAAAACTTTAACAATATTGTAGAAACTAATAAATTTTTACAGATAAATGAAAAAGAGAGGAAAAAATGACAAAAATATAATTTTTATCCTACACCAACTCAAAATAAAATTTTCGCGTCTCTCGACAGCCGTGAAAGTACATCATTTCTAGGCTAGCCAAGAAAAGATGTACTTTCTCGGCTAGCCGAGAAAAAAAAATCTGATTTTCTCCGTCAGGAGTCGCTGTTATAAGAAAAAATACTCTAAACTCTAAACGTCTCACTATTTATGAAGGGTGTTGAAATTTTAAATCACATTTACTGTTTATGAACATCAATCTTATTTTAAAAAACTACTTTTGTGCAAGATAAATTGTGTAAACCACGACAGTAAAGTAATCTATAAATTTTTGACAGCTGTCAAAGTTTGACATTTTGAATTGGCGATTGGCGGTAATAACCTCAAATCAATTTTAGGATAATGCTCGATTATAAGGTAATTTGTGTAGGATAAAAAATAATGTGTAAACCACGGCCGCAATGTGATTTTCCAGCCCTTGAGAAGTTGCCAAGCTCGCCTGTGCATATCTTCTCTCGGCCTGGAAAAATACCACTTTGCCGCCTAGGTTTACAATATACTATTTCATAAAATCAGAATAAACTAAAAAAATAATCAAACCATTTCCATACTATAATAAAATAATGTATTACTTTTTTCAATTCAATTTTTTTTAGACAGTAAATTAATATGAAACTTTAATATTGACAAAATAACAAGTGTTTTTCTAAATTTGGCATGTACATGTTTAACTTTGAGTTGCAAACGTATCGTTACCATCGAATCAAAGTGACAGTTATTAATTTGACACCTGAACCTAATATAATCTCACTTTTAATTCAATGAGTTGATAATTCAACACGTTAATGAGTTTAAATTAAAAGCACTTAAAAGCACTTGTAGTGTTATACCAAATAAAAAAATATACTTTTATGAGAAAGTAAGGTTTATGACAAATAGTCAAAATATTGTCCATCGGCTTCAAGACATTTGCAATGATTCTTTGAACAATTTCATTACTGACAATAGCCAACATTTGAGAATTTTATCAATTTTGGCAATTATTGCCTGACGCAAATCATCGAGGTTATTCAAGCATTGCTTTCAATAAAGCTTTTAAAACCAAGCTTTTTAAATAAAGACACATAAAAAGTCACATAGACTATAGTCGCAGGATCTTGAAAGATAAGCTACGGCTTTATTTTTTGTATCATATTCAAGGTCTTGTAAGTGGTGTGTAAAGTGGTACTGTTTTGCTAAAAGTACCCGTTCTCAATTTTGTCGTCATAAAGATGTGCAAAGAATGGCTGTAACATCTCCTCTCGGTATATAGTCCATTAAAAAAATTGACCCAATAATTCTGGGTCTTAAAATAGCGGTCTATAATTAAACTTGTTGTGAAAGTCGACAGAAAGATATTCGTGGCGCTTCTTCCATTATTTGCCTTACATTTTCAACAACTTCCTCTGTTCTCCTATTAGGGAAACCACTAGTCTTTTTACGATCACACGAGCGTCTCACAAAAGAGTTGAATTCAATGAATTACTTTATGATGAAAAGTGTTGAATTGAGTATTGTCATTCACCATCAACTCGGTTGCTGTATCGAAAATAAGATTCTACTACCAACATTTTTTGTTCTATTTTAGAAATAGAAAAATTGAGAAATTTAATAACTATTTTGACATTTATAAAATTATAGTCCGTTCACACAAACTCATAGGCATGGCCAACTATGATGCCAAATTTTAAACACACCCTTTAAAAGTTATTTTTTTAAAAAGTGAAACATTAAAACTGTGTAAATAAAGTATTCAACATTCAAGCTGCACTAGAGTGGAAGAACCCATATCAATACTTCCACATAAGCAGAAATTAAGACTTCTAAAGCGTTTAAAATTTCACAAGTCACAGCAGGTCAAGCCGTTAATATATTTTAGAAGCCTCCTTCTTCATAATAACTGCAGTAATTATTTATTTATGTGTAATCTCCAATGCATAATAAAATTATTGTTAAAACTGACTGCTTTTTTGCCATAGAATTCTTTCGCGTTTTAATAGGTTTCAAAACTTTTTAATAACATAAAAACAATGCTTCATGAATAAATACAATAACAAATCTAATTGAAAAGATTTTTTATTGACATATTAGAATATTTGTATTTATTTTAAACACAATAGTTCAGTTGAAATGCAATAGTACATCAATAATTAATATAATTGTAATCCTCTCCGCTGCAATTTAGCATCTTTTGAAAAAAAGTAAATATTTTCTAAAATTAAACCAACGCCATTTGATTGCATATAATAATTTCATAACATTACTATACCAATAATTGAATTGGACAATTTTTGAATGCAATAAAAATATCTTGGATGCAATTTTCAAAAAAAAAATTCTTTGTTTTTTAAAAAGAGAGAAATATTTTAAAGCTTAAATTTTTATAAATTTTGCAAACTTTTTAATGAAGCAGCTTAGAGCTATCGAGAAAAATATTTACAGGTATTAAAAGATCGCAATTAAAATTAAAATTAATAAAAAAACTTTAAAAAAAATTAAAAATTTAGAAAGGTATAAATAATTATAAAAGAATATTATTTGGAAACGGTATAAAAGGTTTCTAGACTATCTTTTATAATATGCCACCAGAAATAACAACTCCTTAAATAAATCTTATTGGAGAAACTCAGTAAGATTTATAAATATATATACAGCTTGTTTTAGCATTTTAATATAAAAAAAATTAGAAATTAAATAAATCGAGTACACTATCTACGTACTAAAGTTCTTAAAAATAAAAAAATTACTTTTTTGAGCTTAATTGTAAAAATAATTATTATTAATTATGAAATAGGTAAAAACTTTAAAGAAAACTTCATAAAACGTTTAATCAATTTGAACAAAATTAAATAAAATTTTTGTTTATTTTTTTAAATTTTTATTACTCTTGTGAAACTTTTTTGAATACTTCTAATTTTGAATTTTTATAAAAGCCTGTAAAAAGAGCAGTGCTTTTAAAAATGTTTAATTTTACATTAAAACAAAATAATGTAATCATTAACTTACCATCTGATCCGTTATCACACCAGCTAGAATAATCATGTGCTTCGAGCTCTTGTATACACCTCAAGCAAAAAGTGTGCAAGCACGGAAGTACTTTGGGCTCCACAAACAATCGTCTGCACATGGGGCATTTAAACTTGCTTTCATCAATGATGACATTACAAACACTTCTAGCTCTTGTAGAAGACGGAAGTGCTTTTTTCGGTGTATGGGGTGTAGAGTTGGATCTGTCATGGCTAATTTTCGTTGGTTCTATTGAACGCCTTTTGGCAGTTCCAACTTCCTGACTCTGTCTACGCCTTGCAAAACTTCCAAAAATGTATGACATTGTATTATCTATTTCTAACATAATATTCTGAAATGAGATAAGCCACTCAGTTTCTTTTGCAGTAAATGTATTTTAGGTAACACTTATTAGAAGCTTTTAACTACTTCAAAAGTTAAAATAGCACTGTTGATAGAAGTGAATAAGCACGCACAACTGTTTATTAAAATATTAACACCAACCCTAAGCTTCTGAACTTAGCCCCATTAAAAGGGTTGTTTTAAAAATAATTACATCCTGAACTATAAATAAATTCGTGTCGAAAAGTTTTGAAAATCTGTTTACACTGTAAAAATAAATATGAATTGTACACTTGTTGAGCCACGGCAACCTAATTTTATTCAAGGAAGCACAGCCAAAATTATTTATATTTTTGCAAATTGATGTGTGTCCTCACTTTTTCACAACTTTTTGACGTCGACGCTCGGCGTCTCAACGCTTTGCCGCTTCGGAACAGACTGACTTTATTCAATTCTCCTCATACGTACGTAGATGTAATTTAACTGGGGAAATGATAAAGGTACAAGCGTTTTCGAAAACAGAATCCAAACGACTTTCGACAAGAATTGAAGATGTTTGTGTCAGCTGTGACAAGATTTATATCTGGGAAAATTTAAAGTTGCAAGCATTAATTACGAAAAGCCTTAGTTGGTTTATTTAATTATAAATTTAAGCCGTATTGTGGTTTAATATTTTTTAAAAAAGAAATAAAAAAAAAACGCCGTTTTTATTTTATTTTTATATTAATGTTTTGTTTCAATTACAAAACAGCTTTATTATTGCTTTATTAGATTGCATATACTTTCCATTAAATTTCAACATTCTTATTCTGTCTTGTCTTCTTGCTTGTATTTTTGATTCGTTTTTTTTTATTTTTTTTCATACTTTTGCTTTTTATTTTTTCTAGCTTATTTTAAAAAAGCAAAAATTATGGGTTTTGTTATGTTTTTGTGTGTGTGTGTGTTTAACAATTTCTCTGTCAATTGTAAACCGTAATTTAATTTTTTCTTCGTTTGAAAAAGTGATCTCTTAAAGTGATCTTATTGTCACCAAAGTAAGAACTGATAAGAATATCTTATATAAAGCAAAAAAAGTCTAAAAATGTATACCTTATGTTGTTTTATTAAACCTTAAATAAATGTTATAAAATTGTTTTATAAAAATTAAATTTTTTTTGGAATTTTAACATTTAATTTTACTATACTTGTTTAAAGAATAATATTCTCTAAACTTTAAAATAAATTTAGAATAAAATTATCAGTGGAAAATTCTAGTAGATCACAAATATTTATCACTTAAAGAAAGTGAAATAGATTTAAAAAAAAAAAAATATTGACTCAGAAATTGATCTGAAAAACCGACTGCAGTATTATTATTTTATTTATTTAAGTTACTCTTATTGCTTATAAGCTAATATTTATTCATATTAAAAGCAATTTTTAAAATCTTTAATTTCTCACTTGTATTTTATGATCAATTAATTATAAGTGTCAAAAACGTATGTCAAAAAAGCATTAATAAGAATAATTTAAAAACTACTGGTTAGATCTTGATGAAATGGGACTAGATAGAAAGCACCAAATCTGAATAAATACAAAATTATACAAATTAGTTCACTAAAAAAAAGTTATCAGGTAATACACATAAAAAAACATACAGTCAAATTGAGAACCTCCTCCTTGTTTTTGAAGCCGGTTAAAAAACCGACTAGTGGTCGGTCAAGATCTGAATAGTAATTTTTGAGTTATTTTTAGCAATGCTTTTTTTGACATATTCTATTTTTGACATTTACAATTAATTGATAATAAAAGCAAGCGAGAAAATTAATCTTCAAAAAATTGCTTTTAATATAATTAAATATTAGTTTATAAGCAATTTGAGTCATAGAAATAGATAAAATTTCAATTAAGTAATCATATTGAAATTAGTTTTTTCTAAAATTTTTAATTACTTTATCAC
Organism: Lagria hirta; assembly: GCA_947359425.1. Lineage (NCBI taxonomy): Eukaryota > Metazoa > Arthropoda > Insecta > Coleoptera > Tenebrionidae > Lagria > Lagria hirta. Next base: position 14,114,144 of record OX375794.1, read on the forward strand.
AAGAATTACTCTCAAAATAAAGATTTTTAAGAAATCTAAAAAATTTATTTTTCTCTGAAAAAATTTAAAATATCAAAAATCAAAATAGTTTATATGCTGTCATTGAATACTTTTTAATAAATAAATCAAAATTTACTCTACATTATTTGGTCTGTCTCAAAGAACTATAGAGTTAGTTAATTCTTTAAAAACTAATAAAACTGCTAAAAATAGAAATATTTTGGAAGTAAAGCACAATATAAAATAAAATAATAACTTAATTGCTAAATGACAAAAAACTTCTTTTCAAAAAATTTCTATATTAAAATATTATTTGCGTTACCACTGGTTTAGGCAAGTTTTTTCTTCTTAGCTCTGCTATACTGATGTATTTGTTTAATTTTTTATTTTTTATTTTTTAGACTCAGTTTTGTGTGTTACCTTTCAAATAGAATTTGAAAATAATTTGACTCAAATGCCAAATGACAAAAATGATTTTCCTGCACATTATGCTATAACTTATAAGACTGATTTGGAGCCGCTGATTCATTAATTGTAGTTTTTTAGTTTAAGACTTTTTGGTGTTTGACAGTATTATTTGAATCTCAAAACGTTGAATTGAAGATTTATTATAATAAGAAAATATCAACGTTTTATTGAATGTTTGTAAACGTCTTCACTATCTAAGTTCCTAAAAAATGAAGTAGTAATAAATGTTATGTAAATTAATAAATTGATAAGAAATGTGTCAATATAAAAAACCAAAGAAGCTATAATAAAACAAATAACTATCAACTTGGGGGGCTTGGGTCAGATTGTATTCGCAATTTACAACAGCGTCGTCTCTCGGTTTTTAGAGAAAGAGTAGTAAAAATTGTAAAAAAAAGTGGAAATCTATTGCATAAGTTTAGTTCTACATGAAGATTTTATCGATTGAGATAAGTTTGTGCCCGGAAAACCTCCTCACTAAAAATCACCAAAAATTTTCCCAAATTTTTCTTAATTCCCAAAAAAAAAAAATAATAAAAATCAAAGGAGAAAAGTGCATTTTTCTCATGTTTTTTCAATCGTTTAGTGCTAAATAGAAAATTTTATTCTATAGGTTTTTTTTGTATAGATGGCAAGATAAAGGTGGGTGCTGAGGAAAACTGATCAAAAGGAACTGAGTTTCTTTTGTTTAGTTTTTTTCAAAATTAAAATTTTTTTTTACAAAACATTGTTCCTCACTGCTATACATTTAATTTCATAGGTAAGCTCGCATAGATGGCAACGTAAAGGTAGGCGAGCGCTATTATTATTCAGAGTCATTACTTTTGTGCTGTTATTATTTATTATACCAATTTTTTTATAATAGAAAGTGACGATTTTTGGTAAATTTTCAATACTTTTTGAAGAAAAATTTAAAAATACCTAAAATTTTTTTAATTAGTTAATGTATTTTAAAACTGAGTCTTTTTTGACCAGGTTTTTTTAAATTTCAAACTTTTCTTCAAAATTTAAAAACTTTTTTTAAAAATTAAAATTTTTTTTTTCAAAATTTAAAACTTTTTTACCAAATATCATGTAATTTACTACTATACATTTAATTTGTTCGGTAAGCTCGCATAGATGGCAACGTAAAGGTAGGTGAAAGCTATTATTATACAGAGTGATTTCTCTTGTGCTATTATATTATATTATTTATTTTATCCATTTTTTTATAATAGAAAGTGACAATTTATAGCAAATTTTCAATACTTTTGTAGCAAAATTTCAAATAAACATAGAAAAGAGTGAGGTAAAATAGTGTTTCTTGCTTTGGCAAGAAGGAATCGGCATGTTTCTCTCTGTGAATATGTTTAATACATTCATATGTGAGAGCATGTTAAGTGAGTTTGCATTGTTGGGTAATTAATATAGATTTAATGCTTTTTGCTGTTTATGTATTTATTGACAAAACATTGTAAAAAACAAAAAACTTTTTTTGCATAGATTGCAAAAGCGTAATTTTTTAAATATTTTTTAGTTTGACTTATTTACTTTTAAATATGTACATGTAAATATTAGCTATTAGCTGAAAAAAAACCAGATTAGTTAAAAGTGAAAAAAACAAGAATAATATGGTCACTTAGAAGATGGGCTTCAATAAATAATATGGGAGTGGATACAAAAAGAAAATAGAAACAAAAAAATAAAATATTAAAACTGTAAAAGATTAATATTATTTGGTTTTAGTATGATAACTATTCAATTATTTTAAAGTGTCAAGTTTAGAACATTATTAAAGTGATAATCTTTATGACAAGATGGCGTCTAGAGTCTTAAGTGACCTAAGCGTAAGTAACAGACTATTTTAAACCAAATAAACCGTTTTGACTGATTATGTGATTATTGTAAATAAAGTTGTTTTTTCTTTTAAACGTTTTTTTTTTTAATTTTTATTGGCGTTTTGTGCTTATGTGTTGCGATGATTTATCTATAAAAATGCGAAAATTTCGGTTAGATTTTAAAATGCGCACAAATGACTGGTGTCGTTTACTGAGGGGAGAAAACGGATGTGAGATCGTAGCAAACATTTTTTTGTTTTTGCAAATATTAGCGCTTTTTTAATCTCGACAGTGGATTAGGCCTACTGGGAACACCACAAAAAAAACGCATCATTTACTGTACCTCATTAGGTGGTGTGGAAATCAGTAAAATAGTAAAATAATGTATAATTATAATTAAAATTTTACATTTTCATATAGTATTTGTAACTCAGTTTTTAATGTTTACAAAAAGATGTGAACTGTTTTATAATATTAATACTTACGACACAAATGTTAGTATTTTTAATTTTTTTAATATAATCATGTATACATTAATTTTAAAATTTTAGTTGAATACTTTGGCTAGTTTCTTTAGATTTTATTTTATTATTTTTATTTTTCTCTTAATAAATAAATAACTTAGCCAGAAATGGCATTACATATTGACTCACGCTGCCTGCTTCATTTTGTTTGTAAACTTGCCTTTAAAAATTGTAAAAAGAAAATTATAGTAGAATAAAACCTATTGAATAACAAAAATAAAAGCTAAAATAAATTGCAGGCGATCTAAGATCGGTAAGTAAAACGGGGTGAAATTTTAAGGGCAAAAAATGATTTATCTCGATTTCCGGCAAAACTACACGTCTTGTGGAAAAAAGTTGAAAAACAAAAAGTTGTAGGTAATAAAAAGTTTCACAACTTTTGTTTATACACTTTTTTTACATAACTTTAATGTTCATTTAATAAATTTAAATAGCCAAGTTTTAAGATTTCTATTGGTATTTTTTGCAAAAACAACTTTTTCTTACGAAATTTATTAAAAATTTAGATTTTTATGTTTTAAATACTCTGTAATTTTTTTTATTTAAAATTTGTTTTTATCATTTATTTTTGACTAAATATCAAAAAAGCACCCTCAATTTTTAATCAAAAAATCTTAAAAAAATTTTTCTTTGTTTTAATCTCTACTTTGTGATGGTGTAACTACTTGTGTTCATGTTACTTAATCTATGAGTTGATTTTTGTAAAGTTTGTACGCTTTTCATTCGGCCATACGTCGTTTACTGTATAAAGACTTAATTTCTAGATCTAGTCATTTGTTTTTTGCACAAGCTTCTACTGTTCTGGAAACTTGTGACACATGTGTTATGTTTACTTTAATTAAGCTTGAAAAAATTGAATGCTTTTTACATGATTTTAAAAACCAAATGTCTGCGCTAATTAACTTAAGTCTAGTACTTAGCTTATTATATTGATTTAATTCCTGTAACCATAAAGTCATCTTAGTTAATTGATTGGCTAATTAGAATCTTTAGCATAATAAACTTGTTTAAAATGTTGTAAATGATTGCTAAAATCTTATGTTTAAAGTCTACATTTTAAACTGTAGATTGTTGACATTACATAAAAATTACCCTGTATATTAAAAGCTTGCTCAATTTTTCTGATACATCGTGTTGCAAAGTACTCTGCGTTTTGTACAGATTTGGAAAACATAACGTTTGTTGTGTATGACCAGTGATCACCATTGTTTGTCTTGTCTTTAAGTTCTTGTGTTTAAATTACTGCAGATTAATAATAAATACTTAAATACTATGATTAAAAATTTAATCTACTATTATAGTTGTACCGCTAAACTTATATAGTGACCTAGGCTTTTATTCCAAGCTTTATCTCTAAAAACATTGTGCGCTTAAATCCGACATTCATCAAACAGGCTGGGGTTTTTAATGCATCAACAAAGCCGTAAAAATAATATAAAAATATATTATATTTAATAATTCTAATGGCAATAAGTTGTTTAATAATTTTTTACTCTATCGTTTGAGCGGCTAGACTTGACTGGCCCTGTTGCTGTAGTCAGCAAAAGTGCTCACGTTTGCCACTTCGTATTTTGATTTGGTGATGTTCTACCAAGTTAAATGGCCCCATAAGAAGGTGAATAAAACTTTACCACCTCTAAAAAATGTATACTGCAGACAACTTTGCTTCTTTTAGGAATTGATTCAGTGATGCAATAGGCGAAAAATAATAAATTAATATTCTCTTGCAAAGAATAATATTAATTTACAATTTGTTAACAATTTATCTTATACAAAGTTCGACTGCAAGTGGTCTCCGAAAAAATATTGTATGCAACATGACAGTAAAGTGTTTTTATCAAACTCGAGCGGTTTTATGTTGGCTCGCAATTTCTGGGTTGTTTGATAAAGTGTCACTTTACTGCCTTATTACATAAATAATTATGGGTATCTACATCACAACATAACATTATATACTCCATAATAACGTTTACGCATTTATAACTACTAACCCTTAATTTTTTTGTTGTAAAAGAGTAAAAAATAGACACGTTTTTTAATACATTAGGTAGAAGATAATACTCCGTTTTAAGTTAAACTTTAAACTTTATTCAACAACATAGATAGATTTACACATAAGCAGAATGCAATCTGCAGTTAGATTTGCCAAAAGACATAAAGACGATTTCGATGCAGTAACGTTCTGCATACCAAAAAACAACTCTTTTGGCAAACCAACAAGCCAGTCGCACTAAACTCCAATAACAATACACCGCTTTTAAGCTCGTTAGCTCTCGTCAGTTTCCCATAATAACAACTTTGACCAAATCATCTTTACTATATTTCTTTGCCAGAAAAAGTGGTCGTCTATAATGAAAAAAAAATTATCAAAATGGTTTTTATCACCCCAATGAGATATTGTCTAGAGGAAAAAGCCGAAATGTAATTAGATTTACACATTTTGAGGAATAAATATAATATAGTTATGAGGGCTTGGTAAATTAATTACATCGCTCCAATTTTCTAAAGTTCTAACATCACATTTTGAATGACCTAGTTTAATATCAGGAATATCAATATGAAATGTCTTCCAAGAATGTAGCAAATTGCAGCAAACTCGTAAACAGTACTTATCGCAAATCAATCTACTGCCTACAAAATTAAGAATTTGATACGATTCAGGAATGGTAAAAGATAAATCATAGGTACGCTCCCCATGTGCTCCTACACCACTCTTGGTGAATCCTAAAACTTGATTTCTTGAAGTTCTTGTAAGATCGGGAACAGATGGAGGTCCATATATTATTTCTTGTACTAATACAACTGTAAGACAATCCACATTCAATGATGATAAATTCCGTACATTTACCCGAAAAGTAATGGTTTCTCCCAACACAAACGCTGTTGTTGGAAGTTCAACCTGCATTGCTAAATTCCCACGATTAAAGCAGCAAACACTTATAGGCCTATCAGCGGTTCGGATAGTATGTTGCTGAAAATAATTATTTATTAAATGCACAATCATATATTAAAAACTATAAACTAACAGGATAATCTGGAGCAACAGTGTTAAAGATAGTAGGTGCGTGTACTAAGAGTGATACAGTGTGTGTAGGGTCTATCCAAAGTGGTACATCGACTGTTGCTTTTAAACTGCATTCTATGTTGCCATAGAAACTGCGAAAAGATGACGGCAATTCGTAAGGTAAAACAAAAGAAAAAGAGAAATAATCTACTCCGGAGTATTCCACTGGAGTTTCTACAAACAAACAATAAAACAGATAATAAAGGTAACAAACAAAACAAAAATGACTAATTTAATTAAATGTCTTCCACAAAGATGACTATAGTGTTCCTAAAATAATTCGTAGTAAAACTCGAAATAAAATTAAAAACAATAAAAATGTGTCCGTTTTTGACATTCTATTAAAATATCCACTTAATTATTTTACCAGCTTGTAACAGCCTTCGGTTGATTAATAACATCTTAGAGCAAAAATTAATTTTTGACATTTATTGTTCGTAAAACGTTAGGATTATGTACTAACATTATAAAAAAACAAACATCTAAAAAAGAAGATGTTTTAATAGAAATAGCAAATAATCTTATAGTGTTAAGTAAAAAAAAATTTAAAAAATAAAAATACAATATCAACAATATTCAAGACACAAGTCTCACCTGCAACTAATAAATATTGCTCAGTACATAATATAATATTATCTTTGTTGAAATGTGATCTTCCAGCTTTCCAGCCAATATGTTCTTTACATCTTAGACAAATTTTTATACCTAGAAAAACAACAACTTTAAAACTTTTTGACCATAGATTATATTTACCCACTTCTTAGCTTAGTGGAATCGTTAAACTGGCATTGTACTCTTCCTTTAACAAGTGATCCTGGCAAATAATACCCCTCAACATCATCCAATATAATTTTACAAGACATTTCAATGCTCAGGAAAAAAGCAAAAATGCTAAAAAAAACACATAAAAAAGATTAAAAAAATATATATAAAAAACTTATAAATAAAATGTCTATTAATGCATAAATGCGTTTGAATATTTTTGTAATAATTAGGCCATAGCATATTGTTGGTATTGAATCAAATGTTTGATAAGTTTTTCTTTTTATGTTGTTTTTAGTTTTGGGAGGTTTTTTGTATAATATATTTTTTACATAGTCTCACAGAAAAAAATCTAAATTGATCCAGTCAGAATATCTAGGTGGCCACCTTGTTGATCCTCCTCTGTCTTCTACTAACCAAACAATTGCCTAATCGTTTGTTTAAATACATTCAAACGTTTTGGCTAGAATGCGAAAGCGCTCTGCCCTGTTGCAACTATGTACTAAAAATTTATTTAAAAAAGAAACAAGTTATTTTAATAATTATTTATTGTTTGACATTAATTGTCAAATTCTATGTTAACAGTTTTGATTTTACAGCACACTATCAGCAACTAATGCCGGTATTCATAGTCGTGTCTCAAGTTCAAGCTTAAGCTTAGACTCAAGCAAGGACTCCGGCAATGCTCGGGAAAGCGTTTGGAAATAGATTTATCGCTGATTCCCTCTCAAGCAAGAACTTCAGCAATGCTCGTGAAATCTGATAGTCAAATCTTGAGCTTGAGGTCGAGCTCAAGACCGGACGGTATTCATAGACAAATCTCAAGATTCAAATATCAAATTACGGTGTGGCTTGATGAGCAAGCGCACTAGGTCCGTCTCAAGTCGGACTTGAGCAAAGCCTTGACTTGTCTTGAGTCCGACTGCAACGCCATTCGCCGGTTATGGCATCGTTTGACGTTGGAAAATACAGAGAAGTATTCTGTGTTGCATTTCATGGACATGCGCGGGTGCTGCGAACCCATTGGAATTTTTTTCCAACTTTGAATGTAAGCGTCGCTACAGCTTCACAAAAGACAATGTAGTGAATGTAGGATTGTTTGCAAAGGAAAAGACAATTATTACTTACACAAAATCAAAGAGCCCACATTTTGTGCAAACATGAAAGCATTGAATAAAAAATGAATGCATTAAATAATAATAAAAGTCACAGATATTTATTAATTGGGTAGTATTTTTATTTTGTAACACCTTCTACTGGTAAACATAGGTACAAAAAAAAGTAAAATTTTTATTAGTTTACATTATAAGTGTAAGATATTGTTTGTAAGAAGCATAGTAGACAAAACGGCAGCCGAAAACTTTCATCTTTACACACTTCTTGAATAGCTCCTACTACTCACTACTCGGATAATTTTTCTGCATCACATTTCCTGCAATAAAAGTAGATAAAGGTCTGGTTAGATTTATATTAATGTTGCACTTACATTGTCCTGCTCAAAAGCGCGCAGTGTGAGCTAGCTTCTATTTGGGTCTCACTTTTGCAGCTTTCGTGTTTTGAAGAGATTGTAATAATGGTCCAGATCGTTCGCTTTTCTTGCGGCATCCGTCGTATTGCTTTCTACAGTATTCGGGTTGTCCATGCGAGACTACAGCAAGGGTTTTGCTTTTTGTGTATACGCAGCTTTTTTGTCTATAATGCACATTTTATGAAGTTACCATACACGTATTCTGTCAGTAGACATGTACTCACCCGTCGTCATTCTTTTTTTTTGCAAAAACAACACAAAACACTTTTGATATAACCCCTGCGGCATCAAGTTATTCCTTGACCTGTCACTTTATCATGCGTCAAAATGTTAAATTTTAAACCTAACAACACAAAAATGACTACTTTGATGACTTCCGCAAGACGCACGTTTTCCCGAGCATTGTCGAAGTCCTTGCTTGATTTCCCGAGCATTGCCGGAGTCCTTGCTTGAGACGACGTCTCAAGCTTGAATTCAAGGTTGAGCTTGAGATACGACTATGAATACCGGTATAAGTAATAAAGAGCCAAATAATGTTTAAAACAAGTTAATAACAATAAATCTTGTAGGTTGAAGTATTGGTAAACAATTGTTAGAAATTTTAAAAATTTATTCTTATTTATACAGCCCTTTCTTTTTTTGCTTAAAGGAACAAATTTCTTTCCCACACTCCCCTATTTTATCTAGCTTTTTCAACAACAAACTCAATTAACTGTTCAAGAAGCAGGTGAGGTCTATCCCAATTTCTTAAAAAAAAAATAATTGCTCAAGTTACCTTAAAGTTTAAAAATAAATTTGTTTGTTTGTCAAAAGCTAGAGGCGCGTGTGGAACAATTTATGAAAATTTTTCTTAAGTACATTATAATGCCGCTTGGAACAAAAAAGCGCCAACCATAAATTTAACACGTGGCTCGTAAAAGTTTTTTAAAATTATTATTTAAAATTATTTATGTTGTTTGGTCGCTAGATTTACGTTTTTTTTTTATTTGTTTTTAGCTATTCCCTAATGTTGATCATGTAAGAAGATTGAATCTTTAGTTGATATTTAAAAATGTTAATTTAATTCTAATGAAATAATTAAAAAAATAGGGTTGGACTTTACCTTCCTCCCTTCAAGCAAAAAGATGATTAAATTAGACAAAATATTTGCAATACCAAAAATTATAAAAAATTACAGAAAGACACCAATAAGTTTATAAAACTTTTGACAAAGTAAATCGATGCAAACAAATATAGTTAAAGAGACACAGAAATATCTAAAACATCTACCAAGATGAATACAAAGTCTGATGATGACTACACAGCAATCAAAAGAGCTGTTAACTTTAAGCAAAAACATTTTAACAAATGATAAAAAGGTGTTAAAAAATTATTATTTGAGCGCTTATTTTCGTATATTAAAAAAGCATAACAAGTGTTTTGTTTCACTTAAATTCAATTTTAATTGATTCTTGTTAAAATTTGCTACTAAACTCTATTTTTTTTTAACATGAGTAACCAAATCTAGTAACTTTAGTGACTTTTATGGTGTGTCACGAGCTTTCAACTATGAACATTTTTGCATTGTAAGAAGGATATTATTGAGGTTATATTACTATTAAATGTCACAATCACAAATAACAAAAACAGTTCTTGTCAAGTTAATGTTGAAAACGGAATTACTCAAAGAACGAACAAAAATTTATTGTAAATGGTAGGTAGAGGAAATATTTATGAACAACCAACAATTTGTGAACAACACAACTATTCTATTATAAATTCAAGTAACTGAAAGAAGTGAATGAGTGGTGACAATAAAATTCAAATTTCGCTGTCAACAAACCTCAATTTTGAGTCTATAGTACCAACTATCCAAAAAGATAAAAGCAAAATAAACTAGTCAGAATCAATTGGTACCAATTGCAATTATGAAATATTCCTAATGGTTACTCATGTTAAAAAAAATAGGCTCTAGTTGTGTTATCACTTTGTCTACATAATATTTATAGCCAGCTATTAAAACTTATTTAGATGCAAACAAAAGTATATCTGTTTTTTTGGTGAGGTAATTGTTAATAAATAGTTTTTTTAAAATATTTTTGTTTAATTCAATAAATTTAATAGTTTAAAATTGTTTGTTACTCCCAAAATTTAAATGTTAAAAAGGTATTTTTGGAGATTTAAAGGGTTAAGAATAATGATCAATTTCTATTGTTTGCTATTTAATTTTCTGCGACGTTTTGGTCTTAAAATTAACCTTTTTCAGTCCTGAAAACAACATCTTGAAAATACAACTTCTATAATATAAATCAACACTCAAAGTCGGTATCTTATATATAGTCGACAGTGAAGATAGTGAGTTTGATTAGAGCTCAAATGATAAGACGAGTTCTTTTATTGTTTATCAAACTTTTTTTTTATATAACAGCCGCAGGCACCCCCCGATAGTATATATATATACGATAGCCATACTCTCGTTGTTTAATTATTGTTGTAAAATATGTCATCACATATAGTCTGTTTAAATTCAAGAAAGAGTAATAGTAAATAATATGTAGAACGTTATCAATGCCTGACCGATTCATAAAGTTTACGTGTTACCGAGTTCTTGGAATCCTTGAGGAGCTGGCATTCAAAAGCACATGGGTGCATTGTGCATTTGTTTTAGGTGATGCATTATGTGGTATATAGACAGAATTGATGCAGTCTTATGGTTAATTGGATTACCTGCGTTGTAATTAATGATTCTGCCAGCATGTGTAGGTTTTGTTACCAATTTGTCTACAATTTGCCACTACTATCCTTCCATCAAGAAACGGAATCGTGTTGTCGGCTTTCTTCTTAATTGTAAATTGTAGGTTATTGTGATATTTAACAAACAATTCTCAAGTAAAGTTAACTTGGTTAGATGGTATTGCAATTGCAAGGATAGTGTCATCGACATAGACGTAAAATATTCAAAAATGATATAGGCAGATTTTAAGTGTTGATTTTTATTATAGAATGTTGTATTTTCAAGGTGTTGATTTCAGACCTGAAGAAGGCATAATTTTGAGACCAAAACGTGGCAGATGATTAAATAGCAAATAATATAATTGATCAGTATTCCTAAACTCAATAATTTCCAAAAAAACTTGTTTCAACATTTAAATTTAATAATATAAATTATACAGTGAGATTTTTGTTTTACTGAACACTGAACATCCTATGTTCAGTTTTAAAAAAATCGAGTCATTGCATTACAAGCAAGGAGTTATCCCTACTCTTTGATTACAACAAGTGTCAAAAATTTGTGGAGCATGTATTTAAAAGAGGAAAAAATTGCCATTGTACGCTGGTACAATTGCAATAATAGCATAAGACAAGTACGCGATCTGATTGCTGTAGGTTATCCCGAGAGACCAATACCACCTGTTGGAATTATTCACAGCATAATTAAAAAATTTAATGGTAAAGGTTGTGTAATAGATTCATACAAAAAAAAGAACTTGTCCCGTCAAAATGAAAAAAAAATTATTTTCGAAATAAATCCAGTTTTTTTACAAAATACTGTACATGCATTTTATTGGAACAAGAAGGTGGCCACTTTGAACATTTATTAAACTAATTTGATTAAAAGTTTCTTTTTAAACTTGTTATTAAGACTAAGACGTAACATAACCTTTCTTAAATTCTTACCTTTGAATAAAATTTCTGTCAAGTGTTCAGCTGCTGTTCTGTTCTGTCAAGTGTCAAAATAAAACATTTGTTAATTTAGTTGCCTACCTAGCGACAATGTATTGACATGGTTTTTTTAAACTGAACATGCGCTTTATAACGTTATGTTCAGTAAAACAAAAATCTCACTGTATGTTAATTTTTATTGTTTTTTTGCTACTAGGTATTTGTAAAATATTTCACTAGTTTTTTTTAAAGCGAACAGTTAGAATGCCTCTAAGATTTGCACAATTTACTTTTTTTTTGTTTTTCTATGTACGTTCTTTATTTCTATTAATGTTTTATTTTGAATTGATTTGCTTACTTTTGTTTTAGTTATTATATACTTTATTACATTTCTATTAGGTATGTTATCTATTGATTAATTTGAAAGATTTTAAAGCTGATTTTTTTTCAAGCTTTTTCCGTCTCTGTATTTTATCAATCTCTCAGCATTAGTTTTTCCAAGTTTTATTTTTTGATTTTCTGAACTATTAATATTATTCTTAGTTTTACAATTGATCTTTTCTTTGTCTGCATTTGTGCTTAATCATCCAAGTTGTTGAAATTTAAAAAAATTTTAAATGACAAAAATGTCAATACTGTTTTTTTTTAAATTTGTTGCTCACAAGTATTTCTAAAAAGGTTTTTATCTCTTTTTTTACTGATTTAAAAGTTGCTTTGTGTCAAAGCATAATATAATTTTTCTACCATTTTTTTTATGCTTTTTTTACTGTTGTTTTAGTCTACTCCTATACTTAAAAAATAGCTTAGCTTTTGAGAGAGCTTTTGAGAGGAAGTGATAGGTGTCTGTCTCTGCAGGTGGATAAACTTTTGCATCTTTTCTTTATAGTTTAGGGTTTTAATATTAAGAAGTCAATCATAATCTTTAAATTTTTGCTGGTTGAATCTATGTGCATTTATGATAATCTCAGTTTTCAAAATTTTCCTTCTCTATTTCTTATTCAATAGGCTTTCGACATACATATTCTTACAATTTTATCGTTCTTAACACAGTAAACACAATATTAAACTGAGTAAATACACAATTTACAGGTTTATACCAACTTAGTAGAACTATGTTCATAGTTGTATTACTACAAAACATTTTAAAGCATTAAATATATTGAAATTAAAAAGTCTAGTTGGCTGATCTGTCAAATTCAATTATCACATAGCGCAACATAAGAGATAGTCTTATAGAAAAAACGCTCAATTTGTTTTTAGCAAATTTACACAGTTTGACTTATATAACAAGTAAATATTATATAGTATGTGCTTAATTTTGTTAAACTGTAGCAATTTTTAATTAATATCTTTGTTAAATTATTGTTTAAAAACTTTTATGAACTATTAGGAAGCTTATTTTCTATTCTATTACACATTTTGGATTAAATTATTGCTTTACTTGTCTATTAATTATATTTGTTCTATTTATTAATTATGTTAGCACATGACAAAAATTATTTATGTGACTATTACTTACTCAGTTGTGCTTAAAATATTAACAAACTTGATAAATAACAGCACTATGAACTACTTACTTGAGATATATTGATTTTCCAATATTTTATTTCAGCCAGAAATTCTGCGTCAATTTTACAATAGGGTGTGTCTAGATACGCAGCTAGAAAAGGGATAAAACAGAAAGATAAGTGTTGTAAGAGTTGCATATAATCCCAGATGTTATAACATACATGAGACCCTAGAAAGTAAATGTATATATAAAAAAAAAACTTAAAATAATAAAAAAAACAGTGTTTGTTTTTTTATATGATATTCTGAAGCTCAAATGTAATGTAACACCATAAAGGAAAAATTTTTCACGGTAATCTTTTGCCACACTGAGTTGTGTTTTCAAACTATTACAATTCCGTGCTCTTGTGGCAAAGTTTACATTGGGGAAACAGGACGTTCAATTAAACTTCGAGTTTCTGAACATAAAAGGTGCATAAATTCGGGTTTATGGTCACAGTCATCACAAGCTGAACATCATCTAGACACCGGTCACCAAATTTGTCTAGATGAATCTTCCTTGATTTGTTAATCAAAAAATTTCTATGACAGAAAAATTAGAGAAGCAATCGAAATTATAAATCACCCAAACAACTTTAATAGAGATGCAGGTTATGATCTCTCAAACTTTTGGAAGTCCTTGTTCGTAAACACTCCTTCGCCTTCAACACAAAGCGCTTCCGCTTTCTCCGCAGCTCTCTCTTCCGAGCCCTCCGCCAGTTTCTCTTTAGCCCCTCCCACCGCTTTTTCTTCCTAGCTTACCATATAAGCCCCAGCAGCAAACAATTTGGTTCAGGTTGAACAAAAACTCCTAAAAAAAATTTAACACTCTATAAGTTGAGTGTTTTGTTGACTTCCAGATGCCATCTATTGACGATAAGCATTGAGTCAAAAAATGCTGCCACCCAATCTAATCCTCAGTATTTTGTAGAAAGTACATGGCTTGATGAACTGCATGCGGCCTGGCGTTGTCTTGTTGAAAAATGCCGTTTTATATGATGCCTTATTGAGTTTTAATGTATGGTACTGCAACAGGTTGTAGAAGATTAGTAATTAGCGTATTGTTGAGCTGTTAGACTACCCCTAATAAGCCCAAGAGAAGACTTACTTGCAAGACATACAGCGCTTTATATCATAATGACACGGATATTGGCTGTGTAGCGTTCTAAAGCTATTTTCTTTTTAACCGCAAAATTGTCGGACGCATTTACATCTATGATAAAATTCTATCAAAATTAGTGCTCATCACTGCAGCAAATGATGTTTCAAGTTTAATCTGGTTTAGCATCTTCAAATTGTTTGAGAACAATTTATTCACGCAGTTTTTTTCTTTATCTTTTTTTTGTTTTGTAGACAAATATTATTATCCCTTTTGTTTATTTCCAAAAAAATCTTCTAACTTGCACACTTGTTCAACACTTTTCTCAGTTTTTTTCTATCTTTTTTATTCGTAAACTATCCATACCTCATTCGGCATCCCCTCAGTGCCTGCCGATTTTGAACTTTTTGTTATTTTTTTGTTATTTTTTTAAATTCTTATTTACTGGTTTTTATTCCACTTTAGGTTTAGATTTAGATTTATTAACGGTAAAATAAAACTTTAAATTTACAAACATATTGTTACAATGTCGGGTGTGTCAAAAGTTCGGCAACAGATTATTTCCTTGGAAGAAAGTTTTCAAAAAAAAAGTTTTGTACAAAAGTTTCTTGATTACAAATTATAAATTCTTTGACAACTAACCTATTTCTCATTCTATGACATTTTTACAGGGAATGGGTGTGACTTTGTAATTTTTAACAGCAACCCCTATTTTTCTCGACAAATTTAGAGTTCTAGAAAAAAAATATCAATCATTGGTCTGTAACATTTTTTTATTCAAAACCTATTTTGTCAAAAATTCCGATCTTTTGTTAACGTTTCAATGTCTCAATGACAATCTAAACTTTTTCCGAAAATATATAAGTTTGAAACAAATGATGCTTTTCAAAAATTTTGTATATAAAATTTTGAAATTTCTAATTAATTCGTTTTAATTTAAAATTTTTTTTTGTATGTTGATGAAGCGATAAAAAGAAAAGACCCCAAGATTCGTCTCTCTTCGTATTTAGCGACCTCAAACTTTTCTTCTCTCAAATCCATTTTTGTCATTGCCTTGCTAGATGCTCAGGCTGCCCTCCTTCTCTTTCTTGACAATAATTAAATCGTTGATAAAAATTCAGAATTTATTTCTTAAAAGAGTTTTGGATGAAAAAATTTCTCAGACGAGATATTGATATTTTTTTCCTAAAAAGCTAAGTTTGCCGAGCAAAAAAAAAGAATGCTATTTAAAATTTTAAAGTTACCTTGCAAAGGGGTGAAGAGGTAAGAAATGATTTAATTACTAAAAATTTTGTAACTAAGCAATTTTTGTACCAAACTTTTATTTTGAAAACCATTTTTTGGGAAAATTTTGAAGCGTGGCCGGACTTTTGACGCACCCAGTATAGTTAAAATTGAAACAAAAATAATCAAAAAAATATATGCATTTTTTAAAAATACACTCTTTTTTTTTCAATTTATCTCATTTTTGTTTTTCTTGTATTTCTTTTGTAGCTCTTTAAAATGTTTCAGTTATTTACTCATTTCAATTTTAGTAGTTATTTTTTTTTGTTATTCAATTATTTCGAAATTCGGTTCAATGTTTTTACTTTTCTTGTTTCTTTTTTTTATTTCCTAGAATCTGTTTTTTGTATCCCACCATCTAATTTTTTCACTTTTTCACTTTCACAATTTTTTTACAAATTCTTGTTTTTTAATATTAAATAAATGGTTTTTTTGTTTTTTGTCTCACTTTGCTATTGATATCTATTCTGCTTTACTTGTCTTTTTATTTTTTATTTATACTACTAGCACTTATCTGAGTTTATTCTTTTGCCTATATATTTTTTTTAACTTTTGTCATGCTTTCGGATTCACTATTTTATAATCTGTTACTGTTTCTGCCTGCCTATGTCCACCTTCTTCTCTCTCCACTTTTTTTTAATTCTATTCCGTCAACTTCTTTTTAGCCACCAATATTTTGTTTTTTATAATATTTTATTTTTCGGTTGTTTCTTCTAGTACTCTATCTTCTTCAATTTAAATTAATTGTTTTACGTTTTTTGTATAAAATCTCTCACTTTCTTTTTTGTCTGTTTGTTCCTTATTTTGGTTTTTATTGGTACCTTTATTCGTATTTTTATTGGTTTAGTAACATCTATTCTTTCCCTTACTTTAAAAACTATCACCTTTTTTTTGCTACTTTTCTGATTTTCACTTTGTATATTTTTACCTTGTTCAATTATTAATTTTATTATTCTTTTTTCTTCGTTGTTTCTTCCTAAACTTGCACAGCTGTTTTAATAAATAGGACACATTATTTGCAAAATTTCTGTTTGATATTCTTCTCAGACTTTACTTGCGCTTTACTCCAGTAAACAGTATAGCAGTTTACTGGAAGAACAGTATAGCAGTTTACTGGAAGAATACTAAATAATTTATTTATTGTATACATAAAATTACTGTCACAACAATCACCTACCGAAAGCCTCTAAATGTGAAATTTTTCAACTCGAAACTTTACTTCTTTTAAGCTAATTTAGCATATTTAGTTTATTCTTAATGATTAAATTTACATATAGTTTTTTTTAACTACTACTACACGCTAAAACTTGTATCTAAAAAGCTGATTGCTTCTAAATTTATGCCATTCCGCGCTTAGCCTAGGAAAGTTCCAATGCTTATGTAGAAGTTTTGCATTCAACATAGTCTAAAGTATAAGAAAAGACGATAAGAAACACCGGCAATAAGAAAAGAACAAGCGTCCAAAGCATGAAAAAGATCAAATAACTATAAACACTAACGTATAGAAAAGTTTAAATAGGTTTAAGGAAGGCAACAAACAAAGTCCGATCATATACATTACAAAACACATAAAACAAACAAAAAAATTAATGATTTTAAAAATAGCATAATGTGAAATTCACAACAATGAAAAGGTATGAATGAAAAGACAAATCTAAATAAAACAAGAAAACAGGCATGAAAAAAACGCTAGTCAGTTATAAAATAATATAATAGGTATACAATGTACATACATATATATACCACCAGCACATTACAACTTTTTAAAAAATAAGAGACAAAAAAATTTAAAAAATACAAAAAAAATAAAACATAACCTACCAGATATTAAAGATAAGTAAGTACATTAATAGTGGATTATAATAGTAGAAGATATAGAAAAATCTGAAGGCACAACAAGCAAAAAAAAAAAGATTTTTCTATTACACCTGCATAAGAATCTAAAATTATCCAAAAACAAAACATTTTTTTAAAATCTTTGATTGTTAGAATAGGCGACCATCTAGTTCATATTCTATAACAATCTATGTTTCAAGTTTTTTGTTATTATTTTTACAGACGAATACAGTATGCCATTCCGAAGAAGTACACTACACGTAAAAGTAGCTGTTTCAGCAACAGATACAAACTTTGAAAAATTTAATTATAATATTCTAATTAATTTTTAATAAAAACAAATCATCTTTGACAACAACAGCAACTTACTTTAAAAAAATATTCCTGATAGTCCATAAATATGACGTACAAAAAAAATTAAATTATGCAGTCAAAGATAGAGTATAGTTTATTAATTTAGGCGTAATAGACCACTTTACGCTCGAATAATGACGACACAATTTTAAACCATTTTTGTAAAATATAGCTATTATGCACTATTATGCATTCATTAAATAATATACTATTTTAAGGTAATCTGCTTATCTAATTTTGTTTGTTGATATAGAAACCATGACCATTTTTATATGGTCATTGTTTTTAAGAAATTATAAGAATGGTTCATTTTTATATGGACCATTTTTATATTTTACATTATAACAAAAAAAAGAGTGTTTATTAGTTTTGAGTCTAAAAAATTTAGTGAGAGAAATAGGTGCTTTGTTAATTTTAGGCATTATTTTAGAATTAATGTTTTTCTAATATTATAATTTTTTTTTTAATTATCTTAGATTTTTTTAACTAAATAAAAAAGATAATTAATACCAAATTTCGACTACATTAAACCTGTAAAAAACGCTTACATACATTTATCAACCAGAACAAAACTGATAATTTTTAAAAAGCTAAGCCATTTTTTTACTATGATCGGCTTTCAAATAAACAAAAATTTAAATTAAATTTGCTTAAACCATTTAAATAATTAAGTAACTAATCGTAGAAAAATGTAAACAATCATATTTTATATTGAAAAAATCACAAAAAAATCCGCTTGAAGAAAAGAAAAATTACACTGTGGTTGATAATGTAATGGCGGTAATGAAAGTAATGCTTGAAAGATTACTAAAATGTTTTGTTGAATTCCTAAAGAATAACTATTTATTTTTAAAAGTTTGCGCGATTTCACAAGCGTGTGACATTTATCGCTTCTGATAACTCTGAAATAGAATATGTCTAGATATTTAGGTTTTTTTTCTTACTTACTGTTTTTATATTTTTAGACTATACTGATGTAATCTCCACAAAGTTATTATTTGATTTGTAAATAAATATTTTTTACTTTAATATATTATTATTTATTTTAAACCACGAAAAAAAAAGAAGTTTCAGTTTGACTCCTACATATTTTTTTATGTATAACTTTTCACAGAAAAGTTTGATTATGCTGTGCGTTCATCAATTATTTGCATCATCTTTTGCTATCAAATTTTGAACATATGCTCATGTTTGATTAGTTCATACGCAGACACAGGCCTGTCGTGTATTATTCGATGAGCTTTGACGTTTATACTATAAATGTATTAAGCTAGATTGCGCAGCAGAAGTTGATCTAAATAATTTATGAACGATCGTTTCTTTACAGTACCATAAAAATATGATAAAAAAATTTTACTCTAAATGTAAAAAAAAAGATCAATTGTTCAGCAGTTTAATTTTCAGCTGCGACTAATTCTGATAATAATCGACACACATACTTTGTAAAATTTTAAAGTTAAAGTAAATATTAAAAAAAATCATTAAATCAATTACAAAAATCGTCAATTATTACATTACACAAATTAAATTAGTATTCATTACTTAAAAAATAAACAATAAAGAATGTTAATTTAATTTGTGTAATGTAATAACGATTCTTGTAATTAATTTGATTGTAGATAACTAATGACCAAAACTTGTAAATAAAGTTAGAAAAAAACTTAACTGGCCGTAACTACTGACAAGCCAAAAATATATAATATTTTAGGTCCTACACAAATGTAAATATATATTCAAATATTTTTGAACC
The DNA here is from genome assembly GCA_947359425.1 of Lagria hirta. Taxonomy (NCBI): domain Eukaryota; kingdom Metazoa; phylum Arthropoda; class Insecta; order Coleoptera; family Tenebrionidae; genus Lagria; species Lagria hirta. The sequence goes on from OX375794.1 coordinate 14,133,820, forward strand.
CTGCGTTAAGTTAACAAACAAGCACGTATTAAGCACTTTTATAAAAAAATCTTAATGTTTATTTAAAAATGAGATGGTTAAACAAAAATTAACTTTTTTAATTGACAGCATTATTAAATTAATTATTATTGTTGAATAAAATTATCATAACGATTTCCAACCGTTTGAGCTATAAAAGGTTAATTTTAAACGCTTTTATTAATTTAGATTCTGATGCAAATATAATAAAAAAACATATTTATAATTTGTCAATGTCAGTGAGGTTTTTTTGAGTAATACATATTGAGACAACAAGTACAATGTTGTCAATTTTTAATTCACACAATTTTGTAAACTTGGTGAAAATAACAAAACATAATTAAATGGACTTGATAAGTGTACCACGTTTTCTAAATTCTCCAAAGCTCTGATATCGCATTTTGAATAACCTATCGTAATAGGAATTTTGATAAAAAATTTCTTACAATTAAAAGACAGTTTGCAACTAGCTTTTAAGTAGTAGTTGACTATAATTAAAGTACCGCCATTAAAATTAAGAATTGGGTTTAATTCGGGAACTATAAACCATAGATCATAATTACGCTCTCCGTGAGCTCCTACACCGCTATCAGTGAAAGTCAAAATTTGGCCTTTAACTTCTCTTGTACAGTTAGAAACATGTGGAGGTCCATAAATAATTTTTTGAACCACATCAATCTTAAGAAAATTAACATTTGATCGTGTTAAGTTTTGAACATTAACACGGAAATTCACTTTTTCGCCAAGAACGAAAGCGGTTGTTGGAAGCTCAACACTCATGGATATTTTTTCGTTGTTGAAGCAGCAGAATCCTGACTGCTTTTCCATGCACTGAACCATTTGTTGCTGAAAAAAAACTTTCAAAAATAAAAGCTATATTTAATTCTATCAGTGAAGACAATTCAGCAGTACACATTTTCTACTGATTTTTTAAAACGTTTTGCAATTCTATTTTATCACCTGTCAAAATCATAATATTTTTTGATAAATGCAATTTTTGATTAAAAGACATATTATAATAACATATAAAATTTGTTAGTATTTTTAACTTTAAATAAATAATGTGTAATCTAATATCTAGATTTGAAACTGATTATTGGTTGTAATCTAGATCTAATATCTAGATTACAACCAATAATCTTGCGCTGAGCTAATAGAATCCTAGATTTCTTAACTTAGCTTAACTCTAAAAATAAAATTTTTGTTCTAAATTGCTAAGCTGTTCCTGTAATATCCTACACGTTTTGGTATTATGTCATAGTCAACTTTCTAACTCCAAAACTTATACAAAAAAATCTGTACTACATTTAGAAAAAAAGAGAATTTTGCACCTTTATTCACCCATTGAGAGATTATATGTTTACCTACACCTAGAAAAAACCTAGAGGTATCAATAAAAATATTAAAATTTAGACATATTTTTAAATTTTAAAGACATCGTATATCATAAGTCAATAGACCATAACGAAAAATACTCAGTGGTAAATCAAAAAACAAGGTTGGAAAAGGCCTCTTTGCGTTATTTAGCCACAGCACACTTCTTATACTATAGAATAAAACAAAAATGAAGAAAAGAGCAGAACTGAACTGCAGATTTATTGAGTAACATTAATTTGATTAATTTTGTTTAATTTATATTGATTCATTATAAATATTATTATTAAAATTAAAATTAGTTAAATTTTAAAATACCTAGTTACACATGAGTTCCTCCTATATTAATTAATCAACAACATCTTTTTCTTTCTTTCGCGCATTCTATGTGTTATACACATCCGCGTCATAAAATGTTTAAAAACTTGGTCTGTAAATCTCTCTACTGATATTGAGCCTCAAACTACTTACAGGATAATCTGATGCACTTGTGTTGAAACTAATAGGTGAATGTACTAGGAGTGTCAAAGCGTAAGCCGGGTTCATCCAAAGTGGCACTTCAATCGTTGCTTTTAAATTATATTCCACAAATCCAAGATCACTTCGAAAAGATGATGGAAGTACAAGAGGTAAAATGAAAGAGAAAAGAAAAACCTGTATCCCGGTCTGCTCCATAGAAGAATCTGAAAAAAATATAAAAATTTAAGTAAAAATTAGTGTTTCTCACTCGGGAGTAAAGTAAAGCTTTCTTCTTTGGTTTATGATTTATAATGACGTTCTTGATTCCCGAGGGGATAATAACAATCCCCTAGCGAATAATAATAGGAAATAATAACAATTTTCTAGGAAATAATTATAATAATGAATAATAACCGTTGTTTATTTATTGTGTAAGGGGTATTTTTTTGACGCAATCTGCATAAGAATAATGGTGAAGGCGCCGGGATAATTAAATTCATATAATTAAATTACCTAGTTTTTATAATACAATAATTGTCAGATTGTTTCACCACATTCTTTTTCTGATTATGATTACAACTTAAATACTGCATAAATACAAGATTAACAGACTACATTATTATCAACGATCTACTACAACTCACCCCCTTTGTGGCCGCCGTTAAGAAACCGCCTCAAACGAATTGAACGGATTAGATCAACCATACATGAAACACATTCACACATAATGTACCTGTCAATAATACTTATCAAGGAACTCACCGGGGGCTTGTCTCCGCCAAGCAATTTTCCTCCATTCCAGCCTTGTGGAGGGCATCCTCTGCTACGGTCGCTTCGCTGTTTCTATCATATGGACCGGATTCCATGGACTTTGGCGGTTCCCTCTGCTTCTCCATTCTTCAACCTATTTATTATTTTTGATAGCAATGTGAGAAGTCAATAGAGGCCTTCTCACGAGTGCCTGCACCCAGGTAATTAAACCTAGATGGCCATTGGCTACAGTGTTTCCGGCGAGGAAAATAAAAACAGGATTAAAGGAATAATTGAGAGGTATAAGAACACTGCAACCTTCCATTGCCACAATAGAAAACCCACCTACAACTCTTTTCAGCAACAAGGTACCAGCCTTGACGGCAGCATCAAACCCGGCGTCAAAGATCTCTCCAATCTTTTTAAGAAATCTGAGAAGCTAGATCTCAACCGAAAAACAGGAATTATGTTAATCGGCGTCGAGAGCCAAATAATAAATAATAATAGTAGTAGTAAAGACCGGCTTAAGAACAGAACAAGTTCTCTGCAGTAGGTTTTCATTCTTAATCATTTCACATAAAGAGCAATAATAAACAATAACAACCGTGTCAATTCTGACACAAATAATCTGCATGATCTTTAATAAAACAAGTATGCCAGTAATGACATATATGTATCTGCATGCATCATAATAATCAATATAATGTAATAAGGTCTCACATGTGCTCTTTCCTAAGATTAGAGCAAGTCGTTTCAGTACTCAAACCTAGCTGCCATGAGCAAATCAGCCACATTCTTAGAAGAAGCTAGGATCTGTCACCTGGCTAGGTTACTACAACAGAAATGTTAAGACACCACATTCGTACTTAATTTTCACACAATAACAAATTATATTCGTTCGAGTATAAAGATAACTATCACCCTCGTTCTCTCGACTTGACTTGACTATGCACGAGTACCGCACTCCACACTTCTTCTAGTACTACCCGCTGACCGCTGTCTACTGCCCTTACGGCAATAGTATCATCCCTCAGCTAAGCGCTCTGCGCAATCTCCACTTAGCTATCCCTCCTTCATGCAATATTATATTAAAGCCGTTTTGACTTAAATAATTTTATTAATAAATGTATAAAAAGTAAACTCTCACAATTGATATTAAAATTTACATTTACATATCTGTAAATGAATAGTTTAATACAACAAATTGGTTTGCACTGGCTGCATTTCTGACTGAACTATCATTGACATCGCCCACGATGACGTTGCTTGTTAAAGGTAAGTATTTGATGGTAGAGGTCTCATTTCCATTGTCACTTAAAATCTGTCTTGCAGTGTTGAGTTTACTTTTAATTGAGCATTCTATGTAGGTTTTAAGAACACTGCTAGATAAGACTTTTATCCAGGACGTTAGTCGTTAAATCCGCACCGTTGTGTGCTAACAAAGCTGCCAAAGTTCTTCTCATATATTATATAGTGTAGCATCAGGAAGATTCAGATTTTTTCTGTAGGATGCAGAATTTTCTATTAGTTGCGTCGAGCATTTCCTATTAAAATGAAAAAAAACGTCCATGGTTTGTATGTGGTAATATGGTGGTCTAAGACTTGCATACTTTTAATACAATCCAAGTAAAATTCAGCGATGATTCAACAGTAGGATTTGTAATTTAAAAAGTTTGATCAATCTTTGTTTGAGTATCTTTTACGTTAACAATTAAAACTGTTCTTTCGTCTCAAATATCACTTACAGATAAATTTAGAAGCTCCTGACACCTCATAGCTCCAGCAACACCCATTATAATTCCAACCTGTTACTTTTATCACATAATTATAGATTGTAAATTTTCTAGAAGATAGTTTTCCTTGACCATCAAGTATATCTCATCTCCAGATTCCTTTAAGAATAGTATCACTTCCTCTCTGGTAAAAATTTTTAATTTCTTTGCTCTATAGCCTTCCAAATTTTGTTTTAAAAAAGCAAAAACCTAGTAATGTTTACATTATGCTAAATACAGGCATTTGATTTAATTTTTGAATAATAGAACCAGAGCGACGATGCGTTATGGGTTTTGAAGAAGCTTTTTTATACATTTTTTGACTTCTCCGGAAGGAAATTGGATGTCACATATTGAGCTCTTGCAGCAATAGCCAAAAATTTTTCTTTTATTTACACCGCTTTTTTCAATTTCACAGTTTTTAGTACGTATTTTAATGTAAATAAACTCACCAGCCTCCTTAACTCAGATCGTACCATACTCAGAAATCATGTTCTCTTATAATTTTCATTTCCGTCATTTACCAAAAAAATTTGGTATGCATCTTACGAATAAGCCTCCGTTAATTATTTGGCTGAAGAACGGTTTATTTCTTTGACACATAAATAACTATTATTTCTAAAGTTACTATTAGAATGTCAGACAATTAAACCTAAACTAACTATACACAACAATTATAGCTTTTTTTGTAAAAATGGGAATAGTTTTGTACAGCAGAAGACAGCTGTTTTGTCTTGTTATGTCAGTTTTTTTGCACAATAAACGATCATTCAATCTAAAAAATTTTTATAAATTGGTTTGCAATTAACAATATTGGAGACTATAAAACCTCTGCTTTAAAACCTCTTTAACGTTAACACGTTAAAGAGGTTTTAAAGTTTTAAAGAGGTTTAACAACAATCAAACATTTATAAAAAAACTGAGCTAGCTAACTCCTACTTTGGCTCGATGACACGTTTGCAGTTCAAAACTGAGCTAGCTAACTCCAGATGTCAAATTAATAATTGGCACTTTGACTCTATAACACGTTTGCAGTTCACGGTTAAGCTTTTGAGGCTAACTTTATTTTATCATTAACATTAAGAAAATGTGGGATATAACAGAAGGTCCATCTAGAGTTTGCAATGTAATATAGCTTTAATTCAAAGACAAACGCATTTTTATCAAAACGGTTGGTTTTATTAGAAAGAGTATACCTACAACAAGTACAAAACATCTCAAAAAAAATTAGTTCTAAGAGCTTGCGTCACAAATAAATTGCTTTAAACAGGTTACAGACTCAGGTTTTTAATATTTTCCATTTTATTATACATTATGAAATCGTTTACAAAAGTTAAAAATTAAAAAACTTACATCAGCAGACGCAAAGTGTCATACCAATATCATTTATTTTTAGCTACAACAAAATTCAAACATTTATTGATGAAGTTCATAGAATTTGCCTTATTTACTCGCCATTTACTAAAAATATTCTTTTTTCAACGACCCATTTTTGTGTTGTTTTTATTTTCTTCATACTCATCACTCAAAGAGTTCTCACTGGGAACTGTAAAGTAGTCGTTGCTAGTTTCAATATCTGATGATTTATGAAAATCGATACAAGAAAAAGCATTTTTTTTCTAAGAGACCATTCTGGTTCCACATTGTTTTTTATCGCATAGTCAAAAAACAATACGGATATAGAACAAGAGGATGTTTAAATAGGATCATCAAATTATTTATTAACAGGGAGAGTAAGTTGCGTATAGTTAACCCCAAACTTTAGGAATATCATAAATATTTGCAACGAAAATCCGGATCTTGCACGTAGACCAGCGCTAAGGAGTAAGCCAGATGTATACAATTTGGATTTTCTAAATTAATTTAGATTTTCTAATTCTATGTTAGTTAATTAGTTAGATAGTTAGTTAATGAGATTAGCGTGCTATTAAGTTAGTAGTTGTGATGAAGGGAAATTTACTATCACAATAGGAAATAATACTAGATGCAATAATAGACGTGATAAATATATATAAACATTAGTGATGATGATTTTTCCAACAGTTGTAACAATGATGCAATAGAAGACCTTTGTAATGGTAAAGTTACAAATTTAAGAAGAAAATAAAGTTCTAATCTCATAACTATGACAAAAGAACTTACGGAACTGTACAAACGATATTAGAAAATCCCAACTTTCATCATCATTTTTGAAGAAACTGACTCATAATTTACCGTCTTTGAGCAGATGGGCAAATTGCAGTAGAGAGCATTGAGGAACTGAAACTGTTTAAGTGTTTGTACCCACCGTGTTGTTTATTTCAAATACTGACCAAGATTACCTAGTGTCACTTTCACCCACACACAGTGTAACAATAATAGACTTAGAATGGTATTCTTGACCATAAGGAAATCGTCGTTCCAAACGGAATAATTTCATTATTTTATTCCATTCCGTATGATCAAAAATACCACCTTTATTCAAAAGTATGCCTTAAAAGATGACTAACTTATAGGATAAAAATAACATAATCATTTTTTTCTGACATTATTTAAATCTTTTTTTTTGGCTATTTGAGCACTTGATTATTTTCACTTATAGCCCCACAATATGTGATTGATTTGAAAAAATAAAACAAAAATAAAAAAAAATCATTTATGATTTCAATAATTTAGTTTTAAAAATCAATAATTCATTAACAATTTATTATAATTTGCTGGCATTTAGAGTACATTAAAAGTTTAATTAAAAAATTAAGCATCATTTAAGTTGACGCAATTCGTCTTTCGAGTTTTGACGTCCCATGCTGAATCTAGTGGGATCGACATAATGTAATGTATTTTTTTATTGTTTTAATTATTTAAATTTAATTTAAATAGTTTGTAAATTAGAACCTTTCTGAAATTGCACCCTAATTGAGTTGTGAGGTAAAAAACTTTATAAAAAGTACATTCAAGTCGGTAATTTACTTTTTTTTGAATAAATCATAAATACTACTTAATTTTCTTTTCAAAGACTTACCTGTCATTAGTAAAACTTGTTCTTGCCACAATAAAACGTTATCTTTTCTAAAATGTGTCTTTCCAACTTGCCAGCCTATATGCTCCTTACATTTTAAACGAATTTTTACACCTAAAATAAATCAAAATCTTTAAATAGAAAACAGTCGTAACACTTCTCAACTTTTTAACGTAGTAGATTCAGAAAAATTGCATTCTACTGTTCCTTTTACTTCTGATCCTGGACTATAATGTCCTCTGGCATTAGTAAGAATAATCTTGCAAGACATAACCGTTTAAAATTCGTTTTCTTTATAATATAACACTGATGATAGGAATTATATTTCACAAAATTGAAAAGTTATCAGATTCCTATTTTGCTTTTTTCCAATAAGTCGCACAAAAACTAATTTAATTAAAGATACATTGAGACAGACTTTTCAGACGATCAAGACACTTGTTTATCTTTGAAAAACAAAAAAAACACTCAAAAACACTGTTGTTTTTGCGCTACGGAGTACGCCACTGTGCAGTACACGCATTTGGGAAACTCTCGGTTTCACAATTACAATCCTCGCCTTTCTGGATTCTATAATTATTATGTAGTTCACATCTAAAAATAGATATTGATTCAATTTCATGGACACTTTTTTTGAGAAATGTTAGAGATTGCAAAGTTTTTGAAGTAGATATGACACCTCAAAACTCAATTATCATTATTATGTTCAACCCTCCCTCTCTTGGAGGCACAGCAATTTCCATGGATTTAGGTCTTTGACAAGTATAATGACAAGTGTGAATGGTATTATAAGAATTATAAACAGCAATATCTATAAAACACCCAATTTTGGTTTTTTTTGTAATTTTCATTTGTAATTACCAATTTACAAACAAATTTTTTAATTATAATAATTATAATATGGTTCAAAATTGTTCAATAAATTATATTTAGAAGCTAAATTTGGATGAACTATTTTTGCAATTGCGCCATCGTTTTTATAATGTCTATAAACTAGCGCTGATCAAAAGATAAAACATTCAGTCACTGGAAAAAATTGATCTCTTTCTTAATTCATAAAAATGACAGCTTTCTGTCTATCTAATCTAATTTAATTTAAAAATAAATCTAATTTTAATTCTCTAATTTATTTTGATTTTACTTTTTAGATTCAATAGTGTTAAACCTGTTTCTGTATTAACAATAAATTTTACTAATTTATTATCCGTTTTATAATTATGAAAATAGTTTTGCAACTTAGAGATTTGGTTATTTAACAATAGTGATATGTTCAAAATACATCTGTCTCTATTTTTCCTGCCAACCAAAAATCGTTAAAATGGAGAAGGTTTATCAAATTTAGTAAATTTTGTTTAGCAAATTTTTATGTAAATATTACCAATATCTGTTGAGATTTGATTACACCAAAGAAATAAGTTAATAGAACAGCAGTAGCATAAGAATCTATTGGTTGTATCAAACTTTTACTATTTAATAATTTTAAAAACATTTTGTTAATATTATTTTTTTTATTATCATAAAAATTTTGTGTATTTCGACCATAGCCTAGATATTTGTATAGTTCACCTTCATTTAAACTTTTAATAACTTTATTGTGGTAAGTTTCATAAGATAATATTTAATTTTTACTTTTATTTCTGCGTTGAAGTGTACAAGAGAAATCCTTGGGCCACTCCTTGACTATTTGTGGCCTCAATCTAGAAAATGCATGTTTTTCTCATGGTCAATTGTACGTAGCATGCTCACGTGTCGGCAAACCATCCGCTTTATTTGTTCTTGCGCCTGACCAAAAAACAAAGAATGTCGTTTACCACAAAGTGCTTGAATAAAAATCCTATTAATGAATTAATCCGAGTTTTATTTTTTTTTTCCCAATCTGCACAACATAGTTTTCAATCATTTTTTTCTGACATGAGTTTGAAGTACTTAATTATTATTTTTTATTTTTTTTTATTTTTATTCTCATTCTGTATGTATGTTTTCATCATCATTCATCATAATAAAATACTTTTTTGTTTCTATCTATATAAATATATTATTTTGTATCATTGTTTTACGTTCATCAAAGCCTAAATTAGTTCAGCTAAAAAGTAACACGACATTCATTGACTGTTAGGCGGTACGAAGTTCGCCGGGTCAGCTAGTTTAATATAAATTGATCTTATACAACTGTAAAGTTTTTCTTATTCAACAATAAGTAACAGAGTCATAAGCTTTTTTATAATTGATAAAAGCAGTGTAGATGTTACGTTTATTTAATCAAACTTGTTCTATCACTACTAAATCAATAATTAATTTTCGTTCCATCAATATAACCTCTTATGCAATATTTTTGAATAACTCTTCTCTTTAGAAGAGTTAACTTATCTGTGACTATCATCTCTATGATAGTCACAGAAAGAAAAGTACTAAAACTTTGACGATATTTTATTATTAACACTTTACTAGATTATAAATAAGAAACAAAATTATTAAAATAAAATTAAATCGACTTTAAAACCGCAAATAGCCACTAAAAAACCAAAATTAAATTAATACAATGATTATACGCTACCCTTTCATCTATTTGAAGTCGGTACCAGCCAAGTCTAATAGGTAGTAGATAGATAGTACCTATTATTGGACTACTTACTACATAATTATTGTGTATGGAATAAATAGGTAGATACTTGTACGAGTTTAATTTTCGCAAAAACAAGCACTCAAGAGTGAAGATTAAACTAATATAATTATTATAAGCGCTACCCAGTTATCTTTTTGAAGTCGGTGCCAGCCCAATATGGATTACCACTACCAAGTACTATTAGCATCGATATCTATTAGTTATTTAGCGCCGCTAGATCACTGTCTGATCTCGGAAGTATACCCTTATAACCAAAAAAAAATTTCATAGACTTACAATTAGCAAAAATATCGATAAACGTGCACAAAAAATAGCTATTTATTATATAAAGCAAATAAGTCACAAAATATTTAGCCACGAGACCTTGCTTGAGCATCCTGATTTTTCTTAAGAGCGTTTTAAAGACAAACTCAATTCGGCTCTTGCTATCCCCCGTGTTTTTCTACGTCAGCTGAGGGGCGGAGCTTAAATGTTTTATCTCAGTCATTTACTCGTCTTTTTCTCGTCACCCTGTCTACCTGAAGATAACCAACCCTTGGAAATGATATCATAAAAATACTTTCTGATATATCCATTGCGTAATGCTAAGGTTCAACAGTAAATATTACCATTCACTCAAATAAGAACTGCACGGGCAAACATAATTTTATTGCCGCAAAATAAAAAGCTTCTTCTTGTTCATTGCTGACTGAAACAAGTACTTAATACAAATTGGATATTGAAGTAGGTATTTTACGATACGTTTTATAAACAATAACCAATTTTTTTTGTAATAATAATGTGTTTATTGCAGTTAAAACAGTAAATTATTCAACATGCGCATGATGAAAACTATTACCCTCAAAGATAAAATTTGCAACACGAGCTGAAAGCGAGTGGTGTAATTATTTATCTGAGTTAAATATTATCCTTCATGTATTGAGCTCTAATATAAATCTACAACTATTAAATAATTTGTTTGAAAAAGCTGAGCAATTATAATATAGACAGAAAAGACATATTAAAATCATACAAAGTGATAATGATATGAAATATTGTGACTGAAGAAAAAAAATCATACAAAGTGATAATGATAAAAAAATATTGTGGGTGAAGGAAAAGAAGTATAATTATGTAATAAAAATTGATTAAAGTTTATTTTTAAAATAAAATGAAAAAATAAATAGTAAACTTAATTTTAAAAATAAATAATAATAGGTTTGCTTTATTATATATGTTGCCGCAGGTAACCTTCCATATGAGAAAGTAGAATAAGCACAAAAAGGAACAAATAAAAATAAAGTACAATAAAAAAATAAAAATAAATAATAATAATCTCAATAGTAAAAAATATTGATTGCTTTATAAAGTAATCATTTACAATTGGTTCTTCTTGAGGTCTTTCTGTTCCGCAAATCTCTGATAGGATGCTGGGAATATAATAACTCCGGCACAATATATTTATGGTAAAATTCTATCAGATGTGTTACATTTTTTCTTTCCAAAAAGTATCATCTTTATAAATCTGACAAAAGAACAACAAATTAATCACGGAAAACTGATTTAAACACAATTACTGCATTTTAAAACTCATACCTTTTCAATAGACATTCCTTCTGGAGTCCAAATAACAAAATAGCAAATTTCTGTCTTGGCTATATGTAGCTGCCCTTGTATTTGGTAAAAGTAGACGCCATTTGTTTTTAAGTTTATATTCTCTTCTCTGTCTATTGTATGATGTATCACTTTTTTTTAGAACCTTTTTTATACACTCATGCGGTGTAAAATTTCGCATCGAGAGCATTTAGTTTCAATTATGGCATCATTTCCAACTAGACCATCTGGAGATGCCCCGAAAAAGCCAAACATTTGGTCAACAAACAAGCCGCAAGTTGTAACCTCAAGAACAAGAAGTTGCTCAAACGCTTGTACAGCGACGCGTTCATGAGTTTTACCCCAATCAGTAGCAGTACTACCAGTAAATTTATTATATAAAACAGACTGCAGCACAAGAAGTGGAACCATTGCATTCTGCAAATTTTTCCAAATGAAGACGCCGTTAGCCTTTTATATCTTTCATCCTTTTACAATCGACTACTGCTTTGTTCAATAGTGTTTTTCTCTAGTTGTGCAATTTCAGATGTTGTTTTTTTTAACGATTTAATTAAATCGTCTTCAGCTGCCTCAAATGATTCTGGAAGCGGTTCTGATTTTTTTTTCTCCTCTGGCAATGCCGCTTCTATGTCGTATTCTCTATCAGATTCAGCGTAGCGTTTTCTTTTTTAGGGAAAAGACGTCGTCGCCCATTTTGGTTGACATATTGTTTTTCTTTATTTGTTATATAATTTCTTAGAAATTTGCGATCTCGTGATGAATTAAACGCGGATAATCATGAGATCCCACACTAAAACTGATACCAGCTGCATGGCACTTGAGCTGGTACGATTCTTTTGCCGAAAAATTAATTCTTTTCCTTCCACAAATTTTGCTACAACGGAATTATAACATTCTGCCGAATTGCTGTCCATATCTAATAATAGACTATCAGCATGCTGAACTAAGCGATTCAAAACTACTTCTAAATCTTGAAATAAGCCGGTGATGGTCATTTCTTCTACACAGTTTCTGTTGTTGCTTCTATTGCCCAAAAAATACACAATACCATTTGGTTTTGGAAAAAAAATATATCAGAATAAATAGATCAGAAGCTACCAGCTACCAAAATATTTTAAAATTCATACACAGTGATAAAACACAAAAGTGCTAGCTGACTTTTGTTTTACCAAAACGTGTTGAATCGCAATCGCAGCAGAATTCAACCTCTACTTTACGTTTACGCAGATATAATTCTACGGCACAATTGACAATTTTCAAAACGTACTCTAATTTGTTTTCGTTTTTCAACTACAAATGAAGAATATATGAACCTAAAAGATAAATAATTATTTAAAACCAAGAGGACCAGTGCCGCATATAAGTCAGAAAGACTCATACGATACTAAAAAGTACCTACTTGGAAGCGCGCGAGGTAAAATCAAAAAAAAGATATAAACAATAAAACATTTTTAAATTTTTATTAAGTAGTATTATTAACTATTGTATAAATAATCAAAAAAAAAATTTTTTTTATAATTTATTCTTTGTTTTTATTGTTTTATATTTTTCATTGATCAAAAGTTCCCAATTTTAAGATTTTTCAAACTTTTAAAATTCATATCTCCATAAATATCAACTTCTGTAGATCCACTAGTTACTCGATTGTAAAAGAAAGTCATAAACTTTACGATCGGTAGACGGTGTCGTTTCCGAAAATCCATTGGATGTTATGTTTTTGACCGCACGTCGACCACTCTGGGCCAGCCGACAAAATTAATGAAAATTCAGAAAAATTCGACTTTACAGAGGTTGTGTAGAATACATGCCATTTCCATATTTTTGTATATTTTTTAAAAATTAAAAAAGCCAATTGTTGAAAACACTTGAATACACCGCCGTAACTCGTTTATTTTGTATTTATCAAATTCTAAATGAATAAAATAATCATTTTAATTAAGGTCATAAATAAACTGCTTTTAAACCCATTTTAAAGTTTTTAACACAAAAAAAAAACGAGCTACGTCCATGAAGACATCTTTCATGAAGACAGTATTAAAATTTAGTTACATTTTGGTGACAATTGACGCAATGGGATGATTTCTACTAAACCTCTAAAACACTGGATTCATCACGGGTTCAAAACCCCCTTAAGTGACTTATATGCTGTTAAGACACGAATACAATACATAATTTTATCCAACACTTTTCCTCGTAAGAGTTCTTAAAAAATCATCAAAACCTAAAAATTTTATAAACATTAGTAGTAGTTTATGATTTAGTTTTCATGCTGTTGTTGACAATAAATCTATTGTTTAAGAAAAAATTTGAAAACAAACTATTTCGGTGCTTGTAACACTGTTGGAAATGAAAAGAAATCGAGTTTCCTACACAAGAAATACAGGGACGCTTATTACAAAGAATTGAGTAAGTTTCATAACTAAAAACAATGTTTGTGGGGTAAGCAAAGACTTGGTTGAGATACTTCTTCAACGCCAAAAAAAAGATTTGCGACCTCTTCAATATGGACGAAATACAGCATGTTAAGAGCGACATTAAAGCTTCACAAAAATACAGATATTTTACAATATGGCGAGTTAATCGCTTTTTTGAAGATCGAATCAAAAAATTACAAGTGCAAGAAATCAAAAGTTTTTGAAAGAAAACATATTCAACAGTTTCTAGCAGAAACACTCAGTAACAAATATTTAGGTCGATTGTGAATAAATGTTAACGTAAATCTCAACAAATGGTTTCATCTGAAATTCATATTTTTTTTAATTGTAATTTTATGTAAGTATTGTATTTTTTAATGTTCTATTTTCTGTAAACTGTTTAATTATATAAAAACAGTTTTATTATTGATTCATAAAACCACTCGTGTTTTATAGACCCCATAATTCAATCAAAAACGTCTTTTTTATAACGTCATAATAAAAAGGTGTTGGATAAAAATACATACAGACGAACATAGAACTTCTTTTTTTTAAAGTCGGTTAAAAATAGATTTGTATGTAAAATAAAAAATTTAATTATTAATGTTACTCAACTTTAATGTCAAAAAAAACTAAAATTAAAGTTTCTTATAGTATTCAAGAATCAAATTATTTTACGTTATTTTAAAAGACAAAAAATTAGATATTAGTAATTTTTCAGTTTAAGATAATATAAATTGATAATTTGGTTTGTTTATAAATAAAAAACAATTGCACAAGTATTTTAAAAATTTATTTTCTAAAAATATTTTAAAGAGCAAATAAATGTCTTATAAGTTGACCTATAAGATGGTTTATAAAAGCTGCCGATTAAAAACCCAATCGGGCACTTGGCTATTATAATTATACTATTGGCTATTATATAAAAAGTACCAAACGGCAATAAACAAATATATTAGCCACAATAAAAATATTTTTTTAATTCGTAATATATTAAAACTTGTCTTTGAATATTATATAATGTTCATTTGGTTTGTACCAAACAGCTATTAGTTTCATTATTTTTAGTTCAATAAATACAATACAATAAATAACAATTTTAAATATTATTCAATAAGTACATATATTTTTTTAAGATATAGGAAAAAACAATACATAAGTAAATGGTCTTGGTAAATTTACAATTTTACCAAAGTAATTCGTAGTTCTGACATCGCATCTAGAGTAACCTAATCTAATAGGAATTTTGATGTCAAACTTTTGAAAATTGAAAAAAAAATTGCAACTAGCTTTCAAATAATAATTCACCTCAATTAATGTACTGCCATTAAAATTAAGAATTTGGCTTAATTGCGGAATTGTAAACGATAAATCATAACTGCGCTCTCCGTGAGCTCCCACACCACTGTTTGTAAAAGCGAGAAGTTTGCTTTTAGCTTCTCTTGTCTTGCTAGAGACACGTGGAGGTCCATAAGTAATCGTCTGAATCAAAGCAATTTTAAGAAAATTGACATTCGATGATGTTAAATTTTGTACATTAACGCGAAAATTCACGGTTTCGCCAAGAACAAATGCGGTTGTTGGAAGTTCAATGTCCATTGCTAAGTTTCCACTGCTAAAACACCAGAATCCTAAAGTTTTTTCCATACATTGAACCGTTTGTCCCTGAAAAAAACCAGTTAAATATAAAATTTATTCAGACCAATCAATTTAAAATCAAAAAATAACTCTTCTTTGAAAACTGAAACTTTAAGCTTCAGAGATAGAAGTATAAAATTGCAGTCAGTTTCGTGTTTCTTGTATTATCATGTTGACATTTCAGACGCAAAAAATAATTTCTAAGTGCTAGAAAGCCTTTTTAACTTGTACGTACGGTAGCGACAATTTATGACGATTTGTAGGTTACGTATTTCACAGGTAAATAACGTCAAATTTTATAATCAATTTTAAGAGAAGCGCCAATATCTTCAAATCCTGTAGAATATAGACCACGCTTAATAAAAAAAAAGTAAAAATGTAATTCAATGACTTAAAAGACTACATAATGTTTCATTAATAAACAAATTTATAGATAAATAAGATCATTGAAAAAATAAATAAAAAAATAATTGTGAACAGCATAATGTCTAGTTACATAGACCAGTGCTGAAGCCTTTGAAAATGGTAAAAAGTGAGAAAATATAGTAGAATAAAACCCATTGAAAAAAGAAAATATAACAAAAATTGAATAAAAAATAATTTACGGGCGATTTGAGGTACGGAAATGAAAGAGGGTACTACAAATCCTATGGATAAAAGTTAAACAGGGAAAGTAGTAGGTAATAAAAAGATCTACAATTTTTGTATTTACACTTTATTACATTGGTTCAGAATTTATGTGAAAAGTTTAAATAATCATGTTTTTGGTTTTTTGATTTTCATCTTTTACAATAAATTTTTCTATTTTACGAAATTTGGTTGAAACTTACCTTTTTGGTAATTCACACAGTCTTATCACTTGCCAAAAAGTTTGTTTAATAAATCTGGAGAGCTCCTTCGACCACTAAGTGGTCATCATCATGAGATGAAGAAAACTTTTTTATGTTCTAAACATGCCGTAATTTATTTGGTTTTAAATATTTATTTATTTACTTTATTTTGAATTATTATCGAAAAGTACCTTAATTTTCAATCGAAAACTCTTGCGTCAAAATATCTGATTTAAAAAAAAAATTGAAAAGACGTTTGTTCATTAAAATCTTCATTTTCTAATAAAGAAAAAACAATATACATTACTATAGTAAATTTCTTCAAAAGATGCAAAAAAATTAACGCTTTAATTACTCAATAAACGCCAAATTAAACAAAATAAACAAATATTAAAATATATACTATTATAATTAACAACGAAATAAGTTATTATAGTTAACATTTTATACGATATTTACAATATTGTGAGAAAACTGTAAGACTCTTTTTTAAATTATAAACGTAGATGCCTATTTATTGCTATTTTGAAATAATTTATATACCAGAAAGACCTACAGAAAATTTTAGACCATCAAAACTTATTTCATAGAAAGGTGGAAAGGGCTATGAGGATCTAGGACTTACTATAAGTGCAAGAGCTAGTAAACTAACTTCTTCAGGTAGTTTATAGCGGTTATGTTTAACATTGCAGCTGTCGCGCAAGCTATCGTCCTTATTCGTCCGTGCGACCAATTGTCAGCTTGTTTAATTTTTGGTGAGGTACCGAATAATACGGTGATAAACCATTATCAATTACTTCAAAAAGTTAATAGTTTTGTATAGGGAATTGGGCTAGTAAAATTTTTACTAGCTCTTGTTTGGTTGGTCGCACTATATCTGTTATTTCGTAGCAGCAGCACAAAACACACAAATTGTCATGGTTCTGAAAAATGTTCCATTGTAGAATTAAAAACCTACGAGGAGATTAATAATTCACATGAAATTGTGGATGAAGAACTAATGCAGACTGAAAATAATATTGGAGACAAAGACGGCAATGGTCTTATGCCGGTATTCATAGTCGTAGCTCAAGATCAACCTTGAATTCAAGCTTGAGACGCCGTCTCAAGCAAGGACTCGGGCAATGCTCGGGAAATCAAGCAAGGACTTCGACAATGCTCGGGAAAACGTGCGTCTTGCAGAAGTCACCAAAGTAGTCATTTTTGTGTTGTTAGGTTTAAAATTTAACACTTTGACGCATGACAGTCATTCTCCGTGTTTATATAAAGTGACAGGTCAAGGAATAACTCGATGCCGGAGGGATTATATCGAAAGTGTTTTGTGTTGTTGTTGCAAAAAAAAAGAATGACGACGGGTGAGTACATGTCTACTGACAGAATACGTGTATGGTAACTTCATAAAATGTGCATTATAGACGAAAAAGCTGCGCATACACAAAAAGCAAAACCCTTGCTGTAGTCTCGCATGGACAACTCCAATAATGTAGAAAGTAATATGACAGATGCCGCAATAGTGACCAATCTGGACCATTAATACATTCTCCTCAAAACACGAAAGCTGCAAAAGTGAGACCCAAATAGAAGCTAGCTCACACTGCGCGCTTTTGAGAAGGACAATGTAAGTGCAACATTAATATAAATCTAACCAGACCTTTATCCACTTTTATTGCAGGAAATGTGATGCAGAAAAGTTATCAGAGTAGTGAGTAGTAGGAGCTATTCAAGAAGTGTGTAAAGATGAAAGTTTTCGGCTGCCGCTTTGTCTACTATGTACTTATGTTTACCAGTAGAAGGTGTTACAAAATAAAAATACTACCCAATTAATAAATATCTGTGACTTTTATTATGATTCAATGCTTTTATTTTTTATTCAATGCTTTCATTTTTTATTCAATGCTTTCATTTTTGCACAAAATGTGGGCCCTTTAATTTTGTGTAAGTAATGATTGTCTTTCCACTAATTTGCAAGCAATCCTACATTCACTACATTGTCTTTTGTGAAGCTGTAGCGACGCTTAAATTCAAAGTTGGAAAAAAATTCCAATGGGTTCGCAATGTTCCAATGTCAATGTTCGTTGTTATGAAATGCAACACATAATACTCTTTAGTATTTTCCAACGTCAAACGATGCCATAACCGGCGGAGTCGGACTTGAGACAAGTCGAGGCCTTGCTTAAGTCTGAGTTGAGACGGACCCAGTGCGCTTGCTCATCATGCAAAAATCGCCCTTATTCACAAGGTAATTTGATTTTTAAATCTTGAGATTTGTCTATGAATACCGTCCGGTCTTGAGCTCGACCTCAACCTCAAGATATGAATATCAGATTTCACGAGCATTGCCAAAGTCCTTGCTTGAGACGGAATCAGCAATAAATCTATTTCAAAACGCATGCAAACGCTTTTCCGAGCATTGCCGGAGTCCTTGCTTGAGTCTAAGCTTAAGCTTGATCTTGAGACACGACTATGAATACCGGCATTAATAATTTCAAAAATCTTTTAGAATCGGAAAGGTGTGTCAAGTCTAACGATAAAGAAATGCCATTAAAGAAACAAAAATTAACGCATAAGTGATTAGAATTCAAAATAAATAAGATTTATCTTTGAAGATTTATAAATACCAAGATTTCAATACTATCTCTCATATTTAGAATAACTATTTCCGCATAGTTTTGCATTTTTTATGTTTTATTAATTTTTAATAAATAATTTAATAATGATTAAAAAGAAATCTCAAATTTAAGTTTTTTTTTGTTTTTATGCATTTTCTGAAAAAAGTTACCATAGCAGTGTATATTTTTTTTCACATGATCAGAAAGACGATATTTCAAAAACAAAAAACTCACCAACTTTTCTAAAACATCAGATATTGTAACGCGAAAATTTTAGTTGGAAATAATCATTGATTTTTACCAAGTTTTGTAAAAAAAAAACAAAAATTTAGCCTTAGAAACCTACCCTCTTCTACTTTCCGGCCGTAATTAATTTTTCTTTTATTTTTGTTATATTTTCTTTCTTTTCCAATGAGTTTCATTTCAGTATTTTTTTTTATTTCAAAAATATTATCGACCCTGGTCTAATATTGGCGCAGCTGTTTTTGCAACGCCTCTTTGATTAGTCCTCAAGATCATATCATACTACTTACTGGATAATCTGCTGCACATGTGTTGAATCTAATTGGTGAATGTATTAAAAGTGTTAAAGAATCGGTGGGATCGACCCAGAGTGGTACATCAATCGTAGCTTTTAAAGTATATTCCACATAGCCCAAATCACTTCGGAAAGATGTTGGAAGTTCATAAGGTAAAATGAAAGAGAAAGGAAAAACTTGTACCCCCGTATGCTCCATCGGAGGATCTAAAATACAAAAAATATTATATACCTTTTTTTGACTTAAAATTCTTAATTGGTCACCAAAATTAAACACTAAAAGACTATGTGCCCCTCAAAAAATCAAAAAAACATTTTTAAAGTATATCAAAAATATCATTGAGATAATACTTTTGCCTTTCTTATCGATATTAAGAACTAGCGGCTAGTACCGGCTTTACACGAAAGCCACACCGATGGTTTTTTTTAAATCCGCATTTTTAATTTTGTAACATGTTTTAAATGGAATGTCCGATTTCAATAATTCAGAAAGTAATCGACAAGTATGAAACAGTCTTAAATACAAAACAATTTTATTTATTTAGAAAAGAATTAACATAAATTAATCTTATTTTGATCGGCATTTTTTCAACTTTTAAAATAAATTTTTGGTAGATATTGATATATTCTATAATATTGTAGAAAATTGTTTTGTGCTATCACCAATACTTTTCGCAGTGCATGCGATAAAAGACATTTTATAGCTAATTTTTCACCTTGTATCGCATGTAACCAACCAATGACTAGAGATGATTCCAAAATAAAAATTATTTCAAATAAACCCTACAAATATTGTTCTTCCAAAGACTTACCCGAAACTAGTAAAGTTTGTTCTTTCCGCAATATAACATTATCTTTGTCGAAACTTGATTTTCCAGATGGCCAACCTATATGTTCTCTGCATTTTAAACGAATTTTTACACCTACAAAAATTCAAAAACTTTAAATAAAAAAACAGACACAATTCTTTTTTTTATACTTCTTAATGTAGTAGATTCAGTAAAATTGCATTCTACTGTTCCGGTCACTTCAGATCCTGGAGTATAATATCCTCCGACATTATTGAGAATGATCTTGCAAGACATACCCTCAACGTTTGAAATATATTTACTCTGAAATAATAAACAAATTAGAAGATAAATATTTTATAAACAGATCTAACAATTATAAGAAACCAATTTTGTAGCTTATCGGTAGCACTATAAACAAAGACGTTACGTCTTTTCAAACAATCGTTGCATTCTTAAAAGCGATCCAACACTATTGCTTTTGCTCAACGAAGTACGTCACAGTACATGTGGCTTCATTCATAAATTTGCCATCATTTTGACATTCTTACTAGTTTCCATGATACCTATTGAAGATTACAGATCACAACTAGAATATTGCACAGCTACCTTGATAATCTGTTGTGCTGTGCTCCTTACATTTACAAATACGAACTCCCAGACAAAAACTAGAATCTTTAAGAAAAAGTATACCTAGATGAGTATTGAAATCACGTCGCTCATACAACCCGCTCATACTGCTCAAAAAGTACTATTTTCAGCCACCGACCCTAATGCCGGTATTCATAGTCGTAGCTCAAGATCAATCTTAAGCTTCGACTCAAACAAGGACTCCGGCAATGCTCGGGAAAGCGTTAGCATGCGTTTTTAAATAGATTTATTGCTGATTCCATCGCAAGCAAGGACTTCGGCAATGCTCGTAAAATCTGATATTCATATCTTGAGCCTGAGGTTGAGCTCAAGACCGGACGGTATTCATAGACAAATCTCAAAATTTAAATATCAAATTACGGTGTGAATAAGAGCGATTTTGGCTTGTTGAGCAAGCGCACTGGGTCCATCTCAATTCAGACTCAAGCAAGGCCTCGACTTGTCTCAAGTCCGACTCAGCCGCCATTCGCCGGTTATGGCATCGTTGACGTTGGAAAATACTGAAGAGTATTATGTGTTGCATTTCATAACAACGAACATTGACATGTTGGACGAGATATGCGCGGGAAGCTGCGAACCCATTGGAATTTTTTTCCAACTTTGAATTTAAGCGTCGCTACAGCATCACAAAAGACAATGTAGTGAATGTAGAATTGCTTGCAAATTAGTGGAAAGACAATTATTACTTACACAAAATTAAAAGGCCCACATTTTGTGCAAAAATGAAAGCATTGAATAATAATAAAAACCACAGATATTTATTAATTGGGTAGTATTTTTATTTTGTAACATATTCTACTGGTAAACATAAGTACAAAACAAGTAAAATTTTTATTAGTTTACATTATAAGTGTAAGGTATTGTTTGCAGAAGCATAGTAGACAAAACGGTAGCCGGAAACTTTCATCTTTACACACTTCTTGAATAGCTCCTACTACTCACTACTCTGATAACTTTTCTGCATCACATTTCCTGCAATAAAAGTGGATAAAAGTCTGGTTTGGATTTATATTAATGTTGCACTTACATTGTCCTGCTCAAAAGCGCGCAGTGTGAGCTAGCTTCTATTTGGGTCTCACTTTTGCAGCTTCCGTGTTTTGAGGAGAATGTAATAATGATCCAGATCGTTCGCTTTTCTTGCGGCATCCGTCGTATTGTTTTCTACACTATTGGGGTTGTCCATGCGAGACTACAGCAAAGGTTTTGCCTTTTGTGTATACGCAGCTTTTTCGTCTATAATGCACATTTTATGAAGTTACCATACACGTATTCTGTCAGTAGACATGTACTCACCCGTCGTCATTCTTTTTTTTTTGCAAAAACAACACAAAACACTTTCGATATAATCCCTGCGGCATCGAGTTATTCCTTGACCTGTCACTTTATATTAACACGGAGAATGACTGTCATGCGTCAAAATTTTAAATTTTAAACCTAACAACACAAAAATGACTTCTTTGGTGACTTCCGCAAGACGCACGTTTTCTCGAGCATTGTCGAAATCCTTACTGATTTCCCGAGCATTGCCGGAGTCCTTGCTTGAGACGGCGACTATGAATACCGGCATAAGAAACGTATGCTTAATCCCAGTGCAAACAATTTTTTTTTCTACCAGATGTATGAAATGTAAAAACTGTTACATACTCCGTACTGTGTCAAATATATGTATAAACATCTGCTATGCTTTTTTCTGCAACGAAAACAATTCCAATCGACCGAAAGCTTTTTGTACCTAGTCATACGCATCTTGAGTCTACGCAAAAACAAAAAACATAAAAAAGTGATCCGACAATAACAAAATTGTATTAAGATAAGGAATTAAAAAAATATATTGTTGATAGAATAAAGCAGAAACTTTTTTAATCAAAAGAAAAATCGCCATGCACAAAATTCTAGACTTTAAATCAAGTCTAAATGGTTACTACTCATTAACAACAACAAATTTGAAAACAGCAGAGAAAAAAGTACTTCATAACTTCGAAAAATTGTCTAAAACTGACGTATAACTATAACTTTCTTAATTAACCTTCTAAAAAAAATATATATCAATATTGCATATAACTGCGCAAAAGCTTCACAGAAATTCAAAAACTGACAACCAAATCCCACAATAAACTGATATTAACTTGTAGTAACACTAAACGATGCTCCGAGTATTATTGTAAAACTTTAAAATTGTTACAAAAAATTATATTATAATCTAAAATAAGCCAACAAACCAAAAAAAAACTTAAGCCAATCATTAACAGAGACGACAGGCATTGTAAAATTTTAAGATCTAAGAAAAAACTCAACTTTCGGCCTCTCTAGATTCTAAAAAAAATAGAGTTCAAGCAGGTAACTAAAAAAATTGAACTAAATGCAAAAAATAAAAAAATTAAAAATAGAATTGATTCAAGCCATTATATCATAATGCTTCTATAATAATTTTATAGTAATTAATAAATATTTTTATTTAAAGTAAAATGCAGAACAAAGGCAAAAAATATGTTAAACAATTGAATGACTCTGACAGAGAGCATTTGACATTTTAAATTAGAAAGGGAAAAATTGGTCTTTAGCATCCCTAGAAAATTTTAGTACATCAGTAAGTAAACGGAGAGCAAAGATGACAATTAGTAGAAGTGTCATTAATATAAATTGTTGAACAGTAAGTTGTTTATAAATAGAGAAAAATAAGCAACTTGTTGTTATTAATAATGTGTTGTTTTGTCACATAATTAGAGAAAGAGTATGAATTCAGTGCCGACTCCTGAATTTGGAGAAATAATGGGTAAAATATTATGGATGAGTGGGAAACACTCAGTGACACAAATATGTATTGAATGTGTTGATATAAAATATCCATGGCAGAAACTATAGTTTGATACCTAAAGTACGGTCTGTGTGGCGTTGCATCTCAGACTGATTTGGTTGTACTTTCTTGACATCTGTAGGCATTTACAGATGGCAATGCTGGCTCTTTATTTCCACTTCAAAAAGTGGCGAAAAGTTAGAGAGGTAGGCTAGAGCCCGTTAACCGCTATGGTTATGTTTCTGTCAATAGTTGTAGAACATCGACATCCTAACACATTTATTATAGAGAAGAAGTTTACTGTTATTTAACTCATATTACTTGTTAGAATTAAGCAAAACAAATTAAAAAAAGTACATCTTACAATAAGTTAAAAACTTTTTTTTTATGTCTTGAATTGGAAATCTCTACATTTTTATCATTAACAGTGATAAGCCTCTTTTTGGATTCAATTAAAAGTAAAGATTAAATCAAAATTTCAGGTTGAAACTAAATGCAATAATTTGGTTTTTGGATAAAATAAACTCAAAAATTTTAAATCACACCACCCAGCGTGTAGAGATGACAACAATTGTTCGATAACCGTTGTTTATTTTGCTAATTGGTAAAAAAAATATAGTTGAATTAAATAACATTATTTAGTCAATTAATAAAATAAAGAACTACTCTCTGAATTTAAACAAAATAGAATCCAAGCAGTTAACAAAAAAAATAAAACAAAAAACTAAACGCAAAAAAAAAATTTTAATAACAATAAAGCTGCTTCCAACGTATTGAGCTATTATAATAATGTTTTATTTTTAATTTAAAAATTGTTCATTTTTATTATTAACACTTATACTGATAAGTTTTTTTTTCGGTTTCTATTAAATAATAGTTATTTACGTAAAAGTCAAGAAAATTTCACATTTCTGAAGAGGAGCTAAATTGAAATACGAGGCACTTTGTGCCGAGTATTTTAAAGCAAGTAAGAGATTTTACTGACGTGTTTTGTATTAAATTTTTCCGGAAATCGTAAAAAAAGACGAAATTTACAAATTTTAGAATTTTTTTTACAAATTCCACAAAAATCAAGTTTGTCAATTTCGTTGGCAACTATAGTTACTAGAGTATCTTTTTTATTTTGCGTCTTGTAAAGTTTTTACAGTACTAGTCCGGAAAACTCAATTTTCCTGCGCGTAAATAAGAAGGAAAATGTTGTTTCTAAAACGATTTCTGGAAAAATAATATTATTTAGTTATTTAGTCAATTAATAAAATAAAGCACTAAGTTTTCCCGGTCAGGTGAGGTCAGGTCAAGAAATTTTAAGATCTAAGAAAATACTTGACTTTCAACTTTTCTAGATTCTAAAAGAACGGAATTCAAGCAGTTAACCCAAAAAAAAAAAACAAAAACTAAACGCGAAAAGCCAAATATTTTTTTAAATTTCTTTAATTAAAAAATTGTTTATTTTTATTATTAACAGTGATACTGATAAGCCTTTTTTGGTTTATATTAAAAGTAAAGATTCAAATCAAAATTTTAGGTTGAAATTAACTGCCATATTTTTCATTTTACTTGAGATATAATGAGCCCAAAAATGTTTAAAAGACATCAACCAGCGTATGGAGATGTCAATACTTGCCGATAACCGGCGTTTATTTTACTAAAATGTAAAAAATTACAGTCAAATAAAATAAATTGAGTCAATTAATAAGATCAAGTAGGTATTAAATTTTTTCTAAAAAGTTTTTTAATTATGTTAGATCCAAAACATGTTTCTCAAAAAAAAAGCAAGTCTCGTATTACTTATTTGTTAATGTTTGAGCAAACATTTTTATTATTCTTTGAAATTATTTTCAAGTTTGCCGCTATCTTAGACCTGCAAAATGGAGACTTTTATCCGTTATTTTTAGTCTGTTGGCTCAGCTTGAAGCGTATTCTCTTCAATTCTCCATATCTCTGAGGAGATAATATGTAAGATAATATTGTTGATGCTTTAAAAAAGTTAAAAAACATTCGGTGGCATTTAGCATACATGTATGTGTATTGAATACGTTAATGTCCTATAAAATATCCATGGCAAAAACTATAGTTTATTACCTGAAGAGGGATTTATTCAAAGTCATTCAAGCAAATGCGTATGCGCAAACAAATTATTTGCATGGGATATTATATGCAATAACAAAAATAAAACAACATTTTTCACAGACCAGCATCGGTTTTGAATGCAAAGATTTGATTTTTTCAATAAAAATCCAATTATTAGAGTTAGACGTCATCGAACGTAAAACTTCACTTTCGGTCAAAAAATAATTTAATTATTTCTTGAATAATATAAAAAATAATTTCATGAGAAATAAATTATATTTAAGTAAAAAGAGTGAATCGTTTTTGTGAGCCAAATAGGTAATTTTGACACAAATGACGCCACAAAAACAATGTCATTTGTCGAAAAAGAATAATAAACAACATAGATAAGAAACAATTTTTGACAAACTTGTAAACAACTTTCGACACTCACCTATTCCGTCCTTTCACCTTCGAATAATTGCTTTTTTTTTAAATCGTTATAATGATTAGTAGACTACTAGACTAGACTTGGTGTCGCCAGAGCAGATGCCTCAGAAGTCTACTACCACACTGTTGTCCGTTATCGGCACTCGACGTCAGTCCGTCGGTGTCGGGTGCTCCGAGTTCGTTGGCTTTTTGACGGAAAAATATCTAATAAGATCGTGGAATCTCCAAAATAAATTTTTTTTGAATAAATAATTGAGAAGATATTGGAAATAAGACATAAGAAGCTTAATCGTAGAATTAGTCTCATAATAAAAATTAAGAATGCTTTTACTTTAATTGACACGATACATGACACAATTACATGATATTTAACTAATTTTTGCAATCTGAATTGTAAACAAATTCATAATTATTAATATCAGTAAAATAATCGCAATTTACAATCGAGGTATTTCACGCCACTGGTAAACAGATTTTTGCAAACGTCAATTTTGAAGCAACGGTTTGCTGTTGTTAACCTTGAAAACATCTTTTCGATTTTCGATAATTTTCCAAAACAACAATAACTACAGAATAATGTTGAACAAGCAAATTGCGTGAACGCAGCAAAAGCAGTGATCAATCAACAACAATCCAGGGTCTAAAAAATTTTATTACAACATTTTTAATTAGTTCTTCTTTAGTAAACTAACAATTTTTTGTAGCACGAATATTAACATTGCAACTGCAATAATTGTTAAAATATAAATATGAAACTTTTTTTCTTTCTTGAACCTATTTTTCAAAGGCTTTAAAATAAATTCTTGTTGAAAAAAAATGTTAATTTTCGCTTTGTTGTTAACAATTTATTACTTAAGTTAAAAATTATAAAACTTTTTTAAACATTTTTAATTATCTTATAAAGAACGCATTTGTTTATAACAATTGTTTTTTTCAATGTTTAATGTAGCTTTATAATATTTTATTGTTAATAACAAAGCGGAAATTAACAATTTTTTAACGAGAATCTATTCTAAAACCTTTAAAAAACAGCTTCACGTAAGAATAGTATATTGTAAACCTAGGGGGCAAAGTGGTATTTTTATATATTATATTTGAGAAGTGGCCAGGCTCGCCTGTCCATATCTCCTCTCGGCCTGGAGAATCACTTTGCGGCCGTGGTTTACACATTATTTTTTATCCTACACAAATTCCCTTATAATCGAGCATTATCTTAAAATTGGTTTGAGCTTATTACCGCCAAAAGCCAATTCAAAATGTCAAACCTTGACAGATGTCAAAAATTCATGGATTACTTTACTGTCGCGATTTACACAATTTATCTTGCACAAAAGTAGTTTTTTAAAATAAGATTGACGTTCATAAACAGTAAATGTGTTTTAAAATTGTAACACCCCTCGTAAATAGTGAGACGTTTAGAGTGTCCTTGGTGTGTGACGACTGTTCAACCGTCTATATAGATTTAATTTTTCTTGTAACAGCAACGCCTGGCGGAGGAAATCAGATTTTTTTTTCTCGGCTAGCCGAGAAAGTACATCATTTCTCAGCTAGCCTAGAAATAATGTACTTTCTCGGCTGTCGAGAGGCGAGAAAATTTCATTTTGAGTTGGTGTAGGATAAAAAGAAATTTTCAGGTTTATAGTTTAACAATTATCGCACTTGCAATGTTATTGTTTGTACTACAAAAAATTGTTAATTAACTAATAGATAAATTTATTGATCTATCCAGAAAGCGCCAGAATTTTTCACATTTTATAAGTTAAAATAATATTAATTATTCATTAAAGTGCCGAAGCAGGCATGGCTTGCGCAAGCCGGCGCACCCGTTTTCGGGCTGATTTTCGACCCCCTGGGAAAATTATAAATATTGCTTCCATAGTTTCGAAGAGTAAATTTTTTTTTAATAAATTTCTCCCTCTTTTTGAATCTTTTTTCAAATTTAGATAATCCCAAATAGTTTTTAAAATATTTGCAAAAAAACAAACTTTCTTTTTGCACATATTTGTTCATGACTTTACTAATTTTTGCGTGCGGCTCTTGTAGAGCTCTTGTAGATGTTTTTTGAAAAAAAACATCTACAAGAGCTCTACAAAACAATGTTTTTTCAAAAAACATCTACATACCATGCTAAATCGAATGATAATTTTGGAAGAACTCTAAAAAGCTTTGACCTTTAAAGCACTGGTTGACTAGATTATATTTAGAATTTTGAACAAAATATTTATATAAAAACAATTCTTTGCTTATTTTTTCCATTTTTTTTATTCTCCTTTTTTTTGGCGCGTAAACGGTAAGACGAGACATTTTAATGCCGAAATGCTATGTTGCGCCTAATATAATTTTTTTCAATTATTGTGATTGTAAAATTGATGATGTCTCATTTATGTGTAAATAATTTAAATGTTGTCACATATTTTAAATTGTAAGCTGATGAAGCCTTAATTTAAGAGAAAAACATCCAAATAAAAAAAATAATCAATTATATTTGACATTATTTTCAAAAACCAAAAAAATCTTTACAATTAATTTTATCCAAAATACATAAGCCACAACAAAAAAGTTTTGTTTCATTGAACATTGTGTAAATACAATGCGATCGATCATTCAATTTCATAATAATTGTTTAAAATAATGTTAAAATATTTTTTCCACAATCACCGTATAATTGGAGTTTTATCCTTTATCTACTAGTGGAATAATAAAATTTCTTTATTCAACTAGTAGAATAATGAAAAATACAATCTTAATAATTATTTATTACTAATATTAACATTATCTGTTTGAAGTTGTTAATAGCTAGTTCTAAACCAGTTAGTCATAATTTTTTTTTGAACAATCGGTGCGACATGTATTACATTGTTAATATGTAATAAATATATTTTAACAATACAGAAAAAAATGTATTTTTCGATCATGTAAAATTTTACTCCTGTTGCTATTTATAAAAACGCAAGTTAGTTTAGCCTTTGATCTTTGAACAAATGAACGTATTTATTTGAAAAAAATACAGCTATTAGATTTTTTTTAATATTTTTCACGTCAAATCAAATTTTAATTGATTCTGATAAGTGGCTTTAAAAATATATGACCGTTTTCATACTTTTGCGCGACCTTATATAATAAAATCTTTTTTACAAATGTTAAAACATCCGGAAAGAAACGAAACTAAAAATAGAAAAACTTTTTAGTCGAGTCATACACTAATGTAAATAATTTTGAGTAGGTGCCATACAAATGTCATTTCACCTTCTGAGTTAAGGTCTCTTCAGTAACAACCAAAAGTATACACAAAAAGCAAAACCCTTGCTGTAGTCTCGCATGGACAACCCCAATAGTGTAGAAAGCAATACGACGGATGCCGCAAGAAAAGCGAACGATCTGGACCATTATTACATTTTCCTCAAAACACGAAAGCTGCAAAAGTGAGACCCAAATAGAAGCTAGCTCACACTGCGCGCTTTTGAGAAGGACAATGTAAGTAAGTGCAACATTAATATAAATCTAACCAGATCTTTATCCACTTCTATTGCAAGAAATGTGATGCAGAAAAGTTATCAGAGTAGTGAGTAGTAGTAGCTATTCAAGAAGTGTGTAAAGATGAAAGTTTTCGGCTGCCGTTTTGTCTACTATGCTTCTGCAAACAATACCTTACACTTATAATGTAAACTAATAAAAATTTTACTTTTTTTGTACTTATGTTTACCAGTAGAAGGTGTTACAAAATAAAAATACTACCCAATTAATAAATATCTGTGACTTTTATTATTATTCAATGCTTTAATTTTTGCACAAAATGTGGGCCCTTTAATTTTGTAATAATTGTCTTTCCACTAATTTGCAAGCAATCCTACATTCACTACATTGTCTGTTGTGAAGCTGTAGCGACGGTTAAATTCAAAGTTGGAAAAAAATTCCAATGGGTTCGCAGCATCCCGCGCATATCTCGTCCAACATCTCAATGCTCGTTGTTATGAAATGCAACACATAATACTCTTCAGTATTTTCCAACGTCAAACGATGCCATAACCGGCGAATGGCGTCTGGAGTCGGACTCAAGACAAGTTGAGGCGTTGCTCAAGTCTGAGTTGAGACGGACCCAGTGCGCTTGCTCATCAAGCGAAAATCGCCCTTATTCACACCGTAATTTGATATTTAAATCTTGAGATTTGTCTATGAATACCGTCCGGCCTTGAGCTCGACCTCAACCTCAAGATATGAATATCAGATTTCACGAGCATTGCCGAAGTCCTTGCTTGAGACGGAATCAGCGATAAATCTATTTCAAAACGCATGCAAACGCTTTCCCGAGCATTGCTGGAGTCCTTGCTTAAGTCTAAGCTTAAGCTTGATCTTGAGCTACGACTATGAATACCAGCTTTAATAATTTCAAAGATCTTTTAGAATCGGGAAAGTGTGTCAAGTCTAACGATAAAGAAATGCCATTAAAGAAACAAAAATTAACGCATAAGTGATTAGAATTTAAAATAAATAAGATTTATCTTTGAAGATTTATAAATACCAAGATTTCAATACTATCTCTCATATTTAGAATAACATTTTTTATGTTTTATTGATTTTTAATAAATAATTTAATAATGATTAAAAAGAAATCTCGAATTTAAGTTTTTTTTTTGTTTTTATGCATTTTCTTAAAAAAATTACCATAGCAGTGTATATTTTTTTTCACATGATCAGAAAGAAGATATTTCAACAAACAAAAAACTCACCAACTTTTCAAAAACATCAGATATTGTAACGCGAAAATTTTAGTTTGAAATAATCATTGATTTTTACCAAATTTTGTAAAAAAAAAAACAAAAACTTGGTTATTTAAATTTTTCGCATAAGTTTTAAGATTATGTCAAAATAATAAACCGTGATTTACCCTTAGAAACCCACCCTCTTCTACTTTCCAGCCTCAAATCGTCCGTGATTATTTTTCCTTTTATTTTTGTTATATTTTCTTTCTTTTCAAATGAGTTTCATTTCAATATTATTTTTTTTTATTTCAAAAATATTATCGACCCTGGTCTAATATTGGCGTAGCTGTTTTTGCAACGCCTCTTTGATTAGTCCTCAAGATCATATCATACTACTTACTGGATAATCTGCTGAACATGTGTTGAATCTAATTGGTGAATGTATTAAAAGTGTTAAAGAATCGGTGGGATCGACCCAAAGTGGTACATCAATTGTAGCTTTTAAAGTATATTCCACATAGCCCAAATCACTTCGGAAAGATGTTGGAAGTTCATAGGGTAAAATGAAAGAGAAAGGAAAAACTTGAACCCCCGTATGCTCCATAGGAGGATCTAAAACACAAAAAATATCATATACCCTTTTTTTGAGTTAAAATTTTTAATTGGTCACCAAAATTAAACACTAAAAGACTATGTGCCCCTCAAAAAATCAAAAAAACATTTTTAAACTATATCAAAAATATCATTGAGATAATACTTTTGCCTTTCTTATCAATATTAAGAACTAGCGGCTAGTACCGGCTTTACACGGAAGCTACACCGATGTTTTTTTTAAATTCGCATTTTTAATTTTGTAACATGTTTTAAATGGAATGTCCGATTTCAATAATTCAGAAAGTAATCGACAAGTATTGAAACAGTCTTAAATACAAAACAATTTTATTTATTTAGAAAAGAATTAACATAAATTAATCTAATTTTGATCGGCATTTTTTCAACTTTTAAAATAAATTTTTGGTAGATATTGATATATTCTATAATATTGTAGAAAATTGTTTTTTGCTATCACCAATACTTTTCGCAGTGCATGCGATAAAAGACATTTTATAGCTAATTTTTCACCTTGTATCGCATGTAACCAACCAATGACTAGAAATGATTGCAAAATAAAAATTATTTCAAATAAACCCTACAAATATTGTTCTTCCAAAGACTTACCCGAAACTAGTAAAGATTGTTCTTTCCGCAATATAACATTATCTTTGTCAAAACTTGATTTTCCAGATGGCCAACCTATATGTTCTCTACATTTTAAACGAATTTTTACACCTACAAAAATTCAAAAACTTTAAATAAAAAAACAGACACAATTCTTTTGTTATACTTCTTAATGTAGTAGATTCAGTAAAATTGCATTCTACTGTTCCTGTCACTTCAGATCCTGGAGTATAATATCTTCCGGCATTATTGAGAATGATCTTGCAAGACATACCCTCAACGTTTGAAATATATTTACTCTGAAATAATAAACAAATTAGAAGATAAATATTTTATAAACAGATGTAACAATTATAAAAACCAATTTTGTAGCTTTTCGGAAGCACTATAAACAAGGACGTTACGTATTTTCAAACAATCTTTACATTCTTAAAAGCGATCCAACACTATTGCTTTTGCTCTACGAAGTACGTCACAGTACATGTGGCTTCGTTCATAAATTTGCCATCATTTTGACATTCTTCCTAGTTTCCATGATACCTATTGAAGATTACGAATATTGCACAGCTACCTTTATAATCTGTTGTGCTGTGCTCCTTACATTTACAAATACGAACTGCCAGACAAAAACTAGAATCTTTAAGAAAAAGTCTTCCTCCTAGATGAGTATTGAAATCACGTCGCTCATACAACCCGCTCATACTGCTGAAAAAGTATTATCTTCAACCACCGGCAATTGACGACCCTAATGCCGGTATTCATAGTCGTAGCTCAAGATCAAGCTTAAGCTTAGACTCAAGCAAGGACTCCGGCAATGCTCGGAAAAGCGTTTGCATGCGTTTTGAAATAAATTTATCGCTGATTCCATCGCAAGCAAGGACTTTGGCAATGCTCGTGAAATCTGATATTCATATCTTGAGCCTGAGGTCGAGCTCACGACCGGACGGTATTCATAGACAAATCTCAAAATTTAAATATCAAATTACGGTGTGAATAAGAGCGATTTTTGCTTGATGAGCAAGCGCACTGGGTCCATCTCAACTCAGACTCAAGCAAGGTCTCGACTTGTCTCAAGTCCGACTCAGCCGCCATTCGCCGGTTATGGCATCGTTTGACGTTAGAAAATACTGAAGAGTATTATGTGTTGCATTTCATAACAACGAACATTGACATGTTGGACGAGATATGCGCGGGATCCTGCGAACCCATTGAAATTTTTTTCCAACTTTGAATTTAAGCGTCGCTACTGCTTCACAAAAGACAATGTAGTGAATGTAGAATTGCTTGCAAATTAGTGGAAAGACAATTATTACTTACACAAAATTAAAGGGCCCACATTTTGTGCAAAAATGAAAGCATTGAATAAAAAATGAAAGTATTGAATAATAATAAAAGTCACAGATATTTATTAATTGGGTAGTATTTTTATTTTGTAACACCTTCTACTGGTGTTACAAACTTTTATTAGTTTACATTATAAGTGTAAGGTATTGTTTGCAGAAGCATAGTAGACAAAACGGCAGCCGAAAAATTTCATCTTTACACACTTCTTAAATAGCTCCTACTACTCACTACTTCTGATAACTTTTCTGCATCACATTTCCCGCAATAAAAGTGGATAAAGGTCTGGTTAGATTTATATTAATATTGCACTTGTCCTTCTCAAAAGCGCGCAGTGTGAGCTAGCTTCTATTTGGGTCTCACTTTTGCAGCTTTCGTGTTTTGAGGAGAATGTAGATAATAATGGTCCAGATTGGTCACTATTGCGGCATCCGTCGTATTACTTTCCACATTATTGGAGTTGTCCATGCGAGACTACAGCAAGGGTTTTGCTTTTTGTGTATACGCAGCTTTTTCGTCTATAATGCACATTTTATGAAGTTACCATACACGTATTCTGTCAGTAGACATGTACTCACCCGTCGTCATTCTTTTTTTTTTTGCAAAAACAACACAAAACACTTTCGATATAATCCCTGCGGCATCGAGTTATTCCTTGACCTGTCACTTTATACAAACACGGAGAATGACTGTCATGCGTCAAAATTTTAAATTTTAAACCTAACAACACAAAAATGACTACTTTGGTGACTTCCGCAAGACGCACGTTTTCCCAAGCATTGTCGAAGTCCTTGCTTGATTTCCCGAGCATTGCCAGAGTC
This sequence comes from Lagria hirta, assembly GCA_947359425.1. Lineage (NCBI taxonomy): Eukaryota > Metazoa > Arthropoda > Insecta > Coleoptera > Tenebrionidae > Lagria > Lagria hirta. The sequence goes on from OX375794.1 coordinate 14,168,248, forward strand.
CTTGCTTGAGACGGCGTCTCAAGCTTAAATTCAAGGTTGATCTTGAGCTACGACTATGAATACCGGCATAAGAAACGTATGCTTAATCCTAATGCAAACAATTTTTTTTTCTACCAGATGTATGAAATGTAAAAACTGTTACATACTCCGTACTGTGTCAAATATATCTGCTATGCTTTTTTCTGCAACGAAAACAATTCCAATCGACCGAAAGTTTTTTGTACCTAGTCATACGCATCTTGAGTCTACGCAAAAACAAAAAACATAAAAAAGTGATCCGACAATAACAAAATTGTATTAAGGTAAGGAGTTAAAAAAATATATTGTGAGAGTTTTTGATTTTATAATAATTTATAGTTATTTTCTAAAGTAAAAATAAGCCAATAAGGCGCTAAATCGCTTGTATAATTAAATCATCTCGATGAGAGCCATATGGCATCTTAAGTAAAAGAGGGAGAACGTTGGCTTAGCATCCCTGGAAGGGTGGAGTCCAGTCAGTAAGCTGAGCGGGCGAGAGTTAGGATGTTGATCAAAGAACGGTGGGAGCGGTCGGACGGGCGGTATTATGAGTATTTAAACTGTTAATTGTTTATTGAAAGAGAAAGATGGTTAACGGGTTGATCTTTTGATCATATGTTGTTTTGTGCTATAAACGTGAATTCAGTGCTGTCTCCCTGAATTCCGAGGAATAATGCGAATTCAGTGTTGTCTCCCTGAATTCGGTGAAATAATGTGAATTCAGTGCTGTCTCCCTGAATTCGGTAGATTAATGTAAATTCAGTGCTGTCTCCCTGAATTTGGAGGAGTAATGTGAATTCAGTGCTGTCTCCCTGAATTCGGTGGATTAATGTAAATTCAGTGTTGTCTCCCTGAATTTGGAGGAATAATGTGAATTCAGTGCTGTCTCCCTGAATTCGGTGGATTAATGTAAATTCAGTGTTGTCTCTCTGAATTTGGAAGAATAATGTGAATTCAGTGCTGTCTCCCTGAATTCGGTGGATTAATGTAAATTCAGTGTTGTCTCCCTGAATTTGGAGGAATAATGTGAATTCAGTGCTGTCTCCCTGAATTCGGTGGATTAATGTAAATTCAGTGCTGTCTCCCTGAATTTGGAGGAGTAATGTGAATTCAGTGCTGTCTCCCTGAATTCGGAGGAATAATGAGGTACCGAAACAACGAAGACATCATTGAGAACACGATGCTAAAGAAAAGGGGTGAAGATTGAGTCAATCGAGTCCATAGAGTGGTGGTCCAAATCCAAAGGGGTGAGTTGAAGTAGATTGTTGATGATAATGTAGCTGGCTGTTGCTATTCTGTACACTGTTTTCGAGTGAATAACTAAAGCTAATAATTGTAGAACATAGACATCCTGACAAATTTATTATGGAGAAAGAGTTAACTGTTATTTAATTCAATTTAATTGTTAAAATTTGGCAAAACGTAAGATTAGAATAAAAGAGTCTTACAATATTGTTGATGGAATAAAGCAGAAACTTCTTTAATCAAAAGAAAAATCGCCATGCACAAAATTCTAGACTTTAAATCAAGTCTAAATAGTTACTACTCATTAACAACAACAAATTTGAAAACAGCAGAGAAAAAAGTACTTCATAACTTCAAAAAATTGTCTAAAACTGACGTATAACTATAACTTTCTTAATTAACCTTCTAAAAAATATATATATCAAAATTGCATTTAACTGCGCAAAAGCTTTACAGAAATTCAAAAGCTGACAACCAAATCCCACAATAAACTGATATTAACTTGTAGTAACACTAAACGATGCTCCGAGTATTATTGTAAAACTTTAAAATTGTTACAAAAAAATATATTATAATCTAAAATAAGCCAACAAACCAAAAAAAAACTTAAGCCAATCATTAACAGAGACAACAGGCATTGTAAAATTTTAAGATCTAAGAAAAAACTCTATTTTCGGCTTCTCTAGATTCTAAAAAAATAGAGTTCAAGCAGTTAACTGAAAAAATTGAACTAAATGCAAAAAATAAAAAGTAGAACTGATTCGAGCCATTATATCATAATGCTTCTGTAATTTTATAATAATTAATAAATATTTATATTTGAAGTAAAATGCAGAAATAAGGCGAAAAATACCTTAAACAATTGAATGACTCTGACAGAGAGCATTTGACATTTCAAGTTACAAAGGTAAAAATTGGTCTTTAGCATCCCTATAAAACTTTAGTGGCAGTTAGTAAACTGAGAGGAATGATGACGATTAGTAGAGTTAAAATAAATATAAATTGTTGAACTGTAAATTGTTTATAAAGAGAGGAAGATAAGCAACTTGTTGTTATTCATAATGTGTTGTTTTGTGACATTATTAGAGAAGGAGTATGAATTCAGTGCTGACTCCCTGAATTTGAAGAAATAATGGGTAAAATATTATGGATGAGTGGGAAACACTCAGTGACACAAATATGTATTGAATGTGTTGATATAAAATATCCATGGCAGAAACTATAGTTTGATACCTAAAGTACGGTCTGTGTGGCGTTGCATCTCAGACTGATTTGGTTGTACTTTCTTGACATCTGTAGGCATTTACAGATGGCAATGCTGGCTCTTTATTTCCACTTCAAAAAGTGGCGAAAAGTTAGAGAGGTAGGCTAGAGCCCGTTAACCGCTATGGTTATGTTTCTGTCAATAGTTGTAGAACATAGACATCCTAACACATTTATTATAGAGAAGAAGTTTACTGTTATTTAACTCATATAACTTGTTAGAATTAAGCAAAACAAATTAAAAAAAGTACGTCTTACAATAAGTCAAAAACCTTTTTTTTATGTCTTGAATTGGAAATCTCTACATTTTTATCATTAACAGTGATAAGCCTCTTTTTGGATTCAATTAAAAGTAAAGATTAAATCAAAATTTCAGGTTGAAACTAAATGCAATAATTTGGTTTTTGGATAAAATAAACTCAAAAATTTTAAATCACACCACCCAGCGTGTAGAGATGACAACAATTGTTCGATAACCGTTGTTTATTTTGCTAATTTGTAAAAAAAATACAGTTGAATTAAATAACATTAATTAAATAATAAAATAAAGTACTACTCTCTGGATTTAAACAAAATAGAATCCAAGCAGTTAACAAAAAAAAAACTAAACGCAAAAAAAAATTTTTAAAAATAACAATAGAACTGCTTCCAACGTATTTCTTGAGCTATTATAATAATGTTTTATTTTTAATTCAAAAATTGTTCATTTTTATTATTAACACTGATACTGATAAGTTTTTTTTTTCGGTTTCTATTAAATAAAATAATATTATTTAGTTATTTAGTCAATTAATAAAATAAAGTACTAAGTTTTCCCGGTCAGGTGAGGTCAGGTCAAGAAATTTTAAGATCTAAGAAAATACTTGACTTTCAACCATTCTAGATTCTAAAAGAACAGAATTCAAGCAGTTAACCTAAAAAAAAAAAAAAAAATCTAAACGCGAAAAGCAAAACATTTTTTAAATTTCTTTAATTAAAAAATTGTTTATTTTTATTATTAACTGTGATACTGATAAGGCTCTTTTTTGGTTTATATTAAAAGTAAAGATTCAAATCAAAATTTTAGGTTGAAATTAACTGCCATATTTTTCATTTTACTTAAGATATAATGAGCCCAAAAATGTTTAAAAGACATCAACCAGCGTATGGAGATGTCAATACTTGCCGATAACCGGCGTTTATTTTACTGAAATGTAAAAAAATTACAGTCAAATAAAATAATATTATTGAGTCAATTAATAAAATCAAGTATTAAATTTTTTCTAAAAAGTTTTTTAATTATGTTAGATCCAAAACATGTTTCTCAAAAACAAAAAAAGCAAGTCTCGTATTACTTATTTGTTAATGTTTGAGCAACATTCTTATTATTCTTTGAAATTATTTTCAAGTTTGCTGCTATCTTGGACCTGCAAAATGGAGACTTTTATCCTTTATTTTTAGTCTGTTGGCTCAGCTTAAAGCGTATTCTCTTCAATTCTTCACATCTCTGAGATAATATGTAAGATAATATATTGTTGATGCTTTAAAAAACATTCGGTGGCATTTAGCATACATGTATGTGTATTGAATACGTTAATGTCCTATAAAATATCCATGACAAAAACTATAGTTTATTACCTGAAGAAGGATTTGTTCAAAGTCATTCAAGCAAATGCGTATGCGCAAATAAATTATTTGCATGGGATCTTATATGCAATGACAAAAATAAAAGAACATTTTTCACAAACCAGCATCGGTTTTGAATGTATATATTTTTTCCAAGATTTAGCTTTTTTCGATAAAAATACAATTATTACAGTTAGACGTCATCGAACGTCAAACTTCACTTTCCGTCACGGCAATACAAAAAATAATTTAATTATTTCTTGAATAATATAAAAAATAATTTCGTGAGAAATAGATTATATTTAAGTAAAAAGAGTGAATCGTTTTTGTGAGCCAAATATGTAATTTTGACTCAAACTAATTTTTATACTGTTTTATTACACGAAATAGGATAGGAATTGGTATGGAACATTCTGCAAATAATAATTCAATTATATACGCCTTTTAAGGTGATATTGATAAATTGACTCAAAACGAAATGTGGGCAATTTAATATTTATATGGACGACTTGAACGATTAAAATATGAATTAATACCAACAACAACAGTTAAACCTACTGTAAGCAAAGTCGGAGTAAAAGATACTGTTGGTTCGACTCATGAGCCTATGGTAAATTTATGTGATTTTAATAAAGAAATTAACACATTTTTAATTGCAAATCATCATATGTATATTTTTTATAAGAAGTATGTTTGGTTAGTCAATTTAAAAGATATGACTTATGATAAAGAACCGAAATTAATTAAAGATTATTTATATTTTTTGCCAGATGATTTTAAAGAAGGTTCGCATATTTATCAAAGACCTTCAGGTGATGTTTTAATAATTGTTAAAAATTTATATTATTTAATTGATTTTCCAAGTTTTAATGTTAAAAGTGGATACAATGGTCAATCTATTGAAAATTTAGGAATACCAAAAGGAAAAAGCATTGATGCGATATTTAGAACTTATTCTGGAAAAACATATATATTTTATGATAAAGTTTGATGAGTGTTTGTTTAGATCAAAGAAAACGGCCTTATTTCAGAATTATTTGCTGGGATACCTCCAAATATAAGCAGAGCATTCAGATATAGAAATTTATATTTCTATAACCATAAAATGTTTTATGAATTTGATGATATTTCGAATGCATTAGTTAAATCTGATAAATTTGACTTGACAGTTTTTTAGATTTAAATGTGGTCTTATCGATCAAATAATAAAACTAATTAATCGTCTGTGATTCACCTAAGGTATGCTACACATTTTCATTTGATTTTGGTATTTCAATATTTATTCATTGTCACAATTTAAGTTTTTTGCAACTGAAAATTTTATTAAATGAATTGAAATTTTTATTCTTTATAAATTAACAATTATTCTAATATAATAAATAAAATATATTTATATTTCTAAAACGAAATAAAAACCCAAAAAATTAATACTCCGTGTTCGCATAAAAAATTGACCAAGAATTCCTCATATAAACACTCCTCATTTTCGTTCTTGATTAATCTTTTTGTCTTTTTAGTGTCTCTATGCTGACCGGTCCGCTTTGAGCGTACCGAATTTTCAATTTTTTTAGGGGTAGGGGCCAATTCTCCCATAAGAAACCTATCAATCGAAATTCCCTTTCACTAAACATGTTGACTGGTATATCTACGCAATCTCGAAAGTTGAATTCCGGATGAGCATTTTTGTTCAGACAATTATAAAATATAGATAAACTTTTAAGAAAAAGTTTTTCGTTGAACTTCCAATCATTAAGTGACTCTTTTCTGCTACATAAAAATGTTGTTAATTTCTCCTCAAACTTTTCCCCTGGTTGGGAATTTATGTGTCGGTTACGAAAAAGTACCAAAAAAGTTCGTAAGTGTAGCTGCTCGTATACTTTAAGTAGGTCCCAGTTTTGCTCCTTCTAAAAGACGGTGGAAACTTTCATTAAATTACCATCAACAATCAATATGATACTAACTTACGATTTGTATTTTTAATAAATTGTTCTCGGCCTCTATTTTCAATAAATTTTTCTCGGCCTCTACTTTCAATAAATTTTTCTCGGCCTCTACTTTCAATAAATTTTTCTCGGCCTCTACTTTCAATAATGTCTTCTCGATTTCCAATCTGGCTATGTCTTTCATCAGTAGTTCATGTGACAACATTCTCATCATCTTATTCTAGTTGAGGGAATTAAAAAAGATATAATTATTATCACAAGATAATTATCTTGTTAAGTTAATTATAATTAACTTACGTTTAAATATCTAGACACCATGTTTTCACTCAAGTTTTCAGCACCACATAAAATGAATTGATAAAAGATAAAATGGAAGCTTATTTGAATGGTTACGAACTTACGAATAAGACCCATTGATCAAGATTCAAGGCAGAGAATATGTCAATGTCAAGAAATGAAATTCCTCATGTTAGGGTAAAGCATACAAAACCCTATCTTCGATAGAATGTAATCTCAATGGTACCAACCGGTAACATTCTAGTGGCGTTACCTGCATTTTGGCTCCGCTTCGGAACCATTCGGTCGCACTCCGTCTCAAGCGTTTACCGCTTGTTTTTGAATATTGAAAGGAATAATTTGTTCATCAAAAAAATATATATATTGACAAAAGTACAATAAAAAATAGTGCGTTAGCTAGATGGTAACACACCATTAACAATAATACAATACATAAAACAATATAATGCTATAATAGAGTTCATTTTTGTAAACAATAGCCCATCACAGCAATTACTCACTACGCCGTCGACATCTATTTGTAAATGTTGAGGGGTTAAATCTAAAGCAAAGAAGTGTTTACATAATCGAATACAATTATAGCCATACAGATAAAGTTACAGAAATGCTAAGTAAAAAAGCCATAAAAATAAAGTAGTTAGCAGGCACAAATATAAATGCTAAAAGTACATAATCAAAATGTTATGTAAAACCCTATAAAGATATAAATAAATGGTGAAAGTAAATTAAATAACAAAAACATAAGTAAAAAACTATAAAAATACACTTTATACATAGTATTAACCGCACAGATGTATGCTACAATTTTATAAAAAACGAAAAAAATAGTGTTATGCGTCACAAATGTAATGGGCACGTGAAAAAACTATAAAAACCGATACAGAAAAGCAAGATATCATTGCAACATACAATCTTTACAACGTACTAACGGCGTAGATGTAAATGCTAGAATTATGCAATAAAACAAAAAATATATATAGTGTTATGCGTTACGTGTTGCATTCGCACTGTTTACTAAGGGTCGCCTTATCTCGCATCAGAACGACTGTATTCGGAACCCTGTAAAACATATCCGAGTCATTTGTGGTAAAATTTGTGTGATGCCAAATTTATCCAAAAAATGTTTCTAGGGGATCTTGATTTAAACTGCGTGGTTTGAGGTCAGTGAATTCATCGTTGTGCAGTGAGACACTTTATTCATTAATTGTATAAATTCTACAGTGCCTCAAGCTTGTTGTTCACGACGTCTAAAAAAGGAAATCAATAACACAAGTGTACAACATAAAAAACCGTTGCCTTTTACTTACTGGCTTTAAGAAGAAACTTTAAGCTCGATGCTACAACACTTGGAACAGCCATTGACACTTTAATTTTTTCAACTTTTATTACCGTGAAATTCGGTCAACTTCCGCAGTGCGCTAAATTCGTAATATGTTGCCCATCTACTTCAAACACATAATCCTGTGGTTCTACACTTTTCTGCGTATCACAAACAAGTGCATCTAATTTATTTGTTCCTTGATCGCATACCGATGATACAGCCGTCGACCAAGCTGCGTTTACGTTCCATATTACATTAACATTGTTTTTAGCGAAAGGGCTTTCATAGCACCATTTAACAAGTAATATGCAAGTAGTTAATTCCAATTTTTAAAAGTGTCTCGTAGGTCTACAAACATATAAACTACATAAGTTTTGAAACTTTTCGATTCATTACACCTATTACCAGAACATGATTAGCTATCCTTAGATAGATCTTTCGTGTCGAAGATTTATAAAACTTTCAATGTGCAGATTATACTGCAACTGGAGTATATCGCAATCCTAATTTTGATTTAACCCTTCTTTTAGAGGGTAGTTTCTGGAATAAAAAGTATCCTATGTCCGTCTCCTGGCTCTAAGCTACCACCTCACCAATTTTCAACCATATCGGTAAAGCCGTTCTTGAGTTATAAGTGGAGTAACTAACAGACTTTCTTTTATATATATAGATATATATATATATGTTGTTTCGCCACAAAGCAATGAATACAATGGCTCAGGTGGCGGAGTCAACAATGGCAATTTTACTTTACCATTAAGGCAGCATAATCCAGGGGTTTCTCCGGAAAACTTTAATGCACCACAATACTCGCAAACTACGTCCATTTGCCCAATGCAAACGCTAGGATGCAAGCTGTAATCATTGCTGCAATCGTATTGAAACGCTGCTCGATTCAAATCAGCACTTTGTTGACCTCTGTTCGCTCGACGATTCTGCATAGCCAACCGAGCTGTTTCACGGGCTGCTTCACTTTGCTCTCGTGATTGAGAAGCACGAAGTCGAGCCATACTATCGCGGCGCTGTTCACGTGCAATTTCTTGTTCTTCTTCAGTCCTTTCATTTGCAGTATTTCGTATTCTTCTTGCATCACGGCTTTGTCGGGAAAGATTCGATCGTCTTGGTCGCGGCATTATTAATTAAACTTCACTTCACCTAAAAATTAAAATTTTCAACTATACCGAGTTTTATAGTTCACTTCGCTTTTTACGAATGGGCAACGGCACTATCATTACATTATAATTGTTAATTATTTATTTAATAGAAATAGTTTTATTATTGATTTCTTACAAATATCAAATTGTCATCCATACGTCATTACATATCTGTCATTATACGTCAATTACATAGCTGTCATTTGCGTTTTGTTATTCCACGTTTTATAGTGACTGACGTTTCATGTCAAGTCACACGGGAATGCTGTCGAACGGGATGAAAAGTATCCTATGTCCTTCTCCTGGCTCTAAACTATAATTGATATAAAAATCCAAGTTTGGGAAAATTTCTTGAGCCACGTCAAATAAATTTTAATGTAAACGCTTCTTCGTGGTTGCGTCAAATTTCTCGGTAATTTGTCGAGCCTCACCGAACGTTTCCGACATCGCAATTCTATTTTTAACTTTAACACTTCTTTTAGAGGGTGGTTTCTGGAATAAAAAGTATTCTATAGCATTCTCCTGGCTCTAAACTACCTCCTTGCCAATTTTAATTTAAATCGGTTCAGCCGTTCTTTAGTTATAAGTGGAGTAACTAACACGACTTTCTTTTATATATATAGATAAAGGCAATATTTTATGAAGATTTCAAAAGTCCCTCAGGTCGATTTAGTTCTAGTAATGCAAACTTAAGGGTGCTTAGAAGTCACCCAAAACTATTGGTATGTTTTTTCATATAGATGTTAAAATCTTTTAGCTTTTACCCCAATATTCATTTTTAGGGTGCGCTTGGGGATCTAATGATCAAATACATGGACGCTATTTTCTAAAATAATGCATTTATTTTTTTAAAACATCCTGGCTCCGGTGTCAGTTGTGAGACAGCATTTCAACTATACCTTTATCGCTTTAAGAATAATCAGATGCACCAAACTTTATTCAAACTATAACCTTTTAGAATTTTGTTTGAGACAAAAACAATGTCTCTACAAAAAGTTGTGCGGTAAACTCTCATAAATATTAGTGAAAGTTAAATAATCCGTTGTGAAGATTTAACGACGACAGTGTCATAATTGCTCTAAAGCGAGCAGCAAGCTTTAGTGGTATAGTAAAAACCAGAATTTTATATTTTGACAACTTTAAGTTGGTAGAATTCATGTTTTTGATTTTCTTTTTAAATTACTGCACAAAAAAATTAGACAATGGTTTTCCGATGAGAATATTTTATAAACAGAAAAGTCGAAATTTTAAATCACTTATTTGAAACATCTTAAAGTTTTATAAAAAAAATTATGATTCGAAAAAATAAAATGTAGCCTTTGAAGTTATTTATTTGACCGTACAATTGTGTCAAACTGAAATGAACACTATATTACAAAAGTAATAGAAACTTGCGTAAATATAAGCCCAAATTTGTCGCTGCAAATTTATTCAAATAAGAATCTCTTACGACTTACTGGAGAGTTCCAATAAAAACAAATCATGTCCAAGTCTACGAATCTAGTTTGAATGAATTACTTTGATCTTATTAGACTGAAACGAGTCTTTGAAAATTATAAAAATTTAGGTTTATTGGTTAAGGCTTATACAGTTTTAAGCTAAAAATAAAATACTTTTTTTGCTTTTTACACTTTAATATAACAATTTTAAATTTTATTCGATACACGTAATTTTATAAAGTTGGAGCAAATAACAATACATAATTAAATGGACTTGCTGAATGTACAATACGTCCTAAATTTTCCAAACTTCTAACATCGCATTTAGAGTAACCTAACCTAAGCGGAATTCTAACCTCAAAACTGCTGCAAGTAAAAGGCACGCTTAAACTGTTTTCTAAGTAGTACTCAATTTCAATTAATTTACTGCCATTGAAATTAAGAATTGGATTTACTCCAGGAATGGTGAACGATAAATTATAACTCCGCTCTCCGTGAGCTCCTACACCACTGTTTGTAAAAGCCAGAAGTACGGTTTTAACTGTTCTTGTATGATTGGAAACAAGTGGAGGTCCATAAGTGATTTTTTGAACCAAAGCAGTTTTAAGATAATCAATATTCGATGATGATAAGTTTTGTACATAAACACGAAAATTCACTGTTTCGCCAAGAACAAATGCGGTTGTAAGAAGCTCAACGTCCATTGATAAGTTTCCACTGCTACAGCAGAATCCTGAAGGTTTTTCCATACATCCAACCGTTAGTTGCTAAAAAACTATTTTTAAACATAAGATTTATTTAGTCCAATCAATTTAAAACACTTGTGTTCAGCCATTCAGTAGGTTGAGAATCACTACATAATCTAATAGCTGTACCTATCATCTGGCAAGTCAGATATTAAGTCACTAATCCATTAAAAAGTTTTGGTGAACAGGTGTTTTGCAGATTTTGAAGTTTGGTTACCTCATTCAAAACTGAGGTAACCAAATAAGTAAAAAACAAAAATAAACTTTTTCGTGTGCTCTTTTGTGTGTAAAATCTAATAGTCATGTCTCGTGAAACAACATTAAACATTTACTGGTTTAGTACTCCTGACTTTTAAAGTCGTTGCCGCTCCAAAAACGACAGTTCTTAGATAAATTAAAGTCATTGTCTAAGAGCTCGAGATTGAAAAATGATTTATAAATAATTATTGATTTGGCTAGAGATATCCCACTTTGAACCATTACACATCAAAATATTTAGCAAATGATAAAGTTTTGGTACTTATAATACCCGGTGACTTACTCCGGCACAGAACATGTTAATGTTTTTTTTTTTTTAATGCCTTTATTGATTGGAACATAAAATAAGGTCGCACAACTTACTGGATAATCTGATGCACTTGTGTTAAATCTAATTGGTGTATGTATTAAAAGTGTTACAGTGTCGGTGGGATCTACCCAATGTGGTACATCAATTGTAGCTTTTAAATTATATTCTACAAAACCCAAAACACTGCGAAAAGATGATGGAAGTTGAAAAGGTAAAATAAAAGAGAAAGGAAAAACCTGCTCCCCGGTATGTTCCACTGGAGGATCTAAAATATAAGAAACATTATTAAATGCATCCATGGATTGGTGCATTGCAATTTGTCTTCTACTAGTAAAGCATCTCAAGTGTCTGAACAATAAATTTTAAATTATTTTTCTGCCCGAGGGCGAGAATAGTAGACCTTGCACCCACACATACTGACAGGAATGGACTACTTTGCGTCTGGTTGAAGATAAACATTAATAGTTTTAGTATAAAATAAGTTATAATTTATTTTGCTTGATAATATACTCAGTGACGGATTTAGGCTTGCTGCCGCCCTAGGTCCCATTCGATATGCCGCCCTTTTTAAAAAATGAATTTCAATAATTTTGATCCAATATTTTTATTTAAAAAGTAACTTTATTCTTTGATGATTTATTAATGAATGTCTTTAAAAGTAGTTGGAAGCATTTTTAATAATTTTTTAAGATTTAATTTATATTTTTAATAACTTTCAAAAGTTTTTTAGAACATTTTGAGATTTTTTTAAAAGTTTTTAAAAAAATGTATTAAACTTTTTATATTTAATTTTTAAAATTTAAAAATGCGTTTAAAATTTTTTAAAAGTACAAATGAATTAGTAAAAGCTGCTTAAAAAGATTATTTAAATGCTTTGAAATGATTTAAAACATTTTCAACACAAAATTTGAATTATTTTTAATAATTTTTCAGAATTTTCAAAGAATTTATAAGAATTTTTAAATAATTTAAAAAAAATTCAATTGAACTTTGTATTTATATATTTTTTAAAATTTTTTAGTACTTTTTAAAATTACTAGAAGTGAAAACAAATTACTATAAACTAATTTTTTAATAATTTTTAAAAACTTTCAATTTAATAATAGAAATTAATTAATGATTTTTGCAAACATGAGAAATATTGAATATTTTTTTATTATTTTAGATAAAAATTTTAATTTTAATTTTTTTACCAATTATTTTGATGATTTAAAAAATTGTGTTGGGAAAAAGACGCGATTTATTTTCCATGAAAAATTTTTTTTATAAACAAAAAATGTTCTGACACTTTTGGATGGATATCAAAATGATATTCAATACATGCAAATCTACAGAATTTTACACTAAAAACAAATTAAGAAGTTACTCAGATTTAGTAGTTTCAAAACGCTAGATACACGTGAGATTAATCTCACTAAAGAAACAAAAAGTAAAAAACATTACTCGATAAAAACTGTCATTAATCTATTAAAAAATTAACATCTTACCCATACAGATTGAGAAGTAAATTTTAATTGAATTATAATATATATATTCTATAAAAAATTTTTTATAAAAACAAATCTGAACCAATTTTCAAATTGATTGTCTTTCCTTTTTTTTGCCTCTAAAATTTTGCCATTTCGAAAATTTTGCCGTCCTTCAAATTATGCCGCCCTAGGCCCGGGCCTCACGGGCCTAGGCCTAAATCCATCACTGAATATACTAGCTGACCCGGCGAACTTCGTACCGCCTTAGCGTAAATTTGATGCACTACTTTATTTTGTATAGCTGACCTATCTTATGTATGCGTATCTATTCAATTTGAACTGGAATCCATATAAAAATGAATACCTATTTCCCTGGTCAAGGACTTTACTAATTTTAATAAATATTGCCCCCCCAGTGCCCCCTCCACCCCGCCCGCCGCGATGCCCGGCGCGCTTTTCAAACTGCATCGCAAACAACGACCACGGCGCTATGGCGGTTTTGTTTACTGTTTGAATTTTTTAATTCGTAATATCTTTTGAATGGAAAGTCCAATTTAAATAATTTAAAAACTATTTTATAGGTAGTTAAATAGTCTTGACCATAAAATAATTTATTTGGATAAGGATTAATATAAACACATAAATAGCATAGTTTGAATTTGGTTAGCATTTTCATTAATGTTTAAAATGAAAAAAGTTGTTGTAGTGACATAACTACAATAGTTAGACATATGCAACCGCGGAGTTTTTTGTAGATATTATGATGTTCTTAAATGTTGTTGTACATTATTTTGTTCTATCGCTAATAGTTTCGGCAGCGCATTCGACGAAAGACATTTTAAGACTCATTTTTCTACTCCTTCGGTTACATTGTTCAAATTTAACCAAGGATCTCTAATTTTTTTCAAAATGAAATGTAGCCTATGTCAAATAGGAAGAATGTAGCATTCTATTGGTAAAAAATTTTTTTAAATCGGCCCAGTAATTTTTGAGCCTATTCATTACAAACATACAAACATACAAATCTTTCCTCTTTATAATATTAGTGTAGACTACTGTAGATAGTGTAGATAAATATAATAGTAATTTTTGTTTCAACTACAGCCTTATAATAATTATTAATTCAGATATTTTGTTCAATATTCCTTTCTAAAATTCAATTTTTTTTTCTCGCTTGTTCTTCTTTCGTCTTTTCTTTTTTTTTATTTCGTTTTTTTCTTCACTAACCTCCATTTTTTTTCATCCAAAATCTATTTTCTTTTTCTTCATTTCCGCACTTAAATCTTGGTAAACCTAAATCATCTTCCTCTCTCTCTCTCTTATTTTTTCTTTTTATAAATCTAGGCAGCTCTTTTGTGATTAAACTAATGTATCTTTTATTGGTTTTTCACTTACTTCTCCTATCCTTTCTTGCTTCTTGATCTCCTTTATTTCACCAAATACTGATTGTCTTGCTTTTTTCTCCATATCTTCTACGCTAAACCCTTTCTTTCCATAGTATTCATTTCTCTCTTTTGTTATTCTTCTATCTGTTTTTTTTCTCACTACCTTCCAGCTCTCTTTGTCACACCCTTCGCGTTCTCTTATTTTGTTCTCAAACTTTACTGCTTTTTTCCCTGCATCTATTCTTGTTTTTTCACTTTTTCCTTCCTCTCACTATTTGTCCTGGAGTCATTTCTCTTGCACTCTTTCTAACCCTAATCTTTCGTTTCACCCCCAAATTTTCGCGCCATACAACATTACATTTTTTACCAGACTTTTAAACATTGTCATTTTCTTTACCATTCCCACATTATTGCGCTCGCTTGGTTCCTTTGTAACAGTAGTTCTCTCAACTGCGCTTTAGATCTTTTTCTTTCTTCAAACACATATCCTAAATACTTATATTTCCATCCTTCAACCTGATCTATTTTTTTTTCACCATTTCAAACCTACTTTTTTTCTTACAAAACACTATTATCTCTGTTTTACATTCTTTCAACTTAAATTCCTTTTTATTCATGTACCTTTCTGCGTTTTTTATCATTTCACTCATTCCCCTTTCCTCTCTCGCCAATATACCATCACTATCTGCATACGACAGTATCATCCACACTTTCTTTCTACCCACTACCACTCTTCCCTCTTATACTTTTGCTAGCACTGGTTCCATATCATTCATATATCAAGTACTAGTGAACTCAAAAAACACTCTTGTCTAAAACTTTTTTTTGTCCATAACCATTCGCTTTCTTTTTCATTCTCACTCACCTTACACACTTTGTCTTCTCATATATTTCTTCTTTATTTACTATTTATTTCGCTTCTTCTCTTTTTTTCATGTTCAAATCACTTATTTCTATCTTCTCTGTGAGAAGCCGCTTTTATTTCGCATATTATTTTATAAAGTTCAAAATGGCAGAAAGTAAATTCATTCGTTCTCAACAAATTTTTCTAATTCATTTATTTCCATAATAAAATGCACGATAGAATGCATTGAAACAAGTGCCATCATTGCACTGTAAACTGTAAACACTAAAAAACCGTGTTTAAAAAAGAACATTTTTAGTTAATTATCTAGAGCTGGTATTATTAGTATAGCTCATACTCCCAGCTACAATTTTTAATAGAAATAGATATAAGTATTCTTTTTAAAAGCTCAAATCCTGCATCAGGAGTCAATAAAACACTGGTCTTTTTCGCTGTGCCTTTGAGAAAAAAGTTAAATCTAATGTCTTTAAGTCATTAATTTTTTTAGACGCATTGTATAATTGACAAATGCAGTTTACATACATTGTTTTTAAATAATTTGGCTGAGTCATTAAATTCTTACATCTGTCAAAATTTATAACACTGTCTAAAATGTGAGACATCTGCAACAGTTTCTGCCAAAGTTTAATACCATGTTTCTTTCGGTTGAAAAAATATACATTTAATTATTTTAATTCTTCAATTCAATCTTCCTTTCGTACTCTAGATGTCAATCTGATATCACACAAGTCTGGTGTAAGTCACAAGTGTCATTTAATAATTGTAAAACCTTTTGGCTTAGTTTTTGCCATACATATACCATTTCAGTTGGAACGACCTTTTCAAACCTAAAATAAAGTGACCCTTTTCTAACCTACCGGCAAAAAAAATATGAATTTGTGTTATAATTTCAATTATTAATTTTTGGCTTGGAAAGACTCGAAGCACAAAGATCTTAAGTGCAATTGCACATAAACTGCTGCGTTTCAAACGCATCAACATATATCTTCTAATAAACGTCTTGTTTATAAACCAATTTAAATAATTATTGTTTATTGTTTTGTACAAGAGAAAAGAGTAGCCCCAAAAATTGAACAACAATCTGACAAAGATAGTCAAAATAAAGTTTGGAATCACACTAAAACAAAATTACTGCTTTATAAACCATAGTTTTCAAAAAAAAAAAATATTGATAACTATCTGTCTACTGGAATAATATAACGTGTTGAAATGAGAAGAATTAGGAAGTACCTTTTGCTCAATTTGTTTGATTTAATTAACTTTGAGTTGAAATTTAAATAAACAAATTAATAATTAATTATCTTAAAGTCGGCTTTGCAAATTCTTAATTTGTAATTTGTCCTTCGATTTTAGTTGCTGTTTAGCGAATGCTGTCAAGTCAATAACCACAACTTCATTTTCTTCACATAAATAAAGTTGCTTTAAATTGTGTATCTGTATCTTTTGTATCTCTCTAAGTTGCTACCAGTATCATTCCTTCTTCAAACGCGTTATAACAATTTTTATTATCAGTTGTCATAAATGATAATAAAAGCTTAAAACACAATTTCTTATTTTTTTGTTTCTAGTTTTATTTTCGAATTGGCTTTTAAACTTATTGAAAATTAAAAGCTGGCATTTCAACAATTTTTATGTTTTTGAAAAAACAATATTACCATTGTTTACTTGTCAAAAACCGTAATAATTTTTGAATCCAGCAAAATTGTTGTGCCTCTAGGACGGAGAGGGATCAACATAACAATAAAAATACTTTTACCAGTAGTATTATACACAAAAATTTGCCTTATAAATGACATGCAACAATTACAAGATTGTTGTATGTACTACAATAAACTGCACTAAATGTAGGTATATATAATGTTGCTTTCTGTATCCAAATATACAATACACAAAAAAGAAAAAATGTTTTTTTATCAAATTCTTTTAACTTGTATTCAAACCATTAAGACTTAATGTTTTTCCATGTAAGTTCCATTTCATAACATCATCAGGTTCTGCGTGGTTTTCTCTTGCAGAAGCCTAAATAGCACTTAAAGTGCTATTTAAGTTTCTGCAGAAGTAAACATGATAAGTAACATGATCAATTGCTAAGTTTATGTCATAACATATGTCGTAATGTTTCACTTTTTTGTTGAAAAACAATCGTTATACATATATAACATTTAGATGATGTTAAAACAGTGTTACAGAGTAAAATATTAAGAGCAACAGCTGACAGAAAAACATGTAACCTCAAAGAAAAAACAAAAGTATAAAGAAAAAAAAATGTTTGAAAGAAAGAATATTAGAAACAAACGTACAGAAAAATCTTTTGTCAGAAGACCAGACTGAGTTGCAAAAAATTGAAAAACAAGAAGAAATAAAAGAGAAATAGTGTATCTGCAAAGCAAAAAAATTAGATAAATCTGCATGAAAACAGAAAAAAAAGAGAAATTAGTACAATGTTGGTTAGAAAATGAATGAATGAAAAGGTGTATGAAGCATGATAACAAGGCTTAGGTGAGGTGATTAACCGACCAGCCGTCATTCCAGAAAACCTAATCAGCGTATTGCCCTTGAGATTTCTCTTTTCAAACAACACAACAATTATTTAAATCGGCTTATCAAGAATGAAGTCGTACACAAAGCGCAATTGGTTACAATGGTTATTATAATAACATATAAATATATTTGAATAAAGTGATCTCTTTTTTCACGGTCGGTTTGGATGTTGTACATACTAAAATTTCAAAAAAAAGAAAAAGGAATCAAAAACAATTAAAAGAGGTAACCATTTTTCAATTGTTAAATGGGTAAAAATTTTGTACACATTGTGCATAAATCAAACCAGGCACACATTTTATTCTTTTCGATATGGCAGTTATTGTAGCTTCCATAGATACACAACACTTTTAACACGCTGTGTGTGTCTTGTTTTTTTTTCCTTTCTTTTTTTTGTCATCTTTTAAGATTTTATGCTTTGTCTACAAAAATAATTGTGTAATTTTTAAGGACAATAAAGCGTATTTATTATTATGATTTGCCATTTTGATTCAAAACTGCTTACAATAAACACCTACACACGAAACTTTTGTCAGCTTGTGCTACGATGATGTATGATTCAAGCAGAGCGTTTTGACAACTTTTTTTGTTATAGAAATAGACAATTTTGATTAAAAATAACAAATATTATATCTATAGAAGCTATACAACAAAATTTATGAAAAGCTGATTCCACTAAGTTGATAGAATTAGCTAGAAAAAACATTTTAAGACATATTGTGAAAGTTCCTAACATTTAAACAATGTACTGGAAAGATCCTAATTGGATCACTGTCCACGCTAAATAAGTCAGATGTAATAATAACTTGAGATAATTAGAAAATCAAAACTCTTTCAAATAAACACTACAATAATTTGCCTTTCCGAAGACTTACCTGACACTAGTAACTGTTGTCCTTGCCACAATACAACATTATCTTTGCGAAAATGTGACTTTCCAACTTTCCATCCTATATGTTCCTTACATTTCAAACGAATTTTTACACCTAAAAAAATTAAAAAACTGTAAATAAAAAACAGACGTAATGCTTATTTACCTCTTACTAGTGTAGAGGATTCAGTAAAATTGCATTCTACTGTTCCTTTTACTTCAGATCCTGGAGTATAATGTCCTCCAGCACCATACAGAAAGATCTTGCAGGACATATTCTTGACGTTTAAAAAATTATATTCTGAAATATTAAATTTATTAAACAATTGTTATTTTAGAAACAAATCTTAAAGTTATCAAAAATTTATCTTGCTGCTTGTGGTCAGGAAAAGTAGGAATGTAAAAAGTCAACTATTCCAACACTGTTGTTTTTGCTCTCTGAAGTACGACACTATTATTCTATGACTGTACAAGTGTACACGTATTTGGGAGAGTCGCAACTGTGTGACCTTATAATTCACCCTTTTCAGGGATAGTTTACACCTAAAAATAGATATTGATGCGATTTCACCGACGCTTGATTTAAAATTGAGTGTCTCATTTAGGATTTATTGATAACCCTTTGAATCTTTGTTTTCCAAAAAAAATGTAACATAAGAGATGGAAAATATTTTGAATAATACCTTTTTTTTTTTATAAAAAATCTACTGTAGATATTTGTTTGCTTTTTTGGTTTCCTTACTCAATTTTAGTGTAACACTGTATTGAAGTAGTTCAAAGATTTGTGAAAAAAAACACGAAAAACCATCTTCTGTCCAATACCTCTAGAACCATGAAAATAAAAAGCATGTGTGTAGACTCTAGGAATAATAAAGACAAAATCATTATTTAATTGTCTCAAACCACAGTTTTTATTTATGAATTTACAGATAAACTATTGTAAAACGCATTTTAGCAAAATTTTGTTAAATAATAAAATGGTAACATACAAACTAAATATTTTGTAAAGCACAACAAAAAAGAAATAATAGATCTCATGAAATAAAAAAAAAACAAAACAGACGTTGGTACGTTTACTAACGTTACAATTTTTGTCATTAGTTGATCTATTTTTTTGAGTTCCTAATGACCAAGTGCATAAAATTTTGATTATGGTTAAATCCAGTTAACAATCATCAAGTCGTAAAATTTGTATTGATAATTGAACATTTGATGACAATCAGTTGATTGGAGATTTGATTTGAACCTAAAACTTTTTGTATTGTCCATTTTTGTTCTTGAATTAGTTTGATTAGTTTTCAGAATAATTAATTTTGATATGACGGTATTTTTATGATTCCTGTTGAACATACTTATACTTTATAAAAGCGAATCTAAATGTAAGCTTAGTCGACAAATATTATGTACAGTGCGTTCATAAATTATTTAAATCTACTGTTGCCATATAATTTATACTATATACTATAACATATACTATATCATATACTATAAAAAACCATAAAAATCTGCCAAGCTCAATTACACAGCAAAACTAAAAGTTTATGTAATTATAGTAAAAATTTGGTATGGCGTTTCTTGCATTAAAAGTAAGAAAACTCAAGTACAACTGGAGATACAACTGAATCAATGTCAAATGCAATCTCACGATCAAATTTGGTGATGATGTTTTGATGTTTATCAGCCAAAACTAAAATCTAATAAATGGTTTGCTGTCAGTTAAGTTTTCATGTAAAGCTGTCAGGGATGTGGTCTAACAAAATAAACCAAAGTTAAAGCTCAGCAAATTTTTTAATATTTGTACTGGATCTAGTCAAAGCTCTTATAAGGTGTACATAGAAGCAAGAAAATTATTTGAAAGCGCCAAATTGATAACAACAAATGGTAAAATAATAGTACAAGATAAGTACATGCTCTAGCCTAGATGGCTTGTTTGATTTAATTTTTCATATTTTGATAAACCAACCTTAATCCGAAATTTCAAATTGTATTTTGTTTTTCATAAATTTGCTTTATTTTAAATAGAACATGTATTAAACTCAGTCTCGGAAGATGACATATTGGAAACTATATTGGTTTTATATCTTAAGCTATACTGTTCTTACATATTACCACTGCTTCAGCATTTATTTATCTTTTGTATACAGAAAATAGCTACGTAACACTGTTGAAATTAACTGACCAGTTCTAAATTGTCAATTTGGCTTTAGATCTAATTATAGTTCCACTTACTGTCTTGCTGAATAGCAGTGATGATATGAGAGAAGCATTAGATTCGTAATGTTGACAATCAAATATGAGCTAGCAAAATTTAATTTTTTACAAGCTTAATACCCTATATAAAACTATATAGGGTATTAAGCATTATAGAATAATATAATGTACGATTATTGTTATTTTTGGAGTCGGTGTCAGTCAAGGTAGGTTTGTATAAGGTTGTTTATATTATAATTAGTATATATTTACATACTGATCATAATATATTATTATGTACTATAAAAATAAATAATTTATTTTTAGAAAATCGAGATAAACACATTTTCAAGAGTCCAGGCACGAAAGGTTCTTAAAAGTACAGACTGAACGAGTTGGAAAATTTTGTAAAAGTGCACTTACAAAATGCAATTTTCATTCAGTTGAGCACTGTGCAAGGATAACCCTTGCACATTTAAGAGCAATATTTTAGATGATCAATTAACTTCTCTACGTAGCATTGTACCTTTCTGAAAAATAGCAGAATATTGACCACAAAATCCGCTTATGGTCTATATTGACAAGACCTATTATTCGTAACGGGCACACAATTTCTAAATCTTGATTGAAATGATGATACAAAGAGAGGTTTAACCAAAATTTCTAAGAGTAAAACATTAAATGCAGTGAAAAATAGAAGTTTATTCCAAACTGCTTGGAATTTTTTATAAGCGACATCACTACTTTTCTAATACGACCTCAAAACCAAATTCCAACTGCGCAAACTTTCTCCAACTTATTTTATAAGACTATAATAATGTGTTTTTTACTCTACAGCGTAATGAAAAATTACATAAAAATAAACTCTCACTAAAAATTTGTTTTTATTTTCGCTTCTTCTTTCTGTTGAATTTTTGATTGTTTTCTACTCTGTTTCGACCTTTTATCTCTTCTGATTCACTCTCGTATTCACTATGTTGCTAAACCCTTCTTTTTCTTTTTCTCCGTTTTTAATCGACTTAAAAAAATGAGGTGTCTCAATTCGACAGTATGTATATTTTTGTATGCGTGCTCGCAGATAAGTTTGTTATTTATAAACCTGATTTGAAAATTTTTTCTTTGCTGGAAAGGAGATATCTTGAGGGTGGTACCATGATAAAGAATTTAAGATTTGATAATGGCATCATAAAGAAATCGAAAAAAAAGTCAAACATATAGTGCGTTTGTCAAATGTGTGTTCGCGAATAACTTTTTTGTTTATAAATCAATTTTGATAATTCTTTTTGATTAGAAAAGAGATATCTCAAAAGTGGTACTATAATAAGAAAATTGAGATGTGATAATGGCATCTTAGATAAATAAAAAAAAACATTTAAAAATTGTAGTGGCGCCTAGCGCGTGTTTTCGTTTACTTTTTAGTTTCCTCTTTAAAGTAGGTTTTTTTATGCTTGAAATTATTATTATTTTCATCAATTTATTGGTTGGTTTCTTTCCTTCCATTATGTTCTCTCGTTCCACTTCGCTCTTTTTAACCTCAACACATTCTTTTATCATGCGCCTTAATGTTTCTCTCTCTATTTCTTGCACATCTGGCATTTTTTCTCATCTTTCTACATCCAAAATTTATGTTCTCTGTCTTCATTTTCGCATAATTAAACATTTCGCAATCATATTTCTCTTCTCTCTCTCTCTTTCTCCCATTTTCTCTTGCTACTTTACTTATCCCGGCTACTCTCCTATAACTAAACTGTTATATTTTCTGCTGTATTTCCTTTTTCTTCACCTTTCCAATATGTCTATGGATCTGTCTTTTATTTCTCTATGCCTTTTTGATTACCACTTTCCAGCACTATTGTAAATACACCACACCCTTCTCTTTTTCTCATTTTATCTCTGAACTCTACCGCTATCTTTTTTGCTTATACGTTTACGTTTCCCCTTTTTCCTTACACCCATCACATATTTTTTTTTGCACTCCTTCTATACGTATACATTACACTTTTCACCAGACTTTCAAACATCGTCATTCCTTTCTAATTAATACTCTCCAGGGAACAGAATGTACATATGACTGACTTAAACCTTTGCGAGGAGAAAGATGTTAATCTCTCGCATTCAAATTTTTTTTTTAATTTAACAATAATTAATCTTGTCGATAAAATTTTTTATCTTCGGAAACTAACGAAATTGTTTTTTCTATGAGATAAGTCTAGTCGGTTTCTTTGCATTTATGCTAATATTAATGTTATTAAAATTTTCAAATTGAGAAAATCACCAAAATGTGATAACCCCATCATCTCTGAACCTATGACTATAGTTTCGTGCTGTTTTGGCACGAAAGGAGAGTGCACATATTACAAGTGATAGATAATCTTTTAGATTTGGATTAAATGGTTATTGTAACTTATTGTTGTTTTTTTTTTCAATTGTTAACAATAACAATGTCCCGGGCATTCAAACCTAAACGATTGAACAAGTGACAAATTGAAAATTAATATATTTTAGTGTTATGTATTTTGCATTAAAAGTTGAAAAAAATTTTCAAACATTTTTTGTATTAAACAATTGGACTAAAACGATCGGTCGCAAAAAGAAAACATTATATCTAAAAGTTCCAAACTGGCCAACAATGTAAAAGACCGTGATCTTTTTGCCGAAAGATGTCAATATTTCAATGACTTCGGGTCGTGAAAGCCTTTCTTCTTCAATGTAAAATATGTTATCTCTTCCTTGTAACTTGTAATGTCAATTATAGAAAAAATTTGTTAAGTAAAAAAAAACATAATATTAAACTTGTGAAAAACTTGACACCACTCAGTATGACATTCACTCACCTTTTCCGGATTTGCGTCTTGGAACTTGTAATAACTGTATATTTGTGTCAATAGACAAACATATGTTATCTCTGATGAATTAATAAAAGTTAAGATTTAATCGTTTAACAAATCTAATTACATATACACTATTTCCACAGCTCAGTTAAAAATAATTTGCATTTTTTTCGCTACCTTTACTTTTTAACTGGGTGTGGTTCCAAAGTCCCAACTAGCAAATGCTGCGCTGAATATAATAAAAAAAACAACTGTAGGAACAACTAGAAAAAATTAATAAAACCGAACGGCTAGACTAGACAACACAGAAGACAGAGTAAGAGATCTATTAGATGCATACAACAGTGACTCAAAATTTCGCTCATAACAAACACCACAGTAATAGAAAATCGTTATTGTTCAAATTGTTTTTTAGGCCTTGCGCCTACAAAACATAACTTTCAAGTTTTCAACGTGTCCTAATCGGCCGGCAACAGACTCTTGCCAGCCTAGGTCGGAACATGAATACTAGAAATATTATGCACATTAAATTTTTGCGTTGGCAAAATTTGCTGTTCTTGTCAATTGTCAGACATTTTATAAACGACAACTAACGGTTTGTATTGTATAATGTATAGCCCTCCAAGCCCCGAATTTGGTTCACTTAAGTAATTTTTGACCAACTTAAATGATCTCATCGTGTATTTAAATAGCTCATAAAATGTTCTTATCTCTATAATATAAGCATACTATTACTAACATA
This sequence comes from Lagria hirta, assembly GCA_947359425.1. Classification (NCBI taxonomy): domain Eukaryota; kingdom Metazoa; phylum Arthropoda; class Insecta; order Coleoptera; family Tenebrionidae; genus Lagria; species Lagria hirta. The sequence goes on from OX375794.1 coordinate 14,192,741, forward strand.
TTGGGTCCGGCAGATTGGAATAGATTAGACATAATCTACCTCTTATTAATAATACTACTTCAACAATCTTCTCTTGTTTTAATCGTACCTACCTAATGGTTAATTTGAAAATAGAAAACATTTGAGGCTTATAACTAAAAAACCCAATTTGACTAAAACTAAACATGTAAAGTGAAAAAATATTGAATATATTGTAAAAATAAAGCTAATTGGATATTATTTACAAAAGTCCGTTATTTGTGCAAATTTATAAATACAATGTAACAATAATCATAGTTTTTACGAATACGGCTTTTCAAATACTTGTCGTTTTGCAACCCTTAATAATCTTAAAAGTATGTTAATGCTAAGAATATCTGTAAGCACGGGTTTGCTACCATGGTATACTAGTCTTAGTAAAATAAGATTATAGCGCTGTGCTTAAAACTCTGCTTTAATAATCTCCTATATGGAAGGACTATATAACGTTATTCCACCTAGATTATAATACATAAACTGTTTTAATAGAGGTTGTGTAGCAGCACTCTTTTCACGCAGGGTTTGTGACGTCAGTATAAAGTACTTGAAAACGACTAATTGGGCTTTGTTTACTTTTCTAGAGACTCGACTCATCTTTTTAATAATAATAAATGCTTTTTATTATCTTTTAAAACTACACAATTAATTTTGTAGAGAAGACATAAAATGACAAAACAGAAAAACAAAATATTTACAAAGCATGGAAATTACATAAACTTACTAACTAAAATACAAACAAAGAGAAAATAATATGTATACGTATATAATAGAGCGTTTTTTATATCTATAAAAGATGTACCTTTTGTTTTAAAAACTGTAAAAAAGTGTTTAAAAAAATATTTCTTGCTATTATCATTTATAGTAAGCTGAAACGTTAATTGACTTTTGTCAGTTTGTTAAAAACAGTTTTCAAGGCTATAATTAAATTACCTTGTATCAAACAACATATAAACATTTGTTAATAAAAACAAGACAACCTGTATTTATTTTGCTATTCTTACAGTTCTCAACTTCTCATCTGGTATAAATTATTACATTTAAAATATTTTTCTGGAAATCGTCTTGGAAACCACATTTTCCTGCTTATTTACTTGCAGGAAAATTGAGTTTTCCGGACTTGTACTGTAAAAACTTTACAAGACGCAAAATAAAAATATACCCTAGTAACTATAGTTGCCAACGAAATTGACAAGCTTGACTTTTGTGGAATATGTCAAAAAAAACTCTAAAATTTGTAAATTTCGTCTTTTTTTACAATTTTCGGAAAAATTTAATACAAAACACGTCATTAAAATCTCTTACTTGACTCGGAGCTTTAAAATACTCGGCACAAAGTGCCTCGTATTTCAATTTAGCTCCTCTTCAGTAATGTGAAATTTTCCTGACTTTTATGTAAATAACTATTAAAATCTAATGTATAAAAAAATTACAATTTATAGCAAGAGCAACCTGCCCTTATACAAGCATTATTTGTGCGTACGAACAGGAATATTTTTTGTAGAAAGACATTTTTATTTATAAATAATGGTTTAATTAATTATTATTTAATAATAAGGACAGGTTATAACTCCTGAAACCGAAGCAGTATTTGGATACTGTTATAAATAAAATTTATGTCTTTATTATTCGAAACATTAAAAATTTCATTTGCTGTAAGAATATTGCTTTAATTATAAGTAATTTGAAGAAATATTCCGACATTTGTCAATTTTGATTTTTTCACATTTTAATGCAGCTGTGTACCGGCTATTGTTAAACAATTACTGAAATGTAAAGGAGCTGAAGTATTTAAGCAGGGAAAGTCTCAAATAGAAATTTTATTTTGTTCCCAAGGAATCACGGAAAACTCTCTTTATATCAACTCGACCTGACCTGCACTTCATCATTATCAACTTTAAATAGCAATGCTAAAAGAATTATTTTTTAAAAGATTACCAAGAGACGAAAATTCAAACAAATAAATCAGTGCTACTAAGTCAAGTCAAGAAGACGATCTCAAGACTTTTGTTCAAGAAGAAAGAGGATTAATCATAGATCCTTAACCATGTAAAAAATGGGTTTGTGAGAAAATCTAAAGATTGTAAATATTTTGGATAAATGTATTAAAAGGAAGATAAGTAACCAAACATAGCTAAAATAGATAAAGTTTTTTTGTTTAAGCTATTTCTACAGCTAAAATAGCTTAAAACTTGAAACCAATCTTTCTTAAATGCATTATTTAGAATATAAAAAATTCTAAAGTTGTGTATTGAACAAGGAAAAGCTTTAGAATAATGAAAATAAAAAAGTAAAATTGAAATACAGTCTTTTTCATTTGATTTTCTTCTTTTGTCAATTGTGTTTTACAATTTGTTAAATGAATGTCTCATTTATTTTCCTAGTAACTCATAATTTATACAAGAAACTTCTTTTGCGTCAAATTTACTTCATTATTTGTTAAAGCAATGTAGTATGCCAAAGCTTAAATATAGCACAATTAAATGTATTATCTAATAAAAAAAAATTAGATATTTTTTAAATATGTAGAACATTTCATAGTAGACAGTTTTGTTCATTTTGTTGAGTGTTTAGTATGAAGAGCACTGTCTAACAGTATTTAACACATTGGCTAGTCTTAATTTTTACAGCAGTAAGCAAAATTATATCCCAAAATAAATAAAAATTAAACGTAAATCTACGTAAAAATTATAGCACGTAGAAGTGCTATAAGATGAACGAAATGTATTTTGCAGTCTTGCTCTAGGAAACTGTTTTACATAGTACAAATTGCTTTAAAAATATTTTGTTAGCTGTAGAGTTGTGCTGCGCAACAATATTATACGAGATATTCTAACAATAATAAAATCTAAAAAATAATGTGACAACAACATATAAATAAAACTGTTATTGGAAAAGTTATCATATCACTCTTGTTTATAACACCAAAAACACTTTAAAACTCTTCTCAAAACTAAAAAGCTAACAAATGACATATCTGGAGTAGTTTACGTTTCATTGGCCAGACGAAACAATATTTAAAAAAAGAATTAAGCAGCACAAGTACGATTTCAACAGCAGATTGACAAAACATCGTTGACATTAAATTTTGATCTCAACAACACAACAATAGTTGACAAAGAAGAGACAATACTTAAACGCAACATTGGTGAAATGATTACAATTTTGACATACAATTTTATCATTGTATTCGAACCTAATCAATATAATATATAAAGAAATAAAAGAAGACTAAAGCAAAAATAATAAAAGATAACTAGTGAAATAAATAATGACATCTAGAAACCAAATATAGATAAAAAAAATAAATTTTAATTGTAATATGCAAGATATCAATAAAACCTTGACATTAAATTGCGATAACATAGAACGTTTCACACATTATCTGCCATAATTGTGATTCTGATTTTACCATGTCTAGGCAAAAAACAGGTCAGGTTCATTATTAATAAAAAAATTATTTGATAATTGTTACAACTATAATTTTTATTGTTTGATCTTAATTCTATTTTAACGTGTTTTTTTGATAAATCAGTTTTTCTAATCAAACATATACATAGTAAGTGCTTTTGTACATTTATGTTTTATGTAACTGACTTTTAAGTTTGTTTATATTGTTTTTTAGGCCTGAAGACGATAAAATTCTTTTACCGAAACGCGGTTTATAGATGTAATAAAGAACTGTAAGAACATTTACATTTGTTCGATACCCTAAATTCTTCATAAAATTTTATGTTGGCGTATTATCATAAAGTGGTAAGCTTTTATAATGTATATTTCCCAGTAAAATATATTTTTTTAAACTCAGATTTTTTTAATTTTAAACGACTGATCATTATCAACAAAACATTAACATAAAATCATTCTAAAGACTGTTTGCTTCTATTAAGAGACAAAATATTGGAAATTATTGTAAAGATAAAAAGGCTTAACAATAATTAAAACTGATATTTTAGTACGGTAACATTTATCTGTCGGTAAACAAATAACTATGTTATTTTGCACTCGCATCACACACAAGATTTTTTCTACAATTACACAGTTTACTAATTAAAAAAGTTACGTTTTTATCAAACTTTTCTTAAATTTAACATGGTCGTCTTCAATCAAAAGTTTGTTTACCTGTTGTTATGAAAAACAATTCATAACAACATATGAAAATTTAATTCTTTTTTTTTTGTTTCGTGAATTAGAGATTTTAAGATATAACTCAGGAAGAATTTTAATAACTTTATATTTTGATTGAATGACTTTTATATTCATAAGTTTTGTTTTATATATTTCTAGACTTAGTAGTATTGAGTAAACTATAAAACAACATTAGGTCAAAATGGATACTACAGACTCGGTTGATTATAACAACCTTGTCTGTTATATACTCCTATTCCATCTCGTGAACAAAAAATAATTACTTTCTTTTAGGCAACTTTTCCTTAATAATTTGAATATTAAACAGAAAAAGAAAACTTATATTTGAATATTTTAAATAAATACTATGTCATGTAATTATCAATATTTTCTTAGAGTTTCTGAAAAATATTCTTCTTTAGAGGTCTTTTGATTCCAAAACCAGTATTTTAAATAGCTGCGAGAGTCAATGTTAACAATTATTAAAAAAGAAGAGGGGGACCTTGTTTTACTTTCATATTTCTAATTCAAAATTATTTGTGCTTTGGTGTTTGCCATAATATTTATAATTGATTTTCAGGTATAATGGACAATTATAAAATTTTCATCACATTACAACTGATCCTGCTGGCTTCATATAGTAACTGTAGCAATGTCTTACTAACAGAAGGTATTTTTAATCAATTAAAAATTTTTACTGCTTATGAATATTAATGTCTAGGTGATGAGTGCACTGTCTCTGATTTAGACACACCTGGAAAATGTATTTCACTTGATAAGTGTGATTATGCGTTACAATTAATTAAAACTGAAAGAAAGTTTTTACCCCCTTGTGGCTTTAAGAGCCGCAGTCCTTTGGTTTGTTGTCCACCGATCAAAAAAAAAATTTGCGTTGAAAGTAATGATCAAGCAAAGTATATTTAATAGTAATAAAAATATTTTTTTAGTGTGTGAGAAATATTTTGATCAACAGGTTCAAGTATTTGCTATCGACTCCGGGGAAAAAGCTCTATCAAAAGAGTTTCCTCATATGGTGGAATCATAAATAAATTGTTTACTAATTAATATCTCATTATTAAATTGTAGGCAGCAATAGGGTATGGGGAGAACAAATCCAGTATTTCATGGCTGTGTGGAGGCACTTTAATAAGTAGACGATTTGTTTTAACTGCCGCTCATTGTGTATATTCAAAAGATTTGTAAGTAGCAATGGTTGATAAAAATAATTTATACCATAATTATAATAATTTTTTCTACTTGATAATAATAACAATATATGATTCTATCATAGACTGTTTATAGAATTATATGCGTAACTATAGACACTACTTCTGTGTTGAATTTTTAAGTCTAAATAATTCATTTGAAGATAAAGTATGAGCCACATTTTGCTAGAAATTTTTATTGAGAAATAAATATGATCAACATTATATATTCATTAAATAATAATTACCTTTATTAAACTGCAAAAAAATTTACAAAAAAACAATCTTAAGTTAACACTGCTGAGTCGATGACACTGACAACTTTGTCTGTTTGCTTAACATTTATAAAAACCTACATTTCTTTCCACTATACTCGGTTTTAGAGCTTTTCTTGTTTATAGTTCCTGCTATCGTCTTTATTTTGACTTCTTACCTCCTAATCTATCTGCTCCGGTTTCTTTTTCGATTTCTAGGGTACTGAAACAGTGAAACATTATGCTTTTGTTCTATTTTTTGATGCCTGTTGCTGTATGTCATGTTTTCTAGTTGTCACATTTTGGATCTTAGTGCGACTTCTGATGACTTTGTTTAGTACCTACTCTGTCTAATTTTCTTAAATTTAGCATCCTTCTCTTCATAACTGTCCGACAAATTTCTAATTTTTTTCTTTGGGCTTTGGTTAGAACTGGTAGCACGCAGCTTCTTGATTTCGTTGTTTTTTATGATTTCTTTTAACCGTCAGTAGCATTTCTATTCGTTCTAAATTTCAGCGTCTATTTTCTTTGGCATTATCATATTTGTTAGAATTTGTCGGTCTAAGAATGCAAGTTTGGATGCATTTGTTAGTGCTTTGGTTTTGGAGAGGTTTATTGTTAGACCTACCTTGCGGCTTTCTCTTTCTAGGTCTATAGGCATGTTTTGTAGATGTCCTTTTGTTTCAACAAATAACATAATGTCTAACTGTAAGCGGGATAGTCTTTCTCCATACGGAGAAAGACTATCCCTTTATATTTAGCCTACAATGATTACAATTTAATTTTTGAAAAATTTCTTGTAATACAGCGGTGAATAATTTAGGCGAGAAAAGATTTTCTTGCCTTACACCTCTGTTTAATTTTATTTATTTTCTTTCTTTTTTTAACATAATTTCAGCTGTACTATTAGTATATACGTTTTTAATTATTGTGATGTACTTTTGTTCGACTCTACAGTACCAGATGTTTTTGTGCTCAATTGAGTCAAATGTCATGTTCTAGTAAATAAAAAAGCAGTAGAATGATACATTAAACTCCTTGGTTTTCTCAATAATTTGTCTCACAGTATGTATTATGGTCTAATCGAATAGCTTGTCTTAAATCTGGTCTGTTCTTTAGGTTGGTCTTCAAACGTATGTTCAATTTTTAATTAGTTCATACGGAGAAACGTATAATATTATAGACAAGCATTCACGTTTGTTTGACAATTGTAGGCAATCATACTATCTAAAACAATACAAATTAGTCAATCTAATTTACACAAAAAAAGTACATCTAAATAATTGATGACTGGTCTGAGCAGACGATCAGTAAAAAAATTGATAGATGGCAGTTCATTTTGAAGTATTTTTTTACTTATACATAATAACTTTTCTGTTGTGTCACTGTTTTATTTTCTGTTTTATGAAATATATTATTATTAATTTATGTATTGTATATTAATTTATATAAAATATAATTAAATAAATTAAAAAGAAGAATTAAAAAACAAAAGTACTTTTGCAGAACATGTCATATCTAAAAAACACACATTTTCACATTCAGTATTTTTACACAACTCTAATAATTTTTTTGAAAGCGCTAATTTGGAAGCATTAGAAATTTTGAAACTGAAAAACACATCACCTAATTTAATCTTAAATGACCAAACTGAATTCACTACTCAAATTATCAAACCTTTCATAAATAATATTTTTTAAAATAATCATTTTTTAAATAATCATTATTAAATATTTAGCTCCACATATCTCGATTTGTCTCTTACACAGTAATCTCTTTAAAAAATACTTACCTCTTCATACCCTTTCTTAGAAAAATGTTAATTCCTTTAAGTACCTCCTCCCTTCCAAGTAGTTTCAACCACTTTTGCTACCTGCATTTCTTTAGTATTAGTTTACTCTGAGATATACCATAGTAATCTCCTATTTTCATGTCGGCTAGTTGAAATATTTGTATTAAATATTCTTAAACCTGACAATGGCCTCTGATTAATACATACAATCAGTACAAGCCGAAACATATGTAGTTTAAATTAAACCTTAAGTTGAAATAAAGCATCTATGGGAAGATATTGTGTTTTTTTAATTTACAATTAATACTATAATCTGCTATAATAATATACTGTAACTTAAATTTATAACAGCTTCAAGCTACAGGCTGGGGACAACTTGGCTTTTTTGGAGATAGTAGCAGTCATCTGATGAAAGCTGATTTAAACATAGTTGATCATAACACATGCAAAAACAAGTTTAAAAATATTTCTATAAGAAAACTGGCAGAAAGCATACAAAATTCCAGTCAGATTTGTGCTGGACATCACAGTGGAAGAGATACCTGTCCTGTATAATAAAAAATAAAACAATTTTTTTTTTACCTAATAAATACTTTTAGGGAGACTCTGGAGGTCCACTACACTATTATAAAGAATCAACAGAAAAATATGTTGGCTACTTTGTTCTTGTTGGAGTCACCTCGTTTGGAAAAGGTTGTGGAGGAGAAAATAGTGCTGGGGTTTATACCCGCGTGTCAGCATATGTAGATTGGATTGAAGATATGGTTTGGAAGAAAGATAGAAATAACTAAAACATGTCTTTGTTTAGTGTTTTTGTAGCTTGGTTTTTGTATTTGCTGTTTTAGTTTTAAGGTTGATTTTGCATGGGATTTATTGGATCGTAATTCTTGACTTCGTTCATAACAGAGTGTGCAAATGTATAAGTAATAGAGTACGATTTCTCTCAGATGGAGACAGCTTATTATTCGCATTAGATGCGCAGTGGTACAGCATGTATTGGCGTAAGATTATAGTTATCAGGATTTTACGCACCTAAGGATGACTTAGGTGTACCTTTCAAAGAGTAATTGAGCTCTAACAATCACATACTCCGAGATTATAGTGTAGACCGTAGTTTTTAATCTGAACAATTTTGATAATACTTTCAAAGGTGATACCAGTGGAATTTGCATTTTTTGTGTAGAATAAACTTATTTATCGTATTATTAATTGCTATAATTATTATTTTACGCTACATCGTTATTCATTATTATGACAACCATAACACATTATTTATAGTCTGCTTGACACAAAAGTTACTGAAAATGTGACTTTGGTGTAGTAAACTTGATAAGAACCAATACTGGCAGTACTATGTTTTTCGTAATCATAATATGATTGTTTACTACCTATAACAATATTTAAAAAATTGCAATCTGTTTATCTATCAGGAGACATAATGCACTGATTACTGGTTAATAAGAGTCTAACAACAAAAATACTAAATACGACATATCGTATCGTACATGTTAATTTTGTTGCTAGACTCAAAATGAAACATTTTCAAAATACTCACTATTATTTGGAAACTATTTCTACCTGGATTTTTTGCACAATTGAGACTTTTGTTGTTAAGCTTTCTAGCAGGTTCAAAATGTTTTGAACCTGACTAAAATGTTTTGTCAACAAAAACTTTGGTTGACAGAAAAAGTTGCTGCATTTTTTTTGTACAATACTAACGTACAAATTTATTGAGATATTACGGTTTTCTCAGGTATTTTATAAAAGAAGTGATCACAGCAGAGATAATGTGGATTTGCATTTTCTTAGACTATATGTGTAACATGTCTACATGATCAACATTACCATCAGGTACACGACCAAAAATATTTTTAATTAAATCAATAAAACCATTGATTAGTTTAATAAATCAATTATAAATCAATGAAACCAATGATTTATGGTTGTTTAAATAAAACTTTAGCATAATAGAAGTGAGAGATACAATATTCAGACGGCTATATTATTTCCTAAAACTGCAAAATGCATTAAAGGAAATAATTAAAGCAATTGTCTAAAGCGAAAAACATCATCGCAAAAATACCAAGTCACGCATGTTGATTATATATTAGTTTGTTTTTCTAACGAAGAGTGCAATTAATAGATGAATCATTAGGTTGCCATCAGTGTTTGTATGGCTCCTTGAAATTCTCTAAAAAAAATTCTGGGAACTGGAGCAGCCCTTACCAGTATAGGAACAAAATTAATCTTAATCAACCAAAAAAATGTGGTGGGACTTCCGAAGTTATAAAACAAGTAGCGTGCAACTTACGCGTCATTTCCTATTTGTTTCTTTGATTTTACCTACTTCGCAAGTTCGTGTTAGACCTAGCTCAGTGCCACATCGAATTAGCCTTTTAAGGTAAGATTGTCTTCCTTGAGCTTTTCAATTTATTCCATTGCTTGAAAAGAGTTGGTTCATTCCTCAAGTTTAATAAAATGATGACGTCAGTCAAGGAATTACTTTAGCGAATTAAATTACCGTATACTATCTGCTTGTTTTACTGACAAGAGAATTTAATTTTTACTGATTTAAATTAATTTGTTTTTCGCCTACGGTAGAAACATAGATTGTTATATTAGCCTCCGTTATTAGCAGAAATCTATCTCCTGACACTTATGTATATATGTTAGGTCTTAGTTCAGGAGTAGGAGTGTATCTTCTCATCTTTGCACTTCGTCTGCTTGTCAGTCAGAAAAGTTTGTCTGTAACAAAAAGTATTTTTTGTTAGTCATTATACTCTAGAGTGTATATTGTTTTGTTTTAAGTAATGTAATCTTTACATTTTATTTCAAGGCAAGACTTGTTGTCAAGACATTCTTAGACAACAATCTCTGCGCAGTACAAACTGTGAATCAAAAGGCAAACAATGTGGTAAAAGGTAACAACAGCTATGTTTTAATTAGCAAGAGTAGACAGGTACTTCATGAGATTCTAAAAAAACTGATCGATCTCAATGCTTCAGAATTATATTTTATCTATAATGATAGTTCTATTGTTTTTAATTTTGTTTTTCAGCAATGACGTAAGCTTTTTTAAGTCTGCAAATGTTAATAATGAGACAAATAGTAAAATGATGATTAGATAATGTATCATACTTAATATAAAAAACGTAAACAAATTATATAATTAATCTTTTTTGTATTATTGAAGTGTTTTTAGGACAGTTTCAAAACATGTCCTCACGTGTGTATTCCAATTTTATTTAAATATTATTGAATTTCTTGTGATATCTCAGAACAAAAACGTTCGGTGCTCTGTATTATATACCTGACGGTCCAAGTTATCTGTCTACTTAATTTAAGTTATTTAAGCAAACATTAAATATTTATAATGCTCTTTCAGATAAAAAATTGAAATAAACTATTGTAGAAATTAAACTAAACTTATTTTTAACTTTTTTTATTTTAATTGTTTTATATATACATATATACAAACTTGAATTCTACTTGGTTATGTGCAAAAAAAATATTTACTTTTTTCTGTTGTACTTTTTAAAATTTATGCGTTTTTAATTTCACTGTCTTTGTTTTCAGTTTTATTCTTGCATTTATTAATATTTCATATTTTTTTAAATATTTTTTTTTTTTGTTTTTTTAATTTTTACTTGTTTTTACTCATGAAAATTGGTGTTTGTAGATTTTTTTGTCGCTAATTTGCTTTCTATTACTGTTTTACACTCTTTGATTATATGTTTTATTTTCTCTCTTATTCTTTTACATATTCTTTCTACATCTTTTTTTATTTAAAGTACTGGTTTTATTCGTCTTTATTCTCCTATCTAAGCCTGGCAACTTTCTTTTAGTCTTTTTTATGGCAGTATTCTGTAAAAATTTTTTTTATATTACATACTTAAATTATTTTTATATTTATGTTTAATCTTTTTATTTGGATAATGCTATATCTGCCTTCCGCTCCTAGTGCTAAGTGAAAGCATTTTACTTATGTTTTATAATATTACCAATTGTCAAAAAAACTGACAAAAAGCTAAATATTGTACATAATTTCACACTTAGAGTACAGTGTAGTTTATCAGTCAGAAAAAAAATTAGATGATTTGTTAGGAGGCTCAAAAGATAAAACACTAATTTTGGAAAAATCCGGAGCTTCCTGCATAGTAGGTGTGACAAGTTCTATATGTAGGTCAATTCAGACAAATACAAAAATCTCTTGATTTGCCTAAAATTCGACCTGTCAAGCATAGCCGAGCACGTCTTTGATAACAATAACAATATTTGAATTAACAACTTAAAATTAGTTAAACAACTAATACAAATAATTAACAATTAACATTTGTATGCCGCCAAAAGTATTGAAATTTATAAAAGCTAAGTAAATGCTTCAAATAAAGATAAGTTTTTTTTTTGTCAGTTTCTTAGTTAGATTATTAAAAGAAAAACTTCTAAAAGTCTCAGACTTTTTGCTACAGATAAACACATTTTTATTAAATTAAACATAAAAAGTTAATTTATTTTTTGGTCATCTCTTTATAATGACTAATTACCAAGTAAATTTTTATAAAATAATCTTATTGATCAGTCTTTTTTGTCGGCTCTTCAATTATACATCAATTTTGCCTAAAAAAAATATAACCTAAATGCGCGTCTAAAAAAAAATTAACACGTAACAAGACGCTAGACTAATTGTTTTTCTATTTAGCTGATATATATATATATATATATATATATATATATATCGTTAAAACGACCTAGTAGCACCAAAAACTAATTGAACGTCTTGGCACCCAGAAATTCAAAGAGAGAAAATGGTCAAGTAGCACCTCATATATATTTAATTTATATATACGCTCGAGCACCGTATATATTTTAGGATAGTCAGGTAAAAAACTAGAGGACCAGATGTTTTTTTCAGCCCCTTATTTAGCCGTTTCCATTGTAAATACCGTTAGTTTCAAGAATTTAATGTTCAATGTGTTGAACATTTAATGTTACATTATCAATTTAGGTCTGCTATTTGGCATTGTTTCAAATAGAAACAATAAAATATTTTCATGATAAACATAACAAACTAGAAAACACAGCTTTTCATAATTTATGGATCTGTGTCTGTAGAGTATTTTTCTTTTATCATAAACAAACAATAAATATAATGAAAAAATTAAACGTTTTATGAAACTTAATTAGTTTTTCAAACTAAATATGACAGAAAAAGAAATTTAATTATTTGTAAAAATTGTTCTAAAACTGTTTTTAAGATTTATTCATGTCAATGTATAAATATACAGTTATTAAAGCTTTTGTTTAAAACATGATTTTTAGCAAGAGGTGACGGTAGGAAGTGAACATTAAACCTGAAATGATTTATTTAATATGAAGTCTTTTATGTTGATTATTTATAACTATAACTAAAAATTACAATTTAAAAATTATATATTGCAATACTGCATTGGTCAATTGACTTTTCTTGCAAATTGCAGCGTGCTTTCTTTGAAGATTAAGTTTCCTTCGGCTTAAAAGAAAAGTTACAAAATTTATTAAAGAAATTGTATTGCAGAGCAAACACGAATTTACAAATTAAATTAAAGAAATCCTTACAAAAAAAATTGTCAATTTATCAATAATCTATTTATTTCAATTTTTAGATTCAATTTTAAATTAAAATTGTTTTTTTTATTTTTTTCAAAAGAGAAAAAAATAAAAAAAAGAAAATCTTACAATATCCAACTTTTTTTTAATACAAATCATTTTATTTAATCTTAATTTTAGGAAAAAATAATGCTTATTGTCTTAAAATAATCTCTTGAGAAAAGCTTTTTAACTTATGGTTTTGTAAATAAGTATTTTTAACAATTTTTATATCAATGAAACTAAAACTTTAAAATGTTTGTCAGTTTCAAAGCTTATTTTTCCAAAATTTGAGCTTTGTACAACTTTTTTTTGTCAGTTGCTTTTTTGAGAGAGGAAAAAATTATCATTCATGTATCAATCAATAAGTTTTCTTATTTTTCATTAGTTTTAATTTTTTGTAATACAATCAATAATTTAAAAATAATTAGTTAGTAATAGTACATTTTTCACATTGTCTTTATTTTACGTGCCGTTTCAAATGTTGAACTTTGCTTTTTATTTGAGCTACACTTTGCCAAGTTTTCAAATATTTTTTAATAAACAATTTTTTTGCCTAACCTATGCGAAAAGTGTGCTATTTCGAGAGATTTCGGTTCGTGCTCGTAGCGGGCCAACATGTGTGTCGTTCGTATCAAGAGACTTTTTGCAAAATAAAATAAGTCTAAAAAAATGTAAAAATAAAAAAAAAATTTAATTAAAATACTAAATAAAGTGGGGTTGAGACTATTTGTGAGAGTAGTATATTTTTTTTATGTTGTAGGTACCGGCTTCAACGCTTTTTTTAACTTACTTATAGCCAATTGACACTTTTCCGTTTAAAAATGTGCATGTTTTTGTCGGCAAAAATCAAATCCAACAACAAAACTGGTCCTTGCATTTTATAAATTTTATGTCTGCTTTTATCTCAGTTTTCACCCAACATCCCAACTGCAAGAAATTTAAGATCGGGAAACGGGCCCACCAGGCGGGCACTCGGACCACGTCTATTGTATTGTATAATAAAAGTCAGTCATTTTGATAATTGACAAAAGGAAAAAGCTGGCATGTCCTATAAAATTAGAATCTTTCCTACCATAATCTCAGCTTTCACCCAACTTTTTTAAAAGCTTTTATGAACAAATACAATCGACCACGGCTATCTTATCACAGATGTTTCGCACATTTGCAGATGCATAGAATACACTAAGGATGTTATGTAAAGCAGACATAAAATTTATAAAATGCAAGGACCAGTTGTTGTTGAATTTGATTTTTGCCGACAAAAACATGGTCATTTTTTGAAACAAAAAAGTGTCAATAGATTATAAATAACTTCGTTGACACCGGTACTTACAACATGAAACAATTTACTACACCCACAAATAGTTTCAGCCCCACTTTATTTAGTATTTTAATTTGGCTTTTTTACATTTTTGCGTTTTAACAATTTTTTAAATTTATATCATTTTGCAAAAAGCAATTATTCTGAAAATGAACGATCGTTTGGAGCTGCATCATATGCTTTACATCAAGGAAAAACACTCAAGGATTTAATAGACCTTATTATTTATTTGATATGTAAAGAAGATGAAATTCTTGAAAAAGAATCTTTAAAAAATTCTAAAGGTTTATTAGATGAACTTAAACTGCTACGTAAAATAATTCAGCAAAATTGGGGATGTTTAGTTGGCAGTCTTGCTCTAAAAAACCTGAATACAAGTAAATCAACCAATTACTCTAAAAAACTACTTCCCCTTACCGAAGATGTTATGAAACTCAGAAATTATTGTATATAAAAGGCCGTAAATGCTGTAGATCTTTTAAAAAATGAAACTAATATTATGCAGTACCGAATTCTTGTACAGGTAACATTTATTTTACTCCTTTTACACAACAGGAAAAGAGTTGGAGATATTCAGTATATCGAACTTGCTGAAGTTACTAGATCAGAAATGATAGAACAAAGTGACGAAATTTTGCAGAGTCTAAGATCGGCAGAAAAGATGTTAACAAAACTTTACAAAAAAATTCATACGGTAGGAAAAGGCTCGAAAGATTTGTTAGTGTGTATACCAAGAGTTATTCAAAAATTTGTAAATGCTTTATTAACAGATAGGTACAAATATATAGATTCATCTAATAAATATTTTTTTCCTAATTGCAATGGCACCGATGAATGGATAAAAATAGATAGACTTGCTCAATAAAAAATTGGTCAAGTAGCATCATTTATGGGTCACACAGAAAAAACTCATTGAGAGTTTTACAGATTACCAAGAGATGTATTAATGATTGCAAAGGTCTCAAAAACTTTATTAAAACTAAAAAAAGGCGAACTTATCAACTGTAAGAACAAGCGAATGGATGAAATTGATATTCAAATTGATGAACCAGAGTTTTCGGATTCTAACTCTGAAAATGAAGAAGCAATTGCAACAAAAGAATTTAAAATTTCTGCCTCTACAAGTAGTATGTTTCATTTTTCACTAATTTTGTACTTATTTAAATAGATGTATTTTTTTAACTAAATTTTTTATATTTTTGTGCACAGAAAGAACTAACAGTACTTCAAACCAAAATATGGATGAGCCTGGCACATTAGCGACTTTAGATAGGGATGAAGCAAATGAAAATTCTCCGCCAAACAAAAAACGACATGTCTCAAAAAAGAAAAAATGGTTTGCAGAGGAAACAATGTTGATTAAACATCATATGGCAAAATAGCTTAAAAACGACTCATTATATCCATCATCAAAAGAAATTTCTTTGTTTATTAAAAAATATTTGAAAATTGAGCGAAGTGTAGCTCAAATAAAAAGCAAAATTTAAAATTTGAATCGTCACAAATAATAAAGACAAGGTACAAATTGTATTGTTAGCAACTAATTAATTTTATGTTATTGATTGTATTATAAAAAATTAAAACAATAAAAAAATAAAAAAAAAATTATTAATACATAATTTGATAATTTTTTCCTCTCGCAAAAAAACAACTAACTAAAAAAATTTTTATAAAGCTTAAATTTTAATAAAATAAGCTTTAAAACTAACAAACATTTTTAAATTTTAGTTTTATTGACATAAAAAGTGTTAAAAATACTTTATTAACAAAACCATAAATTAAAAAAACCTTTTTTTTTTGGCAGATTGTTTCAAACCAATACGCATTTTTTTTCTTCTAAAATTAACATTTAATAAATTGTATTGAAAAAATGTGTTCGATATTGTAAGATTTTGTGCCTTAAATAACCTACTTTTAAGCACGGTTTTCTGTTTTAATTTTATTTGTATGAAATTTGTGGTATTGGTATAAAAATTACCTTTAAAGCAAGTCTATATCCATCATCAAAAGTATAAAAACTCATTTCAAAAGTAACTGACAATTGAAGTTTAAAAACATATTTTTTGAAACATTTGTTCTCAGTTTCTGTCATGTATTGTTAACATAATAAAACTATTGAAATAAAATTGATTTTATGACATGATAATTTTTCCACTCTTAAAAAAATAAGAAAAAAAAATTTTAATTTTAAACTGAAACTTTTTCTTTAAATAAGCTTGATATAAATTTAAACTAGATATAATCACTAACTTGCTTCTTGCAAATTTTTTAATTTTAATTCAATAGAATAATATTCGTGCTCAAGATTTTTTAAAGAGATTTTCTTGTTTTTTAAGGATTCGGTTTTAAACTTGCATTTTCAACATTACTCTTTTGATGTATTTAACTTATTTCAGTTTCAGTTATTTCTTATGTACAATGTTCAATAAATAGTTAAATTCGTAAATAATCCACGCTAAGACTATTTAACAAGTAAATTATCTCAAATTGTATGTTTCTCGAATGTTTACGTTCTAAGGTCACATCTTGCTAAAAAGTATTTTATCTTTAAAAAAAATTATAATTTTATTAAAAATTATTTTTATGGTTTTGCCTTAAATAAATTCAATAATCAAATAAATTCGGTAAATTGGTTAAATTTAATAAAAGTTTTGTGTAGTATAATCGATTAGTTCTTTAGAATACTATTTATTGTTCGTTTAGAATAAAATCAAAATATTCTAATATTTTCTTCACGATAAACACTGCCTGATAGCTCAAAATTGGGGCTCTGTCATTACTACACGCGTGCCCTTGGAGGTGCCGCTACGTCTCAGCCATATTGTATGAATATCTGGTGCCTGATAGAACAATTATACTTCTGCCACCCGCGAGTCGCCACAAGCGCCCTCTGCATACTATATGGCTTCACTAAAATCTTGTTTTTATACACTAGGGGTCCATGCAGCACCATTGGGAAACTTGGACTACGGGCTCCCAAGGTGTTAAGCAGCTCAA
The DNA here is from genome assembly GCA_947359425.1 of Lagria hirta. NCBI lineage: Eukaryota > Metazoa > Arthropoda > Insecta > Coleoptera > Tenebrionidae > Lagria > Lagria hirta. The sequence continues at coordinate 14,210,081 of OX375794.1, forward strand.
ATATGCCTTCAAACGTTCTATCTTTCACAACGTATATATAGGTGCCACTTCGACTATATATACCCAAATTTGGTGCCTGAACGTACAATTTCCTATATATATATATATATATATATATATATATATATATATATATATAAAAGAAGTAACAACACTTATTTTTCTACACTTAATAAAACCAAGGGGGTAAAAACAGGTCTTTATGATTACGTACCAGTGGTGTACTAAAATAAATCTTATAGCAGCTCTTGTATTATTTCAGTATATTTTACAATTACCAATTTAACACATTCTAATTGACAGTCATACATAATTACTGTGCTCTGAATAGCAATACAGCTTATAATAATAGTGATTAAAGCTAATGCTGTGTCATATCTTCCAACGAACGTTTATGACATACTTATGTCACAATAATATTTCAAAAATTGTAAACTTTAACATATTTTGTTTTTCGATTAAGATCTAGTTCATACCATAATAAAAACAATTCTGAGATTTAGGTTATGACTAAGACCTCTGCTAATAATGCATTTTTTATATAAGGAAGCGTAATCCACCGTCAGCTCTCGAGCTATAACGAAAATCTGTAAACTTTACACTTCCATGTTAAATAAATATTTAAGCACAAGCGTGGTCTTTTTTATTGTTTATGTAACACACATGTATTGTTTTAAATGATTATCAATCATCGACAAGCTGTGAAATTGAATATTAGAAGTGGAAACAAAACTCTATTTTTATCTGTACATTAGTATGAAATTTGACTCAATAACCTTCGGATTTTTTTAAATTCTTCGGTTGAGCATGTTGAGAAGTGAATGGTAAATCCCACATCCCAATTAAAAAAATTACAAAACTCTATATTTAATAATATGCATCTTTAATTATGTAAGTAAAACCAGATTCTTATCATTCTCCAACTACTGCTATTATTTATTAATAAATTAGATCTTTAGGTAGGTATAAAAACACATAAACCTAACAAACAGTGGTTGTTGAATCAGTACAAAAGTAAATATTTTATTTTTCATTTATCTAATAGCAAGTGTTATCATTACCTAATTGATAAACACATACCCGGAGATAATAATGTGTCCATGACTTGAGTGTCACTACAAACTCAGATATTATCAATATAATGAATCTTGTGATTTTGCCATTTACATATTTTAGAGTTGAAAACAATCAAGAAACCTTGCTACGGATATTATGTCTTGTCAGATTTTTTTGGATGATTCTGACGGTTTCTACTCGCCGGGTTCTACGATCAAAGGGAGGGTAAACTGTCAATTTAAAGATACTACAAAAGTGAGAAGTAAGTACTTTGTGTTCAATTTTGTTTGTGATTATTTTTGTAGAATTGTTTTTTAGATGTGAAAATTCGATTGAAATGTAAAGAACAAATAAGATGGAAAACTAGCAAAAGTCATTATCAAAGAGACAATGTGATATTAATGGAAGAGCGAGATCTTCTGGTATCAGGTGAATTTACATTAACAGATACATATTTGTATAACTGGTGTCGTAAATGTTGAATTCTATTATTTGCATATTTAGAACTGTTTACTTTAACCTGACGAAGAGAAGTTTACAAATGCACTAAAAATGAATTATTTTGTTTTTTTATTTTAGCAATTTATTTTTGGAAGTTGTTCTCTCATAATGTGTTTTTTACACAAATATAAACATATATCGCAATTTTTATTTGGAAGTTGTTTTCTTATAATGTGTTTTTTACACAAATATAAACATATCTGAAAAATCGTTCATGTAAAAAACTACACAGTTTTTTAGTAACAAATTATTATGAATGGAGAAGGTTTGTGATTAGTTTATTTTGTTAAATGTGTGTATTTGTTTGCATTTTTGGTTTTTCTATTAAAATTTTGGGTGACTTTGTACTTGGTCTAAATACTTTCTTGACATTTTGAAGACTTGTGGGAAAGTTTAACAATGCTTTATTTTTTGAACCAAGAAAGCTGTAAAATGCGGCATAATTCAGAAAAAACGCTCTACAATTGCTTTAGATTAAAATTTGTGATACTTTAAAAATTTAAGCGGGAACTCCTTTAAAAAGAGATGTATTTTTAAAATTGTTTATCTTGTTTTTTCCAAATAGAATAACTTCTAATTTAAACAAAATTTAATGTTAGAATGAATTTTTTTTTGACTAAACTACATTGATTGTACTTATTTTGACTAGTTTCCTAAAAACAATGTAAAACAAAAAACAGTAATTTTTATTTGTATTGTATATATTATTTTATAAAAGCAAAAGAAACCTTACTTTTTAAAGTGTTTCTAACCAGTTTTAATGTAATAAAAGTGTTTAGTATCTTAAAATCAATGTGAAAATGTAATTTTTACTTATATAGTATGTATAATGGTATTACTTTAAAAAAACAAAAGAAACCTGAGTTTTTAGTGTTCATAACTAGTTTAAAAGATTAATATATCCAACTTGCTGGCTGCAAATCGTTTCGAGTTAAAATCTGAAGAGCAATCTATCATTACACACTAAAATCAATTTTATTTTGTTTAGCTTTTAACCAAATGCCTACTCAATCGTGCTGTCATAGTATACAGATTATTATTTTCCATAGAAAAATTTGCAAAAATTTAGATAAAATAGATCAGAATTACTGAATAACTATCTAAAAAATTATACCACAGATTCTGTGGTATAGCGCAAGACCGCTTTTTAAATATTAAAAAACAAGATGAAAATCTAATATCAGAAATGTTGGGTTAAAATTGAAAACCAATTTAAGCTTTGCACATTTAGTAGCTGTTTTTAACATCATTAACACTCTCTCGTTAAATATTTCTGATCCAATAAAAAAGAAACACTTTGTAACATCATAAAAAATCTCTTTTGCAGTCTAAAACGTTACATGGAAAATGTCCAACTACCCTAGATTAAAAAATGAATATCAACAGAACAGTATCTCTCACTTGGCTTATGAATAGAATTTTGAACACAGGAGTAGATGAATTCATAATTGAAATCTAGGATAAGGTTATTACCATCAGAAATTACTCTAAATACATTATAAAAAGTGCAAAAACTATAGACATGTGCTCCAAACGTAATTAACCTAAAAATACTGTTAGGCATAAATAACTGCTGGTTGCCAAACTTTGCAACATGACTATTTACTTACAGAATGCTTGATTTAATTTAACAATGCAAGTTGCTTACAAAAATACAATCTTACTTTACCGAAAGTGTCACTCTCATGCTTCCAAAACAGGGAGTCTTATAAAACCTAAAAATTAGTAGTGTACGACGTTTTTTCTGACAACATATTGTACATATTATTAACATCTAATGTTTATTTGTGCATTTTTGAAACACATTTTAAAATAAAAACACATGTAACAAAAAAAGAAAATATGGATGGAAACGAAACAGATGTAGCTTTTTTTAGTTTTGCTTTTTTTATAATCTTTGGAGTAATACACTCAACGAAGCTTTTCATGGTTTTAAAATGATCAGTGACATTAAAATGAGGTTCTATGTAATTGACCTTAAAGTAACTATCCAGATCAACTTGACAGTCAACTTCAACAATTGAGTTTAATAGATTTAATTTAATAGAGCAGTCTATATAAAATTTGTTACGCAAAAATCAACTGTAGACTATGTAAGAAGTTACAAGCAGCAAAATGCAAAGTTTTTAGACAGCGGTATTGATAATCAACTTAAAAACAGCTGTCCACATATTTTTCTTTTGATTTGTTGTTTATAAAAATATTTAAAATTTTATTCTTATTGAAGATAATTTAAAATAATTTGGTAAAGAAAGAATTTTGGTTAAATACGAGTATTATCCAAAAATGCTTTTGCAAGAATTATACGTCGTATAACTTTGATTTTTTTTTAATGGATGGAGTATCTAAAATATGAATATTTTTTATTTTGCAAAATAGGTTAATTTTTACTTCAGACTAACTGATTTGAAATGCGTATAAAAATATAACATACGTTTTTCTGAAACTTCAGGCTTTTTTATTTTTGTTACAAATTTATCGACAAATTAAGATTTCAATTGAGAGAACCTTTATTAAAAAATGTGCCTTTACATGGAAATAGTTTTAGAGATTCACACATAAAGGTTCCCCTTATTGAAATTTTAGTTTTATCACTTAAAGCTAAGTTAAACAAATTTTCTTTTATTTTTACACAACTTAATATATTTTGCAAAGTGCGATAATAGAAGCAATTAAAATCTGTTATAATCACCCATATTGCACTTTACGAGGTAGTTAGTTATACAAACATTATTGATATAGAAAATCATTTGTATGTGAAAGCAGTACTTATAGTATTTTTACAGTAAGTTTGAAATGAGAAAGTCAATTGTTAATTTTATGCAATGTTGTCAATATGATTTTGTTTATAAAAATCTAAAACAATATTAGGATTACATTCTCTCAAAAATGTGAAGTGAGTTAAATAAACAAATATTAAATTATAATATGCCATGTTATCTATTGCAATAGTAAAGCAAGATAGCCTAAGAAAGTCATCAGAATAGAACACATACAAGATCATAGTATTTTGCTATATTTTTACAGCTTAATCAAAAAATTAAGCAACCGATCTATTTTGCTTTTGTGTTTTCAAAACAAAATCAAAATAGATCGGTTGCTTATTTTTTTTATTAAGCTGCATTGGTCATTTTTTAAATAAAAATATCACTAAGAGAAACCTATGGTTATGGAGAAGCCCTCGGTAGTCAGGTGGCTAACGATAGTGCGTTTGAAATCTGGTTGTGGGTTCGATTTTCACCCAGGCGGGAGTCTTTTTTTACAAAGAAGATCTGTCTGGTCATAGGTGTTTGTAAATGTATCACAATACACTGTTAATTTTGAATCTTGAGCCTATGGCTTATAGAAGTTTTTGCTGCGGCGCAATATATTTTTCTACAGTACGTATCATGTAAGAAAGCGAGTCAAAAACTTGCGCAGGAGCATTGACTAACTGGATTTATCTAACATTTTTCAATTTTAAATCTTCAACACAAATTAATAAATATTTTTTTTTAAAAAAATTAAATAGTTTAAATATTAAATGAATGGAAAAAATATCGAGATACACTGAAATAGTATATTGTAATCCTAGGCGGCAAAGTGGTATTTTTCCAGGCCGAGAGAAGATATGGACAGGCGAGCCAAAGGCGAGCCTGGCCACTTCTCAAGGCCTGGAAAATCACTTTGCGGCCGTGGTTTACACATTATTTTTTATCCTACACAAATTACCTTATAATCGGGCATTATCTTAAAATTGATTTGAGGTTATTATCGCCAGTTCAAAATGTCAAACTTTGACAGATGTCAAAAATTTATGGATTACTTTACTGTCGTGATTTACACAATTTATCTTGCACAAAAGTAGTTTTTTAAAATAACATTGATGTTCATAAACAGTAAATGTGATTTAAAATTTCAACACTTTTCATAAATAGTGAGACGTTTAGAGTTTAGAGTAATTTTTCTTATAACAGCGACTCCTGACGGAGAAAATCAATTTTTTTTCTTGGCTAGCCGAGAAAGTACATCTTTTCTCGGCTAGCCTGGAAATGATGTACTTTCACGGCTGTCGAGAGACGAGAAAATTTTATTTTGAGTTGGTGTAGGATAAAAATAAAATTTTTCTGTTTATCTGTCTGAACATTTTCTACTTCATTATCACTAAAATTGGAAAAGTGACAATGACTGTCACTATTATCTGCTAAATTAATAATTCTCCATTATGTGCGCTCAAACCAGTTTCATCTTTAAAGAAATCGGTTTCAATTGCACTTATTTTTCCATAATATTTTATAATGCAAAATCATATTATATTTTTATAATATTTTCCAATATTTTATTGATCTAACAATATTGACATCATAAAAATTGGAAAAATAGTTTTTTGCTACTGCTTGGTTATTTACTGCTGTCCAAATTAGCTCTATAGGGTTTAATTCTGGATGATAAGTGGAAAGACGTAATTCCATATTCCACATGTTCATAGTTTTTTCAATAGGTTATTAAATTTCTAGGTTTTTAATTGTCCTCTATGTTGTTTTATTATTATTCATAGTTGTTTTGTTAACATAGACATAATGTTTTAATAAATTGGGGAGAAGTTTATGTAATATGATTTTATTAGATTATTTTATATGAATAAGCAGACAATTTGGTATGCGATTCATTTTGTCTCTTGCATGTATCTTAATTAAGGTTTTTTTTTATACTTGAACAAAAGTATTCTTCACTGTTGTAGTCACTCTAACTTGAAGTATTTGTGTTTCACTATGACTTTCATCCAGAAACTACGTCACTGTATAAGTTTCATTCAGAAACACAATAGGCAAGTTTTGCTTTCTACAAAAAGTAAATAATCCTTCAGAAATAATAATTTGTTTTATCAAATGTTGATTTTTTTCAATTAAATTCAATTTTTCTTACAATTCTGGTTAAAGAGGATTTTGAACCACTTCAACTAAAATCTTATATTAATTTCCCGTGTAGACTATTAATAGTAATGCAGCATTGTCTACTTTTGTGAAAATTGTATATAATTTGACGACGAATATCATGAATTTCATGAAACCTGTTAGATTACCTGTTAGGTTTTTTTCACACGTGATTTTTGGCGATTCTAAAAGAACTGCGCAATTTTCCAACCGCGAGGTATTAACTTTTTCGGGTTATTTGTCTAATAACTGCAACGTCACTGCAAAAGCTTACAGTAAAAATATTATACCTATGATAGTACAGCTATTTGAAGAAAATAAGTCTTCAGTCATAGGTTTGGTTGTTGTATTTTCTCATTACATATAGTGTTTGTCTCTGTTTAAAATCTTTGTTATCTAAAATGTTTTGTTTTGTCTATTTTAGAAGTTTCTACGGAGCTGATAGGAGCACACACTTTTCGTTTTACATTTGTGTTACCATACGAAATTCCTTCGTCTTTTAGCGGACAATATGGCTACGTAGAATACACTTTGAAATCAACTGTAGATATTCCTATGTGGGTAAATCCCACGCATACAATAACACTTATAGTGCATGCACCTCTTATATTCAATGCATCCTCACCGTTTTACCCCGTTAGTTTATCAATACTGTTTAAATAAATAATAATATTGTTGTTTATTTCAGCAAAGAACTATTTACACAAAAGAGAAATCCGTCCAATTTTGTTGTTCAACCCGCGGAAATTTAGCAATGGAGCTTGAACTACCATCCAGAGCGTTTGTTTCAGGAGAACCTGTCAATTTCGGAGTTGGTGTTCAAAATTTAACGTATTCAAATGTTGATGATCTGAAAGTAGTTTTAACGCAAACAGTAACGTTTGGAGCTGCATCGGAGTCAGCGTTTAGCTGGCTTGTTCGAGGACAGAGATCAGTGAAAAACGAAATATTATCGTTTACGGAAAATGGTATTGGAGCTCATGGTGAATTCAATTACGATTTATCATTTCAAATCCCAGAAAGGCTTCCAATACCAAACTTTACTGGGTGTAAATATATAAGAGTCAACTATTGCTTGAAAGTTTATTGCAGATTGTTTAGCGGCTTTAGTAAGTTGATTATTAAAGTTCCAGATATTGCAATAGGACATATCAGATGCGATGCGAAGACCTTAGAACATCCAGAATCAGTCATTTATCCCTCGAATCCACAAAGTTATTTAATTATGATACCATTAAGCTAAACTTTATTGAAAGTTATTGAATATTTTTGTTCTAGAAATAAATGTTTTTGACAAAAATTATTATGAATACATTACTTTATTTTTTGTGTTTTTGACACTTATCTTAAATAAATGAAAGTTAGCAATAAATATGACTATTTTGTTTAAAAAAAACTATAGAAGAACGTACTTCCATTTCTTAAGGTGATCATAGTTTGTTGACAATATTTGACAGTTTTTACTTGTTCGGATTTATTTTTATTAAAACTTTTGTTAGATAACCTCTTAGTTTTGCTATACAAGCTATAGACTATTTTTAATATCTTTTTTTCTTGCAGTTGTTTAAGCTCTTTAGGTTTGTTCGTCTATATACATGCTTTTATCGGCTGTCGCTCAATAATTGGGTACATATTCAGTTTAGATGTGAGCTTTTTGTTGACGCATCTGTTTGTATTTTTAAATTGTCCTTATCCTCAATTAAGCTCCATTCTTTCTCAGACAGCCAAACTTTTATTTAAGTAAACGTATGTACTTTTAATAAAGGTTTTCTTCGCTTTTTATAATCTTTCAAAGCAGTTTTTTAGCCTTAAATACAATATATTTTTGCTGGTATTTTTAGCTGTTTTCTATTTTGTTTTGATTCTATTCTATAATTTCTTGTGTATTTATTATTAGTCACTGCTGACATTAGCTCCCCGCTGGTTTTTTACAATAAATTTATAAACAAGTTTCTATCTTTTTTATTCACTGCTATATGGTCACAATTCAACGGCTGACATTTTTGTAAGTATCATCGTTTATTTTAAAGCGTATTGTTATTAACCTGACTAAAACTAAAAATATCATTGTATAAAGTTTTTTTTTACTTTTTTTCCCAACAACAAATTAGCTTTAATTCTATGTTTTGCATTTCTTGATCCTAAGTACAAAAATGTCAGCTCATATTTTTTTAAAGTATTGGCATTTTACTTTGCTACAACCGAAACTATGTAATACAAAGCTCAGCCAATAGAAATAAATCTTTTTTTTTGCCTGGTTTAATTTTTTCTTTGTTTTTAACCCTGCAGCGGTGGCGTGTGGTCTGTGACAACCGCACGTCAAATTTATCTTAATTACTTCCAAGAAACTGACGATAACAGCATATGCACTTATAAGTGCTATCTAGTTGTTCACACGATTCAAATGCAAATGGATCAGTTTTATAGAATCAACAGTTTTAATTTGATTTGCAAAAAAGTCTCACAGACCAAGCGCCACCGTACTTGTAACACGTTTTTTTGTTGAAGATCTCTATTAATCAGGTAAGTTATAGTTTTAGTGGCAATTATAAATTTAATTTTAAAAAGATTTACATTTTTATAATAGAATGAGTTATAAGGAGGAACAAGCCAGATTGTTACGCTTGTTTGAATAAATAATGAGTGATAATAAGCTTTAAAATACCGACACAGAACAAGAAGACGAAATTAGCGACCCAATTGAAAACATGAACTTAGCCAAAAACCTAAAATTCTATTTTTTACTGAGGAAGATGGAACTATATGGTTCAAGCACGCGTCTCCTATAAAGATAAAACAAGACAAAAACTATTATTAGACAAAAACCAGGTGTTGTCTAAGAAGCAAGCAATGCAAGAACTATTTTAGATTGTTGGAGTTTACTTTACTAGGGTGATGTTAGACATTGTAGTAACAAATATCAATAAATTTATTGCAACCAAGAATGAAAATTATAAAAGTGAACGTTCTTGCAGATTGACGGATAAAGTGGAAATTAGAACACTGATGGGTCTGTTATAAGAGGTGCACGCTTGAATGTTGATGAGCTTTGGGATAGAGGTCGTACTGGCATTGATAAATTTTGGGCGACAATGTCCTAGCAAAGATTTTTGTTTCTTTTACGTTGTTTACGTTTTGATAATACACTTACAAGACAGACGATTGACTTACAAGACAAGAGAGACGATTGACATATAGACTGGATCTAATTCGCAATGTGCTTGAAAAATTTGTTGCTAATTGGAAACAGTTTTATATAGTGAGTGATTGTATCACAAGCGACAAAAAGCTTGAGGCTTTTTGAGGACGCTGCATTTCCAAACAATACACTCCTAGTAAACCAAATAAATACGGAATAAATTTTTTTGCTGCCGTTTATTTCAGCTACCGCTATATATTGAATTTAGAAGTTCACGCAGGCCAGCAGCCAGAAGGCCCTTACAAACTCTCAAACGATCTAGTTAGCATTGCGAAAAGAATGATTTTACCGGTGTCAGGTACTTTAAGAAATGTAGCCTGTGATAACTGGTTTACAAGTTTTTTGCTTGTTTTGGATTTGTTGAAAGAACACAAACTTACATATGTCGGAACTGTAAAAAAAATAAAACGGGAACATCCACCCGAAATTGACAGTTGTATCATATGTTCCAAAAATCAGAAAAAATGTTGTACTAGTTTCCAGCATTCATCATGCCGATGAAGCTGATGAAGACGAAAATACAGAAGAACGAAGCAAACCGGAAATTATAACATATTATAATAGTACTAAAGGAGGTGTCGATGAACTGTGCGCAACATATAATGTAGCCAGAAATGCAAGGCGTTGGCCCATATTTATATTTTTTTCTTTAATGAATATGACAGGTATTAATGCACAAATTATATTCAGTAGCAACAATATGGGACCAGAAAGAGAAATTAAAAGAAGGATATTTATGAAAAACTTGTGTTTTGCTTTGACTGAACAGCTGAGCGCCGAGCATTAGAAGGAAATGTACCTAGAACCTAGAACTGTTACATAAAAGCGCGAAGAAGCTGCAGGTATCTTCCAGGAAGTCCAAGAACGACAGTATAACGAAAATATTCCAGTAGGCACAAGACAATGCTGATATTTCTCTAAAAAAATAACAGATTTTATAAATGTTTTGTAAATGTAAATGTAAATTTTTGTGCAAAAACTAATTTTTTTATCAAGTACGTTTGAGTATTGACGATTAAATGTATTAAATCTTGATTTTTAATTTTTTGTTATATTTGAAATATAATATTTTTTAAAGTGTTGTTTTTCTATTTATTAGTGTATACCATTTACAAGAGACCATATTTGTTTCTTAAAGCTTAACATATAATAAAATGAAATATTAAAAAAATGTTATATTTTTAATTTCAGGGTCTGTCAGACCAAACGGCACTAGTTTTGTTAGGAATAGGGGCGCCACCAGTGTAGGGTTGAAAACATTCACATTCTTGAAACTTACTTTCTTATTTTGCGACTTAATTTGTCAAAAGTTGGTATTAATGAATCGGTCTGGTTGTCTTTTTTGCTGTTTCTTTATTCATGAATACTCGAAAGTACCGATGATGAGTCCATAGCATTGAGATTCTGCAACTAATGATGAATATACAAGAATAGTGTCAGGTTGCCCAAAAAGACCATTTTCAAATCGATTAGAAAAGCGTCGTCGGTGGTGTACGTTTATTAAATTTAAAGTGCGACGTATTTTAATACCACGCAAGGATGTGATGATTTTTCTGAGCATTGAGATTAACATTAGGTCATAATACAATTGAAACGTGAAATATAATCTATTTTAAGTACTTTCAAGGGCCGCTTTTTTGATAACTCTTAAAAAAAAGCATCTTACGGTGCGTTCTACATAAAGTCATTTGTGTACGTACTACGTAGGAAATTTAAGATGGTCTGATACAAAAAATAATCGAGTGGGAAAACATAATAAGAAGCAACATCGCCAAAATATTGTCCATTTATTATTTACATAATAATATTAACTATTTGTTGTTTAATCCTCTAGTGAATTAAGAACCCAGAAAGATATACATATTCTCAATTGAGACAGAGTGTTGACGTTTGACAAAGAAATGCGACAAACTCTTGAAATCGACAATAAATTTTTATAGTTAATTACCAAAATCTAATAGTTTTTTTTTAATAAAAAAAATCAATTCACTTTGGTAAATTTTTATCAAGTTCAGAAGTAGTAAAGTAGTAAAAAATAGCCGGATCGAAAACGAGCAGAGAAATAGTAGTCAAGTAGCTTGTGTATCAAAACTCAGTTATTGTGTAATTATTTTTTTGAGATTACATGTAATATTCTTCTGCTGATGAAAGCGACTTCATATGTACCCTAACGGCCAAAATTCTTAAGAGCGTGGTCTTTAAGACAACGCTGTTTGAGCAAACAAAGTAAAACAATACAATTGGGTGAGTCAAGTCTTTCATATTTTATATTATCGACTTGGTACTAATTTTTCTACTCGTCAGTAATAATGGGAATCTTATGTTCAGTTGTTTTTCCTGAAACTCAAGATCCACCTGAAACCTAGTATAAGGTCATCAAAGAACGGTACTTTGTATGTCGATCTGTTAGTCACAAAATAAAGTTATTTAGTTGTTATCCAAGATTGTAGATAAATGTTCAAATAGAAAGAATCGATTAATGAGTTTACGTGATTACGAAATAGTTATTTACACAAAAATTTAAAAAATTGAGACATTATTTTGAACATGGGCTTTTGTATCATGAACTGTCGTTTGTATCATGTTTACTATCGATTATGTACATTATAAGATGCTGATTTCTTTTTCTAGACAGTTAGTAGTTATAAATAAATGAAATTCAATAATTATTGATACCAGCAAAACATTTTTTTTTTAAATTTTGTATTACACTTTATATACCTAGCAGAATAACCTATATAGGTTTTTTATGCTGAGATTCTATTCAGTCACGCTTTTTGAGCATCAAAGCCAAGAAAAGTTTGTTATAAGTGCTCCATAAAAAAATTATTTTTTTAGTGTTGATTTTTATATATTGTTTTTTTTAACACAGTTTTACCACTTGCTATAAAGTTGGTTTATTCGATTTTAAGAGCTTTGAAACGCCAAAAAATAGTGCAGTAGACGTCTATAATTCAAATTGGTTTTTTGTAAGAGTCTTATAATGATGAAGATGATTTATCATTCAATGAACGTATCAGACTATAATGACACTCAACCTTTGCAAATGAATGTGACTAAGTGCGTACGTTTTTTATCTAAAATATTATCAACTGATACTATTTGGAAAAGTTTTAGTTCTAAAATATCACATTATAATTTGTTGAATAATATTATAAGGACTTTTAATTCATAAAAACTTATAAAGCGTATTTTGTTACTACAAGCTGATTACACTTAAAACTCATTTAATAATTTATTAATGATAATTGCAGCAAAATTATCATTAAACTAAATCATAAAAAATAAAGTCACATTAAAACTTGTAATATGTTTTGAGTTTACATAGTGTAATACTTGTAATACTCACAAAAGACTATTATCTACAATGTATTATATTATTATATAATTTTAATTAAAGATGTAACATTTTGTTGATATCAATTTTGTGCTTTTAAACATGGAAATTTTTCTGAATCAATTAAGGTTTCCGTAGATCAATGATTTTGGGTTCTGTACAGATTTTCTTTAAAGGTTATAAGCCGATATAAACCGTTTTGTTATAAAAAACACATAATTTATGTCTTCTTGAATTAGTTTATAAAAAAAAGCAGCGCAGTATATTATTATTATATTTACATGTTAAGATGACTAACAAAATAATAATAAATTATAGACTTTGGTTAATTTATTCTAGTATACAAAACACTCATTTATATTTCAACATTTATAAAAATATTAAATAAAACAATTTTATTAATTAAAAAGAAGATTGTTATGTAATACGGTGCGTTTATTTAGCTTGATACATTTTTATTGTCGTTATTAGTATTGTAACGTGAAAGCTGTACAGATTCATTTACACACTTATTTATTTATATACTAATATTACACTATTAATGTTACACTAATTCATATGAACTTTTTTAAGACACTTTGTACAATTAATTTATATTTAAGTCGATACACTTTTGTCGCTTGCTTGATTTGAACTCATATCGAACTCTACTGAACTTAAACTTGAACTGACTCTTACTCGGCTGCTTGCCGGTTTTTATATCCGTCCGGTACCAACAGTCCGGAATCAGCTGAACAACGTCTCGAAGCTTCGATTGCTTTTTGACTCTTCTCTCTGGTTCTCAAACCGTTACAGTATGATCGCGCTGTCAAAACTCATCAAAAAATACACGACACGCTTGTATATGTAAATAAACTAATCAAAAAATTGACATATGATTCAAATTTCATTGCAGAAGTTGATCTAAATAATTTATAAACGCACAATTGTCAACAAATTTTCAAATAAATTTAATAGTAATAACTCATAAATGTTAAAATAAACTAAAATATTTTTTTTTTATTTAAGTACGGTTTTGTTTATAGTTTGGTGTTGTAGTTACAATAGTTGACAATATGTAATAAATTAGATAATCCTAATTTGTATGAGGTTTTCAACAATTCTCAAAAACATTGTTAGGCTCTTGTACTATTTATTTCGAAAATTTTCGAATTATGTTGACTTTACCGATTTATGCGTTTCAAGGCGAGCGTTTATTTATTAAAACAATCCATAAAAAAACATTGCAAAGACAATATTGAAAGTGTTTCTTATTTGATTATTATAAAATAAAAATGCGATAAAAGCATCTACGTCTTAAGAAATGAAAAATGATTTTTTTTTATATTATTTATTGAGTTTCAGTGAATTTTCATAATAATTATATTTGTAGATTTTTATATTAATAACCATATATTATGTTTAAAAAAAGTATATATGGACTGCAAGAGGTATTTTTTTTTGGTGCAATTCGGAGATTAATGGTGAACATATAATAATATAATTAAATTTCCTACTTTCATTCAAATACAATAATTGTTAAATGGTTTTAGCATACTCTTTTTCTGATTATGAATACAACTTAAATACTGCATAAATACAAGATTAACAGACTACATTATTATCAAAGATCTACTACAACTCACCCCCTTTGTGGCCGCCGTTGGGAAACCGCCTCGAACGAATTGAACCAATTAGATTAACCATACATGAAACACATAATGTAGCTGTCAATATTACTTATTAAGCAATTTACCGGGGGGCTTGTCCTCGCAAGGCAATCTTTCTCCAACCCAGCATTGTGGAGGGCATCCTCTGCTACGGTGGCTTCGCTATTTCTATCATATGGACCGGATTCCATAGACTTTGACGATTACCCTCCGCTTCTCTATACTTATATTTAGATTTTCTGTTTTCAGCACCTAAGAGAAGTTTTGAAGACCTTCTCAGGCCTGCACTCAGATAATAAAATCTAGATGGCTATTGGATACAGTTTTTCTGGCGGAGAAAGTTCAAGGAACTGAAAAGTTAGAACACTGCAATCTTCTATTGCTGCAATTGGAATAACCCTTTTCAGCGACGGGGCACCAGCCCAGATCCGGCGTCAAAAATCTCTCTAACTATCAAGACATCTGACAAGCTTGATTTTAACCTAAAAACATGTGGCAAATACTAAAAACAAATACAGGCTCAAGCACAGAACGGATTATGTAGGTTTTCATTCTTAAGCATTCTACATAAAGAACAAAAATAAACGATAACAGCTGTCACTTGATACAAAGAACTGCATGCTTTCTAATAAAAACAAGTATGCCAATGTAGACATGATGTATCTTCATGCATAAAAATAACTTATATTATGTGATAAAGTCTTACATTTCTAAGATTAGAGCAAGTCGTCTCAGTACTTACAAACCTAGCTGCTATGGCCAATCCAGCCACATCGTTAGAAGAAGGTAGGATCTGTCACCAGGCTGGGTTACTGAAACAAAGTGGTTAACACACTACATTTGCACTTAATTCCTGTACAATAACAAATTATATTTGTTCGTGTGTAGGTAACTATTACTGATTAACCATATATAACTGCTACATAAGAGCTGATAACCCAAGGACCGTACTACCCCCTGACTGGTGTCTACTGCCTTCTCGTCAAATTGTTTGATTCCTCAGCTACGCGCTTTGCGCAATTTTTATTTATTATTAAAAACGTTTTGACTTAAATAATTAATTTAATAATTTTATAAAAGGAGAACTCTTACAGTACATGTTACAAAATTTAAACATGATGTATAAACTTTAATTGTATTTGTATTTGTAATTTTTTTAAGATCACACCACTAAACAATTTATAATTTTTTAAAAGTTTTAATCAATAATAATTTTTTTTTTGAGTTAATTTGTTATTAGCCGCTTGTCCCGGCTTGACACAGGAGCTACAGCGACGTATCGGCGTGTTTTTTTTTTCTTTTGTATTTATGATTTTGTAATATCTAGATGAAATGTCTAATTTCAATAATTTTAAAAGTAATTTACAGGCTTTGACACCGTCTTAATAAAATACAAAATAAGTTATTTTGATGAGAATTAATGCAAAGGTATGGCTAACGTAGTCTCATATTGATCGGCATTTTTTTAAGTAAAAAGTATCTTTAGTGACATAGCTACAATAGTAGAATATCTGGTCTTGCAAAGTTTTTTGTAGATATTGACATTTCTATAATATTGTAAAACATTTTTTTGTCGTATATTATTAATAATTTCCGCAGCGCATGAAAGACATTTTATGGCTAATTTTTTTACACCTTGAGTTGTTAAAGTTTATGGTTACTCAATAATAAAGTAGCTTTCTAATAGCAAAAAAATGTATGAAATCGTCCAGTAACATTCAATTTTATTCGTTACATACAAAAATTTCCATAAAAAAGTGAAAAAATTTAAATTTGCGGACTATAAATACTTAATCTCGTTGCAAATTTGTTACATGTTTAGCTGTTTTCATTGTTTTTAGGTTAGAAATGACAACAAGTAATAAATAAAGTGCTTTGTCAACGCTGTATCATTAGACAGAAAATGAACCGCCAACAAGTGGCTTTCAATAGTTAAAAAAAAATTAATTTAAGTAAAATTTAGAAGTTATAGATATTGACAGTTTTACTTAAAGTTAAAAATTTTTTTTGGTCAAAAGTTGTGTCGATTGTGTATAGAAGCTGGCTGCCAAGCTTTTAACTTTTTCTGCTTCAACAAAAAATGCATGTTTTTTTTGTAAGAACTTTGGTTTATGATAAATTATTGTCAATAATCTTCAACTTTTGTCTGTCAAAATCTGTTAAAAAATGTTGCATTTTTTGATGTCTAGACAAATTTAACTAGTAAAAAATATTATGTAACAGCCGAAATGGTATTCAGTTAGAGCGTCATAAAAGATCTGAAAATTGAGGCAGCTGTTAAGATTGTAGCATGTAATTGTTTTTACTCAAACGGTTTAAGCTGTACATTTCAAAGTCAGTAAGGCATCAAATAACATATTCATAGAAACAAAAAAATTTATTTATAATTAAAATATAGAGATTTCTAATAACAATTCTATATTATTCCGGCAAATTTGCATCAACAGGATCTATAGAATAAGGAGGAGGAGGTGGAACACTATCATAAGATGGGGGTGGACAGTCCTCCTCTGTATAAGGAGGTAAAAACAAAATATCGTTTATCTCTAAAATTTTGCCCTTATCCACACGTGGGATGTGCCCCAAAGCAATGTCGGTAGCTTTGATAGTTATATCAGTTACAGAAAAATCATGGATTAGACTGCATGTAACCATTAAAATATACTTAGTTTTTAATAAACTACAATTTGTAAAGTTTGGAATATCAATATCAGTAGGAATAGGAATTGGAATATTCCATGTTTGGTGAGATGTTTCATTTTCACAGTTATGAGTGAGAGATAATATTAATTTAGACTTTTCAGCACCTTCCAGCTCAGGAGCTGTTGCAGTAAATATCACAGATTGTATTAAATTCATCTTGAAGCAATCGGCAAGAATATCATTCGAGGAGGTAAGTGTCATTTTCGCGTTAATTATGTCTCCGGGCATCCAGTTTCGTTTTGGTAATTCTAAAGTCAGTGCGGCGTTTCTGTCTTGTAACCAAGATCTATGAGCTTTGGTTGCCGGATAGTATATTTTTGGAGCCTTAAACAAACATCCAGTTAGAAAAGCTGAAATAGATCGAATTAAATACGTACTAGAATTTCTTCTGGAATTTGGTTGAAATCAATTGGTGAGTCCACTTGAAATGTGACTATATCTTCAGGATTTATATGTAAAGGCACATCAATAATTCCTTTGATTTCCCAGCAAATACATCCTAATTCGGAGCTGAATGTAGCAGGAATGGCCAGAGGTAAAGTGTAAGAAAATAGAAATTCATAAAGTCCAATGTTCATATGAAGATTACCTAATTCTAGTATTTTTTTTGTAATTTTACGATCTAGACAGACTAATAATTACCTACTTGTAGCACTTGAAGTGAACAGTACTTTTTCAGTGTACATTAATTTACGATTTCCAAAATGAACAGTATCACCAATTTTCCATTTAGTATGTTCTTTGTGTTTACATCGAATCTTTATACCTGAAAATAAGCAATAATAATAATAATAAGTTTTCACATTGTACATTAGATTAATTACAGCGTATTGTAGTTTTTTGAGAAAAGTTGCATTCTAACTTGCCAGTCACTAAGGAGCCAGGAAAATAAGTTTGATTAGGATCATCCAAAAATATTTTACACCACGTCATTTTTGCGTCTGAAACAAAATAACACTCAGCCTATGCTTTTATAGAAATGATTTTAAGTGTTTTAATGGAAAGAGCATACTAAGCGTAATTGCTTGTGATTTTTATCAAATAGGATAAGATTAAAAAGGTAGTTGTGTAGATGTCAAAGATAATATGTATACAAAAGTTAAGTTTTTCAAAGTCCCTAAACAAGATTACTAGATAAGAATTATTGCTATGAGTATGAGCTTATTTTTAATAATAATTATTATTATTATAGTAACCAAATAAATAGTTCTAATTATTGTTATTGACTAGCTCACCCGGCGATCTCTGTACCGGCTAACGGTCATGTTACAGATTAGCTGAACTTCATTTATGATTTTTTGTGTAACGCAATAGAAATTATAATTTAAATTTATAATAAACAAAATTATTAGCAAACTATTGTTTTAAAAATTTTCTAGTAATTATGTGTTATTTGAAAATACATTAGTTTATTTAAAGACATTTAACATTAAAAATATTTAAAATATATAACTGTGAATCATTTACTGAAAGCTTCTAAAACTTATTCAAAGACGGTAACTACAAAAGCAAAAAAATATTTTTTTGTGAAATCACGTTTGGGGTTTTTCGCAATAGACCTAAAAGAATTTCTTACCCTTAATTCTAAAAAAATTGAATATTTTCAGCTGAATATTCTTGGAAAAGAAAAGTAAGAAAAAATCTAACAAAATTTTTCTTTTGGAAATGAAGAAAGAAGTAACTCATAAATATAGTTTTAACATCTATATATATAAAAGAAAGTCTGTTAGTTACTCCACTTATAACTCAAGAACGGCTTTACCGATATGGTTGAAAATTGGTGAGGTGGTAGCTTAGAGCCAGGAGACGGACATAGGATACTTTTTATTCCAGAAACCACCCTCTAAAAGAGGGGTGAAAGTCAAATGTGAAATGCGATGTCGGAAACGTTCGGTGAGGCTCGACAAATTACCGAGAAATTTGACGCAACCACGAAGAAGCGTTTACATTAAAATTTATTTGACGTGGCTCAAGAAATTTTCCCAAACTTGGATTTTTATATCAATTATAGTTTAGAGCCCGGAGAAGGACATAGGATACTTTTCATCCCGTTCGACAGCATTCCCGTGTGACTTGACATGAAACGTCAGTCACTATAAAACGTGGAATAACAAAACGCAAATGACAGCTATGTAATTGACGTATAATGACAGATATGTAATGACGTATGGATGACAATTTGATATTTGTAAGAAATCAATAATAAAACTATTTCTATTAAATAAATAATTAACAATTATAATGTAATGATAGTGCCGTTGCCCATTCGTAAAAAGTGAAGTGAACTATAAAACTCGGTATGGTTGAAAATTTTAGTTTTTAGGTGAAGCGTTGAACAGGTGAAGTGAAGTTTAATTAATAATGCCGCGATCAAGACAATCGAATCTTTCCCGACAAAGCCGTGATGCAAGAAGAATACGAAATACTGCAAATGAAAGGACTGAAGAAGAACAAGAAATTGCACGTGAACAGCGCCGCGATAGTATGGCTCGACTTTGTGCTTCTCAATCACGAGAGCAAAGTGAAGCAGCCCGTGAAACAGCTCGGTTGGCAATGCAGAATCGTCGAGCGAACAACAGAGGTCAACAAATAGATAATTTGCGACGCAGAACAAGATATTTATCAAGTGCTGATTTGAATCGAGCAGCGAGTTTATTAATGTTAATAAATATTTAAAGATATTAATAAAATTTTTAATTAAATATTAATAATTATTTTAATATTCAATTATTAAATATTTAATAATTTTTAATTATTAATTAAAAAAAACTAATAAAACTAAATAATTATAAACAGCTACTTTTTATTAACAAAGGGATGAAAAGGGGAGGGATAGAGACAAAAAATGACATGTATCAATATATAATTTTCAAAGATTTTGGTTTGCTTATTTTAAAAATAATATCTATGTTTAGGCGGAACAAAGTTCGCCGGGCCAGCTAGTATCATATAGATCGAGTTTATTTGAAACTTGAAATATAAATCATTTTACATAAATTACAAGCTAAAGAACTAATTAAAAAAGATTAATATTTAGATTATTAACTAAAACGTTTTATAAAATAATTTTAAAGCCTACAAAAAAAACGACACGTACGTTCTCTTGATCTGTCACAGCAGAACAATTTTCTTACAGATGAATATTTGTTTACATACACATATATTTATATGTAGATCATACTCTGGACATATGCTCACTAATTCTCTCCGTTCACATTGCGTTACAGCTTAATAAGGTTCCTTTAATCGAATGTTTAGGTCTTATGTGCGTCTGATGGTTCAATAATTAGGCAATCGTGAGTCGTGCGCCTACGTACAGCGCAGTAGCGTAATTGGCGTTACAGCGTCAATTACTTTATAATTACTTTACAAAGTGATTTAGAGCTACCTGTGTTCCACTCGTCTTTCTTTTGAGAATGCGGTTGACTTTTCAATTGTGATTAATATTACGTGTCGTAAGTCTGTTACAGCAGCTCTGGTTGTTTATTAAAATTAAGTAAATCGGTAAACTCATGTTTTTTTGAAATTTAAAATCATTTATAGACTGTCAATTCAATTGATAAAATCCAAATTTGAAAATAAAATTCAGTTTGTTTGTAAAGTTCAAGGTTATAGAAAGATATAAAGTTTTTTGTTTTAGATAATTTGATAATCATACAAATCTAGAGGTGCTTACACATACTACACACTAACGTAATTAGCGTTAGAGCGCTATTGACATTATGATTACTTTACAAAGTGATCTACAGCTATCTTGATAGTTATTTATTCTAGTTTTAGAAAAGTTAGTTGACTTTCCAGTAATGTGAATTAACTGAGATTAATTTTTCATAATTGTCATTCCTAATGTAGTGAGAGTTCTTGAACTAAATTTATCAGTATTTTTTTGTATTATTTGTACAATCGTTTTATTTATCTAAAAAAATCTAATTTATTTATATAATTTTAGTTTGTAAAGTTTTAACTCATTCATTAAAAGCTCAATTTACTTATAGCATTCTAATTTGATTATATAAAATTAGATAATTACTCATAGAATTTTTATGTGCTTATGAGATTCTAATTGATGAATGAAATTCAACTTTGTTATATAATTTTACACTGCTTATAAAGTATTAATAATTTTTTTTAATTTTAATTTTTAATTTTTTTTTTCACTTATTATTATTCTGCATTGTGTAGGCTTAAAAAGTAAATCATCTATATTTTCTCTGACTAGTAGAATTTGACTTGCAAAATAACAAATATTATATCAAGCAGAGCTATTTTTTTATTAAATTCAGTTAAAGTTGAACAGTAATAATGTAGTTGCGATTATTACGGATTTAGTTTTTGTTTCTTTCAGTTTCAGCAACCATTATTACAAGTAAGATATTTATTACTGATGTGAAATGACACCTTAGTACTCATCTGTGCCTTAGTTTCTGTTGTATACATTTGACATGTATAATATGTATAATTTTTATCAAATTTACTCTACTTAAAAGAATGCAGTCTAATCTTAAGCCGGTTTCAAGCTCAGTTTGTATTAAAGTTGATTTATGAATTGACTACTTTTAAATATTATTTATTTAACACCTCTATACTTAAGTATTAAAGTCGATTTATATATTTTAAAAGTAGAACTTGAGACCGTCTTAGATAACCACATCAATAACCCTTATTAATAGAGAAGATCGATGCAAATTCATTCAAACCATATCTGTAAACTTGAACATGTTTCGTTCTTATTGGAACTTATTAGCAAGTCGCAACAGATTCAGATTTGAATGAATTTGCAGTGCCAAGTTTGATTTATCGATAACAAAATTAGTGGAAAATCAATCTACTAACCGCACGTCAAACATTTGGTAAACAATTTTATCTTATCATAACACACGTGACAGTAGTAAGCAAGAGCCCGTGTGTGTATCACTGAGAGAACACACAACAAACTTATCTTCTAAGGTTCAGTCTTTTTAAAAATTTGGTCTTTTTTATCTCTACTTTTCTATTTAATTTTGTTGCTTTCATTATTTTTTTATTTAAATCTTTCAAACTCTTTTTTTTCTTTTTAAGGTATATAAAATTTTTATTTTTGTTTTTGTTTTATTTTTAATTTTTATAGATATTTCTATCTTTTTTCATACATATTATGTTTTTTCTTGTTTCATTATTAGGCACATTATTTCCAAACGCTGTTTTCTATTGTTTTTTTGTTATTTATTTTATTGTTTGCATTGTTTTTTTCTTTGTTTATTAATTGTTTTGGTTTTTTTTGTGTTATTTTTTTTATAATTATTCTACCATTCGGTGTGTTCATTTTCACAAGCGTGTATCTGAAATTTTAAAAAACTCTAATATATTCGCACAATTTGTTTGAATTCTTCTCAGCGATAGTGCTGTGATACTATAAAAAAATAAAAAAAATCAAGTCTAATTTATTCAAAGTAGATCTGAAGACTTGAAACATGTTCAGTTCTTGATGGAACTCTTCGGGAAATCATAACAGATTTTTATTTGAATAATTTTACAGTTACAGTTTGAGCTCGTGTGTGATACTAAGATCATATTATATTAGATTTAGACTTGGACATGTTTTGTTCTTGATGGAACTCTTTAGAAAGTCATAACAGAATTTGAATAAATTTGCAGTGACAACTTGGGCTTATGTTTGATACTAAGAGCATATTATTCTAGATTTAGGGTAAGTCTATAAGTAGGTGGCTGACAAATGTCTAGATTCACATTTTTTGACATCCAATTTTGCAAAACAAAAAGAACTAGATCTTCATACTACCAACAGAAATGTTCAAGATTTTACAGCCACCTCTTAAATCGATTGAACAGAATCAGGCATACATAATATCTTAAGTTTTAAGTTTGATTTTTGGAACTAAAACCTAATTGATGTCCTTCTTTATTCGGTTTTTGAGAATGTATTTAAAGTTATTATTATTTGATAAAACTGTCAAGCTTTTGACATCTTATGACATGTCGGAAATATGGAGGGGTAATATCTTCGCTGATTGGCTAATCGGAATTGTGCTTGATTCAGTGCTCGATTGATACTTCATGAAATGTCTGTTTTTTCAAGGCTCTTTTACTGTTCAGATTCTGTGCTACCTTATTTTTGCGCTATTTGCAATTTTACAACGTATGAAAAAGTGGCTTCATCAGGTCATGTATGTGGCAACATTAAACCACTTGAAGAGGTTAGATTCAACGAATGTCGGCGGTGCAAAGTGGGAACTTTTTCAGAAGCATGGCATTATTTTCATGAAAGGTTGTGCTGCACAAAGCCTCGGCGGTTTATTTGCGATCAGTGTGATTATGTAGGTGCGAAAAGTCATCTATTAAAACGGCATAAAATCAACAAACATGGAGCGGGAATAAGAAAATGGTATGAATGTGATCAATGTGATTCTAAATATCGACAGAGGCACAGTCTTAACATTCATATCTTGTTTAAGCATACTTCCGGAGAATCACTAAAGTGGTATGTTTGTGACGTTTGCGATTATAGAACAAAGCGGCCAAGTAACTTAAGATATCACACGGAAAGGCAGCATTCAACACGATTATCGAAATTTAAATGTCATTTTTGCACTTTTGAAACACAAATGAAAGCTAACCTTAGATACCACGTAAAAACAAGACACACGCCTAAGGATTTAACTGTATGGTTTAGCTGTACACTGTGCAATTACAAAACAAATTTAAACAAAAATTTACGACAGCACACGCGAAATAAACATTACTCTTGCGATACCGTTATTAAATGTGAGCAATGTCCTTATGAAACCTATACATTGGTTTGCTTAAAAAATCACATAAAAGATAAGCATTTCTCAGAGGATGTTAAATTAAAATGTGAGCACTGTAGCTATGAGGCACCTGGAATGGCTACATTAAAATACCATTTGAAAAACAAACACACTCCAAAAGAACAAATAGTATGGCTAAAGTGTGATCAATGTGATTACAAAGCCATGTGGCGTAACCAAATAAACCGTCATGTAAAAACTAAACATACGATTCGATATAATGATTTTAAATGTGATCAATGTTTTTACGAAACTGATCGAAAAGATTCTTTAGCATCGCATGTAAAAAATAGACACACTCCTTTAGTAGATGTTGAATGGCTGCATTGCGAACAATGTGAGTTTCAATCAAGGTGGCCGAATAAACTGAAAGATCATGTAAAAAGGAAGCATATGATAGGATACACTAAACTTAAATGCGAGCAATGCTCTTATGAGACACATATTAAAGGCGACCTTAAAGATCATTATAAAATGAAACATACTCCTAAAGAGCTAATACCATGGATATACTGTAAACTTTGTGACTACAAAACAAACTGGTTGAAAAATCTGAAAAAGCATGTAAAAAGCAAACATTCTTCAATTAATACTAAAATAAAATGCGAGCATTGCAACTATGAGGCATCTGGGAAGCCAACTATGACATATCATATGAAGGATAAACACACTCCAAAAGAGCAAATTGTATGGCTGACTTGTGATAAATGCAATTATAAAACAATGTGGCGCAATCATTTTAATCGCCACCTAAAAACTAATCATTCCGTTAGAAGCTTTGATTATAAGTGCGAACATTGCGATTACGAGACTAATGCTAAGAGACATTTAGCACGGCACTTAAAAAATAATCACACTGCTCAAATTATTTAAACATTCTTTAACTTTTAGCTAGTTTTTGTATTAGGTGGTATTGCCAAATAACTTATTCTTAGAAAGATTATAATTTATTTTATCATATTTATTTTACATGTATATATACCTACCTATGGGGTGTTTTGTCCAATATAAAATCATAGCTACAGTTACTATACAATTTTAAGTAGGTACTGAAATTTAGCCAAATAATGTACAATTGTTTGCCGAGACTTATATAATTGAAAATGTAACCATTTGTATAAGAGGTACCTAAGTAATCTATTGTGAATGTGGATGTAATGTCTATAATTTTAAGTTGAATTGAATAATTTGCCAAATATAACCTTATAGGTGAACAACGTATTTTTATTTAGCAGAAAGATGTAGAAGTTTATACAAAGCCGTTCTTCAAAATTCAAGAAGCTGTGAAAATAAACTAATATATCGTTTCTAAAAAAATTATCAGCGGTTATCGACTAACATTAATTTTCTTTTTTAATTATAAAAAAATATTCTTTTATTGTTTGAGGTGTTGTTCAGTAAGTTATATACATATTATTGTAATAAAATTTACACACGAGTAACGAAGTCCTATATTATAATCAGGAAGTATACAGGAAATTTTAGTAATAATTGTTCATATAGTAACTGGAGAATGCTTGACCCAAAACATGACAATTTAACCTAAAACACTTATCTACATAAAATGTTTCTCTTTATCGAGATACAGAGCGTTTTAAAGGGGCACACTTCTAGCTCGAATTTAAGATAGATCTGTGTGTAAACTTTTCAGAGATATTTTAATAGATCCCTTTAATTTATCTGCAAATTTAAATAGTAATTCACATTTACAATTTTTTCAAAATACGGTTTTTGATAAGTTGGTGCAGTTGCCATTAAACAAAGAAGTTTATGCAGGATGCCTAAACCCCCTCACCACATTTTACCTTAGTGATGCAAAAATTTTTAAATAATAAGTTTTCTAATAGATGTATAAAGCAAAGAAGCGAATTTCTTGGGCCTACTTGCAGTCCAGATTTTAACCCCATAGAGTCAGTGGTATTTTTATTTTTTAGAAAACTAAATTGATGCCATTGTCAAACTTATAGAAAAAATTAATATAAATATATATATACTTCATTATATATATATATATATATATATATATATATATATATATATATCTGCCCTGAAGATAGAAATGAAAGTTTTCGAAAGCTTGACACCGCTTTTAATACAAGCCCAAACGACCGCTTCCCCACTAATCATCTGTTTTAAAGATATATGAAAATTCTTCGGGTTTCCGGGTATTCATCCGCGTGGAATTCTTGATTAGAATTTCTTGACGACGTTTCGGGCAAAATCTCATTTGCCATCTTCAGGTCGGAGGGTTTTTGTTTGACTGCGAGTCACACGTGAACTGACTGTGGCTGCTTTAGGAGGCGCTTTATATTCAGTAGCGCGGGTACAACTGCGCGTCGTGCGCGTGAAAGTTGTGCATGAGGTAGAAAGGGTGGCGCTTGGTGCTGGTGCAACGGTCTTCGGCGCTTTCACTTTCACTATTTTCTTCATTGCTAGGCTCGGTTTTCAAGCTGCAGGCAGACGCTGTGTGTCATCTCTATTGTTCAGGTTTTCTAGTTGTTTTTTCTATTTCTATAGCTTCTCTGATAATTCGAGCTCCTGTGTGTTCAATATTGGCTATTAGTTTGGTGTTTTGAAAGTCTATAGTGTGGGATGTTTCTTCAACATGCTGTGTCGATGTTTTCATGTTGTTTCTTACGGCAGCTTTATGTTCATCTCTTCTTATGTTGATTTTACTATTCGTTGGACCAATGTAAGTTTTGTTGCAGTCTGCACATGGCATTTCGTAAACCCCCTGTTGTTCTAGAGGAATTTTGGTCTTTGGGTATCCAAGGATTCTGTCCATCTTTTTGTGTGGCTTGAATATCGTCTTGATGTTGTGTTTTCTTAGAATTCTTGCAATCTTGTCTGTAGTTCCTTTTATGTATAGTATGTAGGTTTTCTGTTTGTCTTATTCTTGATTTCCTTCTTCTTGTTCTTGGTTTGTTGGTTTGTTTTGGAAAGCTCTTCTTACATCGCTATCGGAAAATCCATTTTGTTTGAATGCTTTTTGTAAGGTAAGCATCTCTTCTTGATAGACGTCCTTATCAGTGAATCTTTGTGATCACTTGATCAATGTTTTTAGTACTTCTTGTAGTTGTGCTTGATGATGGTGTAAAGCAGCATAGAGATATCTGTTTGTATGTGTTGATTTTTTGTAGACTGTGTGTCCTAGTTTTCCATTGGTTTTCTCTGTATTAAAAGGTTCAAGAACGGTAGTTAATTTTTGGATTTCATTTCCATTGTGAATTTAATTTTGAATGTTGACTGTTGAGATGATTCAAGAATTTGTCAAAAAGTTGTTTTCCATGTGTCCAGATCACAAAAGTATCATCAACGTATCTGAGCCATAAGTTTGGTTTATGCGGTGCTGACGACAATGCGTTTTCTTCAAAATTCTTCATAAACAGATTTGCAATCACTGGAGAAAGTGGCGAGCCCATTGGAGCGCCTTCTATCTGTTTGTATCGTTGAACTTCAAATATGAAGTATGTATTTTTCAAGCCGTGCTCCGCCAAACTGATGATGTGTCCTAGTGGTTGGTATTGTTCTTGTATAATGCCAAATGTTTTTTCTATCGGTATATTTGTGAAAAGTGACACAACGTCGAAGCTTACGAGCAGCCATCCCGGTTCCAATACTTTATCTTTTAAAAGATCAAGGAAGTGGCTTGCGCTCTTGACGTAAGATTTCGCTTCCTCGGTTAGTGGTTGCAACTTTTTTGCTAGATACTTGACCAGTTGTTGTACTGGAGATCTAATTGCACTAACAATGGGTCGTAGTAGCGCTCCTTCTTTGTAAATTTTCGGCAATCTGTAGAATTTTGGACATCTTGATGATTTTTCCTTTGGAATCAAATGTGCCTAGATTTTATCTTCTATCGGACTCTCTTTGATCTTTTTTTTGGTGGTCTTCTCCAAATACGTAGTTGGATCTGTGTTGATTGGTTGATATGCTGGATCTTCTAACAGTTTCTTAATTTTGTCTTCATAATCCTTGGTATCCATAATGACCGTTGCGTTTCCTTTTTCTGCTGGTAGAACTACAATATCTTGGTTTTTTCTCAATTCTTGAAGCGCGTTGTACTCTTCTTTATTTAAATTCTTTCTTGGTGGTTGGCTGTTGCGTAAAACTTGGGAAATATCTTGACGAATAATTTCAGCTTTGGTTTTGTCCATTCTTGAAATTGTTGCTTCAATACCACAGAAAATAGTGAAAGTGAAAGCGCCGAAGACCGTTGCACCAACACCAAGCGCTACCCTTTCCACCTCATGCACAACTTTCACGCGTGACTCGCAGTCAAGCAAGAATCCTCCGACCTGAAGATGGCAAATGAGATTTTGCCGAAACGTCGTCAAGAAATTCTAACCAAGAATTCCACGCGGATGAATACCCGGAAACCAAAAGAATTTTCATATATATATAATGAAGTATATCGCTATCCTTGTGAAGAGGTATTATTAAGGCTGATACAGATCTTAATACCGATCTTGCGGAAAAATGTTTTCATTAAATAACTCGTTGATTAGTGGGACAAGTGCAGATAAAGCTGCAGATGATAGGTTTAAAATAGTTTAATAGAAAGACCGTCATAACTACAAGACGACTTAAATGACTCTTAATAAACAATTCACTGATTAAACATTTATAATAATGCCTGACCGACGATTTTACTAATTGCTATCATCCCTCGCAGTTAACTCACTGAGAGTAAGTTAACATGATTAACTCAACAAATTTTTAGCGAATTTATTGGAATTTTAACCTATCAACTCTTACTGCTAAGACATAGTAAGCTAAAGCATGTACTGTACCTATGAGTTTTTGTTTTCAAATGACTTTGTTTTGTTTTATAACTTTTCTATTTTTGCTAGTGTTGCTATTATCGAAGATAGAAATTTTTGTTTTGATCTATTAATTTTTGTTTTTTGTTCAACTGACAAGACAAAAATTATGATATTCAAGGAAGTGGAAGACAGAGAGAAGACGGATGAATGGAGGTGAAGAGAAGAAAGTTTTAAAAAGTAAATTAAGTATTTAAGTTATAATTTCACTAAAAGAAACACAAAGAAAACTTATGTCAAAGAATTTGCCAAAAAAAACAAGCAGTAAAAATGCAAATTTGTAGCTTAGGAAAAAGACTGTTTTAGAGAAAGTTTTAGAAAAGAGTTGTGTTAATTGAGAGTATGGTTAAGAGTGTGTTGACATATAGTGCAAAAATATAGAGATATAAGGAAAGAAAAGAAACAGAAAAAGAGTGTGAAGAAGAATGCCTGGATACATGGTATAGAAGAGTGTAAACGGGGAAAAATAAAAACATACACAAGCAAAATAAATAAAGAATACGTATGGTGGTAGATTGAACGAGTACCAAAATGTTTGAAAAAAAAACCAAAAAGGATAGCAGCAAGGTTCCGAGATGAAAAAGCAAATAAAAATAAAAATTAGCTGAAAGAAGAAGAGCAACTGTGAAGGATGTTCTAAGAGAACAGAGACTTTTTAGAACATTTGAAGAATTGTAAGGAGCTGAAAAAAACAGAACGAGATAGAAGATTTGATGAATGAAAGCGAAGGAGGAATTAAGTAGATAAAAGAATGCTAAAACAGATTTATTAAAGCTAACGTTGTAGTCGGTATCTAAATGATGTATAGGTCAAAAAAAGCTGCGTTTTGTTTTATAAAAACTTTTTATTTATATTTTTGTAAGTGTTACAAATATTTACAAACTTTTCATTACAATTTGTATTGTTCTAGTAACCCAGCTTTGCCAACCATGTTGTAAAATACTCCGTCTTGATTTGAAAGGAGTTCCGAAGGTTTATCAAATTCAATTATTTCTCCTTTATCCATAACCATTACTTTATCACATTTTAAAATTGAATTTAATTTATGCGCTATGGTAAAAACTGTACAATTAGAAAAGTTTTTTTCTATGGTTTTGTGAATTAACTCATCAGTTTCTGCATCCATATTAGCGGTAGCTTCATCTAATACTATGATAATGTTGTTACGAATGACCGCTCTGGCCATGCAAATAAGTTGTCGTTGGCCAACGCTAAAATGAGCACCAGCTTCTTTGATCTCTAAATCTAAAGATGGTACAAGCGATTTTAAATTGGCCAGCTCGATTGCATTCCAAATTTCCTCATCTGTGTACCGCTTAGTGGGATCTATATTTTCTCGAATACTTCCAGTAAAAAGAACAGGATCTTGAGGTATTATTGAAATGTTTTCTCTCAAGAAGTCTAAAGAAAGTGTTTTAGTGTCGACTCCATCAATTAAAATATTGCCTTCTACTTCATACAGCCTAAACAGGGTAGCAATGATTGACGATTTCCCAGCACCAGTTCTTCCAACAATTCCAATTTTGTCTCTTGGAGAAGCAGTAAAATTGATATTTCTCAATACTTGTTCGTTTGAGTTTGTATAAGTTAGACACACTTTTTTGTATTCAACTTCTCCGCGTTTAGGCCAATCGTCTAGGTGCTGACCCTGCTTATTTTCTTCTTTAATTTTGGTATATTCTAACACTCTTTCTACTGACGTCATTTGGTTTTCAATTTCTGCCCACTGTCTGATAGTCCATTGAAGACTGCTCGTCAGATGGAAACCTTGGGTTATTGCCAAACCGACGTCACCAGCAAGAGTACCTTTAAAAAAAATGTAAATTAACATTAAAGCTTCATACTTTTATAGCAATTTTTATTTTGTCGTTGTAAGAACAAATCCGTTATATAGTTTTGGTTTAATTACAAAAACTTTATAGCTTATAATGTAATAAATTTTTATTTGTTGCCTGGGCTAGTTTTTAAATTTTGGGTAAGATGAAAAATTCTGTCCTCACCTATTATATTATTTTTTCGTTAAAAATTGAACAAACTTTGTAAAAAAAACGATTTAAATTGATTTTTAAGTCAAATGGCTTATTGCCGTTACTAACCGTTAGCAACAATGTTACCCAGAGCTTACAATTAATTTTTCTTCTATGAAATTAAAAAAAAAACGCAAATTTTGAAAAATAGCCAAAAAAACAAGTTTTGGCGCACATGTTCCATAGAAACAAACAAGATTATAGGGATTGTTATTGTAAGATCGACAATTTTTACAAGTATGCTTTTATGTTTCAATGTAATTTTTCATTATGTATTTTTTTATAAAAAAAAACTGAAATTTTGTAATTTACCGTTTATTTTACGCTAATATTTTTAAAAAATTTTTTTTCATTAGAATTACTAAAAAACTATATTAATTCATTTAATTTTTTATTAATACGAAGTTAGCCCTAATACTATCATCACATTTTTTACCCTAAGTACGGTATTTGTAACCATCTATTTAGTAAAACAATATTATAATTGCGTTATAGATAAGTGCTTTAGAGACCCTTGCAGGAACACACAAAAAACTAAAATGATGGATTGGTAACGTGGGCATAATATTTTTTTAACCGCACATTGACAAAGCCGGAACAATAAAAAAATTAACAAAATTCATAGGAACGAATCTCTGGAATATAGAATGTACAAAATTGTTAAAAAGCATGTAGGCATGTAATTCTGAGATTGCCGGCTTATAGTCCAAAGATTAACTCAATTAAAAATTATTGGAGCAAGCTTGTTTTCTTAAAATCCCTAGTTTTGTTCCCACTTAACAAATTTGTGTATAATTTTTTTACACTAACAAAGCGAATGGAACAGTCTGCGCTGCATTCTTCACAGAGTTTTCCAACTCCTCCTTGTCTACTTCTCAATAAAACTAAGCTTTACAATTAAAAAGCTTATTTAAGCTCAGTTGCCAGAGATAAAACTTCAAAAACTTAAAACTGGTGGACCTTAATACCGCGTGATTCACAATTATTTAGAAAAGGAGAGACAACAAAATCAGACCTTAAGCTTGATTCAACGCGCTTAGTTTGACATTTGTTTCTTGACTTCTGTCAAGTTTGTTCGATAGCTGCTTTCAAATAATTAGTTATTTGGATCACAAGGCTGGAAACAGGCATTTTTCAAGGCGAGTGATTTTGGAGGCCAAAGCCGAAGGCCGAGGCCCCCAAACTACGAGCCCTTGCAAAAGCGTTTCCGGAGGAGTGATTCACAAGATTTTTTGTGCCGCTGCCGAATTTTTATTTTAAAAAATAAAAAAAAATTTTTATTAAAAAAGATTTTTCCATGTTATGGCAACGCTAAGTAAAAAATCCAGATGTCCTGTTTATTAAAAAAAATATTTGCTTTGACATTTCAAAAGTTACTTATTTGCGTTCTTAAAAAGCGAAATTGCTGTTTTCTGAAAAAATCGATACTTCAGCACATATTACGGCTTAGGAACTTTGAGGGGCTATACATTAATTGTAACATTATACAATGCAAACCGTTAGTTGTCGTTGATAAATGTCTGACAATGACAGCAAATGTCATAGTAATCATTTTCAAACCTAAGCTGGCAAGACGACGTTTCAGGCCGCTTAGGACACGTTAAAAGTTCTGTTTTGCAGGCGCAAGGCACAAAAAAATAATTTTCACATAAGAACAGAAAACGTTTCTTATAAAATCAAGTTGCCGCAATGGCGTTATTTGTTCCAAGAAACTGGCTTATCGTATGGTTCCTGTCAAAGATTTTGAAGAAAGTTATACAGCCTTTCCTATATGCAGGTCTTTCATAATTTGTTATTATTTCAATGTTTCCAAACGGTTAACCAACAAATTTGACAGAAGTCAATAAACAGTTGTCAAACTAATAGCACTAAATCAAGCTAAGAGTCTAATTTTGTTTTCCACAGCCTTTCCTTATCTAAAATAATTCTAGATCACACGATATATTAGGTTCAGTCGGCAAGGCTTGTACCGACCGCCTCATTATTTGTCTAGGCTTAGAACCGATTGGTGATTTTTGTATATATCAATTTCTGGTTTTAATTAAGAAAAATATTTTTTTGATTATTTTAAAACAATATTTGTTTTAAACGACTTTAAAAAAAAGTTTTTAAATTAAACTGTATTTTTAATGTGTTTTACCTCAAAACATATTTCTAGGTAAACCCAGTTTGATGATTTATTGTTGATTGGAATATTAGTGCTATTTATGTGGTTTCATATAAATTTGATTAAGATCTGACCTGACCTGACCTGACCTGACTTAGCCTGGCCTGTTATTTTAAAGTTATCTCTAATAATGGGTTTTTAATTGACTTTGATTATTGACGGTGACAACTAATTATAAAAAAAGTAACAAATTAAAAATTTAAAGAACTAATTTTAAGGTAATTCATTATTAATTTATTGTTCCATGAATTCAAAAAAATTGTTTTATTTACATTTTGATTTTGATTCAGCTTTTAACTAAACGGTTGTGAGAAATAGATTTTTTATGTAGGACTTATTCCACTCACCTAAGTTGTTTATAAGCAGAAATCCTAGGATAATGAATGAGACTAAAAATCCACATAACAAATCCATTACTAAAGCAAAGGATCTCATTGAAGATTGGAGGGTATAGCTGGCTGAAGTATACAAATCTTGATGTCGATCAAACTCATTTCTTAAAATTGTTTGCGCTTTAAAAGCTCGAATTGCTGTGACACCTTCGAGAGTTGCGTTCAAATGACCAATCACAGGACTTTTAGCTGCAATAAAAAAATAAGCACATACCAAAGACTATATGTTTATATACTTAAAGCATCCAAACGTTTTAGGTTTCTAGACGTTCGCAGACTAAATCTTCGAATAATTACGAGGACAACAAAAAATATGGACATCGGAACTAGTAAAGCCGCATTTACACCCGCTATTAGGGTTACAATGCCTATTATTACTAAAAACATCTAAAAAAAACATATATAAACATTGATTTTGTAAATTTGATAAAGGTGCTCACTCTCATGTTATTATAAAGCACTTCAGCAACGCGTTCATCTAAGATTGTTAGATCTTTAGAAAAACGATTCAGTATATTTCCAATAAAATTTGTATCAAAAAATTCCATTGAAGCATTTATAATATTATTAATCATTGTTTTGTGTATTCTTTTAGACGCTGCTCTTGCAAAAAACAACAAAGCCATTGCTCTTCCAAATGATGTGACGGCGTGACCAATGGTCAAAAAACTGTACATATAGAAAAGGCTTGTTCTTTCTTCTCTCAATTCTTCTGTGCTATTATCTCCCCAAACTGTTGAATTATCTATTTTTTCTTCTAAATTAACCCTAAAAATTCAATGTTTTAGATTTTATTTGACAACAGTGTTGAAATATTATAAAAATAAACATTACATTATAATAAATGTTTGTTGTTTTTGAAAACTTTTGTTTATTAATATTATGTTAATTTTAATTAATAGTAAACGCATGCGCAAATAAAACAATGCTGCTTTATGATAAGAGTAATGTTTTGCAGTAGTATTAGGTAAGTTTGTGAATTAAACTGTCATAATTCTTACAATAAAGCTTTGGCTTATGGAAAAGTTTAAAATTTTTTTTTTTTTGATTTTTACTTTAAACAAAATTTTAATTTCTAACTGTATTTAAGCATAGGGTTGTACTTAAAAATAAGCGTTGGTTAGAGCTCGATTTCTTTAAGATTTTGGTACTACTAAGCAAAAGTGCGTTATGTTCAAGAATGATCGATCTAATCAAGTTATTGGTGTAGTTGGATTATTATGAGCAATTTTTTTTGTCATTAGCTAAAAAGCATATCAAAGACTTGAACGACTTCGTAGCTTACATGATTTTAAGAAGAAAAAGTCTTATAAAGTTTTTCAATTGAGCGTAACTTTCAGCATGACAAAACAGCGTAAATTTCAGTAGTACGGGCGCGTTAGATATTGAAACTGTAATACACCTACGTTTCCCTGATAACATAAATATATTAATCTGACAATTTGAGCGGTAAGAGTGGTTGTGTAGAAGATGGTAGAAAAAGTAACTTGAGCTTGTCAGATGTTTACAGGAAATTCTAATATTGAGACGCCGTCTCAAGCAAGGACTCCGGCAATGCTTGGGAAAGCAAGCAAGGACTTTGACAATGCTCGAGAAAACGTGCGTCTTGCAGAAGTCACCAAAGTAGTCATTTTTGACTTTTGTGTTGTTAGGTTTAAAATTTAACATTTTGACGCATGACAGTCATTCTCCGTGTTTATATAAAGTGACGGGTCAAGGAATAACTCGATGCCGCAAGGGTTATATTGAAAGTGTTTTGTGTTGTTTTTGCAAAAAAAAAAGAATGACGACGGGTGAGTACATGTCTATTGACAGAATACGTGTATGATAACTTCATAAAATGTGAATTATAGACGAAAAAGCTGCGTATACACAAAAAGCAAAACCCTTGCTGTAGTCTCGCATGGACAACCCGAATAGTGTAGAAAGCAATACGACGGATGCCGCAAGAAAAGCGAACGATCTGGACCATTATTACATTCTCCTCAAAACACGAAAGCTGCCAAAGTGAGACCCAAATAGAAGCTAGCTCACACTGCGCGCTTTTGAGAAAGACAATGTAAGTAAGTGCAACATTAATATAAATCTAACCAGACCTTTATCCACTTTTATTGCAGGAAATGTGTAGCAGAAATGTTATCAGAGTAGTGAGTAGTAGGAGCTATTCAAGAAGTGTGTAAAGATGAAATTTTTCGGCTGCCGTTTTGTCTACTATGCTTCTGCAAACAATACCTTACACTTATAATGTAAACTAATAAAAGGTTGTAACACCAGTAGAAGGTGTTACAAAATAAAAATACTACCCAATTAATAAATATCTGTGACTTTTATTATTATTCAATACTTTCATTTTTTATTCAATGCTTTCATTTTTGCACAAAATGTGGGCCCTTTAATTTTGTGTAAGTAATAATAGTCTTTCCACTAATTTGCAAGCAATTCTACATTCACTACATTGTCTTTTGTGAAGCAGTAGCGACGCTTAAATTCAAAGTTGGAAAAAAATTTCAATGGGTTCGCAGGATCCCGCGCATATCTCGTCCAACATGTCAATGTTCGTTGTTATGAAATGCAACACATAATACTCTTCAGTATTTTCCAACGTCAAACGATGCCTCGACTTGAGACAAGTCGAGGCCTTGCTTGAGTTTAAATGGACCCAGTGCGCTTGCTCATCAAGCAAAAATCGCCTTTATTCACACCGTAATTTGATATTTAAATTTTGAGATTTGTCTATGAATACCGTCCGGTCTTGAGCTCGACCTCAGGCTCAAGATATGAATATCAGATTTTACGAGCATTGCCGAAGTCCTTGCTTGAGACGGAATCAGCGATAAATCTATTTCAAAACGCATGCAAACGCTTTCCCGAGCATTGCTGGAGTCCTTGCTTGAGTCTAAGCTTAAGCTTGATCTTGAGCTACGACTATGAATACCGGCATAAGTAGGCTCCGACAATGCTTTCATACAAAATGCAGAGCTCGTGGTGGATTTTCAAAAACGCAAAAAAAATTTGCATTTGGAACTCAAAAGGTTCAAGTTGATAACTCGGTCAATCTAACACATATTTAGCCTAGTTTGCTTAATTTGACGGTTTTATATATTTGTATTGTTTTTTAAATTGATGACAACTTTCGTTCCTCTATTTTTCTTGAATTTCGCTCAAGATTTCATTATTTTTTATTGTTGAATCAGATTTAGTGTTTATTGTAATAAACGGTTTTTGTTAATATAAACATAGAAAGCTAGTCATTTACGACAAAAATTTATATATAAAATCAAAAGTGGTCATTTGGATGACCAAAACATGGTCAAAAATTAAAGAAACAGCAATTTTCAATAACTGCTTAGATAAAATTACAAAAGTTATCCAATCTTTATAATGCTGAGTCAAAGTCACACACATTTAAATATTTTATTTAAGAACAAAAAGAACAAGAGCAATTTTTGTCTCTGAGTAAAATAATTAAAAATAAATATATTTCTGGTTATAATTTAAATATGCAAATTTATAGTAATACAAATGATGCATATAGTTTGCATAACTTTAAAATTTTTTTTGTAATCCTTATTAAATTAATAATAACAAAATTGTAAAAATACATCTACAAAGACTCTAGCTTTTTTGCCAAATAGAATTTCGTTCACGGTTTTGTAAGTTTGCCTAACTTTTGCAATTGTCTTTGAAAATTGTTGCAGATTAAATTTTTAAATTTTTTACAACGTTTTGGTCATCTAAACGGGTTGCAAAATAAATAATTAATAATACTTTAGTGACATACATCTTGTGTTAAAATTTGAAAGATTATGCAATTTTATATCCAATTAGTTTTCTTTTGAAACTTAATTTTGTTTTCAAAGTATGACTTATTTATGTGTTGTTGTCAGATCCTTAGAAATTGTCTATGATGTTTAAGTTTTATACTTTATTTTTCTCTTTTTTAATATATCTTCTAGCTGAAGATGTTGCATCTTAACTCGATAATATCTCTACTATCAACAAATAGTTTGGATGAAGCAAGTTTATTATAAATCTATTTTATATATATTAATATAAAAACACGCGTACGGCAAATGATCAGATTATTACAAAAATAATCGATAGGGGAAATATGGTGGGCTAACTACATATTAAGACAAGTACATTTCAATAATCTGACAGTTTAAACGTGATGAAAAAAAAAATAGAAAGTTTGCAAAGTTGCTCTAAAAAACGCTACCTGATTTCCAAAAGCAAGAGCTTTATAATTTGCCAAAAAAGTTTTGCTAGAAACATATAAGTTAATAAAACATATATTAACATAAAATTGTTAAAAAACAATTGCCTCGGTGGACAAAACCACCAATTGAGCCTACTATACTGTTAAAATTTTTTGAAATACTAAACTACTGAAATACTGTATAAAATAAAAGACACACCACTGTGTTCATATTTACTTGTATCAACTATAACCCGTTGAAGAACAAAAGCTTTCATGGCCCGAAGCCACTAAAAAATTGACATTTTGGAAAAAACTGTTTCAAAATGTTAGGGAAAAATTGATGAGGTTTGGCAGTCCATTGGTGAAAACGTCATCAGGAAAAGAAAGTAGGGGTGAGAATAAGCACGATAACTCGACATATAAATCATGATAGAAGCGAGACTTATTAAAACTAGTCCTCGTCGCTGCTTGGGCTTATTTTCGTAAGCTAAAAAAAGCGACAGAGGGAAAGGAAGAGAAAGCGGTAGAGAGAGAACGGAAGCGCTCTGCGTTATTGACAAAAAAGTGTTCGTAAACAGCGTTTGACAGATAATAACCAGAATCTCTATTGAAGTTGTTTGGGTGGTTTACAATTTAGATTGCTTTCCTGATTATTCTGTCATAGAAAAATCCCGATTTATAAATCTGGACTGTACATAAATGTATAGAAACAAGACACAATAGTTATTTGAATCACAAGGCCAGAAACAAGCATTTTGCAAGGCGAGTGATTTTAGGGGCCAAGGCCGAAGACCGAGGCCTTCAAACTACGAGCCTTTGCAAAAGCGTTTTCGGAGGTGTGATTCACAAGATTTTTTGTGCCGCTGCCGATTTTTTATTTTAAAAAATAAAAAGAGTTTTTTATTAAGAAAAGTTTTTTCCATGTTATGGCAACGCTAAGTAAAAAATCCAGTCCGGTTTATTAAAAAAAAATATTTGCTTTGACATTTCAAAAGTTACCTATTTGCGTTCTTAAAAAGTAAAATTGCTGTTTTCTGAAAAAATTGATACTCCAGCACACATTACGGCTTAGGATCTTTGGGGGGCTATACATTAATTGTAACATTGTACAATACAAACCGCTAGTTGTCGTTGATAAATGTCTGACAAGACAATTGACAATGACAGCAAATGTCATAGTAATCATTTTCTAGCCTAGGCTGGCAAGACAGCGTTTCAGGCCGCTTAGAACACGTTGAAAGTTATGTTTTGCAGCAAGGCACAAAAAAACATTTTACTATTTAAAGCAAACTGAGTGCAATAGTTATGTTGATTTATACAGTTATTCCAATAAACAAATAATTTACTTACCATTGGCTGACTAGTTTATCAGTATAACTTGTCGTAAATTGTGCTAGTATAAAAATAGAATAAACCAATCCCAAGACTATAAATCCACCGCCAAAGCGGACGTATGCTTTATAAATAGAAAAATCTACTTCGCCCAAATTTTGTTTTTCTTGATAAACTTTTTTTTGAGTTGTTGTTTCTGTAATTAGCTTTGTTTCTTCATTAGCATCATCATCTACAGTGGTTTCATTATCTTCTTTTGTTTCTTCTTGTAAATTGCTTAGTAATATTGTATTCTCTTGTAATAATTGCATAGGTTGGCCAGCAAACGTTACTTGCCCTCTTTTCATTATAACTGTTGTATCGGCATCAGAAATGCATTTGTGGTTGTGTGTTACCAAAAGTACAATTTTATTTTTGAGAAATTTTTTTATGCATTCTTCGAAAATAAATTGACTAACATGAGCGTCTAAAGCAGATAGAGAATCATCTAGTAAATATATATCGCTTTCTTTATAAACAGCACGAGCCAAATTGATTCGAGCTTGTTGTCCTTTGCTTAAATTAATGCCTCTGTCTTCTACAATCGTACTATCTCCTTCTTCTAGAAGCTCAAAATCATAAATTAAAGCACAAACTTTCAAAACTTCATTATATCGACTCTCATTGTAATTTTCTCCAAATAGAATATTTTGTTTGATAGATGAAGGAAATAGCCATGGTTCTTGAGATGCGTATGAAATACTTCCTCTTGCAATTAATTTTCCCTCTTTTGGTTCATAATTTTGAAGGATCGTTTTCAGAAGAAAGCTTTTTCCGCTTCCCACAGGTCCAGTAATTAAGTTTAAGCCTCTTGTAATTTCTAAATCAATATCGTCTAAAATAATTTTATCATTGACTTCCACGGTCACGCGAGTGAGTAAAATCTTTGGAATATCTCCTTCAGTATTTTTATAGTTATCTTCAACTACGTCCATTGCTTTTAAAACATTTCCAATGCGTTTGATTGCAGATTTTAATTCAGCAGTGTAATAAACACCAATTGGAAACAAGATACTAAGACCATAGGTTAAATTTTGGAAAGTTGTTATGATGAAATATAAAATTTCGGCGGATATGACATTGCCTAGATATATATAACTTGCCATCATTACGTAAAATGCAATATGAGAGGTTAGGGTTCCAATTGTTATAATCAAAAATCTTAAGATGTATATTTTAAAGGTTGAATGTACTTCATTGCTGAAAAAAATTTATTATGAAAGTTAGGGGTTTTTTATTATGTCTACAAATAAAAGAATCTAAAACCAAAAGTAGTTTAATCATTTTAACGCCAGAATACAGAAAGTTTGACAACTTGGTAAACTTGAGTGACAAATAAATTAAATTTTGAAAAAAGTGAAACATCTTATTTTTGAAAAAATTAAAAAAAAATTAAAATTTTTGTAAAGTGTCTAAATGTTTTATTTATTTTAAATTCAAAAATAAAAAAAATAAGAAGTTTAGTAATTATTTTAACATTTGAAGCAATTGTTTTACAAAATATGGTTCGCTTACACAAACTTATAGATACGCAAAACTTCTTTTTCTTTCAAAACATTTTTATTTTATATCAAAAGGTTTGTTGCTGGGCAACAATCATGACAATCAAAAAATCAAGTGTGATTTTGCATAAAGCAACAAACTTTGAGCTTATAAAAAAAAAATTCGTTTTAGCAAATTTCCAAGAGGCTTAAAATGGTTTGAATAAAACTTTTTTAGGTCATTTTGAATTACTTTTGTAAAGCGTCAGTTTCTTTAGCTTTCAATCAGTTATTTATTTATTTTGATAGTCAGATCATGGCTCCGGTGGTCAAAGATAGTGCTGCGCAACTAGGTCATACAATTAGAGGAGGTTGGAATTGCACCCAGATCAGTGTCTTTCTCTAAAAAAGAAGGCTTTTTTGTCTGTCTGTGAATGTTTGTAAATAAAGGAAGCACAATATTATGTAAAATATATTCTGGTGAGCAGACGTTTACGCATTTAAGCGCAGACGCCATATTTTAACATATTTTATATTTTTATTTTTTATAAGCAAACACGTAATCTCTCATAAGCATAAGCAAGTGACGCTAATAATTTAACTAACTTAGGTCAGTACTTCTCCTGTTTACCTTTTGCAGAAATTTATGATATTTTTATTTAGAGAAAAAGTACATTTTAGTTAAAAAAAATTGTCCGTTTGCAATTTGGAAAAAATGTTATAATTTACATATTATTTAATTTTACAAGGTTGAGGATGTGTTTAAAAAAAAAAAATTACAAAAAAATAATTGCAATTGAATTCCAAATCAAGATAATAATTGATTGTTCTTGCAAATTTAACAAATCACGTAACAAATTGACTTTAAATTAAATAATTAATTTGGTTACTATAAACTTGCCCTTAGTCTAACGCTATTCTGAGTAAATGTGTTTGTATTAAAAAAACTAATTCAATGAGCCGTTGCAAAAACACGAAATTGCAAAATTTAAAAAAACTTATTTCTGTGTTATTTAAACGGCAAATGGAAATTCCCGATGCGCGACCTCTTAATAATAATATTAAGGGCTCTGCTTTTTACAAGCGTCTTTTCACACCTTCTCAGAAGTTTTTATGTAAGGATTTTGAAAAAAAAAATTTGCCGTTTTTTTTGAATCAGCTTATTAAATACGAATGTTGGTAAACAAGATGTGACTTAGTTTATAAACCAGAAAACGTTTTTGACACCGACGAAATCAATCTTTAACAGTTTTTTGACAATTAATCAAATAAAACAGAATAAAATAAAATTATTGCCTAATTTATTCAAAATTTGAAAAAACTTTAATTGATATCATTGCAATGCGTCCAAATAAAACACTTCTGCAGCAAGTTGGTTGAAAAGTTCAGTATTTTAAAAATTTTGGGTGATGTTTCAACATCGTTTTAGGGTTATTAAGTTTCTCTAATATCATAGCATCAAATTTTGACTTAATCACTTTTGTGAAAGATGCCTACATGTATCTGTCATCTAAAAAAACTGACAATTTTTAAACGGCTGAACAGATTTTTTTTATATTATTTTTTTTATTATTGCAGAATTACAACTAATAGCACTTCTGACTACGTTAACTTTAAAACAAGAAACTATATTTAAATCAATTTATCCGTTCCGGAGCTATGATGGACGAATAAGAAAGACCTAAATGATATAAACCCGATAAAAAAATGACAAAACACTACAGATAATGAAGAAAACATTGCGAAAAGATATTGCAGTAGTAGTAAGAAAAAATTTAGAAAAAGTTGCAGAATTGTACAGGCTTTGCAAACAATAAAAGTTGTAAAAACCCAAATTGATAAAAGACATAATTTATAAGATATTGAAAAAAATAAAAAATATTCCGTTTATCAAAAATAATAACAGAAACAAATAATATTTAAAACCGACAAAAATATATATTGCTATCATGTTAAGAAATAAGAAAAGGTAATAATGACAATGTTTAAAAACTAAAAAAAAGCTAGTGACTTTGATTTTAGTCTTGTCAATTATATAATATTTTTAACACACAGTAGCTTGTTTCTTATTTTTAAGTTTTTTCAATTTGGTTAATACAATTTTAAAAAATAAAAATAATTTATGTCTAAGCTATTAAATTAAAAAGATTTCAAGAACATTTAAAAACTCAACTTTAGAAAACGTTTTTTTGCATTTGAGATTTCAATTAGCTTATTAATGTTTACATCAGCCTCTAATTAATGTTTTAAATTTTTAGAGGCTAGTCTTAGTATATATAAATGCCAAAAAAAATATTACGTTAAAGTCGTCAATTTTTTTTTATATACGGATTATATATGTATTGAAAGAAAATTTGTATCATTTTAAACCAAAACTGTTTTGAAAAGCGGTTAGTGGTCCAAATTAGAGACAAAATGACTTTAAAAAAAGCTGTAAAAATTGTTTTGCTACGAAAACCTCGTTATATTTAGGATTAATAGGTTACATTGTATCTATCAGGTAAAGATTTTTTTTAAAATGAAGTCGTTTCGGCTAATTTTCAAATTTCGAGATAAGCACATAAATTTTGTTCATTTTGTAACATTAATTTCTTGTTAAAAATAAAACAAATTTTGTCAAACAAAAGCTTTTACATTCAATTTTAAATCAAATGACTTGTTGACACAAGTTCTTATAGCTTAAAAATTATTTTTTTTATATAAAATTGAAAAAAAAAACATAAATTTAAAAAAAATAGCTTAAAGACTGTTCTATTGGGACTTGAATACAATTTTTAACGTCAATAAATTGAACTAAAAATAATTTCAATTTAACGAATAATTTCCTATTCTTGTGTTTAAAGATTATAAGAATGTTATCTATACAAAAATATAAAAATTGTGTTTTGATATAATTTAAAAAACAACATTTATAAAAAATTTTGAAGAATTGTAATTTCTTGGCAAGTCCACTACAATAATGAGAATTGCTCGGTAATTTTTTTTTTGTTTTTTGTACTTTAATTTCATTCTTTAGTATGTCAAATTTCAAAAAGTATATATATATTTAATTTGTTGATGTTTGTGTTTAGAAGTAGCTTGATACAGATATAAAATACTTGTCTTGAACACTGAAAAATTTAGAGCAACTTTCAAAAATATAAATTTTAATTTGCCATTCTTAGGATCTTTATCGTTGTAGGAAAAAATAAATAATAAAATATAATTGATTTTTGACGATTTTCAAATTTTTTAAAATGTGAAATAATGTAATTTTTTTTTTATTTGCTGTTTGAAGAGAATTTTTAAGACATTGTAAGCTTAAATATTTTAAAACAAGACTCATAAAAATGTTTTGATTTTTTGGCCACTTTAATCAAGATTATTAAGTTTGATTTGCAAATTGTTCGTTTGTTTCGTGTTTCGGCTGTCTTAAAATACAAACTGTATACGCAATAATTAAAAATTTTAGAAATTTAGATACAACCAAATTCAATATGGTTACTTAATTATTATTTTATTTATTCAATTGACTCAAATTGCTTATAAACTAATATTTAATTAATCTAATTATATTTAATTTTCTAAATGTGAAAAACATGTCAAAAAAGCATAATTAAGAATAACTTAAAAACTACTGGTCAGATCTTGATCAAACTTGAATGAAAAGCTTCAGCTTTCAAATAAAAAAAAATTATCAAAATCAGTTCACCGAGAAAAAAGTTATGAGGTAGCACACATAGAAAAAATACT
The DNA here is from genome assembly GCA_947359425.1 of Lagria hirta. Lineage (NCBI taxonomy): Eukaryota > Metazoa > Arthropoda > Insecta > Coleoptera > Tenebrionidae > Lagria > Lagria hirta. Next base: position 14,254,439 of record OX375794.1, read on the forward strand.
GTCGAATTGAAAATCTCCTATTTTTTTTTGAAGTCGAATAAAAACACACAATTTGTAAAAATTCTAATCTAAAGTTTAAAAATAATGCATAATGATGAAGAATATAAACCAAGAATCTACCTACACGTCTACACCAAAATTTATGATATACACAAAAATTTGTTTGTCAAGTATGATATTTTCATCAAAAAAATAGAAAAAATATGAATAAACTATGCCACTTGAAATATGAATAAACTATGAATAAAAAATTGAAAACCTTGGTTAGCATAAAACACCGTCTCTTAAAAAAATTTTCTCTTATTTAGTCATATTTGTTGAAAGTTTTCAAAAGACTTTCTTAAACGAAGCAATCAAGTCAAAAAGTGTTTCATCTATACAATTGCCTACAAAAACAAAATAAAGTTTTAAATAACTGGAGAATTAAAACATGGCATGTTTTGAACCAAAGCCGTTTCTTTGAGCAATCTTAGTATTTTAAAAAGTCATTTTTGTTTATTTCTGAGCGCCTTGAAAATGCAACAAGCAGGACTCGAAGACAATGTTCAAATAAATAGACAAGTTTGAAATAGGATCTAGCATTGTGTGTGAAATATCGTAGAATTGTAGTTAAATTTCTAGTTACGCCTTTGTTTTTGACTTAGTTGTTTTCTAATTATTAAAAAATTAGGATAGACACAACCAAAAATAGCGTGTTAAAATCCAAGAATTTAAATTTGATCTTTCAGCACTCTACAAAGTTTTAGCGTTTTGTTAGGTTCAACAGTGTTATGGTGTTAAATCAGCACAAGGTGTATAATAACTAATAATACAAAACAGTTATTTTGGTAGATTCTGCACTATTTTTTAAAGAATTTCTGGTTCTTACCGTGACGTTTTTCAATTTGCTATTTTTTATCAACAAAAACTTGTTTTTATTTAATAATTTAATTTACCATAACTCTATGAATTTACCGCATAATGTTCTTGCCTGGTGCGTAATAGTCATTCTTTTTTGCACAGCATTTAGACAAATTAATTATTTTTGTGCCCTAAAACGTGAGCAGCATTAAAAACAAGAGAGAAAAAAAAAAGAAAGAGAAAAAAATGTAAACAAACTTTCTTGCACAAAAAACAGGAATACTTATTTATAAATAACAAATTTGACAGTGGCCAATTTTTAATGTCAATTTTTATCACCTCTTTTATTTTTTGTATAGTTAAACTTGCTAAAAACATTTTATTTTTAATCATCAAATAAAACAAAACTTTTCAATTGGCTTATGTTTTTATAACATAATTTTTCCAAGAGTTAAAAAGGTTCAATTTTATCTAAAGAACTTTTTTGACTACCCTAGTGGCATCACCAAGATATGAAAAAAAACATTTATTTATCGCATGATGACTACATGGCAGTCAAAAGAGCTTTCCAAATCAATTAAAAAATGTTTTGGCAAGTGCTAAGACTGTGTTAATAGTTTATACTGCTAAAGATTCCAAAGCGTTCAAACTTTCTGTAACGAGTAATTAATATTATTCTTGCAAATTTGTAGACATAATATTTAAAATCAAAAATTACTTTCTAGTGGCTGTGATTCTATTGGAAAACACGCGTTCCCAAGTATACATTTTAATAATTTTTATAGCCGATAAAGTTTCTTGAGTTTGCTGTAGTCTTTCATCTGTTTTTTTACACATCCACATCTTCATCGAGGTGGTTAAACTTCCCAAATATACTAACAAAATGTTAGTCTATAAGTACTGCTTAAATATGTTAAAATTACTTACTTTGTAAAGGAATTGCTAATAGAAAAACACCAACTCCGGCTAAAGCAGCAGTTCCAATGCTATTGTACAAAACACAAGATACTATAACTGTTTTTAAAACGGCAATCCAAAGATCGTTTAAAAAAAATACGACTGTTTCAAACGTCTCAACATCTTTGGTGATAAGAGTGACAATTTTGCCAATAGAGATATCTCCTAAATGAGTAGGGCTAAGTTTCAATGCTTTTCTGTAAAGGAATGATGTTAGCGCAATCCTCATTCGAAGTCCAAAAGTTGCTACTGCAAACCAGTAGTTGTGCTTGTAGACACATTGTAAAAAATGAAAGCCAATTACTATAGCAGCGTAATAATATGCATCATAGATGGTATGTTCTGTTTGGTCAGTTTTGAAGTATGCTACCAATTTTCCTACTGCATATGGATGAATGAGTCTGGAAAATTAAAAAACATAAGTTTTTACTGCGTCTAGTAAAAGCTTACTGCTTACATTTCTGCCACATTCATAAACCCTTGAATCAATCCAAGTTTCAGGTAGGAAATCCCATAGCATTTGAGTAGAAGTCGTTGGATGGATAAATGCTTGCCTCCCAGTTTTTGAGTTTCCCATTCTCGCTCTATTTGGTCTCCTAATTTTTTTGAGCTGAATCTGGATACTACTTCATATAAATCGTTTTGATTCAAATCTTTCCTAAAGCCTCTGCGGTACAATGGTAAGGTGTAACTAGAAATAAAAAATTATGGAAATGATATTTGATAAATAAACTGAGTCTTACAGGAAAAACCAATTTGATATAAAACTATTTTGTTCTCTTGGATTGATTTTCCTCTGCTTTTCTTTTAAATGGTCCATGACAGCAGACTACGATTGCTTTAGCGACATTAGAATACAATATATTTATCTCCAATAAACAAACAATATTTATTTATCAACTCTTACTCATGTGGCTGTGAAAAATCAAATGGACTAGAAAAAGAATTTTAACATTAGTGAAGTAAATATCTCTGATAAAGATTTGATATCGATATCATTAATTAAATAGTGGACTCAATTATCATTTTGTCTCTTGTTTCTAAAGTAAATACTGTTTAACAATACAATGATCAGCTTGACTTCTATACAAACGATTACATCTTACTTTAATTGTTAAAAATTGTTTGCTAATCTTTTGAGCCAAAGATATCATCGTGCTACGTTATTCAGGAAAAAAAAACTTGCAAAAATATAAAAGTTCCAAATAAGTAACAATAGCTTGTTGGAAAATCTACAACACAATATAAGCTTAATCAAACCTTAGCTGAAAAGATTTTGTAAACCGTTTTTTTAGACTTTAGCTATTATTTGAGTACTTTATATGTTAATCAAACACTTTTGTTTTTGATTCATTCACTACTGAATCTACTTATGAAAAAGAGTACTTGTCTGAGGATTTAATTTAATTTACCCTCCCACGCACTCTCAGGAGGTAATAACCTCTGAAAATATGTATTGTAACAGTTTATAAGGGTTAAAAATATACAGCACCTATATTAATTTTAATTTAAATTTCTGCCTATTATTTGTAAAAATAGCTAATATTTGGTACTTAATATTTTTAAGTAGTTTTGGGAACGTCTTGCTATTCTATTTGTTTCTGCATCAGCCTATTGCTTACTTTTTGCCAACTGAGCGAAAACAATTGAGAATCGCCATGAATAGAATGTTTTGTAAGTAAATAGTGGCCAGACACCATTTTGAGTACCTAACGTAGAAAAGATTGCTTCTTGAAAATATTTTTGTTTTGGAAAAAGAAGAAAATATAATAAAAATTAAAAAAAATATTAAAAATAGTTATTTACATAAAAGTCAGGAAAATTTCACACTACTGAAGAGGAGCTAAATTGAAATACGAGGCACTTTGTGCCGAGTATTTTAGAGCTCCGAGTCAAGTAAGAGATTTTACTGACGTGTTTTGTATAAAATTAAAAATAGACGAAGTTTACAAATTTTAGAATTTTTTTTAACAAATTCCACAAAAATCAAGTTTGTCAATTTTGTTGGGAACTATAGTTACTAGAGTATCTTTTTTATTTTGCGTCTTGTAAAGTTTTTACAGTACTAGTCCGGAAAACTCAATTTTCCTGCACCAAAATAAGCAGGAAAATGTTGTTTCCAAGACGATTTCCGAAAAAAATAATTTACGGGCGATTTGAGATCGGGAAGTGGAAGAAAGTGAGCTTGTAATTTCCGGCAAAACTACAAGTATTATAAATAAAAGTTAAACAGAAAAGTTACAGGTAATACAAAAATTGTAGATTTTTGTATTGTACACTTTTTTTACATACCTTCAGAATGTATGTGAAAAATTTGAATAATCATGTTTTTAGTTTTTAAATTTTATCTTTTACAATAAAATTTTAATTTTACAAAATTTTGTAAAAACTTATATTTTTATGTCTCAAACAAACTGTAATTTTTTTGATTCAAAATATTTACCTTATTTTGACGAAAAAGCACCCTAATTTCCAATAAAAATTTCTCGCGTCAAAATATCTGTTTTGTTAAAAAAACTGGTAAGCTTTTTCTTCGTTAAAAAATATACTTTTTAATAATGTAAAAAATATATACATTACTGTAGTCAATTTTCTTAAAAAATGCAAAAAAAACGAAAAAAGCTCGAATACGAATTTTTTTTTATAATCATTATGTACACTTTTGATCTATTTATTAAAATTAACGCTTTAATTAAAAAAAATGCAAATTAAAATATATTATATTATTACAATTAACAACCAATTAACTTGATATTTACTATGTTTTGCAAACATTGATAATAGATGCTTGTTTATTGCAATTTTAGGATAACTTATATAACACAAGAACTATTAAAGTTGTTGCAAGCTTAATATCTTATATTAAACTATTAACTTTTCCAGGTAGTTTATGGCGGTCAAGTTTAACATTACACCTGTTCGAGCAAGCTATGGTTGTTAATAGTTTTATATAAGATATTAGGCTGGTAAAATCTTTTTAGATTATCAATATGGATAAATTTGTTTGTATAATCTGCGTACATAAGGCAGATGATAAGCAAGTATATGAAATAAAAAAAAACACAATTTGAATCGTTAGTGGAGTCTAACAAAAAAAGAATTGACAATAAATAAAAAAATAATTGGATCTGAGTTTTTTTTGTTTTTTACATTTTCCGGGAAAATTCACCATAGTAGTAAAATGTAAAAACTTATATTTTTATGTCTCAAACAAACTGTAACTTTTTTGGTTCAAAATATTGACTTTATTTTGACTTAGTATGGAAGTAGCACCCTAATTTTCAATCAAAATTTCTCGCGTCAAAATATCTGTTTTGTTAAAAAAACTGGTAAGCTTTTTCTTCGTTGAAAAATATACTTTTAAATAATGTAAAAAATATATTATACATTACTGTAGTCAATTTTCTTGAAAAATGCAAAAAAACGAAAAAAACTCGAGTACGAAATTTTTTTTATAATCATTATGTACACTTTTAATCTATTTATTAAAATTAACCCTTTAATTACTCAATTAACGTCAAACTTTATGTTACATTAAATAAGCAAAAACATATAAATTAAAATATATCATATTATTACAATTAACAACCAACTAAGTTGATATTTACTATGTTTTAGGAAAATTGATAAATCTTCTTTAAAATATGACTAGATGCTTATTTATTGCTATTTTAGGATATAACACAAGAACTATTAAAGTTTTTGGAAGCTTAATATCTTACATTGAACTATTAACTTTTTCAGGTAGTTTATAGCGGTCAAGTCAAAAAGTTAATAGATTGTCAATATAGATAAATCGGTTTGTATAATCTGCGTACATAAGGCAGATGATAAGCAAGTATCTATATATATAAAAGAAAGTCTGTTAGTTACTCCACTTATAACTCAAGAACGGCTTTACCGATATGGTTGAAAATTGGTGAGGTGGTAGCTTAGAGCCAGGAGACGGACATAGGATACTTTTTATTCCAGAAACCACCCTTTAAAAGAGGGGTGAAAGTCAAACGTGAAATGCGATGTCGGAAACGTTCGGTGAGGCTCGACAAATTACCGAGAAATTTGACGCAACCACGAAGAAGCGTTTACATTAAAATTTATTTGACGTGGCTCAAGAAATTTTCCCAAACTTGGATTTTTATATCAATTACAGTTTAGAGCCAGGAGAAGGACATAGGATACTTTTCATCCCGTTCGACAGCATTCCCGTGTGACTTGACATGAAACGTCAGTCACTATAAAACGTGGAATAACAAAACGCAAATGACAGCTATGTAATTGACGCATAATGACAGATATGTAATGACGTATGGATGACAATTTGATATTTGTAAGAAATCAATAATAAAACTATTTCTATTAAATAAATAATTAACAATTATAATGTAATGATAGTGCCGTTGCCCATTCGTAAAAAGTGAAGTGAACTATAAAACTCGGTATGGTTGAAAATTTTAGTTTTTAGGTGAAGTGAAGTTTAATTAATAATGCCGCGACCAAGACGATCGAATCTTTCCCGACAAAGCCGTGATGCAAGAAGAATACGAAATACTGCAAATGAAAGGACTGAAGAAGAACAAGAAATTGCACGTGAACAGCGCCGCGATAGTATGGCTCGACTTTGTGCTTCTCAATCACGAGAGCAAAGTGAAGCAGCCCGTGAAACAGCTCGGTTGGCAATGCAGAATCGTCGAGCGAACAACAGAGGTCAACAAATAGATAATTTGGGACGCAGAACAAGATATTTATCAAGTGCTGATTTGAATCGAGCAGCGAGTTTATTAATATTAATAAATATTTAAAGATATTAATAAAATTTTTAATTAAATATTAATAATTATTTTAATATTTAATTATTAAATATTTAATAATGTTTAATAATTTTTAATTATTAATTAGAAAAAATTAATAAAACTAAATAATTATAAACAGCTACTTTTTATTAACAAAGGGATGAAAAGGGGAGGGATAGAGACAAAAAATGACATGTATCAATATATAATTTTCAAAGATTTTGGTTTGCTAATTTAGAAATAATATCTATGTTTAGGCGGAACAAAGTTCGCCGGGCCAGCTAGTATGAAATAAAAAGAAACAGTTTTGAATCGTTAGTGGAGTCTAACAAAAAAAAACGACAACAAATAAAAAAAAATTAAATCTGAGTTATAACCTAGTAGATTATAAAGCGCATATTTAGGCTTTGTCAACGCTATTGTATCTAGATTTTTTCTGGCGTGTTGAAAAATACCATGAAAATTTTCTGCCGTTGGAGACCTCCAAAAAAAGTGTTGTTTAATTATAAATACAGTTTGTTTATACCAGGACAATTTATCGCAGTCAATAAGACAGATTTTATAAATTAAGACAATTAAATATTTTTGATGCTACTTTTAAGGCGCCATCTTGTGATGTGGTACATGAGAAACCATACTGGCATTTTTTCAAAATCTGGTACGTTTTTATTATTCTAGGCTTTCTTATTATTAATTTTGTATTATAGTTCTTGCAGTCTAAATCATATAGTCCTAATAGCTTATAGAGCTATTAGGACACTTTGTTTGCATTTTTTTTAAACTAATTACTAATAAATGATTTTATTTTACAGCTTTTATAAATAAATAGACCAAAAAATAAACATGTCTAAATTAATACTCTAAAGAAAAAGAAAAAATTTCTAAAGGAGTTAAGAGTGTCATAATAATTACCGTTACTACGATATTTTTGATATATATTGAATCAGTAAGTTATTTATATTCACACCGTGTATATATGTATATTTAGCCATCTACCCCGTAAAGTAGAAAACAATGGAAAAACGACAATAGTTATTTAACGAGTTTGGAAAGTAAAATTTCCCACATGAGCGCTTTTAGGAGTGCTGCATTAGTGCGAACGGAGGAAATTTCTTTCCGGAAAAGATAGGTACAATTTTTTTTTCAACAAATATCTCTAAGCTTTTAATAATAAATGATTTAGCTATTTACTTATTTTTCGGTTGGTAGCGTTGCTCTCACCGCTTATCTAATTTTTTTAATTTAAAATAAAAATCTCATTGTTGTTGCTATGGTTTTATTGAAATAAGAGAACATTGTTTCAAACATTATTCTTTAGTTTCAGCAGCAAAGTAAAAAACACTGCGGTGCGTGAAAAACGTTTTTTGATGAATTGGGAACAACTGGACACTGCCGATCTTTGAGCGATGAGTGCAAAAACAGCTGTTCACTTAAAACAGGCTTAATAACACAGCAGTAAGCAAAATATAAATGAAAACAGTAATTAAAATATTTATTATTTTCTATGATAATTTTTTATTTTATATCTGTTACTGCCAACTGACTTTTGACAAAATAATTTCACGGCTTGCTTAAATTATGTTTTTTTATGACAGCACAATAAAATATCCAAAGATTGTTAGAGCACACGTATCTATTAGTGTACATTGAAAATATTTATCTTAAATAGTTCTACAAAAAAAACCGATAGAAAATATCTATTTTATATGTGTAAGCCGTTATCTCCAAAATAATGAAATAAAAATCGATTTATTTCTAATGCACATTTGGAACAAATAAATTGATCTTTATCGGCGATTGTTTGTTTTGCAAATTTTTAAAACAGCAGCTATTTATATTACTGTAAATTTTTTTTGAAAATATTTAAAACATTAAATTCGGAAGGATGCTATCTATATTTTAAAACAGCATCATAATGGAAAATGTTTTTTAATGTGGGTCTAAAATATGTGTTTAGTTTTTCTTTAGTATTTAAAATTATTGACTTTCACAAAAAAAACATATTTATACATTATTGTGATAATATGTGATTGGAAAATTATGTATTTTATTTAAACGTGATTTTAAAACATTCCAGTTCTTTAAGTATCACTTATTTAAGCATCACTAAATTTTTGATTGAAATAAAATACCACTCTATTATCGTTAGATAGCAATGATTTGTTGTCAACCAAGTATTAAATTTTATAATTAAATAACAAATCAATATGGGCGGGATATCTTTTAAATCTGTTTATAAAAAATGTTTGCTTTGTCACCAAGAGTCCAAAAAAATAAAGAATACATATTTGAAAATAAAATACTATATACCTTAACCTTGTTCTTTCATGTTAAAAAATTGTAAATTTGATAAATAGTTTTCAACTTACATGTGATTAAACGCACAATTTTCATAATCTTAAGAAGATGCATACTTTTACGCACACTATACGAAAGTACACTTGCCTTAATTCAATTAGACGCCAGTTTCCTGGAACTAAAGCAATTTACCTATTATGTAATTAGGGACAGTTTGAAATGGATTAAATAATAGATTTAATAGTGTCAAATTTTATTTAAAAAATGATTCATTTTGCTTCTGATACTTTTGCATCATTTGATAAAAAAAACCATTTTTGTTCTGTTGCAAAGATGTGGGAGTACCAAATTCGACAATTTGACCTTTATCAACAACGAGGATTTTATCAAATTGTGAAACAGATTCCAGTTTATGAGCTATCACTAACATCGTGCAGTCGACGAAGCATTTCTGGATAGTTTCTTGGATTTGTCGATCTGTTTCCAGATCTAAATTAGCTGTAGCTTCATCTAAGATCACAATTTTGTTATTTTTAAGAATAGCTCTTGCTATACAAATTAATTGTTTTTGACCTAAACTTAAACCATCGACATTGCCATTTATTTCTTTATCTAGACTTGCAAACATTGTGTTCATTTGAACGTTTTCTAGTGCTTTCCAAATTGAAGCATCTTGATATTTTTTTTCAGGATCAAGATTATCTCGAATTGAGCCTCTGAACAATACCGGCTCTTGTGGAATTAAAGACATACTTCTCCGAAGTTGCTTTATATCGATTATTTTTGTATTTTGGTTATCTATCTTAATTATGCCTTCTATATCATAAAGTCTGAACAAAGTGGTGATAATAGAAGATTTACCAGCGCCTGTTCTTCCCACAATCGCAACTTTCTCCATAGAATCGATTTCAAAGTTTAAGTTTTTGAGAATAGAAAATTCACTATTTTTATATTTGAGAGAAACATTGTGGAATGATAAAGAACCTCTTTCGGGCCATTTATCAATTTGTAATCCTAATCGATTTTCTAGGGGAGTTTGAATATATTCCACAACTCGTTCAACTGAAGTCATATTGTTTTCAATATCAGTCCAATATCTTATCACTCTTTGCATCGTCCGAGTCATTAAAAATGACTGGGACAACGCAAGACCCACACTTCCTGCTGGAATATCTACAAAATCTGTATTAAATATTTAAAAACAACCAAAAAATGTAATATGCTTACCGTCAGAAAATATTAAAAACTTGTAAACAACAACTGCATTAAATAATGTGCATAAAAAATCTAAATAGTAGGCAAATGTTCTTTGGGCACATTGATAGCTGTATGTTGCTGAGGTATACAAATCTTGATGCTTGTCAAAGCTTTCGGATAACATCTTTTCGGCATTGAAAGCTCTTATGGTGGCTAGACCATCAAATGTAGCGTTAATATGGCCCACCATTGGACTTCGAGCTGAAAGAAAGAGTTAAAAAACAACACAAACAATATCTGCCAGTAGTAATACAATGATCAGTTTTTTATATCACTGATTGAGAAGCAATTACTTGTAGTTGCCCAATTTAACCATTTTTTGTATGTTTCTTATTTTAGTAATTTGTTTCATGATGCATTAAAAAAGAAACATAGAAAAACGTTTTGGAAATAAACAATTTTCATCAACGACTAATATTATTAATAGGTTTAAGTCAAAGATTATTGGAAATGCAACAGTAGGAAAACACAAGAAAGAAAAAAATTAATGGCACACAACACAAAATTTAACACAAGTTCTTAACAAAATTTTTAGCAAAATATATACAACCAGTTTGATGCAAGTGAAGTCAGTCAATATAAATAAGATGTTATCTACAAAGTTTTTCAGATATACAAGGTGTGTCAAAAGTTTGGCAACAGATCAATACTTCTCCAAGAAAAGATCAAAAAAAAATTGTTTGTACAAAAGTTGCTTGGTTATACAATTTACGAATTATTTGGTAACTGAACCAATCCTCACTCTATGACCCCTTTGCAAAAGATGGGGGTGACTTTGAAATTTTAAATAGCAACTTATATTTTTGTTGATGAATTCAGATTTTTTAAGAAAAAATATCAATTTTTAGTTTGAAACATTTTTTTATACAATAATCGGTTTTATCTGAAATGCTGATCTTTTGTTAACGTTTGTATGCGTCGATGACAATCTAAACTTTTTCCGAGAATAAGTTTGAGACGAAAAGTGCTTTTTAAGAAATTTTTTATGTAAAACTTATTTAATTTGTATAGTTATAATTTTTTTTTTAAAGTTTTTTTTTGTATGCTGCTGAAGCGATAAAAGGGTAAAAGAATGTTAAAGGAATGTATGTTTAATTATGGTTTTTTCTAGAATGTTAAGAGAATGTATGTTTAGTTAAGTTTTTTCTGGAATGTAAAGGGAGAAAAAATGTTAAGGGAGTGTATGTTTAATTAGGGAGAAAAAATGTTAAGAGAGTGTATGTTTAATTATGTTTTTCTAGAATGTTAAAGGAGAAAAAATGTTAAGAGAATGTATGTTGAATTATGGTCTTTAATAGGGAAAAAAAATGTAAGAATGTTAGGGGAATGAATGTTTAATTATGGTTTTTTTGTCGAATGCTAAGGGAGAAAAAATGTCAAGGGAATGTTTAATTATAAAAAAAATGTAAGAATGTTAAGGGAATGTATGTTTAATTATGTTTTTTTTCTGGAATGTATGTTTAATTATGATCATTAAAAAGGAAAAAAAATTAAGAATGTTAAGGGAATGTATGTTTAATTATGTTTTTTTCTTTAATGTTAGGGGAATGTATGTTTAATTCTGTTTTTTTTGTTGAATGTTAGACGAATGTATGTTTAATTATGGTTTTTCTTTTCGAATGTTAAGGGAATGAATGTTTAATTATGTTTTTGTTTGTAGAATGTTAGGGGAATGTATGTTTAATTACAGTATTATTTTTTTCTTGATTGTTAAGGGAATGTATGTTTTTTTACAGTTTTTTTTTAGAATGTTAAGGGAATGTATGTTTAATAATGGTTTTTTTTGTATGTATGTTGAGGGAATGTATGTTTAATTATGATTTTTTATCGAATGTAAAGGGAATGTATGTTTAATTATAATTTTTTTTGAATGTATGTATGTTGTTATCGTCCTTCCTAAACTTCCAATTTCTTTCCAGAAAAAGTAAAATTTTCGGCTAACCGTCCCTCGCCACGAGCCGAAAATTTTACTTTTTCTGGAAAGAAATTGCAACTTCAGAAAGTGTCTAAATGTTTGATCCTTGTCTCTTGTTAATATATGTTCAATGTAAAATACTAGCAAATTTCTGTTCTAAAACAGTCCTTACTTACGACTACCTAAAGACTAACACTTCTAAGTTAAAACGAGATAGCGATAACAAGAAGGAAGTAAGATTATGACGATAACTACTTGTACAACTTTTTACATCGTTATATCTAAGAAAGTATAGATTGTAGAAAAAAAATTATGATATATTTTTGTAGATAATTTTATGATCTACAATTTTTGTCAGGGGTACTTTTATGATAAAACTTACCGTTTTGCTAAAAATTGCTGACCTGACCTGACCAATGTTTTTAGCAATTTTACTGATTTTCATCTTATGCACCTTCGAATGTCTAAATTGACCGGACTAATAAATAATGTCTATATTAAGATAGTTTGATAATAGCTTCGTTTCGTTGGGTTTGACAGCCAACAATTTTATTAAAGGATAAAACGTTTTTTTCATTAATAAATTTATAAATACAGATACATGAACAAGTGGGTATTTGACCAGCAGACGTATTGCAAAACGCGAAAAAAAAATTAAAAACTGATCATTGCAAAGGCAACTTAAATAAGTTGTACAAAATTTCAACTTTACTTGAAGCTTCCAAGCGCTTAAAGCTCCTTGTAGCAGGTTGACAATAGTTTCGCAAACATACCAGTAAAGTAAATAAAAACAGAATAGGAATCAGAAACACAAAATTAACATAAGAGATTAGTATCACAATTCCTATGACTTCTAGCAATACCTAAAACATCTTATTATTGGCGTTGAAACTTAAAATGATACTTGCCTCAGATAGATGGTAGATAAGCATGGGAATTTGTTCATCTATAACTGTAAGATCTTTTGAAAAACGGTTTAAGATATTGCCCAGTAGTTTGTCATCAAAAAACATTAATTTGGCTTTGATAATAGAATGCGCCAACTGCTTATGAATTTCTAAAGAAACTTTTTTAGTTTTTGTAAAAAGTGCAAAGCCTTTTACCATAAAAAGAACCACCAGCAGTAATGTAAGGCTAGTATACAAATTTAGAAGTGTATCTCTTTTACTGACTAAATTTTCATCAGTTTTTCTAATAGAGCTTGCTAATAACTGTTCAAGATTAACCCTAAAATACAGAAACTGTATTAAAAGCATAAATTGATAAAGATGTTATTAATACCATTGACTAATTAGCTTATCACTGTAACTACTAACAAATTGTGATATTGCAAAAGCTAAAACTACCAATAAGAAAGCAATTATACTTCCTCCAAACTTTACGTATTGGATGTACATTTTATAACTCACTTTTCCAAGTTTTTTTGTTTCATGGTAGATATTAGCAGTATTTTTTGGTTTTGTGTCTAAAAGATTCGTTTTTTCTGTAACATCTTCAGTTTCTTCTATTTCTACATTATCACCTGAGAGTTCAGTTCCTGAACTATCTTCAATGTGTGCATTGTTTAACATCAGTACATTATCAGGCTTACAGTTCATTGTATGAGTTACTAAAACGACCAACTTATTTGCTAAGAAATTGCTTATACATTCATTCATTATAGAATTCTTAACGTGAATATCAAGTGAAGATAAGCAATCATCAAGTAAGTAAATATCACTATCTTTGTAAACAGCTCTAGCTAGATTGATTCTAACTTGTTGACCACGACTCAAATTGCTGCCATTATCTTCTACTATAGTGGAATCAGCTTGCGGTAACGATTTTAAATCTTCTTCTAAGCAGCAAACTTGTAAAACTTTTTTATATTTACTTTCTTCAAAATTCTCGCCGAATAAAATATTTTCTTTAACAGAACTAGGAAAAAGCCAAGGTTCTTGTGAGGCATAAGATATCGTTCCACTAGATGCTATGAAACCTTCATTGACCGGTAAGTTTTGTAAAATTGCTTGTATAAGAAGTGATTTTCCGCTGCCTGTAGCACCTACAATCACAGTTAATCCAGTATTTATATTTAAATTTACATTTTCTATTATAAATTTGCCGTTTAATTGGATTGTTGCATTTTTAAAAACTATTTTTGCTTTAGAATACATAATTTTTTGGCTGGAAGGTTTTGTTTCTGCTTTTTCCAATATCGACTCTATTCGTTTTACGGCTGTCATCATGTCGGCTCCTCGTGAGATTCCAATTGGTACTACTAAACTCATTGCTTGCGTCATAATTTGAAAACAACTGTCAATAAAGTATACAACTTCTGCGCTTAAGTGGTTACCAAACCAAGTGTATGACATAATAAGAAGGTAAAAAGCTGCTTTACTGCTTAGAATTCCCAGTTGCAAGACAGCTAATGTTAGCATAAAAACTCTGCTTAAATGTTTCATTTCTTTTCTGAAACAGAAACAATACTTAATTAATTGATTTCACTTTAAGCATTCTAAAAAACACATAAATGTACTCATTGGGGGTGGTTTTAATGCAAGAAGAAGAAATAATTGTGATTGAAATTAAAAGAAAAAAGAAATTAAAAGTAAAAGACGACAAAAAAAAACAACAAGAAACAATTGATGTTGAGGTGAATGTTAGAAGAAAATGAGTGGGAATAAAAACAGATGAGAGAAAGCTGAGAGAAGTACAAATATGGAACAAATAGTAAAGTTAATCAAAGACCATTAAAAAAAGCAAACATAGAGTTAAGATCATCTGCATCTGGAAATACAATTATAAAATAAATAAATAGAAAAAAAGAAAGAGACAGGAAAAAAAAAATATAATAGTAACAAAGTTGAACAAAAACACAATGGAGACAATTAAAACACTTTAAAATTAGAATATGTAAAAAAATAAGTAAAAAAGATAGCACAACAATAAGGAAAAAAACAAATGGTAGAATAACGAAGAAAAATAAAAAGTAGGATGAAAACTTTAAAGAACAAAAAACAAACAAAAATTAAAGAAAAAAAAGAATTATAGAAACATTACAAAAATAGAGTACATAAAAACATATAGTAAAACGAGCGACATCTATTAAAAGCTCTTGCATCAAAAAATTTTTGAGAAAAAATTTGAATTTGAATTTTAATTTTTATATCAATAATGCTTTTGAGAAAAAAAGTTCTACATGTTCTAATGTTTATAGATACAATTTTTGTCTTAAATGTAAATTAATGCTATATATCTTCTTTGGTTTACCACCAATGAGTAAAAGTTAGTTGCGACTTGCTGAAGAGTTCTAAAAAGAACGAAACATGTTCCAGTTTACAGTTACAGCTTGAATGAATTTGCAATGATCTTTTTAAAAAAAGCATGCAAAAAAAGAAAGACATAGAAATGAACATTACAAATAATAAATATAACAACAAATAATATAATTTAGTATATAGCTGCTCAATTTATCTAAAATTTAAAAACTTTTGATTGATATCGTTTCAAAGAGCCAAAACAACAAAATACTTCTATTAGAAGTTAGTGAACAAGAATTATTGGTAATGTTTAAGCATCTTTTCTAAAATACATTTAATTGTTAAAGTTATAAAAAAAGATATAATAATAACAAAGTTGAACAAAAACACAATGCAGACAAATAAAACACCTTAAAATTAAAATATGTAAAAAATAAGTAAAAAAAATAGTACAACAATAAGGAAAAAAACAAATGGTAGAATAACGAAGAAAAATAAAAAGTAGCATGAAAACTTTAAAGAACAAATAACAAGCAGAAATTAAAGAGAAAAAAGAATTATAGAAACATTACAAAAATAGAGTACAAAAAAAACATATAGTAAAACGAGCGACATCTATTAAAAGCTCTTACATCAAAAAATTTTTGAGAAAAAATTTGAATTTGAATTTTAATTTTTATATCAATAATGCTTTTGAGAAAAAACTTGTTCTAATGTTAATAGATACAATTTTTGTCTTAAATGTAAATTAATGCTATATATCTTCTTTGGTTTACCACCAATGAGAAAAAGTTAGTTGCGACTTGCTGAAGAGTTCTAAAAAGAACAACACATGTTCAAGTTTACAGTTACAGCTTGAATAAATTTGTATTAATCTTTTTAAAAAAAGCATGCAAAAAAAGAAAGACATAAAATTGAACATTAAAAATAAAAAACATAACAACACATAATATAATTTAGCATATAGCTGCTCAATTGATATCGTTGCAATGAGCCAAAACAACAAAATACTTCTATTAAAAATTAGTGAAGAAAAATTATTGGTAATGTTTAAGCATATTTTCTAAACTACATTTAATTTTAAAAGTTATGAAAAAAACGCAACATTAAATTGCAACTAAATTAGACCTCTGAAAGATTAGACTAGAAAAAAAATTATAAATTTTAGTTTAATTATTTATTATTTTTTTTTTTAAATTAGTTTATTTTATTATAATGACTAAAAATACTGTCGATTGCTTCAGCTTTTGAAATAAAGAAAAATATGAAAATTGATTGAGCCGTTTAGTGGCTACAGGTTGACAAACAGACTTATAACACTTTTTTTGCCAAAGATTAAAAATTGAGAAATATGTGTTTGTAGTTGTTAAGTGTATGACTATAGCCGCTTTGAAAATGAGATATGTATATTATTCTTAAAAATAATAAGCTGTAAATAAAAAAAAAATCAAAACAGTTTATTTTTTATCCAAATTTTCACAACTTCACACTAAACATGGAAGCTTGGTTCAAATAAAGTAAGAGTTTATTTTTTTAAGTGTAAAAAGAGTTGTTTGTAATTATAATTACAAATATTGCTCTAAACTCTGGAGTTAAAGCTAACAAAAATAAAGAAGTAATTTGAGAACAAACTTTTTTCAATTAAATTCTGTAAGCTATTGTTAGTAAATTCTAATGTCATCTGCAACCTTTTTCTTTTCTTGTATTAAAAAGTTAAACAAATTTTTGTGACGACGGAAGCGTGGCATATGACAATAATTAATAGTATTTACCTAACGAGTTCAAAAAGTGAAATTTCCCACATTGAACATTTGCCACAATCTTTGTTGACACAATCAAAACTAATCACAATCAAAACTCCTTTCAGTCGTGTTGCATTAGTTTCGATTCCAAAGTAAAAAACACCGCGGTGCAAAAATAGTTATTTACCTAACAAGTTCATAAAGTAAAATTTTCCAATCAGCAATTAGTGCGACAAGTTCACTCATGACAAGGTTACTCTTCTCCTTTGTCTAATAGAAAAACTGGTAGCTTTTCAAAGCCATCGTAGCAATAAACAATAAATACATAAAAAGATAAACAATTAAATTAAAAACCAAGAACAGGGTGGCGCTAATATTGACCGACAACTGGAGAACAAAACATCTTGGAAGGCTATCCATTTCTAGGACATTCTATATTTTACAACAAAATGGGATTTAGCACTAAAACGTGATACAGTTTCTTAATATGTATAAATTTCCCAACAAAATAGAAAAAAAAATTGAGCTAGTTTAGGCTCAAAAATGTATAAAAATATATAATGCTAGATTGGGATAGAAAATAGATGATAGATATATAAAGACAATAGATAGATAAATAAAGAAAAACGTAACTGAAAAGCAAATGACCAAGATATTATGTAGTCGAATGGAAAATATTTGTGGTATATAAAAAATAAGTTTATATAAAAAAATCAGTGAAAGTCGGTCAAGCCAGGTCAGGTCAAGTTATTCTTGTAAAAGAAGAGATAGTGCTAATAATGGCATTGGTAGCCAGAACTTGCTACAATAAACATATTTTTTAATAAACATAATATGTAAATAGCAGTGAAACGCTAATTAGTCCTACTTGCTCTTACTCAATATATAGCTTCTGATGTTCAAAATATAAATAATATAAAAAATTATGTAGTTAATTCATTTTAGCCAATTGAAATTTTGACTAAAATTGTTTAAAAACTACAGATTTTGTTTAATTAATTTAAATGTCTAATTTTGGTTGACAACATAATGATGTGCAATCACTGCTAACTTAACAGACATATTATATTAGACTTTTTAAATCAATATTAGTGGTTAAACAAATTTTTCAATCTCAGTTTAAGTTATACCAATTTAAAATCGGCTGAGAAAAAAATTTAAAGTTTTTTTTTGTTTTTTTTTTTTGTTTTGATTTTTTAAGTTAGTTTTTCTGAACAAAATATTAAACAAGCATAATAAAAAATAAATATTTATAAACTATAATAGAAGTTGAAGAACAATAAAAAAAACTGTATAAAAAGTCAAACATTCCAAGCAATTACTAATAAAAAAAAGAAATAAGGCTTAAACTTGGTTGCACAAGTCTTAAGAAAGTATGTCAACATTTAAAGCGAAAGAAAACAGAATAGCTAATTAAACAAAATTTACGAAAAATATTTGATAAGAGCTAAGACTTATGCAAGAATATGCTGAGATGTTTAGTTGAAGAAAAAACTAATTAAAAATACATAAAAAAAAAATAATAAAAATGTTATAAGAATAAAGTAATAACAAAAGAATTTTGACTAAAGCCATGTGGCATTTGTAGAAAAAGTAAAAAATATTATATTATTGTGAGGAAATTAACAGAACGATCTGTGTAGATAAAAAATATAAACAAAATAAAAACAAAATGCAATGAAAAAACAAAGCGAGGAAAAAACTGCAACACAAGAATAAAAATATAGATTTTTGATTTATAAAAAGAAATAAGTTTCACTGTAAAATACAGATCAAGATTGTATATTGTATAAACAAAAAGTTATTAAAATAAATGTTTCAACATAATCCTGAAAAAACCAAAAATTAAAAATTAAAATAATCTAGTTGCTTATCAAGCTGATTATTTTTTCTCAAAATCTGATAATAATTTTAGTGGGTGTTTTTATATTTACCTCCGGCATTGAAGTGTTTTATTGTAGAAAAATTTTTCCCAAGTATACATTTTAATCAATTTAATAGCTGATAAAATCTCTTGAATTAATGCCAGCCGTTCATCGGTTATTTTAGACATTTTGGTACGCCATCTGATAGCTACCTTACCAATAAATACTACAAAAATATCTACTAGATTGATAAAAATGAGGTTTAATACGTTACTTTGTAAGGGCAAAACAATTAGAAACAGTCCAATCCCAATTAAGGCGGCAATTCCAATTTTTCTGTAAACTATAGTTGCAATAACAACGGTTTGAACAAAACCAACAATAATATCGTTCGCAAAATGTATGAACAATTCAATTGCAGCCACATCTTTTGTTATAATTGTTACAATCTTCCCTACTGATGTGTCTCCTAGATGAAGATGATCCAATTTCAGGATTTTTCGATAAATAAAGGAACAAATTCCTGTGCGAACTTTTATTCCTAGTTCCGTTAATGCCAGGCGATAATTATGTAAATAAATACAGTTTATTAAATGAGTCCCAATTAAAAGGGAACCATACGTATAGGCGTCAAATTTATTATAAGAATTTTGATTATTTTTAAAATAAGCTATAAACCGGCTTAGAGCCAGAGGCTGCATAAATCTACAAATAAACCCCATCATGCATTTTGAAATGAATACACTTATTACTTACATTGTTAACAATTTAACAACCAATTGGATAAGTGCCAAAAAGCAGTATTGCCGTCCATAGCAAACAAAAAATAGGCGAATCAATGAGGGCTTACCACTATTCTGCAATATCTTCCACGCTTTTTCCACTTTATCACCCAAAGTTTTTGATTGAAATCTTGGTGACACTTTAAATAAATCATCTTCTTCAAAGTCACGTTTTAAAGATTGATTAAACAGTGGCACATTGTAACTAGAACACACAGTGTACAGTATCTAAAGAAAATAATTTAGTTATAAAAGTTACTAAAATGTAAGGGTTGATAAAATATTCGCTTCATCTTTAGGGTGGAGTTTGTTTGATTTTGTCATTGCTCTTAGTTAAAAGAAGTCCTGTTTAAGATGTCATTGTTTGATGTGTATTATTTATTCTCGTTATCTATTGTGTCGTGTTTAAGAATCTACATTGTTATATTACATTGTGAGATTAATAACTTTACAATCTGACGTTATACAACTAATTAATTTTTTACATTTGTAATACCACATTTCTACAAAATGGTTTTGTAAAAATACTAAAAAGACTTTAGATAAATTTTCAATTTTTCAATATTATATATATATATATATAATATATATATATATATATATATATATATATATATATTTTAGTTAAATAGTTTTGGACCGATTACTATATATGAAGGTAAATCTGGATTTCGGAGATGCGGTCTTCTGGGTTTGATTGATTTATTGCCCTTTAAGTAATACTCTTTTATTAAAAATCAAGCTTTCGGAAGATTAAGTCCTTCCTTCATCAGGATACTAAAATAATAACAATAATTACGTATAACTTATAAATATTTTGGAGTACACTTACTAATAGTGAGGTTACATATAAAAAAAGATTGCAATTTATATAAATTAAAAGAATACATAGAATTTACGTTATGTGAAACATGTCTTGATGTGAGGATGGCTTAAAATGAGTGGTTATTCCCTTTTTTTTAATAAAAAAAAAAAATGTATAATTTCTTAGAGCTGATTGATGTTATCGATCGATAAGATTTTTTATAAAAAAACCAAAAACAATAAATTTTGTATTTAAAAAAGTAGGTGTTGATATCACTGATCTATACTAGTTGTCAAAAAGAGTATTACTTAAAGGGCAATAAATCAATCAAACCCAGAAGACCGCATCCCCGAAATCCAGATTTACCTTCATATATATATATATATATATATTATATTATTTCAAATTGAATGTAGGCAAGTCGGTGTATATTAGATAGAGCTTCAAGCTTTCGGAGAAAAGGGTATAATTTCTAAAATGTTGAAGTGCCTGTCAACTAAAACGAACTTGTTTTGTCTGACAACATATTATTGATAATTCATTTAGTAAAAGGCAATGTAGAAGTCATTATATTTATATATTGGCATATTAGACTATCAATAATTATAATCTGTAAAGCAAATTAAATTTAAAGTTACGAAAATAATGACAATAAATTTATTAAATTTTAAAAACATAACTACAAGTTATATAATAAGTTTGTAAAAGTTACGTCACACATCAGTATAGTCTGAAGATATAAAAACATTAAGAACATAAATAAATAAAAAGTAAAGATTAAATTAAACATTAAAAAAATATTTTAAACCGTAAAAGCTTTTGTCAAGTAAGTAACCAGTGTTTTAATTTAAATTTAAAAAGATTAATTATCTGAACCTTTAACAGATTCTGGAAGTAGCCATTAATTAAGCCATTTGGCAATATAATTATGTAGCATGCTTAACCTGTGGCGTGACTGTAACAAAGTGGGGTTTTTTAAATAATGAAAAAACTAAAAAAATTTAAAAAATTTGAACGGAAGCAAGCAAAATGTATGAGGGGTAATAGAAAACCATAGCATATATAAAAAATATAAAAAAATAATGTTTGATATGGTGGCTGAACATCTTTCAAGAATAATAAGATTATATATCATTGCAAATTCATTCAAATCAGATCTGAAAACTTACACATGTCTCGTTTTTATTGGCACTCTTCAGCAAGTCGCAACAGATTCAGTTACTTAAAGCGAGCTATTAAAACAAGTATGAAATGGTTTATTATTATTGCCTATACAGGCTTAAATATATACATTAATACCCAATTATACATTTTTACACAATTTTTTTCTATTCTATTCTTTGTGTTCTCTTCCCCTGTCTTCATTTACTCTTTTTGCATACTTCGGTCTTCTACTTTTCCTTCTATCATCTCTTCTTTTTTTTTTTTATTTTTTTTTTATTCATATTCTGATTTAATATTTCTCTCTCCCTTATTATCATTTTTATCCATTCTATTACTTTTTTATTTCCTTTCATTACATCCTCTCTCTCTAGCATACTTTCTTTTATTTCCATGCACTCTTTCATCATGTGCTCCAATGTTTCTTTCTCTCTTCCACACATTCTGCATTTCCTTTCGTTTTCTTCCATTCAATATCTGTTGTCTCTCTCTTCATTCCCACATCTAAATCTTGCAATCATCTTTCGCTCTCTCTTACTTTCTTTTTTTACATATTCCGGTCCCTCTTCGGTTATCAACTTCATGTATTCTTTATTGTATCTGGTTTCTCTAATTTCTCCCCTCCTTTTTTGCTTGTCTATGTCTCTGTCTGTGTCTTTCAATTCTGTATGCACCCATTGTCTCGCTTCTCTTTTTTCCCGATCTCCTCTACTCTATTTTTTTTGTAATAGTTTTTTCTTTCTTTTTCCATTCCTTTTTCTGCTTTTCTACTCATCACTTTCTAACTCTCCTTCAATATCTCGCACCCTTCCCTATCTTTCATCCTATCTTCGAACTTCACGGCTCTTTTTCTTGTCTCTATCCTTAATTTTTCTCTCTTTCATTCCTCTCTCACTATATATCCTGGAGTATCTCTGCTTAGCCCCAACATCCATCTTGAATTCCTTTCTTGCACTTTTTCCATTTCCATCCTTTCTTTCCACCCCTAAATTTCAGCTCTATACATCATCACACTTTTTACTAGACTGTCAAATATTGTCATTCCTATTCCATATTCTCCCCCAAACTTTCTCTCTGCCATACTCCATACTCTCGCACTCATCTGGTTTCCCTTTTTCACTAATTCTCTTACCTGCGCCTTACATCTATTTCTTTCCTCAAACCATTGACTTAGTCTATGCTCAAACATGAATCCCAGATATTAAAACAAGTAGAAATCTTTATTTTCAAATTTTTTGATAAAAAGTAGCTTCTAATAGATGTCGCTCGTTTTAATTTTGAAGAAACTAGCAGCAAACTATTGAGTTTGTTAAACAAATCATATTCAAACTTAATCTCTTAAACAATGTATTGATTACAATCAAATATCAACTACCGGGTGATCCCTAGTTAATCAATTTTGGCTTTAAAGGTGTTTTATTTCTTGTTTTTCTGAATTCAATCAATCCCGTAGCAAATGATGTTAATCTTATTTCAATATTTAATTTCATTTCTATAAAGCCATTCTTAACAGACCCGGGAATCTGAAAAATTAAACCAAATAATCCCTATCAATTTTTTGAATTAGTCTCATAGTTAAAATTAGATGAATATATTTTGATAATCAGATAGTGATCAAAAACTATAAATTCTCTGTGGTTATCAAGTCTTATTATCAAATTTTTCAGTTTAAATGGTTTGTATTTGTTTCTTTAATAAATTTAGTTAATTTTGAGAGAAAAAAATAGGTATTATGCAATGTGTTTTTGTTATGAGAGCATCTTTGTGATAAAGTGGTTAAAAATAGACTATGTAAATTAAAGAAAACGAGAAGGGTTAAAAGACCACCAATATTTATTGAAAGTGGAAGAAATGCTTTGTTTGCTCTCTGAAATCAACAGCTTTGGCCCTTCTTGAAAGGTTAGTGGCTAATATTTTATAGTTTGTTTGTAATGTTATCAAATCTTATCAATTTTGTTTGAGATTAATCTGAAACTGTAGTATGTAGTATTAATTGAAGTTAGCTTTCTAAATATACGTAGTCGATGACACAAATCAACAAACTTAATGTTGTAACAAGTACTTATAACTCTCCTAACCGCAATATATAGATGTTTAGATTTTCAAAATAAAAACATTAACACTTTTAAATAAAAGCAGTTACAAGAAAACTTAATCTCAATAAAATGTTAAAAATGAGTAAGAAACTTTAGATTATGAACATAAACCCACTAAATATAATTCTTGATCTACCTACGGTAATACAGATTAAAAAATGTAGGCTTTGCATATGATATTCATATATTTATTAGATTTTTTAAATTTTTATTTCTTGAAATTTATATACATAGTTGACAATAATGGCAACTAAAACATGCTTTTTTTTTAAACAAAGATAATTGAATTCCTGTCATATTATAATGTGAGTCAAAGAATTTGAACCAAAATGTACACTATTTTTGGATTTAAGTCCAAATTTTTACTGAGATTATTACACTATTTTAGCCGTTATAGGTTAGTACATAGTAATTTATATTTTCAAACATAAAAACTTGTTTAAAAAATTATAGCAAACGATTTGAATCTTTCAAATACTTTATAGGTAATAAACATATTACGGAGATTGAATAAACAAGCTTTTTATGTTTTTTCAATTGAAAATTAAAAACAAGTAACGTGAGTGACATCATAAAATTTGCTTAACAATTACGCAATTTGCAGAAACACTGCCGTTTATTTAAATACTTAAATAAACTTCAAAACCGCAAAATAACAGCAAAATACGACCTTCTATTGCGATTGGGTTAGAAAGGGGTATTAAAATGCATCGTAAATAATTCACATTGCAATGTTTGTATAATCAATTTGAATATCTGATTATTTATCAATCGGTCAGTGGCTGTTTTATAACTACATCCGTAGTATTGTACCTTTTTGAAATACATATTTATAATTGAATAGAATTCTTTTTATGGATGCCACCTTAAAATGGGGTTGGGCACTAACGTTAATAACATCATGTGCAGATAGGATTGGGTGTAGTGGTGCTTCGAATAGAGAAGAATAATTCACGTTTTGATAAGGTGAGAAAAATATATTATTTGGTTTTAACTAAAAAAAATATTTTTGTCTTATCTATGATTTGTGCAATTATTCAATTGTACGTGTATTGCAAAAAAATAAGATAATGTGTATCAAGTAGATTTTAAAAATAGCCGAATTGCGGATGTAAGAGTTTAAATTTTGTTCCTAGAAAAATTTGCCATAGATAATAATTATTACTTATATTTTATTGCCACTTAGATAATTCATTTCTACATAATTTTGTATTATTTAATCAAATAATAATAAAATATTTTAATAACTATGTTCAAAGCACAATGACTATAACAAAAGTTAAACTTTTTTTTGCCAAATAAAAAGTTATAGGATTGTATCGTCTGCAGCGTCTCATTCTGCAGCTAGTTTTTAGATTTATACATAAGAAGTTTTTCTATTTTAAATTTTTAAATATAAATTAGGGATACATTCTATAAAAAAAAATTGGCTTCATCTAAGTAAAAACACAAATAAAAATATGCGCCCATTATGCTTAATTGCTTATTTCTTTAATCAGCCATAAAAAAGCCGAAAACAATAACTTAATTAAGATTTTATACAAAGCAAAATAAATAGTAATTTTTTTACAGAGCAAATTATGTTTATATTTTTATATTCTAGTAAAGCACTGTTCCTAAACACAAAAATTAATTTTTTTTTTAGGAATTAATTCAGAAAATAGGCTTTGCGATTGCATTTAACAACGCAAAAGTAAATTTTTTCTATCTAATCAATCAAGTATAGTTTATTTTACAACAACAAGTGAACAAACCTTTGTTGAAACACAAACACTTTAAATTAACGATTTTGTAAACAAAGATTTGATAAAATATAACGTTGTTAATTATTGAACAAAGTGTGCAATTGTATAAAAAATCTTCTTGTGTGATGCAAGTGCAAGTGCTTGTCGCAAGGGATTATCGCGCTTTTAATACAAAAGTAATTATTAATAAACAAACCGCTTTTAAATTCAGCAAATAGCTGATTATTTGAAAACGTTGCTAAGCTACAACGTACGGATTGCAAATTATAGGTGGCTTTAAAGCTTCAGTGTCTATCCAAACTTACATTCTACAAAAAAAATGAAAGTTTTGCATCTAAGTAAATTCTTAGATGTAAAACAATAGAAAACGCGCTCACGAAGTCTCTTTTCACAAAAATTTTTTTTTTCTGAAGGAGAAGTAGGTACTCGATTATTTTGAAGGTTTAAACAAGGACTACTAAAATATATAAATTTGTTAAATAATTGGATAACACTTTGATTATAAATAATAAAAAATAATACTGTTTAAAACAATAACTTGTTATTGTATTTAAAGGCTTTGCCAAAATATAAATTTAAAAATGTAAGTTGTAATTTAAAACAATAAAATTTCTTTCGGCGGTTTTTACAATATATTCAAGGAATAACAAGTGTTTATTTTTGTTAAATAATTTATCCATGTTTTTGAAAGATTTATATGCTTATGTAGCGTACAACAGTTAAGGACTAGGATAAACTATTAGTTCAAACTGAAGAAAATGCAATTTTAAAAACAATTTATTTTTATCAAAAAAATAAAGTCTCACAATTTGTTAAGCTTTTTTTTTTAATTTCTTTCTTAGGAAACAAAACCTAGTAGTTTAAGAAACATTTATTGATAATGGTCGGCTTTTAATGGATATTCGGATTTTTTTAAACATTAGGTATATGTATATTTCTCAAATTAATTTTATAGAAAAATGAAAACATTTCTCCAATTCAATAGTTTGTCCCGTTTTCGTCTGGGCTTCACGTTTGCTGTTGCACGCTGAATCTGTAATATTGCTTATATAGCTTACAAATTACTACACTTACAATACATAACACGAGTTTGTTACAAATAATTTCCAAAATTAATATGCAAGGAAAAATGCACTTTTTAATTTAGATAAAAATTATTATTATATGCAGTTATAAAATTGCACAAACTGTTCAAACTTTATTAAAATTTGTTTGAGTTTAGAAAAAACAATCTGAATCGTAATTTTTATCGTAAGTCTCTTGAAATATCTAAGTAAATACATAAAAATTACAAAGCTCAACATAGTTAAAGATTTAAATTATACGGTTTACCGTTTAAAAGACATGCTCTGAGACAGTTAGGACCAAAAAACGTTTTGCTTATTATTTTTTCGGGAAAACAGATTTTTTCCCAAAAGATTTAATTTAGATTTTTTTTACAAAAAAAAAATCATTTTTAGATTATTTCTACATGTTATATAGCCAAAAAAAATAGCAAAAAATCTTTAAAAACGTTTAATTCTATTGAGAACAAATATTTTAAACTCTAAACACTTAAAATCTATTTAGTTTTACATTTTATCTAAATTGACTGAAGGTACTCGCGTTTGTCAAAATACTTAAAATATTGTCTAAATTCCTTCAGTTTACTTTTGAAGCAAAAATCTTAAATTCTGAATATAAATGTTTTGATATTTTGTAAATAAATGTTTCTTCTATCGACTGGTTGTTTTAGATTTTTTAAGCTGTTAAGAGATTTTTTAAGCCAAAACTATTAAGAAAAGCTTAAAATCTAGTAAATTGTTTTTAAAATGTTGTTTTAAGCAAGAGTTGAATCAGTTTTCCAAAATTTTGAGAGACAGTGAAGTATTTTTCAAACAAAACTTTAATTGATTGATTTAGAGTCTTCGGCTCAATAAACTAATCATACAGTTTTACCACTTGTCAAAAGTTTGTTTATTAGGTTTCAAGAGCTCTGTCGACCACAATGTGGTCATCATCATGAGATGAATAAAACATTTATTAGAAACTTTTTTTGGGATCTTAGAAAAATGCATAATCCTTGAAGGAAATTCTATATGACCGTAACTACTCCTCCCCCCTTCTCATTGATAGATTACACAAACAAAATTGTCTGATTATTTTATTTACATTGCAGTAAGTTGCGTTCATTATTTGTGTGCTGATCCCAGATTTAAATTAATGTTGGAACTGTCTTGAAAGAACACTTTTTCAAACCAAAAAAATAATTTTTAATTATATCTGACGGAAAAATCGTTAAACGTACATTAAAAAACAGAATATATAAACTTTTCTTTTTTTGAATTCGGCTATAGAACAAAACAACTATTTGCTTCAATAACGTAAGAAAACTACATTTGTACTGTACAACAGAAGCTAATTATGAAAGAGCATTTACATATTACATATTTAGGGTTTATAGGTGATATACTCCAAATATTCTTCTTTCTTGTTTGAACGCTTTTTTGACTTAGTCAGTCGATGAAGTAAGTAAACCAGACAACAAATGACGTCACGGTAAAAGTTTAAAACGTTATCCAAACGTCAACATTTGTTAAGATTTTCACGAAATTTTTAAAATGCGATATTTTAATCATTGTTTTTTAAAACTTAAAAATGAAAGGTAAGCACAAACTTGATGGTGAGTGCAGGTATATAATAATTTCACCCATACTAACGTAATAGAAAAAAATTAACAAAATGATGTGTAGAATTCTTTCTGAGAGCAGGAATAGAGTAATATTTTATTTTCTATAGATCACATGAACTCTACAGCGTTATTAATTGCATTTTAATACACAAGGCAGTAATTATAAATTTATATATTATATAAAAGAAAGTCGTGTTAGCTAACGGCTTTACCGGTATGGCTGAAAATTGGTGAGGAGGTAGCTTAGAGCCAGGAGACGGACATAGAATACTTTTTGTTCCAGAAACCACCCTCTTAAAAAGGGGTGAAAGTCAAAATTAGAATTGCAATGTCGGAAACGTTCAGTGAGGCTTAACAAATTATCGTTTATGACGTAGGCGCTAGACATCTGGAGCCATTAAAATATTTTAAAGTAATAGTCGTATTTAAGGATAGCTTGGAATAAGTCATCAGATGGTTCAATTAAACTACCGTAAGAAATTTGACGCAACCACGAAAAAGCGTTTACATTAAAATTTATTTGACGTGGCTCAAGAAATTTTCCCAAAGTTGGATTTTTTTCAATATTTTTTTTTGCAATAAATCGATCCATTCTCCCACCACGGACCAAAGTCAGACCGTGCATTCACATGTTAATCGTCTTGCATGAGGCAACTTCCCATATGCCAACTTTGGGTGAAAGTTTGTATGGAAAATTACAAACTGATGACTGGTTTTGAATGAAAAGAATAGGATACTTTTTATTAACAAAGGGATGAAAAGGGGTGGAATTAGGAGAAAAAATGACAAGTATCAATATTAGTATGATTTTTAAAGATTTTGTTTTGTTTATTTTAAAAATAATATCTATGTTTAGGCGGAACAAAGTTCGCCTGGCTAGCTAGTCCTAAATAAATTGTTCTATTAAATAAACAGATTCTAACCCAAAACCTGAAATTCTGGAGCGGTTTAATCGAAAACGTGTTCAGTTCTAAATCACCCTTTTACTGAGACGTCACGATCAATCACAATTGCTGCCTAAAGCCTGGTGTTATTACACAACAGGTTAAGACTTTATAAGGCAATAATTACACAGCGGATTATTATAATGATATAATGTGCAAAGACTTCTGGAATGCTATGGTGCTTAAACCTAATAAGTTTTATTTTAAAGTCATGATAGATACTACCAGAGAAATTGTAAATAATTGTTTTCAAATATTTTTATTATTGTACCTATTGCATGATTTTCTTGGTTTCAATGACTACAGCGTTGGGATGATATTAATTTACTCTTTATTTTTTTACGTTGGTTTGAAGAAAAACCCAACAACATGCAAAATAATTACATTATTTTTAACAGTTACATACAGAGATTAGATACCTAAATACTAATAATTTTTATTCATAAAAATAATTATTAATAATTAATAGTAATAATTTAAATAATAGTTATTATTTATATTAATATTTTAATAATGATTTTTATTAATAGTTTATTATGTATAATAATATTCCCTGTCCGATGCAGAAAGGTTTTACTGTAAACATAACAAAAACATTTTTTTTATATGTTTTGTGATTTATTGTCATAGTAATTAATAGAAATCTAGATGAAAATGCGGGTGTTTTGAATTATTTTGAATTTTTGTAATATTTCAAATCAGTTCTAGTTTTCAGGTCTTGTTGTTTTGCTACAGTCTGCGCTGTGTCAAGAGTATGATAAGATTAGTCTTAGCAGCTCAAAGCTTTAATAAATTGTTGTCAAACTTTTTATTTACACAACACACACCTCCTAAAATTGATCGCAATTTTGAATTTATTCTCCAGTGTAATTATCCCCTTAGAAAAAACTTTAAATAAATAATTGTAATGTGGTAAACGTAGAACAATGATAGCACTGGGGCTTTATCCCGCCCCCGTCTTATCTGTGTATTTTCCATTATTAAATAACACAAGGATTATTATAGCAATACAATATTTTTAGGAAATAGAATATCTACCCACAATCTTGAGATAAGCCATATTATCGGAAATTCCTACAGCATAAGAGAACAACCTACTCTAATCGCATGTTTATTTTTAAACAAATAGGGATAACTATAAAGAAGCGATTCTCATAAATAATTACAATAGCACTCCAGACACCGAACATAATATTTGTTTATAAATTATCATTATTGCAAAAAACAAAATTAAATTTATTATACAAGTACAGCAAAACATTTGTTGAAAACCACTCTTGATGTGCAAATATAAAAAAATAACTGCCAATAATTATCGCTGATAAGATAAAACACTAGTCTATTAGAAGATGTTTCGTCTATTTTTGAGTAAACCGCTTTAATTGCTTCAAATACAGCAAACATCATGTATCATGGTGGTGCAAAAAAAGTGAAAACCAACCCTCGTCAAACTGCTAACCTTCTGTCACTCATAACATTCACGTAAGTTTTCCCTTAACACCTTACCCTCTGCTTATCATTGAATTTGCTCCAGATTCACCCACGACTTATTTAAAAAAAGCTGGAAAAAAGACATCGAAGAGGATGATCTGTATACAGTTATTCCAAAATTCAAATCAAAAAAGCTAGGAAACCGGCTGGAAACACAATGGTTGAAAGAGCAGAAAGCGAGAAAACCGTCAATTTTCCGGCTGCTTTGGGCCTGCTATGGACGGTATTATCTATTTTTAGGGGTTATACAGCTGATAATGAAAATTTTATTGGTGTAAGTATTTTGAAAAGCTTGAACGTTAAAACAATTGAGATTGTAGATTGATTCAGCCCCGTGTTTTGGGGCGTTTTGTTTCTTATTTTGGAGCGAAAAGTGACCTAATGTTTCAGGATGCTGTATTCTATGCCTTCGTTTTAATTGCAATTAATATTGTGTATTGTACTTATGCCCATAATTATATGTTTTGGATTATGGAATTGGGAATTAGAGTGAGAACTGCCTTTTGCTCTTTAATTTATAGAAAATCTTTGAGGCTGACATTATCATCACTCTCGGATATTTCAGTAGGAAAGCTAATCACCCTTATTACTAAAGATGTCAATAGTTTTGACTCCGCTATCATTTTCCTTAACGATATGTGGATTAGTTTGATATTACTATCAATAACATCGTATTTGATGTATCTTAAGGTTGGAATAGCTGTTTTTCCAGGAGTTATCTTTTTAATACTCATCATACCTTTACAAGGTAAGGAATTATTTTTTTCAAAAGTTTCTGGATTACTTTTGAGTAGTCACCGTATTTTTCAATGCTAAAACTTTTAAACTTTTAAACATTTTTATGCTTTCTAAGTTTTAAATTAAATTAACTACACATTATATTGCTTGATACATTTTTTTAAGATGATGGAAAAATGCGGACAAGATAGATTTTAAAATTAATGGCATGTTTGTGAGCTTATTCGATGCTTAAAAATAAATAATAATATTTTTTTGCACATGAAAAAAAATTGTTATCAGCTTTTTTCGGTTGCAAAAAGCTTAACAACTTGAATTTGATTGCTAAAATAGCATTAAGATAATTAATAATAGAAATTAATAATTATCTCTCATAACTTCTCTACTTTTATATTTCTATTTTTATTTTTTTATTATTTCTTATATACATTTTTGGTTATTTAACAGCTCTTGCAATCTCTAAAATCTCACTTTGAGTTGATTCTTTTTCCTCTCTGAAGTCTTTACTGTTTTGTGTTTATGTTAATAATTTTTTCCACTTTATTTGTTAACAATTTCTGGCTTTATTTTTAGAGATTTATCTTGTATTGACTTTAAAATATTCTTTATTTTTTAGTAACATCATATTCTTTATTTTCAACATAGATACAATACATGAAAAGATAGTCATAACTCCCTAGGGATTTTTGATACTTTTTTCTTCCTCAATTTCCTGCGCCTGTTCACGAGTCAAATAGAAGGTACAATTTTCAAACTTTCCACTAAACTGGTTGCTTTTGAATGAGTTTGTAGCTTTTTCAGCAGCCAACGATCTTGGTTTTTCAATATTTTCCACCCCAGCAATCACACGGGATATATTATTTTTTGATTCCATACTATCCGCCAAGTAATTTGAAGCAACAGTAGAACTTTTCCATCCTCCTAGTCGCTTCAACTTTGTCATATTTAATCCACCATCTGCCGCCAATGTTGCAGAACTTCGACTAACATTACAGTTCCATTTATATCCGTAACCCCATTTTTCACCATCCATACATGAAATCGGTCATATTCTTTGATGTACAAATGTTCAGACTTCTTCGGAACCAATAACTCACTGGCTTTTTCCGCTTTTATAATCACAGTGTGAGGAATAACGCTGCTGCTTCCAGACATTTTTTTTTTGTTGATTGAAAAACAAATTTATGTTACTGTAGCAACTATCGTAGCAACGGCACAGTCAAACCACCTTTGATATCCACATTTTTTTCAAATTTTGAATGTTTTTTTTACGTTTTATGTTGAAAATAAAGAATATAATGTTGCTAAAAAATAAAATATTTAATGCACTACGGGAGATATTCTGTTTTTCACCCTCGGTAGACTTACAGACCGCGGGCCTCCGGCCCTTGGTCTGTAACACGTCAACCTCGGAGAAAAAACATTCATATCTCCCTTAATGCATAAATATCTATTTCTGCCATATATCTCAATAATTTTTTTTTTATTTTATTAACTTTAAATATCTTATTTGCTGTTTTCAGGTTTTGGTAGACTCTTTTTTTATTCTTACTTTTTTTGGGTTTTTTATTATGCTTTTAGTGCGTATATTGTTCCTATCATACTTTTTTTCAACTATTTTTTTACTTTTTTTTATTGTAATTTTTCTGTTTTCGTTCTTTTTGCACAAGTTTGTTGAAGTATCTTTTGAATTTTCTGGCAATATCTATTTTGCATTTTTTTCTTTTACTTTACATTTATCTGTTGTTTAAAAACTTCTTTTAAAGATCTCAAGACTTCTTTTGACCACCAAATGGTCATTATCAGGCGATGACTAAAACTGAATTATTATTCATTTAAATTTGACCTGGTTAACAAAATGTTTGTGCGTATTTTTTAATAATCCGACTAAGGAGCTGAAAAGACAATCGTTATCTTAAGAGCATTTGTCTTATTTTTATCAATTTCACTTAGTTCAGCGGCGACCAGATTGCAGATGTCTAAAGGTATTTATTTGCTTGACCATCAAAGACGTGCACTTGTTTTTTTTTCAAAATAATGCATAAATATCTTAGCATCAGTTTGAAAATAATGCAAAAAATAGTTTTCAATATTTTCCTAGAATGTGGATAAAGTACGTATACAACGTTTTTGCAGTTTTTAATAATTCTGAAAGTTTCACATACTTTGTGTTAAGTTTAAATAATTGTTTCCCTTCAATTAAATTCCCTTATAAAGAGGAAATTATTAAACACTTATCATTTTTAGATTTTGACCGTAATTAATAAAGCAAAAGGCGATTTAAAATTTGATAAATTTAGACAAGAAACAAGCACTTGAAGATACATACCTAATTACCTAATGACTAAAATCATTGTTTTCTTCAACCCAAAATGGCACGTTTAAGTTTCTTGTTAAATAGTAAATTCTCTATTTTTTTCTTTACGTTAAAAAAAAGCATTTTTTATCAAAAAAGTTGATAATATTAATAGATATAATAAAGAAATAGTAAATAAAATTACAAATAAACAAATATTAAATATTGCACAATTTTTCAAACAAATAAACAAGAATTAATATTTATTTCATTACCCTTTGAACCTAAGATAACCAACGGATTTGATATTGTATTTAAACATTTAAGATTTAGAGCGGTTTATCTGTCAAGATCAACATTAAAAAAATTGTTAGAAGGTCCAAAAGACAATACGTCATTTCTAGAAAAGTCTGAAATTTATCGCATAGAATGACTATTGTTATATAGAGCAAGTGCGTAGATCAGTTCAAACAAAATACAAAGATCACCTAGCTCACGTAAAATAAGGCAGATTAGACAAATCGAGTATAGCAGAGCAAGCTTTTAATAGCAATCATTATATAAGTATTAACAGTTTAAAATTAGTCAAGCAAATAAATAACTATAGACATCTGACCGCCGCTGAATGTAGAGAAATTTATAAAAACAACGCAAATGTTCTTAACGGGTTTTTTTTCTTTTTTCGAGTCTTTAGTCGGATTATTAGAAAATACATCCCCATAAAAAATTCGTAAACCAGGTAAATTTAGGCAAATAATATATCAGTTTCATTCATCTCCGGATGATGATGGTGGTGATCGAAAGAGCTCTTGAGATCTATCCAACAAACTTTTTGGCAATTGGTAAATCTGTGTGAATAGTTCATTGTGTCACAAATTTCAAACCAATCAATTGATTATTTATAACGTAGATCTACATCTAGTACTGAGAGATATGAATCTCATAGAGCAATCCAGAAACTGTAAGAAATAAGATAACTAAAATTTAGTATTTATTGGAAAACTAACATCGAAGTTTCGCCTGAAGGCCAGCAAACTAACTGATTTCCGCCTCCAAGTAACTCAAGAAACTCTTTCTGCCATAAAGATTCTCAAAATGTACACCTGGGAAAAATTTTTTGGTCTAAAAATTTCCAAGGCTCGTGAAGAAGAAATGAATGATATCAAAAAAGTCTATATGACAAAAGTTGTTTCCTTGGTAATTGGGGGCTTAGTAATTAACATTACATTTTATATGATTGTAATGACGTATACATATCTAGGACATACCCTTACAGCTGAAGTAGCATTTTATTTGTTAAGCTGTCTCTACACTTTACGTTCTTCTGTTACCATATCAATTCCGCTGGGGATAAGTCAATGTGCGGAGCTGGTCGCGGCAGCTAGACGCATTCAAATAGTATTAACCGCCGAAGAGCAGTTAGAACCGCCTCCATACTACCCTGCGACAGAAAAACCTTTTGTACAGCTCGAAGATGTAGCTGTAAAAATCAAAAACAAGATGATTATCCACAATATCAATTTAATTATTGATTCTGGTTTGAATTTCTTAACTGGAAAACTTGGAGGAGGAAAGAGTTCTATGTTAAAAACTATACTTCAAGTTTACCCTATCTGCCAAGGCAAACTTCATATTCAAGGTTCTATATCATATGCTTCTGAAGAACCTTGGCTATTTCCATCAACCATTAAACAAAATATATTGTTTGGACAAAAATTTGATGAAGAACGTTATAGAAAAGTATTAAATGTTTGTGCTTTAGAAGTTGATATTGAAAGTTTTGATTATGGTGACCAATCAATTGTTGATGATAGTGGAACAAATCTGAGTAAAGGACAACAAGCTCGAATAAATCTAGCTAGAGCCATATATCATGACAGTGATATTTATTTATTAGATGATTGTCTATCAGCGTTAGATACACATGTACAAGATTATGTGTTCAGAGAATGCATCAAAGGATTTCTGAAAGACAAAATTGTTATTATGATTTCTCACAATGATCGACATATTAGAGAAGCAAGTAGTGTAATTGCTATGGAAAATGGCACTATTAAATCAGTTATGGAGCCAAATGACATTACTGAAGAGGAACTAGACAAAATTATAGGTGATGACAATAGAGAGCCAGAAGATTTAGATATAGTCGACAATATCATGATAGAAGACGACATTGATGACAAAACAAATGAAGAAAGCTCAAAACTTTTAGAACCAAGAGCTAATGATAACATATATTTTGAAAAAAAGAAAGAAGGTGGCGTACAGTTTTCGGTTTACAAAAAATATTACAAATATGGAGGAAGTTGTATTTTTTCTATTTTAGTATTAATTTTATTTGTTAGTGCTCAAATTGGCACAAGTTTATCAGATAAACTGGTAAGCCAATGGTAATTATTTTACTATAAATTTTAACAGTTTTTTGAGCATTTGTTTTAGGGTTAACATCCATCAACAGCTTCTAGATGTAGAAACTAACAACGGAACTAATAATACACTCTATCAGACTGCATTAGCTAAAAACACAAGAATTTTGCAAATTTACACAGCTGCAATTATTATTGCTACTGTATTAGTTCTCGTAAGAGCTTACGTTCATTTCAGCTTTGCTGTTAGATGCTCTATTGGACTTCACAAGTCTCTCATCGAAGCCGTGTTAAATGCTACAATGCAATTTTTTGATATTCAATACGTCGGGAATATTTTAAATAGATTTTCGAAAGATTTAGGAACCTTAGATGAACAACTACCATTAATTTTATATGAATGTTTGCGAGTAAGTACTAAAATTAACATTTCTTTGTGTTTTGATGGATTATTCTAGGGTGTATTTGTTTTAACTGGTGTCTTAGTGTTGATTATCATGGTAAACCCGTATTTCTTGATATTAGTGATGATTGTTTTTCTGATACTCTTTATCATTCGGATGCTTTATTTACCAGTGGGAAGAAGTCTTAAACGACTCGACGCAGCTAGTAGAAAAAAAAACGATATATAGTGAAATTTACTAAATACTTTTTTTCAGCAAGAAGTCCTGTTATTGGACATTTTAATGCTTCTATGGAAGGAATTACTACAATTAGAGCCAATCGTACTCACTATAAGCTTATTTCAGAGTTTGATGAACACCAAGACATATTCACTTCCGCTTTTCACATGATGCAATGTGCTTCAAGGACTTTTGCCTACAGCTTAGATATGTTATGTACCACATTTGTTGCAGCAATAATTATTGTCCTACTAGCAATAGGAAAACGTAAGTTGCATAATAATTCTATTGTTTTTCTATATTTTTATTGACTTTATTTATCAAATTGCAAAATTTTATCTATTTGGCTCTCTTTTCTACTTCAAACAATGTAAACTAGTTTAAGAGGTACTATTTCTTCGTTTATCATAATTCTTTTGATTCGTGCTTTTTGTCATTTTGTGTTTTTTTATTTTTGTAACATTAATTAATTTTTGTTTTAAAATGGTACATAAATTAGTTTGTGTTGTTTTATTTTTATTAGTTTAAGAGTAGGCTTGCTAAAATTGAAATAAAAATAATTGCAATTAAATTTAAAATCAAGATGTTTGATTGATTGTTTTCGCAAATTCAACCAATCACATAACAAATTAATTTTAATTTTAATTAAATATTTAAGTCGGCTAATATAAATCTACCGTGTACCTGTTTAAGTTAATGCATTCTAGTATATTTTAGTGTCTAGCTTTGTTTATATTACATTTGGTCTACAGTAATCAATGCTAAGTCATAGCAACTTTATTGTCTAGTTTTGTTTCTGCCTATCTATAATTTGGCTATATTCAGTCAAATTTGTTTACAAATTTTATACTTTTACTAGGAAATGTTGAGGAGTATGTGGATATTTTTAGGCACTGAGGTTGGTAATGTTGGCTTGGCAATCACCCAAGCGATGATGCTTACTGGAGTGCTCCAATGGGTTGTGCGACAATGGGCCGACTTAGAAAATCATATGACTTCAGTAGAGCGAGTTTTGGAGTATTGTGAAACTGATAAAGAAAACAAAGCAGGTCAAGT
Source organism: Lagria hirta (assembly GCA_947359425.1). Taxonomy (NCBI): domain Eukaryota; kingdom Metazoa; phylum Arthropoda; class Insecta; order Coleoptera; family Tenebrionidae; genus Lagria; species Lagria hirta. Next base: position 14,292,119 of record OX375794.1, read on the forward strand.
GCTTGAAGATTGGCCTGTTCAAGGAAAAATCACATTCAAAAATGTATATCTCACGTATGGTCATTCAAAAGAGTACGTTTTAAAAAATGTGAATTTTACAATAAATGGCAACGAGAAAATCGGTATTGTTGGTAGAACAGGAGCTGGAAAATCTTCTCTGATATCAACAATTTTCCGTCTTTACAAAAGCGAAGGAACAGTTACAATTGATGGTATAGATATAAATCAGCTTGCTTTGCAGTTTTTGAGAAATAGTATTGCAATTATCCCGCAAGATCCTGTTTTATTTCAAGGAACAATTCGGAGCAACATTGATCCAACTAGCCGGTACAGTGATGAAGAAATTTGGAAAGCTATAGAAGTCACCGAAATTAAAGATTTGTTTACGGACTTGGAGCAGAAAATTACTGGGGACGGGTGTAACTTTAGCTCAGGCCAAAAACAATTAATATGCTTAGCTAGAGCTATAGTCAGCAAAAATAAGATCATAATTCTTGATGAGGCTACTGCAAATATAGATCCAGAAACTGATGTTTTGATTTATACAACAATTCAAAAAAGCTTTGCTGATTGTACAGTTATTACTATAGCACATAGATTGCATACCGTTTTATATTCGGATAAAGTAATGGTTGTTGATAGAGGGCAAATTGTGGAGTATGATGACCCTAAAGTATTATTAGATAACAAAAATGGAGTTTTCTTCAAGATGATTCAACAAGCTTGTTTACTAAAATAAGAATGTATTTTTTTAGATAAATAAAAAGCCATATTTTAAAAATATATACTTATTTTGTTTGATCTTTATTTTGTTACTTTATCTCTGACGAATGTCACTAAATGTTTGGAACTATAGAATAATCAAACAGTTTGTGCTCCTTATAACATATTTTCCTATGCTCCAAGCTGCTCACACTCTTGACAAAGTTCAACAATTTTTCGCATTTTCCAAACCTTCAGTAATTTAAGACCTATAAAGCACATTTTTGAAGGATTTTTGGTTTAGTTAAACAATGCAATTATTGGCCCTTAACAACAAACTTAATTTGCTAATCTGTTCTTCTATAAATCAGAAAAATTATTTTGAAAGAAACTCATTATTAGAAGTTATGTACATAACGAAAGCTGAACTGCACACTCTCCGGGTGTTTAAATTAGTTTATTTATTAATTTAACACTTGAAGTAAGCATTAGCTCAGTTGACGCCATTGTTTTAAGCCACTTTTAGTACACTTTACTCACTCTTTTTCTCATCACTTGCTGTCAGTTTATATATTGTTTGTTTATTTAATATTTTTTAACTTGCTTTTTATTACCTTTTTGTCATTATTTTCTACAATCTAACAAATGCTGCTTTCAGGTCAGCAAACATTACACACACTTGAATCGTTTATTTGAGAAACCCCGTAAGTCGAAAATAGGAAATTTTTCAGAAGCAAATAACATTTTTCCAGGTTAAGTTAGCATTAACATCGTGAACCAATGATAAATAATAATAATGTCAGCATCTCTAAAAAAAATTCGAGCATAAAAAAATTTAATTGTTAATTACTACAATTAACAATAATGATTTAAATTTGGTGGACTTATGATCAAACAAACGAATAAAATAGTACAAAAATCATTAATTCATCAATTTTTCTCTCTCAATAATTTATTAAATTTATAAAATAAACTACAAAATATTTGTAGTAGAACTACAATTAACGGAAATTATAACAAATAATCATTTATTTTTAAATGTAAGTCAGTGAAATCACAGTAAACAATAAAACCATAATTTAATTAAATTTAAAACATAAGTCAGTAACTTATGGGGTTTCTCAACTAAACGAGGTTTGTATCAACCGATTGGTTAGGTTTTGAACACGGCTTTGATAATTTTTGGTACTGGTAAACGTGAGGAGGATATTCAAAGAACCGAAAAATGCAATAAACCCAATTTCGAAAAAAATGTGATTTATGGGGTTTCTCAAATAAACGATTCACTTGTATTTTCTCTCTTTTTGAAATCTTTCATATAAAGTCGGTTTTTATTTATATACGTTGTCTATAAAGCGCTTTTTTTAAACCCCGTTTGTCTGCCTAGCAGTCTTCATATTTTATCAATATTTTGTTTTCAACATCATGCATACGCCTAATAGAAATAGAAGAAATGCGGCATGCATTTCTTATACTCTTTTCCAAACTTTTTCTGCCAGACATTGTTTTTTTACAATTATATAATCTTTATTTCCTAACAGTGTTTCATACAAAATATAAAAAATAAATAATAAAAAAATTCTAATTTAATCTGTATTGTTTAGTTGTTTTTTCTTTAATTTTTCTTGCTTTTTCTTTTTTCTTATTTTTTGATTCTACCTTATTGGTCCAGTTTAATTTTTTTCTTTCCTTTCATTATGTTCTCTCTCGCTACCAAACTTTCTTTTACCTCCACGCATTTCTTCATCATGTGCCTTAGTGTTTCTCTCTTTCTTTCACACATCCTGCATTTTCTTTTATTTTTCTCTATTCGCAATCTGTTTTCTCTCTTTTTATTTCCACATTTGAATCTTGCAATCATTTTGCTGTCTCTTTCGTTTTCTTTTTTAGACATCTAGGTAGTTTTTTTTATTACCAGTTTCTCACATTTTCCGTTATATCTGCTCTCTCTAATTTTTATTTTCTATTCATGTTTCGCTATGTCTCTATTTTTGTCCCTCATTTCTCTATTCACCAATTGCCACGTTTCTCTTTTTCTTCCAATCTCTTCTACACTGAATATTTTTCTTTCATAGTATTCTTTTCTCTCTTTTCTTATCCAATTAATTGTCTGCTTTTCTGTTGCATCACTTTTTTCTTCCTCCTTTCCTTTTTAATTCATTCTCAATTACCGCATTTAAAATGACCCTCGTCGCTGTCTAAACCTCGTCTGCCAGTCTGGTAATTCTCCCACTCTCTCTATCTCTCTTTCCAAGTTTTTTCCCACACACATTGCCTACACCTTGTACATTCTATTTAGGAAAGTTATTCTCCGCTAATTTTTTTCATTATCTTTTTGCTTTTTTTATGTAATAGTACTATGATTCCTTTACTCCATTTTCAAAAAAACTCTTCTTCTTTCCGCACTTTATTCATTACTACTCTCAGTTTTTTTTTAACATTTTTATTTTAAAACATCTATGTCTCATTTGGTATCTCATCCGTTCGTCTTTTTTGCTTTATGAGCCGTTTCTCTACCTTTTCTCTTGTCAGACATTGTTACTATCTTGACTTGACAGCTGTTTTATAGTGCCACTTACCATTTAAGCACACATCTAAAGCTACCACGTCATGCAATTGACGTTTAGTTCACCACGACTTTGCAAACCGAACGCATTTAAAATCTCAAACTGACTTATTTTTCTATTTTAACTATGTTACGCACTCTGTTCTAATTATCCTTGTTTACTATCTTTGCAATCTTTGTTTTGTTCTTATCTTATGCATGTTATCCATCATTTAGAATTTTGTCAGTTTTGTTGTTTTTCAATCTTTTTTTTTTAGATCTTTTCTTAAAATGCTCATATTTTGTTTTACTAGCTATTATTTTTCTTTGTTTATTCTTTATTAATTTTTTTTTACAGGCGTTTCAGTTTTTTAATTATTTCACAGCATTTTTTTCTAAGCTGTCTTATTTACAACCTTCTAATTCAATATCAATTGTATTTTACTCATCCATACGGTAAAAAAAGCAACAATTATTAGAAACTTTTTTACATCAAAATCAAGAAACCAGGTTTCTCCGTGTTAATGTATATGTTGCTCTAAATAACAGATATTGCTTCTGATAATATTTTAAAACAGTAGATTCGGATCAAAAAAATGTTTAAGATGCCATGGTACATACTACGATTTATATTTAAATTTTGAGTTTAATTTGCTAAAATTGTTTCATTGCTTCTAAAAAAACAATGTCAAATGTATGAATAATGATCTAATGACTTGTTGTTCAAAATTTTTTTCTGTCATAAAAAACATTATAACTTTATAAAATAGATAACTATTTTATAAAGAAAGTAGCTATAATACCAAAAAAAATCAAAATTTTGACACGGGAAAAGGTGCTTATTGCTTAAATTTTTAATAGGCTCATGTCGTATCGCTGCATGCGATTTTTCTTTTAATTAAATTAGTCGACTGTGCCATTCAACAAAAATATTGAGATTGTTGTGGCGATGAAGAATTTGAGAAACTTTTTTTCAATTGAAGATAATGTATATTTCAAAAATTGTTTATATAAGATATTTTTATTTATAAATTGTAAACATTAAAATGATTACATTTTTGAATTGTAGATCGGGTGTGTTAGAAATGAGAAAAAGGTTTTTTAACAAAGGTTGTCAGTATTCCGTAATCCACGGTGTTGCATGAAAAAAAATAGCTTATGCATTTTCGGTTTAACATATTATACTTTTAAAGGATGTACTAAATATGGCAACACCAAATATATAATCTAAAAAAAATTTGATCTAGTTGTAAATTGAACTACATTATAAATTTACTATAAAAATTTCACTAATATAAGTTCCATAAGTTCCAATTGAGTTTTTAAAAATTACGTCTTTGTTACTATCACTAAAAATAGATCTGTCAAAATTTTACCGGTTTGTAGAACTGTAAAACGTTCAAAGAGTCGCATCAAAATCTATTACAACATTATTTTTGCTGAGAATTATTCATGTTAGAGCAACAAACAACAACTTAGCAAAAAATTTTTATATAAATCCCTATCGTATTTTTTCGGTGCTTCTCATGATTTTTAATAAGCTCTTCTAGACGTTCTACAGCAGGGCGTAATAGTTATTTTCCTAACGAGTTCGCCAAGTAAAATTTCCCACATGAGCACTTTGTTTTAGCGTGAATTTAGTGCACTGCATTAGTGCGAATCTTTCCGAAAAGCTTTCCTAGTTTCGACAGCAAAGTAAAAAACACTGCGATGCAAAAAAATCGTTTTATATGCATTAGAAATAATCGGAAAATACCTATCTTTGGGCGATAAGTGCAAAAATCATTGTACATTCTTCGAACCAAAAAAAGATTACGCTTTTGATCTCAGAAAAGTCTTTCTTTATTGCTTTAAATTTTGGTCGTCGTCGCTATAATCTTCTACCATCGACCCTCAATATGTAAACAGTTGTTTACATATTACAATTTTTCTGAATTAACCCATACCACTGCTGACATTTACAGTTTACAATAATAAAAGTGTCTACAGTTTATTAAAAACTAAATTTATTTTGCTCAAATTAATTTCTAAAATATATGTACTAATAAAATTAAAACGAGAATGCCATGACGTTTATATAAACCAATAGAAATTGTGAGATTTTAAGACTTTTCTATGATAATCACAAAACTATTACAATAATTTTTTCTCATTACCCAACATGACTGAAACTATGAAATTAATAAGTGATAATGTTTTGCAACATTAACAATCAACACTTGAACGAGAGTTTGGCAATATTTTGCCATTCATAAATTAATGAAAAGAAAAATGTTTTGTTTGTTTTTTAATTTGTGGTTGTGGTAGCAGCATAAACATACTTAGATTCTTAAATCTTAAGCCCTCGGAAGCGTCATGCGATTTCCTATCCGAATACCATTCGCGCATATATTATTTCTCGTATTTTTCTCTCGTTAATTTCAAAAACAGGCACTTATTAATAATAATAATTAAAACGTTTTTTTGAAGTCAAATACGTATCATGTGAAATATATTTGAAAAAAATATCGGAAATAATAATATATGCACTTATGATTTTATATGTGAGAATAATTTAGTTATTGCTAATTTAAATTTTAATAATTTATTTATATAAATTATGTTTAATTTGAAAGAGTGAAGCTCTAATCGGTGTTTCCGCCATAATCTTATCTTTAATTGTGGTTTCTTATTGTCACTACGGCTATTTATACGTTTATGAAAAATTATTAAACGCAAAATAAAAATCTATAGCTTCTTGGCGCTTAAAGCTAATAGTCAGTAACATAATAATAACAAATGTAATCTTGCTATGACGAACAAGCCTAAAACCTTTGACCGACAAGCAATGCCCAGTACTAACTATTTGGCGTCTAATTCTGAGCAATCTATAATGTAGTAACATTGCCACGAGCAAATGTAATTGCCTTATATTAGATTATGTATAATAATAAAAAAATTGTTCTCAAGACGCCCCTGAACATACAAATTGCAAAAAGTAATTTTATCGAATTGAACAACTTCCTCTGTTTAAAGTGTTGAATAGAGTTACTCATCTTTAGGAACTGTAGTACAAAAAAATGGACCTCGATAATAAGTTAAAAAGAAAACCGAATCCTAGAGAATCAGCAAACATTTTTTCAAAATTATCATTTTTGTAAGTAATTGAATAATCTTATAAATAATTTATAATTAGTTAATTGTAGTTACACTAGAAAATTATTTGTAGAAGGATATAAAAAAGCTATCGATGTAAAAGATTTATACGAAGTCATTAGTACCTGTAGATCACAAGATTTGGGTGATCAATTAACGAATCAATGGGAAAAAGAATCACAAGTTCGTGAAAAGCCATCAATAATTTGTGCAGTATGGAAGTGCTATTGGAGAAAAGTAATTCTTGTAGGATTTTTACAGCTTTTTACAAGAATTTTTACAACGTGAGTGCTATAATATTTTTGGAAACATTTTGAAAGCGTTAATTTTTAGATTGCTGCAACCCTACGCCTTATCGAAACTTGTTGCTTATTTTAATCCTGGTCAGACTGAGTTAACAAAACAAGATTTTATATTCTATGCCTCGGCTGTGATTTGCCTTTTTATCATTAATGCCTTTATCAATAATAATATTTCTTTATTTGTGGCAGAATTAGGAATACGGGTACGAAATGCAATCTGCTCTTTAATTTATAGAAAATCATTGACACTAGGCTTTAATTCACTGTCTAATATAACAATGGGAAGAATAACAACAATTATGACAAAAGATATTGATGGTTTTGAAGTTTGTATTGAAACTTGCAACACCATTTGGATTGGTTTAATGCAAACCCTCGTTATTTGCTATTTGATCTATAGAAAAATTGGCGTTTCGTCTGTTTCTGGAATCACATTTTTTGTTATAGTTTTACCATTTCAAGGTATGTATTAAATTTAGCGTCTTTATACATATGTGCGCTCGTAAAAAATTAAATCGACCTTGGGATTTTGTTTCCATAGTTTTCCTGTCCAGGTGAAACCTTGCTCCCTGTTCTTCACTATCGCCAAGGGTATCATGGAAACAATTCACAAATAGATGTAAAAAAAGAATATTTTACTCTTATTACATCACAATTTTTTGTCCTTAATTAATAAGTTTACCACAATATTTTTATAGTCAGGATGTTCGTAATTTTTTAAAAAATTGTTGACAATATCTTTGAACATCAGCTAAGCATTTGCATCAAATTTTTCATTGGTTATCAAAGATCTAATTTGTGGTCCATCAAACACTCTTTCTCTTATTTTGGCACGTGATAATCTTGGAAATTTTCTACTAAAGTGTTTAAATCTCTTATTTTTTTTATCCAATGCCTTAACCAACTGTTTTATTATACCAAGTTTAATATTAAGTTTGAGATTTGTACAAAAATTCCATTGTTTCTAAACGTAATGGTTTTCTCGTGCTCTAATTTCCCATTTGCACAAAAAATTAAAATATCTTGTGTATCCTGATTGCTGACGTAACAGCATGGTTATAATTTTTAGATCTCCACAAAGCTGCCAACTTTGCTCTTCTAGCACTGTTATCAAACTCTTTATACACCTCTTTTAAATCAACACAGTGAGCGACAGAAACAAAATCATATTGATTAGTATTGTATAAAAGAACACCTTTTAAGCTCCCTTTCTAAGAATCTATAAAGAGTCTATATTGCGCTTCTAAGTTTTCAATAGGATCAAGAATATTGTGTCAATAAACTAATGACACAATATTCTTGACTAATGACACAATATTTTTGTTAACTGACAAAAGGTACAAATTCTTCTTCAGGATTCCTATACCAAGCAAAATTGTATCAAGAGCAGATGTTTTGCATAAAGTATAGACCCTAGAAGAAGATTAGCTCCTTAGAAAGATTAAATCTCTATAAATTATTTAATTTACCTTGTGTAAATTTTAGTGACTGATTTAAAACTGGTTCAAAACTCTTGACGCTGTAAGTTTTGTTCTGACGATGTTGAGCTGAAACTAGGGGCACTAGACTTTTAGTTGTATTTTGATGCCAAAATAAGCATTATACATATTTTTCACAAACTCATTTTCAGTTTTTACTTTAAAGTCATACAGTTTCCACAAATGTACCAAAATAGATCTGGAGTATTATGACACTATACTAAAGACATTAGGTTTTTTAGACGTTTTTCAACCACAATAATCAACAATACATTAAATACCAGAAGTGAAACGTAAACAATTTTCTTAAGTAAACACACTGATGTCGCTATTTCAACTAATATTATTTTCTCACAAGAGGTCGCTTAATTTAAGAAAACAGGGCCAAAACTTATAAATTTTATTTTTTTTTACTAAAAAATCAAAAATGACAAATATATTACTTTTATTTAAAACGTTCTACTTAAAATCTGATGTGGTACCATAAAATTGGGTCTGATTTTGTAATCAGCACTACCAAATTAGTAGAAAAAATTATTTATATCTTGGACAAGAAAAATCATGTCGGCTGGTAATATATAACTTAATGATAATAATTATTCAATCTTCTTAAACCTTTCTGATAAGGCACACAGCAGTTAATAAAAGTTTTTGTTATGAGGTTGGATAAAATGCATAATGATGCAGAAAATATAGCAAAAAAATTTGAAATAAGACAAAATAAAAAGCCATTAATATCGTGTCTAAAATAATTATTGTATTTAAGAGCTCTTTTCTTACTGGTCTATGTTTCCAATTTTATCCTTTATTTTACCATGTACTCATTGTCTTGTTTTTCTTTATTTCTTGGTCTCTTCTACGCTAAAGCCTTTCTTTTCATAGTACTTGTTTTTTTCTTTTTTTATTTCTCTATTAGTTTTTTTTTCTCACTATCTTTTAGCTCTATTACAATATTTCATATCCGTCTCACTCTCTTATTTTGTCCTCAAACTTTACTGCTTTTTTCTTTGCTTCTATTTTTTTTTATGACCTCCTCTTTCATTTTATATCCTGGAGTCTTTTTGCTCTATCTTACATATTTTTCTTGCACTCTTTATATCTCTTTCTTTCAATTTCCAAATTTTTCTCAAAACTTTCTCTCAACCATCTTCACATTTTTACACACGCTTGGTTTCTGTTTTTTATTAATTGTTTTTATACTCTCTACTAAACTTTCTCCTTTCTATTCCTCACATTATTGCACACGCTTGGTTTTACTTTTTTACTAGTTTTCTCACCCGCGCTGTTCCTTTCTTCAAACATGTATTCCAAATACTACCATTCTTTAACCTGTTCTATTACTTTTCCTCTTCATTTTCAACCTACTTTTATCTTACTCAACCTTACAAAAATTTGCTTCACATCTCTTCTTATTCATGTACTTTTTGCGTTCTTTATCTTTTTTTTATTCCCTTTCTCTCTATCGCCACTATCACTATGACATCTGCATACGCCAGCATCCACACTTTCTTTCTAACTTCTACCACTCCTTTCTCTTGTTCTTTTGCTAGCACTTTTTTTATATCACTCATAAATATTGTACTTAAAGGGACTTAAAGGACATCGTTGTCTAAGGCCCCTTTTTGTTCACAATCATTTGCTTTGTTATTCATCATCACTCACCTTACACTTTGTCTCTTCTTTAGCTTTTTTCCGATTTCTTTCGCTATCTCTATGCAATCCCATAACTTATTTCTATCTATCCTGTCAAAGGTCGCTCTTAAATTAACAAACATTCTACATACTCTCCTTTCTTTTTTTTCTAATTCACTCTGAGTTGAAATTAAAAGTTCTTTCTATCTTGTTAGTACTAGTCAGAAGAACTTTACTTAAAAATGTTACTTAGAGGTAAAACAAAATTATTGGCAATGTTGACTGTAAACAAAGAAAATTTCAAATCTCTAAGAATAAGTAATTTATCTGAGTGAAATGATTTAAAAGAACTCAAAACCCTTAATGCTTGTGCTTGGCGAAAGGTAAATTCCTAAAACGTAAAAAGAGTGATGGCTAAATACAAATTTAGCACCCTCTGCACCAATTGCTGGTTGGACTGAAACAGAATAATTAATGAAAAGAAGATTGAAAAAAAATATTAACTGCAATAAGTACGCCTCTTCTCTTTCTAGATTTGCTGATTATTATCAGATTACTGTTTCTTTGATATACACAGTACTTAGTGAACAAAAACTTATTGTTGACTCTATCCGGAGTTAACCGTGTTTTGGATAAAGCGATAATATCATTCGATACAGTTTTAGAGTTTTTTGTCAGCTTAAAAATTTTCAGAAAACCACAGATATATTATAAGAGTACCTAATGTTTTTTTTGTTTCCAGCTCTTTGATAAAGCTCTTTTCTTCCCTAAGATTTTTAAAAAGCTGTTGCTAAACAGTAGTTAGTAGGGTTTTATTTTGCAATTTTTGCTAGCCGGAGATATCTTATGCAATTAAAGAGTCAATTAAAATAAATGATTGGCTCTGCACTCACCCTATATATTTTTTTCAAGCGAAAAACTTTTGCATTGAAGTTTGTGTTAATTCGGACAGATTTTAATTCGGTTTAAATAAATTTTGCATGACGCATTACGATCTTTAGGTAAAGCTTCGCCTAAGTTGCCGTTGTAAATAGTAATGTTATTAGAACGAGCCTTTTATTCCTGAAATTCTTAAATTGCGTTAATTTAAAAAAAAATTTCTTCAAAGCAAAGTTTTTTGTCAAATATGTAAGAATATTTTGTGCGGTGCAAATTATGATCTTAAGCTGCGTAACTTTTATAAATATTTTTTTGCAAAAGCTTCTTGTTCATTTTTGTCTATTTATCACTGTAACTACAAATTAGAGTTTCTTCATCAAAGCTGTATTTTTTACACAAATTTGAATAAATTGTTTAATAGTTTTGAATGAACCAGCAGAAATTAAAACCGTGAGTAATGCAGAATAGGTTTCTTCAAACATTGCAAAAACAACTACAAAAGTAGAGTTTAATTTAAGGTCAGAAATGTTAGAAGAACGCTGATAAAAAAAAAGAAAGCATTTATAGAATATTTCAAAAAATTTATCTATAAAAAGTCTGAAGGGCTTAAAAATCAACTATTGTAATAAGACTAAATATTGCCAAATTTGTAAATAAACGTAGCAATGCTATATTTTTGATAAAAAAGCCAAGACAATTTTAGATATCTGACTAAAAAGCAAACCAAAAATTACTGCTTAAAGTTGTTTTCTTGCTTCATTTCAAATTTAATTATTGAGATTAATCATAGTAGAATTAATTTTTATGTACACTGATTATGGTTGCTTTTTAATCGGCTGGAGATTATAAAAGTGTTTAAAACAAGTTAGAATCAATACAATTGATGCTATACCAAACAATTTTGCTACTCCTCTTCTGCTACCTTTATAAAATTGCATAACAGTTGGAAGATAAAAAACAAACTGTCTTGAATGTTGAAGAACATGAAAAAATGTAAAAGTTAACTCTAAAAAAGAATATTCTAATGTTATTATTAAAAATTTATCAGAGTTTAATTATTTTTGCATTATCTTAAGTAACCCTATGCCGGTATTCATAGTCGTAGTTCAAGATCAAGCTTAAGCTTAGACTCAAGCAAGGACTCCGGCAATGCTCGGGAAAGCGTTTGCATGCGTTTTGAAATAGATTTATCGCTGATTCCATCTCAAGCAAGGACTTCGGCAATTTTCGTAAAATCTGATATTCATATCTTGAGGTTGAGGTCGAGCTCATGACCATACGGTATTTACAGACAAATCTCAAGATTTAAATATCAAATTACGGTATGAATAAGAGCGATTTTTGCTTGATAAGCAAGCGCACCGAGTCCGTTTCAAGTCGGACTTGAGCAAGGCCTCGACTTGTCTTGAGTCCGACTCCAGACGCCATTCGCCGGTTATGGCATCGTTTGACGTTGGAAAATACTGAAGACTCTTATGTGTTGCATTTCATAACAACGAACATTGACATGTTGGACGAGGTATGCGCGGGATGCTGCGAACCCATTGGATTTTTTTTTCCACTTTGAATTTAAGCGTTGCTACAGCTTCACAAAAGACAATGTAGTGAATGTAGAATTGCTTGCAAATTAGTGGAAAGACAATTATTACTTACACAAAATTAAAGGGCTCACATTTTGTGCAAAAATAAAAGCATTGAATGAAAAATTAAAGCATTGAATAATAATAAAAACCACAGATATTTATTAATTGGGTAGTATTTTTATTTTGTAACATATTCTACTGGTAAACATAAGTACAAAAAAAGTAAAATTTTTATTAGTTTACATTATAAGTCTGAGGTAGTGTTTGCAGAAGCATAGTAGACAAAACGGCAGCCGAAAACTTTCATCTTTACACACTTCTTGAATAGCTTCCACTACTCACTACTCTGATAACTTTTCTGCATCACATTTCCTGCAATAAAAGTGAATATAGGTCTGGTTAGATTTATATTAATGTTGCACTTACATTGTCCTTCTCAAAAACGCGCAGTGTGAGCTTGTTTCTATTTGGGTCTCACTTTTGCAGCTTTCGTGTTTTGAGGAGAATGTAATAATGGTCCAGATCGTTCGCTTTTCTTGCGGCATCCGTCGTATTGCTTTCTACACTATTGGGGTTGTCCATGCGAGACTACAGCAAGGGTTTTGCTTTTTGTGTATACGCAGCTTTTTCGTCTATAATGCACATTTTATGAAGTTACCATACACGTATTCTGTCAGTAGACATGTACTCACCCGTCGTCATTCTTTTTTTTTTTGCAAAAACAACACAAAACACTTTCGATATAATCCCTGCGGCATCGAGTTATTCCTTGACCTGTCACTTTATATAAACTTATAAACACGGAGAATAACTGTCATGCGTCAAAATGTTAAATTTTAAACCTAACAACACAAAAATGACTACTTTAGTGACTTCCGCAAGACGCACTCTTTCCCGAGCATTGTCGAAATCCTTGCTTGATTTCCCGAGCATTGCCGGAGTCCTTGCTTGAAACGGCGTCTCAAGCTTGAATTCGAGGTTGAGCTTGAGATACGACTATGAATACCGGGATTAGACGTATGTAAAATGTAAAAAATATAATGACGTGGAGTTGAAGTTGATATGTTTACTTTTTTATAAAACCCTTTATGTTATATTAAAATTTAATCAAAATTTGAAAAACTTTTTTTTATCATTTTACTATTGCAACAATATGTCACATACCTCACGCCAACTACTAAAATAGTCTTGAATAAAAACAGTGTATATTATATATGCCACATTTAACGGTAATCTTAGTCAACGTATTTGTTTTAACACTAACAATATGTTTTAATTAGATATCATTTGTTTCTTCTAGTGTTTCTTGGCCTTTTAGCCTACAAGTACCGATTACACAATGGCTATAAAACAGATGCAAGAATAGAGTTGATTCAAGAAGTATTGTCGGCAATTAAAATGATTAAAATGTATACTTGGGAGAAATATTTTGAAAAAAAAATTGCTAAAACTAGAAAGTAAAAAAATAATCAACTCTGACTTACTAGCTCATCTTAATGTATTTTTAGAGAAGAACTCAAAATTTTGCATCAATTTTTTTATTCAAAAGTGGCGATTTTAATTATTGGAAATGTGACATCTCGTATTGCTTTTTTTCTATTTATCATGACCCATACCTACATGGAAGAAGAAGTTAGCGCCGAAATGATCTATTATATTTTGAGCTTGTTTACTCAACTGGAAAGTGTCTTAGGTTCTACAATCCCATTTAGCCTCTCACATTGTGCTGAGCTTCTCGCAGTCTCAAAACGGATGGAAAGTGTATTGCATGAACAATCAATACCATCTATTAAAACACCAGAAAAAAACTGTAAGAAACCAGAAATCAATATGGATAATGTGACGACTGTCTTTAACAATACTGTGATTTTGAAAAATATTAATTTAACAATTAAAACCAAAGGGCTTTATGTAGTAATAGGTAGTACAGCAAGTGGCAAAACTACATTTTTTAAAACTCTTTTACGCGAATGTAATTTTAGTGGTGAAATAAAAAGTGTGGGGCGAGTTTCTTATGCATCTCAAAATGCATGGTTGTTTCCTTCAACGATTAGAAACAACATCTTGTTTGGAGAAAGTTTTGATGAAATTAGATATCAAGAAATTCTTAGTATTTGCAGTTTGAAGTACGATTTAAGCCTTTTAGACAATGGTGATAGTACAATTATAGGAAATTGTGGAATCAATTTAAGCAAAGGACAACAAGCAAGAATAAATCTTGCAAGAGCTATCTACAGACAAGCTGATATTTACTTACTTGATGATTCTTTAGCAGCTTTAGATGGTCACGTGAGTGATAGTATTTTTTTCAAATGTATTCAAAATTATTTGAAAGACAAGATCTGTATTTTCATAACCAACAACTGGAACTATGTTCAACAAGCCTACAAAATAATTTTGATCAACAATCATAATTTAGGATTCAGTGAGAGCATTGATAAGAGCCAACTAGAAACAGGAGAAAATTTTGCAGAAAATTGTGATTTAATTCTTGAAAACCACAATGTGAATACGGAAATTTATCATGAGGACAAAAAGAGTGGTGGCGTCGCGTGGAGTGATTATTACAATTATATTGTCTACGGCGGTGGAGTACTAATGTTTGCTCTTTTAATTGCAATTATTTTAATCTCACAAAGTGCTTCAAGCTATAGCGATAAATTGTTGAGTAACTGGTGAGTAAATCTTGGTGAGTAGACTATACTAAACGTTTTTTCTAGGGTGACTTTAGAACAAAATGTGTCAAATTTCAAGCAGCAAAACAAGACTGGGAGTTCAACATATGAAGAAATTTATGGAAAAAAAACAAACTGTTTGAATTTATACATTGGAATAGTTGTAACAGCGACAATTTTAGCTTTAATACGCTCAATTGCATTTTTTAATTTTATCAAGCTGGGATCTATTAAAATGCACAAAAGTATAGTCCATAGTATTTTAAACAGCAAAATGAGTTTCTTCGATGACAACCTTATTGGAAATGTGCTCAATAGGTTTTCTAGAGATTATCTAATAGTTGATGAATATTTTCCATTTTCGTTGGGAGAGTGTTTAATGGTATAAATTAAAATTACAACTTCACATTATGCTAATAGTTACTATGTAGATGACATTTGTTGTTTGTGGTGGCATTATTTTACTTACCAGTGTAAACATTATACACTTAGTGGAAAGTCTATGTTTATTATCTGTAGCCGCTGTATTCAAACAACTTTATCAACCAACTGGGCGCAACCTACAAAGACTTAACTCGATCAGTAAGTATAGACATTGTTTAATGTTTTTTAGAGTCTTGTTATTACTCTTTGTAAACTGTTATTTTAAAGTTAGCTATTTTTAGCTGTTTTTTTATGTTTCAACATATTTGTTGTGTTTGGTTTTTTAGTAGTTTAGTAAAGCTATTAGTTGTGATTCTGTACGCTATCGGCTTCCTTTTTTTTTTGACTTTAATTGTTAAGTTAATATGAAGACAATTTAACAAAATTTTTGCTTATTTTAATATTTATTCATATACTGTATAGTAGGATGGCGCCAAAAAACCGACTATTTTTTTTGAGTCTTGAATAAAAAAATGTTAGATTTTGATGTTTTATGAGCCTTTTCTAGAGAACAGCTCAAAAAAAAATTTTTAAGAGGTCGCTCCAAATTTTTTTAAATTTCAAAAATCGACGAAAATCGAATTTTTATTTTTTTATTTTTTGTTTTATGTTTCAACATATTTGTTGTGTTTTGTTTTTCAGTAGTTTGCTAAAGCTATTAGTTGTGATTCTATACGCTATCGGTTTCCTTATTTTTTTTTGATTTTAATTGTTAATTTAATATGAAGACAATTTAACAAAGTTTTTGCTTATTTTGATATTTATTCATATACTGTATAGTACGGTGGCGCAAAAAAACCGACTATTTTTTTTGAATCTTGAATAAAAAAATGTTAGTTTTTAATGTTTTAAGAGCCCTCTCTAAAGGGCAAATTTTTTTAAATTTCAAAAATCGACGAAAATCAAATTTTTTTTTTTTTTAATTTTTTTCCTCGTTACGGTATAATTTCATAGACCAAAAAAAAAATTAGTTTCTAAAAGTTTCAGTTAAAAATTTTAATTTTGAAAGGTCGCTCATTTATTTTTTTAATTCATTAGTAAATGACTTTAGATTTTTTTGAGCAACCTTTTAATATTAAATTAAAATTTCAGCTTTTTTTTTTCCTTTATTTAGTACAATAATCTATAAAAATACACCACGAGTTGAACTAAAAATCAAGGATAACAAAAAAACATAATTTTTTTAAAATTTTATAATTTTAGTTAATCAACTACAACATTTTAATAGTATTTCAATAAACTTTGTTATTAATTCTAAAACTAAATTTTAAATTATAACCGATTTTAACTTTATTTAGATCGATATAATATATTATTGATTATTTATATATATATATTTATTATGTATTTATATATTTTATATTATATATTATATATTATTTATTCAAAGTCCTTACTAAATTCATTTTATGTAAAGTATGACAACTTGTAATACTTTCTGCAGTTCATCGTCATTTTTTACAAATTGTAGACACTCCTGCATTAATGAAATACCACGCTCAGCTGTGTCATTAACTATATGTAATGTACGAACTATATTCAAACTCCTTAAGTGGGACTGATTCGAATTCCAGGTTGCAGGATGTGTTTCAGCGGTAATTTTAAATTATGTATTTACTACAAAACTAATCATAATTAAACGAAATATTAAGAAAAAACAATTAAATGTAATGATAAGTTTTACTTGTAAAATTATAAAATTAGAAAAAAATTGTGTTTTTTTTGTTGTCCTTGATTTTTAGTTCATCTCGTGGTGTATTTTTATAGATTATTGTACTAAATAACGGAAAAAATTGCCTGGAATTTTAATTTTAATATTAAAAAGTTTGAGCGACCTTTCAAAATTAAAATTTTTAACTGAAACTTTTAGAAACTTTTTTTTTGGTCTATAAAATTATACCGTAACAAGAAAAAAATAATAAAAAAAAAAATTAATTCTCGACGATTTTTGAAATTTAAAAAAATTTAGAGCGACTTTTTAAAATTTTTTTTTTTAGTTGTTCTTTGAAGAGGGCTCTTAAAACATTAGAAACTAACATTTTTTTATTTGAAACTTAAGAAAAAAAAATAGTCAGTTTTTTTGCGCCACCCTACTGTATAGTCTAATTACAAAAGCTTTACAATTTGTAAAAATTAAAAGTGTATTTTAACAAACTCTGATTGGTTGATAAATTATAATTTTTTTTTAATAAGAATAATAAATATATGGTCTTTTTCAAACAACCAACTTTAGCGCGTTTTTTCCACATAGTATTTTTTACGTTAATGCACGTTAATTCATTTATGATTATCTATTATTATACTTATGAAATTTTTTTTGCAGCAATTATTATCACTATTAATAATCTTTTAGCAATAGTTTTCAGATTAGAGAAGGCGTTGGGTATATTTGGCATGTGTTTATTTGAGCTATTAAAACTATCAAAATTTAAATGTCACAAAATTTCTACCTGTTAAAATCAAAATCTATTCTAATTTTTGGTTCAGTGTTCACGAGACTTTATAAAAACTCAACACCCAATGATATATTCTGCGAGGAATTGCAACATTTTTGTAAGCAATCAACAACAGAATAGGTCTATTTGTCATTTTATTTTTGTGCATTACAAAAATACTCTTCAACTACCTAAGATTTGTCTTCTCATGTAAAAGCCTTTGTACTTTTCAAAAAGCTCAAAATTGTGAGTTATAAAGTTTTTATTTTATACTGTGATAGGTACTATTTTGTGACATTTAAATTTCAATTGTTTCAATAAAAGACGTAAAATATTTCTAACGTCTTCTGTAATGTCAAAACTATTTGCTCACTTGTAAGAGTAAAATATAGAAGATTAGTTTTTTCTACCTTTGGCTTACGTTTAAAGATTGATAATATTTTCTAATTTCCCGTAATAAGTTGATATAGAAGAAAAAGAAAAAGAAGCAAAATAAATGTTAAAGCAAGACAGACAGAAGTAATATAACTCTAGAGAGAAGTTAACAGCTGAAAAGCAAGTGAAAAACTATAGAAAGTGGGCTAGTAACAAAGATCAAACTAGCTAGTAGTATTAGGAGAAGAATATTGTAAAACTGTTATGATGCAACTGATAAAGAATTATCTAATCAAAAAATTAACGTAGCACAAAAATAGAGCGAAAGAAAGAAAACGCTCTAGTAGACAACTAAAAAAAAATCTCTACAAGTCTTATCACGTTTCTATAAGTAAATTATCAACCAGTTAAACTGACACACGACAAACATAAGATAATAAATAGACAAGAAACGATTAAAAAAAAACATAAAGTTTTGAAGAAAATGATAAATATTTAAAAAAAAAAAGACAGAAATCCAAAAATAACAGAATTAGAATACACAACAATATAATTAAATAAAGATGAAACAGTTTATAAAAAACTTCAAGTAGAAATTAACCTATGAAATGCAAGAAAGAAGTTAACCTAAGAAATGCAAGGATTTGAGGCAAATAATGTCTACATAATAGATATTATTGACTGATAAAATTAAGATACTACAAAACAAAAGCAATCTTATGAAGAGATCATTTACGTTAAATTAAAGCTCATTAAAAATAAATATAAAATATCAAATTCAAAAATAAATATAAAAACTAACAAGAAACAAATAAGAGCAACTCAATTTATATTTAGAAAATAGCCATAAATAAAAAAGATTGCAAATGTGACAAAAATCAAAAAAAAAACAAAATATTAACAAAAAAAAATCAAAAAACAACAACAATCAACATTCTTATAGGTGAAGAAGAAAGCTCAGCTTCAAGAATTCTGAGTAAAAGCAAAAAAAATTAAATAAAATGTACACAAGTTATTAAAGAAATAAATAGTAAATAGATCAATTTAGAATAAGTTTGGTGCAAAAAGAACAGAAATTAATAGTAAAATTTCAGAAAGCTCAACATTAACGTGACTATTTGTGAAACCAAAATTGAAGCAAAACATGACTGTCTGTAAAGTCTGTTTACAGACAACCAAGACAGTTTTAGGTGATAACGGGCATAACGGCATAAAAAACATTGATAAACAAAATTAATAGATTTTGTCGTAATTTTATGTAATATTTTATGGCATTAATTATTAGTAGTTACAACACTTATAGATACAAGTAAAATTTTAATTGAACAAGTTTTAAAAAACATAATGATTAATTTTAATAAAATATTAAATAATGTATACTTACAAGAAAAAAACAATATCTGTTGATATCAACTTTATTTTCCCACTAAGTTCAAGTACAGTGTTTATATATAATGTAGAAATTAAAAATAAAAATAAAAATTGTGATTTTAGTTCTTCTTTCTTTTTCTCCAAGTTTTTCTTTACTGTTCCCTGCTTTTTCTTTTTTCGTCTTTTCTTATTCTCATTCTCTCAGATTAATCTATTTCTTTCGCTTTCTTTCATTTTTATGCATTATATTCTTTTTTTCTTTCTTTTCATTATGTCTGCTTTCGCTACTACATTTTTTTTTTAAATTATTGATATTATTCTACACTTTTAAAAAAATTATTTAACATTTTTGAAGTCTAAAATACGGCACATATCCGAATATTGTGGATATAAATTTTATCGATTCAAAACCTTTAAATTCGCATTGTATTAAATTATACTTGAATTACGGCTTTGATCTTCATGGTGGCATTGTGAATGATATCGGTACAATAAGCTAATAGAAAAACTCAAAACCAGCACACAACCAGTTAACTCCAAAATTTCTAATTGCCAAATTTTCTACCATACAGCTAAACATTACGTTTAGTTGTCATTTGTGTTTTATTATTTCATGTCTTTTGTTTTTTGTTGTAGCACGTTTTATGTCACATCCCACTAGAACAGAATAAAAAGTATATCTTTCCACCAATTTTCAGCCAAATCGGTTCAGCCGTTCTTAAGTTATAAATAGTGTAACTTACACGACTTTTTTTTATATAAATAACTGTCATATTTTCCCTATTACTTCTCATACGGAATAACAACGCACAAGTTTTTCCTAGCCTTTAGCTTCTAACATGAAACATTCTGACAGGTGGCAATTTTTGCGACTGCAAACATATCAGATGGCTTATTTAGAAAAAAAATTTGCACTCTTACTTTTATATCAAAAAAGCTAAAATGACATTTTCAGTTCCTTCCTGGATATATTTTTATTGTTCCATTTGTTAAAGAAAACATACACTTATGTGTACATACTTTCTAACTTTGTAGGCAACACTTTGTTCGGCAATTTTTTTTTTGTATTTCTTTAGAGCGTTGAAATCAGATGAAATATCAAAATTAGTTCATAGCATAGTAGAAAATTTAGAAAACTACACGAAATTCACTTAAGTCGCTTGAATTGTGTCTATAGAACTCTGCTTGTCTTTGTTTTAACTTTTTTAAAACAGATGATAAGGTTCTGTTTAATTTTTTAAATTTTTTTATTAACTTTTCAGAATTTTTTAGAATTTTCAAAGAATTTTTAAAAATGTTTTAAAAATTTTTAAAAAATTTAATTGAACTTTTTATATATAATTTTTAAAATGTATTAATACGTTTTAAAATTAATTACTAAAATCAATAAAAGTAAATCTTAAAACTTTTCTTTAAAAGCTTTTACACTTTAATATTAACATATGCTGCGCTGTAAAAAAACTGTTTTTTATTAAAAAACTAGCTGGCTCGGCGAACTTTGTTCCGCCTTAGTTTTGTTATTTCATTTTTTATTTTTATTTTTTT
Source organism: Lagria hirta (assembly GCA_947359425.1). Classification (NCBI taxonomy): domain Eukaryota; kingdom Metazoa; phylum Arthropoda; class Insecta; order Coleoptera; family Tenebrionidae; genus Lagria; species Lagria hirta. The sequence goes on from OX375794.1 coordinate 14,313,199, forward strand.
TGTCATTTGTTTTGTTATTATATGTCAGATGCGTTTACGTTTTATATTGTATGTCACGTCACACGGAATGGGATAAAAAATATTCTTTGTTAGGCTACTAGTTCTAAACAACAACTCCACCAATTTTCAGCCAAATCGGTCATAAATAGATATAGATTTTTAAAATAAATGACCCAAAAACTATAAAAATGATACCCAAATTATTTATTCACATTTATTACCTTTATCACATTCATTTTACAACCCTCTTTAACTTAAATATCATTTTCAAAATCAACGACCTGAAATTCCTCGAAAATACCCATATCGTTTTCTTACATTTTTATCCCTAGAACACTCTCTTTTCATCCTCCTAAGAGTAATTTTTTAGAAAGCAGGAAACATACCTATTTATTTTTTTTTGAGAACTTAGGCAATTTATGGGAAAAATTATGAAAACGACATCAATCTTTAGACATTTTGCCCTCTTTCCGCTCTATCAAGGAATGATAATATTTTACTTCTAAAATTTCGAATTTAAACATAAATATTATTTTTAAAATAAACAATCCAAAATTTTTGAAAATCATACTATTATTGGTACTTGTCATTTTTTGTTCCTATCCCACCTCTTTTTATCTCTTTGTTAATAAAAAGTATTCTATTCTTTTCATTCAAATCCAGTCATCATAATTTTCCATACAAATTTTCACCCAAAGTTGTTATATGGGAAGTTGTCTCAAGGAAGACGATTAAAGACGGCCACTGACGATCCAAGATCCAACGCCACAGTCGTACTGCGGCGTTGGCGCGTTGGATTGTCAGTGGCCGGTTTTACATGTAAACGCACGGTCCGACTTTGGTTAGTGGTGGGGGAGTGGATCGATTTATTTGGAACGGTAATTTGCCGAGCCTCACCGAACGTTTCCGACATCGCAATTCTAATTTTGATTTAACCCTTCTTTTAGAGGGTGGTTTCTGGAATAAAAAGTATCCTATAGCATTCTCCTGGCTCTAAACTACCACCTCACCAATTTTCAACCATATCGGTAAAGCCGTTCTTGAGTTATAAGTGGAGTAACTAACAGACTTTCTTTTATATATATAGATATGCGTTTATTTCTGGTCATTTATGTTTATAAAAACTTTCTAAAGCTTTTCATCTTTGTATTGTTTCAGCTAGGAGCCCCATGATTGGTCATGTAAACTCAACACTTGAAGGATTAGCCACTATTCGAGCACACGGTGCTCAAGATATTGTCACAGCTGAATACGACAAACATCAAAACTTGTACTCATCGGCAAATTACTCTTTACTTTGTTCTAATTTTGCTTTGCCACTTGCTATAGACTTAGCAAGTGCAGTATTTATTTCATCGGTAATTTTACCATTTATACTGAACGATGTTCGTAAGTTACAAAATATTTGGAAAACGTCAAAAGTGGTGTGTTTAAATTGTATTGTTATAGACTAATTTTTATAAACGTAGCTATCAATTTTATGACCAAAACCAAAAATAATCTGAAACAAAAATATATAAACAAATCAAAAATTTTTTAACTTATATGAATTTTGGTTAAAGCTTAATACATACTACTTTTGACTTTAAATGTAACATTTCATTATCCAAATTATTTTTAGCAACCGATGTTGGAGATGTAGGACTTGTTATAACACAATCATTTGCAATGGTTGACATTATATCAAGAGGAGTTAGAAGTTTAACGTATGTAGAAAATCTAATGACGTCTGTAGAAAGAATTTTAGAGTATATCAACATAGACCAAGAAACAAATGTAGCAAAAACATTAGATAAATGGCCAAATGCCGGATTAGTAGAATTTAAGAATGTTTCTCTTTATTACAATAACTTAAATAAATCATTGAGAAATATCAGTTTTGCAGTTTACCCAAATGAACGACTAGGAATTGTTGGAAGAACTGGTGCTGGAAAATCGTCTATAATTTCCAGTTTGTTTAGATTTTATAACACTACAGGAATGATAACAATTGATGGAGTTGACATACATACTGTACCATTAAACCAATTGCGTTCTAATATTTCAGTCATTCCACAAGATCCATATCTATTTTCCGGGACAATTCGTGAAAATTTAGACCCGTTCCAACAATATTCCGATGACGAAATTTGGAATGTTCTTAAAAAACTTCAACTAAATAATTTTATAGACAGTCTGAGCAAAAATCTTGATAAGGGTGCAAATCTAAGCACAGGCCAAAAACAGTTGCTTTCCTTAGCACGTGCTTTACTTTGTAAGAATAAAATTGTTGTGCTAGACGAAGCAACAGCAAATGTTGATCAAGAAACAGATGCATTAATACGTGCTGCTGTTGAAACTAATTTCCAAAATTGTACAATGATTATTGTATCGCACAGGCTTCCATTAGTTCTTAATTGTCATAAAGTAGCCGTTATTAGTCAAGGTCGTGTTAGTGAATTTGACACACCAGAAAAATTATTACAAAACAAAAGCAGTTTCTTGCATTATGTAATTAAATAGTTTAATTTTATTTTATTTATTTATTCCATTTAGAAAATTTAAGTAGTGCATTAAGTAAAAATCATCATTACTTTGAACAAGTTGAGCCAAATTGTTGACAAAAGTTGTAAAAACATCAATTTGAGAGTTAGAATGCCAATTTTATAAGTAAAGTTTTGTTCACAAATTACAAATTTGTACTTTTTTCAATAAAAGACTAGAAACAACTAAAACAATTTTATGTTTTCAATACTTTAGTAACATCTTTTTTAATAAATAATGTTTTTTTCTCTTGTATTTTCTACATATTTTTAGGGAATTATTCTGCAACGTTCCGTCATGTTTTGGTTTCTTAATAATATAAGAAAATTATCAGTGTAGCAAAATTTTACGTATACTTTATATAATAATAATTATGCTAGCCTGGATTAAATGTAAATCAGAGTAAAATTATAAACTATTTTTAGGTTAAGATTTTTTTAAACAATTATTTATTGATCTTATATCTTCATTCTTGTCAATTTTTTGTAGATTTTGATTATAATAATAATTTATTTTACGGCAGACCATATATACATTCTTTAATTACAATATATTGTACAATTTACATTTTTAAAAGATTTCTAACAGATTGTTTAAAGTTGCTGTAAGAAATTCTTACATAGTCCAAGTTCCCAAACTTATGAGTTAAGCGCGCCAAGCGACAAGTGGCGGATTCATAACCGTAACACGTTCTGTGGAAGGGAACCTGGAGCAAGAAAGAATTTCTTACAGTGTGAGATGGAACTAACAGTGAAAATAATGTCAATATATTACTACTTTTGCAGTAAAACGATAAAATCTTATAAATAAAACACAGATCAAAATAAGTTCGACGGGTCTCCAGCGTTGAAAGACCAAAATAATTTAATATACTAACATAATTTTCTTTTCTATAAAAAACATTAAATCTATAACATAAATATTTAACAAACTTTTTCTGTATTCTCTCCATTCTGTCGGTATAGGTTTTGTGGTAAGGAGACCATACAACCGTGGAGTACTCCAACACAGAGCGAACATAAGAAGCAAATAAAATGATTAGCACACGCATTTCATTAAATTCAGAAGAATTTCTTAGAACAAAGCCAAGCATCTGATTTGCTTTATTAATGCGGTTGTTTATGTAATCCGAGAAGGTTAATTGGGAATTCAAAACAAGTCCCAAATCACAAAAATTAGAAACATTTTCTAATAAAGTATCAGCAGATACAGAGTAGCAAAAATAAGTAGAGTTGATTTTACGCAAAAATTTTAGACATTTGCATTTCTCAATATTGACCTCTAGATCATTGCTCTTACACCATTCTAGTAAGTTGTCTAAATCGCGTTGAATAGCTCGATTATCTCCCTCACAGCTAACATACTTAAGAATCTTTAAATCATCGGCAAACAAAAGAAATTCAGACTCGATAATGGCAGATTTAATGTCATTAATAAAGAGTAAAAAAAGTATTGGGCCAAGATGCGAACCTTGTGGTACACCAGATGTGACATTGATAGATCTAGACTTTGTACCTAAGATATCTACAAACTGTAATCGATTGGATAAGTAGCTTTGTAACCAGGAAAGAAGTGGTTCACCTATGCCGAGGGATTTTAATTTAAATATTACAAGACTTAAGTTAACCCGATCAAATGCCTTTGATAAATCAGTAAAAATACAGTCTATTTCATTACCCCTCTCAAGGTGTTTAGTAACATATTCTGTAAATATAAAAAGGTTTGTGGTAGTTGAGCGACCTTTGATAAAACCATGTTGTTCATTTATAATAATATTTTTGATAGAAGAAGATACAAAATTAGTAATTACAGAGTCTAATAATTTAAAAATAAGAGATGAAAGACTAATTGCTCTATAGTTTTTGATGTTGCTTCGTTCTCCTTTTTTAAATATAGGTATGACCAAAGACGACTTCCAAATATTAGGACATTTAGATTGATTTAAAGATTTAACAAATAAATTTTTTAGAGGTGTACATAACACAGTCGCACAAGATTTAAGAAATATGGCAGGAATCCCATCAACAGAGGGTTTATTAGAATTCTTTAAGTCATTTATACCAATTTCTATCATTTCCGAAGTGATATCTATGTTATTTAAGTCAATAATATTAGACAATGAGGGTGGGTATTGGTAGTAGACATGAGATGCTGAGTTTTCACGGTAGACTGCTTCGAAATGCGATGCAAATAGATTTACTATATTATCAGTAGAGCTACCAGTAGCATCGTTTAAGTACATAGTTTTAGGAAAATCATGATTTGATTCTTTTTTATTATTAATATAATGCCAGAACTGTTTATTGTCATTTATAATATTGAATTGAATGTTGTTTATATAATTGATTTTACATTCGGTCAGCTGTTTCTTACTAGCGCTTCTAAGTTCACAAAACCTAATATAGTCATTTATTTGTCGTGTCTGTTTATATTGTTTATGCATTTCTTTTTTATTGAATATCAGCCGTTTAGTTCTATTATCAACCCATGCTGGAAAGTTATCCTTAAATTTATGTAATCTTTTGGGTACAAATTTATCAATGATGCGGTACAGAGTGTTATAAAATAGGGTGGTTGTGTCTTCTATACTATAAATTTCATCAATAAAGGACCAATCAATTTCGTATAAAGCTTTTAGAAAAACTTTAACAAGTGCTTTTTAATTAACCAAGCTTTATTTATTTTTGTTAAACTTAGTCTAATAACATAATTGGATGAATTTGAAAAAAGAATCAACGTTTGGTGATATATCTAACTAAAGCTTTCTGCATTCTGCATTCCGTAACTAGATCATTGGTGACTCTTAATGACTAGATATTTCGACAGTCAAACAATAAAACAACTAATATAAAAAAATAAAAATAAAAATAGAGACAGAAGTATCATATTAAATTAACAACTCACCTAATAGTAATACTGAAAAAAACTCAATTTGAGTAAATCATTGTCGTAAATTGTTTTTTTAGACAATGATTATCAATAGACAACCAATGTGATTTCTAGAAGAATATAACTTCTTCAATCTTTTCCAAAACGGTTTCAAGAAAACAAACTTACAAAGGAAAATCTATTTCATACGTAGCATTTGCCAATAAACAGAAAATGCATTGCTATTTTTCTTTACATACGACATAACATAGAAGCCTTTTATTCTAACTTAACTAACTAAATACAAAGTTTCAAACAAATTTATTTCTAAAACATCCATCAAATTTCCCAAAGCGAGGTTTTGAGTACAACATTGGCCCCCACTGTTAATAATGATTCAACTAAAAACCTACAGCAGCTATTTAAAAACTGACTTCTGTTTTTTTAAAGTCTGTCTTCGGGAGTATATATTCCAGCGATTTCTTTGACTTTTTTAATGGAGATGGGAACTGTTTCTTAGTTTTCTTAGATTTTCTGCCTCCAGACATCTTTCAGTTAGTCAGATTTCTTATTTCATTTTGAGTTCTTCTATTAAGATTTTTATAGTCTGTTAGTTTTCTTTGATGTTACATTGCCTTCGTTTTTTTAATTAAATTTAACTAATCATCTGTTATTCATTTGTTTTTCGTTTGCCCTTTGGCTGTTATAATAAAAGCTGTCTATAACTGATAATTTGGTAATATTATATTTTAAAAACGAAAAACATTGTTTCAACTCAAAATAATCTACAGCAATCTCGAGAATTGGTTTACCATAACCGATTTTCAATTTTCCATAAGCAGTCTTAAAGATTTGTTGGGTTCAACAAAACAAGCTTACAATTTTCCGTAAAAGAAAACAAAATCTTTTCTCTTCTTACAAGTAACTTTACCCCTTGCTTTGAGTAAATAACTGATCTTCAGGCTATAGTTGACAGTTTTGCTGCCTACTTCTCCCAATATTTTATGAAAAATGTGACTAGTAATCAACCATCCGCTTCTTCTTCTTTATCGTTTTATGTTTTTAGTTTGCCGCATGTTACAGAAGATCCATAAGTAGTGGACCAGATAAAATTTCTGCCTTTATAATCAAAGATTGTGTTTGTTAAACCTTTAAGAATTATATTCAACTTAATATTAAAAAGCAGCTATTTTTCAACCAAATGGAAGTCATCCATTATACGCCCGGTGCATAAAAAAGGCTGCCGGTCTGTTATTTCTAATTACAGGCTTATTGCATTAATTAATACTTTTGCAAAAATCTTTGAGTATGTCTTCTATAATTCCTCAATTCATTACATCTCTCGTATGTTATCTCCCAGCCAGCATGGCTTTACAAAAAGTCAATCTACTGTAACAAATCTTGTATCAATGTGTCAGTGTTTATGTGATGCACTTGATAACCATTCCCAAGTAGATGTAATTTACACAGATTTCTCGAAAGCTTTCGACCAAATTGACCACAATCTTCTCTTGACCAAGTTAGATTCATTTGGATTTGCCAAAGATGTGGTTAAACTGTTAAAATCCTACTTGTGCGATCGATCTATATATGTTAGCGTTAAGGGGTATAAATCTAAAGCTTTTAAACAAGAGTCTAGTGTTCCTCAAAGATCTTTCTTTAGACCACTGCTTTTTAACATTTATATTAACGATCTGGTGAATGATTTAGACATACCGTGTCTCTTATTTGCTGATGATATTAAAATCTATCTATCTATCAATAGATACAGTCAACGATTCTCACCGACTTCAAAACTGCATTAAAGTAATCTCTGCAAGATGCATGTCAAATAAACTAGTCCTCAATCTTCCAAAGTGTAGCAAAGTGACATACAAAAAAAACTAAACCACTTTTATTTGATTATAAAATTGATGGCGTCATTCTCTCTAGACGTAGACGTGAGTCTGTCTGTGATCTTGGAGCTATCTTTAACTCAAAACTATCTTTTAGTGAGCATATACAAACTATTGCAAATAATGCTTTTAGATCCCTGAGCTTTATCAGTTTTTAGATGTAGAAACCTTGAAACTTTTATGCTTCTCTTGTTTGCTCGCCGTTGTATAATATTTATATTTCTATGTTAGAGCGCATACAGCGCAGATTCCTTAAAAATGCGGCTTTTGAGCTGAATGGAGTGTATCCGCCCCAGGGATATCCTCATGAGCTTCTTCAGCAATAAAGTTGGTCTACAACGTCTTCTAAACAGACGCAATGAGCACTCTGTAATCTTCTTGTTCAAGCTGTTTAATGGGCTGATAGAATGTCTTCAAATCCTTGAGCGCATTAGTCTGAGAATCAACTATTTGGGTTCTCGTTCAAAGAAGACGTTTTACATCGGCAAGTGTCACACTGACATTGGGCTCCGATTCCTTGTTACCTAAATGCTTCGTAACCACGAGGGTATTGAGAGTTACATCGATCTTTTTGCTTGTAATATACCGCAAATAAAGCAATTCTATAACATACGCAAGTAATGTACTAGGGTGATCCAACTCTAACGAAACCACAGTGAAATATTGCTGTTGTATGTAGATCCTCCATCTCTACTTAACACTCATATTACGACTTGTTCGTATTTTTATCAATTTTTGCTTATACTGGGACTTATAATTAGGCTTTTTGCCTGTTAGTCCGACACAATAATAATAATAAATATGTACTCACTTTTCAGCACAACATAAAATTTTCCAGATTATTTTTTGGCAAATGTCTTAACTACAAACACCACATCACTTACGTCAAAAACATCTGTAAGAGAGGTATAATCTTGATAAAAGCCTTAAGTATATTAGGCTCAATCAGTAAGTCTCTTCGCTGAAGCGTTTGTTTTTTCTTAGCACAGCTTAACTACCTATCCAGACAAGCAATGGAACATTGCATTGCATATACGTAAACAATAGTCGATTGCGTGCTATTGCACGGGTCAACTGGGCCAATATTGATGGCCAAGAATTGAAGGAGTTAGTCAATAAACAAATTGTGATAAGCAATGTGGTTAATATATAAAAAACTAATTAACCGGTTGTATAGCAGTAAAATTCACGGGCTGACAATAGCTTCTACTGGCGAGCCGACAGCCACACACTACTACTTATATCTACAAAATTATTATAAGTCTCAGATTACAACAGTGCAATAGTTTACTGCATTGCAATGAAAAGCTATCAATACAAGATTTAGAACATTTTTATGAAAAAAACACTAATTTATTGGCATAACTTCTTCAAAATTTAGAGAAAAAACACAAACACTAAGATACGTTTTAAACAGACTATCGAGCAAAAAAGACAATATTTACTACAAAAATTTTAATAACAAACACCAACTTAAATTATTTGATAAAAGCCAAAACGGCATTTGATAACATATTGTAAAAATGAATAACTTGGAACCGTCTCATGATTTTCTTTCGAATGACACTGATATAAATCTAGTTACACTGTTTTCTAACTTTTTGGTTATTGTTATTACGTCAATTGTTCCTCAACGCTGCTCTAATTGTAACGTTTTAGGCTGGATGACATTTACTGTAATATATATAAAAAAAAACATAAATTCAACAAAAATCAAATGGATTTAAAAAATAAACTAGTTGAAATTTTTAAAGCTGACTTAACATGTATTAATTATTTAAAAATTAGCTGGTTTATTGTTCACTTGCTTCTTACTGTTCAGAAAATTGAAAATTATTTGACATTGGCGCTTGTTTACAGGGAGTAAATAAAGTTATTAAGACATTTAAAAAACAAAACCGCAGCAGCAGTCTAAATAAAACTCTCACAGAAAGTGCATTCCATAACTTACTTTTATGAGTCTTATGCACTTTTCACTCTGCGGCTTCAAATTGTTTTTTTTTTGTTATGCTATACACGTCTTTTGGCGCGTGTTACATTGTCTACTATTTCATTGTAAATGAATTATTTAAAGTTAATGACAACTTTTAAAAACTATTTGAAATTTTTCAAATTAGAAAATTTTCTAAAAAAAATTTTAAATGCCGTAACTGTAGGACCAATATCTATAATTTCCTCAGAGGATTAAAAATTCACCCGAAACAGGTACACTGCCATGCCCACTTTAGACCTTTAATGAATAAATTTCATTTTATCTTATTAATTATGAAAATCAAAAACTGAAAAAATTTAAGCGTTTACAGGATAGATCAATGAACAATAATCTACGATTCAATAATAATTATTATTGTTGAAATCTATTTTTAACAATAATCGTTAAAAATTATAAAGTTTTATTAAACATTAAAAAAAACATTTATTTTTAATTGATCCGTTTTTTCATGGTCAGAAGCTATTAAAAATTATTTTTGACAATTTTTATTTCTTGTTGTTTGAAAAATTGTTGTAAACAAATCCGTTGTTTATAAGATAGCTCGAAAAGATTAATAAAACTATAACTTTTACCTAAAGTTAATAACAAATCAAAAATTTACAATTTTTTTACTTTTTTTAGGAATTTATTCTAAAGCCTTAAAAAATAGCTTCATGAATGTAAAAAATTATCAGATTTATAGTTTAACAATTATCGCACTTGCAATGTTATAGTTCGTGCTGAAACAAATTGTTAATTAACAATGTTAACAGATAGCTAATTGAAAAATCGGCATTGAAATTGTTATACCGCGGATTAGTCATTGTTCATTGACATACAGCGTGGAAAATATGTAAGAAATAAATTCAATAACCGTATTAGTACTTTCGTTACATATAATACTAAAAAAAGTAAGGTTAATTATAAATACCGCATACGAAAAAAGTAAGTTAAGTTTTTTTCATCCATTTTTTTGACAGTAGTGACGTTATCGATATATATTTTTTGTCAACCCATGTTTTTTATTAACATTTAAGTAAAGTTTTTTATTCTGATTCCAATAATATAAAATACTTAATAGCTTACATGAGAAAAAACTAAGAAAAACGTCTCTACTGTTCAAATTAAACAAATTAAAAAAAAACGGAGTAGACTACTTTATCGAAATTATTTAAACAAAAAAGCAGAAAGATGGTTAGAAAGAAGAGGTCTATTCAAATGGCTGACAAGGTCTTCAGATCTATCCCCAGTATTTTTTTCTATGAGGGCACGTGAAAGGCAAAGTGTATGTATCAAAACGGACTCCACAATTTAGAAGATCTTAAAGCAAGAATTTGACATAAATGCAATTTATTATATAATATATTTGCTGCTTTTATTGATATTGTCAGATGGTGCAGGGTCATCAGTTTGAACATTTAGTGTTATATCTTTGTGTTGTTAATGTTACATCAAAAGTTTTCATTTGTTAGTTTTCCTAATTTGTTAATTCTACTTCCAAAATTACGGTTGTTTTTGATATTGTTTGCTTTTGTTAACTTTATTTTATTTGAATCCTCTGCTTTTTTTGTTCAAATACCGATAAAGTAGACTACTCTATTTTTTTTTTATTTTACTAATTTAAACTCTAGAGCCGTTTATCTTATTTTTTTATTATGTAAAATAATAAGTATTTTATACCGTTGAAATCAGAATAAAAAACTTAGACTAGGGTAGAAGCCTTTAAAAATAATAAAAAGTGAAAAAAAATAATAGTAGAATGAAACCCATTAGAAAAGGAAGAAAATATTATAACAATTAAAGAAAAAATAATTTACGGGCGATCTGAGGTCGGGAAGGGGATGGGGGTAAGTTTTTAAGGGTAAAAAACGGTTTTTCTTGATTTCCGGCAAAACTAAAAGTCCTATCAAAAAAAGTCAAATAGCAAAGTTGTAAGTAATAAAAAGATCTAAAACTTTAGTATTCACACTTTTTTTACATAACCTCAAAATTTATGTGAAACATTTAAAAAACCAAGTTTTTGGTTTTTTATTTTTATCTTTTACAAAATTTTTTTAACGACATTTAGTGAAAACTTACCTTTTTATGTCCCAAATACGCTGTAATTTATTTGATTAAAAATATTTATTTTTTCATCTTATTTTGAATTAATATCGAAAAAACACCTTAATTTTCAATCGAAAATTCACCCGTCAAAATATCAGCTTTTTTCAAAAAGTTGGTATGGTTTCTGTTTGTTGAAATCTCTACTTTCCGATAGTAAAAAAAAAATATATGTTACTACAGTGAATCTTCTCAGAAAATGCAAAAATTCAAAAAAAACTTGAATTCGAAAATTTTTTTTTAATTATTATAAGCATCAAGCGTCCCGAAGGGTTGCTTGATCACGAGCCAAAAATTTTACTTTTTCTGGAAAAAAATTGCAAGTTCGGGAAGGACATTAACAACAAACATAGGAAAAACTGTAATTAAACATACATTCCTTTAACATTCGACAAAAAAGTGTAATTAAACATATATTCCTCTAACATTCAACACAAAAAACATAATTAAACATACATTCCCTTAACATTCTTTCATTGTTTTCCCTTAACATTCCTGGAAAAAACATAATTAAACATACACTATCCTAACATTAAAGAACAAAACCTAATTTATAATAATTAAAAAAAAACTTTCGAATGCAAGTTTTTTTTGAATTTTTGCATTTTCTGAGAAGATTTACTGTAGTAACATATATTTATTTTTTTACCATCGGAAAGTAGAGACTTCAACGAACAGAAACCATACCAACTTTTTGAAAAAAGCTGATATTTTGACGGGTGAAATTTCGATTGAAAATTAGGGTGTTTTTTCGATATTAATTCAAAATAAGGTAAAAAAATAAATATTTTTAATTAAATAAATTACAGCGTATTTGGGACATAAAAAGGTAAGTTTTCACAAAATGTCGTTAAAAAAAAAAAATTTTGTAAAAGATAAAAATAAAGAACCAAAAACTTGGTTTTTTAAATTTTTCACATAAATTTTGAGATTATGTGAAAAAAGTGTAAATACAAAAGTTTTAGATCTTCTTATTACCTACAATTTTGCCATTTGACTTTTTTTGATAGAACTTTTAGTTTTGCCGGTAATCAAAAAAAACCGTTTTTTACCCTTAAAAACTCACCCCCATCCCCTTCCCGACCTCAAATCGCCCGTAAATTATTTTTCCTTTAATTGTTATAATATTTTTTTTCTTTTCTAATAATAAATTCAACCTACTATTATTTTTTTTTGGTTTTAAAAATTATCGACCCTGGTCTAACTCTACACAAATGCAAAATAAAAAACATAGATTGCGGTGAAAAAAAATATTGAAAATTTATTCGTTACTAATTTTTCACAATGTGTCCTGTAAGCGCCTAAATTTTTTTAAGTTTTTAATTTTCATATTCAAGAAATTAAAATAATATTCTTTTATTAAAGGTTTGAAGGCTTGCACAAGATGGAGTAGTACCCGTTTTCGGGCGTATTTTCAACCCTTTAGGAATAGTTATTTACATAAAAGTCAGGAAAATATCACATTACTGAAGAGAAGCTAAATTGAAATACGAGGCACTTTGTGCCGAGTATTTTAAAGTTCCGAGTCAAGTAAGAGATTTTACTGACGTGTTTTGTATTAAATTTTTCCAGAAATCGTAAAAAAAGACGAAATTTACAAACTTTAGAATTTTTTTTGACAAATTCCACAAAAATCAAGTTTGTTAATTTTGTTGGCAACTATAGTTACTAGGGTATCTTTTTTATTTTGCGTCTTGTAAAGTTTTTACAGTACTAGTCCGGAAAACTCAATTTTCCTGCGCGTAAATAAGCAGGAAAATGTTGCTTCCAAGACGATTTCCGGAAAAATTATAAATATTAGTTTTACAGTTTCGAAAATTAAACTTTTTTTCTAAACTCTTCTATTTTTATCTTTTTCAAGTTTTGAAAAATTTCAAATAGTTTTTGAAATAACAATTTTTTTTTGCACTTATTTATTTATAAGTTTTGAAATTTTTGCAAACGGCTCTTGTTATTTCTCAATAAACATTAACATACTACGCCAAATCGAATGACACCTCAATCATAATTTGCGGAAAATTCTAAAAAGCTTTGACCTAGAAGACTTGACCAGACCAAAACTGAACACTTGTTCAAAAGAAATAAATAGATAAATAATTATGTCAGCCGACTACGTTTTCTTCTTTCTAAACTTAATTAATGTAAAAAGTTTTATTACATAGCTCTGAAAAATAAAAATAACAGTATTCGTTTGTTTTTAATATTAGACATTAATTATTAAGATAAGCATGATAGAGAATCGAAAATGTATAGCCTCTAGACGTCTAAGAAAAAAACTTATTTGTAACTTGGACCAATTTGATTTCTACTAACTTTCCATTTTTCGCTTATAAAGAGAATTGAAGTTTTATTAAAATGCTTCGTTTTATTACGTAAGAAATAATTGAGCATCTAAACTTGAATTAGATTTTTAATTTCAGCCAAAGCAGGCCAATAAAGTTAAAAAATGCATTTTGAAGAACAGCTTTAAATTGTATGTACAAAGTAACAACATAGTTAATTAATTTTGAACAAAATAATAAAGTTTGATGAGCTAACTTAAGTTTTCTGCATTGTATTATTTTTGATGATCAACAACATTGGTAGATCTTATGTGTGATTTAGACAATTAGAAATAAAAAAAATTGTTGATTGAATACATCTTACATTGTCAAAGTACTTATGTAACATAATATATTAAAAAGCCATTAAAAATGCAATCGGAGGTTTAAAATATCTACTTTAAATAAGTGGAATCGTTCATATCAAGGCTATGGAGTGTGAATTACTGTGTTTTTATAGCAAACAAACATCAGATTTTTATTTAATAAGTTAGCATAGTTTTGTAATTGAGCAAAATTTTTTTTATATAATCTGTATAGTTTTGTAATTAACAAAAATTATTGGTTTTTCCAAAAATATGTTATAAATAAAGCAAGAAACATTAAACAATTCGAGTAATTTTTTTTGAAAATAACGTGGCGTTCAGTTAGTAGGAAACAACAGCAATTTATCAGTTAACATTCCATATTTAGTAATACATTAATTACTTTGCATATTGAGATATTGTGTCAAAACATGAAATAGAAGCTTTTCAACTACTACTGTTTTTTATTAATTTTTTCCTCTGCTACAAGCAAAATATATAAATTACCATCACATCCGCTGTAATATGTGATTTGTGAATTGGATCTCAGTTGAATTGTGTTTGGCGAAATCATGGATCAGGGATTCAAGTCGCAAAAAAAGCCACATCCAAAAGAAAAAGCTAACATTTTAAAGACTCTATCATTTTCGTAAGTTTTCTGCATGAGAAAGTCATGTTACACCAATCACTTTTTTTTCTAGATACACAATCCCATTATTTAAGAGAGGTTTCAAAAAAGATTTGGACGAAGACGATCTTTACGAAGTGATAAAAACCTGTCGATCCAAAGATTTGGGTGACAAACTAGAGCTGCAATATGAAATTGACAAAAAGCATCACAAAAATCCATCTTTAGTTCGAGCTTTATGGGGTGTTTTTGGAAAAACCTATATCTGGCTAGGGATTGCCCAATTGGTAATGCGAACAGTTATGGTGTAAGTTACAATTATTCAACATACACGCGAACATAATTCAAGGTAGAATATGTGACATGCTATTATTTTCAAATAACTGACATTAATTAGACTTTAAAACGTGTTCAATTTATAGGCTTTTAGTTCCGCAAGCTTTAGGAAAGCTGGTCTCGTATTTCAGTCCTGGCCAAACGGAACTCAGCAGGGAAGATGCTTACTATTACGCTGCCATTGTCATTGGATTTAATATCATTCATTTAATCTATCAGCATAATTATTTGATGTTTCTTCATGAATTTGGAATCCGAGTGCGCACCGCCATCTGCTCTTTTATCTACAGGAAATCACTTCGCATGTCAGATGCTGCGTTGGCCGAAATCACAATGGGTAAAATTGTTACACTGATAACAAAAGATATTTTTGCTGTAGAACTCATGGTAATTTTTATAAATGAAATTTGGATTGGACTTTTCCTCACAGGGCTAATATGTTACTTAATTTATCAGAAAATTGGTGTAGCAGCCTTTGTTGGCGTTGGATTTTTCTTGATTATTTTGCCCATTCAAGGTGAGTTCAAAGTAGATAAATATATCCGTAAGAAAACTACTATAGGTACTCACAGGTTATAATCTTAAAATGTTTTGACAAGTTGGGGACTTTGATGTTTTCAGTTTGGAGATATGTTCAGTTTGCACTAGTGCTCTTATAGATATGTTTTTAAAAGTTGGCACAGCATAACTGTCATAATTACGTCAAATGTCAATGTAAAATTATAATTAATTTTTAATTTTTTACTTACGGATTATTACTCTCATATATTTAAAAGAAATTACGTATATATATTAAACCTAAAGTATTTTGAAAAACGGTTTAATTTATTTGCTAAAAAACTACGATACATTCAAAATTGTTTGGCTAATTCGAATTTCGGATTTATTAAGTAATACATTTTTAGTCGTTGTCTCGGCTAGTTCTCGAGCTCGAGTAGGGAACATAAATTCTGCTTTTTCCTATTATATTAATTTTTTATTAAAAATTAAACAAATTATGTCCAACAAAAGTTTTTGATTACATTTGAAAATTCGTTGCCGTTACCAACAGCTAGAAACAAAATTTCCCAAAGCTTAAGAATTTATCAAAATTAAAAAAAAAACAAATTAAATAAAGTTGTCTAAGACCAATATATTAATGCACGTGTACCATAGAAAACTCGTTGAGGCTCGTTTTCTTGCCCGGCACTTGTGCGTCAAGTCAGCCTTTATAAAACTAGTTTTGTAATATACAATTAGAATTTATTTTTTTTAGATTTTGCTATGTTTCACAAAACATAATATAATTTTGCCAACAATAAAAAAATCTTGCAACCTATAATTTTTTTTTAATATGGCTGTTTAAAAACAGCTTTAGATAAATAAAACTTAAAGTCTTTCTACATAACTGTATGTAACTTCCCATATGAGTTATATAAGAAGACTTTAAGTTTTGTTTTTTTGAACTGTTCTTTAGTTCTAGATAATCTATATTTTTGAGAATACAAAGAATCATAGTTTTTGTTAATTTTTACATATTTTCTAAAACCCAAACAAGTTTTACAACTCATATATTTAAAGATATAAGTGTGAAACGTTCAAGTCGGGTTTAGTTTTTTTAAAAATTTCTAACAGTATATTGATAATAGGTTACAAACTAAGAAGGTTTTGTATGGTAAAAAATGTAAATTTGCTTTCCTTTTTGTGTAAACGCGCTGTATGTAGTTTGTTTTGTTGATTGTCTACATCAAAATTTAAAAAAAAGTTAATATTTTTGCTATGTGCCATTAGATCATTTCATATTTTCGGCTGTTTGATGTTAATGCAGTTATAGTTAGTAAATTTAATTATCTCATAGTTTTTTCATAATTTGTAACATTTATTTTTATTTGAAAGCTGCGGTAATCAAGAATTTTCTTAGCTATAAGAACACTCCTATAGCTATATAGCTATAGAAGAAATTGAATATTGTTGAAAAGTTTTTTGTTTATTCAATTTATTTACATAACCGTTATTTTGACGTCTCAAATAGACCCAACAATTTTTATAGGCAGAAATGCCTACGCTTTCATTTAGAGTGCTTTTCAGCATGGGATACACTGACCAGAGCGTTGAGGATTTAAGCGTTTTTACCTGCAGGAGTATTTAAAACTAATGTTTGTAATAAATTTCATAAATGAAACTAACCTATTCAAAAAAGTACGCAAGTAACATATTTTTATTTGCTCTTTCCAAATTTTTTTTATTTCTCAATTGGCAAAACTGTTTGTAAATTTTCTCTTACTCTAAACTTTCTTGGTAGTAAACCTGACTCCGCTTCTGAAACAAGTTGCAGAATTTCTTTATTAGTTTCGCTTGATTGAGTAATTTTACATCAAAGCTTTTTTGCAATTTATTTGTTTACTTGTTGTTATGACGTTTTGCCAGTAAGTAAACAAATACTTGACGCCGATAAATTTGATAGTAAGAAATTATGAACAAAAAACTATAATTTTCATCACGTACACGTGTTCAACGCGTGAGAAAAGTGCGTTTTCTAACTCGGTGAAAACTTGATTGATTCGCCACGCTCGTAAATCAATCTGTTTTCACTTGCTAAAAAACCATCACTTTTCTTTACTTGTCAAACAATCTACTATTTATTTTTTCAAATTATTATTTTTTGTCAAAATATGCAATTTTTTACTGTGGTGTCAATTCAAAGTTTTGTCTTAATTTACACTTGAATTTTTTTGACATTTTTTTTTACTTTACTATTGCAAAACATACTTTTTTTTTCATGTTTTTTCTAATTTTGCCAATTATTTAAATACCTATTTGTTTTTTTCTGTATTAACAGCTTCCTTATCGCTTTAAAAGTTTTTTAAAATATTTCGTTATTATTTTTTTAAATAGTTCTTTTGTACATTTAACAATTTGTCTTCTTCTATATGTAATTTTGTTTTAAAATCTATGTACGCAGATTATTCTTGCTGATTTTATATTATTTATTTGTTTTAAATCATTCTTTTCTAACTAAATTTTATTTAGTTGAATAATAGTTATTTACATAAAAGTCAGGAAAATTTGACATTACTGTTTTAAAGCTTCGAGTCAAGTAAGAGATTTTACTGACGTGTTTTGTATTAAATTTTCCAGAAATCGTAAAAAAGACAAAATTTACAAATTTTAGAATTTTTCTTACAAATTCCACAAAAATCTAGTTTGTCAATTTTGTTGGCAACTATAGTTACTAGAGTATCTTTTTTATTTTGCGTCTTGTAAAGTTTTTACAGTACTAGTCCGGAAAACTTAATTTTCCTGCGCGTAAATAAGCACGAAAATGTTGTTTCCAAGACGATTTTCGGAAAATAATTTTTTCGGTTAAAACTAAAAAAAACTCGTTACTGTTTTTAAATTTAAAAGATCAACTAATTGAAAATTTAAATTTAGAGTTTACCTACAATTAATTTAATTTTAGATTAACATATTTTTAATTAATAGTTAATTAATTATTGCGATTCCATTGTGAGAAATAAGATAAAATATCTTTTCTGGAAATCGTCTTGGAAACAACATTTTCCTGCTTATTTTCCAGCTTATATTGCTTAAATTGAGTTTTCCGAACTAGTACTGTAAAAACTTTACAAGACGCAAAATAAAAAAGATACCCTAGTAACTATAGTTGCCAACGAAATTGACAAGCTTGACTTTTGTGGAATTTGTCAAAAAAAATTCTAAAATTTGTAAATTTCGTCTTTTTTTACGATTTCCGGAAAAATTTAATACAAAACACGTCAGTAAAATCTCTTACTTGACTAGGAGCTTTAAAATACTCGGCACAAAGTGCCTCGTATTTCAATTTAGCGCCTCTTCAGTAATGTGACATTTTCCTGACTTTTATGTAAATAACTATTACAAGTTATTTTTAATTAGACTAAATATATAGTTATCTGTTCTATATTTTACAATAAAACTATGTAATTTCACTTGGAATACTATTTTAGCTTTTATTGGAAAAATGTCTTCACGGCTAAGGCTAAGAGCAAGCAAGAGAACTGACGAAAGAATACAATTAACTCAAGAAATCCTCACAACTATCAAAACGATCAAAATGTACGCATGGGAAACCTTTTTCCGGCAAAAAATCTACGAATCCAGGAGAAAAGAAGTCAACGCTATGTTTGTTCTTTTCTACCTTAAAATAGTAATTGTAATCATCGGAAGTCTATCAGCAAAAATAGCTTTTTATCTGTTAATTATGACCTATGTCTGGTTAGGAAACTACATGACTGCCGAGATTGTGTACTTTGTTATGAGTTGTTTTTCAAAATTGAGACATTTTTTGAGTATTATGATACCTCTTGGAATATCTTTTGGAGCAGAATTTCATGCTACGTTAGTACGCATTCGCTCGATCTTAGAAGCCGAAGAGATCCCAACATCCCGAGCACAAGTAGAGCTTGACACGAAAGAACCAAGCATAAGTCTTCGAAATGTAACCATTAAGATAAAAAACCGAGAAATTCTAAGAAATGTTCAGCTAGACATACGTCGAGGTTTGAATGTAATCGTAGGCCACATTGGCAGTGGTAAAACCACATTTCTCAAAACGATATTAGAGAATTATAAAATAGAAGGTAATTTGCAAATTAATGGCAAGATATCATATGCCTCTCAAGAACCTTGGCTGTTTCCGGCTACAATAAAGCATAATATTCTTTTTGGAGAACCGTTCGACAGTGAACGGTATAAAAAAATTTTGGAACTGTGTGCTCTCCAGCAAGATTTAAAGGTTTTCCCACTGGGTGATCAATCAATTGTTGGAGATAATGGTACAAACTTAAGCAAAGGACAACAAGCAAGAGTTAACCTAGCTAGAACTATTTACAAAAAAGCGGATATTTACCTTCTAGATGATTGCCTGGCGGCTTTAGATGGTCATGTCGCAGATCATATATTTCAAAATTGCATTTTGAATTATCTGCAAGATAAGCTTTGTGTGTTGGTATCAAATAACTCTCAACATGCTCAAGTGGCAGATCATGTTATTAATTTAAATAAAGGAGTAGCAAAATTTGATGACGCCAAGCAAATCTCAAAATCTAAAACTTCAAACTCTACAGAAATCATTCCTTTGTTAATCGAGCAAAATGAAAATATTGACAGTTGCCAAAAATTGTATGTTGAAGAGAAAAAGAAAGGAAAAGTTGATGTAAACATTTACAAAAAGTATATACATTTTGGCGGAGGTTATTTTGTATTCTCATTGATTGCAGTAATATATGTTGGAGTACAATCAATTGTAAGCTACACTGATAAATTGGTAAGCAAATGGTAAAAGTTCTAAAATTTTTAAGAGGATTGGTGTCATAAGTTGATTTTAGGGTCACTTTAGAGCAAAATTTATCTACATACAAAATAAACAATCTTGTAGAGTCTACCGAGTATGCAGAAACGGAAGAAAATCGTACTAAAATACTTAATTTATATACAATTATGATAATTTCGGCTACATTGCTGTCTCTCTTGAAATCCCTAGGATTTTTTTCTTTTAATAGAAAAGCTTCTATAAATTTACATAAGGCAATGGCTTCGAAGATAATAACAGCCAAAATGACATTTTTTGATTCTTGCTTTATAGGTAATGTGCTTAATAGGTTTTCTAAAGATTTGGGTACTGTAGATGAACATCTGCCATTTACAATGAACGAGTGCCTAGATGTGAGTAAAAATTGTCTTAAATTTTTTGCTTAATTTAGGTTTTGTAGCTTATTTTAATAATGGTCGGCGTTCTTTTTCTGGTTGCAACTGTGAATGCATGGTTTTTAGTACCGGCCGGAATTTTCATGGCTATAGCATACGTCACCCGGTTTGCTTATTTGAGAACGGCAAGAAGTTTGCAGAGACTTGATGCTTCAAGTAAGTATTTTTTTATATTTTTCAAAAATGTTGCGGTTCTAAATTTTCAAAAATTAAAGGCATTTTATAAAACTAAAAATGTTAAATAAAAATAGTTAACAGTTAAAAATAAAAGTAATACATTGTCAATATAAGAGATGACTGAAAATAAATCATAAGATACAACACAACATAAAGACAAAATTGAAAAAATCAATTGAAAGCTTAAATTGCCAACCGTCCTCAAAAAAAAAAAAATCAAAATTGTGTAACCTTTTAATGTAAATTATTATATTGAGATAAACAATGCATATTTTTCTCAATCTTAATTCCCGTTCCTAAACCTTATCATCTTCTTACGCAGTAGGAAATTTTTTTGGTTTTGTCTTTTGGCATTTTCAACAATGTTTAATTTTTTTGCTTTTTTATTGTATTTTGTTATTTTTGATTTTTATTTTTTTTCTACTTAATCATACTTACTCATTTTTCTATCAAAAAAAGAAAGAGTTTTTCCGTTCGTATATTTTTCTTATGTGAATGACCACCTATAACTTTTATCAGAAAAATTCTGTTTTAACATAAAAATCTTCTTTTGGTACACAAAGTATTTTCCAAATTTGGTACCACATAGATTTGACAAAAAAAGTTTTTTCCAAGAGTAAGCAAATAAGACATGATTGTTCGGTTATAAAATTTTTAGTCAACTTTTTACCGATTTTAACAACTTTTTTTAACTGGATAAACTATTCTCTTTAAAATTATTACTGTAATAAGTTGACAATAAAATTTTGCTTTAAGAGCTAAGAAATTAAAAATTTTGATTATTTGCCCACAAAAATTTCAGCTATGAATCGATTCTGCTAAAAATTGACACAATAATTTGCAAATCAATCTAAAAGTGGAAACAAATACAATAATGGAAACAAATGAGCAATGCTTAAAATTTAGATGCTTAGAAATAATGAAAAAATAAGTATTTGATAGATGTGACTGTAGAAGCTCTAAACCTTAAACTAGCACCTTTATAAAGAAAAACAAAAAATAATAAGAGAAAAAAAGCAACAATAAAATCAAAAATTAAAAGTAAATAATAGTGAAAACTTGTTTAACTTAGTACTATCACAGAAAGAACAAATAAAATAAAGAATGAAAAAAATATTAGCAAAGTGTTATTACAAGCTACGCGATAGGTGTAAATGAATAAAAAGTGTAATAGGTGCAAATAAAACCAAAAAGTAAAAAACAAAAAATGAGTTTTCAAGCAGTATAATTCTTATTTCTACTACATATATATATTTTATTATTTTTTTATATTTTGTTTCTAGTTTTTGTTGATATTTTTTCTGGTAGGTGTCTTTTTCGGTATTTTTTTTTGTTATTTGTTTCATTTTTTTTTTATTTGTTCTTAACAGTATATATATATATATCTTATTTTAACAGAATCAAAATAGAGTAGATGATAAGATTTTCTGAGATTCGTATTAACCAAGTTTGCTAAAGATTTAAATTATCACAGGTGCAGCCACTTGTGTTCCAGATTAAAAAAATCTGTACAATTGGCAAATTTAAAATTTTTTCGGTGCTCTTGACATTACCTGTAAACTCTTTTAGCATGTGAATTGCATAATATAAAATTTTTTTTATAAATATTTAAAAACTTTTTTTGTTGTTGTTTACTGCTGTCACATTTTAGAATAGTATATTTTTTTATTCCACATTTTCTTAATTTTGTTTTTTTCATGTTGTTTGTCTTGGTAATTGCGTGATGTGTTTTTCCTGTTTTTCTTTGCTTTTCTTATTTTCCACTCTTTTACTTTTGGTTTAGTTTAAATTTTTTTTCACTTGCTGGCTAGCTTTTACTTCTACTTTTTTTAAGTGTTGTTTTTCGAGACATTTATACTCGTTATTTCTCATTTAAGTGTTTTGTTTTTTTGTTTTTTTTATTATTTTTGTAATCTAAGTTGTGTTTTTCAATCCTTCAATAAGAAAAACATTTAATCTTTTTTTTGTGTTTATTTATTTTTTTATTTGTTCTCACACAGCTTTGCATAATTTTTTTCATTTTGCATTTTTTTTTATTGCCCTTTTATAATTTTTGTTTTAGTCATAATTTATAAGAAATTTTTAAATGCATTTTGCTCCTTTTTTTTCTTTTTGTTATTTTTATCATTTTATTTTCTCTTTTATTTTTAAAAGAATTTGCCACGTATTTGGCTTTTACTTTGACTCATCTTTATTCTCTTAGAAATCGTTCTAAGTTTTCTAATTTTATTTTATTTTTTATTATATTCTACTACTAATAGGTTTATTTTTTGCCTATACAGGCTTAAAATATCTAGATTATTACACAAAATACAATTATACAAGTTTTTTCTGTCTTATCCTCCTTCTTCTTTCTTTGTGTTCTCTTCCCTCTGTCTCTGTTTCTTTGTTCCCACATACCTTTTTCATCCACTTTATCTCCTTTTTATTTTTTTTTAATATTTTTATGTTTCTGTTCTATCTCTTTCTCTCATCTCACTGCATTCATTTCACATGTGCTCTATTGTCTCTCTTTCCTCATTTCCGCACCTGAATCTAACTATTATCATTCTTTCTTTCGCACTCTCTTTTCCCAGGTACACCGAGATTTCCTCTGTTATACATTTCTCATAATTCTTGTTGTACCTGGATTTTTTTATTCTTTTCTTTCTTTCTAGCTTATCTACATCTTTGTCTCTGTCACATGTCTCCCCGCTCATCTATTTGCCTTCTGTTCTGAATCTTTTCACTTCTTTACTCGTATAGCTATTTCATCTGTAATATTTCTCTCTCTCATTTATTTTGTATTAATTTTTTTTTGTCAACATTTATTCAATATTTTACATTCTTTCCTTCCCTTCATTCTATCTTCAAACTTAGTCGCTTTTTTTTATTTTATTCGTTCAACTGTTTTGCAAACTGTGTCTTTTTTGTTTAAAAAATTTAGTCATTACTATTATACAAAGTCGTTAAAGCTTCTTAACTATTTTTGTTTCATTCTGCAAAATTATTTAATAGTAGTAATATTATTATAGCTCGCAGTCCTCTTATGGGTCATTTAAACGCTAGTTTGGAAGGTCTAACGACAATTCGAGCCTTTAAAGCGGAAGAACTGATAAAGAACGAATTTGATCGACATCAAGATCTGTACACATCAGTAAACTACAGCATCCAAAATTCAATGCGCGCTTTAGGCTTTGTACTTGATGGAATGTGTTCACTATTTATAACAATAGTAATTTTAACATTTCTTTTAGGACCATCAGGTAAATAACAATAATAATTAATTGTTCCAAGCCACGATAATTTTTGAGCATCTATTTTTAGACACTAGTGTGGGAAATGTTGGTTTAGCAATTTCTCAATCTTTCCACCTCACAGGTCTTTTGCAGTATGGCATTCGAAGGTGGGCAGATTTTGAAAGTCAAATGACTTCAGTTGAAAGAGCTGTACAATACACAGAAGTAGAACAAGAAGCTAAAGATGGCAGCACTTTGGACAAATGGCCCGAAAAAGGAAAAATTGTTTTCGATAATGTATCTATGAAATACAAAAACAATCGTCAGGTCCTCAAGAACTTGACATTTGCCGTGCAACCAACACAAAAAATTGGAATTGTAGGAAGAACTGGCGCTGGAAAATCCTCTATCATAGCGTCTCTGTTTCGCCTCTATGATTCAGAAGGCACAATTAAAATAGATGAAGCACCCATTAAAGACCTTTCCTTAAAATTCCTTCGATCTCAAATTGCAATTATTCCTCAAGATCCAATTTTGATAAGTGGTTCAATTCGTGAAAACATTGATCCTTTAAAGAAATTCCAAGACGAAGAAGTTTGGAATGTAATCAAAATTACAAACCTAGCTACGATTATTGACAATTTATCAACAAAAATTGAAAGTACAAATTTCAGTGCTGGTCAAAAACAGCTCCTTTGTTTAGCTAGAGCTTTAATACGTAAAAACAAAATTGTAATTCTGGATGAAGCAACAGCAAATTTAGATAACGAGACCGATGCCTTAATGCGACAAGTGATTAGTGATAATTTTGCTGCTTGTACTGTTATTACAATTGCACATCGGTTGTTATCTGTATTATCAGCAGATATTGTGATGGTTGTAGATGACGGGCAAATTGTGGAACAAGATGCTCCTGATAAGTTGTTGGAAAATAAAGACAGCTTATTCTTTGATATGATGAAGTCAACATAAATAAATTTTGTTATTTAGTTAACTGTTTTTTTTTTTATTAATGTCTGATCCTGACATAGTTAATTTCTTCATCTGTTTGGTATTTTTTAATCTTACCTTTATTTGTTTGGATAAGTCTTATTTTCTTGTTTTTGTTTATGCATCGATGTTTTGGCGACAATAATATTGTTATCTCTGTATTTATACTTATTGTTCTGATTGTTAATTTGATTAGTTTACTTCAACCTATTATTTTATGTGTTTTTCTATCAAATATATGTTGATGTTTCGATTTCTGATTGGTGATATTGAAACTCGTATTTCTAATAAACCAAAAAAGTTTCGGACATTAGTTCAAACAAAAGAGGTACTTAATGTAAAAGTTATAAAAATTCTAGCGCTTTCAAATATGTATTTGTGCATAACATTTCTTAAAAAATGCAAAAACTCATTCACTATGGTTTTTTGGATTATATTCATTATTTTCTCTTCGGTTTTCGTCACATTTTCAGTCTCTACATCTAAAACTCCTTTTATCACAAGATTTTTCCTCCGTACTTTTCTTTCTAGGAAATCAATTCTGTTTTTTTATTCTGATAACTGCTCTCACAGTTTTTCGCGTTATCTGGTTTTGCGGCTCTGACTTCTAGAACCAGGTTTTCTAGTTTTTAGTCCATTTCAGTCAAATTGTATTGTTAGCTATTTTTTCTAATTCTATCGTTTTTTATTTCTAAATCCGGTAATGTGCTGAAATTTTGTTCGAGGATGACATTGCGGTGTTTTTGTGTGTTGACTCAGTGATACATCATTTTTCTTTCAATTTTTACTTACTTTTTATTGCTTTAATACTTTATATTGTGTGACGTAATCTGCACAAACTTTTTAATTGTTTTAGGCAGCTTCAAAAAAAGAAAAAAGTTCTCAATTCGACTGTATGTTTTATCTGATATTTCCTAACTTTTTTTTTAGATTATCGATCATAATAGTTTTTTTTATTTATTTGAAAGACAATGCTTCTCGTGTGGTTCCATTTACATTTGATCAAGATCAGAAGAGTAGTTTATAAGTAATTCTTAATAATTCGATTTTTAACATCCATTTTTGATACTTTAAAGAATCGATTGTAGTATATCTAATTCATTTGCATAATTAATTGAACTAATTAAGCAAAAAAGCAATTTGCTTGCTTCAATTAAATGAATCAATTCGTAAAACCTATATTGAAGTCGGGTTTTTCCAAATTTTTAATTAATAATAATAATAACAGTAATAAAAATTACAGAAAATTAATTATTAGGATTGCGCAAAATTTCTGGTTATAGAGGAGAACTTTCCAATAGTTTTAGGCTAAAATATTTCAATATTAGCATTTCTATTCAAAATTTTTGTGATCGCTAACAGGCTATTGTTAAAAAATACTTTTCCAAAATTTTTATAAATTCAGTAAATTAGAATTTGACAAATCTGACGGATTATAAACAAATAATTCAAACATTTAAAAAAGTGCATTTACAGTAAATGATTCACAGGGTTTATAGGAAAGTCTCAATGGGGCTTCCATTTTGGAGAATGTTGGAATTATCAGCCTAATCCCAAATGCCGACGAATTTAAAATAATTAACGAGTTTTCATATCATTTCATATCATCTAAATCTCAAAACTCAACTAGAAAATAAATTTATCGCAGCTTTAAATGACTTTAAATTAATCAGTCCCAATGATTAAAAAATATTAAAAAAATTAATGCATTAATTTTTATTTTAAGCACACATTATTTCCAAATTCCAAAATATTTAGGCCTAAATTTTTTTTTCATGGAATTACATGAAATTTTATATTCTAGTTGCATTGCTGAGATTAAAAAACTTTATTCTAAATCTGTATCTGAAAATACAAATCCAAAGTGGGAAATTAGATTAAATACAAAAATTAATTCAATTAGGAACGACTTATGCCAAATTACTCAATATTTAAGAGAAATACGCTTGAATTATTTATAAAGTTCATTAATAATATTTCAAATGATTATTTTATTCATCAACGTAAATATCAGGAGTACAACTTCTCTCTTCAGGCTGTAAAAGATGTTGCAACAAAAACTATGCTTGTATTGGAAACTTAAAGTCTTAAAGTTTATAAAAAGGCATTTTTAAGAAAACGTCAAAATAAACAATTTAAAAACAATAAAAAATTATTTTATCAAAATTTGATAAATACTCGTAATAAATATCAATATATATGATCTAAATAGAAATGACGTAATAAATAGAAATAGTTATGATCTACCAAATATAGTAGATTTACAAAATTTTTAGGGGTATGGTCTAACAATTTTAATTATATGATTTTGACAATTTGACAAAAAATATTTAATCTTCTTCAAATAATATTAGATCTATGAAGAGTTATAAAATATCATTAGAAATAATAAACAAAAATTTGTCAAATACAATTAATTGAAAGTCGCCAGAAAAAGACAAAATCTTAATATCTGGATTAAAAAAATTACTGTTTTGCAAAAATATTTTTTAAATTATTTTAACGAATTTAAAAACCCAAAATTTCTGGCTGAAGGTATAAACTATTTAAAGCCCAAGGAAAATGACACCTAAAATCTGCCAAATTATAGGTCTATAGGGTGTTAGTCAATATTATATAAACTGTTTACATCATGCATCAAAGATCTAGTTTATAACGATTGCATAAATAATAATAATATAAATATTGAACAAAAAAGTTGCATAAAAGGTTCTTTTGGTTGTAAACAACAATTAATTATTGATTAAATAGTGATAGAGCAAATAGCTTGATTAAATAAGCAAAACATCTACACTGCTTTGATTGATTATAAAAAAGCTTATGATTCCGTTCCTCATTGTTGGTTAATAGACTTTTTACAGTTGTACATGACCAATTTAAATTTATTAAAATATATAATGCAATTCTGGCAAACTTTAATTGATTTTTCAATTAGAAACGAATCAATAAAAACTGCATAATTACCAATTAAAGTTGGAATATTTCAAGAAGATTAATTTAGTCTATTTATGGTTTTGTTTAGCAATTAATCCATTGTCAAATCTTCTTAATAATTCAGGTTGTGGTTTTAAACGGATGACAAACCACCTTATTTTTTCAACTATTAGTCATCTTATGTATTTGGATAACATAAAAATATATGCAAGCAGTAAAAACCAATTATTCAATTTAATAAAAATTACTGAGCTGTTTTCAAATTGTATTGGTATGGATTTTGGTGTTAGCAAATGTGAAATTAGTAAACGTCAAGGCACAAGAAAGGGTTAAAATCCAATTTTATCTTATAAAACTAAAAACAATACAATTATTAACAGTTTAAATGAAGAAGAACTGTACAAATATCTAGATTGTAATCAAAATTGAAAAAATTCTCATAATAAAATTAAAAATAGTGTCAACAAAATGGTTTTCAAATAAATTTTACTACTTTCAAAAATGGAATTAAATAAGAAAAATCTGATACAAGCAACAAATTCCTATTAACTTATTTTTTTGGTATAATCAAATGAACCGCAACAGATAATAATAATAACATAAAAATTCGAACATCATTTACTAAATTCAATAAACATCATCCAAAATTAATAATTACTAGAGAAAACAAAAGCAGAGGAATTTGAAACATATCAGTATTATTAAATGACTAAATATCTAAATTGCAAAATTACTTTCATAATTATAAAACAAATAATAAATTGATAAATATTGGTAAATTTGATTGTCAACACAGATACAATTCTTACACTATTGAATCTAAAAAGTAAAATTATCAAAAATAAATTAGATAAACTAGATAATAATTTTTTTATTAAAAATTAAACAAATGACATTACACACTAGATTTCTTAAAGAAATTGAATTAAATGGGAATAGATAAAGACCTGTCATTTTTATGGATCAAGAAAATTTATCGTAAATTCATAATTAAGGAGCAATTAATTAATTGTTCCTTATGTGTAGTAGAATGTGTTTTAATTCGTGGGAAACAATTGAACCCATTTTATTTTCTTGTTCAGTGTTAGTTAATAGACATTATAAAAAAAAACATAATTTATTCAAATTTTGCTTTCAAGTTTGATTTGGTCAAAAATGTAAAACCGTATTATAATTATAATCTAGAAAATTCTTGGTTTTCTTAGAAAATAATAATTAGAAATTATATTGGGATCAAACTTTACTAACTGTTTCAAAAATTGAAGCCAATAGGCCGGATATTATTGTTATAGTATTTTGGAAAATTAAAATTGCATATTTTATAGATATTGCTGTTCTAAATTTTTGTAATATTATTGATGCTTTTAAGACAAAAATGGCTAGATGTTCGCTGCTTTTGGTGATCACTAGAAATATTTGGAATTTAAAAATAGTAAAAATTTTATCTTTAGTTATTTCAAATACAAGTATTTAATCTCAAAAATGGATTTAAAAATCCTCGCAAAAATACAGAAATCAGCATTATTATGTTAATGTCATATTGTCTGAATGTTTTTAGAAATTAAATCTCGCAATTCAAATAATGTGATCACAGACGCGTGAGAAAATTGTAATTTAGCTTGATTCTTTACTTAAAACAAACTTATATAGTATATTTAATTTGAAACCAAAAATGTGGTTTTTGCTTAGAATTTAATTTATAAATTGTTTAAATTGATGATTTAGAAAAATATATTTTTAATAGCACCTGCCAAAGCTAATTATGCTTTTTATATCTTGATAACTTTTTAGTTTTTCAAGATTTCTTTTACAAAACAGTTTGACTATTTAATAAAAAGTAAACTAATATTTTCAACAATAATAAGTTTCATACTCAATGATATTAATATCCAATTGACCAAATCAAACAGTTTAGTAGATAATAGTATTCATTCAGATCTAGATAATTTATCTGTTATTGCTTAATTATCCAGAGTTAATTTTGTCATATCTATTAATTTCAGATGATTGCAATATCTCTAAAGTTATGTTTTCTAATCATAATTATTATTAATGTATCTTTGTAACCAGGCATCACTTACTCTTTATTCTATAGTAACTAATAATAATCTTCTGCCTTATTACAAAACATTTTTTTAGCAAATTATAAATAAGTTGCTAAAAAAAAAACTTTTAAAATAAAGCTTCTTACCCTCGGTGACTTTGAGATCATTAATAGAGAGCAAAATAATTATATTTTTATTTTGACAGAATTGCTATTACAACATTAAAAATTATTTTTGTCAAAACATAACAAATTGCTAAGCTTCTGCTACCGGGCATTAGTGTATGTTTCTACGCAAAAGCCAATTTCTGATTTTAAAAATATCATCACAACTTGGTATACTTAAAAATATACAAATGTTTACTAGTTTAGTAGTTTTTGTTTACAAGTTTAGGCCTACATAAGGAAATCTTATCGTCACATACCATTTTTATTGATATAGTTTTTTACCTATCTTCCGTTTACAAAAGGATAACAAGATATTGTATTAAAAATTATTTACTAAAAGACTTGCAGCACAATTTAGTTGTATTTTTAACATAAACAATAGGCTTTATTAAAAAAAGCTGCGTACGATGACACTACATTTCTTCAGCTCATTTATTTGTTTAAGTATTTAGAAATTTTTGACGTATTTTATGGCTAAAGTTTAGAGAATGTGGTTATTTTTAAGTAAAAATATATTACTTTTATTTAAATTAGACTTAAGAAGTAAGAACTTGAATTGCTTGAATTATAATATTTCTTGTGTTTACAATGATTAGATATGATTATATTTTGCTTACACCTCACTTTACTGTGTCTTTTGGAATGTAAGTGAAGGAACACAGTGCTCCTCAAGAATGGATCACTTAGAAATCCAAAAAAGAAAGCCTCATCCCAAGGAAAATGCCAACATCCTATCAGTTGTTTCATTTGCGTAAGAAAATGTTTAAATATTTCTATTTAATTCATCATTGCCGTAATTTTTTAACAGATATCTTTGGAAATTATTTAAGAATGGCTTTAAAAAAGATCTGGAAGAAAATGATCTGTATGCTATTTTGCCCAATTACAAGTCAAAAGATTTAGGTGATCAGTTGGAAAACGAATGGGAGCGCCAATCAGTAAAAGGAAAAAATAGTTCAATTGTTAAAGCTCTTCTCAAGTGTTATGGTTGGGAGTATTTTGTTCTTGGTCTTATGCAGCTTTTCGTAAAAACACTATTGATGTAAGACAAAAAATGTAGTCTATGCTTTGAATAACAAGTTTTTTGCAGATTTTTACAGCCTGTAGCTTTAAGTAAGCTAATTGCTTATTTCACACCGGATCAGAAACTTCTTACAAAAAAAGACGCTTACTTTTACGCTGGTCTTCTAGTGGGAGTAAACCTCTTCCATTGTGTTTACATTCACAATTACGAATTGGCTATAACTGGTCTAGGAATTCGTGTTCGCACAGCATTTTGCTCTTTTATTTACAGAAAAGCTCTAAAGTTAAGCCCTTCACGATTGGGAGACATATCTATTGGAAAAATTGTTACACTAATGACAAAAGATGTGCAATCTTTTGAAGGTTTTATTAGTTTTGCAAATGATATATGGATCGGAATTGTGAAAACAATTATTATTTGTTTTATAATATACAGAAAAATTGGCGTTGCAACTTTTGCTGGACTTGGGTTTTTCATTCTTATATTGCCTGCACAAAGTAAAGACCAAAACTATCTGAAAATAGTTGTTAATTGACATTATTGCAGTTTACATGGGAAAATGGGCCGCTGCGTTTAGACTGAAAATGTGTAAAAAGACTGATGAACGTTTAAAAGTCACACAAGAGACTTTATCTGCTATTAAAATTATTAAAATGTATACATGGGAAAAGTTCTTCCACAACAAAGTCACAACAGCTAGAAAGTAACTTTAATTTTTTGTTTTTTTCTTAATCATCGTGTTGCTAACATTTTTGAAAGATAAATTAAATATGATACACATAAACATAGATGTAATTCATTCATTAATTTGATCATTCTAGTATAACTTGAAGATCGAAAATACGACAACAGTATTATTAATTATTGTTTTTTGTTATAGAAAAGAAATCAGAACAATGCATTTTCTGTTCTATCTGAAAATCATTGTTATACAAATTGGTTCCATCAACGGAAAAATTGCCTTTTATCTTCTTGTAATGACCTATACATGGCTTGGAAACCACATAACTGCTGAGATCGTCTATTTTATCGATAGCATTTTCCACATTATGACCCATACTATGAGCATTCTATTCCCACTTGGTATAGCACATATAGCAGAGCTATCAGCTGCCATTGAAAGAATTGAAAATGTTTTAAAAGCACTAGAAATTCGTGCCCCTGCACAAGACGACACAATCACGCTCAAGCCCAAGGTTCAGATGAAAAATTTAAGTGTTAACTTTAAAGATAAAGAAATTCTTCATTCTATCGATTTCAACGTTGAAAGTGGAATAACATTGATAACTGGTCATGTTGGAAGTGGAAAAAGTTTTTTGTTGAAAACAATTCTACAAGATTATGAACCTTGTATTGGTGGTGTTTCCACTAGAGGACGAATTTCATATGCTTCGCAAGAACCATGGCTCTTTCCTTCTTCGATTAAGCAAAATATTGTTTTTGGTGCCAAAGTTGATCCAAAACGATATGAAGAAGTTTTGAAAGTTTGTGCGTTAAAATATGATTTTGATCTTCTTTCAGCTGGTGATAACACTATTGTTGAAGATCGAGGCATTAATTTAAGCAAAGGTCAACAAGCTAGAATTAATTTGGCTCGCGCCATCTACAAAGAAAGTGATATATACTTATTAGATGATTGTCTTTCGGCGTTAGATGGTCACGTAAGCGATTTTATCTTTAAAGAATGCATTTCTAAATATTTAAAAAACAAATTGGTAATATTTGTTACTCATAATGTGAGATATATAAAAAATGTTGATAATGTAATTATAATGCAACATGGCACAATCAAATCATTTGCAAAATCATCAGAAATATCAGAAGAGAAGCTTAAAGAAGAAATAGAAGAAATTGAAGAAGAACATGGAATCAAAGAATCTGATGAAGAGGACGTAGATACTACAGACGAAAAATCTAAATTAGTCACTGAAACAACTAAAGAACGAAAAGTGTATCAAGAAACTAAAAAACAAGGCGGTGTTGATTTTTCGGTCTACAAAAAGTATATAATATTTGGAGGCGGTTTTATTGCTTTTCTTGGAGTAGCCCTAATTTTCAGTTCTGTGCAAGTTTTACACAGCTACGCTGATCAACTAGTAGCGCAGTGGGTAAACTTGGAGCAAGATATTGCTAACTTTGCCATTAAAAATATTACAAATGAAAGTGCAAGAGAAGAAAAAACTGAATCAAGAAACTTTGTTTTAAATTTATACACAGCGATGACGTTTTCTTCGGCAGTTTTTGACGTTTTACGTATAATAGCTCTCTTTATGTTCGCCAAAAGTGTCTCTATTAGGCTTCATAAATATATGGTAGATCACATTATCAACGCCACAATGCAGTTTTTTGACTCAAATTTTATTGGAAATATCTTAAACCGTTTTTCAAAAGATTTGACCGTAGTAGATGAAGAAATTCCATTTGTGATTTTCCATTTGTGTAGAGTATGTAGTAATTTGCAAATATTATAAAAAGTTATATGGATAATTTCAGGCGTGCGCCGGAATGATTGGAATTATGGTTCTAATAGCTACGGTTAATCCATATTTCTTAATACCAACAGCAATTTTCCTGGTAGTCATAGTATTAATTCGTAGGTTCTATCTTCCTACAGGACGCAGTTTGAAAAGATTAGATGCTTCAAGTAAGTAATTTAGACTATACAATCAGTGCTAACTTATCATCGTAATTTCTAGTTGACTTGTATAAAACATTTATTAAATTCAGTTGTAGAATCAATTTAGGAAAAAAGCTTAGAGTTGTCTTACCTTTTGCGATCGTTAAACTTTTACAGTTCTATTAAAGTTGATTAAGTTTAAGAGGATAAGTGAGTGCTGAGTTCTATCGTTGTAATTAGGTGTATTTTAACATTTATGAATAAATTTTAGCACGAAGTCCTGTCATCGGTCATTTGAACGCAACTTTAGAAGGTTTAACAACGATTAGAGCCTTTAAAGCCGAAAAAATTTTAAAAGATGAATACGATAGACATCAAGATTTATACACATCGGCTTCTTATACATTCCAGGGAAGTATGCGCGCCTTTGCATATTTGCTAGACACATTATGTAATGTTTTTATCGGCGTCATTGTGGCACGATTTGTCTTTGCTCAAGACGGCTTTTTGGCGGGCTCTGTGGGGCTTGCTATTTCTCAAGCTTTTAGAATGACAGGGACCTTAATGTGGGCTGTAAGAAAATGGACGGAAGTAGAAAATTCTATGACCTCCGTAGAAAGAGCTCTAGAGTATACAGAAGTGACACAAGAGAGTACACAAGGACAAGTACTAGATAACTGGCCGAATAAAGGAGAAGTTGTATATCAAGATGTTTTCCTCTCTTACAACAGCTCGGACGAATACGTATTGAAGAAAGTCAACTTTAAAGCAAATCCACGTGAAAAAATTGGAATAGTTGGAAGAACAGGAGCAGGAAAATCTTCAATCATTGCTACCTTATTCCGTCTCTATGAAGTTGAAGGCAAAATTATAATTGATGGTGTGGACATAAAAACCTTACCTCTAGACGTTTTAAGAAAACACATTTCTATCATTCCTCAAGATCCTGTTTTATTCACAGGATCAATTCGGGAAAACATAGATCCCGCTTCTCAATATACAGATGATGAGATCTGGAAAGCAATTGAAACCGCCAATTTAAAAAAAATAATACCATCTTTAGATTTTGCCATTACAGAAAACGGTTCCAATTTCAGTGTCGGTCAAAGACAGCTGATCTGTATGGCAAGAGCTGTTGCTCGAAATAACCGAGTTATTGTTTTGGATGAAGCCACAGCCAATATGGATCCAGAAACCGACGGCCTTATTCACGAAACAATTCACAAAAACTTTGCCCAGTGCACAGTTTTTACCATAGCGCATAAACTTCATTCGATTATGCAATCAGACAAAGTAATTGTTATGGAAAAAGGAGAAATTATTGAAAATGATGAGCCTGGTAATCTGTTACAGAATAAAGAAGGAGCGTTTTATAAAATGGTAGAAAAAGCGGGATTATTATAAAAATCTCCAAAAATTCTAGATAAACTCTAAGTAAACAGAATAAACAAACTGTGTAAGACTGCAAATTATATAGCAAATTTCTAATAAAATTATTTGTTTTTTTTAACTTGTAGCTTAATATGCATAAACAACTACATAAGAATATTTTCACTCTAAAAATTTTTGATGTTTGTAAGAAATCTAGTCATTTACGTTTTACATGGTTTGAACGCCAAAGATTCAAAATCGTATGACTAAAATCCCAACCTGTTAACCTTTTTCTAAGTAGATGACTTTTGTCTGGCTGTGGGTGTTTGTAAATGTAAGAAAATAATCATACAAGTCACAGTACAATATCCCTGGTGTAATCTGTAATATGTATAGTCAGAATGACATGCTGGTTGTCAAATTTTACTACAATTAAATAATCAGCAAAGGTTTCTTGGTTTCTAAATAACAACTTGCTATACTATATGCTTCGACTATTAACAAGACAAATCGGGCATCTTCGAAAATTTTTAAATCACAATTAAAACACTTCTTTTTTATTGGTAATAAGCAATGTCTTGTTTACACCACACAATTTTATGGAGCAGCGGTGTCAGCAAGATTTATCAATTTATTCTAACTTTACTTTCGCCTGTCAAACCGGATTTTTTCTCAACGGCGTGCAAATTTTGTTTTGCTTAGAGAGCAAGGTTTGGTTATCATTGCAATTGACATTACATTTTCTTCTACTATTGCGACTCTTCAGCAGATTCAATGCTTGTATAAACAATTTATTGACACTGACACTATTGACAGTTTAAAGTGTCAAAGCTATTTACTGGCATAGTCCAAAATTTGCAGCAGATTCCTAAATATTTCTTAAAAATACACCGACAACCTGCGAGATTTAACAAAGTTGCTCTATTGTATGTAGGGTTTTCTACAATGCGCCGCATTTGTCTCAGCAGAAAAAATATAGTAAAGCTTTGTTTTGGCTAAACTTATTAAGTCTGTAAACTCTTTCAGCTGAATATGCACAGATCTTTGTGTCACTCTGTTTAGTTGCCCTTCAGTGTCAAGTCAATAAACCAGTGTCAAGTCTTTTACGGTCCAGACACCTGGAAGTATTCCAATTACATTATGCCTACTATTTCGCGCAAGTTTATAAATATGTTGCCAAAAACCAAAACTGATTGTGAAATTAAAAACATCTATCAGTTAGCAAAAGTAATTATCGGTTTGTAAACGTTATAAAAATTTGCTGCATTGTTTTGAAAACGATTTGAAAATTATATCTCCGGAGAACGCGTCTGTGGCAAAAAGCCGCATGTTTAAATTTTACACTTAAAACTAAAACATGTTGAGGTCTGTGATATTGTGCGTCTATAGATTCGTTGAATATGTCATTGGCTCTGCTTATCATGTGAGCAGTCATGTAGGTTTTATTTATTTCAAATTATTTTAGAATATTGTATAGTGTGCTTCTGTAAGGGTATTATTATGTAAAATACATAAAAAATAACATCTTATAAAATAACTGGCAACATTTTTTAAAACTTTACGTCACGTAAAGGATTAACTTCTGATGAGTTAGAAAAAGCTTCAGAAAAAGTAGTCAAAGAATTAACTGAAAAATGAAGTGCGAAAACAAGTTAATTTTGAGTTTGATAGTGATAGCCAAATAGACACTGAAAAAACAATATCAAAAATTTATATAGCAGCAATTCTGAGCAGTCCGCAGAAGAAGTCGATAAAATTTCAGATTATTACGAAGAAAGTCAACTTCCAGAAGGTTACCGTTTTTATGTAGAACGTGATAATAAAACACTTTGGAGAAGTAAACCTATTTCACTTAGAAAAACAGAAAGAAAAAATACTGTAAAAATATTGTCAGGTCTAAAAAGAAGTGCTAGAAATATACATAGACAAATTGACGCATTTAGAGTGTTTCTACTTACTGACCAAATGATTCAAAATGTAATCAGACATCTGTGGGATTCAAATGGTACAGGAATGATTCTTTTGAGAGCTCTTTTCAGTTACAAGCGTTTTAAATTTTTACTACGTGCTTTACGATTTGATAATCTGGATACTCGAGAAGAAAGAAAACAGAATGACAAATTAGCGCCAATTCAAGATTTCCATAATAATTTTGTCAATAACTGTAAGGCACATTACAATGTAAGCGATTTTGTAACAATCGTGTGTTTAGAGAACGCGGTCAGTTTGTGCATTACATACCAAACAAACCTGCTGTAGTATATTCACGTTAAAGACAAAGCTGAAATAAACAAACAACACCGCGTGATCACCTCGTGGTTGGGATCCCATGGTAAGGTGGTATATATAAGATTGGATATAAAGGCGTAGGTTGATTGATGAGACAGGGCCTGATTAAGTAAGTTTCAGTGATAGTTCGGTTTTGCTGTCAGATAACGTTATCACATGAAGCATAACATAAAGAGCATGCACTCCTTGAAGACAACCCTGTAAGAACAGACACGCCTATTTGGTTGAGAAATCACGTAAACTGCGCGAAATAGTGTTTATTTCCACTTCATATTTAACGTGAAAATAGTATAAGTACAGTATCAATATTTATGCCCTTTGTAGCGCCAAGATTTTCTACACATTTAATTTTGAAATTTATTGTGGAAAAGAAGTGCCCGTTTCGTATCTGGAATCAAATAAAGCCGAAGTCGTCCCAATAGAGAAATCAAATAGAAATGTTACCACAGATAACTATTATACAAGTTATCCACTTAATATTTATTGACAAAAGGACTAACCTTGCTTGGAACGATGAAACAAAATAAAAAAAGAATATCTTTAGAGTTACAACCAAATAAAAATAGAGAAGTGCATTCTACTATGTTTGGCTTTCAAGATGATGTTTGTCTTGTGACAACTGTTCCAAAAAAAATAACGCAGTAATTTTTTTATCAACGATGCACAGCTCAGCTGATGTAGATGATAATACCAAAAAGCCACTTACAAATTTAGATTATAATGCCACAAAAAGAGGTGTTGATACAGACGACCAAATGTGTACTTCCTACAGTACGTCTAGAATTATCAAAAGATGGCCACTTTCACTTTTCTTCAGACATCTGTAGTATATGTGGCATAAACTCAAGAGTCATATTTAGATGTAACAACATTGATAACAAAGGCAGAAGACGGATATTTTAAAAAAATCTTGCAATGCAATTAATGAGTGATCATTTGCAATACAGAGCTCAAATAAAATCACTTGCTCAAGACATTTTTACATATTTAGCTGAATACAGAGAAAACAAATTACAAACTAAAGAAACAACAAAGCCAGGCATCTATCAAATCTGTGGAAGCCACAAAAATTAACCAAACTTAAGTCAGTTTGTCAACAATGTGAAAAAATGCGTGTAAGAAACAAAGCACAGTAAGATTATTGTAAAGTGTTTAGAATGTGAGAATGGAGAACCAATGGAAGTTAAATAATGTGCATTTTTTAGTATTTTTTCATGGTTTTATTTTCTTCCGCTTACCTGTATATGCTTAAAATAATTTTTCAACTTAATAAAACAATCAACCACAGCATACTTGTCTTACTTTACTATATAAAATATATTTTTTCTGTCATACTTATAAATTAAAATCGCTAAGAACTATATGCGGTGTAATAGCCGCAACGCGCTATTTTAATTATTATAAGAAACGCGCTTTCCAGAGGGTTTTAAAAGACTAATAGCGCAATTAATTTCTTTAAGTTGTTATAGTTTAGCTAAACTTTTAGTGCGATTCCATCATCTTAGTCTCTTTAAACACTTTTTGCAATTTTGATACTCTAATAGACTCATTAGAGAACGCTACGTCATAGGTTTTGGTGCGGTTATAAACGAATAGAGTACTGAACTTTTTTTTCTACAAAATTTTTAGGTTGGCAAAACTAACTTAGCTTTTTATGAGCTTACTAACTTGAATGCGTGCTTTAAGGGGGTTTTAAACCCGTGATGAAAACAGTTTTTTAGTGGTTTAGTAGAAATCATCCCATTGCGTCAATTGTCATCAAAATGTAACTAAATTTTATCAATATCTTCATCAAAGACGTCTTCATAAACTTAGCTCGTTTTTTTTTTGTGTTAAAAACTTTAAAATGCCTTTAAAAGCAGTTTATTTATGACCTAAATTAAAAAAAGATTATTTTATTGATTTGGGATATGATGAATACAAAATAAATGAGCTACGGCAGTGTATTCAAGTGTTTTCAACAATTGGCATATTCAATTATTAAAAAATATTCAAAAAAAAAGAAATGGCATTTTACACAAGTATTTTACACAACCTCTGCCAAACCGAATTTTCTGAATTTTTATTTTAAATCCTAAAATTGGGTACTTTTGATCAATGAAAAATATATAAAAACAAAGAATAAAATATACAATAGTTAATAATATTATTTAATAAAAATTTAAAATTTTTTTAATGTTTATATTTATTTTAACTCGCGCGCTTCCAAGTAGGTACTTTTCAGTATCGTCTGACTTATATGCTGCATTGGTTTTCTTGGTTTTAAATAATTATTTATTATTTAGATTCATATATTATTCATTTGTAATTAAAAAACAAAAACAAACAAGAGTACGTTTCGTAATTGTCAATTCTTTTCGGCAAAAGAATCGTAGCAGCTCAGGTGCCATGCAGCTGGTACGCGTTTAATTTATCACGAGATCACAAAACGTAGTCCAGGCAAATTTCTAAAAAATTATATAACAAAAAAAAAAACATTATGTCAACCGAAATGTGCGACGACGTCTTTTTCTTGAATTATCTAAAAAAAGAAGCACTACGCTGAATCTGATAGAGAATACGGCCCAGAGGCGGCCTTGCCAGAAAAGAAAGAAAAAAATCAGAACCGCTTTCAGAGTCATTTGAGGCAAATAAAGACGATTTAATTAAATCGTTAAAAAAACAACATCTGAAATTGCAAAACTAGAGAAAAAAAACTATAGGACAAAGCAGTAGTTGATTGTAGATGGATGAAAGATATAAGAGGCTAACGACGTCTTCATTTGTAAAAATTTGCAAAATGCAACATTCTACTTCTTGTGTTTCAACTGTGCAATCTCTTTTATAAAATTAATTTACTGGCCGTACTGCTACTGATTGGGGTAAAACACATGAGCGCGTCGCTGTACAAGCGCTTGAGCAACTTTCTGCTATTGAAGTTACAGCTTGCGGCTTGTTTTTTGACCAAATGATGCCATAATTGAAATTAAATGCCCTTATTCGATGCGATATTTTACACCGCATGAGTTTATGAAAGAAGCTATAAAAAAAAAGAAAGTGATACATTATACAATAGACAGAGAAGAGAATATAAAGTTAAAAACAAATGCCGACTACTTTTACCAAATACAAGGGCAGCTACGCCAAGAAAGAAATTTGCTATTTCGTTATTTGGACTCCAGAAGGAATGTCTATTGAAAAGGTATGAGTTTTAAAATACAGTAAATGTGATTAGATCAGTTTTCCTTGATTGTTTTGTTTTTTTTTGTCAGGTTTATAAAGATGATTCGTTTTGGAAAGAAAAAATGGAACCACATCTGATAGAATTTTACCATAAATGTATTGTGCCGGAGTTATTATATTTCCAGCATCCTAAAGAACTCCCTATCAGAGATTTGCGGAACAGAAAGACCTCAAGAAGAACCAATTGTAAAAAAATACTTTAATTATACAATTTTTATTACATAGCAAGAGTATGGTTGCTTTATAAAGCAATCATTTTTTTTACTATTGAGATTATTTTTATTTTTTTGTTTTTCTTTGTAATATATTTTTATTTATTTCTTCTTGAGCTTATTCTACTGTTTCATATATAAGGTTACCTGCGGCAACATATATAATAAAGCAAACCTACTATTTATTTAATTTAAAAATTAATATTATTATTTATTATTTTAAAAATAACTTTAATTATACAATTTTTGTTACATAATTATACTTTCTCTTCTTCACCCGCAATATTTTTTATCATTATCACTTTGTATGATTTTAATATATCTTTTTCTGTCCACATTATAATTACTCAGGTTTTTCAAAAAAATTATTTAATATTTGTCTATTTATATTAGAGCTCAATACTTCTGCATGAAGGAAAATATTCAACTCAGCAATGAACCAGAACAACCTTTTTAGCGGCAATAAAATTTTGTTTGCCCGTGCAGTTCTTATTTGAGTGAATGGGAATATTTACTGTTGAGCCTTGGCATTACAGAATGAATATATCAGAAAAAATTTTAATTTGTTCATATCATTTCAAAGGGTCGGTTCTTCAGCTAGATAGGGTGACGAGAAAAAGACTAGTAAATGACTGAAATAAAAGATTTAAGCTCCGCCCCTCAGCTGACGTGGAAAAACACGGGGAATAACGAGAACCAAATTGAGTTTGTCTTTAAAACGCTCTTAAGAGATGTCTTATGAAACTTGTTTTTTGAAATACTATTACACTTTTTGACAGTGCTTTTAGTTTATTACTTTATGAGGGTTCACCGTAGGGTTTCTTGCTTGTGCAGAATCTTGAAGATACTGCGCCAGGGTTGTATTCAGGTTGCTTCTACTTTGTTCGCCTCCATGTTACCAAAGATCACAATTAATTTACAATTAATTATATAGGCACAGATTTATTTATTATTAGATAATATAAAAATTATGTAGGTGGATATGGAAACACTAGTAATTTTTATCTAATCATAGATATCAGAATCACGGTTACTATCATTATTAACTTGAATGATTAGGTCTGCTGTGTGGTGCGATTCTTGAGTTAGATCCGTATACGAAACTGTTCGACGATCGAATAGTTTCGAACGAAAACCATGAAAGTGTATTCTTGACTAGGCGGATTCACTTCCGCATACGGA
Organism: Lagria hirta; assembly: GCA_947359425.1. Classification (NCBI taxonomy): domain Eukaryota; kingdom Metazoa; phylum Arthropoda; class Insecta; order Coleoptera; family Tenebrionidae; genus Lagria; species Lagria hirta. The sequence goes on from OX375794.1 coordinate 14,355,322, forward strand.
AATTTGGTCGTCTACTAATTACTGTTCGACCGGCTTGGTCGCATGGTAAATCCGTACAAGTTTGGGTCATTTCAGGTAAATTCGTGCCATTTGGGTAAAACCCAAATATTTGAATTTGAAATTTTGCACCTCGTTTCTGGTTGATTAAAATTTAAAGTTTTTTATTAAATTATTAATTATACTAGTCTAAAAAAACAAAACCAAAAATTTGAGATTGATGAAAATTCTAATCAAGTTTATTAGAAGCATGCCATAATTGTTATTTCACTTCTTTAACGTTGTTTATCATAGTATTATTTTACATTTTATTTTTTTATATTTTTCATGGAAAAAGCCATTTGTTACTATCTGGTAGACAAGCTGCTACCAATTTACCGCCCAGAAAAATTGTATTAAACATTCATCTGGAACAAAAACATTAATACTTGAATTTAAGATTTGATTGATAGTAGGTACTATTTATTGACAAGAAATTTGCAAAGAAAAAACATTGAATATTAACTTTAAACTTTTTACAAATAACTCTTGTCTACACACTTTCGTTACGACCGTATTGAGTTTTGTGCATTAAATTTTGAAAGTGTGAACTAATCTTCAACTAATACTTTAAAAAAAAATTATGAGAAAAAATGATATATAGGAATAGATAAATACAGACAAACCAATAATTTTACAAACTTATTTTACCAAAACGAGTAAATATGGTTTTGCGTAAAATTTCCAATTTGAAGATCGGGGTGCTTCTTCATAAACTCGACCATCATTTCCTTCTGAGCGGAGGAAATATTTCCACATCTTTTTCCTCGCGTAATTGCTGTTTTGTCCATTTATAATTTTTCTTTCAATAACACGCGGCTTTTGTTTAAAAATGAAGACACAATTGAAAATAGATCACAAAATACTGTTAGTGCATTTAGGATTATTTGGGGTTGGTATGTTGGTAGCACTGAATTTTCTACAACGTTGCCAAGTTTCGATCGAAACAAAAATTCGCTTGGATTACCGGTTTCGAAGGTTGGTCGAGAATAGCATTTTGCGATCCGTCCGGAACTTACCGTTCGAATCAATCCGTCCGAACAAACTTTCGAACGAACTCAAGAATCGCACCCCTGGTATCATTTTCAAGCAGTAGAAATGTTCTTTTTCAATTACCTAACAAACAGTTTTTTATACTTGACGGTGAAATTTAGTCTAAAATTTTCATCATGGTCTGTGCCACGGGTGAAGCCGACATACAAAACATGGAAACATATATAATTCCCACAGCACACCAGCCCCCCTTGAGGTAAATAAATGACCCAAAGAAAGATAGCTATATGGTGAGCGTGCAGATACGAAAACGCGTTATAGCATCGTCATACTCGCGATTTAAGCACGTTTTTTTACTATGGAATGTTATGTTTATTTAACGGTTTTTGCGTCGCGTGCATGCTTCGTATTTCGAACAAGGAAATTTGCAGGAGCTGCCGTTGGAACACAATTAGTGTAACATTATTAGGTGAAATGTTTTAGAATAGTCAATTTGGTGTTTGTTTCTTTTTAGACGTTTTAGGTAAAGGATATGGCAATGGTGAATCAACCATTAATTGAATATCCAAGATGCAAGAATAGCTACTTTTGCCGTCTTTCTAAAGGGTCAAAAAGGCACAAGCATTTTTTTCATTTTCCAAAAGGTTGGACTGATGCATGGAAAAGCCGCTGCAACATCCCGCTTGATGCTTGCGTAAGAAATTTACGTGTTTTCGAAAACCATTTTGAAGACTCGGGGCAGATCATATGGGGCAATAGAGAACGTTTAGTACATGAGACATGAGGCTGTACTAAGATTGTCTCGAACAGGGGTGCGCTTCTTGAGTTCGTTCGAAATTTGTTCGGACGGATTGATTCGAACGGTAAGTTCCGGACGGATCGCAAAATGCTATTCTCGACCAACCTTCGAAACCGGTAATCGAAGCGGATTTTTTGTTTCGATCGAAACTTGGCAGCGTTGTAGAAAATTCAGTGCTACCAACATACCATCCCCAAATAATCCTAAATGCACTAACAGTATTTTGTGATCTATTTTCAATTGTGTGTTCATTTTTAAACAAAAGCCGCGTGTTATTGAAAGAAAAATTATAAATGGACAAAACAGCAATTACGCGAGGAAAAAGATGTGGAAATATTTCCTCCGCTCAGAAGGAAATGATGGTCGAGTTTATGAAGAAGCACCCCGATCTTCAAATTGGAAATTTTACGCAAAACCATATTTACTCGTTTTGGTAAAATAAGTTTGTAAAATTATTGGTTTGTCTGTATTTATCTATTCCTATATATCATTTTTTCTCATAATTTTTTTTTAAAGTATTAGTTGAAGATTAGTTCACACTTTCAAAATTTAATGCACAAAACTCAATACGGTCGTAACGAAAGTGTGTAGACAAGAGTTATTTGTAAAAAGTTTAAAGTTAATATTCAATGTTTTTTCTTTGCAAATTTCTTGTCAATAAATAGTACCTACTATCAATCAAATCTTAAATTCAAGTATTAATGTTTTTGTTCCAGATGAATGTTTAATACAATTTTTCTGGGCGGTAAATTGGTAGCAGCTTGTCTACCAGATAGTAACAAATGGCTTTTTTCATGAAAAATATAAAAAAATAAAATGTAAAATAATACTATGATAAACAACGTTAAAGAAGTGAAATAACAATTATGGCATGCTTCTAATAAACTTGATTAGAATTTTCACCAATCTCAAATTTTTGGTTTTGCTTTTTTAGACTAGTATAATTAATAATTTAATAAAAAACTTTAAATTTTAATCAACCAGAAACGAGGTGCAAAATTTCAAATTCAAATATTTGGGTTTTACCCAAATGGCACGAATTTACCTGAAATGACCCAAACTTGTACGGATTTACCATGCGACCAAGCCGGTCGAACAGTAATTAGTAGACGAGCAAATTTCCGTATGCGGAAGTGAATCCGCCTAGTCAAGAATACACTTTCATGCTTTTCGTTCGAAACTATTCGATCGTCGAACAGTTTCGTATACGGATCTAACTCAAGAATCGCACCACAGGTGCAAATAAATTGCCGCTTTAAGTGAGTCAATTAGCAAGTATAGAAACATGCTTCGAATGACAAAACACCTGCCTTTATTTGCACGTGTTACAAGCCTTCAAATTCTCAAAATGTATGTTTTATTTCTGAGAGGGAGAGAGCCTTAATAGCTGGCGACCAACAACCAATTTGTTGTGGTAAAAGGGCTTAAGCTTATCTCATTTCATTTGTTTATTTTTCTGAGAGGTGCAACAAAATGCACCCTGTTCTTATTTATATCAACGAAACTAATTATTACCAAAATTGATTTTTTTTTGTGTGTCGTTAAAATAGATTATTGAATATGTTTTATATTGTGAATTAGTTTTAAGTTCAAATGTTATTTGAAAATTATGTTATTACCTACTGTGATTTAATGTTCAAAAATATTGTTTGTGTTTATGTCTTGTAACGCTTAAATACTTGTACTTTTGAATGTTTCTGTGTAGTGAAAACCTTTTATAGTGGGCATTTTTGAGTGGTATTTTAATTTGTAAACTGACAACATTAAAATTTTCTTTTTTTTCTGTTAAAATACAATTATTATACACATGTCTGTGATTTTTTTGTTTTTGCTGTCAGTATTTTATTATATTTATGATGTATTTGTAATGTTTGTCAACTTGCAATAGAATCTTCCAGTAGATTACTTGTTTGCTGTAATTTTTTTTGCAATTGAACAACAAAGTTTATTAAATTATGCATTTAACGCGCAGCGGCGGTCTTTAGTCGTGATACAAACTTTAATTTAATTTACAAGAACTGTATTAGCAAAAACATGTGCGCGTTGGCGGTCATAAATAGAACTACTTAGTTTACACTCCACCAAAGCAGTGCGGACTTTGCTACCAATGATTAGTTACGGGATTTCATTACTACCTGACTTAGTTATTCTATGCCAAAGCTCGAAGATTTTTTATAAAGTAGCGACACGATTTGAAAATTGCTTTGGTAACGATTTATTTGCCGGTAGAGAACGCTGTGGCAGCTAATAATTTTTACTATAAAGTTATTATTTTCACTTAGTTAATATTTTGTTGAAAAACGAATCAACAGGACATCAACTTAAATTAAAAATAAAATTTATATTTAATTATATTGTGTCAAGTTGACAAGTAACGAGTGACATTTGTGTTTTATTTGATATGTTGTGTCAAAATAAACATAAATAGTCACAGCGCTCCCTACCGGTAAATAAATCGTTACCAAAGCAATTTTTAATTCGTATCGCTACTTGATTTTATTTCTACCTGACTCAGTTATTCTATGATTCATTCTGACTAGAACCACAGACGCATCTGTTGGCTAGGCCACCAGCTATGGCTACCAGTTTTTTTGCAAATTGAGGTTTGACATGTTGTAAAGTTTTTAAAAAAGCAAAGCTGTAATGGCACTAAAATTTTAGCTAAACTCTATCAGTTTAGCAAAAACCAAAAGCTAATTTCCAACAATATAAATCTTAATACAAGTTTTCTTATAATAGTCAAATTTTCCAAAAATTTAAAAAGTAAGAATTTATTTGTTCAATTATACATTGTTCTGTAAAACAACACTTTTAATTTAAAATAATGGAATCTTCATAATTTTACCCCCAATCAGTATTGTAATTGAATAATAACAAACTTGTAAAAGGTAGGTAATGTGCAACTTCCTTCTCTTGGGCAAAAAAATAAAAAACCTTGTTTACTTGAATACACTAGAGTGCGTTCATTTAATACACTCTGTGTGACATTTGAGTGATTTTTTGCACCGCATTCGCATAGAAGTGTTTATAAATTACCTTCGAACTTAACTGTCACTCAAGTCTGTGGTTCATAAAATACTTCTAGTGAATCACTCGAGTGTTTTCAAATTGTCGTTTTTAATACACCGGCGAAAAAGAGCTCGACAGACGCACAAACCATTGAGAGAATTTAGGTTCCCGCGTTGCGCGCTAGTAGCAATTTTATAGTAACAATACTAAAATAGTAACAATAACAATAGAAAATATGCAATTTTTACCGACAAACTTCAAATTAGTTACTGCAGAAAGTGGAGATATTGTGACAACAGAAAATAAAAACATGGCACTTTTAACAGTGTTTCCACCGCCAAGGGTATCCAAGTTATCAAAGCTGCCATAATTTGCCAATCATTTAATTGAACCTGTAATACTATACAATATACTTAGTTGCTTAATTATAACGACGTATACTACTTACAAAAAATATATTACATATGTTACAAGCATAGATTTATTATAACAAGATACAGCCATGCACTGCGATAGTCCGCCAAGACGTACCATCTATTGCCCTCACTCTCAACTGCATTAGTATTCGATAGCGCTATCCTTTAGAGAGGTTCCTACCAATAGCAAAGCAGAAATCAGTAGATGCAGAGTACGCTACGTCAGCATGACACTAGAATTATTTTGACGTTTCTATTCAAATTTTTCTAATCACATAATTTGAACAGAAAACTTAGTTCAATCACTTAAAAATTGAAAATAATTATTGTCAAGAAAAATATTTAATAATTTGAAGGTAATTTTATTTATTGAGATTTCAACCCCAACTTTTATTTGCTTCCAGCTTTCTAATGTTTCTCTATTTTCTTAAAGCCTAACTTCAATTTTACAAATTCATAAGAGAGAAGTTTTTTATTTTCATTATTGTGATTGTCACGATGCAGTTGTGGGTTTGTAAGCTGATAAAATATGAAGCGGATAATAAAGTTTACATGGGTCTGACACAACTAAAAGTTGGTGAAATTTTGAAATTGGAATAGAGTTTTTTGATAAAATAATTAAGAATCATTAGCACTGATGAAAAAACCTTTATTTATAAATAATTATTCATTCCAAAATAAAATTAATTTTTAACCTAATTTTCGTATTTTATTAGATTGTGTATGACAAATGTCAATAAGTTGACAGCAAAGCATTGCATCGTTGATTGTCGACTAAAATCGTAGAAATTCGTGTCTGTTTAATCACTATAGACTCGTGTGCGACATACAACAAATATGATGAAAAGGATGAAAAATGTGTTTCATTAAATATAGAAAGAAATCGAGAGATGTACCAATTTCGTTGATATGTTTTTTTAAAAACCGAAGTATGTTTACCAAGCATAGCTATATCTAATGTATTAAATCTATGGTTACAAGTAATTTACAGAGAAAGTTAGCTTAGGCTGATTCGGTGAACATTAATATTAAAGAAATATTGCTCTAAAGCGTTCATATTTTTGAATCGCTCTGAGAGCACTCTGGCAGACCAATCGCATCACTCTGACGTCATTTGCTCTAACAGGACTCAACTTTTGTGAACGCACTCCTGTACCGTTATGAAGCGCAGCCCATATAATCGCAAACAACGATCTATGGTTTTAAAATAACCTTCAATTGTTTAAATATTTCAAAATGTCAAAATAATTATATTGAATTAAGAAGAAAATATTTATATTGAATTAAAAAGGAATATTATGAGTGATTGTGGGTAAAAAAGTATAAGTATACCTACCTTGATGGAACGTTGCATTTCCGTCACGGTATGTAATGTACTATTACAGTAATTATAAGTAAATTTTTATAATAGCGAGGTTGCGGACAGCCAAAATATTTCCGTTACGTTATAACATAATTTTTGCTTATAATATAACGTAACATAAATGTATCAAATACACTCGCTGTTACCGTCAAATTATAAAAACAAGCGTGAACGTTTGTTAAGATGATGGGCGACTTGTACTATGTAGTTGTATCGAGTGTTTTTTTTTATTTTATCTCAGAGTAGGTTGTGGCGAGTTGTTTGTGAACCAACCAGAAAATGATATAACCTCACTTTTGTAATAAAAAGAAAAACTGTTTCAGTTACGCTTTATAATAATAAATTTTATTGTAACAAATTATAATAAATAAACAAAATGTCCACTACCTTCCAGTATGCACATTTGAATACGTCGACGCACTCAACGTTTATCAGCACGTTGGGTTGGTTATTAATTTCATTAATTTTTTCAACAATTCGATGATGTAGTTCATCCAGTTATATATTGGTCGTTGGAAAATGGAATTCTTCAAGTACGGCCAAAAAAAGAACTCACACGGTGTGATATCAGGGGACCTTGAAGAGTAAGGTCTTTGTGTGTTGCGGCTAATGATTCGTGCGTCAAAAGTCTTTTATTAACATCTTTCACTCGCCGCTTATAACAAAAATAAGATTCGACAATAAAAATCTTATGTTCTTAAAGAAAAAACATTTTGTTGCGAATAAGAAACCTAGTCAAACAAGCTGAAAATGTTAGGTTATAAATTTATTTTCACTTCTTTTACATTCCTTACCTTCGCAAATAAATCTGTTACTAGTTTGTCTTAAAAAAACAGATTAGCTCTATTAATTATTGACGATAACAATCAACGTTCTATCAACGAACAAAATAGTCTTCAAAGTTCGAATAATGTTTTGACATTGACATTTGTTAATAAGGTGCGTTCACTAACTACTTGCCACAGCCTACTCTGAGGTGAAATTTAAAAAAACACTCGATATTCACGTGCCTTTTTAGCGGTTGGGTATTTTAGCGTCAATATGGCGGTAACTCTCATTGACAACTGACAACCATCTGTGACAACTGACATAAAGGTCAGAGTCAGAACAACAAAGCTGTAATTCTTTAACGCGAAGATTCTCCAAAAGTCCTAAATTTTCATAAACGGTTTGTTAAACTTTGAAATTATAAATTAGACCGGTTTTATTTTGGGTTTGTGTTTTAGGTTCGAGTTGAATATGAGTGCGCCGCCACCCCCTTGCGACTGGCAGATCACCAGAAAGATGGTGAAGGAACGGGGACAGTACCTTATGGAGACTGGGATGTGGAGCGACTGTAGATTTATTGTTGGGACTGAGCCCAACCATCAAGTTTTAGAGGGCCACAAACTATTTTTGGCGATGTCAAGTCCAGTTTTTGAAGCCATGTTTTTCGGGGGTATGGCTGAGAAGGATCCGATTGCTATATTAGATGTACAACCTGATGCATTTAGGGCTCTATTGGAGTGAGTAGGAAGTGGAAATTTAGAATCATTTTGTATGGATATAAAGCAATGATTGGTGTTTATGATAGTTTTATAAATAACCTACTTCTTATTGCGTATTTTAAAAGTCAATTGTCTATATTATATAATACAAGCTGCTGCAGTTGTCTAGGCAGGTCTTCTGGTTAAAAATTGTTGATCTTTATTTCAAATTTGGGTTGGCAACGCTGACATAGATTGCTCTAAATTTTATATTGTGATTATTATTTTCAGGTGAAAGATCTAATATTAAAATTTGGGAGTCAATCTGTGCTGTCATGCCACTTCTTACTTTTCTGAAGTTCCTCTACAAATTAATTTACATACTATTGGAGTTTCGCTGTTTCTAAATACCTCAGTGTTTCTCGACTCGACCCATTGTTTTAGCAGCTACGTTTACTACGTCTACACATTGCCACTGTAGAGGCTACAATTGAAGTTTTTAAAAAGCTTGACTTAGTTGTAATAATAACATCTTACTTATCTAGGTTACTACCAGTCCTTCCCGTCCAATTTTTAAAGCTATATAAATTTAATGTTAAATCTCAGAGTTTTGGAAGCAACACGTTATACTTTAAATTGTCTTGTTAGGGGAAATATGTTTGTCGAATCCGTTAACTTATCAAAGATACCAGCACAGCCATTGACCTATATACGTCGCAACACTGTCTAGGGAAACATTTAAAAGTTAGTTGGCTAATGACAAAATGCAAAATTGTACACTCTGAACGAAGGTATATAAATTTTTTGACAACTACCGACTATCGTTCATTTGAAAGTTAAATTCTAGTTTTAAGTGTAAATCTGGCGGTATTTATCTATGAAACTCATTGCTTGCCAACATAAGACAATTAGGTGGTGGCTCGTTGAAATGTCAATGGCTTTAAAGTTTTTTTAATATTAGGTTTAGAGTTGTCTGCTTCTGTCAAAGCTGATAGTTGTCGTTTATATTAGACACTATTTATTCTGAGTGATGTTATAAATAAAATGCATGTGGGTAATTTTTTTTTGAATTGCATTATTGTTCAGGTATGAGTGAATATTTATAAATTTGACCCATCTTTTACAATTTACGCGTTTCTTTGTTAGAAACCACAGAAAAAGTCTTTCTATCAAGTACGCTATGATATAGAGAACGTATGTCTAATAACAGTTCTTGCGTAAGTAGTATTTTAAACTTTGAAATCGTTTTAATTATTTAACAAATGAATACAAATTTTTTTCAATACAATTTTTCTACCGTAACTACATTCATTTGGAAAATAGAGAATGGATGTACTCTACACCTGCATGTATATAAATATTTTCCGCCAGTTATCATCGACATACGTTCTTTCTTTCAACGCCTCCTCCTTCGTAGAAGAACTTTTCGATAACACGCTATTATTTACGAACGGCCACTTTTCCATTTTACTACAAAGACCATTTTTCTTTTGACTCAAATGCAGCTCACAACTGCAGCCTCTCATTATACAGACTTTAGTAACGTTTGGAAAGTGGAATAACCTAAGGAACTTGATGCAAAATTGAACAATTAAAACGATTCTATACCTGTGCAGTTTCTATGCTAAAACAAGAATGCAACAAATTTTAACGAAAATAATTTAATATTTGCTGTTTTGTTTACTTTTTATTATAGAATGTCTCATTGTATAACCAGATGAGCGTAGACTTTCAACAACCAGCTCTTAGACCTAGAGTAGAAAGATCTTCAGAAGACGCTATTATAAAAATGTCATAACTTTTTGTTCATTGTTTATTAATTGGTTCTTTCCAAATAGACAATGACTTGACCGATGGGTGCTCTGCAGTTGATTTACATTTTGACTATCAAGGACACTTTACGGATTGTTGATTGTGCAGGGCTAAGTGCAAGGTTTAATGTAGCATATGGTTTAATTCTACACTCTCAATAGTCTATGAGTCGATACAAATGTTGCGGTGGGCGGTTTAGGTTTTAAAGCGTAATTACATTGAAATTATGATGGAATGACGGTCGAACATTCCATGCCAAGCTCAATAGCTAGTCATAATTTTGAATTGGTTAAAAACACTAGCATTTATTAAAAAACTAATTTTGTGCTTATAATGCTACTTTTCAATTTTTTATGGGGAATTTTCAATAATAACTTTTTATTTTAGGTATATTTACACAGACAAAATAAACCTAACATCATTTGATCAAGCCTGTGAATTGTGTTACGGAGCAAAGAAATATATGCTGCCTCATTTAGTAGAAGAATGCACGAAATATCTATGGTCTGATTTATATCCAAAAAACGCTTGTAGAGCTTACGAGTTTGCAAAACTGTTTGAAGAGCCTATTTTGATGGAAAAATGTTTGTTTGTAAGTAGGCTTTTTGATGCTCTTACAAGTGTAACAAAGCTAATTTTTTTTTATAGATTATTTGCAATCAGACACAAGAAGTTCTTTCAGATAGTAGTTTTGATGACGTAGAATTGAGTACAATTCTTACTGTTTTCGATCAAGATGAGCTTACTATAGGTTCGGAGTTGGAACTGTTTTCTGCCATTTCCAGATATGCTGCGCGTCACAACCAAAGTTCAGGTGCGAAAGTACCTAGACTAGATGGTATAGGTAATTGTGCTTACACTATATTTATTAGATTTATTATTGTTGCAATTTTTTTCATATGATTGTGTGTGTCAAGAGGGTCAATAATTTCAGCTTTTTAAGTCTAATAAATTTTGTAGCAATTAATTGTTCTGGCCCTAATTGACGTTTGTTTTAATAGTCTATATTAATTATTGAAATAATTGAAATTATATAGGCAATGCTTCCACGAATGCAGGAAATCCGAATCGTCCAACAGTTCGGGATGCAATAATGAAAATACGTTTTCTCACTTTAACCCCTCAACAATTTGCGGAAGTTCCAGCAAGTTGTAATCTATTAACAGAATCTGAAAAGTTTGCTATTTTAATGAATATTTGCTCTCCAAGTGCATCAACACCAATGCCAACTGGCTTTTCTACGTCGAGAATAGTACGACGAAGAAGACCAAATAGGACAGATTCAATGTTCTTGGTATGTTAATATTTTCAAATGCTTAATGAACAAGAATGTATTTTTAGAATGGTCCTCCCTCGGGAAGTTTACTGGATACTTCTTCCCGTTCTTCTTTGATGAAGTTTAGTTTATCGAGCAATGAAAGTCTAAATGATCCACAAAAGAAATTATATTGTACTCGACAATTATTACGAGTCACTGACTGTCTTAATACAAGTGTTTTGGATTGTGCTATGACTTTTACATGTGACCGCAATGTTTGCATTTTTGGAATACAGGTAGGTGGTAAGGTCTCTAGAGAGGGACCGAAAACTGTGTGTAGCGTAGCGACGGCAAATATTTGGTGTATCCATAGGCGTAAGATTTATCATTATCATGAGTTAGTGCGTTTAGGCAATGACGCAACTGTTCCTTAGTGTATTTGATCTCTATACCTTATCTATAAAACAATAAAAAAAAATTGTAATTGGTTTGCAATCGGCGAGAAAATTGCGTAAAGTTCACAAATAAATGAAAAAAGCCGTCAATAACCTCTTTTTTTTAAGTCGATTGATAATTCATTTTTCATCATCACTGGTCATAGATTTGACAGCTAGTCATTATGTTAAGGTACCGACTCAAATTCCAATAGAAGATGACAGGCAGCAGTCATTCACCTACCCCGAATTGTTATACGCTCATCTTTTGGATGGGGATGGAAGTCGTCTGACATATACCCACTTTACAAGCCGGGTATCATACCGATCTTTAATTGAAATATCTTTCAACAGACCAATCTATATTCAGCGTAATAAGGTTGTAGAACAGACAATAAGGTTTATGATTTATAAAATTGCATTTGATTTTAGGTTTACAAGGTTGGTGTTGTTTTAAACAAATATGGGCACTATCCCATTGGAACATATCCAACTCAGTCCACCTGTAATGGTGTTGTTTTTACATATTGTCAAGGGCAGCAAGGTGGAGATTCAGCCAGAGATGGGTTGATTCGGTCCATCATTTTTTCAATCCCTCCCAATAATCATAACAGTATTAATAATCTTGGAATCTCTGGTATTAGTGGTGATCACAGTAAATTGTCTAATATTATGTAAGGGCACTATTTATTATTTTTTTTGTGTTAGGTTTTTACAAGTTGATGTGTATAAAGTGTATTTAGAATTTCGAATAAATTTTATTTGTTGTAGTTTTTGCATTATACCCTATGCTGTAAAGCTATAAAGTTGAAGTGGTATTTTTATTCTATGTTGCTGCGTTTTTTATTTAACGATGATGTAGTTGTGTGAGTAATAATTGAAGCATGTGACAATGCACTGCAATTAATTATTCCTCATTTCAATATAAATGAATGTGTAGCAATACCCACGTGCTCTGACGTCATTAACTCATCGTCCAATCAAATTGCATCGTTATCAGCTGCATTAAAAACATCAATGGCGGTCTGGTGTTGTGATAATTTATAATATATTTTTATCGTTTGTTTATGATAAATTTCGCGTAAAAATCGGACAAAATGCCGCCAAAACGTTTACAAAAAGCTAGCCAGGGTGAGAAGAAATCGGCGAGAGTGGCAAAAGAGGCCAAAAAGACCACCGGTATGTAGTGATAATAATTAATCATATCAATATGTTTTAACTGTTATCTTTTTATTGACCTTGATTGTTTTGTTTTTTACCTTTATTTCGTTTAAGTTTATAAGACTAACCTGGAACCAAACTGTTTTTTTGATTTATTTAGTCCTGTCGAATTGATTCGAGTTGTTAAGTTAGGTTATGGGTCTTAGCGAAAAAAGGGACTACTAATCGATAGGGTATTTTGGAAGTCTTTCTCTGTATTTTTACGATGTTGTTTTTAGCATTTTGTGACATACATACATAATAAAAGTTAATAAATAACTATTATGCAACTACTGCTTTGGCAAGTTTGGCATCGAAGTTGAGGTTATGTATTAGATGTTGCCTATATGGCGATGTTGGCGCACGGTAAATAAATGAAAAGTATTATACCGGGTGATTTTTTAGATATACATATTCTAATTCGTAAATTAGAAATGTCATAATTGACAATTAATTGTATTTTAAGACTCTTTCAACTAAAATCATTGGGTTGTGCAAAATAGTATAGTATAATAGTATATAAACCTTGGAAGTTAAGGCTTTTTCCCTCAGTGCTTTGTATAGTTCTGGGGCTACACAAGCACCTCGGGCCAAAAATCATGCACTTTACTCCCTCGGTGTATAATCTAGTATTTTTTTATTCTTCGTTGAATAACTTCTTTAAACAAAAACTATAGATGTAGAAATATGAAATAATAAAACAATTTAAAAACATGTATTTATTATCAATATTACTTTTCACAACTGCTTAAAAGTGTCCAACTAATATTATTTTTTTACAATAACATGCTCTTTAGTTTTGCAGGTTTTTTAGCCATTGCACAGATTTTTTAAGATCAATTGGTGATTAATTACAACTGATTTAAAAAATATCGAGCTTTATACCAAGCAAATTACATAGAGACTTTTCAAGTTGCAGCTCCTGTTTTCTTTTTTTTTATAAGATATCTTTATCAGCTGGTAAGTAGAAGTTTGTGAAAGACAATTATTTGGAATTTTGCTAGCTTTTTTGTTTTACAGTTTTGAGTCATGTTATGAAATTTCAAAGCTTTTGGAATGAATTTGTACCTTTAGAATATTTCAGTTGTTTAATTAACCCTATATTTAATGTATTCAATTGAAATGTTCCTGCTCCTGACGCAGCCGAAACCACGTACGTTCGACTGGAGTAGCAAGAAAACTAGTATACAGTGTATACACTACACGGGCAGAAATTTGAGAGCCCTGAGTCAAAAATGGAGTTTTTCCAATTTGGCTCTAGATTTACGTGTGATAAAGTTGAACTTGACAATGCCCAAAATGTTGTCCGCAATATTTATTCAATTTCTTTTAGAATTTTCCAAATGTTGATCGCAAAAGTTGCAAGAAGTTAATTTACTGATCTTTTAAAATTGTGGATGGTCTTTATGCAACATTTAACCACTTTCTTGCGGGCGTGCGAAACTTTTACAACAAAAATTGTTCATCATGTATCTAATTGCGGATTTCGTAAATATTTATTCATCAGGCAAATAATATTTTTTCCTACGGACGATTTACTTGTTTTGTCAAACTGCCAGTTTATTGAGATTATTGACAAGTCGAATGCAAATACATAGCTCAATTAATTACACAAACAAGTGGAGAGCGATAATAGAGGTTATTGTACTTTATGCAGTTCACATTATTTGTTTTTTAGTGTCTGAAAACGATCTTTTGATTTTACATTTGGTGTTTTTTTTTAATTATTCTATTTTTTGCGTCGTTTTTCTATAATCAATGTTGCTATGAAAACTATCGTTCTGTGAAGCTTCCAGTGTGACGTTTCATTTAATGCTCATTTTTATAATACAAGTTTTGGTTTTATATAATATTTAATGTTTTGATTACCAAATCTATAGAAAAAAATCTCTAGGGTCTCTTGCAAACTTTTGTAAACAAAATAGTAGCACAGCAAGTCGGTGACTTGGGTTTATTAGATAAGTCATTGAAAATTGGACAAAGCTTTGTCATAACAATTAGCATTGTAAACAAATAAGGTCACATCAGCGATAGAGCGCATGACAAAATGACAATAATATGTACTTATAATTGGAAGCCAAAGTAAACAATTATTTATATTTAAGAAACAAATCTTAAGATGCTACAAAGTTGGAAATTCAAAAATGTTTTGGTAATAAACTCGCCAGTAGTGTAATATGTAAGGAAATTCCAATAAATTTTTTTTATGATGTACAGATCTTTGTAGATCATAATACATTTTTTATAAAGAACTACGTTTTTTACTAATGCAAAGTTAGGTAACAAAATTTAAGTTTTTTGCAAACTTATAGCCACTAGAGGATTTTTTAGAAAGACTGTCAATATGCTTGCGAATCCGACATGAAAATTCTAGAAGAAAAAGTGAAGACATAGTTTTTTTATTTTGTGTTTTTTTAAATAGAATTTGCAACACATTCAATTTTTAAGTCTAATGACGGTATCTGATTGGTCTTTTCGGTAATATAAAAATAATTTAAAAATGTTGTTTGTACGATTTTTATGGACGGTATCTTGCAGCTCAGATGGGATTCAAATAAGAAAAGTTGATTTAATTTTGCAGTCAATGATAAGTCTTAGAAATTCAAGGAAATTGACAGCCTTGATTTTGTTCTAGCTCACAATGAGTGTTGTATGACGGTAATACAGATTTCTGTGTATTAAGACAGAACTTATTTAAATTGTACTGAATTTTTATTTTAGAAAAGATTTTTGAAATAATCGAATACAATGTCTGACTATCAACATTCACCTTATTACTAGTGTTTCTCACTAATTTTGACTTATGTCATTATCTATATATATAAAAGAAAGTCGTGTTTGTTACAACAACCGTGTTTGGTTTTTAATTTGTTGGATTAGTTTCCGTCCCGAATAGCAGAATACTTCTTAAAAACAATAAAAACTCGGTATGTGTAATGAATACTTAATCATTTCAATAGATGCTGATTTGTTTATTACATGTCAAACATTTGTTCACCAATCCTGTCAAGAGTGTAACAACTATTTTTTTTTTTGGAGCTTATGGCCTGGTTGCTGAGACCTTTAAGCCACAACTTTATTTTTTTCTGAAGACATCATGTGTGCGTTCAGAAATTTATTTTTTGTAAAATGTCTACAAAGTTCAGGTACTGTTATATTTGTTTTTAATTCCCGAAAATAATACCTAAGATTTATTCTACAGTAAAAACATAAAATCATCGGAAAGGAACGGAATTTAGGGAATAAAAAATCAGTTGGTAAAGGTTATAAGACTAAGGAAAAAAAATCGACAGGTTATCAAAAGTGTAAATGTCTTTTTATAGGTTGTCTATGATGTTTTTTGATAAGCTATTCATACGTAGTGGTTATATACTCTTTGAGCTATTGTCTATGTCTCGAAAGTTTAGGCACTGTTTTTATATTTGGTGCTTTTATGCGAGTGCACATTTTAATAACAATGCCGCGTCCTAGAAGATCTAATCTTTCCCAGCGAAGCCGTAATGAAATTAGGCAACGGAATATCGCGAGTCAATTATCTGCGAGAAATTGCACGCGTCGATACTTAAAGGAAAATTTAAAGATGAGGAAGTTTTTATTCCAAGGATTCCGATGATCCTAACGGATATGTCCTTTGAGTTTAAACGAATTCGATTTCCGATTCGTCTTGCCTTCGCCATGACGATCAACAAATCACAGGGCCAATCCTTGACTATTTGTGGTCTCAATCTAGAAGATGCATGTTTTTCTCATGGTCAATTGTACGTGGCATGCTTACGTGTCGGCAAACCATCCGCTTTATTTGTTCTTGCGCCTGACCAAAAAACAAAGAATGTCGTTTACCACAAAGTGCTTGAATGAAAATCCTATTAATGAATTAATCCGAGTTTTATTTTTTTTTCCCAATCTGCACAACATAATTTTCAATAATTTTTTTCTGACATGAGTTTGAACTATTTGTGAAGAATAAAATATTTTAAAATAATATTAAATAATAGCTTATTTATTTAATTAATTTAAGCAATTTGAATAAATTAATCCTCTTGATAAATTTCACTTATATAAGCGCAAACTATAAAATTTTTTGATATAAAATAGTGTCAATTAATTAAATAAAGTAAATAAAGTAAACAGCAGATTTTCTATTTAGGGATAAATGTTTTCCCTTTCTTCGTTTGTCTCATTCAAAGGCGCTGTATCATATATGCAGCGCGTTTAGTAGGTCTATTCATATTGAAACGAATAATAGTGATTGAATCCACTAAAAATTAACAAATAAAACCACTTTAAAAATAACAAAATGCATTAAAAAGTATAAAATAATTGCGTAGACCTGTATGCTCAAAAAAGGTAGGTTTGTATAAAGTTGTATATATTATGATATACTAATCATAATATTAGCATACACAATATTTAAGCTAACTACACGCGGCGCGGAGGCAAGCAGACGCGGGCGCTCATCCTACCTTGACTAACACCGACTCCAAAAATAACAATAATTGTACGTTATACTATCTAAATAACTTGATTGTTTTTAAGCATACAAGTCTACGCAATTATTTTATACTTTTCAGTGCAATTTTTGTATTTTTAAAGGTTGTAAATTTTTTATTTATTATTAGGTTGAATATAACAATATGTAATTTAATTATATTTTTTTGTGATCATAATTAATGTGATTTTTATTTTAGATTTTGTGTTTTATATTTTTGCAAATATTATTATAACAGAACAAAGCGTCATAAAGTAGCAGCTCTATTAACAAAAGCTGACTCTAGCTTGAAGCAACAGTTGATGTGTCATTGAGTTTAAATGTATTATGCTTTCTTGTCTAGTGGCAATAATGTGATAATTATAGTAGGAATAAACAAAAGTGACCATTAGCATCAATAAACATTAACATTGAGGTAACGACAAGTGTTTTTATTGTATTTGAACAATAGACCAACCAATAATATTTATGCTGCTGTTTTGATGTTCAAAAGAGAGTGTGTAATTTTTTTTTCATGTGGTACTTTAATGTTAAAGAAGTGATTTTATGCTTGGTTTAGGCAAATATTTGGGTCTGGATATAGCTTTGGATTTATTTTAAGCCGGACATGTGACGCAAATTATGTGGGTTCTCACTAGGTTCACGTAGAAAACAAAATTATTAAGATTCAGATTTTCGGAGACTCATCGTCGCGTAATAATAACTTTGTTTACTTTAGAATTTAAAGGAAAACGTGATTGATGTCGTAGATTTTTAGGTTTACTGTTTATAAAATTATTATGTTGCAAGCGTCAGGAGAATAATAACATTATAATAACGTATTAATGACATTAAGGTTTGCCTTACACAGGATTTTTTGGAAATAGTATAATACCTAGTCGTAGACTCTAAAACTTTTTAAGTGTAGTTACCGGTATTATCATAGTAAAACATCAATCTTACTCCGTGGACCTCGAGATCTCTGAGGCTGATTAACAAATCAACAACCTAATTTTCAATTATTAAGGAGGTAAATAAAGGAATCATGTGGCATCTGCGGGTTTTTTAGTTTTTAATCACAGTAGAAACTACTTCTGGTAGCTACTAGGAACAAGTAGTCGTATTTTCAACAACCAATTTCTAACATAATTTACACATAAGCGGTTCAATGATTGCTCTATTTGCCCTGTTGTAAAATAGAGTCAATTGCTTTATAGTGATGATTACTGAGGTACTGATTACATGAGATGATTCAATGATTGCTCTATTTGCCCTGTTGTAAAATAGAGTCAATTGCTTTATAGTGATGATTACTGAGGTTTGAAATTTTTTTTCCACTTTTGTGATATTGCTGCTTCTAAAATAGTTTTATGGCAGTGCAGTTGACAGATCATTAAGTAACTGACTATATTTTTACGTATTTATGAGTCGGACTTATTCTCGAACTGCTATATTTTACAGCGGTTAACAAACTTACAGCATAACAATTATTCAAACAAAATTTAATAACTGAATTGCTATTGAATTGAATTAATTGTTGTCTATTAAGCTTTCATTGATGATGGTTAGTTATGCAGAAACATGTGAGTTTTCTTGGGCGTTAAAAATATTTATTTATTTGTTATTCTAAAACCTAGTTTATGTCAAAACTTTTTTGTGTCAAAAAAAAAAATATAAAATTTGGTTACCTTTGGGCATTTATTAACAATTTTTTTTCCAATTTACATAATCACTTGTTTTCAGGAACAAAGTCGTTTTTTTTAAGAGGTCAGTGGCAAAAAGCACTACATATTGACTTTTAAAATATTTTTAATTATTTTATAATAGAAACACCTAGATTTAAAATTTAATATCTAATTATTTAAAAAGAAATTGAAATAATAATTTTTTTACATGACAGTTTATAAAACATACTTTTGGATGTAAAGCAACATCACCGTTTTGGCACCGAAATTGTACCTTTTTATGACATTCTCCACATTTTGATTGATGTTCTTGATACATCACAACATGGTCAAGCCTATCATCGCGAGAGTCTTTATGCAAATTAGCACTTGAACGCATTGGGTTATTTTTTTGTTTTTTTTTTTAAGTTTTTAAAAAACTTTGGTCTACTGATCTTTGAAATTTTAAGTGTTTTATGTTTCTTCCATCCATTTGATGTATACTTTGCTCTAATCAGGCATTGAGATATTATATTAGAGGAAATTAGAGGCTGATATTTTATTAGAGGCTGATATTTTTTAGGTCGGCGCGATTTATGCCGAATCTTGTGGTGGCTGTCTACAGTTTATATTCTCACCAAATTGGCTTACCTCTTATATACTGCTTAGAACCATGTCGTCCAAAATAAGACGCCATAGATTCGTCGATGCTATGATGACATTCTTTGGTGAAGCAAAATCCATAAGCTTATCATTTAAAGCCTCATTGGTATAAGTTTTGCAAATTTGTCTGACTTGTTCAACGCAGTGTTATCACAACAATGGAAATTTTGCATTATGTAATGGAAGCGATTTTTTATTGCAGAGAAACTGCAAATCGGTACTGTTCTCCCAGTACATAACCCTTCTTGGAATACACTGGTACCCAGATAAAAACAGAACACTAATAAAACATATCATTTTGTTTTTGGATATATTTCTCAACCGGATTTTTTGAGAAGCATAAAAATTGCTGTGAAACATCAACATTTAATAAAAATCATTGTTAAAAAACAGTGATAAAAGTTCCAGAGATGATAACAGCATTTTTGGACCTTGTATCTCTTGCCAGAGCAGAACATTTTTATTTGTCAAATCTTTTTGTTCTCACAAATAATTTTTGGGTTATTTCTTCAATGATGTCTTTTCACAAAATCGGACAAAGACAAGTCGTTCCTACTGGCTTTTGAGTCAAAGTTTTGCTTGTCAGTCTCTTGTTTACCATATATTGCTTTGACTTTGGCGTCGAGGTGATTGTCCGGTAAATTATCAATTGTAAAAAAAATTTCTTTACCAGAATCTTTATAAGTATTGTCTGCATTGCAATGGATTGTGGGACTTGAGGTCCTACGAAATGTGTTTTTCTGCACGTTTTTGATCGTCTTGCACTCTACCAATATACAAATTGAAGTTATCTGGTGTTGTCGATAACTGGATTTGCGAAATGTGGTGATTGTTAATTGGGACTGACTCTCTTGCATAATTAGGAAGCTTGTGCTTCATTTTTTACTTTTGCGGAAACTACTTTAAAAAAACTTCCTGACCTGACCTGACCTGACCCGACCCTCTCCCAGTACCTACGTATACTGATTCTACATTCTGCTAAGAATGCTTCCACTGTCATTGCCAAACCTAAAGATGCTGCTTGGGCTGTAGGTAGGTCTGAGATTTTCTTCCCCCGAACAAACTAGATTTTGGAATTTCGTAAAAAGTTTGTAACATAAAAAAAGTTGATTTGTTGTTGCAACGCCCTAACCCTGACAAATTTTTACAGCTAGCTTAAGATAAGAAACTTGAGGACAAGTATGATATACAGGATGTAAAATCCAATATGATGAAAGTGCGTAGAACGATTTGGACATTTTTCTCGTATAAAATTTGGTATGGGGGTAAAATTTGGTATGGGGTCATTAATTCCTCTTTCATATTGTCTCAAATATACTTTAATATATATTTCTTAAGTCTTTTTCAGAGACTTTCGCTTGTTTTATGTACAAATTTTTAAAACCAATATATTAACCCGTTTTCTTATTTTTGTGGAAAATGCTCTAAGATAATTTCTGTTGTTTTGGATGATTTTTTTTGCCTCCAAATGGATCCGCAGTATTTTTGTAGCTGCTGGATAGTTGCACATTTTATCCACATTAGCTTTTTTTTATCTGGTGTATAAACGGGATATTATAATAATTATAATTTTTACCTGTAAACTAATAATAATAATTGAATATAATTATTATTATTAATAATCATAAAAAATTTGTATAGTTCTTAGATGCAATCAAACTGCCGTACAGCTTTGCAAATTGGTGGTATAAGAGTTAAAATAGGTAAATATTTTGTCTAAATGGGTTTAAGTTTAAAATTGGATATTGTTTTGTTTTACTGCATTAATGATTTTTTTCTGGAGCAATGTGAGAGTATAGGATTTTTAAATATTGTATGAATAAAAAAAAGTGAGGAATTTATTCGCCCAACTTGTTATCTGCGACCTGTTGAAATAGATTGTGTATAAACAACTGAAAAACAATTGACCTTGCCTTGTAACTGTAATTAACTTACATCATGACCATAAATTTTCATTTACAAAGAAATTAGTCTTAGATAATTCTACTGAGGACAGGCGTAATGTAAAGGGACAACATATTGTGGTCTTTATTAAAAGCAGTCTTTTACAATTTAGCCGAGAAAACTTCAAACATTTTATAAAACTAACAACAATCGTTAATACTACTATAAAAGAAATTCAATCATAATAAATTTTATTGTAAATAAAATTAGACAAATAGGTCATTTTTATGAAGCTTGTAAACATGCTGATAATAAATTTATTATGAATGTTTATATGGAATATTGCTTTTTTTATTTACTTCACTTAACTTTAGTGCTCAAATAAAAATAGACAAAGTACAGAATTTCTATTTAGAAACAAAGTTTAAAAAATTGGCAATTTTAGCTCCTGCCATGGCAACGTACATGACGTCAAACTTCTCCCAACAAACAAACAAACAAACGTTAAGCCGATGTACTTTTATGAAGAAACCAATAATAGACTTTGTTTTTCAAGTACATAATTTATAGTTATCGAAAAAGGAAATATACACAAATTTGGTTTTTTTTTTGTAGAAATTAAATAACCAATTTTGACGACAAGACTACTAAGAAGGCCTCTTCAGAACACTTTGTTTTTTTAATCATTTTGCTCTGTTTTTAAGGTATATTTTAAAATTAACATTCTTCAATGATTTTCCTCTAACTTTAAAAATATATGTAAATAGCAGATATTTCAAGGATTGTGTCTTGTTTTAGAAGGTAGAAGATATACTATACAAACTCATTTAAATAACTATTTTAAAAGAAAATTGATGAAAAACTGGATATAATAATCAATTTGGATTATTTTACCCTGTTATTGCAATAATAAAAGATTAGCATGTAGAACTATGTCAAAAATAGATTAAACAGATACATTTTATTTGAAAGATTATTTAAAAATTTAATATTTCTAGTAAAAGAGAAAAGTGACAAACTTTAAGAAGTTATATAATAATTAATTAATTATTTATGATTTCATTACAAGAGGAAAAAAATTTCCATATTTATAAGTTCTTTCAATTGATGAATGTTTTCAATCATGTCCATAAATATCATAATATGTATCATTTGTTTTAGGCCTATAGGCTAGCAAAAGGCTTTATTTCTCTAGGTCTTTCCTCTTTTACCTTCTATATATTTTCCCAAAGGTATGGAATAATCGTTCTGCAGCCGTAACCGTATGTTTTATTAAAAAACTTTTTGGACAAAAGTTGTGTGACAAAATAATTCACACATTGGGCATATGACAGAAAAAATATTTTGATTGTCAATTTTGAGTTAACGTTATGAAAAGTTTTTTTTAAATTTTAATCCTATTTTTTTGCGTTCTTGGCTCTTGTTTCAATTACCAAAATGACAGTATAAAAATTTTATTTTCTTCATACCTCGGTCGAAAGTACGTACTTTCGTCCCTAATAACAGAGACGAAAGTTTAACTTTTAGTCCCTGTAAGATGAAATTCTTTCTTCCCTATAATAGCGGGAAAAAAGAATTCATCGTGTTTATTTATACTCGTAACTATGTTATATGACCAGCAACACTCGCTTCGCTCGTGCCGCAAATGTCGCGGCAGGCATCAAAAACTATCAGCATTTAAAGTTAAAAAAATAAAATTAAAAATAAAAGTACGTACTTTCGACCGAGGTATGAAGAAAAATCGTATACACGACGCGGGACAGAAGTTGAAATCTCGGTCCTGCGCGCCATGATGCCCTCGGCTTCGCCTCGGGCATTATGGCGCGCAGGGCCGAAAATTCAACTTTTGTCCCTTGTAGTGTAATATACTATTTTATACTTTACATTAGAAAATAAAAAAAAAATATTGAAAGATGCAAAACATAAATTTTATTACCGACAAAAACACAAATAAAAAGGTGTCACCACTACTGTAGATCCTAAGGAATTCTGACCATATTTTTATCCATCAGCTCTGTCAATTTAATTATGTATCATCATTTTTTATTTCATATTTGGACGAGGTACTTACTTAATCGATTTTTTTTAGACCTGCGGTAGCGCTTTACATTTACAATCGAGTTTATTTCATAAAAAACGAAATAATATTTAAAAATAAAAAAATTAACCAAATGACTAAGAAAAATGTAATTTTTGAGAGGCGGCATCATTTTTTTCTCTCTACAGCTTGCAGCTCAATGGTATCCTATTTGTGAAACATCCTGTATATGCCAAATACACACCCGCCTCTTAAATATTAGAATGCATTTGAATATGAATGAAAAATACTAGGTACATACTAATATAATTGAATTCGTTAAACGTTTTATTATCTCTTTCGTAAATAATGAATATTAAAATTATACCAACAATATGTGAATAATAATTTTTAGGATTTACATCTCGTAGAAATGAAGCAATTTGACCTAATTTTGTTCATTCTATGGTAATTTCTTCGGACAGTATGTTATTTTGTTCAAACAATTACTTTAATAGGTATTATTACTAACTAAATCAAGGTTTAATATTTTATTCAGTGATCATTTTTGGAAATATGATGAATGATATTTTCATGCCGCGCAAATGACAATCAATAATCATATTTTTGTAAATTTAAATTAAAATAAAAAAAAATAACCTTGACATCTAAATAAAACTTGTTGGCTGGGAATCAACGATTACATAATCTTCGTTAGGTAAAATTGCCATTTTGTTTTATTAATCTAAATGCGAAATTGACCTTTCCAATTTTAAATCAGTTATTTTGCTATAATAAGTATTTGTATTATTGTGTACCTAACCTATATATTATTTATGTCATCATTTTTACACTAATCACGTGAATGAGTAATTTATTGTTGAACTTGTGGATCAACAAGTCACAAATAACATCACACTGTTTTAAACTAGATCAAGTAGATCAATTACAGACAAATGATAAAGTCCAAGTGGATATTTTTTTATAATGATTGCAGATTTGCTATTGTTTTTTAGAACACAACAAATACAGACAAAAACAGTAACAAAAATTTCAACTTTGAGCTAACAATAAAAACAAGTAGATTATATTTTTTTAATCACAGAGGTAATATAATAAGAACAATAAATAAAGTTTTTGATATTTAAATATTTGTAACAACTAATCAGTCATTTCTAGTAATCACTTATCCAAGTTTAAATCTATATAATGTAATCTATCATCTGTATTAAAATCGATATAAGATTAGAGATTATAGATCTCAAAAATTAATGGCTTTTATCAGAAATTCGGGTAAATCATTCTCTTAGACTAAGCGAGCTGTAAATATTAAATAATAAAGTAAAAAAGTTATTAAAATGTTACAGATCATGTATTATATGGATGGTGCGAGTGTAGTCGGCTTCAAATTCCGCTCACCGCCTTGTTTACGTCCCATCCTCTCTTCAAATTTGTGTTTAAAACCAATGTGGAAGAAATAATAAATACACAATAGTATATTATACACCAAGGTAGAGAAGACATTTTTTTAAGCCGAGGTAGTTTATTAATAAAGAAGGGAGGCTTAAAATTGTCTTCTCTACCGAGGTGTATATATTATTTTTTTCACTACTTGCATCTTTATTTGAGTCTACAAACTCAATTTTTTACAGTTTTAACGACAATAATGTAATTTTCAAGTTTGCTATGGATTTGACATTTTAGGAAACAAATGAACAGTTGTTGACGCATAGAAATTTTCGACGCGAATCTGTTAAAAAAAAGACGAAATGGAAGATTTTGGCGGTTGCACCCCACCTGAAATACGCGAAGCGGCAAGGGGGCTGACAGAAAATCAATTATTACCAGCAAAAAGCAAAGAATTCTACCAGAAAACCTACAGAAGATTTAAAGATTGGTGCCAATCAAAACAGGTAACAAAAGTGTCCGAAAATGCTCTCCTAGTGTTTTTTGAAGAAAAAGCCACCACCAGAAAGGCCTTTACTTTATGGGCCCTATTCTCTATGCTTAAGCAAACCCTAAAAGTAAACGAAGACATAGACATAGCGAAATATTACAGGCTTATTGCATTTCTCAAAAGGAAAAACGATGAATTCTATCCTCAAAACTTTTATTTTGATTTTCAACTTTTAAGTTTTACCATTACATGGTTATGCAACCAGTAAAAAGAGGCAGTATAAAGATATCTAACGCAAGATGCCAAAATATTGGTTTCATTATTATCTACTAGTAGTAGATAATAATTATTTACTAGTAGTAGATAATTGTTTGTTATTCTCCTAGGTAACGAAATTTAACTTCTTAGGATCGAAAGCCTACTAATAATGTTGACTTCTGAAGCAAGTAGTGAAAAAACATAATTTTTTGTTCAATTTATTAGGTATACAGGGTTAGTCAAAAGTATGGAATAGGCGGTTTATTTTGGTAAATATAAACTTTATAATCTTTAATGTCTTTAACAAAAGTTTTTTTACCAATTATTTTTCATTATTCAGCTATTTTATTACACTTTTAGTGCCGCTAAGCTAAGCCGGTATTGCTGGTGTCTATTAAGAATTGACATTGACATTTGAGCAAAGTGCCGTGCACAAATGCCTGCCGCAAACATTTACGTCATTTTCTGAGTGTAGAATGAATTTTTAATTATTTCATTAAAATATTATTTTAAGGGGATCCTCACGCTAGAAATGAACTTGAAACTGTGATTTTTCGGGGGTGTGTTCATAAAATGTTCAATGTTGATTTATCGCTTTGAACTGCATCTGATTGGATAAACAAGAATGACACATATCCTCAAGTCCACGTGGACTGTAATATGATCTTTTAAGTTAAGCATCGGCTGCTGATAACTTTATAAACTAGAAAAGCCGATAAGCGCTACTTGATATCCCGTGTAAGAACTGTGTGGCAAAAGATGAAAATATAAAAGCTTTATAAAACTCTAAACACGAAAAATCTTTTCAATTTTTTCATATGATATCAGAAGCATTTGCAACATGTTTAACATGTTTAAACATGTGTAAAACATGTTCAACTAAAGCACATAAAACGCACATATTGAACAAATTAAAATATATACCGTGCGTTTCGGAATAAACTCTAATCTAATGTATATTTATATCAAATATTATTATTTACGCTCAAAAGAAGTGCCGACACTGTTCGGTGACGCCTGTTCTCACCTAACCAGTTTAGTAACACCTCTACAGCTCGCTCAAGTAAACATGAGCTACGGAAAATATGCAAACTGAATTAGCAAAGTCAGGAGTAAATTTAAATTAACCAATCGGTGCGGTGTGTACATGAAACTTAAAGCGACCTCAGGGCAGATCACGCTTCTTCTGAGCTCATGTTTGCTTGGGTGAACTCTACTAACTGACCGCTGGCACTCTTTTCGAGGAGATACTAATAGCAGGTTTCTCCTATATTAATTATGTTTTAAAATTTCTGGTATCATTACGTTATAATAAAATTCATTAAGTTTTGGCAACATTGCGTTCCAAAAGTCTTTGTCATATGCTATCTGCAACAAAAAATAATAGTATATTATAACATAATTGTGTTAATTATGCAATATCTTACTTTATCGACAATAATTCCTAAAGGCGTCCACACAACAAAGTAGCAAAATTTAGCTCCACTGAGCGCTAATTGACCTTGTACTTGGTTGTAATAGTTATCAGTTTTTTTAAGGCGATAGATTCCATCTGCACATGCTTCTAAACATTTAATTTTTTTTTGGAAAACTCCTTCTTCTGGAGTTAACTGCCGACTTGAATACGGGCATTTAATTTCTATAATACCTCCCCCCGAAAGTAATCCGTCTGGACTGGCTCCTAGATGTGGAAAGTCCGCATCAACAAAGAGGCCGGATTCGGTAATTGCTTCTTCGATCTTATAATATTCTATAAATTTGGCTTTGGCAATAGGTTCATGATCGATACCCCAGCGCGTTGCAGCAGATCCTGTAAAATTTGAATTCACAATTCTTTTGGCAAGTTTCTTCGGATCGGTAGATTTTCGTAATTTACATACTGCCCCAAAGTTAGAAGCAGTAAGCCTGTACATGCGCTCCATTTTCCACAAAGGATTGCTGGACTGTCCTCTAGTTTTAATTTCTAATTCCCGGATATTAGAAGTAGCAATGAGAGATAACAGTTCTTCTTTTCTACTTTCTAGAGTGGTAGGGCTTAATTCGCCGACTGCTCCATAATCAGCATCTGCACTAGAAAATGTATTTCTTGGTTTAATCTTTGTAGAAAAAAGTTGTTTTCTTTTTAAATTATACAATCTTTTCCGTCTAGTTTTGTCAATGTACAGCTTTGTGTATTTTCCCGGGCTTGTCGTTGTCATTGTTTTATAGATCGTGGATATATAATTTTCGTGCTCGTTAAATTGGAGCGCTGCAATTCGACATCTTACCTCATAGCTGTTTTTCAAACTAAAATTTATTCGTTTGCCACCAACAACTTTTGCGACTACCGAATTATAGCATTCCGCAGCGTTGTTATTCATATTCAATAGTAAACTGGGTGCAGTTTGCTGTAGTCTGTTTCCACAAGCCAATAGATCATTCATAAGACCGCAGTTTTGAAAATCTGGTACATAGTTTACTTCCGCTTCTTTGCTGCCTTTACAAAAATATGTACCACAGTTTTCATGATTACCAAACACGTGATGAGGGCAATTAGAAATATCTGATTTTAAGTGAATAAGCTGACTTTCAATCGATACTGCTTCTTTACGGCGATGTAATAAGGCTTTTTTTATTCCAATTCTCAATCTATGAATGTTAGCTTTTACCACTGCCCTTAACTTTAAAGGAATTACTTGGTTTGAGCTGCTCTTTCTTCTTGTGCATATTTCACGCAGTCTAGTACAATAGTTTCGCAGGAGGTGGTTAGTGCATTCTACTTTTTGTATGTTACAATTACCACCATAAGGTCTTTCGGTGCATAATTTCTTATAAACACTACTATCTCCATCACCAACCAACTTCACATATTTCAACTTATGCATTCCAACACTGGCTTTAAAGCCCTCTAGAATTATGTCAGATTCCATTCCAGTTGAAGATCCGTTCCAGTTTTTGTAACAGACATGATCTTGAGCGTTTACATTTTTACTAGTCGCTCTAGCACAAATTGCACAATATTTATTTCTGGAAGCAACAAACAACAACTTCCCAGTTTTAGCGCCAACTATGCATGCCTAAAATATATAACAAATTACTGATACTGCTAATGATGGAAGTATATTTTTGTAACTTACGGTTCCTGAAGGTGCATCGTAGTTAACTTTGTACGATCTCTTGGACCAAGCCCCATCAGCTATCACAGTTATGAGTCCGTTATTATCCGCATCTACATCGCCGATTTCGCGTGCTAAACCAAGTTCTTCTTTTCCAGCTTCTTCCATTGCAACCCACGAAGAGTCTAAAATACTTTGCGAAACTAATTCGTTGTACTTAGAGTACTGCCGTGTCGTCAATGAAGGAATATTACAAAGCGCATGTTGTTGGTTCAGTTGTGCATATCCGCATCCAGTCGATATAGCCGCAAAAACTGCTGCAGCGTTTGCATCCATAGCCGTTTCATTTTTTTCCAGTACACGTTCGGTCGACACGCGTTTTTCTATATTACACATACTACATTTAAAAACGAATACACTGCATAATCCTTTTTTAATCTCTCGCATAAAGTACATATGTGAAAAATGACAGTCAAATGGCTTGTGATCGTTGAGATTTTTTATGCTGTTGAAAAAATGTTGTATGTCAACAAGTCTTCTGCCTTCTAGGACAGATTCGACATTTTCCGTTTTGGGTGGAACTGTTTCATATATGACACTATCAATTTCTGCAGAGGTTGACGGCCTACAATTAAAATTATTGTTCTCAGCTGTTTTTTTTTATGAAAATACAATAAACCTGGCCATGTTAGACTGTTCACCTGGAATAGACTCAAGAACAGTTTGAGCATTTTCTACCCTACAAACAATTTACATTAAATTTACATTGACACGTGTTTCATAAATAATATTACGTCAAATTTTCCCTCAAATATGTAGTTTCAGGTTCAGGCACAGACAAATCCGTTTCTTGTGGGTTGAGAAGAGTTATTGTGGTGGTAGGTTTTGTGCGAGCTTTAGCACCCAATTCGGATAACCTTTTTTAAAGTCATTTAATCAATACTTTATTACTTTGAGCAATGTGAACAAATTAAGTACATATTAATAATGTACTTCTGTTAATAGGTTGTGATAATGTTTTTCTAATATATACATATTAGAGTACGATCGTTTATTTTGGAAACCTGCAAATGCAAAGTTGTCTATGTATTTATAGAAAAACAGTTTAATTTGTTTTTTTTTGCTTTTCTAACATTTGTCTAAAAGTAAAAACATCTAAAAATATAACCTTGAACTGTGAAACTTTTCATCAACAAGAAAAATTAAACTAATGTGCCAAGTTTTGCCAAAATAAAATGCAATTTTTTATTTACAGGTTTCCATCCAAAGCTATGGCTTTGTTTAATACCTAAATATTTAAACACGGACTGATAACTTAGACGCATATACGTGAGAAATTATAGCTGACAATATATAATGTTTAAAAGTAAAACAAAAATGTGGTAAAATAAATTTAGTTTTCAAGATACTACGTTAGTACAAATAAAATAATAAAGCTTCATTTAAGTTATCATATTAATTTTTTTAGAATGAATAGACCAGTAAGTAATTATTTCTCAATAATTATTCAATATTCAATATTCAGTTAATTAACTGAAATCAAAGTTTTTTGAGAAATAATACACATGTCACAATACACATTATAATTTCGGACAGATACTATAATCAATTCGATGCAGCTTTTTTGTTTTTATTGGAAATAAATTACACATTATTTTTCTTTATATAGCTATAATTCCCTACGTTTATATGCGCAGAAGTTATAAATTACCATGATTAGTTGCATTTTTATTTACTATAATAACGATTGACTTATATTACCTTTTATAACGCTTTCTAGCACTTTCTGTGTGTTTTCGTTTTTGTGGCATCTTTGATATTTATTCAGTACCAACAAGTAAATCTAGAAAGAACTATTATAGACATGAAAAAAGTTTATCGAACCAACGTGTTTTTGTTGAAATTGGGTTTATGGAGGGTGCAAATAAATTAAATTTAAATTTTTTTTAAGAAACTTAGCCTGCTGTATCAGCCCAAGGCAACAACATACACGTTTTGTTTGTAGGCTTTAAAATTATTTTATAAAACGTTTATTAACGTTAACAATCTAATTTTTGAATATAACTAATAAGTACTTTAGTGACTGAAGTAAAATAATCGATATTTTGAATATTAACTGATTAATATTAACAAAGTCTGTTTGTATCAATTCTAGTATACAAAATTAGTTTGAACTGTATTAACATTAATCTTGATAATTAAAATCAAATTTTGAAGTAATTTTCAAGACTTAAAGTGATCTGATTGATTTTTTCAATTATTTACTATAAATATAGTCTTGACACTACTGTGAGATCTTGCTTCTTAATTAAATTATTATTTATTATGTGCATTGAGTTAAACTTACAAAAGATAACTAGAGCATTCTTTAGATTGACCAATGCTTTATCAGAACTATTAATGTAGAAATAAATTATGTTAATTGCAAAATTTAAACTGTGATATACTTATTTATTGATGACTGAATTATTAATTACTTAATAACTAAATCAACTGACAATACTACATGTATTGTCAGCTGACATGAATAAGGAAACCCTCATATACACATTAATTAATGATATTTTACTTCGTAATTTAATAACTTTGAGAATATATTTTATTTTAATTAAATAATTTCAATATAGTATAATAATTGAAAATTCACTTTTCTGTGTTTGGAGCTATTTAAGATTTTAATTAATTTTATTAACTGACTTATATTGATAATTATTGGAACTACATATTCAACTAGTAACTCATCACAACCAGTATAAAGTTATAACAAACAATAATACTCACGCTTGATTTCCAGGATTGCACTTTGTTGTTTATTTTTAAAACTGCACTCGAACACTTATTCTCTTCACTAAGTTAAACCAAATGAAAAATGAATTCGCAATTCGGTCCATATATTAGGATTTATGTTATTATTTTTTTCCCTCTCCAAAAAAAAAGAAGGTTCTGGAATTTTCTTTTAATTTTACCTTTCTAAGAAGTAAGGGTTTTGGGCTAGTTTCGTGGGAAAAAACTGAACGTGCTTCAACAATGGGTATCTTTTTGCTTTTATTATATAGTATAGTTTGTCTAAACATTTTGTGCAAATATGGTTTTATTGCTACGTAATCTTCACAGGGTTTTGCCTGTGCAGAATCTTAAAGATACTGCCAGGACTGTATTCAGGTTGCTTCTATTTTCTTCGCCTGCATGTTACTGAATATAACAATAAAATTACATTTAATTCTCTAGCCAAAGATTTATTTATTATTGAATAATATAAAAATTATGTAGAATATTAAAACATTAGTAATTTTTATTTAATCATCTGCATAAATATCAGAATCACTGTTACTATCATTATTAACTTGAATTATTAGTTTTGATACTATTTTTAACAAATTACGTAACGACTACAGTTTTTTCAACTTGACGGTGAAATTTAGTCCGGCTAAAATTTTCATTACGGTCCATGTTGACAAGAACTACAAACGCATTTGTCGGCTACCAGTTTGATGCAAATAGGGGTTGCAAAGTATGTAAGCAGGCAAAATTGTAATCGTACTAAATGTTTAGCTAAACTATACCTTCTGAGGCTATGGCTATACCAGCCCGGCTATTTCCTTCATAATATATTTATTGCCAATTTTATTTTTTATTTGTGTTGATATTCTTTAAACGATTAATGTTTATTTAAATATCACCTATTATTTTGTTTATGATTATATTTATTATAAATTTAAATCAAAATTTTCATTGCGATACACAATTTAATAAAATGCATATTATCAATTAATAATATGTATAATAATTTACTTTTATGAAAAGCACAAATACAAAAGCGGTGATCGCTTTATCTAGCCTAACGTTAGGTCTGAAACATAAAAACAATCATCGTATCCTCGTATAGTAATTCGAGACAAGTGGTTCTTAACACCCTGACAGATAAGTTGAAACCATATCCGTGATTTCTCTTAATGTGACGTCGATAATAAAGCTCTTGGAGGAGGAGTCAGATACATTCAAACGACACACCTCACCAGCTAAAATTTTCAACTATTATCCGCAAATCACTCCCTTATTTACAAAAATTTTGAAAAACGTATATCTTAATTTTACCTTTAAAACTACATTTTGAATACAACCGTTGATTTAGATTTTCGAGTTACCAATTTTTACGATTTTTTATCACTTTCTGATAACAATTTCAAAAATCGAAATCAAGCAATCCAGTGAGAAGACATTAAAACTTTTATATTCAAAATTTCATTTGATTTGCGTAAAAACTAAGCTCATAAAACGTATCCCATGTTTCCAAGCATTTTATCCACCGTGAAGATCCCCTTAATGAAAAAAAGAACGGGAAGTTCTGAATCAAGATAAAAGCATCTATTTTCTATTTTACAGCGCTAAAAAACCATAACGCAAACTAATTAAAATGATATATTCATCTTCACAAAAATGCGTAAGCGACTTTATGTTTACACATTGTTATCGGCTTTAGTATGAACCGATTTAAGACCTGCTGCTAAAAAAGCATAGCCGCCCTTGATTAATGTTAATACTATACACCCTGTATATCTTCCAGTCGGAGGGCATGTATACTGCTCCATACCGTTTATATAGTACAAAAATTTTCAATTTTATTTTTATTTATTGTTTTCTAAAAATTTCGAACTGTTATGCTTCAGTAATTCGTTGGCATTTTTAAATAGTATTGTGTCATTTTTAAATAGTATTGTGTCACGTAAAATACGTAGGTCTTGGTTGAAGCTTCAGTTATTTTAATGCACCTTTTACGACATTATTATCTAATATTAATAGTTCCAGTTACTCCTCCCAATCATATTTAAACTAAAAATATTTTATCATTTTTGTTAATTTTGGAACTTTATTATATGAAATTTTAAATAATCTTAAATTTTTGGAAAAGCATATATTCAACGAGGTGCTTATGGCATTCAAGAGAGACTATCATATCAAAATTTATTGCGCTACATGGTAATGTCAAATACAAACGTATGTCATTGTGACAATTTCAGTTATTGTTTGCATATAATACGTATGGTCTAGCCAGAATAAGTTTCGCCTCTAGTGTGGTTCACGCGTCGAGTTACCGTGCTTGTTCTCACTTTTATTTCCCTGTTCTGGTGACGCCTCTACCGATGGAGTGCGAAACGTCGACAATTCTATTAAACTTTTCGACACGGTTGGTGTCAATATTTCAATATTGACATCTTAATTTCAAGGTATGTTATTTATACCACAGACCAAGTTAGTTTATCTATCTACTTGTCATGTTGGACCTTAGTAACCAGTTAAACGCTACGAGATTTTTGAAAAGTTGACGTAACCAAGACGTTTTGCTGTACCAGTTTTCTGAACCCATTTGAGAAAGGCATGGAAATCTGAATATTCTGGAGTTGCATCATCTATAGTGGCTCATTATTTTAAAACCCTTACCTTTTTGATTTCTTTCTTTTCTTTTACTCTTGTAAATTCTGTTCTGGTTTATATTATTTATGCTGTCTTTCTTAAAGAAATAACCAGTATGGTGATGTTGAAACTCAGGGTGTTTTTCAAGCGAACAGCGTTAATTGGTATGGTATTTATAGTATGAATTAATAATAAATTGTCATTTTTTGTCACTTCTATGATAAACACATATGACTAGACGTCTTATTTGTTTATCAAAAAGATTTTCACAAATTTATCACCTTCACCTTAGAGTTGGCAATCCACACGATTACCTTAAGCAAAAAGATTAGTGTATAAAACTAACCTAGATTAACAATTTCTATGTTATCTGGTTAAAGTGCGGAAAATTCGCGATTTTGAATAGAAAGTGATGTGAATCAACCTTGAGAGATTCTACTACTAGTAGTACTACTACAAATCGTGAAATAACATTTGCACTGTTTAGATTCACTTTCTCTGCCTCAATTTACAAAGATAAACATTAAAAATAGATTTTCTCAAATTTTACCTCTGGTCATTTGCTCAATAATTTAATTGAGGACGGAAGTATGTGTTTGAATTCACTGATTAAAGTATTTTCTTTTCTTTTTTGATTTATTAGCGGTGCGGCTTAATAATTTTTTTATTTATTCAACTGTTAAGGTGAACAAACCGTAGTTTCTGCTGTTTATTTTTGTCTAACATTACTAGTTTTTTTATAACCATTTTTTTTTCAAATATGGCTAATGAAAGAACAAATTAATTTATAGATTTGATCTATAATAATTTTTCTAAGAACTGGTTTTACAATGTATATTAGGATTTTCTGTTAATTTAAAGGCAAAATGAATATATTTTTTATAGTTTCTAAATTTTTGAGCAAAAGAAAAATATTTGAAATCATAGTAAAATATATGATTGATATTATTTGCTTTTATCTCATGACATAGAGTTCATTTTATCACAATGTAAATGTGCAAGTTTACAAGTACCACTTGTCATTTATTATGTAGGCCAAGGTGAATATAGAATATCTTCAAACAATCCAAAAATAATTTAGATAAACTGGGCAAACTTGTAAACTTACCACAACAAAGTAGCATCAGCAAGCAATAAAATGAACTTGTTAAAAATTTACAGCAAACATTAATTTATAAGTAAACAGATGCTCAAGGATAGCTACTAAAATAGTGTTAGAAAACTTACAATATCTATGTTGGACAAGTCACAATAAAAACATTTTTTACATTAATTCAGTGGTATAATTTGTAACTTGGGATGCAAAGATTTTATGAATCTCCTATTTTTTAGGGATCTTTAAGGCTATTTTTGTTTTTTTAGACTTTAGAAGAAATGTGAAACATTATATACTGTACGTATTTTACATAGCAGAAACTTATGTTGCTTTTCGGCAATTATTATTGTAGGAGCTTTTATTGTCAGATATTACAATATTTTTCTGTGTTTATTTTTATAAAATTTTTAATTGAAATATTTTTCAAATTAATATAGATTAAAATTTTGTTTTAAAATGCCCCAGTCTCTGTTTAGAAGCTTAACAAAAAATAAATGAAACTGAAATTAAATGAAATTATAGTCGTTTGATTGGTTTTTTCTCAAATTTAACAATAATTACGTAGCAAAGTAATTTGGATTTTTTTTCCAATATTTAAACTAATTTTTTCAAACCTTATTATGTTTTAGAGAATATTTATTTTCTAAATATCTTGACTGTAAGTCTAAAATCTAATTATGTATTTTAATTTTAACATTTTGAGATAATTTGTTTATTTTTCTTTATTTTTTGAAATTTAATAATTTTTCTAGAGATTTTAACATTTCAATACTATGCAAATTTGTCTGATATTTTTTATTTAAAGAGTTTTTAGAGTATTTCATTTATCAGTGGCTGTTAGTATTTTAGCCTTACTTTTTTTAAAAGTTTTAAATGTTGGCTTTTAACCAATTTTGAAAAATGACTTAAAAAATGTCTTTTTAAAAACTTGTAATACATAATGTTACTATAACACGCCTACAATAATTTTAAACTTTTTTTTTAAATTGTGGCGTTACTTTGGTTTTTAACATTGTATACAGAGTGAAATAGAACTTATATACTAAGTTTTAACTTAATATAGAATCTGTTACGTATCGCAGGAAGCTTAGTAATATTTAGCCTAAAGTTTTGAATAAACTCGTTGCACACAATAAAACAAGATTTGATACAATTTTAATAATCGTCAACAGAGCATTTATCCCATTAATAGTGAGTCTGCAAAACGTAAATTTATATATTATTACACTTATCATATATTTTTATGCGTTCAAAAGCAGCAATTGGGAAACTTTTTCATTGTAAGTGTTACGAAAAAAAGATATTCTTTAGGAAAATCACTGTTTTCAAAAATAATAATATTCAGGTATTTACATTTAACATTAGATGTGCAGGGTGTTCACAAATTGCAAAAGATTCATATGAAAATTTTGACCTCTTTGCGTTTAAATGAGACAAATACGAAATATTTTACGCAATTGCAAATTTTTTAAAGTATTATTCTTTAAGACAAATTGTTTTGTATTGGTATCTTGTTTGAAAAATAATTACCGATTTATAAATTTTTGGGAGGTTATGTTTCTAACAGATGGGGCATTTGATCATAGCGGTTGCAAAATTGAGGTTCTTGTTAGTGCGGACTAACTTGTTTTAATTATTTTATTTTTTAGTTATTGTTAATATACATATTTTCTTATCCCAAATGGGTGAATTAATTATCCCAATCAAGGCAATAATATATTACATCGTAATAAATGCTTAAAAAACTATAATTGCGTGAAACATTTTGTATTTGTATAATTTATATCTCGTTTTTAGAATTAAATTATATTAGCACAGAATATTTCAAATACCACAATTGTATTAAAAAAAAATATTTTTAAAATTCATTGTCTATGTTATTATTATTTGACTTTTGTCACCGGTGAGAAAACTCATCAATACGGCTTACTAGTTTCGAGAGTAATGCATATTATCTCATTTTTAAGACGGCTGGCAATAGATCGAATATTAAATTATAGAATTAATGTCATTTGATATACTTGTAAGGATAAATTAATTAGAATAATAAGGAAAGAATTTTTTTTTGGCAGTAGGTATAAAATTTTGCTGAATATAATAGCGGTTTTATTCAAGTTTTAAATTATTTTTACATCATGACGGAGCAAAAAACGTTAATCTGTGAGTAATACAATCGAAATTGAATGACAATCTACGCAATATAACGTTTGTTTATAGTACAAAAAGCACATTTTTTTTTACAATTATCATTTCGTACATAAATAACCATAAATGTGACTGGCCTTGCTATCGTAAATAATTGTTTGTTAAACTTAGAATAACTAGAATTAATCTTTTTTTTTTAGTTTATTTACGATTTAAAATTTTTATTTGTTCTAGAGCCTCAAAAGAAAAATGCGAAATCATCTGATAGAACAAAATCAGGTGAGTAGTTTTTTTTTATGAAAAAAAACCAACGATTAGAAGCTGTTTTAAGTGTAATAATTGATTTGTCCTTGCTTCTTAAGTAGCTTGCGACTCATCTGCTTTTTACGGTGTTTATAAGATAAAAATAACATTTTATGGAAGATGAACATATTTTAACATATTTACACTAGACTTGAAAGCACTCATTGGAATTGGAATTACATATGTTTTAGTTGAATTTATTTGTTTTGAAGGAAATGGCAAGTTATGTAATAATTTGGATTTTAAATTTAATATCATATTTTGCCGCGGTTTATGACGTCATGTATATCTGTTTAATCTCAGACAAAGGGCTTTATCAGTGTCTGTAAAAATATTTAAAACGGGTAATTTTTTTGATCCAAATTGCATTAGAATAATGGTGAAGGCGCCGGGATAATTTTAATAATAATTATAATTTTATTTAAAACAAGAGAATTGTCTCACAATATTCTAATTTATTTATCATGCATGAAGGTTATATCTCGGCTAATTTCTTCAAAACAAGGATTTATAGAGTTTAAAATATTAACTATTAGCTAGCACTCTTCAGTGAAAGTTATTAACAATAATTCAGAATTGTTTAGTTAACAATAATGTTAATGCTTAAGTCTCACTGACTTTCAAAAGTATTTTAACCCAAATGGCATTATTATGAAAATGTAATATAAAAGAAAAACGTGTTTTTTTTTTCATTTTTTAGTGTCTAAAATGTCGTCAGTTCTAAGCAAATGGTAGCTATTTTTTTTAGTCACGTTGTTTAGGTGACGGTAGTCTACAAAAAGCAAATTGACTTGTTTTCTTTCTTCTTCACCAAAAAGAATCATTGGAGAGACCCATGGACTATTATATTAAAAGCTTCTATAACGCTCTATCTTTCTTCGTTTCTTCAACAACTTGTTTTGATTTTTTTTTTGTTTTTACTTCAAGCTAGATAATGTTCTAGCCATGCGGATAATTATTGTCAATCCGCCGTAAATGGCGTAAATATAAAAATTGTATAATATAAAAATTGCATAAACAGTACTGATAAATTAAGTCTCATCTAACTAAAGAAGTAATCTATTTAGTTCTACCAATATACAGTCAACAAGTAACAAATTAAAAATTTAGAAAACCAACTTCAATATTAATTAATATTGATTATAATCAATTCAAACCAACTGAACAATAACAAACGCACTAGTCGTCACTTTGATTTTCGAAGGATTTTTTTGATTTTTTTAGGATGCTATTAGCAGAGCCTGGTTTGCTTACCACTCTTGGGATATCTCCTTTCTAACAACAAAAATTTTCAAAATCGGTTCATAAACGACGAAGTTGTTTACACATGTAAAAAATATATACAGTAAAATTGAGAAACCTTCTGTTTTTTGTTTGGAGTCGATTAAAAATAGATATTTATGCATTAAGGGAGATATGAATGTTTTTTCTCCGAGGTTGACGTGTTACAGACCAAGGGCCGGAGGCCCGCGGTCTGTAAGTCTACCGAAGGTGAAAAACAGAATATCTCCCGTAGTGCATTAAATATTTTATTTTTTAGCATTTCATTACTGCTTTCTTAATAAAATTATATGAAAAATAACAACATCCGAGAATGCATGAATGTATAATTGCTGCAAATGCATGGTAACCATGTGTTTGAGGGTGAAAAACTTTACAAAGTCCCAAGGGAGATATGAGATACGTTTCATATATCGTATCCATAACGAAAATCAACAATATCATGTCACTAAAAAATAAAAGAATTATTGAAATCGGTTGGCGTGATATTGAGTTATTAGTCTATTTGTCGCGCACACACTTAATGCAAATTAAGACTATTGTTTTCTACTGGATGTCATTGTTAGAACTGGATAAATTGACCATACGAGACCACACCGGAAGCAACAGCTTTCAAATAAAAAAGGAGGCATCAGCCAGTCGAATGTTAAAAAAAAATACAGTAGAATTGAGAACCTCCTCCTTTTTTGCAGCCAAAAAGTGATATGTTGTAGTTGTCTTTTAGTATCAGCAACATTTGTACAATTATCAAAATATTAAACCAATAAAATAAAATTAACTGTCACTTAACTTGTCCAAGAATACGAAAATAAAATAAATTTTTAAATTAATAAACTTTATAGAGGCTTCTCGTTTTTTTAATTTATTTAAGTTTTTTAACTACGAATGAATATCTTTTAATTGGAGTTAATGAAAATTTTTTTTTCGAATGTTTAAATAAGTCATGGTTTAGAATAAAATGACTTGTTTTAATAGCCCTTTCTCCTATAACACAGATGGCCTTGTTTTGTTGTCAAAAAGGAGCTTTGACGTTTGACGGCACGATCATACGATCAACTACAATAAAACTGCATCAAGCTAAATTGTGCAGCAACAGCCTATCTAAATAATTCATGAACGCCCGGTATAATGAAAAATTAGATAGAACTTAAAATGCATAACTTCTTTTGCAGATTTTGTATGTTGGTATTATTTTAGATTATAAACAACCTTGTTTTATGAACATTTGGTCTAAAATTATAAATACATTTCTTTCTTCAAGCATCCACCGAATTTTGACTTTTTGTTGAAAAACCAATATTTTATTTTTCTCTTGGAAAGTCAAATCAGGGACATATGATATTAGTAGTCAATATCTAACAATTTATTGAAGAATCGTTATGCTTTTGCAACGGGATTCTAATTAGCTATAGTTTTGCTAGAATCTCATCAATAAAGTTAATAGAAAGATTGTGAACTGTTACTCAACTGATCAAACAGTCAACAATAACAGACCATTATCAGATGATACTTTTTTTGCTTTTTCAAGTCTTTTGTGTTCTCAATTTTGTGTTGGTGTTTGAGGTTCTGATGTTTTTCTACATTTTTATGTATCTTTAAAATTTGGCAAAAGCTTCTGAATGCTTTATTTACTTTACTCAAAATGTGTTCAATATTCGAAAGTAGAAGTGCAATATCATTAAAATACTGCATCTGACATTTATGTAATAATTAATTTATTGCTCTTTTCGCTTTCTCCAAAAACTAATTAACTATCGACAGAACTAGCGAGAAGCAACCACGCCTTTAAGTAGGCTGACACTTAGGCAAAAAATGTAAATTTGTATAAAAAAATAGACATTCATATATTGGTGAGCTTCTAATCTGACAAATTTACATATTTTTAGACATTTTCATGATCAGATTCCTATAACGGTCAATGTAAAGGTGAATAAACGAATGTCACCATTTCATTAAGTGATCGTTCAACCAAGAATGTTTTTTATGTTGGACTAACAATTATTAGTTAAATACATGTTTAGTTATGAATGATTTCGGAAAGTTTTGGGTATTTTTATAATTAATCGTTACATGCTTTCAGAAATTTGGAACTGTTGTTCGGCTGAAAATGTATGAGTGTAACTGATTGATTGGAACATTTTGCCAAAATTTGAAACCCTAACCTTGACATTGCTTTTTTACTTAGGACTACTATTTTTTATAAGGAATAGCTAATAATCATGTTTTAAAAAACAGTTACGCTGATCCAAATGATAAAAAAATACAAACAAATCATTACAAATTTATTTAAGTCTTATCTGTTTTGAGCTTACTAGCCTTAATTAGTGATATTCAACAACAGGTTAACACCAAACAATTTACAATTGCTGATTGTTTTCATAGGCTCAATTTAAAATGATTTTTATATTTTTTAATCACTTAATATAACAAACTATTAAATTATCCGGTAATCGGTGACAGAACGAGACTTAAAAATACTTGCCATTTAACTTCAAATATAATTTGTCTCTTTCATAAGGAACAGTGTCACAAAATGTCAAAAGATCTGCTATATTGAGAGAATAATATGAACTACCTTTGACCGCAGATAAGTATCGTCTAATATAAACAACAATATGTTTTAAAGACACATGCTATACACCCTTATCAAAGGTCAGACAATCCTGTGATTGCCACATGGTCTTCTGCGTCAAAAACTACGAATAAATAAGTTTGAAGACTCAGAAAATATATACGCTCAATATAAAAATAGATCACCCGGCACGATATCTTCTTAATTTTTTATTGAAATTTATCGTACAATTTGACATACTTAATTTTCTTAGTCTATACGCAATATACGAATGTAAACAAATATTCATACCGAATATCTTATTTTAGTGTTTGTTTACAATTAGCACAATTATTATGCCTTAAATTAAACGTTTTATGAAGGTTTTTAACTAAAACTATAACTTTGACATTGACATAAAGTATAAAATAATAAATAACTAATGTGGGAGAGATAATTATTTTTACCGTAATCCCACAAGAATAAAGGTGCATAGGGCGGGATAATATTGTAATTGTGTTTAATTTTTGTTATTAAGTTTTAAGTCCATTGTTATATCTTTCAATAAGACTTTTCTGTAGTCTATAGCATTGCTCGGTACCAAATTTAATTGTTTGTCTTAAACCGCATGTGGCTTGATATTAATTAGTTAATGATTTTAATAGATATAATTAGCTTTTACTGGAACTATTTGTCAGAGTTTCGAATATTAGTCTAATAAATTTTGAAGTATGCGACAAAATGACAAAGGTTAAAATTTTAAAAAACGACTGTATTATTTTCATAAAATATACAAAATTGGAAAATAAGTTTTTAGAAGAAATTACCAACGCAATCTAATAAGTCGAAATAATTTTTAAAAATTATTGTCAAATTCTTGCAGTAAATTTTATTTCTAATCAAAATACAACATAATAGTATATTGTTTTACGAGTTGCACAAAATATGCGTTTGTGGCACGCATGGTATTCAAATGAATAATTGCCACAAACATGTCTTGTAAAGCGAGTGTAACATGCTATTTTTTCAATTTTGCTGTTATTGATATTCATAATTTAATATTAAGATTAAGAAAATATAAAAAATCTCTCTAGTAAGTTTTTTTCCCAAGTGGTATGACTGATATAACTATTAATATCAATTATTACAATGACAGTAGAAAAGTCACTAAAAACGATACAAAATTCAATTTTGTCTAACTGATTT
This sequence comes from Lagria hirta, assembly GCA_947359425.1. Lineage (NCBI taxonomy): Eukaryota > Metazoa > Arthropoda > Insecta > Coleoptera > Tenebrionidae > Lagria > Lagria hirta. The sequence goes on from OX375794.1 coordinate 14,398,048, forward strand.
TTTTAGAAACAGTGTCACAAAATTGGCATTGTGAAGGTGAAATAGAAAAAGACTGTACTGTAGTTATTTTCTGCCACAGCTCACTTACTTCATGTTCATCATCAGGGAAACTGACTAAATCCGATTCAACGGATTGGTCATATAAACCCATTTTCTTATACTGTTTCCTTTTAATAATGCAGTGTGCCATCATGTTAATCCTGATTAGGAAAAACAAAACGAGAAAAATTATTATTTTTTCAAGTGATTGTCGAGTCTTGTGGGCTTAAGACGAACAGTATACACCTCATCATTCTTTCCTCTTCTCGCAATTTTTCTAAAACCACTACATTTGCTTAACGTCACTAGATATGTTGTGTTTACATAAAAGAACATTATTGTATTACACCGGCATTTTGGAAACCGCAATGGTGTAGCAGCGGCATTCTCGACACTGCCAAAAGTCAGATAATCATAAAATAGTTCGAAATTAAGAAGAAATTTAGATCCTAATAAATTTCTATCTGCTCTATTGTAAAGCCGATTTTAAGTGAAAAGCTTTTTAACGTTTTATTAACATTTATGAAAACAAATGTTAATAAACTAACCTAAATTATGTTTTTATGTACGTTTATAACAATCAATTAGTCCAAACGGTGGTTTTTAGTTACTTTTATGTTTTTGTGTCATCTATATCTTTTGATGTGACAGCTGAAAAAGCAAACGTTTGGCAGGATTTGTTTATTTATATACGTGTGAATTGTGATAATAATTGCAATGCCAGGTTGTTGCGTGTTAAGAGATGCACAAAAATAGAGAAAGAATTCCAACAAGATTACATATTTGAATTGATTTACTAAAAATTGATGTAATTTAAGAAAAAGTATTAAAGCTTCTTAAAATAGATCTTTACAATTATATGTAAACCGTTGGACGTTTATTTGGGAAATTTCAATTTAGAATTACGGAGATGTGTTTCGTTGTGATGCAGTTTGAAATAAAACGTTGAGCAAGATTTTTCTTTGGTTAGATACAAAAAGCAATAAAAGCATTGTAATGCGAGTACTTGTAAAAAATAAATTGAAAAGAAAAATAATTATGTTTAATTTGTTTTTCTCTCTTTTTAAATTTTATCGCAACTTATTTAGAAACACAGTTCACTGCGGCGCTTTGATAGATGTCATTTTAATTTGTGATCTATTTTTTCTATAGAATGACTACTTTTTGTGGGGTATATAACGTGCTTAAGTACTTTAATTATTTAGATCTACTCTTGCTATGTAGAGATTTATTCATTGTTATATATCAGATAAAAGTAAACATAAATTTGAGTCAGGCTAGCAGTCAAATGCAAAAAAAAATTAAATTAAAAGTCTTTCAATCTATCAAGTGACTATAAATACAGTGGCAAGACTGAACAAGTTGTAAGTGTAACCCGTCACTTGTCAATCGTCTTTATTTAGGTTTTATTTTATGTCACAAAAAATGTTGCAGATGTTGCCAGCTAAATAATTCAAATACATAATTATCGAACTAACGTAAGAAAATTATTTTCAATCATTAAAAGTCATCCGGTATTTTATTGTCATGAAATGAACAGTCCTACAAAACGTATATGCATTTATTTATTTATTAGAGTTTAGTTTAAAGAACGTATATGATACTTTATAATATAGAATAGATAATAGTGAAAAGAGCTTTTATGAAATTGTGCTTAATATCGAACTGTTTTTTTTTCTAAAATTTTAAATGTGGAATATTTTATACTATAAATTCTAATTGCTATTTAAGACCCTTTTATAAATTAAATTTATGCTGGAGGTGACATTTTCTTAAAAGCTTGTATTAATTTGTGTATTAAAACTGTCAGTTGAATCTTGAAGAGGCGAATCAAGCTAGAATAATGAAAATATAATAGTATATTGGTTATTTTTAAATTATCACTGAACAGCAAAAAAAATCAGTTGAATAATAAAAAAATATTTATTCAATTTAAATTTTAATTGCTTTGCAATTTGTGTTTTTTTAAGTTGCACTGAGTTGTTTAACTGAAGTGTGTTTATTTTATTTATGCAGATCGCATCGTAGCTAAAATCTCAGATCAATGCGAATTGCAATTGATTAAAATTCAAACAGCACTTTTTTCTGCATAAGGGCTTTTTTCAGTTGTTCCAGGAGTTTTTTAACGGTAAGCTAATCGTAGAGCTCCATGAAAAAATCTTTGCGTCTTGCTATAACTAACTGCCAAAAATTCTAATTGTATGTAGAAGAAGCAACGATTTTCATATTTATTTGACATTTGAGTACATTTATAGTAGATAATACTTTTGGACAGTGCCACAACCTTAAAGAAGCACTAGCAATTTTTTTTCGAGACAACCAACTTTTGTTTTTCATACGTTTTCAAAATTATGCGCAGCCAACTCTACAGTTTGATATTGCACAGTTTTTGTGTTTAGAACACTTTAAATTCAAATAACATATGTGTTTAAGACACTTGTGACCTACATTCCATTTCTACTACTACCACTACATTCTTATCAAACGGTCTAAAAGGGCTTGTTGTCCAACGACTCTCTGCAAAGGTTACTTTCTGGTCGATTGAGTTACTTCAATTCTGATGCTCTACAGGTGCGAGGCACAACAAATACATATATTATAGGTATATCTACAGTTGGTAAAATGAAGACTAATAGCTGTAGGCAGACAAAAAAGACTTCTCATATTTAAAGCGCAGCTAGGCTTATTTTTTTGGGTGGTTTATGGAGATGCAGAGTAAATTTATTTCATCAATCGCAAATAGAGTAGTTTTTAAGATTGCCATCATATCATTGTAAGCTTAATTCTATAGAAATTATCAGGGATGTTGCAAAAGATCTTTTTTGGAAGCTTTTGGCACAGCAACAGCCTAAACATGGAAAAACTATTGATAATGAAAATGTAGAAGAAAATGTTTATCAAACAAAGATTTGCTATATAAAATGTTAACAAATTTTAAGTTTTGTAAAATATTTCTCTTCAAACATTAATACGTTTTACTCATACTGATGCAAAACGTCACCTGATTATGTTCCTTTCGATTTCCAAGAATCAGTACCGATTTTTGAGCGTCAGTATTCAATAGCGATTTTTGGGCACCTTTCACCAAAGTTATTAACAAATAAAAACACCTCTTTGGAATTGGTTGTATCAATCATAAATTGTTGTCGTGGGAACTTCTTTGGAAAATATATTTATATATAAGTCGGTTTTTACATGGTTTGGACGTTAATGACGATTAAAAATTTAAAAAATTGGTTAAATTTCGATAGCTAGGAAGCCATTTGTCCAGAACTAAACGGCTTTCGATTCACAAAACATTAAACAAAGAAAAGGAATTTTCTTTGTTTTTGACCGACTTTTAAAAAAAGGATGAGGTTTCGTATATATATGTATATACATTTTTTTATGTGTGTTCGCGGATAACTTTGTATTTTAACCGATTTTGATAATTTTTTTTTGTTGGAAAGGAAATATCTAAAGGGTAGTACCATGATAAAGAAACCTGGATCTGATGATGGAAACCAAGAGAAATTTAAAGGAACTTTTAAAAATTTTAGTGATAACTAGTTTTCACTAAAATAGATTTTATGATATCACTAAAATAGATTTTAGTGATCAACTTACATAGTGCGTATGTAAGTTTTTTTTATGTTTGCGATCAAGTGTTTTGTTTGAAAAAAAATAATTTTATAAAGGTTTCAAAACATATTCTCAATATTATAGCAAGAAATTGCTCGAATTTTAACTTTTTTTTAAACGAGTGTTCGCACATGCTTATATTTTTTTGTTTATAAACCGACTTGAATAATTATTGTTGATTTGCTTGAAAAGAGCGAGAAGCGGACATATCCCATAAAAATTGTCAATAACCGAACCGGGATAATTGGAATTGCACTACGATGGTGAAAATAAGCGAGAAAATCAGTGAAATAGTTTTTTAGCAATTGCAATTTGTAACAATATCACAGATAGTATAAACAAACCATCTTTTTATTCAAATGCATTTAAAAAATTAGAAAGCTCATTTGCACAATTTGCTTAAATAATTAAATAAATTATCAATTAATTCTTTGAAGTCGATTCTTCAAATTTTTAATTTGCTACTTGCTAGAAACATGGCATTTTAGATATTTTCAGTGATCTCATTAGGGGGCATTGATAATAAGAATACTGATTTAGGGGGACTTTTGGATTAATTTTACATACTTAATTAGTAAATTGAAGAGAAATGTTAGATTTTTTATTTCATTTGGGCTAGTATTGATTCTGCTTATGATTTTGGGTTAACTGATTTTGTCTAATCACGTTTACTTTTATAAATTGGATATGCTTTGCCAATCAAATAAAATGTTACAAAAAAGTTGTATGATTACAATGCAACTGTAAACATTTGAAGGATTAATTTGATTATGACGCATTGAATTCTACAGATTAACGAAAACATTTTTGGCAAGCTGTTTTAAAAAAATTACCGAAAAATATAACCACTGGTTTTTGATTTGTTGTTGAAATCGTTAAGAAGAAGCAGCATAATATTGTTGTAAATAACAAACATTAATTTAAAGTCGGAAAAATAAAGGTGCACTAAGAGTAGATGTACAAACGATGCTTTGCAACATTCCATGTGGCTATAGGCGAGTAAAACCAAATAATGACTGTTTGGAAAAAATTTTTTTTTGGAAATCATACTAAAAAATTATCGCAAAACTGGAAGTCACGTCAAATAAAACAAAAGAACACGTAAAAAAGATATATTTTAATAACAGAAGCAAAGGAGTTGAACAACATATATTGATTTTCAAGCAAAAGAATAAGCAAGAAAGTGGAAAGAAAAAAGCGGAACCAACAGCAAGAGTAATTCTGCTTATGTTAAGTTAAGCAACACAACAAGAATCTTGATTAAAGAAAATGTATTATTAGTTCAAAAAGAAAAAAAAACATTTTTCTGATTTATTAAGCAGTAGTGAAATTATAATATCGGAAGAGCGAGAGAAATGGAAAGAAAAGGCTACTAAAGATTTATTATTAGATAAACAAAATTGATATACATAATTGTTAACTTTTGTGCCACAATGCTATAATCTATAAAAACTTAAAACCAATGCAAAACTAGCAAAGTCAGTTGAGACCAGACAGATTAAAGACATTTATATCTATTAGCTAAAGCGTTTCTTCTCAGTATTAATGAATATTATATGATTTATAAAGGCTTTTGATTGTGTTTGATTTAGAATATTGTATTTTTATAATAAATGCGAATGTAATATATACATATTATATTTGTTTTAATAATTGTCAACAATTTTAGAAATAACTAATTTACTTCTCAAATTTATAACACTTATCACATTTCAAGGTTTATTTATTTTAGCATCGTAACCGAAAAGTGAGTCAAAAAAAAGAGCAGTTGATTTATGCTTTGCACATATACTCTGTTTACTATAAAAAGCAATTTACTAAGAATTTATTATCGTCTGTGTAAAATGACTCAGATATTTTTCATTTCTAGTTGACCTTGCAATACCTAAACGTTTTTAAATAAATTAATTAAATCTAGACAATTTTCTGCTCGAGTTATTTTCACTTTAAAATACAAATTTAATGACCTGTACTATTTTTGAATAAATATGTTAATAGTTGTTGAATTTTAGTGTTATATAAGTTTGTTTACTTCCTTAACTACTTTTTTTGTTACATCAGAAATCAAGGTCGTTGTATATTGTTTGAATTCTATACATTTTTTTGTTTGTAAGGTAGTCAATCTTCAAAAGAAAGATTTTTTTATATTATAGATAGTTATTGGTTTAAATATTACAAGACGTGAAGTGTTAGTAATTACGGCAATTAAATTGGTTTGGTATAAAGATGATTTCACAAGAGTTTGTCATAAGCAGTTTGTAATCTTTCAAAGAATTGAAAGATTGTTAAGAGCTATTGTTAATTAGTTTAAACTTCATCGGTGTTCAATATGAACTATTCATATGAAAAGTAAACCATAAAATAATAATATTGTTTGAATTATGATTTTAATCTCCTACATAATAATTTTATTTGAATCATTTTCTACTACCTACACATGTTACAGTCAAAAATCATTCTCAGTTAAAACACGTCTTCTCCAGTTAAAACTGCCTTTGATAAAACTAAAATTTTCTAGTTATCACTAGAATTTACTATTTTGTATATCTAACTCTTACATAAAACTACTTCTAGCTTTGAGCCTTGGTTAAAACTAGTATGAGAGAATCTTTTGGGGGTGGAAAATATGGATATTGCTTATTAAATTTTCATTTAGAACTAGTTTTCTCTTTTTATTCATTTCCAAATATTCGTTTTTGAACAGCAGGTAAATCTAGTTGTAGCATAGGCAGTTAGGTAAAAACTAGTCAGTTAGGTTAATTTTTTTTTAAATCGTTTACAAATTATGAACTTTCAAAAATTTTTCTTGGTTTTTATGACAAATTTTTGTAGGCGCAAAATAAAAATATGTTTCTCAAGCTTTATTTTCTCTCTGCATTTAAGGTCTCGACTCTCGACTACATAATATGCCTTGTCGTTGTTATCATTTATAGTTTAAAGCAAAACAAAAATGTTATTATACAATGTCCAAATAAATTAGAGTTTGTTTTAGAAATCTGAATTGAGAAATTGAGAAAATTATTATAAGTTATTTTTGCCATATTTACGACACATCTAAAGGTTAATACTCACACATATTTTAAATTAGGTAATTGATAAGCGTTATCTTTATGGCAAAGGGTATCACTTGATACCGTTTAGAATTTATTGTTACATCTGATAACCGAAAATAATATTACGATAGATTGTATTTTTTGCGTTTTGTTTGTAATTTAGTCAACAAACAATCAGTTTTATTGATTTATTTAATTTCACGGTAGAACATTTATAAGCAACCAAAATAAAATGCATTGTTTTCGTAAAGATTTGGTGGAAAATCAGAAAAAGGAAAATAAATGTGATTAAATAAAAATTAATTTTTTTTAAATAAATATTATTTATTTTGTTTTTTCTTCTGCGAATACACATAATTATATTGTTATATAATGATAAATAGATATATAATATTTTAAAGCTTGTTTATTTTGGACTTTTAACAATATTCTGTTCAATTGTTCTAGTTTCAACAATTAACTTTTTATGTTAATATGGATCATTAAAGGTGGTAGACGGTCAGAGCATTGTTGTCATCAAAATCAGTGCAGGGTAGCAAATTTTTTTAGCGTTTACTAATGGTAGGCATTTTTTTAAATTGTGGCAAAGAACACCCTTGAATATCTCAGCTTTGATATTGGTTGAGACGGTTGGTAGCTACAGGACGACAGACAGAAATAATCTATAAACTTATAATAACCCCTTTTTTTGTCTAGGGCTTAAAATAAATAATGTTATGCCAATCTAATATGATTTTTTATGATTATTCAATTCTTCAGCTGGCAATTTACTTCCTGCTCACAAGACTCAAAGTTGCAAATTGTTTTAAGATCCATTGAAACATTTTGATTGCTAGACATAAAATGATTATTTTACTTATTCAAGAGGTGCTTCATTATTCTAATTGATTAGTCAGATCATTACTGTACAAAAAATAAGCTTTGGGTAAAACCTAGAAAAACCTTTCTTTTCTGTTTTTTTATGTATAATTAGATGACGCAATCAGCTTTTCAATTTTCAATATAAATTTTCAGTTTAAAATTTAAATATTACAAAACCTTTTTGTTTAATTTTATTAAACATTTTAATTCATTATAAATCGTGCTTTCACCAATAATTTCAAAATTGAAAACACTTTTTGAAAGTGACAAAGAAAATGTTTTTCTTATTTCTTAAATTGTTCTCAAAATTTTTGGAACAAATAGAAACTTAATAAAATCAAATAGAGACTTTAATGAAAATTATAGATTTTATTTTATAATTTTACTTGGGACATCTCTTGATAGAACGTCAAGTGTCACCGTCAAATCATTTTTATCGTTTCTAATAATAAAAGTGTTGCCTACTATTTTTAATTTTTAGTTAATTTTTTTGTACTAATATTTTGTTCTGATTTCGCCTAGAATGATAGGTTGATAAAATCAGTTAAGTAGAACATAGAATGTTACATTACATTTTTGGCAAAAAGTTAGCGGTTCCTCTTTACATGTCTTCATATTGACGTCTTTAAATTTGTCATATTATATTATTATGTATTTTTTTTGTTTATGCTGTTCAAATATCACATTTACTTTTTTTTGACGCTAGCGTTAAACATATTTTTTTAAATTTATTTTTGTCATAATTTTAATTATAATCTAGGAAAAAATGTTTAATAAAAAGTTATAGATTTCAAAATAATCATTTCAAAATTTTTATTTATCGAAGAGTTTTGAAGGTTTTATCATTTATGTTGAGACGCATTACAGTAGGCATGATGTTAACAATCAACGAATTGAGCAAAAAAGCAACTTGAATTAATTTGCTATTTGTTCTTACAATCAAGGGATTTAGAGCCGAGATCAATTACTATGTCATCGACGTTATTTTAGTGAGAAAAATTGCCGGTGACAAAACTCATCGATGTTGGTAGTATTATAGCCCAAGTTGTCAGTGTCAAAAACCGAAGTCAATTAAATATCCATTACTGGTCAGATCTTGATCAAATTAAGATGGGGCTATACGATAAGGCAGCAGCTTTTAAATAAAAAAATAATCATGAAAAGCGGTTTACCTTGAAAAAGTTCTGAGGTAAAACACATAAAAAAAATACAGTCTAGTCTTCTATTTGAAGTCAGTTAAAAACGAATTTATGTCGTAAAATTAAGAATAAAATTTTGTTCTCTCTTGTACCAAGGCCAGGGACATACACCAATTGTATATTCAAAAAATACAAGAGATCAGGAATAGTATATTACACTACAAGGGACAAAAGTTGAATTTTCGGCCCTGCGCGCCATAATGCCCGAGGTGAAGCCGAGGGCATCATGGCGCGCAGGACCGAGATTTCAACTTCTGTCTCGCGTCGTGTATACGATTTTTCTTCATACCTCGGTCGAAAGTACGTACTTTTATTTTTAATTTTATTTTTTTAACTTTAAATGCTGATAGTTTTTGATGCCTGCCGCGACATTTGCGGCACGAGCGAAGCGAGTGTTGCTGGTCATATAACATAGTTACGAGTATAAATAAACACGATGAATTCTTTCTTCCCGTTATTATAGGGAAGAAAGAATTTCATCTTACAGGGACTAAAAGTTAAACTTTCGTCTCTGTTATTAGGGACGAAAGTACGTACTTTCGACCGAGGTATGAAGAAAACATATTTTTCAACGATATGTATTGACAAATGTGTGTATATTTTTTTACAAAATTGCTTATACGTAGTAATAATATAGAATATTTTGCAGCTTTGTCCTTTGTCATTGCGTCATGAAACTTTATCTCCTGAAACATCATTTCTATGAAATTAACACTTTTCATGGCCCGAACGCCAGTAATTTGTTGGCAAATATGATCTAATTGCTGACACATGTCGGCATACTAAAACATTTAATTTTCTGCTGTTATTTTTAAACATAATAAATGTCGAGATTAATTTAAGGTATTAGATAGGAATTTGAAATAAAGTAGAATCTTTTATTCATCCAGGGAAAATTTCTAAAAATGCATTTATGTACACAATTTATTGAATCTCTCAGAATACTGATACATTTTTTTAAAAAAATGTAGTGACGAGCCAGCTTTCGGTATATAATACCTTCACTAGGTAGTGATGATTAATTGAATTTTAAAATAAATTTTTAACAGTTGCCGTTGTCATTCATTGTCGTACATTTCCACTGAAAAGGTTTAATATTAATTTATCTCTCGTGGATGAAAATGAAGTTAATATTATAAGTATAAGTTAATATTATAATATAATTCAAAACATATTAAATTATATTTTAAATTTGATATCATTAGGCGCATTTTAAAAAATAACAATGAGTGATGATAAACTTAAAAAAATATGTAATTTAATTATGAATTCAATAATCAGCAATTAGTTAGAAACTGGTTATTTGTATTTTTCTTTAGGTGTAGAACAAGGCCAAGACCATTACATCTAATAAATTGTTTCTTAATGAGTTTAAAAATTTAATCTGGATAATATGCTGTAATTATGACAATATTTTTTAATTTTTTGTGACGACAAACACTATAGAAGAAAAGAATAGTGTTGTATAAACCAATTTTTGTTGAATAGAGCTCACAGCAACTACTTATCCGGTGAATAATTTATTTAAATAAGAATAATTGACACCAATAAAGAGAGCAATTTATTTATTTAGCAAAGAAGTAGCAGGAGATTTGCAATAGATAGAACTTACATAATCTTTAATACTATGACCGTTTTGTTTAAAATATACGAAAGTGCAAAAACTCGCGCTTTTTGTAGTTTTATCAAAACTTGTTTTTGCTGCAAAATGAAAAACAAAATTTTTAGGATTTCCCTTTTACGTATGAAATAAAATGAGCTATTTCCGTCATATTTTAACAATCAATCGATGATTAGGATATTACATCAGAAATGTCCTTCGAAAATAATAAAATGTAATGAGTGAGCTGAAAGAACCTTAAAAAGGCTCGTATATTTTTCATTTAGCTGATTTTATTATAAACAGATAAAGTCATTTACAAGATTAGAGAGATTTGGATGATCATAAAATTTGAGGGATACACAGATGGATAGACATATTTCTTATAAAAATAGAAACGGTGATTAATCGGTTATTAGTTGATTTCTTTTTTTTGTTTCAAAAATTACTTCATTCAGTTATTTTTTAAAACCTCTTTCATTGACAAATATTTTTTTGAGGGCTTAAATCTTTTGTTGAAAATGACGTAATCAAAAAAGCTGAAGGGGGTGACGAACACATGATTTTTAAAGACGTTTCTTCAAGTGATTTTGGACGTACAATGAACTCAGGGCGTGTTGTAGGTCATAGTAAATTGTTTTTCAGTGTCAAATTTTAAAAAGTGTTTTGTACACTTGACTAACATTTTCTGTCAAATTTTTTACGAGGGTCAGGCTGAAGTTATTGAGAATAAAAAACCTAGTAGGCCGTGATGAAAACATACAATGTTATTTAGAGCAATTATTTATCTGTCATTTGAGGTTTACTTTTTCAAGTTACGTTTATTATAACAGAACGTACTAATTTTTTAATGTCACATTATAAGTGATTGTTATTGAATAAGCAAGTGTGGCAATGAAGAAGATCAATTCAAATTCATTCAAACTATGTCTGTAAACTTGGACATGTTTTGTTCTTGTTGGAACTCATCAGCAAGGCGCAACAGATCTAGATTTGAATAAATTTGCAGTGACAAGTTTCGGCTTACATCTACCCAAATGTCTATTACTTCCGCAATATGGTAAAATTAGCGACATCTATTAGAAGCTATCTTGCACTAAACAAAATTTCTACATATGTTTTCATGCAAACAGTTTATACACTAAATTAATGTTAATGTTAACTGTGTTAATAAAGGCAGTTGAAAACTGAGGTTGTTTAACGCTGTAGCGACTCTAAGGAGTGAGAGTTTTTGACCGTCTACATTATTAATCGCCAATTAACATCCGAGTTTTATACAATATTTCTTCGTTTTTGACCGACAACTTAATTTGTAGACAAAAACTTTTGAAATTTTAATGATTTATGCATGCCTAAACACATAGTCTCTGATAGCCAATTTTCAAACTTCGGCTGCATAATATGTTAATATACTTTCCGCTATTGTTTTCTATATTCTTATTTTAATACTATTTTTTCTGTTCTGGTTCCATTATACAGAGTTTAGTTGTTTATTTGTTTGCTTGCTTTGAGAAATGATATGTTATATTCTTTATTTGCTCGTATCATTGCCAGTTATACGAACGCCTACATACTTGTAAAAATCAAAAACTCTTATGTCTCTTCTGTTTACCTCTAGGTTAATCTAAGTTTTTGTTTTTTTTTTAATTATCATGTAGATTACGCCATTTTTGTCTTCAGCCAGGAGTACTTGATTATCAGCTTATAATACTGAACTCCATTCTCTTACAAGTTTGACTTCATTTTGCTATTGCCTCTTTCAAATATATTTTAAACAAAGTGAGTGCTGTAGAACACTCGTGTCGTAGGCTATCGCATAAAAAAATCTTTTACAGTTTTAATGTGAACGTCATTCACATTATTACGCTTAAAAACTGGACTAAATTGTTTAAGATAAATAGTGTCGTAGGTCTTTTAAAGTTCTACAAAAATCATATCTGTTTCTTAATTTAATGATGATTTCTTTTCAATATTTTTTTAAGACATAATCTGTTGTTCACACATGATCGTCGAAGTTTATTTTTTGACGTTGAAACTTCTATAATTTGCGCATTGTTTTTCGTCATCTGTCTTGTATACATTTGAGACGTATGTGTTTTTCTTTTTGGTCAACATCTCTTAGAAAACAATTGAATACACAGGCTAATATTGTAAATTAAACTTTTGCGCTATATTTTATTAGGGGCTATTGAGAATTTTTCTGGACCTGGTTTTACGGATTTTATTATACGTCTGAAGATATCATGTCGTCTTTGTTGAATGTAGTTTCAATGACGTTTTCATCTTTTTGGTCATCAATGAAATAATATTGTGGACATTTTTCTGTTAGGAGTTCTACGTGATATTATTCACTCCATTGGATTAGCGAGATTGTCTGATGTAATGGTCGTTTTTTTGTGTTTTTTCTTGATAATTTTAGTGTTTTGCATGCTTTCGTAGTTTTATAAAATCTAATTTGATCATCAATTTACCGATACTTTACTTCTCACATGTGTTTCTGCGATTTATTGACGGCTTTCCTGACTTCACTCTTACAGTGTACGTAATAGTATCTTCAGTTTTTCTAGTGGTGCGGCAATTGATGTATTCAAATTGAACGTCATCTATCTTAATTTTTTGAGTCATTTTAACGATTTTGTTAGACTAGTCTATGGAAAAAAATCTCTGTTCTGAGTAAATAATGGTCTCACCTCGATTTACTCGTGCGTTTTAAAAATTTAATCATGTTTCTTGTTTGGTAATAATGTGATTAATAATAGATTTCTGATTGAACGTTGCCTGACACCAAGTAAATTTATGTATGTTTTATTGCTTATAATATTTAATCAAAATTATAAACTTTTGATGTCTGCATATCTTTTTCAATTTCTTTTGATATTAAAATTTTTCTTACAATCATCGTGAGGTTCAATGTGAGGGTTTTTGGATATATTCCCAACATGTGCATTAAAATCTCCTAGGATAAAAAGTTCTGTACTGGTACTCCCAATGTTGATCGGTTCATCTAATACGATTGTCACAATTTTAATTAATCTTTTATTTATGTCGTTTACTTTCAATTGTCGAAATTTTTTAGTAAACTACTTTGGGTCAGTAGTGAACGGAAAAAAAATTAATAACAATTTAATTGAAAATAGCAGCTTAGGTAGGTATATAAGACGAAAACCAAATTTTGTTGTTTTTGCAATAACTATTTATTTCATTAGGAAACTTGATTAGAGTAGGTTTACCTTCTCTGCAAAATTAGAAGGTTTCTAAATTTGAAGATTTTATTTTGCATGTAACCATAAGCTCCCATCTATTTTTCAATTTTGTTAATTTAAAGTTGAAATTTTTGTTTATCGAAAATAGTCTTTTTTGATTTTTCATTTATAATTAACACGTCCACTTGATTGTTGTAAAATGTCAGTCTATTTTAATGTACGATTTCAAATAAAGAAAAAAATAAGCATAAATGTACACGCTTTTTAGAAACTGGTTGCTGTGTGAGGACTTTGATTATATAACTATAATTGTTTTTTCTAGAGGAATACCATCTGTCAATGTGCAAATGTTATCTTAAAATATGTAAATGACATTTATAGAAATAGTTTCACTTTAAAGGGTAAGAAAGCTAAGAAGGTAAAATTAATAGTGTTCAAATTTTTCATTTCTTGTAGACGTGAATCGACGCCTGCACAAATTAAGTAATCGCGGACGTCCTTTGAACAGAAAGGAAGAGACTCATGAAGATTTAGTGGATATAGTGGCGAAGCCGATTTTGTGACTTGTTATGGAATGGCTAGATAGATATCTTTTAAATAATTAACGTTAATATTGTTCATTAAAAAGTGTTTTTTACCGATAAATAAGTACTTAAAAGTTAATTAGTTGCATTTACTACAAAATTTTAATTTCTTTTGTCAAATTATGCAAATATTTTTTTATCAATGAAGGTTAATTGCATTAAACAGTCAAATATGTAATAAACAAACAAATGCTCTCACAAAAGTGCATCTCAAAATTAATCATTGTTATCTCTGCACGTGTGATAATTTATATAATCAATTGTTTACTTATAATTTTTTTGCTTTTTTACTTTAATGAATTACACCTCATGTCACAAATTATCACATTTTCGCTACATTAATAATTTTATGGTTTACCGTTTAAATATTTATAACCTTGCAGTAAAGCTCATAAAACTATTAGTGAATAAATTTGTACACTTTGATGTTTTTCTTTAAGGTAATAAGCTTATAAATAACTTTAAAAAAATAAGGTTTAAGAGCTGAGTTTATTAAAAAAATGCTTTGAAAGTGTAATAAAATTATATTTTATGTTGGTATCAAAATGTTAAAGTTTTTTTAAGATTATTGTCTTTGTGTAACAGCTTATTTCAAATTAATTGTTAATATCAATAACAAGCTTTTATAAATTTATTCGTTTAACAATTTTAAGAAATGCTAGACACAGCGGTAGTAATGTCACAATAAACAAATAAAAACTATCTCTATTAAATAAAAAATGATATAAATGGCTTTTTAATGGCAATTAAAAAAAGAAAAAGATTACACAAGAAGTAACTAACCAACTAACAATTTAACCAGTGGTTGTATTACCCAAATACATTTTTTACTGACAACTAAATACATTTATTATAGAATAAAAAGGTTTTATTATGACTTAACTTTCAGCTATATATCAAAAGGCAAAATAATTAATAATACTATTTTAAACAATAATAAAATTAATACTAATAATTCATATTTACATATATGGATTTTAGCATAAACAAATGTAAACTTCAAGTCACTATTAAAAGTAAAAATCAAATTGTATGTTAATAAACTAGCAACAATGAAGTTATTAACAGTTTTAAAAAGTGTTTAAAAATCTATACTACGAACTAAATTTTCAAATTTCGCAATGAAATAGTCAAAATTCGATACAAACAATAAATTCTTGCTGTTCCTCTGTTACACTATTCTTTTGGCCAAATTAATAATTGGTCTACAGATAATAGTAATATCAATACATATTAAAACTCAAGCAACATTAACTAAATTTAAGGAAAATTTAATGAAGATTTTTAAACTCAGATAAACGGATGTGGAGATATTTTAGATATTGGTATTGGTAAGTAAACGAATTATAATTTGCAGACTTATTATTATAAATTAAATATAAAAAAAACATTACACAGTAGATTTAAAAAAAAAATAAATTGGTTGAAATAGATAAAAAGCTATTGTTTTTATGAATGAAGGAAGTTCAATTTTCTTGAAAAAATGGAGGGTTTTGTTTTTTGCTACTTGGGATTATTAATTATTATTATTATTAATTAATTAATTATTTTTAATTATCACCAAGAATTATGGTAAGTTAATTAACTAATTAAAGAGGCATTAGTTAATAACATTTGTAGAATGTGTTTTAATTTGTCGGAAGCAATTTAACATAGGCATTTGATATTCTGGTTCAGTGTTAGTAGATATTGTAAAAAAAACATGATGTTGTTGCAGAAATAGTTCATTCAAATTAAGCTGTCAAATTTAACCTAGTGAAAAATGTTGAATCATATTATAACTACAATTCTCATATTTTTTTTGGAAAATAATAATTACAGTTATGTTGGGGTGAATGATGTATGTAGTATTAATAATACTACAACTGTTTTTTATAGGTATTGCTTTTCCAAGCTCGTGTAATATTGTTTATAATTTTAATCCAAAATGACTAAACTCAAGCGAAATGATTAATTTTCTATATTCGGGAGTCATTAGGGATTTTTGGAATTTGAAAATTGTAATAGTTTTAACGTTTACTTATTTTAAAAGTGGATGTTGTATCTACATCATTAATTAACAGTCTTATAATTTTACACTTAAATTTAAAAATGCTTGGGGAAGTACAGAAAACAGCATTATTATGTTCATGTTATATTGTTTGAATGTTTTTAAAAGGTAAATCCCACACTCTAAATTTAGGATTGCAGATGCTTGTGGAGATAGTAACTCGGTTTGATTTTTCAAAAAACAAAAAATTGTTCAGCGTAAAACACAATTGGAGGTTTTTTTTTCACTGTAATTCTTAAATCGACTAAGACCCGGATGACGTTATACGTTATCTTTTGTTGACTTAGGCTGCGGATTTAGTTTCTAAACAAATTAGTTTCTCTGTGCTTTGTCTCATCTGTTCAACGTAAAAAGGTAGAAATTTTATAATATTACATTTTGCAGAGAGTGATACTATATTTTTGTCTATTTTGGTAAAACATTCAACACAACCTCGTAAGTTGGATAGTGCTCAAATACTATCAAGTTATAAGGCTAAACTAACTTCAAACCTTCATTTACTGCTGCGAAAAATATTTTTTTTTTAAATTTACAAATTGTATATAGATATTAGAATATAAAAAAATCTTTGTTTGGAAACCTACCGCTTAGAACAGTCAATTGGTTTTCAAATAAAAATTAAAATCTTGTTTTTTCACAAATTTCTAAGTAGATTCCAAAAGTTTCTTTATTCTGTCTCTAAGATCATAGGATTTGGCTTTTTCTTCTAATTCATTTCAATCAAGGCAATTAGATAGACGTGTAATTTCTATCTAATTTTTTTCATCTAATGCTTCTAATCCAGTTTCTATTTTATCATTTTCAATGGAAAACAAGCATTAAAGTTCTTTTGAAAAATATCTATGTGACATATTCACATCATCTGTGCTGATGGAGTTAGTGCATTTAAATTTTTCAATTAAGGCTTGAGTATTTACGTCATTTAGTCGATGTTGTTTGTACAGTTGTTTTTTTTATGACGCAGTTATTTTATTGATTTACTTTCGAGCGGTGTGATCTGCAGTTTAACAATTAATGGTTTTTCTGTGGTTTGCTGTATGTATAATAACGACGGTGAAAATATGATTAATACCGCGTTTTAAAGCAATCCTATGAGGTTCACAAAACACATACATATATATGCATTATGATGCAATAATCTCATATATATATGTTGTATTGATTTTCTTCTACTCAAATTTTGCTACTGGATTCACTTTTTGTCATCATTATCTAATGGTGATCTGTTATTATCTAATGGTGATCCTGTAGATGCTGAGGCAGTACGTGTTTATGTATAAATATCTGGAGCTTCCGAGTCTTTATCCGTTAATAAGAAATTTAGAGATAGTAATCTAGTCGTTGGTACACAGTTAATAAAACACTCATTATTAAGTGTTTTATTAAGCAATCCAGATCACCAGATTATAGTAAGTTCTAAAAGACAAAATTTTTTTTGACCACAAATTTTTTTCTTATGTATGCTTAACTGTGTTTTTTTTACAAAACTTTTAAAGGATTTATTAGCTCTTATATCTATGGGACCTTTTTTTACTTTAACATTACTTTTGCTACGACTATAGTTTCAATTGCTCTTATGGAGTTTTAAATTTTGGTTCGTTTTGCATGTGATTGTAATATTGCTTTCACCTTTACTGCCGATCTTCAATAAGCGAATGATCTGCATTTGTCATTTATTCTTTTTTTTAATTGGTATATCAGCCGCTTGGATGCTGACCATTTTACGACTTATTTCTCAAAAGATATCATTTCTATTACGATTTCTAGGATACTCGTCTACTCTACTTGAAAGTTCACACACAGTTTTATTAAATTGCTTTTCTTTCAATTAAATAAGTCACCACTAACAACAAGAGCAGTTGGCAGGCTTTGAGAGAACTGCTGAAAAACTATTGATGAACTGGCGTTATCTTTTTCAATGATACATTTGTTTTGTTATCTTTATAGTTTTCTTTCCAAAATAAATAAAACAATTTAAAATATGTCCTGGTTCAATCTGGATTTTGTTACATTTATAGGGTACTGTAAAAACTCCCATTACACTAGCAGGGCGGCCATTTTGCAATGAGAATTATCTATAACTTTTTTAGAGAGAGAGTGGAGGAGTTAATTGAACAAATTAATTAAAACAATATTTAATAAATTAATAAAATAAAGATTAGTTCTAGAATGAAACAAGACAAATCTGATGCCGAGATATCTTGTACGACTAATTAAAGTAATTAATTAATAAAGTAAGACTTAGCTGTTAGATGTCTTTTTTGGCCTGTTGGATTTCTTGGGATTCTGAAGAGCTTATTTTCACAAGATGGACATTACAACTAATCCTTAGTCTTGCTGGACCTTGATTCAGTTTCTAATCGTTTTCTAGAGACTATCTTTGAAATAAAAAAGTTGTAACAAAAGTAGCAAAAAAAAAGTACTGGAAATTATTTTCATATTTCTAAATTAGCCGATTTTTTTTTTGTTATCAGACTAGGAAAGATTATCAAAAATATGTTTATTGCAAAGATGAGACAATTTGGCACAAATTTGATCGCAGACTTGTTACTCTAATTTGTCAAATGTCAGTAGGAAGGAGGTAGAGGTATGGAATTCAAAAAACGTCTATAACTTTAGCTTGCCTCAACGAACTTTGACAAAACTGGTCTCAATAGAAATATAGTTATTTGTTTTATTTGATGCTTCATAAATAAACAATTCAGTCTTATTTTTTAATTGCTAAGTAGCACTGTTTAAAGAAATTTAAAACTTTTACGATTTTCTTTAAAAATTCAAATGAAACGGTTTATAAGCCTTTAAATAATTTTTCTGGAAATCATCTTGGAAACAGCTTGCTTATTTACGCGCAGGAAAATTGAGTTTTCCGGACTAGTACTGTAAAAACTTTACAAGACGCAAAATAAAAAAGATACTCTAGTAACTATAGTTGCCAACAAAATTGACAAACTTGATTTTTGTGGAATTTGTAAAAAAAATTCTAAAATTTGTAAATTTCGTCTTTTTTACGATTTCCGGAAAAATTTAATACAAAACACGTCAGTAAAATCTCTTACTTGACTCGGAGCTTTAAAATACTCGGCACAAAGTGCCTCGTATTTCAATTTAGCTCCTCTTCAGTAATGTGAAATTTTCCTGACTCTTATGTAAATAACTATTAAACAAAATTAAACAACAAGTGCAAATTGTAGCTGGAAAGGTTCAAATAAAACAACAGATTTTTGAAAATATCGTTTAATCGGTCTCTTAAATACGAAAGCAAACTTTTTTATGTTATAAATTTTTTTCATCTAATTACTACCTAAAATATCGAATCTTTATGCTTTAAAGTTAAAGTCCAATTTTGTGTTGACCCGTGATATTTTTATTTATAATATATTTTTTATACATAATACAAAAATTGTTTTCACAATTTGCTCACAGCCATAATTCACTAAGTTCTCGAGTTGTTTAGCTCTGTTGCCACTTTTGCGTTGCAACATTATCAATATTTAATTTCAAATTGTAGGAACATGACTAAACAAAAATAATTGTGGAATAGATTTATTTATTCAATATTTTTTCATTCTTTCAATTAGTACGGAAAAACGTCACAAGTTAATATGTTCAAAATTAAAGAAAAAAAACATAAATAACAACTACATTATGGAAATAACACCATGTAAGACTATTAAACCAAATTTAATTTAATAAGACAAGCGTTAAATGTTCAATTATTTAGATGGTTTTAATATTTTTTACAGCGTTTTCCCAATTACTTCTAATAAACAAAGCAATTAAAAAAAACAATAGTCTACTGCTAGAGACTGATTTCTACATCCGTTTAGAGTAGCAATATAGATAAAAGTAAATAACGATGTACAAAAATAATTGGCAACTTTGACATTTTTTCTAAGCAATAAGAGTATTTTAAGAAAAGTGATTCAAGATCTTGTTGAAAAAATCTTAAAATGAAAAATGACATAACGCATTTTGATATGTTTTTAAACTCTATGAGCACACACAATTTAACAAAAATTAAAATCTTGCAATTATTGTAAATCTCTTATACAATATGTATTATAAACTTCTACGTCAGGTAAATCTGCCATTTAAAGGAGAGACTTGTTAGCTAATAATACGGTTTTACCGCCTGCCAAATAGTTTTATGCTTGATTGATTTTGAGAGCTGTTTCGGCTCTAGATCAATGAGAAATGAGTTCTATTCATCTCTAGCTGGTGACTACATAATAAATATACTCTAAAGTAGTAAACACCTCTAATTAATAGATCAATTGACTTACCTTAAGGAAAATTGATCGGAATTATATGAGTGTTGCCGTTCGAAGAATTACACATGTAGTCGCAAATTTGTTGCTCTAGCGGTCCACAATGTTTAAAGCATTTTTCGGGGAATCCCCAATCCCCACCAATCTCACTATTCCTACGCACAGCCCGGCAGATTTCATTGCAAGATTTAGAGAAGACCAATAAATCTAGAGAGGTAAAGGGACGGGAAAAAACGAGGGTGGGTTGTAATTCTTCGAACGGCAACACTCATATAATTCCGATCAATTTTCCTTAAGGTAAGTCAATTGATCTATTAATTATATGTCGTGTTGCCGTTCTCGAATTACAAATGTAGATGTTTAAAGAAAAAACAATCTAGATTTATAAGTGAAAAAATATAATGTTTATTATAAAAGAGAAATAAACAATATGAACATAAAGTTAAAACAAACCACTTGTGATGGTATGCTAAGAACTAGGCATAACCGATTCCACAATTGTTTGAGCAAAACAAGTGTTCTTAGGAGCTAGGGGACGATTATAAAAACGATTAAAGGTCTGAGATTTACTTGACCAACCAGCGGTTTTGCGGATGGTCTCAATTGAAAGTCCTGCTCTAAACGCAGCCGATGTAGAAGCATGTCTAGTAGAGTGGGCAGAAAAAAGTGACACATCTATACCACTAGCGGCAAGTGTAGTTTTAATCCATTTACTTATACGTTGACAAGAAACTGGACGAAAAGGACGTTTGGAAGTCAACAACAACAGGTCTTCTGTGACTGGTCTGATGTTTTCAGTTCGACATAAATATACATCCAAAGTTGATGCTACACATAAATTTGGTTGTGCAGCAAAGTATGGTAGGATGAGAAACGGTTGAAAAGCTTTAGATGAAGAAGTTTTTATTTTATCTGGAATGTGAATTTCTATTTGCTTTTCCACATTATTATGGTGAATGTTTGGTATACGAATGTTTTTTAACGTTTGGATCCTATGACCCGTCACTAGAGCTAGCAGTGTGACAAGTTTCATGGAAAGATCAGACAGTGTTAGATTTTCAAGAGGATATAAGCTGCTTAAAAAGACTAGAACAGGAGCGGGATCCCACGTTGTGTGATAGCGTGGTCTCGAGGGTCGTTGATTATAAACACCTTTAAGAAAGCGTTTAATAAACTGTTTATCCAGGTCCGAAATGGAAAAAACTAGCAGCAAAGCCGCACGTTGAGAATTGAGAGTTGAATAGGAGGCTCCCGATTCAAAGTGTTCTGAAAGGTAACTAATAAAGAGCTTCAGAGAATAGCAGTAAGGATCGTGGTTTCTGATCGAACAAAAATTCCACCAGTTTCTTAAGTAGCCGTTGTATTGGTTTAGTGTGGCCGGAGAAATAGAAGATTTGATAGCAGAGAGTCCAGTGAGAGGAAAACCTCTCAGGAGAAACGCCTGCCGCACAAAAGCCCAACCTCCAGGGTAAGAGTCCTCCAGAGGGGATGAGGCTTCCTGAAAGGAGAAGCGAGTGATTTTTCATCTGGCGGAAAAACGAGGGGAGGCTGTAATAATAAACTCCGAAAGACTGAATAAAAAGGTTGAGTAGCCCAACGAGGAACTACTACAAGGCCTGATGCTTTTTCACTAATAATTTTTTGCAAGCATTTTGTAATGAGACAAAAGGGCGGGAAAGCGTAAAAATATTCATTTTTCCACGATATTGTGAAAGCATCTACGGTCAACGAAGCAGGATCTGGCTTCCAAGAAATATATCTGAGACATTTTTTATTGAGGTGAGTAGCAAAAAGGTCAATGGTGGGAACGCCAAAATGGGCGCATATTTGATCAAAATATTGTAGAGATAACTCGTACTCGGTCTCAATAGCGAGAGAACGAGACGCTTTATCAACTGGGATGTTGTCCTTCGTGTTGATATAAGATGCAAGAAGGAAAAGGTTTCTTCCTTCACACCAACGCCATATGCGACGGGTAATATTATTTAACTGGAGAAAACGGACACTCCCCATTTTATTGATGCATGCAATTGCGGTTGTATTATCAATTCGGAGAAGAATAGAGCAATTAACACATTTAGCTGCAAACGATTTTAAAGCGTTAAAAGCAGCTAACAATTCTAAAACATTGATGTGATGTCTCTTTTCGATAGGTGACCAAAAACCATGTGTAGACTGCTCATTACAAAATGCTCCCCAAGCCAGTAAAGAAGCGTCAGAAAAAATTTCCATTACAAATTTTCGATTGGAAATAATATGCGCACCCGCATTTTTCTGTAACGTTTTGTACCACCAACGAAGTTCATATTTAGCCAAAGTAGATAAAATAAATTTTTTCTTATAATTTTGAGAATTGGCATTTAAAGCAAGAAGTTTGTTTCGTTCTAAAAGTTTCAAATGAGCCCAACCATATGGGACAGTGGGGCACGCAGCAACAAGTTTTCCAATAAGCTGTGCAAAGGTTTGAATGCGAATGGTAGTGGTGCCTGTGAGAAAACTAGTAAGATTTTTTAAGAGCATGTGCTTTTTTTCATCGGGAAGATAAAATTGTAAGAGATGCGAATCGAATACAAAACCTAAATATTTGCACTTACGAGCCGGTATAAAAGAGCTTTTGGAAGAATTGATCAAAAAACCCAAAGATTCTAAAAGCGATTTCACAAAAAAAATTTCTTCTGACGCTTGACTTAAAGTTTTACTAATAATAAGAATGTCGTCAAGATAAGCTACACAAACAATACCTTTTTGGCGAATAATCTGTAACACTGGTTTTAAAAGTTTTGTAAAAACGTATGGAGCCGTACATAAACCAAAGGGAAGACAATTAAAGTGATAATAACAATTGTTGAAATAAAAAGCAAGATATTTTTTATGTTCTGCAGATATAGGAACAAGAAAATAAGCATCTTTTAAATCTAATGAAGTAAAAAAACAGTTTTTATAGATTAATTTTAAAACTGTTCTATAGTCTTCAAGTTTGAAATGTGGAGGACTTAAAAAGCAATTTAAAGGCTTTAGATTTAAAATAAAACGAGTTGAGCCGTTAGGTTTTGGAGCTAAAAAGAAAGAAGATAAAAATAATTCTTTTGTTGAATAAGTTTTTGAAATTGCTCCAATTTGTAATAAGTTGTTTATGTTTTTTGTTATGGCCTCAGAAGTGCGTGGAGAGAAGAACAAGACTGATTTAGAATTTGGGGCAATAGGTTTGGATCGAAAAGGTAACCTATACCCAGACAGCCAAGATAAAAGAGTGGTGTCTGATGTAACAGATGACCATCTGGATAAAAATTGCAGTAAGCGTCCAGCGTATGGTAACACCTGATTTACAGACGAGTCTAGTGGTGGTAAGTGTTCTCCCCTCCTCTTTTTTGTTGTCTTTTGGAGAAGGGGCGTCGGTAGTTTAAAGACGTTTGTTTGGAAGGAAAGCGTCTCTTGTAAGAAAAAGTTGTAGGTCGACTGGAAGATGATGGTACTTTTCGAGTACTTGAAGGTCCCGCTGAAGAGGGTGCAGAATTAAGTATTTGAGGTTTTCTTTTTTTGAGGGAAAGACCAAGTTTTTTGTTTTCTTTAGAAAGTTTAACGGAATCAGAAAAATTTTTTCCAAATAAAAAATTGTCTATCGGAGATTGCGTAAGGACATCCTTGAGTGTCTCATCTAACAAAGGTATTATGAGAAAACGACGGTGTAGAGAGACAGCATGAAGCACATCCGCTACAAGTTTTAAAGGGTCTCCCCATTTTTCTAAATTTAATTTTACTTCTGGAACGGGCGTGGTTCCGCTCGCTACATATTGGTCTGCAAACGGAACTGCTAAAGAGCTTAACACCGCTCCTAAGCGAGACTGTAGCATGAGGAAGAAAGCGTCTTGACGTACAGATGGAAAAGGAAGACAACTTTTTATTTCTGGATTGAGTTCTGGGGGTTTAGGTACTCCTTGTAAAGGACGATGCTTGTCAAGCAAGGCAGTGCGGTCTTCTTTTGGTACACCATTAAAAAGTAAGGTCGAAAGAAATTCGACTACATGGGTGTGCACTGCAGGTCCTAATTGAGTATCTAGGGGTAAAGTTCCCAGTAGAGTTAAAAGAGCATTACTTGAGGTTTCCTCAGGTAAAGGTTTGAGATTGGCCAGTGGACAATTCATCTCGGGATCAGTGTCCGTACGAACAGACTGATTAGAAAGAACCTCTTCATCTTCACCCAGCGAGTCATCTAAATATAAAATAAAAGGGAGAAATAGACGTCAATACTTTCTTTCAGAGAAATCCAATTAGATATCAAAATGATTGGTAAAGTGTCTAATCTGGTTAATAAACGTAGGATGAAATTTGAGTCAAGGTTGAATGACGCGACTGGACGGAGATAAGACACACAATAGCTTCTTTTTTTTTTCACTCCTGGATTCCAACAATGAAGCAGAGAAGTAAGACTTCGTCTGCATTATGTGGTGCAGGCAAGACAGCGAAAAGTATATAAAATACCGCTGCTTTTTCAGGGAATACAAACAAGTGAGTTGTATGTGCCTGAGTCGGTGGAGTCCTTCAGATTTGTCAGGAAATACAAACAATAGAGTTGTATATACCTGAGAAGGGTTAACTCTTCAGGATCACTAAGCTAATAGCTAGTGATTAGGTGTAAGGCAAAGCGAACTGAAATGTCGCCATCGATTAGGGCGAGGCCGATGAAACGTCGCGGTCCGGTCCAGTCGCGTGCGTGGAGAGATGACGTCAAGAGGAAAAATGTAATCTTTTGAGGAAAAAACGAAGAAAAAACGCAAAACTTACCGGAGCTGTGAAGAAGGTCCTCAAGGAGCGCTTTAAACTTTTGTCGTTTTTGCCGGGCTGTGCGTAGGAATAGTGAGATTGGTGGGGATTGGGGATTCCCCGAAAAATGCTTTAAACATTGTGGACCGCTAGAGCAACAAATTTGCGACTACATGTGTAATTCGAGAACGGCAACACGACATATAATTAATAGTTATTTACCAAACCAGTTCGGAACGTGAAATTCCTCACATGAGCACTTTCATTAGTGGGAATGAGGGAAATTTCTTTCCGAAAAAGTTAGGTACATTTTTTTTTGCAACAAATAACTCTATTTTTTAATAATAAATGATTAGTTTTATTACTTATTTTTCGGTTGGTAGCGTTTCCTCCACAGATTACCTGATTTTTCAAATTTAAAATAGTTTCACTGTTTCGTTGCTATGGTTTTATTGAAAAGAACATTGTTTAGAACATTCCTAGTCTCGGCTGCAAAGTAAAAAACACCGCGGTGCGAAAAAATCGTTTTTCGATGCATTGAGAACGATCGAAAACTACCGATCTTTGAGCGATGAGTGCAAAAAAGGTATTTTTAGGTTTTTTTCTTGCAGATGTGAAAGTTAATTTCTGTTTCATAAAAGGGGTTGTTCTACAAACTTTCTACTCAATTTTAAAAGGCTTAGGGCGATATTTGTGTCAAGTCTGTTTAAAGTGCTAGTTTAAAAATTTATAAATCGACCTTATTATAGGTATTTAGGCTTCTTTGACACAAAGTTTAGTTTAGGCTTCGATTATAAATATCGACCGTAATATTTTTTTTAACTTGTTTTTATTAAAATTGTATTCAATATTTTATATTCTTCTATGTATATCCTTGATAAAAGTTTGAGTAGGTTGTACCTATTTATTCAGTTATTATTTGGTTTGACTGTTGTCAACTTACGTGTAATCAAAATCTACAATATTATGAAGATGAGATTTTATATAATTTGATAATAAAACGCTATCAAAGTCAACTTTTATATGACTCTTTTTTTTTCGATAAAAAATGATTTGACCAGTTTTTGACTAGAGGGGAAAACTAGAATTGTTTTCTAATTTTCAATTTTTTTTTTAATTATTGCAGGGGCTAAATTTGAAAAATGCCATGCGATGGTTTACTCGGTAAATATGTATAAATGGCTTTTTTAGGAATTCCTTAATTATTCAAACGTTGATTAACCGGACTATTGCCTGGCAACTTTCTAGTCGGATTAGCCATACTACGTTACTCTAACTCAAAGAATTTTTTGTTATCTGAAATATAAGGAAATTGAAAACGAATAAGTATCTCCAAAAAAAATTACAAATTTGTGAAAATTTTCTATTAAAGCTAAACAATTTAAACTATTTTAAGTCTTTTTATTAAGAAGAATAAAGAAACAATAAATTACTAAAAGTTGAAGTTGCTCGATGAGGCACAAAATGGTCGAAACTGGGAAAATACTGTGGATTTTTATCTCAGTCGGATATAAGCCTCTTTTCTTAATTTGTAAATAATATGGTTGGTATATTATAGGTAGACTAATCTAAACTTTAAACAGGTTCATTTAACAGTATTTATTACAATCGAGAAAAAGCTGCTTTTATTTTAACGTACGTACTCTCTTTGGTGTATTTTGAAATCAGAAACCAGGTCATAACACTTGTATTTATCCAATAAAATTTTGCATCGCATTGTTCGTTTCAATAATATTAGATTAATATGCAGCAGAGATTCACTTTAAGAAACATAATAATTTATCAACCAGCAGAGAGATAGTCCACAAGTTCAACACACCGTAGACGAACTTTGGATATTATCACCCCGTCCTCTGCTGATAAGTATCCACCAGACTCTTGTAAACAAGCTATTACTTGTAACTGGAAAAAAAATCCCTGAAATCTATAATTCAAGATCAATGCACTTAATCGAAAAGAAATTTCACTGAAATTCAAATGCCATTTCAAAAACAATCATAAACATGCCTATCTCTCTCCCGCGCCTAGTGAAAGTATTTTAAGAACAAAACCGGTACTCGTATTTTTGTAATTAATAGTGACATGATAAACAGAAATAAATACAAATTAAATCAACTTCCTCATAAAATTATTAATTGTGAAAGTCGAATTTTGTATGTCGGGGTTATGTAAGAAGACGATAATGAATTATTTTGACTAATTGTTGTTTACAACTTTTATTGTATTCTGTATAAATCCGGCAGGATTTATGAATTTTGACCTCATGATAATTAACTTATTTATTCGCTAAAAGTTATTTTTAAATATTTTATACTATTATTGCAAGTTTAATCCATAATATTATTACGCTCATTAAAAGTAACGAAATCTAGACGAAACTTGTAAATTTCAAATTGAATGATATTTAGCGATTATATTTTGGTTTTTAATTAAATTTGTTTTTGTACTTTTAATACCACAATACTACAACATGTTTACTGATTATCGAGTGGATAAGAAAACGTCGGTTGCTAGTAGAATCTGATCCCGGATTTTCTATATTCTTTAACATTTTTGTCCCAGTTTTGCTTTCGACTTCAATGCTGATTATTAATAATAATGTCAAATTGAATATTTGTTTTTTTTTATTATTAAGATATAGAAAAACGGGGTACCCGAAATAATAAAATAAAAGCTGACAAATCATAAATAAATGAGAGAAACCGACCCTCTAATAACTAAGCTGAATATACTTTTGCTTCTTTGTTTATTACATATTAGTTGAGTGTTGATTATACACATTTGGTTTAAGAATCAGGTTTCAGTCTCAAAAACAAAATACTTAAGGTCATTCCTTCTCGTGATCACCTTTTCTTAAACTATCGACCAATAAGTCTGTGATGATGGTGGAGAAATGAGAAGGAAAACATCTTTAGATTTGGATACATATAAAGAAAAGGTTTATAAGCAAATGATTCAACGTTAAGTCCAACTATCTAATACGTTTTCAAGACTATTAAATGTCATTATGTTATGTCAATGTCTGAAACCCTTCATTATAGATTTTAACAAATATCTAATAAAACCTACTCATACTAATTATCAATTTAAACCTTTTCAAAGTATGTATCCCAGTTCAACAATACAACAAAGCATTTGTTGCATCAATCATACATATGCACATGAACTTACCTAATTAAACCTTTTACAAACATCTTGCAACTTGTACAAGATTGCACGAGTAATACAGCTCAAATGTCTTTAGAATTCATTTAGCACCAGTCAAATCTAAATACACTATATTGAGTGTAGAATTTAGTAGAATTCGGAATTTGACCTGACCTGACCGGGAGTTTGGTTTTGAATTTTACATGTAAAATTAAGGAATCTTATTTCTTTGCTCTCCTAAAAAGTATACAACAAAATCTTGAAGACAAAAGTTTTAGAGCAGGTTGCATAAACGTAAATTAAGTTTCCAATCAGCTAATTGTCGTCATAAATTTAATTATTTATACGTATTATATGACTTGATTGCACAGCAACAGTTGATCTAAATAATTTATAAACGCACTGGACAAAGAATATGCAGAAGTAATATATTTTTTTAAAGCAAGTCAGCAATTTGCATCATTTTTCATGAGTGCTGTAAAATGTTTCAATTTAATTAACACTTCGAAAGTTATAGAAAAATTCTTTTGCTTTTATAATCTTATTTTAAACTTTAATCATTATAAACAATTGCGTGATTCAGAACGTCAAATGTTAGAAATTTGTTTTTAATATAAACTTTTAAAGTTTTTTTTTGTAAAGAGCATTTATTGAATTGTATTGTATTGTCAGCGAGCAATCAATTTCATTCATGTAATAGTTTTAATCAATTGGATTATAATAATTAAAATTGAACGATATTTATGAAGTATATCCAGCACTTTGCCTGCTGAACATGTCTTCGGCACTTTTCATCTCGTGTGCCAGAAAAGAAAATGTTTAATAATGGTGGATGTGTGACACCTTTAGCAATAAGGATAAAAATACAGCACTCAGCACGAGTATATTCAATCAAGCCAATAAGAAAACAACTAATGTTGCAGCAAAAAAGCAATAAAGAATGTAATTAGGTGAGAAACTGATATCTGTAAAACACCATGCGATCATTTAGTTTTTTTGTGGAATTTGAAGCAAAAGACAATTTGTTGGCTTTTCTATAGATATATAATAATTAACAATTTAATTTAATATTAAATCTGCAAGGGCATGATAATGTCGCCAATTAATTAATATAAGCCAAGTAGAGAATTTAATGAGGTGGTAAATATGTACATACTGTCACAGTGAGTGATTCTATTATATATTTACTCGGATTATTATGCATTTAAATGTATAATAATTAATATAATATAATTTAAATGTATAGTATAATAATTGGAGCCATTTTTCATGAAATGTTTGATTTACATTAAAAGTTTATATGTATACTTGAACGATGACGTAATTGTTACAAAGTCAAGTCGCTATTTTTGTTTACATATTACATGACATTTACATAGCGTAAAAACATAAAAACTTTTTAACAAAAATTAATCTTTCGAAAAAAAAACAGAACTGACACAAAGAAACAAACCCCCAACACTATGTAAATCACATACTTTTTATCTATATTTTTAAGCATACTAGGTATTTTTTTCAGAAATTTAGTTTTTAACGGGTGCTTATATTTTGTTTTTTATTTTGTTTTGAATAAAATCTCATTTTTAGTTATAGTGTCATTATATCTACGCATTATTATGGGGTTATTTTTTCAATTCCGTGTTAATTTGTACAAGAACCAATTCAAAATTTTTTACTAAGCAAGTGTTTGGAAGAATTGTCATTGAATTATCTTTCCTGCATAAAAAACCTCATTTTTCAGTGTTAAGGAATTTAAGATAAAAAATTAAAAATTATTAACGTAAATAAGTAATATAATAGTCTTTGAGCAATATTTATTTTTATGTTTGTCAATTATAAATTCTAGTCTCAGCAAAACTTGATACGTAGAACAACTTTGAAATAAACTCAAAATCTTTATTGCTCTTATTTAACTAAGAACTTTCGCGTAAATATTTTTTTTTCGTGTTTTTATAAATACAAGATAGGATTAATGTGGCTTCATGTTAAAACACTAGCGAACTGTTCATTTCTTGCTCATCTATCTTATAGACAGTAAAATTTCTAAACCCCATGAAAAATTTGTCATGAGCTCTTGGACTATAAGGGAAAAGATAAAATATAGAGAAAGTCAAAATAGTGGAGTTTTTTATTAAACCAGAGGTAAAATGCATTTTTAAAAATGAATATCTTTTTAGTCAATTTTTGGGCATATATTTATCAGATCTGAAGCGATGTTTCACAAACCCTGCTATTCTCGCATAACAAAATTCACATTGAGCAAATAAAAGCAAATTATTCGCAACTTGCGATTGGCTCTTTGAAGAGAGGTGATGCTAAATAAGTGTTTACACTTGTCGTTCATTGCCTTCAATAATAAAACACTATTTACATTGTCTGGCTTCTTGATTAAATTTATAATTATAGCACAGTCACAGCCAATGATGTCTTTGTCCATTTTATTTCTAATTAGCAAAGCAGAAGAAAAAATCTATAGTAAAAAATTTCCAATTGCGAGCAATACTCTAGTCTGACTGGACTGATATGGAAAATTTCCAAAATGAACTTTTATTTTGAAAAATTAAAATACGGAATTTTTGATTTTGGTGTAATGTAATTTTAATTAGATGCAGTCAAAAACTAATTACTTTGGGTTTTCCCGATTGGAGCAACTTCATTAGCTACCCTAATTATTTAAAAACTCTTATTACTAGCAATCATTTTTGACGTGTGGTTTTATTTTTTGTTGCAGTATGTTATTCAATTTATTTTGTAGACATTTGTAAAAGCAAGGTTGTTGGATTAAAAAATTGTTGTTCAAGAGCTTTTTTATTTAATTGTAAATTTATGACGTAAAAGCAATTTAAAAACTATTCTATTATTAATTAAGGTATAAAAAAGGTATTCTTTTGATTTTTCTTAGTTAACAAATTTTTAGCAGATCCTAGTTGCAAATGCTTTTTAGGATGCTTAAAATGCCGATTAATAAATAAATACATATATCGATTTAAATATAAAATGCAAAACAAATTTCTACTGCATCAAATAAACAAATGATTCAAATTTCAGATCATACAGTAATGTTAATTTGAATCCATATCTGGTTTCAGTATATCAGTGAACAGCAAAACAATAAATAAGTGGACTGTTTTTGTTTTATTTTATAGGATGTTTTGCTAATACATTAGTTACTATACTTACAATAATTATATTAGGCTGAAGATGTCTCATGTTCAGCGCAATATTAATTTGTTTTATCAAACGAGCGAAACAGTGGCGTGTCATTCGTCAAATTATATACCGACCACTGATTCTAAATTAAAAGTATGCAACAGATACCATTGGGTCTCCAACACTGACTCTTCAGACGCACCAGTGATAACTTTACCAGCATATGAAATTTCATTATTGTATAAAACTTTCTGATAACAGTCGACAAAACATGATGTAATAAAACCAAGACATTTTAGCTTAAACGCATTAGTTTAAAGCCCAATTGTATCAAAGGCTTTGGAGAAATCTAGAAGCACTAAAGCTGAGTTTCAACCTGTATCCCTTAAAGCTTTTATCTTTTATCTAAAAGTTGTTAGGAAGCCGTGATTATGCAGCAACATTTTTTGAACCTAGATTAACATATTATTTTTATTAATAAACGGAAAAATTTGTTTAGGAATCATCTTGTTTAGCATTTTTGATAAGTTTTGAAATTTAGTTTTTCAAGCTGTTGGGAAAAAATATATAATACTTAATTATGTAGTTATTTTTGAAGTCAAAGAAAAACTAGAATCTTTAAATCTAATCAAAAATGTATATTTAAAAGATACGACATTATGCATAATTTAAGCAATATTATTTATGGTTGAAAGTTTGGACAGTTGATTGGATTTTGCTGCATTTTTGTTTTACTTCGGCGCTTGAGCTATATTTTCTCAAAACATTTTACGTCGTCATGTACATATACATAAATGTATGTGTTACAGAATTGTATATTCCCTTATACATAGATTTAAATGTTCTATTTTCGTTGGCACCGTTTCTGAAAATAACTGATTAAGTATTGTAAATATACTGCTTTTAAAAAAACCGAGTACTCAGTACTATCGATAGTCATCCTAAGCTTTGTTTTCAAGAAAAAAAAAATAACAATAGGTAGTACAAAAAACCATCTTTAAAGGTGCATTTTCTTCAGTTTGATTTATTATTTGGTACTTATTTTTTGTGAATTCATTACGAAATTGTGAGTAGACGTTGTGTAAGAAACAATTAACGCTTGGGACGCAGTGTGCCAACAGAGTTGGTCCAGATGGTCTAAAGTAGATCGTAGATCTGAACTCCAGCAATTTTAACATGGGAAGATCGTCAGTTGGGGATTGCGGCATTACAAAACCGAGTTTTGCAACAGTGTGCTTGGCTGGGAGTTTTCCAGCAAAGAATCTCTATGGCATCGGTTTATCGCAAAATTCACGATTTTGGGTTTTGTTCTTATAGATCAATTTTATGTCTTTGACTGACACCTCGACATCGTTCATGATATTTCAAAAAACGACCACGTGGACATCGCATAAATTTACAATCTGCTGTAGAGCGTCATACGCTTTTTACTCTGGGGTAATGGTATCGGCTCCAATAACATATGGTAGTAGCTTGCTTCTAGTTTTATTGACAGATATTTAAACGCAAACAATTACATACAAAACTTACTGCAACTTCTCTACATACAAGGGTTAATTCAATCTTGTTTCCTGCAAAGGTTCCTACAAGAAAATACCGAGACCTATCTTTTATGACCTGTACCCTCTCCAGCTTGTAATTACGTATGTATAAAACGTACTGCAGTCTGATGTACTTCCTTATATGCAAGGGCTAATTCAACCCTTTTTCCATCAAGACTTACGTCTTTATATAAAAAGGTTTCTACAAGAAAATAACGTGACCTTTCTTTTATGACCTGCTCGCTCTCCAGACTTGTCACCAATCAAACATGATTGGCAATCGACTAGGTAATTTGGCCTAACCACGGACCAATCTTGTTGATTTCCGGCACCATATTTAAGATGCTTGTGATAACATTTTTCCGAATGACATATTTTTTTTTAATTTTTCAAAAATGTAGGAAAAGCTACCGAATCCATATGACAATGGCGGGCCGATTCATTATTAAATAACCTAATTTTTTCTAGATCTTGCTTGAAAATATCTGTTTGATTAAAGGCACATTATAGGTATTAAATTCATTCAATATTTGGTGGGTGTTCGGATTTTTGTGAAAGCAGTAGTTGCACGTATATAAAGAACAATAATTTTATTTATTATTCTTATCTCTTTGTTCTTGTCTGCATGTTTTTTTATGTAATTAAGAATTTTTCTTTTCAATTTTTACTAGGTATTTTGACATTGAAGGCGGTTTTGGTTTTTTTTAGCTTTTTTATTTTTCGTTTACAGACAAGCGATTGTTAGTTACAGTGATTTACAGTGATTTTAAAGGGCATTATTACAATATTTATTATTAATTCCAAATTTGTATTATGTATTCAGTAAATATTTAAGTTTCCTAAAATATTCT
Source organism: Lagria hirta (assembly GCA_947359425.1). Taxonomy (NCBI): domain Eukaryota; kingdom Metazoa; phylum Arthropoda; class Insecta; order Coleoptera; family Tenebrionidae; genus Lagria; species Lagria hirta. Next base: position 14,431,976 of record OX375794.1, read on the forward strand.
ATTATTGTTGATATGAAGATAATATTTAATAATATGAAGTCAAAAATCTTAAATAATAGGAAGATTTGTATGAAATGTGATTGGAGCATTAAAATTAGCGAATTATTGCAAAATGGGGGCCTCCGAGTGTACTTTAAATCGTTTGAGAGCACTTTTCGATCCACTTGCTTTATCAACTTAAAATAGATTTTGAAAAATATTAAATCGGGAGCGTATTTTGTATTGGTTTATTAGTACGATTGCGCATCATGAACCGATTTTAGCGGACACTGTTCAAAAATGAACTCTTATTATTCAGTCAGTCAGTTCTAGCGCTTCGGTAAAAGTGTTACATTTGCTTATACGAAGGAAAATGATAATACGCATAAAGTGTTTTTCTAAAATTGAGAAAGTGCCTTTATTTTGAATTCTAGTCGTTTTGTGTATGGTGTCAGTATTTAGACTGTGATATTTCTTTAAACATTTTTCGAATAAACGAAAGATTTTCTTGTGATAAAAGGTGAGAAATAAAAATTGTTGAGATATATTTTTCAAAATAATCCGAGGACTTGCTAAGGTGATCAAGTTTGTGTTAATGTTAATTGAATAATATTTTATTCAGAGTGCGGTGTACCTTAAGGTTAAAACATTCACATGCTTTAGCCGGTTATTCTTATTTTTATCAAAACTTGACATTTATTTTTGATTTACTCCCGTTATGAGTTTCATTAAAAGGAAATCGATGCAGATACGTTGTTTACCAAAACATTTTAAGAGTTTACCTATTATTATTTAAAGCCTTGAAACCTACTTTAATATGTAAAGATACTTTTAATGCAACCTTAAATAAACCGTAAATTAAACCAACACAATGTTAACATTTAACTAACCGAATCAATTGAATCGTGATAACATAGGCCTTATTATCTATCTATTTCTACAAACATTTGATAAGCGCGTGCTAGTTTCCAATTGCAAATGTCTTAAACTTATTTTAAATCAGCACGATTTGATTGGCTGTTATAAATGATTTTTATCTCAGTTATTTATCAAATTGTGGGAACATTCATCAAAAATTATAAATAAATCTGAAAATTAATGTTTATATCAAAGTTGCGCGCCGGAACATTCCGGAAATACTTATTATAATTTTAATGAGACATTTGCTAAAATTCTTGTTATTTATTTTAGCGGGTGTAAATTCTATTTTTTTATTATGCAGGTCATTTATGTGGCAAGCGGTTAAATTTGAGGTATACCCCGAGGATCTGTTTTGGTACCACTACTATTTCGGCAGATTATTCTAATCAATAATCATGTGTCAACACTCTGTATTTCATCAGTAGTAAAATGTAAATTTATTTTCATATTGAAAGATAAACAGGCAAAAATTATATATAGTGCGTCATTCAAATTGCATAATATTTTGAAACACTATTTTTGTTACAGCCAAACTTAGATTATTATTTGAAATACAAGAGCGAAGGTTTCTTAGATTATGTATAAAAAAAGTTACGCACCAAAACATTTCAGTTATATAATTTTTATTAAATTGTTATAATTTATAACAGCTGATGTGAGTTGTCTGTAAGTAGATCAGTTTTATTAAATTTGATTGTTTTGAGCCAAAAACAGCTTTACTGTGGTATACCACAATAAAAGTGGTTGTTTTTGTACCCACATTAAATATTAGTGTATCTACTCTATTAATATATTAAGTCAAAAATTTAAGTTTTGTAAATAAACCAAATGTTTGACGAGATCTCAAATGTACATAGCGTAAAATTAAATTAGTAATTTTGGTACTTGATTTTGGTTATTGAATATAAAATGAAAAAAAGCATTTTTTTAATTTGTAATTTGTAAAGCATTGTCATTCAATTAAGTGGCAGCAAATAGATTTTTAGGTATATCTTAAAAATCTCTTACACACCACAATTTTTTTTACTTTATATAATTTTAATATACTTCCATCTATGGAATTATGGTTTGATTAATCATTTACGAAAAGCTTGGATATATTAAGTTTGTCTGTTCTCTCTGAGCAAATGTCAAGTAGTTGACAGCTTTCCGCGCAGTGCTACCAACGGATAGCAAATTAATGATGGACAATTCAACTTTTAAATGGAATTATAGTAATTAAAACACAATATTTTAAGGTATATGCACCTGATATGCAGTGACGTTTAAAGAGTACATAATTGGTTTTCCCAGACTAGTTTGTTTTTTAAATGCATTTTTTTAGACATCTTCTCTTTTGATATAGAACATCACTCTTTTGATCATGACAGCACAAAAATTTATTTTTGCAATGATATTGGCATTAGCTCGCCTGCTAGAGAATTTGTGTAATATACAGGGTGTATCTGGATTATTTTGTCAACGTGCGTAAGGTGTTTATTAATTAGTTTTTCTAGAATTTTTTTTTAATTTTGGCGATCATATTTTTTTATTTTATAAAGGTTTTCAGATATATTGACGGCAACAATTTGGTTTTATTATGCCTGGGTGGCTTTCTCATCAGTTGCCAATAATTCATTTTTTATATAAGCTCGTTTGTGTGTGTGTGTGTGTGTGTGTATGTTAAATAATTTTATTTACATAATGTAACCTTTTTGGTAGTAATAATGCGTCTGGTATTCTCTTTTCAATAACTATCACTTCAGGTATTGTTGGTATTTTTACAAACAAAAACATATTATGATGTGGTCGGTCTCATTGTGATTTTGTCATTCGTATACAATTGGCATTGATCCATTTATTTATTTCTTTATTTAGAAAATTACTTTTTCAAATCCAACATTTCAACAAAACATTCTGCTTTCAATTTTTATTCTATTTTTGTATATATTTACATATTATGTGATGAATTAAATACGTTTGCACTAAATTTAGATGCATTTTAATAGTGCAAATGTGCTTTTGTTTTAATATTATTAGTTTGCTTTTTGAAGTATATAATGTTTAATACTTTTGCATCGTTAGTTTTGGCCATTACTTGATTTGTCATTGATTTTAGGTTACTTATATAAAAATTTTTTAGACACCATTAAAGTTAATTAATAAATATTTAATTAGCACTTCATTAACACAGTTGGTGTTAATGAAAACGATTAATAATAGAGGCTGTTTAAAACTTGAGCGACCGTAGGAAGCGAATGTCATAGAGTTAGTTTCATAAAAATCGTTCATTAATGGAGTACTTTAACGATAGATTTGTTATTGTTAGTCAAAATCAAACGATAAAGTGGTTTCTAATATTAGGTCAAAAAACAAATATATTATTTTAATTCTACATTGTAATTGCAAAAAAAGTTTTTTAATGATTTGCACTAACAAATTAGTGTAAAATGTATTTTTGATGTTATACTTTGGACTTATTTGTAAACTGTATAAGAAGTCTATCTTTGAACTTTTTACAATGCTTTAAATTGCAATGTAGTTTATCAATATAATATTTTCACCAATTAAAACGCTTTTAGCATCGACAAAATATTCACTTTCTGTTTTATTTTGCAAATTTTGACGTTTGTCATTAATTTTAATGCATAATCTATGTTGCAACATATATATTTTCTTTTTAATAAATAAGAAATTGGATTTTTTTTACACAAAATATAGACAATGTCTATTAGCTGTTATTTAACCAACAAGTGCATTGAAGCAACAGATTAGATCGGTCCGCCGTATTTTTTACTAAAGTGAAAAACTGTTTACATCTGTATTATGTTTCTTTACGAATAACATAAGACAAATGGGCCGTAATAACTATTAACTCTAACCATTAATCAATATCGTAAATACTTTATATTTGTAACAAAAATGATGCAACTAATAAGAGTAAATAGGGGCACAACAGAATTAAGAACTGTTTGATTTTTGACACTGTGGTAGCGCTTATACTGTATTTGCATTATTTGCAAAAACGCAACACGTAGCTTTTTTAAAAAATAGTTTATTAGTAGATAATCTTGCATTAATAGGGGTTATTAATAAATGATTTTGTATACATTAATAACGCATGTAAATATACAGTCAATAATTCGTTTCAATAATTAATCTACATCTTGTTGGGTAGAACTGTAGATCATTAATATTTATAAGTATATTTTGTTTTTTCATATCAATTTGATATAGAAATTGCGAAAACGTTTGTTTTTATTTAGAAATTGCACCATCTAGTAAATGGAGCAAACAAATAAATCCTAAATTAAAATAAAAGGTCTCTCAATCTGTATTGTGTGAAAAATATTTTAAATATAGTCCAGAAGGTTATAAAATTGTGATTGATTAATTGACTTTGAACCCCTTTTCGGTTAATTAAATCTTACAAGTTGAAAGCCAAATTTTTATTTTTAATCTATGGAAGAAATACTATATTTGTTACGTTTTTTTTTGTCATAAGCTCTTTGAACTCGGAAAAATCTAACCACAATGAAACTAATAATAAAAAAATGTTTGTTGCTGGGAACAAGTTCTTCGTGTACCAGGTTAACCAGAAAACTTTAAAGATTAATTAAAAACAAATGCTGCGTTAATATGTTGTTATTAACAAATTAAGTGGTTCAAAGCTTTAGAGGTCAAGGTTGCACAGTTTTCATTTAAATACACACAAAATATTTTAAAATATGTATTTAATCGATGAACAGAATTGTTTTTGGTCCTTGACTCGTTCCTACTTTCTGGTTATGTTTTGTGGTGTTGTGTTTAATAGTTTTAGCACATCTCTTGGATTTTAAGTTGATGCAATCTCTAATTGATTTTAGTAAATTTTAATGTTAATAATCTTAGATTTTGAAATCTCATAGCATTAGGGTTGTAGGAAGAAGAGATTAAAAATTAAATTAATGAGCTCTGTATCTGTACACGAAAAACTTGTTTGTTTCGCTCAATTTTTTAAATTAGATAGGTATACAGAGATGCTATAAATAATTATAACATCCAGAAGCCAACGTACGGTAGCAATTTCAGGGCTGGAGCCGACTTTTTCCATTTATCAATTGATTGGTTTGGAGTTTTTAACACAATAAACTTTTCACACAGTTTTACCACTTACCAAAAAGTCTTTGTGGCGTTTCTTGCTAAATTTTTCTCGAGTACAGATGTGTTTGGTACAAATTTAATTGAAGATTCTACGTATATTCATACATCCTCTACTTTTTTATTCAAATTTAATGAGTTTTTTGGTGCAAGTTTTAGTCCTTTGTTAAGTAGATCTTATCATGCTTTATTGAAAGATTTATATGATTGATTTTCTACTATGTTTATTGATTCATGCACAATGGTGTTAGTTTTTTTTCGTTTTACTAATATTATAATATAAAAAACGTAAAACCAAATTTCTACTGGAACAGACTTGTGAAATACGATTACATATATTTATTAACCAGAAAAAAATTGATACTTTTAAAACGACCCAATTCATTTTTTTTTGATATGGCTAAGAACACTGTCCATTACCTCAGCTTTCAAATAATAAAAAATAGATCAAAATCGGTTGCGCCGTTTAGCGGCTATAGGGCGACAGACACACAGCTATACACCACAAATTTATAACATTTTCTTTTTTTTTTAAATTTATAATTTATCTTATTTTGTCCGGGCTTACAAATATAATATAGCCAAAAACCGATATTTGATATTATTGTTAGTTAAGAGCTACGAAATCCTGGTTTTCCGCTCTCAATTTTTAAAAATTTTTTGTTTTTTTTCAAAATTTTTGGTTTATTGTAAAATCTTTTATAAAAACTCGGCAACCGTATAACCAATTTGAAATTACTAAATAGAAAAATATGTTCTTGTGTTTATATACAATCAGACTTGTTTATTCTAAATTAATGTTGTCAATGTCATTGTTTTTATTTTATGAATAATTTTTCTTGTAAATTAGTTTTCTTAAGTCACGTAACAGAAGTCTCGGCTATTGTTATTAATAATCAATACATATACAAACAACATTTACATTTCATCAACAACAGTTAACAGATTATTATTCAAAAATGTCAATTTTTCTATAAATATAATTATTGTTTACTTATTGGAAGCAAAGAATAAAATATCTATAATAAGGGGAAAGCAAATATAAAAAAAAAGATCTATTACTTTATTACTCTTTAATGTCATAGTCAGTAGAGCTAAGTGAAAACATTAATAATCGATTCTAGGACTTTTTGCTTCTAGTAATGTAATTAGAAGTACTAAATTATATAAATTATTTCTATTGATTGACTTTGACGTGCTAATTTGAATTAAAATGGGTTATAATTGACACCACTGTAAAATAAAAGATTTCTATCTAGGAAAATTGAGTTGAAAGTGCGAGGAGATGGTGGTAAACACTTTTTTTATTGTTTGCGCCACCACTGGATATAATTTAAATTTAATTAAAAAAAATTGCTAACTCAATTTGGACACCTTTAAACTAACCTTGAATAGTTCAAGTGCCACTACAATAAACTATTGTTTTGAATATTTTTGCAAACTCGTATAGTTCTCAGTTATCAGATTTGTCAGCTTAATTAGCGTTTTGACGATAATTGGCCTCTATTCTTTTATTTTTCTTTTCAATATCTTTAATAAATGACGTTAAAAACAAACAAATTGACAAAATAAAGCGCACTTAGTAAAAAGTATTCAATTAATTGTTCTCTAATTTCGAAATCAATGTTATAAGTTTTTGTGCAATTTTGATTGAACGTAACCTTGATGGTAGTTTAAAAATAGGGCGTTCTGAGTAAAATGTAAACAGATCTGAGATGATGGTGAAGATAGGAGATTATTTTAGCACGTTTGACGTTGAAGATGTGGCGTTCTATATTTGACATACAAAATATTCGCATTGTCATTGTATTCTCATCTATTCTACAAAACGATCCAAAAACTCGATTATATAAGACGTATTTATTCACTAATCCGTCTCTTCAGGCATTATGTCGAGTTTTGAGTATTTTAGATTGTCGAGCTGTAGGTATACAGTAGAGTAGTAGAATATTTCATGATACTATTTTCAATTATAAAACTGTAAATACAAAGAACATATAGAATACAAAGCTTTGTATTCTATGTAATGCAAACATTTGTAGCTTTATATTCTATGTAATGCAAACATTTGTATTACAGCGATAATGTCACCCATAGACTTTTAGTGACAGTCAGATGCATGAGAAGGCATTGGATACATGGCTGTCAAACTGATGAAAAAAAAACAAACAACGCGGTAATAATTTGCTGTGAGGCTGTCAGATTTTTTAGTGTAATGTAGAAATAAATTCTAATATAAATTATGGTTTCAGCTACTGAAACCAAAATTTGTTATATTCTCTTTTTAAATATAACGCGTGATAATATTAATAATCGATGATATGTTTTTATGAAACTCAAGCTGCACATTATAATTTGTTTAATTTGCAGCTTTGTTTCAATCCAAAATATTACCGATAATTATCTTACTACTGGTTATATTTCCTTCGAAAATACAAAGGTTTGTAACATGGATTCGTCATAGTTGCTATATTATAACCGTTGTTATACATGATAACTGAGGAAAATTGAATATTCTTATTGATTCATAACGATAGGAATCAAATACTATGCATATCATATATTGATATATTATACAAAACGATCTCAAATATTTGACTATACACACGTACGATCTAGTATTTCTTCTGGCAATACGTCGAGTTTTGACTACTTGAGACTGCCGAATTGAAGACAGTGGACCATTTTATCATATTGTTTTGAATTAATAATTGCAAAATAGTAAAGCATTGTATTTTTTCTATAAAAAAAGGTTCGTATAATCGATTTCATATATGTAGTTAGTATAATAAAATAGGTTGGTAATGCTAACTAAGAAAATCGCTTATTTTTATTGGTTCATAATGATATGAATGAAATAGTCATATATTTCATTTGTATTTTTACTATTTTTGTCGTAATACAAACCTTTATATAGCAAGATATAAATGTTCGTCATAGTTACTAGAATATAACCGTAATATATACATTGTAACTGAGGAAAATTGTTTTTTTTAATCCAGAACCATTTGAATGAAATAATTCTTACAATTACCTCCCACATCTCGTTGATTTGGTCGCTGTATTTTAGTTATTAATCTTATTTCAATTTAGTTGAGGTCGACATACCTACTTTCATAATATTTTTTATTTTGTTTCCATTTTATCCTCTTATCTTTTTTAACATTTGTAGTGGTCTTATCAGTTGTGATTAGATTATGAGCTTTAAATATTACTAAATAAGAAATGTGATTTTAATAATAAATTTCAAGCTTCATAGGTTCTCTGCTGAATTAAGTAAATTTTCTGTCAATTTTTTTTTATTTTCAAGTTTAATGTTTGATGCGGGTGCACAGTTTACTTATCATTGTTTAAAGCATTGAGCATCGGTTCTCAACTAGTTTTTGTTATGTAAGTACCATCTCAAGAAAAGCTTAAAACGTGTGTAAGCTCAATCGGTAAGAAACTTCTTACCTAAAGGTAAAGGCAACCAATTAATGATTTTATTGACTGATTTTATAGCAATGATCTCGACTTTCGACCATTAAACACCAAATAATTTGTCAATGTGTCATTTTGTGTGATAGTTGCAAAATTTTGTGATTTTTTGTCATTTTTAACCGACTTAATAGAAAAGGAGGAGGTTCTCAATTTGACTGTATTTTTTTTTTTGTATTACTTTATAATTTTTTTGGGTGAACCGATTTTCATTATTATTTTTTTATTTGGAAGCTGGTGCTTTTCATATTAGAGTCTATTTGGTGTTAATTTTAATTTTCTAACTAATCAATTATTATTACATGCTTGACAATTAAATTGAGGTTCAGTTTTTCCGGTTGTCATTTAGACAATAATTATGGTACAAGTTTTTTTCTTATTCTGGATGATTTTGCTTTTAGATAGCCTTTGAACGCTTGAGCCGGTTTAGCTAAGGTACATCGTTGGTACAATATCTATTAATATAAAAATCAAATAGATTTATATTGTTGGTGGCTTTTACCGATACGAAGTTTAATGCTTATATTGTTTGATATTATACAGAGTGTCTCAAAAAAAGACAAATACATAATTCTTTTATTTATAAGATCATAATAGACTACATGATGAATAGAGTACAAACTGAATTGAGCTAAAAATATGTTGTGTGACCCTGATAGCACCAATATTATACCTGTCATTTTTTTTATATATATTTTTATATAATTTCTATTGAGGGATTGGTTTTATAAAAACGCCAGTACAGCAATATATCAGAAATGTTTCTCAAAAAACACGTGTTATTAAAAAAACTATTATGTAAAATAACATAGCTCTGAAAGAAATAACAATCACGTCATAATTAAAGTTATTTTAAATTACTTTAGCAAAAGATAATAAACGAAGTACAAAACCTGTTAAGCCTATATCAATTTTTGTTTAGTCGTGGCAATACCATTATAGCTTTTTATAAGTCAGCTTTTGCTATATTTGAAATTATTTAATTTGCTATAATAGTTATTTACATAGAAGTCAGGAAAATTTCACATTACTGAAGAGGAGCTAAATTGAAAGCTCCGAGTCAAGTAAGAGATTTTACTGACGTGTTTTGTATTAAATTTTTCCGAAAATCGTAAAAAAAGACGAAATTTACAAGTTTTTGAATTTTTTTTACAAATTTTACAAAAATCAAGTTTGTTAATTTTGTTGGCAACTATAGTTACTAGAGAATCTTTTTTATTTTGTGTCTTGTAAAGTTTTTACAGTACTAGTCCGGAAAACTCAATTTTCCTGCGCGTAAATAAGCAGGAAAATGTTGTTTCCAAGACGATTTCCGGAAAACATAATAAAAATTGTCTTATAAATAATTAGTGCTCTACGGATCTGTTTTTTTTTAAACACCTTGTATATAAATTTTAAAGAATGTTTAAATATGAATAATTTAAATGGTACGTAGGAATATGTATATTAGTTGTATATAGATTATATTGGTTTCCAACCAAATCCCCAATGAATCTTCTTGATTTTGCTGGTTGCCAGATTTGAATTTTCGAATTTTGAGTTCAAATTTTGAACTATTATTTTATTATTCAAATAATTTTAGCAATACTAATTCCCGTTCTGTAACTACCAAATTAGATTAAATGCTTGCAATCACGGAGATGTTTATTGACGATTGTTGTCGGTTGGGTGTTTTTTTAATTTATGAACTGTTTATACTATATTTGTTTCAAAATGTAATTGTTTGTACAAACACATTGTTTTACAAGGATGTATTTACACATTATATTTTTGTATGAGGAGACAACTTAAATTCTCTATTTTTTTATTATTAAATGGCCTTTGGCGAATATTGTCAAATCTGAAAGCTTGTCCCCTTGCATTTATAAAGGGTGTCTTATATAAAAGTTTCCAGGCGGAATATCTCAGTAAATAAGTACTGTCTGAAAAAAATCTAAAACACGTCAATTTTGTTTTTGAGAGGGATGTTTGATGTGGAAGATTCTAACAATCAGATGTCTTTCACTTGTTGGAGGTGGCCAGTTGGCCACCACACAAAAAGTTTCAATGCCAACATGGGCCAAGTGGCGCCTTATTGAAGTGGTCGTTAAATTCGCTTTCTGAAGGTGTGCTTTTTTTTACGTTTTGCTGATAAAACACAAAATATCATGTTGCGTTGGTTTTTGCTTATTGTTATCTTGGGTTTCTTAACTACCTGTTTCTTCTGTCACTAATTAGCACAGTTTAGTATTCAGTTTCGGCCAACATGTCGAAACTTGAGTTATGATGCTGTTTGTCAAACACGGAGATTGTGCCAGAATAGCGGCTGCAGTTGCCATTGACATCTGATTGACATCATACGTGTCTCTCTAAAACCAAATTACGTGTTTTAGCCTGTTTTAGGATTTGCTCAGATAACACTTATTTATAAGATATTCCGCCTGGGATTTTTTATATGGAACATCCTGCAAACATATTGTGAACTAGTAATGCTCTGATACTTGTTTTATTGCTATGTATATACTATGTTATTTGTAGATTAGCCTGTTTTTCCAAATTGTCAAATATTTTATTATTAACCGTGTGTAGTCAAGCTTATTACTATATAAATTTATTCAAAACTTAAGAAACCTAAACAAAATACTTCTGCTGCAATTTAGTGAAGAATTTGAGTGTTTTGCAAATTTTGAGTGTTTTAGCATATCTACTGTGTTTCTAATATTATAAAAAAAGCGTAATTTTTAGAATTATGGCTAATAAATAGCCATAATTCTAATAATTAGTTGTTTACTTCTAAATAGAAAATTAGATTAAAGTCGGTTGATCCATTTAGTGGCTACTGGACGTTAAACAGAGACACATATACACACTACAAACTTATAACACCTTTTTTTTTGTCGAGGGTTAAAAAATAGTTAATAAAATATTACGCCGGTAGCACCTACTACTGCTTTTTTGTTTATGTCTTAATTTATGACACCAAGAAGCGTGGTGACAATCAAAAGTTAGATGCTATTGACACAAAATCTAAAAACCTGTCTGAGTCTCGTGCGAAAGTGGTTGCCGCCCAAAATTTTGCATTGTAATCCAAATCTACTGATTTTACGCTTAATATATATTATCACACCTAGCTAATTATCTATAAATATACGTCTCGTTTATCGTTTTCCGCACACATTTAACATTTTTATTCATTTCACTCGCAATATTTGATAATTTTTTCGCTGAATCCACAAAAATGTTATCTTGTCATCAAACTCACACCATACATTTTTGAAAACTTACACCATAGAGTGGAATTATAGGCATGGTCTAGAGTAGTCTAGCCGATAACCATATTTGCATTAGCACATCTATTTTAAATTATTTATAGTATCTGAATAAATTTACGTTTTGTTTTTACATTTTGACACTTGAAGGATGTCAAGTACTTAGTCCTCAACTAGTGAGACTGTAAAAAGAATTGATACTATAAAGTAATAATTATCGTTTATGAAGTGAACGAATACTCTCTGAAAGTGTGGAGCCAAGACTATCGCGCTATTCATCTACTTTTATCAGATTAGTTATTTATTCTTTGTAGATCTTTTTCTTCAACATTTTAAACAAAAAAATACTGTGAAAGCTATCGTATTTCTCTTACCTATATCAATTTTGATGGTGGAAAAACGCTTTTTACATTTCCATTGAATTCAATAATTGTTAAGTGACACATCTTGAAGTAAGTCACCGTCCAGTAACACCATTGGTATTTGAATAATATCTCAATACAGACGTAAATGGCGGTCCCAGATCTACAAACAAAACGTTTTACTATTATCAGAATTATGTAAAATATTTCAACTGAAAATGTCTGAATAATCTAAACGATTCTATACTCGGTATCAATAAATTTAAACAATTCTCGCGGCTATCATTTTATTGTTTTGAACTATTATCTCTAAATAAATATTTTTTTGACTCTATATTTAACTTTATGTGTGATAAAACCTTATCGTCTCCATAATATAATGTATATATTTTTTTTATTTTAGGTGAATTAAAAATGACGCTGTGCACATATCCCACGGTTGGAGATCGTCCCCAAGTGACGAGGGAGAGGCGCCCGGGGCGACCTTCCAGTGGAAAACGACTCCAAATGGTACGAGACATGCCTGCCAAAGTACGATCCGCTTTTAGAAGAAGTTTAGATCCTTGCGATAACTCGAACGATAGTGGATTGGGGTAAGATTCAATGTTTTGGCAAACATATACAGTTTGATTCAAAAAGTTGGTGTCAGAATATTATACGGTGTGATTTTAGGTTTGATAATCATGCTGATCCTCATCATCTCAACAGTATGCCTGATAGACTCTCGTGGAATGGCGAACGGGCAGAGGCTAAAAGGCTTAAAATGGATATTAAACTCGAAAATGAAGAAGTAAACGATAGGTATTGTTTTCCTGATACTCTGAGGAGTTGTAAAGATAGTACTTCGTAAGTCTAGTTACTATCATTATTTTGAAATAGAGTTGTAAGAGTTTTTTTGGATTTTTGTTTTTAGACTGATACGTACTGCACCATCTAGTTCAATTCCTGCCTTAACAATGACCAATGGTCAAACGAGTGGTTCTGGACGGGCAGTACCCAGATGTATGCCAATATCGAATAGATCACATGTGTCGCCAACAATTCCGCTTACTTCACAACTCACCACTACGTCTAAATATGGTAGGTTTTAACTATATAGATATACGCTTTACAAAATTACAATTTATTTATATAGCTTCGGACGTAAGCCTTACAATTATAAAACAGCCTGAACAACAACACCGCGCTCGATATCAAACTGAGGGTAGCCGAGGTGCTGTTAAAGACAGAGAGGGTAATGGTTTTCCCATTGTACAACTTTTAGGCTATTATCAACCTACCACACTTCAAGTAATAATTTATACAATTAATTTTTTTAAATTAATATTCTTTTTCTAGGTTTTTATTGGTACAGACATAGGAAAAGTAGCACCGCATATGTTCTACCAAGCTTGTAAAGTCAGCGGCAAGAATTCAACACCTTGTATAGAAAAGAAACTAGAGGGAACCTGTGTCATCGAATTACAATTAGATCCTTCCAAAGAAATGAGTGCCACATGCGATTGTGTGGGAATTTTAAAAGAGAGAAATGTTGATGTTGAACATCGGTTTCCTGAGCAATTGGGAAACAGAAGTAAAAAGAAATCTACAAGATGTAGAATGATATTTAGAACGACGTTAACGCATGATAATGGCACTCAAGAAACGTTGCAAGTTTGTTCACAACCTATTATTTGTAGTAAGTATTGTAGATTTTAAGTAACAGCTACTCCATCAACCAACCGCAATCTGTCAATAATATTTCTGTTAACTGAAATAAGATATGTTGTTCTGGCACCACATACAGACAGCTGTTACTGTTGGTTACTTACAAATAAGAAATCTGAACTAGTTTTAATGAGTTATGGTTTGCCACAGACTATAAAACAGTTTGTCATAGATCATAAGGTGGTTGGTTATAGAGGATTACTTATTATTATATAATACAATACCCGATACTACTTAGTTTTAGTCTGTGGTTTTATATATATAGTGCTATAACGCGGAAGTCAATAAAAAATGAAGAAGTTTTTTTTGTGATTTTTACTGTTATCAGGTTCAATATAAATAATTACGCTTAAAGTCATATGATGCGGGTTGGATTTAGGGCGTATTACGTTGTTACGTTTTATAGAGTATCATGATTTAACATTGTTTTATTGATTTATAGCACAACCTCCAGGAATTCCCGAAATATGTAAAAAGTCTTTAACTTCATGTCCCGCGAGCGGTGGATTGGAATTGTTTGTATTGGGAAAGAACTTTTTAAAAGACACTAAAGTATATTTTCAACAAGTTGATGATGATCGTCACGTGAGATGGGAACAAGCAGTTGCACCCGATAAAGAATATCTGCAACAGGTAAGTGAGATGCTACTCCAAATTTAATTGTTTTTTAATTTTAAAATAGAAAGGATTAATTAAAAATAGGCAGCTGAAGTCTCTTTTTTCCGAGCAAATGGTACAATCGCGGTTTTTGTTGAGTTAATACTCAATCTCACTGATTTGCATTACTGCTCGGTAATTCTGAAAACCTTCTGTATATTATTTCATACTATAATAACTTAATAGCTGATTGTGAGAGAATTTACTTGTTGCTTCAGCTCCAACTAATAGCTACTCAAATAAGTCATTATCTTTCTCCAAAGTGTTCGTCTATTTAAACCAAAGTATTTTTAACAAGTAGTGGAGTTTATTTGTATTTGTCCTCGTCTCAATTTACCTGTCTGAGTTAAGAAGTTGTATCCTAGAGCTAAAACCCTCTAAAAAGGAGACAGCTGCGTGATCCCTGTTAACTCATGATAATAATAATTCTATGCCTATGAGTGTACAATATTGGCCGCTAAGCAACACAGACACTTTCAACTGTCGCCATATCAGTACGCTTATCAATAAAGAACACAAAGCTTGTCCCGATTTTAAGAGTATTGTAACTCATGTTTCTTCTTTTTTTTCAGACTCATTTCGTTTGTGTAGTCCCTCCTTACCGCCGACCAGACACTACTGAACCAGTAACGGTCAGGTTATGCGTTGTGTCCAGCGGTAAAACAAGTGAACCTCACCAGTTTGTATATACCCCTGTAAATGGGGCTATACCGAGCGGTAAGAAAAAAATGATGATATTTATTGGCAGTTTAACAGGAGATTGATTTAAAATTGTTGTTTTGGCCTATTGAACGATTTTTTATGTCCGCGAAGCAATTCAAAACAACAATCATGATTTAAGTCAATCTGAGCTTAAGCATGCAATGCATGCCATTAATAGAGTGTTTGAGATTTGGAAGTATTGCAACATAATATGATTTAATATTAATGTTTTTTTTTACAGTCTTTTAGTTGCAATACTTTCCATTTAGGAGTAGTACAAGCAAAGCATTTATGTAATTAGTAAAATAATTGATTGAATTTAAAAGCTTTTCTTGTATAATTCCTGAACATTTGAGGTTATAGTAGCATTGGGTGGGTTTTTGAGTGTTGGCCGAGTCTTAGAATGAATAAATGATTCGAGATATAATTGTTCTAATGCTGCATTTCCTCAATCAATTTCAGATTAGATTACACGACAGTGTCCTTATAAACAATGCTCAACTGCATAAGTTTGTAAAGCAAGTAAAATTTAATGAAGTAAAGCACCGTCGTGTATTCTTAAACATTTTTCAGTGGCTTTGGAAGCAGAACATTTTCATATCTTCTATTTTGTGTTTTATTTAGGTACAATTCTTCAGCTTACTCCATTCTTTTGTTTTTCAAGTAAAAAGAATATTCAGAATGTTTTATTGTATTATATTTTATTTTAATAATTAAAATGAAATGTATTTCGATTTTTTGAAATGTATTTTTTTATTTGAAGCAATGTATAATTTTTTTTGACATGTATTTATTTAAAATCTAATACCAAAGCCAATTTATTTATTTTAATGTTGTACTGTAAAATCTTTTGACACAAATAAATATGTATGACTGGAATTTTGCTATACATTTTTAATGTAGATCAGTAGAAAAGTCAAGAAATTTTACAATTATTAAATGCAAGTCGATTCTATCGACTTTTTCTGTATGAGATGCAAACTTTGTTTTTTATGACCAAATTTCAAATGCGTTTGCTTTCACTTTGTCTCATACAGCATACAGACTCTGTATACGCAGAGGGGCCGCCTGCCATCGACTTCTCTCAGCCTGCGGGGCCTAACCTACACCGATGACGCGTCATTCAGGTTCTAGTTTCACGGGTACTTAAAAATACACACGATACATCACTACACAAACACACATTACACTTTTTCTTCGGGGATACTATTACACTATTTTTCATTTTGACATTTTGCTGATATACAGAATATTTATGTCATTTATAAGTTTTTGGGCAAAAAGTGAAGAATGGTGAAGGTCCCTGATTGGAAACCACACGAGAACATATTACACAACACCAGCGATACCTACCCTTAATTTTAATTTACACTTTAAATATAAATCTCATTTTAAGTTCATTTTATAGTATAAGTACTATGGATTTTATTTTTTTATTATTATTCTCAATGCAATTTTAAGCAGGATATTGATTTTACAGTAAAAATACAGGCTCGCTACTGATCCAGACGATGGATTCCTTATTTTTTTTTACAGGGTTACCAACATCAGAAATTTTACCCTGTTTCGGACCTGTAATGTTAACGTATTGTGTATTTGAGATGACTGAGGTTTTTTTTTTGACTCTTTTTAGCTTCCCAACTTTGTTTTTACTATCCATTGTTTTTGATCCTCTAAGAATTCTCTCTACGGTTGATTATGTAGGGGGTATCTGGGTTCAACTTTGAATTTGATTTTTATTTGTGATGCATGCTGTATTGAGGTTTTGGGGAAACATGATAGAATGATTTATTTGAATTGTTCAACACGAAATGAATACATATTTAATAATTATAATCATTTCTATTGATTTTTTATTTATTTTATGTTTTAGCTTATTATATATTTTTTAGCACGTCATTAAGAATACTGTTTGTCACTCGAAAATACAGGGTCTTTAAAAATTACCGCACCAATATAATTGTACAGTGCAATAGAAAATTATTTTAAAAAACTCTTATTGGTAGCTTCGCATATGGCTAGCAACATTAATGCTCCAATTGTCGTCCATTGGCAGTAAGACAAACGTTTTGCTCGTTTTTTTTATCTTAGCCCGTATTATTTAGAATTTCGATGGGTTGGTTATTCTGTATTCAATGTGTTGGGGTTTCTCTGCCTCCGAAAATTCAAAAAAAAAACTTATTTCGCGCTTTCTTAACTTGTTGATCCAGTCTTACATCCAAATTTATATCCGGCGACTGGCAGCTAAAGCAGGTATCTCCACATTCTAGCGCTACTGCTGCACGAAAATTACAATCCCATCTTCTCAAGATGAAGTATATATTCGCTGAGAAAGCTGTCGTTACTGCAAGAAAGTGCTAGTGCGTGTTGCAATAATGTTGAAATAAATACATTTCCAAATGCAAGGCAGAGCAGCTAATGCTGTTTTCGAGAGTTAACCCCCAATGTCAGTGTGACGTCATTGATGTGCAACATCTATAGCCGCGGATAAGACCGATTGTTGGCTGGCGACGGGTCGCCACGTTATGCGACGGCCATCAAGCTTGAATACCTATAGCGTACTTTTTTAACATACTTCAGTTATCATCGACCAATAGTCACAGTAATACCGTCAAATATAACTATTTCTGAAGTCACGAATTGAAACAATTGAGTTATCGCAATTGGAAATATATTTTTGTATTTAATGAAAATATATGATTATTATAAACAATCATCATTTTCAGGGAAAATTAGTAATATATTTGTTTTTTCATTAAGCAATATTTGTTCTTGTCGTAATACGTTCTTTTATGCATATTATCTGTACAAAATAATTTCGAAGTGTCATTTGGCCGGCGTCCTGTGACGGCTCACATTTTTCTTACATAATTCTGGAAATTTAGGAACTATACGCAATCTCATTGCTACATGAAAATTTTTATCGTTATCTCCAAAGTTGGCAAGAGCAAGATTTTCTTCGATATTTTTTTTTATGTCTTACTCGATGGTTTTCAATAACGAACGATTGTGTTGGTGTGGCAATTTTTAAACATTTGATATGTCTGTTTACCTGGAGCAAAGTTTTTAATAGCGTTCGTCCTGTTTTCAATCTTTTTTAATTATATTGGCTGCTTTGGTGTCTGGGGTGGCTACATTTCATTTGTTTTTCTGGCTGAAATTGAGGATAGGTCTTCACGACTGAGCAGTGGATACCATATTATAAAGCAGATATTCGAAAAGTGTAATGCAATCTGGGGGGATTAATTAATATTTAATTATGATTACTTTGGAATCAACCAATAGTTTATTGCGATTTGAATGTTTTGGAATAATTATAATTTGTTTTTAAAATTGTCATCTTTTTTTTGGTAGGTTTTACTAAAGCAACTCTTGCTAAAATGGTAACTGATTATGTTGTGGTTCATTGAAATTTCATTATGAATACTATTAATTTACAATTGTAAATAAAATATGTAATTATTTTAAAATATATAATATTCTAATTGAATATTATATATTTGAAAATAATTACATATTTTATTTCTGTAATTTATATCATTTAGGTCGGAAGCTCAAATAGTTGCAATATTTTTGTTAAATAGGTCGCTATAGAGACTCACACATCTTTTGTGTTTATCATTCGATACCAATCCAGCTTTAATTAAGTAGTTAATTAAACTTTTCTTCTAAGAATTAATTTAGGTCCTAAGTAAAATTCAAAAGTTTGTAAATAGAATCTTGGGCAGATAATATTTGAAAAGAAACTTAAAGAGGGCCAAAAATTTTGAAAAAAATTTCATGGCCAATTGCGATTGAACTCAGACTTTTGAGATATGGTCGGAAATTTGAAGCAAAAAAGAGCTGCAAAATTTTAATAGGGATATGTATAAGCAAATTCAACTGAAAATCTTAAAATACATTGTTTTAAATAAAAGCGAACAAAAACTATAAAATATTCATGTGATGTCATTAGCATTCATTTTTGTATTGTTGCGCAATTCATCATAGATAACATTATAACCGTTTTTTTTAATGTAAGAAATAATTATTTTTGCAGGATTTTGAATATTACTCTCTTTTTTCACAGTGTCACCCCTGTCCTGGAGCAACTTTTTAACTGTACTAAAATGATCGTAACGTCAAACATTACTTTTTTTACGGAAAGATTTCGAAACAGATTTAGCTTTTCGAAGATTATTTTATTCATTAGACTCAACTGAATCATTATGTTTTATAATGATGGATGTCAGCTGGTACTTGATGGGCTTTACTAAATCTTGGTTTTTGGATTTTCTGAGAAAGATGTCTTATTTTTACATTTTAGGTAGTTTTTGTGTATGGTACTGGTTAAATAATTTTGTTGCTTAAGTTTAAAGCGAGCTCTTAAGATTTCTTTTGTAGTTAATATTGATGTGCTCATCTTAGTTTTTTAATTAATTTTTTAAGTAGTCTGCAAGGTTGACTGTTCAAGTTCTTCTGATGTTCGTTTCTTCTGATGTTCGTTAATTCGGATATCAAAACTACACTTTATTGGTCCCATATAAATGTTAGTATATTAATTACATACTCTATTTTTTTTAAATTTTTATTTGTTCGGTTTCTTCTTCTACTTTAAATTAAACCTTAGTTACAGTCTGTTTTTTGTTTTCCCATAAAGTACTTAACCGATGGTTCGCCATCTTGAAATATTAATTGTTCAGTTAATCTTGTTGAATGAACTTATTCTTCGTACGTCTTCAATTAAGCAAAACTTTTTCTACTGTTTGTAATGTTTAAATTGTAGTGAAATTATTGTCAGGGAATGACAATTTACTAAATAATAAGATGTAGAAAAAAACTTACAATAGATTTTTTTGTTAATTGTAAGCACCAACTACTTATGGGTTAACAACTAGCTAATGTGTTAAGATACTTGTGTCTTCTTACATATTTGAGAATCGCTTCATATTCTGTCATTCACGCCCATTGTATCATTTTTATTTGCCATAATCACTCATTCTATCATAATGTAGTCGTACTAAAATGTTTTCAGGCTGCGTCATGTAGAGAGTTTTCTTTATTTAGCCTGAAATAAGCAGATAGCACACACCCTAACATTCCTACATTATAGGTAAATGGAATGAGTTTAGGATGGATGGAATGAACATTTAGTGACTGATTGTGAGATTCATGTGTGTATGGGACGTTAACATTGTGGGTCATGTCTATCAAGCCATTGCGTCAAAATAATTTTCAATAAAAAAAATTAATTTTTATATTATGCCGATTTAGAAAAATGCTTGGCTTGAGTGGCAATGCCCTCTTTTTTATTTCCAGTGGCTTTATTTCCGGCAGCTCTTAGATTTAGAGTAGCTTTGTCGCATATTTATACTAACCGGCTTTTTGTATATTACAGTTCATGTCGAAACAGCAGCTGCAGGAATACCTGCACCGCCTCAATCGCCATTTTTCAATAAAATGCTTTGGTCATCGAAACGCGAACAAGATATAGGCATGATGCCACCTCCGGAATCGAGTATGGTGCCCATGGCACCTCGCAGGTCGTCGATAAGTTTACCGTCAGCAAGTGATAATATATCGCCACCTTTACATCCACTGAAGCAAGAATATATTGATGAAAATAGTCAGAGCTCTTTGGTTGACGATCACTCAGAAAGGTATAGACATATTTCGGAAAGTTCACTTGATGTGCATCATGGTGATTCGAATATGTCAATGATTAATGACAATTCAATTGATATGATGAATCAGAACACGATGATTAATGAAAATTCGAATTTAAGTACAGAGAATAGTGTTGAAATGATGGTAAGGAGAGGTTCTATTGGTAGTAGAGTCTGCGAAAGCAGTATGGATGTGAATCTGAGTAACTCACAAATGTCTACGATTAACGAAGATACGTCTTGCAGCAATGTGATGCAACATTGCAGCAGTTCTGTCGTTACAGATCGAATGGTGCTATCACAACCTGTGTTAATGCATCAAAATCTTTTAGCTAGCGCAGCTCAGAATGAAATGACAGCTGTCACAGCTGAGGAACTGAAAGTAATGGATTTACGAATGAAAATGCCGATGGCTACAGCTGCTGACTTGCTAAGTAGTACAGCACCATCTATGGCAACTTTGCAAAGCTTTGGAATGACAGAAGCTATAAACGTACCTCTCCCAGCCCAAAGTGCTCAAAGTGTCGAGAATTTTTTAACCAACATCGAATCTAAAGTAAAATTGCAAAACGAGCCAGTTTACTTAACATCTCAACGGTCATTTTTACAACCTGACATTACACATATTGTGGCAAAAAGCGAAGCAGCTGCCATTGCGGAACAAACTGTATCAGAGAGTACCGTTAGTACGGCACCAATTACTACTACCGCAATCAACAACATCCCGCCACTAGTGAGAAATACGATTACAGTTCCTATAAATACACAGAAACTGGACCAATTTGTGAATTCTACTGTAGAGTCTCATATTGGTAGTCCTACACAAATTCAAACGAAGGATGCATCATCGAATGTAATATGTGACGTAATGCTTACATCACGAAGTAATTTAATGGTAGCGCCTATTATCAATACAACTCTTCCCCCAGCTACAATTATACCCGAACTTACTCATCATTCATCCCCAACTTTATCTCCAGCAGTTATTTTAAATTCGCAAATTTCGCCAAGCTTGATGTGTCGAAACACCCATCAAGATGCTTTAATCTGTCCTTCAAATCCATCCGTTGAACCAACCGTTGTACCAACTCTTCTCACTACAAGTCCTCCGCATCCTTTAGTCACTTCTACTGAGTCGGAAAAGGCTGTCATCCTCAAAGCTGCCGTTGATTTATTTGAAACACAAAAGAAAATTTCAGAATTGGAGCATCGTAGTGGCAGCAACAAAATTATGGAAGATTTAATGATGACAACGAGTCAAATGCCTGTTATTCCAGTACCTGTCAAGGAAATGACAGGAGCGGATAAGAAAAATGAGGATCGGATGATACCACAAAGTTTTACGGCTTTGACCGAAAACGAACTGATCAATCTTATTAATCCTAGTTGTTTTGACCAAGGTAATAATAGTACTTTTCACTAGCTTCTGAGTGTATTCTTCTTGTAACTTTGTAGAATACTGTACATTGTAGTAGTGGACCATATACATCTAATAATAGTTGTTTTAAAAGTTTGTTAGTTGTGATCACTAACTTTTGTAATAACATCTCTTCAATGATTTGCATGGCTTCTATTATTTTCCGTCATACTTTTTTGTTTATCCTAATCCATTTATTTTTTTCAGTATAAATCATTGGTGGAGGATCATTCATGTTCCGTAATCATTGCTGTCCAAAGTGTTATTATTTGCATTTTAAAAGCTTTTTGTGCTTTTATACAATTTAGCACTTTGTCAGCAACTCTATTAATTTAGTACAAGAGTTTATAATTATTATATTAGCTAAGCAAGTATTATTGTTCAAACATTAAATGCCATTCATTTACTATTTGACAAATGTTTAGTTGTTAACTTTGCTCAAAGGGACTTAAACAACGACCTCTACATCATTTCATTTTTCAAAGTGTCACTTAAAAAACCATTTGAAAAATCTGTGTTTTCCATGAAAACAAATTTGGGACGTTATTTATACTTGTGCAAGTTATTTATTTCATACATATTTTATTTAATTTTATGTTAGACGTTTATAGATCATTGTTTTGTTATTGCGGTTATCAGACAAGTATAAATAATATTTATTGTATATTAAATGTAAAAAATTTCTATGTCTATATAAAAATTATTCAAGTGTTATGATTGTTACAAGGTGTATATTTACAGAAAAAATATATATTGAATATAATTTGCGTTTTATTTTTTCCATTCCAACAAAGTAACGACTGTGGGTTACCGCGTGTTTGTTGTTGGGTGTGATGCATACGTATGTGTATAGTTAGCTCAATCTGTACAAGACTTACCAGAGGCTATTGTTTTTTTAACACGCAGTGCTAAGAAAGTAACCATGCAACATTGCATATATACGTGACGTGCTGTTGCACTTGTCCACTCGCTATAGTGGTCGAATAATAAACCAGTTAGTAAACAAATTGTGATGAGTAATGTTGTTGATATAAGAAAAACGAACCGGTTGCTTATACAAATTGTGGCAAGCTTCCTTTAACATATAGTATTTTCATGTCGTTCGGTTCAGAAATAAAAATGTTAGTAGGCTGTACACGCGGACCGTTACCTGCATTCAATTATTTGCAACGAACGCCGCATTTCGGAAACGCATGAACAAGTACTTACAAATAAGTCTTTTGTGATAACTACATATTTGTTTAGGGTTTATAAATACATATTAATGTATGTATTTAGCATAGGTTTTCAAAATAGTTTAACGCAGTGTTTATAATCCAAAATAAACCAAAAAGTAATGCCCAAAGTCACTATTCCACGCGGACGAAGCTGCAGGCACAGCTAGTTAAAGTAATAAATTTATTAACTAAGTCTTAAGTAATTATGGTTAAAAGTATTTTTGACAATACGGTAGTGGCTCGCTCCTTGAATATTGCAATTGACTCTTCAAAATGATTCTGGAATAATGTTTGGAGTTTTGGGACTTAAATTTTTCAATTTAAATCTGCATTCTGTTATGTTTGCTGATGTCGTCTACTACAGAGACCAACTCTTCAAAAATAAAGTTAATCCTTTCAAATAGTAACCACTTTTTGATTAGAGTGAACCCTTGCAGCCTGTAGCATACGTTTCAAGTAGTGACGTTTAATTTAATGCAAAAATCCCGAAGAAAACCTATTAATTTATAATTTGTGAGTAGAATTGAATTTCACCTTTATAATCAACTATAGTCCACGCAGAAGAGGGTCGGGGGGCTTGATAGCAGCAATACCTGTGAGGAGCGATCGCTCCTGATTTTAAACATATTTTTGTAGTTAATAGTGCTCAAAAATTTATAGTTTTTTGTCAAATTGTTGTGCTCTGGTTTTTCATCATTACCTGGAAAAGCCTTCAGGACTTTTTACTTCTAAAGGTACGAAAATCGATTTAATAATTTCTCAAAGAGGAATATTGCGAATTTCACCTACTTTTTGTGTCGCCGATAGCTCTAATCTGCTTACTGATAATTCCTTATCCTTTGTTTATATTTTTTTTTTCTCATTTTCCTTTCCGTGGCCACTCTTGTCTGTTTAAATAGTTAGTCACCTTGACGGGCTCCTGGGTGTGAAGAATTTGTATCCCTGTTATTTAATTAATCACTTTCTAGACCTGCATCATAATTACTTGCCGCAATAACATTCAGATAAGCATAACAGTTCTGTGCTTTCTTCCCTGAGTGGATAATTATAGGTTAAGATGGAAACAGTTCAGGACAACAGTGTAAATCTAATCAAAATAGCCAACAGTGGCTCCATCTTACCGTCACACAGTGTAGCTCAAAGCCCAAACACTACTAATTCAAACTTAGGTGATAACAAAACGCCAAATAAACAAGGACGTCCGCCTAAATCGCAATCATTCAACTCAGAAGCTGCGCTGAACAATCATAGCATACTTGAATATCTCAAAAGGAAAAGAGAAGATACAGCACTGAACCCGGAACATACAGAAGACATAGAAACTGCTTCTCAAGCTACAAAAAAACAAAATATGCTCCAACCGTCTCCCACCAAAGCTCAGGTCCCTCAGGTGTGCCTGGAGAATAAATCAACAGACGAAATATTGCGAATTCTCGTTGGCCAAATCGGAGCCATGAGAGAAGAAGCAAAAACCAACAAAACTAGCCTCGAAAACCGAATCCAGCAAAGCCAATCTGAAAACCAAAAATCGATACAGGCGCTGCGTAAAGATTATCAAGAGCTAAAAAGCACATGGTCTGACAAATGGACTACAATGCAAGAAAGACAAGCTAAACTGGAAGCTGAAATAGCCGAGATGAAGGCCGCTAAAACAAATATTGAACACACGAGACTGGAGAAAGAGAATAACTCATGTATTGAGGAGATAAATAGTAAAATCAAATATCTAGAGGATATGACCGAAATATATGAAAAATCCTGGAGAAAACTTAATATTATAGTCAAAAATCATAACTGGCCGAACTCTAACTTGCTCAACCAAGCTCAAGAATTTTTTAATAAAAATTTTAACTTAAATAACCCAGTAAGTGAAATAAAACCGCTGGACAGAAACTTTAAAATTTTAAGAATTAAACTGGCCGATGAAAATACTAAAGCAATAATATTAAAAAATAAAGCCCTAAACCTGAAGGAATCCAAAATATCTATTATGCAAGACCTAACCAAACGCGAACTGCAAACTTTCAAAAAATTACAGCAGGTTGCTAGAGAACAAAAAGAGCTAGGTAAAAAGATCAAGCTAAAAGGCCTGCAATTGAGAATCGAAGATACTTGGTACAACTGGAATTTCAACACCTCTTCAATAACACCAGCCAAAAACAAGCCAAAACTCACTGCAAACGATAACTCTTACGCCACAAATGCGCAAACCAACCATCAAGCTAGCTCTAATCAAAAAAACGCATAAGAACCATAGCATGGAACGTTAGAGGAATCCAAAATCTATGGGAGGCAGATAACTTAGTAGGTACAGATATCATTTGTGCATGTGAGACATGGGCAACCCACGCCAATGAATTACCACCCAACTGGAATAAATACTCTGCATTATGGTCACCAGCAATTAAAGAAAAGAGTACAGGTCATGCTAGTGGAGGTATAATAATATTAGCCAAAAAACCTATTAAAATCAAAGAGATTTCTTCTTCAGATAGTTGGATATTTGCACACATCACAGCTGGACCCTCTAAGTTTATTCTTGCAAGTGTGTACATCCGCCCCAGTCGAGATATGAAGACTTCCATGGACCTGCTACAGGACACAATAAACGATATCGACCAACTTTATGAAAACCTCCCGGTGCTACTAGTAGGCGATTTCAACGCCAGATTAGGTGCTTTGTCACCTATCCAAGAAGAACTAGTTACAAATACCAATATATATGCAATAAGAGAAGCTAGTGATAAAGAAATCAATACAAGAGGCCGGATCCTTGACAATGCAATGACAGAAAGTTCTTTAATCGTCATCAATGGCAGATCATTTAGTGACCGACCCAGCAAACACACCTGCCTCCATATAAACAAAAGTACGATTGACTTTGTGTGGGCAAATGTCAATGCCCTGAGCTTAATATATGACTTAGAAATTCTACAGATTGAAAACCCCTCGGATCACTTCCCTCTGCTCTTGCAACTGTATTATGATGAATCGCCTCTAACTCAAGCAACTATCGAAAACAAGAACAGGGAAGTGTTCCAATGGACTAGCACTGGAGAAGACGAATACAGAGCACGAATGACTTGGTCAGACAAAGTAGCCCTAATTAATAATGATAACCTAGATGAAATAAATAATATCCTAATAGCAGAAATCAAAACTGCCGCAGAAGCTGCAGGAATGAAAAAGCAACTAAAAGGAATACACAAACTAAAAAGGTCACAATTATGGTACGATGATGAGTGTAAACAAGGCAAACAAGAACTAGCCAAACTATTTAAGTCATATAAAAAGGCAGGCTTTCAAGGACAAGCAAAAGACCTATACGTACAAGCTAAAAAAAAACAAAAAGCCTTAGTGAAAAGGAAGAAACAACAAGTCAGAGAGCAACAACTGAATAATTTAGCTAATACCAATAAACCAAGTGATTTTTGGAAAACAGTATCCAGATTTAAAAGTCACCCTGGTACTGGAAAGAATCCCATTTCAATCCAGGTCTGGGAAAATTTCTATGAAAGAAACATACCCAACAGAGAAGAAGATACAACCACGTACTATGGAGTGTTGGATCCTAACTTGGACTGCGAATTTACATTGTCAGAGCTGAACCATGTACTAAATAAATCAAAGTCGAACAAAGCTACAGGCCCAGACGGAGTCAAGAATGAATACCTGAAGAACCTTCCTGAGAACTGGAAGCTGTACATCTTATGCCTATTTAATAAAGCTCTGGAAAAAGAAACTGTACCATCTGACTGGTTCTCGGCAGCTATCTCCCTTATTCATAAAAAAGGTAATGAACAAGATCCACTTAACTACCGCCCAATCGCCTTAATCAATCATATAGCGAAACTCTTTACTGGCTTGCTCAATTATCGGTTAGAAAAGTGGGCAGAAAAAGCCAAAATCTTTCCTGAATGTCAAGCCGGATTCAGATCTGGAAGAGGCTGCTTGGACAATCTCTACGTACTGCACTCCGTCATCCAATTTCGTCTTCGACAACCAAAAGCACCGGCCTATCTTCTGTTCGTTGACTTTAAACGGGCATTTGATTCAGTCAACCACAAGATCCTCTGGGGAAAAATATTCAACTGCGGAATCAGCGCAAAACTGGTAAGGCTCCTCAGAAATGTATACAACTCGGCTGCATTTAAAGTAAAAGTAAATGATAGCCTCACAAAAGAGTTCAACACCACGGAGGGGGTCCTACAAGGAGAAATTCTTAGCCCCTTTCTGTTTTTGATTTTCATCACAGACCTTGAGGACTTCTTACGCTCTAGAGGTTGCTCTGGCATCAGTATCGACGGAACCACCGATGTGTTAGCTTTACTGTACGCGGATGACCTAGTTCTATGCGCTAATTCACCAATAGAACTTCAAAAAATAATTAAAACATTTCACGAGTACTGCGAATTGAATAAACTTACAGTCAATTCAACTAAAACTAAGGCCCTTGTGTGTAAACGAGCTGGACGCATTTCAAAAAAGATTAAATTTACATATGCTGATCAACCAATACAAATCACGCAGGAATATGAATACCTAGGAGTAACAGTCTCTACCCGTGGTATCAGCAAGCCAGCAGCACTGAACGCAATGAAAAAAGCAAAAATGGCATCTGGATTAATACACTCTATCCTAGTAAAAGCTAAACCTAATTCCTTATCCTCTCACATAAACTATTTGATTCAATGGCAGCAGCAACACTTTTGTACGCGGCACCTATCTGGGCAATCCCATACAGAGATCTGGTGGAGAGAACTCAAACCGACTTTTACAAAAGACTTTTTGGTCTTCCACGGACTACATCAGGAGCTTTAATTAGAAGTGAGCTGGGGATAACCCACTTATCATACAAAATACTAAATGCAGCATGGAATTGGATTATACGAGTCTTAGAAATGGAAGAAGACCGCCTACCGAAAGCCTGCCTCAAACGACAGTCTAGACTCTTAATCGATGGCAACTGCCATAGCAAATATAACTGGCTCGCAAGTTTATTCAACGCTGTTAAGACCATAACACCGGAAATACTGCCTGACTTAAGCACTCTCAACCCCAGAACTTGGACAGCACACAAAACAATTTTTTTTGATAAGTACAAAGCACATTTAATGCAAACTGATAAATATCTGCATGAAAATGCGCACTACTTACAAAATCCGCCATCTAACACGGCGAAAAACTATTTAAACGAAAGAATCGCCTTTCAAGCAATAAAACTCTTACTGCAATTGAGACTCGCCAGTAAATATTATTGTCAGCTAACAATGGACGGACATCTTCACAAGTTCAACTTCAGCGAAAATTGCCCAATTTGCAACACTGGAGAGCCTGATTCCATTGAACATCTGATGATTGGCTGCCCGATTTACAACCACTTGCGAGAACATTATCTATCGATTTTTAACTCACCTCGGACTACAACGACTATTTTGAATGCAGACAATAAAAAATTAATTAAAGCAATATGGTACTATGTTATCAATAGCTGTCGTCTAAGGGCTTTCTGCCTCAATGAGTGAACTAATTATTGTAAAAAGATAATTTTTTTTTTTGGATTCCTTTTATGTAAACTACTAAATTGTAATTTATATATTTATGTATTAATTGTATACCCCCTTGCTATGGGTTAAATGTACCTGAAGAGCAATAAATAATCTTATCTTATCTAGTCCACGCAGAAAGAATGGCTTTACATGCAATGAAAGGAAGGTTTTACTATAAACATGTAAAAACGGTTATCACATAAAATATATATAATATATTTATTTCATTGGTAGTATGATAATACTTTAACATTAATATGCTGATAAAATCAGTATTACAAGCTAAGTTAGCTAGATCCGAACAACAAAATATGTAAACACCAATTTTTTTATCTTTTGGATTAGTTTGTTTAAATTTGTCTTACATTTTATATCCTTCAATAAAAGGAATACCAGTTAACACACGTTGCTGGTAATCACAGTACTGTTGTCCAAAAAAATTCAACAGCATTATTTCTTCAATGTAAATTCGCGAATGAAAGAATTTCCAGCTGGCTATGGCGTACATTGGAATACAGATTGGATTGATTAAAATGAGTTGCGTTCCGATGGCCCAGTAAAACCATCCCACATAACTTGGATGTCGAAACCAACTATAAACTCCATGAGTTATAAGCACGTGGTCACTTGATTTTTCACATTGGACCTGTTTTATCAAATTACAAAAATCTCATCATATGAACTACACTACAAGCTGCATATTTACCAAATGGTTAAAGTTCGATCCAGCCGTCAAAATAGCGACAAACCGTAACACCTCTCCCATACAACAAATTGCTAGACCAATGTTGGAAATCCAATTTATTTGCTTCAAGCCTAAAACACTAATTTACCTACTACTCAACTATAACAAATTTTATTTATTACTAGGAAAGAAATACGTTTCAATAAAAAACTCGATCCATGAACCAACAGCAGCTGCTGTGTATTGCGGACTATGATTTATCACAAACGAATCTGTCGAAACTATTTTCGGCTGAACAATTGAAATGGCTAAAAACTCACAAAAATGAAATATAGCCATTACAGCCATATATCCGCCAAATATCTGAATGTTTGCCGCACTGACTAGTTTTATGTATATTCCTAAAGAGAAAACCAAGCCCAGCCCTGCCGCTCGAATAGCAATCTGCAAAATACATTAAGCGGTAACAGTAAATAATATTAATTTTGTCAATTTTTATAATATAATATAGTTTTGTTGTTTACGATGCTTTAAGTTGTTATCCATAAAATAGTACGTTATTTAGCGGTTATGTATAAAGTAACAATATTGCTATGAATATTTTATTGATGCAATTGATACATGTAATAATGAAAGACACTTATTAGCCTTATAGACTTCGTCAGAAAAAATTCATAAAGCTGTGACAAAATATAAACTTTTACGCCCCTGTTGTTGTAAATACAACGATGATCGACCTTGAGCAATCACATATTTTCATCTGGACACTTTTTTGATCCACACACACATCCCAATCGAACCATTGTCTTAAGACTTTTATTAACTCCTCTATTATTATTTGCTAGAAAATCTTGTTGAGTTCATTCACAAAACACTAGTTTTGATGCGCAATTAAAAATGATATAAGCAGTACCCCACAAACCAAATAGTAAACAAAACTTAGATCCGACGTTGCCGGCCGTTGCAATTTTTTTCAAAAACAACGAACTTTTATACTGCACCCGGCTTTAGCTTTGTAGCCACGTACCTTGTAAACAAAGAGCGTGTGGCAACGTATATACTCCGCGCTTAGAATGCTCTCTTTTTTTTCATCAAAACAAATTGCCTACATCCTGACTCCATTCTATTATAGCTCCATGGATAGCACTAGCACTATAGAATATAGCTTGTTTTTTATTATAATCAATTGTCAGTGTCAAAAAATCTAAAATTATGTTGGAATCCTGTTTTATAACCGTAGACTCTTGACATTTATTTTTAAATAGCGTTGCCAACATTAAAACTCTTTGACAATTGTTAATAAAAAAGAATAGACTTTAGATCAATTCATCATTTATTTATAACTTGCTCGATTAATGCGAAAGTGCGCTACAACTATGAAAGATAGTTTCTCTAGTATCAAAACTGACTTGACTTAGTTATTCTATGGTCAAAACCATTGTAATTTATTGAAAAACAAACAAGACGGTTATTAGTACGGCAATTAACGTTTTCTCTTTAAATTTTGACAGGTGCGAATTATGTGACATTTGAATTTCGATTATCTTTATTCTCTAATCAGAATAGTATATTACATACCTAGGCCAGTAAAATAAGAAAAGTCTCAGAGCACATGTAATTGTTGACCGAGGCGAAGCCGAGGTTGACAAACATGTGGTCTGAGGCTTTCTTTTTTACTGGTCGAGGTGCGTATACTATTTTTCTGCTCGACGAAGCCGGAAAGTTGCCACTTTCCGGCCGGAGGGCAGAAAAAATATTTGCTCCTTCTTTATTGATAGCATGTTTATTAGCAGATAGCAGATCGAGATAAAAATAAATCTTAATAAAAAATATAACGAATGGCTTACGCAACAACTTAAACTTTACACTTATTAATTTAAGAAAATTTCATAAACTTACCCCATTAGCATAGTCATCATAGGTAAATCTCAATACCGTATACACCATGAGGGCGTAAAAGACAACTAGACCTAAAATTACTGGCAAATTAAATAACTGGCAGTAATAATTGCAAAAACAAATCAAAGAAAATCCAATGCTTGATCCTATAAAATTCTGGAGAGCTACTTTTCCTTCAAAGTACAACATTTTGAGCAGCTGAAAATTGTTTATAAAAATTTGAAGTTATTTAACTGTGCCACTTGAAATTTTAAACATATTGTGGTCCACGAATGGACAAAACTTTTACAAATTACATTTCTTCTCTGAACAATGTTTAAAATATAAACATTTGTGCCCAAAAAAGCAATTTCGTTTTGACACTATGTTTTGACACTTCAAAACAATATTTTATAACCTTTGATTCTCTGTTATGGAACCACAGATAGAAACTGGAGATTTATATTTTTATAAAGTAAGCAAACGCTTTGACAAATCAAGTTCAATATGGTCGCATGGAGGCAGGCATTGCATAAAATATTATTTAACAATCTATAAAAGTTTGCGTTTTCGGTGATTTACACAAAAATTTTTAAAACGTAAATAATTAAATTATAAATAATTATAAAATTTAATTAAAAATAATAATCTAAAAATTTTTTTTTATTACAAAGCTACATCCATGTAAATGTTAAAAATGCTAGAGCACAAATTACATCAGTAATTGGCAAAACACACAATTTTTCTCCGAAAAACTACTAAATTAAGACACTATCTGTAGAAGCAACGTTACTATTTTTTTACTTATTAGATTTGTAAAAAAATACAAAATCATCAAAAGTTTAAAATTATTACTGACATTTAATGACACTTCAAGTTTTTATGTTTAAACTTTGTTTTCTTTATTATCAAATTTAATTTATTCTACAACAAAAATAGATAAAAATATATGAATTTAATTATGTAACGGTTTTAAACCTTAGGTTTTATGTGGAACATATTGCTTGGTGTCAGATTAAGTTTACACTTTAGTAATAAGCTTATCACAGCCTAAGCAAATTTATTTAATCATACAGCTGTGTTTTATGCACAGTCAATTTAATTTTTAACTGTTGGTCAAGTTTTACTGAAAAGCGCTAATTTGTACGAAATTTGTTTAAGCTGAAATTCAAACATAAAATGGCATGGACTAATAAATAACAAATGAAAGTGACAATACTATTAAACTAACTTTCCAAAACTAATCAGACTAAAATAAATTTGAGCTGAAACTATATTGAAATATTTCTATTGCTTCGGTTTTTGACAAAAAAAGTTTGAGAGCTTGTGTCACGAAGTATAGATACCAGGAGTCCGAACGGTATAGGATTTTTTATGGACACAAATAATCGACCCAGATGATAGTTCTCTTTTTTGCCACACGCTGCGCGAGGGTGCAGAAGGTACCGATCGATACTATTATTATTATTACACGTAAATACGGACTGGCTAACGTCAATGTAAAAAAATAAATTAAATATAAAATATTAATTTATTTTATTAGAATTATTTTTATAAAAAAATGGGAAAGTGCTGTGCCGTTGATGGTTGCCTTAGTGGCCGAAAGGCAAGTGAGCATTTAGGAAAAGTGGCTTTATTCAAAGCACCAAAAGTGAGTAACCTCAAAATAATATTTAAAATTTTATTTTAATAAATAATTGATCATTACATTAGTGTAGTTTTTAAATAATAATATTTAAAAAATGTTATATTTTTATCGGTTTTCCAAATGCTTTGACTGCACAGAGTCTATGCAGTCAAGAGTAGTGACGGCTCGTGATAAATTTATAGAACTTATGGATAAAGGTGCATTGATTTATCCTAGTGAAAAATTATTTAATTTAATTAAAAGCTTAGAGGAAGTTGTGTTAATGGTGGTTGGGACAAAAACAGTAAAGATTGACACAATGTTTGAAATATTAGATGCCAGCCAGAGCTGTCAATAGCAGCAAAACTTCCCGCGTAAGGATTTAAACGAGTACTTCTTGAAAAGTGGCGCGCTCTACCGGCGAGAAGTTTGTCCCCTAAATTGCGACCATTTTTTCAACATTACGTTCGGACTCCTGATATCTATACTTCGTGGCTTGTGTTAAATTTGTGACTTTTGACAGACACAGATGTAAAATAGCAGATGACAGATGACAAATTTGTGTTGTGACTGACAGCAGTGACAGCCACAGGTGACAGCTTGACAGCACTGAAACAAGAAATATTTTTTGTTGTTTGATGCAAAATATATGTGACAAATGGATTAACAATTGACGTACTTTACTGAAAGTAAAAGCCTCATCTGACAGCCCCTTTTATACAAGTTAACTATTTTGGTTTGCATTACTTTAAATAAATATCCAAATATAATTGAAAATGTCGAAAAACAATGTGTCTTCAGTGGATGCTCGTCAGGAGCTTGCGGATCTCGTTAAAAGAAAAACTGAAATTGGGGTAAACTTGAAACGGCTTTCTTTTTAATTTTTGGTGTTAACTGGTCATTCTAGGAGACTTTGGCGAATCTGGAGCGTCAGATATACGCTTTCGAAGGTTCCTATCTTGAGGATACCCAATTATATGGTAATATAATCAGAGGTTGGGATCGATATCTGTCTAGCAATAAAACCACTAATTCAAAAGCTGACAAGCGAAATCGAAAGTTTAAAGAAGCTGAACGATTATTTTCAAAGTCTTCAATAACATCTATGGCGGTAAGTACCTACTGCCCCTACTGGTAATGATTGATCGTGGTCGGCACGTAGCAGGCTCGATAATTGCATAATATGATATTCCATATGGATCTAATAAAGTAGATTCATACCTACAGGCTATGAACAGTAGACAAAATTTTATTCGCATTTTTGGGGTAAAAGACAAGAATTCTTACTCGATGTCTTTTCCAGGTGCTGTTGCTATATGTTTTTAGTTTTTAAAGGTTGGTATAGCATAACTGTCACAGTTAGGTCTCGTCAGATAGTTTTTAATTTACCTACGGATTTTATTACATCTTTGAAAGAAAATACGTATTCATTTTATGAATACGTACCTAGTATATTTTAAAAAGTGGTTCAATAGTTCAAATTAGAAGACAAAGTGGCTTCAACCAGGACTGCTACATAAGGGGCTTTGTTACATTCCGAATTGTTAGGCTGTTTCGGATTTATTAATTTGTTTTCTCTTGGCGGCTGCTCCGTCACTAACCTGCGCGAATACATGGCAGGTTATCAAATAATTGGAGGCTGAAAACATTTGACTAACTTTTAAATTGCCCAAATTTAAATGGTTTTTTATTAGGTTTTCGGTATATCGCAAAAAAGTAATATACATTGATACAGGCAAGCGCAAAGTGAAAAATTTAGCTGACGTTTTTAGTTAGTATTAGTAAAGAAATGCGAATTTGAGCTTCCGCGCATGGAGGAGTGAGCCGCCAAGAGAAAACAAATGAGCTCTTTATAAATTTATTGGGTTTATAAATTTATGCAATGGCTAAGTAGCCAAGCTCGTTGAATTTATTAGAAAATTAAGTATCAATGCTACAATCCCACTTCTAGTGAACTTTTGTAAGTACTGGGCCAGAAAATGTCGGTTTCCGGCTGATTTGAATCGTGCAAAACGGTTGATAATAGCAGGCGGCATGAAAAATTATTTTGAGCTTACTAAAGTTTAGTTTTTCTGAGCTATTATTACATTGACAATGGTTTTCTTTCACATTACTTAAAAAAGTGTGTCAGTGTGTGTTATAGACCATGGCGGGAGTGGTAAAGTGAAAGAAATGAGCATAAAGAATGTTAATCAAAAGTGGGAAAACAATCAATTTTAAACAATTTTTAGAAAAAAAATTTTTATCAAACAAACCAATACGGTTCTTAGAGAAAAGATAATATTTTATTAAGGTGACGATTGATGTTTTAGTTTACTTTTAAATTCAGAAAATAATCTGCTTCATAATCGTGATAATTTATTATGGTTTTTTTGCAGGCTGTAAGTGGAATAGTCGATCAAAATCAGGAGAAAAGTAAGAATAGTTACGAATTTAAAAACAATTCTTATGCGTAGATCTTGTTTAGAGAAAGAAAGACACTTTTGCTTTTAGATGTTATGTACTTATTTTTATTGTAGTTGTAATAAGGCTTATTATTATTAATGTTGGGCTCTATGTATGTATTTTAAGAGGAATAAAATGTAGATGTAAATGCATGATGGGTAAGATATTTCTTGCCTCTATGTATGAGCGTATAAAGTAGATAAAGACTGCACTTTTTGATTTCTTTTCTCATCATTCGTATTGTGATTTTCTCGAATACCTCAACAGAAAAATTCAAATATTAATAGAGAATTTTGAATTTTTCAGACGAGTACTAATTTCATTCGCCTTTTGACACTCTGGTTTTTCTGTACAGGTATTATAATCTTCTGCACAAGCTGAAGATTTTATAATGATCATACATTTTCTTTTCTATTACTTGTAGTGGAGCATCATAGCGATACTGAATCGCAAACGAATGAAGATTCCAGCGATACAAATATTGGTCCGAACTCGAATCATATTGATTCGACGGGGGGCATCAAAAATGCCGGTAAACATTCGACGAATTCGTTGAATGGGATACAAAATGGAATCGATCATAACAGTCCGAATAAAGACATTTCGGCTAAACAGAAAAATTTTAGTGCAAGCGCCAAAAAAACAAACAAGAAGGCGAGGCATCGATAAGATTTCACTTATATTTTACTTTTTAAATTATTATGTATT
The DNA here is from genome assembly GCA_947359425.1 of Lagria hirta. Taxonomy (NCBI): domain Eukaryota; kingdom Metazoa; phylum Arthropoda; class Insecta; order Coleoptera; family Tenebrionidae; genus Lagria; species Lagria hirta. Next base: position 14,468,319 of record OX375794.1, read on the forward strand.
TGTATTTATTTTATTAGGAAGTTTTTTTACTTTTGTGTTTTAGTACGTGTTAATAATGAGCTTTGTCGCAATAAATGAGGTTTTGTAAAATTGTGTTTATTCAATGTAGGTACTGCTTGTTCTCATCAAATCCTATAGAATCCACCAATGACAGCTTGCCAACTAGAAACAAACTTAATAATTAATTATATAAGACTGACATGAGGTTTACATCTGATTACTTTCTATGTGATGCTGCTGTTTCTGCTTAAATTGAAAGTTCCGCCCTCAAAACGCTAAGAACTGCGTACAAGTCGTATATCTCTTTGTTTGCATAGATGACACCAGAAACATCCGCTCTTTTTGAAACTTTTTCGGCTTGTTTACAAAATTTTCACTATATTAATATACCTATACACCGTAACGCGTAATTCTTATATCTTGGTAAATGTGATAATTACTTAAAAATACCATACATAAAAATGTGTATTCTAGTGATTGCTTTTGATAATTTAGTTCTATGGCATGTATTAGTGTTTTTTTTAATTGTGTATGTTTTTTCGTAAATATATAAATAATCAAGTTATAGCTTCTTTTGACAAATTCTACAAAGTAATATATTAATATCAGGAACTTTTCATAGTGTGTTTTTAGAGGACATTTTATAGTGAAAAGTAATTAGACTTGACTTTATTAATCTAAAAATATCAAAAGTAATGGCCGCAGATGTTGAAATTTGCTCTAAAATATCAGTTGCAAGCACAGTGGTTAGTCTTATATAACATGGATATAATGTTATATAAGACCATTTATATAATTTGCCTACGAAAATACGTTCATTTCCACAGGAAAGTGTTATCAAATGGTTATAAGAATGTCTTTTGTTGTGATGTTGTGTAGTAAAAATAAGAATAAAACCCAATTTTTTCGTATAAATTTATTGTAAAACATGAGAAAGAGCTACTGGTATAGTAGTACATCATCGGCTACTTTCAATATAAATTCGAATACACACGAAGCCTTGTGCCAAATATCAATAGAAAAATACTTCTGACATAATAATACTTTAACAAAAAAAAAATAAATTACGAATTTTCTGGCAAGACATTAAATAGAATATCAAAAATTTCAACTTAAATTTGATATGTTACACTTGGGTCACTTCTCCATCTTGTTGAAGAATCCATTGAGCCGCCTTGGCGACATCCCACGACGAATTCTCTAAGGCGTTGCTGCAATTTGTCATATCAGCACTTACCATGTTTTGTAGCTTAATAATTTTTATTGCTTTCATAAAGTCCCATTCTGAATGGTCCAAGGCATTAACGCAAGCTTCTTTCGTCGCCTAAGAAAAACCACATCAATCATCGCCTAATCACATTGATACTTACATTGCTTCCCAAAACTTTCAACATAATTCTAACTTCATCAGAATCAATACCTCTTGCTCGTGAACTTGGTTTCGCATTAGCAAATTTCAACAAATCTTCACAACTGACATGATGACTACTCATTTCTCCACTATTTTCTTCTTTAACCGGACTAAAATGTTGATTAATTCCATCTACAACATCACAATCTTGAGGGATTTCATCAAGAGCATTTAAATCTTGTTCAATTTGGGCTTCAAAATGCATTGATTCTTCATTCTTCTCAGTCAATTGGCTTACATCGTTCTTATACACATGTCCTTGAAATGGATCTATCGTCGTTGGAGGTGGTGTTACGACTGCAATCTTATCCAACGTTCTTTGCAAGTTACTTGGTGGAATTATTAAAGGATGTTTTCTTGTATGGCGCGGTTTAGCAGTTAATAACGTTTTATTTCTATCGCGCGGCGGTAGCGGAATCGGATTTTCATCGCGCCTTAAGAATGATGATGATGATGGTAATGTATTAAAATTCTGACGGGGTTTTTCTTCCAAGGACAAATCTAATAAAAGATCAATATCACTATTTGGCTGAAGAGATATTTCTCAAGCAAAACCTGTTTTTGTTCCATTCAAATTTTCCGGTACAGAATTTCTAACATTTTCATGCAATTTTGGCGGTAAACTACTTGCTACGCTAGCTGAACGCGTTCGTGTATTTATCACAGGAACTTGCCCTGAACGAAGGATTTTCAAAGGATTCGTTATCATTAGCTGAAAGGTTAAGTTCATAGACTTCACTTTACTACGAGTATGCTTCACATTATTCTAGTTACTTCCAAGGGTTTACTCTATCAAGAATTAAGTTAGAAAAACAAGACATTGTACTAGATTTTTGAAAGTCCTTGAATGAGATCCAAGCAGTTGAATTTAGTGCCATTAGTTTAACGTAGTTGAAATATTTAAGACTAGTTTATAAATATTATGGTCTATTCTACTTGAGTACATTTACTTTAGACCCGTTCAATTAACCTTAAAAAAATAATATTATTGTAAATCGAATTTTAACGCCAAACTATTCTGTTCTTATGTTTATGTTCTCCTGGTCTCTAGTTTTGATTTAATTTGATTTGGTTTATTTTTATGTTTTAGTGTACCTGCATCAACTAACCCACATAGTATTGCACAGTCTAAATCTGCCAATGTCATTAAGCTATACAATGTCTTGTATAATCCAAAATTGTAAATCTTGAAATTTACCACAGCCATTTTGCTTTCATTAAAACAATCTGAGCCAGCAGCTAGATTACATTAAAATCTAACTCATATAGCAGCTGTAACAAGCCTAAATTTCTTGGAAGAAACCGGATAGTACAAACGTCAGCAAATTCTCTACATACCTGTGACACATCCGTAGTAGGACTTTCCACGAGACCCTGGTATGCCATTTGTGCTTCTTGTGTAACTTTGGACTGAAGGGAAAAATAAAATAAGAACGAAACTAAAAATTGGGATAAAATAATAATCAAATGAAACTAAAAAAAATAAGAAAAGAACTACATTGTTTGATTAATAGTTGTTATAGATGGTAGCTTTGAAGACCTTCAATAATAACCATTAAAGATAAGTAGTGCATTTGCATAAAAACTTTTCGTCGGTGAACAGGTTGCTGTTATTATTAAAGATATTGTTGCTTCCTCTCAGGGAAAAGCGTCTGCCAGATACTAATCTTAGGTGTAAACTCTACAATGTAGGATCTTGATAAATGGGAGGGATACGATACGTATAGTTGAAAATAACAAATTATCAAATGCTCAGTTCTTTTTAGGTTTGCCCTATAGGCTAGAATCCGACGTTGTCGAATTGGACGTTCTTTGACATCTTGCCGCTGATGTAGGCGACAGACCACTCAATATACTATTACTTGGCGGAGGAGATCGCCCCATCATCTTTGCACTGCTAAAATTCGGTTTTAAGAATGGATTTGTTGACCGCTTGCACATCTCCGACCGAATACTACTATTTGAAGTTGATAAGCGTGATAAGCGTCGCCGGCGACGCCAATCAAAATCGACCGATCCGACACTAACGCAATCGCTTTCGCTCGAACTCGATTCGTAGGCTTTCGGATTATAAGATTGTCGGCGACGATTGCGATCACGAATACTCCGTCCATTTTTCTTCGGCGCGTTATCAACCGTACCGTTAAAACTTAAAGTGCGTGGCCTTTCAAAATCATTATGTGGACGATCGTCAAATACATTGTCAGTCTTGTAATAAATGTAAGAAGTTTCTAAATATTCCGATCCATTTGCATTATGATAGAAGCTTGGGTAACGGGGATCGTAGATTTTTCGGGCCATGCTTTCAGATTTGGTTAAAGTTCTATCTCGGTATTGAACTTGTGGTCTATAATAATTATCCTCAAATGACATATTTTGAAATTGATGCTCAAAATGACCCGAATTCTCGTGTAAACTTGACAAATTTCGGCATGAACTATGTGGAGCACGATTTACCGATGGAAAAGGACGCGAAAGTAGTTCTCTGGACTTTGCAAAGTAAAATTCAGCAGATGCTTTATCCCACAAAGGCAAGCGAAGACTAGTATTGGAATAATCATCAATGGAGGAAGGAGAACTTATAAACTTCTTTATAAAAATAAAAAAAATAAACAAAAAGGGAAAAGGGAGGGAAAACAGTTTGTGTTAGTATTGTGTACTAAAAACATGTAATACTAAACATATAATGGTGTTTATTTCTATTTTCTACGGCAAGAAACGTTTAAAAAATATATTTTTGTATAAACCGTCATTATCATTTTTAATCATTGGCTAGAATGATCTAACATTCATTCCATGACTTAACCATTGATTAAATTGATGTGGAAATGAACCTTCAATAAAAGAGTTCATATAAAAAAAACTTTAATCATTTTAGGTATTGACGCTTCTTTTACCATTTGGTTCAGAACCTCGAATCTTTACTGATCAGCAGATGTTAAAGACTTACCTGTAGGTCAGCACTAGACAAAGCCTCCTCGGAAAAATTTCTCTTTTCGGTATTTTTGTCATGTTCACCAACTGAAGGAAATCTAAAACTAAATTTCTTTTTGCCAGGCGAAGCTGGTGTTGTTGGTGCTGGCGCGGACATACTCCTGGTGTTCAATTCATTAGCCAGAGCTAATGCTGTATCTAAGGTTTTCTGATCGTGTGTCGATAATGGCTTTACAGTTGCTTGCTTCCTTGATCGTGTACCTAACTTTTCCCTTAATTCATTACTTCGATTCGATCCTTCGTGATCCAATGAATGATTTGGTTGACCAAATGAATTAAGCATTAGTTCCATTTCAGCCATTAGAGAGGGACCCAAATCTAAATGAGGACTATGCGTATTTTCTTCGTCACTGATTTCGTGGTATTCATGATCCTGGAGTGGAGCAGGACCTGGAACATGATCTCCTTCAAGAAGCGGAGCTGCTTCAAGGTCTTTGTGCGGGCGGTATGGAGTTACAATTTGAGTTGGGACGGAACCATACTAAAAAAATTACAAGTTTGAAAATTTTCAATCACCTTTAAACAACTTACATTGCCTTTAGGAAGAAAACTTAAATCTCCAAAATACGCCCCATCAAGACCGACGTGTCCAGTATGTTTCAAATCGCCTTGTGGTGCGCTAATCATTTCGCTTCGAAGTTTTTTACGATTTGAAGAACGAGTACTATCGGTACGAAGGAATGAGGAACTTGGAAGATCGCTACCAAGATAGGCTACGACATTGATGGGGTCGAAAAGGCCAGTCTTACCTCCCGATGTTACTCCCTTCCATAACGGATGGTGTGTTCTACGTAAATTCAATTTTACGTAGAGTTTCAGACAGAAATATTACTCACTTTTTGTCCAATACGGTAATAACATCGCCGATTCTAAATGCTAGCATATGAGGTCCTTCATTTGCAGTAGCTTTCGTTTGAACTTGCTCTGGTCTACATTCGGCTAATATAGGTCCAATTTCAGCGAATCTCGGTCTAGCAGAAGCCTCATGTTTCCAGCAATCCAACATTAAATTGTAATGATCTAGAGGACAACAATCCGGTTGCTCCAATCTTTGAAAGTTAGGCTCATCAATTGCTTCTAGAATTTGTTGACCGGTGAGTGCAGCCCAGGGTTGAAATCCATATGAAAACATCTCCCAAAGCGTAACTCCAAATGCCCAAACATCACTTGATGTTGTAAATCTTAAATAACTTATACATTCCGGTGCACACCAGGCAATCGGCAGTTTTAAATTAACATTGAAATTAGTTTGATAATAATCCTTGCCTTGTCCCAAGGCACGACTTAAGCCAAAATCAGAAATTTTTACTTTACTTTTCGAAAAAACTAGTATATTACGAGCCGCTAAATCACGATGAATCAAACGATTGGCTTCGAGATATTGCATGCCATCGCAGATTTGGTAAGCGAAATCACAAAGTGTTAATACGGGAAAGCTGGGTCGGAGAGACGGTTCTTTCAAGCATTCGAGAAGCGATCGGAGCGGAGCCAGTTCTGTTACCAACATTAAACTGCCTTCTACGTTAGGAAGAACGACACCAAAAAAACGAACGATGTTTGGATGATCAATATTGTGCATTATAGAAGCTTCTTTCAGAAATTCAACCATGTTGCTTTGCATACGATCACGTGAAAGACATTTTATTGCAACCTAAAAAATAATTTATGAGAATGATATATCTGAGCAAGATATTTAGCCATCAAAAAATTGATTTATCGCATAAAAAACTAGCTTTTGTATCATAGAACTACGTTTTATTATATAAAATAAAAACAAGTTCGTCTTAGATCTTTGAAACAAATGGACGTATTTATCTAAAAAATTACAGCTAGTCGTTTTTTTCAAAATTTTTCATTTGCCAAATTTTATTTAATTCTTATAAGCGATTTTAAAAATATTTGACCGTTTCCACACTTTTGCGCGGCGCTGTATATGTTTTTTCTGAATCGAAAGAAAGATTAGGGATACAATTTCTTCGAATAACGTAATACGGTTCTTAATAACACCATACCTTTGCTTTGACTGATCAGACTTTAATTTATGACCTGCTTGTTGTTGGTCGATTATTAGCGGTCATAATACAAGTCATAAACATTTTTTATTCTTAATATGAATATTTGTTGTTTATAGACATATTTATAAGATTTGAAAGCTTTTATTTTGCTAAAAATTTATTTTTTACATTGCAAGCTTTTAGATCATTAATTTAGGTGGGTGCATCACAAGTCTCAAAAAGCAGACTTGTGAAAAAGAAAAATCATGTTTGCCCTGAAAGAAAATTAAATAGTAATCAAGCAGCAGCTGAGACAATAATTGTACCATGAGAAGCGTCTATGTAAGCTTCTCCAAAAATCAGAATACTAGAAGACATTTTAGTTGCAAGACCTCGGTAAGTGCAACACTTGTTTTATTTAAAATAATTTCTTTTTGTGTTTTTCAGAGCAATAGACAAAGACTTCCCAAAATTTGACATCTTAAACTCCACAGAAAAATAAACTGCGACAAATAAAAAAGATGCTGAAAATAAAACATAGCCACTTAAATAAAATTCCGAAATTAGAACCCGAGCTGAATATAACTATAGATGGGCAAGTAAGATGGGTAAGTATCTGTACATAACTGGAGAGTTTATCATATCAAAATCTGCCACCCAATGTAGAGGGTGTTGATATATTTAAAAAACATAAAAATATTTCAGCAAAAAAGTAACGTCATAAAATAGATTTTTTTAAGTAATTTTTGATTATACAATTATAATCAAAAAAAAATTATAATTCACAATAAAAAAAAATGACTACTTTGTATAGCCTCTCAAACCTTCATCCTCTTATTAAATTCATCATAATAAATAGTAAAGCATACATTCTTATTTAAAAAAAAAAGGTTCTATTAAAAATTTTCTACTTGGTTTAAATTTTAACCGACTTCAAAAAATAAGGAGGTTATCAATTCGACTGTATTTTTATTTTATTATTTTTTTGTGTTTGTTAGCTCAAAACTTTACTGGGGGTACCGATTTTGATAATTGTTTTTATACAGCATGGTCAATAATGACTGTTTGAGTTGGCAATCCTACATCTCATTTTAAAATAGTACAACCACTTTCTGTTGTTGACGGGTGTCATGATTGAGAGACACCATTTTTAAATATGATTGTTGCTGCAGCCCTTAAACTTACTTGAATCCTCTCCCCCTCATTACACCATACTCCTTGTTGTACCACTCCAAACTCTCCCATTCCCAGCTCTTTATTTATAGTAATACTAGCTGCTGGAATAATATGTTTACTCGATACTCTCGGAGCTCTAGAGACCGATAAGGCGTCCATGCTCATTAAAAGATAAGGATCATTTGATGATTGCCCCTGTTTTCGATAATTAATAATTTTTTTCAACTTCGAAAGGTAATTGTGAGGAAAATGCTTATCGTAGTATTTGCGGAGACGTCGCATTTCCGGTTTCGACATTCCTATTTCAAGCAAATCGCTCTCAGCTGTGAATTTCAACTGCGAGGGATGAGCAATTTTTAGCGTATTTCTAAAAATAAATTTATGAATAAAAAATAAGGCTACCATTGATGATTCGCTACTTAAAACTGTTGAAGTAGTGTTGTAATTCGGCTTCGACTAGAAATTCGTAAAGGCCAGGCCCCTTTTTTAAAGAGGCGTTAACACCCTCTGAAATATTAATTCTCATTTCATCAAAAGTGACAAATGTATTTCATTCTTTTAAAATAATAATACATAAATAAACAAATAGTCAAAATAACAACAAAAACATACCCATATCTCCTTCTAAATTAGAACCACTACTACTGACAAACACTAACAACAATTAACTAAAACACACTAATTTATCCACCTAGTTTATACCTGGAAGTATTTCCATCTTTAATTCTGTATAAATATTTATAGAATTTAAATAAATAAATACATTCCAAGGTATTTTATTGCTCAATATTATTTTACCATTCTTCTGCTGTGTCCGTGACAGACAGCAGACAGCCCTTTGACAGCTGACGTTTTAAATTGACAGTAGTGATATCCTGTCATTGAACTCATTAACAAGCCACCAACCCAAATAAAAAAGAAATCACTAAATTCATACAACCACAGAGCTATTAAAAATAGTGATTGGCGAATAAAAGTTAAAGACATCTTTACTAAGACAAAATCACGCATTTTAATTTTCAAATAATCATTATCATAAATTAATTATTAATTTAAAAAAAAACATAAAAAAATATTAATTTTTTTATAAATTATTGTATTATCAACAACAAACTACAGCGTGGTGAACAATGACTGTGTGAGTTGACATTCTTACAGTTTATTTTGAAATAATACAACTGCAACGGCAACCACTTTCTGTTGTTGACGGGTGACACCTTTGACACTGACAACATCATTGCAGATGACATTTAAAAAGCTAGTCGCTGTGAGATAACCTACATTTTTTTATGAGTTTTATGTCAAATATTGGTCAAACAAGCATATCCGATAACAGTGTTGCAGCTAGGCGAATAAAAAAAGTCTCTAAGAAGTGTTGCCAACTCAAACAGTGATTGTTGAAAACGCTGTATTATATTTTAAAAATGTGGCGGACAATAATGAACTATTTGTTATCTCTCTTTAAACACTTTCTTCCACATGCTACATGCTATTGACAAAATAAGCCAATAACCACTTTAGCCTTGCTTTTTGTACATATAATTATAAAATACTATTATAAAATTACCTCACAATGTTTTAGAATAAGCTTTTATTTACTAGCCGGAATTAAACATTTAATAAAAAATAAAGATAATTCGTTACGTGATTGGTAGAATTAACGTTAACAACGAATCAAACATCTTTATTTTGAATTTAATTGCAATTATCCTAATTTCAGTTTAATCGCTTTTCTGAGCACTAACTTGAACAATTTAATTTTTTTTTCTCAATGTTATCTGCTCACTTTTTCGATTGAATATTTTCGTTATTTGAGTTTTTTTTTTGATCAAGACTGGAGTTTGCTACACAAAAACACGTTATGTTGGCTTTAGTAAATGTAATATTCTGTCAGAAATGACAAGTATAATTCTCCTCACTTTCAACCATAGAATAACTAAGTCAGGTCAGGTCACTTTCAACCTTTTAACTCTCATTGGCATCTTTCAATAAACAGTAAAAAATTTAAGAGTACGTACATTGTGTAAAAAACAATACGTACAATTTAAATTACAAAAAAAATCGTTTTTTTGTAAGCAAATATATTTATAAAAAATATTGCTTTAGTCAAAGCGGTAAAAATTCTAAATGTGCCAAAAATGCTCGCAGCATCAATCAAAACTTGACATTGCTTTGCCAAGATTCTTATTAACGATCATATAATGAAAATAAGATACCAGCTCTGTCACAACCAATTTTGGAACTTGACTGCAATATTAATGCAATAATAGTTGTTAACGATTGTCATATAATTGTTATTAGCATTTCATTGTAAATAAAATCAATGCAAATTCATTCAAACTATATCTCTAAACTTGAACATGTTTTGCTCTTATTGGAACTCATCAGCAAGTCGCAACAGATCCAGATTTGATAAAATTTGCAGTGTTTATTTAGTTTACGGTCTTATGTCAGTGTTGATAGATACAATTTGAAACAAAAAGTATATCGCTGATTAAACAATTAAGGTCTCACGTTAGCGGCAAATTCATTTAAACCTGAATTTGTTGCTTCTTGTTAATGAGTTCTAGTAAGAACAAAACATGTTCAACTTTACAGATAAAGTTTGAATGAATTTGCATAGGTCTTCGTTATTTTACAAGTTGGTGGCTAACCAAAAAAGATAGATTACATTGGATATCATTGATATACGTTTGATATAAGAGCCGCTAACGTGATAACTTGGATGTCCAATCAGCGATGCACTTTTCATTTCAAATTGTGTCTATCTACACTGAGATTCTATCATTTAGAGCATAAACTATAAGTATTAAAACATGTGTAAAAAAAATGTTTCTCAAAAAAGAGTTTGATGCAAGGTAGCTTCATAGACGCCGCATTGTAAGCCAAGCTGGCTATATAAATTATGACTTTATAAAATTTATAAAAATATTTTAAACTTTTGTGTGTTGTTTATATTGAAGATTGTTGCTAAAGTTTAATTATTCTAATTTATTTAATTTTAATGTGATGGAATGTTACTTAACTTCTAGGTATATTTATATAACTATTTATTTGTTTACCTTCCTTTATCTTTTAATCTTTGTTTAATTTTTTTGTAATTGAGTAAAAGCATGGTAAAAAAAATTATGTAATTCTTATATCACCGTTGGGATATACTTATTTGCCATAACGATAATTGGTACGTCCTGATGGCGCCTCCACCAATAGAGTACGAAACGCCGACAATTTTCTCAAATATTTTGACACGGTTTTTTCCGGAAGATGTCAAGATTTTAATAGCTTCAAGCCATGAAAGTTTTTCTTCTTCGATAATTGATGCATTTATAACTTTAAAAATCGGCTTCAATTTTATTTTAATAAAATTATCAAATAATATACTATTTATTGCCCAATAAAACACGTGAGCAATTGTTTTTTTTTAAATAAAAACCAATTTTCACCATCTGCTTAATACCAAAACCAATTATTTGGTTCACAATGAACATTTAAGTAAAAAAAATTACTTTTAAATTTTCTCGGTCTGAATAAGCATATTTATTACTAAATTTGTTGTCCGGCTTAACTCTCATATAAGAAATTACCACAATATAGTATTTATATTCAAAACGACCTACTAGTAAACAAAAAAGTAGAAATTTATAGAATTTTATCTAAAAAATTAGCAAAAAGCTTAAGTCAAAGAAACAAATAAATATATATTAAAATAAAAAACAAAATAAAAATTAAACACAAAAAAATTGATAAAAAAGTACATACATATTTTTATGTATGTATAAAAAGTTGTTGATTTATTAATTAATATGTATAGTAAAAACGTTTGAGATATACCCTGCAGTAATCCATCAGAAAGATTGACATGTCATGTTTTAAGAAATACTTATTGGAAACCTTTCACTATTCAAGGTGGTACTCAAAAAGATTTTAAAATCTTACAAGTGTTTTATTGTCAAATTCTCTAAATTGATTTCAATAAAATCATGTTTACTTACACTGTTGTCGAACTGATCAGAATGTCATTTTCTTGAAGCAGAGGCTAAATTATAACAGTTATGTCCAAAACAATCGTTAACCCTCGATATTTTAAGGAATATTGTTGCAAAAAAATATTCCAATTTCACCCGAGGTTAAAACAAAAAGACAGTTTATAGAATTAGTTAAAAGCAAAGTAATATAGGTAAAGTTAGTCTTTTACCCTGTTTTTGTATAATATTGTATTTTTCTATTGATAATTTGAAAAAATATGTAAAAAAATACAATAACCACCCCAAAAGCTTATCAGCAGTTGTAAATACTATATGTATTATTAGAAAACCAGTAGATTTAATAATGGCACAACTTTTTTAAACTTGTAATAAAAGCAGAGTCAACTACAATTAAATAAAATTTATTATAAATCAAATGATTGCAACTTATTAAAATCTGATCTGATTGATTTAGGTTAATATATTTAAATTCCCATTTTTATTAAAACTGATAAGCAACAGTATTTGTACTGTCAAAACGGCCCTAGCTGATTCTATCTATAAAACCAAAACACGCGACACGTTGGGTTGTAAATCTTTCGTTACTAATGTTGCTCTGTCCCTCTTATTATGAGCAATACTACTAAAGGGCAACAACCACTGAACCATAAAGACAGATGTGATGACTTTTTAGGCGGGGTTAGATTCTGTACCGTAGCTGTCGCACATTATTTAGGAATGTAGGCTCATTAGAATTTTGTATAAACGCAAAATTCTTCTCTTATAAACACGCAATAATTGTTCTCTTTTGACATTGCCAATGTGAAAATATTACGTTTTATTTTTAAATAAGTGAAACCGCTTCCTTCTCGATCTAGAACCAAAGAAAATAATTGCATTTAAGGCTTTATCATATAAATTTGAAAGTAAAATTACGTAAATTTTATCAATCACCTACCTTTTTTCTTTAATTGATTTCCCGCTGAATATTTTTACGCTTTTCCAAGCCATTTGCCAGTAATAAATCACACCAAAAAGCTAATTTTGTCATGCATATTCATTGGATTAAGACGCGGGTGTTGTATTATTTTAAATAAATTAACCGAAAATTGCTATAGTTTAGTTTAGTGGACATAAATTTGACAGCAACATGGCCATTTAAATGGTAATGATCATGGCTTAAGCGGCTTTAGACTGATTTTTAAATTATCTAAATTAGAGTGATATAATTTAGAGTTTTAACCGAATTATTTATTGCGGTTTTGATTAAGAAACAAATCTGCAGGAATTTGATGCCAGATATAATTTACAAACACAACTAAAGTAAAATGCATAGTTCTTCCGTTTGTAGTCCGAGGGTTCTAAAAAACACCGATTAAATAATTAAACAAATTAAAATTTTAGAAAAAACTGACTCGATATGATTCATTGCAATTTTATTTATTTAATCGACTCAAATGGCTTTTTGTTTAAATTGTTTAAATTAATTAAATAAATAAATAATTATTTAACTACTTATATAAAAATAATTTTTTTTATTTCTCACAAACTTTTATAATCAATTGTAAGTGTCAAAAATATATGTCAAAAAAGCATTAATAAGAATAACTTAAAACCTACTATTCAGATTCAGATCCAATCTACCTATATAGAACCACATTAGCTTTTAATCAAAAATAAAATCATTAAAATTGTTCGCCCAATTGAAAGCTCTGAAATAACAGACATAAAAAAATACAGTCAAATAACTGAAAACTTCTTTTTTTATTAAAGTCGGTTAAAACAGCATTTACTCCCGAGTTTATTCAAAATAAACTTAACAAAAAAAATTCCAAATTAATTGTCAAGATAACATTTCTAATTTAAAAACACAAAAATCTTATACCTCATTACACTCTGATTTATCAGACGACTGATAGATAAAAATTGATATACAGAGTGTCAAAAAAACATTTGTGATACATCGTTCATATTGAATTGTTTTTTATGACAGTAACAGTTTGGTCGCTATTAGCTCGGTTTCTAGTCGATTCATGATCAGTTAATTTTGTACAGACAAAATTATAATCCTCTTTTCTATAAATATTGAAATATGTAATGTAATTGTATTTTAAAGCTGTTGTATTGTTTTTTTTAAACTAACATAATTATGAATATAAGTTTTAAAAAAATTATAAAATCATAATTATTGGATAAAAACTCTAATACTTAAAACAATTTTCGGCTTGTGTTATTATATTATATTTAAAAATTTTTCTTAAAACTTATGTTACATACGTTACTGCAAAAATGTGTAACAAAACTTTTCAAAAAATCCTAAAAAGTTTACAAAAAGCGAATCCAAAGATTTTGTGATTTGTGCCCGATGAAGCAAATATCTAAAATTTAAGGGCACTACTATACTTTTTTGTGTTTTTATTTAAGATCTCAATTTTTTAGATTCTTCTAATTTTTCTAAAGTCATGTTTATCAAAGTTGAACAAGGTATTTTGTAAGAGCTGCCACACATCAAGCGAATATTTGTGATATTATCTATATCAAACCAATCGTTTGTCTCTATTCGATCTCGATAAAGAATTAGATTTAAAATGTTGAGTGGATAAATGATATTTGATAAATGATTTAATAAATTAAAATTATCAAATATTCAATTGAGCACCAAATTGTTTAAGTCATAAAGTTATCAAACAGTTTAAAGTTAAACATCGCAGAAAATTGTTCAGGTGTAGAACAAAAGAGCTTAGATTTAATATTTTTCAAGACATATCCAATAAATATAAACAATACACAATCTCATTATATATGTATGTGCTTATTAAATTAATTTGTATCAGTATGGAGATTGATTGATAAATTAAAATTTTCTGATTTGAGCTAAGACTGATTTAAAATGAAACACAAGAAAATTATTAAAAAAGTATTTTTAAGACTGATTACAAAAATAAAGTAAAGATAAATTCATTAAATCTAAAAACTGTATATTTAAAAATGTTTTGTTCTTATTAAAACTCTTCACTAAGTTGCAACAGATTTAACAACTAAGCGATCACATTAGTGCATTTTGTTTAAAACGCATATCTAAGATATAATGATATGCAATATTATCTATCTACTTTTGCTTCTACCAACAAATAAAAAATAAAATCAAAGCAAATCCTTTCAAACTAAGATCTGTACACTCATCATCCGTAGACTTTTTCTATTCATACCTAGTTTACTATTTTTTAAAATTTTTATCTTGTTTTTGTCTTATGCGTTTCACACATTTGCATTTGGAATCTCGACAGCTTGGTCGCATTTTTTTTTACTTTTCTCATGTGTTTCTTAACGCTTTTCTTCTTTAGATTTTTCACGTTTTTTTTTAATACTGCACATTTTTAGTTTTACTAACTATTATTGTACTTTGTTTATTTCTTATTAACTTGTTTTACTACACCAGTTTTAGTTTTTCTTCATTATCTCTTCTTCATTATCGCAAAACACTTTTTTCTAAAAAAGTTCTCTCTAAGAAGTATTTTAAAACAAATCATAAATCTGATTTAACAATCAAGTTATCTCATTATCGCCCTTTGTCTGAAACGCATGCAATATTATCTAGGGTTCTACTAATAAATAATTAAATAAAGTCAAAGCCAATCTATTCAAACTAAGATCTGTAAATTCTAATTTTTTTTTCTTATTAGAACTCTTCAGTAAGTTGCAACAAATTCTAATTTAAGTAAAATTGCAATGACGATTAGGTCATATATTTACTCAAGTGCTTATTACTTCCATAATATGTAGTAAAAATATAGTAATAATATCAATATATAGTAAAAATATCAATATATTGAAACACAGTTCTCGACCTTGTTGTAAGAAGCTTCTAATAGATGTTAAAAACGTTAAGTTTGTTACTAGAGCCGCGCTGTAGATTTACTTTAATGTATAAATTTTGTAATAAAGTATTAATGTTTGAAAGCTGTGAATTATTATTCATAAAATACCTACTAGACTTTTTTTCCTATAAAGAAAACAACGCAGAATTAACGACCAACAACTATAATCAAACTTTTAGCTTCATTGTTGTGATATGACTGTCTGACATTTGTAATTTTCTTATTTATTTTTCTTTGTTTACATAGTTTGTACACATAAAATTTACTCAAGTAAATTTTTAAAAAATTACCAATATTTTAGTAGTATTTTATAGGTTTACGTAAGAATATCCAAGAAGCTTCATAAATAATATAATATCTTACAATTTTGAGGCATTACTTCGTGATAGAATATGAAAGTTTAGGAAATTATGTTTTTAGAGTTTGGGGTTGAACTTTAACGTCAAATAACTTTTAAACGAGTCGGCTGAGCGAAAAATTATATAAGATTTTTTTGAATATCGTTAAATTTTCTGAAAAAATATGTTATAATTTTCACTAGACAAAAAATCGTTTGAGTGCATTGAAATTCCAAATAAAAAAAAATAATTTTCTGTGTTATTTAAATGGGAAATCAAAAATTACAAATCTTCACCTCTTAATAATAATATTAAGAGCTCAAGCATTTCAAGAATTTTTTTTTCGCCATGTCTTGATTTAAAATTATGTGACTTATAAAAATAAAACGCTAATGTATCAAATAAAAAAAAAAAATTTAACAAAAAAAAACCAACTTCAAAAATTAAAAAAATGCATTAAAAAGTATAAAATAATTGCGTAGACTTGTATGTTCAAAAAAAACATCAAATTATTTAAATAATATAGTGTACAATTATTGTTATTTTTGGAGTCGGTGTTAGTCAAGGTAAGGTTGTATAAGGTTGTATACATTTGTCACAGTTATTACATTATATGCAATAAATTCCATTGGATTGATTCATCAACCATTTGGAAATATTATACATGAGACTGTTTATTATTGAAACATATAGTCTGAGTTTTTTACCTGGTTTGTGAATTTCGGTAAACAATATAATTTTGGTACATTGCGTAGAGTCTGCAATTCAAAATTAAGCTCATTAGTAACAAGATTTGTGCATTTGTTTAGATAACTTTTAACTTCGCGGATTATTTTTGGTGATAGTTCTTAAATTTTTTTGAATAAGGTCCATTTGCGATAAGATCATTTACCTGCTTATAATAGTCTTTTTTAGCTAATGCTACAAGCTTATTTCCTTTGTCTGATTTTAAATAAAAACAATCTTTTTTTTTATTTTGATGACTTTTTGCATATATTTTGATTTAAATCGTTTGATCGTTCCTTGCTAAATTTATAAAAAAAACACTTTTGGCTGCTTCGCATACAGATGTTTTTAATTTAGTATACACATTTATTTGAAGATTTTGCGTTATAACTTTTTAACATTATAACATCCTCTAGTTTTTGACAGGGGCTGGCATCAACCACTTTTAATGACTCCTGATACAATACATGATTCTATTTTTGACTGTGCGGTTGACAAAAAAATTGTAACCCATTTTTACATTGGAATGCAATTAATGATGTCGATAATTATTCGCGTTTATTAATGCACTTGTTGGTTAAATAACCACATATTACATAACTAAAAACGCGTAGAAAACTGTAAAGAAATAAAATTTTCAAAGTGCAAATGAAAAATAAAACTAAAATTTTAAATAAGCATAAAGTATTCAAATTTATAAATTGCTAAAAAATATTTAAAAAAAACTACTTATCAAAAATAAAATAGATTCGAAACAGTAAATGACATGAAATTCAATTAGAAAACTAGAGAGTTCAACCAGGTGATTTTAATGCATAAATTTAGAAACAAAAAATGACAACTAGAAACTAATTCCATAAAAATCTGAAGCGACTTTAAAAATAAAAAAAAAGAGAAAATTAGATCTAAATCTGATTTTCGTATCTTAATTATTCAGAATAATATATTTTATTTCGCCTACTCGTACAGCTTATGCACCTTTTTTAATGACCTAAAGTAAAAGTCAAAAATTCTCCTCACATTGCGGCCAGTAAAAACTAAAAACTCATAATTTATGCTAAATAGTTGCAATTCAGAACTGAATTTAAATTAATTAATTGCAACGATTAGAAGATTGTGTCAATGCAGCTCTGAAATATCCTGGTGTCGACCCGACTATTATAAGTTGTTGTTTTCTTAAAAACTATCACGTTACACATTTTTAATTGCAAACTGAGGAAGTCGAGAGTTAAATTACCTATTAATTAATTAATTAAAATTTTGGCGCCAATTTATGTAACAGACTCAAACAATTGTACTCAATTAAATCGGAATATATTTAAATTTAATTTATAGAAGAATTTAATAAATGTAATTTTTCCCCAAAACAAAAATATTTTTATCAGTAGCACCTTTCTCTAGTGCTTAGAATAATCTAAATCTTGATGGACCAGATATATAATTAAATAATGGCCAGGAGGGGATCACGAATGTGAATTAATTGAATGACTTATTTAGATTCGAATTTGTTGATATTCTGGTATAAAAGCTGATTGCTGTGTTATAACATTAGTGGTGGTTTAGAGTTTATTGAGATTGGTAGTTAGTTATAATGACAAGTAAAGCTTTGGTAAGTAAATTATTTTGCATTTTTCATTTTCCTTTTGTCAAGGGCCTAATTTTCAACCACTGTAAAGTTTGCCTTATTTTAATTATAGTAGTTGCTCTTAAAATTATCTCTGCATAGTGACAATATTTTTTTCATGTTTAGTCTTCTGTAACACTTTTAGCATTTGATTTTGCCGCTTTTTTAAGTTTTTTTCAAACTTGATTTTTTTAAACCACAATTTTCCGGATTTTTGATTTTTTTTCCGGAAATCGTCTTGAAAACAACATTTTCCGGCTTATTTACGCGCAGGAAAATTGAGTTTTCCGGACTAGTACTGTAAAAACTTTACAAGACGCAAAATAAAGAAGATACTCTAGTAACTATAGCTGCCAACGAAATTGACAAACTAGATTTTTGTGGAATTTGTAAGAAAAATTCTAAAATTTGTAAATTTTGTCTTTTTTACGATTTCTGGAAAATTTAATACAAAACACGTCAGTAAAATCTCTTACTTGACTCGGACCTTTAAAATACTCGGCACAAAGTGCCTCGTATTTCAATTTAGCTCCTCTTCAGTAATGTGAAATTTTTCTGACTTTTATGTAAATAACTATTAATTAGTAAATTAATATTTCAATTTTACTGAATTCTAGGTAGTACAATGTTTGTTTACTTTTAATTGTACTTTGCTTAAGCATTGTTTTTCTAGAAAACGTGATGTTTAGAATTTTATAAAAGTTGTTTTTCCTACAGAGTTATTGTTGTTTATAATAATAATTATCACTTTCATTCAAATCCAATTTATCTACATATTCTTATTTTACTAAATAACTTATTAAAAAAAAACAGATAATCTTTGCTTGATCAATTTTGGCATTTGCTGCTGTACAAAGAAACTTTATACTTCTTTGTTCTATACTTTATTATTTTGCAATATTTTAGTCTCATAATAGTTATTTAACCAACACGATCCAGTAATGATAGCGATTAACCAGCAATTTAGCAGTAAAAGTCTCTGATTGTTAATCGCCATTACTGAGCAAGTTGGTTACAACATTTTTCCGGCGATCAGCAAAACTAGCAATAACTTAATCAAAATTCTCTGTGTTCCATTGGCTCTCATTATTCTCTGAGTAATGTTCAACTACGATATAAATTCTTCGTACGTTTCTTCATATTTGGTTTTAGATTTCTTGGACAAAAAAATTATTGTTGCCAATAAAGCACTTTCTGCAACGTCTGGTGGTGTCAGTGTTGTTGGGGTTTTAGCATTATCACTATCCATTATTTCAATAATTAATTAATATTACTAGAGTTGAAAAAAACATTAACTATTTCTAGAAGTTTTTTTTGTTACTGGACGGTATGACGAGTCGCCGGTCTGGTTGTAAAGTTATGTTTTTTTTTGCTCGGTATGCTATATAAAATTTAGAAATTCGAAAATATCAAACTCTATAAACTTTCTTAAATATATTTTTCTTTTTCATGCAAATTAATTAATTAGATGCAAAACATTGAAATTATGAATTTACTCAAAATAAAAAAAAATTTGAATTTAGTAAAAATAACATTTCTCATCTGAAAAGTGCTAAAAATGGCATTTCTGCTTAGTAAAGTGATACATTACCGCTTTGTTTTTGAAGAGAAAACAAGCAGTAATAAAAAAGATTTTTAATACTTAATTTAATTTTATTGAATAAGTATTAAAATTTTGTTTATTCTATTTTTACTTGCAAGATTTCTTTATTTTCTGTATCCAAAATATTTTAAAGATTAATCAGCTTATATATTTGTTAAATATTATATTTTTGTATATATTTCATAGTTGTATTATTTTTTTTAATTTAGCGATTTTTTCGTTATATTTTTTCCAGTTATTTACAAGTTCTTATTTATTGACTATTCTATTTGAGTCCTTACTTTTATAGATAAGTAAGTGTGCTATATTGCTTTTATTTATATTAATTAGTTATAAAATTTTATAAAGTTTTCATCTTTGTTAGCCTTATCGATTTTACAAGGTACTACAACTACTCTAAACATGTTTTTGTAAACATGTTTAGAGGTGTGTTTTTGTTTTGTAAACATGTAAAAAACCCCGCAGTTTTTCGATGCATTGGGAACGACCGGAAACTGCCAATCTTTGAGCGATGAGTGCAAAAAAATATTTTAAATGGTTAGTGGTGTTTCAATCGGTTTTTGTCAATTTTAAATACGTAGCTTTTCTTTCCCATGAATTTTATTATTTCTGTTTTCTGGCTATCTTTTCTTTATTATTTTGTTTAAATAAAAT
This sequence comes from Lagria hirta, assembly GCA_947359425.1. NCBI lineage: Eukaryota > Metazoa > Arthropoda > Insecta > Coleoptera > Tenebrionidae > Lagria > Lagria hirta. The sequence continues at coordinate 14,488,682 of OX375794.1, forward strand.
TTTTGTATTCTCTACGTATATTATTGTGTCTTCTTATTTACTCAAGTTTTTTCTACTTTTGTTTACAAGAGTGTGTTCATCTGATGTCACTACCTATGTTACTTATATTTTTCTTCTGCAGTAAGCTTTGATGAGTATTTATAAAACAATTGAACTGGTAGTCTTTTGCCGTTCGAGTAGTAATGATGCATGAATTAAAACTACAAAACGCTTTTTGAAAAAATAAGGAAATTCTTGGTACTTAAAGTCGCAGCATTAGTTACATAACTTAAAATATGGCGTTCTAGCCCTATGACTTCATTCTTTACAAGACAATTTCACTAAAACAGGTCCAGTTTGTAAACATTTTTCTCATAAACACTATTCAGTATTTGTGCCATTTGACCTTATTGGCATAATGGTAATTAACTAAATAATGTTTGTTGATTCATTAGCAAGCAAAAATTATGTCTTCTATTTCAACAAAGTTTTCTATAATTTCACAGAATCAGGTCGATGGCCAATTGGCTGTATCTTGTCATTGATAAGACATTTATTGCCTTCCTCTTTAAAAAAAAAATTAATAATTATTTTAATAAAGCTTTAAGTAAGTAACTACCAATTAATAAAAAACTTAATCTTGAAGACATCGCTTATATTATATATTTCACTTTTTCAATAACTGTTGTAAAGGTATCAACAAACGCAGTGCTTTCATCTAGAAAAGCAAAGCCAGAAACCTTTATAAAAACTTAGAATTGATATAAAATGAGGCAAAACTGCAAAAAAGTAGTGATTATCCATAATTACCGCTTTACCATATGAAGAAAAAAGTCAAGAATTTTATAAAACTAAATAAAGAAGTTAAAATTTTTCTTAGCTCCAACAGCTTACAAGGCATTTGAAGCAAATATAACAAGAAATAAGTGTTTTGATAGCAGAACAAAAATATACCGAATAAGAAGAGAACGATAACAGCAGAACAATGAGTCAAAAATTATTTTATAATTAAAAAAATAAAACTGTTAGAAACAACTTTTCCAATTTTTTTCTCTAAATAAGTTGAAATAATATTATATGGTTCAATAGAACAGATCATAATAATGAAGTTTTTTAGATATACCAAAAACGCCAGAGTATTTAAATAATGTATAAAATTAACGTGTTTCTAAAATATGTAGAATCTTCTGTTAAAAAACAAAAAACTTGGACAACGCAAAGTTGTTTAAGTAGTAATTGATTACCTAGTAGCCTAAATTCAGAAAACAGCAAGAAAAAAGCTGTTTTATTTATCTCTCAAACAAATATTTGTTCATGAAAGAGGTTGACACAACCAAGTGCAAGCTTTGCAACAAGGAGGAAGAACCTATTATTAACTTATATTTCTTTATCTTTCCATGTTCATTCTCTAATTTTTTTGTTTTTATTTTTATTTATTTTTGAATTTTGTACTATTTTTTTATTATAATATAGTAAAAAGAGAATAAATTCTAAGATAGAATTTATCTATCTATCTCTTCTATCTTTGTTTATAATTAAATACATTCTTGTTTTTTTTTGTCTATATCTAAGCCTCCTTATTTCTCTAAGTTTCCTTCTATTGTCTAGCTCAATTAATTTTTTTTTTAGACATTTTTGTAAATTTTGTTTATTATTCCCAAAATTAGATTTTCTCATTTTTTTAAAAAACTTTTTTTTTAGACAGTTAACGCTTTATATTTATAACACTCTCTCCATCTTTCCACGCTATTTTTATTTTTATTTTCTATCTCATACAGCACTACATTCTATACCAAAGTCTCCAATAGCGTTTTCTGATTTCAAAATATTAGTCTTCCAACTAACCCTTAGGGAGCAAATAATTTTCAGATTAGGGAAAACGTTGAAACAATTGAAGATCAAATGTTATAAAATTTGTACGTTTTAGTAAAATTTTAAATCTGTTTTAATGTTTTGTTTGGATTACGCGGGGCTCTATAAAAACTCTACACTCAATAAAATAGTCTGCAAGAAAAAGCGACATTAGTTTTTGTGTATTACAAAAACACGTTTTAACCAAGAACATTGTTTCTGCTAATAACACTATTGTAATAATTGAAAATCAACTTTTAACACTGTTTTTTTCATTTTATAAACTCTTTTAAACATTTTATCATTTTTTTCATTCTTCTATATTTACTACTAACATGTCGTTCGCAAAGACTATCGTTCAAATTGTTTTTCATGTTACTATCTCCCCGCTTGTGCTATTTTTATAAGCAAATAGTTTTCAGATTAAAAGTCATCATGTTGTGATCATCAGGAGATGAATAAAACTGTTTTAATCATCTGAAAAAACTATCAAGATTTAATAAAAACACTTTTTGACAAGTGGTACCTACAATTGTGTTAATAAAAAACTCTTGTTCACAGAGGTGTAAGAAGATTTTTTCTTTTCCAACCCCAAAAAAAAACATTATCCGGCGGTTACAAATCTCTAAAGTTGTCATTTTCTTTTCAACAAAACTATTCACTTTTAATCTTAAAGAAGCTAAAACTGAAAAAATAAAAATATTAGTTATGTTAGAAAAAACAAATCATTTGGATCAAAGATAGCTTTTTGTGCCACTGAATTTTTCATCTGCATCTGCAAAATTTATTTGACAAAAAAAATTGTTGTTTTAAGCTTAATAACTTGATATCTTTCAAAATTTCTATCAGCAAAAAGTTAACATTAATTTTTGTTTTGTTTCAGATAACAATATCACATTGGTTGATAGTGTTAACAATAATGGCTAGGACTTGCCATGGGGAGTTTAAGAATTTCCAACAGTTGTACACTTTAGCGTCACAGGGCCCAGATTCTTGTAAACAAATTCGAGTTGTCTTTGTGCCAACGTGTAATTGCAAAGATATAAAACAAACTCAAAGCATACATTATCAGATGCAAAATCAACAACCACTTGGAATTCAAAATGTAGGATATAACACAGGTTTTGGCTTTACAGATCAAAATAATTTCAATCAAATGCTGAAACAACAACAACAACAACAACAACAGCAGCAACAACAACAACAATTATTGACAAAGCAAAACTACAATCTTCCATTGATGTCTAAAGAAACTTTAGAAGCGGCAAGTCTACCAGCTGCTGTTGATTTAGATCAGATAAACCTTGTTATGTCTAAGATTGAACCAGGTCCAAAAGAAACCGCAGACTCAAGCGCTAGTTTTGCAAGTGATTTACAATTTGAAAAATTCAAAAACCTACAAAGTAGTTTAGGTTCAATACAACAAACCTCCGATAATTTGGACATGGCACTACCAGCTCGTAGCGATTCAGATCTTAGTTTTCAAAAACTTACTACTAATCGCCGTATTAGTCAACAATTTTCTGACGGGGTAGATATCACCAAACTAAGCTCTAGCAAAGTAGACTTTGGATTACAAAACTCTGAGGATTTGGCGACGCCTTTTCAAAATTCTGGTGATTTAAATATTGGCCATCAATTCAATTATCAGGAGCAAGACCAAAACAACGACTTTAAATATTCTGTTCAACACAAAAATTCCGGAAGTAGCTCTCAAAGTTTTGTACAAGATCTTAGTCATGCAAAACACGAAAATGATAATGAGCATGATGACGAGCACTCACATAAGCATAAAAAAGAAAATATTTACTACAAATTTCAATACAACGTAAATGATAAGAAAACAGGAGATATTAAGCATCAAGTGGAAGAGCGAAAAGGAGATGTGGTCAATGGAGAATATGCATTACAAGAAACAGATGGAAATATTAGAACTGTAAAGTACTACGCTGATTGGAAGACAGGCTTTCATGCTCAAGTTCACAACTCTAAACGACCCTAAAATATTTAAGAATATACTAACAATGTACAAATTTTAAAATTGTGATATATGTTTTTATAGCCATTTTGTATTTTTTAATTGTCAAATTATATCTATTTTTATTATTTAGTTTTTATTTGGCTGATAAAAAGTGTTCAAATATCTTTGAAATATCGAAACTGTCTCAAAATATAAAAAAAGTAGTTTAACGTTGCAATACAATACTATCTCTTCTAATCTATTTTTATTAACAGTACAAAGTTAATGATCAATATTTTTACAAAATAGAAAACTTTTTATATAGTGTGCACGCCAGATAAGGCTTGAGTATGTAAAATGAGAAAACTATCACTATTCCACAATTCTCGTATTTAGCGCTGAGCATCAACTGTTTTCAAAACTAAAAGAGCTTTTTGTATGTTTAGAGCGCAAAACAATGTATACTCAATTGAGAAAGTAGTAGGCAATAAATTTTCCACTCGCATCACACACAAGATATATTCGATAATTGCGCAACTTAAAAAAACGTTGCATTTTTACCAAATCTTTGTTTTCAAAATAAGAGTGTTTAAACAAAAGTTTATTTACCTGTTGTTATAAAATAAACTATACTAGATTGATTGAATAGCATGCGTTTTGTGTACTTTGTCGCGCAAATAACTATTTGTTCCAATAGTTATTTGTGTTTTAAGAGCGCAAAACGATATAATGTCTATTGAGAGAAATTGTTACCGCGCGGCGTTTGTTTTAAATTCGACACTAAAATTTAGCTTGCATCACACACAAGAATTTTTATACAATTTTACAGCTTGTGACATAATTAGAAATAATTTACCAAACTAGAATTTGCTTCTAGCATCAGCTCTTATATACAAAAACACGAAACAAAACCTAAAAACTAAATTTTTTCAATGACAGCCATCTGACGCTTCGTGGTTCTAGTGTCAAATGCCAGCTTGCAATGACAGTTGTACATTTTTAGGTTATACACAAAATTAAACTGTTGTGGAAAATAAGAACTAAAGCTTTTAATGAGGCTATCATATAAAAAAAAACTTAATCACGTTAAAAAAGAATACAATTCTATAGGACAACGTAATAAAATTATTTCGAAAAAAAACATACAATACAAAAAAAATTTCAATAATTTAAAATTTGTCAGGCAGAGCAACTAAATCAGGATTTACTCTTTATTAATGTATTAGTATAGATAGTTTTTACTTATAAAAAGCATTTGCTATTTTTTATTATTACCACAAATTCTTAGTGAAATTTAAAAATTCTGATATTAAATGTACAGGAGGATAACAAAAACATTAAAATGCTTTGTAAGAGACATTTTGTTTTCACAGTTTCTTATGGAACAAAGCTGTTTATACTTAAGAGTAAAGTATAGGTATAGCCCAAATACAAAACTTTTAATTTGAGTTTATTTTGAAGCCTATCATAATTAAGTAAAAATTTATGTATTTAATATTATAGCCGTCACAGAAATTTATCCTTTCAATAAATTTACCATATTTTAAAATTGCAAATCAAAAAAAACTATTATAGAAACCAAATGTAACATAAAAAAAAGAGTAATTGGGTTCTTCAAAATAATTTTTTCTTTAATTTGGCAAACTACCTTTGCTATTTTTTTAATTATCAATGACTAATTAGTATTAACTGGGATATTATTAATATTGTTTTTCTACTATTAGCTTTAAGAGATACTTCAAGAACATATTTTTTTTCACTTTAGCCAATAGTATATTTTTCTCTCCTACAAGTAAATAATGAAAACCGCTAATTTCGGCCACTTTTCGACTTGATTTTAGCAACTTCAATTTTTTCATTTGTTAATTCAGTGAGTCTGATTCTGTTTTTATGAAAAGATTAATTTTCTCAAACTAACAATAAAATAATAAAAAAAAGCAATTTTGTTTAGAGATCACATCAACATTATAGATTGGAAGATTATGTTTTCAATCCATAAACAATAAATGAAGAGTCAAACATTTTTGGAACATAATTACTGAAAAGTTGGGTGAGCATTTAGATAAACAGCAAGCACTGTTTGCTGTGTAATTTTAATTTTAAGATGCAATTGCACTTATTCTTTAAAGCCAGAATATACTTTAATCTAGTAAAACGTAATTTTCAAAGTTTTTATTTAGAAGCGATAATTTAACTCTTTTGGCTTTCTTCACTTAACAATAATGTAGCTCGTCTTTAAAAAAAATTTCTTCCTTAGAATATAATTACTTTTTACTGCTTTTGTCTAATAATTCTAAATCACTTTTATTGTAAGCCACAAATTGTAAACAAGTTTGTAAACGTGACCAAAAGGTTTTAATAGACAAGTGGAAAATAGATTACGAATAAAAACGGATAAGCCACCAGCTTTTTATGTGAATGGTTTTGTTTTTTAGAGTGATTTATGATTAATTAGGCACAAGGTAGTACGTAATTTTATACGACATCTTCAGAATTTTGGTAAAATGCATTCTTTTTCTGACAGTGACATTTTTATTAGACAAATAATTTAGTTCAACGATGAGAAAACACTATTGTTTGAAAAGCGATTACCATAACACATAACTTTTTTTTTTACCTTCAATCAAAAATTGTGTTTGGCTCTAAAAAAAAATTAAACACGCCAAAACGACGCCAAATAATTAAAGAAAAAGTGATTGTTCCAGATATATAGAATGTAAAATATTAACATTAATCAAGAGTGGCTATGCTTTTTTGGCAGCAGGTATTAGATAGAATCGTACTGAAAATAGGTAAAATAATTTGAATACACTGATACACTTTTTGGTAATCAAGATCGATGCGCTGTAGATACTCAGCCTGCATTTCTTGAAAGCACAGATTAATCAAATATTTCCATTCTTAATTTTTTCACCTTATCCCATTTCGAAAATAGCATTCTAGTACGCTTTTTCTTAGACGGTAAATGCCATTTTACCACTTCGCTTAAATCATTTTTATGAAATAATTAATATAGATTGATCCAATAAAAAATGAGGTTGGAGGTTAGATAATAAATAAAAAAAGAATAAAAAAGTGCTTGTAAGCTGAGGCAGTATTGCAAGTGTTTATCCCCAACTGACACTGACATTTTAGAGCACAATGTCATGCACAAATGTTTGCCATAGACATTTATAATTATTTAAAAAAATACGGAAAATTTTCACACCGAATAAAAATATTATTTCTTATTTACATAGTTCAAAAACATTAACGCAAACTAATTAAATTAATATATTATTCAAATTCACAAAAATTTCTACGCCATTGTGTAAGCGACTTTATGTTTACAGATTCTTACCGGCTTTAGTACAAACCGATCTAATACCTGCTGCCATAAAAGCATAGCCACCCTTGATTAATGTTAGTATTATACACCCTGTAGAGTTCAAAACTATTATTATCAAAAACAATACCCAAAAAATTAAAAAATATTGATGTAAAAGAATTTAGTGTACTCAAGTCCCGGAAGAAAAGAAAAGAGTTAGTGGTATACACCAAGAAATATTCATAAAATTGAAAAAAAAATGTAAGTTTCTTAATGTGAACACAATACTAAATGTTAAAAACAAAGTTAAATTTTTTTAAAAATTTGAATATATTGGTTTATATCTTTCCTAAAAAGTGAGTCAAAAGCACATAAAGATTTTAAAACAAAATATTGAAAATGAAACCAATTGAGCCGTTTTTAAAAAGTGTTCCAGACTGTGAATGGAGAAGGTGGGATACAGCCTGTTTGATCTCCGTAAATTCACTTCAAATATATATTTATAGATTGAATTGTGAGAGCATGCCGATGTAATGAGCTGAGCAATTTGAGTTTTGAGACCATCAAAGACAGGAAATTATATCTGTATTTGGAACAAAAAGCAACAAACTTTGATGTTTTACCATTATAAACAAAGAATATTCTGGCATGTGGTAACCTGCCCACGTACCACAACGCAGATTTTTTTTTTGAGTTGCATACAACAAAAATACGCGACTAAACCAATTGGAATGAACACATTGTCCAAGGTGCCATTAAAACTACCACACGCGGATGCCTACACAGGTCACAGTTTGAGACGCTCTTCTGCTACACTGTTGGTCAATAGTGGAGGCGACCTAACAGGGCTTAAGCGCAAGTGGCAGAAAGGTGCATTGAAGAGTCTGGAGAAAAAATTATGAAAGCATGAAAAAGTCTTGAGTTTACCGTCGCCACTGTCTAAAATATTGTAGTATCTAAATAAAGCTAAATCACGTACTGAAGTTTAAAATTGTCAAATGATTAGAAGTGTTATCTATACAATAAACTTTAATATAAATATTAATAAGTGTTGTTCTAAAATCTATTATATTGTGTAAATAATATTGTCATGTGTTTTAAATAAAATGATAATTTTTAATTGTTTTTTATCAAGTGCGACTTTTAATTCACTAGTGACTTATAGGCCACTTTAAATTATACTAATGAGTTATGAGTTTGATAACTCACGGTGTTCGATAAAAAACTTTTATTTTTAATTTTACTCACAAGTGTCCTTACAGTGCTCGTCAAAAGTATGGAATAAACCTATTAAAAATTAAACATTTTTTTTTCTAAACAAATCTTTTTATGCCAAATAAAATTCCAAACAGTCATTAGTTTCACATATTGATTTTTCGAATTGATTTTGTTCGTTATAAAATGTATTTATTCCAAGTTAAGTTTTTTTTTTAATTTTCCTCACGTAAATTAACAAAATTTCCATACTGTTGTTTAGACAATTAAAACAGCTTTCACAATAAAAAAAAAACAAAAAATTTCTATTTAAAAAAATCAATGACGTCATAGCTCTAAAACAAATGACTGCTTAGAATTTTAAAAAGTATGTTAGTTTTTTCGGGTAGCTTCTGTTTCTTTAGACAGAAGCTGAGTATTTTTTTTTGACATAAAGATTTTTACCTTCCTTGCCACAAAAAGTTATTGTTTTTTTTTATTATAATTATTACTAAATTTACATATTTAAAAAGTTATTTTGTTTTTTTGAATTAGGCTTATTACAAGCCTAAGTAAGTGTTTTAAGTAAAATCAAAAAAGAGGATGGTATATGTTTGTACATGTAACACCTGTACATACTTTTTTGCCCTCATCGCTCAAACATCAGTAGTTTCCGTTCGTTCCCAATGCATGTAAAGATCATTTTCCCACACTGCGGTGTTTTTTCCTTTGCAAGCGAAACTAGGGGAAATGACTTAGTCAGGTTTGTATTGAAATCCAGAGACGTCACGTCAAACTGTCAATTGTCACACAACCATTCTACAAAATACACAACGTTCCAAAAAGTTTATAAAATTTCGAATTATCTACGTTATTCTTTACCATTAAGCAAAGTTTAAGCATAGAGTATACAGACCAGAGGGATTTCTTGCTTTGATGTTGTTGAAAATATGCCAATAAGCAATTCTCGGTGAAATTTTTGATTTTTCCTTTTTTGCACCAATCTAAATCTTTGTTGTATGGTTAAAAGCCGCTCGGACCTCGAGCGGCTTTTCTCAGAAAGCAAATTTGATACTGCTCTATTTGCAGATTCTCTAATTTCAGGTGGAGTTAAAATTTCTCTATCGGAGTCGCTCATAGTTACAAATTTGAAACGAAAATTCGCAGAAGAAAATGGCGGAATAAATTTTTAAAACGATGCTCTTTTATTTCAATAAAACCATAGCAACAAAACAATAACACTATTTCAAATTTAAAAAATTAGATAATCGACGTGGGCAACGCTACCAACCAAAAAACAAGTAAAAAACTAAATTATTTATTATCAAAAAACTAGTTATTTATTATTAAAAAATTAGTTATTCGTTGCAAAAAAAATTGTATCTAACTTTTTCGGAAAGAAATTTCCCCCATTCGTAATAGATGCAAGCACTCCCTTTGGTCGTGCTGCAAACAAATTGCTCATGTGGGAAATTTCACTTTCCAAATTCGTTAGGTAAATAACTATTTCATGCATGTTCATTCATTTTTCCGTTAAATGTAAACCGATTTTAATCATTTTTATTTATAAAAGCAACCAGTCCGTTTGCCAAGTTGAGGCACTGTATATTGTGCATACTAAATCCAAATGTTGTTAATCTTTTATTATGTTTAACCTTGAGTTTGCAATTTCTAAATAATTAATAATTTCAGCAGCGTTGTTCTATTAACTAATTCTAGGCATTGAACCATGTTTTTTTTCTACAATACTGCATTGGTTGGTCAATCTAAAAAAATTATATTCGTTCAAATTTCCAAAAGAGCAATTATTATATGGCGACTAGCATGTCTAAATGTATTATAAAAAAAGTAAAAAAAAACAATTAATAAAACTAAACTTAGAACATTGGTAGAGAAAGTGAACTCATAAAAATGACTACGTAATCGATCACATTACACTGATAGAAAGCCGGCCATATTCGTCGTATAATCAAGAAATAAATTTTAAATAAGATGTCATTAACTTCTGAACAAGGGTAGGTTAAGTAGGTATGCGGGAAAATGTCGGCTGTTTACTGATTTTAATTATAATTGCCGATACTAATTATATGGTTTATGTTCAAATTATTTAAATGCTTTTTTAAGAAAGCTGTTTTTTGTTGCTTCTGTTATGTGCTGCATTATTAATCAAATATATCGTATTAGATAATAATAATGACACTATAATTGTTTATTTCAAAACAAATAATTAATTAATTAAATAACATTATACTTAATAGGTTTACAGCATAAACATCTAAAAATTCTTACAAATTACTATATCATTTACAAATTGAGAAGTAATGATGCATTGCAAATGACCAAATCTAGTCAAGCATAAAAGCATTAAGTGTATTTATTAGTTTATTGATTAATTGATTAAGTGTTTATTATTCTTAAAACAACATCGTTTGAATATAGAGGAAATATTTGATTATTAAAGTTTTTGTCACCAGATGTATACATTTGGACTTATTAATTTTATGTTTTGTGTTTTTTCTTTGGCGATTTCTTCAATAAACTTATATAATCACTTAATTTAAACACTTGGTTTGACTTAACAAATTTAATTAATAAAAAATAACAATTTATAAAGACAAACAATAATTTTAAACAATTAATAAATTAGGTGACAAAACTAGGTCTGATCTATTTGACAATTGACTATCTTCTAGCCGCGATTCTACTCCAGTCTATTTTTATAAAGTGCTATATCCAGGGTGAAAATGTAGGAATGCAAATCTATGGGAACTATCAGACCGGAAAACTGTAGAATTTGGTAAAATGTGTAGCCCATTAATTATATGACAAGTGAATATGACCCGAAACCGTTATGTCCAGCAAATGAGAGATGGATGGACTCCTTAAAGCTTGCCCAATCCTAATAAATCAGACTACGCTAACAATAAGACAAAACCAATAGGTTTTAACAAACATTCTGTTATCGCTTCTAATACAAATAATATAATACAATACTTAAAATAATTATAGTAAGACTTAAATAATTAGTTTCTAATAATAAAATATTAGCTTCCAAATAAAACTTCCTAAAAACCAAATTTTACATATATAAAAAATAATAACTAAATTAATAACTTTTTTTCAACACAGTTTATAGTAACTTTACCTTTTTTGCAAATTCTTATTTTCTATATGGTTTCTGTTGTATATATGTCAAAAATAAGTCAATTATCACCTTGCCCTAATAGCTTAAGCTCGTATCTAAATATAGGGCTTTTCAACCACTTTTGCTCATCTTTGTAATCTTAAAATATTGTAGTCTGACGGAAATATTCATTCCGTTACGACGTGTATTTCGTAGGAACCTATTCCAATATTGCATAAATAATAAAATTAATAAGACTTTTTTAATTATTATTGAAAGGTTTAATCTCCGATTTACCATAGTTTCAAGGAATCACTTTACATTTTTTGCGATTTTGTATTAATATTTTCATAAGTTCGATAAAGGTACTTATTTTAAACATACTTTTAAATAAGTTATATAAATAAATATTTTACAAAACAATATAAAAACTAGTTTTATAAGGGTTGATTTAGCGCACAAGTTCCGGGGTTTTCTATGAGACACGTTCGCCAATATCACATATGAAACCTGTTCTTTAAGCTATTTTTTTACATTTGCGTCTTTTTTCTTTAATTTTATATATAAAAAAAAATTAATTTTTAAGTTCTACGAAAGTTGGTTGCTAACGGTTGGTAACAGCAACACGTCTATTGCTACTAATAAAATTTATTGTTGCCTATACCGGCTTAAATATTCTAACAATTCATTTTATTTCATTTTCTATTCTACCCTCCCTGTTCTTCCTTTGTCCTTCATTTTCCTTTTCTCCCATACTTCTTTCATCCACTTTATCTCCACTCCATTTTCTTTCAGTATTTCTTTTCTTTCTGCTCTTTCTCTCTCTCATCTCACTGCATTCATTCCACATGTGCTCTATTGTCTCTCTTTCCTCATAACAGATTCTGCACAGTCTCTCTTCCTTTTCCATCCAATACCTATTCTCTCTCTCCTCATTTCCGCACCTGAACCTCGCCATTATTTTCCTCTCTTTCGCACTTTCTCTTCCCAAGTACACTGGGATCTCTCCTGTCATACATTTCTCATAATTCCTGTTGTACCTGGATTCTTTGATTTTTTCTCTTCTTTCTTGCTTATCTACATCCCTGTCTCTTTCGCTCGTTTCTGCGTTCATCCACTTGCCTTCTGTTCTTAATCTTTCCACTTCTTTACTTGCATACCCATTTCTTCTGTAATATTTTTCTCTCTCGTTTATATCGAAATTTTTTTTCTTTTCTCTCCAACATTTGTTTAATATTCTACATTCTTGCCTTCCATTCATTCTATCCTCAAACTTAGTCGCTCTTTTCCCCGCTTTCACTCTCAGCTTGTTTCTCTTACATTCTTCTCTTACTATATACCCAGGGGTTTCTCTGTCCACCCCTAGGACCCACCTCAAATACTTCTCTTGTACTCTCTCTATTTCCTCTTGTTTTTTCCACCCCAAAATTTTTGCCCCATACATCAATACGCTCTCTACCAAGCTCTCAAACATCATTATTCTTCTTTTAAAATCCCCTCCCCACTTCCTCTCTCCTATTCCCCACATCCCACTATCTTGTTTGCTTTCCTTGCCAACTCTCTGACATGCGCTTTGTTCGTAGCTCTTTCATTAAACGTATACCCTAAATACTTAAACTCTTTTACTCTCTCTATTTTCTCTCCCTCCCATTTCCAATCATTCTTTTCTTCTTTCCTCTTCTTTTTGTTGAACACCAGCATCTTTGTTTTATTTACATTCACTTCTAGCTTTTTTTTCCTCACATACTTTTTTAGGTTTGTCATCATTTCTCCCATCTCCCTTTCGCTTTTTGCTATTAATACCACAGCATCTGCAAACGCTAAACTCCACACTTTTTCTCTTCCAATCACGTCTATTGTTTGGATGCCCTCCCAGTAATTCACGTTCACAACTACTATGGATAAAGTTGCTTATAGAAAAGTGAAAAACTCATTAAAATGATTCGACCCCATTTATGCGGCTTAAATAAACCGTTGCACTTTTACCTAAATAGAAAACCCTTTCAAATAACCGAATGCCTTTTAATCGTTACAAACTTCAACAACTTAAAACCTTATTTAACGCTAATTAAATACACAGACATCAATGCAGTTGAACACATTGATTTTCAAGCTACTTCTTGTCTGATAATGAATAATTAATCTTGCGTATCAAACGTACACGTATTTATAGTTTTAGTCATTTCTGCATGCAAAAATCGCTAATGTTCTGCCTATGTTTGTGTTTAAAACTGCCTTACGTGATACATTTTATGCTGTCTATTAACTGCATTTTTTTTGTGTTGTTTCTCTGTCAAAATTGAGTAGTCTGTGCCATAAATTTAACCTAGAGTGTGGCTTTGTCTGTAATCAGAATAGGTTGCGCGTCAGTCATGTCCATGTGGCAGAACTAGTAAAGCTTTCCACCAGCAATTTATCCTTTACAAATTGTATTTTTTTTATGTTTGTGTCAAAACCAGCCGTGCTTCTCTTGATCTTACTTCACAACCTCCTTGATGGTATTGGAATCTGTTCAAAAACTCTTATTTGTCGTGTTTTAAAAATCTCAGTCTTCTGCTGGCGAGAACGCCAACCAGTCAGAATGGCCGTGTTAGCTACTGACGCCTAGACTTCAAATCCGTATCAACCCTCGATAAGAAATTCTTAGAAAAACACTAAATATGCAGCACAGAATCAAGGAAAAAGATAAGTTGCGTTTTAGAGAAAAAAAAAACACCTTCTGTCTTTAGAATTTATAATGGTCGGTTCAAGAGTTGTTTTTTAATATTAATTATTATTTCAATATACTCAATTATTGTTGTTGTGCAAATTTGGTTATATTCACTCTCTTTATCATATATGAACTAAAATGAAATTTTATTCAATTCAATTTTAAGCTTTATTAGACTATTTTTGTAAAAAACTTAACAGAACTAAAATTACTAAAGTTGTAATAGTACAACTTTTCCTACAAATAAAACGTTCTCACTTTTCTGGATTAACACCAGTAGGAAAGGATGATTGACTCTAAAAAATATTCGTAATGTTGGAAACTAGTGGCTCCAAACCAATTCATAGTCATAGCTAAAAAAGAAGCAATATGCATTTAAAAATATTTGTATTGCTTTGTAGCTTTGATAAAAATACATAACGTGTGATCCAATAAAAAAGTCGGTCATAAATGGTAAAAATAAATATTTTTTGGTTAGTTTGAAACCTTACACAATAAATAATAAAACAAAGTCACTTTGATTAGATAGTATCTTTGTACCTTTTTAATGGTTTTCTTAAAATAATGTCAAATTTTTCAATGCTGTAAATCTGAATTATTTTTCTAAATAAAATTAATTTTAAGCTTTATTGATCAAATTACTGTATATTAAAATAAACAAAGAAAAAACAGTAGTTGAGAACGGTTTTTTCTAGGTTTGTCAACCGATTTTTGTTTGTTTTGTATGGTAAATATTGCCAGGCCTTAATATAATCGGTAAGAAAAAAAAATAAGCAATGTTTTTTTAAGAAATAAAACTTATATTTATATGTAGTTTAAAATATTAATAATAATGTCCGAACGACCTACCTTCAAGAGACTTACTATTGGTCATCATCCGTATCAGTTTACCAACGGCACTCTCAATCTTCCAAGATTTTGAAGGAATGATAAAAACTGATTATTCTTTTTTTAACTTGAAAATGTCTTATGGCTTATGGTTTTATTGGCTTATTTTACTCTATATAAAATTGTAAATTTCAATAAAAATATAAACTCTTCCAATAATAAAATAGTTTAATTATAAATATTATACTATAGCAAACAATATAATCGACTTTTCCTTTTTTTAGATTAAGATTCACAATTCTTCATGAACGGTATGACCTGTTGATGATAGGTTCACAACTTTTCCATAAAATAACAAATCCTTTGCGTTATCTTGTTCCGGATTGTTAAGAGATAATGATATGATGAATGCATGATCAGCTTCAAATTCTTTTGGCCAATGCATAGATCTTTTCATCAGCACGTGGCATCCTGTAATAAATAAAGTAGTATGTAACAGCTAAAATAATAATAGTTAAAACAAAATATATTCTATTATATAATGGTTATTCACTGCACAAGTGAGATCTATTACAATAATAGAGTGCAAAGATGGCAAATGACGAAGACTGGGGACCCTTATTTGAAACGGCAACCAATAGCTTCTGTAATATGCTCTTGTTCACGTGATTGTAATCTCTACTTACGGTTGAAGATTTAGAAGAAGAAAATCGGTCATTAGATATTTAAGAAAACGCTGCAAATGTTGTTTTTTCTTAAAGGTTTTAAAAAACAAATCAGCGTACTAATCAAAAAAATTAAGAATGTAATAAAACAAAAGTGATACTGGACATTTTTTGAAGAATCAAAGCAGTATAAATGCTCTAGTAGTCTATAAACTTTCTATTCGATGTTGCGAGCTACAATCTCAAAAGAACAAAATGTAAATATTCGAAAATTCATTTGAGATTTTCCATTACCCCACTAGTGGTGTAGTAGGTTAGTTAGTAATTTTGTATTCGTTCAATAACATTCAGAAAGAAATTATTTAGAATACCCATCAAACTCCTTTTTCAAGCTACATAAGCGCTCAATGGAAATTAATATTCTTGTATTGTTGATCCAAGACTATACGGTATTTTACGGCTTTACAACAGCCCACTTCGTTATTCTTACATCAACCATATTACATATCACAATTTGTTTACTGACTAATTCGTTCAACTCGTCAGCTACCAATATTGATCAAGTTGACCAGTGCAAAGCACGCAGTCAAATACTGTTCACGTGTATCCAACGTTCCATTGCTTGTTTGGACAGGTGGTGAAGCGGTGATAAAGAAAAAACAATCGCTTTAGTGGTGGTCTTTTACCGATTGAGCCTACTATGCCATCAAAATTAAACACAATGAAGATGGAAATCTTGGCATACATATTGCCAAGATTATGCCCAGACAATAATAAAGCCTAAACAAATAAGTCATATGCTACCATAACCGTTTGAATTGTATAGTTCTTGATATTAAAAAGTTAATTTTTAAAAGTAATAAATTTGTAAAAATTTTAGAAATACATTATACAGTTTTAACAGGTTGAATGATCAAATTAGAGAAAAGCCAATGTATTTAATAAAAAGCTTTATTGGCTTCAAAAATTTGACAAAAAATGTATAGATCAAGCGATTGTAAATAAAGACACAATCAAAAAAATATATCCTAAAATAAATGTCAAAAGTCATAAAACCCTGACATAATATCTACATAAATATACAAAAGCCCAATATTATGGCATGTTCGTTTATTTGACGCCAAAATTATTTAGATATTTACAGTAGCGTAAGACTGGAACTGAATTCTTTTTTATTTTTTCAGTTTTAGATCCAGAATTTTCTTGTAAATCCTCACAAACAAAATTTTGTTAATAAAAAGAAAATTATATAAATAGGGAGATAATTGTTGAAACGTTTGTTGCAGAACTCTGTGCCAGTTATGTACCATTTCTTGACAAATAAGTGTTTCTGAGGTTTTTTAACTATAGAGCTACCTAAATTAATCAGTATATTCTTCATTAGTCTATACACAATTTCTTTGTTTAATACTTAGTTTTTTTAATAACAATATTTAATCATCAGAAACTGTTCACGACAAGGATCCTGCAGGATTAAGTGAGGCTCTATAAAAGCGTCTTGTTCATGTAGTTACGACCTTTGTCTATTTTAAGGTATTGAGCAGTCTTTCATGTAAAAATAAATTTCTCTTTCTCAATAAATCAATACTTAACGGCCTTTTTTTAAATCCTGTCTATAACTTTCTGATACATTAAATAAGCTGTATGAGAGGTTGGTTATAAAAGTTATAATAAACCTTGTTTTTTTAAACAATTCAATTTTTGTTTAGTGATGGGTGGAAAAACAAAACTATGACATAGAGTAATATTTATTTTGAAATACAAACTCGCAATTAAAAAGAAACAATCTTTCCAAAAAACAAAGTGCTTAGAGATTTATCAACCAATATAAATAAAAATGAATGATTAGCAACAAAAAATACTTCTGAGAGACAAATAGTCATCGACAAGCAGTCCAGTGTCATCACCATAGCTGTAAAAAAATTAATATATTATAGCATAATAACCAAATTTAGAATACACCTCGTTGTTCAAAAATAAAATATTATACACATTTGTAGTACGGAAAAGCTTACAAATATTAGCAATTTCGAAGTAAAATAACAAATATTCAAAACAATATTATGAAAAATCTAAATTGATTTAGGTATAAAACACTTTATTTTATAATAAAAAACTCAAACAGACAGAGTGTTCTACAGCGAGCTTTCCACTTCCTATATATTAAAAACTACTCAAACATAAATTAATAATCATTTATTACAAATTATGACAAATGAAAATAAAATAATTTGAAAAACATTTTTTCATATAGAGTTCAACTAGGAACAGAACATACTCTAAATTATGTATCCTATCTGTAGACGCTAAGTAAAACTTTAGAGCTATTTTATCTAAGAACCTTATAAGTCAAAAAATCAAAGATAATTAATAATAAATTTTCTAAATTTCTCACGTTTTTGAAACAATTCAGTGATTGTAAAGTCATTTATAAAAATAATAATTAACAAATAAAGTTAAATTTGATCCTTGTGGAACACTAGCTTTACCAATATAGTTGTAATACTTTCAAAGCAAAATAAAACAAACTGAGCTTCAACAACATAATAAGTAATATAATAATAATAAATGCAAATGTTTTGATAAATCAGCTAATACTACGCCTTCTTGCCTCTATATAGTATTTTACAGACAAATTGAGTAACATAGACCGAGTTAGTGCAACGAATTGTCATAAATCCAGGTTAGGCTAGAGGATATAAATAATTTTATGTGATTAAAAGAAATTTTAAACAATAACTGCCTAAAATTTCTATCAGAAAAGACAGCAGCTGTTTTTTTAACATCAAAAAATTCGCCACTTTTAAAAACGAAAACAATTCGTCAAAAAAAAACAAAAATTTTTAAAATTGTGTGCAAAAGGCGGACAAAAACATATCGTCAACCTTCCACTAAAAAAGCTGCTAACAAGTCTCTGTAACCAAGCTGTAAGCAAAACTAATAAATTGTATAAAATATTTTCACTTACAATATCCCGAGCGCATTCATTATTATCAGACATTTTTTCGAATGCATTTCCAAAACGGACCAATTAGTCTTAGTGTTCCACTTGGGCTAATTGATAATCAATGCACGAGGGCATATTTGGTAAGATTATCGCAACGACATAAAATTTGTGCTTCTTAAATAATAAGTTTCTGACAAAAGAAATTAATTTAAAAAAATGTCACGTTTTGATGATTCTACGTTTTTGCTAGACATTGATAAAAATCCAGTAGAAAATACAGAACCAGTAAATTCAAAACGTAGCAAAACATGTGTGTGAAACCAGGTTAAAAGTTTTTGTAAAATAAGATATAATTTTGTAAAATGCGTTTCGAGGCATTTTACAATTTTTTAAGAACTCGCGATTATATTGTAAGACCGAGCTTTCATTCATCATAAAGAAAAAGAATGAAAATGAATATAAGGAATCAGTGACAAAAATTATGTAGGATTCTATACGGAATATTAAACAATTAACATCCGTTGTTCGGACAGTAAATGGATGGTAAAGAATAAAGATAATCCAGATTTTTGTCCAGTTCAGAACTACAATGTAAACAGTTCCTTCTTGTTTTCAGATTGTTGAAAATACTCTTAGAAAAAAGAACAAAACTTATACCAATAGATTATTTTTGTCACGCATGTGACAAAAAAACAATGTAGCTTTATGAGTGGCTAAACAGCAAAAAAATTAAAACCAGGACAAAAAAAAATTACAATCATTCTGTAAGAGCGAGAGTAATTTCCAGCATAGCCAAAGAAGAAGTCTGAGAGCAGCAGCTTATTAAAATTACTAAACATAGCAGCGCACTTTCTATTCTGTCTATGTTTACAAACAGACATAAAGCTCACTTACAAGGACAATAATTCCATAAGGCAGCAAACAAAACCATCTGAAAGCATTTCTTATAATAAAACTTCATCATTTTACAAAAATATAACTAATATTAATTTTGTAGTCTAAAGTTTTTTATAAATGATTTGATTGCTTGAACCAAATTTCACTTATTAATTTCATGTCAGGTTATCTAGGTGCAAACAATTTCTATAATCTTAGAGAATCTCGATAATGTTATAGAAAATATTTTGGTTTCCAGACCAAAATCAATTTTGCACTGGAAAGTAGCTTATTTTTAATGTCGTATATTAAGATGTTTATTACAATAATTGTGCTTTATTAATTCATATAATATCTTACCTTCCAAATTGTTTATTCAAAATACTCTTGAGAGAAGGCGTCACATATGACTAAAAGAATAGAAAAGATATACCATACCGCTCGCATCACACACGAGAGTTTTTCCTCAACTGCACAGCTTGTGTAATGATTAAAAATGTTACATTTTTATCACATTTTGTTACTAAATCTTCAAAATGTTTGTGTTTGAACCTAATGGGTTTACCTGTTGTTATAAAATAAATTATATTTGATTGGATAGCAAACATTTGACACCAGTCAGTAAAAAGAGTTCACTTTTGCGTTGTCAAATGCCTACTTTCTGTATCAATTGTAAAAACCATATATTTTCCAGACACCAAATGTAGTCTTGTTACCTAAAACTAGATTTTCATTAGTATAGGTGAACGTTTGAAGTCTTTATAGTTTCAGTATCTAATAATAACCTAAAAGCCTTCTTATCAAAGTGCTTCCTAGTCGAAAAATGTTGACACATTCCCTAAGAACAAAACCATTTCTACCAAATTATTCTGTGCTATTGGCGTTTTTGAATTTATATTCAATATTTTAAAAATAAACAACGTCTAAAAGCATGAAAGATTTGCAAACGTAAATTAAAGTTTACTGTGCTTTTTATGATTCAAAAGGAAATTCACTGCATTATTTCATTATTATATGTTGACAAAAATTAGAGATCATCCCATTTGGTAGGACACCCGGTGTAATATAGCACTATTTTTTGTTAAAAATTGATTATCACATTTGCAAATCAGCTTTAATATCAGGTCCATCTATATCGCTCTACCCTACTTTTTGTTCAAAAATAAAAAAAATTAAAGACATTAGTCATTTATTTAAGTATAAAGCACAGCAAACATTACTGTGTGAAATTTACAACTTTTCCCAAAAACAAGCTCTTTGCAGTTGAATGGTTTAAAATCACCAGAAATGGATGATCAGCAGCAAAAAATATTTCTTGCACAAACAACCTTCCTGAATACGCCACCATTATAACAGCTGCAAAAAAATCTATTTTTAAATTTTGAACGTAAAATAAAAAAAACATTCTTAAAATTTAAAGACCCAAAATTTCAAGCAAATTAAAATTATTGAAACATTTACCAATAAAATAACCAAAACACATTATATTAAATTATTTGGTTTTCAGTCATAATATGGTTTTGCATATTTTATTGTAGTGCCACAGATATAATGTAGTGCAAATAATATTTATTTAGTTTTTTATTATACAAACACCCTTAATGTCATTTACTAGAATTACAATCTCATCATTAACTCCAATCAATGAGTAATATTTTTGAAATCTAATTTACTACACATTCAAACTTATATCTAATAACTTACTCACTAAGTTCCTTATATTTTTATATACCTAACTAAATTACACTAATAGTAATGTGTATACAAGCTCTGTACTTTCCTTTTGCACTAACAAAAATCATACTAACTCACAGAGCTTAATCCTCTTGAATCTTCTAAAAAAGACTCAAAACTTATTCTAATATAAATCAAATTTATAATATTTTCTCAAATTATTGGCAAACGAAAACAAAAAGCCACTGAAACAAAATTTTAATAACTTTATTTTTATTTATTTGCATTAAACTGAATTGAGTATAAAACGCAATAAGTTAAAATTTACATATTTTTTAATTGTTTGCGCGTTAAAGAAACAACTCGATAGCATTTTTATTAATTTTAAAAATTTTAAACTACAATCAGTTCTAATCGGAATTATATAAATTTCGGAATTCAACTAGAACTTTAAAAACATTTTTTTTCCGAAAATACTAAAAATTATTTGAAAATTCAATGACGTACAGAACAAGTAATCTAAATTTAGTATTTAATTTAATTACTTAAACTTTGAATGTTAATGAGTAAATTATCTTTCAAATAAAAATTAAAAGTAAATTCAACCAGTATAATTATTTGTTCTTTTCAGTCTTAATTGTTGACAAAATCTTCTATTATTGTTTTTATGGATGTAGATTTTACCAGTTGCTAAGGACCACGGGAGGTAAGTTATTTATAATATTTTCAAATTAAAAGTGCAGTATATGTAAAGGACAAGGAAATGTTTACATGTAGAACACTTAATTGGCGATGATTAGAATTTGTATTGGTTCAACTATCATATGACTCTAAAAGTGCAGTCGATGTAAACAAGGAGAGATGCATGTAGAACACTTCATTGGGGATCATTAGAGTTTCTATTGGTTCAACTATCATATGACTTAGCACAAAGTGCGATGATTGGCGGGCTTAGCAAGCTAGAGCACCTTATATTGTTTACCTCCACTTATGTTTTTTTTTCTCAATAAATTACATAGGTTTTCGAATGAAAAGATCAACATTAAAATTATTATTAAAATGAAAACAGAAGGAGGCAGAAGGATTCCCGTAAATATCATGCCTGAAAGAAAAGAAATTACTACGAGCTGTATACACTTTTATTGTTACAAGTGATGACTGATAAGACTCCATCTTAATATTGTATTTGGTCTAATCTTATTTAATATCTTGTTAGTATATATTGAGGAAATTAGAATACACGTCTTCCAAGAACCCTTGAAGCCTATTATGTCAATTCAATAATTAATGTTAAGATAAATAATTACTACTGTACCTCCCGCCATAAAGCACCTGATTAAAATTTATTTTAGATTATTATGTGTCTAGTTGTGTTAATTTTTAGTGTCCCACTTATATCTACCCAGTTTATTCTGTAATATTAAATTATATACAAAAACAAATTTGAGTTCATACATCAATTTTTTCTATAAGTCATAAAAATAACTTAAAAGACTAAGAAGGAAAAAGCAAATATGAGCTTTTCTTAAATTTTTCACTTAATTGCTTACTTTTTTGTTTACATTCTTGATATTTGAGTTAATGGTAATGAAGAAAACAAAATTGTCAAATTAATTTATCCAAAATTAAGTATATCTCTTGTTATACATGTTTGATCCTGCCTAAAAATTTTTTTGACATGATACAGGAAAACTCTCTTCACTATAACTGAAGATGAAGAGGTTAATATTTTTTATATAGTTCAGTAGTTGTACTAGTAGCCGTTTACAATAATTTATATTTGAACCTAAAACACAGCATTTTTGCATGCTTTCACGTTTCAGCAATAGCGAAACTAGAAAAAAAAAATACAAAAGAATTCAAACGATTATAACCCATAAAAAAATACGTTTCAAATCAGAATCAAAACCGCCCTAAGCGACTTTAATTTTATCAGAGACAAACTCTTAAGGAATTAAAAGACGTTACAATTATACTTTAACACACATATTCCTAGTTGTTTAAAGATGTCCACGCATCATCAACCAAGAAGACGGTAACAAAAGTATAACAACTTGCATAGACAATGTAAGCAAATACACCTCATGTCTTAATAAAAAATGTAAATTTTTCAAGATAAAAGTTACAACTAGTTCAAGCGATACCAAATCAAAAAATTTAAAGTTTAGCCAATTTTGTAAGAAAAAAAAAGAATATTGCGGTATACCTGCAAATGGTCTTGCAGAGACTGAAAAAGTAACCTTCAAATTATTAGAGCTAAAAGCAAAACAATTTTATGAATAAAGTTCAAATTTCTGTAAAATGAAAAAAAAAACTACAACAGCAATAGGAAAAAACTGCAAGTAAAAACGTGCTCTTAGCTTTAAACGTAAAGCAAAAATTTGCCTCTTAGTCAATGTGAATAAGATATTTCAGGCTTAAGCGACTTAAAAAATTGTCATGGGAAAGCCTAATTTCACATCTTAAGAGCGTATAGAAAAGACACAAAGCAGAAAAGTTAATCTTTTAATTTATCTTTGTGTTGGCGTATTTATTTTGTGGTTTTAGGTTGCTCTTGTAAAAGGTCCTCCTTAGATCTTGGGTGCAGGGCTGACACATTTAGGTATTGAAAATGTAGAAGTTTTTGCAGGTAAAGCACAAAAATAAGATAGTTTCGTCGGAGTTAAAAATACTTTCAGGTGGTGATTTCTTTCTCAATATGCAACATTTTTTTTGCTGTCTAATTTGTGTCTCCACAATTATATTCAAAATAAACCTGTTACAGTATGCAAAACTTTACTTACAGGTACTAAATGGTTTGCAATTTCTTTCAAAGTATGGATTGGTGTATAATATTGGTGTATTTTCAACTCTTACTTTGCAGAACCGGTCGAATACAATCTCATCTAACCCGTCACTTGCTATTTTTTATAAAAAAAAAATATTTTTTGATTATATTAAGCTCACGTCCAATCCCACAATAATTTAAAAAAACTGGTTTTCTAAAAATTAAACAAAAATAAAAACAATTAAACTTTGTTAATTTAAAACGTTTCGTCTCTTTATTGAGACTTTCTCAAGCAGCTTAACATGTTTTGAAATATTTAAAAATCGTCCATTACGACAAATCCACAAGATCATCGCATTAAAGTATTAATTATTAAGTATTACAACTGTACTATTGCTAGTGTACTGCTCACCTGATTGGTGTTTAGCAACACTAAAAATGTCAAAATTTATGTTAGTTAGAAAATGTTTTGTAGTCCGTACAGACGTTATTGAGAATGTACGTTGTTAGGATGTCATAGGTATTTTTCTAATATGCAAATAAGAATTTCCGCTTTAGAAAAATGCCCGATGAACAGAAAGTGTCCGTAAATAAAGGTTTTACTGTAGTTGGTTAGGAAATAAAAATATAAAAAGAGCAATATTTATTCAAACATGTATACACCTGTATAAACATTAGTTTTCAAAATGTACAATTTTTCCCATAAACAAACTGTTTGTAGTAGAGTGCCTTACAATCACCAAAAATGGATGGTCTGCTAAGAGAAATTCTTCCTGTCGAAAGAGAGGCATCGAAAAGCCTACCATCACAATAGCTAGAAAAAGATGTATATAATAGACACACCATCACAAAATTGAAAAGTGTTTAAAGTTTTATTTAAGTGCCAAATAATAAAACTTTTATTATATAAATCAAAAACATTACAATAATGTCAAATTAAGTGTTTAATCATACATTTACAATCATATATACCGTCGAACCATGCTCAAAATAATTGCTCTTTGTTATAAATATAGTTGAATACTATATTTTCTCTCTGTGAGGTAAATGTCTAAATTGAAACATATACCAACATTAATTAAATTTTTAATATTCTTTTACAGACGATAATACTTCTTTTATAACAAAATATAACATAAATCATAATATTATCTGTATTATCTTGAAATTAATCTTAAGTCATTCTGTATAGTATATTCCAACTTTAAAGTGATGTTTGTATTACCGCAATGTGAAAAAGAAGAACAAAGAGATAATATTGCTTAAATAAAAGATAATTCGCTTAAAATATCATCTAAACAATTGTATTGTTGGTAATGTAACTATGGTTACTGTACATGTAATATATACATATAAATAAAACGCGATAGCGGCGTCTCTTTCTTGCAAAAGTGACGCGTAAAAAAGATTTATTAATTATGACAAATTGTTAAATGTTGTAAGAAATTTGATAAAAAACGGCATCAATAGAGTTTCGGTGTGATGTTTTGAGATAAAAATTGGATTTTTTTGTGCTAGGATAAAGGGGCAAGAGGGATTCTTAGTAAAAAAAATTTTTCAAACAAATGACCGATAAAGTGAGTAAACGGATAGGACATTTATAGGACGTTGGCCAAAAAACCACAATAGATAGATACTCAAATTCAAAAAACAGTCGGTATTTTTGGGGAATTTTTTCAATTTTGTTGGCTTTCCTGAAATAACTAATGCGAGTCGACGAAACGAGCTGCTCGAAAATATTCGATTCAGATAAGATTTCGATAAGAAAATTTCTTTTAAATTACATTATTTGCTATATTATAATTATTAGAATGTATTTCAATGGATTTTACAGCTACAAAATAGAAATATCGCTAAATTTTCCATTAAAAAAGTTCAAATGTCAAATATTGATCCATTTCATCATAACCTTGAATTGTCATTTGTCAAAATATCGATTCGTGATGATATTATAATATTCTAAAAAAAAGCAATTTATTGCTGCAATTATATCGAAAACCGACGAGATTATGCAAGATTAGAGCATCAAAAGCCCAGAAGATATCATCAAGATCATCATCAAAGGTAAGTAAAAAACGCAACGGTAGGGCTTCTCGCCAAATAAAACTTTATTATTGATTGGATCCGGAAGAATTAAAGCCTTCCAACCTTCTTTTCAATAGAATAAAGATTGCATTTATGGATTTGGTCAGCTCTGCTATGTCGTATCTATAATATATCTAACAGCCTCACTTTAAATAGAGACAAAGATTATAAATAAACATATTTATTTTGTAGAATGAATTGAGTGTCTTCGTACCGCTAAGAACAATATGATAGAGACAATGACTGGAGTTCCATTCAAGCTGGAATATAATAAATGAGACTTATAGAAATATAATTAATATAGGTCAATGACCTCATAAATTGATTATATATGCTCTATGTTTATTGATAGAAGAAGAATTTTGCATAAATGAATTAGAAGAAGATGTGTTTATAAAAAGATCTATTAAAATACAAGTAATAAAGTTCTCTGAAAATCTTTCCCAAGATGTAAATTTGTAGTGCATGAAATGTTGTATAAAAAAATTAAGACAAAAGCCTTTCAATTTTAATAAAAAGCAAGAAGTTTTTTCAGAAAAGATATGTAGGTATATACCTTATTATTATAATTATATTATTTTTTACCCTAAATATAAATGATTTGTAAAACTAAACGCTTAATTTTTTAAATGGCTTGAATGTGGTTAGTGTAATTTAGACAATATTTTATCAAAATAACAATGAGATATAAGATGATTTGTTGATGAAAGCACAAGGCCGCGATGAAGATAGACACCCTCTCAAATTGAAAAATTTTACAACATGATATTGTCTTTTATCAATATTTTATTGATTAATTTAATATGAGTTTTATGTTGCTATATTAAAATGAAGACACTTTTAATAATTCTTCCAGTAAATACTTATCTAAAATGTTTATGTACAAAGTACAATGTAATTTTTTTATTGTTCAATTACACAATGTAAACATTTTGAGAGAAGGCTGCAAATCTGTATGTTAAAAGTAATAAAATAAATCAATAAGATCTGTTTGAGTTGGCAATCCTAAATTTTATTTTAAAATTGTAACACGGCAACAACTTCATATTGTTGTTGTTGATGAGTGAGACATCTTTGACATTGACAGATGTCATTGTGCTTGCTATGATATAACCTACTTTTTTTTTATAAAAGATACGTCAAATATTTGTCAAACAAGCGTTCAAGGTTACAGTGTTGATACTAGGTTAATAAAAATTTCTCTAAGAAGTGTTGCCAACTAAAAAAATATTGATAAAAAATTTTGGTTTTATTTATGCTGTACAAGCTAATGTTTATAATTAATAATTATAAAAGAAAAGTTGTGAATTTGTCTTTATCTGAATTGTTAACAAGAGAAAATAGGAACGGCGTTTTCGGTTACAATGTTGTAGCTAGGCGTAAATAGAAAAGTTTTTTAAAGTATTGCTAAATTAAAAAGTCATTATTAATTACAAGCTTAAGAAAGTTTGAGTTGGCAATCTTATATTTTATATTAAAATTGTACCACAGCAATAATTTTCTATTGATTATGGGTGACACATTTTTAACACTGACGACATCATTGACAGATGTCATTTCTTGCTATGACATAACCTACATTTTTTTTTATAAAAGTTACGTCAAATATTTGTCAAATAAACGTTTCCGGTTACAGTGTTGGTACAAGGTCAATAAAAAAATTTATAAAAAGTGTTGCCAACTGAAAAAAAAATATTGATAAAAAATTTTGATTTTTTTTATGCTGTACAAGCAAATTTTTATAATTAATAGTTATAAAAAAAAAGTTTTGAATTTGTGTTTATCTATATTGGTAACAAGAGGAAATAGAAACGGCGTTTTTGGTTAAAGTGTTGCAGCTAGGCGCAAATAAAAAGTCTCTTAAAGTGTTGCCAAATGAAAAAGTCATTATTAATTAAGCTTTAAGAATGTTTGAGTTGGAAAACTTAAATATTTTATATTAAAATTGTATCAAGGTAATAACTTTCTATTGATAATGAGTGACACATCTATGACACCGACAACATCATTGACAGATGTCATTATGTTTGCTATGACATAACCTTCTGTTTTTTTTTATAAAAGTTACGTCAAATATTTGTGATACAAGTGTTTCCGGTTATACTGTTAACACTAGGAAAATAATAAAAAAAAAATAAAAAGTGATGCTAACTAAATAAGCAATTAATAAAAAAAATTTTTTCAAAAAAAGTTTCAAATTTGTGTTTATTTATAAATTGTTGATAAGAGGCAATAGGAATGACGTTTCCGGTTACAGTGTTGCAGCTAGGCGCAAATAAAAAGGCTTTTAAAAAATGTTATCAAATAAAAAAGTCATTATTAATCACGCTCAGGAGTGTTTTAATTTAATGGTAATTTTAAATTTAACATTAAAATTGTACCACAACAGCAACTTCATATTGTTGATGGGTGACACATCTTTGACACCGACAACATCATTGACAGATGTTATTGTGCTTGAGCTATGACATAACATACATTTTTTTATGAAAGTTACGTAAAATATTTAAAAAAAAAGTATTTTCGGTTACAGTGTTGCCACTTGGCAAATAAAAAAAAATTAAAAAGTATTGCCATATTAAATATCTATTAAAATTTTTTTTTTTTTGATTATGTTCTACAAAAAAATGTTTATAATTAATAATTATAATAAAAAAATTGCAAATTTGTGTTTAACTAAATTGTTGACAAGAGGCAATAGGAACAGCGTTTTCGGTTACAGTGTTGCAGATAGGTGCAATAAAAAAGTCTCTAAAAAGTATTGCCAATTAAAAAATCATTATTAAGCACGTTTAGTAGTGTTTGGGTTGGCAATCTTAAATTTCATAATAAAAGTGCACAATGGCAACAAAAATATAATTACAATTAAAAAAATAAATAAACAACAATCTAATAAATAAAAAAAAAATACAAGTGCGCTTATACTACCGGTTGCCGAAGGCAACCCCTCTAGGTTTATACACGTTGCCGTAGGCAACCCTCTACTCAAGAGAGTAGGGTAAGCACCCGGAGGGTGCGCGACCCAACTCTCGTAAGTATAATAATATGCTTTACAGTAGTAGATTCACTGGCTTTCGGTTTACGCTAAGTGTGCTTTAAGTGCTGTAAAGTGTTCCAAAGTGCTATAACACTATATCATGAACTTATCAAACATTAACCAAATGATAAAAAAAAAATTTATAATAAAGCGTATAAAAAAAAATAAAACTTAATTAAATTATATTGGTGATTTGTTGGAAAATTTACTTGACAGTTGATGAACAATAAAACTTAAAAAATGTTTACATTTTAATAGTAAAAGTTATAATATTAAAACAATTTAAATTCTTGACAACTCAAAAAGTTACATCAATGATTTTAAAGCAATTAGTTATTTCATTAATATTGAATAAGTAGACGTAGAAGCAATTTTTTCACATTTGATTATTATTTGATGATATGTGATTCATCAATAAATAAAATATAAATCAAGTTAGATAAATATAAACTGATTTTTATTATACTGAAACAAATTAATTTCGAGCTTTTTCAATTAAAAATAAGAATAATTTTTAGAAGTAAAATGCTTTATTGAGGATTTGCAATTCTTCCGATAAAGAGATTATTAGAATTATCTTTCAATAATACGACAAAAGGATGTTTAGCTTCAAAATTAAACTCTAGACCAATAGACGCAGAAAAAGCCACTCCCATTAAATCTGAAAAAAAATGTTCCAATTAAAACCAAAATAGATTATGCCCGTAAAGCCACACCACAAAACTAGATAAGTTGTTGCACTCATAAATGTATTGCAATATTACAAATCAGTATTTGTCTAAATTCTTAGTAGTAACAAAATATCAAAAATAGTCTAATCATTTTAGACATAAACATGGCTTCATCTTTCATTAATTTTTCATTCTGATGTTTTCAAATAAATATCAAAAATCTAGATCGAGACTATGGTAATAGCTATTATAGGTAAAAGAGCAAAAAAATCGTATTATAGCGATTTCTATCGGTCAAAATCTAATTGAAGTTATCTATGTCAGATGGCAAATTCGGCCCATAGCCGATATAATTAGACATAGGTTCATGTTAGACATGCCAGATGCCGAAATTCGGCTTTTGACTGACTTAATTTAGCCATGTCGCAAAATGTACATCTCCATCATAAGCCGCTGCCGGTTTATTTTCGAAGAAAAACTTTTTACATTGATTGAAAAAATAAAACTGGTATGAATTTTACCACCGTATTAACTATTGAACAATATTCAAATATTTTAAGTCAAGCTACCAAGAAGATAAGAGAAAAAAAACCTTGTTCTCATGCAAGTAATTTTTGTCGCAATAAATAAAAAACATTACGTTAACTATTTAAGTAATACATTATTTGTTTAATTTAAAATAATGGCTTTCGTTCTGTTCGGCATCGGCTTACAACTTTTATAAGCATTTCGAAATGTGTCCAAATCATATTATCCAGAAGCCGAATTGCATCATGGTTTCGGCATATGTCCATACTTAGTATGAAAATATGTTCAAATATATCGGCCATAGATGGAATTCGCCATCTAACTCAAACATATAAAAATTAAAGATAAATAAATTTCCTACAAAAAAGTTTCTTATTTTTCAAGTAGGTGCATCAAATGGTTTAAACAAAAATGTGCGCCTTAGTTTCCAGGTAAAACGTCGTTAAGCCAATGCGTAAAACATGCGCTTTTTTGAAATAATAATTTATTAGCTAATCAACGTGTCAAATAAAATAATAAATGCACAAGTTATTTATGAAATATATTGTAAATTATATTGTACGGGTAATATGTAACAGGTAAGACTAGTTAACAGTTAGGTCTAGGACTAAAGAACGTGTTGTATCTAGAAACGGTTTCTAACTGTAAGATAAATCATATCTATAAAGTATTACTATTGTTAATTTATTTATATTTATTAGCGACAAGTTTTTAATTAAATAAAAATATATCGTTCCAAAAAAATCAATTGTTCAGTTTAATAATTTTTTTTGAGTGTTTGTTTTAGTATATAACTAGCTGGCCCGGCGAACTTTGTTCCGCCTTAGTTTTGTTATTTTATTTTTTATTTTTTTTGTCATTTGTTTTGTTATTATATGTCAGATGCGTTTACGTTTTATATTGTATGTCACGTCACACGGAATGGGATAAAAAATATTCTTTGTTAGGCTACTGGTTCTAAACAACCACTCCACCAATTTTCAGCCAAATCGGTCATAAATAGATATAGATTTTTAAATAATTATTCACATTTATTACCTTTATCACATTCATTTTACAACCCTCTTTAACTTAAATATCATTTTCAAAATCAACGACCTGAAATTCTTTGAAAATACCCATATCGTTTTCTTCCATTTTTATCCCTAGAACACTCTCTTTTCATCCTCCTAAGAGTAATTTTTTAGAAAGCAGGAAACATACCTATTTATTTTTTTTGAGAACTTAGGCAATTTATGGGAAAAATTATGAAAACGACATCAATCTTTAGACATTTTGCCCTCTTTCCGCCCTATCAAGGAATGATAATATTTTACTTCTAAAATTTCGGATTTAAACATAGATATTATTTTTAAAATAAACAATCCAAAATTTTTGAAAATCATACTAATATTGGTACTTGTCATTTTTTGTTCCTATCCCACCTCTTTTTATCTCTTTGTTAATAAAAAGTATTCTATTCATTCAAATCCAGTCATCATAATTTTCCATACAAACTTTCACCCAAAGTTGTTATATGGGAAGTTGTCTCATGGAAGACGATTAAAGCCGGCCAGTAACGATCCAACGGCGCAGTAAGACAAAATCGTACAATTCAGTCGCACCTAGGGATGGCAACGATATCGATGCTTTGAAAACATCGATGTATCGCAACTTAAAACATCGATGGTTGACCTCGATGTTCACACTATTCGATGTATCGATATATCGATCATAAAGGTTCGATATATCGTAATAAATATTTAATTTTTATGAAATAAAAATATATTTATCAAATATTATTAAATTTTTGTTAGTTATTATTGTAACTGGAACCACTATTATTTATAATTCTCTTATGATAATAATAAGATAATTTTTAGCACCATTTTTCCTAACCTCAAAAAACTCAAAACAACACATGACACTTGACCACAGACTTCCATAAATCTGAGATTATAGAAATAAATCGATAAATGTCTCTATAAGATATGTAAGATAAGTTTCCTACGGTTTACTTAAGCTATTTTCTCGAACAATTTGCAATTTTCTAAACAAAACCTTAAAAACATCGATGTTTTTCGTGCGATGTATCGGATACATCGATAGTTGGCTTACGATGTATCGTAAATTTTGCCATCCCTAGTCGCACCAAACCAACTTAATCGGTCATGCACACACACGATTCAATTCCATCAAATTCAGTCCAATTTCGTCGCTTCCAATGAAATTGTACTGCGCCGTTGAGTCGTCAGTGGCCAACTAAAGAGTGGGTAGTGCACTTAACATGTAAACGAACGGTCCAAGGTCCAACTTTGGTTGGTGGTGAGAGAGTGGATCAATTTATTTGGAACGGTAATTTGCCGAGCCTCACCGAACGTTTCCGACATCGCAATTCTAATTTTGATTTAACCCTTCTTTTAGAGGGTGGTTTCTGGATAAAAAGTATCCTATAGCAATCTCCTGGATCTAAGCTACCACCTCACCAATTTTCAACCATATCGGTAAAGCCGTTCTTGAGTTATAAGTGGTGTAACTAACAGACTTTCTTTTATATATATAGATTAAAACCCTTTCTTAGTTACAACGCGTTTTCTCTAATTAAAACTAGTTTTTACTAACTGCCTTGGATTTGTTAACAACTAAAATCTACTACAGAGTACGTTTCTACTACATTTTATACCGAGTAAGTTATTAGTGTGAGCTTGGTCTCATATGCCTTTGCTATTGATTAGATTTTTTAATTTTTATCTTACATTGCAAAAATTTTATTTCCTAAAAATATTTAAAGTAGACCTTGACTTTTGTTTTTAATAAAACACTCTCAATTTATTCATAATTATTTAATTTCATATGAACGTAATTAAAATCGTCTTATCTGTAAGCTCGTCATTTTTTTAAACAATTTGTCAACATAAACTTAACACATTGTGAAGCTGTTCAAGAAACTGTGGCTAAAGTAATTTACTTAAAAAAACTATTTGATCATTACGTGTTTGCCTTTTGTTACATATGGACTTATGCTAGCTTCTATAAGAATATTTCTTATAAAACATGTTCCTTGAAAAAAAAATTTGCGTAAGAGGATATTTGTGATACATTGTCGTTTTTAGAAAAACAATAAGAAAAATCATATATTTTCATTAAAAACAAATTGAAGTAACAGCTTTGATGCTATTGGATCATATTATGTATTTGTAGCTCAGTTTGTAATCATTTAATTTAGTATAAACATAATTAGAATCACCTTGTAAATAAAAGCTCTATAGACTCGTTTGGTTTTTTGAAAACACCCTTTGTGTATATTATCTCATAATATTAGGAATGTAGATTTCAATATTTTAATGTCAAGCTATATACAAGGCTAAATGCGAAGTAAACTGTCATGTATATACCATGTTATGTGAACTATAAAAACCCGATAAAGATTTTAATAAATGTCCGAAACGTAGCAATAATCGATTTAAAAAAAATAGCCCTTGATGAATCATTGAGTTTTCTTAACTTTACCTCACAAATTATACTATTTCACAAAACAGTCTACATATATAAACAGAAATTGATAGAATAGAAGATTAGTCTGTAAAATGACATTTACAGTTACTGTCTATATATGTCTGTCAGTTACAATTGGTCAATTAAAAAAAACTTTCTGGTGGAAAAGCAAAAAAGTGAGTAAATTCGTTAGTTCTAGCACAAATTCTAGTCAACTAATTAATCTTAAAAATACAGCGAGTGCTTCTCAATAAAAGTAAAACATTTGAGGAAATGATTCTTTGTTTCAAATGAATAAAAGTTTTATAGAAATATATATCTTTAAATCATATACTTCAGAGTTTTATCCTTCTAAAAGTGACATAAGAAACCAACTCGGTTTCAATTTGTTTTTTCGAAATTGAATTGTAGCGCAACGACATTTTCTACTATCAAATAGAGTTAGTAGGTGCGCACAAATATTTTTGTATCAAGTTTTTGTATAAATTATATCCAGATTTCGTAAGAAGCTCCAACATAAAACAACCCCCATCAAACAAATTACCAAATAATAGCCCAACTTATCTCAAACTTGTCTCTTTAATTTTTTTTCTGTACAACAAGTGCTTTTTAGGTAAAAAATTAAACATATTTCCATGCACTGCAGCATTATTTAATAAAAAATTAATTCAAATTTTGAATAAAGACAAGTAGGCGGTTATCAAATAAATAGTTCTGCCGTTATAATCAAAGCTGCATTCTATTCTATTTTATCAAAATTAAATTTTTTTTTTCAGGCAGAAATGGTTGACAAACATTTTGTCTTAGTATAATTTAGAGTAATTTTTTAGAAACTGTTCGAAAAAAACGTTTTTCCAAAAAAGTTTACGTTTTAGCGTCAGAACTACTTGATAACCCTCTGTTAGTCATTGTTTAACTTTTAAACTAATTTATGTAAAGATTTCAACTTTGAAATCGTTCTCAAAAGAAATGAATACCAACTGAAGCACTTGATGAAAACCTCTATAAAATGTGTTCTGAACAGAGATAAATAGAGGAAAATTAACAAAGACTGTAGCATAAGAGACATAAAAAAACAAAAGAGAAAGAGAGACATGTATAAGTGCACTCAAAAAACATTTGTTTTCCTATAAATTATAAAAAAAAATATTTTTGAATAGTACAAAATTTATAAGAAGCAAACAGAATATTTTAATGAGATATAAAAATAGATTGTGATGCTTGTTGCCTCCGAGCTATAAGCTAGTTAGCCTAGAATGCCTAGACAATATTTAATCTAAATTCTAATAATCTATTAATACAATACAGTTAAAGTTTTATTAGACTTTAACCTCGGTTAAACATTTAACCGTTGTCGGTGTAAACACACATTAGTATTCTTACCAAAAAAAAATGTAATATACAGGTACTAGGGCTTAAATGTTCGACCAGCAAAAATCTGGCTTCTGCCCTTTTGGACTGCATAATACACAAAAGGATGGTCGACTGCAAAATCTTCTTCAATGCAGCCACACTCTACACACATTATCATTCCTATTGAAAATAAAATATCAATTAGACTTTAACTGTTTTCCTTGTGCAAAACTAATAACAAAAAGCATCAAAAAACAAACATAAATCGTTTTAAAAATTTGTAATTTATCGTAGTCTAGGAGCTGGCTGCAAAAACTATACACTCATCTGTTGATGAATGTAGATATATTTTAACCAACAAAACCCTGTGTAGAAAAAACTATACATATGTGAATATAATTAAAAAGTACATGGGTCAAAAAAAATCGCAAATGTATTTGAAAAAAAAATCATCAGTTTGTTAATTTCTTCATTACTGTAACTCTAACATCATTGAAAGAACAGTGTATAAGATTCTAAAAAATATAGGTAAAAGATTTTAAACCGGTTGTAATTTATAAGTGACCACGTCTAAAAATAATAATTTTTGATCGTCGGTTGCTTCATTGCTTCCAATTAATAAATCTTATCTTACTTTTATATGATAAAAGTGTATTATATTTTTAACACAATGCAAATGCGGTTGCCTGACAGTAAAAGTGATTCAACATATGAAGACAAGCAGCTCTGCATAAAACATTTATTTATTTTTCCGTTTTTTTATTATTAAATAGATGACAGCTTTTTTTGCAAAAGTGTCCGCTCTCATTTGATAAAACACATCTTCCCTCCATAAAATAATTGTATATTCAAAGTTTAGCAACTCTATAAGCAGTACTTTTTAATATTTGCATTGTATTGTAAACAAAATAAAATTTTGTTTGACGTAAACTGTATTTATATATAACCAAAAAAATTTTTTTTAAACGTAGCTACCTACTAATTACGGTAAGTTTAGATGTGATCCTCTATATTTTTCTAATATACAGTATTTTTTCAAATAATGTTTAATGTACAGTTCCACAAATAAAAACAAATTAAAATTAATATTCATTAATTTTTTCAACACATTCTGCAACTAAATTTTTTAGGTCAGTTAGTCGTCAGTCAGTGTAGACACTTTTCTTTAATTTCCTTTACAGTGTTTCATTGATCGAACAGATGAGTGTAGATTTCGTGCAGCTAGCTCCTACGCTATGACTATTCAGTAAATCAACAAAACGTGCCAAAGTCAATAGCGTGCCCCATTCGCAAAACTAACTAATGCGTTTTGAATTTAACAATAATTTTAATGAAGTCAATCAGTGTCACTAAATTATAAACGGCTCAATGCTGGATTTTTTTTCATCTAAGCGCAAAAAATGGATGTATGACAGTGTGATATCCTTTTAAATCTGTTTTTACCTCAAGTTAAAGTGATCACAACTTATTTTTTTTACTTTTTTGATTCTAAATCTAACTTTTTATGACTCTTGCATCCTGATTTGTTTTGAAAAATGTGCCCATCTGTAGTAATTTTTAAATTATAAGTTCTACAATATTCCAATTTAATTATTATATTTTTGCAAATAGGAAAAGTTCCATCTATAAAAGTATAGAATAAATTCATTAAAAATTAAACAAGTTTTTTTTAAGACACGTCAATATTTGTTTATAAAAACACATATTTTCGTTATAAGAATTATTTATTCCAACTTTGTATTTTTTTTTCCAAACTTTTCTTATGTAAAATTTTCATACTGTTGTTTAGACAGTTTAAAGAGCAGCCGAAACCAATAAATAAAATAAAAAATTTTTATTTAAAAAAAAATTATGATGCCGTCTTAACTCTAAAGCAAACGACTGTTTGAAATTTTATTTAGCATGAAAATATGTGCTTTTAGGAATAAAAAATTACGTGTTCAAAAATTTTTTTCAAAAAAAATTGTATAATTTCATACTTCTGATTTCTTCATGCCTAATCGAGATTGCAGTTTATTGTATAAGGACAACTTTGCAAACAAACCTACATTATCGTGACATTAGAATATAATAATTCAAAAAGAACATTCACAAAACAATGAAACTGACACTAATGACAGCACACTAGCAAAATTCATACTGATAGCAAGTCAGAAACAACTGTGACTATTATTTTCCTTAACATTTTAATGCTTGAAAGAGTGCCATCTGTTGCATTTAGTGTTGTCGAATATGTATATATGAAAAATTTAAGTTTTCTAAAAATCAACAGTTTCACATAGATGTGTTTATTAATTAAAAATCGTCTTGCCTCAACGCCTAACTAGATTTTAATCGAATGAGAAATCATTCAATTCTATAAAAACTGATTAGAAAAGTATTTCTAATTCTAGATAACCGTCATTTGACTCATTTCTATTCATATAAAATGCTACAGCTGCCAAAAAAAAAGTTATCATCCTCTGCCTATTTAGCTACACTACGCAACCTTTCCAACTTTTGAATAAAAAATAGTTTTACGCTATTCAAAATTAGCCTGGGTAAAAATCATCACTCAGTGTGTTCGAGTAAAATCACAGCGAGCAAAAAAGGGTTTTAAAGTCAGTATTATATTTCAAAAATGTTGCAAAAGTCTACAGGAACATTAGGTGTTTTGAGGTTTAAAGCAACAGGATGGGATTATGTATATGCTGTTGCTATTCCTCCATACTTTAGTTAGAAACTGTGATGTTAATTTGCAACTTCTAAATGACAATCTGTCAATTGAGATTACAAATGACTTTTTTTGCCTAGTACCATTACAATTTCAATTAATCAAAATTTCTAGATGCTTACACCTGCACACATCCTTCTGTTGTTTCATAAGAAAAAACACCGACTAAGATCTAATAAATAGTTAGTTTATTGGTTGTTGTGCTTGTGCATCACAAATTCAGTAAGAGAAAGCAAAACGTGAGCATTTTGGCATCAGAAAATCATTAAATAATTAGAAGTATCAAAGAAGTCCAGAGAAACAGTTGAATACTGCACTATCAAAATGTAAAAAAAATCTTTTCAAAATGTTTTATTTATCGGAAGGTTTGAAAAGCTTTATGGCTCAGCTTATCTAAAAAATGTTCTGATAAAAACAACATTTGTAGAATGTTACATGTCAAAAAAATTACATTTTACTACCATACAGCGAAGAAAAGCAACGGGTTTTACTGTTTGCAGTGTTCTAGAGTTCCAGCTGGTTTTCATCACAAGTGTTTCAAAGAAATGCGGACAAAAAAAAATAACAAAAAAGAAATGAAAAAACGCAAAAAAATAAAAGGCGTGAAAATCTTTCCTCAAGCACGCGTGCCCTTGCCTTGATTTAATAAACATGTTGATTTCAGCTATTTTGAAAAACTTTTATAATTTTTGTTTATAAAATCAGGAGCTAATTACTGTAATAAGCATATTTTAAATAATATCGTTTTTTTTTATTTCAATTCTTTTGATTAGTAAGCTGCAATTGACAGGTTCACCTAAACAGTAATAAAAACAATGAACTATTGTATCTTTGAAACATTTTTATTGCAAATTCATACAAAATTATATATTTAAGCAAGTACTTTAAGCTATCAAGATTAAAAAAAATAGATATAAAAAACTCTCCTCTTCTAGTTACTACTAGACAGGAGGAGAATACTGAAAACATTTAGAAAGCCATGTTTCCTAGAAACAAATAAAGTTTATTTTTATTTAACAGCTATTTTTCAAATTTTTGCAAATTGATTGACCTTTAGTTTGCTGGTTTTACCCTAATAGTCTTTCAGTTACCTCTCATGATAGAAACATTTTGTGTTGATGCAAATATCAATTTTATAAAAGAGCATTCTTGGCCGATGATGTTTTACAATTTTAAACCGTCATTAACGCCTACACAAACTAAAAATTTTCTTTTTTTTTCCAAATTTTTTCGACACGAGATTAAGCAGAAAGAGAGATATTATTATAACTTAATTCTGAAGTATCTAAAGAAAAATAATGTTGATGTTAAAATAAAATATTTCAAAAAACAATAAAATCGTTATTATTTTCTTAACTCATTAGTTAATTTTCCAAAAATTTCCAATGTTGCCTTTGTACCACCACCAGCATCAAAATAAAACATAATAAAATAAGCTGTCAGAAAATAATAAACCAAAACAACGTATAACAATAACTCTACAATTTAACACTAAAACAAACTTGCAAAATTGTTTTAAACATTTTGTGGTTGTCTAATCGTTAGTACCAATAGTGAAGTTTACAGATTGTAAGGTAGCCTACAATAAATTTTAAATCTCACTTAAAATTAATTTTTTGAAAACAATAAAATTAAAACATATTTTTAACACAGCCATAAAAGCTTGGCATGATTCCGCTGTCCACCAAAAGAAAAAGGAATGGATGCTCTGCTGTAAAATCGGAAATATGTCGGGCACACTTGAAAAACGACGAAAAGTCTAAGAATAAAATTATTAATCATATTAATCAATATAAAGTTACTAACAATGTGGTTAGCTTTGAGATACTTTTTTAAACAATTGCAATAAATTAAGAATTCATATTAATAAAGCCATCCTTCAAAGAAGGAAAACAAATGAAAGTTATAATCAACATGTCATCTTCCTTCCAAAACACCAAAACACCAGCGTCTATTTTTGACCCATTGGCGTTTTGTATACTTAAATAAATAAAATTAATGTAGAAATCAATCGGTCAAGTGAGCAGCCCTTTTTCTGAAGACGGTTAAAATCAAATTAAAAATTTTAAAAATTTGGTGCTCAAAGTTTAGCAAAAAA
This sequence comes from Lagria hirta, assembly GCA_947359425.1. Classification (NCBI taxonomy): domain Eukaryota; kingdom Metazoa; phylum Arthropoda; class Insecta; order Coleoptera; family Tenebrionidae; genus Lagria; species Lagria hirta. Next base: position 14,528,523 of record OX375794.1, read on the forward strand.
GCAATTTGTTCAAAAAATTAAATAAATAAATTAATGACTATTTGCAATTCGCAATTTAAAATTTTTAATTGGCTCCTTGCGTAGCGCTAAAATTCGATTTTAAAATTCACTGGTAAAATTTGGGTTGAGCCGCGTTGAACGCCTGATAGAGGTTTCATAAAGTAGTTTATTAGTTCTTTTGTTTTCTTGAGTTGGCTTCTGTTGAGAAACATATTCTTACGTTTAGCCGTTAACTCTCATAATACCATGGGCCCTCTTAAAAAAAATTGACTTTTCCTAACTTATAGTCTATCAATTTTTCCTAGAGTTTAATGTTTGAAACTTTGAAATTCAAAAAGTTGCACCTAATACCAGTGAAGAAAAAAATTTGCGAAAAAAAAAATTGATTTGATTTTTTTCACACATTTTTTAAATTGTTACTATTTTCTGATTATTTGTTTTTTACAAATAATCTTATCAATCACATTGTGCAATGGATCAACGTAGAGGGTTGATTGTAGTAATCAGGATGCTGATGAACTTTTACGTTTTATTAGGCTGTTAATATTAGTTTAGAAGATGAGCGTCTTTTATTCAACAAAACAATGAGCAGAAACAGATTTACTGCAATTTTTCAATGATAGCAAAACATCATAACAGAGTACAGAAGAAAAAAATACCGATGTTTGCAATTCTCAAATATTTGTTGGAAAATCATTAGATCAACGTGAAGACAATCAAGGTAAAAGAATTGTCTTAGATATGATATAGAGTTTGAAGAAATCTGGGAAGAATGTAACAACGAACAATTTTTTTATAAGTATTGAGCTTGGAAGAAAATTGGCTCCAAAAAAATTTGCACCACTTGGTACTATTTAAAAAATATATTATATAGATTCACTTAAACATAATATTCAAATAATTTGCAAAACACACTGATCTGTTAATTTGGCAAGAAGACTAAATGCATCCTGTGCTTACATAATAAAAAGTTCCCTTAATCTTGAAATAAAGTAGTCTGGTTGCCTGCTCAACGCGCGTTTTCTTATGTAGACTAATATTTAGTGGAAGTACTTAAGAAAGTCTAAGAAACTCCTGTATATGTTAATCTAACGCGTTTGAGTTACGCCTCAAATCCCCCCCTTAGGCTCGCTCTCCTATTATTAAAGTAAGTTTTCAAAAACTTAGAGGTGTAATAACATCTAAAATGAGCAGTAGTAGATTATAATAAGTTCTTCCACCGTTTTTACATAACAACTAGACGAACCAACTTTTAGAGAAGCTCTATACCAAAAACTTATCTACCAGCTGCTTTTTTTGTTTATTTTCTGTCATCAGGAGGTGAATAATCATAAAATTTTCTGTTAACCATGGCACTTAACCAAAGCTTCTTTTAGTTTCTGTGTCAATAAGAATGTTAGAAATCTCAACGAATGTCAAAGATTAGTTATGCCTCCTCATAAAACAAAAAAAAAGTAGCCGATTAGTTGCTACAAACCCAACGCTTTATGAACATGTTTTGTAGTACCAACCGTATTTAAAAAAAATTGTGTACTTAGTAAAGTTGCAAAAATAACTAGGAGTTTTTGAAATTTGCTCGCCATAGTTTATTAATTTAAAGAATAGAAAATATTTCAAACAATTTGAAAATTATGGTTTAGGATTTGACAATTCGACCGGCAAACAATGGATTTCTGCTTTGCCCCACCAAATAATATATAAAAGGATGGTCGGCTATAAAAATTCGCTTAGGTGGACCCAAAGAATACCACACTCCCATTACCATTCCTGCCAAAAACACAAATATTATATCAGAAAAAACAAAATCAAAGTTCAAATACAAACCACCCGTACACTTTTCATGCTTAAAATAATTATAGGGAAATTGAAACATTTTCAATATACAGCTTTACATTCCTCATGCTGATTACTTTCAAAGCCAAAATGAATAATTAATGCTGTCCTTGTGTAAAAGTTAAAAAAATAAATGATATCAAAATGTGAATAAACGTGATACATATTTGTATGTCCACGTTAAAATTAGAAGACATTCAACAATTTGCTTCATCTATTTTCAAAAAGAGGCAAGCTCTTTCAATTGTTATAGTTATTGTTTTAAGCTTTTAGTAGCCGAAATCAATGAAAATGTTAATCAAATTATTTAACAGAGCGGTACACCAAAGTTAACTCAAAGATTAGATAATGTAGTCATTACATATAATGCAGTCAAATCAATAACATATGACTTACTGACAAGACAATTTGAACATAAAAATTCAAATTCTATCTTTTGCTTATGCTGTATTAGAAAATTTTATAAATCTTAGAGCTAAAGCCGGAAACACTTGATCTAGCGAACTGAGTTGAAAGTAATTTATTGGTTTCCATGATTTTTTCAAAAATTTAGTTGGTTTGAGTCTTGTTCTCGTATGTGGAAAGTGTTATGTAAATCGGCAAATTTTGCACCAGCGACAAGATTAAAATCGCAATTAATTTGACAATTTTAATAACTTTCCATTTCTTCTAAAAGTCTAAATCAAAAAATTGGTAAAGACCAATAAGTTTTCACATTTAAAACCTCGAGCGGCAGAGGAAATGGATCTATTTCTATTAATTTATATTTTTAGTGCTCAAAAACTAAACTCAGTTTCTGCACATGTTCCTTAGTATGTGCTTTTTACAAAAACGACTTTAACTGTTTTCAAGTTCAACAATATTTCTAGTTTTAGAACTAAATGCTTACAAAACTTAAATAAATCTATTTGAGAACAATTTAATTTACAGATTAGCAGAGTTATAACGTTTGTAATTTTTGAGTCTTATAAAAATTACTTAAAAGAATTGAACATTTTATTACAAAATTTACAAAAATCCCTATGAACTAAAAACAAATTCCCCATTTATAGTAGGGAAGCCCACGATGCTAAATGGGGATTTACTCGAGCGTCATAGAGGCCTATTAGGTTGCAAAGCTTAGATGATAAAAAGAAAAAAATGTTATATATTATATACCTTTTCATCGGTGGGGGAAGCGGCTATAGATTTTTAAATATGTAAAAAAATACTGTTGCATGGACATACTCGAGGGCGTCAGATATTGATAGCGTCAATGTCCTACGTATTTTTAATAATGTACGTATGTTAATCTGATCATTTGCATGATGCGGGTGGTTGTACGTAAGGGTTAAAAATGAAAAAAAAAAAAATTTAATCGAGCGCGTCAGGTTTTCTAAGGGGGTGTTAAGTGCACCAAAAAAAAAGCTCTCATTCAATAATTTGACGATTTCGATGTGACGCAAACTCGCAGCCATTATTATAATTGTGAGATGATTTTATAATAATTTATAGTTATTTTTTAAAGTAACAATAAGCCAATAAGGCGCTAAATCGCTTGTATAATTAAATCATCTCGATGAGAGCCATATGGCATCTTAAGTAAAAGAGGGAGAACATTGGCTTAGCATCCCTGGAAGGGTGGAGTCCAGTCAGTCAGCTGAGCGGGCGAGAGTAAGATTGTGGATTAAAACGGCAGAGAGCGGTCGGACGGGCAGTATTATGAATATTTACAATTAGCAATTGTTAATTGTTTATTGAAAGAGAAAGATAGTTAACGTGTTGATCTTGTTGATCATATGTGTTTTGTGGTATAATGTGAATTCAGTTGTGACTCCCTGCATTCGGTGGAATAATGTGAATTCAGTTGTGACTCCCTGAATTCGGTGGAATAATTTGGATTCAGTTGTGACTCCCTGAATTCGGTGGAATAATGTGAATTCAGTTGTGACTCCCTGAATTCGGTGAAATATTGTGAAATCAGTGCTGTGCATTCGGAGGAATAATGAGGTACCGAAACAATGAAGACATCATTGAGAACACGATGCTAAAGAAAAGGGGTGAAGATTGAGTCAATCGAGTCCATGGAGTGGTTGTCAAAGTCCAATGAGCCTGGTGATGTCTTCCACTATCAGTTCGAGAGGAAGAGAATCCTGCGAGGGGGAGAAAAGCCCCCGGTGAGTTACTTTACAGGTATTATTGACAGGTACATTATGTGTAAATATGTTTCATGTGTCGCCCAATCGATCCGTCTGACTGCTCAAGCGTTTCTCTAACAATGAATATAGAGGGGTGAGTTGAAGTAGATTGTTGATGATAATGTAGCTGGTTGTTGCTATTCTGTACACTGTTTTTGAGTTAATAATTAAAGCTAATAATCGTAGAACATAGACATCCTGACAAATTTATTATGGAGAAAGAGTTAACTGTTATTTAATTCAATTTAATTGTTAAAATTTGGCAAAACGTAAGATTAGAATAAAAAGAGTCTTACATAATGTGCAAAAAAATTGGCCATTTTGAAATACTCAAGCGCGTCAGATTAAGATATATGTTGTTCATCTTTGTGTTCTAGACGTGCTCGAGAAGCTCAGAAAGTAGCATGCAAATAAATAAATGTATGTCTTTGAGTAGAATATTTGTATTTATAAAAAAATAATTAAAAAAAATTTAATTTTTTATAATTAATTGATTAATCATCATCTTCATCAGTAGAATTATCTTCCTCTTCTGGGTCGAATTCATTCTCAGACGGAGTGAGAGAGTAAGAGATAAAGAAAAAGTGAGAGACAAGTAGAAACGCGGAGAGGGGAAATATAGGTATCACCCACCTGCACGCATTAAACTTTATCAACGATTTTTTATTATTTCGGCTTGCGGAAATCGTCAGATTATATATTTTTCGTTATCCTTGGATTATTTCCTTCAAAATAAAAAAAATTTTGGCTACGCTCGAGAATGTCGAGGTGACGTTTTTTTTTACAACTTTGCTTCCCTCCCCTTTCTTTACGTTACTCTCAAATTGTCAGATTAGTGAAATATACACTTTTTAGCATGTAATTAACTCACTCTACCTTAATCTGACGCGCTCGAGAATTTCTAATGATTAATTTTTTTGTACTAATCTGATCCTTTATTCTTCACGGGTGGCCTTATATATGAGGCTCATATTTGGTGGAGGTACTTAGCCGGATACAAGGTAGCGCCCTGTATATTAATCTGCCGCGCTTTAGTAAATCCCGAAATCCCTGCTTGGGCTCCCCTACTATTACTTTATCGACAAACGTTAAAACTATGTTTACAAAAATTTTTTTCTTTTTATAAAAATACGTTGCATTTTCTTTAATAATAATTTAATATTTTTTTCCGTGAACTGCTTCAAATAAAGTGTGATGAATTTTTTAAATGTTCATCATCATTTCTAGGACAAGTAGGTAGAAAAAACTAATTTGCTACTGTTATTAATCAACCCATAGTCTGCGTTATTTGGTACCAAAATCATTTTTGAATGCGTTGTGTTTATAAAGATCAAAAAAACTTTAGTCTTAAAAATATTTATTGATTATTCAGTTGGCTTATATAAGAAAAAGAACTTTGTGCCATCGGAAGACAATCAACAGTTTTTTCTACTAAAATTAAGAAATAGATACATTTTTTTTTGAATATTTAAACTTAAATTACTAAAAACCCTTACTACAATCTTCGAAATAAATCAATTTTAAAAATCATGGATTCAAGACACGTCCTTGGAATAGAACAGTTCTGACTCCTGGATCACAGTTATGCACAAGCTGTACAACAAAGGGATGATCAATGTCAATAGGAAAATAGATGTGTCCACTTCTTGCCATAAAAATTGCACCTAGTAATAAATAAAATATAAACTTCAACATTTTTTTTTAAATACTCATGCGCCATTTCAAGCCATTCTTTTAACATTTAATAATTTCTTTTGTAAAATACAAGCTGTTGCTATGACACCAATTTCATTTCACCCCAATTTCAACAAAATTTATGTTATTTTTGATGCAGAATAAAATAAGCATGCCTTAGCCTGACGTCACAACCCATAAGAGTGAAAAACTGACGTTCCAAAAAAACAAAGCAACGTAACTGCCAACCGCCCTAATGTTTCTATTTTCTATTACTTAACCAACCTAATTTTTGTATTTGGAAACATTTAAGCTCTTCCCCATGCGACTTCATTTGGGTAGTCCATTATTTATAATTGGAATTTGTTTTCTCAACTTTCATCGTCAATTGATAAACCGAATTACAAACGGCGTCAAAACTAATCTTACAATAATCTTTTTTATACCAATATTCTAGAATCATTCAATCTTACAATCTCAAAAACGTAACCTGTATTATAGCATAGAAAATATTTACAAATCTTGTTTTATGCTGCCGCGTTTCGCAGTGTGCCAGTGATTGCAATGTTACAATAAAGTTAAAAAAAATAAATTAGTAACAATATATTACATAGGCTCAGACAATATATTATAACGTGCATATAAAATTATTTAGATCAACTCTTGCGGTGTAATTTAGCTTGACAAATTTTTATTGACGTTGATAGTATAATTGCGTTTCTGCATATAAACTAATCACAAAATAAACATACATTCAAAATTCCATAGCAAGAGTTGACCTAAATAATATACGAACGCACAGTATAAGTTCAGATTGGTGTGCCCTACATCTCATAACCAAACTATATATAAATCTCTATAACAAAATGTCAATTTATTTCAAGCTTTAATAAAACGTTTAGATACTTCCAAACCATACACTAAAGTAAACACTTTAAAATTGAGTCCCATTATTTGCTGAATTATAAACACCAATGTTACAATTTAAAAAAAGTACCTAATAAATAAATGTTTGAATTATTTGCATTGGGTAGGACCAGTAGTTAAACATAAAAAATCTGGTTAGACTTGCTTACATTACTTTATTGATTCATAGATATTTAAAAAAAACAAAGAGTACAATTAAAAATTGGTAATTCGTCCAGAAAATAGTTGCATTTTTCTGTTTTGAACTAAATAGTAAACAAAGGAATGATCGACTATAAAGTTCGGAGGTGGTCTAGGTATAATAAGAGACAACGACACTCCCATTACCATTCCTAGCAAAAACATAAACGTCATAATAAGTAAAAGAAACTATACAACAGTATAGAGTAATAATAAAAGTTGCAGATTTCTAGTACCAGTACTCCCCTCATGCTAGTCCCGCCAAAGCAGTATGTGTTATTTGTGATTAATATAGGTTATAATTAAAAACCTAAAAACTAAGATAAACTATATGAGTTAAAATGATCTCAAATAAAATAGAGCACTATTTTTATCAGAAATGTTTTTATGTTTAGTACTTACTAGGTTTCAAAACTAATGTTAGAAAGTGTTAGAAAGCTAGAAGTCACTAAAAAAAGTAAGTTTTTACAAAATAATAAATAACAATAAACCAAATAACAGTAAAAAAATAAATGTAAGTGAGTATTAGGTTAAATTCTAAGAAAAATTAAATAAACGGTAGAATGTAGCAAAGTTTTATCAGATTTCAATCAGTAAATAATTTACATTTACAACAGTAAAGATTGGTGATTTAAATTTTACTTTCATAGTAGCAACATTTAGAAACCATGTTTCTACATTTTAATGCTAAAAGTAATTCCTCATAACAAATATCGGTTTATTAATTTTCAAAACAAATAAGGGATATCGCTGGTCTGACAGCGAAGTTATCACATTAGAGCCTTATCTCTAAAACCCATATCTAAGATATGCAATATTCTCTATATAATATAGTTTCTACGAACAAATAGTAAATTAAAGCTCAAGCAAATTTATTCGAGCCAAGGTTCAGTTTTGTTCTTATTGAAACTTTTCAGTAAGTCGCAACTATTCTTGGCTGAATAAATTTACATCAGCGATTAAGTCTTAACGCGTCGAAACCGTAATTTATTGTGGCAGATTGGATAAGGTAGCTAAAGCCATAACCTATTCAATAATAAATCCTAAGGTCTCTACCGTATTTTTTTTTGTAAAAAATCTACAGTAGTCAGAAATAAGAAGTAAAGCATTAGATCTTTTCTTTGTTTTTTATAAACAGATTTTATATGATACGTTTTAAGCTATCTTGTTTACAAAGTGTGTCAGCGTGATCGTATTGACTTATTTGATTAAAAACAAATTTATGGGACTAATTTGTACGGTTTATAAACCTTGGGAAAATTGTGTAGTGATATAACATAAGTGTGCAATTTATTATATAATAATAAAGTTTATAACTAATTTCAAAACAGTTAACCTAAGAAAATTATATCGTCTAAGAGTCTAGGTACAATACTTCTAATTTTATCAAATATCTTCTAATTTAAAAACTAATTTTTAAATTATTTATTATTAAAATTACTTCTAATGTCTATCGAAAAATTAATAAGAGTAAATTTAGTCCTTTTTATGTCGATTCCACCTACTCTGTCCATGCTAATTATGTCCATGCTCTAAAGAATGATTTGCAAGTGATATTGCATGCAATGATTTCAAATAAAGTTCTTTTGGTTAATAAGATACAGCACATAAATTCCAAATGATAGCATTAATATAAATTTTTTAATATATAATTTAGAAACACATCTATGATAATTATGCAAAATAAGTTTAGAAAACAATTCCATCATATTGTCACGAACAGGCCGTAAGCTAAGGTACCTAAAAAGGGGGGTTACCTGTTGTGACGGGAAAAAGGGGGTAATAAAGGTTTATCAAAAACTAATTAAACTTAACACTTTTATATTAAAACAAAGAAAAACAAATTAAAAACTACTTACGGATTAGTTAGGGAAACCTACCACCAAAACTATATTATATTACTCAATAACTTTTCTTACAGTTCTCCAATTCTAACATCTAATATGATTTCTTTTAATTCATAATAATCAACTCCTCTTTGATCTCTCATTAACTCTTCTCCATGGACCTCTCTACTACCACCTCACTACCAACCGCCTACCAACTATCCACCGACTGTCCCCAATTTTACATTGTCCAGTCTTTTATCAATTTCGGTTTTGTCGAGTTCGCAAAACCCATTACCTCGTTAAATTGACTACCTTGTTAGATTGAGTAATGTAATAAGTTGATTGACCATATGCGATATCGAAATTTATGTTGAAATAAAAAATTATAATTAAGAAATAATTCTAAATTTTAAGATAATATCCCGTTTCGTGGCAATATCGAATATAAAGATTCAAAAGTGCAACCAATAAACAATTGATTTCTTTTGACTAATTAATAAATAAAAGGTTGTTGTGCAATAAACGTCAAAGCCGGTGTCGATCTAAATGAGACATCGCCAGTAAAGTTGAAAAATTATGTATAAAAAGCAATTACGCTAATAAAACCAAACATTGCCAAAAAGCCCTCTAGTACTTTGATCTACATATTCAATTAATTTAATTTCAATACACGCTGATGAGTACAATAATTGCTTCTCCGCGTTGTAAAGTGTCAAAAAGTATATAGTTCACTGTAAACACATCTGCAAACTTTGTTATTGCACGTATAACAAATTAACCACATTTTTGCAAGACTTAAAGATAAATTTTTTTATTAAATACCAAAGGAAACCCATACCATGACCGAAACAGTTAATAAAAGACGTTGTTGGGGTCGTGAAGAGCCTATAGACAGCCGTCATTGTTAATGTATCAGATATAAGACTTCATTCTGAACAAATCTTTACAGTTATTGACTAGTCAAACCACTTTACAAACATTTTCAAAGATCCGAAACCCTAGACATGACAATCTTTTAGAAGACCGTTGGCTAGCAAATGCTGAAGTTAAGATGCAGATTAAAAAAATTAAAATAACTTAAATTTTAAATAATAATACATATTTGCAAATAACAGTGTTCATTTAATAAGGAATACAACAAAATATTTCAATTTGAAAACAAGAACTGACAAGTCAAGCAGCAAAATTGGTCCATCAAAGATTATTGTATTAGTTGTTCACAATTAATTGTGTACAATTAATTTTCATATTAATTGTGTACAATCAATCTAAAGAAATAAATTAGTCGTCAGTACTTACCGCAGTAATGTTATTCCAAGATTGAAATAACACTGTTGCAAGAGGAGACTAGGCACAGTAGGCTACGTTTACGAAGACAAGACGCACTATGTATGATGTACAACTATTATTAAAATTGTAAACACATATGTTACGAAAAGATTATAATAAAAGTTTTTTTTTTTAATTTTCCGTACAATTTTTCATCATATACTTTTAAATCTCTCTCAGATCGTCAGTGAAAGGGCTCGGTAACCGCGAATGCTGGCTGTATCACAGTAGATCCTTTATAAAGGAGGAAAGGGCTAAGAAAGTCGACAACAACCGCGACTGAATAAATACTTTCACACTAATTTATTAGTCAGGAAAAAAATGAAGAGATACTCCGACTCATCGGAGTACTATACTACTCCAAAAACAAAATCAGAGATTGAACACACTGAAGAAAAAAAGTGCATGAAAAAAAATTGAAAACTAAGAAGAAAAATAACACCAAATTGAATTGCAACAGCTAAAACCAAAAACAACTGATGATCAAATATTCAACTCTCTCTCTCTTAAGTGTAGAAAACAAAATAATTTATATTAGGTAATAGGTATGTATGTACTCTTAAACCGACGTTTTACTACTGCGAGATTTCAAGAAATTTAGGTTTTTTGGTTTTGTTTACAGCGTTTTATTGGAACCTAAATATTTTATGAAAAAGTAAACCTTTCATCAATCAAAAATCAAAAAACAAAAGAATAGCACTTGTTGACAAATGACAATAGACAATATCCACTTGAGTCTCGTTTTTCAAAAATTTGTCAACTTCTTCTAAATTGATTCCAATATTAAAGCATCGTATTCTGAATTAATGTTTGTTCTGTTAGATTTCACAAGTTTTTTGGTTTTGTTTACAGCATTTTAATGGAACCTAAATAATTTATGAGAAAGTAACACTTTTATCAAAAAAAAGTGAAAAAAAAAATAGCATATGTTGAGCCAAATGACAATAGCCACTTGAGTCTTGTTTTTCAAAAATTTGTCAACTTCTTCTAAAGTGATTCCAAAATTAGAGCATCTACTTCTGAACTATTGTTTGTACTGTTAGATTTTTTAAGTTTTTAGGTATTGTTGACAGCGTTTTAATGGAACCTAAATAATTTATGAAAAAGTAAACCTTTTATCAATCAAAACTGAAAAACAAAAGAATAGTACTTGTTGTCAAATGACAATAGCGAGATTTCAATGTAAAGTAAACTGTAAAGATTAATCAAAAACTTAAGAATTCAGACAAGACAGGATATTGCACCGAAATATTCTGTCAGGATATTCCGACAGAATGTAACTAAATTCAAATAATTATTCATTTTAATACTGAAACAGCTAAACGTAAATGACTGATATCAAATCTCAAATGATTTATTAAAAAACGAATATAAAACATTAATAAACTCCTAATTCTATGGTTTAAAAATGTGTCCTCCAAACAACTCATTTTTGTTCTTTTCGGTCACATAAAAAATAAATGGATGGTCTGCTATGCAATCCGGAGTAGGGGGCGGCAAAGAGCATAACATCGAGAAGAATTCTAGAACTATCAAAAAAGATTTGTTTATTATAAAATTTTAAAAAAAGCGTGCAACATAAACAAATAGAAATAAAGAATATAGCGACACTTGATTAGACTTTAGGGATTGCAACGCAAATGTTCACTAGAAACAACACTAAAAATAAAGCTTGCCATATATGCAAAAGGCTCTAATGACACACTTGACCATAATTTGTCTTATTTTTTCCCGCAATTCTAACTGCATTAAAAATCTTTTCCACTATATTTTTCTGTTATCGGTGCTACAGCTTTGCTAGATTTGCCGCCGACTTGCTTTTTAGAATCTGATTGACCATGACCACCTCGCGTAAATTTAGAATTGGTAAAATATTTCATGTTTAGCTTTACACTACTTAACCTAATGTTTAATTTTTGCCTTTTTTTCTCGTCTCTGTTCAGAATTTTCTAAAAATTTGTAAAAATGCGCCAGTATTCGTAGATTTTTTTTCGAAAAACTATATTTGTTTTCACTAGTTTGAAACTGGGATCAAATGCAGCTTTTATCAACTTTCAGAACCAAAATATTTAAAAACAAGTAAAATTACACAGAAAGAAGAATTCCACCTAAAGTCAAACCTCTACTGTAATTATTAGTAACGTTAGTAACTTCAATAAAAGTCCAAAAACCCTTACATCATTGCAATAAAAAAAATTGGCGAATAACTTGAATACAACAAACAGTATAAGTTCAAAAAATTTTATTATAGAGTTAATACTGTTAAATAACAATTTTAATACTGTGGTTCAAAAATGTGACCTCCAAACAGTTCACTTCTGTTGTTGCCACTCAAATAAAAAATAAATGGGTGGTCTGCTATAAGGTCCGGTGTAAGCGGCGGCATAATTAAGGCGCATGTCATCATCATAATCATTCCTACCAAAAAAAAAATTATTACCATTTCTGAAATATGTTATACGCTTAGCACAAACAATCACAAATCGCATAGACAGACAAAAGCTGTGACTTCTTCAAGCCAAAATCGTAAAACCTTAGCAACCACCACAATGTCTACATTTGCAAAAATACAAAACTTTATTCTAACAAATAAAAAAAATTGTAAACTATTGACGAAGTAAAGTGTAAAAAATAATCAAAGACGTAAAAGTTCTGACAAGAAAGTGCAAACTATTTAACTACCTTTAACTGCCGTGCAATTAGTTTCCATTTTAATATTGAAACAAAAACTAAAGTTAAATGACTTATTTACACCAAAATCTCAAATAATTTATTAAAAAAACAGTAAAAAACAATAACAAATTCCTAATTCTCTGGTTTAACAATGTGTCCTCCGAACAACTCATTTTTGTTCATTTCGCTCAAATAAAAAATAAATGGATGGTCTGCTATGCAATTCGGAGTAGGTGGCGGCGTACAGTATAACACCATAGTCAATCCTATCAAAAAAAATTTGTTTATTAAAAAATTTAAAAAAAAATTACAAAATAAACAAATAGAAAGAAGAAATTTAGCAACACTTGATTAGACTTTAGGGATTGCTACGCTAATGTTTATTAAAAATTTTGGCCATAATTTGTCTTTTTTTCCCGCAATTCCTACTGTACTTAAGTATTTTCCTTTATAATGTTGTTTCTTTTTCCACTTTTTTTCTCTGTAATCGTTGTATGACTGAGAATAAGTCATGCGAGCTTCGCCGTAAAGTGCTTTTTAGGATCTACAGTTAACCAACTCGCGTAATTATTTGGCTTAAGACTACTTAGGTTTTGTATAGTCTGCTGTTTGATTCTTGATTTTTTTTTTCGAGAAAAAAGGTCCAAAACTTAGACTCTTAGCTGAGTCTAAACTCGCACAGAATTTTCAAAAAAAATCGGTAATATTCAAAGATGTGCTAGAATTATAATTAAATTTGTTTTCACTAGTTTGAAACTGGGTTGAAATGCAGCTTTTATCGGCTTCCGAAGCAAAATCTTTGAAAACAACACTAAATGTTTGAAATAATCAATCAACTTCAGTGAACTTCAAACTCAAACCCATACTGAAATTATTAGAAACATAAGTAACTTTCATAAAAATCAAAAAACCCAAATCAAAAAAAAAAATTTAATCACAATGGGAGAACGTGAATACAACAGTATAAGTTGAAAAATTTTTATTACAGAGTAAACACTGTTAAATAACAATTTTAATACTGTGGTTCAAAAATGTGACCTCCAAACAATTCACTGCTATTGTTGTCACTCAAATAAAAAATAAACGAGTGGTCTGTTATAAAGTCCCGTGTAGGCGATGGCATATCTAAGCAGCATGCCTTCTTCACACGCATTCCTACCAAAAAAAATTATTTTATTAACATTTTTAAAAAATGTTAGCTAGCACAAACAAATAAAAATCGCATTGTCAGGCAAAAACAAAGTATTTTGCAGCACTTAAACACTCTTTTATTAATAATAAAAAGCGCAAAACTTCACTATCAATTGTTCAATCATCTATTGGACGTTTTAGAAATATTTTAAACCAAAGCACTAATCGAATAAGAACAAGATGTTTCTAAAATAATCTGACAGCAAGAAAGACTGCAAAAAAAAAAAGCTTTTGCGGTCTCTTTCCAAAAATTAGAACAACATAATTCATTACGATAAAACCACATTGTATCCGGCTGGGGATAATAACAACTTCACCATAAAATGTTTCCATTTAATAAAAATTTCGTTGTCAGTTACTGTTGCCATAAGTGTCAAAGTTATCAACGCTTTTAATTCTTTTAAAACAACAAATGAACCTTTTAACCAAAAATCAAGCCTTTTATAATCGAACACTATTTATTAGCCTTTAACAATAAAAATGAAGAAAATATAGTAGTAGAAAATCCATTGAAATCGAAAAAGAATATAACAAAAATAGAAGAAAAAATAATTTACGAGCAATCTGAGGTCGGAAAGTGGAAGAGGATGAGTTTTTAAACAATTCAGTTTTTAAACAATTCAGATGAGTTTTTAAAAAATTCAGTTTTTTTTTATGTCTTAATTTTTGGCAAAACTGTAACTTGTGAAGATAAACAGCAAAGTTGTAGGTAAGAAAAAATCTACAACTTTTGTATTTACACTTTTTACAAAATCTTGAAATTATGTGAAAAATTTAAATAGCCATTAACTTTTTACTTTATCTTTTACAAAAAAAAAAATTTTTTGCTGGAAACACTTGAAAAATATTTATTTTTTCACCTTATTTTAAGTTGATATCGCAAGAGCAGCCTTATTTTCAATAAAAAATATTCGCGACAAAATATCTGTTTAAAAAAAAATTGGTAAATGGGGGAAGGTCAATCTGAATTCAGATCTTACGGCTATTATAAGTTTCCAAAGGTGATGAGCTAAAATAGCCCAAAAACGTAATGCACCAGTTATATTTACCGTCTGCAAAGAATATTTCGAGATTGTAAGGTGCGTCAATAAAAATTTCAACTTCGCATATTTTTTTATTGATTTAAATAAAATATGTTATTTAATATATCCCGCTAGAAGCTAGATTCTTTATTCACAAAGTTCATCAAACTTTTGTAAACTTTCCGACAAACATGATATCTTTTGAGCGGTGTTTTAATATCAACAGAAATGGATGGTCAGCTATAAATTCGCTCGAGGATAGAACCAAAGACAACTTTACCATTATTACCATACCTGCAGATATAAATATTTTAATAACGCATGTTGTAAATTTTGTTAAAAAACCCCTTCAATTATTATCAGCATCATAAAGATTAATGATGCTTCAAATTGTAACACATGCTATAACCACGTTGATTATATTTCTTCAACGTTTCAAACAGACTCACCACTTTAAAACGTTTACATGCAAACAAGCATCTAAATAATTCAACTATAAAAAAATTTTTGCCAAATAATTCCTAAAACTAACTAAAACAAACACATAAAACTAAAATATTTTCTATAATAACATAAAACTGACATTGCCAATAAATATCAAACAATACTTCAGGAAAACCGTTAACAATATATTGAAGGGAATTGGACAATTTGTCACTCTAATAGAGTTTGGAACGAACGCAGCTAGAGTCTTATGTCTTATAAACATACAAAAAAAATATTTTGATCTAGTGAGAATGAAAAGCCTATATGATAAGACACCAACACGGTAAACTTTATTTTAGTTATAAAATAGTTATAGGCTAATTTTTGAAACCAAAAAAATAATAGCACGATAAAACCCATTGGAAAAGCAAGAAAATATAACAAAAATGAAAACAAAAACATAATTTTCGGCCGATCTGAGATTGAGAAGTAGAAAGAGGTGAGTTTTAAGGGTAAAAAAAAGTTTATCTTGTATTCCGACCGAACTACAGGTCCTATAGAAAAAAATTAAACGACAAAATTGTAGGTAATAAAAAGATTCACAACCTTAGTATTTAAACTTTTTTTACATAACCTCAAAATTTATGTAAAAAATTTAATAACCAAGTTTTTGGTTTTTTATTTTTATCTTTTACTTAGGAAATTTTTTTTAGAAAATTTCAGTTTTCAAACACACAAACACAGCTCAAAACTGTACATATTTAAAAAAAAATCGAGTTTTTTCCGTTTTTAGCATTTTCTGAAAAAATTTACCATAGTAATTTGTACGCCATCAGAAAGGAGAGATTTTAACAGACAAGAAACCTAGCAACTTTTTTTAAAAAAGCAGATGATTTGAAGCGAGAATTTTCGATTGAAAATTAGGATGCTTTTTGGATATTAGGTCAAAATAAAGTAAATAAATAAATATTTTACATCAAAAAAATCACAGTGTGCTTAAAACAAAAAGTTTTCATAAAATTATGTAACAAAATTGTTTTTGTAAAGGATAAAAAACCAAAAATTGGATTTTTCACATTGCTTCTGGAATTATGTACAAACAGTATAAATACAAAAGTTGTAGATCTTCTTATTACATTACCTACAACTTTGTCGTTTAACTTTTTTCCATAAGACAGGAAAAACATTTTTTTACTTATAAAAACACATCCCCTTCCACTTCCCGATGTCAGATCGCCCGTATTTTTTTTTTGTTATATTCTCTTTCTATTCCAATGAGTTTCATTCTATTATAATTTTTTTTTGACTTTTTACTATTTTCAGCTTCAGCACTCACTCGGATATTAACTATCTCTGTCTGTACCAATTTTTTATTTTTAATTTAGTTAGAATTAAGATCGACAACTATAAACGTAAAATGGATTTACGATAAACCCACTTAGGTACTTATAGGTCAATGATATTGTATAAAATGTTGTAAAACAAAAAAATCGCTTGGTTGATATCCACGAGTCCTCAATGAAAAATCTTAATTAGAAAAAACAAACGTATGTCGTTCTACAGAAGTAGGTAATAGATCAATTATTTTTAATTTTTTCAAAAAAACATAGTTTTTTGAATACTGCTTCTGTTGTAAGTTAGTATAAGTGCACAATATTTTTGTAACTATAGAAAAAGTCACATTTTATAAATATGGTATTTTACCACTGGTTTGTATGATTAAAATATTATGATGACTTAAACAACAACAGATTAAGCCATAAAATTGATATTTGTCACAATAAAGTAATATTAAAGAAGTATTGCTAATCTTGTTACATAAATACCGTGCGATCAAAAAGTCCTTCCATCGAGTAGGCGTTGAAATAAAGAATGTATGTCGATGATAAAGAATTATATGCTATAACGTTAAAAAAAAATAATTTTTAAATTATTTTAGCTCCGGAGTGTTATTTCAAGGCAAGAAACTTTCTTCCTCACATCCAAAATAGACCAGCAAAGAATCATCGTGTTGTTGATTCATTTGATAAAATAAATAAAGCAATTAATAGCAAACAATTTTAAACAAGTGAAAAAGATAAAAGTTTTATAAAATATGTTGAAGTTGTTGGCCACCGTTCTCTAAACAAACTGCAACACGCCTTTTTTATGTTATTAGCAACATTATCAAAGTTTTGTGGAGTTATTTCTCTACAAAGCCGGTCACAAATTTGTGCTGATAATGTTATCATGAAATTCACAAATAAAATTTATTAAAAGTCTAGTCTGAACCAATTAAATTCTTCTTTTTGAAATGGCCACCCCGCCGACCCAAACCCTGATTTTCAAAGAATGGTGTGGCACCTCAAAAATCTATGAGGATTTTCTGTAGCCCCCCACCTCATATTCCAAGAATTAATAAATTTTTCTACTTGAAACTATGCTTCTTATGTAAAAAAAGTCAGGTCAAGAAGACCATCATTGTCCCTCAAATTAGTTTTAAACCACGAGCAATATAATTCATCCTTAGACCAAAAGCTACAGGTAAGATTTTATGCACAACATGCTCCTTATGTGGATAAACACCAATAAATTTATTTAGGGTGCTTCAAGTTCAAAAGCCAACTTCCAAAAGACAAATCAACTTGCTAGGATAGTTTTCTGATCGACTTTAAAGAATGTTTTTCTACGATACCTCCAATATTGTTGATGTTCTCTTCAGACGTTCCACTAACTCAAAATTCGCAATACATGCAGGTATGGAGTATGTTCATTCTCCATTTTTCAAACAAATTATGTTAAAAAAATATTCGGTTCCCTTGTTAGGCCATGTTAAACAATAATTTCAAACTTCAAAATACTACTTTTTGTTTTTTATTTTTTTGACATAAGGAAGAACTGTCATTAGACATAAGTTCTCTATAGTATCATGTACCTGGTAGAAAAACTTTTTGATCGCCCGGTATTAACAAAATAAAAATCACGACAAAAAAAAACATAAATATGTTAATACGTCTAAAATTTCAACTGAATAACAAAATATAAAAGATTCAATAAACTAACAACAAACTCTAATTTAAACAAATAATGTAAAACGCTCATTGTGATATAAATTATAAAATATTACTAAAACAACACACACACACAAAATTGCTTATAATATGTTTACAAAGATTAATTTTAATAAAACATACCAAATGCAAACAATAATTTATTATTATTACAAAAGTAAAATTCATCAGAAGTTAATACTAGAAATAATACAAATTATAACAATAACTTATAAGCTGAGGTAATATTAGTAATACAAAAAACATTATGAAATATGTATGTTATAATTTAATATATTTTATTCAGGTTTAAAAATTCTACCATTGAAAAGCTCAGTATTGCTCTTTTCGGCCAAATAATAAATGAATGGATGATCCGCAATGAATTTTGGAGTAGGCCTAGGTAAAATTAAAGCACATCTCATTGCCATCACCATTCCTAGCAAAAAAAAAAAACAATAACGTTTATTATTTTAGATACAAATAAAACTGTTATTTTAACAATGTGTAACATTAGACAAACAACAGCAAAACATAGATAGATTGCGACGACATGTTATCAATAACCTTAGCCTTCTGATAGTAATGTAAAAATATTTTTTTGACCTAGACTTAAAATGTCTGAATAAGTGCTGTTTTTAGATTGTGTATTTATTTTATCTTGAAAATTGAGCCAAAATATGATAATTTTCTACTTTGGCTTTCACTTTTAAATTTGTCATACTTATTTTCCATAAAGTACATAATTAGCAGATAAAATACGATAATCTACTACAAGAAGCCATTATCAGCCATTTTTCCAGCTTAAATTTGTTACCAGCTTACAACCAATATGAAAAGTCATTCTACTGTTATAGCTGTAAATTTATAATTAATTATATATGTATAATTAAATCAAAAAAGTACCTACGAGACCGACTGCCCCTTGACACTTGAATTTTTTTTAACTGGAGTCACTCTGTTTAATATTACTGTAGGATATTTTCATTGTTCAGAAAAGTGTGTTAAAGTAAACTTATTGAACTAGCCACATAAAATTAATATACAGGATGAGGCATACATAAAGTAATAAAAAGCAATACCAGTCAAACTATTGATCGTATGCAAAAAAGCTTCTGACAAATTGTGTAAATCTCCTAGAGGTCCACCCTATTTTTTATTGATAGAGGCGCTCAAGCTTTTACAAGATCAGTTTTTTTAGATAAATCTATGTTTTTTATTGCGATAATAGTATGACAGCGTCAAGGCGAATTCAGCTATTTGCAACACAAGGTCATGCTAGTCACGTAAAAAATGTCATCATGTCAACAAAACCCCATAAAAATTAATCCAGTGATGCTAGATCTGGCGAACGAAGTGGCCAAGCTGGAAGACCGCCATGTCCTATCTACTTTTCGTCAAAAACCAAAAAATTTTTTTTATTTCAAAATCTGCAATATTATTATCGCAAAAAGCATAGTTGAGTGTAAAAAAAATAATTTGATCTTAAAGTAGCTTTAGCGCCCGGACCAATAAAAAAATTAGATGATTTAGTATGACGGTCTTCTAGAACCTTTAAACAATTGTTTGAAACGTTTTTCCATATGATCAATAGTTTGACTGTGATTGCTCTGTAACACTTTATGTGCCTTTTCTGAATAATATTACTTCTTCTTCCACTAAAACACATGTTTAATTTACTTGTCTGTCACTTCTATTCGCATAAGCTCTCCATTCCAGCGACGTCTAGTGGACACTTACGTTGTAAAGCAATCTCAATCAATCGTGATACAATCAAAACGTTCGTGGCACTTATTATGAAAGAAATTGACCAAATAGTAAATTCCTTGAGAACCATATGGAAAAACAGGTGGGTATTTCTTGAGTAAATTACCATACACCACACACTCACATACGCGAAAAAGTATAGAAAAAACTATAATTATGTGTAAACTTTTTCTTAAAACCAAATTAAAACTCGACGTTGGCGACGATATCGCAACCGTTCCGGTAACAACACATGAAGTAATTGTTTTTTTTTACTTCAAAAAAAAAAAGGAATTTTTAATTCCTTTTTAAATTGAGCTCATTAGGAGCATTTGAATATTCTAATTATTATTTTGTCTTATTTGTTAAGATAAAATTCCTATTTCGTAATACTTTCTAAATAAAAATATTCAAAGTTAGTGTTTTCCAAATGTAAGTAAGTTGTGATGTTGTTAAGTGCCCTTATAACAAAACATGCACCAAAGATTGCTCTTTTGGCAATCGTATAGCATAGACAAAACACATACGTACAGACAAACAAATTGTTCCCTTTCTTGTTCAATTCTTAAAAGAATTACTCATTGAGAGAATTACATAAATTATCAAAATGTTTTGTGAAAAACCAAAATAATTAACTTATAGACAAATCATTTCTACGTTTGTAAAACTTATAGATGTTTGTAACAGATAAAGCTCTTAAATATACAGAATGCTGCAACACAAATTTCAAGATGTCATTGATTAAATAACGATAAAAGCAATGATAATCGTTTCCACGACAGGTTTCCACCCAGTTATGAAAAAATTTAAGATAAACCAATTAAACTGACAAATAATTGTAAAATGAAAGTAATAACAAACCAAACACAATTAAAATTAAAAATAACATTTCAAATCTCACCAAAAGAATCATAGTGTCCCTCTTGTAAGAAATATTACACAAATATATAGTTTTTCTTGAGCCAACAAAGTTCAAATTACGTAATAATGATCGACCAAAACTTTATTATCAAGAAAATTGTATAGAACCAAGCTTAGCATAGGTACCAAATTCGCATAGAAAAAAACGTTTTATCAAACAGAACACCTAAATGTCATCTATTATGTCATCAATAATGATCCGTTTTTCAGCCGAAATCACATCAACAATGTTGACAAATGTCATAGCGCAATACCGGTTTCAAGCTAGTTACCTCTCATCAGGTACACACAATGACAATTCCCAGCGAATTACCTATACCCTCTTTCTTTGCCGCTAAAGTCGATTAAAACAAAAAAAAATTGCCCAAATTGTTGCCGATCTTTGGTAGAAAACGACAATAAATAGTTGATCATATAAGGTAAACAATTATAGTACCAAGAAATTTTGTTTTCAAACTTTGAGATTAAAGATCAAATCTAATCTAATGTCACAGTAACTAAGAATTTTTAAATCGCTTTTGACTTAGAATGTGGTTCGTAAAGTTTGTCAGAATATTTATCTTACAACTTGTATAATGTAAATATATATGTATTTACATTATTTTAAGACGTATTCTAAAAATCTGTGTAAAAATAAAACTTAAGAGCCGATTTTACTCAAAAATTATAATGCAATATTCTGTATATTTTCAGTTACAAAAAAAATCAAGCAATGACCCCAAAGCTAACCAAATTGCAAGTAACAACACAAAAATAAATCATAATTAAAGCTGACTTGCAGAAAAAAAGCGACACTTACCTGTAGCCGCAGCAGCTTCGGCACCTTCTTCATTAACTTCAATAAATGCTTTTTGAATAACTTTACTAACATAGAGATTTTCTTGACCTGATAACTCAATCATTCCTTTAAAGTTGGCGTTCCCCTCATCAAACATTTCTTCAAGACCCAACTAAAACAAAAACAAAAAATATTTAAGTTTGTAGCAAATTTAATCATCTTAAAAAATCCAAAAAACTAAATAAAACTTAATTGAGAAAATAACTGCTGTTAAAAAATAAACAAATATAAAGTGCCGTGTTAAAACGATCAACACAGTTTTACATCTTAGTAAAATAATGTTTGAAGTAAAAACTTCTTTAAGCGCATTCTTTTTATATAGTGAACAAAATATATAGCATTAATAATGCAATATTGGTATGTTAACAATGTGTGTAATGAAAAAGCCAAAATAGGGAAAAAATCAATTATTGTAAGTGTTGTCAAAAAAAACATTGATAAGAATAACTCGAAAATTACTGGTCAGATCTTGATCAAATTCAAATAAGACCAAATGGAAAGCACCAGCTTCCAAATAAAATCCTCAAAATCGGTTCACCTACAAAAAATTTATAAGGTAACAGACATAAAAAAACCGTCGAATTGAAAAGTTTCTTTTTTTTTCGAAACCGGTTAAAAAAAAAGCTTCTTTGTCGAACAAAAAAAATTCAAACAAAAAATCTTAGTCAGCTTTGAATGATAAAAAATGTACAAAATAGCCCGAGATAATTTTCGATATGTTTTATCAACAAAAACCACCATTTTTATAATTTACATAAATATGCAGGTTCAACTTGCTACAGCAAACCTGAAAAACTTTTGCCTTTTCCTACATTAAGCAAAACAAAAAGTAAAAAAGAAAACACAGAAATAAGAAATTCCTACGAGTACTCCATAGTTATAGAAACAAACAAACAAACACAGACCAAAAGTTGTTATCACTTTCTAGAAAAGAAAAACAAGATATGTATCAAGAATATGAGCAAAGAAAGCAAAATGTAAATGCAGACAAAGGTAAGAAATGCAATCAAAAAAGTGAAGATGTTTTGCGCTTTAGTTGTGCAAAACAATGTATCGAATTAGTGCCATTTATGTCAGAAATCGTGATATGACAGTGACACTGCATATGTGTCTGAAAACATGTTTGAAATTGCGTGCTAATGATAATCCCACAAAATAACTCTTGTAATTTAGGGTCTACAAGAGTGAGCACTTTTCCTATTTTAGTGAGTGTGGCAAAAAGATTGAATGCTGGCAAAAGCAAGTTTAGAACCCTATCAACTAAGAATATTGTCTTCCGGAAAAAGAAAAAAGCTCCAAAATACCCAAAGGTTCAATTAGGAAGAATTCCAAGATGCCGCAGAGCGTTGAGACGAGTGCATTTCTTCAACAAGTTGATTGTAATGAACGGCGAAAAATATTTCGCATTATCCTACAGTGAGATAAAAGGTTTTAAATGATTTGTAAAGCGTTTTTACACGAACGATTACGAAAATGCCCCTGATGATGTTAAATTTGAAAGTAAAAAAGTGTGAAGACAAAATTTTGGTATAGTGTGCCACTTTTAAAGCTGGCTTCAAGGCTTAAACGCAGAGCGTTATATCCTTCTTTTTCAACTGCTTCAGTTTGTGAACATACAGACGATAAAATAAGGTTTTGACCAGATCTTGCAAATGCCATTACTCAAGAATCACAAGGGTTTGGTATGAGGCCAACAACATGAACTTTCTACCGAAAGTTGACAATTCCCCTAATCTACCTCAAGTTCGCCCAATTGAAAAATTCTGGCCAATATTAAGTCAAAAAGTCTATAATAATAGATGCAAAGCTCAAAACGATAAACAATTGCATCGGTGGCTATCCAAAAAAAACAGAGAAATCGAGCCGAAGAAACGGTTCCTTGTCGGTTATTTGAATTGTGATGTACAATAAGGATTGTTAAAGAGAGATTGTGTAAAAGTTTGAGGCGAATATAAAACTCAATTTAGCGTCTAAATTTCTTCCCAAAACTTTTATCAGTTTCTAAATTACCTTAATTACCTTAATAAATTAAAAAAAATAAAAGAACTACATTGATTTGTGGTTTTAATCCAATTATAGTTCTAAACTTACCGCAGATAAGGCCTCCTTCAAATCAATCGTGCTCTCAATTTTAAATCGTGGCAAAGCAACATTAACTTCAGTGTGGTACATATCTTTAGTAATGTCAGCCAATGTAGTATTGACTAATTTTGCTTCTACATTCTTAATTCCATCCTTCTCGTTGGGAAGAATAATAATCATACTGATGTCTTCATTGACGTATTTAAGCTCCAACACTTGGGCACCTAAAGCTTCATCATTCTTGTAGTAAAATTTCTTTTTAATGTGCATCATATCAACATCGACAGTTGAACCATTGAGTAGATAGAAAGGTTCTTTTTTGGTAAGCGACTTGTCAAATTTATGTTTCCAATCGCCTTTGAAATAAATTGCATTAACCAGAACCAGACGAGTTAATGAATTTAGATCATTAGCTGTAATTAGATCTTTAATCTTATCCCGGGTTTGTTCTTCAACCCAACTGTTGATAGTTTTGGCAGCTGGGATATTATCACCAAAATCTACTGCTTGAACCTCGGACAAAAAATTCTTAGTAACTGCTGTTTGAAATTCAGGTAATAATTTGGCAACTTGATGGACGAAAACCTTATTAGCCATCAGTAATGTAACATTACTAACGGAATTCAAGCGTTTAATTATTTCAATATAGCCTTCTCCAGCTATTTTAGCATCAGGGATCTTCAAAGTGCTGGCCAGTTTTTCAGAAGTGGTTCCTTGGGCGCCCTGGTAGGCCATCGAGAGGACTGCATGTACGCTGATTGGAGAAAAAATGAGATTTTCGTCATCTTGGGACAGAACCTTGTAGAGATTGTTGGTAAATTGTCCATTGCCTTGGATCACTTGAAGTGCAGCGGTATTTTCAGACATGGTAGGTGATGTGAGGAGTACACCAAAAACAAGACCGATCAAAACTGAAACAAGTTTTTTCGATTATGCTTTTATATTCAAGGTTTAGGATTACCTAAAATAGACGGATTACTCATTCGATTTTCACCGAAACTAAGCAAATAGGTTTGTTATCGGTATTAAAATTACTATCAGTTTGAAATTTATTTGTCAAGTGTGTATTTATAGCACAAAGAATGTTCTGAATATAAGTATTAGTACAAATTACAAAAAGTGATGATTGATACCATTGAAAACGTCGAACAATTGTTTTTTGTCAAAAAAAATTAAACCCACACGCCCACTATTAACAATTTATTGAAGGTCATCACATCAGATCACGGAAATTTTTCAAGTATTAATGTTAGTCGACGACTATTATCATAGACAACTAACGAAACAACTAGCTTTTGCTATAAATTGCCTAGCGGTTAATCCAATTCATTTTTTTGTTAATAGAACTGCCGAGTGATGACGTTTGCAGATTTAATTTTTAATCTAATCATATTTTCTCCAGCAGTGAATAGCAACTCTTGTACAATATTGATGCTAATTTCATCTACCTGTAGTATTTTTTCTTACAAACACTATTAAGAAGTAAATTTTTTATTAATTTTGTTATTTTGTTGTAATATAAAATTATTTTTTAATTGTAATTTTTAAATTGTTGTTTGTGAGTTTGTGGTCTCTTGGAACTTAAATATTTGCTACATACAGGTTATCGCATATGAAAGTTCGCAGGCGGAATAACTCAGTAAATAAAAGTTGCTTGAAAAAATCCTAAAACACGTCAATTTTGTTTTCGAGAGAATCTAACAATCAGATGTTTTTCACTTGTTAGGGGTGGCTACCCCCATGAAAAGCTTCAATGACAACATGAGTAAAGTCGCGCATGTCATGTTACGCTGGAGAAAAACACCAAAAAGCATATTGTTATGGTTTGTATTTTAACTCTTTGTAAATTGCAATAATTGTCAGAAGTGTCCTCTTTCTGCAATAGTATACATGTTGGTCGAAACTGAATAATACTAATCTGTGCTAATTTATGGCAGAAGAAATAGGTAGTTGAGAAAACCAAGATAATCATCGCTTCATGATATTTTGGGGTTTTTTCAGCAAAACGGAAAAAATAATACAAAAAAGAACACCTACAGAAAGTAAACGACTATTTCAATCAGGTGCCACTTGACTCATGTTGTCATTGAAGCTTTTTGTTGGGGTGGCCACCCTCAACAAGTAAAAGACATTTGAAGGTTAAAATTCCTCACATTATACGTCTTTCTCGAAAACAAAATCTACGTGTTTTAGGCTTTTTTTGGACAGCACTTATTTCGTCTGAAGACTTTAATAAGAAACACTCTGTATAATATCTGTTTTTCTATTATACAATGTGGCTAAAAAGTATAGATACATATTATCAAATCGGTTTAGAGGACCACGTTGAAATTTGGGAAACAGAAATGTTTATATTTTCATCCAACAACTTTTTGAAATTATTACTATGAATTATTTTGAAAATACATACATGGCTGATATATTTTTTTTAAATGACACGAAACATTAAATATAATGTTTTTCAAAAGATCACCTTTTATTTAACTTTTTTTTAAAGATAAATAAAATATTTAATTTTGACAAAGAGTATAGTTTAGCGTTGATGAAAACTTTTTTTATAGAAAATTAAACCTTCGAAAGAAACGAAACCGAAAATTATAAAATAAAAAAAAAATTATCTTAAAACCTCTAATCTAATCTGCTTTGACCTTATTTTTCTTTTAATCTAAGTCCTACACTAAAGCAGATATATAAATAATTTTGAGTTGGCGCTATACAAACAAATTTTATGCCAAATTTATCTTCTGAGTTAGGGTTCTCTATAGTCTTCACAATTTTCAAGTATTCTTTTATCTATATTTGTAAACTTTATATTTTTAAGCATTTTATGCAAAAGCCTAATAAATACGTGCTTATTTGTTTATTTGGCACCGACTCAAAACTATTTATATATCTACAGTAGTCTACTACTTAGACTAATAGGTTTTTCATTTGTGCTCTTCAGTTTAGTTTCTTTTAGGTTGGATTTTTTGTTAAAACGTGTTTATTTTTTGTTTTTCAGTTTGGTTGTTTATTTGTCATTTTTTTCAGTTAAAGAATTTAATTTTTTGTGGCAACATTTAAAAAAAAAATTATGTGGAGTATTTTAGATTGATTTACAAAATATCAAATGTGTTAATTTTTAGCAGAACCGATTTACAGCTGAATGTTTTGTGTTTTCCCACAAAACATTCAGCTGTAAATCGGTTCTACTAAAAATCAATTATTCAATTTTTTTAGTCTTAAAACAAAATTTTTTTTTGACAACTTTATACGGTAACGATTTTGAAGAATTCCCTATGTAGTAGGATTGTTAAAAACAAACTCTTTGTAAAAGTTATACACGGTACAGTTTAAAATTTTGTGAATAAACAATTAATTATTTCTATTATCGTTTTTACTCGTACAAAATACTTTTTTTTCAAATTTATGTGGTACCAAATTTCAGAAATATATTATCCAATAAAAGAACGTAAGTTAATATCGGTTTTTTTTTGTAAAAAGTTATGCGTGGTCATACATAAAAAATTGGATTAAATTGAGAGCTTTCTTGTATTCAATGGATGAAAAGTGAAGTACAGAAAACAATGTAAAAAACATTAAAAGAATTTTAAAGCAAAAAATAAAAAAAATTTAAAAGACGGATAAGAAATTGTCAATTACAGCAAATAGAGAAATAAAAAACAATAATACAAACATAGAAATAGTATAATTAAATAAATAGTGTATCAAGCTCTTAAAAAATAAACAAAAAGCAAAGCAAAAACAGAGAAAAAAAAAGATATAGAAGAATTATAACAAGCATATAAAAAAGAATAAAAGAAAATTAATAAAAAACAGAGATGAAACATAAAATAAGATCTAAAATAAGAAAAGAAGTATAAAAAAAGTGTAAGTAAATTCAAAAATACCGAAAATACGTTTTTGAAAAAAAAATTTGAAAAAATGACTAGTCAGTTTTTGCCAAAGACTATTGAGCAAAGAATATAACAAAACAATTGCGTTGTTGAAGAGTTTGGGAATGTATCAATTAAAGATATAAATGGTCGGAAAAAACAAAAACAACTGAAAAAAATACAAACAACATTTTATAATTGGCTATGTTTGGAAAAAACACTTAATCATTTAACTCTAAAAAACGTGAAAGAGTTTAAAATTAAAAGTATGAAACGGCAAAAAACCCATTAATTTAAGAATGAACCAAAACAGGAAAAAAATTGCAAAAATGCTAAAAAAATGCTTTAAAAAAATTTGAAGAGTGGAAAGTATTTAAAGAAGATCAGAGTGGCAGAGATATAGGAGACAAAATAAAATAAACGAGAAAGAGCGTGGATGCAGGTAAAATATAGAAATAAAGATGTATGTCAGCAAATAAAAAAACGAATAAGAGAAGTTAAAGTAGAAAATTAATTAATAAAGAAGTGCATGAAAACTTATACTTAAAACAAAAAATACAAAAAATACGTGGTAACAGTAAAGCTTGAACACTAAAACCTAATGTGCACTATTATGCACTATGTGGACTAAAAACTGCACATAGATATGACTATAATGACCAAAAATTTACAGTGGATAAAATATTTTAACAATAATCTATGACAAACGGCTAAAAATACTAGAGGATCACTAAATAATATAAATTAAACATTTGGAAAAACCGACTTCAATATGATTAATTATTATTTTATTTATTTATTAATTAATTCATTTCTTAAATAATTAAATAAATAGACTATTACATATTTTGGAATATTTTTTTATTTTCTGACATATTTTTATAATCAATTTAAGTGTTGAAAATATATTTCAAAAAAAAAGCATTAATAAGAATAACTTCAAAACTACTGGTCAGATCTAGATCAAATTTAAATGGAACCAAATGGAAAGTACCAACTTCCAAATAGAAGCTGGTCTTTTTTTTAAAGTCGGTTAAAAACAGAAACAAGCAAAAAACTTAAAAACTCAGTAGTGAAAAATCTACTATAATAAATTTTTAAATCTACTGATAATAAACATTAGTCTAAAAACGTCAAACATCTTTAGACGTAATTTAGATATAAAAGATTCTAAAACTAGCATAATGTCAATTTTATAATCAAAATATATTATAAGCAAAATCTGAAATTGTCAAAATTTTTATTATTTTATTATTATTGTTAATTTTTTATGTTATTAATTTTAAAAAGATAAATATTTAATCATAATTTGTTAATGTAAAATATTCAATAATTGTTGGGTTTCAGTGTTAAGTTTTAATTAATACTATAAAAGTAGATAATTATGTGACAAATTAAAATTTTTGAAAAAACTGACTTTAATGTCATTAATTATTATTTTATTTATTTAATTGATTTAAATTATTTATTGTTTAATTTGTTTAAATAATTAAATAACCTAAAACTTAATTAGGTACATAAATTAAAATCAATTTTTTTATTTGCTACAATTTTTATAATCCATTATAAGTCTTAATTAGACATAACTCAAAATACATGACTACATAGAAAGCACCAGCTTTCAAATTATTTTTCTCGAAACTTAAATATTTCCCAGGCGAATTATCTCAATGGGTAAATAAGTGTTGTCTGAAAAAATCCTAAAACACATAAATATTATTTTCGAGAGAAAAAAGACAAAAAAAAAAAGAATCTTTAAAATCGGTTCACCCAAAAAAAACCCGTCGAATTGAAAACCTCCTTCTTTTTTAAAGTCGGTTAGAAATAGCTGTGTTTTGTATCTATAGAAAATAAAAAAATCATTTGTGATCAATTTAACTTTTATTATTATTTTGTTATAATTATCGTACTTCCAAAAAGTACCAAAATTATTGTCAAAACGTGACGTCAGCAGAATAAGAGGTATAGCTTTTTCTGGCGCAGGAACTCAATATGTCAAGCATTTGCAATTTGTAGTGTTATTATAAAAAGGTAAAATAAAAATAATTTACAAAAAGTACATCTAAGTATGTAATAATACATCTCTCATTTATTTTATGACTACAAATTATTATTATTATTATGTACAATATCAAACCTAGACCTATAAACTATAAACCTAATTGAAAAATAACAAATTTTCAAAATACATACGGGCAATGATAATAGTAGACCGATTATTACACTAAAACTAGAAGAAAATGTGGAAAATTCGAGATGTTTATCAAAATTTTCGGATATTATTGATCTATTCCTAATAAGAGCGCATGCTTGATACAATACCTTTCATTTTCTTCATTCTTCCCATTTCAACTACTACACTACCACGCTACAACTGATGTAGATTATCAATTTCATGTGGATATAATATATAAACATAATATCATATTTAATATTTTATCGCTGGGTATAGAGGATTATTTGTTAAATTAGTTTGCAGGTCAATAGTGAAGTAATTTCATAGATAACCGGGTTTTTCTCAATATTATACTGAAAAGATTGCGTTGTTTCGTGTTTGTTTTTAGTATAAATAAATAATTATTGTTGTTTATTTTCAAATAGGTTTTTAGGAAAAAGTCATTTAGCAAATTTTCTCTAGCAAATAGGAATGATTGTGAGTAATAAATTTCCCCTCTATGACTGCTTCAAATGATAAGTAGTGTCAAAACAAAGCTACTCAGCAGATTTAGAAATTAAATGAATTTTAATTCTCAAATAAGTGTAGAAGAATATAAAGAAATAAATAAAGAAAATGATTTCTTTACGAAATATTAACGTAAATTATTTTTTTTATTTTATACTACATTGAGTTTTGAGAATCTGTTGACAGCAACCGTTTAGTAGTTAATAATTAACTACCTAGAAGACAAAAAATTGATTTAATATATTTTTTAAGTTAGAAGGATCATCATCTCATTTTTGGTTAGCTACACGCCTTACTTTTCCCTAATTGCTAATAAAATTATCGTTGATTAAATTAAAACCGCTGCATATAATCTCTCCTTCCTACTAAGGAGTCAGTACAATTATTAAATTTTAGTCATATTTAGCATTTTCATACAATGTGGTCACTTGTAGGGTTTCTAGTGATTTTTATTAATTGTGCCAATAGTTATGTTTCGCCAAATTACTTTTGTGCTGATATGAATCCTCAACAGCACGTTAATGTTGAACAGGTATTAATTTTTTTCATTTTTAAAATTGTAGAACTCTATAGAAGTGTAACAACATAATAGGTCTAACAACCAGTACCCACTTATAATATAATTAGTTTTTTGTGCTATGTTTCAATGTAATTTACTGCTGAATTGTTTTGTTTTTTATCAAATTTTTTTAAAAATTGCATTATGGAAAAACCAATTTGATTTCAGTATTTTCTTAAGGTAACTTAACGACACAAAAAATTTCCGAATTGTTTTTTTACAACTTACTTATGACTAAACTAATAACTATAGGATTAGTAATTTTTCTACCAAATACCACGCGTATGCTGAGACACGCGTGGTATTATAATCTCACAATTATACGTAATATTCGCGTTTTGTTCGTTTTTTAATTAATTGTTTCAGACAATCTTTTCAAAAAATTTACGTGAGCAATCAACACCTTTGAAGTATTATAAGTTATAAGTTTCAAATATCAAAAAAAAATATTTTGAAAAAATTGTCAAAAAATATACATATTAATAAAATTATTAGAAAAGAATCTTATAAAAAAACTCAAAACAAATCAAAAAGTTAAAAACCTTGTAAAACATCTAAAACTAGGGCTAAGTTAAACAGATAGCTAAATATAAAATATATTAAAAATTAATATTTATATTTTTATAAACCAAAGAAAAATACCAATAAAACAGCAAAAAATTACTTACAAAATAACAAAAAAAAAAAAAATCAAAACAAATAGTAACTTAAATCCGACAATGAACAACAATGAACAACATTTTTCCAGACAATTTTGGTTTGAAGAAATGATTCTCTTTAAAGCTTTTTTTCTAAATCGTCACGGGTTTGTGAAAAACAACATGTTTTAAAAACTGTTCTGAAAGTAAATAATTATAAGACTTAACTTTTTAAAAATAAGAAGAGTATTGAGATGTTGATTTTGCAAAATATCTATGTCTTAAGATTATAGCAATATAATTATTGTGTTTGTGCTCACATATAAAAAAATTGTCATTATCATAATTTTTAAATTTCTAAAGATCTCTACATGATGTTAATATAGAAAAGCCTAACATCAGTCTTAATAGTGTTTTAGATCGATAAATACTATTTAATGCTTGATGTTCAGCAGATCAATCCATATCTCAGTCTATATTGACATTACCAATATCTTTGTTAAATTTAGTTTAACTGAAGATCTAACAAGTTCTTAAAACTTTTGCAATTAAAATACTAATAAAAAAGACATACTGTAGAAATTTAAAAAATGATTTTTTGTTTAATTCGAGGCTTTATTCAACCTAAGATTCAAAAATTTATTTAAAAAGGCAAAACGATTTTAATAAATTAATTATCAGTATAAAAACCTTGCAATTGATGTAAAGAATCATAAATAAAATAATAAAAACAAGTAACAAATTGAAAATTTAGAAGACCGATTTTAATATTTATCAATATTAATTTTAAATTAAAACAAACTGAACAATAAATAACCAATAATAAACTCAGTTCTTACAATATATTTACAGTTGTTCTCAAAACCCCGAGCTTCTAATAATTGCCATACAACTAAACTAGAAATAGAAGCAACGCACAAGAATAATTTTAGAGTATAAAACAAAAACTAAAATACCGCAAACAAAAATCACTGAGACTTGATAATAACCCTTGTAAAAGATGAAAGCTATAACATGGTTTTATGTTCTACTAAAGCATAGCCAATATAAAAAACTTAGAGTGTATTTATTTATGTTGTTAAGAAAAAACACAAAAATTATGAGATTCCTATGACGTTTATATGAACCAATCAGACACTGAGCTTTTAAAAGTCTAAAAACTTTCTCTATTTCGATAGTCTTTAGAGCTTCAAATTTAATGATTTACTTTTTCTCAAACCTTTAGAAACGTTCTGAGATTCATTACCGAAATCTCATTCAAGCATATATTTTTTTCTATAATTTTTTCTCGTAAATTTCAAAAACAGGTGATTATTTCGGTTTTGAAATACACTTAATAGAATTACCGGAAATAATATATGCAGTTATGATATTATATGTGATAATTTTATTTATGTACAAAAGTCTTGATTAGCAAAGAAGTGCTTCTTCCTCAAAAATAAAATTTTAATTTTTTATGTTTTAATTTGTTTTTTTTATGTAAATTGCATGAACGACTTGATAAAAAAACTTGCTCTTCAAATTTCGTTTTTGATGGTAATTGAAAAAAAAATTATTGGATAAAAAAACTATCATCAATAATTACAGTTGCGATGTAAAATTACCAGTTCTACAAAAGCTCGATTTTTTTGAAAATTTATCAAAAACCGCAAACGAAAACATAAAATAAGTTTTAATGGTTAAGCATAGACTTAAGTCATAAAAATTGATGGTTTATGCTCGAGCTCACTATATCTATAAACATATAATATTCTTAAATTTTTTTTATCTTATTTTAGCTTTTTTTTATAGTATTTGTTTGCCAATCTATTTTTGAGCATTGTTAATTAATTCAAGTCTTTTTTAAGAAATAATATCAAATTTGTAAAAAAAAAGCAGAATCTAATATTTAGTATAAAACAACTAGTTAAAGCTAAAAATACAATTACTGATCTATAATAGAAAAATAAAAGTTATTTGATGCTCTAATAATGTGAGCAAAATTTTTAGTAAAACAGTTTTTTTTGTTCAAATGGTATAAAAGCGTACAGAGAAACGTACAAAAAAAAGCAAAAAATAGTGTTAAAAGTTAGTAATAAACAGAAGTTTTTAGTACTAAATATAAAGAATAAAAAAAATATATAAATAAAACAAATCATTCTAAAATGTATCTTGAAACAGATTGAAAAAAACTACAAAATGTCTAGCAACGTCTTTTTCTTGAGAGAGTTTGATTTTCAAAGATTGGCATTCTAAATTGCAGCTCTAAAATGTGTGATAATAAGCATTTATTCATATTCATTTTCTAAGATTCTTCAGACAAAAATTTTCAAGCTTTTTTTTTGTATATTTCTTGGAATAATCTTAAATGTGCAGATTTGTCAATTTGTTACAAAAAAAGTTATATCTTATATTAAAACATTAATTTGTGAATTTGTGTATCTGTATGTTTGTCTATGAGAGCGTAGTTACTAAACGGCTAAATCTACATTGATTTAGTTTTTTTGTTGGTTTAAAAATTAGGTTAATAAAGAGTGTTCTTAGCTATAATTTAATAAACTTGTACAGTTATTTCAAAATTATAGTTGTTGAATAGATGTGAGCAGCTCTTCTTCAAGTCAAAATTTAGTATTACGTAGTTTCAATTATTTAATTAAAGAGTAACTCTAGATTGATACTTTAATTTAGAAGTATGTTGAAAGTGCTCAACTCCTTTGCTAACTTGCAACAAACGCGTCTTGTTTATACTTATTAAAATAAGCACTAAAAGTGTTGAATAAATTTAGACGATATTACTAGGTGACCTATTTATTTCGGTTTTTTTTATTGTCAGTATTTTTTGTTTTTGTTTTCTTATACGTCTGTGCAGTTGTTTAATTGTTACTTTAAAGTCTCTAGATTCTTTTGTCGACTGAACTTAAAAATTTAACTTGAGTAGATGACTGAGTAGTTTCATTTATGTTAAAAATTTTCTAGTTGATTTAATGTTCAATCTTTGATTTTTTTAACTA
This sequence comes from Lagria hirta, assembly GCA_947359425.1. NCBI lineage: Eukaryota > Metazoa > Arthropoda > Insecta > Coleoptera > Tenebrionidae > Lagria > Lagria hirta. Next base: position 14,563,145 of record OX375794.1, read on the forward strand.
ATCAATTATTTTTAGTTGTTTTAAAAACTCCGGTAACATTGCATGCATTTAACCTAAGCTAAGAAAATGAGGTCATATAGAAAAGTGATAATTATGTCAGGCCAGAACGTCACTACAATAATTTTTAAAATGTTTTAAAATAGTCGAAAATTGTTATTCGATATAAAGAAAACATCTATATCAGGAATAGTATAATTGTTATACTAATGAATTGAGAAGCATAGGGGTAGAATAATGCTGATATAGTGTAGCTAACTAGACAACATTAAATTTCTAAGCTTGGATTTATTGCCAACCAAAAGCAACAGATGCTGATTTTTTGATTAAAAAAAGATAGATTGATCGTGCCTAAAATAAACACAAAAAACAAACATGGATAAAACATTTGAAAAATATTGTTCATGCACGTCTATAAACTATACAATGTTTTTTTTGAAAATGTATTAAAAAATTTAAGGACAATTTTATGTCTAGACAGCTATGATTCTCTCTATTAATAAAATATACATTTATTTTATCTGTTTATATGTGCAAAACTTTATCTCTCGACAGACAATGGGGATGTGGTACGGCATAGAAATCTTAAACCACAACGACGAAGGCCATTACGTCCAGATCGTCCAATCTTGTCCCATTCTTCATTTATCTCAAGATAAAAATTTTCGAACAACTACTTACAATCCTTTGTACAACAACGTCGACTATGGGCATAACTACGGAGAGAAAAGAATTCCATATAACTACAACTACAATAATCAACGAGAAACAACAACGAAAAATCCATACGACAACGCACGATACGATAATTACTATAAGAAAAGATATGGTACTAAAAATCAAAACGGAAAAGGATACAATGTTGATGATTTGATGCGAGGTTTAAGAATTTGGTGGGATGAAAATGGAAAAGAAACCGAATATCATTTAAAATACAATTTAACCCAGCCTGGATTCTGGATTAGTTCTGGACCCCAAAATGGTATCTACCTCTTATTAATATATAGCAATTTGTATAACATACTTTGTTTTAGGTTCTCAACTCGAACCTATTTACAGTAATTTTGCTGGTACCGTTCAAGTTATTAAGGCAGTTGGAAATCACATGGCATTGACTTTTTGCCACCAATTGCCAGAAAAACAACTTTTTACTATTATTCTAAGCCGACAAAATCGTTTAGACAAAGCTGACATTTATAATGTTCACGGTCTTTTGTCACGCAGAGATTTAAGTACTAGCGCTATTCAAAAAGTGTGCTGGAATAGTAGTGATATTGTACAAATTCCTAGCTTAAGTATTCTCTTTATTTTAATTTTTTCGATCTTTTTGGGTAAATAATATTGTTTGAAAAACCTACTCATGTACCTAATTTCCATACACGTATGTCTTTAATTGTACTAAATTGGTTCCACCTACACTGTTCTTTTAAACGTACAATATGTAAATTAATTATGTCTTCCTGTTGACGCATCTGTTTATCTTGATTGTTGAGTTTGAGGTTAATTTTATTATATTACATTTTAAGGAGTTTGTTTTCTATGTCTCTAATAAAATTTAAAAGATAAACATTGTTTTTGCCTACACTATGATGAGATTAAAGTATGTAGTTGTAAAAGACTCATTATTAGCTGTAATTATTACAATTAAGGTAATGGTAGAAATTAAGATGTAAATTAATATACAAACGTGTGTAATTATAAATTAATCTTTGCATTGGTTAAGTTGCCAGAATAATATGTCAAAAACTATAGTCTTTTGAAAAAACAAAATTTATACACGGCAAAAACAGAAAAAGTGAATGATTACAGCTACTTAACTAAATTGTTTTTCTAATAAATAGGCCCAAATTGCAAGAAAATCAATAAGTATAAAAGGGATAAGGTCAAAAAAAAAATTTAAACTAGATCCGTCAACTTGGTCAGGTTTTGTTCTTATTGAGCAAGTCACAACACGTACATATTTGAATAAATGTGCAGTGACAAATTTGGGCTTATACTATTTATCCAAGTGCCTATTATTTCCGTAAACAAGCGACATTTATTAGAAGCTAGTCTTACATCAAAAGTTGAGAAACTAGGCTTTTATATGTTTTAATGCAAATAGGCCACAATGTAAAATGTTTTCTGTCTATCAAAATAGACATCTGTTATTTAGAGTGACTTATATGCATTACAACATGTAGAAACCTGGTTTCTCAACTTTTGATGTAAGATTAGCTTCTTATAGAAGTCACTAATTTTACCAAGTATAAAAGTAGTAAACAGTTTATCAAAAGTTTTTGGTAAATAATTACGAATAATATTAATAACAAAGTAACTAAAGTCAATGATATTACAACAAAATTGTTCCAATTTTAAAATGTTGTAGATAAATTAGTATTAGCCGAAAATAAAGGTGCTGATCATGTTGCTACTAACGTTTTTGTACTAATCTAGATTACAATGTATACGTATTCTGATCAGCGTTTTAGTTTATTATAGTTCAATTCAATCGTAAAACCTATTCTAATTTATTTTATTTTATTTGCATTTGTTAGTAAATTTATCAAATAATCAATTTTCTCTGGCTTGTCCAATTTTGATTTGTCTTGTAGATTACCTAACAAAAATTAAGTTTTCCAAACTAAAACTAGTTTTTTTTTGCTTTGAAAAACTATAGGTTAAAAGTTTACTTTAGACTGGAAGTCTTGAATTTATTCTAATTACCTTAATTGCTTAGAAATCTAATTAAAAATTTAGTTTATTTTAAATCTATTTGAAATGTCAGTAAAATTTTAGCCTTGTTTAGCCCAATACAATGGATTACCTTGTTTTAATTCAGTCTTGTTTACACTATAGTAGATGTATTATAGAAGTCCTACGATGTCATAAAATTATATCACGCCTACTCCAACTGTACGTAAGCTGTCAAATACAAAGTCTTGTATAAAAAAAAATAAAAAAAGCAAAAAAAGCTATGTGTGTAAGCCCGAAGATTGCTTTATGTTAAAGTTTATAATAAAAAGAAGTTCTGAGGTCACCTCTAAAACTGACTATTGAAAGCTTACTATCAATGCGAAATTGCTTACTATCATTGAGCGCTTCACACATTTTTTTCCTGGTAGCCATTTTAACATTGCAACCACGTAAGCAAGATCAAATTATACTTACACATCGCCATAGCCATGGTTACCTGATTATTATTGTAATCCAGAATTGTCAAAATTTATCAGCAATTAGATGACATCTACAATCCCGCCAGATAGTCATTTATCTTAAACCATAGAAAAAAATTCTTATGTATTTTGAGTGTAAAGATTTATTTTGGTATGCGGTTGCTTTTTGGCACTTCGTTAGAGCTCGGCACAAAATCCGCATTCTTATACCAAAGTGGCTCCCTTTACTCACTAAATACATAAATAACTATTTGAAAATTACAAAAGAGAAACTAATTGCGAGTGTAAAAATAATATATTAAAACTGAAAGCAGGCGTCTCTACAAACACGTGCCAAATGCATTTAATTGTTAATAAGTTGATAAGAATTAAAATAATATTAATGCGTAAAAACGCTTTCTATTTGCATTTATACAGGTTGCCGCAGGCAATTCTTTACCAAGAGATGAGAGTAAGACATAGAGTGCGCAAACTAAATTTTGATAATAAATAGTTGATAGTAATAAAAAGAATTAATTTGCTTAGCTAACTAATTTTTTTGTGAAATTAATTCAAGTACAATTATTATACTCTGAAGATTTGCAAATCTGATCAAACTTTAAGCTGAATGAAATTTTAAGAAAATTTTATTTGATTTCTTTCTAAAACTTTTTAATTCTATAATTAAAATAATGCAACTAAGTAATTTAGCAATTAAAACATAGTAAAAAGTAGTAGAAAAACCGCTAAATCGCCGATCTTCAACAATGAATAATTGTGTGACAGAAACAACTAAAAAATTAAAAATTAACAACGCAACACTAAAAATATTGGCTTATGTTATACAGCACAATAAATTAACTCACATAAAGTCGTATTGACAACTTAATCTCCAAACAAATAGTTGCACGTTGACAGCTGCAGAATGTTTCAAATAATTAATTATTTTGGTTAGATTAATAAATAAAACTCACTAATTGAAAAAGTCCAATACGCTGACTCTTGAAACTCAGAATTAGGAAAGAAAGGTTTTGCTCTTGTCTTCACAATTGTTATCATATTTTACGTTGCACAACTTTTGTTAATTTTCAATTTTTTTAATAAATTGATAGATTGGAGATAATTCTAAGATTAGATTAAATTTTTATATTATATATTGCGTCATTAATAAATTATTATAATATTTTTCAATTTTTTTTTTCATAATTGCGGTTTTTGTCTTATTATTTTATATCTAGGTAGTTATTAAAAATTATTTAATATAAAATTAACGAAAAAAAAATTTCAAATTGCTTCCTAAATTTTTTTAATACATAAAAGTTTAATCTTAATTTTTTGGTTTTTTTTTTTAATAAGGTATACGTCAAAAACATTAGGTTTCTAAAGACAATTTGGTTTTACTCATTGTAATGTGGATTGTTCGCCTACTAATTATTTCAGCAATAAGAAAAATTGGCAGACATAATAGCTCATAGATATAATTATTTTATAACATAACAAAAATCTAAGAATGCAGTAGATTTAAGTTTGAAAAAAAAAAATAAAAGCTTTTAAACAAAAACTAAATAACAAAAAACAAAGCTAAAAAACAAAAATTAAATCTTTGAAATAAACAAAGCCAAAAAACCAAAATTAAAATAAACGGTTCAGGTTAAGTTTACTTAAAACGGTTTCGGTTTGTCTAAATAATTTTGAGGTAGCGTCAAACAAACAAACAAGCACGTATTAGGCTTTTCTTTTTTACTTATTACGCTTAAAAATATAAACAGTATCTTATTTATTTAAACTTATTCTAAACATTTGTTCTCATTTTTTACCGTTTTTGCTGTTTCGTCTTTTTTCAAGGGTTTAATTTTTATTTGTTTGTAGTAAGTATTTTTCTTATAAATATAAAAATTTGCAACAATGTAAGCAATTTTTGTTTTTTTTATTTACAATATTATTAAGTGTCTTACTTACCTCAGGTTTCACTATTCTGAACTAGCGATTACAGTTTTAGTTGGCAGACCGTTTGGAAAACGTTTTGCATACTTATTTAGGTCACTAGATTAAGAAATTGATTAGAAAATATATGTGAGTCAACCAAGCTAAAACAAATGGGTTACTTGTTGTTTTGATCTTAATATCATCAATTTTAATTATTATGATATAAACTAATACAAAATTTTACAAACCATAAGGAAGAAAAAAAACAAGAACAAATATAATATAAATTGTCAATAAAAATATCTAAAAGAGCTAAAAATAACGATAATAAGTATTTTGTATAAGTTGTATTTTGCTTTTGTAAAGTCCAGGAGCTGCTGACCCAGATAGATAAGAGTTTTGTAGCAGCTCATGATTTAATATGATTTAGTACTACGGCTGTACATGAAAAACAGTGTTTTATGATAAATACAACATATGCAAATAGCATTAAAAATTTAAAAATAAACAATTACATCACTTTTTGTGCCTTGCACAAAGAATTAACAGCTTGTAGCTCATAGCAATAATTCTTTAAGATTTTTAGACCTAAGTTTCAAAGTTTTTAAAAACTTTTTTAAAAAAAATTAAACTGTCACAGCTATACAGTTGTATAGCATTTAATAATCAAGATTTAAACATTAAAAAAATATATACATTCTGATCTATAAAACTTTAAAACATATTTGATAAGTGAAATTAACGTTTTTCTAAATTATTTCTATAAAAAATGTAAAAACAAAGCTAAACTCATTTGAAAAATATGATAACATTAACACTGAATGTAAAGTTCTTGCGGGAATCAACACAGAAAACATTAGTTATAGATAAAAGCAATTGACAACAATAACAACAAAATCTCTTAAAGTAGCAAATGTGATCTATACCGATTCATAGATTATTTTGATAGATGTCGCTCATCTCTAATAGATCATAGGTATTTAGTGAGCCTACGTCATGTTTGAGATTTCAAGTTGTTTAAAAATTTATGCAAATTTATTCAAATTGCATCTATAAAGTTGAACATGTTTTGTTCTTATTAAAACTCGTCAGCAAGTCGCAACAGATTCAGATTGGATTCAAATTTTTACTTTGATAGCTGGTGGTTAAACTAAGAAAGATAGATTGCATTGTTTATCATTGATATACGTTTGAGACAAAAAACGCTAACGAGATAACTTGGTTGTCTAATCAGCGATGTACTTTTTGTTTCAATTTGTATCTATTAACGTTGCCATTTCGCATTTAGAGTATAACCTATACATTCATCAAAACATGTAAAAATTTTTTTAAAAAATGTTTGATGCAAGGTAGCTTCTAATAGATGTGAATTGTTGATAAGTATTATAAAAATGTTGTAAGTGCGACAAGGAAGTTATTAGTTCTAGAATATTATATTTGTCGAAATGACAGCAGGCAAAGTTAAAAACATTTTAAGATTGATGACTTACAACCCAGAAAATGTTAAGCTTTATTCTAAAATTTTGTCCGCTAAAATAGCAAGTTATTAAGTTAAATTTTCAACAACAAAAAATTGAATTAAAAGATATTTCAGATTAATTACAAATGAATTAAGAAGATGATAATTACAGTAAATAAATACAAATAAAACAAAAAATAAAATAACTTACCAATCGGCACATTAAACAGTTTTGATTTACGTGTAGTTGAATTTAAACAATCCATAACCAAACACTTATTACATAATAATCATAGTAATTTATTCAAAGAAATGTAATTCACAGCGATAATTGTTATTCGTATCACAAGGCCGGAAACTGACAATTTGCAAAAGGAGTGATTTTAACAGCAAAAACCAGAGACCGCAGCTTACAAACTGGGCTCTTGCAAAACATTTTCCAGACGTGTGATACACAAGATTTTTTTATCCTAAGCATAAAGCTGCGTAATAGAACCTCATGAAGTTATGCTATTATTAATTTGGACAAAAATCATTAAAGTAACCATATTTTTTATATTGATTTAACATTTAAATACATTGAGTCTTTTATTTTGAATACAATTAATTCATATTAATTAATTAATTCTTTTGTACACTTGCATTTAGCTAGTTTGTATGCAACTCATAATTATGTTTATTTATGTAGTTCTTCTATAAACAGTCTTTGCTAGATTGAATTAATTGTTTAGATAAACATCTAAATTTCTAGAAAAAAAAACTATTATTTGTATTGTAAATAATTAATTGTTGTTTATTGACAGTAATACATAAAACTAAAGAAAACACGTAGTAGGTAGATATTATTTTTTAGTACACAACCGATTCTTGTTTTACATACCTTTTCAATTATTTTTACTAATGTGTATAGTTTATTAATGGCCAGTTTTTGCCCTTAAAGACACCTGGCATTTGAATACCTAGTTTTTTTGACATTTGCGACCATAATTTTTATTAAATTGTCAAACATAACATTAAATGGCATTGGTGCCAACAGTAAAATTTGTAGTAAAAAATATTCTTAAAGTCAACTTTCTGACTTAGTCCTACAAAAGTTACTTTCCGATCGATCAAATCCCCTAAAAAGTTATGTTTTGTAGGCGGAAGGCATACACTATTTTTAAAGCAAATATCATACAAAAACAGTAAAAGGTTTAAAAAAACAATTAGCGGCTAGCTTAGAACTTGTAAAAAAAATACAATAAATATTACTGACAGCTAACAACACTTCAAGCTTCAAGCTTTTAAACTGACTTTGTTTTGTTTATTCTCAGATTGCGAGAAGAATAGACAAACCAAATCAGTAATTAAGCGCTGTCGGTTTGTTTTCAACTTTCTAAACGGATTAGCTGCGTTAGTCAAAAGTGTTCTCAGTCATAATTCAAAAAAATCTGCTTAACCGTTTTAAAACTATTATAGCTCTTTTTTTAACAGAGCATTTTTAACAGATGATCTGATCGAGTCAAAATTTAGTGTTACGTTACTTCAATAATATTGAAAAAAGTAGTTACCGTGAACTGATGTAAAAACACTCGAAATTTGCAAAATACTCAATTTTGGGACAATTATTTAGACTGCTAAACTTTAAATAAATTTAGCAGTTAATGATTATGAACAACTTTGTTTAATAAAGTTTTTGTCCATATTTAGAAATAATGACATTTTTTCTTAAAACGTTTTTAAGTTTGCTTAATTTATCAATACTCTGTACGTCTGATGTCAGATTTTTTAATAGCCTGCTCTTTTCAACAAGCAAACATTTTTATAAAGAAAAAACTTTTATCGCAAAATCTATAATAATTTTTCTTTTCTTCTTATAAACTCAAACCGGAGACATACTGTATATGTAATCCAAATGCATTCTACAACCTATAATAGAAATGGTTTAATAAGGTAACATGGTAACAACAACAACTTAATTTCTATCACAAATAATAGCAATGGCTGTTATCTCTACCCTCAAACAAACATAACTTGTTATTGTGTGCAGATTTGATGCAAATATAGTGTGTTAACTTTATTGTTTTAGTAAACCAGCTTTGTAACACATCGTACTTAGTTCTAACAAGCTGGTTGGTTTTGTCATAGCAGTCAGGTGTGTGAGTACTGAGACGAATTGGTATAATCTTTGCAAAGAGCACATGTAAGACTTTTTCACGTGAGATTAGTTATTCTTTTGCATGTAGGTACATCTATGTCTACATTAGCATACTTTTTTTCTTAGAGAATCTGTAGATTATTCTGTGTCAATATTCACACAATTATTATTATTTATTATTGCTATTCTACGTGTAAAATGATTGATAACAAAAACCTACACAAAAAAATTTGTTTTGTACTTAAGCTGGTTTTTACTACTATTATTATTTATTATTTGGCCATCGCTATTTTGCCGCTGAAAAAGTTGTAGGTCGGATCCCTATTGTGGCAATAAAAGATTGCAGTGTTCTTACCTTTCTATCCTCTTACCTTTCTCCCCGGAATCACTGTAGCCAATGATCACCTAGTTTCTATTAGCTAAGAGCAGGCTTTTGGTGAAAAGTTGTATAACTTCTATCAAGAACCGCAAACAGAACATATGATAATGGTAGAAGTCATGATGTAGCAAATGGTAATGGTTGAAGTTATGGAAAAGCAAATCGTAATAGTAGAAATTATGAAGAAGCAAATGAAAATAGTGAAAACCCATGAGGTACGGCGCTTATAATAGAAACTACGGTTTCTTAACAACGGTCACAAATTAAGTGAGTTGTAGTAGATCGTTGAAAATGATGTAGTTTGTTAACATTGAGAGAATGACCATTATTGTGTTTTAAATGAAACTAGGTAATTTAATTACGTCATTATAATAATTATCCCGGCGTTTTCACATTTGTTTTTATGGAAGTTGCGTGAAAAAACTACCCCTTACCGAGTTAACCAAAGTCAATCACTTTTAGGATGACAAAAACCACTCCTCAGTAAATAAAAAACTGATAACTAATAAAAATACGACGATAAAAAAAACCTCAAAGTAAACCTATTAAAATAAAAATTATTTTCAATCCGACTCTGTTACTATATAACATTTAGTTACTACTAAAATACCGATGAAAATGAAAGTTCCTTACTCCTGAAAAATCAATTAATGACGTTGCTTCCAAACGACGTCATAGAAAATTCCATGACGTCAAATCGATGTCATAACCATGCGCTAATAACAGAAAAACGCGAAAATATCAAAACTGCCGCCTTCAAGCGTCGTGTCTGTAAACTAGCACCGCGACGCTACAGTCGCCAAATGCAATACTAAAAAGAAAATTCATCCCATTATGTTCCATAATTTTATTGTGCATCTGTAGTTGTATTTATAGGGCTGCCAGTTCCACATTTTCAACCGTTCGGGAACTATGAAGGCAATGAGCACAGAATCCTATCTACTTATATCGTAATTTAAAAAAAATTGAGAAATTTATTGAGAAAAATGATCATTTTATTGCCTTACTGTAATAAGAATATTTGTTGAAGTTGTAATGGTGCTAAAAATAAGTGATTATTATTAGTTTGTGGGTTAGTTTTGGTTTGGAAGCAAGAGGATATTGAAAAGAGGTAAGTTTCATTGATAAAATGTGATCAAAAATGATAATACTTCTCAAAACGTTTTCACAGTACTTTTATTAGTCATGGTTAAATAAAAGCGTGACGAGGTTGAAAATGAAAATAAAATCAAAATTATATTTTGTCTACTTATTGTAAATACACTATTTGCCAAAAAAATAAAAAACTCTTTTTTGAATTATTCAATAGTTTAAGTTTGATAGTTTTGACCGACAATAAAAATAATAAAACTGCAACGTCTAACAGAAATAAGTGAATTTTTGTATAATGCATAAAAGGTTGTATCTCTGACCATCTCATACAAGTGTAATGTATCCTGCAAATCCTGAGAACCGCGCTATTTTGTTCTTATTGGAACTTCATCAGCCCAGCCCAATGCAAGAACCAGTACACTTTTATGAACTTGATATTTACTATAATATAGAAAATAATATGGACGTTTATTATGTACGTACATATTATGTAGGTTCCTGACAACGGACATAGTGGGTGAGTTGGTTTTAGCCTTTTATGCATTATGATGTGTATCGCTAGCATTAAGGGCATATTTGAGCTCAAGCAAATTTATTTTGGTCAGATGGTACTCAGATCAGCACAGAAATAAGTACATTACTTTCAACTACTAACACGGCTTGTAAAGTCAAAAAAACTTGTTTATCTACCATTGTTTTTTGTATGTACATTTTTTTAATATCGAGTCTTTTAATATCGATTAAATTTTAAAGATTTGAATGAAATAAATTAAGATGAAAAACAGGTTATATGCTTCTGTGTCGGCAACTAGAGGGCTTACAGGGATTTAAAAAGGAAAGAAAAAACTATCAAATAAAAAAATTGGTAATGTAGTAAAAAAAAACTGAAAATTAGATAAGTTATAAGCAAAATAATGATAAAAATAATAAGGAAAAATAAATAAGTTATCTCTTTTTTATTTTAAAATAGAATAAAAATCTTAAATAAGAATTAAAAAAAAGAATTATTTATGTATGGAAGAGTAAAAATAAAATTACAAGGCTGTAAACTAGAGATGGGGTTTAAAAACGGATACAAAATAAAATCAAACCATATGTCATAAGAAATTAAAAATAAATTGGTTTAAAAAATTAAAATTGCTATAGAAAAAAAATATTAACAAAATAAAATCAAAGAAAAATATTAACTAGTAAAACAAAACACGCAAAATGAACGCCAAAAAAGATTTCATGAGATAAAAAAGACTTTAAAGAAAGCATACCAAAAAAAAGACGCGAAATAACAAGCGAATTTCCCAATAAGGCGTAGATGTATGAAACGCTATGTGATAAAAGAAAGGCAGAAATTGTAAAAGATAATAAACAATTTATGAATAAACAATGAGATTTATGTAATGTGTGTGGTTAAAAGATTGAGAAAAATAATTAACAAAGTAGGAAGACTGCCAGACAGATAAACGGGCTTTAAAAAAAACGCGTTCAGTAGACGAAGTAAACAAAAAAAATATAAAAACTTATAAAAAAAAAGTAAAAAAACTGATTACGAGTGGATAAAAAGACAGCACTGAGAGCGAATGGAAGAAAAAGAGTGATTAAACTTAAGCAGGAGAGTGTTGTGTTTGCTAAGTGCGCTGCTTTTGTGTTAAATGCAATTAATTATTAATAATATGAATAGTATTAAAGTCGCATATATTGAAATTGTAAATTTTCCTATAAAGAGAGTAAAGGAAGGTTTGCTCGGTTATTGTAAAAAGATATATAAAAGTCTAAGTTAAAATTTCTTATATCTTGACGACGACGACGATACTGTCGAGGGTCAAACAAGTCTCTGACATGTTGCTTCAGACAAGTTTTTACTCTTGGTTGATTAATAATTAATGTTTTTTTTTATTTAGACGCGTGTAAAATTCTATGAAGATTTCTAACACCAGTATATGTATCATATTTTATTGAAATAATTAAAATTTGTCAGACAGAGCAACTAAATCAGGGTTTACTTATTATTAATTAATGTCATATCGACTTTTGTGAATGAGTTTTATGTTATTTCCTAAGTAGTTTTTAACTGTATAATAATGTTCATTTCACTTTCAGATGAGATATTTTGTTTGCAAAAAAATGGGTTTTAGAAGAAATTGTTGTTATCTGTTTTTAATTTGCATAAACTAATTAAAATCTATATTTGAAATATTTATTCATTTAAAACTTTGGAATTTTAAAATTTAATCATAATAATAATTTTTTTTTAACTTTTGTTATAAAATGTTGATAATGTTTACATTTATTGTAATTTTGGTATTGCGAATTGTAAAATGATGTAATCTAAATGTTAATTTACTGTGACATACCTACCTATAAATAACGGGACATTTTATTAAAAAATGCCAAGAGCAATTCTTTTTTTAGCTATTTAGATGGCTTTTTTGCATGCTTTTTGAACCTAATAAACACTTTATCAAGCAGTTACTTTAGTTTTTTACACTAACTCTAAAAAATTTTCTAGCTTTTTAAATTAATGCTCTAAAAGTAAACAGCTGTATATTTAATCTCCGATTATGATTGCTAGTGGTATAAAAAATCTAGCAAACCAAGCCAGCATTTTAGATTTAATAAACATATTTTTTGAAAGGTTGATATATTATAATTAATGTGTTTTCAACACAACTAAGCATGGCAATGACACAACAGTCATTACAGACTTTAATGAGTTAATTCAACAACTATTTTTCTGATATTTGTGTCTCCCGTTTTAAAATTAAGTTTGACAGATACGTCGTTCTTTATCATTGGATTTCAAAATAATTTTTGGTTTTGTGAATTCTTATTATAGCGGCTTATATATATATTATGACACCATTTGAAACATATAACTCGTGTGTTGTTTTATATCAGAATTACTCAAATGTATTGTTGATATCATAGTTTTACCGCTTACCAGGCTTGAAAGTTTGTGCATGATATACTCCTCAGAGGCTGCAGTGCTACCACTTAGGTTAAAAAATTAGGTATATGTGTAGATCAGCTTCTATTACTAAAATCAAATAGAAGCTGATAAGTATCAATTTTTGCTTTTATTACATAGATTAAAGACATTAATCGTAACCAAAAGTGCGTACAAAAATGTAGACAAAACTGTATGCAAATTAGACAAGATTCATCTATTTGTTTTTATTGTGAAAGAAGTCGTTCTACAACTACCAAAAGACAATTTTAATAAATTTAACAATTTAAGCACAATTTCATATCTGCCGGTTTTTTCCTAAAATGTTGGAAGGATTATCTACAAGATGTGAGATCGTGACAAAAAAGCCCTTTACAATAGTTTGTCCATTACCATATTTTGCAGGTAATTTACTATTAATAAGAAACATCATACCAAAAAAAGAAATTGACCAAGTACAATTCTGACGTTTGCTCAGTTATTGCTTTTTTTCTTTAGTAGATCTCTTATGAGATGAGCATTAAATTAGTTGCAGATAACCTGATTTAATTATAACAATTAAAGACTTCAGTACTTTCAACATTAAAACATTTTAACATTATAAGACTTTGTACAAATTATCCTTACTGTTACCAATGTACAATTAATTATTTCCTAGCACTGTACCGAACTCCTAATTTCCTCTGAGTTTTTAATAAGAAAAAAAACACTGTTCATGTTCATATACAATCTCGCACCCTGTATATGCAGCTGTATAATTACGTTAGTACCAAAATTAGCATTAAAAAGTTTTTCATAGGTTTTAGATAACTGTTGATAACATAGCTATTCGAATGATTAAAAACATAACCAATGGCTTTAAACCTAAAAATCATTCAATTACAGCTTTTCTGTGTTTATTTGAGGCTTATAATGTTTACTGCATAACCCAGACAATATTATTTGTGCAGTTAAGATTTCCTTCTAAAGAAAGATTTTTAATAGCTCCCGCTGTGTGTACAGTGGCACCAACTTTTTAAAACCAAGTATCTTCTAATTGCATTGCTTGCCGTTCAAAAGACTATTGCAGCATAGTTACGTAACATTTGAAATTCACAGATTTCTAGAAAAACTGTGGTCTAATATATAAAATAACATACCATACAGTATGTTATTTACATATATTGTGTAAATATACATATATTGTGTTTGTTTGAACAATTACTGAGGTGGACAATTCCTCAACCATACACGTTTTCTATTAGAAAATAAGTTAAAAATTTGGGTGTAGAAAACGTTTTGAAAGCCAAGAGCAAGTGCTTGTTTCCAAGCAGAACATTTTGGAAATTGCAGTACTGCTGCTCTAACTTGTTGAACATTTTATTTGGTTGTAACCTTTTTCTCAGGTTCTTTTCGGACCGATAACTCATTGTACTAAATACTTGTACTTATTTAACAATTGATTGCCGTTTAGAAACGCCAAGGGTGTACTCCAATAATGGAGTGGAAATGTTGCAATGTTCACTGCATTGATAACTGTGAAGCAAATAAATACAAACCTTTTAATCTGTCACTATAAGCCAGCCTGCAATATGGTAAAACTATCGACATCTGTTAGAACCATAGAATAACTAAGTCAGGTAGAAATGAAATCCCCCAAGTAATCACTAGAAACAAAGATCTGCACTGCCCCCGGTGGAGTGTTCCAAAATTAAGTAGTTCTATTTATGGCCGCCAAAGCGCACATGTTATTACTAATACAGATCTTGTAATTTAAGGTTGATATCACCGCTTAATGCTGCGGCTGCGCATCAAAAGCAAAATTTAATGAACTTTGATGTAAATGCAATATTTGTTTAACTACAATAAAAAATTACAGTAAACAAAATATTTACTGTAAGATTTCATTGAAAGTTAACAAACATTACAAATACATCATAATTATATTAAAATACAGACAGCGAACACAAATAAAACAACATTTGTATAATACATACATACTTGTATTTTAACAGTCAGAAACTAAAAAATTTCAATGTTGTCAGTTTACAAATTAGAATACCACTTAAGAATTATACCTACAAAGCTTTTACGCTAAATAGAAAAAGTCAAAAAGTACAAGTATTAAAGCGTTACAAAAAATAGATACTAACAAATTTTTTCAACATTAAACCATAGTAATACCTTACACAGTCAAACATATTAGATATTAAAAACATTTTATACAACAATTAAGTCCCAGTAATAACACATTTAATAAGTTAAACACATAATCTTCACATAACATTTGAACTTAAGACTAGAATTCACAATATAGACACAACTGAAATAAAAAAGATTGAACATATTCAATAATCGATTTTAACGTCACACGAAAACAAAATCAATGCTCGCTAATAATTTTTGACACGTTAATTCACTTACTTGAAGTGGCGATTTATTTGTACGTGTTCGAAAAAATTTTGGTAAAGCCCCATGTACTAAACGTAGTCTATTGCCTCGTATAAACTGAGCCTCTTCAAAATGGTCTTCGCAAACAAGAAAATGTCTCACGCAAGTATCAACCGGGATATTGCAGCAGCTTTTCCATGCATCCGTGAAACCTTTGGGAAAGTGAAAAAAATGCTTGTTTCTTTTCAACCCTTCAGAAAGATGCCTATAGTATTTATTGTTGCATCCTGGATACTTGCAGGAATATTTAATGGGAGATTGATTTTCCATTACCATTCTTTACCTAAAACGTGTAAAAAGAAACAAACACCGAATTAAGAATCTCAAAACGTTTCACCTGATAAATTAGGTTTCAGAGGCAGCCCCCACGAATTTGCTTAAACGAAAAACGAAACGTGTACGCGACGCGAAAACTGTAAAATAAAAATAACCTACATTAGTAAAAAACGTGCTTAAATCGCGGTAAAATTACTTGACAAATGACAAGAATGACACATGACAGCAAAATGAAAGCGCAATGACAGTACAATAGCAGCAAAATGTCATAAAGTATGACGATGCTATAGCGCGTTTTCGTATCTGCACGCTCACCATATAGCTATCTCACTTTGGGTCATATATTTACCATTGCGCTCTTTGTAAGCGAGGCTGGTGTGCAGTAAGAATTATAGTTGTTTCCATGTTTTGTATGTAGGCTTCACCCCCGTGGTTAGAACCGTTAGAAGCCACCTTGTAACAAAAAAGTTTTGATGCATATAGGCTACTCTACTCTAAATCACAGATATCAATGTTAATAGCTACATTCTACATTTGAGATAAAAAGTGTGTTGTTGATGGAAAAACTAAGTTATCATAATAGGGCTTTTTGTCCCAAACGTATATCTATGAAATACAATGAAATCTATATCTAATAAGAACAAAACATGTCCAAGTTTACAGATATAGTTTGAATGAATTTGACTCGATTTTATTATTCTACTTGTTGGCAGTTCACCGAAGAAAGTGAATTATATTGTATTTTATTGATATAAAATTTCGGTAAATTATACGTTTATATATATATATATATATATATATATATATATTTTATGGATTAACAGCGTTGCCACAGCATGATACTTCTAAATTTATAAAAAATTAATAGTTTTCTCATAAATACGAAACCAATTATATCAGTAAACATATCAATGATCAATGTGATCAGTGTAACTTCCAATCTGCATGGAATTGCCTGATCCAATACCCTGGCCTGATGAGTTTCAATGAGAACGAAACAGCGCTGTAGTCAGGTTTGCAGAAGGCATTACACTTTCACGAAATGCTAAGTGATATAACCTTTCATGCCTTAGAATGTGAAACCAATTGTTTATAACATTTCTTAGAATGAAAAAATAGCTTTTAAAATGCTAATAATCGACTATTTAGAAGTCTTAAAACTTCTAGGTCAGGTCAAAAAATATTTTTAGATTTAAAAATAAAGTTATATAAAACGTTCTTACAAAGTCTCATCAAAAACAAATCCAAATATGTACTTTATTGTTGTACTTAAAAAATTATTCTTGTAAATTGATGCCGAATGAAGTGTTAAATAAATAGTATGCATATTAAAATGATTGAAATAGTTAATAAATTTAGATTTAGATTAGAAATAAACTGTCTTATGCACTACGACCTATTGGTCTATTGTGCTCATCTTTCTTGGGTTGTTTAAGGTGTGTCTCAGTGTATAGCTATTTGGGTTAATAACTATGGTAGATAATCATTAATCGCGTTATCGTGTGTTGGTTTAACGTTTTATTCTTCCTAGATTAGCATAGCCCTCAGCATTGTAAATGAAAGTAAATTCAAAAAAACTTTATAAGCACATAACTTTATAGCACATTTATACTTTTTTTGTAGATATTTATTATGAAGCATTAAAAAAGTTTTGTTAACTTATTAAAATTGTATTCTAAAGCATGAAAGGTTATATCACTTAGCATTTCGTGAAGGTGTAATGCCTTATGCAAACCTGACTACAGCGCTGTTTCGTTCTCATTGAAACTCATCAGGCCAGGGTATTCATTGTTACCAGCAAAACTGGTAGAATGTGTAGAGGACTGTCTTAAATATAATTAAGATTAGTGGGTAGTACCAGTTTATCAAGTAGTGCATGCTAAAGCATGACTTTGATAAACTGTTAGTACAAATATGCCCTTAATGCTCACTATACACACAATGCATGAAAGGTTAGAACCACCATCTCACCTACTATGTACGATGTCACATTCGTACATATAGGAGAGATCGAGCTTGTGGAAGTGTACTGGTTTCTGCAATACCCTGGCCTGATGAGTTTCAATGAGAACGAAACAGCGCTGTAGTCAGGTTTGCATAAGGCATTACACTTTCACGAAATGCTAAGTGATATTATAACCTTTCATGCTTTAGAATATTTCAAGCCATTCCAGGAAGATTGGAAGTTATATTGATCACATTGATCATTGATATGTTTACTGATATTAAAATTGTATAAAAAATAAATAAATTTTTTTCACAAGTACAATTGGTGAAATTGGTATATCTAGGGTTTTTTTGTTTCAATTTATACATAAGTAGCCTTCAAGCAGAATTATTTATTTTCTATTTTAATGTTTTGATTAATATAAAAATATTCGGTTTTCATCTATTTATTTTGCGCTTTTTTGTGCAATCGAAAAGGTTTATAATAGTATTATATTTATTTATTGATTACTTATAATTACAATGAACAAAAAAGTTCAATGTTACTCTTGCGGCTTTCAGTGCAACATTTTTTTGTGTACAAGTGTACAAAAATTGTAAGGTCGTTCTAAGCTATTTTAATTGGTTTAATTGACTTGAATTATTTAAATTAGCAATTTTTTAGTATTTAGAAACTAATTTAAGGTAGAACTGTAAAAAATCAACTAAACATCCAATTTTTAGGTATTTACAAAAAAATAAAAATGTTTGTAAATTCTTTTGTCTATTTCAGATTTAGAACAAAACAGCTTAAAAAAGTTTTTTTTTTAAATAAAAAGTAACGTTCTTACAAGTTTCTAAATATCAAAAATAAAGATAGTAAAAAAGCTGTGAAAGCTTTTACATTAAGAAAAGTAATCATTGACAATATTTTATTAATCAACATTATTGTTACTTGTTACGCTATGTTAGTCAACTTTTTTTAAAGATACAATACTACTATATTTAAATATTAACAAAAAAAAAATTAATAACTATTATAATTTGATGGTCTTGGGATAAGTGTTTATTCGCAAAGCTGCAATCCGTAATTCATGTAACCAAAAAAAATTTATATCTTAGGTACGATGATGCGTTTTCAATTGTTACTGTATACCATACTGTATACCATTACAATAGTTTTTTTGTTATTTGTATTGTTAGTATTCACAAATTCTAATAACGTTATTTATGACTTTTTTTGATGAGATTTATCATTTGCATCTGTCTTGGATTTAATAAAATGCAAGATAGTTTAGATTAAACAAAAAATGTTTATTATAAAAAATCAAGAATGCGTTGCTTGATAATTGTATTTAACAGTCTTTATTTTGAAAACAATTAGAATATTAAGCCATGATTATTTTAAATAAATTTATGTTTTATGAAAATTTTAATCTACATTTCGTATATTAAAATTTATTGATTTGTTTATTTTTTTAAAATGAATTGAAAATATATAAAGTTAACTCAAATAATATTAGCTGATTTGAAATAACTTCAAACAACTTAACTTTTATCACAAAACAAACTAATTTAAAAGATATAAAAAAGATTTTAACTCAGAAACATATTTTAAGAAACTTAATAAATTTTAAAAAACTTCTTATTAACTGGCTTGGAACAAATTAAGCCAAGTCAGGTCAAGCCAAGCATTTAAAAACAATTAACTGCAAATTAAAAAAAACTCAATATAGCCACTATTCCAATGAGTCCAAACAAAAAACTTTTCTGTAAGTTGATGAGAGTTGCAGGTTAATGTTTAGTGATGCTTAAACATGATTTTAAAGTTTTAATGTTTTTCTTATATTATAAAAGACTACGTAATAAAATTTAAACTAAATCGGACTTGTAAAAGATGTTTGCATTCATTTAACAGCAAGAAAATCTATCTATATATATAAAAAAAGTCGTGTTTGTTACAACACTTATAACTCGAGAACGGCTGGACCGATTGCCATGGTTTTTGATTTGTTGGATTTGTTTCCGTCCCGAATAGCAGAATACATCTTAAAAACAATGAAAACTCGATATGTGTAATGAATACTTAATCATTTCAATAGATGCTGATTTGTTTATTACATGTCAAACATTTGTTGTCCAATCCTGTCAAATAGTGTAACAACTATTTTTTTTTTTGAGCTTATGGCCTGGTTGCTGAGACTTTTAAGCCACAACTTTATTTTTTCTGAAGACATCATGTGTGCGTTCAGAAATTTATTTTTTGTAAAATGTCTACAAAGTTCAGGTACTGTTATATTTGTTTTTCATTCCCGAAAATAATACCTAAGATTTATTCTACAGTAAAAACATAAAATTATCGGAAAGGAAGGAACGGAATTTAGGGAATAAAAAATCAGTTGGTAAAGGTTATAAGATTAAGGGAAAAAAATCTACAGGTTAACAAAAGTGTAAATGTCTTTTTATAGGTTGTCTATGATTTTTCTTGATAAGCTATTCATACGTAGTGGTTATATACTCTTTGAGCTATTGTCTATGTTTCGAGAGTTCAGGCACTGTTATTATATTTGGTGGTTTTATGCGAGTGCACATTTTAATAACAATGCCGCGTCCTAGAAGAAAATGCATGTTTTTCTCATGGTCAATTGTACGTGGCATGCTCACGTGTCGGCAAACCATCCGCTTTATTTGTTCTTGCGCCTGACCAAAAAACAAAGAATGTCGTTTACCACAAAGTGCTTGAATGAAAATTCTATTAATGAATTAAGCCGAGTTTTATTTTTTTTTTCTCTATCTGCCCAACATAGTTTTCAATCATTTTTTTCTGACATGACTTTGAAGTACTTAATTATTATTTTTTATTTTTTTTAATTTTTATTCTCATTCTGTATGTATGTTTTCATCATCATTCATCATAATAAAATACTTTTTTGTTTCTATCTATATAAATATATTATTTTGTATCATTGTTTTACGATCATCAAAACCTAAATTAGTTCAGCTAAAAAGTAACACGACATTCATTGACTGTTAGGCGGTACGAAGTTCGCCGGGTCAGCTAGTAAATGATAATTTTTGAACGGTTTGAATTATGGTTAAAAACACTTTCAAACACTTTTTCTTTCATATAAAATAAGTTAAATTATTATTGGTTAAGACGTTCGGTAGCTACTAGGCCGACAAACAGAAAAACAGATACACAGAGGCACAATTATACACTACAATATAACACATCTTTTTTTAGCAAGAACTAAATATTAGTTTAACTTGACACAAAGTAAAAGATTTCAGCAGAACTAAAATTGTACTATAAAACCAAAAAATATTTTGTTGTTTAAGTTAATGGCAGTAGGTTTAAGCAGTATAACTTTAAAGATACTTAAAACATTTCAAAATATTTCAAAAAATGATATACTATAATTGCCAAGGTTTTATGGTGAAAAAAAGTCAATTATTTAACAAAGATCCTAGCTTTACACAACTTGACACGTTTCTCCTACTAATGAAAGCTTCATCAGACAATAGATCCAAGATTCAACCGTGCAGCTTATACTTGCTATTAAAAAATTGCTTCAATATCAATATTATTAAGCATGGTCAAACATTTTTTCTTAAATTTAAAATGTAGATATCTACAAATATCTACAAATTAATTTGCCTGGCAAAGGTTACATTATTGACCGAAACGTTGCAAGTTGTTTAAAATTTTGCTTTTGGCTCAGTAGTTATAATATACACATTTTTATTTAGGATAACAACAAAATAAGTGGATTACAAAGTTGAATCTCAAAAAAAAACTTAGAACAAATAAATATTTCAATAAAAACTTATAAATAATTTTTATTTATTTTAGCAAAATGGCTTTAGTAATGCTTCCGTGTGAACTACCTTGGTGGGAATCAGTCAAAAAGCACCTGAAAAAACTTGCCAACACTAAAAACACCATAGAACTAATAGAAGGGATGCAAAAGATTCATGATATTTGCAAGTAAGTCAACTAAAAAAGTTTATTTCTACCTACAATAAT
The DNA here is from genome assembly GCA_947359425.1 of Lagria hirta. NCBI lineage: Eukaryota > Metazoa > Arthropoda > Insecta > Coleoptera > Tenebrionidae > Lagria > Lagria hirta. The sequence goes on from OX375794.1 coordinate 14,584,869, forward strand.
GTTAATTTTCTAGCATCAGTCTTGATCCAGAGGAAGACACCACCGACCCAAATATCTTTGTAGGTTTTTTAAATTTTTTAGATAATGACCTCACAAGTGAAGAGCGCAGCAATTTTTTGAACAAAACCCTTCCAAATATAGTCAATCGAGCGTTAAAACTTAAGGAGTGTAAACCTAAAGACGGTCTACATTTTAGTCTACAACAACAAGGTTTAATCAAAAATTGAATTATTTTCCTTAGTCTTGAATTTTTATTTTTAGCTGATTGTACAGAGCTACAATACTCATTTGTATCTTCATTAATTGCAAATGCTTTTTTTTCAACATTTCCAAAACGTTCAGAAAGAACACATCCAACGCTACAAAATTTTAATTTTACACATTTTTTTAAATTTCTTCATCTGAATGTACAAAAATCAAAACTTAAGAGTATTTTTTACTATTTTGATTGGCTTGAAGAAAATGACAACTTAACGGGGTGCCTTAAAATTTTACGTCAGGTAGGAAATACCTAACCACTTCAGAACCAAAACAATGCAGTAATTAATTTTAGGTTATGACAAGTAAAGAATGGTTAACAATCGAGGACTGGCTGGAATGTAGTCTTCCTTTATGCCATCTTCAAATACGACATGAAGGAAAACTAGAACGAGCAGAAACAGACACAATTCAAATTTCTTTTTCCAGTTCAAAAATTGGTGGAAATGTATTAAGCGATGGCTATACTCAAGTTTTAAATTAAAATACATTATCTTGTGTTTTAAACTATTTTTTCAATTTTAGGAATGTATAAATTTAGTCACTTTTCCAGAACTGTTAACAATTTTACTTAATGTGGAAGCGTTAGAAGATAATGAGGTACTAACAATAGAGAAAGCTCGATACGTTTCAAAAATCATAGATCCAAAAAATAAGGCATGTTTTGAGAAATTAATAAACTGTGAAAGTAAAACTATATGCTGTGTGGATGCTGATGATTACAAAAAACTTCCACTTGGACAATACGAAGAAGACAATATTTTAAGAGAATTAAACAAATGCCTTCTAGCTTTTCAACAAAAACCATTTCAAAACAACGAACTTTTTACAATTCACCATCGTTTAAGAAGACTTTCACCAATTGGAGAATCAATGGGATCCACCCAATCCGATTCTGGAATTCCATTAATAACTCAACAATCTTGTAGTACAAATCGAAGTGCTTCTCCATTGTCTTTCTGTGATAATAATAATATTAATAACAAACTTCGAGTTCAGCTTGAAGCTGAACGATCACTGCAAAAAAGAAGCCAAATTAATTCCGATGTTGTAATAAACAATCGGCGAGGAAGGTTCATAGTATTAGGATCTTCCGGAGAATGTCTTCCAGTCACTAGAAATCCGTTAGAACACACAAAAAGCGTTTACTCTAGTTGTGAATCAAGTGAAGAAGAATTTCTTAGTGCCAAAACTAGTGTTGATGATGAAAGTGAAGATGAAAATTATTACAAAAGATATAGCATAGATTTAGAAACGGCAGAACGCCGACATTCTTTTGCTCAACGACTCAAAGATGCCTTGCGCAGAGAAATATCAGAAAGTTCAATTAGCTCTGAAGAATCTAGTTACGCCGTTGGGATATCAGTAGCTGGATCTAAAGTTGATGACGATGAAATTAAGTATTAATTTCTACACTTTCATTAAATTTAATTTTTTACAATTATAAATTTCAGAGTCAAACGCGGCGGTTCTACAGGTTTTGCTCTCAAAGAGGATTCTCTCGACGAGCATTTCCTCAAAGATTCGCTTCATCAAGAAAAACAATGGATTCATAAATTCAAAAGCAAACAATCTGCTCTCAGCAGAAAAGAATCAAATAAATCATCGGAATATAGTTTTAGTACTGAATACAGCTCAGAACTAGAAGAAGTCTATGAACAGTTTTCACGATGGCTACAAAATCCTATTTTAGAAACAGAAAGAGGAACAAATAAAGAACTAAAAGGAAGAGATTTAGCAGTTGTTCAATTTGCTGGTTCAATACTAAAACGAACACTAAGCGAATCTTTTGCTGGAGTACCCGTGCCTTTAGCAGAAAATACAGAAACAGATCAAAACATAAATAATCTTTCAAAAAAAAACAAATTGGTATTAAACGCTAAATCTCTTAGTTTGGAGTTGGCAAGGCATAAGCATAAATTAGCAGCACAACTCGTAAGTATGTTTTGTAAAGATTAACAGTTTTTGATAGAAATAAGAAAGGCATACTCTAAAATATAGCCTATAGTATATCTTTTTTAGGCTAATATCAATCCACAAATGCAAAAATCAGAAGTAAGAGCTAGTAGAGAGCTTAAATCTAACAATTTAACAAATAAAAAATTAGTTTGGTTTATTTCGTGTGATAATGCAGCCGTAGTTCAAACTTTGGAAGATGTTAGTTTTAGAGTTAGCTTACCCCAAGTACCTAAGGTAAATACTACATTAACACCACTAATTGGTTTAGATATCTTTAAACAATTCTGTACTAATCTTTCTATGCCTTTCTTTTTCTATTTGAAAACATTTACTAATTTTCCTAATATTATAAACAAAGCTGCGTAATACAGTAGATAAAAGCAACAATTAACCCAGTTTTCATTTTGCTGAACGACCATTTTCAGTAATGTTTGTTTTACCCTAATTTCTTTTTTCTCATATAAAAATCTGTAAAAAAATGTGTACATACTTTCTCTTTTGTGAAAGACAAGACAATATAAAAAATAATATTCACATGTAATTAAAAGCAGCAGAAGTAATAACTAAATTTTACGTTTACTATAATAGAGTATTGCTTTATTTTTTTGAAGTGTAATTAGAAAATTAAAATTATAGGTAAATACTTATTTTCAAAATTATTTTTGTAAAAACAGCTCTATTTTAAATTTTCTACCAACAGGAAGCATAATAGTTCAGTACGAATCGACGCATGAGTACCAAAAACTATTTTACCTCAATTTTTTTATGTGATTTTTCTCAAATTGTCTTACTGATGATAAAAAAGTAATTTTGATTACATGTTTTGCTTTATGCTTAAATTTCTTAAAAACAAATGGCTGACATTTTAATTATTATTAATATTGTTCTTTTTATCAATTTTGATCAAGCTAATAGTTTTTAAGATAAATAATAATTTAAGACAAAAAAAGCCGTAGCAGCGTGTGAGTCAGAAAGAGACGGCGTGATGGGGTAAACGCGCTAAATTAACAATTAAAAAACACGTACAAGCAATGAGTTTTTTCAAATCTCTAACAAGAATATTATTTACTAATGTATAAAAAATAAGAAAAAACCTTTTTTTTTTCATTATATTTTATACTAGCAGTCCGTCCCGACTTCGCACGGGGTTGACAATTATTTATTTTTGGAAATTTGGATATAAAACACTTTTTTTCACAAATATTTTTATTTATTAAAAAATTATTATTTATTATTTATTAAAATAATAAATTAAAATAATAATATAATAGCGCGCCGCGATGCCCGGCGCGCTATTCAGACTGCATCGCAAACAACGGCCACGGCGCTATGGCGGTTTTGTTTACTGTTTGAATTTTTTAATTCGTAATATCTTTTAAATGGAAAGTCCAATTTAAATAATTTAAAAACTATTTTATAGGTAGTTAAATGGTCTTGACCATAAAAATAATTTATTTGGATAAAGATTAATATAAACACATAAATAGTATGGTTTGAATTTGGTTAGCATTTTCATTAATGTTTAAAATGAAAAAAGTTGTTGTAGTGACATAACTACAATAGTTGGACATATGCTACCGCGGAGTTTTTTGTAGACATTATGATGTTCTTCAATATTGTTCTACATTATTTTGTTTTATCGCTAATAGTTTCGGCAGCGCATTCGACGAAAAACATTCTAAGACTCATTTTTCTACACCTTTGGTTACATTGTTCAAATTTTACCAAGAATTCCTAATTTTTTTCAAAATGAAATGTAGCCTATGTCAAATTGGAAGAATGTAGCATTTTATTGGTGAAAGAATTTTTTAAATCGGCCCAGTACTTTTTGAGCCTATTCATTACAAACATACAAACATACAAACATACAAAAATAGGTACAAATCTTTCCTCTTTATAATATTAGTGTAGATGGGTACAAAAGTCAAAAGTACTCAAATTTGAGATTGTTCGAACTGTCAAAATTCATATCTCAAAAAATATTAACTTTATCGTGAAAAGTCATAAGACTACTGTTGATAATAATTGTTTACCTCGGCGGTTAACAAATAAAACAACTATTTAAAATTATAAACGTTTATTGTCGCTCGTCAACGTGACTTGCGACTCGTGAGAACGTATCTCGTGGATCGTGAAATAGTGAATCTCGAATCGACTGAATGACAATCTCGAATAGACCTGTTGTCGTCTTGAGGGTTGCAACGCTGATGGGTGGGGAAAACACCCCCACTTACAAGTGGTAACATTGCCGCCCCCTTGAAGTTGAGATACTTCAAAACTTTACATACACATAATTATATTACATAAATACATAACTATATTACATAAAAGCCTAAGTATCTACATAAAACAATAAAAAAAAAAAAAAATACAATATTACAAATAAAATTTTAGCACACTAGCGAAAAGAAAAAAAAGGAGAGAATAAAAAAAAAAAAAAACAAGAACAATAAAGTTGAATTATAAAAACAGTCAATTTGTGAATTAGTCCGCTTCTGTTGGAAGAACGCACACTTTTTTAATAGCTCTTTTAAACACTCCGAAAATTGTTTTTACTGTTACCACTCTCACAACACCGTCACTCCCTGGATGGATTTCAATCACTCGACCTAGACGCCACTGAAGAGGCGGTAGATTTTCTTCAATCAGCACCACTAATGCCCCGATGACGACGTCTGTCCTTTCCCTTTGCAGTCCTTTAGGACGAACTTGGAGTTGGGTCAAATATTGGAGATGCCATCTTCGCCAAAAATGTTGGTGTAGCTGGCGAATTCTTTGCCACCTCGTTAGACGGCTTAAATTTAGCGGTGCTAAATTTTCTTCGATGGGCGCTGTCAGTGGTGCACCAATTAAAAAATGGCCCGGAGTTAAAGCCTCCAAGTCATTGGGATCATTTGAGACCGGAATTAAAGGCCGAGAGTTCAAGCAGGCTTCAATTTGTGTGAGCAAAGTATAAAATTCATCGTAATTGAGACTCGCGTTTCCCAATACTGTGTGTAGGTGTCGTTTAACGCTTTGAATGTGTCGTTCCCATAATCCCCCAAAATGCGGTGACCTTGCCGGTATGAAACTAAATTTTGTCTTTACATTTAGACAATGCGAAACTATGCTTTTTTCAAATTCCTTGGATTTCAAAAATTGCCGAGCCGCCCCAACGAAATTTGTCCCATTGTCGGAGAATAGCTCCTGCACGTGCCCTCTACGAGATGTAAATCGCTTTAATGCCGCAATAAAACTATCGGCACTAAGATCGCCCACTAACTCTAAGTGTATGGCTTTAGTCGAAAAGCAAATAAATAGAGCAACGTATGCTTTTACCTTTCGCGCGTTACGTAAATTCGAAGATTTTATTAGATAGTACCCCGAATAATCTACGCCGGAAATTAAAAATGGACGAAGCGGTTGCAAACGTTCTTTGGGTAAATTACCCATTTTTTGTTGGCAAGGTTTTGGATTTGATCGTGCACACTTAATGCATGCGTGAATTATTTTTCGCACTGTATTTCTACCCGATATTGGCCAGAATTGCTGTCGTACCGCGGCCAAGGTGGCTTCTTTACCTGCGTGCAATTGTTCGAGATGGATTTTACGGATTATGGCTTTTGTTATGTAATTTTTTTCAGGAAGTAATATTGGATATTTGTTGTCAAAGTTAATAGGAGCGTGTTTTAAACGTCCTCCCACCCTCAAAATGCCGTTATGATCTATAAATGGGTCTAACATAGAAATTTTACCTGGTTTACATTGTTTATCATTTTGCATACAAATCAACTCCGCCGAAAACGCATTGCGTTGAATTAGCTTGATAATACAGTATTCAGCGCTCCTAAGTTCCGTCACCGATAGAAACTTTGCTTTATTTTTTGTTTTCGTTCTTAAATTGCTGACAAATCTTAAACAATAGGCAATAATTCGTGTTAATTTTAAAAAACAAGAAATTTTATTTAATATAGGTAAATCCGATTGGCAATATACTATATTAATCGCTTTTGATTTTCTTTCTAAGACTAAATTTTTGTTTGACATTTGCCACCTTGGTGGCCATTTTGTAGAATCGTTTCTTAACCAAGCTGGACCGTGCCACCACAACTCTGATTTTTTTAACTGGCTTGGTAACATGCCCCGCGACACTATATCCGCTGCATTATCCTCCGATTTAACATGGTGCCAAGCTGAAAACGCGCTATTCTTTTGAATTTCTTTAACTCGATTTGCGATGTAAGAGGACCAGTTAGTTGAGGCTTCCGCCAACCAGCACAAAACAATTGTTGAATCCGTCCAATAATAAACCACATCGATTTTCAAGCATTCTTTAACTCTATTCATTAATCTGCAAAGCAACAAAGCGGCGTTGAGCTCTAATCGGGGCAGGGTAACTTGTTTAATTGGCGCAACTTTGCTTTTGGCGCATATTAGCGATACAGATGCTTCACCCGTTTCGCTAACAGATTTTACATATATCGCGGCACCAAGCGATTTGGTACAAGCATCCGCAAAACCGTGTAACTCTAGTCTTGCACCGCAATCATAGATCATTACATTTCGGGGTATGCGAAAATGATTAAGTTCTGGTATATCGCGTAAAAATTGATTCCATTCCGTTTCAATATCTTTAGGTACCTGCTCGTCCCATGACAGTTTTAACACCCAAATCTTTTGCAAAATAATCTTGGCTTTAACAATAACAGGATTAATTAAACCCAATGGGTCAAAGATCTTAGCCACGGTACCTAAAATATTTCGCTTAGACGTTAATTTATAATCGAACGCATTATCTGCCTTATATCTTAGCTCATCATTATAACAGTTCCACCAGAATCCTAAGACTTTAACGTCATCGGTTTTAGATAATTCCACTTGCGAATGATTATTGTCAGAGCTTATTAATTGCGAGTGATTGCCGCTCCATTTACATAAATTAAAATTTGCGCCTGACAATATTTTAGAAACCTGATTTTTTATTTCTAGAAGTTTGCTTATTGAATTACTACCAGTTAATAAATCGTCCATATAAAAATCACGGTTAATTACATTGCTCGCCTCAGGATACGTTTCCTGCGCTTCCGCTGCCAATTGTTTTAAGCATCTAATTGCGATATAAGGAGCACAAGTTAATCCGAATGTTAGCGTAGTTAGTCTATACATTTTAATCGGTTCGCGTGAGTTATTTCGCCAAAAAAATCGTAAATAATCTACATCTTCTACATTTACCTTAATCATCCTATACATTTTGTTTATATCTCCTGCTATCGCAAATTTATATGATCTAAACCGACATAAAATATCAAATAGATTTTTCTGGAGATTATCGCCCGTTTGAAGATTATCATTGAGGCTTTGTCCATTTGACGACAAAGCCGCACAATCAAAAACAATTCTTATTTTGGGTCCGTTTATTGTTTGTTTAAAAACAGGTAAATGGGGAAGATAGAAAGCTTTCTTGGGAATTTCTGAAATAGGTACTTTTTCCGCATGATTCATTTGCAAAAATTCCGTCATAAATCCTTTGTAAGCGGTAGATAGCCTTTCGTCTTTGTCAAATCTTTTTTCTTGTGCGTAAAAGCGTTTTATTGCAGAGGCTTTGGAATCCCCGAGACTTATAGTGCTTTTAAAAGGTAACTTTATGACAAATTTACCCGAAATATCTCTAAAGGTTGTTTTTCGAAAATATGTTTCATATTCTCGTTCTTCGATGGTTTGTAATGCTAATTCTGCTACCTGCTCCGTATCTAAAAATCTTGCCACAGCTGTTTCTAAATTTGTCGAGTTTGATAAAATATTGCAAGAAAACGAGTGATCACCGCTTACATCTACACTACCGCTTACTATCCATCCAAAATAGGTGTTTTGCAAATACGGTTGATTTTTATGCAATTGAATCGGTGCGCCTAGTAAAAGTTTCCAAAATAGTTCGGCACCTAACAATAAATCAATCTCACGAGAGACATTAAATTGCTCATCAGCTAAACTGATTCCGAAAGGCAATTTAATAAGGTTCTTGTCGAAGGAAACAGCTGGCGTGCTACGAGTAATTTTTGGCAAAATGTAACATTGAATTTCCGCACCAAAATTATTTACTCTAGATTTTATATTAACATTGCAGCTGGAGCTAACTTTATTATCGGAGATATTTACACCTGTTATTGAAACATTACTCGGTTTAGTCGGTAGTTTTAGTTTGTTGCATAAACTTTCGGTAATTAGACATACTTCAGAGCATTGATCTAAAACGGCTCTACATTGACAAAACTTCCCTTCACTATCTGCGATCAGTAAGAGTACCGTTGAGAACAAAATTTGATTATTTTCGTTTATAATAAGGGTCGAAGCGGAAGTACCGGGCGCAGGTACAAATTCATTAATGTGCAACAAAGAATGATGTCGTTGTTTACAGTCTTTGCATAAACTATTTGATTTGCATTTTTCAATATTATGATTTCGTAAACAATTCTTACACAAGTTTAGTGAATTTACTTTTTTAATTCTATCTGAAACACTTAAAGTTGTAAACTCTTTACATTGAAACACCGTATGTGGCTCTTTGCAAATAAAACAAGATAATGTTGTTGACGCGATATTTGTGTTAAACTTTTCATATTTAACACCCGGATTTGTCACAGGCCTCGACCACGCTTGCATATTTCTAGAAAAAGGTTTGGGATTTTTGAAACTAGGTTGTAAATTATAATTGTCATACTTTAAGGAGTTCATTGCCTCGAGAATTTGAAACCGTTTTTCTAAGAAATTGTTGAAATAATCGAACGAAGGTACCTCTTTTTCTAAAATCGACTGCCATTCACGTTTAGTGTTGAAATCTAATTTTTCAACAATAATCGGTACCAATAAAGCGTCCCAATGAATTGTTTCTATTTTAAGTACCTTTAAAGCCGCGATGTTATTGTTTACCGTGTCTATTAAATTGCGTAGTTCGGAAGATGATTGTTTTGATATGACTTTAATGCTTAAAATATTTGATACGTGATCCTGCACAATTAATCTCCTGTTTTCAAAGCGCTTTTTCAAAACATCGATTGCATTTTCATAATTGTCGCCCAACATCGACAAAGATTCTATTGCTCGCAAAGCATCATCTTTTAAGCAACTTCGCAAATAATGAAATTTTTTAATTTTTGGAATGCTTGCGTCATCCCCTACTAGAGCTTTGAATGACTCGTAGAACGCGCACCAATTTGAATGCTTACCTTCGAAAATAGGTAACGGTATAGGTTTTAGATTTAATGCAAACCCGCTCGATTCATTTGAATTTTGACCCGACGCCATATTTACACTTGAATTAGACACAGAATTAGAAGAATCTAGAAGGGATTTTATTTTACTGACAATACTTCGCTTTTGTTCTTCAACTTTGCCGCGTTCTTTATCACTTTCCGCTTCTAGAGTCTCCTCATCCGCTCCCTCTTGGGCTATTTGAAATTTTTCAATTGCTAATTGAACCGCGTTGTATTTTTTAAATAAATCCGTTATTGTTTCTAAATCCGTTTGTAGGGTAAATTTATCCCTACTTGTGTCAATACTGTTTTGTAAACGAGTTATAGCCGCTTTTACCACCCTACGCTCGAGTTTCATATCAGCAAGTTCAGACGACATTTTGTGAGTATAATTATGAGTAACTGACCTTAATTGTTAAGCGGTTTGATTAATGTTCTGCTTCTTGAAGAATTCTGCTCTGCCTGACGACTTCTGCTTTGTCTGACGATTTCTGCTCTGCCTGACGATTTCTGCTTGACTTGGATCGGTGTTCGGTGATGAATAATTCGCTTGTTCTTTATCCGGCTCGATGAAGGACCAAAATGTTGATAATAATTGTTTACCTCGGCGGTTAACAAATAAAACAACTATTTAAAATTATAAACGTTTATTGTCGCTCGTCAACGTGACTTGCGACTCGTGAGAACGTATCTCGTGGATCGTGAAATAGTGAATCTCGAATCGACTGAATGACAATCTCGAATAGACCTGTTGTCGTCTTGAGGGTTGCAACGCTGATGGGTGGGGAAAACACCCCCACTTACAAGTGGTAACAACTACTTTTATTATTTGTATTGTAATAAAGAAAATAAAAAATATGTGCGATTGGAAAATAGCAACTTATGCAATTTAAACAGAATCGCATAAAAAATTTGTTTTTGAATCGGTGGAATTGTTTTCGGTACTCACGCCGATGAAGGTTTATTTTGTTATTATAGCAGTTTTAAACCCTTCAATGAACTGTTTGTATGTATTCGCGCCTCTTATCGCGTCAAATAATATCAATATAAGCAGAAATTGACACTCTTATTCGTCAAAGAGGTTTGTTTTTAAGAAACTAAGTCAAATTAATGTCTATTTACGCATCTGCGGTCATATTATTTGAATTGTCAGATTTAACATTTGAGTACATTTGAACAATATGACATAAACATAATAACGCTATCTTCAGTATTTTTGTGGGACTATTAAAACTAAATTAAGAATTTCAAAAGTTTTTGTCTAATGATATGGGTACAATAACCACATTTGATATAACTAATTAAAAATTTTTGTCATATTCAGACTCCAAAAGTCTCTAATGACCACTAAAAGCAGCCAATATCTAGTCATTTTCCAATATAAATAATATTACAAACATTTGAAACAGCAATATCTCTATAAAATCTAGTTTTCTTAAATACAATCACAATATACGGCCCATCGACTTCAATTTTTAAAGCAGATAGAATAGTTTTATCTCAGTATAATTTCAAATTATGATAATAATTAATAATTATAATTAATTATTATTATAACTTTTACTTAACAATGAGTATTATAATACGTTCAGCATGCTTTATTTTATTACGCCGCTATCGCGTTTTATTTATATGTAATAAAACAAAAATCATCAAAATGTTTGTTTTTTATTACTGCTTAGTTTATGGCTACACAAAGTATTCAAATAATAGCTGCCATTTAAATTTAACGTTATGATGAGGTAATAAGCTACCTATCCCTCATAATCACTCGTTAAGTTACAATGAACCGCGTCAAGCAGCTTATCATAAAATCCAAATCTCACCTTTTGTCGATTTGGATAAGCCTTACTTCTCAAAATACAACTCTGTGTAATCTCTAGAGAGGGTAGACGGACCACGTGCAGTAATTTATGATAGGTAGTTGTTCATTGTATACACAATTAAAGTTTTTTAACAGTAAAGTGTGTCATATAACGTTATTTTTAAATGTAAACTATACTTAGTATAACGCACTTTAATTTATTTTATTTATTAAAAATAAAAACCAATAATACAACAAATTTTCAGAAACGCTGAAATTTGTATTGTTTGCAACGTACAGGTTTTTGAGTACAACCCTTGACAAACAAACACGCCGCTTTTTATGCAACGGCACGTTATATTGTCTTCTTTCGTCTTTGACTTAAAAATGTTTTCTTTACTTTTTGATAAAACAGCAAAATAACAAAAAATAGTGAAAACTGATAAATAGCTGAAATAACCATAACAAAACTTAAATAATGAAAAAAAAATTAAACTATACAAGCAAAATTGAAAAAAAATATATTGCTATTTACTCAAAAATTTACTCATTATTTGCAATTTATGCTCAACTTTGAAACTGCTGTAGCTTGTAGCAATTAAAGAATTTTTCGCTAAACAAAAAATTACGTTTTTAGGCATATTTGATCAATTTTTTTACTTTCTTTCAGTTATCTCAAATAACTCAAACGCAAACAAACGGTACAAAGCCAGTAGCAACAGGAAATTGGGGTTGTGGTTCATCAAAATGTGGCGAAGTTCAACTGAAAGCCATGATTCAGTGGCTGGCCGCAAGTGTAGCAGGAATACCAACTTTGAAGTACTACACATGCGGTCACAAAGACCTTGTCAAGCTGGACACTGTATGTCGAATACTACTGGACAGAAAATGGTCAGTTAAAGACCTCGCACAAGCTATCCTCAGATATTCAAACCAAGTTCTACACGAGCAAGATATTAATGGAACTTTATTTGAAGAACTCATAGGAATTGAACGGACTATATAGTTTTAAATTGACTGAAATTTTTAAAATAAACAGCTTTTGTGGTATTTATGATTTGATAAGATTAATTGATTAAAACACCATATGTACTTTTCCCTAATACGAATCCGGTTCCCGAAAGCTAAACTGTATTAAGCCAAGTTATTTATGCACTTATCACTCAAAGATCGGTATTTTCCGATCGTTGCTAATGCAGAAAAAACGATTTTCTTGCATCACGATGTTTTTTACTTTGCTGCCGAAACTAGGAAAACATTTTTGAAACAATGTTTTTTTTATTTCAATAAAACCATAGCAACCATACAATAAGACCATTTTCAATTTAAAAAATCTATAATCGGATGAGAAGCAACGCTTACAACCGAAAAATAAATAAAAAACTAAATCATTTATTATTAAAAAATTAGAGTTATTTATTATTTAAAACTTAGAGTTATTCGTTGCAAAAAAAATTATACCTAACTTTTTCAGAAAGAAATTTCTCCTATTCGCGCTAATGCAGCACTCAGTTTCAGTCGTGCTGCAAACAAAGTACTCATGTGAGAAAATTTACTTTCCAAACTTGTTAGGTAAATAACTATTACAGTCGAGTGATAAAGTAGAATTGTAGAGCGCGAAAATTTGCTTAACGCATGTGTCTGGATCTGTGTCAAGACCTGTGTCAAGACCAAATTTATTCACTCATTAGAGTGGTATAATATTTTTTGGCCGATCCGTGAACAATTGTAAGACGTTTTAAGTACACATCTGCATATTGCATTTAATTTGATTCACAGACCACACACTTTACATTTATATGATATTTTATCCTTCGTTAACATAAATCAAAAATAGTTTTTGCACTTCTCAGCTCACATTGACAGTACGGTAGAATTTACTATGTACAACAAAATTTACAAAACTGACATACCCACGTCAGGTCAGGTCAGGTCAAGTCAAAACCAATAGTTTAAATTTTTGTAATTGCTTTAATTTATCAGTTACTACTCTTTTGATTAATCGGCATAGCTATTTTTTATTTCCTCTCGCTATAAATTACATAAAAACTAGGTATTTAAAGTGCAAATTACTTTAAGTTGCAAGAAAAGCTTTTTTCGTCAATTCGCTTTTATTAAGCCTAACGAGCTTAAAAAGATAGAATTAAAAGTGTTTAGTGTTAAAAGTGTAAATTTCACTCTTTAATTGAATTTTAATTAAAATAGATAAAACGATTTTTGCAGAAAAATTTTGACAGGAAACAGCTCAACTTAAGTCAGCAAACATAACAGTAGATTAATAATTTTGACCGAACCTTTCACAAAAGATAACGCTAAATATAGAATTGTATTTAATTAATTAATTAATTTTTAATAATAGTCTTATACAAAACAAAATAAAATAAATACTTTAAAACTTTCAAGTGCTTTAAATTAAAATTTTTGGATTAGCAACATTGATTTGATGTTTTGATTATAAAATTTATAAACAATTTTGGAAAAAGTACGTAAATAAATACCGTGTATTTCACAATTATTTGAATATAAAAAACAAAATCCAACTCTTAGCTTTATTCAACCGGTTTAGTTTGACATTTGTTTCTTGACTTCTGTCATGTCAAACTAAACAGCACTGAATCAAGCTAAGGCTCTGATTTTGTTTCTCACAGCCTCCTCGTATGTAAATAATTGTGAATAAGACGGTAGATACGGTTTTCATAATTATTTACAAATAAGATAAGTTTTTACATTTATTAATTTGAATTAATAATAAAAAAATACCAAATACCAATACCAAAAAAAGTATAGAAGAGTGTGTGCCAGAAATCATTACCTAAAATTAATAAGTTACTAATATTTAGATATTAATAATCAATACTTAAAAGAGTTATCTTTAAGAGGTTTAATAAAGTTTTGTCAGATTTTCTACAGGCTACAAACAAATGAAATAAATACTTTGAAAAGAAGATGTGTACGTTAAAAATTAGGTTTAAGAAATTAAAAATCATAAAACTTCCCTGTTACTATTATATTGATATTTTGTAATAATTAGTTATTTGTTTTAATTACTTTAACATTAAGCAAGGAGCCAAAGAAGCAATAGAATCTAATAAGGGTAAATTTACCTCACCCTCCAATAAGTAAACTAAACAATAAAATGCGTAAAATAGTTAATTAAATGCAAATACAGAGCTACCTATCTATTTTTACAATATATTTATAAAATATGTTTTGTTTATTATTTTATCTGCCTCATAAAAATTATCAATATTTTCTATCAACATCGAATATGAGAGAAAATTGATAGAAACGGCTATGCAAAGTTAAGGGTGTTTGCTCCTCCTGTTCCTGCACTTTTTTCCAATAAACTTCTCAAAACAAAATTTTCTTAAAAGACTTTTCATGTAATTTGAAAACGCAAATAATAAGCAGAATAATTTGATAAATTTAGATACGTTGTACTATAATCATATAATTTTTTGTATAATATGACTGTTTAAGATTTTTAAAATTAATGTTATAAGATTTTCAGATATATTCAAATTCACAAAAATCTCTACGTCATTGATTGAGCGACTTTATATTTACCCGGCTTGTACAAATCGATCTCAGACCTGCTGTCAAAAAATCACAGCCGCTTTTGATTCTTTTTAATATTGTACACTCTGTATTAGTCTTGCTTGGATACTAAGTATATTTGTACGACCTAACATTGACAGATTTTTTATATAATATAAAAATTTGCAGCGCAGTGCAGGTGACCTCCTAGAACCATTAGCAGAAACAGAAGAGCATTATAACAATTTTTCTGTATATACAACCGTAGGCTGCAAAAAATATGTTAGAGAATAAAATTGGCAAACTTATTCTATATCTAGAATAGATTACATTGTATATTCTTGATATACGTTTGAAACAAAAGACGCTAACGTATAACGTATATGCTGATGAGTTCCAATCAGAACAAAACATGTTTAAGTTTACAGACGTAGTTTGAATGAATTTGCATTGATCTTTTTATTTTAATAGTTGGTGGCTGAACTAAAAGTCATAGATTACATTATTAATATACCTTTCAGACAGAAGGCGCTAACGTAATAACTTGGTTAAAAAATAAATTTGCATTGATTTTTTTTATCTAGAATAGATCGAAAAACATATACCTATGTTTTGCAACTATACTACAGTATTATTGTAGTAATTAACTATAAGAATAAAGAGTAAACTCATTTAAATTTATTTTATTTTACAATTCAACAACTATACTACAGTATTATTGTAGTAATTAACTATAAGAATAAAGAGTAAACTCATTTAAATTTATTTTATTTTACAATTCATTCCGGTTTTTGTCTATAGTAAATTATTATTTAATGTAAAAATGATAAATCTTGATTTAAAAATGATTTGATGTGAAATAATAAACATTTATCTTCGTAGCTGTATAACTCAAAAGCAGTTGGTCGGGGAGGATTTACGCTAAGGAACTTTTTGTAGCAAATTTTATGCTCTACAAAAGCTATACACGCGTTTTTTTCGAAAAAAAATTTTTTACGTCGAAAAATCAAGTTGAAACAGAAAAAAAAATTTTCTATGTTATTTAAATAAGAAATTGAATTTTTAAATGAGCTAAGCCGCTATTGCACTTAAAGCCTTTTACCCAGCGGCATATTTTTTTATTTTTTATAAAGTATTAGATTTTCGGGTAGCACAGAGAAAAAAAAATTTCGCCTAAAAATGAAGCACCCTAATATACATACATCAATATGAAGCGCCATTTTTGTCAAATTTAAAAGCACCTCTCAAAATATTCTTTTTTAGTAAATAATTTTAGTGTTTATGAAATGATTTTTTTCATTATCAGATAATTTTATTTCTTATCAAATTAACCTTTTTAATCTAATAATTTCAACTTTTATAAAAATTATTTCTATATCAACCAATATTATTCCTGACGAAAGTATGATTACGCACCCTCCGGGTGCTTACTCTATTTTTTTGAGTAGAGAGTTGCCTGCGGCAACGTGTATGAACCTAAAGAGGTTGCCTTCGGCAGCTTCAAAAATAAACGTCTTTAAATTTAAGCAAACATATTATTAGATATTAGTAAGGGTATTTTAGTTTTTTTTATTTCATTTTTTCTTAATTATTTATAGTTTTCATTTATTTATTTAGTAAATTATTTTCTTTTATTTTTTAATTTTTGTTTTGTTGAAATTTTTTATTAGATTTTATTTTTTATATTTATTGTTTTTAATTTTTTTTAATATATTTTTTTTTTTTCCTTTTTAATTTTTTCTATTTTTTTTATTTTTTTTTTGTTTTTTTTTTTTTTGTATTTTCTTAATTTTTTTTTTAATTTTTTTATTTTTATTAAGGTTAGAATACCTCAACATCATACAATTTTATAATATTTTATATAAATTTCTTCCTTTGACACTCTACATTATGAAAACTTAGTTTCTATATAATTTTTCCTTCAATCTTTTTCTTTTCTTTTTTTTTCAAACTTGTTTTTTTATTTCTTTTCACTTTCTTCTTCAATAGTGGCTTTGGCGGCTTTCTGTCGATTTTTTGCTGTAGTGGTAGCACAAAACTCTCGGAAAGTTTGATACCCAAAATCACAGTCATAAATTAAAAAAACACGTATTGGATTGTCTACTATTTAGTGTAGTATTCAGTTACGTGCTTGTTTCTATTTATAACCCCAAGACACGTAGCACTTTGATCAGTAAATCTTTTGTAACATTGTTGTGCTGTTTCTCTCATTATAATCAATTAAAAAAGTTTTTGCCGGGTATATTTCAAACGTATTCACTATACGTGACAATATATTTGAATACCACAGAAGTAAGCTCATTTTGTTAATAATCAGTACTAATCGCAGCCATAAAAGATTAAACAATTTTTACAAGTCGGGTCTCTAAGAATATGTAGCTTGCACTTTCAGTGACTATTTTATTTATAAATAATCATTTTTGTAAACATTATTATAAAACCATCGGTTAAACTTTATTAAAATTTCAAAGAGATTGTTTTGACTTTAAACATGCAAGAAAAGCCGTGTTGAACTAAGAATAATTATCATATTTTTGAAATTTAAATATTTTTATTAATTATGTTTAAATTTTTTCGTGCTCATTAACGTGTGTGGGGAATTGTCACTTTCTCGCCAGTCTTGCTCGGTAATAAATTTGGTAATTAAGCGATAATAATAGTCTTTACAACCTTGGTGTATAGTATGCTATTATTTACGCCAAAAAATGTTGCGGTGTTTTATTATTTTTAAACAAAAAAAAATTTAAACTGCGTTGGCTTCCGGTTACATTATATACGTTCAGCCCATTTTACCTAATACTTCTTTTGTTAGTTTTGCACAGCTTTCATGAATTTAAAATTTTTTAAATAATATTAAGTTGAAATTTGCTAGAGCAGATAAGCAATTGCAGTCTCGTGGTTTCGGTTTCGCGATTATATAATGTTATAAAAGTTTTTCAAAATGTCTATAACTGACAACAGCAAAAGTGACATTAAAAAACCGTGATTTAGCTGCAGAAAGAAAAAAAAATTAATTTGAAAAAAAGTCTAAAAATCTTGTGAATTAAAATTAATTCTTAAAGATATACTTTGAGTTTAAAAGTACTCTAGGGTAGGTTTATAAAAAGCCAATTAAATATTTAATTAGTATTGCAACTGTCAATCAAAAATCCTAATTTTGGATTTAATTACAGTTTACTTTATTTAATTTATTTTCTGTAAGCCCACCCTTGAATTGACAAACAAAGTTGAGTGTAGCAGTAAAAAATTATATAACCGATGATTTATTTTTAACATTTTATTATATTATGCAACAAAATTGTAGAAACTAATTAGAGAATAGCGTAAACTTATTTTTAATAGCAACTGCTCCGTCATTGAACAATGTGACAAAAAAATAGGAAGTAGATATTTACCCTAGCCGACCACAACGGTGATATCTATTTCAACAAATTTTTATAGTAAACTCTCAATTGTGTTGGAAACATGGGTGATAAATTTTCGGTAGACGAATTTGTGTATTTATTTTAAATATATTTTTTTTTATTGTTGCAAATGTTAATTTGTTCTAGATATCCATCAAATCGCAGGAGGTGGAGCAGAACAAGATGTTTTTGGTTTCTTTTGTTTTTATCGGTGGGTGTGAATGTAGCGTTGATAATTTATTTCGTGACCAGTTTGATCTTGAGAAGTGCATCCGGTAAGTTTTTAAATTATTGATATTTTTTTTTTAATTCTTGTGAATTAATAAATTTGATATTAATACAGTGCAAACAAATTAAATTTGTTGTGCTGTAAACAGCACTTTTAATAATAGAAATAGTAAAAAACCTTTTAGTAAACATAAAAAAAAATACAGACCTGGGGATGGTATAAGGGTAATCTATATAGAGGTAAAGTAAAAGACAAAGTTTAGAAAGAAAGAAATATTATATTACATATCGAGAATAGTAAAGAGCGCATTACGTACATTAAGTTATATAGAAGTGAGTTTATAGAATTTTAAATTGCGTTTTAAAGATTTGTTCAATTATTTTGCTTAACTTTTTCACATTTTATATAAATTCCTTTCTTTTTTTATCCCAGTTTATTAAATAACACAAACAGATACAAGTTTTAAATTTATGTTACAGACCTAGTTGTTTCTATATAAGTGGTAAATTTTTGTATAAAAAATTTACAATAATTTTTGTTCTGAATATTTAATAATTTTAAAAATATAACTATTTTATTTACGCTCTTTGCTTTTTTGTCATTCCTCATTTTATCATTTTTTAAAGAAGTTTAACAAATTTTAAGCAATTACTAAACAAAATATTTGAAAAAAAGTTATTTTAAAGTTTTCTAATTTTTAAATATGTTGCTAAATAGAAACAAGTTTTTTTTTAATTTTGTATATAAATGTAAGTATCTCAGGTGAACACAGAATAATAAAATCTGAACATCACAGAATTTGACTGAATTTAAAATATTGCCCTAAAAATTAAAAATAAAATTTATAAAAATATGTCTTATCTTAGTTTTTTTATTTTTTCCAAAAATTTTGAAAAATTAAATATTTTTTATAAGAATTGTAAATTTTTTTTTTTTTTTGGTAGAACTGTTTTAGAACATGTTTGCAGTCTTTTTACCATTTCTGATAATAAAAAAGCTGTCAACAAGTGACATCAGTTAATTTGTCTGCTCTGATTAATATGCCAAAAATTCATTATTAACAAAAAACAAATTAAACATTTAGAAAACTAACTTTAATATAATAATTAATTAAATTAACAACTTTTCTCTTTTAATTTTATCACGTTATATTATTTTAATAGGAAGACGATTATTATTTGTTATTTGTCATTATTTGTTATTTAAATTGTCCATTTAATAATGTTCATAAATCACTCTCTTAGGGTGCAGTTAGATAATCACTTCAAAGATCTTTGTCAGATCATTGACAAATTAATTGAATAAATTAATTAACTGAAACTGGTATTACATTTGCGATATTCTTTTTCAAACAAAAGAGCAGTTATTTAAATCGGTTTATAAACAAACAACTTATGCGCAAACATCTGTTTTGATGTAAATTAAAAATTAAGCAATTTTTATATAAATGTACTGTCGAAGGAAAGTTTCAACTGTCACTTTAAATTTTTATTATATTTTTGTAACGAGTTGATGGTGAATGGTAGATTATTAAGCAAATTTTTTTAATGAAACATTGACTGCTGCAAAATACAGAGAGGAGGTTTTCTACTTTTTAAACAGTTTCATGACGATTAAATTGTAGATGAGTACTTTCAGCAAGTTTATTTTTTTGCTTTTGCTTTCAAGGGCTTTTAATTTAATCTTATAAACGTGTTGAACTATCTGTTTATTGAATTAAAACTGAGGTTAGGTTAAATTGACAAATTAATAATTATTGTCTCTTTAATTTGATAGTAAAGGTACGTTCACAGCATTCATGACAAGCTTCAACGCCAAACTTAAAGTCAAAAATGTAATCTGTCAATTTTTATATGTATCTACTTTCCAAATAGTAAGCATTGTCTTGCTTAAAAAGTTTTTGAATAATCAAATTAAAAAAGATTTTTATAATAAAACATTTAAAAGGTTCCATGAAACAAAAAAATAATTTGATAAAATTTTATTTTAATTTAACTGAATATTAACTTGAATATTTTGTACCACATATTTATTACTACAATAATTTATTACTGTCATTATATGAATATGTTGTATACACATCATAACCTTAATGATTAATTTTCCAAATGTGTATTCAAAAATGTTTTATTTTCAAGAAATTTCCTGCAACAGCAGACAATTTTTTTCACACTGACTTTCCTAGTTTTCTTGAGATACCATTATATTATTACGAAAAGCAAAAACTTTGTACTGTTTTATACGAAAATTGCGCGGAAGCAAAAGTAAAAAAAGCAGAATGCTAATATTTTCTTAATTTTTGGTAATGCCTGCATTTCCAATGACAATAAATAAAACTCAATAAAACATCTTCAAATATGTATGTCAAGTTCAATAGACAGCATTCTCTATATAGCATAGTTGACTTGACCTGACCGTATCATACAAACGCAATCAACTTAATTTAAAATTTTTTAGTTTTTCATTTGTTTTAAAATTGCCAGTTCTAACGACAGAAACCGATAAAAGCTGAAACGAACCGCGGATGTAACAAAAGTCATAGTCATACTAGCCTGAAATGTCTTAAAATCTTCTATCGTGAACTCGCTCAGATTTCAAACTGACATCTACGGCTGTTATGACAATTATTACATCCTAAGTGTGTTAATAGGTATTAGAGTTGTGCGTTATTTTTCAATTAATCAAGTTGTGATTACATATTATTCAAATGTACTTATTAATATTTATGAAATTAATTGATTTATTCACCTTTCGATCCATTGTAAATAATAAATTGGTTATTAATGCATCAAAATAAGTAATGTATTTAATTGCTTATTTGATATCATAATTATATATTGCAATAAATATTTTTATTGTAATTGATTTTTTAACAATACGAATATTTTTTTGTATATATTCTTGCTGACAAAAGAAACATTAGGATGTTTTTTGAAAATAATGTTTATTGTAAAACTAAAAACAATTTTGGAAAATGTTCATATTGTTGTTGTTTTACACGCGTAAGGCGTAGGATTAACAATAATTTTTGATAGTAAACTTTTTCAAATTAGAATAAATTTTAAAGTTAAAATTTCTTGCACTTTATAGTAAGAACATAGTACTAATAGTACTATGTACTGTATTGACGCATACTTGAAGAAAAAAAGTGAAGAATCCAATGTCACTCGTAGTAATTATTGCAACAATTTCTGATTAATTACCATAATTATAAGCTTATAATATTTAACATGAATTAAATTTAATATTGTAATAAATTCTATTAGAAAAAACTTGCTTTTTGGTTTTGCAACAACTATAAATAGCGTTCCAAACAGGTCAAAGATTGTAATAAAAAATTCATTTGAAATGTGTTAGAATTGCGAATTTTCAAAGCAAAACTTGTTTATTTTATTTCATTAACCAACTGATAGTTAATTAGCGTCGTAGCCAAGAGCCAGCCAGCCATCCACTGGTTTACAACAATGAACGGATTTATATTCAAAAAAGTGCGTCAGTGAGTGAACAAGTGTGGCAATGCCAGCTCTAAGGTAATTCAATTTTCAAATTAAGAACAAAAAAAAGTGTTAACGTTTTAGGCAAGATTCGTGGTGGAAACGCAAAACAAAGCTTGAAAGAAAACTGCTTATTATTGCGTTTGCTTGTCTCTTAATTGCTGGAGTACTACTCATTTCGCTGATTTTTTGCAAGAATATACGTAAGTTTATTAATTTTTTATATTTTTCAATAATGTGACACAAGCACGAGATAATGCCGTATTTAAAAAAAATTAAAAAATAATGATAATTATTTAGTTGACCTTTAAAGTCGGCACCGCTAATTCCAAGTTTAGGCTACGCCTCTTAATTAGTCAAAATAAGATGTTGAAATTTAATAACCAATCTGACTCAAAATTAGAATAACCGTTTTATATAAATTATAAAGCAATTATAATAAATTGCAACAATTCTTTTAGATTTAGTAATTATTTAGTAATACTAATAGATGTAAATTTAAAAAAAAATGTAGCGCAAAATACCATAACAGGAGGATCAATCAGAAACAGATTAACAACCAAATCTAATTTTATACAATTAAAAGTATAAGAAATAAAACGTAAAAATATTTAAAAATACTATATATTAGAAAAAAATTTAATGTTCAACATTAACAAATACCTTTTCAAAAAGTTTTTAATAAGTTTAAAAAAAGAATTCTAACAATTAAATAAAAAACTTTATAAAGCATTTATTTAGCTTTTCTGTCATCTTTTTTTTATTTTTTACATAAGGTTTTAACTAAAACATCAACACGTGTTTTAAGGTTTAATATTAAAAAAATATACATCATGTAAAAATCTTAGATAAAGTTCTCGTTTGATAAAATTTAAAAAAAAATTGAGAAGTTTTACAAAATAATTTAATAAGTAGATGTAATAAAAAAAATAAAAATAAAAATATTAAATTTATTTTCTTAATTTTTTGTTGAAACTTGATAAGTTTAATGTTATGTGAGTATTTACAAAAGTAAGCATAATTTTTTTATATTTTACATATTTTTATTTATATATTTTTTTTAGTATGATGCAACTAAGGTTAGTTGTGTAATCGAAAAACAAAATATGTAATTTGTATGAATACTAATTGTTTAACTGACCTCTAACGTAAGCATGACAATTGATAATAACTTTACAGCTTTTCAGAGACTACCTTGCAATAATCACACACAATTTAATAAAAAATTAAAATAATAAAAAAAATTACAATAACCTGGAATATTTATTATACAGAAAATTGTGTATTATACGGATATGTTTACTATTAAAACACAATAAAAAAACTAAAAAGTTTTGGAAAAACATCTAATTATTTACTTATGAATGCATGGTACGAAAACTTCTAGAATTCAAAAGCAATTTGTTCTTTAAAAAAAATTAAATTTTAATAACGCTTTGTTATTAGGCCAAACGTAATTAGAATTGGTTAAACATTAATAGATATAATTTTATCAATTTAATCAAGTTAAGAAGTTAGGTTATATTATGTTGTTTTTGTGTCACCTTCAAAGTTCTTTTCAAGTGTTTTTAAATTTTTTTAATGTTTGTAGTTTTGTCAAAAGTGAATATTTTTTGCTTTTTATAATAGTTTTTAATTTTTTTCTCTGTTTTGTAAATACATGTCATAACTAATTAAAGTAATTCATTATTAAGCTAAGACTTAGCAGAAGTCGGTTCTTATTTGTTAGATTTATTGAGACTCTGGTAAGTTGCTCGCACTCTGGTTTACTGAAAAGTTTGCCAATAGCCTAGGAGATGTAAAGCTCTTCACTTGCTTTCAGAAGATTGAAATTAAGATCAACCTGTAGCCTGGGTGGACCTTAATTCAGTTATTAATCGTGTGCTAGACACTAAACCTTTTTAAGAAGAAAGAAACCTTAATAATTTGAATTAATCACAGCTCTAAGAGTAAACTCCTAGTAACTTTATTCTAGAAACCACTTTCAAACTTAGAACTTAATCAATGTATTCACACTTTAGGCTTTACTCGGTACACTTTTATTTCAATCAAAACCATATGTTCACTGTTAACTTAATTGACTAATTATTACCACTAGACTGACTAGCTTTTTTAACCCTGTTATTTGTTGTAACTTGTTTAAAATTAACTCAAGACTTTGAACAAGACTTGTTCAAAACTTATTGAAATTGAACTATATTTCTCTCGTTTGCCCGCTTTTATTGATTCACCTAATAAATCTAGAACAATCTGAGTCTTCACACATTTTCTGGTATCTTTTATCTCTCTGCTATCTCTGCGAAACTCGTTGTTGCCTCTCTCTCTCTCTCTCTAAAGCGCAATGATTTTCAGAATCAATCAAAAAATATCTAAATATTTTGGCGCTTCTAAGAGTATTTCGATTTATTAGATGGAATATTCTAGATTTCTGATTTATTAGGTAGTTTTAATGATTAAGACAATTTTTATCATATTTTGAAAGCAATGTATGCATTATTTTTTTAAGTACATGAATTAGTTTCATTCGCTTCTTCTGAAAAAAAAATTTTGAAGCAATTTTTTATACATCAAACTAACTCATACTAATAGTGAATCCCACAATAACTCCAGATGATCCGAGTATAAGCAACATCCAAAAAATAATCACCGTAATAACCAGACGTAGCTCCGATTATCCCATTATATTGTAGCGTCTCCCTTATTCCTGGGTCGCTAGCTAATTATTTCCTCTATGTGTCACTTTCTCTTTTACACAGATTTTTTCAAATAGTTTGTTCGACTATAAGTTAAAAAAAATTTTATCTACAGATGTCTTTTTTAGATTCACCATCATGTTCATGGTATGGCTTCAGATCTTTCACGTGCCAAAGCCCTCGGCCATGCGATAATTCTTAGACATTATTTCCTATACGTTGCATAATTTTAAACAAGCTGTTATACCGCTCTGCTAGTTTTGCTGTAAAATGTTTTCTTGAATCTAAAGTTGGATATTCGTGCTTCCATACTTGATCTTCTTGTGTGAAATTTAGATTGCGTCTTTTCTGATCATAATATTTTCTAACTTTGCTTTGGCTCTGGACTGTTCAAGTTCTTGTATAACTTAATGTTTAATTCTAACTTTTTTTCTTTTTCGTGTTCTCCATTGTTGTCATACTTATTATTTCAAGATTTGTTTTGACTGTATCATTAATTTTTAATTTAAGACTCAAAATTTGATGGTTCAGATCTTTGCAATTGGTTAAACGGTCATCTTGTATCATCTCGTATAAAGTACGACGTCATCCTTGTTTCCTCATGTTTGGCTGTTCGCGGTGCACACGCAATAGTACTATTCAATTTAGACTGATTTGGCAAAATTATAAATGCTTAAAAAAGAGGTTTTTCCTTTTACTATTTTTAAAACGTCTTCTGAAAATTTACACAATGCATTAAAGAAAAATATTATAATTAAAAAAAGTATGTATTTGCGAATCTTTCATATTTCTTTCGCCAAAATAAAGCAAACCGACCTACTTCTATCTATTTTGCGACAGCAAAATATTATAAGAAAAATTAACAAATGTGCAAAAATGGGTTCTTAGACCGTATGCAACTGAAGAAGGGATGGAACTCTGAAACCATTCTTACATTTTCCAACATTACATTTCTTAATTTCAATTTTTTTTTTATGATTATCATTTAATTTGGTATATTATTGTATATTCATATAACGTGCGTTTATAAATTATTTAGATCAACTCTTGCGGTGCAATTTAAGTTGACAGATTTTCATGATCTTTGATAGTATAATTGCAGCAAATGTCAATCAAACGTTAAAGCTCGTCTAATAATAACAATATCGTACGTTTTTGCGTATAAACTGATCAAAAGATGAACATTTGTTTAAAATTCCATAGCAAGAGTAGATCTTAAAAATTGATGAACGCACAAGATAACATTATATGCAATATTTGTGTAACCGATTAAATAAATAAGTTACTTGGAAATATCGGTGCCTATGAAATATCGACTACTACCGGTTTTAAAATCTGAAAGCGATGCTTGAAGATTTTAAGATAGTTAGAGAGGTTTGCGCAAAGAATATTTTCAAAGCAACAATGTTTGAATAAAACCATGTAAATTTTATCGGCTGAATGAATAGTTCGAATGAGATTCGAAGGATTAATCTATAAAACCCATCATAAATACAGCCACTGTCAATGACAGAATTTCAAAAAAATATTTTTTTTGTTAAAAGTTGGCAACTATCAGGAAAAAAGACCTAACAACTAAGTAACAACTAGAACTGTTACAAAAAAAATGGTTTTTTCTCGTGTCTTCTATATAAGATGAATTTGAAAGTGCCAGGTGGGTTTGGTAGTGCTTTAGTAGACGCAATTAACGGCCTCATTTGTGCCAAAAAATACTGAAAAGACCTACAGATCTGTGTGGAACCTTATTAGTTTTGCTAACAAAAGAGTTTTTAAATTTTTAAAGATACAACGACAAGAGAGATGAGCACCATTCTAAAAGATTAGGCAGGTCAGAATCAGAACATAGTATCAAGGCAGATCAGAAGAATTATTGTGTAAATAATTCTTCTTTCACGTAATTAAATAAAATGTAAATAAAATAATTTGATATTTTATTTACATAAATAATTGTTGTAAAAATAAAAGTTACAAATTAAAAATCCAATGTTTTTTCTAATAATTAACTGGTTGGTTAAATTGACACCATTACCTGTGTTGAACAATCCTCTCTTAGAGGCTTCAGTATAAAACCAATTCTAAATTTTATGAACTCTGATTAGTTGGATCTATAAATCGATTCACATTCTTTCATTTACTTGAAAGTAGAAAAATTGTTTTTAACCGAAAAAAATCTTGTTTGTTCGTTAAAAATTTAATCTTTATTTAATTTTATGAACTCTGGTTAGTTGTATCTATAAATCGATTCACATTCTTTCGTTTGACTTCCACTTCTTCTAAAAGTAACTGATTAAGATTGTTTGTTTTAATTATAGCATCAATTTTTTTTAATTTGATGGTAAACTTAGCAGATCTTGATGAAACCAGTCTTAAATATTGTTAATCTTCAAATAACAATAATTTTATATAACATTTTAATTTACCCTCGTCCATAATGATGTTGAACATGTCAAAATATTTTGAAATGTTAAAATGCTAAAATGTTAGTTCTTAAGCTTATTTTATTAAAAATTGTAATTTCTGACAGTACTGTGTAAAATAAATTTTTTTTCGTGTTATTTATTTATCGTCAAAATCAAAAAAAAACTAATTTATATTTAGTTATCTCAGTAACTCAATAATTTTTTTTTCGGAATAAGTGAAAGACGTAGCCATAATACCAGACAAACTAAAACGTACTATTAAAGGGTAAAAAAATTAAAACACATAATTTTAAACTTTATTTTACAATAGGTTGATCAAAAGATTTGAGATAAATTAAAAATGTAGAAAAATTCAAAAAACTGATTTAATTCTCAAAGAACTGAATATGTAATGTATTTTAATAATAATTAGTTTATAGCTACTGTTACAATGAATAAAAAAACCGTTAAAATTATTTTTGATAGTTTTAATAAGAGAAATACATAAATGTATTGCATTTATTCATAATGTCTATAACGGAAAACAATAGAGTTTTATCTAGAAAAACATTCTGAATTATTCATGCAAATGATAGTTGAAGTTATCTAACATGCAAGCTTATTTTTATGAGATAAGTGCGTACTAAAACTTTGTCGGCGGAATTGTTGGTAAGAAAGGTGGTTAACCAATGACAATAAATTTTGATCTAAATTTTTTGTGTATGCTATTAAAATTTTTCAATTAATTAAAAATAGCAGTAATTGTCGGTCTTTTCTACTAGATCATTATTTTTAGTTGTGGCCCTGAGATGATTTAATATTCATGTGTCATATATAAAACAGAAGGAAATAGTATTGTTTCATTTACTCTTTTCACATTTTTTTATAAAATAAAACATGTGTCATCTAAAAATAAAATCCAATGACATTGACAACATTTTCTTGTAATGTCATCAAAAATTCAATGCTTTTAATTTTAAACTTGCAATTTTTCATTTTGATTTCATTTAAATTTGCAGATACAACTTTTCTTGGCTCGGATGATATATGCCTGACTAGGGAATGTGTCAAAACAGCGGGGGATGTTTTTCGAAATATGGACGAAACGGTAGATCCATGTAATGACTTTTACCGGTTTTCCTGTGGGAATTACATTAAGCATTCTCTAATATCAAATGATAAAACATTTGCGAATACTTTTACCGTTATCAACGATGTCCTACAAGAGCAAATTAAAATATCATTGGAAGAGAACACCAATGCCAATGAACCAAAACCTTTTGCTGTAGTCAAGAAATACTATAAAGCTTGTAAAAACAAGAGTGAGTATAGATGAATGAAGACAAGATTTCGTATTTAGAACGTTTTAGCGTTGGCTGAAAGATATGGATTGAATATTGCTCTCAAATTGTTAAAACAACTTGGTGGCTGGCCTGTTTTGGATATGTATTGGAGCGATTCGAATTTTGAGTGGACTAGAAATATCGCCGCTTTAAGAAAAATCGGACTTCCTGTGAATAGTTTGTTAGAAATATCTGTAGGATTTGATTTTAAACATTCGACTTCAAGATTAGTTCAGGTTTGTTTCAAAAATATTGAATTCCTGAGACTCGTTATCTAAAACTTTTTCTAAGTGTCTTTTTAAATAATCTGTTAAAGTTCAAACTTGCTTTCTATAAATACCGCCCACAAAGCCAAAAACTGGCATTTTGCAAGGCAAATAAACCTGATAGCATTTGTAAGCACTAGATTTTTTGCGCCAAAGTAAGAATAAAATTATTTAAATTTTTTGTTGTAAAAACATTTTTAGTTAATTTTCTGTTTATTATTACTAACACTAATAAACAATTTTAATTTTAATTATTTAAATTTATTTTATGACAAGTTTACAAAATTTATCTTGTTTTTAAATATTTGTTGCCGTTTATCAATTTTATTTTTACTAAGCATTTTGGTGTTTTTTAAGCTTAAAAGCTTTTTTTGTTTTAGCTTAAGAATTTAAGCTAAAAACTTGAACTGCAAATGGTACTTTTAATTTTATTCTGCAATAGATATGTGTACAGTGTTTGTACACAACAAAATATTTATTATTAAAAATACTATTGTTAATAATAATAATTTTCTTTCAATAAAAAAATAGGTGTAATGTGTATATATGTCTGTCTGTCGCCCAGTAGCTACCGAATAACAAGCTCAACCGATTCTAATCTAGTTTTTTTTTACTTGAAAGTAGAAAAATTGTTCTTAACCGTAAAACAATAGTTTAGTCGTTTGAAATTTAATCAAATCTTTTCCTTTTAGGGAAATCTAGTTAGAATAAACGAGAACATTTTTTACAAGTTCGATTTACGAGTAGTCGAAATTCAAGATTATAATACTTTTAAAATATTAGATCTTGCAACAATTCTGAAGTATCATCTAATATTTGCAAAACACCCAGCAGAAGTATTTTGCTTAAATTCATTAGATATAATCTCATTCTATTTTTTAATTTTGAATATATTCAGCTATTAACGATAATGTAATTAGAGGTGCAAATTAATATATATATATTGCCAACCTCATTTGTAATTTTTATGTTTTATTAGGTTTTTTCTTGAGTTTAATTTTTCTATGAGCTACGAAGATCTCTACTAGCTTAGACAGATTAAAAAAACAGATTAAACCGTACACAAATCAGTTGATAATTTATTTTTCAGATTGATCAGCCACAATTTGGTCTAAGCCGAGAATATTTGGTTAAAAATATTACTGATCCAATAGTTAAGGCTTATTTTGAATATATGGTAGATGTAGCAGTAATGTTTGGTGCTGATAAGAATAGAGCAAGCATAGACCTACTGCATGCTTTAGAGTTTGAAATCAAACTAGCAAATGTAAGTATCAAATAAGCTTGCGTTATGATAATAATTAATAATAAATTATTTTAATATAAAATATTAATTTAAATTTAGAAATTTTTTAAGTCAAAAAACTTAACCAAAAATTTTTTCTAAACCTGACAGTAAGGCAGTTATTTTGATTTTGTTTTAAGATGCACTTCTTTAAACAAATGTAAAACAGCTGCAGTTGATTTAACATAAAAGCTAATATACTCATAAAAGATGGTTCTGCCCAACAGCTAACAATTGTTGAAAAATGTTTGTTCTTCGCTTGTTTAACTAGTGTTTTAATTCTTGAGTTTAGTGTCATCAATAGATTATTAATTCTTTGTCACCAGATAATTATATTTGTATATATATGTTTTTTGGTTCAAGGTCACTGTATATTATTGTTGTTTAGATAAGGGAATTCGGGAACCAGGTTTGGTGGTAAATTATTCTGAACTTTTTTTTCAACGCCAAGCTTCCGGTAGATTTATTCTTTTACCATCATCAGGGCTTTAAACTTGAGTGAATTAAAAGTTGGTACATTTATAAAAACTAATAAACAGTTAACTAAAAAATGCCATTTGCAATTAATTGCTCTTATATAAGTTGGAATGTCACCTTACAGTTTTTGACTGTAAGTATCAAAAATTGTAAGATGACATTTCCTATAGCCTATCATTTTAAATATCTTTACTCTTCCTCTTTTGCTCAACTTTAATCATATTTAACATTTTTTCTACTGCTAATGTGTAATTTTTGACATTTTCTATATTTTTTTAAAGCTTACTACATATTTCAATTTATTCACAAGTGATTAATATCGAATTTAAATCTACCTTGTATTTCTATTTAAAAAGAAAAAAATTAGTTAAGTATCTCGTAAAGTAACCATGCACCAAAAATAAAAAAATTAAGTACAATAGATATTAATTGATAAAAAAAACACGCAAGTATTAATAACTCATTAGTACTTACGGTAAAGATGAAATTAAAAAACATGTTATAGGGCTAATTATAGCGCATACGAGGAACGTATGTTAAGTTTTCTTCATCTATTTTTTTTTTGACAGAAATGACGTCATCAATATTTTTTCTAAATAACAACTTATGTTTTCTTTTTACATTTGAGTAGAGTTTTTTGTTCTGCTTTTAGCGAATTAAAATACTTAATAGCTTACACGAGAAAAAAAGTAAGAAAAGCGGTTCTACAGTTTAAATTAGTTAAATTAAAAAAAAAACAGAGTAGTTTACTTTATAGAAAACATATGTCTATTTTTTTTATTAGTTCATACGCAGGTACAAGCGTGTCGTGTACTATTGGATACATTTTGACGTTTGACAACGCGATTAAACTCAACGACAATAAAACTGTATCAAGATAAATTGCGCAGTAGAAGTTGATCTAAATAATTTATAAACTCACGGTATTTATGATGTTTGATACTCTAAAAAATTAGACTCGGTTCAAGTCTGCAAATGTTCGAAGAGCTAAATTATCAATGCAAACTCTTAAAATTGAACTTGTGTTTTGCACTTAGCACTGTTTTACGGCTTTAATTTGGACTATCAATAATAATCTACCATTTAGGTACTTCAAAATAATTTCTGCGACAACAAAATATTTTTGTTGTTTGAATCAGTGTTCATTGCACATCATAAACTATTAATTTAGTTCACCACCTAGACTAGAGGCATGTTTTAAAACATTTTTTTTATAGTTTTTGTACACGATGTATTAAACATGTTTGGTATTTTTTATCTTAACTATTAAAATTTAACGATATTTTAGCGTCTTGACGTTAACGATCTGTAACGATTAATTTAAAATAAACTTTTTTATCAGTTGCTTGTTATTTATTAAGAGTTGGCGATTTAAAATTGGACATATGTACGGACGCCCAGGCTTATTTGTCGTTTTTAGTATAAAACTTAAAAATGTATTTATGATTTAACTTTTTAATTATAAAAACGCAAAAAAAAAATTAAAATGGTTTGGAATAAAGTTATACAGCCTGATACAAAAGATCCGCATAATAATTATAGCCTAAATATGTCATTTAAATCTTCAAAGAGAATAATTTTATTATTTAGAAAAAGCTAAAAAACTAGTTTCTTATTAGACCACATTTGAAAAGTCTGGCGCTTTCATATTTTTTTTTAAATAGTGATCTTTATTTTTTGTCAAAAGTTAATTTTTTCTATAAATAAACACTAGGTCTATTGCTAAAACATTAACAAAATACAAAAATGTTTTTTTAGAAAATCAAAAGCGCTTAGAAACATAAAAAATCAGAGAAAAAATTAAGTTCTAAGCAGTGGTTAAATTTAGTAATGACAGTTGTTCAATTCATTCGTGTTTAGTATTTTTTAAACTTGAAGTTATTTTTATTGATAAGGCATTTTTTTGTTTGTTTTTAAATTTTTTGTTTTTCTAACAAAACAAAATAATAATCAAAAATAAACATAGGTCAAAAATGTAGTCTCAAAAAAATTAAGTTTTAGTTTTATATATGTATTTTTTATGAATAAAATTGATTTTATTCAAGATTTTGAAGAAAAAATTTTAAATGAAAACGTTTTGAGTATTTTGTGAAATTTTTGCACCACTCTGTATAATTTTTTTATTTATTGCAAAAACAATTAAATAAAACTGAAAGATAAAACAAAACGTTATTTACTTTTCATAGATAATACCTGGACTATTTATATCCTAGTATCAAGACAGAATGTTATAATTATTCCGCAACGCTGATTCAAGCATAACCGCTTTTGTAACAATGATGCTGATCGGTTTTTATTTTGTGTTTAATGTTCTTTTAATAAAAATTTATTAAAATTTAGCGTCATAGTTGGCCATGTCTTTAAGTTTGTGTAAACATACTATAATTTTAAACAATTGCTTCAAATGTCAAAATAATTACTAAATTTCTTTATTTTTAAATTTTAAATTATTTTCTCACAAAGAACAAATAATTTTTGGGGTGATATCTTGTTTTCGTATCGGCCATTTATCATCAATTTGTTTATGTTGATGGTAAACGGCCGTTAAGAAAATGGTGAATTATTGGGTTACATTTTTTTTAACTGCTGTAAGATAGAGAGAGGAGATTTTCAGTCATTTGTTGCTTCATGACGATGGAATTGTAGGGGTACTTTTAACAAGACACTCCACATACCACACACAAGACAAAAAGGCTTATCGTTAAGTTATCAGCCAAAATACAGACATACCTAACTAACTCTTTAAAATCCTGCGACCTCACTCTATATAACTTCTTTTTGTGGCTCTATTTAAAGAACTAACCTCTATACAATACTTGTTTAAATTAATAAAATTAAGAATAATCCTCAAATGTTAACAAATGTCAGTAACGCAATTGTTTAAAAAGTCCGCAATGCTTTGAAATCTATGGACAACGTTTTAATTATTTGTTCAAAATCATACAAGTGCTTTGTAATTTAATTTCATTAACGTGTTAAACTATCGACTTATTGAATTAAATGTGAGGTTAGATTTAAATGTCAAATTAATAACTGTCACTTCGATTCCATGGTAAAAATACGTTCACAATTCAAAGTTAAACATTCTTGGCAAGCTTTGACGCCTAATATTAGAAAACACTAGCTATAACTGACAATCTCAAATTTCTATGGTATTCTTTAATAAAAAAATTCTTGTTTTATTATTAAGTTTTATTCGGTATTATTTTGTTTTATTATATATTTTTTTTAAGGTTTTTATCTGTTTACACATAATTATAAGATAAGACAGAACAAAAATAAGTGCAATTAAATAAAAACACTTAATTTTTTTTTATTAAAAATAACGTTTCTTTGTCCCTTTTGATCATCATTTTATTCAATTACCAATTGAAGGTGTTTTTTGTGATTTATTATATGTTTAATATAATGTTAAAACTTATTTTATATTGTCTATTAATTAATTTTTTTTCTTCTTGTAAAAGTTTCGATTTGACGTTTTTATAACATTGTGTTTTCTTATTTTTAGTTTTCTCTCAGTCAAGAAGATCGTAGAAACATCAGTAATCTCTACAATCTTCTTACAGTCAGAGATCTAGAAGCAAGATATCAGAAAATTCCGTGGTTAAATTTAATAAATATAATAATGCCTCCTGAAGTACAAATAAATAGAAGTCAACCTGTACTTGTTGGAGTACCAAATTATCTACAAGCTTTTCAAACTCTTATAGCTAACACTTCAAAAAAAGTACAAGCTAATTATGTTATGTGGCGTGTTATCAAAGAAATCGTTACATATCTGACTCAGGAATTAAAAGATAGAGAACTCATTTTTAAACATACAATAAATGGAATACAAGAAAGTCCGCCACGGTGGAAAGAATGTATTGAAGAGACAACAACAATGTACCAATAGCTGTAATATTTTTATTGCAAACTTTATTGCTAATTTTTAGGTTACCTATCGTTACTGGTGCCATATACGTTCGCAAATATTTTCATGTAGATGCTAAACTGAATGCATTAGAAATGGTTAAATATATAAAGGATCAATTTAAAGATAGTCTAGCGTCATTAGATTGGATGGATGAAAAAACAAGAAAAAGCGCTCTTGATAAAGCAAACACAATAGTAGATCACATTGCATATCCTGATGAATTGCTAGAAGATGAAAAAATTATAGAATTTTTTGAAAAGGTTTGTAAGATACAAAGTGCATATATTGTTTTATCACATTTTGGCAGTTAGAAGTTGATGATCAACAATATCTGTATTCTGCTTTAAACATCAGCAAATTTTCCATGGATTACACTCTCAGGAGGTTGCGCGAGCCTGTAAATAAGACAGATTGGAAAGATCACGGATTTCCAGCACAAGTGAATGCTTTTTATCATCCATTAGAAAATAGCATAAGTATTTTATTTATTTTATAATTAGATTTCTTTCGATGACTATATTGAAAATGGTTGTTTGTAGTATTTCCCGCTGGGATCTTGCAAGGAATTTTTTTCCATAAAGACAGACCGAGATATATGAATTTTGGAGCAGTAGGCTCTGTAATCGGACACGAAATTACTCATGGCTTTGATGATACTGGCCGACAATTTGATAAAGATGGAAATTTAGTAAACTGGTGGGAAGAAGAAACTAAAGTAAAATTTTTAGAAAAAGCTCAATGCATAATTCAGCAATATAATAATTTTAGTGTACCGGAAGCGAAAATGAAGGTAGTTTTGTTGTAGAAATTGTGAATATGTTATTTTTGTTTTTTTAGTTGAATGGTTTAAGAACCCAAGGCGAGAACATAGCTGATAATGGTGGTGTCAAGCAAGCCTATTTGGCGTACAAGAAATGGCAACGTAGCAATCCTCCAGAACCAAAACTTCCTGGTTTAAAATATAATCCAAGACAACTTTTCTGGGTTTCTGCCGCACAAATTTGGTGTTCGAAACATCGACCAGAAGCTATCGCTTTGCAAGTTACAGTTGATACGCATTCTCCAGCAGAATTTAGAGTTTTGGGTCCAATGAGCAATTCAAAGTTTTTTGCCAAAGATTTCAATTGTCCATTGGGTAGCCGAATGAATCCGAAGCAGAAATGCACCATATGGTAGTTGTTAGTATTTATTTTCGATTAATAAAATTTGTTGATTTTGTAACACTTTAATGTCTAATTTGTGTGTTTTATATATATTTTTAATTTAACGAATTGATTAGTTTTAAATAAAGCATAATTATTATTAATTAAAGATTACTATTAATCTAAATTATATCAAAAAAAACATCTTTTCTTTTCAAGTTGTAAAATATACGCTGCAACAACTTTTCTTGTATACTAAACATTCAAAAGTTTTAAAAAAAGCTCAAAATAAACAATAAAAAACCATTTTAAAAAAATAATTATGTATTCTCATAAAAGCTATTCATTTATTAGTCGATTAAACTAAATTGTTACCTGAAAACATTGTTGTCATTATACCGGGCGCGTCAAAAGTCTGGCAACAGGTCAAAATTTCTCCAGAGAAGAGTTTCCAAAGTTTGGTACAAAGGATGTTTGGTTACAAGTTACAAATTCTTTGATAACTACATCATTCTTTACCTCCTCACTCTTTTGCAGTGAGTGTAAAGACTTTAAAATTTTATTTGACGTTTTTTTTTGACGTATTCTGACTTATGAAAAAAAAATTAGAAGATTATAAAATAAATAATTTCTCTTTAGTGAAAAGCAAACGTGGTGATACTATAACATAATTATTATAACAATTGTAGACTTTAGTTACATAAATAATTGTTGTAAATATAAAAGTTCTAAAAATTTTCTTCAAAAAATAAATTTGTTGTTTAAATAAACATCTTTGTCTGTAGTAAAAAACAAAAAACTATCGCATTTTGAAATCTAAACAATAAATGAAAACGTTGGAATAGATTTAACATTACAAAAAAAAAACAAATTAAGAGCAAGAAACAACAAAGAAGAGACTAAGTCAAAGAGAATTATTAATCAAGGATGTATAAAGCTTGAGCAGCTGTAGGAAAAATGATCTCAATTGTCAAAATTATTAATCGATTATTAACATACAAGTTGATTACAATATTCTTTTGTTAATTGAAAAATGAACAAAAATTTATATCTAAAACTTTAGCATACATTACAGTTTATGAGATGCTCAGAGATATAACATTTTATGCATTATACAAAAATTCATCCAATTTGTGATACAATGGCTATTTATGCCAATAAACATAGTTGTCTGAAAACATTTAAAGTTCCCAAATATGAACAAACATTGACTATTAGAAAAGTGCTGTAAATTTGTGTAATTTTATAATTGCAAAAATGTGCATTCATTCATAATCGAGCCTTAAAAAAATCGATCGATTTGTTAGTCAATATCAAACGTTCTAAGTGCTCCTAATAATCCGTCAACGAAAAATTTATTAAATGTACTAAATTAGTGAATCTAGTAGGAAAACTTAAAAACAACAGTTTGTGAATAAAAAATCAACATGAAGAAAAACGTAGCTGTCGTAAAACAAAACAAAAACCCAAACTTTAGATCATTTAAAACAAAACTGTTATTAGCTTTTTATACAAACTCATGTAACAAAGGAATTAAAATAAAATTTGTGGCTCAAATATTAAAAAAAAAGTCATATGTTTTACTAGTTTTAACAAAAAGTGTCAGCAGATGTCATAAAATTTTATTGTTTATAATCATTTAAAAAACAATCATTCTAAAGATTAAAATTTTATTGTTTTGCTATAATTAAAAATATTTTTTGTAAATTTGTTTCTAAAATGATTCCACTTCAAGATTAATAAAATATTTAATTCAATTCATTCCTTATAAACCTTTAGCGTTAGCCCAAGTACAAATTCTATAGACTCTTCGAGATTAATTCAAGTATCATTATATTCTAATAACATTGAAATTAATAATAATTAAATTAACTATAGATTTTGCAAAATATAAAGGAAACATTTTGAGATTTGGAGATAAACAAAATACTCAGGATTTAAAACAAGTTTATTTATGTACTGTATATAAAGTTAATAAAATACTAAACAAATTTAAAGATCTGTATTATCTAAAAGAACTCTTGGAAAATAATAAAATTAAAATTCAAAATAAATTAAACTCGGGATAACCCTAACTGTAATTTAACATTTAAAAATTATATATTATTTTTCAAAAAAAAAAAACTTAAAAATAGCAGGTGACATCAGATCACTAGCTTGGTGGTCAATTAGTAGCCTAATTTAAAATTCTTATAAAAACCTATCAACCTAAACAATTTGGTTTTCAAAAACAACAATTCTCAATTAAGAATAATTAATTATCTGATCTGCTTTCATAGAAAAAACTCCAACGCAATAAATTATCTAAAATTGTTGATATAAGATATATTCAACAAATTGTTACCAAATTAAATTATTATAAATGCCAATATGTTTTTGCATTACAAATTTAATTATAGTCAAAATTTAAAATAGCTTAAAACTTGTTTTTCGCGTTCAGAGAAGCTATAAATAAGAGCTATTTAATTAAACCTTTCAATTTTACTCCATGGCAGCTGTCTCTATCACAATATGCGGCTGGTAATTTGGTATTTTTTGTGCAATAAATGTTTTTAGTAAACGTTCTATTTGCAGGTTTTGATTTTTGGAGTTTGTTTTTTGGTTTTGTTAGTTTACTGTAAACCAAAAGGAGTTATGGCAAAAGCAATAACTAGCTCAAGGTAAAATATTTATATTGATAAATATATTAGGTTGAAATTGTTTTTTTTTTTGTAGTTTTGCTACTAGTAATGATAACAGAAACATAGACACCATTTTAAAAAACATTGAAATAAACAATAAAAGGCAGATAAGAGAATCTCCTATAATTAGACACACCGGATCAACTCTTGGTGGTTCTTGTCTAGCGGGGTTGTGCCCATTTCGTAAATAAAGCACAAAATAAAAATATTATATGATATACATAATATAATAATATATCATTTAATGCTTTTTATATTTCTGTAATAAAAAATTGCTATTGCTTTGCAATTTGTTATCAAGTCCTGTACTGATCTAAATATTTACAATACCTAATCAATTGTTTTTGAAGACGGTGTCAACGAACAAAAACAACAATCTACAAACTGAATCTAGGATTATATTTAATAATATACAAGATCCTAAAATTTATAATTCAAAAATAATATCTATAGTAAAAAATGCGAAGAGTTCATCCAGCCTGCTTCATTTTTGTTGTACCACAAAAGCGTGTACGGCGTAAATATTGGACAATTTTACAGGTATATAATATATAAATATATATAATATATAAAATATATTATATATATATTTATATATATATATATATATATATATATATATTATATATATATGTTTTATAATATTATAACAAGCGACCAAATACTTTTCAGATTAGAGAAGAGGTGGGAAATACTTTGCAGGTCTTTGATTAAACTATTGAAACCACAAAAATTTCAAATGTCACAAAATTAATACCTGTCAAAAGCAAATATATTTTAATTCTTTGTTCGGATTACACAAAATCTTCTAAAATACAAAACACTTAAAAAAATTCTGCTAAAAAGCATGGCATAAGAACTATATACAATTCAAATTTAGGTGTAATACGCACGGTCATCGTCTGAAAGACGTTGTTTCATGTCTCAAATCTCGGTATGATACAATTGTGCTATCTTAACCTAAAAATAAAACAAATAACGTGTTAAAGAGTGAATAAAGGAAATGTTTTCCGAACTAAAACAAATGTTAAAGTGGCCGTTTGCCGTCGCCGCCAATTGAAGCAAATATGGTTTAAAAGACAGGTCAGGTCAGGTCAGACCTCCGGGTAGAGATAGTTTGTGAACGGCTATAATACGGTAAGGAATCATGTGCTACTCTTTCTTTAAAATATTTTTATAGGTTCTGTAAGATAAATTTTGTAGAATTTGTTGTGACAGATGTGTGTAGCAAGAAATGTTTAAGAAAAATCATAATTTGACAGGCATTTCAAATTTCTTTGCTTTGTTTTTTTTATGTTCTGCCACTTACATTTTTTCTTAAAACACTGTTTTTTTTTCAAAATAGTTTTACCAAGTTGGTCAAAATCTTTGTATTAGGCATTTGATTGTGAGATTTTATCTTAAAACCCGGCAATGAAATAGGTTCAGTTTGCCGATAAAAAAATTAAAAATTAAAAAAAAAAAGATTTTTTTCTAATGTACAATTTATTGTAATTTATTTTTAAAAAACAACGTTTGTCAATAATTAGTTTTGATTTTTGATTTTAACATGTACGAATTTTGCGACATTTGAATTGACTTCAATGGCTTAATATAAAAAAAACTAAATATTTTCAACATCTTCTCTAATCTGAAAAATATTTGTTCAATTGTTATAAACAGCATTTATCTGTAGAGCAACCCAAAACTGTTTTATGATTAGCACCGTTTTATAAAATAACTGACTAAGAAGAACAAATATTTAAATAACAATAGTTTTAAATAATGTTATAATTTATTTTCTCGTATCTGATCAAAATATTTTATTTTTTTATTTTTAAGTAAATTTCTTGTTTTTTTTAAGTTATTTACTTTATAAATTGATTATATTCGGCCAGTTGTTTCACTTTTTAAAAGAGAAGGAAATATTAATTTTGCCTTCTAGTTGTCTAGCTTTTGAAGGCTCTTTTTTCCAAGTTTTGGAAGTGCTGAGTATGTATTTAATAAATTAATAAAAACTTAACTTATTTGAACACTATACAAGGTCGCGCAAAAGTATGGAAACGGTCAAATAATTTAAGCATTAGTTAACAGAATCAAATCAAATTTAGGACGTAAAAAATATTTAAAAAATTTATTAGCTGTAATTTTTTCCGATAAATACGTTTATTTGTTTAATAGATTCTGCTTACTTTTGTTTAAATAGCAACAGGAGTAAAATTTTACATTTTTAAAAAGTACTTATTTTTATGATTACAGTGTAATACAAATGTTTTCTCGCTTTTGTTTTAAAATGTCAAAAAAAAAGTTTAAAGTTTAAAAAAGTTTGTGTTTGAAGTTTTTTTTAAACACAAAAATTTGAGCCAACGACAAAGTCTAGTAATCTAGTTGTATAAAATTTGTTGTCATGATAATTTTTGACAAATCTAAAAAGACAAACAAAAGAAAATTCAACAATTTCAACTATTTTTTTTAAATGTTGTCAAACTTTTATGACAGTTAATTCTATAGCTAACTACATCTAACTTATACCTAAAATTTTTGATATTAAAAAATAAAATTGTATGACATTTTTAAACAAAAAAAGGTTATCATGGTTATCACATTTCTAAAATGAAAAAAATATTTTTTAAAAATGTAAATTTTTATTTGTGTGCCAATTTTATTTAAAAAAAATTGGCTTTGAATATTTAAAAACAAATGAACGTATTTATCTGAAAAGTTTGCAGCCAATAGAATTTTTTCAATGTTTTTCCCGTGGCAAATTTTATTTAAGTCGTTTTAAAAATATTTGACCGCTTTCATTCTTTTGCGCGACTCTGTATATTCGACATATTGCAGATTTCAAGTCAGACTATGATTTAATTTGCTTTGCTTAAATAAAAAAGTAGTGTTGTCGAGTTTAACATTATAAAATTTTAACTTAATCGGATTCAGTAAAAGCTAAATATGTACAAAAATGAATCTAAAAGTTGCTATATTTAGATTTTCGGCTTTCTACAGTTTCTACAGTATCAGCTTTTAAAATTAGAAAAATTTCATATCTTAAATTAAGGGTTTATCTTGGCTTGCTGTAGTAGTATC
Source organism: Lagria hirta (assembly GCA_947359425.1). Taxonomy (NCBI): domain Eukaryota; kingdom Metazoa; phylum Arthropoda; class Insecta; order Coleoptera; family Tenebrionidae; genus Lagria; species Lagria hirta. The sequence continues at coordinate 14,626,048 of OX375794.1, forward strand.
ATTAATTTGAATTTTTAAATTAAAAAAAGACAAAAATATTATATAATTATTGAAAGTTTTTTATTTAAAAATAATAAAATTTTGTCATAAAATGAAAAATTTCACCAAACATGACATTTTTTCTTTGGATTCATCTTACTCCCAACTTTACAACCAAAATTTTTAGCAAAATCATCAGAATTTCTAAAAGGTACAGTAACTCTGTACCGACTTGGAAGATGTGTTTCTTCCATTATTTGTTTTTTTAAATATTCATCTCGCATCACTTCACACCAGGTGTTTGCTATAGAAATCCAAAACATTTGATCAGGTGTGTAATGCAAACCTGGTAATGACAATTCTGGACCGTATTTTTTAGACCATTTCTTGTAGGCTAAATAAGCTAGTTTAATTCCGGCATTGTCTGCTATATTTTCGCCTTGAGTGTTGATCCCATTAAGCTAAAAAAAAATTGTTTAATTTTAGATTGAACCGAAACTGATACAAAGACAATTATTATAAAATATAATAATATTTTAGATCTTTTAAAAAAACATAAATAAAACTAATACGCAACCAACTCAAAGTGTTAAAGCTATAAAAATCAAACAATCAATACATACAACAAAAGAAATTAGCTAAAATATCAAAGACCAAAACCCAACCACTTGATTTTTTAAAAAAAAATTAATTCTTTTTTTGAGACATTTTAGATAAATAGTTTTGTATGGTTTTCCCCTGCTGGAGTCTTTATTCTATAAGAGTCTTTAAAGGATGACTTTTCTCAAACCAAAACCGACCGGTGCCCTACAGCAAACCAAAAATTAGACATAAACATTTTAATCAATTGGAACATTAAAATCAAAGTTGTTTTGATTTTACGTTAAAAATTTCTTACGATTGCTTTAAATACAATACAATTTATCCCATATTTTCATCTGACTAATTTTGAATGAATCAATAATCTTTTAACTTTATTTTAAAGTGAATTTTTGCAATAACACTCTTGAACAAATCTTTTTGCTGCTGGTAACGTAATTTTGTACCTATGTCTTTTGTCATGATTATGTATTGCTAGGAGCTATATTAAACTATGCTTTTTTTTGCGACTTCTTCTCAGAACAGGAAAATGAAAGTGAGAGTAAACACGGTAACTTGACGTATAGACTACGCTAGAGGCAAAACTTATTCCTTGAGAATATCTTATAAAAATTAGTGCAAGCAAATAAAAAAAACTTACCGTCATATTTACTTCTGGTGCTGTAATATTACTGTACTGATCCACAAAACATTGTGTCTTTTTATCAAAAGTTTCTTTTGTTTTTGGATCCCACCATTCAACTAGATTACCATATTTATCATATTGTCTACCTCCATCATCAAAGCCATGCGTTATTTCATGTCCTATAAAATATCCTATGGCGCCATAATTCAAATATTTTGGTCTGACTACATCAAAGAAAACATTTTGTAAAATGGCAGCTTCGAATTCTATACTGTTTTCTTGTGGATTATAATAAGCTTGCACAAGTGCAACGTAAGCGTGATTTCTCCAATCTTTTTTATTTAAAACTTGATCTAATTGAGGATATTCTACATTTGCTTTAAAAATTGATAAATTTAGCATATTTTCTAAATAGTTGGTTGTAGAAAATGATAACTAAAATAATAAATATTAACTAAAACAAAAAAATACTGATACTGGCTAACATTTTTGTAAAAAATGTTAAGTTTATCATCATCTAGAAGCTCATCCGGGTAGGCCATATGAAGATCTATATTGTTAGCCTTTTCCAGAGCCAATTTTTTTGTATCATCATCCATCCAATCAACGTTTTTTAAATTTTGTACAAATGTTTCTTTAATATAAGTAATTATGTCGATTATGCTCTGTTTTGTTTCTGGTTTGACATAATTTCTCACATAAAGAGCGCCACTTGCCGCGTATAAACTGTAATTTCAAAATCAAATTTAGCTCTACAACAAATTTCATTTTTTACGTACTTGATTACTGTATGGGTGCATTCTTTCCAGCGAGGTTGTCGCTTTGCCACACCATAAACAACCTTGTAAAATTCAAGCTCAAGATCTCGAAGCTCATTATTTAGAACTGAAATACGACTTTCTACCACCATCCAAAACATATAGTTTGATAAAATTCTAAAAAATGTTTATTAAAATAATGTTTTAGACTATATGAAAAGACTAAAACCTTTTTGAGGTGGTTTTTAATAATAATTCTAATTTTTGGTAATAAGAAGGTACCTTTACTGTGATTGTGTCATTTAAAGTCATAGTGTTGTAAGGAGCCAGCATTTTGTTGATGTAAGATAACCATGATACATAAGAAAACTTTGCATTTAAGGTCTCAATAGTCATAGGATTATCTTCTAGAGTAAAATTTCTACGCTCCTCTAGAGGTAAAGTTATCTAAAAAAAATTATAAAATTTAATAGCTTCTATAGTTTGGATTTATTTATATTTTATTAACTAATAATTCTGCTAATAGTTACTCCTGATGTCCTCCTGAATTGAGTTTCTAATCGTTTCACAAAATTGAATCTTGCACAAATATCCAATTATTTATTTGGCATTTAATAATTTTCCCGAGTAATTTATTGCCACAGTTTTCGATAGTGTTGGACAAAAGTATCATTTTATTATCTGTACAATGTCATAAAAATAAGATTGTAAAAAAAAATCTAGATTTTTTTTATTACTTTAGAGATTTTGTTACGTTTTTTAGTGTAATGTCAAAATGAATGCTGCTAAATCCAAAATCTGTTATATTTTCTTATCTAGATATATATAAAAGAAAGTCTGTTAGTTACTCCACTTATAACTCAAGAACGGCTTTACCGATATGGTTGAAAATTGGTGAGGTGGTAGTTTAGAGCCAGGAGAATGCTATAGGATACTTTGTATTCCAGAAACCACCCTCTAAAAGAAGGGTTAAATCAAAATTAGAATTGCGATGTCGGAAACGTTCAGTGAGGCTCGGCAAATTACCGTTTTAAATAAATCGATCCACTCCCCCACCACCAACCAAAGTCGGACCGTGCGTTTACATGTAAAGCCGGCCACTGACGGCGTTGAATCTTGGATCGTCAGTGGCCGTCTTTAATCGTCTTCCATGAGACAACTTCCCATATAACAACTTTGGGTGAAAGTTTGTATGGAAAATTATGATGACTGGATTTGAATGAAAAGAATAGAATACTTTTTATTAACAAAGAGATAAAAAGAGGTGGGATAGGAACAAAAAATGACAAGTACCAATATTAGTATGATTTTCAAAAATTTTGAATTGTTTATTTTAAAAATAATATCTATGTTTAAATCCGAAATTTTAGAAGTAAAATATTATCATTCCTTGATAGGGCGGAAAGAGGGCAAAATGTCTAAAGATTGATGTCGTTTTCATAATTTTTCAAAGTTCTCAAAAAAAAATAAATAGGTATGTTTCCTGCTTTCTAAAAAAATACTCTTAGGAGGATGAAAAGAGAGTGAAAACGATATGAGTATTTTCGAGGAATTTCAGGTCGTTGATTTTGAAAATGATATTTAAGTTAAAGAGGGTTGTAAAATGAATGTGATAAAGGTAATAAATGTGAATAATTAATTTGGGTATCATTTTTATAGTTTTTGGGGTCGTTTAAAATCTATATCTATTTATGACCGATTTGGCTGAAAATTGGTGGAGTGGTTGTTTAGAACCAGTAGCCTAACAAAGAATATTTTTTATCCCATTCCGTGTGACGTGACATACAATATAAAACGTAAACGCATAATAACAAAACAAATGACAAAAAAAATAAAAATAAAAAATAAAATAACAAAACTAAGGCGAAACAAAGTTCGCCGGGCCAGCTAGTTAAATATAAAGCGTAATAAAGTGAATAATTGACAATATTTTTTTATAAAAAAAAAGTGGCAGCTTCGGTTTCATTTTGAAGATACTATCAATAAGAATCTTATCACGCGCTTCAATAATAAAATGGTGTCAAAGACAGCTTTTACTTTATCAAAACTGATTCGTTTATTTTCTAGAGAGTAAAATAAACTTTATGATTTTATGTTTTTAATTTTTTACAATTATTGCAAATTGGCTAAATTTAAAACCTGCCATACAATGATAACTCACTTGTACACAGTGTTAATAAGTTTTTAAAAAAACATTTTTATAATGACATTTCATGAGAAAAGTGTTATTATTTATTAATTTTATATTAAAATTTAAAATAAAATTTAAATTTTTTTTGTTTTTTTAGTCTGTTCTAAAGTCTTTCACACTGAGAATTATTTTAACCTACAATTTTTAATACTACTAAAAATTACTTTTTTGTTTAAGTTTTTGGCTGCTGTCAATTATTACCGTCGCAAAGCTAAAAAAAAAGTTTTGTACAAGTACAAGTTTTGTTAAGTATTGTGAATAATTTAGTTACATGTTATAAAGTTCAAAATCTATGTTGTCACAATGTAAGTTAAATGAATTTTTTGAGTCAAGAAACCTTTTAAAAGTACAAAATTTGTATAATAAAATAACATAGGCACATTGATGACATACTTATTAAGATTTACTTTTTAAATTGTAATTTATTTAAAATTTAGTGCTAATGATACCAGATTTTAATATATCAATCTTATTTTTTTGACAAGCAAAAGAATGACTTTTCTGTTATGAAATCAAAAATAAGTATTTTTTCTCTTGTTTATTTAGTCCAAAGATATATTTTATATTCATTTATTGCTTCAAATTCTAAAAACCGAAAACTTTTGTTTTCAAAATTATTTAAATAATTAAGATTTTGTATTTAAGATTTCAAATTTGATAAAGCATTGAAAGTTTTATCAAAGTTTATTTCTAAAAAATTAACTAGAACTTAAATATTAACAACCTAAAAATTGTTAATTCTTTAATTAAAATATAATTTCAATTAAACTTAATTAAATAAATTTAATCTACGTGTGAAAATTAGTTTGGTAATTAGTAAAATAGCTCTTAAATGCGTCAAAAATCAGTACAGCAACTTAAAAAAAAACACTTTGTACTTACCCTTGCTATTTCAATAATAAAATTTGCTACATCTTTCATCTCTTCAGCCACCGTTTCATTATCAGCTCCAAAAACTTCAGCAACTTTGACCATATACGTGTAATATTCTTGAAAAATTGTTTCATTGAACCCATTTCGCTTAATTTTGTCCAAAGTAAATTCTATTTGGTCAAGCTGAACAAATAAAAAAATTAAAATTGTTTAAAAAATCACTGATTTTGATAGAATTTTTTTTTACAAGACATTAAAATAGAGCTAAACTAATCTTGTCCTATAGTATTATTGTGCATAAAAAATGTACGAAAATGTTTTTCAGATTTGGTTTTCTATGCCAGTAATACATCATCAAAACTATGAAAAATAAAAACTTTTTAACACAAAATTAAAATTCTAAAATGAAACAAATCTAAAACGCCATAATGTAAATGTGCTAATAATTTTGAGTCGGAGTTATATAATCAAACTTTTTATCAAGTTAATCTTCTGAGTTGACGTTTTCTACAGGCACAACTATCAAACACTTTTTTATCTATATTCTTAAGCATCTATATTTTTAAAGATTCTAGGGTATCAATCAAACGGCCTAATAATAATACTTGTCATTGGTTTAATTGGCGCCGTTACATTAGAACTTACACTAAAAACTTTTTTTATTTTTTAGTTTTTAGTTTCGTTTTTTTTTGACGGTTGAAATATTTTGTTAAAATGACATATATTTTCGTTTTTCCGTTTTGTTTTAAATGCGTCAACTGTTTTTGTTAAAAAGTTTGTTTTTCTTAGTTTTAGTGGCTAATATTTACTACACATTTGTAGATTTTTGTTATGTTATATTGACAAATTATTATTTGTATAAATTTTCAGCAGAATCGATTTACAGTAAGACTTTTTAAATAAACAATCAGTCATTCTTATTTTTTTGAGTAAAAAAAATAAGATTGTTTTTGGTAAATTTATATGGTGGCAATTTTGAAGAATATCTTATCTAGTAAAAACAGGTTTGTTAAAATCAGACTCGTAATGCGTGGTCATACATAATAAAAATATATACGGACCAACTTCTTTCAAGATGGCGAGCAATGTAGTGTCAGGCGAAGTAGCTCCGATTATAAAAGTAAATTGTAGTCAGTGCGATAAAGTTGTCACGAAGAAAAAAGCAAGTTGTATAAACTGTCAGAAAATATTTCATAAAAGTTGTGCTGATAGGGCTAATTGCTGTATAAAAAAATCTATTATAAATATTCAGTGCACTGAAACGGACGACATAGTTACCTCCCAAGAATCTTCACCCTTAGAAAAGGAGAACAAACTATTAAGGTTCACAATAGAAAATTTAGAAAATACTATCAAGAATCTGAACTCCCAGCTGCAATCGGCAAAACACGAGATTACCCAACTGAAGACTCAGCAACTTACAAGTAGTCATAGTCAGGACCCATGTTCATGGGATTGGATAACTCGCGAAGAGGTGAGTCAAAAATTTGATCTAGTTTACCAAGAGTTGAAAAAAATAAAATCAGATATGTGTGAAAATAATTTATCTCCAAAAACGAGCACTGATAAAACTAATCCAGTGCAAAACATATCTCAAAAAGTTACTTGCGATAATCACGACAGACCAGAGGTAACAAAAAATTATCAAGAAATGGTAAATAAACAAGTCGAAATCATGAACCGTGTTATCGATTTAAACAATGAAGCTAATAGCAGCAATATAAAAAATGAGGACTTTGAAGACCCCAAGTACAGACGTCAAAATAATGTAGACGACTCCAATGAATTCCAGGTAGTTCTTAATAAAAGAAACAAAACCAGGAATTCTAGAAATTTGACTACTTCTCCTAATCAAGTGCCTAAATTAACAGTCACTAACAGTGACAATTCCATACACAAATTCAACTCGGTAAAGAAACCATTGACTGGATCTGGATCGAGCACCTATCTAAAAAGTTCTCCAAAATTGGGTCATCTGCACGTATCTAGATTTGACATCAGTACTAAGGTAGAAGACTTGAATAATCACCTTAAGAATTACGTCTCCTCAGTCAACTGTGAGCAACTAATTTCTAAGAAACCGGAAATCTATTCATCTTTTAAAGTGACGGTGCCGTTATTTGAAATTCCAAAATTAATGGATCCTACTCTTTGGCCCAAAGGTATCATCTACAATCGATTTTTTTTCAAGAGACAAATAGTAAATCCTCCCACGTAAATCCTTCTAATACATATGCCTCTTCTAAACTTTCTGTTCAATGTCATACCAGTCATTTAAACAATAGTAAAACCTTCAAGTTTTGTACAGATAATTGTTTAAAAGTCCTCTCTTATGACCATTCTTTCAGCATTGTTGTGTTAAATATACAGTCTCTTAGAAATAAAACGGATGATTTGTTTTTACTACTGGAGGAATGGGGGTTTCCGCATTTAGTCGCAATCTCAGAACACTGGCTTCATAACAATGAGCCTGTGTTTATTGATAAGTACAATGTCGTTGCGAGATACAACAGATCTGATTCAGCCTGCGGAGGAACCCTTCTTCTTTCTAATAATTCTAATTTTACAGCTGTTTTAAAATTTGATTTTTTACTTATAGAGAAAACTTTTGAATTTTCTATAGTCTTTAGTAAAGTACATAACCTTTATATTATATGCATTTATAGATCTCCCCATTCAGAGCTGAATATTTTTTTTCACAACATGATTAGTTTGTTGGAATCTATTCCTCTGATGAGTAGAAAAATATTGTGTGGTGATTTTAACATTGATTATTCTATTACTAGCGCTGCCCAAAAAACTCTGAAATCCATTTTCAATTCGTTCAATTTACATATGCATGTAAGTTCACCTACTAGAATAAGCAATATCTCATCTTCCACAATAGACTATTTAGTTTCTGATTTCACTCCTTCTGATGTGGTTGCCACTGTTCACAATACTAATATGTCTGATCACGAGTTCATATTTTCCAATTTCTTGTTTCAGTTCAATTCATGTAAGCCTACTAAGAAAACTGGTAGAATATTTTCGTCAAATAATTTTAGATTGTTCCACAATTTGTGTTGTGATTCAAACTGGAATCTTGCAAGTGATAATGTTGAGTATAGTTTTACACAATTTTTATCTACAGTTACACAAGCTTTTAATAAAGCATTTCCACTCAAGTTTTTTAAATCTCGTAAAGAAAGTTCATGGACTTCCAAAGGTCTTTCAACTTCCGCTAAAAACTTGAGATCGTTGCTTTACATTAAAAAATTTACCCATGACGCACAAGTGCTAAAATACATTACAGACTTTAGAAAAGTATATCGAAAAACTATACGTGCTGCTAAGAAAATCCACTTTGATAGACGCATTTTAACAGCTAAAAACAAATCTAAAGAAACCTGGAAAATTGTGAATGATCTTAGAAATAAATCCAGCTCTTGTACCGTTTCCGACCTTGATGTGAACGACTTGAACAATTATTTTGTTAATATTGCTCAAGATCTAATTAACAAAATTCCAATAGCTAATGATCCTCTTTCTTATTTTACCTTTAACCGAAATTCATCCTGTTTCTTTTTAAATCCTGTTGATCATTTAGAACTTTCCCAAGTTATTTCTAGTATTAAAAGCAACTCTTCTTCTACTACTGATGAACTGTCCGCAAAGTTATTATCAACTTTGCCCGAAGAAGCTTTGAATGCTCTAACGTCCTTAATAAATAAATCTTTTTTCGCTGGGATTTTCCCCAATTGCCTGAAAACTGCTGTAGTTATTCCGCTCTTTAAAGGAGGTAACAAAGACCTATTATGTAATTATAATTATAGACCGATCGCTCTATTGCCTGTATTGTCTAAAATAATTGAAAAATTGATTAAAACTAGACTAATGGCATTTTTGTCTAAATTTAATATTTTATCTTCAAGACAATTTGGTTTTGTATGTAATAAAAGCACTGATGACGCCATTTTCTCTCTTTTAAATAGTATTTATTCTAATGTTAACAATAAATTGTTTACCGCCTCAGTTTTTTGCGACTTTGCAAAGGCTTTTGACTGTGTTCGACATGACATTTTACTTTCTAAATTAGAATATTACGGAATACGTGGTACGCCTTTAAATTGGTTCCAATCTTTCTTGAGTGAAAGGCAACAAGCCGTAAAACTAAACAATGCGTACTCAAGTTGTAAATCAGTAAAGTTTGGTGCTCCTCAAGGATCTGTGCTAGGACCTATTCTATTTCTATTGTTTATTAATGACATTACTTATTTATCCTTGAACGGACAAATTTACTTATTTGCTGATGACACAAGTATCACTTGGAGTAATTCTAACGAATCTTCTATCCACCCCATGATGTCCAATGATATTCAGACCATCAAATCTTGGTGTGATTCAAACTGCCTTTCTTTTAATGTTCATAAAACACTTGCTGTTTCTTTTAAAGGGAACTTTGAGCCATTATTCATAAATTCTGAAAATATTAAATTTGTTGAATCTATCAAATTCTTGGGTTTATTTATTGACAGATCTTTAAAGTGGTCCTCACATGTTGACTTCTTAATGAATAAATTGTCAGCAGCCTGTTTTGCGCTAAGATCGGTTTCCAAAGAGTTGAATTCTTTTGTTGCTAGGGAGGCATATTTTTCCCTCTTTGAATCTCATCTTCGTTACGCCTTACCTTTCTGGGGTACTTGTTCGTCTTCTCAATTTCATACTATTTTTAAACTCCAAAAAAGAGCTGTACGGTATACTTTTGATCTGAATTACAACACTCACTGTCGTCCTTATTTTATTAAATACAAAATACTTACTCTTCCGTCTTTGTTTATTCTTGAATCAGTCTGCTTAATATATAAACATCGTCCGGATTTTCCATCTAAACCACCTCATCAATACCTAACCAGAAAAGAAGCAGGCAATATTTATCTTCCCCAGCCCAAACTTGAACTAATTAAAAATTCTATCTTTTACAATCACAAAAAACTCTTTAATCATCTCCCTACACATTTTAAATCTATAACCTCATATTCTATTTTTCGTAAATCTATTAAATCTTATCTTCTCAACAAACCTTTATACTCCGTAGACGAGTTTTGCGACCTCTAAAAAAAAAAAAAAAAATTTTTGGGCAGCGTTAGTCTTGTTAGTTTATTTTTGCTCGCCCAACGATTAATATTTTAATCTATTTCTTGCTTTGTACATAAAAATGCTTGTATTTTTTAGTTACAATAAAGCTTATTATTATTATTATTATTATTATTAATTAAGAGCCTTCTTTCGTCGTCGGTTGAAAAATATATTATAAGTTTAGCCTATCTATTTACGTGTTTGTCTATAGCATCGTAGATAAAAAACAGCTAAACTAATTTTAATTTAATTTTTTTTTTAAAGTTAAGTTAACCTAAAATAATCTTAGCCATAATAAAAATAAAACAGCAGTTTAACAAAATTTTTTCTAATTAAATTAATGTAAGCATCTTTTACAGGTATGACTAAGTCAAATTTGTATTAAATAATTCAATTTTTTACAGTTTATATTTTATTACTTAATAATCTTTATTTTTTCACTGTACAGTGTTTTAATATATATTTTATTATTGTACTGTACTTATTTTACTCGTTGACTTATGTACTTGACTGTAAATAGAATTTTTCTTGTTCAAGCTCTTTCGCGTGCTCTACTTCTTTTGTAATCTGTTTCTTTTTCTTTTGTTCTACTACTGCAAAACATTTCTCTTGCAATATTTTTGCTTTTATTTTGATCAAAAATATGTTACAATTTTTTTTTAGTTCACTTTTAAATTGTAATGTTTTTACTTTTTTTGATTTTTTCAAATTGTTTGACTCTCTTAATAATGTAAGTAACCTTTATCTCTCTACAATTTTAAGCCATTTGATATTTTTATTATACAATTTTCTATCAGCGATTTATCTAAACATTATCTGTAAGAAAAAAAGAGTAGCAAGTAAATAAAGCAGACACAAATCTTGATAAAATTTGATAAATGATTATTTATTCAGTTAACACACAAAAAATAGTAAAACAGGTAAATAAGTAAAAATAACTATAATGTTATATATACAAAGCAAAATTTGAGAATAGAAGAAAACATAAAATATGATTTACATAAAAACAAAACTTTGTTTTTGTATAAACATTTCAACATTATTATAAAAAGTCAATTAAAAATAAAATAATAATAAAATAATCATATATTAAATTAACATTAATAAACGGTAAAATAACAAGACAGCTGTTTTGAAATCTTCGCATAAATATTAAAATTTGGAAAAAATAGTGTCATGTTTCATGTTTCTTATGTATGTTTGATATAATTTCAATCATCTATGGTATGAACAAAAATTTTAATCGGCTAATTATGAATCTAATGGTCTGATTAAACGCATGAAGGTTATAATATAAAAAAAACCAAGAGAGAATTAGAGTTAGACCTCGTCTTTGCTAATGTTTACACTGCTGAGAAGAAAAAAAGAAATCTTTTAGAAAAACAAAAATAGAAAAAGAAGCGTTGAGTGTAGACAATGTTAGAAACATAATAATCCAAATTTTAATTAAAATTGTTAGAACGTTTAACAATTTTTATTGTTTCACAAATTTTTCTGTCATAAAAGCAACTTAATCTAGAAATCAAAGAAAATTATATAATAAGAACTGCGTCCATAAGCCTGATTTTATGCACTTTTTATGTTTATGTCTTGTTTTTTATTTGAAATTTTACTTGAATTTTGCTTGAAAAGCACAAAATATTATAGGAAATTTATTTTTAGAAAATTGTAAAATTTATCATTCATATAAAGAAAAGCTGTAACAGTATTATCTTTAAACTTCGTTTTTGTGCGAGAGTGTTCACTAGGGTAGGTACATATTAATTAATCCAATTCTGCTTAAGGATTACAAACTGGCAAACATTAAGAAACTGAGAAAACGTGATGAACTAACAGTTTCATTTTTTGAACCTTAATTCTTACTTTCTATTGTAAATTTAATATAGATTTAAACGACTTGAATAAATTTAAATCATTTGTAGAAGGTTTTTACCGTGATACCATATCAGAAAAATGCCATCAACATATCAAAGCCATAGGCTTTAAAATAAATGTTTAATTTTTTTTATGTTTGGACTAGACACTTTTAAAATTTCAAAAAATTTTATGGAATTATTTGCAATGACAGGCACACAAGGAATGCTATTGGAAAGCCTAAAACTTCTGTTTATAGAATTTGTTGTCAAAAATAAATTATTTTAAAGATCAACTTTTTTGTGTTAGTTTTCTTAAGATTAGAAAAAAGTCATCTGCAAGTAATAACTCTCTGACGTTAGCTACTAATTCTAGAACAAAAATTTTGCATTATTCTGAAAATAATGCAATACAAAAACAATTTTCAATATTTTTCTTAATTACGTAGACCATGTTTCCGCAGATTTTAATAATTTTAAAAGTTTAACAATATTTGAGTCAAATTTAAATAATTGTTTTTCTTCAATTAAATTCACTTATGAAGAGCAAATTAATTAAAAAAATATATCTTTTAGATGTAAACGTAATTTAAAAAGCAACAGGCAACTTAGAATTAGATATATTCAGAAAAGAAACAAGCACTTTAAGATATATACCTAATGACTCAAATCATTGTTTTTAACACAAAAGAGCAAGTTTAAGATTTTTAGTAAATAAATTATTTAACTTTCTTTCAAGTCCAAAAAACTTTAATAAAGAAAAAGCATTTATTAAAAAATTGCTGATATTATACGCAAATAATAATTCAGTTGTATTCATTCAACTCTTGCTGATGGCCACATTATGGTCGAAAAAGCTCTTGAGATCTAATAAACAAACCTTTTGGCAAGTTGTAAAACTGTGTGAATAGCTTATAGTGCCAAAATTTCTAAACCAATCAATTAATGTAGTTTAAGTATGTTTAACAGAGAATTTTTAGTCAATATTGACAAAAAAAGTGTATGGCAAATTTATAACAATAACAATTAAAACGTCGCTTTATGGTTTGTAGTTTGGTTTAAATATAATATTATAAATTGTTCTTAATAATTATGTCGTTTCATCATTTCCTATAGTGACTGCATCTAAATTCTGAATAGATACATCAGAATAAAAAGCTCAACATATTTTGTTTGTAGTTAGTTTTGTACCTTGTAAACAATGTTTAACAAATTTATTCTTAGCAACTTCTAAAACAACAAAGAAAGCAGTTCTGACGTAGCAATAACACAATCCAGTCACTGGTGCAACTTTTACTGTCTCAACTTTAGTTTAGAACTTTTGTTAGAAAATAGCCAAAAGCCTAAAGACTTTGACAAAATAATTTTTTTACGCACTTTCTAGCAATCTACTTCGGTTTCAATATTTTACTTACAAAAAGCACATACTTTGAAGAATTTTTTGTATCAGCCAGCATATTAAACCTCAAAATCATAAATGCATCAAATCCATTTTCCATAAATTGATAACTTGTTGTAATCCAATCGAAACTGTTTTCATCCCATTGATTCCCTTCCATGACTGGCCATCCTCCAGCTTTTTTAATCAGTTTTTTCATCTCATTTAGGGCATTGTTTTCAATATCTGTCTCGTTCATACAGGATTGATACAATGATTTTGCCAGGATAAAAGGCTTGATATCCTGTTTGGTGATAGGTTTTTCAAACACAACGTGCATTTGATCGGCAACTATATTGCTGTATTTAATGAAACACATTGTTTTAAACAACTTGTGATAAATAATAAACATACTTGACTATGGTGAATGATGATATAGCTGCTTCATCCTCCGGAATAGCAGTATTTTTTATAAAACTGCCACAAGCAAAACTATAAAAATCCTCACAGGGATCTACATTTAAGTCTATTTTATCCAAAATAGAATTTGCAATTTTTACACAAGTTGCTGTCAAACATATTTCATTTTTTTCTGAATTATAAACAAATAGCATGTCAATTGAAATTTTAATAAATAAGTGATGTAATAAAAGTACCTTGGCTTTGGTTAAATCCTGTTTGAAAGGACATCACTATTATAATGAGTATTATAAGTATGGCAACCATAACAAAAAGGCATTTTTCGGTACGTGGGCGTTGGTTCCACCATGATAAATTCCTTACTCAAAAAACTAGATTTAAAAAATTTCGGACTAAAAACTTACCTAATTTCTAAAGCTTGTTCTGTCATCAGAAGGATATCTGCTTATATTAATATCTCACACAATACTAATATTACATTTTCGCGTTTATAACAATATGGTAAATTTGATATTTTAAAGTCAAAGGTTACACATGATTTATGAATCATGATGATATATAATTATTATAAAAAACATATTAACATCAGATAGTGAAATACAAATAACTGCTGATATATTCAATATAAAAAAACCATTCATTAAACTCATCAAAATATTTCTGTTGCAAATTGATGAGAGTTTTAAATTCCAGCTAAAGATAATCATTGAAGAAGTGTGATATTAAATTTTATGTTTGATCACATTCATCCATTGACCAAAAAATAATATAAAAATAAATAAAGTGATAATCTTTAAGCGATGAACAGAGATTTTGAAATAAAGTAGAGAATTCTCTCAATTCTTCAATTTTCAGGCAACATAATCTAAATCAAAATTGATTTATTCGTTTGGAAGCTACGATGCCGTAGACAGAAAAAAAGAAAACTTTATGATACCACAAGTTTAGAAAAACAAATTTCAAAGGAACACAAAAACGAACGTTTAATATTATTGTAAAAGAGTTAATATTCTAATTAATATTAATTTTATTTTAATTAATTTATTAAGTGGCTAATAAAATAATTATTAAAATTATTTAATTAAAAACTGATCTAAACCTCATAGGTATTCACATTGAATTCTGTGAGATTGTTAACTCCCCGGTGTATTTCCTTGATTGCATTTTGTTGTTAATTTTAAAACTGTATTCGGACACTTATTTTTTTCACTAACTTACACCAAATAAACTTGTCTTATATATTGGAACTTTATTTATTATTTCTTTCCCTATCCAGAAAAAAGATATAGAATTTTTTTTTAAGAATTTTCTAAGAATTTAGGGCTAAAAATTAGAGATTAGACTTTTCTCAAATGCTCGAAAAAATAATTCCACATTGAATATTTTATTCGTTTATAGTTACGTGTTTGAATAAGTTGTCACTTTATTTTTAGCCTGATTCAGAACAGGAGTACTTATTGAGTACTTTTCAAAGCTTTTGGACAATAGCCTACGGTTGGATGGCTGCTTGGCTAGTCGCCTAGTGTATTTATTTATTGTCTATTATATATTTTTAGTTTTAAATTTCTTTAAATAGACTAATGCATATTTGAATTGTACAAAGTTTCCAAAATATTACTTTGTAAATTTCCATTGCGTTACACTATAGTCTTTCTTGTTCTAAAAACGTCAGTAGATTTTCTCGTTATTGTACTTATACTTATATAATAACATTTTAAAACAAACATTTGCGTCTGCTTACACACTATGTCTTTTCTAACCAGTTGGTCTTTTAAGAAAAGACGACAAGCGCTCAATATAAAATAACTTCATTTCCGTGGATGAAAAACAAGGCTTTGGCGTAGGATGTTTAGATAGCTCACTTAGCTCTATATCATAAATTGCGGCTTCCGCAAAGTCTTCTTTATCAGTAGTTTCTGGAGTTAAAAAACGCAACCACTATAAATACAAGAATCTCTCCGAAAATTATAAAGTGATTGTTTTTGCGCCAGAATCTTTAAAATCTTAAAGTGAAGAAACTAACTCTTATTTAAAGAAAAATTGGGTGTGTTTATTGTATTTAGAGCAAGCATCCCTTAAGCACACACAGTAAGACAAAAAATATAGTTATTCAAAAAAAAATAATGCAGCCAGCGTACTAAAATTATTTCGTTGACTTTTCTAAGAATTTTTTTTTATAGTTTATTATTTGTCAATAAAGTTATCAAATTTTAGTAATCCTAAATTAAAAAATATATTTAAAAAAAATTGTTAATGTTTTTTTCTATTTGCTTATTAATTTTAATAATGGTACAGTTTTCACTGTCAAGAATTTACAGAATTACAAGTGTGCATTTGCCCGAAAAATAAAAACAGTAACAAAAAAAGTTTCTGTGTTTTGACATTACTTCTTGACGCACGCATCGTATTACACAACGCCGAATAAACAAGAAATTACAGTTTTTCTACTTGACTATGGGAGAGTAAACCCAAGAGTTTTGATTTTAACTGTACGTATGATATTTGGTGTATGTTTGTATTTTTTTTAAATTAAACTATAAAATACTTTTGCACTCTAGCAGATAGGTTGCCCTGTGTCAAGACGTCCACCAAACCAAAAATCCTACTATACATTTGGAATTTATTTTTGTCCGAAATTATCGTAATTAAACATTTACTACAATGAATACAATTAAATATAACTATAAACAAAAACTATTAAATAAGAAACCTAGCTTTAGCCGATCGCTTCTAATAAACATACTAAACTCGATGGTAAGCGTTCTTCACGACAAAGTTTGGCGTTACTGGTATAAAGAATCTTATACGATTAAGATTCTTATACGTTACTGTTTTCTTCAACTATTATAATTAGTTCCATACATATCTGCAATGTTTTTCTAACATTACAAACATTGCAGTTTTTGTCAAGAGTCTTTTTATAACAAAGTTTCTTTCATTATTTATCACAATTTTTGCCATTTTTCAAACACAACGGCTGTAAAATATTAACTTTACTGATGTTTTTGACATAATGTCAGTAGAACACTAGTTAATTTTTATTATGTGTTTGCCTAGCATATGAATTGCTAAAAAAGTGTTTTTCGTTCCAATTCTTTCTCAATATCTTTTTAATTTAAAAAAATCAAACGTATATCATAATTTTGAACAGAGGTAGTTTGTTTTTTCATTATGATTTGATTAGAAGAACATGCTTTTGCCGTAGCTCTTTCTGTAGCGTTGTCAGACTACTTTGCATCAAGATGATACGAGTGATTTAGAAATTTATAAGTATTTAAGCGTCGTTTTGCCTTGCGTCGTTTTTCCTTTGCACGCTGCATCCGAAGTCTATACGTCTTCTAACTTTAGTATTAACTGTACCAGGTTATTCAGGGTGATGCGTGCTAATGTTCGACTATTGAACAAAAAAGACTTGTTTTTTAAACAATGCAGGTTCTGAAGAGCCACTATTAAACTTATAAAAATAAATCCAAAAGCAGCCATGTTTTAACGTTATTTGAGTGTTATATAGTTTACATTTTTACTCTCTCTCCGTATTAGCGGTTAACCTATATCTCTATCTTGAAAACTAATCGCTGTGTTCACTTTCCTTCGTTAGAGTTATCCCACATCGTTTACCATTGGTGAGAACTGTTTTTTTTTCTTCGCTGAAGTCTATAGTTTTCTTCTACTAGTTTATCAATATCACTTAAGCTAGCACATCAATAAAGGCATTCTTGCAATAATACAATTACCGTCTTCTAAAACAGTGCAAAATACATTTAACTATCTTTAAGACGCTAACACAATACCCTGCCTCAGTTTTCTTCCAATACTCTTGAACTTTCAGCGCATCTACCCAAATAGGTATATCATAAGAGGTATATCATTGATTATAGTAGTTTCTTCTTTTATCGTTTAAGCTCATTATCTTTTTCCGCGTTAGTGTCTAATTTGTGACAATTGAAGCCAAAAGGCGGTACGGTTTTGGTTTTAATTGTTACAAAACATATTTCTATCCGACTTACAAGATCTTAAAATAAAAGGTTTTTGCAGAACTAAACAGCCAAAAAACACTTGCGTCATATTTTTAGCGTGTCAAGATATCAAATAATTCAGTCAATAATTATCAAAATATTGCAAAGTTAGGTTCCAGTTATCAAAAAGTTTGCATAAGCAGGTCCTGTACAGCCTCACAATGATTGAGTTTGATTTGAAGCACCACTCTTACTGGAAACTTTCTGTATCTTTTTCGTTCGTTCTTGCCTTGCATTTCGTTTTATTACATTTCATTTATTATGTGTTTTTTTTAATAAAACAGTTATTTTTATAACAAGTCTAGAAAGATAGCAATCCTGAATCGAAAAAAACGGGTTTTAAAATTTGATTTGTTGCACTTGTTATAAACGTTTTCCTACAGAATAACAAAAAAAATGTAGCGCTATTAAAGTTTTCGCAAAAATACGGACATTGATTCCCGTGTTTCTTATTTTTGTTATTATTATTTTTCTTATTTTTATTTTCTATACACTTTTCTTACTCAATTTGCTTATGAAAATGTTTAACTTCCAAGCGAGAGATCTTATTTTAAATATTTTTTTTTCTAAATATTGTTTTATAATTTTTAATTTTAAAAATATTATGATAGCTTTAGTATTGAATTATAAATCGTTTATTAAATTTAATGAAAAGTTTTTAAAATTGTGTAATTATTATATTGTTCTTATTAAAGTTATTATGTACGTTGCAAGCCAATATTAACATAATTTAAACTTTCAAATAATTATTTATCAGAATAATGAATAATTATTTGCATAATGAATACACAGCAATAACAAATAATTATATATCTAACGCAGATGCATTTGAGAAACACAGTAAAATCAATTATCTGATTCTTTTCTTTCAACTTTCCTTTGAACGGTTAAAATCAGAAAAAAACTCTTTTTGTCTTCATGTTTTTTGTCTGATTAAAACAATTTACTCTATTTACGAATTGAGTTCGCTTATTTATTCTTTTCCTCAAAAATAAAAAAATATATTTATTTGTAAACGTTTTATTTAGCAAAATTGTTATCACCATACATGACATTTTTTTTTTGGATTCATCTTACTGCCAACTTTACAACCAAAATCTTTTGCAAAATCATCCGAATTTCTAAAAGGTATAGTAACTCTGTACCGGCCTGGCGAATGTACATCACCCATTATCTGTGCCTTCAAATATCCATCTCGTTTCACTTCACACCACGTGTTTGCCACAGAAATCCAAAACATTTGATCAGGTGTATAAGGCAAACCTGGTAATGTTTGTTCTGGACCGTGTTTTTTAGACCATTCTTTATAGGCTAAATAAGCCAGTTTAATTCCGGCATTGTCAGCAATATTTTCGCCTTGAGTGTTAATTCCATTAAGCTAAAAATATATGAAACTTTACCACTAGACAAAAACTCAGACAAAAAAAGTCAGTATCAAAAATTATCTTTAGGCATTTTTAAACACAAATTGTAAAGAGTATAAGAATGCAGTAAATAAAAAGAAAGAAATAAACTACAACATCAAAGATAAAAACTCAAAGTTCAAAGTCAGTAGCTAAATACAATAAACAAGACAAGAATAATAAGACACAAAAATAATTTATAGATAACAATATTTTTTTAATTATTGTAATAGAGCAAGCTTAGGTAATTAAAAAAGCTGAAAATAATAGATAGATGCGTAACAAAAAATAAAAACTAAAATCAGAAAGTAAAAATTAAAAAAAATAATTGAATTTGAATCAACTTAGAGAAACTTTAGGTCACTGTATAATTGTATAGTCTGATTATAAATTATATATACAAAAAATAAAACTCACCGTCATATTTACTTCTGGTGCTGTAATATTACTATATTGTTCCACAATGCATTTTGTCTTTTTATCAAAAGCTTCTTTTGTTTTGGTTTCCCACCATTCTACTACATTACCATGTTTATCATACTGTCTACCTTCATCATCAAAGCCATGCGTTATTTCATGTCCTATAAAGTGTCCTATAGCGCCATAATTCAAATATTTAGGTCTGACTATATCGAAGAAAACATTTTGCAAAATGGCGGCTACAAATTCAATACTGTTTTCTGTTGTATCATAATAAGCTGCCACAAGTGCAACATAAGCGTGATTTCTCCAATCTTTCTTATCTAAAACTTGATCTAATTGTGGATATTCTACGTCTGCTTTGAAAATAGAAAGGTTTAGCATATTCCCTAAATAGTTAGTTGTTGAAAATGATAACTAAAATGATAAATATCAATTTATAAAAATAACACTTATACTGGCTAACATTTTTGTAGTAATTATTAAGTTTATCATCATCTAGAAGTTCATCTGGATAAGCCATATGAAGATGTATATTAGCAGCTTTTTCTAAAGCCAGATTTTTTGTGGTTATATCCATCCAGTCAACGTCTTTTAAATTTTGAACAAATTTCTCTTTAATATAGTTAATTATTTCAATTACGTTTTGCTTTGTTTCTGGTTTGACATAATTTCTCACATACAAAGCGCCACTTGCAACATATAATCTAAAAAATTAATTTTTTGCCGAGGTCAAGATTTGTTGAGAAAACAAGTTTGACCTTTTACGTACTTGATTGCTGTATGGGTACATTCCTTCCAACGAGGTTCTCGTTTTGCCACTCCAAAAACAGCCTTGTGAAATTCAAGTTGAAGATCTTTAAGCTTATCATTCAGAACTGAAATACGATCTTCTATTACCATCCAAAACATATAGTTTGATAAAGTTCTAAAAAAATTTATTAAAAAATTGATGTAAAACGTAAAAAATTAAAACCTTTTTGGAGTGATTTTTAATAATCTTTCTAATTTTTCGTAATATGAAGGTACTTTTACTATAATTGTGTCATTTAAAGCCATTGTTTTATAAGGAGACAACATTTTGTTAATGTAAGGTAACCACGATACATAAGTAAACTTTTGGTTTAACGTCTCAATAGTCATGGGATTGTTTTCTAGAGTAGAATTTCTTCGTTCTTCTTGAGGTAAAGTAATCTAAAAGAAATTGTATTGTATAACAGTTATTATTTACACAGTCTACTATTCACTATTAGTTTTGTAAATTCGAAAGTAACCAATATATAGTAAGTTATTGGTAAAGCAGAGTTCTAGAGAACTGCTAGAACTTGGAATTATGCATTTATTTTCAAAAAATCCTTTAAAACTTACCATTTTGAATTTAAAGCTTAATAAAGATTAAAAAAATCTCTATGTATGTATTTATTAAATTTAATTAAAAAAAAAATTAAAAAATATTACTGGAGAGTGCCAAAAAGCACAAAATATGTGAGAGGTTACAGATCTTAGTTTTTAATAAATAATAAATTTACTTTGACTAAATTATGTTATATGTGAAAATTAGATGAAAATACATGAAAAGTAGAAAAAACAAGAATAAGAGATGGCACAAACTGCCTCATTCTTCAAGTTATCAATTTCTAGATTTTAGAATTAGGTAAAATTATACTTTCAAAATGCACTACAGATCAGTTACTATTTTTCAAACCAAATTTTACTTACCCTCGCCATTTCAATAATGAAATTTGCTACATCTTTCATCTCTTTCGCTACAGTTTCATTATCAGCTCCAAATACTTCAGCAACTTTGACCATATACTTGTAATATTTTTGAAAAATTGTTTCATTGAACCCATTTCGCTTAATTTTGTCCAAAGTAAATTGAAGTTGGTCAAGCTAGTAAACACAAAAATTAAAAATTGATTAAAATTTCAGTAATTTTTTTAATTGAATTTTGACAAATAATTACAAGTGTTCTATAACGATTTTTTACATACAAATTATAAATAAAAGTTTTAATTAATTTATATGGTCTATATGTGAATCGAAGCAAACACAATAAAGTTATCCATTTTTACAATATTCTTTTTGTTAATTTGTTTTTTTTTTCTTTGTACAATTTAGTTTTCTCGACTGTAAAAATGACGTAAAATTAAAATGACCTGTATTCTTTAAATTTTACTACCAAATTTATATTGGTTTCTCGTAGGTAATTCCATCTTTTTCTATATTTTCTTTAACTGCTAAAGCCGCATGTAATATTGCACTCCCAAATTATTAATTCGCATTTCTTAACCTATCACGAAGAAGAACTCACTTATTTGTGCTCTAAAACCAAGCACGCTAACTTCAATCAGAAAATTTTATATTGGTTTTATCTGATAATAAAACTATCATTTATCTATTTCAATCATTAAGAATTTAATTTTGATTATTTCTTGTTAAACGTCATAGTTGAATTTTGTAAAAGCAAAAATCTAAGTGCCTTGCACTCACTTGAAAAGATGCAAAAGGCTACAAACTCATTGTCTTGAATGGTAGGAACTAGGCGTTTGCATGTTTTTATTTTAAAGCAGATTGTCTAAAAAACGCTAATTTATTTAGTTATTGTCGTTTTTGCCCTTAATTGAAAATACTAATTTATCTTGTTAAATTGTCTAACCATTCGTCTTGTTCTAATCACAAACCACATTAGCAACAATACTGAAGCTTACAGCGTTCCTCACTCGCTGGAAAATTAAATCTGAGATTCATTACAAACAATACTGTAGTACACTCGCACTGACTATTAATAACAAAAAAAAACTTTACAACTGATTTCTTGTAAAAATTGATATTATTTCGAACTGTTCTTTCAAATCTAAATCTTCGTTGAAAGTTGAAAGCATTTACTTGAAATGTCAGTACTTGTAAGATATTTAGAAAGCTAAAAAATATCAGTATTTTTGCATAACACAAAATATATGTGTAGTGGCTTGTTGATTTGGTACTTTAAAATGCAATTAGTAATTAACATGTGTTCTAAAACTATAAAATTTAACAAATTTTAATATAAAAATAAAACAACTTTTAATCTAAAAAGTCTAAAAATATACTGAGGCAAAAATAGAAAAATAAGACATATTATTATTTGAAAAAGTCACCTGACTTGAGATATGATACATCGGTTTTCACTTTTCTCTTGACAATTTAACTATAAACCAAGGTTGATAAATTTTACAACAACAAAAAATTATAGCAAGACAAAACCTATTAGAAGAGAAAGAAAATATAACAAAAAAAAATTAAAAATAATTTACGTGCGATCTAAAGAGTAAAAAACGGTTTATCTTGATTTCCGGCAGAACAACAAATTTTATTTAAAAAAAAATTAAATAACTAACTTGTAGGTAATGAAATAATCTCCAACTTTGGCCTTTATATTTTTTTCACGTAATCTCAAAATTTATGTGAAAAACTCAAATAACAAAGTTTCTAGTATTTTATTTCTACATCTTCTACAAAAAAAAAAAATGTTTGTCGAAGATTAGAGAAACTGATTTTATTATGTCGCAAACACATTGTAACTTTTTTGATTAAAAATATTAATTTTTTTGACTGAAAATAGGTATTAATTTTTTTACCTTATTTTGACTTGATATTCAAAAACACTTTAATTTCCAATAAACTCGCGTCAAAATAACTGCTTTTTTAAAAAAGTTGATTGTTTTTTGTTTGTTGAAATTTGTGTTTTCCGATGATGTAAAAAAATTTACAAACAAAACTCAAATTCAAATTTTTTCAATCATTATCTATATATTATGCAGCATATACAATTTTGAGTTATTTATTAAAATTCACACTTTAATTATTCGAAAATCGTAAGATTACACATTACATTAATAAACAAAAAAATTACAAACCTATAAAACATAAAAATTGCAAAAAACATGGGAAAATAGTTGTTCTAAATATTAGAGATAGAATTTAATTAAATCTTGATATTTATGAATCTTTAAGGATAAATTTTATTTATTTTGAATTCAAATCACTTATGCTTTTGTTTTTGTCTTTTGATGGCATATCTTTATTTCCATCTTTAGATTTGACAAACTTTCCCGATTCTAGTAGATCTTTCAAATCATCACCGTCTTCGTCTCCAATATTATTTCCAGTCTGCATTGGTTCTTCATCTACAATTTCCTCTAAATCATTATCTTTCCCGTAGGTTTGTTCTTCTACATTGCAGCATTTTTCAGAACCTTAACAATTTGTGCATTAATTTGTGCATTTTAAACCATGTTTTCGGCAGCCACACTCTAAACTGTTACATCCAGTCTCACAGCTGCAGCCAATAGTTTTGAGCAATATTTCCGAAATTAATTCTGTCACTTTGTTACCCATCCAAGTTTGAATCTGATTATATGCCCTGTAACAATGTTGTTCTGCAACACCATCTAGCTGTGGGTGATTTGTCAATATAAAAGATAATAATAATTTTTGCTAATTGGTATTTTCAAAATCTTCATTGATTCAGTGTTATATTGTCATTTTTACATTTATAATTCGATTTAATAAATTGTAATCAATTTTTTTAAATAATTTTTTTGTAGGCATCTTTTTTATTGGAAATAATGTCCAATGTGACAAATTTTTATCGTCTAATAATAAATTTACAATACTTTTCTTTTTTTTTCAGCATATTTAGATGTATCACAGAATTAGAAATGCAACGGTATTTGTAAAGGTTTCATATTTGAAAGTGTTGGATGTGAAAAACAGATCAGCAGATTTTACCAGTCTAATACCCTATATAAAACTATTAACTTTTTGAAGTAGTTGGTAATGGTTTATGACTGTATTATTTGGTACTTTAACGAAAATTAAAACTATTAAAACAAGACGACAATTGGTCGCATAAGGACCATAGCTTGTTCAAACAGCTGTAATGTTAAACATGACCGCCGCAAACTACCTGAAAAAGTTGATAGTTTAACAGTTGTAATAGTTATCTTAACATAGCAATAAATAAACATCTATGCTTATAATTTAAAAAAAAATTACAATTTTTTCGAAATATTGTAAAAGTCTTATTAAATATTAACTTTATCATTTTATTTGGTTGTTAATTATAATAGTATATTCCACTTTGCAATTTTTTCGTTTATTAATGTAACATAAAAACTTACGTTTTTTAAGTAATTAAAGCCTGAATTGTAATAAATAGCTAATGATTCAACAAAAAAATCTGAATTCAAATTTTTTTATTTTTTTTTTACATTTTTTGAAAAAAATTTGCTATAGTATCTAATAACTATTTTTTTACAATAGAAACTAGAGATTTCAACGAACCAAAAGCTTACCAACATTTTCTATTTTTGATTGAAAGTTAGGGTGCTTTTTTGATATGAAGTCAAAATAAGGTAAAAAAATAAATATTTTAAATAAAAAAAATTACAGTGTGTTTGGAACATAAAAAAGTAAATGTACAATAAAAAGTTGTATTGGAAAAGAAAAAACAAAAAACAAAAAACCAAAGTCCACGATTATTTAAAGATTGAACATAAATTTTAAAGCTATGTAAAAAATGTATATACAAGAATTGTAGAGCTTTTTATTAGAACTTGTGGTTTTGTCAGAAATTAAAGTAAACCGTTTTATACCCTTAAAAGCTCACCCTCTTCTACTTTCCGACCTTAAATCGCCCGTAAAGTATTTTTGTTATACTTTATTCCTCTTTCAATAGGTTTCTTTCTACTATTATTGTTTTCAGTTTTTACCATTTTCAAAAGCTTCAGCACTGGTCTACTAGTCTTTGTTAGAAATTAGAAAAAAAGCGTAAAATTTGCACTACCTGTAAAACGTTAAAATTTGTGCCTTAATAAAGCTATCGCCACCTCATTTTGGTAATTATAAAATTTAATTTAATTTTTATTTGGAAATAACTCATATCAATTATAGCGGAATAACTTTTTTTTCATTACAAACTGTGCAAAAATAAAACGTAGCTTATGCGATAACAAACGTAGGCTTTGTGAGCAGAGACAAAATCGACACTCATCTGTCATCGCAATAATCAAGTAAATAACTATAAATTTCAAGTACTTGTTGGCTTGCTATGTAAAAATTGGATTTAATATGACAACAGAAGAGTATTTTAATTACAGAAATTTTAACAACACATTGCAATTTTAAAACAATTATTTTAGCCAACCAGTTTTGTTTATTTAATACATCATCATATAGCTATAATAGTTAATAATTATGAGAAACAATTATTTTTAAACACATTGCGATAATCTTTTTAAAATTCAATCTTTTACTTACAAAAAGCGCATTTTTTGAAGAGTTTCTCGTATCAGCCAACATATTAAACCTCAAAATCATATATGCCCCAAATCCATTCTCCATAAATTGGTAACTTGTCGAAATCCAATCAAAATTGTTTTCATCCCATTGATTCCCTTCAATAACAGGCCATCCTCCAGCCTTTTTGATCAGTTTTTTGATCTCATTTAGGGCATTGTTTTCAATATCTGTCTCGTTCATACAGGATTGATACAATGATTTTGCGAGGATAAAAGGCTTGATATCCTGATTGGTAATAGGCTTTTGCAACACGGCTTGCATTCTTTCGTTCACTACATCGCTGTATTTAAAACAATACAATATTTTGTTGAATAATTATAATAAATATTAAACATACTTGACTATAGTGAATGATGATATAATAGATTTATCCTCCGGAATAGCAGTATTATTAATAAAATTGCCACAGGCAAAGCTATAGAAATCCTCACAAGGATCTACATCTAAGTCTACTTTATCCAAAATAGAATTTGCAATTTTTACACAAGTTGCTGTTAAACATATTCCATTATTTTCTGAATTGTAAACAAATAACATGTTATTAAAATTTAAAAACAAAAATGTGATGTCATAAATGTACCTTGACTTTGATTAAATCCTGTTTGAAAACACAGCACTATTATAATGAGTATTAAGAGTATGGCAACCATGACGAAAAGACATTTTTCCGTACGTGGGCGTCGGTACCACCATGATGGATTCCTTCCTCAAAAAACTAGATTTGGAAAATTTCAGATCAAAAACTTACCTAATTTTCAAAGTTTGTTCTGTCATCAGTTTCAGGAGATCTGCTTATGTTTATGTCTTACACAATACTAATAGATACTACCTTCTTGTGTTTGTTAATAATATGGTAAATTTGATATTTTAAAAACAAAGGTTACACATGGTTTATGAATGATGATGGCATATAATTATAATTATAAAAAAAATCTTGACATCAGATAATAAATTAAAACAAAGAATTTGATGTGTGGTTTTTTGACAATTGTAATCAATTATATAAAATACTCTTAATATTAAGACGTAAGTTTTTGACGCAATTTGCATAAGATAACAGTAAAAGTACCGGAATAATAATTATAATAATACTATGAATAATATAATTTGGGATCTAACTTTACTATCTGATTCAAAAATTAAAGCCATTAAGCCGGATATTGTTATAGTATTTAAGAAAACTAAAATTGCATAGTTTATAAATAATGCTCTTCCAAATTTTTGTAATTTTATTGATACCTACCTTTAAAACGAAAATGGCTAAATATTCGCTGCTTTCGGCGGCCATCAGAAATCTTTGGAATTTGAAAATAGTAAAAATTTTACCTTTAGATATTTCAAATATGGGTGTTGTTCCCATATCATCAAGTAAAAATCTCAAAAATTTTAATTTAAAAATCATTGCAAAAATCCAGAAAGCAGCATTATTATGTTTATGCCATATTGTTCGAATGTTTTTCAATGTTAAATCCAACAATTTAAGTAATATGATCGCAGATGCGTGGGGACATAGTAATTTAGCTTGATTCTTCAAAAAACAAACTTATATAGTCTATTTGGTTTAAAACACAATTTATGGTCTTAAATTGGATTTTAAACTAATTGAAAATTAAAAGCTGGTTTTTCAACGATGTTTAAATTATTTGATAAATAATATTCTCATTATAATTACTTGTCAAAGACTGTAATGATTATTGAATGCAGCAAAACTGCTGTACCTCCGGGACAGAGAGGGTTGAGCATAATTTTAGTTTATTCAATTTTATTTGAAATACAATAATAATTGTCAGATTATTTCACAATACATTATTTCTTACTTAAACATATATAGAATATTAACAAATTACATTATCATCAACGATCTGTGTATATACGAGTGATCTGATACGATTATTTAAGCAAAAATCCAAACTTCGTAAAAAATAAAAATGCTGTCCACAATAATAAATTTGAAAAACTCAGATTAATAATTATACGCATTAAATAAAAATAAGTATTTCCACAATATTCAAAGTAAAAAATAATTCTAGATTTTTATGACGGTTTATTAATAATAAAAACAAGTTTTCAAATAATACATAATAATAAATTATGTGATATTTCAGCATTCAAACTCGTGGGACAAAAAAAGTGTCTGAATGAGCCTGTGCAATTTTCTTAATATAAAAACTAAAATCTACAATGTAGTAGATATTAATAATAAACCAATACCTGAAAACAAAAATTTTAAAAGCAAAAAAAAACTGGGAGATGCGTTTGCAGGAAGTTCAAATCTAATTTCTTTTTTTATTTTGAAAGTTTGCTTGGTAATTTCAAAATGAACTATGTAAATATTATTTTATTTAATTACTAAAACATATTTTTTTTTACTTTAAAAGAAAGTTGACGGGTCTAGAGAAAATTTACAAAATATTTTTTTACTTAGAAGAAGCTTATATCAACTGGTCACAAATTTAGAGCAAAGAAACAAATCGACAAAAATTAATTTATTTTGTTTCTTATTTTTAAATGAAAAACGTGTCATGACTGTCGTGGCAACTATGGACATTTGTCTCGTGCACTCGCCAGAGTATCCAAGTACAAATAATTTATCGGAATGGAATAGGTAAAAGGTGGTGTAATAAAACTAAATCCTAGATTTCTATAAAAATCGTTTAATTAATGTCCAAATTGTACATTGAACTTTCACATGAACAACAAAATATGGATTTTGAATGCAGAGAATTTAATATAAATCTCCCTGAGATGCATTCATAATATAATATCACAAGTTAACCAAAAAAATCGAGATATAAACATAAAAAAATCATTTGTTTTTAAATCTGCCTAGTTTCACTTTTTAGTAACCCGTTATATATATTATAAAATCGGTATAGTAAACCTAAGATAGGAAAATACGTTTACTCATCGTTTTCAACTTTACACAGATTTGATAAAAGGCAGTAACTCAGTCAAAACTGTGTAAATATAAAGTCACAATTACCTACAATGTTTTTTAACCCTAAATTATATCTATCGCTGTTGCTTATCATCTGTACCGTCATCTGAATCTTGTGATTGTTTTGGCACTACTGGAATATATGAATCTTCCTTCTCTGAATGATATATGCTTTTTGATTCCCGTTTCTCTTCTTCAGATTGCCACTCCACCTAAAAACCACAAAATAAATACAAAGTAATTGAAGGGACTAGGAAACCAAACCTTTTGCCTATGTTGTTTGATAGCATCTCTACATCTATCTAAAACCATTTTTTCTGTTAAAACCCCATCTTCAGAAGCATAAGCTGCCGCCTGCCATGCCACTCCTAATTTGGCAATTTCGCGCCCTGACATACCTTTCGACATTCGAGCCATTTGGCTGCAGAGAGCGCCATAATTAAAATTGTCTACTTTCAATCGACTAAAACACACATTTTTAGAGAGATTAATTTTAAAATACACAATCCTCCTCCTACCGTTTACCCTCGGTGGCCGGTTCCAAAACAAACTTATCAAAATATAACCGCATCAATCTTTCTCTTTCCTCCAAACCTGGTAATCCAAACTGTACCATTTCATCTAGTCGGTCGTTTACCGCCCAATCAAATTGTTCTGGTGTATTCGATGCAAGAACGAGCATAAATTTCTGACTCTGTTCACCAGTTCTATACAAAAATGCATTTAAAGTGGCTCGCAAATCTTCCGATATATGTTCTGAAGAACGTTTACGCAAGAAAGCATCCGCTTCGTCGACGAAAAGTAATAAACCTAAAAATAATAATTTCAGACGCCGTTGATTCAAAAAACAAAATTTTACCTTTACGAGTACTATGAGCCCAATCAAAAACTTTATGAATTGCTGTGACACCGTCACGGCCCATTGGAGCTACGTCACCACCCGTTAGAATAGCATAATCCATGCCGGAGTGTTTTGCTAATCTCTGTAAACAAAAATTACATAAAGCCCATCAAAAAAAAAAATTAAATGAGCACAATGGTAGACATAATCCAGTTTAATAATGTGTAGCTTTAGTATCACCATGATGTAATTACCTTTTTCTGATAAAAGTCTTATTTTAGAGTATCTAAACCAATCCCGGAGTACTAAAGACCCATTTTAAAAGATTTGATATAATGTTCAAAAGTTTAGTCAAAACCATCATGATCAAAGTATTACTAGGTAAAAACAGTTAGGAACCGAACCAAAACTCAAATAAACTAAGCATAATGTCTAATGATTGAACCCTGACTCAAATCTAAATGTCCAAAAATTGTAGAACGCAAATTATTGTATATATTTACTTACCTTAACAAACATAGTCTTTCCAGTCCCTGGAGGTCCATGCATTAATATATTCCTATACATTCCACGATTCAATTTAGTATTCTTGGTAGCTATAGCAATATCTCTAAGTCTCTCCTCTAGAGATGGCGCTAGAACAACCCCCGATAAAGCATCTTGCTGCTTTGTTCTCAACTTTTTCAACGTTTCAATAGGATGTTTTAATGTCTCTAGAAATGAAAACCTTGATGTTTCCCGAACTAACGAAGGTTTACCTAATCTTGCTTCAATATATCGAGCTGTCACTCCCGTAGCTCCTTTTGCTGAATAAACACCCAACGCTAAAAGCGATAAACCACCAGCCGCTACCAACACTTTATCCCAATCGGTTAATAACGCATGTGCGCCTGATCCCAAAACTGCTCCAGCAGTTTTAATACTTTCTAAAACTGTTACTCGATTTTCAGACGCCTTTAGTCTAATTTGTTCTAACGTCAAGTCTCTATTTTCTCGATCAACTTTTGCTTTTGCTCTTAATTCAGCTTCTACGCGTTTCATTTCGTTCTTGTGTCGCAGATCCATCTCATGCTCAATTGTTGCTTTACGCATTGCTTCTTGCTTTGCTACTGACTCTTCTTGTCTGTAAAACATCATAAAGTAAACAAAACTCCAAAAACATGTTTTGATTGTGACTCCATATTATGGCCTTCCAAGATACAAGTCTCTTTTTCACCCAAAATCCCATAAAAAATCAGATTATATTTAAGAAATAGAAATCTTTTTTTTAATCCCACATAGAAAACCAAGAATTTATAATAATTACCAAATTTGCGAAATTCATTTTGCTGCAGATGACTTTATAAGAAGCGGAAATCTATATAATAGCGCGTACCCCCGAATAATCGGTTTTAAAAGTAAGTATTAGCCAAAATCAATGGTTTAAATTAGCCAAATGTGTTAAAGTTAATTCTGAATTTATTCCAATCCATTGATACTCCAAAACGTATTTTTCAAAAACACCCTGAGAATAGTTGAAAAATACTTAGCTCCCAAAGCGCAGGGGGCTTCCTTGTTTTTTTTTGAAAAAAACGCTTAAACTTTGCGTTCTATATATGACAGTATATTATTATATATATATATGTATATGAACAGTTTTAGTACTAACAAAAGCAGATCGATTATACAGAGGTTTGTATTATTATTTATTTTATTAATTGTTTAATTTATTAATTTAAACAAACATTTTTACCAATTTGACCTGAATCAAAAGTTAACATAGGGTATATAAATTTAATACGCAAAACCCTATGTTCCACACTAAAAAAGCGCACCAGTGTAAATAACCTCATTTACTTTTAATCTGACTTTATTTAATTGAGTTTTAGTTTTTAATTATTGTAGTTAGTTCTTGTTGTGCCTTGCACCTTAAAAACCTAATAATCTCTGTGTCTTGTAAAAGTAACTGTTGCAGGTCTAGGTAGAATAGTTAAAAATATTTTTATTAGTGTTCACATCAATGTCATCCGTAATAAAAAAGTAATGTTTGTCAATTTAATTAAAATGTAGATCACAAATGTCAAAATAAATAAGGTATTATATTTAAAGTGTCCTTAAGAGTCCTTTACAGAATTTAAATTACTCCGGCCTGCTAGAATGCACGTATAAAAAATTATTTTTAATTTATGGTCTGTGTCTGTGGCATAGCAGTATCTGTGGTCTTTACTCATTGTTGCAGTACCTGTCGTAAAACAGGTATTTAAAATTTTCAAGTGAACAAGGGAGGTCTTGCATTGGTGTAACCACCCTGTGGTCACCCAACGACAATTCGAGTGATTCATGCAACAATTAATGTTCTCAAACGCTGCCCTGTACACCAAAATGAATTATGCCTATCATAATAAAGCTAGGTCAGACCAGGTCAAGTCAGAACAATCTTTAATGGCTAAGAATTGCGCTCATTATTAACATCTTGAGCTTTGTTTTTATTATTAGCACTAATCATGACCATTGATGATTAAGAAATTTTCACTAGTCGGGTCCTGAAAATGCTTTTGGGCCTGCTTTTTCAGTGTCTATTTTATTTGCAAGCATCCAACCGTTCTATTATAGACTTAAGTACCGACAATCGACTTGACTTAAATTATGCAATTAAAGAATTAAAGCTTTGAAAACGCAACACTTGAATTCATATTATTTTATGAAAATACTGTACGAATTCCAACCGTTAAAAAATAGCATTTTAAAACTTCTCTGAGAGCCCCCTTAACATTGTTAATCATAAAATTAAAAACTTACCGCCTCAAATTCTCATCATTCATTCTTTGTTGTTGAGCTAATTGATCATCGTATCGTTTTCTCGATAATTGATCCTGGTACTGAGCCCTCGTCTGATGCTGTTTCGTCTCCTCAGCCAACAATTTTCTCTTTTCTTCAGCTTCTGCTCTTTTCGCCTCAATTTGCATTTGAGCAATATGAGCTTCATATTCTTTGATTTTCGCTTGCTGCTCTATCTGCCTCGTTGTTTCCTGAGCCTTACTCAACTCCAAAGCCTCTTTTGCATGCGCTACATTATGCAATCACATAAATTACTTAACCTTCAAAATGTAATCGTTAGCCAACTTACATGACTTCTCCAGATCCCGGGCAGCCTGAGCAGCCCTTTCAAGTGCTGTAGAATCAAACCGATAAGCTTCCATTGTTTTTCGCTCAGCCTTTGTAAGTTTGGGGTCGTTGGGGATGTCACCACCGCCACCGGTCCCCCCGGCTGAAGGCGGCTGCATTCCAAACTGAGATAAATCAGGAGGCTGCTCATTTTTACGGCCATAACCAAATAACCACGACATTATTTAGTTCACTACACTTTTGCCGGACTTTAAATAAAAAACGTGACGAAAAAGTGAGGTTATTTATAATTATGAATGATACGTCAAAAATACGTCACAAATCTTTTTTCAATAGTCTTCTTTTAAGATAAAGTCAGAGAAATAGAGGTAACGAGAACACACTTAAACAAATGCAGATCTGATAAAACCGAAACGCCATTAAAGCCGCCATTTTTGCGGTATGAGTTAGTATTATGTTATTATTTTCTTGTACAAAAATTTTCTACAAAACTATTACTTAATGTTTTAAAAAAATAATAAAATAACTTAAAATCAAATTTGTCGGCTGTTTTTCTAAGCTGAAAATTGCCATCATTAGTAATTTTCTTATACTTGAGTGATAAAATAATGTTATAAATCAAAAAAAAAATCTTAAAAATATAAACAAAATGTACTTAAAACAGTTATATTTTCTAGATTTAATTCATTTTTTGATAAAGTTAAAATATTAGGTCACAGCTGTCGTCATTTGCATTTTTTGTCAAGTTTATTTTAATAAATGAAGTTTTGAATACTAAAACTATTCATATTCTGACAAGAAGCTTTATAAATAAGCTGTTTACAATACCTTTTGCCTATAGTCTTAAAATGTTTAAAGCTAGTTATTAATAATAATGATAATAGTAGATTTATTTATTTATTTAGATTTATTGCTTTAACTTTTTTATAATTATATCATCTCAATTCTATACCATCCTTAAGATAGTACTGTAGAAATGTTTGATAACTCTCAGTTTAATCTGTAGTTCAGTTTTTATCTACTATTTATATATGTCTAATCTCGCAGAAATTACGTCACGACCAATAAGTTGTGACGTCATGACCGCATCAAGTAAGAGCTTAGTAACTCAACAAGAAAAGACGTTAGTTTAGTCTATATTTTATGACTAAGAAAGTAGTATGCTATAAAATGTATTTTTTAAACTTTAGCTGCTATAAGTAAAGCTTTTGAAAAAAAGTAGCAATTTGCTTTCACTGTCGCTAAATGACAGCTGCATAAATATTGCTTAGAGCTTGGTTCAGTGTCTCTTCTAAAATACACTTTTAAACCATCACAAATACCCAACGTCATGAAAATATAAATAATCTTAATCTTATAAATAATTTTCACCTAGCCTAAACCAATTAATTAAATAAATTTAAGATATCATAAAGCAAGCTATATTTATTACAAGCTATCAAGCTACTTTGCATCAAACATTTTAGAAAGAAAGATAGATACAAGTGTTGATAGATACAAATTGAAACAAAAGTATATAACGCTGATTGGACAACCAAGCTATCACGTGAGCGTTTTTTGTCTAAAACGTAGATCAATCTATTTTCTTTCGTTAGCCACCAATTGATAAAATAAAAAAAAACTAATGCAAATTTATTCTAATCACATCTGTAAACTTGAACATGTTTTGTTATTATTGAAACTCTTCGGCTAGTTGAAACTGATTCAGATTTAAATGAATTTGCAGTGACATGTTTGGTAGATATAAGCCGGCTGAACACAATGTTTGATGCAAGGTAGCTTAGCTTCTAATAGATATCGCTGGCTTTATGATATCTCGAATTTATTTGATTGATTGGTTTGGAATCTTTGGCACAATAAACTATTCACACGGTTTTACCACTTACCAAAAAGTTTGTTTAATAGATGAGGTATAAAAAAATTTTAACTTTTAGTTTAATTCACAATTCTTTTATTTTTAATATGTTAATAAGATTCATTGTTTTTTTTTAGATTAGTAATACATTACCAAACACGACATTTATATTTAGGGTTCATAGGTGATCCTAAAGGACAGTTGAAATCTTTTCCAAAATTGTCTGAATTCATAAACGGAATTACAACTCGGAAGTAATTAGGAGCGTGGACTCCTGAAGTAACCACTTGCTTTAAATACTCTTTCTTGTATTTGGTGCACCTAAAAATGCTCTGTTATTATTTAGTTGATGATACTATATAATTATATAAAAAAACACATACTATATAAAGAAGACCGTTGTCAGTCATTTAATTTTACACAATTTTGTCTACGTAAATAAAAAAAATGAGAAAAAAAATTTTTCTTATTTTAACCCGTTATTTTACTTTTAACACAGTTTTACCGCTTGCCAAAATGTTTGATTGTTAATTATGTATCAGCATTATAAAGATTTTTTTATTGTAACATGTAAGATAATAGTTTATTGTTTAATGAGTGTATAATATAAGCCATACTTCACAAGAAATGTTATACGAACGCAAGCGTATGTTGTAATAATAATTCGAGCATTCAATACTCGAATTGGCTATCCTTTGATCCTTTAATTAACATCTTTGACTGAATTATTTAAATTAAAACATTTATTGTTTATGAATAATCAATTATTGCAAAGTAAGCCGCCGTTGTCGTCATAATAACAAATTGTTGTTATCGAAAACAATTAAGAAACAGTTGAAATGTTGCTGAAACAGTAGAATGAGCTAATTTTCGGCAAAATAGATACAGAAGAGAGTGAAAATAAACTACAATATACTCTTCCAAAGACTAAAAACGCAGCGAATGTATTAGCTTACTGTATTAGTGTGTAAAAACAATAATAATAACAAAAATTTCTGAGAGTTGCTGTCGAATATGAATTAATTTTTTACTGGTGTCAAACATAAATTATAATTTTAACAGACAAAGATAAACATTATTAAATAAGACAAAAATGTTTAAAAAAATTAGTATTGATAATTTAAGATGTGAGGAACAAGCAAAATAACAATAAAAATATGACATAAAATAGAAAAAAATATGAAACAATTTTACTATTATAAAATCAGTAAAATTAAAAATAATTTTTTAAAAAAAAACGATTTTTAAGATTTAAAACATAATAACTCTTATCAAAATGACTCTATAAGTAGAGGATAATTTAGTTGCAATAACAATTTTTATTTCCATTTGCTTTCTGAAGCTGGTCTGCATAACCAAACATTGTGATTACTAAAAAATAGAAAACACATTGTCAGTCATCTAATTTAACATATATATGCCAAAGTGAATAAAATTTCTTAGGCACGTCATTTTATGCAGATATTTACTACACTTGTACACCAATAATGTGCATATTTGAACCTTCTCAACAAGGTGATAAAAAAAATTATAATAAATAAATATAAGTTTTTATTATATTATTTTAAGATTCTAAAGGAAAGATGCATCCGGCAAAAACCAATTAGTATAAAAATAACACTATGAGATGGAAAAATGCAAGAAAAATAAAGAATAATTATATAAAAAAAATGCAAAAAAGCTAAAATAGTAACAACGGTGAGCATAACGTTTAAAACTACAAAAAAAAACATTAAAACATATGATAAACAGAAGGCAAAAAATGATAACAATACTGATGAAAAGAGTGTAAATAAATATTAATTAAAGCAGTATTAAAAATCTACACTAATATTATAAAGAGGAAAGATTTGTACCTATTTTTGTATGTTTGTGATGAATAGGCTCAAAAAGTACTGGGCCGATTTAAAAAATTCTTTTACCAATAGAATGCTACATTCTTCCAATTTGACATAGGCTACATTTCATTTTGAAAAAAATTAGGGATCCTTGATAAAATTTGAACAATGTAACCGAAGGTGTAGAAAAATGAGTCTTAAAATGTCTTTCGTCGAATGCGCTGCCGAAACTATTAGCGATAGAGCAAAATAATATACAACAATATTGAAAAACATCATAATGTCTACAAAAAACTCCGCGGTAGCATATGTCCAACTATTGTAGTTATGTCACTACAACAACTTTTTTCATTTTAAACATTAATGAAAATGCTAACCAAATTCAAATTTTATGGCCAAGACCATTTAACTACCTATAAAATAGTTTTTAAATTATTTAAATTGAACATTCTATTCAAAAGATATTACGAATTAAAAAATTCAAACAGTAAACAAAACCGCCATAGCGCCGTGGCCGTTGTTTGCGATGCAGTCTGAAAAGCGCGCCGGGCATTGCGGCGGGCGAGGTAGAGGGGGCACTGAAATACAGGAGTGGGGCGTGCACGTCTGTAAGATAGGTATAATTAATAAATAATAAATAATAATTTTTTAATAAATAAAAATATTTGTGAAAAAAAGTGTTTTATATCGAAATTTTCAAAAATAAATAATTGTCTACCTCGTGCGAAGCCGGGACGGGCTGCTAGTAGTATAATATATATCAACATAATTAAAATAAAAGATATAAGGTATTAAAAAAAAGTTGGATGTTTAGATGATAAAGGTTTCAATCTCCAAAATAAAAATTAATAAAAAAATTAAATAAAAAATGTTTTTAAAATGTATTCTAGAAGCAAAGACTCTATATTATTCTAGCTATAGACAAAACTCTACATCACTATAGACACTCTTAGGTAATATATCATTAAACACAGCTACTTTGCACTTGCTAGAATAAGTTTACTATTTCCTGTAATCAATGTAATGTTTACAAGAAATTATTTTTATTAATGTAGACTTGTCAATACATGTTTTTTTGTAGATTTAAAGCCCGCTAAAAAAATGTTCAACCAGAAAAACAAAAACAGTAAAAAAAACAATAAAACAGTTTAAACATAAAATAGAAGTAAAATAAATCTTAGATACAGCATAAAATTTTTAGTGAAAACAAAGAAGAAGTATAGCAAAAAGTGTAAAGTGATTGATTTTTTATTTTTAGCTGAAAAATGAACTTTATAATAGGCTTTCAACATTTCAGATAATAAATTGAATTTTTAAATTACATTTCTTTTATTCAACTTTTATATTAAAGTCATTTAATTGTGGTACTCAAGCAGTTGCAGTTTTTAGACTGTTATTTCAAGCTACAACAAACATTATAGTAATATTAAATTACTTTTACAAAATATGTTATAATTTCAAAAAGAAAGTGAATTTACTCTGAAAAGATTTGAAAATTAGTTGTTAGAACAATAAATAATAAAAAAACTAAAATAAAGAAAGTTTGAATCAATTTTTAATCGGCTTCAAAAAAAGAAAAAGCTACTTAATTTTACAAATACTTTCGCATAAATTTTTATTTATAAACCGATGCAGATTCTAGTTCTCAATTTTCCTCAGAACAGATGTTTGTAACTTCCTTGTTTGTAAAACGATTTAAAAAATTATTGTTTTGCTTTAAAAAGTCTTAAGAACTCAAAATGAGCAGTAAGTCGCTCATTTTTCATGTTCCATCAGTGAAATTATTTTATCAAAATTAGAATCAAAAAAAGAATCCCAGAAATAAAAATCCTTGATAATGTACAGCTAATTTCAAAAAAAACTGATACGACTTGAAAAATATTTTTTTTATTTTGAGCAGTGTAATATCATAAACCACAATATCATATAAAGTAGCCCATCATTAAAATGTTGGGCTACTGCTGATAAGGACCAACCATCTTCTAACTTTGTTACAATTCTTGCTTTTAGCTCTTTGTTCGTGTGCGGAGCCATTTATCGTATCAGTTTTTTTTGAAATTAGCCGTACATAAACAATCTCTCCATTTAACTATAATAAAATCTGATTGAAATAATAAAACATGTTAGGATTTAAATTAATAAAAAGTTTCTTTGCCCAATTAGTGTATTACATAAATGAATCAATAAATTATGTTCAAGTCGATTTTTCAAAATTTTAATTTGCTACTTGTTGATTTAAATCGTATTTAAAACGTCACAGTTTTAAGCTCATTGACTAAAAGACCAAAATATATTTGCTTTTATCATAATTTACATATTGTATCTTACCAACTTGTTGCCGCAGAAATCCAAAACATTTGTCTTCCTGTAAATGGAAGTCCAGGCAACCCCTTCTCCTCCTTATTTCTTTCCAGCCATCTTAAGTATCCTCTATAGGCAATCTTAATTCCTCCATTATCAGCAATATTTTCACTCAATGTTTTAACACCATTCACACTCATTTCAATATCTGGTATTGTGTAATTACTATATTGATCAATTAAGCATTGACTTTTTTTTGAAAAGGTGCGATTTGTCTCTGGCTCCCACCAATCTACTATATTACCATCTTTGTCATATTGCCGACCACGATCATCAAAACCATGAGTAATCTCATGACCAATTACTCCACCAATAGCACCATAATTCATATACTGAGGAAGTTCTGAATCGTAAAATGTATCTTGAAGTATAGCAGCTGGAATTTCTACAAAAAAGTTTTTTAAAGTTTTTTGTAAGAGAAATTTTATTTCTTGGCTTACGAATTGTATTTTTGCTGTTAATATAATAAGCATTGACATACTGAACATACGATTGGGATCGCCAATCATGTTTTATCACAGGTTCTCTTAGCTCTTTTATTTCTAGCATATGCCAAAAATGGGTTACATTAAAGTATAATTTTAAAAGATAAGCTTCTGGATCTAGTTCAAGCTAAAAATTAAAAGCAATAGTTAATTCGATAACAAAATATTCTGTTTAGATTGTTTATTAATTATTTTAAATTTACATTTTGGAACTGTTGATATTTATAATTTTATCTGTTTTTAAGTTGTTTAATTTTTTTAAACAATATTTACTTGTGCATAATAGTTTTCCACTTTCTCGTCATCAAGCAGCTCATCTGGATATCCTATAAAAGCATTCATCTTCTCGGCTTTTAAAAGAGCATGTTTTTTAGTTTTTCTGTCCATCCAAGCAACCTTTCGCAATGTTTCTAAAAATGAACTTTTTATATCCATCGTCAAATCTAAAACCTTATCTTTGACGTCTTTTTTGAAGAAATTTCTGACATAAATAGCAGAAACAGCTACATTTAGACTATCTACATGATTAACACAAGTTTTCCAACGAGGTGTTGATTCCTGCTGACCGTATACCGTTTTTGCAAATTCTAACTGAACTTTATTAAATTCCTCTGGCAAAACGTATATAGAACCACGTACAAGACTCAAGAAAATGTAATTAGCTAGTGTACGCTTTTTAATGTTTTCTAGAAAAATTAAAAACTTTTCAAAAAATTTTGGCAAAGCTAGATTAACAATATCGTCGGGTCGCAACATATCAATTGGTGCTAGATAACTATTGATATACTGAAGCCAAGGAAAATTTGGATATTCTCTATGCAAAGCTCTAATAGTAATAGGATTATATTCCAATGATCTATTTTTTCGCTCTTCATATGGAATCATAATATTTGCTAAACTTATTTCAAACTCTAAAACTTCTAACATTTCTGAATTTGCTGATTGCTGATTTGCTCCAAAAAGCATTGCTAAATCAACGTAATATTTGTACATAGCTTGAACTGTTGTATCGTTTAAACCTTTTTTTAGACGATCAATTGACAGACATGGTTGTGAGATCTATAATATTCAACAATTGTAGCAAAAGCATCTAAATATTATATCGAAAAATTACTCACTGTTAAAATACGTCTGGAAGAATTCTTTAGATCAATGCCTACATACGTTTGTATTAATATAGATTTCCTCCAACCTAATCGCCGTAATCGATATAAAGTATTCTTCCAATCAAAACTTTTTTCAACCCAGTAATTATGTTCTAAAACAGGCCAGCCACCTAAATCTTTAAATAACTGCTTTACAAAAGGAAGTCCTTCTTTTTTTATTTTAGTAGTATTCATGCATGACTTATAGATTGCTTTTGATAATTGAATAGAGTGCGAATCTTCCTCCTTTATTGGCTCTTCGTAAAACTTCATATATTTTAGAAAAGCCTTGTCACTTTATTAAAAAAAACACAAAATTTAAATAAGAAACTGAAAAAATTTTGTTAAATACCTGACATCTGAAAAGCTATAAACAGCAACTTTATCACTTGGAATTATAGCATTTTTAATAAACTTTCCGCAAGCAAACTTGAAGAAATCTGTACACGGATCGGCTTTCTTGTCAATCCTGTCTAAGAGTTTGGCAGACGCTTTTATGCATTTGTCTGTCATACAAACTTCTTGCTGAAGTGCTGCATCTAAAAACCAAGCCAATTACAACAACAAAAATGTAAAAAAAAAAGAAGAACAATTAATTATTAAAACTAAGTTGCTACTTTTTTTTTCACAATAAGGTGTTTTAACTGTGATTAAATTGTAAAAATTTTTTTTTTAATTTTTAATATTTTCAGTGTTTATTATTTTTGTATTTATAAATTTTTTTTAAAGATAAACTGTTATTCTTATAAATTTTATAATATTTATTGCTTATTTTTAAATTATATGTACTTTTTGCAAGTTTTAATTAATTTTTTAATACGAAGTAACTCTTTGTCATGCAGTTTGAGTTTATATTATCATGTTTAAAAATTATTTCTAATTTATGGAACGTTTTTTGCTGTACTTTATGTTTAATTTCATTTATTTTTTTTTTTGACATTAAATTTATCTTGTTTATTTAGTTCTTGTTTTTACACTTTTATCAATAATTGTTGCCGTATTGTAGGGGTTTTAATTCAAAGAAGCTTCTGCTAAACTCGTTTATTAATGTATTGTCGGAAACATGTAACTCAACTGTATTAAAGTACACTTAAAATAAACCTTTTAGTAGCATTTACCTTTACCTTTAGAAAATCATATTACTTGTCAATTGTAAATAAAACATTTGAAAATTTCTATAAATTCAAAACAATTTAATAAAAACTACTTAGTTCACATTAAACAATAAACCACATACTTGAGTGGGTTTTAAGCAATGCAAATTTAATACGCCTACAAAATTAGGTGTATTTTAGATCTTTCTTAAATTAATAATTTTATAATTTTGTAAAGAAAACCAAAAACAGACTTCAAAAACTTATGGATTTATAAACATTATTTTTTCAATTTCAAATAATATGATTTCAATAAATTATTATACTGTTCTACCTTAAAAACTATGTTGCTCAAAATTAACAGTATTATTCTTAGAAAATAATTCTTTTGATGAAAAAAATAATTTGACTTATTTACTTATAGTAATATATTATTTTTTTATTTATGTAGTTATAAAAATTATAGTTAAAAAACAAATATAATTACAAATCAAAAAAAATAACCAAGTGAGATGTTAGAGATGTTTTGATCTAAGATACAAAGTCCGATTTACATTACAACGTAG
This sequence comes from Lagria hirta, assembly GCA_947359425.1. Classification (NCBI taxonomy): domain Eukaryota; kingdom Metazoa; phylum Arthropoda; class Insecta; order Coleoptera; family Tenebrionidae; genus Lagria; species Lagria hirta. The sequence continues at coordinate 14,668,255 of OX375794.1, forward strand.
AAAATATAGCTGCAATTGAACAAACTTTTACTAATTATTATGTATTGTACTGTTGAATTACTTTATAATAATAACAAAATTTTATCTGTTCATCAGTTAATTACGTCAAAACAGAATGGCAATGGTCTTACGGTGTCAGAGTTAGCGTTACATTGTAAATCTAATAAATAAATTACTTTCAAATTGATCCAAATTTTGGTAAGCGGTTTTATTACTGTACAAAGTGGGGCTACAAAAATTAGCGTCACTTTTCCATCTTTACTCAAAAAATAAGACAACAGAGCTTAGGATTATACCAGTTTTCGATATTTTCTTGTTGCTCAATATTGTTTGACGATTACTGACAATTACACGAAATATTCTATGTTACTATTAATTCAAATATATATTTTAGAACCAAAGTTCTTGTAATTAAGTCAAACATTTCTTTGCAATTGGAATAAAAGCGACTCCATTTTGATAGCCACTCTGTATCTGTTCCGTTTTTTATGCAACCTGCTTCTGAACCATTAAGTTACTGCCATTTACTTTATAGAAAAAAAGTTTTTAATAGGTAAGCAACTATGTATTTTACATAGAATGTAGAGAGAAATACATTACTTTGTAGAACTTTAATACACTATACCGAATGTGCCACTGAAGATTTATTGTTCTATAACTCTTGTATTATTTGTTTAAAAAAAAAATTCATGGAAAAGTTGCTATTTGAATATAAGAAAGTTTTTAAGTTACTATTAGCGAGATTCATCAATTACTGCATCTGTAATCTTTTAAAACAATATAAGTCCACCTGTGTTAAAGAACAATATAAGCTTACATAAATAAATTTGTAGTATTTAAATCTATACAAGAATATGCTATAGTTATTGTTTAGAGAATAGATTGCAATTAGCCATAAAAAAGGTATTGGCCATATTTTGAAAGATTTTAGTCTTGTTAGGTTACTATTAGCGAGATTTATCAATACTAAGTCTGAAAAATTTCCAAAACAATACAAACCCAAGTCTACATGTTCTAAAAACAATATAGTATTTAAATCTGTGCCAGAGCATATTACAGTTAGAATTCAGAGAATAAATTGAGCAACAGATATTAGCACAACTTCAGAAAGTTCAAGTATTGTCGCGAGTTTTATCAATTCTGAATACGTAGTTTTCAAAATGATAACAATACAGGTTCTCTTATTACTAAAGGAATAAAATTTTCAATTTTTAAATTTGTACCAGAATATCTTACAATTAATGTTCGGGAAATAAATTGAGCAAAAGTTATTATCAAGATTTCAGAAAACTCAAGTCAGGCTACTATCCGCGAAATATATCGATCAATACTAGTTTTGAAAAATTTTCAAAACAATGCAAACTCAAGTCTATCTGTCTTAAAGAAAACACTTTTTTAGTATTCAAATCTGTGGCAAAATATCCCGCAGTTAATATTTAGAGATTAAAAAACAAACACAAGACATTATATTTAAAAATGTAACAATCGGTCTAAAACACTCATACAAAAAAAATATTTTTTGCACTTTATTGCACAAAAAAAACAACTTTTACGCATAAGACTTTAAGTAAAATAAATAATTATTTATAGAACTATAGTAAGAATAAATTTTAAGTAGAACACTCTGTATACGTATTAGTTTGAAACAGAATACGGGAAATATAATAATTATTAGTTTTTTATTATCCAAGATGGAAAAAAAAATGCTTTACCTCTGTGAGCGTTTTCTATAGCATCGAGACGTCAATCGAGACGCCAATTACGTTTGAAAAAATAATTAGATTTTATACTGATATGTAATACAACATTTTTATTTATATAAGAAATTTATATTAAAGAAAAAAATATTATGTTTAAAGAAAATTACAATTTTCTGTACAAAAATTGCAAGTGTAACGCCGTTACTATAAATTTGTAAACAAATTTTTTGTTTTAGTTTGTGCGTTTGCTGCTAAAATGCTAATGAAAATTGTTCATTTTCAAGTAAGTAATGCTTTCAACTGATATAAAATCTGTAGTGATTCGGCAAGTTGATTCCTTTATTGAAAAACCTAATTAAACGTGCAAAATCGTAAAACTTAATGACAATATTAAATAACTGACATAAGCTTCAGATGACGTCTTTTGATCTAAATTTATGGTTTGCCGTTTTACTGTTTAATCACAAAAAAAAAATCATAATATTTAAAAAAAACAAAAACTTAATGATTTTTTTCAAAATATATTTTTTTTTTAAATTAATTATTTTGTAAAAAAATAATTAAATAACAGTGAATTAAAATTATAAGGTAAACTAAATTTTAAAACTCAACTATTATTATGTCTTATGATAATAAAAAATTATCAGTATTATTATTATGTTGAGATATAACTTTATTCAGCAATTTTTATTATCAGAATTAAAGTTTTCTAAATTTTTATTATTTATTTATAATTTAAGTTTTATAATTTAATTCTGAATTTCCATTATGTGATAATGAAAATAAATATCTTCAATTTATGTAGATAATTTTAATTCAGAATTAAAATTATGAAATTACGTAATACTAATTATGAAACTACATAATAGAAATTATTAAATTAAAATATGTACATAATCAAAATGCTAGAATTGAAGTTATGACTGTTATAGAATTGAGAAGTTAAATTTATTTACCTACATAACTATTCATTATTTATTAATATGTAAAAAATATTTTTATTTTTCATTATTATTTTTATGATAAACAAGTTAAATTTAAATAATTTTTCTTAATAATTAAAATCTAGTAATATTCTTAATTATGATAGTCCACAATAAAAAAGAATGTATTTCAATTTAAGTAGTGGATTAAATTTTTCCTTTTCATTACGACTTTTCTAATAATTAGATTTCACTATTTATTTTTATGATAAATTATGATAAAAATTGCAAATTGAATTTTTGTACTCGTTTATATGTTATTATCTCAATTATTATAATTATTAAGTTGCGTAAATAATTTTTATTATAATTTTCTTTGCTGAAATAATATTAATTATTTGTGCACATAATCATATTGTTTTAAATATTATTATTTTGCAAGATAATTTATATTTTTTTTTTATAAGAGAATAATGTTTGACAATAATTTTATTCATGCTACAATATAAACAAAAGTAGCCGTTTTTCGTATATCCTCCTAAGTATAATGTTTGATTTTATGCCGAAACATAAGAATTATGCATTTTTATTATGTTGAAACATAAATGCAATTTACTTGTAAATGCAATATTGTCGCTACAGTGTTACTTTATCAACTTAAAAAAAAAATGGGATTCCTGCTTTAAAAAAAAATTAAAAATTAATACAATCTGTATTAAAAATATACCTAACCTTGCATAATAACAATGATTAACTTTAACATAATAAACAAATAAACTTCAAATAATATAAAATAAATATAATTTGAAAAAACTTACGAGAAGGAAGGCGCTGAGACATCCATATATTAGAAATCAAATAAACAATACCGACAACAGCTAAACCAATCAGCATCAAAAGTATTTTTTCAGTCTTAGATCTTTTTCCCCACCAAGAATATTTCCTTTAAATTAAGAAAATAAAATTAGTTAAGATTAATTTTCAATTAATTACTCACTCGACACCTTCTCGACTTTGATCCATCTTGTACAAAGACTTATGTTATCATAAATCATATTAAAGAAGCTTCCTCCCCTCTTTTATTTTAAGAAAAATTAAAGTTTAAATGAAATTCATGTTTGTGCGCTTTTTAGATTGGGTGAATAAGCTCTTCCTGTGACGAGATTAAAAGAAATCCTTAATTTGACTACGGAGTTGAACAAAACCCAAACAAAATTATGATAATAAACTCATGAGTCATGAGATCAAGTTGATTTTATAATATGTATTGGTTTATTGATATTATTTTCAAATTTTTATTTTTTTTAAATCTACAAAAAGTGTCAATTACGTCAAATTTTCTGCACATTTAATATCAAAACTTTTTGATATCGAAAAAAAGACAAGTTGTGCGTACTTAATTGTGAAGAATTGCCGAGTCTGCAATTTTCGCCTTCCGTCGAAAACACTCATTTTATTATTGCTCATTCAACACCTACACTTTATTAAGCTTCGTTCAAATAAACAATTAAATATGTTTTGCAAATATACAGAAATAAAAATTAAACAAAAATGTATCTAAATAACAAGAATATAGTTGTGTAATAATTAGATACCTAATGATTTATAAATTTTATGTTTCTTACGCAACCCCCTATTTTATTCTAGAAACCATTGCTCTCTTATAGCGCCGAAAATTTCTGGCCGAAGGTATAACAGCCTATTATATCTATCAAATTTTAGACCTATAACTTGTTTGCCGACATACAAACTGTTTATATCATGCAATAATTTTTTATTCTTACTATTACTATTTAAAAAAATAGTGGAGCAGAGACGTCACGCCTATTTTGCTATTTCCGAACTCTATGCTGATTACAGCTTGCTCGATCGAGCGCTATTTAGAATAATATAATTAGTATTTTATACCAGGTACTACCTACATAATATTATTCACAAATAGTATGACATTAGACTTAAAAGTTGCAACAGACTGAAAGTTAACTACGTCTGTAGACAGATTGTTGAACACTTCGTCATAAATAAAATTCTGACGACATCTAGTTTTATAGTTTTTGTGCTAAATCTTAAACGTGTTCCTGCGAAGGCGAGAGTCTTCAGAAAACACAAAGATGTTAGATACATTTAGACCGACTTGCTTTGTCAGAATGTGGTATCTGCAGACCAGATCATTTAGTAAGTGACGTTTTTTTTCAGAGAAAAAAGTCTAACTCAAAAGGAACCAGGACTTCTTTCGAAGAGTAAAAACATTCTCAAAAAGCGGCGTAGCACTCTTTCAACCAGTTGCTTATCTTTAGTAAAAAGAAGGAACCATATAACACTACCATGTTCAAGAATCGGACGGACATCGAATACAAATAGCGACTTGAAAAGCGTTTTATCTAAATCGCAGAAGGCTTTTTTTAGAAAGCACACAATGGTGTTTGCGCATTTGACAACATGAGCAACATGTTTGGCAAAAGTCTTATCAATGAGAACACCTAGATCATTTACTAAATCTGCTGATATTAGCTCCGTATTATTAATGACATATTGAACACCTGGGTTATTTTTGCCTAATTGAAATACCGAGCATTTGCTAACTTTAATTAGAACTAACCAAGTACATGTCTAATTGTATCAAACGGAAGATTCTTTTGTGTACTATTAGTGGATACCAGCAAGTTTCCAATAAATGTTCCACCGTCTGCGTAAAAATCATTTTCAGATTTCAACCATTTTTGCAGGTCTGATAATTAATCTAGAAATAGAATAGGCTCTAAAACTGACCCCTGCAAGACACTAAACACAACTTCACGCACGTGAGAAAAAAAATTGCCAACTTTTACGATGAACGATCGATTGAAGAAAAAAGCTTTGATCCAACATAGCAATAACTCTCTAACACAAACAAAAAGTACTAAAATGTAAAAACTTAAAACAACAACGTTATTTTTAATTTAAAAAAAAATCTTTTGATTTGTGGTGACAATATTAGAAAAGCTTTCAATATAACAACCTTAACCTCTTTTTCAAATACATATTTCCATATTTTCTCTCTAAAAGAACCACAAGTTTTATTCATCCTGAAATCAAACTCAACATCATACAATTTCCAATATCTTGCACTAGAAAGCAGACTAAAAATAATGATCTGATTGTTGTCTTATTTAATTTATTTAAATTTCAGAATATTTTTGTTTGTTTGTTATTTTATTGTATAAAAACAATTTAGCTTATGTATGGTTTAATCTACAATTTTTCGATTTTTAATATGTTAATAAGATTTATTATTATTTTAATTAGATCTGTAATACGTCACCAAACACGACATTTATTTCTCGGGTTCATAGGTGATCCTACAGGACAGTTAAAATCTTTTCCAAAATTGTCTGAATTCATAAACGGAATTACAACTCGAAAGTAGTTAGGAGCATGGACTTCTAAGATAACCGCTTGCTTTAAATACTCTTTCTTGTATTTGGTGCACCTATAAAAATATTTTGTTATTATTTAGTTAACAAATATTAATTAATTAAATAATAATATTATTATTAATAATATATATTGATTATTTATAAAGCAAATGGTCAGTCATTTAATTTTACAGATTTATGTCAACGTAAATAACAAAAATGGCAAAAACAAAGTTGTAAACACGTTATTTTATTATTAACACAGTTGTACCACTTGCCAAAAAGTTTGATTGTTAATTATGTTGAATACTTGATGCATTATAAAGATTTTTTCGATTGTACTATACTTTGATTAATATATTAAACTGCATTATTAAAATTAAAATATTACTTAAAAATGCTCAATTGAAACGTTTTGTCAAATTAAGTTGCCGTTGTCGTAAAAAAACAATTTGTTTTTATTAAAAATAATTAAAAACAGATAAACTGTTAATAGAAGTAAAACATACGACAGAAAAATCTGACTTAAAACAAAGAGAAAGTGTAACAAAAAATACGATATGTTGAAATACGAAATGATTAATTTTTAATTTTTAGCTAAAAAATATTTTGAATTATAATAGATTATTGAAATTTTAGCTGAGAATTATATTTTTTTTAATCAACTTTTAAAAACATTTATGTGAGGTACTCAAGCGACTACAGTTTTAAAATTCTAATTTTAAGCTACAAAATGCTAAGAAATTGTCTATAGAAATTTTAAAACAATTTTATAAACTATGTTATAATTTGAAAAAAAAAAGTGAAGAAATTTAAAAATTAGTTGCTAGAACAACAAATAATAAAAACCAAAATTTAATTTTATAACCGTCTTTAAAAAAATGACGTTTTTGCAGAAATTTTTATTTATAAACCGATGTAGATTATTGATCTTTAAAGTGATAAGCGCAATTGCACGTTACAAATCTGTAACGTACAATTGAAATCAAATTCCTTACTTTTAAATTTTTCTTACAACAGATGTTTGTATCAAATCACTTTTCCAAAATTTTAATTTGTTACTTGTTGATTTAAATCATATTTAAAACGTCACACACAGTTTTAAGCTCATCGACTAAATGACCAAAATACACTTGCTTTTATCATGATTTACATATTGTATCTTACCAATTTGTTGCTGCAGAGATCCAAAACATTTGTCTTCCTGTAAATGGTAGTCCAGGCAACCCCATCTCCTCCTTATTTCTTTCCAGCCATCTTAAGTATCCTCTATAGGCAATCTTAATTCCTCCATTATCAGCAATATTCTCACTCAAAGTTTTAACTCCATCCACACTCATTTCAATCTCTGGTATTGTGTAATTACTATATTGATCAATCAAACATTGACTTTTTAAGGAAAAAGTGCGATTTGTCTCTGGCTCCCACCAATCTACTACGTTACCATCTTTGTCATGTTGCCGACCAGTGTCATCAAAACCATGAGTAATCTCATGACCAATTACTCCACCAATAGCACCATAATTCATATACTGAGGAAGTTCAGAATCGTAAAACGTATCTTGAAGTATAGCAGCTGGAATTTCTACAAAAAAGTTTTTTTAAGATTTTTGAAAGAAAAATTTTGTTTGTTAGCTTACGAATTGTATTTTTGCTGGTAATATAATAAGCATTGACATACTGAACATAAGATTGGGATCGCCAATCATCTTTAATCACAGGTTCTCTTAACTCTTTTATTTCTAGCATATGCCAAAAATGAGTTAAATTAAAGCTCAACCTCAAAAGGTAAGCCTCTGGATCTAGTTCAAGCTAAAAATAAAAAAGAAAAAGTTAGCTCGTCAAGAAAATATTTTGTTTTGATGGTTTATTGACTATTTTAGATTTACATTCTAGAACTATTGTTTGTTTTCTGTTAAATTTTTTTAGCAATATTATTTACTTGTGCATAATAGTTTTCCACTTTCTCGTCATCAAGCAGCTCATCTGGATATCCTATAAAAGAATTCATCTTCTCGGCTTTTAAAAGAGCATGTTTCTTAGTTTTTCTGTCCATCCAAGCAACCTTTCGCAATGTTTCTAAAAATGAACCTTTTATATCCATCGTCAAATCTAAAACCTTATCTTTGACGTCTTTTTTAAAAAATTTTTTGACATAAATAGAAGAAACAGCTACATTTAGACTATTAACATGATAAACACAAGTTTTCCACCGAGGTGATAATTCCTCCATGCCGTATACAGTTTTTGCAAATTCTAACAAAACTTTATTAAACTCCTCTGGCAAAACGTCTATAGAACTACATACAAGACTCAAGAAAATATAATTAGCTAATGTTCGTTTTTTAATGTTTCCTAGAAAAATTAAAAACTTTTCAAAAAATTTTGGCAAAGCTAGATTAACAATATCGTCGGATCGCAACATATCAATTGGTGCTAGATAACTATTGATATACTGAAGCCAAGGAAAATTTGGATATTCCCTATGCAAAGCTCTAATAGTAATAGGATTATATTCCAATGATCTATTTTTTTGCTCTTCATATGGAATCATAATATTTGCTAAACTTATTTCAAACTCTAGAACTTCTAACATTTCTGAACTTGCTGCTTGCTGATCTGCTCCAAAAAGCATTGCTAAATCAACGTAGTATTTGTACACAGCTTGAACTGTTGTATCGTTTAAACCTTTTTTTAGACGATTAATTGGAAGATATGGTTGTGTGATCTATAATATTCAAGAATTGTAGCAAATAGCAACTAAATATGATAACGAACAATGACTTACTGTTAAAATACGCCGAGAAGAGTTTTTTAGATCAATGCCTACATACGCTTCTATTAATATAGTCTTTCTCCAACCCAATTGCTGTAGTCGATATAAAGTATTCTTCCAATCAAAACTTTTTTCAACCCAGTAATTTTGTTCTAAGACAGGCCAGCCACCTAAATCTTTAAATAATTGTTTTACAAAAGGAAGTCCTTCTTTTTTTATTTTAGTAGTATTCATGCATGACTTATAGATTGCTTTTGATAATTGAATAGAGTGCAAATCTTCTTTCTTTATTGGCTCTTCGTAGATCTTCATAAATTTCAGAAGATCCTTGTCACTTTATTAAGAAAAAACACAAAATGTAAATTAAAAACCGGAAAAATTTGGTTGAGTACCTGTCATCTGAGAAGCTATTGACAGCAACTTTATCGCTAGGGATTATAGCATTTTTAATAAACTTTCCGCAAGCAAAGTTGAAGAAATCTGTACACGGGTCAGCTTTCTTGTCAATTATGTCTAAGATTTTGGCAGACGCTTTTATGCATTTTTCTGTCATACAAACTCCTTGCTGAAGGGCTGCATCTAAAAATAAAGCTAATTACAACAAAAAATATGTAAAGAAAATAAAAGCACAATAAATTATCAAAACTAAGTTGCTATTTTCTTCTACATAATCATGTCTTAAACTGTAATTAAAAAATAAGAAATAAAATTTTTTGACACTCTTTTTTATTTAATTTTAGAGATTTTTTATATATATATTGTGAGAGTTTTTGATTTTATAATAATTTATAGTTATTTATTTAAGTAAAATTAAGCCAATAAGGCACTAAATCGCTTGTATAATTAAATGATCTCGATGAGAACCATATGACATCTTAAGTAAAGAGGGAGAACATGGGCTTAGCATCCCTGGAAGGGTGGAGTCCAGTCAGTAAAAAGCTGAGCCGGGCGTCAGAGCAGTCGGACGGGCGGTATTATGGATATTTAAACTGTAAATTGTTTATTGAAAGAGAAAGATAGTTAACCTGTTGATCTTGTTGATCATGTGTTGTTTTGTGGTATAATTGTGAATTCAGTGCTGTCTCCCTGAATTCGGAGGAATAATGAGTAAAGTTATATTGATAAACATCAATATGTTAATATGAAATATCCACGGCAGAAACTATAGTTTAATACCTGGGGTACGGTCTATGTGTTAATTCATTTCAGACTGAGGTGGTACTCCCATGACGTCTGTAGATATTTACAGATTGCTATCCTGGTTCTCTACTTCCTCGAACAGTGGCGAAGAGGTAGAGGGGTGGGCTGGAGCCTGTTAACCGCTATGGTTATGTTCCTATCAGTGTATAAAAAGGTTGTGGATTTCCCTTTTGCTGGTATGACGGGGTAATGCGTAATGTCCTTAGGTTCTTCACTCATTAATCTTTATTTTATACCTTTTCCTATTACGTATTATTCTTGGCCAGTCTATTTCGCGTAATGTGATTGAGGCCTAGCGACACCGTCCACGTTGCTCCCGAACCAGGTACCGAAACAGTGAAGACACCATTGAGAACACGATGCTAAAGAAAAGGGGTGAAGATTGAGTCAATCGAGTCCATAGAGTGGTGGTCCAAGTCCAATGAGCCTGGTGATGTCTTCCACTATCAGTTCGAGAGGAAGAGAATTCTGCGAGGGGAAGTAAAGCCCCCGGTGAGTTACTTTACAGGTATTATTGACAGGTACATTATGTGTAAATATGTTTCATGTGTCGCCCAATCGATCCGTCTGACTGCTCAAGCGTTTCTCTAACTATGAATATAGAGGGGTGAGTTGAAGTAGATTGTTGATGATAATGTAGCTGGCTGTTGCTATTCTGTACACTGTTTTCGACTGAATAATTAAGGCTAATAATTGTAGAACATAGACATCCTGACAAATTAATTATGGAGAAAGAGTTAACTGTTATTTAATTCAATTTAATTGTTAAAATTTGGCAAAACGTAAGATTAGAATAAAAGAGTCTTACAATATATATATATATATATATATATATATATATATATATATATATATATATAGTATATACAGAATAGTATAGGGTATGTTTTTTTTAAGTTAATCTGTTGTTTTTAGAATTTTTATAATATTTCCTGCTTATGCTTTAATTATCTGCATTCCAGATAATTAAATCATTCTTATGTACTTTTTGCACGTTTTTATTAATTTAATCAAGACGATAAAAACGTGCTCTAGCGTGGAAAGCGTCAATCGAGACGTTAATTCTGTTTGCAAAAACGACGAGATTTTCTACAAGTGTGTAATACAACGCTGTTATTCATACCAAAAATTTAAATTTAAGAAATAAAGTATTATGTATGATTTTTTATGTGGTACCATAATTGAAATAAAGTGAATTAATTTTATGTCATTATTCAAATTTTATTCAAATTAATTATTATGAAGAAACCTAATTAAATACCAGTGGATTAAAATTATCAGTTTTGCTAAACTTTAAAATTTGTTTTATAATAAATTTCAATTTTGAATTAAAAAAATATTATGTACCTACATAATTAAAATGCTGCAATTGAAAGTAAGAATGTTAGACTTGAGAAGTAACTTAATAATAAAATTATTAATTACATCAATTTTAAATTTTAATTACATATAAGAAAAAATTATTTTAATTCAACTTGTTTACCATAAAAATAATAATCAAACACAAAAATATTTTTTTTATACTAATAAATAATAAATGAATAATTTTATTATCTTATTTTATTAATCTGCTACCATAATTATGGTAGCAGACAATAAAAAATTATGTATTTCAATTAGGTAAGTGCTTAAATTACTCATAATTAAATTTCACTATATATTTTATGATAAACCATAATAAAAATTCCAAATTAAATTTTTGTGCTCGTTTATATGTTATTAACTCAATTATTATTATTATTATTAAGTTGCATACATTTTATTCATTATAACTTTCTTTAATAAAGTAATATTAATTATTTGGGCACAAAACTATATTTTTTTAAATATTATTATGTCATAAGATAATTTAAACTATTTTTTCCAGAAATCGTCTTGGAAACAACATTTTCCTGCTTATTTACGCGCAGGAAAATTGAGTTTTCCGGACTAGTACTGTAAAAACTTTACAAGACGCAAAATAAAAAAGATTCTCTAGTAACTATAATTGCCAACAAAATTGACAAACTTGATTTTTGTGGAATTTGTCAAAAAAAATTCTAAAATTTGTAAATTTCGTCTTTTTTTACGATTTCCGGAAAAATTTAATACAAAACACGTCAGTAAAATCACTTACTTGACTCGGAGCTTTAGAATACTCGGCACAAAGTGCTTCAAAGTATTTCAATTTAGCTCCTCTTCAGTAATGTGAAATTTTCCTGACTTTTATGGAAATATCTTTTATGTTTCGACATAAATAAAACTAGCCATTTTTCTTATATCCTCCAATGTATAACTATATAATTTTATGCCGGAGCATAATAATTATGCAGTTTTATTCTGTTTCCTAAATAAAAATTACTTATTAAGTTTGATTTTTTATCAAAAATTGTAAAATATTTATCATTTTATATAGTAAAACGGCATGCCATACATTATGAATGCAACCCTGCTGCTAAAGTGTTACTTTGTTCACATAAAAAAAATGAAAAAATTATTGTATCTGCTATAAAAAAAAATTAAATATTTATATAATCTGTATTAAAAATATACCTATCCTGTCATAATAACAATAATTAAATTTAAGATAATAAAAAAATAAACTTTGAATAATAAAGTAAAAACATAGTTTAAAGAAACTTACGAGAAGAAAGGCGATGAGACATCCATATATTAGAAATTAAATAAACAATAACCACAACAGCTAAACCAATTAGCACGAAAAGTATTTTCTCAGTCTTAGATCTTTTTCTCCACCAAGAATATTTCCTTCAAATTAATAAAAATTAGTTATGATTAATTTTCAATTAATTACTCACTCGACACCTCTTCGGTTTTGATCCATGTTGTACAAACGATTATGTTCTCATACATCATCTTAAAAAATCTTCGTCCCCTCTTTTATTTTAAGAAAAATTAAATTTTAAACGAAACTTATTTTTGTGCGCTTTTTAGATTGGGTGAATAAGCTCTTCCTGCTTAACGAGATTAAAAGAAATCCTTAATATGATTACAGAGTTGAACAAAAACCCAAATTATGATAATAAATTCATAACATCAACTTGCTTTTATACTATGTATTGGCATTTTTTTGATTTATTTATTTAATTTTTTATATATTTTTAAATCTACAAAAAGTGCCGATCAAAATTTTTAATAGCCAAAATATTTCATAAGTATTGAAAAAAGTACGAGTTGGCCTACTTAATTGTAAAAAATTGCCGAGTCTGCAATTTTCTTCTTCCGTCCAAAACCCTCATTTTATTTATGTTCATTCAACACCTACACTTTATTTAGCTTCGTTCAAAAATAAACAATTAAAAACGATTTACAAATACACAAAAACAAAAATTGGTCAAAAACGTATCTTAATCTTAGCGAGTGAAAGATGACACAATGATCCGAAATGGCAACAGATGAAGAAGATTCGGTGTTGTTAATAAATATCGTTGCATATTATAAGGCCAATTAATGGAGGTGTTTGATATTGACAAGACTGTGTTAGAAAGGTAATTAGTTGCGTTAGACTATATTCTCTATCACCAAATTTATAAAAAGATCGCTTGGCTTACTGGTGTCTGACACTGTACTATTGGACCAATCAATAAAACAGAAATTAAAATTTCCACATACTTATAACAAAGTTACTACATGAATCAGCAAGATTTCTGGTTTTGTCAAAAAGTCACAAATCAGTAGCTAAACAACAAATGAAAAAAAAACAAGCAGTTTACATAAACTAGCTCAATGTTATCAATATTTTTGCTTGTGCTACCTTTGAATTTAGAAAAAACTTTTTTTTAAAACAAATACCAACGCCACTCTCGCAAGAATGCTGACCTAGCAGAGAAGAAGGCAGTCATGTCTCAGTAAGAAAAATTCAGACTGGATTGTGTTCCGAGACGTATAGATGAGAAAAATCTAATTTATGGACAGACGTAATGTTTGTGTATACTATGGAGAATTCAGTTAATTTCGATCTAACTGTTTACTATATCATTGTTATTATATTAACACTGTGGCAACTGTATTGCAAAAATATCATATTTTACTTTTTCCAACGCAGTTTTATATAAAAGACAGCAGTGATCCCAGACCGCATGACTCGAATCTAGATCTACGTTGTCTTGTTCTGTCAATTTCGTGCAATTTATACATGTAAAAATTTTTTAATTTGCAGTTTTTCAGTTCATGAATTAATCATGATCCTTACTGCATTACAAGCTGCTTAATTTTTCTTTACAAACTCGAGACGAAGAACCGAATTCATTACAATTAAAAAATTGATTGACTTCTAGCGCATCATAGACACTACAATAATCGTACCCTCCAAAGTAGGACAAAAAAACTTGTAGCAGTGCTGCTCCGTCGACAAACAACCCACCAATTTTCCAATGCATAAGCTCTTAACTTTGGAAAACTGAATTTTAGAATTAATAAGATTTTTATTAGTAGCTATGTCAGATTTGCTTTTTGCAAAAGGCTGTTCAAAATCTTTTGGTTAAATTATAACAATTTTATTATATATAATATGTTTTTAAATAATTTTCAACAATTCTTATATTTCTTTTGTTACAACTTTGATTTTGACTAAAAAACTAAAAAAAAAAATTTTAAACAATAACGTTGTAAATGCATTAACCCAAGAAGCCTATGAAAAATTTGATAAGATTAAGATAAGTGATTAATTAATAAAAGTTCAACCATATTGTTACCAATGCTATGAAATCACATTGCTTACTGTTTTTACTGTTAATATATAAAAAATTTAAAAAACAACGTTATTTTTGAGTTTAGAAATAAATGTTTTTATTTTATTTGGGGGAAGATGACTTATTACACTAGGGAAATGACTTAATATAATAATAATCTAGTTGTTGACTTATTTAATTTATTTAAATTTTTTGTAATTTTATTATATAAAAACAATTCAGCTTGTAATTTAATGCACAATTTATTGGTTTTCAATATTTTAATTTATTATTTTGATTATTTCATTATTTTTACATACATCACCAAACACGACATTTATATTTAGGGTTCATAGGTGATCCTAAAGGACAGTTAAAATCTTTTCCAAAGTTGTCTGAGTTCATAAACGGGATTACAACTCGGAAGTAGTTAGGAGCGTGGACTCCTAAGGTAACCATTTGCTTTAAATACTCTTTCTTGTATTTGGTGCACCTAAAAAATATTCTATTATTATTTAGTTGGCATTATAGTTTATATTGCTGTAACAGCATTATAATAGTTATTTACCTAAGAAGTTTGAAAAGTGAAATTTCCCAGATGAGCACTTTGTTTAGTGCGAATAAGGGAAATTTCTTTCCGAAAAAGTTAGGTACAATTTTTTTATGCAAAATAGATGCAGAAGAGAGTAAAAATAAATTTCAGTGTGCTTCCAGATATTAAAAACTCAGCAAAGGTAAAGTTTACTATGTTAGTGTGTAATAGTAATAAAAAAAATCTAAGATCTGTGAAATATGAATTTATAATTTAACAGACCAAGATAAAAATTATGAAATAAAATAGAAACGTTGAAAAAAATAACCAACAAAAGTTGAATATACAAGATAATTTTTTAAAAGCAAAACACTTTTAATATTTATCTTTAAACAGAGGAAAACTTTTAAAATTTTTAGGAATACGTCAACTTAGATGCAAAGAGGGACTTTATTTGAGATAGGTTTTCAGTTGTCATCTTTCATTCTTTTAGCGGGGTGAACAGCCCTTTGAACATTTCAAATAAGTAAAACCACCCATCATGTGATACATCAATTGAAAGCTATTTTCGTAAAAAAGCTTTTTATGTAATTGACAATTCTCATGTAATCTTGCCGATTTCTTTATCTTGTAAAAGTGTTTCATCTTATTTTTTGCAATGGGATAGTAATAATTGATAATAAATTAAAAAATTAAACAATTAAAAAACAATATCTATAGGAATAAAATTGTTTTTTAATTTACTATCAATTTTTTTGTGTTTGTCTGAGATGTTTGATTTAGTTCCAAAAAGTGACTGCATCATTGTTTTCAATGATAATTTTATCCAATAAGTGAGCATCGGTATGGAAAACCAATTAAATGGTTGCATCACAAGATGGGTGGTTCCAATGTTTAAACCTTGCTAAGAACAACTGAAAACTTATCTCAAATAATGTCCTTTGCATTTAAGTTGACGTGTTTCTTAGAATTTCAAAAAATTTTCCTCTGTTCAAAGATATTAAAAGTGTTTTGTTTTTAAAAAATTATAAAATGTATAAAAAACAAGCTAAGTAACGATAAAAAAATTTACTATTATAAAAATAGTAAAATCCAAAAAAAAATCAGTAAAACAGCTTTTCATAGAGGTTTAAAGCATATAATTTTTTATCAATATAACTATATAAGTTAAGATTAATTTAGTTACATCTGAAGCTGGATTACATAACTAGACGTTGTGATTATAGAAAAATAGCAAACTCTTTCATCTAATTTAAAACGATTCTGTCACAGTAAATAACAAAAATGGCAAAATAAAACTTCCTACACACGTCATTTTATGCACATATCTATACATACAATCTATATGTATATAATCTACTTTACTTATAGATTGTACACCAATAATCTGCATAATATGCACCTTCTCGGCAATGTGTTAAAAATGATTGTAACAACAAGGTATAACTATTTATTGTCTTCCTTTAAGATTCTAATAAAAAATAAACGAAAAACATTAGGCAAAAACAAACCGGCATAAAAATTACACTATGAGAGAAAAATACAAAAAAAAATAAGAATAATTTTATAAATAAAAAAATTGGGAAACACTAAAACAACCACAACAATGTGCAAAACGTTTAAAAATATAAAGAAACCATAGAGCGTATAACAAACAGATCTTGAAAAATGACAAAATATTGATAGAAAAAGAGTAGAAATTATTTCAAACATAAAAACCGCTCAAGCATTACATTAAAATAGAAAGCAAACATCTTAAAAGGCTTTAAGGGGATCCTCACGCTAGAAATGAACTTGAAACTGTGATTTTTCGGGGGTGTGTTCATAAAATGTTCAATGTTGATTTATCGCTTTGAACTGCATCTGATTGGATAAACAAGAATGACACATATCCTCAAGTCCACGTGGACTGTAATATGATCTTTTAAGTTAAGCATCGGCTGCTGATAACTTTATAAACTAGAAAAGCCGATAAGCGCTACTTGATATCCCGTGTAAGTACTGTGTGGCAAAAGATAAAAATATAAAAGCTTTATAAAACTCTAAACACTAAAAAATTTTTAAATTTTTTCATATGATATCAGAAACATTTGCAACATGTTTAAACATGTGTAAAACATGTTCAACTAAAGCACATAAAACGCACATATTAAACAAATTAAAATATATACCGTGCGTTATTTATCTTTTGGAATAAATTCTAATCTAATGTATATTTATATCAAATATTATTATTTACGCTCAAAAGAAGTGCCGACACTGTTCGGTGACGCCTGTTCTCACCTAACCAGTTTAGTAACACCTCTACAGCTCGCTCAAGTAAACATGAGCTACGGAAAATATGCAAACTGAATTAGCAAAGTCAGGAGTAAATTCAAATTAACCAATCGATGTGGTGTGTACATGAAACCTAAAGCGACCTCAGGGCAGATCACGCTTCTTTTGAGCTCATGTTTGCTTGGGTGGACTCTACTAACTGACCGCTGGCACTCTTTTTGAGGAGATACTAATAGCAGGTTTCTTCTATATTAATTATGTGTTAAAATTTCTGGTATCATTACGTTATAATAAAACTCATTAAGTTTTGGCAACATTGCGTTCCAAAAGTCTTTGTCATATGCTATCTGCAACAAAAAATAATAGTATATTATAACATAATTGTGTTAATTATGCAATATCTTACTTTATCTATATTATTATATCTATATAAATGAATCCCTATTTCCCTTGGCATCACGCCTGAACGGCTGGACCCATTTGGCTGATTTTTTTTTGTTCTGTTTGTTATTATCAGGAGAAGGTTCTTATGAAAGAAAAAGTTAAGGAAATCTCTCAAAAAGATTGAAAAATATACATGTAATTTTGCATATTTTAAAAAAAAGCGCGTTACGAATGTCAACGTCATTCCATAAAACAAAAAACTCTGTGGTGATCTATGACACCACAGACATAACTTCGCTAACAAATGTCAACGTCATTCAATTTAACTTTCCTTTCAAACATTTTGAAAGGGAAGTACGAAGGCAAAGATGTTTTAATCCCACGCATCCCTATGATACCGAACGATATGCCATTCAGTTTTAAACGTTTACAGTTTTCAGTGCGGCTTGCATTTGCAATGTCAATAAATAAATCGCAAGGGCAGTCCCTAAGTGTATGTGGCATCAACCTAGAAAATCCATGTTTTTCACATGGCCAATTATATGTCGCCTGTTCCCCTGTCGGAAAACCATCAACATTATTAATTTACGGGCCAGAACATAAAACTAAAAATATAGTTTATCAAAAAGCATTAGAATAGAGAGAAGCAGTGAAGGGTATAGAGGCTATTAGTTGCTTTCTAGAACGCACATGATAATGAACTCAGTGTTTACTTCAAAATGTTCAGTTGTTCAATAGCGATTTGTAAAAATATAAGTGAAATTATTGAACCCTACGGAATAAACACTATTATGAAAATATATATTTTGTTTTTTATTTAATAAAATTAGTAAAGTCCTTCTCAGGTATGACGAGACCAGGGAAATAGGTATTCATTTTTATATGGAGGATATTATAGATTCCAGTTCTAATTGAATAGGTACCCATACATAAGATAGGTCAGCTCTACAAAATAAAGTAGTGCATCAAATTTACGCTAAGGCGGTACGAAGTTTGCCGGGTCAGCTAGTCGAAAGGCGTCCACACAACAAAGTAGCAAAATTTAGCTCCACTGAGCGCTAATTGACCTTGTACTTGGTTGTAATAGTTATCAGTTTTTTTAAGGCGATAGATTCCATCTGCACATGCTTCTAAACATTTTATTTTTTTTTGGAAAACTCCTTCTTCTGGAGTTAACTGCCGACTTGAATACGGGCATTTAATTTCTATAATGTCTCCCCCCGAAAGTAATCCGTCTGGACTGGCTCCTAGATGTGGAAAGTCCGCATCAACAAAGAGGCCGGATTCGGTAATTGCTTCTTCGATCTTATAATATTCTATGAATTTGGCTTTGGCAATAGGTTCATGATCGACACCTCAGCGGCTCAGCAGATCCTGTAAAATTTGAATTCACAATTCTTTTGGCAAGTTTCTTCGGATCGGTAGATTTTCGTAATTTACATACTGCCCCAAAGTTGGAAGCAGTAAGCCTGTACATGCGCTTCATTTTCCACAAAGGATTGCTACACTGTCCTCTAGTTTTTATTTCTAATTCCCGGATATTAGAAGTAGCAATGAGAAATAACAGTTCTTCTTTTCTACTTTCTAGCGTGGTAGGGCTTAATTCGCCGACTGCTCCATATTCAGCATCTGCACTAGAAAATGTGTTTCTTGTTTTAATCTTTGTAGAAAAAAGTTGTTTTCTTTTTAAATTATACATTCTTTTCCGTCTAGTTTTGTCAATGTACAGCTTTGTGTATTTTCCCGGGCTTGTCGTCGTCATTGTTTTATAGATCTTGGATATATAATTTTCGTGCTCGTTAAATTGAAGCGCTGCAATTCGACATCTTACCTCATAGCTGTTTTTCAAACTAAAATTTATTCGTTTGCCACCAACAACTTTTTTTGCTTTTTGCTTTCATTATATAGTATAGTTTGTCTAAACAATTTGTGCAAATATGGTTTCATTGCTAGGTCATCTTCACTAATTTTTATGAGGGTTTAGCGCAGGGTTTTGCCTGTGCAGAATCTTAAAGATACTGCCAGTGCTGTATTCAGGTTGCTTCTATTTTCTTCGCCTGCATGTTACTGAATATAACAATAAAATTACATTTAATTCTCTAGCCAAAGATTTATTTATTATTGAGTATTAAAACATTAGTAATTTTCATTTAATCATCTGCATAAATATCAGAATCACTGTTACTATCATTATTAACTTGAATTATTAGTTTTGATACTATTTTTAACAGTAGAAATGTTTTTCTTCAATTACGTAACGACTACAGTTTTTTTTATTTTGACGGTGAAATTTAGTCCGGCTAAAATTTTTATTACGGTCCATGCTGACAAGAACTACAAACGCATCTGTCGGCTACCACTTTGATGCAAATAAGGGCTGCAAAGTATGTAAGAAGGCAAAATTGTAATCGTACTAAATGTTTAGCTAAACTATACCATCTGAGGCTAAGTCGTTCCTTTGCTTTTATTCCACAGCTGGAACCAGCCCGGCTATTTCCTTCATAATATATTTATTGCCAATTTTATTTTTTATTTGTTTTGATATTCTTTAAACGATTAATGTTTATTTAAATATCACCTATTATTTTGATTATAAATTTAAATCAAAATTTTCATTGCGATACACAATTTAATAAAATGCATATTATCAATTAATAATATGTATAATAATTTACTTTTATGAAAAGCACAAATACAAGCGGTGTCTCTTGTCTTTATCTAGCCTAGCGTTAGGTCTGAAACATAAAAACAATCATCGTATCCTCGTATAGTAATTCGAGACAAGTGGTTCTTAACACCCTGACAGATAAGTTGAAACCATATCCGTGATTTCTCTTAATGTGACGTCGATAATAAAGCTCTTGGAGGAGGAGTCAGATACATTCAAACGACACACCTCACCAGCTAAAATTTTCAACTATTATCCGCAAATTACTCCTTTATTTACAAAAATTTTGAAAAACGTATATCTTAATTTTACCTTTAAAACTACATTTTGAATACCACCGTTGATTTAGATTTTCGAGTTACCAATTTTTACGATTTTTTATCACTTTCTGATAACAATTTCAAAAATCGAAATCAAGCAATCTATAGAGAAGACATTAAAACTTTTATATTCAAAATTTCATTTGATTTGCGTAAAAACTAAGCTCAAAAAACTTATCCCATGTTTCCAAGCATTTTATTCACCGTGAAGATCCCCTTAAGATGTTTGATATATAAAAAAGTAAAAATTTAAATGTACAAAAAAAAATACAAAAAAATTAAATAAAAAACATATCTTAGAAGCACAGATTCTACAATATTTTTTATCATTGCATTTACTAGAATAAGCTCACTATTTTCTGAAATAAACTGAAAAAACCTGCATGTTTAAACTTATAGGCTAAGTTGAGAAATGTAAATGTTTGTACGTTTAAAGTTTGCCAATAAAAATGTACAACCAAAATAAAAAAAAATACTGATGGCTATTATAATAATTTTTGAAAAAAAACTATAAAATTTCAAAGTACGGAAACAAAAAAAACTTTAATAAAAGACATTAAACAGTTGAATTAATACATACATAGAAAAATGTGGGCAAAAAGAAAGAAAATATAACAAAAAAATCTAAAATGATGAAATACAGAGTGAGAAATGGTTTCTTTTAATCACGTTTTAATCATTTATTATAGTATTCAAGCAGCTACAGCTTTAAAAATCTTATTTCAAGCTACAGCAAATATTACAAAATTGTTCATAGTATTATTAAAATAATTTTATAAAGTGTAATATAATTTAAAAATATAAATAAATTTATTATAAAAAGATTTAAAAATTGACTGCTAGAATATCTATATAAACTATATATATAAAAGAAAGTCGTGTTTGTTACAACACTTATAACTCGAGAACGGCTAGACCGATTGCCATGGTTTTTGATTTGTTGGATTTGTTTCCGTCCCGAAAGGCAGAATACATAAAAACAATAAGTACTCGATATGTGTAATGAATACTTAATCATTTCAATAGATGCTGATTTGTTTATTACATGTCAAACATTTGTTGTCCAATCCTGTCAAATAATGTAAGAACTATTTTTTTTTTGGAGCTTATGGCCTGGTTGCTGAGACCTTTAAGCCACAACTTTATTTTATTCTGAAGACATCATGTGTGCGTTCAGAAATTTATTTTTTGTAAAATGTTTACAAAGCTCAGGTACTGTTATATTTGTTTTTAATTTCCGAAAATAATACCTAAGATTTATTCTACAGTAAAAACATAAAATCATCGGAAAGGAACGGAATTTATGGAATAAAAAATCAGTTGGTAAAAGTTATAAGATTAAGGAAAAAAAATCTACAGGTTAAAAACAGTGTAAATGTCTTTTTATAGGTTGTCTATGATTTTTCTTGATAAGCTATTCATACGTAGTGGTTATATACTCTTTGAGCTATTGTCCTATGTCTCGAAAGTTCAGGCACTGTTATTATATTTGGTGGTTTTATGCGAGTGCACATTTTAATAACAATGCCGCGTCCTAGAAGATCTAATCTTTTCTAGCGAAGCCGTAATGCAATTATGCAACGGAATATCGCGAGTCAATTATCTGATGGAGAACGAAAAATTGCACGCGTCGATACTTAAAGGAAAATTTAAAGATGAGAAAGTTCTTATTCCAAGGATTCCGATGATCCCAACGGATATGCCCTTTGAATTTAAACGAATTCAATTCTCGATTCGTCTTGCCTTCGCCATGACGATCAACAAATCACAGGGCCAATCCTTGACTATTTGTGGCCTCAATCTAGAAAATGCGTGTTTTTCTCATGGTCAATTGTACGTGGCATGCTCACGTGTCGGCAAACCATCCGCTTTATTTGTTCTTGCGCTTGGCCAAAAAACAAAGAATGTCGTTTACCACAAAGTGCTTGAATGAAAATCCTATTAATGAATTAATCCAAGTTTTATTTTTTTTTCCTAATTTGCACAACATAGTTTTCAATAATTTTTTTCTGAAATGAGTTTGAAGTACTTAATTATTATTTTTTATTTTTTTTTATTTTTATTCTCATTCTGTATGTATGTTTTCATCATCATTCATCATAATAAAATACTTTTTTGTTTCTATCTATATAAATATATTATTTTGTATCATTGTTTTACGTTCATCGAAGCCTAAGTTAGTTCAGCTAAAAAGTAACATGACATTCATTGACTGTTAGGCAGTACGAAGTTTGCCGGGTCAGCTAGTCAAATAATAAAAGAATAATAAGATAGTGAAATATAAACCAATTTTTACCGTTTTAAAAAAAAGAGGTTACTTACCTAATTTTATATATGTATATTTGCGCAGAATATTATTGTTTATAAACCTATGCAGATTGTTAATCTTTTAACCCATTATTGCCTGAGTTTTTTTTTTATTTAATTATCAATCTTTGGTTTGTTAGAAGGTATAAAGTAGTAATAAATTTTAGGCATTACCGTTTATATTGTAATTAAAAACATTTTCGACGCATTTAGTATTCTAAAATAGCCCATAAACAACAAATTCAATACAATGTTAAATACAGCAATATTGGTAAAAACACTTGATTTAGAAAAAGGAACAATTTGTTTTTACCAACTATGAAGCTGTATGGTGCGCCTGGAAGCAAACTTTTGGTGCATACCAATGTTGCATTTAGAACAAATAAATTTCTCACATTTTTCGCAATACACACAAGGTCTTTGAGTAGGAATTCAAGGAACAAGGTGGTCTATTCGATTAAATTTTATTTCTTTAGATAAGCTTCGACTAGATTTAAGTTTTAGTAAAGAAAGATGATCATTTGTAAGAAGACAATTCTTCTTACAAATGCTAGTAAACACATTCTTAGAAATGCATATCTATTATCTATAAATAAATAAAATAATCCACATATTGACTAAAGCCATTTATGCAAAAGTGAATAAGCTTCCAGTACCACTTTTTGGATCGAATACGGATGCGGTACTCTTCTCAATGTCAACACTTCTTATATAAATTTAGGACAGGTTGATCGACATAAATATATGTTTTTTCTTTTTTTAACCAGCGCTTGCATTTGCCTTTTGTGAGGCTTATTTAATTATTCCCACGTTAGTCCCAATAGTAACTTGGCTATTACGTTCCATCTAACTAAACATATAGATTTGTCAATATCTTAAATTGCAGGAATGGTTCCTTGAACCTCTTTTTTCCAATCTTTTATTGGCGCTTTTTAGACTTTATCGGCTCAAATTGTACCAATGCACTTGTTCTGTTCTGTTTTTTAAGTTTTTTAACTCAGCACGAAGAGAAAAGAATTAAAGAAATTGTTTACAAAAATAGGACTATTTTCAGGTAGATATCCAAGACACAAATTATCGGTGACCGAAGAATTTAAAGATTTACCTTCCTTCTTATCATCAGCAGCACAGTACAGATCAAAAAAATAACCCACCAATTTTGTAAGCCACCAGAATTTAAATCCATACCTAATAGGCTTTCCTTTTAAAAACTGCTTTATGTGGTGATGCCCATGATATGGTTCCATGGCTTAATCTAACGAAAATTTTGTTCTTAATGCTAAAGCCAACGTGGTTGATTCTATCAAGCAACGGTTGATTTTTATAGAGTTTGTTGTTTTGATCTATTTTGCTGTTGTCGTCAAAGTGCAAAAAACAATGTATCATTTCAAATTTGTCGCGTGATCACTAAAGAATTGAATGTGTCACTTTTGGTTTCCCAATTCTATTCTTGCCGGCAACTTGCAATATCCAGATATAATAAGTATTCTTCTAGATAAATGTACATTTGCTAAAAAAGTATGGTGGTCTTTAAAAAATTATTTGTTTTTGGAAAAAAACATTTTGAACAAATTAATAGCAGTTAAACTGCTTTCTTTTATTGTTTTTACTACATCAGATTAAAGAGTTTTTTTCAATTAATTTTTTCAGGCGCAACCGTTAGTGATTTGTCTTTACACGTTTTTGCTTCAATAATAAACTTCTAGCGGAGTTTAATTTGTATTGTTTATCTTCTTTCTTAAACTTTTTTGCTAGACATTTGGTCGTCAATTTCACAGAACTCATCGCTAGATAAACCAAAATGGTTCTACTGGGTCTTTATTGTTTTTATCAAAAGCTGTTTTAGAATTTTTTTTTCTAAATTTCTTACTTTAAACCCTCCGTCTTCGTCACTCGGGCATCATCTTCAACATCTTCTGATAGCAATAAAACAAGATTAAGATGATCACACTGTTGTACGTTGTTATTATAGTCATCATCATCACTAAATACTTGTAAATAATTTCAAATTTTCTCGGCGTCGCCAAAAATTTTTGAAATCATAATAGTATATTACACCACAAGGGACAAAAGTTGAATTTTCGGCCCTGCGCGTCATCATGGCGCGCAGGACCGAGATTTCAACTTCTGTCCCGCGTCGTGTATACGATTTTTCTTCATACCTCGGTCGAAAGTACGTACTTTTATTTTTTATTTTATTTTTTTAACTTTAAATGCTGATAGTTTTTGATGCCTGCCGCGACATTTGCGGCACGAGCGAAGCGAGTGTTGCTGGTCATATAACATAGTTACGAGTATAAATAAACACGATGAATTCTTTCTTCCCGTTATTATAGGGAAGAAAGAATTTCATCTTACAGGGACTAAAAGTTAAACTTTCGTCTCTGTTATTAGGGACGAAAGTACGTACTTTCGACCGAGGTATGAAGAAAAAGTTTTTGCTGCCATATGAAAAATAAACATTACTTCTTATGATATGATTTTTTATAAGTCACATTTTTACTCATGTCAGTTCTACCAAAAAAAATTTACCTATTGATGTAAAATTCAGTGCATTAAAGTTAGTCCACCACAATAATTAGAAAAATTTATAACAAAAATTATGAACCTCGATTTTCCTTAGTGACACATTTGCTTAGAATTGAATTTTTGCTTGAACTCCATCATGTTTTATTGGTTTTTTTTTTTTAAATTTAATACACCAAAACAAACACTAAAATGAGTGGACACTCACTGAGATTCCATACGACAAATGAATTGTTCAAAATTATGAATGGTTATTAACCAGTTGTAACCTGCAGTGGTGACGTAGCATGTATAAGATATATCATATCGTAGGCATTAATGGGTTTTAAAGTGATAAGCGCAATAATTGCACGTTGAGAGTACCACAAATTGCTTAAATTTTAATTTTTTCAGAAGGAATATTTGTGTTTTGTGTACGTACAACTTACTTCTTTAAATCGGTTTCTAAATTGTTATTATTTGAAAAAAAAAACATCGCAAAACTAATTCCATAAAAAAGTGTTAAAAGAGTAATGATTGCAATTGCATCTCTAGATTGCAGTAAGTAAAATTAATTTATAACATTACGATTAAAAGAAAAAATTTAAACATCAAAAAATTTATAAACGATATACTCATTAAAAAAATATAGCCTGTTAAAAATTGAAATATTAAAAAGTCTTTTTGCCCAATTAGTTTATCAAATAAATAAAACAGTATTTCTAATTTGTTATTTGTTGTTTTAAATCATATTCAAAAACGTGACAGTTCTAAACTCTACAACAAAATGACCAAAATACATTTGTTTTTATCGTGGTTTACATTTGTATCTTACCAATTAGTTGCTGAAGAAATCCAAAACATTTGTCTTCCTGTAAATGGTAGTCCAGGCAACCCCTTCTCCTCCTTATTTCTTTCCAGCCATCTTAAGTATCCTTTATAGGCAATCTTAATTCCTCCATTATCAGCAATATTCTCACTCAAAGTTTTAACTCCATTTACACTCATTTCAATATCTGGTATTGTGTAATTACTATATTGATCAATCAAGCATTGACTTTTTTTTGAAAAGGTGCGATTTGTCTCTGGCTCCCACCAATCTACCACATTACCATCTTTGTCATATTGCCTGCCAGTATCATCAAAACCATGAGTAATCTCATGACCAATTACTTCTCCAATAGCACCATAATTCATATACTGAGGAAGTTCTGAATCGTAAAATGTATCTTGAAGTATAGCAGCTGGAATTTCTACAAAAGAGTTTTTTTTACTTTTTATTTTTACACTAATTTTTATTCATTGACTTACCAATAGTATTTTCGCTGTTAATATAATAAGCATTGACATACTGAACATAAGATTGGGATCGCCAATCAAGTTTAATCACAGGCTCTCTTAAAGCTTTTATTTCCAGCATATGCCAAAAATGAGTTAAATTAAAGTTCAACCTTAAAAAGTACGCTTCGGGATCTAGTTCAAGCTAGAAATAGAAATTAACAGTTAATTTAACAAATAAATATTTTGTTTAGATTGTTCATTAATTATTTAAGCACTTTAAATTTTAACTATTTAGATTTATAATTTTATCTGGTTTTAGTTAGTTTTATTTTTTCAAGAATATTTACTTCTGAATAATAGTTTTCTACTTTCTCGTCATCGAACAGCTCATCTGGATATCCTACAAAAGTATTCATCTTCTCGGCTTTTAAAAGAGCATGTTTTTTCGTTTTTCTATCCATCCAGGCAACCTTTCGCAATATTTCTAAGAATGAACCTTTTATATCCATCGTCAAATCTAAAACCTTATTTTTAACATCTTTGTTGAAGAAATTTCTGACATAAATAGCAGAAACAGCAACATTTAGACTATCAACGTGATTAACACAAGTTTTCCATCGAGGTGTTGATTCCTCTGTACCGTATACAACTTTTTCAAATTCTAACTGAACTTTATCAAATTCATCTGGTAAAAAGTCTACAGCACTACGAACAAGACGCAAAAATATATAGTTAGCTAATGTTCGCTTTTTAATGTTTTCTATAAAAATTAAAAACTTTTCAAAAATTTTTGGCAAAGCTAGATTAACAATATCGTCGGGTCGCAACATATCAATTGGTGCAAGATAACTATTGATATATTGAAGCCAAGGAAAACTTGGAAATTGCCTTTGCAAAGCTCTAATAGTAATAGGATTATATTCCAATGATCTATTTTTTCGCTCTTCATATGGAATCATAATATTTGCTAAACTTATTTCAAACTCTAAAACTTCTAACATTTCTGAACTTGCTGATTGCTGATTTGCTCCAAAAAGCATTGCTAAATCAACGTAGTATTTGTACATAGCTTGAACTGTTGTATCGTTTAAACCTTTTTTTAGACGATCGATTGAAAGACATGTTTGTGTGATCTGAAAAATTCAAAAATTGTGGCAAAAAGCAACTAAATGTTAAAAAAATTACTCACTGTTAAAATATGTTTAGAAGAATTTTTTAAATCAGTGTCTACATACGTTTGTATTAATATATTCTTTCTCCAACCTAATCTTTGCAATCGATATAAAGTATTCTTCCAATCAAAACTTTTTTCAACCCAGTAATTATGTTCTAAAACAGGCCAGCCACCTAAATCTTTAAATAACTGCTTTACAAAAGGAAGTCCTTCTTTTTTTATTTTAGTAGTATTCATGCATGACTTATAGATTGCTTTTGATAATTGAATACTGTGCAAATCTTCTTCCTTTATTGGCTCTTCGTAGATCTTCATAAATTTCAGAAGATCTTTGTCACTTTATTAAGAAAAAACACAAAATGTAAATAAAAAACTGGAAAAATTTTGTTGAGTACCTGACATCTGAGAAGCTATTGACCGCAACTTTATCGCTCGGAATTATAGCATTTTTAATAAACTTTCCGCAAGCAAACTTGAAGAAATCTGTACATGGGTCAGCTTTCTTGTCAATTTTGTCTAAGATTTTTGCAGACGCTTTTATGCATTTGTCTGTCATACAAACTCCTTGCTGAAATGCTGCATCTAAAAAACAAGCCAATTACAACAAAAAATACATAAAGAAAATAGAAGTACAATAAATTATCAAAACTAAAATGCTATTTTCTTCTTTATTTTATATCTTAAACAGTAAGAAACTTTTTTTTTATTATTTTTTTTTCTTAATTTTTGACATTCTTAGGGCAACGGATGTGGCTTGCTTTTATATCTACCTAGATTTGTTTTAAAGTTAGCCTGTTATTTTTATCATTTTTAAAATATTTCCTGCTACTTGTGATTTTATTATTAAATTATTTTATTAATTTTTTTCTCTAATTCTTACATACGAGGTACTTTTGTTTTGGTTTTAATTTATATTATTTTGCCTAAAATTTATTTTTAATTTATTGTTGGATTTTACGTTTATTTTAATGTCTATTATTTTTTACTTAAAAATTATTTTTTTTTATTTTTACTATTTGAGTGCGAATTTTTTACTTAAATATATCTTGTTTACTTAGTATGTATTTAAATTTTGTTATTACAAATTTATTAATAATTTTTGCATTATTTTAATTTTATAATTTATAAAGGCTTTCTAATATAATTGTTTATAAATGTTTTGTCTGACGCATCTATTAAAGTACACCTAAAAATACTTTAGGTAACGTAGTTTTTGAGACACAAAAAAGTACTTTATACTTTTGCCAAAGCTTATTGTATATTGATACTATTTTATCAGCAAACATTTATTTGATGTTTTTGCTTTTATTTATTTGTATTTTGTTCTAGAGTTATTTTTTTAATATTATAGAATTCTTATGAATTGGCTCACTTTTCAACCTTTTAGTGGGTTGGAAAAGTCTATATTACTAGTCTACTGCTTATCTAAGATAAGTGTAAAATATTTACTCATTTAAAAATTTCTATAAATTCTTTAGCCTCAAGGTTTTACTAAAAAAGTTGTAAAACACTTTAATAAAAATTACTTAATTAACATTAAACGATAAACCACATTCTGAGTGGGTTTTAAACACTGCGAATTTGATACGCCTACAAAATTAGGTGTATTTTAGATCTTTCTTAAATTAATAATTTAATAATTCTGAAAAAAAAACAGGAACCTACTTTAAAAACTTACGTAATTTTTCACATTATTTTTTCAATTGAAATAATATGATTTCTGATACCTATTTCTACCTTTTTAACAAAAGAATAAAATTTGCTAACAATATTTAATTTAATAAATTTGTTTTTCTTTTAAAGAAAAAATTTTGTATTCAAAATTAAGTAGTATTATTCTTACAAATTACACTTTAACACTTATAATAAAAGAAAATAATTATAAGACTGATTTTACCGAATTCAATTTACAAAATCATTTCTTTTCTGGAAAGTAATTTATATTTAATTAAAGTAATTTATACTAACTATATAAAAAAAAATAGTTAAGCCGTTTAACAAATATAATTATAAATAAAAATAAAAAAATTTTTACAAAAAAAAACAAATTTAAAAAAATTAAAAATGCACTAAAAAGTATAAAATAATTGCGAAGACTTGTATGCTTAAAAACAATTATTATTTAGATACTATAATGTACAATTATTGTTATTTTTAGAGTTAAATATTGTTTATGCTAATATTATGATTAGTATATTATAATATATAATGATCAGTATGTTTATGTATACTAATCATAATACATACAACCTTATACAAACCCACCTTGACTGACACTGACTCCAAAAATAACAATAATTGTACATTATAATAATTCAATTGTTTTTTACGCATTCAAGTTTACGCAATTATTTGATACTTTTCAGTGCATTTTTTTTATTGTAAAAGATGTTTTTTTTTTTTGTTAATTTTTTTTTTTTATTATTTGATTTTTTGTGGATTCGATCACTATTGTTTTGACCTACTAAACGCGCTGCTAATATGAGACAGCAAACTTTGAATGAGACAAAAGAAGAAAGAGGGAAACATTTATGTCAAAATAGAAAATCTACTGTTTACTATTAATAAATATTTAATTAATTGATACTATTTTATATGAATTTTTTTATGGTTTGCGCTTATATAAGTGAAATTTATCAAGAGGACATTTTCCTTGATATTGTAATGCATTATCAAAGACATTGAACCACATAATTAATAATATTTAAATTGTTTAAATTAATAAACTGTTATTCAATTATATTAAAATTTTTTTTTTTTTATTTTTACAAAATTTTTATATTCACTTGCAAGTGTCAAAATTAGCATTAATAAGAATAATTTAAAAACTACTGATCAAATTTTGATCAAATTTAAATGGGGCCAAATGTAAAGCACCAGCTTCCAAATAATTTTTTTTTTAAAGTTGGTTGAAAAAACAAAGTTTGATGTGTTTAATTTAAGATACAAATCCCGATTTACATCACAACTCAGAAGAGCAGAGTTTCAATTGACAAAGAATACAAACCTTTACAATTGAATTACTTTTAAATAATAGAAAAAATTTTATCTGTTCATGAGCTAATTACGTCAAAACAGAATGACATTGGCTTTAGGGTGTCAGAGATAGCGTAACATTGTAAATTTAGCTCACGATATTCCGACGTTACTACAATTTAACTAATAAAGAAACTAATTTAAAATTTACCAAGATTTAGTAAACGTTTTTACTACTTCAGAGTAGCTACAAAAATTATAGTCATTTTTCTACAAAACTACGTTTTTTATTGAGAAAATACGATGTTTATTTGCTGCTAAATATTGGTTGAGGATTGGTGAAAATTACACGAAATATTCTATTCTAATATAAGCTGCTACTTAATCCAATATATAATAGCAGCCAAATCTCTTCGCATTTCGAATAAAAGTGACTCCAATTTTTGGAGCCCACTCTGTTTCTGTTTAATGGCTCGGCTGTAGCAAGCTTTTTTATGGAACCAGCTTTTGAACCAATAAAAAAACAGCTATGCAGCTATGTGTTTTATCTGGAATGTGAAAAGAATTACATTACTTCGTAGAACTTTAATACATTATACCGGATGTACCACTTAAGATTTATTATTCTATAGCTCCTCTATTTCTTGTTATACAAAAAAAAAAAAATTGTTGAAGAAAAAATGAATTTTGTTTTTGATAAATGTGATAATCATTTATTATTGGTCTCTAAAATTCATGCCAAACATTTTCCGGATATAGCACTCTAATAAGATTGTTAGCGAGATTCATCACCATTGAATCTGTAAGTTTGTTAAATCTGGAACAACTCAAGTCGACCTGTGCTAGAGAAAATAATATATTCAAATCTAAGTTTGTAAACTGTTTCAAATCGAGAGCAATACAAGCGTCTACCTGTACCAAAAAAAATCTTTTTTAGTATTTAAATCTATACAAGAGTATGCGATATTTATTATTCTAAGAGTAAACTGTAATAGGTATTAGAAAAATTTTAGAAGACATAAGTACTGTCAGGTTACTATTGGTGAGATTCATCAATACGAAATCTGTGATAACAAGACAAGTCTACCTGTACTAAATAAATAAAATTTTTAGCTTTTATATTTGTACCAGAATATCCTATAGTTAATGTTTGGAAAGTAAATTAGGATAATCAAAATTTTAAAAAATTTAAGCATTGTCAGGTTACTGTAAGCAAAATACATCAAAAAGTTTCCAAAACAATCTGTGTTCTTAAAAAAAAAAATTTTGTATTTAGGTCTATGTCAGAATATCCTGCAGTTAGTATTTGGAGAATTATTTGAACCACAAGTATTAGCAAACCTTTAGATAAACAATAATTTTTTTCACTTTTTAGACAAAAAACCAGACGCTGCATTTCTAATTTTTAACCGACTTCAAAGAAAAGGAGGAGGTTATCAATTCAACTGTATTTTTTATGTATGTTACCCTAGAGCTTTTTACTGGGAGAACAGATTTTAATAATTCTTTTTTCATTTGAAAGCTGGTGCTTTCCAATTGGTTTCCATTTAAATTTGATCAAGATCTGATCAGTCGTTTTTAAGTTATTCTAATTAATGCTTTTTTTGACATATATTTTTGACAGTTACAATAATTTATTATAAAGATTTGTGAAAAATTAAAAAAATATATTTCAATTCATTTAAGCAATTTGAATGTTATTAATTATATTGTTTCATGTGTTTGATAATGCTTTACAATATCAACAAAAATGTCATCTTGATAAATTTCACTTATATAAGCGCAAATCATAAAAAAATTATGTATATAATAACTAGCTGACCCGGCGAACTTCGTACCGCCTAACAGTCAATGAATGTCGTGTTACTTTTTAGCTGAACTAATTTAGGCTTTGATAAACGTAAAACAATGATACAAAATAATATATTTATATAGATAGAAACAAAAAAGTATTTTATTATGATGAATGATAATGAAAACATACATACAGAATGAGGAGAAAAATAAAAAAAAATAAAAAATAATAATTAAGTACTTCAAACTCATTTCAGAAAAAAATGATTGAAAACTATGTTGTGCAGATTGACAAAAAAAAAATTAAACTCGGATTAATTGATTAATAGGATTTTCATTCAAGCACTTTGTGGTAAACGACATTCTTTGTTTTTTGGTCAGGCGCAAGAACAAATAAAGCGGATGGCTTGCCGACACGTGAGCATGCCACGTACAATTAACCATGAGAAAAACATGCATTTTCTAGATTGAGGCCACAAATAGTCAAGGATTGGCCCTGTGATTTGTTGATCGTCATGGCGAAGGCAAGACGAATCGGGAATTGAATTCGTTTAAACTCAAAGGGCATATCCGTTGAGATCATCGGAATCCTTGGAATAAGAACTTCCTCATCTTTAAATTTTCCTTTAAGTATCGACGCGTGCAATTTCTCGCAGATAATTGACTCGCGACATTCCGTTGCCTAATTGCATTACGGCTTCCTTGGGAAAGATTAGATCTTCTAGGACGCGACATTGTTATTAAAATGTGCACTCGCATAAAACCACCAAATATAATAACAGTGCCTGAACTTTCGAGACATGGACAATAGCTCAAAGAGTATATAACCACTACGTATGAATAGCTTATCAAAAAAAATCATAGACAACCTGTAAAAAGACATTTACACTTTTTTTAACCTGTAGATTTTTTCCTTAATCTTATAACTTTTACCAACTGATTTTTTATTCCCTAAATTCCGTTCCTTTCCGATGATTTTATGTTTTTACTGTAGAATAAATCTTAGGTATTATTTTCGGGAATTAAAAACAAATATAACAGTACCTGAACTTTGTAGACATTTTACAAAAAATAAATTTCTGAACGCACACATGATGTCTTCAAAAAAAAATAAAGTTGTGGCTTAAAGCTCTCAGCAACCAGGCCATAAACTCCAAAAAAAAAAATAGTTGTTACACTATTTAACAGGATTGGACAACAAATGTTTGACATGTAATAAACAAATCAGCATCTATTGAAATGATTAAGTATTCATTACACATATTGAGTACTTATTGTTTTCATGTATTCTGCCTTTCGGGACGGAAACAAATCCAACAAATCAAAAACCATGGCAATCGGTCCAGCCGTTCTCGAGTTATAAGTGTTGTAACAAACACGACTTTCTTTTATATATATACATTAGTATCAATTCATTAAATATTAAGTAAACAGTAGATTTTCTATTTTGAGATAAATGTTTCTCTCTTTCTTCGGTTGTCTTATTCAAAAGACGCTGTCTCATATTAGCAGCGCGTTTAATAGGTCTACCCATATTGAAACAAATAATAGTCATCAAATCCACTAAAAATAAAAAAAAGAAAAAAGTTTAACAAAAAAAAACCAACTTTAAAAAATAGAAAAAAATATTAAACAATATAAAATAATTGCGTAGACTTGTATGCTTAAAAAATAATCAAATTATTTGGATAATATAATATTCAATTATTGTGGTTTTTGGAGTCGGTGCCTGTGCGCCGCGTTAGTTTAAATATTGTGTATGCTAATATTAAGATTAGTATATTATCATAAAATATACAATCTTATACAAACCTACCTTGACTGACACCGACTCCAAAAGTAACAATAATTGTACATTATAGTATCCAAATAATTTGATTATTTTTTAAGCACACAAGTCTACGCAATTGTCTTATAATTTTTAATGTATTTTTTATTTTTAAAAGTTGTTTTTTATTGTTAAAATTTTTTTTATTTTTTTAAATCTTTAAATAATATGAAAATTAGACAAGGTAAAATTGATTCTATAAAATTGAACGAAGATTCAAAAACAAACAGAGGCAATATATTTGGAAATATAACGATCAGACTAATCTAAATAAAATAATTTTTTGTATTTTATTGCACAAAGAAAAACAACATTTGCATATACTTTAAGATAAATAGATAGGAAAAAAGCTAAGATATGATAAATTTTGAAAGGAACACACGGTATATGTAACACTTTGAAACTGAAGTGAAGACGGTAACTGTATTATAATAGTAACACTAACGTAGTTAATAGTTTAATAAAAGTCGATAAAAATGTGCTTTATATCTGATGTGAGCGTTTTTTAGCGTTGAGACGTAAATAGAAACGCTAATTATGCTTGAAAAAACAATAAAATATAATACCAGTGCGTAATATAACATTTTTATCTATACGAAAAATGCAAATTCAAAAAAAGAATAAAATTTTTAAAAAAAATTACAATTTTAAGTCCAAAAATCGCGCTGGTAATATGTATTTGTCAAAAAAATTTTTGCGTTTGCTGTAAATTCCTTTGCAAAAACAGAAGAAAAACTGGCAGTATATGTAGAAGATGCAATGTTGAAAGCAGAAAATACACTATCGCCCGCAAAATCTAGGAGAATGTATGAGAAATATTGCCAGACTTTTAAAAAGTGGAAAATCATAAGAATGATACAAGTGACAGTAGAAGAGTACTAAAAGTAAAGAGCCTATAAATCGAAAAAATCGAAGAAAATTCGGGAATGAAAATTGTTTATTTCCAAGTAAGTTGTAATATGAAATGATATAATAAAATCTGTACAGATTCGGTAGCTTAGTTATTTTACTGAAAAACCTAAGAGGAAGATAGAAAATCTTAAAGTTTGATGATATTATTAAATTTCTGACACAAGCTTCAGATGCCGTCTATCTATGTTTAGTATATTTAATTTAATAATAAAAGTTAAAACTTTTTTATGCAACCCTGCTGCTAAAGTGTTACTTTATCTACTTAAAAGGGTTGATGAAAAAATAATTATATCTGCTATAAAAAAATACAAAATTATGCAATGGATATCTGCTCTATATAACAATAATTATATAGGGTAGATTTAATTATAACAATAATTAAATTAAAAAAAATAAAAAATAAAAGTTTAAATAACAAAATACAAATATAATTTATAGAAACTTACGAGAAGGAAGGCGATGAGACATCCACAGATTAGAAATCAAATAAACAATAACCACAACAGCTAAACCAATCAGCACAAAAAGTATTTTCTCAGTTTTAGATCTTTTTCCCCACCAAGAATATTTCCTTCAAATTAATAAAAATCAGTTTTGAGTAATTTTTAATTAATTACTCACTTGACACCTGCTCGATTTTGATCCATCTTGTACAAAGACTTATGTTCTCATACATCATTTTAAAGAATCTTGCCCCCCTCTTTTATTGTAAGAAAAATTAAAGTCTAAGTGAAACTCACTTTTGTGCGTTTTTTAGATTAGGTGAATAAGTTCTTCCTGTTTAAGAAGATTAAAAGAAATCCTTAATTTAACTACAGACTTGAAAATAAACCCAAAAAAATTGTAATGATAAACTCATGAAATCAAATCGTTTTTATAATATGTATTGGGTTATTTATATTATTTTCAAATATTTAAATTTTCAAAGACGAACAAAGGCTGTAAAATTTGTACACAATATAATCGAATTACCAAAGACACTAAAACTAAAAGGCTTTTTAAAAAAATAGAAGCAAAAAATTTGGTTCTGTTTATGATAAGAGAGAGTTATTCTAGAAAACATTGATACAACACAATTTGTATATTAATTTGATAAAAAATAAATTAAGCTATAAACCTACAAAAAGTGCCAATTACGTCAAATTTTTTGCACATTTTTGGTTGAGCCAAAATTTTTGATATTGAAAAAAAGACAAGTTGTGCCTCCTTAATGGTGAAAAATTGCCGAGTCTGCAATTTTCTTCTTCCGTCGAAAACACTCATTTTGTTATTGCTCATTCAACACCTACACTTTATTAAGCTTCGTTCAAATAAACAATTAAATACGTTTTGCAAATACAACGAAATAAAAATTTGCTAAAAGTGTATTTTAATAACAAGAACCGTTTGCCAAAATTTGCGAATAAAATAAATACCCACCTACAATTATTTATGTCAAAAGCTTTATATTTACATATAACTATATTTACAGTTATACAGTTCATAAGGATAATAGTAAAAAATAAATATAACTGAAATAAATATCACTATTTTTAATTATGTAATAATTTTCATAATAATTAGATAATGATTTCTAAATTTTAAGTTTAATAGTATTCACAATAGAGACTTACCGCTAACCATCATCAGGTCACAATAAACCTACCACCAGAGGTTCAGTACTTATACAGACCGCTTATAACTTGCTTGCCGACATTATACAAACTTTGTAATGTTGATAACGGTCATTCTTAAGTTGAATTGATAATTGTTAACGGGTGGTTGGACAATAAAGCAACAATTATTTGTTGCAAGCCAACGTTTTGACAAATTTTTTATTTTTTAGATTTCATCAGGGCTATGACAAACCTTGTTTTAACAAAATTTGTCATAGCTCTGATGAAGACTTAAAAATGAATAATTGGTCGAAACGTTATATCTTTTTGTTCTTTTGGATGTAAAGAACAATCAATTATTGATGAAACAAGCGCAATTAAATAAACGTAACATCTACACTGCTTTTATCAATTATAAAAAAGCTTATAAATCTGCTCCTCATTGTTAGTTAATAAAAATTTTACAGTTGTATAAGATCAACTAAAATTTAATTCATGTATTAAACCATATAATGCAATTTTAGCAATCTTTACTTTACCTTTCAGTTAAAAAAATTCAATAAAAACTGTATTATTGTCAATCCATTGCGGAATATTTCAAGGAGATTTATTAAGTTTTTTTTAGTTTAGTTTAGCAATTAATCTAATATCAAATATTCTTAATTGTTTAGGTTGTACTTATGAACTGATAAAGAATCACATTAATGTTTCAACTTGAAGTCATCTCTTTTATATAGATAACATAAAATTATATGCAGGCAATCAAAATCAATTATTAAACTTAATAAATCAAGTTGTTTTCAAATAGTATTAGTATGAATTTTGATGTCAACACAAACATGTAAACTTCAAGACACTAATAAAAGTAAATATTAAATTTTATCTTTTAAACTAGCAACAATAAAATTATAAACAGTTTAATAAACAAAACTTCAGTTATAATCTAAATTCAGAAAATTTTCATATCAAAATAAAAATTAATATTAATGAAATGATGAGTTTTATTTCTTTTAGAAACGCAATTAAATAGTAAAACTTTAATGCAAGCAATAAATTCTTATGTTGTTCTTCTATTAACTTATTCTTTTAGTGTACCTAATCAAATAAACAGATATTAATAATATTAATATAAAAATTCAAACACTATTTTCTAAATTTATCTCAAACTTTAGCGGAGGCAGAGGTATCAGTATCTAAGCTGCCAAATTATTTCTATAATCGTAAATAAACAAATAAAAAATTTAGAAAATATATAAATACTTAATTATTATTTTATTTATTTAATTGATTTAATTTGCTTATAAACTAGTATTTAATTATATTCAAAACAATTTTTTTAACTTTTTATATTATTTGATAATCAATTAATTAATAAGTGTCAAAAATACATGTCAAAAAAACATTAATAAGAATAACTTAAAAACAACTGGTCAGATCTTAATAAAATTTAAATAAGACCAAATGGAAAGCACCAGCTTCTAAATAAAAGAATTATTAAAACCTCTTTCTTTTTTTAAGTCGGTTAAAAAGATAATAATTTAGTAAAATATATGGATAATTTATTTATTAGTAAAAATTTATTTTATAGATACAGGTCTAACACCTAAGAATCTAAAAAGTGAAATAATATTTTTTTATTAAAAATTGAATTTGATGCAATAGATAAAAAAACTGTTATTTTTGTAGATTAAAAAAAGTCAACTTTTTCTAGAGATTGAAGGTTTTGTTCTTGCTATTAGCACATAAAATCATTTTCGTGAGTTAATAATTAAAAAACAATTAGTTATTAACATTTGTAGAATGTAGTTCGTTTCAATTCGTCGGAAACAATTGAAGATATTTTATCTTTTTAATCAGTGCTAAATAATATCTATTATAACAAATAATAGCGCGATTGCAAAAATAGTTCATCCAAATTTTGCTTTTAAACATAATAAAAAATATTGAACCATATTAAACGTATACTCTACAACTTTTTTGAAAAATATCAATTACAAACTATATTGAGATCAAACTTTATTAACTGTTTCAAAAATTGAAGCCAATAGACCGAATATTGTCACAATATTTAAAAAAGCTAGAAATCTTAGATTTAGATTTGCAAATCTTTGCGGCAATACAGAAAGCAGCATTATTGTTTATGTCATATTCGTTTTAGTGAACACTTCTTCACCTCTTTCAATGTTGATACCGTTCTACAAGTAAATGTCGGAGGCATAGTTTTTAGGGTAATAGAGCAATAAGATTCAAACAATTCTACCATTGCGGTCACAGACAATTGTTTACAAAAACAAACACACTTTATTTTAGTATTTTATTTTTATTGTTTTGCATTATTGTTAATAGTGTAATATATTACACTTTGTCAATATATATTTAGGTAAAATTGTTTTTTTTCTGATAATATTCAAAAACAAGAGACACGCGGCTGGAACCGGGCACGACCGAATGGTTACGAAACGGCCATATTGCAAAATTAGTAACAAGCGCCAAAACATAGATCGCGCTACCAGAATGTTCTAGTCATAGATTTATTATAACAAGATACAGCCATGCACTGCGATAGTCCGCCAAGACGTACCATCTATTGCCCTCACTCTTAACTGCATTAGTATTCGATAGCGCTATCCTTTAGAGAGGTTCCTACCAATAGCAAAGCAGAAATCAGTAGACGCAGAGTACGCTACGTCAGCATGACACTAGAATTATTTTGACGTTTCTATTCAAATTTTTCTAATCACATAATTTGAACAGAAAACTTAGTTCAGTCACTTAAAAATTGAAAATAATTATTGTCAAGAAAAATATTTAATAATTTGAAGGTAATTTTATTTATTGAGATTTCAACCTCAACTTTTATTTTCTTCCAGCTTTCTAATGTTTCTCTATTTTCTTAAAGCCTAACTTCAATTTTACAAATTCATAGGAGAGAAGTTTTTTATTTTCATTATTGTGATTGTCACGATGCAGTTGTGGGTTTGTAAGCTGATAAAATATGAAGCGGATAATAAAGTTTACATGGGTCTGACACAACTAAAAGTTGGTGAAATTTTGAAATTGGAATAGAGTTTTTTGATAAAATAATTAAGAATCATTAGCACTGATGAAAAAACCTTTATTTATAAATAATTATTCATTCCAAAATAAAATTGATTTTTAACCTAATTTTCGTATTTTATTAGATTGTGTATGACAAATGTCAATAAGTTGACAGCAAAGCATTGCATCGTTGATTGTCGACTAAAATCGTAGAAATTCGTGTCTGTTTTATCACTAAAGACTCGTGTGCGACATACAACAAATATGATAAAAAGGATGAAAAATGTGTTTCATTAAATATAGAAAGAAATGGAGAGATGTACCAATTTCGTTGATATGTTTTTTAAGAACCGAAGTATGTTTACCAAGCATAGCTATATCTAGTGTATTAAATCTATGGTTCTAGCTATTATCATTAGTTGTCTATGGTTTATTGATAAGCAAGAAAAAAGAGTAAGAATCACAGACAATCAAATTATAAAGACGACCAGTTGTTAAGGTTTCTTAGGAGACGTCTGCCACATTAGCGACGCGCAAAATTTAGACAAAACTAATGTAAATAAAGTTGCATACATATGTATTTAACATTTAGTTTTTTATTTTTTAATCAGAAAAGTAGGTATTATTTTGGTATTATAAAAAAAATTACAATATTCAACAACAAAAACTTTAATGTAAAACTAAACATAAAACAAAAAGAACAATAAATAGTACATCTAGAAAGCAAGACGAGTAGTAACTAGCATTGTTGCCATCATCACGGAACCGCTCTTCCAGGAAAAAATTGCTGGTATCTGTCATCTTTTGTCATCTAGTTCTAGATCTAGAACTGCTCTGACATGACAATGACTGAAAAATATAAAAGAAATTAACTAAAGCTGCTTGCTACTTCTGCAAATAAAGAAACAATTAATTTTTGCACAATGTGCTTAATTTATTTAAAATATTTATTTACAATGCAAAAAAAAATCACTAACCTTTGGTAAAATTTACGTGAATTGTTTCGTTTGAAAAAGCAAAGACGCCAGACAGGATCCTGTGATTTTTCCTTCAAAAACGGTCACTTTTTTCCATTATTTAGAGCACATTTTCTGCATTAAATGCATCTATATTAATGTGAAAAAATTAATCAATTCAATTTCTTCACTTAATAATTGCAATAATCACTAAGAAGTTGCTTTTTCAACTTTAAAAGCAAGCAAACTATAATTTTAATTTGACATTAAATGAACCACAGACCATTGATTATTTTTAAGATGAACTATTTAGTTTGGGCCTAACTCTCAAAAAGCGCTTGTGTCGAGTTGTGTCGCATGTCTCCTGAGTTTCATATGAACCATAGATAACCTATAGCTACGCTATAGAAGCATAACTAATATAGCCCAATCAGAACATCCCCCACCAACAAAACCAAAAACCACAAGATTGACAAGCAATATGTCACTTTTGACAATGACAACATACCTACTCTATGCACGTAGACAAACCACAGAAAAAAAAAAGGTTACTTAAGTGATGACGTATAAGGTTAATGTTTTCACATACAAAAGTTATGTTGCGTCATAAAAACAATAAGATTGTTAACAACAAAGTGTTTGTAATAGTACAGAATACGTAAAACAATTAGTAAAAAATGTTAAAAAAACTAGCTTCGTATGCCTGTCATTTCTTTTGTGCACTCATTGCTTACAGATCGGTGTTTTCCAATCGTTTCCAATAAAATAAAAACAATTGTTCTGCACCTGTTTTTTACTTTGCTGCCGCATCTATGGTCAAAGGTTTGAAACAAATATATTTCATAGCATTAATAAAAAAAAAGTTCTAGTTAGAACTTTTTTTCCGCAAAACTTTGCGAAAGTTTTGCGGAAAAACATTTACTCCATTATATTATGCAGCACTTTTTTAAGCCAGCTTGCAAACAAAGCGCTCAAGTCAAAACGGTTATTTTCCAAAGTCGGTAGGTAAATAACTTCTACCTGCTTTTGCCATTTTTGCATGTTGATTGTGAGACTGTGATGTCAAAATGAAGTAATCCTAATATAAATGTGTCACTTGTCAATTTGTAGACTGACAATTGACAGCTGACATGGTGGTATACTATATAGTGCGTTCCACTAAGCGCTCACGACGATCAAAATGCTCCTGGAAAAGACGTAGCCATTTGCATTTTTTTGCAAATATATTATCATAATCTAGATACATATATTAATAAAAATTTTGCGACAGTGTGTATTGTCGCAATTGATAACAAATCTAGTTGTATTTGTGATATACGCTATTTGGGGTTTTGGCAAGACCAAAATTGCAGCGATGGGAAAAAATTTGGGAGACACCGATGTGTGACCTTCGGAGACCGATTTTTGTGATGCAAGAATAACATTACAAAAAATGTTGACAACAAGAATTCCCATTGCCACTTAAAGGTGCTATAAGCAAAATGAACAAAAATACCACATACTGCACGTTACTATTTGCTGAGATGTCGATAGAACTCCATTTGCAGTATAATCTGCACATTGAGAGTTTTATATATCTTTGACACGAAAGATCTATCTAAGGATAGCTAATCATGCTCTGGTAATAAGTGTAATGAATCGGAAAGTTTCAAAACTTATGTAGTTTATATGTTTGTAGGCCTACGTGACACGTTTAAAAATTGGAACCAACTAATTGCATATTACTTGTTAAATGGTGCTATGAAAGCCCTTTCGCTAAAAACAATTGCTGTTAATGTAATATGGAACGTAAACGCAGCTTGGTTGACGGCTGTATCATCGATATGCGATCAAGGATCAAATAAATTAGATGCACCTTTTTGTGATACGCAGAAAAGTGTGGAACTACAGGATTATGTGTTTGAAGTAGATGGGCAACATATTACGAATTTAGCGCACTGCGGAAGTTGACCGAATTTCACCGTAATGAAAGTTGAAAAAATTAAAGTGTCAATTGCTGTTCCAAGTGTTAGAGTCATTATGTAGCATCGAGCTTAAAGTTTCTTCGCCAGTAAGTAAAAGGCAACGGCTTTTTATGTTGTACACTTGTGTTATTGATTTACTTTTTTAGACGTCGCTGAACAACAAGCTCGAAGCAGTGTAGAATTTATACAATTAATGAATAAAGTGCCTCACTGCACAACGATGGATTCACTTACTTCAAACCACGCAGTTTAAATCAAGATCCCCTAGAAACATTTTTTGGATAAATTTGGCAACACACAAATTTTACCAAAAATGACTCGGATATGTTTTACAGGGTTCCGAATACAGTCGTTCTGATGCGAGATAAGGCGACCCTAGGTAAATAGTGCGAATGCAACACGTAACGCATAACACTATATATTTTTTCTGTTTTATTGCATAATTCTAGCATTTACATCTAGTAAATCACGTTTAAATTTTGATGCAGCTTTAGTGCAAGTTTTTATGGAGGATTTTGCTTTTGAGACTGAAAACTCTTCAGTTTAAAGCGAAAAAAAAAACTGTACTTTTTATTAACATTATAAGGGGGTAGTATCTCAGTTGGAGGCAAGAGAAAAAGCTTGTTGAATTTTAAAAGAAAATTGTTGGTGATTGGAATTAAACTTTTAAATTTAATTGGCATAAGAAGTGGCCGTGGGATTTCAAATATTTGTTGGGGATTAATATGGACATTCGTGAAAATCACTGTTTGTGAGTATGATAAATTAGTGACAAAGCGAGTTACATTTTATGTCAAGTACTTTTCACATTTAAAACGTATTTATACGATTATAGTTTACTTTTAGTTCTTTTTGTTAAATAATTTTTTTTTTTTTTTTGTATTTTAAGTTTGATTGC
This sequence comes from Lagria hirta, assembly GCA_947359425.1. Classification (NCBI taxonomy): domain Eukaryota; kingdom Metazoa; phylum Arthropoda; class Insecta; order Coleoptera; family Tenebrionidae; genus Lagria; species Lagria hirta. The sequence continues at coordinate 14,712,329 of OX375794.1, forward strand.
AATTTATCTCATTTTAATTTGATAGGTCATTCAATATAATTAAAATTTATTAATTTTGTTGGTTTTATATGACTATATTGTAAAATGGTTGTTTATTTGTTCAAGTTGTGTAATTAAGTAGTTTAAATATTTTTAATAAATAATATATGAAAATGTAAAATGTCTTTTAGTTTTGGTTTATTTAAATAAATCATATTTTGGTTGTTAGGAAATCAAATTAGAATTGTTTGATTTAAGTCTAAAATCACTGTTTGGTAGTGATAGATTAGTGACAAGGCGAGTTACATTTTATGTCAAGCATTTTTCACATTTAAAACGTATTTATACGATTCTGGATTTCTTTTTGCTAATAAAATCAGGTAGGGTACCTGTATCTGTTTACTTTTAGTTGTTTTTGTTATGTAATTTGTCTGTTTTTTTTTGTATTTTAAGTTTGATAGGTCATTTAATATAATTAATATTTATTAATTTTGTTTGTTTTATATGACTATATTGTAAAATAGCTGTCTAATTGTTTATTTGTGTAAGTTGTGTAATTAAGTAGTTTAAATATTTTTAATAAATAATATATAAAAATGTAAAATGTTTTACTTTTGGTTTATTTAAATAAATTGTATTTTGGTTGTTGTGAAATCAAATTAGAAATGTTTTATTTAACTTTATAATTAAAACATTTGTTTTATTTATTTAATTAAATTGAACACTTCTATTTTGATCTCACAACACCAATTCAATGGAAAAAAAGAGCGACAAAATTAGTGGCGGATACATTTAAATTTGCCCGTCACTAATTTAGTTTGCCACAAAATCGCTGTAAGCGCTGGCTGTTGTTTTCGTTGCTAACCATTAGCATAGAATCTTTCATTTCTGATATTGAGTGTTCTGTGTTCAGCAGTCTTATTTGTTTAATGGTCTGTGGTATAAATAACTTTTCATTACATGTTACAAACCTTAGAGAAATTTTCTTATTTTCAGAAAATTTTGAAACACATTTAGGTACAGAGAGAAATTTTGGCCATTTTAGACAAAATTAGACAACTTAGATTAAAAAGTTTTGTGTGAGCTAACTTTGAGCGAGGATGAGTGATTTAACCGCCTTGTACCAGTTTATAGTTGCAGCATTTGAAGTTACTGAATATATCAATATACAGTAACTTCAAGAGTAAAATCATTAGATTAACACACTACGTGTTCAGGTAGCGCGATTACAAAATGACACATGTATGCTAAGATTTGTCATCAACAAAAGATAGAAAATGCAAACGTCGTAAGTGAGACAAGGAAATCACTAGCTTTAGAGAAACTGGTTTGCCAAAATGGTAGCAGTGTTCCAACGTCAAAAAAAAAAGTTTACGACTTATGCGTACAAATGCCCTAACTGAACACGTACTAGTGTGTTAATCTAGTGACCTTGTTCAATGTTTTATTTTAGAATGGCATCTAACGGTAGAAAATGACATCAAATAACTTATGTTTATATAATAAAAATAGGTTTGAAATCAAACTGTCGAGCTTGTTTGATTTACTTTTTTTTTATACGACGAAAATTGGTTTTTCCCCGAGTATTATTAGACGCATTAAAGATATAAATAAACCTGATATTTAAATATTTCTGATATTAATTAAGTTGCTTTGAATAGTTATTTATATTTTATTTACAGCGTGATCAACAACAATTCTTTGAGTTGGCAATACTATTATTTTTGTTTTAAAATAACTGCAACCACTTTTTGTTCTTGATGAGTGACACTTTTAACACTGACAATGTTTATTAAAAAGTTAGTTGCTGTGACATAACCTACAATTTTTTGTTTTGTTAAATATTTGTGAAACAAACGTATTCGGTAACAATGTAGTAGTTAAGCAAATATAAAAAGTTTCTAAAAAGTGTAGCCAACTAAACGGTCATTGTTGACCACGCTGTATATTTTTTTAATACTATATATATTTTTTTATGTGTTTATAAAATAAAAAATATTTGTTTATTAATTTGTGTAAATAAATAAAATTTTGAAAAAATTGTTGTTTTTTTATCTAGAAAAATATTTAGGGATATTTGCCAAATTTCAAGAAAAGAAAGCTGGCAACACTGCATAACCTCAAACATAAAAAGCATTCAAAACAGTTATAACCTAACTATATTTATTTTGGAAATTTAGTTTAAAATGTTTTATCACGTATTTACTTCTACATTTTATGTGAAATTTATTAAACTTTTATTTTTAGATATCGTTAGAGCATGAAATTTTACTGCATCCTCAATATTTCGGACCGCAACTTCTTGAAAAAGTAAAAACTAAATTGTATACTGAAGTGGAGGGTACCTGCACCGGAAAGTCAGTGAAAATGTTTAAAACCGTTTGTAGATTTGATAGAAAGAATGTTTTAGGTATGGTTTTGTAATAGCAGTCACTACAATCGATAGTATCGGGGCAGGTCTAATTTTGCCTGGGCAAGGTTATGTGGTATATCCTGTAAAGTACAAAGCCATCGTGTTTAGGCCTTTTAAGGGAGAAGTTCTAGATGCTGTTGTGCGACAAGTTAATAAAGTAATATTCCCAAAATACTTTTCGATACAATTATTCGATTTTTTTCATGTTTTAGGTTGGAATGTTTGCTGAAATCGGTCCACTGTCTTGTTTTATCTCCCACCATGTGAGTTTTCAGTTTTAATCCATTCATTCTTGACTTTTTTGTTTGTAGTCAATTCCTGCCGAAATGGAATTCTGCCCGAATGTAAATCCTCAATGTTATAAAACCAAAGATGAAGATGTTGTAATACATGCAGAAGGAGAAATTCGTCTAAAAATTGTAGGCACAAGAGTGGATGCAACAGGAATTGTAAGTAGACAATAGAGAAATCGAATGAAATTATAAATAAAATTATTTCCAGTTTGCCATTGGAACACTAATGGATGATTATTTAGGATTAATTAGCAATTGAATATAATGTTTATTATTTAGATTTAAGAAAAAACTTCTTTTTTAAACAGATTTTTATTCCAAAATACTTCCATCTTTTATTAAATCCTCTTTATTGAATAAACCTAAGGAATAAGCCACAACAATAGCTGCTCCTTGTTCAGCAAATCGTTTATTTTTTTCCCTAAAACAAATTTACAAATTAGTATAGATATACATATTGTTGAGTAATTTAAACGATTTTTTTTATTAGGACTAATAACTCTTAATTTTTAGATAAAGATAATTATTAAAGGCAAGAATCTTTGGAGGGATAAACGAAGCTGCACCTCGAGGGTCTTCCTCAAAATTCCTCAATAAATTAATATATCTATGAAATTTGGGAAATTCGGAAGTCGATCTCGCTCGTTATGTTTTGAATTAATTATACAATAATTACAATGAAGACGTTTTCTAAAACTTCTAATTTTTTGTGATATTGTTTATAGAAATTGCTTGAAAGATGTCTCTAAAAACTAAAATTATTGCTTTTTCTAGTGTTTAAAGTAAAGCAATTAGAAGCACGAGTTCTTTTAGTTGTCCTTGAATATTACCTAATGAACAACACTGCTTTTTTGGGGAACTTTAGACTTTGTGTCATCAGCAAATAAATAAATGGGACTATTATCCCTGACAGACAACAGAAATATGTAAACTTCTATTGGTTTTTCTAATATAAAAATGTGTGCTTGAACACTTACCAATAAGATGAGCTGTATTTTTTCCCTTGAAACGATGCAATGGCTCTAAATAATTTATCTTGATTTATCGTAGAATATTTTGGTAAATCTAGTTTATGTTTACCACAATATGCAATGATTTTCGATTTTGGTAAATCTTGATCTTCTGCATAATTGACTCTAATAAAAGCACATTTCATTTCAATTAAATCATCATCCAATTCCGTTTTAATCTTTTTTGCTTTAGGGCTAAACATATCTGGCGTTACTTCTCTTCGACCTAAAATTCCACTAGCCTGATATTGCAACTGCTTTTGGCGGCAATAATCCCCTAAATTCCAAATTGCGCTACAAAATACAAAAGTTTATACAGTTCGACACAAAATTATTTGTTAAACGTCATACCATATTTGCTCCAAAGTCTGGCACTCAAGAAATTTTTTTCCTCTGGGCGTTTCTTGGAGTTCTTTTAACATATTTTGAACACAATATTTGGTATTGCTTGGTGAATTATCATAATCCACGGCAAGTTTTAAGTAATCTACTATAACTTTTTCTAAATTATATAGTCCCTCCCGACGAAAAATAGAACAATTTGCTTCGGCTGTTCTTGCTATCATTACACTAGAGGCGCCACATTCGGATTTAAATTTTAATATATCGTTGTAATTTTCAATTTCACGCGAACCACCACTAAAATTATTGCAAACTAAGATTATTATGATCTATCACAAACTTGATTTTAATGATAATAGTAATGGAGCCAGTTAGAATAAAAGCAACTTCAAAGAGTGGCAGTGAGGGAATAACAGAAATAAACCATAAGTAACATGGTAAGAAAATTATTCAAAATTTGTCAAAGTTCGAAACTTTAAATTTGATAATTAAACACAGTTGATCTATCAATTGCATAAACCTGATATCACAGGTTGTCGACTGATTAAAAAATAAAAGTTATCTTTAAAAATCTCAAATTTGGAAAAAAAAGAAGCTAAAACAACATTTATTCAATAACACTTATTGGGAACTGTTTTTATCTACTTTTTTGCAGTTGACTGTGTATTGTTAGCAATATATACGGTTACATAACACTGATTCTATATTGCAGTGTACCTACATACTTTGCTATTACGGGTATTGCTACACTTTCGGCAATTTTTTTGATTGTACTGTTTCGATTAAGATGTTGAGGTCGTTCAGCTTTAGTTCTGCCGTGGACGGCAATCGCAGAAATACCGGTCGATTCCATAAGCTTTACAAATTTTAATGTTTCTTCCACGTCGTCAAGCACTCGAATTTTGCAAGTTATGGGTATTTGAGTATTTTCCACAAGAGTACTCAAAATAGCTATAGCTTTCTCTGGTTGTTTCAAAAGCGAAGCTCCCATGCCGCCTTTAATGGAAAATTCTTTTGGACAACCCATGTTTATGTCAATACCCGCTACATCGCCCTCTCTAAAATTTATACATTTACGTCGTGCATATTATTTAGATCAACAAATACATCATTTTTGCAACTTTTAAAGCTCGCTCTGGATCAGATGTCCCCAGTTGGACCACCACTTTATCTTTTTCCTTCTTGCATGTTCTGAATACAACTCCACCGTCTGACTTATCCAAAAAATCCACAGTACCTAAAACATCTATAACGCAGCACATGTTTTGTGTTATCAACATTTTATCCTATTGTCAGTACCATTTTCCCGACGCACTGACTTCAAAAATTTCCAATCTATTAATTCTTCACTATATACAATATCTGCTCCACAATCTAAAGCTAATAATCGCATAGGTAAAGTACCTACTCGTACCATTGGGGCTAAAATTATTTTATTGTCATACGTTAATTTGCGTGTTTTCGTCATTGTTCCAACTTAAAACATAAATTTTAAGCAATTTATAATTATATCAGGTATTTATCCACAAATATGAACAAAAAACCACCAAAAGAGAGCCAATGATTTTCTAGGTTAGGTTAAATGAATTTGACACATTACATGAAATATGACGTTTTTGTTTTTCAAGACCATAGAAATAAAATATAACAAGAAAAAGAAAGAAAAAAATTGCAATACGAGAAGCCGTTTTTAGGAGTAAATTATAATCGCCAAACTAGTACGCCTTAACTTTAATTTGACTAACAAAACCGGTAATGTTTTATTTTCGATAAAAAATGAGTTAAAGGTGGCATATAAAAGCTTTAAAACTTATATTTAATAAGTAAAATTATTACTTTGCTAAAACAGTAATATCTAACTTGCAAAAAAATTATACAAAAGTTTTACTACAAAAAGATATGTATATAAATTTATTTGAAAACAAGTTAGTGTAAAAGTGTAACATACAACGCGTTCATAAATTATTTAGATCTTTAAGTTTTGACGTTTGTTTGACATCTGTCGGCAATCATACTAACATAAACAATAGAAGCTTGTCAAGCTAAATTACACTGCAACAGTCATAGCAGTAGATCTAAATAATTTATATTTTTAATTTAAGTATCGTTGTAAATTGACAACTAATGTCAATTTACTTTATGTTTACAATACACATTAATCAGAGCAATTCTAATAATTTTAGCTTATGCTCGTATTCATAGTGGTAGCTCAAGATCGACCTTGGAAAATATTTGGAGACGGACTTGGAGCAAGGTCTTCGGCAATGTTCGGAAAACCGTTTGCATGCGTGTTTAGCTGATTCCATCGCAAGATTGGACTTCGTTATAATGTTCGGGAATGAAAGCGTTGAACTCTGTTCGGCTTTACGAAGCACGGTCTCCGGTAATGCTCGTGTGCGTTCAGTGATTTTGGTTTGGTAAGGTTGCAAGCATGTTGGCAGTTTGACAGACGACAGACTACAGCGACAGTGCGACGCTTCCAAAACAAATAGCAGCGTGTTGCAAAAGTGTTTACACAATGGCAAGTGGTAAGTACGCATATAATTAATGATCTATGTTCATAACTATATAAAGTGGCATTGTAGGAGATAAATTCACCGAAAATGAAAAACTGTTGTTGGCGTCCCTCGTGAAACCCACAAACTCTTGTGGAGAGTAAGAAGACAGACGCCGCAACAGTCCAACAACGGCAAGCGTTGTGGGAGCGCATTGCCAACGAATTTAATTCGCATGGGGCTTTAATTGGAAAGCAAAGAAATGCGCGCCGGACCCGGGAGGCAAAGGAGAGATTAGCGGAGTACCAACTGCGAGTCTTCGAGAGGGACAATGTGAGTGCAAAAGTAATAATAAAACAGTCCACATTTTAACCGTTGTCTTTTTTCAGAGCTTGTGATACGCATGAAGACGTACCGGCGAGGTCCCTCCATCTCAACTGCATAAAAATCGCCTCTAGAGAGGTTACCATAACAATTAAAAAGAAAAACATATAATAATCAAAAGGTATTTTTTTTTATTTCGATTGCAACTTCAACATTTATTGTTTTACAGCGTCCACTTTTTTCGCTATTTATTTCAACTATTCCTATGAGATACTTTGTTTATGGGGGCAATGGGGATTTCGCAACCTGCTCCAAAATGAAGGAATGACTTGAACAGGGGTCTTAATGTGGAAAGTTAGCAGTTGCGATCGAAATATTACATGAAGAGTTCTATTAGCACGACATTGCTTTATTCATATGTCTTTATTCACAATAAAATAGTTGTTTACCTTTATTCGTATGTCTTTATTCACAATAAATTAGTTGTTTACACAAATGTACGTATTTTAATTGTATATGTATACGATACAAAGACATGCGGTGTATTTGGCGACTAACAGCGTCGATATTAATGTCTGTTTATCGAATGTATTAACTGTATGGTGAGATGGTAATAAGAGGGCAATAACACATTCACTACACTGTCTTTGGGAAATCGGTAGCGTCGCCTAAATTCAAAAGTGGAAAAAAATTCCAATGGATTTGCAGCATCCCGCACATAGCGTTTTGGCACTCTCATGTTATGTTCATGTTCATTGTCTAATAAGTCGAACATCTCCACAAACTCGTCAAACTCGTCCAACATTTCAATCATTGTTATTACATATGACACATAACCCTATTTCAGTATTTGCAAACGTCAAACAATGACATAACCTGCAAATGGCGTCTCAAGACAAGTAGTACCCTTGCTTGAGTCCGACTTGCGACGGACCCACTGCGCGTGCTCATAAACCAAAACTCGCCCTTATTAACACCGTAATTTGATATTTACATCTCAAGATTTGTCTATGAAATGCGGCTTGCTCGAGACCGATCTCGGACTCAAGATTTGAATATCATATTTCACACGAGCATTGCCGAAGAGGCGGAATCAGCGATAAATCGATTTCCAAACGCATACCAACGCTTTTCCGAAGATTACCGGAACCCTTGCTTGAGTCCGTCTCAAGCAAGCTACGACTATGAATACGGGCATTAGTATATCTATTTCTTAACTATTTACAAGAATGACATATTTATGACAACAACTCAAATTAAAAATTGTACGTTTTTCTTATTGTTTGTGATTGTAGTACATATCTACGTAGCAAAAACGGCAGTTCTGCTAATCGGTAGAGCTACTTAGTGTACCTAAATGTTTTTATAAATAATAAACATTCTGTCACTGAATTGCGTTTCTTGAAAAAGTAGCTAGAGAAGATAGTCGATTTTGCTTATATATCTGCTTTTATTTTGTCTTTTACACTTTATACGTTAATGTATATGCACACAAATTTAAAAATAATATTTATTTTAAACTTTTATTTGTTAGAATTGCATTTTTGCTGCCAAAAGCATTGGTCAATGCATGGAGCAATGGGTTGACGTAAAATGTTTCGGCGGCTGACTGGACTGACACTGAGGTAACGCCACTAGAATGTTACCGGTTGGTACCATTGAGATTACATTCTATCGAAGATAGGGTTTTGTATGCTTTACCCTAACATGAGGAATTTCATTTCTTGACATTGACATATTCTCTGCCTTGAATCTTGATCAATGGGTCTTATTCGTAAGTTCGTAACCATTCAAATAAGCTTCCATTTTATCTTTTATCAATTCATTTTATGTGGTTGTAACGGTTGAATTGCGGCACACGCCAAAAATTACGATAAATAAGCGCCTTCTTGCCATTTTGCGGTAAACTACTCATTGCATGACGCTAGTTTGTGCACTATCGAATTCGCTGTCATCGATTTAGTCTAGAACTGCGAAGACCCGACGCCTTTAAGACAATTTATGTCTTTCGAGTAACTGTCTTTTCTGAACACTCTGTATATAAAGTAAAGCAAGCTAACTTTTTTTATTGACCAGGAAAAAAAACCCAGGTAGTTTTTAACGGATAGGAAAAGAATAATCCGATAGTAAAGCAGAATTTACCAGATTTTAAGCGGGAAAGATACCGACTCTATATATAGGAGTGGTGTTAGCGCCCATGTTGCATTTTTAAGTCCGCCACCGTACGTGGTGTTAGTGTACACTCGATCTCTTTTCCTCCTGCTGAAAACTTGAGTGAAAACATGCTGTCTAGATATTTAAACGTAAGTTAATTATAATTAACTTAACAAGATAATTATCTTGTGATAATAATTATATCTTTTTTAATTCCCTCAACTAGAATAAGATGATGAGAATGTTGTCACATGAACTACTGATAAAAGACATAGCCAGATTGGAAATCGAGAAGAGATTATTGAAAGTAGAGGCCGAGAAAAATTTATTGAAAGTAGAGGCCGAGAAAAATTTATTGAAAATAGAGGCCGAGAACAATTTATTAAAAATACAAATCGTAAGTTAGTATCATATTGATTGTTGATGGTAATTTAATGAAAGTTTCCACCGTCTTTTAGAAGGAGCAAAACTGGGACCTACTTAAAGTATACGAGCAGCTACACTTACGAACTTTTTTGGCACTTTTTCGTAACCGACACATAAATTCCCAACCAGGGGAAAAGTTTGAGGAGAAATTAACAACATTTTTATGTAGCAGAAAAGAGTCACTTAATGATTGGAAGTTCAATGAAAAACTTTTTCTTAAAAGTTTATCTATATTTTATAATTGTCTGAACAAAAATGCTCATCCGGAATTCAACTTTCGAGATTGCGTAGATATACCAGTCAACATGTTTAGTGAAAGGGAATTTCGATTGATAGGTTTCTTATGGGAGAATTGGCCCCTACCCCTAAAAAAATTGAAAATTCGGTACGCTCAAAGCGGACCGGTCAGCATAGAGACACTAAAAAGACAAAAAGATTAATCAAGAACGAAAATGAGGAGTGTTTATATGAGGAATTCTTGGTCAATTTTTTATGCGAACACGGAGAGTATTAATTTTTTGGGTTTTTATTTCGTTTTAGAAATATAAATATATTTTATTTATTATATTAGAATAATTGTTAATTTATAAAGAATAAAAATTTCAATTCATTTAATAAAATTTTCAGTTGCAAAAAACTTAAATTGTGACAATGAATAAATATTGAAATACCAAAATCAAATGGGTCCAAGTGCTAATGACTTAAATAATTATTTTGTTAATATAGCTAAAAATCTAATAGACAACATTAATCCGTCCGAAGACCCACTTGTATATTGCTGTCCCTCTAAAAGAAATCTTTGTAGTTTTTTTCTTATGCCTGTCAGCAAAATAGAAATGCAACATGTTTTAAAATCAATTAAGAAAAGTTCACCGGCCACTACTGACGGACTATCAATAAAACTATTTTCTAACCTTCCTGACAGAGCAATTGATACTCTTATTTCTCTTATTAACAACTCGTTCGAACAAGGTATTTTTCCACATTGCCTAAAAACATCAATAATCATTCCTTTACACAAAGGTGGCGACAAAAATAATGTTGGTAACTATAGACCTATTGCTTTCTTGCCTGTGTTATCAAAAATTATCGAGAAATTAGTAAAACCCCGGCTAATGAAGTTTTTTTCAGATTTCAGTGTTTTATCTCCACGACAGTTTGGTTTTTTAGCAAACAGAAACACAAATGATGCTATTTTTTCGGTTTTAAGTCAAATTTATACAGCGGTGAACAACAACTTATGTACGGCTACAGTCTTCTGCGATTTTGCAAAAGCTTTTGACTGCGTTAGCCATAACATTCTTCTCAAAAAATTAGAGTTTTACGGTATACGTGGTATTCCCTTAAATTGGGTTAAATCGTTTTTATCTTGCAGACATCAAGCTGTAAAAGTAAATGATACTGTTTCCAACTATAAAAAAATAGAGTTCGGCGTTCCTCAAGGTTCGGTTCTTGGTCCTGTGCTTTTTCTAGTCTTTATTAATGATATTGCAAATCTGAATATCAATGGAAAGCTTTATTTGTTTGCTGACGACACATCCATCACTTGGAGCCATTCCGACATTGGATCTCTTCATCAGGTTATTGCTTCCGACCTTACATTAATAAAAAAATGGTGCGACTCTAACCTCCTCAGTTTTAATACTCAAAAAACAGTTTCTATTTCTTTTAGAGGTAATTTACAACCAATATTTATACACAACAATGAAATTAAGTCGGTGCAATCAGTTAAATTTTTGGGTCTACGCATTGATAATTCACTGAAATGGGCTACTCATATTGATATGCTGATGAGCAAATTAGCTGCCTCTTGTTACGCCTTAAGATCAATCGCTAGAGAGCTTGATTCTTTAATATCTAGAAAAACTTATTTTGCTCTTTTTGAATCTCATCTTCGATATGGGTTACCTTTCTGGGGTAATTGTACGTCATCCCAATTTCAAACAATTTTTAAAATACAGAAAAGAGCGTTACGTTATACTTTTGGACTTGGAAATAGAACGCATTGTCGGCACTATTTTATTAAACATAAAATCTTAACTCTTTTGGCATTATTTATTCTTGAAACTGTATGTCTTGTGCGTAAACATTTGCAAGAACTTCCAAAGCCGCCTCAACATAACTACGCTACAAGAATAAGAAATTTAAATTCCGATGTCTATTTGCCTTTACCTCACTCAGAACTTACTAAAAACTCTATTATTTATAATGCAAATAAGTTGTATAATCATCTTCCCTCTCAGCTTAAATTAAAACCATCATATTCCATGTTTCGGAAATCAGTTAAAATGTATCTACTTGACAAACCGTTTTATTCTGTAAATGACTTTTATCTAAAATGATTTTTAAGATGTAGACAGATCTGGGTAATGCACATTGCACAAACATATTAAATTGATTATATATGGTTATTTATGACTTTGAAAAATTTCTAAATGTAGTTATATATTAAGGTATGTATATAAATGTGTATATATATATTTATTTTATTTCATTTTATTTTATTTTATTGTGTTTCTTGTTTTTTTGTTTTTGACTCTATGTAATTTACATGTCGTAAATTCTATTTTTTTCCATTTAGATTATTAAACTTTGTCTACAAAATTCACTGTATAATTTTAAATGACAATAAAGTGCATATTATTATTATTAAATGAAAATGTGTAGCATACCTTAGGTGAATCACAGACGATTAATTAGTTTTATTATTTGATCGATAAGACCACATTTAAATCTAAAAAATTGTCAAGTCAAATTTATCAGATTTAACTAATGCATTCGAAATATCATCAAATTCATAAAACATTTTATGGTTATAGAAATATAAATTTCTATATCTGAATGCTCTGCTTATATTTGGAGGTATCCCAGCAAATAATTCTGAAATAAGGCCGTTTTCTTTGATCTAAACAAACACTCATCAAACTTTATCATAAAATATATATGTTTTTCCAGAATAAGTTCTAAATATCGCATCAATGCTTTTTCTTTTTGGTATTCCTAAATTTTCAATAGATTGACCATTGTATCCACTTTTAACATTAAAACTTGGAAAATCAATTAAATAATATAAATTTTTAACATATATTAAAACATCACCTGAAGGTCTTTGATAAATATGCGAACCTTCTTTAAAATCATCTGGCAAAAAATATAAATAATCTTTAATTAATTTCGGTTCTTTATCATAAGTCATATCTTTTAAATTGACTAACCAAACATACTTTTCTTATAAAAAATATACATATGATGATTTGCAATTAAAAATGTGTTAATTTCTTTATTAAAATCACATAAATTTACCATAGGCTCATGAGTCGAACCAACAGTATCTTTTACTCCGACTTTGCTTACAGTAGGTTTAACTGTTGTTGTTGGTATTAATTCATATTTTAATCGTTCAAGTCGTCCATATAAATATTAAATTGCCCACATTTCGTTTTGAGTCAATTTATCAATATCACCTTAAAAGGCGTATATAATTGAATTATTATTTGCAGAATGTTCCATACCAATTCCTATCCTATTTCGTGTAATAAAACAGTATAAAAATTAGTTTGAGTCAAAATTACCTATTTGGCTCACAAAAACGATTCACTCTTTTTACTTAAATATAATCTATTTCTCACGAAATTATTTTTTATATTATTCAAGAAATAATTAAATTATTTTTTGTATTGCCGTGACGGAAAGTGAAGTTTGACGTTCGATGACGTCTAACTCTAATAATTGTATTTTTATCGAAAAAAGCTAAATCTTGGAAAAAATATATACATTCAAAACCGATGCTGGTTTGTGAAAAATGTTCTTTTATTTTTGTCATTGCATATAAGATCCCATGCAAATAATTTATTTGCGCATACGCATTTGCTTGAATGACTTTGAACAAATCCTTCTTCAGGTAATAAACTATAGTTTTTGTCATGGATATTTTATAGGACATTAACGTATTCAATACACATACATGTATGCTAAATGCCACCGAATGTTTTTTAAAGCATCAACAATATATTATCTTACATATTATCTCAGAGATGTGAAGAATTGAAGAGAATACGCTTTAAGCTGAGCCAACAGACTAAAAATAAAGGATAAAAGTCTCCATTTTGCAGGTCCAAGATAGCAGCAAACTTGAAAATAATTTCAAAGAATAATAAGAATGTTGCTCAAACATTAACAAATAAGTAATACGAGACTTGCTTTTTTTGTTTTTGAGAAACATGTTTTGGATCTAACATAATTAAAAAACTTTTTAGAAAAAATTTAATACTTACTTGATTTTATTAATTGACTCAATAATATTATTTTATTTGACTGTAATTTTTTTACATTTCAGTAAAATAAACGCCGGTTATCGGCAAGTATTGACATCTCCATACGCTGGTTGATGTCTTTTAAACATTTTTGGGCTCATTATATCTTAAGTAAAATGAAAAATATGGCAGTTAATTTCAACCTAAAATTTTGATTTGAATCTTTACTTTTAATATAAACCAAAAAAGAGCCTTATCAGTATCACAGTTAATAATAAAAATAAACAATTTTTTAATTAAAGAAATTTAAAAAATGTTTTGCTTTTCGCGTTTAGATTTTGTTTTTTTTTTTTGGGTTAACTGCTTGAATTCTGTTCTTTTAGAATCTAGAATGGTTGAAAGTCAAGTATTTTCTTAGATCTTAAAATTTCTTGACCTGACCTCACCTGACCGGGAAAACTTAGTACTTTATTTTATTAATTGACTAAATAACTAAATAATATTATTTTATTTAATAGAAACCGAAAAAAAAAACTTATCAGTATCAGTGTTAATAATAAAAATGAACAATTTTTAAATTAAAAATAAAACATTATTATAATAGCTCAAGAAATACGTTGGAAGCAGTTCTATTGTTATTTTTAAAAATTTTTTTTTGCGTTTAGTTTTTTTTTTTGTTAACTGCTTGGATTCTATTTTGTTTAAATCCAGAGAGTAGTACTTTATTTTATTATTTAATTAATGGTATTTAATTCAACTGTATTTTTTTTACAAATTAGCAAAATAAACAACGGTTATCGAACAATTGTTGTCATCTCTACACGCTGGGTGGTGTGATTTAAAATTTTTGAGTTTATTTTATCCAAAAACCAAATTATTGCATTTAGTTTCAACCTGAAATTTTGATTTAATCTTTACTTTTAATTGAATCCAAAAAGAGGCTTATCACTGTTAATGATAAAAATGTAGAGATTTCCAATTCAAGACATAAAAAAAAGGTTTTTAACTTACTGTAAGACGTACTTTTTTTAATTTGTTTTGCTTAATTCTAACAAGTTATATGAGTTAAATAACAGTAAACTTCTTCTCTATAATAAATGTGTTAGGATGTCTATGTTCTACAACTATTGACAGAAACATAACCATAGCGGTTAACGGGCTCTAGCCTACCTCTCTAACTTTTCGCCACTTTTTGAAGTGGAAATAAAGAGCCAGCATTGCCATCTGTAAATGCCTACAGATGTCAAGAAAGTACAACCAAATCAGTCTGAGATGCAACGCCACACAGACCGTACTTTAGGTATCAAACTATAGTTTCTGCCATGGATATTTTATATCAACACATTCAATACATATTTGTGTCACTGATGTGAGTGTTTCCCACTCATCCATAATATTTTACCCATTATTTCTCCAAATTCAGGGAGTCAGCACTGAATTCATACTCCTTCTCTAATAATGTCACAAAACAACACATTATGAATAACAACAAGTTGCTTATCTTCCTCTCTTTATAAACAATTTACAGTTCAACAATTTATATTTATTTTAACTCTACTAATCGTCATCATTCCTCTCAGTTTACTAACTGCCACTAAAGTTTTATAGGGATGCTAAAGACCAATTTTTACCTTTGTAACTTGAAATGTCAAATGCTCTCTGTCAGAGTCATTCAATTGTTTAAGATATTTTTCGCCTTATTTCTGCATTTTACTTCAAATATAAATATTTATTAATTATTATAAAATTACAGAAGCATTATGATATAATGGCTCGAATCAGTTCTACTTTTTATTTTTTGCATTTAGTTCAATTTTTTCAGTTAACTGCTTGAACTCTATTTTTTTAGAATCTAGAGAAGCCGAAAATAGAGTTTTTTCTTAGATCTTAAAATTTTACAATGCCTGTTGTCTCTGTTAATGATTGGCTTAAGTTTTTTTTTGGTTTGTTGGCTTATTTTAGATTATAATATATTTTTTTGTAACAATTTTAAAGTTTTACAATAATACTCGGAGCATCGTTTAGTGTTACTACAAGTTAATATCAGTTTATTGTGGGATTTGGTTGTCAGCTTTTGAATTTCTGTAAAGCTTTTGCGCAGTTAAATGCAATATTGATATATATATTTTTTAGAAGGTTAATTAAGAAAGTTATAGTTATACGTCAGTTTTAGACAATTTTTCGAAGTTATGAAGTACTTTTTTCTCTGCTGTTTTCAAATTTGTTGTTGTTAATGAGTAGTAAACATTTAGACTTGATTTAAAGTCTAGAATTTTGTGCATGGCGATTTTTCTTTTGATTAAAGAAGTTTCTGCTTTATTCCATCAACAATATTGTAAGACTCTTTTATTCTAATCTTACGTTTTGCCAAATTTTAACAATTAAATTGAATTAAATAACAGTTAACTCTTTCTCCATAATAAATTTGTCAGGATGTCTATGTTCTACAATTATTAGCTTTAGTTATTCACTCGAAAACAGTGTACAGAATAGCAACAGCCAGCTACATTATCATCAACAATCTACTTCAACTCACCCCTTTGGATTTGGACCACCACTCTATGGACTCGATTGACTCAATCTTCACCCCTTTTCTTTAGCATCGTGTTCTCAATGATGTCTTCGTTGTTTCGGTACCTCATTATTCCTCCGAATTCAGGGAGACAGCACTGAATTCACATTACTCCTCCAAATTCAGGGAGACAGCACTGAATTTACATTAATCCACCGAATTCAGGGAGACAGCACTGAATTCACATTATTCCTCCAAATTCAGGGAGACAACACTGAATTTACATTAATCCACCGAATTCAGGGAGACAGCACTGAATTCACATTATTCCTCCAAATTCAGGGAGACAACACTGAATTTACATTAATCCACCGAATTCAGGGAGACAGCACTGAATTCACATTATTCCTCCAAATTCAGGGAGACAACACTGAATTTACATTAATCCACCGAATTCAGGGAGACAGCACTGAATTCACATTACTTCTCCAAATTCAGGGAGACAGCACTGAATTTACATTAATCTACCGAATTCAGGGAGACAGCACTGAATTCACATTATTTCACCGAATTCAAAGAGACAACACTAAATTCGCATTATTCCTCGGAATTCAGGGAGACAGCACTGAATTCACGTTTATAGCACAAAACAACATATGATCAAAAGATCAACCCGTTAACCATCTTTCTCTTTCAATAAACAATTAACAGTTTAAATACTCATAATACCGCCCGTCCGACCGCTCCCACCGTTCTTTGATCAACATCCTAACTCTCGCCCGCTCAGCTTACTGACTGGACTCCACCCTTCCAGGGATGCTAAGCCAATGTTCTCCCTCTTTTACTTAAGATGCCATATGGCTCTCATTGAGATGATTTAATTATACAAGCGATTTAGCGCCTTATTGGCTTATTTTTACTTTAGAAAATAACTATAAATTATTATAAAATCAAAAACTCTCACAATATATTTTTTTAACTCCTTACCTTAATACAATTTTGTTATTGTCGGATCACTTTTTTATGTTTTTTGTTTTTGCGTAGACTCAAGATGCGTATGACTAGGTACAAAAAACTTTCGGTCGATTGGAATTGTTTTCGTTGCAGAAAAAAGCATAGCAGATATATTTCACACAGTACGGAGTATGTAACAGTTTTTACATTTCATACATCTGGTAGAAAAAAAAATTGTTTGCATTAGGATTAAGCATACGTTTCTTATGCCGGTATTCATAGTCGTAGCTCAAGATCAACCTTGAATTCAAGCTTGAGACGCCGTCTCAAGCAAGGACTCTGGCAATGCTCGGGAAATCAAGCAAGGACTTCGACAATGCTTGGGAAAACGTGCGTCTTGCGGAAGTCACCAAAGTAGTCATTTTTGTGTTGTTAGGTTTAAAATTTAAAATTTTGACGCATGACAGTCATTCTCCGTGTTTATATAAAGTGACAGGTCAAGGAATAACTCGATGCCGCAGGGATTATATCGAAAGTGTTTTGTGTTGTTTTTGCAAAAAAAAAAAGAATGACGACGGGTGAGTACATGTCTACTGACAGAATACGTGTATGGTAACTTCATAAAATGTGCATTATAGACGAAAAAGCTGCGTATACACAAAAAGCAAAACCCTTGCTGTAGTTTTGCATGGACAACTCCAATAATGTGGAAAGTAATACGACGGATGCCGCAATAGTGACCAATCTGGACCATTATTACATTCTCCTCAAAACACGAAAGCTGCAAAAGTGAGACCCAAATAGAAGCTAGCTCACACTGCGCGCTTTTGAGAAGGACAAGTGCAATATTAATATAAATCTAACCAGACCTTTATCCAGTTTTATTGCGGGAAATGTGATGCAGAAAAGTTATCAGAGTAGTGAGTAGTAGGAGCTATTCAAGAAGTGTGTAAAGATGAAATTTTTCGGCTGCCGTTTTGTCTACTATGCTTCTGCAAACAATACCTTACACTTATAATGTAAATTAATAAAAGGTTGTAACACCAGTAGAAGGTGTTACAAAATAAAAATACTACCCAATTAATAAATATCTGTGACTTTTATTATTATTCAATACTTTCATTTTTTATTCAATGCTTTCATTTTTGCACAAAATGTGGGCCCTTTAATTTTGTGTAAGTAATAATTGTCTTTCCACTAATTTGCAAGCAATTCTACATTCACTACATTGTCTTTTGTGAAGCAGTAGCGACGCTTAAATTCAAAGTTGGAAAAAAATTTCAATGGGTTCGCAGGATCCCGCGCATATCTCGTCCAACATGTCAATGTTCGTTGTTGTGAAATGCAACACATAATACTCTTCAGTATTTTCTAACGTCAAACGATGCCATAACCGGCGAATGGCGGCTGAGTCGGACTTGAGACAAGTCGAGACCTTGCTTGAGTCTGAGTTGAGATGGACCCAGTGCGCTTGCTCATCAAGCAAAAATCGCTCTTATTCACACCGTAATTTGATATTTAAATTTTGAGATTTGTCTATGAATACCGTCCGGTCGTGAGCTCGACCTCAGGCTCAAGATATGAATATCAGATTTCACGAGCATTGCCGAAGTCCTTGCTTGCGATGGAATCAGCGATAAATTTATTTCAAAACGCATGCAAACGCTTTCCCGAGCATTGCCGGAGTCCTTGCTTGAGTCTAAGCTTAAGCTTGATCTTGAGCTACGACTATGAATACCGGCATTAGGGTCGTCAATTGCCGGTGGTTGAAGATAATACTTTTTCAGCAGTATGAGCGGGTTGTATGAGCGACGTGATTTCAATACTCATCTAGGAGGAAGACTTTTTCTTAAAGATTCTAGTTTTTGTCTGGCAGTTCGTATTTGTAAATGTAAGGAGCACAGCACAACAGATTATAAAGGTAGCTGTGCAATATTCGTAATCTTCAATAGGTATCATGGAAACTAGGAAGAATGTCAAAATGATGGCAAATTTATGAACGAAGCCACATGTACTGTGACGTACTTCGTAGAGCAAAAGCAATAGTGTTGGATCGCTTTTAAGAATGTAAAGATTGTTTGAAAATACGTAACGTCCTTGTTTATAGTGCTTCCGAAAAGCTACAAAATTGGTTTTTATAATTGTTACATCTGTTTATAAAATATTTATCTTCTAATTTGTTTATTATTTCAGAGTAAATATATTTCAAACGTTGAGGGTATGTCTTGCAAGATCATTCTCAATAATGCCGGAGGATATTATACTCCAGGATCTGAAGTGACAGGAACAGTAGAATGCAATTTTACTGAATCTACTACATTAAGAAGTATAACAAAAGAATTGTGTCTGTTTTTTTATTTAAAGTTTTTGAATTTTTGTAGGTGTAAAAATTCGTTTAAAATGTAGAGAACATATAGGTTGGCCATCTGGAAAATCAAGTTTCGACAAAGATAATGTTATATTGCGGAAAGAACAAACTTTACTAGTTTCGGGTGAGTCTTTGGAAGAACAATATTTGTAGGGTTTTTTTGAAATAATTTTTATTTTGCAATCATCTCTAGTCATTGGTTGGTTACATGCGATACAAGGTGAAAAATTAGCTATAAAATGTCTTTTATCGCATGCACTGCGAAAAGTATTGGTGATAGCACAAAACAATTTTCTACAATATTATAGAATATATCAATATCTACCAAAAATTTATTTTAAAAGTTGAAAAAATGCCGATCAAAATTAGATTAATTTATGTTAATTCTTTTCTAAATAAATAAAATTGTTTTGTATTTAAGACTGTTTCAATACTTGTCGATTACTTTCTGAATTATTGAAATCGGACATTCCATTTAAAACATGTTACAAAATTAAAAATGCGGATTTAAAAAAAACATCGGTGTAGCTTCCGTGTAAAGCCGGTACTAGCCGCTAGTTTTTAATATTGATAAGAAAGGCAAAAGTATTATCTCAATGATATTTTTGATATAGTTTAAAAATATTTTTTTGATTTTTTGAGGGGCACATAGTCTTTTAGTGTTTAATTTTGGTGACCAATTAAAAATATTAACTCAAAAAAAGGTATATGATATTTTTTGTGTTTTA
The DNA here is from genome assembly GCA_947359425.1 of Lagria hirta. Classification (NCBI taxonomy): domain Eukaryota; kingdom Metazoa; phylum Arthropoda; class Insecta; order Coleoptera; family Tenebrionidae; genus Lagria; species Lagria hirta. The sequence continues at coordinate 14,732,580 of OX375794.1, forward strand.
GATCCTCCTATGGAGTATACGGGGGTTCAAGTTTTTCCTTTCTCTTTCATTTTACCCTATGAACTTCCAACATCTTTTCGAAGTGATTTGGGCTATGTGGAATATACTTTAAAAGCTACGATTGATGTACCACTTTGGGTCGATCCCACCGATTCTTTAACACTTTTAATACATTCACCAATTAGATTCAACACATGTGCAGCAGATTATCTAGTAAGTAGTATGATATGATCTTGAGGACTAATCAAAGAGGCGTTGCAAAAACAGCTACGCCAATATTAGACCAGGGTCGATAATATTTTTGAAATAAAAAAAAATAATATTGAAATGAAACTCATTGGAAAAGAAAGAAAATATAACAAAAATAAAAGGAAAAATAATCACGGACGATTTGAGGCTGGAAAGTAGAAAAGGGTGGGTTTCTAAGGGTAAATCACGGTTTATTATTTTGACATAATCTTAAAACTTATGCGAAAAATTTAAATAACCAAGTTTTTGTTTTTTTTTACAAAATTTGGTAAAAATCAATGATTATTTCAAACTAAAATTTTCGCGTTACAATATCTGATGTTTTTGAAAAGTTGGTGAGTTTTTTGTTTGTTGAAATATCTTCTTTCTGATCACGTGAAAAAAAATATACACTGCTATGGTAATTTTTTTCAGAAAATGCATAAAAACAAAAAAAAAACTTAAATTTGAGATTTCTTTTTAATCATTATTAATTTATTTATTAAAAATCAATAAAACATAAAAAATGTTATTCTAAATATGAGAGATAGTATTGAAATCTTGGTATTTATAAATCTTCAAAGATAAATCTTATTTATTTTAAATTCTAATCACTTATGCGTTAATTTTTGTTTCTTTAATGGCATTTCTTTATCGTTAGACTTGACACACTTTCTCGATTCTAAAAGATCTTTGAAATTATTAATGCTGGTATTCATAGTCGTAGCTCAAGATCAAGCTTAAGCTTAGACTCAAGCAAGGACTCCAGCAATGCTCGGGAAAGCGTTTGCATGCGTTTTGAAATAGATTTATCGCTGATTCCGTCTCAAGCAAGGACTTCGGCAATGCTCGTGAAATCTGATATTCATATCTTGAGGTTGAGGTCAAGCTCAAGACCGGACGGTATTCATAGACAAATCTGAAGATTTAAATATCAAAATATCAAATTACGGTGTGAATAAGGGCGATTTTCGCTTGATGAGCAAGCGCACTGAGTCCGTCTCAACTCAGACTTGAGCAACGCCTCGACTTGTCTTGAGTCCGACTCCAGACGCCATTCGCCGGTTATGGCATCGTTTGACGTTGGAAAATACTGAAGAGTATTATGTGTTGCATTTCATAACAACGAGCATTGAGATGTTGGACGAGATATGCGCGGGATGCTGCGAACCCATTGGAATTTTTTTCCAACTTTGAATTTAAGCGTCGCTACAGCTTCACAACAGACAATGTAGTGAATGTAGGATTGCTTGCAAATTAGTGGAAAGACAATTATTACAAAATTAAAGGGCCCACATTTTGTGCAAAAATTAAAGCATTGAATAATAATAAAAGTCACAGATATTTATTAATTGGGTAGTATTTTTATTTTGTAACACCTTCTACTGGTAAACATAAGTACAAAAAAAGTAAAATTTTTATTAGTTTACATTATAAGTGTAAGGTATTGTTTGCAGAAGCATATAGTAGACAAAACGGCAGCCGAAAACTTTCATCTTTACACACTTCTTGAATAGCTACTACTACTCACTACTCTGATAACTTTTCTGCATCACATTTCCTGCAATAAAAGTGGATAAGGGTCTGGTTAGATTTATATTAATGTTGCACTTACGTTGTCCTTCTCAAAAGCGCGCAGTGTGAGCTAGCTTCTATTTGGGTCTCACTTTTGCAGCTTTCGTGTTTTGAGGAGAATGTAATAATGGTCCAGATCGTTCGCTTTTCTTGCGGCATCCGTCGTATTGCTTTCTACACTATTGGGGTTGTCCATGCAAGACTACAGCAAGGGTTTTGCTTTTTGTGTATACTTTTGGTTGTTACTGAAGAGACCTTAACTCAGAAGGTGAAATGACATTTGTATGGCACCTACTCAAAATTATTTACATTAGTGTATGACTCGATTAAAAAGTTTTTCTATTTTTAGTTTCGTTTCTTTCCGGATGTTTTAACATTTGTAAAAAAGATTTTATTATATAAGGTCGCGCAAAAGTATGAAAACGGTCATATATTTTTAAAGCCACTTATCAGAATCAATTAAAATTTGATTTGACGTGAAAAATATTAAAAAAAATCTAATAGCTGTATTTTTTTCAAATAAATACGTTCATTTGTTCAAAGATCAAAGGCTAAACTAACTTGCGTTTTTATAAATAGCAACAGGAGTAAAATTTTACATGATCGAAAAATACATTTTTTTTGTATTGTTAAAATATATTTATTACATTTTAACAATGTAATACATGTCGCACCGATTGTTAAAAAAAATTTATGACTAACTTGTTTAGAACTAGCGATTAACAACTTCAAACAGATAATGTTAATATTAGTAATAAATAATTATTAAGATTGTATTTTTCATTATTCTACTAGTTGAATAAAGAAATTTTATTATTCCACTAGTAGATAAAGGATAAAACTCCAATTATACGGTGATTGATCATTTTTTTTATTTGGATGTTTTTCTCTTAAATTAAGACTTCATCAGCTTACAATTTAAAATATGTGACAACATTTAAATTATTTACACATAAATGAGACCTTACCAATTTTACAATCACAATAATTGAAAAAAATTATATTAGGCACAACATAGCATTTCGGCATTAAAATGTCTCGTCTGACCGTTTTCGCCAAAAAAACGAGAATTAAAAAGAATGTAAAAAATAAGCAAAAATTGTTTTTATATAAATATTTTGTTCAAAATTCTAAATATAATCTAGTCAACCAGTGCTTTAAAGATCAAAGCTTTTTAGAGCTCTTCAAAAATTATCATTCGATTTAGCATGGATTGTAGATGTTTTTTGAAAAAAATCAAGAGCCGCACGCAAAAATTAGTAAAGTCATGAACAAATAAGTGTAAAAAAAGGCTTGTTTTTTTGCAAATATTTCAAAAACTATTTGGGATTTTCTAAATTTGTAAAAATATTTAAAAAGAGGGAGAAATTTCTTTAAAAAAATTTTACTTTTCGAAACTATAGAAGCAATATTTATAATTTTCCCAGAGGGTTGAAAATCCGCCCAAAAATGGGTGCGCCGGCTTGCGCAAGCCCTGCCTGCTTCGGCACTTTAATGAATAATTAATATTATTTTAACTTATTAAATGTGAAAAATTTTGGCGCTTTCAGGATAGTTCAATAAATTTATCTATTAGTTAATAAAAAATTTTTTGTTGCACAAACATTAACATTGCAAGTGCGATAATTGTTAAACTATGAACCTGAAAATTTCTTTCTTACGTGAAGCTATTTTTTAAAGGTTTTAGAATAGATTCTCGTTGAAAAATTGTTAGTTTCCGCTTTGTTTTTAACAATAAAATTATAAAGCTACATTAAACATTGAAAAAAACAATTGTTATAAACAAATGCTTTCTTTATAAGATAATTAGAAATGTTTAAAAAAACTTTATAATTTAAGTAATAAATTGTTAATTACAAAGCGAAAATTAACATTTTTTTCTAACGAGAATTTATTTTAAAGCCTTTGAAAAATAGCTTCAGTTGCAATGTTAATATTCGTGCTACAAAAAATTGTTAGTTTACTAAAGAAGAACTAATTAAAAATGTTGTAATAAAATTTGTTGGACCCCGGATTGTTGTTGATTGATCACTGCTTTTGCTGCGTTCACGCAATTTGCTTGTTCAACATTATTCTGTAGTTATTGTTGTTTTGGAAAATTATCGAAAATCGAAAAGATGTTTTCAAGGTTAACAACAGCAAACCGTTGCTTCAAAATTGACGTTTGCAAAAATCTGTTTACCAGTGGCGTGAAATACCTCGATTGTAAATTGCGATTATTTTACTGATATTAATAATTATGAATTTGTGTTAACTGGTTGGTTTGGTTTACTTTACAATTCAGATTGCAAAAATTAGTTAAATATCATGTAATTGTGTCATGTATCGTGTCAATTAAAGTAAAAGCATTCTTAATTTTTATTATGAGACTAATTCTACGATTAAGCTTCTTATGTCTTATTTCCAATATCTTCTCAATTATTTATTCAAAAAAAATTTATTTTGGAGTTTCCACGATCTTATTAGATATTTTTCCGTCAAAAAGCCAACGAACTCAGAGCACCCGACACCGACGGACTGACGTCGAGTGCCGATAACGGACAACAGTGTGGCAGGGCAGTAGCAGTAGACTTCTGAGGCATCTGCTCTGGCGACACCAAGTCTAGTCTAGTAGTCTACTAATCATTATAACGATTTAAAAAAAAAGCAATTATTCGAAGGTGGAAGGACAGAATAGGTGAGTGTCGAAAGTTGTTTACAAGTTTGTCAAAAAATTTTTGTTATCTATGTTGTTTATTATTCTTTTTCGACAAATGACATTGTTTTTGTGGCGTCATTTGTGTCAAAATTACCTATTTGGCTCACAAAAACGATTCACTTTTTTTACTTAAATATAATCTATTTCTCATGAAATTATTTTTTATGTTATTCAAGAAATAATTAAATTATTTTTGGACCGAAAGTGAAGTTTTACGTTCAATGACGTCTAACTCTAAAACTCTAAATATAATTAAAAATAAAAGTACGTACTTTCGACCGAAGTATGAAGAAAAATCGTATACACGACGCGGGACAGAAGTTGAAATCTCGGTCCTGCGCGCCATGATGCCCTCGGCTTCACCTCGGGCATTATGGCGCGCAGGGCCGAAAATTCAACTTTTGTCCCTTGTAGTGTAATATACTATGTTTGCACATACGCATTTGCTTGAATGACTGAATAAATCCCTCTTCAGGTAATAAACTATAGTTTTTGCCATGGATATTTTATAGGACATTAACGTATTCAATACACACACATGTAAGCTAAATGCCACTGAATGTTTTTTTTTCTTAAGCATCAACAATATTATCATACATATTATCTCCTCAGAGATATGGAGAATTGAAGAGAATACGCTTTAAGCTGAGCCAACAGACTAAAAATAAAGAATAAAAGTCTCCATTTTGCAGGTCTAAGATAGCGGCAAACTTGAAAATAATTTCAAAGAATAATAAGAATGTTTGCTCAAACATTAACAAATAAGTAATACGAGACTTGCTTTTTTTTTTTTGAAAAACATGTTTTGGATCTAACATAATTGAAAAACTTTTTAGAAAAAATTTAATACCTACTTGATTTTATTAATTGACTCAATAATATTATTTTATTTGACTGTAATTTTTTTACATTTTAGTAAAATAAACGCCGGTTATCGGCAAGTATTGACATGTACGGCTAATTTCAAAAAAAACTGATACGACTCTTAAAGCACGTTTTTTAAATATTTGAGCAGTGTATTCTAGGGCACCAGTCGCCGTCACGGTCAAATTAAAAAACTTATGGCTCCGCACACGAACAAAGAGCTAAAAGCAAGAATTGTAACAAAGTTAGAAGATGGTTGGTCCTTATCAGCAGTAGCCCAACATTTTAATGATGGGCTACTTTATATGATATTGTGGTTTATGATATTACACTGCTCAAAATAAAAAAAATATTTTTCAAGTCGTATCAGTTTTTTTTGAAACTAGCCGTACATACGCTGGTTGATGTCTTTTAAACATTTTTGGGCTGATTTTATCTTGAGTAAATTGAAAAATATGGCAGTTAATTTTAACCTAAAATTTTGATTTGAATCTTTACTTTTAATATAAACCAAAAAAGAGGCTTATCAGTATCACTGTTAATAATAAAAATAAACAAGTTTTTAATTAAAGAAATTTAAAAAAATATTTTGCTTTTCGCTTTTAGTTTTTTGGTTAACTGTTTGAATTCTGTTCTTTTAGAATCTAGAGAGGTTGAAAGTCAAATATTTTCTTAGATCTCAAAATTTTTTGACCTGACCTCACCTGACCGGGAAAACTTAGTACTTTATTTTATTAATTGACTAATTAATAATATTATCAGTGCTACGCGACTCCGAGCTCGTGCGTACCGCTGGTTCTTCTTCGGCTTTTCGTTTTTGCCGTCTTGTTCCTCTGACAGAAGTGTAAGTTTCTTCTTTTCCTGCGCCAGTGTCTATACTCTGGTCTCCGGCCTGGTGCGCCGCTTGAGCAGATTTTTTGTCGTCTGAGAGCTGACTGCTGCCGACAAAAAAAAACTGATGAAATAATATCAAGGGGCATTTTTAGCGGCACTAATTTGAATTCAAAACGCCCGCTAGAGATTTAGTTTGCAACGAGCCTGCCGGGTGCGCTGTTTTTTGCTAGGGATTTTGGTTTCTTTACACTAAAAAGCGCCGGTACCTCCGCATTGCCAACCTTTTTTTTAGGGGAAAAACAAAAAGTCACTGAATAATCAAAACGAGTTTTGAATTTGTATCACTCGCTCCACGGGCGATTGCGATTTGTAAGAAGTAGATCGGCGTCATTAACAAGTTAATTACGAGATAACGGCTCACGTGATCCAATTAAGCTTATCAGATTTTTAAATTCGAACGTTTATTTACAATTAAATATTTTGTAATCGATCTCAAAGCGGAATAAAATAAAACTCTTATCAAATAAACAACGTCTATTTCCACTATTATACTTTGAATTTATTTAAATTTTAGAGACATGTTTCTGGAATATAATGTTAATTTTTAAATCTTTGTTATTAGACTAAAAATAAGCATCATGCTCAAAACAATTCTCTATATTTTTTTCCTAATCTACTATTTTTCCAATTCACCTGTCAATCCAATTCAAAGAAGTTTTTAGAAATGCTAAATAATATTTATACAATTTTTTCAAATTTATTTTATTTCAAAAATAGTGTGTATTGCCTATGCGTTGATTTGGTAGAATAAAATAAAAATACTTGCAGTTACTATACATACATAAATGATATAATAATTACTTACAATAAATTATACATGCCTACACAATTATATACATATAAATCAAAATATTAAAACTAATACAATATTTGTTATTCTTCATGTGAATCTTGACATCAGCACAACATAATTTCAATTTGCTATTCACCTTTGCCGTTTTGCAGGATAATATTCTTGTTTCTCCATTTTTCTTTTATTCGATGCGGGAGCTCTGCTCTTTTCTTCTGCGTTCATTATTAGTTTAATTTTTTCGACTACTCTAGTCTGTGGGCTTCCTGGTCCAATCCTTTTAAAAAATGCATTATGCTGTCATCCTCAATGTTTCTTTTTGTTTCTTCATCAATTGGTAGATGTTCTTCAGTCGCAATCTTTTCTTCAACAAACAATAGTTAGTACCTCTTCTCTGCTTATACATACATACATACCATGTGTATGTGTTTACACATGGTTGTTTTTCTCACTGCATGCTCCGGACATTCACATCGGTACCGATGCGTGCATACTTTGCAGACTCTACAAAATAGAGTCCTGCACTCATTTTCACATATCTCATTGTAAAATACTTGATAAAATTTATTACCTTTGGATGACTTTACCTTAAACTGTCCAAAATTTTCTTCTATTATAGCTGCTGTGCTCATCATTGCTTCTGCAGCTTTATGAGCTTTAATAACCATCCTAGAATCCTGTCCGTTGGAATACCACATCTCAACTTCTTCACAATCTTTTCTTTTTCTATGTGTTGCGCTCGTACTTCCTCTTTATGGCCAAAATGTGTTTTTTGGTAAGTTACTGTAACTTCACCTATAGACAAAAAATTCTTAATATCAAATGTCATCTATTTTATGTCACTACTTTTATTACCATTGTCAAACAATCCTACTATCAATTGTGACGGGCAAACACCACACATTTTAACTGTTCCTCCTGATTTTTCTGTTCTCTTGGTGTAAAGTTTTTGATATCCTTTTAATATAAGTAAGAATAAAAAACCAGAAAATACATTTTTCATATTTACCAATACCTTTCATATCACTTCTGTTGCAATTGTACTCCTTTTGTTTGTAATTTTGATTCTGTCTAGTCCTTCCCGTTGCATAATTGCTACTAATTCCCTCCAATTGCATCCACTCTTCAAATTGATCCCTGTTGGAAAAAGAAAATACCGACTTTTGTAAACTTACCATGTGATGCTCTTCAATGTGGTTGTTTAGATCTTTAAAAGTGTCCAATAAAAGTTCTCTACAATCTTCGCTTGGAGATAAAATGTGCTTTTTCTTCTCGACTGCTTGAGTACCTATTGCTTGCTGGTGGATTTTTCTTACAAGCTTATTCCTTGAAGAAGTTGTACTAAACCGTTTGCCACAATGCAGACATCGTTGCTTATCATCTAAATTTTCTGGAACTTGAGATGTGGAAGCCTGCGATAAATCCATACCTGTTTCAACCTACAACTTACAAATATTGAAATAAAATTATAAACAATATCCACAACAAAACACTGTTTTGTTCTAACGAACAGAGTTTAAAAGTTATCTAAAATAAATAATAGTTTAGGAAGAAATAAATTCTAATAAATCGCAATAATAGCTGTATGAAAATTTCTATCAAGCTAGCTTGGTAAAAAAATATAACAACTGCAACAGCAAAAAATAGCGCGAAAGCTTAGAATTGACAAGCAAGGTGACAAAATTTAGTGACTTTTCATTTTCCCTCCCTAAAAGTTTCATTGGCAATGCGGAGGTACCGGCGCTTTTTAGTGTCGTCTGGTTTCTTTACCCCATAGATAACCTATAGCTACATTACTAATGTCTAATATAGATATAGCCCAATCAGAACATCCCCCACCACCAACGGAGCCAAAAACCACAAGATTGTGACAAGATTGATAAGCGATATGTCACTTTTGACAATGACAACAAACCTACTCTATGCACGTACACAAACCACAGAAAAGAAGAAATAGACTATTTAAGTGATGACGTATAAGGTCAATGTTTACACATACAAAAGTTATTTTACGTCATAAAAACAATAAGATTTTTAACAACAAAGTGTTTGTAATAGTACAGGATACGTAAAACAATTACTAAGGAATGTTAAAAAAACTAGCCCCGTATGCAACTGTCATTTCTTTTTAGCACTCATTGCTTACAGATCGGTGTTTTCCGATCGTTTCCTAGTAAAATAAAAACAATTGTTCTGCACTTGTTTTTTACTTTGCTGCCGCATCTATAGTCAAATGTTTGAAACAAATATATTTCATAGCATTAAAAAAAAAAGTTTTATCTTTGCGGAAAAACATTTACTCATTATGCAGCACAACCAGCTTGCAAACAAAGCGCCTTAGTCAGAACGGTTATTTTCCAAAGTCGTTAGGTAAATAACTTCTACCTGCTTTTGCCATTTTTGCATGTTGATTTTGAGACTGTGACGTCAGTATAAAGTAATCCTGATATAAATGTGTCACTTGTCAATTTGTAGACTGACAATTGACAACTGACACGGTGACAGGTGACATACTATAGTGGAAAAACACGCAGCCATTTGCATTTTTTTGCAAATAAATTAATAAAAATTTTGCGAAAGTGTGTATTGTCGCAATTGATAACAAATTTAGTTGTGTTTGTGATTTACGCTATTTGGGGTTTTGGCAAGATCAAAATTGCAGCGATGGGAAAAAATTTGGGAGACCGATGTGTGACCTTCGGAGACCGAGTTTTATGAATGCAAGAATAACACTTAACATTACAAAAAATGTTGACAACAAGAATTCCCATTGCCACTTAAAGGTGCTATAAGCAAAATGAACAAAAATACCACATACTGCACGTTACTATTTGCTGAGATGTCGATAGAACTCCAGTTGCAGTATAATCTGCACATTGAAAGTTTTATAAATCTTCGACACGAAAGATCTATCTAAGGATAGCTAATCATGTTCTGGTAATAGGTATAATGAATCGAAAAGTTTCAAAACTTATGTAGTTTATATGTTTGTAGACCTACGAGACACTTTTAAAAATTGGAAACAACTACTTGCATATTACTTGTTAAATGGTGCTATGAAAGCCCTTTCGCTAAAAACAATGTTAATGTAATATGGAACGTAAACGCAGCTTGGTCGACGGCTGTATCATCGGTATGCGATCAAGGAACAAATAAATTAGATGCACTTGTTTGTGATACGCAGAAAAGTGTAGAACCACAGGATTATGTGTTTGAAGTAGATGGGCAACATATTACGAATTTAGCGCACTGCGGAAGTTGACCGAATTTCACGGTAATAAAAGTTGAAAAAATTAAAGTGTCAATGGCTGTTCCAAGTGTTGTAGCATCGAGCTTAAAGTTTCTTCTTAAAGCCAGTAAGTAAAAGGCAACGGTTTTTTATGTTGTACACTTGTGTTATTGATTTCCTTTTTTAGACGACGTGAACAACAAGCTTGAGGCACTGTAGAATTTATACAATTAATGAATAAAGTGTCTCACTGCACAACGATGAATTCACTGACCTCAAACCACGCAGTTTAAATCAAGATCCCCTAGAAACATTTTTTGGATAAATTTGGCATCACACAAATTTTACCACAAATGACTCGGATATGTTTTACAGGGTTCCGAATACAGTCGTTCTGATGCGAGATAAGGCGACCCTTAGTAAACAGTGCGAATGCAACACGTAACGCATAACACTATATATATTTTTTGTTTTATTGCATAATTCTAGCATTTACATCTACGCCGTTAGTACGTTGTAAAGATTGTATGTTGCAATGATATCTTGCTTTTCTGTATCGGTTTTTATAGTTTTTTCACGTGCCCATTACATTTGTGACGCATAACACAATTTTTTTCGTTTTTTATAAAATTGTAGCATACATCTGTGCCGTTAATACTATGTATAAAGTGTATTTTTATAGTTTTTTACTTATGTTTTTGTTATTTAATTTACTTTCACCATTTATTTATATCTTTATAGGGTTTTACATAACATTTTGATTATGTACTTTTAGCATTTATATTTGTGCCTGCTAACTACTTTATTTTTATGGCTTTTTTACTTAGCATTTCTGTAACTTTATCTGTATGGCTATAATTGTATTCGATTATGTAAACACTTCTTTGCTTTAGATTTAACCCCTCGACATTTACAAATAGATGTCGACGGCGAAGTGAGTAATTGCTGTGATGGGCTATTGTTTACAAAAATGAACTCTATTATAGCATTATATTGTTTTATGTATTGTATTATTGTTAATGGTGTGTTACCATCTAGCTAACGCACTATTTTTTTTTATACTTTTGTCAATATATATATTTTTTTGATGAACAAATTATTCCTTTCAATATTCAAAAACAAGCGGTAAACGCTCGAGACGGAGTACGACCGAATGGTTCCGAAGCGGAGCCAAAATGCAGGTAACGCCACTAGAATGTTACCGGTTGGTACCATTGAGATTACATTCTATCGAAGATAGGGTTTTGTATGCTTTACCCTAACATGAGGAATTTCATTTCTTGACATTGACATATTCTCTGCCTTGAATCTTGATTGTATGTCAATGGGTCTTATTCGTAAGTTCGTAACCATTCAAATAAGCTTCCATTTTATCTTTTATCAATTCATTTTATGTGGTGCTGAAAACTCGAGTGAAAACATGGTGTCTAGATATTTAAACGTAAGTTAATTATAATTAACTTAACAAGATAATTATCTTGTGATAATAATTATATCTTTTTTAATTCCCTCAACTAGAATAAGATGATGAGAATGTTGTCACATGAACTTCTGATGAAAGACATAGCCAGATTGGAAATCGAGAAGACATTATTGAAAGTAGAGGCCGAGAAAAATTTATTGAAAGTAGAGGCCGAGAAAAATTTATTGAAAGCAGAGGCCGAGAAAAATTTATTGAAAATAGAGGCCGAGAACAATTTATTGAAAGTAGAGGCCGAGAAAAATTTATTGAAAGTAGAGGCCGAGAAAAATTTATTGAAAATAGAGGCCGAGAACAATTTATTAAAAATACAAATCGTAAGTTAGTATCATATTGATTGTTGATGGTAATTTAATGAAAGTTTCCACCGTCTTTTAGAAGGAGCAAAACTGGGACCTACTTAAAGTATACGAGCAGCTACACTTACGAACTTTTTTGGTACTTTTTCGTAACCGACACATAAATTCCCAACCAGGGGAAAAGTTTGAGGAGAAATTAACAACATTTTTATGTAGCAGAAAAGAGTCACTTAATGATTGGAAGTTCAACGAAAAACTTTTTCTTAAAAGTTTATCTATATTTTATAATTGTCTGAACAAAAATGCTCATCCGGAATTCAACTTTCGAGATTGCGTAGATATACCAGTCAACATGTTTAGTGAAAGGGAATTTCGATTGATAGGTTTCTTATGGGAGAATTGGCCCCTACCCCTAAAAAAATTGAAAATTCGGTACGCTCAAAGCGGACCGGTCAGCATAGAGACACTAAAAAGACAAAAAGATTAATCAAGAACGAAAATGAGGAGTGTTTATATGAGGAATTCTTGGTCAATTTTTTATGCGAACACGGAGTATTAATTTTTTGGGTTTTTATTTCGTTTTAGAAATATAAATATATTTTATTTATTATATTAGAATAATTGTTAATTTATAAAGAATAAAAATTTCAATTCATTTAATAAAATTTTCAGTTGCAAAAAACTTAAATTGTGACAATGAATAAATATTGAAATACAAAAATCAAATGAAAATGTGTAGCATACCTTAGGTGAATCACAGACGATTAATTAGTTTTATTATTTGATCGATAAGACCACATTTAAATCTAAAAAACTGTCAAGTCAAATTTATCAGATTTAACTAATGCATTCGAAATATCATCAAATTCATAAAACATTTTATGGTTATAGAAATATAAATTTCTATATCTGAATGCTCTGCTTATATTTGGAGGTATCCCAGCAAATAATTCTGAAATAAGGCCGTTTTCTTTGATCTAAACAAACACTCATCAAACTTTATCATAAAATATATATGTTTTTCCAGAATAAGTTCTAAATATCGCATCAATGCTTTTTCTTTTTGGTATTCCTAAATTTTCAATAGATTGACCATTGTATCCACTTTTAACATTAAAACTTGGAAAATCAATTAAATAATATAAATTTTTAACAATTATTAAAACATCACCTGAAGGTCTTTGATAAATATGCGAACCTTCTTTAAAATCATCTGGCAAAAAATATAAATAATCTTTAATTAATTTCGGTTCTTTATCATAAGTCATATCTTTTAAATTGACTAACCAAACATACTTCTTATAAAAAATATACATATGATGATTTGCAATTAAAAATGTGTTAATTTCTTTATTAAAATCACATAAATTTACCATAGGCTCATGAGTCGAACCAACAGTATCTTTTACTCCGACTTTGCTTACAGTAGGTTTAACTGTTGTTGTTGGTATTAATTCATATTTTAATCGTTCAAGTCGTCCATATAAATATTAAATTGCCCACATTTCGTTTTGAGTCAATTTATCAATATCACCTTAAAAGGCGTATATAATTGAATTATTATTTGCAGAATGTTCCATACCAATTCCTATCCTATTTCGTGTAATAAAACAGTATAAAAATTAGTTTGAGTCAAAATTACCTATTTGGCTCACAAAAACGATTCACTCTTTTTACTTAAATATAATCTATTTCTCACGAAATTATTTTTTATATTATTCAAGAAATAATTAAATTATTTTTTGTATTGCCGTGACGGAAAGTGAAGTTTGACGTTCGATGACGTCTAACTCTAATAATTGTATTTTTATCGAAAAAAGCTAAATCTTGGAAAAAATATATACATTCAAAACCGATGCTGGTTTGTGAAAAATGTTCTTTTATTTTTGTCATTGCATATAAGATCCCATGCAAATAATTTATTTGCGCATACGCATTTGCTTGAATGACTTTGAACAAATCCTTCTTCAGGTAATAAACTATAGTTTTTGTCATGGATATTTTATAGGACATTAACGTATTCAATACACATACATGTATGCTAAATGCCACCGAATGTTTTTTAAAGCATCAACAATATATTATCTTACATATTATCTCAGAGATGTGAAGAATTGAAGAGAATACGCTTTAAGCTGAGCCAACAGACTAAAAATAAAGGATAAAAGTCTCCATTTTGCAGGTCCAAGATAGCAGCAAACTTGAAAATAATTTCAAAGAATAATAAGAATGTTGCTCAAACATTAACAAATAAGTAATACGAGACTTGCTTTTTTTGTTTTTGAGAAACATGTTTTGGATCTAACATAATTAAAAAACTTTTTAGAAAAAATTTAATACTTACTTGATTTTATTAATTGACTCAATAATATTATTTTATTTGACTGTAATTTTTTTACATTTCAGTAAAATAAACGCCGGTTATCGGCAAGTATTGACATCTCCATACGCTGGTTGATGTCTTTTAAACATTTTTGGGCTCATTATATCTTAAGTAAAATGAAAAATATGGCAGTTAATTTCAACCTAAAATTTTGATTTGAATCTTTACTTTTAATATAAACCAAAAAAGAGCCTTATCAGTATCACAGTTAATAATAAAAATAAACAATTTTTTAATTAAAGAAATTTAAAAAATGTTTTGCTTTTCGCGTTTAGATTTTGTTTTTTTTTTTTGGGTTAACTGCTTGAATTCTGTTCTTTTAGAATCTAGAATGGTTGAAAGTCAAGTATTTTCTTAGATCTTAAAATTTCTTGACCTGACCTCACCTGACCGGGAAAACTTAGTACTTTATTTTATTAATTGACTAAATAACTAAATAATATTATTTTATTTAATAGAAACCGAAAAAAAAAACTTATCAGTATCAGTGTTAATAATAAAAATGAACAATTTTTAAATTAAAAATAAAACATTATTATAATAGCTCAAGAAATACGTTGGAAGCAGTTCTATTGTTATTTTTAAAAATTTTTTTTTGCGTTTAGTTTTTTTTTTTGTTAACTGCTTGGATTCTATTTTGTTTAAATCCAGAGAGTAGTACTTTATTTTATTATTTAATTAATGGTATTTAATTCAACTGTATTTTTTTTACAAATTAGCAAAATAAACAACGGTTATCGAACAATTGTTGTCATCTCTACACGCTGGGTGGTGTGATTTAAAATTTTTGAGTTTATTTTATCCAAAAACCAAATTATTGCATTTAGTTTCAACCTGAAATTTTGATTTAATCTTTACTTTTAATTGAATCCAAAAAGAGGCTTATCACTGTTAATGATAAAAATGTAGAGATTTCCAATTCAAGACATAAAAAAAAGGTTTTTAACTTACTGTAAGACGTACTTTTTTTAATTTGTTTTGCTTAATTCTAACAAGTTATATGAGTTAAATAACAGTAAACTTCTTCTCTATAATAAATGTGTTAGGATGTCTATGTTCTACAACTATTGACAGAAACATAACCATAGCGGTTAACGGGCTCTAGCCTACCTCTCTAACTTTTCGCCACTTTTTGAAGTGGAAATAAAGAGCCAGCATTGCCATCTGTAAATGCCTACAGATGTCAAGAAAGTACAACCAAATCAGTCTGAGATGCAACGCCACACAGACCGTACTTTAGGTATCAAACTATAGTTTCTGCCATGGATATTTTATATCAACACATTCAATACATATTTGTGTCACTGATGTGAGTGTTTCCCACTCATCCATAATATTTTACCCATTATTTCTCCAAATTCAGGGAGTCAGCACTGAATTCATACTCCTTCTCTAATAATGTCACAAAACAACACATTATGAATAACAACAAGTTGCTTATCTTCCTCTCTTTATAAACAATTTACAGTTCAACAATTTATATTTATTTTAACTCTACTAATCGTCATCATTCCTCTCAGTTTACTAACTGCCACTAAAGTTTTATAGGGATGCTAAAGACCAATTTTTACCTTTGTAACTTGAAATGTCAAATGCTCTCTGTCAGAGTCATTCAATTGTTTAAGATATTTTTCGCCTTATTTCTGCATTTTACTTCAAATATAAATATTTATTAATTATTATAAAATTACAGAAGCATTATGATATAATGGCTCGAATCAGTTCTACTTTTTATTTTTTGCATTTAGTTCAATTTTTTCAGTTAACTGCTTGAACTCTATTTTTTTAGAATCTAGAGAAGCCGAAAATAGAGTTTTTTCTTAGATCTTAAAATTTTACAATGCCTGTTGTCTCTGTTAATGATTGGCTTAAGTTTTTTTTTGGTTTGTTGGCTTATTTTAGATTATAATATATTTTTTTGTAACAATTTTAAAGTTTTACAATAATACTCGGAGCATCGTTTAGTGTTACTACAAGTTAATATCAGTTTATTGTGGGATTTGGTTGTCAGCTTTTGAATTTCTGTAAAGCTTTTGCGCAGTTAAATGCAATATTGATATATATATTTTTTAGAAGGTTAATTAAGAAAGTTATAGTTATACGTCAGTTTTAGACAATTTTTCGAAGTTATGAAGTACTTTTTTCTCTGCTGTTTTCAAATTTGTTGTTGTTAATGAGTAGTAAACATTTAGACTTGATTTAAAGTCTAGAATTTTGTGCATGGCGATTTTTCTTTTGATTAAAGAAGTTTCTGCTTTATTCCATCAACAATATTGTAAGACTCTTTTATTCTAATCTTACGTTTTGCCAAATTTTAACAATTAAATTGAATTAAATAACAGTTAACTCTTTCTCCATAATAAATTTGTCAGGATGTCTATGTTCTACAATTATTAGCTTTAGTTATTCACTCGAAAACAGTGTACAGAATAGCAACAGCCAGCTACATTATCATCAACAATCTACTTCAACTCACCCCTTTGGATTTGGACCACCACTCTATGGACTCGATTGACTCAATCTTCACCCCTTTTCTTTAGCATCGTGTTCTCAATGATGTCTTCGTTGTTTCGGTACCTCATTATTCCTCCGAATTCAGGGAGACAGCACTGAATTCACATTACTCCTCCAAATTCAGGGAGACAGCACTGAATTTACATTAATCCACCGAATTCAGGGAGACAGCACTGAATTCACATTATTCCTCCAAATTCAGGGAGACAACACTGAATTTACATTAATCCACCGAATTCAGGGAGACAGCACTGAATTCACATTATTCCTCCAAATTCAGGGAGACAACACTGAATTTACATTAATCCACCGAATTCAGGGAGACAGCACTGAATTCACATTATTCCTCCAAATTCAGGGAGACAACACTGAATTTACATTAATCCACCGAATTCAGGGAGACAGCACTGAATTCACATTACTTCTCCAAATTCAGGGAGACAGCACTGAATTTACATTAATCTACCGAATTCAGGGAGACAGCACTGAATTCACATTATTTCACCGAATTCAAAGAGACAACACTAAATTCGCATTATTCCTCGGAATTCAGGGAGACAGCACTGAATTCACGTTTATAGCACAAAACAACATATGATCAAAAGATCAACCCGTTAACCATCTTTCTCTTTCAATAAACAATTAACAGTTTAAATACTCATAATACCGCCCGTCCGACCGCTCCCACCGTTCTTTGATCAACATCCTAACTCTCGCCCGCTCAGCTTACTGACTGGACTCCACCCTTCCAGGGATGCTAAGCCAATGTTCTCCCTCTTTTACTTAAGATGCCATATGGCTCTCATTGAGATGATTTAATTATACAAGCGATTTAGCGCCTTATTGGCTTATTTTTACTTTAGAAAATAACTATAAATTATTATAAAATCAAAAACTCTCACAATATATTTTTTTAACTCCTTACCTTAATACAATTTTGTTATTGTCGGATCACTTTTTTATGTTTTTTGTTTTTGCGTAGACTCAAGATGCGTATGACTAGGTACAAAAAACTTTCGGTCGATTGGAATTGTTTTCGTTGCAGAAAAAAGCATAGCAGATATATTTCACACAGTACGGAGTATGTAACAGTTTTTACATTTCATACATCTGGTAGAAAAAAAAATTGTTTGCATTAGGATTAAGCATACGTTTCTTATGCCGGTATTCATAGTCGTAGCTCAAGATCAACCTTGAATTCAAGCTTGAGACGCCGTCTCAAGCAAGGACTCTGGCAATGCTCGGGAAATCAAGCAAGGACTTCGACAATGCTTGGGAAAACGTGCGTCTTGCGGAAGTCACCAAAGTAGTCATTTTTGTGTTGTTAGGTTTAAAATTTAAAATTTTGACGCATGACAGTCATTCTCCGTGTTTATATAAAGTGACAGGTCAAGGAATAACTCGATGCCGCAGGGATTATATCGAAAGTGTTTTGTGTTGTTTTTGCAAAAAAAAAAAGAATGACGACGGGTGAGTACATGTCTACTGACAGAATACGTGTATGGTAACTTCATAAAATGTGCATTATAGACGAAAAAGCTGCGTATACACAAAAAGCAAAACCCTTGCTGTAGTTTTGCATGGACAACTCCAATAATGTGGAAAGTAATACGACGGATGCCGCAATAGTGACCAATCTGGACCATTATTACATTCTCCTCAAAACACGAAAGCTGCAAAAGTGAGACCCAAATAGAAGCTAGCTCACACTGCGCGCTTTTGAGAAGGACAAGTGCAATATTAATATAAATCTAACCAGACCTTTATCCAGTTTTATTGCGGGAAATGTGATGCAGAAAAGTTATCAGAGTAGTGAGTAGTAGGAGCTATTCAAGAAGTGTGTAAAGATGAAATTTTTCGGCTGCCGTTTTGTCTACTATGCTTCTGCAAACAATACCTTACACTTATAATGTAAATTAATAAAAGGTTGTAACACCAGTAGAAGGTGTTACAAAATAAAAATACTACCCAATTAATAAATATCTGTGACTTTTATTATTATTCAATACTTTCATTTTTTATTCAATGCTTTCATTTTTGCACAAAATGTGGGCCCTTTAATTTTGTGTAAGTAATAATTGTCTTTCCACTAATTTGCAAGCAATTCTACATTCACTACATTGTCTTTTGTGAAGCAGTAGCGACGCTTAAATTCAAAGTTGGAAAAAAATTTCAATGGGTTCGCAGGATCCCGCGCATATCTCGTCCAACATGTCAATGTTCGTTGTTGTGAAATGCAACACATAATACTCTTCAGTATTTTCTAACGTCAAACGATGCCATAACCGGCGAATGGCGGCTGAGTCGGACTTGAGACAAGTCGAGACCTTGCTTGAGTCTGAGTTGAGATGGACCCAGTGCGCTTGCTCATCAAGCAAAAATCGCTCTTATTCACACCGTAATTTGATATTTAAATTTTGAGATTTGTCTATGAATACCGTCCGGTCGTGAGCTCGACCTCAGGCTCAAGATATGAATATCAGATTTCACGAGCATTGCCGAAGTCCTTGCTTGCGATGGAATCAGCGATAAATTTATTTCAAAACGCATGCAAACGCTTTCCCGAGCATTGCCGGAGTCCTTGCTTGAGTCTAAGCTTAAGCTTGATCTTGAGCTACGACTATGAATACCGGCATTAGGGTCGTCAATTGCCGGTGGTTGAAGATAATACTTTTTCAGCAGTATGAGCGGGTTGTATGAGCGACGTGATTTCAATACTCATCTAGGAGGAAGACTTTTTCTTAAAGATTCTAGTTTTTGTCTGGCAGTTCGTATTTGTAAATGTAAGGAGCACAGCACAACAGATTATAAAGGTAGCTGTGCAATATTCGTAATCTTCAATAGGTATCATGGAAACTAGGAAGAATGTCAAAATGATGGCAAATTTATGAACGAAGCCACATGTACTGTGACGTACTTCGTAGAGCAAAAGCAATAGTGTTGGATCGCTTTTAAGAATGTAAAGATTGTTTGAAAATACGTAACGTCCTTGTTTATAGTGCTTCCGAAAAGCTACAAAATTGGTTTTTATAATTGTTACATCTGTTTATAAAATATTTATCTTCTAATTTGTTTATTATTTCAGAGTAAATATATTTCAAACGTTGAGGGTATGTCTTGCAAGATCATTCTCAATAATGCCGGAGGATATTATACTCCAGGATCTGAAGTGACAGGAACAGTAGAATGCAATTTTACTGAATCTACTACATTAAGAAGTATAACAAAAGAATTGTGTCTGTTTTTTTATTTAAAGTTTTTGAATTTTTGTAGGTGTAAAAATTCGTTTAAAATGTAGAGAACATATAGGTTGGCCATCTGGAAAATCAAGTTTCGACAAAGATAATGTTATATTGCGGAAAGAACAAACTTTACTAGTTTCGGGTGAGTCTTTGGAAGAACAATATTTGTAGGGTTTTTTTGAAATAATTTTTATTTTGCAATCATCTCTAGTCATTGGTTGGTTACATGCGATACAAGGTGAAAAATTAGCTATAAAATGTCTTTTATCGCATGCACTGCGAAAAGTATTGGTGATAGCACAAAACAATTTTCTACAATATTATAGAATATATCAATATCTACCAAAAATTTATTTTAAAAGTTGAAAAAATGCCGATCAAAATTAGATTAATTTATGTTAATTCTTTTCTAAATAAATAAAATTGTTTTGTATTTAAGACTGTTTCAATACTTGTCGATTACTTTCTGAATTATTGAAATCGGACATTCCATTTAAAACATGTTACAAAATTAAAAATGCGGATTTAAAAAAAACATCGGTGTAGCTTCCGTGTAAAGCCGGTACTAGCCGCTAGTTTTTAATATTGATAAGAAAGGCAAAAGTATTATCTCAATGATATTTTTGATATAGTTTAAAAATATTTTTTTGATTTTTTGAGGGGCACATAGTCTTTTAGTGTTTAATTTTGGTGACCAATTAAAAATATTAACTCAAAAAAAGGTATATGATATTTTTTGTGTTTTAGATCCTCCTATGGAGTATACGGGGGTTCAAGTTTTTCCTTTCTCTTTCATTTTACCCTATGAACTTCCAACATCTTTTCGAAGTGATTTGGGCTATGTGGAATATACTTTAAAAGCTACGATTGATGTACCACTTTGGGTCGATCCCACCGATTCTTTAACACTTTTAATACATTCACCAATTAGATTCAACACATGTGCAGCAGATTATCTAGTAAGTAGTATGATATGATCTTGAGGACTAATCAAAGAGGCGTTGCAAAAACAGCTACGCCAATATTAGACCAGGGTCGATAATATTTTTGAAATAAAAAAAAATAATATTGAAATGAAACTCATTGGAAAAGAAAGAAAATATAACAAAAATAAAAGGAAAAATAATCACGGACGATTTGAGGCTGGAAAGTAGAAAAGGGTGGGTTTCTAAGGGTAAATCACGGTTTATTATTTTGACATAATCTTAAAACTTATGCGAAAAATTTAAATAACCAAGTTTTTGTTTTTTTTTACAAAATTTGGTAAAAATCAATGATTATTTCAAACTAAAATTTTCGCGTTACAATATCTGATGTTTTTGAAAAGTTGGTGAGTTTTTTGTTTGTTGAAATATCTTCTTTCTGATCACGTGAAAAAAAATATACACTGCTATGGTAATTTTTTTCAGAAAATGCATAAAAACAAAAAAAAAACTTAAATTTGAGATTTCTTTTTAATCATTATTAATTTATTTATTAAAAATCAATAAAACATAAAAAATGTTATTCTAAATATGAGAGATAGTATTGAAATCTTGGTATTTATAAATCTTCAAAGATAAATCTTATTTATTTTAAATTCTAATCACTTATGCGTTAATTTTTGTTTCTTTAATGGCATTTCTTTATCGTTAGACTTGACACACTTTCTCGATTCTAAAAGATCTTTGAAATTATTAATGCTGGTATTCATAGTCGTAGCTCAAGATCAAGCTTAAGCTTAGACTCAAGCAAGGACTCCAGCAATGCTCGGGAAAGCGTTTGCATGCGTTTTGAAATAGATTTATCGCTGATTCCGTCTCAAGCAAGGACTTCGGCAATGCTCGTGAAATCTGATATTCATATCTTGAGGTTGAGGTCAAGCTCAAGACCGGACGGTATTCATAGACAAATCTGAAGATTTAAATATCAAAATATCAAATTACGGTGTGAATAAGGGCGATTTTCGCTTGATGAGCAAGCGCACTGAGTCCGTCTCAACTCAGACTTGAGCAACGCCTCGACTTGTCTTGAGTCCGACTCCAGACGCCATTCGCCGGTTATGGCATCGTTTGACGTTGGAAAATACTGAAGAGTATTATGTGTTGCATTTCATAACAACGAGCATTGAGATGTTGGACGAGATATGCGCGGGATGCTGCGAACCCATTGGAATTTTTTTCCAACTTTGAATTTAAGCGTCGCTACAGCTTCACAACAGACAATGTAGTGAATGTAGGATTGCTTGCAAATTAGTGGAAAGACAATTATTACAAAATTAAAGGGCCCACATTTTGTGCAAAAATTAAAGCATTGAATAATAATAAAAGTCACAGATATTTATTAATTGGGTAGTATTTTTATTTTGTAACACCTTCTACTGGTAAACATAAGTACAAAAAAAGTAAAATTTTTATTAGTTTACATTATAAGTGTAAGGTATTGTTTGCAGAAGCATATAGTAGACAAAACGGCAGCCGAAAACTTTCATCTTTACACACTTCTTGAATAGCTACTACTACTCACTACTCTGATAACTTTTCTGCATCACATTTCCTGCAATAAAAGTGGATAAGGGTCTGGTTAGATTTATATTAATGTTGCACTTACGTTGTCCTTCTCAAAAGCGCGCAGTGTGAGCTAGCTTCTATTTGGGTCTCACTTTTGCAGCTTTCGTGTTTTGAGGAGAATGTAATAATGGTCCAGATCGTTCGCTTTTCTTGCGGCATCCGTCGTATTGCTTTCTACACTATTGGGGTTGTCCATGCAAGACTACAGCAAGGGTTTTGCTTTTTGTGTATACTTTTGGTTGTTACTGAAGAGACCTTAACTCAGAAGGTGAAATGACATTTGTATGGCACCTACTCAAAATTATTTACATTAGTGTATGACTCGATTAAAAAGTTTTTCTATTTTTAGTTTCGTTTCTTTCCGGATGTTTTAACATTTGTAAAAAAGATTTTATTATATAAGGTCGCGCAAAAGTATGAAAACGGTCATATATTTTTAAAGCCACTTATCAGAATCAATTAAAATTTGATTTGACGTGAAAAATATTAAAAAAAATCTAATAGCTGTATTTTTTTCAAATAAATACGTTCATTTGTTCAAAGATCAAAGGCTAAACTAACTTGCGTTTTTATAAATAGCAACAGGAGTAAAATTTTACATGATCGAAAAATACATTTTTTTTGTATTGTTAAAATATATTTATTACATTTTAACAATGTAATACATGTCGCACCGATTGTTAAAAAAAATTTATGACTAACTTGTTTAGAACTAGCGATTAACAACTTCAAACAGATAATGTTAATATTAGTAATAAATAATTATTAAGATTGTATTTTTCATTATTCTACTAGTTGAATAAAGAAATTTTATTATTCCACTAGTAGATAAAGGATAAAACTCCAATTATACGGTGATTGATCATTTTTTTTATTTGGATGTTTTTCTCTTAAATTAAGACTTCATCAGCTTACAATTTAAAATATGTGACAACATTTAAATTATTTACACATAAATGAGACCTTACCAATTTTACAATCACAATAATTGAAAAAAATTATATTAGGCACAACATAGCATTTCGGCATTAAAATGTCTCGTCTGACCGTTTTCGCCAAAAAAACGAGAATTAAAAAGAATGTAAAAAATAAGCAAAAATTGTTTTTATATAAATATTTTGTTCAAAATTCTAAATATAATCTAGTCAACCAGTGCTTTAAAGATCAAAGCTTTTTAGAGCTCTTCAAAAATTATCATTCGATTTAGCATGGATTGTAGATGTTTTTTGAAAAAAATCAAGAGCCGCACGCAAAAATTAGTAAAGTCATGAACAAATAAGTGTAAAAAAAGGCTTGTTTTTTTGCAAATATTTCAAAAACTATTTGGGATTTTCTAAATTTGTAAAAATATTTAAAAAGAGGGAGAAATTTCTTTAAAAAAATTTTACTTTTCGAAACTATAGAAGCAATATTTATAATTTTCCCAGAGGGTTGAAAATCCGCCCAAAAATGGGTGCGCCGGCTTGCGCAAGCCCTGCCTGCTTCGGCACTTTAATGAATAATTAATATTATTTTAACTTATTAAATGTGAAAAATTTTGGCGCTTTCAGGATAGTTCAATAAATTTATCTATTAGTTAATAAAAAATTTTTTGTTGCACAAACATTAACATTGCAAGTGCGATAATTGTTAAACTATGAACCTGAAAATTTCTTTCTTACGTGAAGCTATTTTTTAAAGGTTTTAGAATAGATTCTCGTTGAAAAATTGTTAGTTTCCGCTTTGTTTTTAACAATAAAATTATAAAGCTACATTAAACATTGAAAAAAACAATTGTTATAAACAAATGCTTTCTTTATAAGATAATTAGAAATGTTTAAAAAAACTTTATAATTTAAGTAATAAATTGTTAATTACAAAGCGAAAATTAACATTTTTTTCTAACGAGAATTTATTTTAAAGCCTTTGAAAAATAGCTTCAGTTGCAATGTTAATATTCGTGCTACAAAAAATTGTTAGTTTACTAAAGAAGAACTAATTAAAAATGTTGTAATAAAATTTGTTGGACCCCGGATTGTTGTTGATTGATCACTGCTTTTGCTGCGTTCACGCAATTTGCTTGTTCAACATTATTCTGTAGTTATTGTTGTTTTGGAAAATTATCGAAAATCGAAAAGATGTTTTCAAGGTTAACAACAGCAAACCGTTGCTTCAAAATTGACGTTTGCAAAAATCTGTTTACCAGTGGCGTGAAATACCTCGATTGTAAATTGCGATTATTTTACTGATATTAATAATTATGAATTTGTGTTAACTGGTTGGTTTGGTTTACTTTACAATTCAGATTGCAAAAATTAGTTAAATATCATGTAATTGTGTCATGTATCGTGTCAATTAAAGTAAAAGCATTCTTAATTTTTATTATGAGACTAATTCTACGATTAAGCTTCTTATGTCTTATTTCCAATATCTTCTCAATTATTTATTCAAAAAAAATTTATTTTGGAGTTTCCACGATCTTATTAGATATTTTTCCGTCAAAAAGCCAACGAACTCAGAGCACCCGACACCGACGGACTGACGTCGAGTGCCGATAACGGACAACAGTGTGGCAGGGCAGTAGCAGTAGACTTCTGAGGCATCTGCTCTGGCGACACCAAGTCTAGTCTAGTAGTCTACTAATCATTATAACGATTTAAAAAAAAAGCAATTATTCGAAGGTGGAAGGACAGAATAGGTGAGTGTCGAAAGTTGTTTACAAGTTTGTCAAAAAATTTTTGTTATCTATGTTGTTTATTATTCTTTTTCGACAAATGACATTGTTTTTGTGGCGTCATTTGTGTCAAAATTACCTATTTGGCTCACAAAAACGATTCACTTTTTTTACTTAAATATAATCTATTTCTCATGAAATTATTTTTTATGTTATTCAAGAAATAATTAAATTATTTTTGGACCGAAAGTGAAGTTTTACGTTCAATGACGTCTAACTCTAAAACTCTAAATATAATTAAAAATAAAAGTACGTACTTTCGACCGAAGTATGAAGAAAAATCGTATACACGACGCGGGACAGAAGTTGAAATCTCGGTCCTGCGCGCCATGATGCCCTCGGCTTCACCTCGGGCATTATGGCGCGCAGGGCCGAAAATTCAACTTTTGTCCCTTGTAGTGTAATATACTATGTTTGCACATACGCATTTGCTTGAATGACTGAATAAATCCCTCTTCAGGTAATAAACTATAGTTTTTGCCATGGATATTTTATAGGACATTAACGTATTCAATACACACACATGTAAGCTAAATGCCACTGAATGTTTTTTTTTCTTAAGCATCAACAATATTATCATACATATTATCTCCTCAGAGATATGGAGAATTGAAGAGAATACGCTTTAAGCTGAGCCAACAGACTAAAAATAAAGAATAAAAGTCTCCATTTTGCAGGTCTAAGATAGCGGCAAACTTGAAAATAATTTCAAAGAATAATAAGAATGTTTGCTCAAACATTAACAAATAAGTAATACGAGACTTGCTTTTTTTTTTTTGAAAAACATGTTTTGGATCTAACATAATTGAAAAACTTTTTAGAAAAAATTTAATACCTACTTGATTTTATTAATTGACTCAATAATATTATTTTATTTGACTGTAATTTTTTTACATTTTAGTAAAATAAACGCCGGTTATCGGCAAGTATTGACATGTACGGCTAATTTCAAAAAAAACTGATACGACTCTTAAAGCACGTTTTTTAAATATTTGAGCAGTGTATTCTAGGGCACCAGTCGCCGTCACGGTCAAATTAAAAAACTTATGGCTCCGCACACGAACAAAGAGCTAAAAGCAAGAATTGTAACAAAGTTAGAAGATGGTTGGTCCTTATCAGCAGTAGCCCAACATTTTAATGATGGGCTACTTTATATGATATTGTGGTTTATGATATTACACTGCTCAAAATAAAAAAAATATTTTTCAAGTCGTATCAGTTTTTTTTGAAACTAGCCGTACATACGCTGGTTGATGTCTTTTAAACATTTTTGGGCTGATTTTATCTTGAGTAAATTGAAAAATATGGCAGTTAATTTTAACCTAAAATTTTGATTTGAATCTTTACTTTTAATATAAACCAAAAAAGAGGCTTATCAGTATCACTGTTAATAATAAAAATAAACAAGTTTTTAATTAAAGAAATTTAAAAAAATATTTTGCTTTTCGCTTTTAGTTTTTTGGTTAACTGTTTGAATTCTGTTCTTTTAGAATCTAGAGAGGTTGAAAGTCAAATATTTTCTTAGATCTCAAAATTTTTTGACCTGACCTCACCTGACCGGGAAAACTTAGTACTTTATTTTATTAATTGACTAATTAATAATATTATCAGTGCTACGCGACTCCGAGCTCGTGCGTACCGCTGGTTCTTCTTCGGCTTTTCGTTTTTGCCGTCTTGTTCCTCTGACAGAAGTGTAAGTTTCTTCTTTTCCTGCGCCAGTGTCTATACTCTGGTCTCCGGCCTGGTGCGCCGCTTGAGCAGATTTTTTGTCGTCTGAGAGCTGACTGCTGCCGACAAAAAAAAACTGATGAAATAATATCAAGGGGCATTTTTAGCGGCACTAATTTGAATTCAAAACGCCCGCTAGAGATTTAGTTTGCAACGAGCCTGCCGGGTGCGCTGTTTTTTGCTAGGGATTTTGGTTTCTTTACACTAAAAAGCGCCGGTACCTCCGCATTGCCAACCTTTTTTTTAGGGGAAAAACAAAAAGTCACTGAATAATCAAAACGAGTTTTGAATTTGTATCACTCGCTCCACGGGCGATTGCGATTTGTAAGAAGTAGATCGGCGTCATTAACAAGTTAATTACGAGATAACGGCTCACGTGATCCAATTAAGCTTATCAGATTTTTAAATTCGAACGTTTATTTACAATTAAATATTTTGTAATCGATCTCAAAGCGGAATAAAATAAAACTCTTATCAAATAAACAACGTCTATTTCCACTATTATACTTTGAATTTATTTAAATTTTAGAGACATGTTTCTGGAATATAATGTTAATTTTTAAATCTTTGTTATTAGACTAAAAATAAGCATCATGCTCAAAACAATTCTCTATATTTTTTTCCTAATCTACTATTTTTCCAATTCACCTGTCAATCCAATTCAAAGAAGTTTTTAGAAATGCTAAATAATATTTATACAATTTTTTCAAATTTATTTTATTTCAAAAATAGTGTGTATTGCCTATGCGTTGATTTGGTAGAATAAAATAAAAATACTTGCAGTTACTATACATACATAAATGATATAATAATTACTTACAATAAATTATACATGCCTACACAATTATATACATATAAATCAAAATATTAAAACTAATACAATATTTGTTATTCTTCATGTGAATCTTGACATCAGCACAACATAATTTCAATTTGCTATTCACCTTTGCCGTTTTGCAGGATAATATTCTTGTTTCTCCATTTTTCTTTTATTCGATGCGGGAGCTCTGCTCTTTTCTTCTGCGTTCATTATTAGTTTAATTTTTTCGACTACTCTAGTCTGTGGGCTTCCTGGTCCAATCCTTTTAAAAAATGCATTATGCTGTCATCCTCAATGTTTCTTTTTGTTTCTTCATCAATTGGTAGATGTTCTTCAGTCGCAATCTTTTCTTCAACAAACAATAGTTAGTACCTCTTCTCTGCTTATACATACATACATACCATGTGTATGTGTTTACACATGGTTGTTTTTCTCACTGCATGCTCCGGACATTCACATCGGTACCGATGCGTGCATACTTTGCAGACTCTACAAAATAGAGTCCTGCACTCATTTTCACATATCTCATTGTAAAATACTTGATAAAATTTATTACCTTTGGATGACTTTACCTTAAACTGTCCAAAATTTTCTTCTATTATAGCTGCTGTGCTCATCATTGCTTCTGCAGCTTTATGAGCTTTAATAACCATCCTAGAATCCTGTCCGTTGGAATACCACATCTCAACTTCTTCACAATCTTTTCTTTTTCTATGTGTTGCGCTCGTACTTCCTCTTTATGGCCAAAATGTGTTTTTTGGTAAGTTACTGTAACTTCACCTATAGACAAAAAATTCTTAATATCAAATGTCATCTATTTTATGTCACTACTTTTATTACCATTGTCAAACAATCCTACTATCAATTGTGACGGGCAAACACCACACATTTTAACTGTTCCTCCTGATTTTTCTGTTCTCTTGGTGTAAAGTTTTTGATATCCTTTTAATATAAGTAAGAATAAAAAACCAGAAAATACATTTTTCATATTTACCAATACCTTTCATATCACTTCTGTTGCAATTGTACTCCTTTTGTTTGTAATTTTGATTCTGTCTAGTCCTTCCCGTTGCATAATTGCTACTAATTCCCTCCAATTGCATCCACTCTTCAAATTGATCCCTGTTGGAAAAAGAAAATACCGACTTTTGTAAACTTACCATGTGATGCTCTTCAATGTGGTTGTTTAGATCTTTAAAAGTGTCCAATAAAAGTTCTCTACAATCTTCGCTTGGAGATAAAATGTGCTTTTTCTTCTCGACTGCTTGAGTACCTATTGCTTGCTGGTGGATTTTTCTTACAAGCTTATTCCTTGAAGAAGTTGTACTAAACCGTTTGCCACAATGCAGACATCGTTGCTTATCATCTAAATTTTCTGGAACTTGAGATGTGGAAGCCTGCGATAAATCCATACCTGTTTCAACCTACAACTTACAAATATTGAAATAAAATTATAAACAATATCCACAACAAAACACTGTTTTGTTCTAACGAACAGAGTTTAAAAGTTATCTAAAATAAATAATAGTTTAGGAAGAAATAAATTCTAATAAATCGCAATAATAGCTGTATGAAAATTTCTATCAAGCTAGCTTGGTAAAAAAATATAACAACTGCAACAGCAAAAAATAGCGCGAAAGCTTAGAATTGACAAGCAAGGTGACAAAATTTAGTGACTTTTCATTTTCCCTCCCTAAAAGTTTCATTGGCAATGCGGAGGTACCGGCGCTTTTTAGTGTCGTCTGGTTTCTTTACCCCATAGATAACCTATAGCTACATTACTAATGTCTAATATAGATATAGCCCAATCAGAACATCCCCCACCACCAACGGAGCCAAAAACCACAAGATTGTGACAAGATTGATAAGCGATATGTCACTTTTGACAATGACAACAAACCTACTCTATGCACGTACACAAACCACAGAAAAGAAGAAATAGACTATTTAAGTGATGACGTATAAGGTCAATGTTTACACATACAAAAGTTATTTTACGTCATAAAAACAATAAGATTTTTAACAACAAAGTGTTTGTAATAGTACAGGATACGTAAAACAATTACTAAGGAATGTTAAAAAAACTAGCCCCGTATGCAACTGTCATTTCTTTTTAGCACTCATTGCTTACAGATCGGTGTTTTCCGATCGTTTCCTAGTAAAATAAAAACAATTGTTCTGCACTTGTTTTTTACTTTGCTGCCGCATCTATAGTCAAATGTTTGAAACAAATATATTTCATAGCATTAAAAAAAAAAGTTTTATCTTTGCGGAAAAACATTTACTCATTATGCAGCACAACCAGCTTGCAAACAAAGCGCCTTAGTCAGAACGGTTATTTTCCAAAGTCGTTAGGTAAATAACTTCTACCTGCTTTTGCCATTTTTGCATGTTGATTTTGAGACTGTGACGTCAGTATAAAGTAATCCTGATATAAATGTGTCACTTGTCAATTTGTAGACTGACAATTGACAACTGACACGGTGACAGGTGACATACTATAGTGGAAAAACACGCAGCCATTTGCATTTTTTTGCAAATAAATTAATAAAAATTTTGCGAAAGTGTGTATTGTCGCAATTGATAACAAATTTAGTTGTGTTTGTGATTTACGCTATTTGGGGTTTTGGCAAGATCAAAATTGCAGCGATGGGAAAAAATTTGGGAGACCGATGTGTGACCTTCGGAGACCGAGTTTTATGAATGCAAGAATAACACTTAACATTACAAAAAATGTTGACAACAAGAATTCCCATTGCCACTTAAAGGTGCTATAAGCAAAATGAACTAAAATACCACATACTGCACGTTACTATTTGCTGAGATGTCGATAGAACTCCAGTTGCAGTATAATCTGCACATTGAAAGTTTTATAAATCTTCGACACGAAAGATCTATCTAAGGATAGCTAATCATGTTCTGGTAATAGGTATAATGAATCGAAAAGTTTCAAAACTTATGTAGTTTATATGTTTGTAGACCTACGAGACACTTTTAAAAATTGGAAACAACTACTTGCATATTACTTGTTAAATGGTGCTATGAAAGCCCTTTCGCTAAAAACAATGTTAATGTAATATGGAACGTAAACGCAGCTTGGTCGACGGCTGTATCATCGGTATGCGATCAAGGAACAAATAAATTAGATGCACTTGTTTGTGATACGCAGAAAAGTGTAGAACCACAGGATTATGTGTTTGAAGTAGATGGGCAACATATTACGAATTTAGCGCACTGCGGAAGTTGACCGAATTTCACGGTAATAAAAGTTGAAAAAATTAAAGTGTCAATGGCTGTTCCAAGTGTTGTAGCATCGAGCTTAAAGTTTCTTCTTAAAGCCAGTAAGTAAAAGGCAACGGTTTTTTATGTTGTACACTTGTGTTATTGATTTCCTTTTTTAGACGTCGTGAACAACAAGCTTGAGGCACTGTAGAATTTATACAATTAATGAATAAAGTGTCTCACTGCACAACGATGAATTCACTGACCTCAAACCACGCAGTTTAAATCAAGATCCCCTAGAAACATTTTTTGGATAAATTTGGCATCACACAAATTTTACCACAAATGACTCGGATATGTTTTACAGGGTTCCGAATACAGTCGTTCTGATGCGAGATAAGGCGACCCTTAGTAAACAGTGCGAATGCAACACGTAACGCATAACACTATATATAATTTTTGTTTTATTGCATAATTCTAGCATTTACATCTACGCCGTTAGTACGTTGTAAAGATTGTATGTTGCAATGATATCTTGCTTTTCTGTATCGGTTTTTATAGTTTTTTCACGTGCCCATTACATTTGTGACGCATAACACTATTTTTTTCGTTTTTTATAAAATTGTAGCATACATCTGTGCCGTTAATACTATGTATAAAGTGTATTTTTATAGTTTTTTACTTATGTTTTTGTTATTTAATTTACTTTCACCATTTATTTATATCTTTATAGGGTTTTACATAACATTTTGATTATGTACTTTTAGCATTTATATTTGTGCCTGCTAACTACTTTATTTTTATGGCTTTTTTACTTAGCATTTCTGTAACTTTATCTGTATGGCTATAATTGTATTCGATTATGTAAACACTTCTTTGCTTTAGATTTAACCCCTCGACATTTACAAATAGATGTCGACGGCGAAGTGAGTAATTGCTGTGATGGGCTATTGTTTACAAAAATGAACTCTATTATAGCATTATATTGTTTTATGTATTGTATTATTGTTAATGGTGTGTTACCATCTAGCTAACGCACTATTTTTTTTTGTACTTTTGTCAATATATATATTTTTTTGATGAACAAATTATTCCTTTCAATATTCAAAAACAAGCGGTAAACGCTCGAGACGGAGTACGACCGAATGGTTCCGAAGCGGAGCCAAAATGCAGGTAACGCCACTAGAATGTTACCGGTTGGTACCATTGAGATTACATTCTATCGAAGATAGGGTTTTGTATGCTTTACCCTAACATGAGGAATTTCATTTCTTGACATTGACATATTCTCTGCCTTGAATCTTGATCAATGGGCATAGATAACCTAATAGCTACGCTATAGAAGCATTACTAATATAGCCCAATCAGAACATCCCCCACCACCACGGAGCCAAAAACCACAAGATGTGACAAGATTGACAAGCGATATGTCACTTTTGACAATGACAACAAACCTACTCTATGCACGTACACAAACCACAGAAAAAAAGAAATAGACTACTAAAGTGATGACGTATAAGGTCAATGTTTACACATACACAAGGTATTTTACGTCATAAAAACAATAAGATTTTTAACAACAAAGTGTTTGTAATAGCTCAGAATACGTAAAACAATTACTAAAGAATGTTAAAAAAACTAGTCCCGTATGCAACTATTATTTATTTTTAGCACTCATTGCTTACAGATTGTTGTTTTCCGATCGTTTCCAATAAAATAAAAACAATTGGTCTGCACCTGGTTTTTACTTTGCTGCCGCGTCTATGGTCAACTGTTTGAAACAAATCTATTTCATAGCATTTAAAAAAAATATTTTATCTTTGCGGAAAAACATTTACTTCATTATGCAGTACTTTTTTAAGCCTGCTTGCAAACAAAGCGCTCAAGTAGAAACGTTTATTTTTCGAAGTCGTTAGGTAAATAACTATTACCTGCTTTTGCATGTTGCTTTTAAAACTGTGACGTCTAAATGTTGTACTACTAATCGCAATGACGTGGCAACTGTCGCTTGTCAATAAGTCGACTGATGAAAAGCGCGCGCCACATGCGCGCCACCCACACGGCTACACGCCATTTTGATTTGTGCAAGTACAAATTGAAAGCTTTGAAATTGTTTACTAAATAAGTTAAGATTAATTTAGTTACATATGAAGCTGGATTACATAACTTGACGTTGTGATTATAGTAAAATAGCAAACTCTTTCAAGCAAAATTTAAAACAATTATGTCACAGTAAATAACAAAAATGGCAAAATAAAACTTCCTACACACGCCGTTGTATGCACATATCTATACATACAATCTATATGTATATAATCTACTTCACTTGTAGATTGTACACCAATAATCTGCATAATATGCACCTTCTCGGCAATGTGTTAAAAATGATTGTAATAACAAGGTATAACTATTTATTGTCTTCCTTTAAGATTCTAATAAAAAATAAACGAAAAACATTAGGCAAAAACAAACCGGCATAAAAATTACACTATGAGAGAAAAATACAAAAAAAATAAGAATAATTTTATAAATAAAAAAATTGGGAAAAACTAAAACAACCACAAAAATGATTTCAACATAAAAACCGCTCAAGCATTACATTAAAATAGAAAGAAAACATCTTAAAAGGCTTTAAGATGTTTGATATATAAAAAAGTAAAAATTTAAATGTACAAAAAAAAAATACAAAAAAATTAAATAAAAAACATATCTTAGAAGCACAGATCCTACAATATTTTTTATCATTGCATTTACTAGAATAAGCTCACTATTTTCTGTAATAAACTGAATAAACCTGCATGTTTAAACTTATAAGCTAAATTAAAAAATGTAAGTGTTTATACGTTTAAAGCTCGACAATAAAAATGTACAACCAAAAAACCAGAAAAAAAATACTGATGAATAAAATAATAATTTTAGAAAAAAAACTATAAAATTTTAAAGTATAGAAACAAACAAAAAACTAATGAAAAACATTAAACAGTTGAATTAAGATATACGTAGAAAAATGTGAGTATAAACAAAAAAAATATAACAAAAAAATCTAAAATGATAAAATACAGAGTGAGAAAAGTATGTTGTTTTCAAATACAAAAATACAACTCTGAATTATAATAAAACATCAAAGTTTCACCTGATAAATTGCATCCTCAAACTATATCGTTTAATCACGTTTTAAAATCATTTATTGGAGTATTCAAGCAGATACAGCTTTTAAATTCTCATTTTAAAAAACAGCAAATATTACAAAATTGTTCGAAGTATTATTAAAATAATTTTGTAGAATGTAATATAATTGAAAAAAATAAATAAATTTAGTATAAGAAGATTTAAAAATTGTCTGCTAGAATATCAAATAATAAAAGAATAATAAGATAGTGAAATTTAAGCAAATTTTAACCATTTAAAAAAAAAAGAGGTTACTCACCTAATTTTATATGTATTTGCGCAGAATATTATTGTTTATAAACCTATGCAGATTATTAATCTTTTAACCATTTAACCCCTTAATGCCTGAGTTTTTTTTTTTATTTAATTTTCAATCTTTGGATTGTTAAGAAGTATAAAGTAGTAATATATTTATTAGAACTTAATAACTTGTCTTTCTCTTTTTAAATATGATATGTCATATCATAGGCCTTACCGTTTCAATTTTAATTAAAAAAATATTCGACGCATATAGTATTCTTAAATAACCTATAAACAACCAATCCAATACAATGTTAAATACAACAATATTTATAAAAACACTTAATTTGAAAAAAGAAACAATTTGTTTTTAGCAACTGAAGCTGTATGGTGCGCCTGGAAGCAAACTTTTGGTGCATACCAATGTTGCATTTAGAACAAAAAAACATTTTTTGCAATACACACAAGGTTTTTGAGTAGGAATTGAAGGAACAAGGTGGTCTATTCGATTAAATTTTATTTCTTTAGATAAGCTTCGACTACATTTAAGTTTTAGTCCAGAAAGATAATCATTTATAAGAAGAAAATTCTTCTTCTTTTTTCCAATCTTTTATTGGCGCTTTTTAGACTCTATCGGCTTGAATTGTACCAATGCACTTGATGTTCTGTTTTTTAACTCATCAAGAAGAGGAAGAGAATTAAAGAAATTGTCTACAAAAATAGGACTATTTTCAGGTAGATATCTAAGACACAAATTATCGGTGACCGATGAATTTAAAGATTTACCTTCCTTCTTATCATCAGCAGCACAGTACGGATCAAAAAAATAACCCTCCAATTTTGTAAGCCACCAGAATTTAAATCCATACTCATCTGTGTCCATACCTAATAGGCTTTTCTTTTAAAAACTGCTTTATGTGGTGATACCCATGATATGGTTCCATGGCTTAATCTAACGAAAATTTTGTTCTTAATGCTAAAGCCAACGTGGTTGATTCTATCAAGCAACGGTTGATTTTTATAGAGTTTGTTGTTTCGATCTATTTTGCTGTTGTCGTCAAAGTACAAAAAACAATGTATCATTTCAAATTTGTCACGTGATCACTAAAGAATTGAATGTGTCACTTTTGGTTTCCCAATTCTATTCTTGCCGGCAACTTGCAATATCCAGATATAATAAGTATTCTTCTAGATAAATGTACATTTGCTAAAAAAGTATGGTGGTCTTTAAAAAATTATTTGTTTTTGGAAAAAAACATTTTGAACAAATTAATAGCAGTTAAACTGCTTTCTTTTATTGTTTTTACTACATCAGATTAAAGAGTTTTTTTAATTAATTTTTTCAGGCGCAACA
Source organism: Lagria hirta (assembly GCA_947359425.1). Classification (NCBI taxonomy): domain Eukaryota; kingdom Metazoa; phylum Arthropoda; class Insecta; order Coleoptera; family Tenebrionidae; genus Lagria; species Lagria hirta. The sequence goes on from OX375794.1 coordinate 14,768,570, forward strand.
GTTAGTGATTTGTCTTTACACGTTTTTGCTTCAATAATAAACTTCTAGCGGAGTTTAATTTGTATTGTTTATCTTCTTTCTTAAACTTTTTTGCTAAGCTAGCTAGTGACATTTGGTCGTCAATTTCACAGAACTCATCGCTAGATAAACCAAAATGGTTCTACTGGGTCTTTATTGTTTTCATCAAAAGCTGTTTTAGAATTTTTTTTCTAAATCTCTTACTTTAAACCCTCCGTCTTCGTCACTCGGGCATCATCTTCAACATCTTCTGATAGCAATAAAACAAGATTAAGATGATCACACTGTTGTACGTTGTTATTATAGTCATCATCATCACTAAATACTTGTAAATAATTTCAAATTTTCTCGGCGTCGCCAAAAATTTTTGAAATCATAAATGTTTTTGCTGCCATATGAAAAATAAACATTACTTCTTAGGATATGATTTTTTATAAGTCACATTTTTACTCATGTCAGTTCTACCAAAAAAAATTTACCTGTTGATGTAAAATTCAGTGCATTAAAGTTAGTCCACCACAATAATTAGAAAAACTTATAACAAAAATTATGAACCTCGATTTTCCTTAGTGACACATTTGCTTAGAATTGAATTTTTGCTTGAACTCCATCATGTTTTATTGTTTTTTTTTTAATTTAATACACCAAAACAAACACTAAAATGAGTGGACACTCACTGAGATTCCATACGACAAATGAATTGTTCAAAATTATGAATGGTTATTAACCAGTTGTAACATGCAGTGGTGACGTAGCATGTATAAGATATATCATATCGTAGGCATTAATGGGTTTTAAAGTGATAAGCGCAATAATTGCACGTTGAGAGTGCCACAAACTGCTTAAATTTTAATTTTTTCAGAAGGAATATTTGTGTTTTGTGTACGTACAACTTACTTCTTTAAATCGGTTTCTAAATTGTTATTCTTTGAAAAAAAAACATCGCAAAACTGATTTCATAAAAAAGTGTTAAAAGAGTAATGATTGCAATTGCATCTCTAGATTGCAGTAAGTAAAATTAATTTATAACATTACGATTAAAAGAAAAAATTTAAACATCAAAAAATTTATAAACGATATACTCATTAAAAAAATATAGCCTGTTAAAAATTGAAATATTAAAAAGTCTTTTTGCTCAATTAGTTTATCAAATAAATAAAACAGTATTTCTAATTTGTTATTTGCTGTTTTAAATCATATTCAAAAACGTGACAGTTCTAAACTCTACAACAAAATGACCAAAATACATTTGCTTTTATCGTGGTTTACATTTGTATCTTACCAATTAGTTGCTGAAGAAATCCAAAACATTTGTCTTCCTGTAAATGGTAGTCCAGGCAACCCCTTCTCCTCCTTATTTCTTTCCAGCCATCTTAAGTATCCTCTATAGGCAATCTTAATTCCTCCATTATCAGCAATATTCTCACTCAAAGTTTTAACTCCATTTACACTCATTTCAATATCTGGTATTGTGTAATTACTATATTGATCAATCAAGCATTGACTTTTTTTTGAAAAGGTGCGATTTGTCTCTGGCTCCCACCAATCCACCACATTACCATCTTTGTCATATTGCCTGCCAGTATCATCAAAACCATGAGTAATCTCATGACCAATTACTTCTCCAATAGCACCATAATTCATATACTGAGGAAGTTCTGAATCGTAAAATGTATCTTGAAGTATAGCAGCTGGAATTTCTACAAAAATTTTTTTTTTACTTTTTATTTTTACACTAATTTTTATTCATTGACTTACCAATGGTATTTTCGCTGTTAATATAATAGGCATTGACATACTGAACATAAGATTGAGATCGCCAATCAAGTTTAATCACAGGCTCTCTTAAAGCTTTTATTTCCAGCATATGCCAAAAATGAGTTAAATTAAAGTTCAACCTTAAAAAGTACGCTTCGGGATCTAGTTCAAGCTAAAAATAGAAATTAACAGTTAATTTAACAAATAAATATTTTGTTTAGATTGTTCATTAATTATTTAAGCACTTTAAATTTCAACTATTTAGATTTATAATTTTATCTGGTTTTAGTTAGTTTTATTTTTTCAAGAATATTTACTTCTGAATAATAGTTTTCTACTTTCTCGTCATCGAACAGCTCATCTGGATATCCTACAAAAGTATTCATCTTCTCGGCTTTTAAAAGAGCATGTTTTTTCGTTTTTCTATCCATCCAGGCAACCTTTCGCAATATTTCTAAGAATGAACCTTTTATATCCATCGTCAAATCTAAAACCTTATTTTTAACATCTTTGTTGAAGAAATTTCTGACATAAATAGCAGAAACAGCAACATTTAGACTATCAACGTGATTAACACAAGTTTTCCATCGAGGTGTTGATTCCTCTGTACCGTATACAACTTTTTCAAATTCTAACTGAACTTTATCAAATTCATCTGGTAAAAAGTCTACAGCACCACGAACAAGACGCAAAAATATATAGTTAGCTAATGTTCGCTTTTTAATGTTTTCTATAAAAATTAAAAACTTTTCAAAAAATTTTGGCAAAGCTAGATTAACAATATCGTCAGGTCGCAACATATCAATTGGTGCAAGATAACTATTGATATATTGAAGCCAAGGAAAACTTGGAAATTGCCTTTGCAAAGCTCTAATAGTAATAGGATTATATTCCAATGATCTATTTTTTCGCTCTTCATATGGAATCATAATATTTGCTAAACTTATTTCAAACTCTAAAACTTCTAACATTTCTGAACTTGCTGATTGCTGATTTGCTCCAAAAAGCATTGCTAAATCAACGTAGTATTTGTACATAGCTTGAACTGTTGTATCGTTTAAACCTTTTTTTAGACGATCGATTGAAAGACATGTTTGTGTGATCTGAAAAATTCAAAAATTGTGGCAAAAAGCAACTAAATGTTAAAAAAATTACTCACTGTTAAAATATGTTTAGAAGAATTTTTTAAATCAGTGTCTACATACGTTTGTATTAATATATTCTTTCTCCAACCTAATCTTTGCAATCGATATAAAGTATTCTTCCAATCAAAACTTTTTTCAACCCAGTAATTATGTTCTAAAACAGGCCAGCCACCTAAATCTTTAAATAACTGCTTTACAAAAGGAAGTCCTTCTTTTTTTATTTTAGTAGTATTCATGCATGACTTATAGATTGCTTTTGATAATTGAATAGAGTGCAAATCTTCTTCCTTTATTGGCTCTTCGTAGATCTTCATAAATTTCAGAAGATCCTTGTCACTTTATAAAGAAAAAACACAAAACATAAATATAAAACCGGAAAATTTTTGTTGAGTACCTGACATCTGAGAAGCTATTGACCGCAACTTTATCGCTTGGAATTATAGCATTTTTAATAAACTTTCCGCAAGCAAACTTGAAGAAATCTGTACATGGGTCAGCTTTCTTGTCAATTTTGTCTAAGATTTTGGCAGACGCTTTTATGCATTTGTCTGTCATACAAACTCCTTGCTGAAATGCTGCATCTAGAAAACAAGCCAATTTCAACAAAAAAAGAAAATAGAAGTACAATAAATTATCAAAACTAAAATGCTAATTTCTTCTTTATTTTATATCTTAAAGTGTAACTGAAACAGTAATAATATAAATTTTTTTTAATTTTTGACATTCTTAGGCCAACGGATGTAGCTTGCTCTTATATCTATCTACAATTGTTTTGAAGTAAGCCTGTTATTTATATCATTTTTAAAATATTTACTGCTACTTGTGTTTTTATTATTTAATTATTTATTATATTACTTTATTAAATTGTTTCTCTAGTTCTTACATACGAGGTACTTTTGTTTTCATAGTTTTAATTTATATTATTTTGCCTAAAATTTATTTTTAATTAAATGTGGGATTTTACCTTTATTTTAATATGTCTTTTATTTTTTACTAAAAATTATTTAGTATGTATTTAAATTTTGTTATTACAAATTCATTAATAATTTTTGCATTATTTTAATTTGTTAATTTATAAAGGCTTTCTAAGATCATTGTTTATAAATGTTTTGTTTGAAGCATCTATTAAACTACACCTAAAAATACTTTAGGTGACGTAGTTTTTGAGACACAAAAAAGTACTTTATACTTTTGCCCAAGCTTATTGTATATTGATACTATTTTATCAGCAAACATTTATTTGATGTTTTTGCTTTTATTTATTTGTATTTTGTTCTAGTAATTGACCAGTACTAAAGTTATTATATTACTAACCGGTGTTTTATTACTGACTTATTGTTTTAATATTACAGATTTCTTATGACTTGGCTCACTTTCCAACCTTTTAATAGGCTGGAAAAGCCTATATTACTAGTCTACTGCTTATCTAAGATAAGTCTAAAATATTTACTCATTTAAAAATTTCTATAAATTCTTTAGCCTCAAGGTTTTACTAAAAAAGTTTTAAACACTTTAATAAAAATTACTTAATTAACATTAAACGATAAACCACATTCTGAGTGGGTTTTAAACACTGCGAATTTGATACGCCTACAAAATTAGGTGTATTTTAGATCTTTCTTAAATTAGTAATTTAATAATTCTGAAAAAAAAACAGATACCTACTTTAAAAACTTACGTAATTTTTTACATTATTTTCTTTAATTTCAAATTTTATGATTTCTAAGATGTTACCTATTTAACAAAAGAATAAAATTTGATATCAAGGTTTAATTTAATAAATTATTCTACTGTTTCTCTTTCAAAGAAAAAAATTTGTATTCAAAATTAAGTAGTATTATTTTTACAATGTTACTCTTTTAATAAAAGAAAATAATTATAAGACTTATTTTACATAATACACATTCGATTTACAAAATCATTTCTTCTCTGAAAAGTAATTTATATTTAATTAAAGTAATTTATACTAACTATATAAAAAGGTATAGTTAAGCCGCTTAACAAATATAATTATAAATAAAAATAAAAAAAATTTAACAAAAAAAACGAATTTTAAAAAATAAAAAATGCTTTAAAAAGAATAAAAGAATTGCGTAGACTTGTATGCTTAAAAACAATCAAATTATTTAGATACTATAATGTACAATTATTGTTATTTTTGGAGTAAAATACTGTGTATGCTAATATTATGATTAGTATATCATAATATATGATGATCAGTATGATTATATAAACTAATCATAATACATACAACCTTATACAAACCCACCTTAACTGACACCGACTCTAAAAATAACAATAATTGTACATTATAATAATTTAATTGTTTTTAAGCATACAAGTCTATGCAATTATTTTATACTTTTCAGAGCATTTTTTTATTTTAAAAATTGTTTTTTTTTTGTCAATTTTTTTTTATTTTTTGATTTTTAGTGGATTTGATCACTATTATTTAGACCTACTAAACGCGCTGCTGATATGAGACAGCAAACTTTGAATGAGACAAAAGAAGAAAGAGGGAAACATTTATGTCAAAATAGAAAATCTACTGTTTACTTAATATTTAATTAATTGATACTATTTCATATAAATTTTTTTATGGTTTGCGCTTATATAAGTGAAATTTATCAAGAGGACATTTTCCTTGATATTGCAATGCATTATCAAACACATTAAACAACATAATTAATAATATTTAAATTGTTTAAATTAATAAACTGTTATTCAATTATATTATCATATTTTTTTTTAATTTTTTACAAAATTTTCATATTCACTTGTAAGTGTCAAAATTAGCATTAATACGAATAATTTAAAAACTACTGATCAAATTTTGATCAAATTTAAACGGGGCTAAATGTAAAGCACCAGCTTCCAAATAATTTTTTTTTTAAAGTCGGTTAAAAAAGCAAAGTTTGATGTGTATAGGTGTTTTGATCTAAGATATAAATCCGATTTACATCACAACATAGAAGAACAGAGTTTCAATTGACAAAAAATACAAACCTTTACAATTGAATTACTTTTAAATAATAGCAAAATTTTATCTGTTCATCTGCTAAATACGTCAAAACACAATGACATTGGCTTTAGGGTGTCAGAGATAGCATAACATTGTAAATTTAGCTCACGATATTCCGACGTTACTACAATTTAACTAATAAAAAAACTAATTTAAAATTTACCAAATTGTAGTAAACGTTTTTACCATTTCAGAGTAGCTACAAAAATTATAGTCACAAAGCTACGTTTTTTATTAGGAAAATACAATGTTGATTTGTTGCTAAATATAGATTGACGATTAGTGAAAATTACACGAAATATTCTATTCTAATATAAGCTGCTACTTAATCCAATATATAATAGCAGCCAAATCTCTTGGCAATTCGAATAAAAGTGACTCCAATTTTTGGAACCCACTCGGTCTCTGTTTAATGGCTCGGCTGTAGCAAGCTTTTTTATGGAACCAGCTTTTGAACCAATAAAAAAACAACTATGCAGCTATCTGTTTTATCTGGAATGTGAAGAGAATAACATTACTTCGTAGAACTTTAATACATTATACCGGATGTACCACTTAAGATTTATTATTGTATAGCTCCTGTATTTCTTGTTTTACAAAAAAAAAGAATTGTTTAAGAAAAAATTTATTTTGTTTTTGATAAATGTGATAACCATTTATTATGGTTGTCTAAAATTCATGTCAAACATTTTCCGGATAGAGCACTCTAATAAGATTATTAGCGAGATTCATCACCATTGAATCTGTATTTTTTTTAAATCGGGAACAACTTAAGTCTACTTGTGCTGAAGAAAATAATATTTTAATTTTCAAATCTTTATCTGTAAACTGTTTCAAATCGAGAGCAATACAAGTGTCTACCTGTACTAAAAAAAATATTTTTTAGTATTTGAATCTGTACAAGAATATGCGATATTTATTATTCGGAGACTAAACTGCAATAGGTATTAGAAAAACTTTAGAAGACATGAGTATTGTCAGGTTACTATTGGTGAGATTCATCAATACTAAATCTGTGATAACAAGTCCAAGTCCACCTGTACTAAATAAATAAAATTTTTAGTTTTGATATTTGTACCAGAATATCCTATAGTTAATGTTTGGAAAGTAAATTAGGATTAACAAAATTTTAAAAAATTTAAGCATTGTCAGGTTACTGTAAGCAAAATACATCAAAAAGTTTCCAAAACAATCTATGTGTTCTAAAAAAAAAATTTTGTATTTAGGTCTATGTCAGAATATCCTGCAGTTAGTATTTGGAGAATTATTTGAACCACAAGTATTAGCAAACCTTTAGATAAAGAATAATTTTTTTCACTTTTTAGACAAAAAACCAGACGCTGCATTTCTAATGTTTAACCGACTTCAAAGAAAAGGAGGAGGTTATCAATTCAACTGTATTTTTTATGTATGTTACCCTAGAGCTTTTTACTGGGAGAACAGATTTTAATAATTCTTTTTTCATTTGAAAGCTGGTGCTTTCCAATTGGTTTCCATTTAAATTTGATCAAGATCTGATCAGTAGTTTTTAAGTTATTCTAATTAATGCTTTTTTTGACATATATTTTTGACAGTTACAATAATTTATTATAAAGATTTGTGAAAAATTAAAAAAATATATTTCAATTTATTTAAGCAATTTGAATGTTATTAATTATATTGTTTCATGTGTTTGATAATGCTTTACAATATCAACAAAAATGTCATCTTGATAAATTTCACTTATATAAGCGCAAATCATAAAAAAATTATGTATATAATAACTAGCTGACCCGGCGAACTTCGTACCGCCTAACAGTCAATGAATGTCGTGTTACTTTTTAGCTGAACTAATTTAGGCTTTGATAAACGTAAAACAATGATACAAAATAATATATTTATATAGATAGAAACAAAAAAGTATTTTATTATGATGAATGATAATGAAAACATACATACAGAATGAGGAGAAAAATAAAAAAAAATAAAAAATAATAATTAAGTACTTCAAACTCATTTCAGAAAAAAATGATTGAAAACTATGTTGTGCAGATTGACAAAAAAAAAATTAATCTTGGATTAATTCATTAATAGGATTTTCATTCAAGCACTTTGTGGTAAACGACATTCTTTGTTTTTTGGTCAGGCGCAAGAACAAATAAAGCGGATGGCTTGCCGACACGTGAGCATGCCACGTACAATTAACCATGAGAAAAACATGCATTTTCTAGATTGAGGCCACAAATAGTCAAGGATTGGCCCTGTGATTTGTTGATCGTCATGGCGAAGGCAAGACGAATCGGGAATTAAATTCGTTTAAACTCAAAGGGCATATCCGTTGAGATCATCGGAATCCTTGGAATAAGAACTTCCTCATCTTTAAATTTTCCTTTAAGTATCGACGCGTGCAATTTCTCGCAGATAATTGACTCGCGACATTCCGTTGCCTAATTGCATTACGGCTTCCTTGGGAAAGATTAGATCTTCTAGGACGCGACATTGTTATTAAAATGTGCACTCGCATAAAACCACCAAATATAATAACAGTGCCTGAACTTTCGAGACATGGACAATAGCTCAAAGAGTATATAACCACTACGTATGAGAATAGCTTATCAAAAAAATTCATAGACAACCTATAAAAAGACATTTACACTTTTGTTAACCTGTAGATTTTTTTTCCTTAATATTATAACTTTTACCAACTGATTTTTTATTCCCTAAATTCCGTTCCTTCCTTTCCGATGATTTTATGTTTTTACTGTAGAATAAATCTTAGGTATTATTTTCGGGAATTAAAAACAAATATAACAGTACCTGAACTTTGTAGACATTTTACAAAAAATAAATTTCTGAACGCACACATGATGTCTTCAAAAAAAAATAAAGTTGTGGCTTAAAGGTCTCAGCAACCAGGCCATAAACTCCAAAAAAAAAAATAGTTGTTACACTATTTAACAGGATTGGACAACAAATGTTTGACATGTAATAAACAAATCAGCATCTATTGAAATGATTGAGTATTCATTACACATATTGAGTTTTCATTGTTTTTAAGATGTATTCTGCTATTCGGAACGGAAACAAATCCAACAAATCAAAAACCATGGCAATCGGTCCAGCCGTTCTGGAGTTATAAGTGTTGTAACAAACACGACTTTCTTTTATATATATACATTAGTATCAATTCATTAAATATTAAGTAAACAGTTGGTTTTCTATTTTGAGATAAATGTTTCTCTCTTTCTTCGGTTGTCTCATTCAAAAGACGCTGTCTCATATTAGCAGCGCGTTTAATAGGTCTACCCATATTGAAACAAATAATAGTCATCAAATCCACTAAAAATAAAAAAAAGAAAAAAGTTTAACAAAAAAAAACCAACTTTAAAAAATAGAAAAAAATATTAAATAATATAAAATAATTGCGTAGACTTGTATGCTTAAAAAATAATCAAATTATTTGGATAATATAATATTCAATTATTGTGGTTTTTGGAGTCGGTGCCTGTGCGCCGCGTTAGTTTAAATATTGTGTATGCTAATATTAAGATTAGTATATTATCATAAAATATACAATCTTATACAAACCTACCTTGACTGACACCGACTCCAAAAGTAACAATAATTGTACATTATAGTATCCAAATAATTTGATTATTTTTTAGCACACAAGTCTACGCAATTGTCTTATAATTTTTAATGTATTTTTTATTTTTAAAAGTTGTTTTTTATTGTTAAAATTTTTTTTATTTTTTTAAATCTTTAAATAGTATGAAAATTAGACAAGGTAAAATTGGTTCTATAATTTTGAACAAAGATTCAAAAACAAACAAAGGCATTATATTTGGAAATATAACGATCAGACTAATCTAAATAAAATAATTTTTTGTATTTTATTGCACAAAGAAAAACAACATTTGCATATACTTTAAGATAAATAGATAGGAAAAAAGCTAAGATATGATAAATTTTAAAAGGAACACACGGTATATGTAACACTTTGAAACTGAAGTGAAGACGGTAACTGTGTTATAATAGTAACACTAACGTAGTTAATAGTTTAATAAAAGTCGATAAAAATGTGCTTTATATCTGATGTGAGCGTTTTTTAGCGTTGAGGCGTAAATAGAAACGCTAATTATGCTTGAAAAAACAATAAAATATAATACCAGTGCGTAATATAACATTTTTATCTATACGAAAATTCAAATTCAAAAAAAGAATAAAGTTTTTAAAAAAAATTACAATTTTATGTCCAAAAATCGCGCTGGTAATATGAATTTGTCAAAACAATTTTTGCGTTTGCTGTAAATTCTTTTGCAAAAACAGAAGAAAAACTGGCAGTATATGTAGAAGATGCAATGTTGAAAGCAGAAAATACACTATCGCCCGCAAAATCTAGGAGAATGTATGAGAAATATTGCCAGACTTTTAAAAAGTAAAGAGCCTATAAATCAAAAAAATCGAAGAAAATTCGGGAATGAAAATTGTTTATTTCCAAGTAAGTTGTAATATGAAATGATATAATAAAATCTGTACAGATTCGGTAGCTTAGTTATTTTACTGAAAAACCTAAGAGGAAGATAGAAAATCTTAAAGTTTGATGATATTATTAAATTTCTGACACAAGCTTCAGATGCCGTCTATCTATGTTTAGTATATTTAATTTAATAATAAAAGTTAAAACTTTTTTATGCAACCCTGCTGCTAAAGTGTTACTTTATCTACTTAAAAGGGTTGATGAAAAAATAATTATATCTGCTATAAAAAAATACAAAATTATGCAATGGATATCTGCTCTATATAACAATAATTATATAGGGTAGATTTAATTATAACAATAATTAAATTAAAAAAAATAAAAAATAAAAGTTTAAATAACAAAATACAAATATAATTTATAGAAACTTACGAGAAGGAAGGCGATGAGACATCCACAGATTAGAAATCAAATAAACAATAACCACAACAGCTAAACCAATCAGCACAAAAAGTATTTTCTCAGTTTTAGATCTTTTTCCCCACCAAGAATATTTCCTTCAAATTAATAAAAATCAGTTTTGAGTAATTTTTAATTAATTACTCACTTGACACCTGCTCGATTTTGATCCATCTTGTACAAAGACTTATGTTCTCATACATCATTTTAAAGAATCTTGCCCCCCTCTTTTATTGTAAGAAAAATTAAAGTCTAAGTGAAACTCACTTTTGTGCGTTTTTTAGATTAGGTGAATAAGTTCTTCCTGTTTAAGAAGATTAAAAGAAATCCTTAATTTAACTACAGACTTGAAAATAAACCCAAAAAAATTGTAACGATAAACTCATGAAATCAAATCGTTTTTATAATATGTATTAGGTTATTTATATTATTTTCAAATATTTAAATTTTTTATATATATTCAAAGACGGACAAAGGCTGTAAAATTTGTATACAATATAATCGACTTACCAAAGATACTAAAACTAAATAGCTTTTTAAAAAAACTAGAAGCAAAGAATTTGGTTCTGTTTATGATAAGAGAGAGTTATTCTAGAAAACATTGATACAACACAATTTGGATATTAATTTGATAAAAAATAAATCTTCACTAATATTATAAAGAGGAAACATTTGTATGTTTGTATGTTTGTAATGAATAGGCTCAAAAAGTACTGAGCCGATTTAAAAAATTCTTTCACCAATAGAATGCTACATTCTTCCTATTTGACATAGGCTACATTTCATTTTGAAAAAAATTAGGGATCCTTGGTAAAATTTGAACAATGTAACCAAAGGTGTAGAAAAATGAGACTTAAAATGTCTTTCGTCGAATGCGCTGCCGAAACTATTAGCGATAGAACAAAATAATGTACAACAATATTAAAGAACATCATAATGTCTACAAAAAACTCCGCTGTAGCATATGTCTAACTATTGTAATTATGTCACTACAACAACTTTTTTCATTTTAAACATTAATGAAAATGCTAACTAAATTCAAATCATGCTATTTATGTGTTTATATTAATCCTTATCCAAATAAATTATTTTATGGTCAAGACCATTTAACTACCTATAAAATAGTTTTTAAATTATTTAAATTGGACTTTCCATTCAAAAGATATTACGAATTAAAAAATTCAAACTGTAAACAAAACCGCCATAGCGCCGTGGCCGTTGTTTGCGATGCAGTCTGAAAAGCGCGCCGGGCATCGCGGCGGGCGGGGTGAAGGGAGCACTGGGGAGGCAATATTTAATAAAATTAGTAAAGTCCTTCTCGGGTATGACGAGACCAGGGAAATAGGTTTTCATTTTTATATGGAGGATATTATAGATTCCAGTTCAAATTGAATAGGTACGCATACATAAGATAGGTCAGCTATACAAAATAAAGTAGTGCATCAAATTTACGCTAAAGCGGTACGAAGTTCGCCGGGTCAGCTAGTTAAGCTATAAATCTACAAAAAGTGCCAATTACGTCAAATTTTTTGCACATTTTTGGTTGAGCAAAATTTTTTGATAAGACAAGTTGTGCCTCCTTAATTGTGAAGAATTGCCGAGTCTGCAATTTTCTTCTTCCGTCGAAAACACTCATTTTATTATTGCTCATTCAACACCTACACTTTATTAAGCTTCGTTCAAATAAACAATTAAATACGTTTTGCAAATACACAGAAATAAAAACTTGCCAAAAATGTATCTTAATAACAAGAATCGTTTGCCAAAATTTGCGAATAAAATAAATACCCACCTACAATTATTTATGTCAAAAGCTTTATATTTACATATAACTATATTTACAGTTATACAGTTCGTAAGGATATTAGTAAAAAATAAATATCTATAACTGAAATAAATATCACTATTTTTAATTATGTAATAATTTTCATAATAATTAGATAATGATTTCTAAATTTTAAGTTTAATAGTATTCACAATAGAGACTTACCGCTAACCATCATCAGGTCACAATAAACCTACCACCAGAGGTTCAGTACTTATACAGACCGCTTATAACTTGCTTGCCGACATTATACAAACTTTGCAATGTTGATAACGGTCATTCTTAAGTTGAATTGATAATTGTTAACGGGTGGTTGAACAATTAAACAATAATTATTTGTTGCAAGCCAACGTTTTGACAATTTTTTTATTTTTTAGTTTTCATCAGGGTTATGACAAACCTTGTTTTTAACAAAATTTGTCATAGCTCTGATGAAGACTTAAAAATGAATAATTGGTCGAAACGTTGTATCTTTTTGTTCTTTTGGATGTAAAGAACAATCAATTATTGATGAAACAAGCGCAATTAAATAAACGTAACATCTACACTGCTTTTATCAATTATAAAAAAGCTTATAAATCTGCTCCTCATTGTTAGTTAATAAAAATTTTACAGTTGTATTGGGAACTGACATAGAGGCGTGGCTTAAAAAACATGTCGGAAAGTAGCTTACACTTTTAAATTGTTAACCCATCTGATAGTAGGCCAAGTCGCAAAAATGTTATTAAATATCACAGATATATTATTATGAACGGGTAATAACCCGAATCAAAAAAATATTCATGATGCACAACGGATTTTATCTGCTGGGCATTTATTTAAATGTGCAATTAATAGTGAAAAAAGTGATAATAATGTGACTGTAGTTACCGCGCTTTGTATACAAACGTCACACATGAAAGAAAAGCCGCACGAAATAAATGCAAAAATTAGTAAAGCCGGGAAAATAATTGCAATTGCTTGCTCTTGTAAGGCAGGATTAGGAGAAATGTGTAAACACGCAGTCGCAACATTATTTTATTGTTATCGGTAAGTTAAATATTTCTAACCTCTAATAGTTGTAACTTTGACACATAACATGCATTGTAATAAATAAAAAAAATTTATTTTAGTAAAGGAGATGACTTGGACATATTCTCATGCACGGATTTGAAGTGTTCCTGGAGAACGGCACACACCAATGCCTTGAAAAAATATGATCCATTTCATTTGAGGAGTCACTTCATTTATATTTAATAACTTCTTCCACGCTTTAAACTTATCAATTTTTTCTAAATTAGCGAAATAATTTTCTAATAACACTGTACGTTCACCAGCCTTGGGAAATTTATGGAAAACCACATTTAAATTTTTGCTAGCTTTACTTTTACAATTTTTAACTGCACAACATACTCTACATTTTGATTTAACCCGTTCTGTAAAAATTCCAACTTCCATTTTTATTTTTCGTTAATTTATTATTTAAAATTTATTGCAATTATAAACAGTATGCATTTACTGTGTATTTACTCGACGACCGTTGTAAGCTATTAATAGTTCATCTTTTTGCCACCAGACTGCGTGCCTCAATCCGTCAGTTCCCAATAAGATCAACTAAAATTTAATTCATGTATTAAACCATATAATGCAATTTTAGCAATCTTTACTTTACCTTTCAGTTAAAAAAATTCAATAAAAACTGTATTATTGTCAATCCATTGCGGAATATTTCAAGGAGATTTATTAAGTTTTTTTTAGTTTAGTTTAGCAATTAATCAAATATCAAATATTCTTAATTGTTTAGGTTGTACTTATGAACTGATAAAGAATCACATTAATGTTTCAACTTGAAGTCATCTCTTTTATATAGATAACATAAAATTATATGCAGGCAATCAAAATCAATTATTAAACTTAATAAATCAAGTTGTTTTCAAATAGTATTAGTATGAATTTTGATGTCAACACAAACATGTAAACTTCAAAACACAAATAAAAGTAAATATTAAATTTTATCTTTTAAACTAGCAACAATAAAATTATAAACAGTTTAAATAAACAAAACTTCAGTTATAATCTAAATTCAGAAAATTTTCATATCAAAATAAAAATTAATATTAATGAAATGTTGAGTTTTATTTCTTTTAGAAACGCAATTAAATAGTAAAACTTTAATACAAGCAATAAATTCTTATGTTGTTCTTCTATTAACTTATTCTTTTGGTGTACCTAATCAAATAAACAGATATTAATAATATTAATATAAAAATTTAAACATTATTTTCTAAATTTATCTCAAACTTTAGCGGAGGCAGAGGTATCAGTATCTAAGCTGCCAAATTATTTCTATAATCATAAATAAACAAATTAAAAATTTAGAAAATATATAATTACTTAATTATTATTTTATTTATTTAATTGATTTAATTTGCTTATAAACTAGTATTTAATTATATTCAAAACAATTTTTTTTATTTTTTATATTATTTGATAATCAATTAATTAATAAGTGTCAAAAATACATGTCAAAAAAACATTAATAAGAATAACTTAAAAACCACTGGTCAGATCTTAACAAAATTTAAATAAGACCAAATGGAAAGCACCAGCTTCTAAATAAAAGAATTATTAAAACCTCTTTCTTTTTTTAAGTCGGTTAAAAAGATAATAATTTAGTAAAATATATGGATAATTTATTTATTTGTAAAAATTTATTTTATAGATACAGGTCTAACACCTAAAAATCTAAAAAGTGAAATAATTTTTTATTAAAAATTTAATTTGATGCAATAGATAAAAAAACTGTTATTTTTGTAGATTAAAAAAAGTCTACTTTTTCTCGAGACTGAAGGTTTTGTTCTTGCTATTAGCACATAAAATCATTTTCGTGAGTTAATAATTAAAAAAAATTAGTTATTAACATTTGTAGAATGTAGGTCGTTTCAATTCGTCGGAAACAATTGAACATATTTTATCTTTTTAATCAGTGCTAATTAATATCTATTATAACAAATAATAGCGCGATTGCAAAAATAGTTCATCCAAATTTTGCTTTTAAATAATTTAGTAAAAAATATTGAACCATATTAAACGTATACTCTACAACTTTTTTGAAAAATGTCAATTAAAAATTATATTGATATCAAACTTTATTAACTGTTTCAAAAATTGAAGTCAATAGACCGAATATTGTCACAATATTTAAAAAAGCTAGAAATCTTAGATTTAGATTTGCAAATCTTTGCGGCAAAACAGAAAGCAGCATTATTGTTTATGTCATATTCGTTTTAGTGAACACTTCTTCACCTCTTTCAATGTTGATACCGTTCTACAAGTAAATGTCGAAGGCATAGTTTTTAGGGTAATAGAGCAATAAGATTCAAACAATTCTACCATTGCGGTCACAGACAGTTGTTTACAAAAACAAACACACTTTATTTTAGTATTTTATTTTTATTGTTTTGCATTATTGTTAATAGTGTAATATATTACACTTTGTCAATATATATTTAGGTAAAATTGTTTTTTTCTGATAATATTCAAAAACAAGAGACAAGCGGGTGGAACCGGGTACGACCGAATGGTTACGAAACAGCCATATTGCAAAATTAGTAACAAGCGCCAAAACATAGGTCGCGCTACCAGAATGTTCTAGTTATTATCATTAGTTGTCTATGGTTTATTGATAAGCAAGAAAAAAAGAGTAAGAATCACAGACAATCAAATTATAAAGACGACCAGTTGTTAAGGGTTCTTAAGAGACGTTTGCCACATTAACGACGCGCGATGTTTAGGCCAAACTAATGTAAACAAAGTTGCATACATATGTATTTAACATTTAGTTTTTTATTTTTTAATCAGAAAAGTAGGTATTATTTTGGTATTATAAAAAAAACTACAATATTCAACAACAAAAACTTTAATGTAAAACTAAATATGAAACAAAAAGAACAATAAATAGTACATCTAGAAAGCAAGCGAGTAGTAACTAGTATTGTTGCCATCATCACGAAACCGCTCTTCCAAGAAAAAATTGCTGGTATCTGTCATCCATCTTGTCATCTAGATCTAGAACTGCTCTGACATAACAATGACTGAATATAGAAGAAAATTAAAATATAAAAGAAATTAACTAAAGCTGCTTGCTACTTCTGCAAATAAAGAAACAATTAATTTTCGCACAATGTGCTTAGTTTATTTAAAATTTTTATTTACAATGCAAAAAAAAATCACTAGCTTTTGGTAAAATTTAAGTGAATGGTTTCGTTTGAAAAAGCAAAAACGCCAGACAGGATCCTGTGATTTTCCCTTCAAAAACGGTTACTTTTTTTTCTTTATTTAGAGCACATTTTCTGCATTAAATGCATCTATATTAATGTGGAAAAATTAATCAATTCAATTTCTTCACTTAATAATTGCAATAATGACTAAGAAGTTGCTTTTTCAACTTTTAAAAGCAAGCAAACTATAATTTTAATTTGACATTAAATGAACCACAGACCATTGATTATTTTTAAGATGAACTATTTAGTTTAGGTGTAACTCGCTTGTGTCGCATGTCTCCTAAGTTTCATATGAACCATAGATAACTTATAGCTACGCCATAGAAGCATAACTAATATAGCCCAATCAGAACATCCCCCACCAACAGAACCAAAAACCACAAGATGGACAAGCAATATGTCACTTTTGACAATGACAACATACCTACTCTATGCACGTACACAAACCACAGAAAAAAAAAAGATTACTTAAGTGATGACGTATAAGGTTAATGTTTTCACATACAAAAGTTATGTTGCGTCATAAAAACAATAAGATTGTTAACAACAAAGTGTTTGTAATAGTACAGCATACGTAAAACAATTAGTAAAAAATGTTAAAAAAACTAGCTTCGTATGCAACTGTCATTTCTTGTGTGCACTCATTGCTTACAGGGGGCCGATTCTAACCACTATCGAAAATATTCGAGTCGAAAAGAGTGCGATGTCGCATGTGACGTCACTCTTTTTCGATAGTGGAAAAAATGTCAAAAAATGCCAGTGACAAATAAATGTTGTGTTGGTAGTTTTGCACCCTAAAGGTTGGTAAACAGCAGTATCTATGTGCACATTAATTTCTACCATCTACCGGCGTTTGTAGTGCAAAATACAGCTGCTTCCACAATAATGGAAAAATACGACTCGCGAATTTCTCTGGAACAAAAAGAAGTTATGGTCTCCTTTATGGAGGAGCATCCCGAATTTACCACCGGCAAATTGCTCGGCGTAGAAGGGCGCAAACGAAAGCAAGCCCTTTGGGGAAACGACACCTACCAGTAAGTGTGCAAGTAAAAAATAATTTGCATAATATAATGATACCCTTGCAGGAAAGAAACGTAAGCGTAGTACAGGTAACCAAACAGTTGAACCTGTAAAGCAATTTTCCGTCATAGGGACGACTTTAAACACACAAATACAGAAGATGGGTGCAACGATGCAGGAGATGAGTGCAAAAATGGATGTTTTAATTACAGAAAAGCTTAGAACCAATGATTTATTTCAAAAATTGATCGATAAGATGTAACTTTATATTACAAATATTGATTAATATAGTCTTCTCTATATTTTTGTCCCCTTCTCCGCTCTTGAAGATCATTTCTACCCTCTTGTATCTGGGACTGGCAGGGGCTCTAAATCTATTTCATCCCACATGAGTTGGGGGTCCCTGTTAGATGCCCTGAAGGGGTCTTGTGCAACCCGCACCATTCGTCGAAACAATCTTGTGCGATTCCGTTCTTCTCGCTCTAATTCTTCAATAAGAAGAAACTGCGCGTACAATAAAGCCATTCTTCTACTAATTACTTTGTTTTTGTTTACATCAAATGAAACTAACCTCAAACAAACCGCTTGAACGTCACTTTTCTGCCTGTCATACAGTGCTACTGTCAAACTATTCGACTCGAATTCTTGAATTCAACACGTTTTTAATATTGAAAAGTACTTTTCGATATCGAAAATCCATGACGTCATATGCTACCTTTCTGTGAAAGCCGTCAGGTGGCTACGTGTTGTTTTTCTATCCAAAATGGTTGAATTTGACAGATTTCGAGTCGAAAAGCTTTTCGATAGTGGTTAGAATCGGCCCCCAGATCGGTGTTTTCCAATCGTTTCCAATAAAATAAAAACAATTGTTCTGCACCTGTTTTTTACTTTGCTGCCGCACCTATGGTCAAATGTTTGAAACAAATATATTTCATAGCATTAAAAAAAAAGTTCTAGTTAGAACTTTTTTCCGCAAAACTTTCGCACTCCACCAGGGGGCGTAGTGCTTAGCATTAAATGTCAATAATGTTTCATTTCTGATATTGAGTGTTCTGTGTTCAGCAGTCTTATTTGTTTAATGGTCTGTGGTATAAATAACCTTTCATTACATGTTACAAACCTTAGAGAAATTTTCTTATTTTCACAAAATTTTGAAACACATTTTGGTACATAGAGAAATTTTGGCCATTTTAGAGAAAATTAGACAACTTAGATTAAAAAGTTTTTTGTGAGCTAACTTTGAGCGAGGATGAGTGATTTAACCGCCTTGTACCAGTTCATAGTTGCAGCATTTAAAGTTACTGAATATATCAATATACAGTAACTTCAAGAGTAAAATCATTAGATTAACACACTACGTGTTTAGGTAGCGCCATTGACACATGTATGCTATGATTTGTCATCAACAAAAGATAGAAAATGCAAACGTCGTAAGTGAGACAAGGAAGTCACTAGCTTTAGAGAAATTGGTTTGCCAAAATGGTAGCAGTGTTCCAACGTCAAAAAAAAAAGTTTACGACTTATGCGTACAAATGCCCTACTTGAACACGTACTAGTGTGTTAATCTAGTGATCTTATTCAATGTTTTTTTTTAGAATGGCATCTAACGGTAGAAAATGACATCAAATAACTTTTGTTTATATAATAAAAATAGGTTTGAAATCAAACTGTCGAGCTTGTTTGATTTACTTTTTTTTTATATGACGAAAATTGGTTCTTCCCCGAATATTATTAGACGCATTAAAGATATAAATAAACCTGATATTTAAATATTTTTGATATTAATTAAGTTGCTTTTAATAGTTATCTATATTTTATGTACAGCGTGGTCAACAATAATTGTTTGAGTTGGCAATAGAATTATTTTTATTTTAAAATAACTGCAACCACTTTTTGTTCTTGATGAGTGACACTTTTGACACTGACAACGTTATTGACAAATGTTTATTAAAAAGTTAGTTGCTGTGACATAACCTACAATTTTTTATGAGTGTTTTGTTAAATATTGGTGAAACAAGGGTGAAACAAACGTATTCGGTAACAATGTAGCAGTTATAAAAAGTGTAGCAAACTAAACGGTCATTGTTGACCACGCTGTATATTTTTTTAATACTATATATATTATATTTTTATTATTTTGTTTATAAAATAAATATTTGTTTATTAATTTGTGTAAATAAATTAAATTTGGAAAAAATTGTTGTTTTTTTATCTAGAAAAATATTTAGCGATTTAGGGATATTTGTCAAATTTCAAGAAAAGAAAGCTGGCAATACTGCATAACCTCAAACATAAGAAGCATTCAAAACAATCACACGATTATAACCTAACTAGTAACTATATTTATTTTGGAAATTTAGTTTGAAATGTTTTATCACGTATTTACTTCTACATTTTATGTGAAATTTATTAAATTTTTATTTTTAGATATCGTTAGAGCATGAAATTTTGCTGCATCCTCAATATTTCGGACCGCAACTTCTTGAAAAAGTAAAAACTAAATTGTATACTGAAGTGGAGGGTACCTGCACCGGAAAGTCAGTGAAAATGTTTAAAACCGTTTGTAGATTTGATAGAAAGAATGTTTTAGGTATGGTTTTGTAATAGCAGTCACTACAATCGATAGTATCGGGGCAGGTCTAATTTTGCCTGGGCAAGGTTATGTGGTATATCCTGTAAAGTACAAAGCCATCGTGTTTAGACCTTTTAAGGGAGAAGTTCTAGATGCTGTTGTGCGACAAGTTAATAAAGTAATATTCCGAAAATACTTTTCGATACAATTATTCGATTTTTTTCATGTTTTAGGTTGGAATGTTTGCTGAAATCGGTCCACTGTCTTGTTTTATCTCCCACCATGTGAGTTTTCAGTTTTAATCCATTCATTCTTGACTTTTTTGTTTGTAGTCAATTCCTGCCGAAATGGAATTCTGCCCGAATGTAAATCCTCAATGTTATAAAACCAAAGATGAAGATGTTGTAATACATGCAGAAGGAGAAATTCGTCTTAAGATTGTAGGCACAAGAGTGGATGCAACAGGAATTGTAAGTAGACAATAGGTAAATCGAACGAAATTATAAATAAAATTATTTCCAGTTTGCCATTGGAACCCTAATGGATGATTATTTAGGATTAATTAGCAATTGAATATAATGTTTATTATTTAGATTTAAGAAAAAACTTCTTTTTTAAACAGATTTTTATTCCAAAATACTTCCATCTTTTATTAAATCCTCTTTATTGAATAAACCTAAGGAATAAGCCACAACAATAGCTGCTCCTTGTTCAGCAAATCGTTTATTTTTTTCCCTAAAACAAATTTACAAATTAGTATAGATATACATATTGTTGAGTAATTTAAACGATTTTTTTTATTAGGACTAATAACTCTTAATTTTTAGATAAAGATAATTATTAAAGGCAAGAATCTTTGGAGGGATAAACGAAGCTGCACCTCGAGGGTGCAGCGAAGTGCTTAGTTTTTCATCAGTGGAATCGTTTTATAAACAGTACAATTAAGAAAAAATAGAGATGGTGGTGTACATGAAACGCATTCACTTCCTCAAAATTCCTCAATAAATTAATATATCTATGAAATTTGGGAAATTCGGAAGTCGATCTCGCTCGTTATGTTTTGAATTAATTATACAATACTTACAATGAAGACGTTTTCTAAAACTTCTAATTTGTTGTGATATTGTTTATAGAAATTGCTTGAAAGATGCCTCTAAAAACATAAAATTATGGCTTTTTCTAGTGTTTAAAGTAAAGCAATTAGAAGCACGAGTTCTTTTAGTTGTCCTTGAATATTACCTAATGAACAACACTGCTTTTTTGGGGAACTTTAGACTTTGTGTCATCAGCAAATAAATAAATGGGACTATTATCCCTGACAGACAACAGAAATATGTAAACTTCTATTGGTTTTTCTAATATAAAAATGTGTGCTTGAACACTTACCAATAAGATGAGCTGTATTTTTTCCCTTGAAACGATGCAATGGCTCTAAATAATTTATCTTGATTTATCGTAGAATATTTTGGTAAATCTAGTTTATGTTTACCACAATATGCAATGATTTTCGATTTTGGTAAATCTTGATCTTCTGCATAATTGACTCTAATAAAAGCACATTTCATTTCAATTAAAACATCATCCAATTCCGTTTTAATCTTTTTTGCTTTAGGGCTAAACATATCTGGCGTTACTTCTCTTCGACCTAAAATTCCACTAGCCTGATATTGCAACTGCTTTTGGCGGCAATAATCCCCTAAATTCCAAATTGCGCTACAAAATACAAAAGTTTATACAGTTCGACACAAAATTATTTGTTAAACGTCATACCATATTTGCTCCAAAGTCTGGCACTCAAGAAATTTTTTTCCTCTGGGCGTTTCTTGGAGTTCTTTTAACATATTTTGAACACAATATTTGGTATTGCTTGGTGAATTATCATAATCCACGGCAAGTTTTAAGTAATCTACTATAACTTTTTCTAAATTATATAGTCCCTCCCGACGAAAAATAGAACAATTTGCTTCGGCTGTTCTTGCTATCATTACACTAGAGGCGCCACATTCGGATTTAAATTTTAATATATCGTTGTAATTTTCAATTTCACGCGAACCACCACTAAAATTATTGCAAACTAAGATTATTATGATCTATCACAAACTTGATTTTAATGATAATAGTAATGGAGCCAGTTAGAATAAAAGCAACTTCAAAGAGTGGCAGTGAGGGAATAACAGAAATAAACCATAAGTAACATGGTAAGAAAATTATTCAAAATTTGTCAAAGTTCGAAACTTTAAATTTGATAATTAAACACAGTTGATCTATCAATTGCATAAACCTGATATCACAGGTTGTCGACTGATTAAAAAATAAAAGTTATCTTTAAAAATCTCAAATTTGGAAAAAAAAGAAGCTAAAACAACATTTATTCAATAACACTTATTGGGAACTGTTTTTATCTACTTTTTTGCAGTTGACTGTGTATTGTTAGCAATATATACGGTTACATAACACTGATTCTATATTGCAGTGTACCTACATACTTTGCTATTACGGGTATTGCTACACTTTCGGCAATTTTTTTGATTGTACTGTTTCGATTAAGATGTTGAGGTCGTTCAGCTTTAGTTCTGCCGTGGACGGCAATCGCAGAAATACCGGTCGATTCCATAAGCTTTACAAATTTTAATGTTTCTTCCACGTCGTCAAGCACTCGAATTTTGCAAGTTATGGGTATTTGAGTATTTTCCACAAGAGTACTCAAAATAGCTATAGCTTTCTCTGGTTGTTTCAAAAGCGAAGCTCCCATGCCGCCTTTAATGGAAAATTCTTTTGGACAACCCATGTTTATGTCAATACCCGCTACATCGCCCTCTCTAAAATTTATACATTTACGTCGTGCATATTATTTAGATCAACAAATACATCATTTTTGCAACTTTTAAAGCTCGCTCTGGATCAGATGTCCCCAGTTGGACCACCACTTTATCTTTTTCCTTCTTGCATGTTCTGAATACAACTCCACCGTCTGACTTATCCAAAAAATCCACAGTACCTAAAACATCTATAACGCAGCACATGTTTTGTGTTATCAACATTTTATCCTATTGTCAGTACCATTTTCCCGACGCACTGACTTCAAAAATTTCCAATCTATTAATTCTTCACTATATACAATATCTGCTCCACAATCTAAAGCTAATAATCGCATAGGTAAAGTACCTACTCGTACCATTGGGGCTAAAATTATTTTATTGTCATACGTTAATTTGCGTGTTTTCGTCATTGTTCCAACTTAAAACATAAATTTTAAGCAATTTATAATTATATCAGGTATTTATCCACAAATATGAATAAAAAACCACCAAAAGAGAGCCAATGATTTTCTAGGTTAGGTTAAATGAATTTGACACATTACATGAAATATGACGTTTTTGTTTTTCAAGACCATAGAAATAAAATATAACAAGAAAAAGAAAGAAAAAAATTGCAATACGAGAAGCCGTTTTTAGGAGTAAATTATAATCGCCAAACTAGTACGCCTTAACTTTAATTTGACTAACAAAACCGGTAATGTTTTATTTTCGATAAAAAATGAGTTAAAGGTGGCATATAAAAGCTTTAAAACTTATATTTAATAAGTAAAATTATTACTTTGCTAAAACAGTAATATCTAACTTGCAAAAAAATTATACAAAAGTTTTACTACAAAAAGATATGTATATAAATTTATTTGAAAACAAGTTAGTGTAAAAGTGTAACATACAACGCGTTCATAAATTATTTAGATCTTTAAGTTTTGACGTTTGTTTGACATCTGTCGGCAATCATACTAACATAAACAATAGAAGCTTGTCAAGCTAAATTACACTGCAACAGTCATAGCAGTAGATCTAAATAATTTATATTTTTAATTTAAGTATCGTTGTAAATTGACAACTAATGTCAATTTACTTTATGTTTACAATACACATTAATCAGAGCAATTCTAATAATTTTAGCTTAGTATATCTATTTCTTAACTATTTACAAGAATGACATATTTATGACAACAACTCAAATTAAAAATTGTACGTTTTTCTTATTGTTTGTGATTGTAGTACATATCTACGTAGCAAAAACGGCAGTTCTGCTAATCGGTAGAGCTACTTAGTGTACCTAAATGTTTTTATAAATAATAAACATTCTGTCACTGAATTGCGTTTCTTGAAAAAGTAGCTAGAGAAGATAGTCGATTTTGCTTATATATCTGCTTTTATTTTGTCTTTTACACTTTATACGTTAATGTATATGCACACAAATTTAAAAATAATATTTATTTTAAACTTTTATTTGTTAGAATTGCATTTTTGCTGCCAAAAGCATTGGTCAATGCATGGAGCAGTGGGTTGACGTAAAATGTTTCGGCGGCTGACTGGACTGACACTGAGGTAACGCCACTAGAATGTTACCGGTTGGTACCATTGAGATTACATTCTATCGAAGATAGGGTTTTGTATGCTTTACCCTAACATGAGGAATTTCATTTCTTGACATTGACATATTCTCTGCCTTGAATCTTGATCAATGGGTCTTATTCGTAAGTTCGTAACCATTCAAATAAGCTTCCATTTTATCTTTTATCAATTCATTTTATGTGGTTGTAACGGTTGAATTGCGGCACACGCCAAAAATTACGATAAATAAGCGCCTTCTTGCCATTTTGCGGTAAACTACTCATTGCATGACGCTAGTTTGTGCACTATCGAATTCGCTGTCATCGATTTAGTCTAGAACTGCGAAGACCCGACGCCTTTAAGACAATTTATGTCTTTCGAGTAACTGTCTTTTCTGAACACTCTGTATATAAAGTAAAGCAAGCTAACTTTTTTTATTGACCAGGAAAAAAAACCCAGGTAGTTTTTAACGGATAGGAAAAGAATAATCCGATAGTAAAGCAGAATTTACCAGATTTTAAGCGGGAAAGATACCGACTCTATATATAGGAGTGGTGTTAGCGCCCATGTTGCATTTTTAAGTCCGCCACCGTACGTGGTGTTAGTGTACACTCGATCTCTTTTCCTCCTGCTGAAAACTTGAGTGAAAACATGCTGTCTAGATATTTAAACGTAAGTTAATTATAATTAACTTAACAAGATAATTATCTTGTGATAATAATTATATCTTTTTTAATTCCCTCAACTAGAATAAGATGATGAGAATGTTGTCACATGAACTACTGATAAAAGACATAGCCAGATTGGAAATCGAGAAGAGATTATTGAAAGTAGAGGCCGAGAAAAATTTATTGAAAGTAGAGGCCGAGAAAAATTTATTGAAAGTAGAGGCCGAGAAAAATTTATTGAAAATAGAGGCCGAGAACAATTTATTGAAAGTAGAGGCCGAGAAAAATTTATTGAAAGTAGAGGCCGAGAAAAATTTATTGAAAATAGAGGCCGAGAACAATTTATTAAAAATACAAATCGTAAGTTAGTATCATATTGATTGTTGATGGTAATTTAATGAAAGTTTCCACCGTCTTTTAGAAGGAGCAAAACTGGGACCTACTTAAAGTGTACGAGCAGCTACACTTACGAACTTTTTTGGCTCTTTTTCGTAACCGCCACATAAATTCCCAACCAGGGGAAAAGTTTGAAGAGAAATTAACAACATTTTTATGTAGCAGAAAAGAGTCACTTAATGATTGGAAGTTCAATGAAAAACTTTTTCTTAAAAGTTTATCTATATTTTATAATTGTCTGAACAAAAATGCTCATCCGGAATTCAACTTTCAAGATTGCGTAGATATACCAGTCAACATGTTTAGTGAAAGGGAATTTCGATTGATAGGTTTCTTATGGGAGAATTGGCCCCTACCCCTAAAAAAATTGAAAATTCGGTACGCTCAAAGCGGACCGGTCAGCATAGAGACACTAAAAAGACAAAAAGATTAATCAAGAACGAAAATGAGGAGTGTTTATATGAGGAATTCTTGGTCAATTTTTTATGCGAACACGGAGTATTAATTTTTTGGGTTTTTATTTCGTTTTAGAAATATAAATATATTTTATTTATTATATTAGAATAATTGTTAATTTATAAAGAATAAAAATTTCAATTCATTTAATAAAATTTTCAGTTGCAAAAAACTTAAATTGTGACAATGAATAAATATTGAAATACCAAAATCAAATGGGTCCAAGTGCTAATGTTTTTTACATTAGCACTTATTTCAAGCGTCCCGAAGGGACGGTTGATCACGTAAGCCGAAAATTTTACTTTTTTTCGAAAGAAATTACAAGTTCGGGAAGGACATTGGCAACAATAATCGAAAAAACATACATTCAAACACATAAGTAAACATCTATTCCTTTAACATTCCAGAACAAAAAACATAAATAAACATACATTTCCCTTACATTCTTACATTTTCATCCCTTAACTTTACAGAAAAAACATACATTCCCTTAACATTCCAGAAAAAAAACATAATTAAACATACATTCCCCTAACATTCGACAAAAAAAACATAATTAAACATACATTCCTCTAACATTCGACAAAAAAAACATAATTAAACATACATTTTCCTTACATTAAGGGAAAAAAACATAATTAAACATACATTCCCTTAACATTCGACAAAAAAAACATAATTAAACATACATTCCCCTAACATTAAAGGAAAGAAACATAATTAAACATACATTCTTACATTTTCTTCCCTTAACTTTACAGAAAAAACATACATTCCTATAACATTCCAGAAAAAAAACATAATTAAACATACATTCTCCTAACATTCGACAAAACACACCTAATTAAACATACATTTCCCTTACATTCTTCTATTTTTTCCCTTTATCATCTCTAAAAAAACATACATTCCTATAACAATTTGCTAGAATTGCATTTTTGCTGCCAAAAGCATTGGTTAATGCATGGAGCAATGGGTTGACGTAAAATGTTTCAGCTTTGGCGGCTGACTGGACTGACAGTACTGACACCATAGAATAACTAAGTCAGGTAGAAATGAAATCCCCCAAGTAATCACTAGAAACAAAGATCTGCACTGCCCCCGGTGGAGTGTTCCAAAATTAAGTAGTTCTATTTATGGCCGCCAAAGCGCACATGTTATTACTAATACAGATCTTGTAATTTAAGGTTGATATCACCGCTTAATGCTGCGGCTGCGCATCAAAAGCAAAATTTAATTTAATGAACTTTGATGTAAATGCAATATTTGTTTAACTACAATAAAAAATTACAGTAAACAAAATATTTACTGTAAGATTTCATTGAAAGTTAACAAACATTACAAATACATCATAATTATATTAAAATACAGACAGCAAACACAAATAAAACAACATTTGTATAATACATACTGTACAATTTACCAAAGACTACCCTGTGGTAGGGCGGGACACCAATGACCAACTTGTGGTAGGGCAGTGGTCTACCCCCACTGCTGTGTAGGGGATGTAAAGTAGTTTTTAGTTTGTAAGAAGCAGTTGATAATAAACATTCAAACAGTCAACATTGCATACAATTCTTATTCAAAATATCACATATAATCATCGGAGATCAGAACTTCTAGTGGCTGAGTTGAACTTTCAATAATCGGCACTTCATCAACATACACCTCACAAGGTTAAACATGGTCCTTCGAGCCGGATTTTAATTAATCCAAGAAATCAAATCATCTTAAAACAATCTAAGTGCAGAGGAAGGTTCATCATTCCAAGACGAGGCAACCGAGTGCCCACGGCGGTCAACCTTTGATCCATTGCATCGGCGTCTCAAGAGAAAACACTCTTCACACCAAAGCGGAAGTCATTGTCCAAGGCAGCCTCAGGCATCACAAGGCATCCCGGTAAGTGGTTCTAATCTCAATCCTTAAATCAATCCTATTGTATTCAAAATCAAGCCAGTTTCTATTTGTAAACAAATTCAAAGTCGTAAAAATGACCAAAACAGATATTGTTAAGCAAACATTAAAAACAATAGAAGATAAAATTAATCGCGTTCAAATTTACGTCCAGGAATTTGATGCCTCGCTTACAAGTATAAATCAATTAAAAGCGCGTCAACAAATTTTGGAAGCCGTTAGAAAGGAATTTGAACAAACTCAAATCCGAGTTCAAGTCAGCGAGCGGTAACAATAGAGCAATCGCAAACAGGGTTAAATCTACCTACTTTAAATTTAGTAACCTTTACAGGGAATTACAAAGACTGGATTAATTTTGAAAATTCATTTGATTTAGTAATAAATAATAATACGCAGTTAAGCAATCAGCAAAAACTGCATTATTTAAAATCATGTTTAATGGGAGATGCCTTAAAATCCATTGAAACACTGCCAGTTAAAGACGAAAATTATAACAAGGCGTGGGAAATTCTAGTAGCGAGATTCAAAAACACTCGTTTAATCGTTCAAAATCATGTAATGGCGATTTTAAATGCACCAAGCGTCTTAAAATCATCACACACCGCGCTTCGCGAATTATATCACTCAGTAACGGCTAATATAAGCACTCTAAATTCGTTATCAATTGCAACCGATCAGTGGGACGCTTTGTTAATTCCTATCGTGGTTGAAAAATTAGATTATATCACAAGGCGAGATTGGGAAGCGTCACTAGACACATCGGTGCCAAAATATTGCGATTTTATAAAGTTTTTAAACAAACGTTGTAACATCTTAGAATCTATGAATTATGCAAATCATAGTAAATTAAGTCTAAGTAATTCGTCGACCAAATCAACATTGAGCAGCAACAAACCTAAGACTATGGCGCATCTTGCAACAAGCAAGAAACAAGGTATTTGTGCGTATTGCAAAATGTCCGGTCATAATATTAATCGATGCGAAATATTTATAAATCTATCGGATAGGGAGCGAAATGAGAAGGCAAGGGAAATGAAATTATGTTTAAATTGCCTACGCGATAATCATGCAGTCGCAAATTGTCGCATAACCACTAAGTTTAGAATCTGCGACAAAAAACACAGCACTCTTTTGCACCTAAACGAGGAATCGTCAAGCCAAGATAATATCACGATAACAAATCACGCATCTAATAACAAACAAATTTCATGCGTGTTATTATCGACCGCTATCGTGTCTATTAAAGGCAATAAAGGAAAATTCGAAAAATGCCGGGCGTTATTGGATCAAGGATCTATGTCCAACTATATTTCAAAGGCAATGTGTAAAAGATTAGGACTCGAAACAAAATCATGCAATATTGAAATTAAATGCCTAAATCAAGTCTCCAGCACAATTAATAAATATATTCATGTTGATATAAAATCAAATTATAATGCTTATTGTGCCAAGCAAATCAGTTGTTTGGTAGTAGATAAAATAACGGAAAATCTTCCCTTGGTAACATTGGATAGCGGTGCTTTTAATGTTCCCAAAAATATACAGTTAGCGGACCCAACATTTTATTGCAGTGCACCTATAGATATGCTAATTGGCGCCGAGTTATTCTTCTCCTTATTGTGCGTCGGACAATTTGCCTTGGAAAACGGATTAGTTTTTCAAAAAACCCATTTTGGATTTATTGCTGGGGGACCGGTGGCTGCAAATAATCCTCGTAAAAACCCTGTAAGTTATACATCTTGCAATTTATCTACTATACCGCCAAATAACAAAGTGGACAATTTATTGGTCAAATTCTTTGAAGTCGAATCTTCAGGTACTGAGTTTCTAAATGAAGATAATAAAATGTCTAGGGAAAATATAATGGTCGAAAAGCATTTTACAGATCATGTTCTTCGAACAAAGGAGGGCCGCTTTATTGTTAAACTGCCGACAAGGCAACCAGATTTAAATATTGGGGAAACAAAGAGTATGGCTTTAAAGCGATTCTACAATATCGAAAGAAAACTACAAAAGGATTCAAAATTAAAAATAGAATATACTAAATTTATTAAAGAGTATTCTTCATTAAGTCACATGGAATTAATTTCGGAAATTCCAAAAAATCATTGTTATTTACCTCATCACGCGGTGTTAAAACCAGAGCATTTAACGACAAAATTGCGCATTGTTTTTGATGCATCCGCAAAAGGTTCTAATCAAAAAAGTCTCAATGACAATTTGTTAGGCGGGCCTGTAGTGCAGCGCAGCTTGTTTGCGATTCTGCTACAATTTAGAACATATTTATATACCTTAAGTGCGGACATTGAAAAAATGTACCGACAAATCTTGGTTAGTTCATCCGATGCAAAATATCAGCTAATTTTATGGCGAGACAACCCATCAGAAGACCTTAAAACATTTCAGTTAAACACTTTAACATACGGTACAAAATCAGCTAGTTTTTTAGCTACAAGGTGCTTAAGCGAACTCGCAATTCAAAACCGAATTAAATATCCAAAGGCTTGCGATATAATATTGAACAATTTTTATATGGACGATATGATAGCGGGAGCAGATTGTATGGAAGATTTGAAAAAACTCAGAGACGAAATAATAATTATATTAAAACAAGGTCAATTTCACTTGCGGAAATTTCAATCTAATAATGTAGAAATTTTACCAAAGGATGACGTGAACGAGTCTCATTTAAATATACGGTGGGATAAAGATGATCACACCAAGATTTTAGGTTTATACTACCATCCAGCTAGCGATACTCTAAAGTACGATGTTAATATTGCCGAGACAAAAAAGGTAACTAAACGGGTGATTTTATCAGAATCGTCAAAATTATTTGATCCGCTCGGGCTAATAGGGCCGGTTACAATAAAAGCAAAATTCATTATGCAGCAGTTATGCTCATTAAAATTAAATTGGGACGAAGCAGTGCCTATAAGCGTTTACACTGCGTGGAAACAATTCACAAATGAAATATTATTGCTAAAAAATATCGCGCTACCGCGAGCCGTGAGACAAGTTGATGCAAAAAAAGAAGTGGAACTGCATGCATTTTGCGATGGCTCGGAAAAGGCTTATGGCGCGGCGATTTATATCCGAACAAAAAACAAAAGCGGTCAATATACCACAACCTTAATGTGCGCAAAAAACCGAGTAACACCTCAAAAAACAATGACAATACCGCGAATTGAGTTATGCGGAGCTCTATTAGCGGCTCGCTTGTTAACGACAGCAAAGGCAAGTATGATAGGCACTAATATTTCTTAACAAATCTTATGGTGCGATTCAGCCATTGTAATTGCGTGGATTAACAATCCTTCAAAAATGTTAAAAACATTTGTGGCAAATCGAATTGCGGAAATAACAACATTAACAAATCCAAAGGATTGGCGACACATAAGCTCACAATTAAATGCAGCCGATATCTTAAGTCGCGGAGCGTCCACGGAGGAATTGTTACAATGTAAAAGTTGGTTCGCAGGTCCCCAATTCTTATTAAAAAATGAGATCGAATGGCCTCAATCGAAAATAAACATAAAACAAGAGAATTTACCCGAAACTCGGTCGCCGGCCATAATCTGCAATCTGTCTATAGAAATCCCAGAATTCACAAAATTTTCAAACTATTTTAAATTACAACGCGTAATAGCATGGGCAATGCGCTTTATAAATAATTGTAAAACTAAAAGCAAAGTTAAAAACTTAAATAATATGTTGTCAGTGAATGAACTGAATAACGCAACTAACATTATAGTTCGTACAATTCAAATATCAAATTTTTCTGTAGAGTGGTCACATTTAAAAAACAATAAACCACTACCGGCAGGTTCAAAAATTGCCTCGTTAAGTCCATTTTTTGATGACAATGACATTATTCGCGTAGGTGGGCGAGTCGGAAATTCAAGGCTATCCATAGACGCAAAACATCCAGCAATATTGCCGAAGAGCCACCCTGTCACGGATTTAATTATAAAACAGGAGCACGAAAGGCTTTTGCATGCGGGGCCGCAAGCTACTTTAGCGGGACTTCGGCAAAGGTTTTGGATAATGTCGGGAAGAAGTTCAATACGTAAAATTATTCATAAATGTC
The DNA here is from genome assembly GCA_947359425.1 of Lagria hirta. NCBI lineage: Eukaryota > Metazoa > Arthropoda > Insecta > Coleoptera > Tenebrionidae > Lagria > Lagria hirta. The sequence continues at coordinate 14,801,013 of OX375794.1, forward strand.
TCAAATGCTTTAAAATTAATCCAGTACGTGCCCAATTTCTAATGGGAAATTTGCCTGCTAAAAGAGTGCAGCCTGCGCGTCCATTTATTACTTCCGGTTGCGACTTTGCGGGACCTATTCTCACAAAGGAATCAACTGGGCGTGGAAGACGATTAGTAAAAACTTACATCGTTGTATTTGTTTGCTTTGCCACTAAGGCAATTCATATAGAATTAGCGACAGCTCTATCTACAGAGGAATTTCTCGCGGCTTTCAAACGGTTCATAAGTAGACGCGGTTATGTTCGCGATATTTATACAGACCACGGCAGCAATTTTCTGGGCGCAAACAATGAACTAAGAAATTTGTATGATTTTTTAAAAAGGAACAAGAACATCATTGATAATCAATTATCGGATCTTCACATGAATTGGCATTTTATCCCGCCAAGTTCGCCACACATGGGAGGCTTATGGGAAGCCGGTGTAAAATCAATAAAAGGGCATTTAAAGGCCACTGTAGGAAATGCTTGCTTATCAATAATTGAGTTATACACAGTTTTAGTGCAAATAGAAGCATGTTTAAATTCCAGACCTTTGACCCCCCTTACTTCCGATCCCAATGATTTCGAAATCCTAACCCCTGGTCACTTCCTAATTGGAGAACCACTTATGGCAATACCGGAATATCCACTCCAGGAGGTGCCTATAAACAGATTATCAAGGTGGCAGTTAGTGGAACGCATCCGACAACACTTTTGGACCCGATGGAGTAAAGAATATTTAACATCTCTTCAGCAACGGGCTAAATGGTTTATGCAACATAGGTCATCCAGTGTCAAATTAGAAGGAGCCTTGGTACTGCTCGTTGATGACAACACCCAGCCTCTATTATGGAAGATAGGACGAATAATCAACACCCATCCTGGAAAGGACGGTCACGTCCGTGTCGTCACCGTAAAAACAAAGCAAGGATTCTTCAAACGAGCATTAACAAAAATTTGCCTGCTACCAATCGAGGAAGATAACCCAAAAGGGACAACGTAGTGCTTGTGCAGTGAATCAGCGTAATTAAGAAAGTGTAATTAACACTCATAGTGTAATTAAGAATGGATAAATTGTATCAAAGATTAATAACATTGTTGAAACTCAGGAGCTTCAAAAGGGGGAATATGTACAATTTACCAAAGACTACCCTGTGGTAGGGCGGGACACCAATGACCAACTTGTGGTAGGGCAGTGGTCTACCCCCACTGCTGTGTAGGGGATGTAAAGTAGTTTTTAGTTTGTAAGAAGCAGTTGATAATAAACATTCAAACAGTCAACATTGCATACAATTCTTATTCAAAATATCACATATAATCATCGGAGATCAGAACTTCTAGTGGCTGAGTTGAACTTTCAATAATCGGCACTTCATCAACATACACCTCACAAGGTTAAACACATACATACTTGTATTTTAACAGTCAGAAACTAAAAAATTTCAATGTTGTCAGTTTACAAATTAGAATACCACTTAAGAATTATACCTACAAAGCTTTTACGCTAAATAGAAAAAGTCAAAAAGTACAAGTATTAAAGCGTTACAAAAAATAGATACTAACAAATTTTTTCAACATTAAACCATAGTAATACCTTACACAGTCAAACATATTAGATATTAAAAACATTTTATACAACAATTAAGTCCCAGTAATAACACATTTAATAAGTTAAACACATAATCTTCACATAACATTTGAACTTAAGACTAGAATTCACAATATAGACACAACTGAAATAAAAAAGATTGAACATATTCAATAATCGATTTTAACGTCACACGAAAACAAAATCAATGCTCGCTAATAATTTTTGACACGTTAATTCACTTACTTGAAGTGGCGATTTATTTGTACCTGTTCGAAAAAATTTTGGTAAAGCCCCATGTACTAAACGTAGTCTATTGCCTCGTATAAACTGAGCCTCTTCAAAATGGTCTTCGCAAACAAGAAAATGTCTCACGCAAGTATCAACCGGGATATTCCAGCAGCTTTTCCATGCATCCGTGAAACCTTTGGGAAAGTGAAAAAAATGCTTGTTTCTTTTCAACCCTTCAGAAAGATGCCTATAGTATTTATTGTTGCATCCTGGATAGTTGCAGGAATATTTAATGGGAGATTGATTTTCCATTACCATTCTTTACCTAAAACGTGTAAAAAGAAACAAACACCGAATTAAAAATCTCAAAACGTTTCACCTGATAAATTAGGTTTCAGAGGCAGCCCCCACGAATTTGCTTAAACGAAAAACAAAACGTGTACGCGACGCGAAAAAAACGTGCTTAAATCGCGGTAAAATTACTTGACAAATGACAAGAATGACACATGACAGCAAAATGAAAGCGCAATGACAGTACAATAGCAACAAAATGTCATAAAGTATGACGATGCTATAGCGCGTTTTCGTATCTGCACGCTCACCATATAGCTATCTCACTTTGGGTCATATATTTACCATTGCGCTCTTTGTAAGCGAGGCTGGTGTGCAGTAAGAATTATAGTTGTTTCCATGTTTTGTATGTAGGCTTCACCCCCGTGACTGACACTGACAAGTAAGGGGGCAGCTCTATGGTGACAGCTGACAGCTATCAAATTCTATGGCTATCAGTGTCAAACCTATCCGTCATAGTTGTTTTATGATCGTTTTATAGTTTTAATTAAATAATAAACGTTAACGTCAACATTTTCTCGAAAGCCGCTGAAAAATCATTTTTACTCAATAAAAATAATGCTTACGCGCCATAAAAGAAGTGTATCAAGTTGCAGCAGGAAAATTTAATAATTGTTCTAGTGCAGAAAAGTCGCTTTTTGTATCGCCCTCGCCCCCATTTCTGAACCGTATGCTGTCAGAATGTTTGCTTCGCTAAAAAATAAGATTCGTGAAGAGACTGGCAATGATATCGCAAAGTTAACAAATAAGATAACGTCGTCAACTGTCCAAAGGTTCGACTTATTAAAGGGCCGCTCTCAGCATGGTTCTTCATCGAGTATTAATTCTATAGTGTCGTCAGATGGGGTCGAATCGGAAGAGATTCGAAGGCGTTTGGGGAAAATAGAGGCAGACTATGCAAAGAAAATGGACCAAAAGGAACTGGAATTTAGGGAGGCGCTGGCCGAAAGAGACAAGCAATTGGAGCGACTGGAGACCGAAAACAATGGATTGTTGAAACAAGTCGGACAGTTAAAAGATGCTTTGAGTAACATGGAAGGTGAGCTAACACATTTGGATTGCACAGTGTTTTTATTTAGTTTGGTTTTCTTTTTGCAAATTATAAATGTTTGCAATACTGATAAACTAGAAATAAGTGATAACAAACCGTAATTCCTTTGAAGGTGGATTTACAAATTTGAATTTGGGTTATACACTGCCATCGCTTAGCTTGACCTCCTTTTTTAATTTAATGATTTTTTTACTTGAGACTGGTGCGGCAAATTTGCAACACTAATGGTAGCTACATTGCTACAAGCATAAAACATTCGCTATTTTAAACAATGTTATTTGAGTGCTATAGTTTAATATTTAAAGTAATTAAGTTGACATTTCCTTTCTCGACTGTCAGGGGCTGCTCCAAACTTATAGTTTGGAGAGCCTATAGCTCATGGTAGCAAATCTCCTCCAATCGAAATTCGTGGCACAATGATATCTACGCGTTATTTAAATAATGTGTTAAGGCCCGTTGTTTTTCCTTATGTAATGGAAATTTAAGACGGTGTTTTTCAGCAACGCTAGCCTTCATTTTGAGGTTTTAAGACGAGGAGCACAAAGCCACTTTACTTCGTCCACGTGAGTCGATTGATTTATCATTCATCAAATAAGTGTAGAACAACTTTAGATAATCTTCATCAGACAGTTGAAGATGCTGTCAAAAATCAGATTGGTAGCATCTCTCGTCGAATACAAGCAAAAGGATGTGTTTGTAAATCTGACCTAATAGCAGACCTTTTTGTTTTTACGAGGCTACATAAGTGTAAAATTTGGTTTGTGACGAAATTCTATCACAATATGTTTAGCAGCAACAAGATGCAACGCATTGAACGTAATTGTACATACGAAAATAGGAAAATTTGGCTTTCAAGAGATCTTTTAGTAATTAGTAGTAACCTTTTAGTAGCAAAAAAAAAGAAAACTTATTTGATACAATGATACAGTATGAGCTCGGTATTCTTTGAGATTGGAACACAAGCAGTAATCAACCGCATTGACGTTTCGTTACATTTTTGGTACACGTCAAAACCACATCTTTGCGACCTGCAGTACATACGTCAGATCTTTTTCTGGCTTATTTGGATGTGTGTAAGAAAGAATGCTCCCGTATAACACTTAAATAATAAAATTTAAATAATTCAAATAATTTGAAGTTTATCTAAAAATTATTTTTCATTTTCTTTTCTAACATTTTTGATCGCACGGCATAATGTTTATTCAATTAACTAAAATTAATGTAATCTTAAAATGAAGTGTTTGAAGAAAAAGTTCCTATATGTAATTCTTTTTTACCCAATGGGAAACAATCTACTCCTCACTTTATTAAGTAAATTTTTGTCAAGATGTAAAAACTACCCAGAAAATGGATTCGGCATTTACCACAAGCTGCAATTTGTTAATATTTTTACAATTGTAGAATACTAGTAGCAAAACGGTTGGTAAATCGGTGTAGGTTGTTGATACAACAAACAACGCTCTAGACGGGCGTGTTTAAATTTTTATCGAATGGATTAGAATCAGAAATTATAGATTATCAGCTCATTTCACGACCCATTTGCAACATTAACACCACTACCTCTCTTAAAAATTAATATTGTTCACTTTTTATCAAAACCACTTTTGATCCCTGTCACTACCTCTCGTATGAGACAACTACTGTGACGACGGTAGTTACTTTGCCCTGATTGGTTAAAAAATATATAATTTAATGTGAATTCAAACATAAACTGTTTCTATTTCTATCAACAGATGCGCCACTTTTTAGAATGTCTTTTTAACTTGTCTTCAATTGTTTATTACTTAGTATGTTCTCACTGATGACGGCTAATACACCACCGAAACGCATAAATGACATATATGATTTTGTTTGTTTGATTAATGCTCCGTCGTTAAAATATTTATTATTTAATTAAAAAAAATGTAATGACGTATTTTTTTAATCATAGAGTTCAATCAAAAATTGAAAGAACATCAAGAAGATAAAGATCAGATGGAGAACTTTCAAAATCAGGAATTAAGTAAGGTGAAGTATTTGGTGCATTTGAGAGATCAAGAACTTACCGAAAAGACTGCATCTCTTAGAGAAACAACAATTCAATTTGACAAATTAAAAAGTGAAGTAAACCGACTAAGGCGACAAGAAGAGCAATTAAACGATTTGCAGGTATGTAAAGAGAATTTTTGTTGGGTTTTATAAATTATATTAAGTTTTGACCGATCAGAGGCAAACCTTAGTATAATTCTTTATATTTTGTTGGGCATGTTAGATGTAACGCATATTTTATGTTTGAAGCACCTGGATTTTGCGGTCGTTTCGCGCGGAAACCTGAAAATATTCGTACGCAAAACGTTTTGTTCATCATTTGATTTTAGTTTTATCTTCTATGGTGTGTATCGAATGTGTCAAAACTGCTTTGTTTCATTGATTGCACTGTTACACTGTCGAATTCAATTGCCTCTTAGTGGGCTTCAAGCTGTCACAGGTATGTGCTTTTGCTGTTTGTTCTATATATATTTCATTTTTATTTTTTCAAATTCGTTCAATTTCCTGTTTAGGATGATTTGGAATCATTGCGACATTCTAGTTCACGGGATTTAGCAGCTTTAGCTACAGAACTTGCCAAAAGTGAGGCTGAAAGGCGACATTTATCTGATCTTGTTATTGTTTTAAGACAAAGAGTTTCCAATGAAACTTCCGACGAACAACATTTATCGAGTGAAAGAAAACTATTGGAACAACGCTTAGAGGAGGCACATTTGCAATTAGCAAATATTAAGACATCCTGGAGTGATAAAATTGCTTCTTTAGAAACTCAGGTATGTGAATTTATATCATTTCTTTAGGCACATATACGAAGCAAGAACGAGAGTATGGAAAACGGGTGTGGCAATAAAGCAAAACGGATTTTTGAGAATATTGCTAGGCCGACTTTTTTACCCAGAGACGCCATATGAATTGCGCATCTAGAACAATATAATAATAATTTTAATGCGCGATAGTTATATAAAAACATATTCAAAAAAATTATTTTTATAAAAAGCGTAGTTATGCAATTGAGAACGAATTTTCTCAATGCAATTGCATTATCAGACTGCAGCGTTCAAAGAACATAAAACTATTGTTGTTTCCAATTGAAAAAAAAAATACAGTAACGTACAGTAAAAAGTACAGTCAACGAAACTGTTGAATACGTAATTCCATTGCTGGATCCTTTTTTGTGGAAGACTAACTGACGGATAGGACATGATTCGGTTTATATTTCAATTTGTAGAGCTCTTTCATGAGAAACACATTTTTGTTTTAGGTTGGAAGACTGAGCCGTCAGGCAGCCGAAGAAGGTGCTGAACGAAGAAGAGCAGTTGAAGAAAAAGACATTTTAAGTGAACGATTACGCCAAACTGAAGCCGAAATGGAATGTAATAGACTAGAAATGAGTCATAAAGAAACCGAAATAAGCCGATTAGGTCTAGATGTTGATGAACTTTCGAAAGAATTAAAACAATTAAAATCGGCTAAAGAAGAGGAAATTTTATTTCTTAGAACTCAACTTGTGAGTGATAATAATTAATCCTAAATGGGAAGTGCTTTTTTATTATGATTTTAATTTTTTTTTTATTTTACACCCGATACACGCTTCTTGGGTTGCTTCATAATTAGAGATTATTATAAAGATATCACAAAAACTTTTTTAAGGTTTCACAATTGAATAATAATTACAAAGAAGGTGTTCTATCTTTTTAATATTCTCTGAATTGACTAACTATTTATATATAGTGTAGATCAACTAACATCTATTTATTTCTTTATATTCTGTATGAGTTATTCAATATTTTTGTTTAATCCTATGTATCCTTCTCTTGAAGTACAAATAAATAACTTTCTATCAAATGGTTTATTATTATTATTGTTATTTATGTTTATTTTGCACTTTGAACTATTGTAACTGTTTCTCTTATATGCGTGATTTAATTCGTTGCAGCAAGATGCCACCACAGAAACTCAATCGCTACAGAAAAATCTTGAAAATGCAGAAAATGAACTAAATAAAGCTGGTGATCAATATTCGCATCTTCAATTATCAATCAATTCAGAACATGAAGCAAATGAGTCTTTAAAGCAAATTATAGTGAAATTGGAGAAAGAACTGGGAGAAGAAAAAGCTAATTCATTGAATGTACAAAAAACATTGAGCAGGTAAAAATTAAATTATTTATTAATCGTTTGGTTTAAATTTTAATGTTGGAATCTACAGCGTGGTCAACCATGATTGTTTGAGTTGGAAATCCTACATTTTATTTTTTCCTGTTGTTGACGAGTGACACATTTGACACTGCCAATATCATTGACAGATGCCAATTAAAAAGTTAGTCGCTGTGACATAACGTACAATTTATGAGTATTATGTCAACTATTTGTCAAACAAGGGTATGCGGTTACAGTGTTACAACTAGGTAAATAAAAAACTCTATAAAGTGTTGCCAACTCAAACAGTGATTGTTGACCACGCTGTACTATATACTTAGTGTGCTATTTATGCAGTTATCATTTACTTGAGTTCTAAGTAGTTGGGTGGGATAGACATAATCGAAACTAACTTTTTAACTAAAGTTTATGATTTTATTTTAGAATTTTAAGTATTTTATAGTTCAGGTGGCGCCACTGAAAACTATTCACCACAAATTCTGAAAAAAAATACTGTTTAGAAATATCCTAAAACTTGGGCTGAATGGAGAAAAGGCATATAGACATTGATAACTCTAACATCCAATCTTGTGAGCAGCAATAATAAGAAACTGAGTATTTCATAAGAGCTAATACAATGTTAACAACTCTAAATTAAAGAGTTGTTGACTCTTTATTCATGTTACTAAATCAATAACACATTAACTGCTCTAAGAACATTCGCACATACATATTGGATTTACATCATTTTAATATCCAATCATCCAATAATACACGACACGCCTGTATCTGCATATGAGCTAATAAAAAAAAAGATATGTTCCAATTTTCATAAGAAAAGTTGTTCTAAATAAGTTATGAACGCACGTTAGTATTTAACATAATTTTATAATTAATACAGTTTTGACACATGAATTTCAAAAATAGCTATGAAAATATCCGGTAAACGGCGAAACGTCAACTGAATTGAGACGGGTATAGTACAGCGTGCTAGGCTACATTATCACTGACTTTTAGAAGTAAATTAATTTTTCTTCATACCTCGGTCGAAAGTACGTACTTTCGTCCCTAATAACAGAGACGAAAGTTTAACTTTTAGTCCCTGTAAGATGAAATTCTTTCTTCCCTATAATAGCGGGAGAAAGAATTCATCGTGTTTATTTATACTCGTAACTATGTTATATGACCAGCAACACTCGCTTCGCTCGTGCCGCAAATGTCGCGGCAGGCATCAAAAACTATCAGCATTTAAAGTTAAAAAATAAAATTAAAAATAAAAGTACGTACTTTCGACCGAGGTATGAAGAAAAATCGTATACACGACGCGGGACAGAAGTTGAAATCTCGGTCCTGCGCGCCATGATGCCCTCGGCTTCACCTCGGGCATTATGGCGCGCAGGGCCGAAAATTCAACTTTTGTCCCTTGTAGTGTAATATACTATTTCAATTGTAAACTACTAAATTCCTGTAACAAATTAATAATAAACTTGAAAATAATTTTTTTATTGTAGAGTAACTTCCGAAAAAAATACAGCTCTCCTACGAAATGCAGAAATCTCTCAACAAATGGAATTCATTAGACAGGAAAAGAAGCGGCAAGAGAACGAAATGGGTGAATTGAGAAATAAATTATCTAGTTTAGAAGAAGAAAATCGGAAATATATCGAAAGTAAAAGTACGGAGGAGCACTTAAAAAGTAGCATTAATGAATTAGAAAATCAAATATCTGAAAAAAACAAAAGTATTAAGACGCTTCAATTGAGGCTGGCTGACCTAAAGAAAATACTGCAGCAAGAACTAAAAACGCCTGGCAGTCCGAACTTTAGTATTGATCTATTAGATAATTCTGCAGCTATTCTATTGCCTAGCCAAGTATCTACGCTACATTTTCAAAATTCAGTGCGACGAGACGAAGAGGAAGTCAATTTTAAATATTTAAAGCATGTGATAATTAAATTTTTGACCAGTCGAGAATACGAAGCTCAGCATTTAACCAAAGCAATTTCCACATTATTAAAGTTTACAGCTGATGAAGAAAAATTGGTAAACGATACTTTAGAATGGAAACGATCATGGTTTGGAAGTCGGCCAAAATTAGGAAGCAATCCAAGATCAAAAAGCTGATGGCTAACGCAAGAAAAATTCCAGTTTTTTTTTATTTATTCCAACGTTCTATTGTATTGTGATTTATATTTTGTAATTTTAAGATTATATTTCTGTTTTTCTTATTTTGCTTTTTATTAAAAATAACTTTTACAAAGGGTGATATAATAAGTACTTTTTAAGTAGTTTTCCAAACCTTTACCAGACGATCTTCACCTCCAGACACAACAGTCATCAGGTCAGGTAAAATATCGACGGTCTTTACAATACCTAGAATTTAATTTGAAAAAATAATAACGTTAAGCCCCAATCAAACAAGTTTACCCTGATGAGCCTCTTCGATTATACGCAACAATTTCACTTCCAAAATATTCCAAAGGAGAATACTTCCATCTTCACAACCAAGTATTAATAAGGAATTTTTCCATTTCATTGACGATATGCATGATTTTATTGCTTTACTAAAGACAGATAATCCTGTCCCAACATCAATAATTTCCAAATTATTGTTTTTAAGACCTAGAGCTAGTTTTACACCATCGGGACTATAATTTAGCGATGAAATACCAGAGGGACATAATTGATATTTAGTTATAAGTGTGAAATTCTCCAATCCCCAGATGTACGCCTCACCATCTGCTGTTCCAACAGCCAAATTTGTATTATCGCTAAAAAACACTAATAGTATAACTAGTTCAGTGATAGCGTGCGTTCAATCGAGAAGTGTCAATTAACTATTTGATTTTCACTCATTTCAATAACAATCAACAGATTTGAAGCAGTGTGTGAGATTTTTTGATATTTTCTTTTCAAGTGAACGCATGACATAGTAAACGTTGGTACCGCTACATGGCACCAATTTTTGTCTAGCACAATTACTTATTCAAATCTATACAGGAAATGTACGAATTATGATCCAATTGTTTTTGTAAACATTGTATTGGCTTAATTTTACCATTACTATTCAGGCCTTTCCATATTTTCACCGTACAGTCACTACTTCCTGATATCAAAAAATTACATTTTTCACCCCAGATTAAACAAGTTATCACATCGTCATGTGCTAACACGCTTTCACTTATTTTACCATAATCTAAATCGTACAAAAAACTAAAAAAAGAGCATAGAAGCAGTAGAACTAAAATATAACATTCCTACTCACATCTGATTATCCCAACTTCCCACTACTAAAACATTGACATTTGGAATCTGCAAACAGCAGCTCAATGGAGCGCCACCTATGTTTGCGCTACGTGTTTGTCGATTTTCAGATATTGAAAAAACTTTTAGTTTTGAATCGTGGCCTACAGAAGTAATTTTAGTAGCATCATTGCTGATAAACAAATGACTGACTGTGTTTTTGTGACTATTAAAAGAAGTTGTCATTTTGAGATCGTTCCAAATGTCTAAAAATAATTCGTCGAGTTAACATAAATATTCTTAGTTAACGGCTGAACAATTAAAAAAAGAAATAGAGAAGAAAAGAAGAAAAAATATTCATCTATAGACGAAAGAATACAATTCAGAAAACAAATTAAAAATGCAAGAACAGTTGAACAATTAAGAGAAAAAATATTAAAAATAGAGAACAAACAAAAAAAAATAAAAAGAATAATAGAGAAGCTATAATACCGGGTGATTTTTTGAATTTACGGTCTAGCAGGCTGACAAGACAAATTCATCGAAAACCTATGGCGTAGCTTAATATGTCAAACTATAATAAAATAATTTACAGACAATAAAATATCAAAACCATGACCGGTTATGAGATTTTCTCGCCGTAGCGTTTGGTTTTGCTTAAAATGCGATTTCAATCTAACATTACATGTATTTTATCATTAATCTCGAAAAAATATTACTTTTAAACAAAATTAGGAAATCTAAAATATTGAAAGTGGTTTGCTCCAAAGAGAAAACCGGAAAGCGGACAACGTAAAATATCGGCGTCTCAATCATATTGATCCATTTCACGTGAATAGTTTTATTCAAAACATACCATTGACATTAGCATATTGCAAATGTGGTTGCGACAATAGGTGCACTGTTGTTTTCCTTTGTGGGTGGGGTACTGTAAAAACCTGCTTCGGAATTTGCCCAAACTCCATAATTTGAACTTCTAACGCATGACGTTGATTTAAATCGGTAATAGAATCCAAATTCACATTGCCTTCGTAACACAAATGATAAAATACTGGAAAATAAATAAGTATTAAATAATGTTTAAAAAATATATAAATCTTTCACAATTATAAGCCTTAACAGCTTCAGCCCCTTTCTGTTTATATCCAAAAATCAAATCGATCCATTTATGTAAATTCTGCGAAACTATATTGCTTTCTAACGCTTTTCTATTGATAGATATGAAATCTTTGGGACTTTTGGCCCATGACGGAAGCTCAACATTTGATACTTTTGTGCCATTGTGTCGAAATCCAAAATTTATTCCCATATTATTAATTAGAAACTCTCCATCGGCCTCTGTATTATAAAATTCCGGAATTAATTCTTTAAAATCTGACATGTTAGAGATACAGTTCTTATAAACATCTGCAATCGAATTGAACATACGATCTGGATGGTCAAAACGACCACTTTGCAAACACAACACATAATGTGGATATAATCTTGATAAGTAGAATAAAACAAAGCCAGGAGTGGAATAATGAGATCCATACATAAATTTTGGTTCATGCATTTCATCGTAACGTTGGATTAAACGTTGCAAGCGTGCGTCGTCTAACGCCCCAATTGGTTTGGAAAGATCTCTGAAATTATCTGGATCCTCTAAATTCAGTTCAGTAGGGCCCGTATAATTCGAAATAACCCAAGGAAACACTGGATATTGTGTAAGATCATTGATTGTGCGGTCACCTAAACTATCTTGTCATTATTTCTACAGATCAAAACTTTATAGTCTAGCATACCTGTTGAGAAAGAGAAGATATTCATAATTTGATATCACACCGTTTTGCCACTGTAATGTCATAACATTTTGATCTAATTCGTCGAGTTTTAATACTGGTTGCTCAAACAATCGTCCAAAAAACTCATCACGAGCTTGCTGGTTTTTTAACGATAAATAAATATGACCATTTCCTGTGCTATTATTTGAATATATTTCCAATCCCTACAACTTTTCAAAAAAAAGCCTTATAAAACATTATCAGTGAACTTACAATATGCCGAAGAAGGAATCTTCTTTTAACTAATCGTTTCATAGCACTTAAGTCGATTATAATCACTGGAACCTAAAACAAGAGTAAATTGATAGATGATTATAATTAACACCAGAATCTGGTAACTCACAGACTCGACATTATTATATGGTTGGAAAAATAGTCTTTGCGAAGACAACAGCAATCGGCCAGGATTGACAACTAGTGGGGTTATTTTATCAGCTTCAGTCTCTAATATTACTTTTTCGCCCAAATCTAACCATAGTGGGTCAAATTTTACTCTTGCCTGGCGAGAATGAACAATAGTAGCTATCTGAAATGACATAATAATATAGAATAACATATGTAATTGATTTTTTAATACTATAGAAAAAATCAGGCAGTCTAATAGTACCGTTATCAGTGCAGTAAGAATACTTTAGATTCATTTATAATTCATTGTCATCTGCTTGAATCTGCAAGATCTCCGTCAGTTTGACGAGGCCTTTGTCATTTGGTGGCAAATTTCTATTTGAAATGAAGAGCCGTGTTTTGAATATAGAATTAATAAATTATAAAAAACAGTAAGTTATTAAATATAAACAATAATTAAGGATAACTGAGATATATTATAGATGAGAATGAAATAGTAACATCTAAACTGTTCCCATATGAAAAACAAATAACATTTTAAATTCGTAAAGATGTTTATAAAGTTTTTCCTTGACAATTCAAAAAGCACAACCTGCTACAAACAATATATACACAAAATACACATGTCAGACTATATAAATAAAGTTAATTAATAATTCAAATGTTAAATAAATATTTAATTCAGCTTTATTTTTCTTAATGCAAATTCAGTGAGAGAAAGAACATTTGTTAGGCGTAAATGTGCAATTACAAATTGTCGCAGCCGCAACAATATTACAATAATATCGTTACTTTATTACCAGATATTGAAATTATTCACTCTTTTTAGTACAGAATTAAAAGGTTCATTGCTTATGAAAAGCAACAGCTTTCAAATAAAAAATAATAATTATCAAAATAATTAAATTTCCCTAAAAAAAACTTCTGAAGTAGGTACACACATAAAAACTGAGAATCTCTTTTATTTTATTTGAAAGCTGGTGCTTCACGTATGGTCTCATATAATTTGATAAAAATCTGAATACATAGTAGTTTTGGTGTTATCCTTAATAATACGTTTTTGACATTGTTTTTTAGCACTGATAACTGATACATTTATTAGTTTTCAAAACCGTTAAAAAAAAACCGATAACAAGTTTAAAAAATCGACTTTCATATAAAATTAATTTATCTATTTAATTAAAGTTTTATTGCATGACACGACACCTTCCCAAGTTCCAAAATCCCTAAAAATAGTTTGACGTTATGTTTGAAGTTTCTTAACCCGCTTACACAAGAGAATTATCTGAAATCTTGACCGTGTCTTGCAATAATATACTATTCTGCAATTTGCCTCCATTTTGATACTCTAATAGAATCATTAGAGAACGCTACGTCATAGGTTTCGGGGTGGCTATAAGCCATCAGAGCACCGAACTTTTTTTTCCAAAAAATTTTTAGGTTGGTTAAACTTAATTTGACTTTTTACCTGTCTGTCAGTAATATTGTGAATTAAAATTGGAAATTTCAATTTTCGAACGACAAAGTGAAGTGAACAATTAATGGAAAGTATATTTATGTGCATGTAAAGGTTTCTTCCATTTTCGTATTTTGGGACTGACAGAATTAAAATTTTTGGATAAAACAAAAGAAAAAACAAATAGACAAAATTTTCACTTTTAAAATCAAGATACTGCCACTCCAAAAACCCCTAAATCAATCAAACTAAAAAAAAATGCTTAAAAACAGCATAAAATCGGCAAATTGCAAAAAAAAGTATAAAAAACTCGTTTCATAAGACCGTAGCATGTATTCTTTAAAAAAAATTATAGCTTCGCCACTCGTTTTTTTAAACTTGAATCGTACTTTAAGACATGTCTTATGAAACTTGATCTTTAATATACTATTTTTGTTTGGTTTATTCTTAATCTCGCACGTGTTATTACGTTTAAGCAATAGTAAGTTACATTCTTGGAATTTGCCAATAAAATAAATTAGCGTTTCATAATTCACCATAATCGCATTCATCACAAAGCGGGTCAGGTCAATTTCATGCCTAATGACTTCTCTAAATTGCAAGAATACGATAACGGTCATTATATTTTATTCTTTTGATATCATATCGTATAAGAATGTTATATTTTTTAAATAAAAACAGTAATAAATATTTCATTAACAGAATTAAAAAGAATGGAAACTATTTCAGCTCCCTCTTCAGCTTGGGGCCCCTTGGCCAGAGCCTTGTAGGCCTTGTCCATACACCGCTATTTCGTGCTTTAAGTGTAAAATCTCATCAAATCTCCTAATACAGAATAAATGGATCGATGCGCTTTGTTGCAAATGTCGTAATTTTTTGGTTCTATTCAACATAAAATCAAATCCCTCTATCTAATTATTATAAATAGCCTCTATTATTTATTTTCAAAGTAAATCTAACAACAGCAAGTCATACGTATGTGTCCAATTTACATTTTTTTTAACTTATCTCTCACATTTAAATAGATATTTTAGCTAATATCATACATGCGTATGTGAGCTGTTTGTCTAATTTTTGTTGCGCTGTAGCCCGTAACTACATTCTAGTGATGATCGAAGAAATTTTGCACGCACGTTGTCAAGGGTACAGAAAAAAGCATTAAGATACCTATGATTTAGAAAAAATGCTGTTCATCAATAGAAAAATATAGTACGTTGGACTACGAAGGTAGATAAAATCCATAACGCAAAAGAATTAAGAATGAGAACAAGCAAATGCGATATGAATAATCTGTCCAAGTTGTATAAGTAGTTTTGAAATCTTTCAACGACCAAATATAAACAAATACTGGAATAGAACATTTATAATTTTGACAAATGATACAGTCTTTTCAACCGACTCCAAAAACAGAAAAGGCAATTTGACTGTATTTTTTGTTACTTCAGAACATTCGACTAGGTGAATCAATTTTGATGATTCTTTTTTCAGTTAAAATCTAATGCATTCCTTGCATAAATTTGACCAACATCTGAACAGTTGTTTTAAGTTATTCTTATTAATGGTTTTTTTGACATACATATATTTTTGACACTTACAATTGATTATAAAAATTTGTGAGAAATTAAAAGATAATAGATATTTATGCATTAAGGGAGATATGAATGTTTTTTCTCCGAGGTTGACGTGTTACAGACCAAGGGCCGGAGGCCCGCGGTCTGTAAGTCTACCGAGGGTGAAAAACAGAATATCTCCCGTAGTGCATTAAATATTTTATTTTTTAGCATTTCATTACTGCTTTCTTCATAAAATTATATGAAAAATAACAACATCCGAGAATGCATGAATGTATAATTGCTGCAAATGCATGGTAACCATGTGTTTGAGGGTGAAAAACTTTACAAAGTCCCAAGGGAGATATGAGATACGTTTCATATATCGTATCCATAACGAAAATCAACAATATCATGTCACTAAAAAATAAATAATAATTATAATCATATTAAAGCCGGTTGTTTCCAAATTTTTAATTTCTGTAATTGTTTTTTATTATAATAGTAAAATATGCAATTTTGATACACGATATTCGAATTATTATTTAATAGAATTTAGTATAATGTTCCCAATTTTTTTTGTAAATTTGAATAAATGTCAGAATTTTTTGTAGAGACCAAATCTATTTTAAGTGCCGGTTCCTAATTAATTTGCGAGACTGGCAATATGCGTTCCGAACAATTCCTTTGACAAATAATTTCATTGGTTATTCAACGAGGAAACTGAAACTCAGCCAGTATTCGAGGTTCACTTCCAGTTTAAAGCTCTTTGGAAGAAATATTTTCTATATTGTTATAGTTTTTATTGTTATAAATAGTAGTTATTTGTATGTCAAAGCAATAAACCGTCAGGTTAATCCCGCGGCTATAGTGATGCCAGAGCGACCGAAAGAAGCGAGGGCATCTTCAGCCAAGACCAATTTTTATGAAATTTAGCACACCCATTATCTGGGGTGCAGAAAAACATAGAGTAGTAAACAATCAATCATTCAGAATCAAAGTACGGCTCTCGGCGGATAAAAAGTCTTCCATGAAACTAAAAAAAAATTTTTTTAAATTTATAGTTAATTTTCAAAACATTCTTTTTTTTAATACTCGTGCAACAAAACAAAAGAGCAACGTCCAAAAATAGTTTCTGAAAGTTTGATTTACCAACTTACAGACTTACCATATCCGATTGCTCTGCCGCTGGTAAAGTGCTTGCCCTTTTCAGTTGCCCGATTTGCAATAGACAATTTGAAATATTAGCATAATTCAATTGAAATCGGAAAATTGTAGCGTCTCTCAGAGTGTAGGGTGCAATAACATTTCCCTCCAGCATTTCGACATATTCGCGGCAGTTGACCGTTAGGACGCTGTTGTTATTTTCGAAATATTTTGCCTTTCCCCGCCATTGCTCGATTACAGCACATTCTTTCAATGGAATTTTTATTAGCGGCTTATTGATATCCTTCGGATCAAAAACAAGAGATTTGGAGCACATTTTCAATCGGCCATCCTGCTTTTTGCTTTCGAACGTCTTCGGCGTAACATCTGGAGGAATTAATACTGCACTAAAGTCTTCAAAATATATTTCGCCAGGGTCCAACAAAAGCAACGAAAAGCTGAAAGACGGTATAAAAAATGATTTATAAAAAATGTATATATTTTCTTTGTATTACCGCCCACGATCCATTGCTAGCTGCTAGCCGCAATTAACAAATATAATAAAAGACTTATTTGAGTCAGCTAGTTGGTAGATAATTTTCAAATGAGGTCATATTTTCTAGAAGCAGAAAGGTTAGCAAAAACAACACGATCTGCGTAAGAAAAAGTAAACACAACCACAACAATACGATTTTTGTCTGACACGTTTAAACAGCTGATGTAATTCAAAGTAAGCATAGGCAACTAATAATACACCTATACTTCATGCTTCGGCTAATGGCAAGACGAATCCGGGCATCTTCGGAGTCGCATAAAAAACACTCCCTTTCTATTGGTTAAAAAATGTCCCATTTACATAGCACAATTTTATGAAACAGTGGTGTCAGTCTGTCAGCAAAACTTATCAATTTATTCTAACCTTACTTTTGCCTGTTAAACAGAATTTTTCCTTAACGGCATGCAAATCCCGTTTCGCTTGGAGCGCAAAGCTTGGTTTTCATGGCAACTGATGTCACATTTTCCTTTACTATTCGACTTTTAAGAGATTCCGGTGTTTGTGTGAGGTTATGTAAACATAATAAACAATTTATTGACATTGACACTATTAGCAGTTAAATTGGTAGCACAGTCATGAAAATGCACGCCCGCGAGGTTTAACAAAATTGATATATTGTAAGAAAATAGTGTATAAAAAAAGTTGTTGCGCAACGTAAGCTAAGGCTTTATAGGTTAACATACTACGTGTTCAGGTAGCACCATTAGTAATTTTTATGTCTATTCTTGTCGCATCGTAACTCCAATTTGGTGACAAACAAAACAAAGTGGCGTTTATAAAAAGAGAGGTTTGATTGTGATCAATATGACATATGTCACATCAATAACGCAGAGGAAAATATTTGAATTTTTATATAATGCATGAAAGGTTATACCTCTGAGCATCTTATGAAAGTAAGTGATGTATCTTGCAAATCCTGAAAACAGCGCTGTTTCGTTCTTATTGGGAACTGATCACCCCAGGCTATTAAGAACCGATACATCTTTATGAGTTCGATATTTACTATATGTAGGTTTTTGACAACAGATATAGTGGGTGAGTTGGTTTTAACCTTTCATGCATTATGTCTATCGCGAGCATTAAAGGCATATTTGTACCCAAGCAGATCTATTTTGATCAGATGATACTACTCACTAATCTAACCAACTTATCGTATTATCTTAATTAGCTATCCTCATTTTACATAGGCGGCAACTAGAAAAATAAGCGGCCGATTAAGTTTATTCACAAACGTAAAACAATCTATTTCCGCTCGGAAAAAGTGCGAGCGCATCATAAATACTTAGCATTGTATAGTTGACCCAAGATATATACTGGCGTGTTTTACGACTTTACAGCAGCCCAGTTTGTTTTTGTTATATCGACCACACATCACTCATTACAATTTGTTTACTTACTAATAGGGCACGTATCGGTCTCAGATATTGACTAAGTCGACCAGTTCAACAGCGCAGTCGACTATTGGTTACGTATATGCACGTTCCATTGCGGAAAAAACAATTGCCTCAGGCGATTCAAAATTTGATGACTTTTTATGCTAAATAGATGGGAAATCTTTTCGTAAAAAAATAAATTGCACGTCTTAAGGTGTCATTCCTAAGCGACGACTGTAGCGACTCCAGCCGTTAGGTTCTGGTCGCGCGGTTAGAGCCGTGTAGAGCCGTACGACTGTAGCCGACTGGTACATTCCTTAAAAAGGAGCGACTAGAGCAGTTGCGTCTTGATGAGTCTTGAGTCATCCATGATATATAAACACCAAAATATTAAAAACAGTTAAACAGAGCTCCAATCGTGGCGGCTGTTACGACTAGACTGCTCTTGCCACCAGTCTAGCCATAGTCTAGCCGTACGGCTCGAGCCGCTTCACTAAAGCCGCTTCCGTCGCGCGGTGCTAACCGCGTCATAGGAATGGGTTTCGTTTACTTACATGCGAAGCAGTATGAGTCATAGTCGTGCGGCTCGAGCCGAGCGGCTGGAGTCGCTACAGTCGTCGCTTAGGAATGACACCTTTACACGGATGGGAACAAAATTTTGTGGCAATTTATCAGCGGGCTTTATCTTAAATCACTTGTGCCTTTGTGAGACAGATGTTAAAATCACTTTTGATTAAATTTGTTATTGCTTTCTTTTTAAGGAAAGAAAGGCCGCAATTGGCGAAAGAACCTAATGCGAAAATCGGTCAGGTCAGCACCGCCATGCGGCCGGAAAGAATACTACCCTAGGGAAAAGCAAACCAACCGGTCGACTGACAGGGGCTTTCTTCAGTCTCCAGCACAAGCGAGACACTGGAAAAGGCGCATGCGTCTTACCAGAATACCTATTTATATCCTCAGTTTACCCTTCTATAAGTGAAAATTTGTTGATAATGCCATCTTTAAAGTAAAAGGTATATTTGCTAACACATACACAGACAAAACCTTATCTTCGATAGAATGTAATCTGTAATGGTACCAGCCAGAACATTCTGGTGGCGCTTTTCTACGTTTTGAATCCGGTATTAATTTTGCTCGGCGACCATTCGGTCATACTCGGTCCCAATCGTTCGCCGCTAATTTTTGAATATTTACAGAAAAGAGTAAAACTCAAAATAGTGTTTTAGGAAAATTTAGCACACTATTAACAATAATGCAAAACACAATACAATACCAAAATAGAGTTCGTTTTAGTGAACAATTGCCTAATTGCCCATGGCAGCAATGCTAGAATTCTTTGAATATTGCTCCATTACTCTAGCAACTACGCCCCCAACATTTACTTATATAGTCACCATTGAAAGCGTTGAAGAAGTGTTTTCCAAAACAAACAGAATTTAATATAGCGATACAGATAAAGTTATAGAAATGCTAAGTGAAAAATTCATAAAAATAAAGTAGCTATCAGGCACAATTGTAAATGTTAAAAGTATATAGGTGTTAATAAAAGCCTTAAGACAATGGTTCGATGGGGATGTGGTGTGTGGATTAAAAAAGAGTTTATATAAAAATATGTGACTGCTCAAGAACATCATCGTTGTATTTACATCAACAGAGGCGTAGAAGTTTTTATATTTTGTCACAGCTTTATGAATTGTTTTCTGACAAAGTCTATAAGGCTTATAGGTGTCTTTCATTATTACATGTATCAATTGCATCAATAAATATTTATAGCAATATTGTTAATTTATACACAACCGCTAAATAACGTATTAATTTATGGATAACATCCAACTTAAAGCATTGTAAACAACAAAGGACTAATTCCAGAACTTGTGACAGTCATCCATTTCATACAAATTAGATTCATTATATACATGTAGTTTTACACATATTTGGCTTTTTTCTGAAAATCTGCGCCGCTACTGCTTTTCTATTCTAATAAGTGTCGGTCCACACAAACCGCTGAAGCACCCCGTTCTCCGTAATTTTGTATCACAACAAACTCAAATTGTAGTGGGAAATCCTGACTCCATCTTATTATAGCTCCATGGTTTTTTCACAAAGCGTATGCACTACATATGTCAATGATGGACATAGAAAAGTTGAGAATTTTGTTTTGGCAAGAATGGCAAGTGACATTTGAATGTCAGATTATCAACAGTTTAGAGAATTTTTAGGTTAGTTCGTCCACGATTTTTTGTAGTAGATTAGACATGGAAAAGTAAATAGGTTGGTTTTACAGTCTAATTTAGTTGAACCTTTTAATAATAATGGACGACATTGAAATTGGCGATGACACTGATGATATCGAAGTAATTTACTCAGATGACGAAGATGTGGGGATACCGGACAATGAAACCGATTTTCAAATCACTGACTTATCTAAACTGACTTTTTGGAAACATTCAAACGCGGTTTTCAGTGGATCTTTAAGCAAAAACGGCCAATATGCTGTCACTGGGGGACAAGATGATATGGCTTACGTATGGTCTACATCGACTGGAGAAGTGATTTTGGAGTGTACGGGTCATAAGGATTCCGTAACTGAGGTGCATTTTAACCATGACGATCAGTTGTTGGCAACAGGCGATATGGCTGGGATGATACAGGTGTGGAGCATTAAAGAGAGGAAGCTGATTTGGTGTGATGAAGGTGACGATTTGGAATGGATTTCATGGCATCATCTTGCAAATGTTTTGCTGCTCGGAAGTCGGTCTGGCTGCATATACATTTTTCAAGTACCTCAAGGCAATCGAAAAGTCTTAGCTTCGCATGGTGCGTTTTGTACCTGCGGTAAGCTTCTTCCGGACGGTAAGCACTTGGTAGCAGGCTATAATGATGGTCAAGTAAAAATGTGGGACTTGAAGTCGACGAATGTTGAATGGAGCTACTCTAGTGGAGCGGAACTAACCTCAATCCAAATTGATCCACATGGTAACCTCATCTCTTTAGCTCCCACATCTTTGCTATTAAAGGTTATTGATGGAAAACCAATACATTCTTTTTTATCGAACGGTTCAACAGAAATTGAAGCACATGTTTTCAATGCGGAACTTAACGTCTTTGTGACGGGATCATTAAGTGGAGAACTCTGCGTTTGGGACTTGGCCAAGCAAGTTATTCGACATCAAGCTAGTATAGAATGTGCGGTGACAGTGTTAACTATGGGTTCGAATGGCAGATTATTTGTTGGAGGCGCAGATGGGGCTATATATGTTTGTGATATTAGAACTGGAACTTTAATTGAGACTCTTACTGGACACTCAGCTGAGATTTTGAGTCTATCTCTTTCTTCTGACGGCCATACTTTACTATCTACGTCTGAAGATGCAACTGCCAAAATTTTTATTCAAAATTCTCAATAAGGGACCGAAATTTATTGCTGTTAAATGAAAAATAAATAATTTAAAAACTTCTGAGCAGTCTTTTGCTTTTGTTAAGTTTTTATTTCGATAAGTACCTACATATTTCTTAATACATTTTTAGTAAAAGAAAATGTAAAATATACTCAAAATCCTCTCAAAAAAGACAGAAGTCTTAAATTAAGACCTCTTCTAAATTAAGTTCCAAACAACAAATGTATAGTTGGATTAGGCACAACCAGTTCACTGCGATCCTGTAACTGAGAAGTCTTATTGATTATAAACTTTGTAAATACACTCCAGGATCAAAGTAACTTATTGAGTCAGTCTTAGTTACACTACGAAATTTATTTGGGAAGACGTGCCCAAAATGCAGCTGCTTAAAATTTCTGTGGCAATTGTAGATTCATTTTCCAATTTCTCTTGGATTACTAATAAATCTTTCCTTTTTTTAATTCCATGACTACGCTTTCTTTTCAATCTCTACTCTTTTTTTTCTATATTCCCTTCTGACTTGCTTATATTGTTCTTTTCACTCCTTGTTTTCTCCATCTATTCAGTTTTCTCGTTTTCGTCTACCTTCGTTCTATTTTTTTTTTCTAAAAAAAAACTCTTAAATTAGCTTCTACCCTTTGTGACTTAAACGGCCTATAGTCTACTCTTTATAAGCTTTCTTTGTGTTTCCTAAATCATTCTTCGTTCCATTATGTTTTTGTTTCATCTGTTAATCGTGAGAAACCACTGGCAAAGGCACGGCCGAAATGTCAAAAATTTAGCAATTATTTGCCTTGATTTACAATTTCCGTGTATCGCACTAACGACATTTATATCAATCTATTAGTGATATGGATAAAATAATAAAGTCGAAAAAGTGTGGTATGGCCAGACATACTCCCAGAATGTTACTTAAGAGGAAGCGCAAAAATCAGTATTGAGACTTGAAGAAATATAGCACACATCGTTTGTTTTACAAAGACTTTGTAGTAACAAAATAAACAGAATAGATTAAATAACTAAAACAAAACAGCAATTGATGAACAGTTGGAAAGCAGCGCAAGGGCTTTGCCATAGGCCTCATTTACATTAGATACGCCGCTGGATGGGATAGAAAAATCACAAGAAAAGTAGTGATATAAAAACAGAAAGTAAGGCATGTTGAAGAAAATATGCGTAACAGAAGTTTAGACAATTGGGAAATTTTTTTTTGAACTACATAACTATGCGAAAGAAAAATGCTTTTAATTTTGTGGAACTCATTCCCTGGTTTAGCAGTTCAATAAAGAAAAAATTATACTACAAATACTATATCTTACAAAAACAAGAAACAAAATGTAATTTTACAAAATATACATACAACATACACATACGGATCCTGTAGTTTATCTAATGTTATGTCTACTCTTATTTATAAAAGTACAAAAAATCCCAAAAATATTTGCAAAAAATAGGGATATTATTCACATTTTCTTCTTCATGTGTTTAGAAAACTATTAATATTTTTGTAGATAAATGGTTGGTTTGTTTGCTTCAAACAAAAACCCAAACAAATCAACTAAAAACTTAACGCTAAAATTTATTTACAATCGACTACTTAACTAATATGGCATTATTACTGGCATTCAAAATGCAAAAGTACAGACTTGATAATTAAATAAGAAACAACCAGTTAAGCGCGGCACTAAAATTGTGAACAGTTATCATTAGTTTTTTTACAGTAATATCCCTGAGTATTAACTTAATATATTTTTTCAACTCCAGCATTGTACATACAGCATCAAAATGTGTCAGAATACATTCATCAACAATCATTTAACTATCAATCAACGTCGTGTTCATTGATTTCACTTAAATTTGACTAGAGATAACAGAAACACAATTGAGCAATGTCTTGGCAGTGATTAAACTAAAGCCAACTTTACCAAAGTAAAGTTTGCTTTAAAATTAAAGCTCTAGTCCGGAAGTTACTACTAAAAGCGCGCACACACACACGTCGTTGATGGAAGCATTTCAACAAATTTTATTTAAATAACTTAAACTTACAGTATCGTACATTCAACATAAAATCCATAATCTAGGAAATACTTTAAAAGCTTTTCCCAAAGCCATTAAAATTTCTCCATTGAACTTTCGGCAGTCAAAAATTTTATTACATCCAAGAATGGTTAAGAAGTAGAGACAAAGTGTCTTAAATTATCAGTCATGTAAAAGAACATATAGGTACCAACAGAATTGTACATCATACCATGTCTCATGTACCAGCAAAATTTATAACAAAGCAAAAAAATTGCCTTCTTTATTACACATTCCTTTAAGATAAATTCCATTAGTATCTTCCACACAGAATCAAACTTAATAAAAAAGCTAACAAACTTTAAAATCTTATAGATTATAGAAATAGAAACTTATTACAAGTACGTGATCAAATAAAAGAAAAATAAATAAATCCCTCCATTTTTGTTACAACCAGTTCTATCGAACTTCCTCCTATCAAAACCTACACTCAGTGCATAAAGTAAACATGTGCAACCTATTAACAATGGAGTTTCCCTCTGTATGTATGTATATATAAAACAGTTTATTATTATTTATATTGTACAAGTAACAAGATTTTCATAATTGATTTGTCAATGCAAGTCTAAAAGCCTCGTTATACTAAACGATGGATCCACATACTCTCAGCTAGGTTTTGATGTTGACGGATGATACGCGTCTGTATCTCGTCTGATTACCATCTGCAAACAGCAAAAATATTTTTATTTCCATAGAAGAAATGGTTTTTGTGCATTATAAAAACACCCCAATTATCTTTTTACCAGTTTCTTAGCTACTCAAGGTATCACAATTGGCGTTGTTAAGAAAATTATTTTATTGAAGCATAAGTGCATAAAGTGTTGACCTAGATTACAAATTAATTCAACCTCAAATAAAGTTTAAAGAGTTAAAATTACAATTTTATAAAAACTAATCAATCAATAAAAGCTTCCACTTTCTTTTCAAATTCAATTAAAATGTTTTAAGAGTGCCGCGAATAAGCTAAAGTGAATGATTATATTATTAGTTTTGGTAGAGCTTACTTCCATTAATTCAACTTAAATATTCAACTACTTGGAACAATAACGCCAATAATAACTGCCAATAACGTAGCAATTTTTTAACAATAAATAATTTTACAGCAGCAAATTATTCTCTTTTAAGGTTATTAGTAATCAACCGATTCCAGATACAAGCACCATTATAAATTTAGATAGTTAGACATTCATCTTTCATTACTTACTCAGCCTGTGTACACCGAGTCAGGTCTGAAAACGTGTTCAACAAGCCTATTTGTATTTTCAAAACATACTATTAAGATACCTTGAAAAATACTAGAGAAGTAAGTAAAATCTAATTTAAACAATAAATAAAGCAAAAGTGATATAAAGTCAAGTGCAACAGAATTCCAACAGTTAAAATACCTGTCGTTGAGGCGCCTGCCCTTGATATAACGGAGGATATGGCTGAGGTCTGGGTGCAGAGCGTCCGCTAGTGTCTGCATTTTGACGAAGCAGACTACTATTGGGATACCCTGATCCAGCCGGTGAATGTCTATAATTGACAGATATTTATTGCAACACGCTCACGTTAATAAATAAGAACAATAAGAGTTGTCCAATGCTCACCTAATAGATGGACTAGGCTGTGATTGACTTATTGCTGGACTTCGATGCGAGTGTGGAGGATATTGCATTGACGGATCAGTCGGTAAACCATTTTCTACAATCGGTGGTCCTCCTCCTCCTCCAGTTGTAGAATGTTGAGATCCTTGGGGATGAGCAGGATAGCTAGAAGCGCTACCTGAATGCCGAGACGTTCGGGAAATATCATTATGACTAGCTCCCACAGCAGGATGAATATTATTCACTAAAAAAGAATTTGATATATTTTTTCATTTTCAAAGATAGATAGCCCTACCTGTGTGAGCATGGGAAGACTGTGGTGTAGCAGGCTGCCCGGTTAGGGGAATGGCCAGCCGGGCATTGACAGCCAATAAGTGATCTCTTCTTTGTAACAATGAACTGACGTGCTCTTCTAACCGTAAATTTTCAGCACGTAATTGATGCAAACAAGACAACAAAGATGCGACTAAAAAAAACCCAGATTTAAAATTGTGTTCAACAGCTTACAGTAATTTAAAAAATGCAAAAAGATTACTTTTTTTTAGCAAAGTTGGACAACTTAATTTTTTGTTTTGAAATACATAATAGTTATTTACGTTATTAGTGCGGTAACTTTCATTTTACAGTGCAAGGTTTCAATTTTGAACTAGTTAATAAAACCGCGCGCTAAAAACAAAAAGTTGTGTGAATTTGTCACATTTATTAATAACAAAGCTGTTTTAGTACAGTACAAATCGACAATGAAAGAGAATAAACAGTGCTAACAGCCAGACACAAGTGAATAGTAAAAAATAACATTTTTTGATCATTTGTCAAAAATATCAAATTATGATATAGACAATCATAAATAATGACCCATATAGCAACTTAATTTTGGTCGATCAGCCACTGTACCAAACTCAAAAATTAGTAAAAATTAGTATAGTTTTTGCCTTTACCATATATGTAATTGTGTTGACATATGCGACATTTTCAACTTTTGTGTGAATTGTTAATAGTTCTTTCGAAGTGAAAATAATATAGAAAGTGTTATTATTCTCAGTCAGATTAAAAATGACTTGAATGTAATAAATGCAATTTAGCTGTTGTAATTTTTGAGAGACGAGAAAAGTTCTTTTTTTTTTCAATATATAACATACAAACGTAGTTGCTTGTTGAGTACCAGCCCCAACTTCACAAATTGTAAGTACGTAAATGGAATAAAAAAATATCATACTATCAAAATGTTGTGCTTGTTCCATCAAAAATTGGGATCCCTGCTCCCATTGTCGTTCCAGTAGTTGATCTAAAGTTTGTGGAATAGTTCCGCTACCTCCACCAAGCATTGAAGAAAAACCACTCGCTCCTGATGCTGTACTACTCCCACCGGTACTGCTCGCTCTAGTCTAAAACGAAAATTTAATTAAAACATATTTATATCAGCGCACTAAAAGTCAAGTACCGACGCAATAACTCGATGATGTAACTGTGGTCCAACAAGATTAGAATTTTCTGGACTAAAAATACTATGTGCCTCTAATTCAGAGGTTAAATGATCCGACATTTTTTGTGCCATATTAGAATTTGGATTTAATTGATTACCAAGCATATGGGGGGCAGACACTCCATTTTGAAATCTACAAAAGTCAAATAAGATACCAAGCTGAAAATAAAGACTACGTACAATTTAATATCTTTAGTTTCTTTTGGTGACGGAGGACGAGCCAAAGCAGATGGAGCACTTTTTCTAGTTCGATTTCGTCTGCTAATCGACGGTGCAGCACTTTGACTTCCTGAGCTTGGACTACTCGGTGGAGAATCTTTAATTTGTGTTTGACTAATACTAGAAAAAGCGCCTTGTTGGGGAGGTGTTATTGAGCTTTGAGATCGACTCGAGCGTTTCAATGTTGATGTTGATGATATTGATGTGTTATTCAATTGATTAATAAGGCCATTGGCTCCAGAATTACGTTTTTTACTACGCGTTGATTTTTCAGACTTTTCAATTGAATGAGATCTAAAAAAAAAAAAACGTTTCTTTAAAGCAGATAATGCCAGTTTGAATTTAAAACATATGTTATTTTCAAAACTGTTTGCTTTAATACATACAAGAATACAATTTTTTTTCTTAGAATTATAAAGCATAATTAGCATGCAAATTTTTAATCCAAGTGGTTGTTACTTTAGATTAGATGCACATAAAAAAATACTAAAACTGTGTTCCAAATTTTTTGTATATTCCAGACTATCTTTTCATATCGTTTTCTCTTTTTTTTTTGGAATTAAAAAATACATTTTTTTTTACTAAAAGATGTGTTTGAAGTAAGTTGTTAAATATAATAGAGTAATTAATAAGATATTACGTGCTGTCATTATCATCGTTAGACAATGACAACCAAAGATGCGAGTAAATTATTGATTTAATTTGTGCTTTGGCTCCTTTGAACATGATAGAATTAGAGCGGACGTCTTTTTGGATACAGCAGATACAATCCAATATATTTTGATTGACAATGTAATTATAAAATTATTCTTTTTTGGTAGAATTTCAACAGTTCTTCCTTTATTATAAGTAGATCATGCCATAAAAAAATTAAAAAAAAAGTTTAGGCGTCAAGTGATTTTCTTTTATTGCTTTAGTCTATTCTACTCTTGCTACTTTATATCTTCCCAAACTTTCTTTCCGAACAAACCACCACAAGCTCTACTTACAAATTGAATCTTTCAACATTTGTCAAAAAATTACTTTAGTGATTTTGGAGTTGACTATTATCTGAAGTAACTTTCTGAAATCATGTATAACAAACCGATATTTTTTGAATATTTTCACATTTGTCAAAAAAATACTTTAATCGTTCAGAATTTATTGGTGTGTATATTATCTGAAGTAGCTTTCTAAAATCATTTATAACAAGCTGATATTTTTTGTAAATATACAAGCTTAGAAAAATGACAGTTGTATATTTATGATGACTGATGATATTTCACAAGCTCAACCGTGCACATTCAAGAATTCTGATGCACGTGAACTTCAACAATTTAAAAAATATTTAGAACTGCAACGACCTACATCAAAACTAGACAAACCTCTTTATGCTATCCGTATTCATGGGTGAAACTTCCAACTCCATATCTACTTCCGTAGTGACAGCATCCTGTTTTTCGTACGCGATCTTCAAACCACCGCTGCTTCCAATACCACCACTTCCACTACTCCCAACTTCAGAATTAATAATCGAACAGCCTTGGTTACTATTTCCGCCAGTCATGACGACACTTATTGCATTTGGGGTATTACGCTCAGGACTATTTACACTTTTGTCAGATATTAAGTTAGGTGTAGGGGTTAGAACACTTGTTTGGTTATTTATAATTTGAGGATGTGGACTCAGGCTTGTACTTGTTAAAGGTACCGATACCACTAATGAATTCACGTTATGGGTAGTACTTGACTGAATAATCGATTGTGGAGGCAGTGATGGTGCCGGTTCGAAAACAACACTATCTGTTATTGTTGGCGTTGTTGTTGCAAGAGATATGGTTTTGATCGTTGATATTGAAGTTAAGGCAACAATCGGCTGGTTTATTAAGATAGATTGTGTTGTTTCCACTTTGATCTAATAAGAAATAAAATTACAGAAATTGCTAATGTTTGAATACACAATAATATTACCTTCTTTTGTTTATCGGCTATTTCAACTACTGTGGTTTTGCGGTCAGTAGATCCTGAATTTTCCGTAACAACCACTCCTGGTGTCGGTGTAACAACACTCACGGGTTCACTAACAACTAAGCCAACTGGAGTAGGAGTCCTCGAATTAGCTTTTCGTTTTTTAGAACTTTTTGAGTCTTTCACATCTCCTTTACTAGTCTGTTCGGTTTCAACACCTTTATTGTCTCTACTGTCAACTTTTAAGTCTGATGTCAAGCCACTATCACCACTAACCGCCGCACTACTGTCGTCAACACTTTTGGCACTGTTTCTCACACTTGATGAGTTCGACACTTTTAATTTATCGCCGCTACTACTGCCGCTACTTTTACTCGTCGATGACGATGAATTATGGACGGTTTTTTGATGTGATGAACTGGATGATGATCCTCCACCACCTTTCGTACTTGAACTTGCCTTGGACGAAGAAGCTTTACCACTTGAGCTCGTTTTACGTTTACTTGTCGGTAATTGAGATGAAGTAGAAGATGATGATGACGTCTTTGTTGTTGTGGCTGTTGTTGTAGTTGTATTCCCTCCAACAATGTTGCCGGTACCCGGTCCACCGCTTCCTCCAGATGCAGTAGCAACTCCTCCACCACTGTCGGCTTCCTTTTCCGAATTCGAATCAGATAAATGATTTTCGGTTGAGACAGGTTTATAGGGAGGGATGGTTTTAACGTTTCCTCCTTTCTTCTGTTTCATGGATGATTACTCTGTTGTATAACTGACTGTTAAAAATGATTTGTACAAACTTACCAGTTTGCTGTAGTGATGTTGACAATATCCACAATATTTTACGTTGTCTAAGTAATTTCCAGCTTCTTCACAAAGTAAGCCCAGACTTTGAGCGCACGTCACATGAAATTGTTGCTTACAACCAGCTTTATTACACTGCATACATGCTCCAACTGTAGCATTTGACGGTTTTCCCTTTTCACTACATATATAACACGACTGAAAAATAAAAACAAACAAAAACGCTGGAATTTTTCAAATACTATAAATAAAAAATCAGCAATAACTGCTTGATTTCAAACTTGAGAAAATAATGAAACTTATGATAAATAAAAAAAACCACAACGATTGATGAAAAATAATAAATAAACACACTTTAAAAATTTAATGTATTTACCTTACTAAAACGTTCCGTTGGTATCAACTGCAATTGAATCGGCTCCATCGTAGTAACATTTCCAAAGCGCACTTCTGGAATGTAAAGAGCACAAACAACATGGGCCCACCCTGAATTATCGGTACGTTTAAGAGCCCCATGTTTACTAGGACACAATTCACATCTCTAAATAAATTAAAATGCAAATGTAAAATTTATACTCTATTAGTCAATAAACTCACCACTTTAACAGACCTCTCTTGGCTTTCACATTTACGACAATACCATGGACCAGTAGGAACAGTAACTATACCATAACAGGCTAAAAAAAATTAAATAGCATTTTTAGAAGGAGCACGTGTTCTTAAACGTTTTGCCGTCGACGGAACATGAGATTTTATTATCAACATAAATAACGGTCTCTTAGAGGGGGCCATAAAACTATTTCGCTATTTTTATTATAGTCCCTCCCTCATAAACTACCTGTCGACGACAAAACCTTTTTCAAGTTATTGCATGAACAATTGACCAACTGACAGGTGTTGTACAGCAAAAAATTGAAGATGTCACCCAACCGTTCAAAAATTAAATGGAACAGATCTGAAAACTAAATGACAAAAAAAAAATTTCGCACATGCCGAATTAAACTTTTTTTTAATGTCATTATGTTGATATTATAATTTAAAGTCGATTAATGTTTGTTTTCAAATAAATAATAAGTTAACTATTTTTTATTTTTTTATGTTGAAATTATAAGAAATATCGATTTATTTTATTTGTCAGAAATTTTTACATTCTTGAATTATTAATACATATTTAATTATGCAACTAACAATAACTAAATCTCAACCAACTAATTAATTATATTAATTTTGACATTCTGTATTAAAGTGGGGTAGTTAAATAGCGAAGAAATGATCTGAGTCAAAATCACGGGTTTTTTTTATTTTAGCAAGTAAAAGCATACATATTATAGATTCATATTCCTGAAAAAATCATCTTTAGATTAGAATTATTAGAAATTAAAAAAGAAAAATTAGTAGAACCAAAAATTACAAATTGATAAACGTTAAACTTACTAGAGGTCCATGATTTCTGCCCTTTACAAAAATTTAACGTTCAAACTGAAAAATGTCAATATATAGTTTTCCATTTATGAATTTTAGCAGTTATTTGTCGCAAAAATTAAACTGGGATGGCGCCACCTTTGTAGCGTATAATCTACTGACCTTAGACATTAATTTACAAAGCGACTTCAATGTTCACAAATGCAACTAACCGAATTTTAGAAATTGTTTGGCAATTATTTAAGTTTTTAGACTAGATAAATAGAAAAATAGATCTAAACAAGCAAAAGATCCCTTACTACGTTCGAAACGCACGCTTTTAGGGTCGACGTGAGGTCATAGTTTCGCGCTATCAATTTTTTTTTGCAAAGATAGCACTAACAGCGCTATTTTTCTCTCCAAACTAAAATAAGAATATTGCTTCATTTTTGACCACACAACCACACTAACCACAGATAAGATAAAAATTTATTTATTTTAAACTAAATTTTAATTTTTGTGATTTTTTAATTATTCTAATTAATCAGTTATAACATTAGCATCTATAGACGAAGCTTTGTAGTAAGTATGTTTGGACAATTTGATAGCGCGCTGTTATAAAAAACCCTCCCAGCCTTCCTTTCCACTATCCAGGGTAAGTTCATAGATTAATTTATTTATTTCCTTCTCATGCCAATCTAAGCCAAATAAAAAAATATTTCTATAATTAAAACACACAAAAAAATTACTGCTACTCCATAACTTACATAAAATACTAAAAAAATACTTTTATGACTTTCATCCAAGTTTTTAATTTCAAAGAAATTAATTGTCTTTTTTGTCCTATTGTTACACGTCGTTTCATTTTTATACAAATAGACCTAACATAAAACTCTTACAAAAACTTGACTACAATACTTCAAATCTGCAATTGCTACAGTGGCAGTCCAAGAGAGTACCACCGACATAGATTTAAATTTTCCACTAAAAAAACGTCGTTTTGTTTCGAAAACTACTAAACGCCTATTATAGACACAATGACTTTTCTTCTGTTTATGTGTGCATTTTTTGAATGATATCATTTCAACGAATATAACCGCTGGGTTGAAGTTAAACGAAATGTTATTAATTTGTCAAAAACTCCCTAAAAATTAAACTTCCTCGTCTCACTTACATTTGCATTTTTCATTTTTTTAAATGACAAGTTCATGCAATTAATACAATTGATAGACGTTTAAATGGAAGCACACTCAAAACAGTAAAAAAGTTAGTTCTCTTTTGCTTCTCCTTGTCGAATTTGGACTATTATTTATTACCCATTCAACATTATTGACATCATAAACAAGATTTTTTAAGAGGTTATAATTTGTAGATGGAACTATTTTACACAAGCCTTGTAAAACTTGTTTTATTGCCATAACTTACTAAAAATGTTAAAATTTTGCTTATACAACGACCTCGCCCAGTCAAAAGATGTGTTAGAATTAATACTTTAAGATGGGGACAAGCTTATTATTCTTGTCTAGAAGCGAAGTTGTCCGGTTACTTGTCAATTTTTTACTTTATGAAGTGTGGAAACAAAAAATAAATGCCCTTCTCGACGAAGATGATATCTGAACCATTAAATATATGGAGGATTGTTTTTTTGCGTTTAATGAGCCCATTGTTTTGAATAGGTGTGAATTAAAGACACACTGAGCTTTAAAAATTTATATTCACAAAAACGTTTGCTCTTATGTTTATGCCAATTATAACCTTAAAAAACTTGTCATTCTCTCATTATTGTTCGGTATATTGTGACTTTTGTGTAACTACATAATTTACACGACATTAAAGCATGAGTAAAATGATACGTATTAAAAATCCAAACAGAGCCTACTTGATTATGCAAAACTACTACAAATAATGCACATACAAAATAAAGATTTGAAAAATTTCTAACGCTAAATTATTTCACTCTGTATCTCAAAAAAATTTTTTTTTCAGTTTACATAATGCTTGTATTAGGTAAATTAATAAACCAAAAAAAAACATTTAGATTTTACTGTCACAATTTATAAAAATTCAAATACGCCAATGTGAAGCATCTCCCTATAATTGAAGCAAAAACAAGTTTATACTCTGATATATTATACTTTTTTGACAGCCTTGTTTTTACGCCTAAAATATAGTGACAGTGACAGATTTTCCACAAAATCGGAAACTAAACAAATAAACTTTTCAATATACATATAACTAATTCAGAGGACTTTTGCCAGTCCCCTAATTAACTACTCGATACGATGCATTCAGTGAATAAATATTAATGCAATAATTTTTATTACAATTTTTGGAGGTTACGATCGAATACTTCATATTTTATTAAATGTAAGTGTTAAGCCTTTGCAGGTGGAACAATCCAATATCATCTGACCTGACCTGACAGATTTGTAACTTTTCTTTATCTCTTATAGTAGGCTTCAAATTTTGGTCCAAAAACCAATGCCCTAATTTCAAAAATTACTACAACCTATAGTCCAAGTTCTGTAAGAGTTTTATAGAATGCCTTATTCTATGAAAGTTGAATTGTATACATACAACAATAAGCCACAAAGATTAAAAACAGCTTTGCCGTTTGGGGTAGAGTCACTCAGTAATCCTGCGAACAATGGTAGATAAAAAGTAATAAGTATCGTCATTATTAGTAGAACTGCAGATTATATTTTTACAGAAAACTGGAAGACATACTTTGACGATTGTGACAACTGACAACGAATATTCTATTGAGGTTAAATTGCTTTGAAATATATATATATATAAGGTAAAGTTTTTGTGTGAATTATTAATAGTGCTTTCGAGGTGGAAAAAAACACGCTTTAAACAATCATTGTTATGGACAGTCGGACAGAAAGTGGCTTCTTTGTTTGCAGTTTTGCAGACAAGTAGAGCTTATTTGTTTTCTCTTGGCGGATGTGACGTCACTAATCTGCGCGAACATTGACAGCTGATGGAATAAGTGAGCGCTGAAAACATTCGACCATCTTTTGAACCGCTCAAAATTAAATTAATGTAATTTATGTAATCTAAATTAAATTACTGTGCTAATATGCTGTAAGTATTGAGGTTGTTCTATTTATATTAAAGCAAGCAAGCAAAGTAAAAAAATTAAGATTTAGCTGACGTTTTTAGTTTAGTTAGTAATAGCAAAGAACTACCAATTACAGCTTCTGCGCATGAACACGTGACCCGCCAACAGAAAACAAATAAGCTCTACAAGTTTTTTTCTTCACTGCCTTTTTTGATATATATATGTACACATTAGTGCAATAAACATAAGCACAAAATAGTTATTCATGTATTTAGTGGCTCTTAAATCTTATTTAAATGCTTCTTTACATTCGAAATACATACAAAAATTTTTCTATGATCCCAGATAAATGACTCTCTGGCGGGATGGTGGATACGCCGTCATCTAAATGCCAATAATTTTTGACAGCTCCGAATTTCAATAATTATTAGGGAACCATAGCGGTGTGTAAAGTAAAATAAAGCCACGCGATTATTTCATTTCAATATTGTTTACGTTAAAATGTTAAAATGGTTACCAGGGAAACACCGTGTGATTCGCTTAATTTTCGCATTGATATACCCTATTTTTTTGGCAGAAGCAGATGCGCGCACATCGGAAAAAACGCTACATACAATATAGCAACTTTCGGTGCATTTTACTGCTGTTAATTTAACTGTCAATAGTGACAGTTTTCATAAATTGTTTAGCTTTACATAACCTCACACAAGCACCGAAATCTCTAAAGATTTGCAATAGTGGAGAAAAATGTAGCATCAGATGCCATGGAAACCAAGCTTTGCGCTTTAAACGACACAGGATTTGCACGCCGTCAAGGAAAAATCTTGTTTGACAGACAAAAGTTAGGTTAGGATAAATTGACAAATCTGGCTGACCGTGCTTGCTGTGTAAACGGGACATTGCTTTAATAGAAAGGGAGTATTTTAAATCCGATTTCGAAAATGCCCGATTCGTCTTGCCAATAACCGAAGAATATATTATAGTAATAGTCAGTTTTAGAGATGACTGTAGAAAATAATTATTTATTTGTTTTTATACAACTATAAAAGTAACATGAACAGTCAAACTGTGATAGTCATAAAACTTGTGCTTAAATTTCTTGCATAGAAGTGTACATTGTTTCTGAAACACCCCCCGAGTAGAAGAGAAGTACATAGGTAACAGTTTATTCAACTTAGAGCAATGACATACAGTAATAGTATAAATTACGGCAATAAATAGTTTCTTATTTGAATACGCGTAAATAATGATAGCAAATTAACATATACAAAATACAGTTCATTTATAAGAAAATTATTATCTCACTGTACACAACAAAGAGCAATTTTCTTATTAGGTTTTCGCATATGTAGTTCATTCAACCATTAAATGTCACCTGCTACAATTTTTTTAACAATAGAAAAGAAGTTGAAATCGAACGTTTTTTTCATTATAGCAGGTGCAAATGACAACTGCGAGAAACAATAAAAAAAATAAGAGAAACCAACTAAATGATCGCATTGTATGCTTAAAGGGTTGAGTGTGCTAAAATTTTTAGCTGAATTGTGGTACCTGCTAATAAATAAAACGATTTATTAATTTATTGCTTGGAAATTAAAAAAAATATTAAAGCACCTGCTTTATATATCATTGACAGTAGAAAGTCGTTTTCCCGCCAAGTTCAAACAATGATGACAAAGGGCTGTAGGCTTACCTTGATGCACAGCAACTGTACAAGATTGTCCATCGCAGTAAACAAGTGGATTTTCAGACCATCCTCTATCGTCAGAACAAACGCAACAGCCTCCTACCATTTCCCTCATAATGCAAATAAAACAATTTTGCTAAACTAGCGATTTGAGAAGGCCACCCCACAACATCCCCCAACTGATCATCGGACGATGTATACCCATACTGAAAATAGTAACCCCCGGAGACGACTATCTGCCATTGTCTCCCATTCTGCGAAAACTTCTCTAAAACAAAATGCAGGTTCAGTCAGGGAATGGGGGCAAGAAAACCCCTAGCACAACTCTTGCATCTATTATATAACGCTACGTAAATCAAACACAACATTAACCTAATT
Source organism: Lagria hirta (assembly GCA_947359425.1). Classification (NCBI taxonomy): domain Eukaryota; kingdom Metazoa; phylum Arthropoda; class Insecta; order Coleoptera; family Tenebrionidae; genus Lagria; species Lagria hirta. The sequence continues at coordinate 14,837,958 of OX375794.1, forward strand.
CGCCGTTTACACACCACACACACACACCAAGCACAAATAGAAAGCGTTCTTTCTTACAAAAAAACTCATTATATCTTTATTTATTTACTTTAACGTGCTTGTGTCGTAGCGTCATGTCATTTTTTCGGCCTCATTCGACGGACACATCCAAAATGCCTAAATTTCGGAGAACCTGAGCCTATCGCTGCACTTTTATGAGAAGAACTCAACAAAACGAAATAATATTCCGCACATTCCGCATCATTTTCCGCGAAAATACATCATAAACACATTCTCTTAGATGGAAACCATTTTGTTTTTTGTTATATTTTGCACTACGTGAAATTAACTGCGTCTGCGCAACCAAAGAAATTTACCGGGAATATTCAAGAGCAATAATTACAATGAAAACTAAAAATTTTTTTATCATTTGCTTTTTTTATTTCTATCTTAATAAATTTATTTCAAATAATTAAAAACACATTTTTTTAAGCAATAAATTTAAATTATTCTGTCATTTTCCTGCCACTTTTGTTTCTGCAGAGTTGCCAAATCAATAGTTTTTTGAATTTTGACAGCAGAGTTTAGATCACTGAGGTAAAATATAAAAAGAAAGAAAGTGATATGTTACAAAAGTATAACCGTTTATTATGCGCATGTCCAAATATTTGCAGCACAAGTTAATATATTTAATTTTTATTAGCCGATTATTAACTGCTGTTTGAGTTTTTTGTAAATTTGAAAACACCATCGCACCCAAAAACAATTGAACAATGAAAAATTTTTTACTGCAACTTCTTGACAAAAATAGATATGAAAATATATATTTTCATTATCGCAAATGACATTCATATTTATAAATATTAAACTGCTGCATTTCACAGCTTATTGAAAAACAGATTGACAAAAAATGTTTAAAAAAATGTTTTCTTTTCTTAATCCAAATAATAACTTATATTTTATTAGCAGACAATTAATTTTTGCAACAAAAAGGTTTGACTTCAACATCTAATATTTTGGGTTTTTAAAGTGCTTGTCTTACGAAACTATTAAATCTTTTAATTAATTATTGTCTGCTACAAAAACTTAGGTCTTCATATAAATTAAAATAATGTTTTGCTACAGAAAAAACTAAACAGATTTTTAAAGCTCTCTTTCATTATTTATATTATTTATAAACAATAAAATGTCACTTTTGACTATGAAAATACATTTGTTAAAAAAACGTATTTTTTTTATAAAAGTTTTGACTTTACCAGTATTTTTTTATTACAATGGTTAGTCAAAACAAAAAAATAATGTAGAATATAACATATAGTTAAATTAAAGTTGTATATTAGAATCGTCAATGTCAGCAATAATTTTTTTTTTAGATTTATTATTTATAACTACAGCGTGGTCAACAATGACTGTTTGAGTTAGAACACTTATAAAAATGATTGTAGGTTATGTTACAATAAGTAACTTTTTAATTGACATTTGTCACTAAAGTTTTCAGTTTTAAAAGTGTTACGTGTTACTCGTCAACAACAAAAAATAGTTGCAATTGTACCATTTTAAAATAAAATGTAGAATTGCCAACTCAAACAGTCATTGTTGACTACGCTTAAGGAAAAAAATTTGGTTGTATAAAAAATAAAGTTAAAATAAAATATTTTAAGTTGTAAATTAAAAATAATTTTATTAAATTAACTTAGGGTTATTGCAAGCAGTGTTTTAATTAACACATAAGAAAGTTGCAACAAAAAAATTCTAGAAATTTATAAATAAGAAAATTTGTAATAATTATCTTTGGTATTTTCGTATTTTCTTTTCTAGTTTAAAGTTTAAGAATTATTGTTAAAATTTGTAGAAATATCTGCGGTCAAAGTGACATATAAGCATAACTAAAATTTTTTGACGTTTAATTAAAATACTTCTGACATTCTGCAAAACACAATTCCCTAAAATTGAAAACTTTCTCGTTCTACTTGCAACATTTGCATATTTTATCCTTTGTCAACAACAAATCCCACCAGGAATTGTAATGGCGCTACGTAGCGTATCTATATCTATTATCAAATTTATAGTTCCAGCTGTTACTATTACAGATTTCATTCTACCGAGGGAAGTTTCTATGGAAATGACATTTGTTTGAAAATTTGGATTGCAGATACTGAAGCGTTAGCGGTATAGAAAAACAAATTGTTAGCAGTATAAAAAAGTATAAAAATGGACGATTCAATTAATAGGCGTGCATCCAATAAAACCAGAAAACCAGCAAATACTTCTAAACCCGAAAGTGCCTTAAAACTTGATAGTACGTTGAGAATTAACGCTTTTAAATCATCAGGTAGTGCATCTTCAAAGTCTAAAAGTAGTGCACGGCCCCAAAGTTCATCAAAGCCTCAAAGTACCTCAAAACCCTACAGTGCTTCAAAATCTCAGACACCAAAACTTAATGATACCACCGCTAGCATGCGAAGCTCTAGTCCTTTCATGTCAGGCATAAAACCTCTTCAATCGAATAATAATTTAAATTGTACAATTTTTGCTCCAACTATAAAACGTGCTCTTATTGCTAAACCCACAGTTAATCAAGATAGAGAGTTAGAAGTCAAGCTTGTCTACAATGACTATTTACAAGCTAATTTTCAGAAATATCTTCTAGAAGAGGCTTTAACTAGACAAAAACAAGACTTTAAAGAGCAGATTTTTCTGCAAAACGAAAGAAACTACAAACGTAAAGTGGAACTTATACAAACCAAGGAACAGCTTAATGAATTGGAGCTATTAGAAGGAGTGGGGACAATTCTTCAACAGTTGTTAAGTACTCAGGAAAAATTTATTGAAATATGCCAAAATACTAATTTAGAGCCTCAACTGCGAAAGCTGGTGAGTATTTTAACAAAAATGAACAGTCGTGTCTATACCAATGGAGTTAGTCCTATGAAAACAGAAAAAGATTACGAAGAGTTATTAGTATTAATGTCCAAAAGTGCTCTTGCCTGTAAAAATTCGAAACCGTCTAGTTTAATGGAAGTTAATAATTTGGCTGTTTTAATCAAGAGCTTACAAGAAAGTGTTGACAACTTTAAGCAAGAACAGAATATGTTTCAAGCAACACATAAGACTCAAACTTCTAAATTGCTGAAAGCACTTTCTGATTCATATGCAAACAAGGGAAAATACAATAAAGATTCGAGTACGAGGGCACTTGAAGATCAATAGTTAGGTTTTTGCCTCAAAGCAGGAGAAATTGTTTTTTCTATAACATTGTTGGAAGGTTTATTTATTAGCTTTTTACTTTATTTGTGTGTTAATTGCTAAGTCGAAGTTATTTTCTGATGTTAGATGAGTTGTTGTTTCTTGTGAATTGCTTAAATTTGTTTCTTTTTTAATTATTATACTTTAGTCAATAAACAAATTTATCTTTTACATGAAAAATTGTTTTTCATTGTAATTATATTCTCTAAAGATATAAAGGAGAAAGTAAATAATAAAGAAGCTTCGACCCTCTGCTAAAAATAAGACCTTCTTTTTTGACACATTTGGTCAAGAGATTATTTGTTTTTTTTTTCTAACTGCTGTCTGTTGATTTATGTTTTTATAACAATTTTTATACAGTGCTTTCATTGAACTAATATAATAGTATATTAAAAGACATGTCTTTAAGCACGCATTCAAGTTTAAATAACGAGTGGCAAAGCCACGAGTTTTAAGAATAAGTGCTTTAAGGTCTTATGAGACGAGTTTTTTATACTATTTTTTGTAATTTGCTCTTTTTATGCTGTTTTTTAGCATTTTATTTTAATTTGAGCAATTTAGGGATTTTTGGAGTGGGTTGGCAATATCTATTTTAAAATTGAAAATTTATCTATTTGTCTTTTCTTTTGTTTTATCCAAAAATTCTAATCTTGTCAGCCCCAAAATACGAAAATGGAAGAAAACTTTACATGTAGGCCTCCCAAAATCCGTGAAATAGCAAAACTTATTTTGGTTTTCCTTATTATTATTATTGTAAGATACCTACTTTTTTAGGTTAAGTGACATATAAACTGTGACTTTTGCTTTATTGGAATCGGTTGTAAATCCCAGTTCAGGGCACTTATTATTTACACCATTTAATGCTATTTTTCACATTAATATACTTTCCATTAATTGTTTACTTCACTTTGCTATTAGAAAATTTCAATTTCAATATTATTGACAGACAGGTAAAGTCAAATTAAGTTTTACCAACCTAAAAATTTTTTAGAAAAAAAGTACGGTGCTCTAATGAGTATTAAAGTAATAAATATAGAGTATTAAAATAGTGGCAAATTGCAAATATATATATATAGGCTCAATTACTTATTAGTCTATGCTTAAACTTTAAACACAATTTCAAATTAATTTGTCTTCTTAAGTGTTCTTTGAAAAAACCCTCGCTTATAATTGCGACGCTAGTTGAAATTAAAACAATAATTAACTTTACTTAACTTCTTTAATATTAGTCAAAAAAAAAGAGTCGTGCGCCATTTATTTTATTTCTACATTTTTTCATTTGGCAAGCCGCAATCTAAGCTTTTCTACAAACTTCTGTAACCTTTATTAGAAGTAAGTTTTCAGAGCATTGTGGATGAGTTCATTTTGATCTTTCATGTATTATAATGTGTATCGTAAACATTAAAAGCATACTTATACCACGGGCTGATCAAAATCGCATTAATTGATCAGTCGGTACCACCCACCCACCAATTTTAATTATATTCATGAAAGTCCTTAACGAAAAGCCAGGTACGCAAATTAAGTCAAAAAGTAATAGAAAAATTCTAAAACCAACAGAAGTTTAATATTAAGATCTACTTATTAGTTCATACATAGGTTTATCTACAACAAGTCTATCAAAACTCAGCCTTGAAAGATCTATTGTTCTAAATTTTGCATCTATAATCATTTCCGCCACAGCTCGTCCCACGGCAGGTGCTAGTTGAGTGCCTTGTTCACTGAAACCAGTTGCCATGTACAGGTTATGATAATAAGGATGAGGGCCGATTATTCCACAGTCGTCAAAATAATTTGAATCGTAAGTACCGCTCCAGCAGTCTCTTAACTGAAAACGGAAAAAAATTATATATATAAAACCAACAAAAATATGGTAAGTCTAGTAGGCTTTATTCGTTACTTCTCTGAGGCGATTTTGTTTTAGCACCGCGTAATGATTTATTTAAACAAGCAATGGAACATTTTATATACGAGAACCCTATTCCACTGCGTGCTGTTGCACTGGTCCACTAGGTCAATATTGATAGCCGACAATAGAACAAGTTAGTCAGTGAACAAATTGTTATGAGTAATGTGGTTGATATAAGAAAAACAAAGTGGTCGGTTCTACAACCGGAAAATTCTAGCCGGATAATATATAGTGTAAACGTTTATGTCAAATAATTTATTTGTACCATTTAAAGAAATGATTACGTACATATTTGCATAATTATTCTAACTGCACATTGTATATTGTTTGGTCCCTTCATAAAAAATTTATAAATTGCGTAATAACAAATAACTCACCTGCATAGAACTAAATGCTGGTACTCTATCCTTTAACACTGGGGCCATTTGTTCATTAAAAAAAGCTTCTGCTTTATCATCATCAGGTTCTTCAAGTGGTGCTACTCCGGTGAGGAAAGAGCCCCCCAAATTACACCTTCTGAAATAAATACTCGTAGGATCTACAACTACTGGTGTATTGATACCAGGAGGATTATCGGCACAATCAAATCGATATACAAATCTTTTTCTAAAATACAAATAATATTATTATTAAATTGGTTCTAAAATACTATTAATTGCTACCCACCTACTATGAATGGGCAATGGGATAGACAAGACTCCAGTACCATTGCCAATTCTGGCAAGCTGCGCCAATTCACTTATTCCACTTCCTGCAGCGAGAACGCAGTAGGCAAATTCAATGCTTTTATGTTCCCCATTAGGCAATTTTACCTAGAAAACGTTCTTAGTGCACTCAATATTATTTAAACGTTTTTCATTACCACTAATTCATTTGTGCCTTTATAAACCGAATCTAATACATCAGACATAAATTCTGGGTGTTCTTTAAAAACAAAGTCTACAACCTCGCCTGCCATGTAATTTACGCCCATATCTTGGGTTTTAGATCGTATTCGTGTTACTAAAGCCCATGGATCAAACCATCCCGAACATTCCAAATTGTAGCATCCTAATTCAATATTCGATAAGTCTAGCCAAGGAAACCTTAAATAAAATGTGCATTAAGCAACAACTTCAACCTAATAATACTTGATACAGATAATTATTTATAAGAAAATTATCAAAGCTACTAAAGATACTAACGACATCTATCAGAAGCTATCTTTACATCAGTGTTGAGACACCAAGTTTCTACATGGTAATTAATGCAAAGGTCACTCGAAATGACAGATATCAATTTTGAAAAGACACAATTTGAGATAAAGCTATATCGCTGATTGAACAACCAAGTTATCATCACGTTAGCGTCTTTCGTCTCAAACGCATATCTATGATATGCAATCTTTTTTGATTACTACCAATAATAAGCTCAAGTTTACTCAAACTGATTTGTAGACTTGGACATGTTTCGTTCTTATTCGAACAACAAGACGCAACAATTTCTTATTTGAGTAAATTTGGTGAATCAGTGAATAAGTTGGGCTCAAATTTACCCAAGTGCCTATTATTTCCGTAATATGGTAAAACAATCGACATCTATCAAAAGCTAACCTTATATCATTAAGAAAGCAGGTTTGATATTATTATTCTATTTGTTGGTAGTACCCAAAAAAGATAGAAGAGAGATACATTCTGAATTACAGCTGACTATTCTGAATTGATCAATATCCCGAACAATAAAGTTCAAAGGTTAAACCGTTGCATAAAATTGCAAACTAATAAAAGCCGGTTGCATAAACGCTAATTAATTCTGTAATCAACTAATCGTCACCAAATATTCAATTATCAATACAAATTACTTTGATGACCAGATTTTTTGCATTTCATATTGTTTAGCAACTTCATGGCAGTAGCTCACAATATTAAATGGTTACATTTGGTACTGCAGCAAAGTTTTACTTATTTGTGGTTACTAGCAAGAAGTATCGTTGGTTTATAATATGGTCTAAAGTGGTGACAGTCTAAACAATATAAGTTACCGTTGAGAAAGTTGGTCTTTGCTTAATATTTCTGTACGAGCACCAACTTCTTTTTGCACAATACAATTATCCATTAATTGCTGCGCACCATCTTCCTTAGCTAAAACCAAGTAGCCAAGTGGAGAAAACTGCAAATCAGCGCCTTCTTCAAACCTTGCCTTTATATTACGGATAAAGTCCGCCCCATATAAAGCCATTTCAATATTTTCAGGAAACGAGTATTGCTGGTGTAGTGTCCCTGCGCACATTCTTGTCGCTGAGTTAATAAACTAGAAAGTTTTCCAGAAATATAACTCATTTTAACAATAGATGAATTATACCTTCAAATCTTTATCTATAACTAGAACACTAATGCCTTCTCGGCCAGTTTTTTCTTTAAGCCAATAAGCAGTGGATGCACCAATAGCCCCACCGCCTATTATTATAACGTCGGCATGTCGGGGAACCAACCCCATCATGGCATTATAGCGTTCCTTTTCGTTAAAAGCATTAGGTTGAAATAAAGTAAGATCCTGCTTAAGAATTCTCAAAGTGCGTAAAATTGGATTTTCATACTTTTTACAACTTTTTAAAGATGTGTGAAATTTTCGTTTTGAAAGTGTTTTTACCCAAAATGAGGCTAGTTTTCGAGATAGCATGACGGCTATACAACTTTTTCTTATAAATTAAAAATCATGTATTATATTCAGAATTATTTACAAATAATTACAATAATAAAGCCCAAAAGGCAAAAATATTTACAATAATAAGATTTTAGGTTAGATCAGAGCATACAAAATTACAAAACCCTATCTTCGATAGAATGTAATTTGTAATGATAACGGGTGGTAACATTTTAGTAGCGCCACCTGCATCTAGGCGCTGCGTGCTTTAAAACCATTCTTTTATTGTTTTTATGACGCAACATAACTTTTGTATGAGACAACATTGAACATGAACGTCATCACTTAAGTACTTTATTGTTTTTTTTTGTGGTTTGTGTACGTGTGTTGTCAATTGTGAGAAGTGACATATTGCTTGTCAATTTTGTTGTTTTTGGCGCATTGTTGAGGAATGTTCTGATTGGACAATATTACTTTTACTTATGCCTCTATAGCGTAGCTATAGGTTATCTGTGGAGCGATCGTTTTAGACACTGAAGTACAATAAATAGAACCGGTATCAATAATAAAGACATATTACATAACTTCTTTTATTTGTTTAAGTCGTACACAGCGCCAGTGGCGTATTGTCTCTATCGGTTCCATAACGCAAATAATTTAAACAATATATGTTCATGTTCATCTCAATCTAGAAGAAAGTAAAATTTTATTTACAAAACAAAAAAAGACATTATGATTACATATCGCATTTAATACGTAGTTAATTATATAAGAATAAATTTATTTAATTTTTAAGAATTATCAATGTTGTAATGCATAAGAAGCCTTTGCTTTGTTTACGTTTATACAAACACTTATCAATAAAAAAAAATTAAGATTTTTATACATAAATAGTACTACAAACAATACACAAATTTACCATTGAGGCTAAATTATTAAGTTAACAATCTAAATGAGTATCTTTTGACTAAATTTATAAAAACGCAAATTTAAAATATCAGCTGATAGTTTAATGTCAACACGTCAACACTCCGTTGAGCAACTACGATTCACAGCCTGTGTCTGCAGTAAATAAACGTAGACGTTATGTTGAATGCAAACAATCCTATTCCAGACCGCGTCTAGTTATTTTTATTCAGTGGTTTTGAAGCATATTCTCAAACACTGACTAAAACCACAGACCAAAACTGTCATCAAACGAGAGCGACATGTTTCTATCGTAATATAATTTTGTTATTGTTTGCTTAAATGTCAAAAAGAAGCTGCTTTTACTAAAGTGTTAAATGTTTATTTTCTAAAATGAAGCAATTGATTAAAACAAAGTGTTAGACTAACATTTTTTAACCAAGTTTAAAAAAAGTAGATGCTCTCAATTTGAATCTATTTTTTTATGCTTGTTACTTTAGAATTTTCAACTGGGTGAATAGAGAGTTATTGCAAAGCAGATTTTAAGTTCCTTTATTAAAGGATTCCTTTATTTTGACATGTACGCAAGCGCATAATGCACGCCGTTAAAAGTCGACCTTTATTAAAATACAGGCCGCCTGTATTTAATGTAAATACAGGAAAGGAGGTTTTTATTTAAGGCGCCTTTATTTTGACATTTAACTTTGCAAATCAGATAAGAGTGAGGTTAGAGTGCAATTCTTTGATTGTATGCTCATTATATTGTGTTCATCTGTGTTGTTGAAATGGCTAGTGATTTGAAAAGAAAGCGTGCAGAAGTAATTGTTCAATTTCTTCCTCATTTGCACCTAACAGTATAGCAACTTGTAATTGTTCTTCCATAATAGAGAGTTATTGCAAAGCAGATTTTAAGTTCCTTTATTAAAGGATTTCTTTATTTTGACATGTACGCAAGCGCATAATGCACGCCGTTAAAAGTCGACCTTTATTAAAATACAGGCCGCCTGTATTTAATGTAAATACAGGAAAGAAGGTTTTTATTTAAGGCGCCCTTATTTTGACATTTAACTTTGCAAATCAGATAAGAGTGAGGTTAGAGTGCAATTCTTTGATTGTTTGCACATTATATTGTGTTCATCTGTGTTGTTGAAATGGCTAGTGATTTGAAAAGAAAGCGTGCAGAAGTAATTGTTCAATTTCTTCCTCATTTGCACCTAACAGTATAGCAACTTGTAATTGTTCTTCCATAATAACTAATTGATTTAGGATTAGGACCCACAGCACACAAAAAACAAAATTATTTGTTAGATTAGGTCAAGTGTCAGAAACGTCAAAATAAAGACAAACAGTCCCTAATAATATGCCACGAGCAATAAGTCTCTTTATGACACACACTTGCAGGCTACTTTATTAAAGGAGCCTGTATTAAAAGACAGACTCCTAGCATGCTTGCAATAACTCTCTAATAACTAATTGATTTAGGATTAGGACCCACAGCACACAAAAAACAAAGTTATTTGTTAGATTAGGTCAAGTGTCAGAAACGTCAAAATAAAGACAAACAGTCCCTAATAATATGCCACGAGCAATAAGTCTCTTTATGACACACACTTACAGGCTACTTTATTAAAGGAGCCTGTAATAAAGGACAGGCTCCTAACATGCTTGCAATAACTCTCTATTTTCAACTGGGTGAATTATAATACTTTTTTTTAGTTAAAAGGCGATTAGTCTTACATTTATTTCTATATAAATTTAATCAAAATTTTAATAGTAGTTTTTAAGTTATTTTTAATGCTTTTTTAACAATTGATTATAAAAATTTAGAAAAAATAAAATCAAACTTTAGTTTATTTATTTAATTAATTTAAAAAAACAACAGTTTAAATAAATCAAATAAATAAAATGATAAATAATCATTTTATAGTTTGTTTTTTAAAATTTTTATTTTGTTCAATTATTGTTTTAGTTTATTTATATATAACATAAAGTCGTTTTTTTCTTCAGCGTAGTTAACAAGGACTGTTTGAGATGGCAACATTTTTTAGAGATTTTTTTTATGCGCCTAGTTGCAACACTGTAACCGGATACGGTTGTTTAACAATTATTTCACATAAAATTTATAAAAAAATTGTAGATTATTTTATAGCGACTAATTTTTTAATTAGCATTTGTCAATAATGTTGTTAGTGTCAAAAATGTCACCCGCTAACAACAGAAAATGGTTGCAATTGTAAAAATAAAAACTACTTTAAACGTAAATGTAGGATTGCCAACTCAATCATTGTTGACCACGCTGTATAAGTAATTAAATCATAGTTAATTTATTCAATTTTATTGTGTATAAAATTTTTTTGAATGAATAGTTTTGTTTTGCAAGAAAAATGTTAATTGAGTTTATATTTCTTTTAATACGAATGTCACAAATAACTTTTTTATGTCGCCAGCCATTATCGACCGTTTTGCAGAATTTAAAATTAGCCGGAACAGCAATTTACCGGTCTACATAGTACTCAAAAAATGACTTAAGAAATGTTTGTTAAAAGTTTACCAGAAGTGGAATAGCAGCATTTGTTCTTAATTTCCTAAATAACAACCAGCCTCTAGCAAGTTTAACATAAAAAAATTATAACCAAGCATTGCATAAATAAACAAAAAAAACTACTGCAAGTAAACAATTTTTTCAGTTTATCTTTATGCAAATGTAATAACGTAATGTCAATTGCTTTTTAGGTTAGGTGTGCTCTATAAAGTTGTTTAATTTTAAAAATGATTTAAGATAGTTGGCATAAAAAATTGTGTGGATTACATGTCCAAAAAATGCTTAGCAAGTGTTGGTGTAGCCTTGGCTTAATACCGCGGCTATCTAAAACCATTATCACTTGTAAAATATCATTGTCTAGACTAGTGATTTAAATAACTATTTTTTTTTAATTAGATGTTTTGTATCAAGTTTAATAATGCTGCATCTGCTTTTTTTAATGTTGTATAAAATATAACTATTTAGAAAAAGTAAAAAGTGACAGTAAAAGTAAATGTTTACTGTCAAAAAATGTTTTTTTGAGTTTTTAGTTAACTTTTTTAAAGTATTAAAACAAAATAAAATTTTAATAAAATATTCTTAACTGTTGTAATAACTTATTGTAATATTTCATGTAAATTTGTTGTTTGTATGCTTATATAGTTTTTGTTGTAACGGCATTTATTTGATTAAAAAATTTTGTTAAAAAATATTAAGTTTAGTATCTAATCAGTAATTAATCTGTGGTAAGCTTTGTGTTATTCCATGTTTGTGTTTGAGCTGTCAGTCATCTGTCAATATTCAATTATTCTTGTCACCCTTCCTCGTAAAATTAGAAATACAAGAGTTTTGTTTTAGGTTAGAAGTAAAATTGCAATGAATAGTGAAATTCCTGTCTGACCCGCTAATAACTTTTTTGGACAAATTGTAAAAACTCATCGACAAAATGAAAGTGACTGTGACAACCTTAACCGACTTTATTTTCGTTCTTGACGTATCGGAGGATTTAGAGTTGGAAAATTTTAAAGCTTTCTGTGAAGTGGAGACTGGGTTTCCGGCTTCTGAAATAGCTATTGTCTTCAATGGAATGCCGTTATTGGATAATAAAAAATCTCTAAAGGATCTTGGTATCAGCGATGGAGATGCTGTGATATTACAACACATGTTTCAACCTGGAGCATCTCAAAGCTCATTGGATCTGCAAGGAGGTACTTAAACTGTATGAAATAGGCAAAGTTTTGTATTGTTTATGTTTCAGTTCCTAATCTCGACTTTAGTAGTATTCAAATACCACAAGCCAATCCAGTGAGAAGTCCCCAAATTCCTCCTCGACCATCAGAAGATGATCCTGTACTAATTCGGGACATGTTTTTAGCAAATCCAGATCAGCTGGCTCTTTTGAGACAAAATAATCCTCGGTTAGCAGATGCGCTTCTTAGTGGTAATATAGGTGCAGTTTCTAATTTAATATTAATTATTCTTGTACTTATAATAGCATTTTTTAGAAAACTTTGCTAGTGTTCTGCGAGAACAAGTTCAGGCCAGACAAGAACGCGAACAACAAAGATTAAGAATGGCTAATGCCGATCCTTTTGATACTGAAGCTCAACGCCTAATTGCTGAAGAAATTAGACAGAAAAACATTGAAGCAAATATGGAAGCTGCTATGGAGTATAATCCAGAATCATTCGGTACAGTTGTTATGCTGTATATTAACTGTAGAGTTAATGGTTATCCTGTGAAAGCCTTTATTGATTCGGGTATGTAGAAAGTCTATGCGTTATCAAGTAGAACCAATATTTTGATTTCAGGTGCTCAAACGACAATTATGTCAAGCAGTTGTGCAGAGCGGTGTAATATAATGCGCTTGGTTGACACGAGATGGGCAGGAATTGCTAAAGGTGAGTTTGTTTGAATTACTTTAGACATTGAATATTACTTGAGAAATAATTAACGAGAAATACAGTGGGATCAAAAACTTTTATCAGGTGGGCCATGATATAGAGAACGTATGTCTAATGACAGTTGTTACTTATGTCAAAAAATAAATTACAAAAAGTAGTATTTTAAAGTATAAAACTGTTGTAATTGTTAAAAATGAGGTGAACACAATATAATCTTACTGTCTTAGCTACATTCGCTTGGAAAAAGGAGAATGGACATACTTCATTGCGAATTTTCAAACGTTAGTCATCACAATTTGTTTACTGGCTAACTCGGTCACGTATCGGGCTCAGATAATGACTCAGTCGACCAGTTTATCAGCGCAGTCGAATACTGGTCACGTATATCCAACGTTCTGTTGCTTGTTTGGATAGGTAATTCAGCGGAAAAAACAATCGTTTCAAGGTGGTCTTGTACCGATTTAGTTAACTGTGCATATTGGGACAACTAAAGTTGACTATGCAATGTTTGTTTGTTTTGGTATTTAATAATTAATATATTTGTACTTTTTTTATAGGTGTGGGAGAGCAAAAAATAATTGGAAGAATTCATATGGTTCAAATCCAAATTGAAAGCGATTATTTAACTACAAGTTTTTCTGTTCTGGAGAATCAGCCGATGGATATGCTTTTAGGCTTAGATATGCTGAAGCGTCATCAAGTATTTAATAGATTATTTAAGTACGATGAGAATTATTATTAATATAAATGTTCTAGTGTTGCATTGATCTGAGAGCTAACGTTTTACGAATTGGTACGACTGGCACCGAAACACAATTTCTTGGTGAAACCGATTTGCCAGAATGTGCGAGATTGAGTACAGTAAGTGAGGAAGAGGTTATTTCACGTTCACTCAAAGAAAGTGAAGATAAACAATTGCAGGAAGCGTTACGGAATAGCCAGCTGTCAAGTAAGTTTTCCTAATATTTATCCCATATTTCCTAGACACTGTTATAGAGAGGTCAAAAGGCAGCAACTCTAAAAGTAATGCTAAACGAAGGTAAAATGAATGCCATTGTAAACTCCAGTAAAAATTTGAAGTGTTAATAAATAAAGTGAAAATCTATTATTGTCTATTTTATTGTTATGTTTAGTTTTTATTTTATTTTTTGCGTTACAGATACCAACATAAACCCCAGTTCCTCCTCTCAGGCTCCAAAACCTACGTCAACAATTTCAACTCAAGTTTTACCAACCGATAAATTTTCCGAGTGTGATGTCGGAGAAATTATGGCTTTAGGTTTTTCTAGAATTCAAGTCATATCAGAGTTGCGTCATTTCAATGGTGATAAAACTCAAGCGACGGGTGCATTATTTGCAAAAGCTCTCAAGTTTTAAACGCATTTTTCATATAGATCGTATGTTTTTGATATTGTGGTCGATAATAATTCTTAAGTTTCTTACTACATATCTTAGCGTTTGTTTATTTTTGGCTGGTTTTAAAATAAGCACATCAGGTTTTTAAAAGACTGTTCTAATAATTAGCTGTGTCGATCTTTTTAAATATAGCTCTAGAGTTGTTGCACAAACACAACTAAGTTGTTTTATAATTTTTATTTTTAGCGGTGGGACTTGTTTTAAGGAAAAATATGTGTTCGAGATTTTGCTTACCACCTTAATATTTTTTTTTATAAATCGTCTGCTGGTTTAGATTTTAAGCAAACCAAGTTACTAATTAAATATATAGGTAATTTTATATTATAATTATATTGAAGTAATATAGTAAATATTAAAGGATTTTTTCAAAGACTTGAGGAGGCAATGGAATTTGTAACTGTGTCAATAAAAAAGCTATGGACTTAGTCGGTTTCTAATTTGTCTTTCCTGTACTTTTTTCCTCTCATATTAGATCAGATGATTAAGGTTTGGGTTTCAGTCGAAGAAAAGTTTTAAAAACAGACACAATCTTTGTTGCAAATATGCACGAATAGGGTATAGATGTATTATCTAGACTGAAGAGTCTATAGAAGATAATATGCTTAAGTATTTACAGCACGATTTTTTTTCGAAAAGCGACTTTTATTATTTTCTATCGCTATTGCTGAAATGTTTTTTGATATTTGCATAAGTTGTTGTTTTACTTTAGCAATCGTTTCAAACATACTTCAGTTATCATCGACCAATTGTCATAGTAATACCGTCCGAGACTGCATCGAATAATACTATTACTGAAATCACTGATTAAAACAATTGAGTTTTCTAAATTTGAAATAAATTTTTGTATTTGATGAAGATAAAAAATGATTATTAAATAAACAGTCATCATTTGCCAAAAAAAAAATTAGTAATTTATATTTTATTTTTCCATTTAGGTTTTGTTGTAATTGTTTTTTATACATATTATTTGTATAAAATAATTGGGATGTTTCACAACTGCCAGGCGTCTCGCAAGGGCTCACATTTTTTTATTCCACTTATTAGTGGTTAAAAACATATGGAATTTTTGGTTAGTGAAAAACCATATTTCTATATATTCCAGAAACTTGAATCTTCCAGTCGATATTCAGTCAATTTCTTACAACATACTTTCTGTATTTTTCTAAATAGACGCTTGGAACTGCCTTCGGACGCTGAAAACTGAAAAAATTTAATCAACATTCTTTTTAAGACTCTTTCAAGTTCTTAGATTTAAAATGCATTTGAGAATGCATTTTCAATATTTAAAATGCTGAAAGGGGTAAGTGATAATTTGAAATTGATTTGTACTTAATATTTTTTCCTACCAAAATTTAAGTAATTTATTGTGACAGCTTTTGATACATCATAAATTTGGTACAGCAAGCGCCAAACGTGGTAGCCAATAAATTTAATTAAAAAATTAAATTAAATTACAAAAAAAAAATATTTAACGTAGAAGATAAAGGATCCTATAAGTTGATATCTGTACGAGATACAAAAACATATGTTACACGGAGCTTTACGATTATGGAAGAAGGATTTGCAGTTAATGTGCCGAATATTTGTAGAAAATATGTCTCTTCGACCTAAGAATATTTCTCATATCAGGTGGTTTTTGTGTTATAGAAATGAGAAATGCTCAGTACAGTCACTGGGAATAAATAGTCTATCTAAAATTCCATCAGAAGTAGGTGATTTTTTTAAATTACCAGAATCAGAGTCTTGCACAGGACACAGTATGAGACGCACATCAGCGAGTTTATTGTTCAACGTTTGAGCCGATCTTGGTATGGTCTAACATCATGGCCGATGGAAATCGACAACCGTGGCACAAGCGTATGTCGAAGAGTCAAATTGAAGCAAAATAGACATTGCTAAGAAGATACTGGGTGGAAATTTGGAAACAGAAGGCAACAATATTGTGAATAGTGAAAAGCAAAAATCGAATGAATGTGGAAACTATATTGAAGTGACAAAAATGAAGCAAATAAAGTTATATCTTTTAATATGATTGTTAACGTAAATCTCAACAAATAATTTTATCTGAGATTCCTGTTAATTGTAATTTTATGTATTGTATTTTTTCATGTTCAATAAATTGTTCTATTTTCTGTAAACTGTTGAATTATATAAAAACAGCTGTATTATTGATTCATAAAACCACTTATGTTTTGTCGACCCTATAATTCAATCAAAAACATAATTTTTATAACGTCATAATAAAGAGGTGTAGTTATGAAATATTTTATAGCTACTTACGATAATTATTTAAAAAATGAGTAACTGCATCTATACCAGTGGACAAATAATATAAAAACTAGGAAAAAAAGCTGTTTAAAATGCATTACAAACTAGTCACTATCTTAATAATAAATTTCTTCATTTTGTCTGCTGCTTGTGGTGGTATCGTTATTTAAATTGATGATTAATAGATTTATTTCTATGTGAATACTCGTAAAATTTTCACTTTCTAAATATTGGTCTTCTGTATCTATGTGGTCAACGTTTTTGCCATTTGCTGGGACTTGTGTTCCGTAAGCTTCCTCTCATCTTTCAAGCTAAAAGTCACATTTTTTGACGCGTTTTTTTACCGTAGCCCAAATCAGTTCAGTAGGATTCAAATCCGGTTGGTAGGGCGGAAATTGCAAAACGGCGGGTTTGTGAGCAATAATATGACGCTTTTTATTTATTCAATTACCTCATACAACATACAACTACTAAGATTTGAGCATGTTAGGATTTGACAATAATATTTTGTCCAACTTATATCAGTTTTCCTGGAATTTGAATTAGAGTCTGCATTAATTTGAACGTTACGATAAGGTCACCATTATCGAATTTGCAGGTATATTCGAGATTAACTTCTCTCACCATTTATCATAATTTTCAGAAATCATTTCTAAATAATAATTCTTGGATTTTGTACTTCACTTGAATATTAATCTGCAATTAGGTATAAATCCCATACCACCTCCTGCATGGACAATAATGAGTCTCGGCCCTTTAAAATGTTTTTAAATAAATTTTTTTGTTGACTCATTTGTTCAATTTTTTGAAAAAGTAATTCTACTCTGGAGATATGTTTAATCAAGGAACACAATTGACCGCTGTTTGTTTCAAAAATATTTCATTTTTTGTACATATTTGACTCTGAATTCTCGAATGTCTATCTTCTCAATACATTTTTTTTGGTTTGTTTTGGTTCTTTTCTATTTGAAACTCTTTTTTTTAATTCTACGTACAGATGTTTTCGAAACCATAATTTTCAAAACACTTTTAATTTTTTTGTTGCAATTTTTTGTTGAGAATCTAGATAATTGGTCATATTCAGGAACATGTATGTTTAGGGATATCAGTCACTGGTGCTACTCTAGGCCATTTCTATCTTGAGGTGAAAAATTTAAGTTTTCTGATGTTTGTAAATGTTTGCTTTTTTTTTTTAATGGTTGGTATTGAAATACAAAGATTTAATTCTTCTTGTATGTACCCTTTTTAATGTTTTAGATACTTCTAAAATAATTAAAAATCTTGAAATCTGGCTTTTATAATGACAAGTTTTTGCCAGGCGATGAATTTTTTAAAGAAAAATCGAAAATTTATCAAGCTGCGACTCACCCCTGACTCACCCTTGACAAAATAGGAAGACAAATACTGAATTACTGTAAAACCACTGCATAGTGTATTTGTCTCTGTGAGTATCGAGTTGCAGTGGGAGTAAACGTAAAAATGCTACTTTTACCATTGTTAAAAAAATGTGTAAATTTCTATGAAAAACTATAGAAGCTACCGTGAATTGTTCAGAAGATAAATTAAAACAAGAGATTTATGAAAGCTCAGCCACAGTCACCAACGTATTCTATAAAGAATTAATTCAAAACATCACACAGCTAAAGCTGCAGCAGAAAAAATTAGCCAGCAAAAAACGGATCTAACAAAAAGTTTAACAGAAAGATAATTATACACACACCAACAACCTAAATCCACAAATCATTTAGATATACTCTTGCTGTATAATTTAGCTTAGCAGATTTGTATTGTCGATATGATTGCCAACAAATCTCAAACAAACGTCAAAGCTTGTTGTTTGTTTGCAATCGTACGTTTCTCCGTATGAACTAATCAAAAATTGAACTTACGTTTGAAATTCCATGTCAAAATGAGATCTAAACACTTCATGAAAAAACGTAACAGCGATCTAAACAGCATACTTTTATAAACTTTAAAACCTGAAAATAATCATTGTAATTGAATAAAAAAACACTATCTTTGCTGCAATTTTTAAGACATAAAAGCAGTTAAATTTCAACGTGACAACTTTTCCAACCGCAGTTTAAGTTTTGCGTTTTTAACTTCCCAACAAGAAAAGAGACTAGAACAGCGCTATAAACGCGTTACTTTAAAACCCGCGTTTTTAAACTGCTTAATTTTTTGACAAAACCGTTATCAAAAATTAGATGAGAATAACAAGTTGTCAGTAAATATGTTTTCCTGAAATCGTCTTGGAGACAAGATTTTTTTGCTTATTTACGCGCAGGAAAATTGAGTTTTCCGGACTAGTACTGTAAAAACTTTACAAGACGCAAAATAAAAAAGATACTCTAGTAACTATAGTTGCCAACAAAATTGACAAACTTCATTTTTGTGGAATTTGTAAAAAAAATTGTAAAATTTGTAAATTTCGTTTTTTTTTACGATTTCCGAAAAAATTTAATACAAAACACGTCAGTAAAATCTCTTACTTGACTCGGAGCTTTAAAATACTCGGCACAAAGTGCCTCGTATTTCAATTTAGCTCCTCTTCTTAATGTGAAATTTTCCTGACTTTTATGTAAATAACTATTTTTTTTAAATATTAAAAAAAAATTGGTAACAGGTAACAGTTTTTTGTAACTTTGCAAGCTTTATATTTTCTTTCCGCACCTTTAAATTGTTAGATTATTAATTGAAAACTTTTTTATGTTTTTTTATTTTTTTATGTGTAGGTGGGTGAGTGTAAAACTAAAACCAAGTTTGTGGGGTCGCCATCTTTGTCCCACGACTACCATCTTGAAAATAGGGGTTGAAATGGTTTTTACAATATATCTCTTAAACTAATTATTTGATAAATCGAATAATAAATTAAAAAAATCGTCAACATTTTTGGTTGCAAATTAAATTCTCTACAACTTTAGTTCTGTAATTTTTTTTGTAGAATTATAAATAAAAAAGTTATAGACGAAAATGTTCAGAAATTTGAGAACAAAATTTATATTTTTTGATATAACTTTTTTTTTCATTTTACAAAAAAATAATATCAGACCATTTTTGTAGATCCTTTTTAGAGGAAAAACTTTTATACGCAACATTTTAACCACTATTTTTACGATAGCGGCCGTAGGACAAGTGTGGGGACCCCACAAACTTGGTTTTAACTTTACACTCACCCCCACACCCACCAAAAAAATAAAATTGCGTTCTCTAAAAAACGCAAGATAAGGTCTAAAAAATGTAACATTTTAATGGACTATATTAAGAACAAACATTTAGGGAAAGTTCTTCAGAAAGTTTGCGAAACCAATGTATATGTTTATCTGACGCGCTCGAGTCACCCAAAAAATGTCCTCTTGGAGTCCCCTATTATTAATTTAAATAACAGCTTATAATATCAGTTGTTAAAGCATAAAATGCTGTTAAAGGGTTTTTTGGAAAAATAAAATTATACCTAGTTTGGTTTATATCCAATAATGATTTTTAAGAATTAAAACCAATTATGTAAATTTATATATTACAATAAAAATTATTGTTAGATGTTTAAGATTTAAGTTTCTGTAGTCTTGTTAACAATAAACCGTGTTGTTTTTTCTATTTTCAATTATTGCTATTTATTTTAAGATTTACTATGTGTAACGCAAACCAAAGCTCTATAAACATATGTGATTGTGTTGTGAGATAGAAGCACGTGCAACCGTACTATGCCGGAGGGTTCTTACCATACAGGGGTAAATTTATTCAACCGTGGAAAATGTGTTTTAGCCCTTGCAGGGTTGTAGTAAGTACATATATTTAAAACATTTTTTTCTTCTTGTTAATTTGATCGAAAATTATAAAATAATATGGTGGATACTCTCGACACAATCGTTTCAAGCAATTATTAAAAATAAACAATACTTTGTAAACTGTGTTTATCAATTTTTTTCGAAAACGTTTAGTTAAAGAGGCGTTATGTACATACATTCATATTTCTTAAACCAACATTTTTATTTAAATTAAATTACTGAAATATAAGTTGATTAGTAAAGCGCATCCACCATTTTTAAACAATCATTAGATTTTTCCACCGATTTATTAATAAAAAAAGTTCTCAATTTCACTTAAGTTATTAATATTAATATTAATATTAATTAATAATTATTTAACTTAATTAATATTTTTTATAGGTGTCACCTCAGGATCTAAGCAGTAGTTTTTACGTTATACTTAAAATGCGTTGAGAGAAGTTAATTAAATAAATCACTTAATAATTATATTAAAGTCGGTTTTTCCAAATATAGTTTTACAATACTTTCATGGGATATTATTATGAGAAATATGTTTAAAATTTTAAGGCCGGCTCTGCACCAGGTGTCTATTTGAGGGTGCAGATTAGGTCGAAGGTGTAATTTGTGGGGTCCACTCATATCAACTCATTAAAAATATATCGTGCACTTCCGTTATTTATTGGCTCCGTTCTAAAAGATAGATAGCGTTTCCTGAAAGTAATAAATCTAACATATATTTCTGGGATGTGTTTTTAATTATGCTATTTAATTTAAGTTACGACCAAAGGGAACAAATGTCACGAAATGATTAATAAATAAAATATAATCTACCACATATTGTAAAACTTTGAAAATGCCGCATTTTTTTTTAAAACACACATACAACGCATCTTTGTTGTGTTTAATTAGGAGCGCCATGCGTTCAAAATATATGAGCAAATAGAAAGCACTTTAGTACACTTGCAATTTGTCACCTAATCCTCTCTTCACGCTCTTTTATTTGAAGAGTAAATTCAACGTGTATATACAGAGTGTCTGCTAAATACAAAAATGAGATGAAGTGTGTTTTAATGTCTTTGATTTGATTGGTCTACTGTGAGAGAGAATCTCTAGAAACATATGTATCAACGAAACACCCTAGTCTAGTGTAACTCGTGATAAGGGTGGAAGTGCAACTACATTAAAAGGCTATTATCGACTCAATAGATGCTAATTTACTTAGGGTTTGCGATGACAATAGCAAATGACAATTTACCCAAATTGAGATATTTTCTAATACATGTTGGAAACCAAATTACTTATTTCTAACTACAATGATAACTCAATGCCTACAGTTTCAAGATGTATTTTTTTTACATAAACGTAATATATTTTAGCTGTTGTAAAAAACAATGCTTTAAAGGTACCTAGCTATATGCAGCAAATAACTCTAAGCAATGCGGCTTAAAGTTAGTTCTAGAGAAGTTATCTACAACTTCTCAAGAAGAGATTGGTCAAAGACGTTAATTTAAAAAAGTAATTGAAAAAAGAATTGAATAAATTGATAAAATTGATTGAAAGTAATTAGTTCAGCAAAATTCTAAAGTGTTTCGAGAATAAATTTGTAATTGCTGTTAGTAAGGGTATTGAGAGTTTTGTAAATTTGGCGTGATGTTTGAACATCAATTCAAAGCTACTAGATTACCATGTTTCTCTAATATTAATGACCTCTCAGCTTTCAAATAAAAAAAACTAGATCTAAATCGGTTCATCCGTTTAAGAGGTATCATGTCACTAACAGACACACAAACACACTACAACTTTATAGCCTTCCATCGTTACTGTCGGGAGTTAATAAAACATTTACCAATTAAAAAAACTGAAGAAGAAAAGCTTTCACAGCCTGAAGTTATTGAAATATTGACACCTTTCGAACAAGACCGTGTTGAAATGTTTGATTGGAGTGCGAAAAAATGTCAATATTTTAATTAAAAAATATTGACTGTTTCTGGTTATAAATTGCAATTTAAGGTTTTTTAAAGGTCGGATTTTGTCAAAATTTGGTATTATAAATATTAGAAAAACAATGTAACTTTAAACTGAAACTATAACACTCTATAACAAGCTAAACACTCAATGCCCTCACAAACTTTTGGTACAAGTATTTTGTTTGAGCTTTTTGCAACGGTATCAATAAGGGTTGTTTTAAATTTTGAATAACTTTATCAGTTATTGTAAAGCTTTTTTCAATTTCAACCTAATTTTTTTCAAATTTTAAAAATTTACTTTTTATTTAGATTTTCTGCATTTTTTTTTTCAAATTTAACTTTAGATTTTCACTCATAATACTTCAAATTTTTTAATTATTAATTGTCTATGCATTTAGAACGAATCTTTAATGTTGTTTTTTCTAGAGATAACAAAGTTTTTTAAATTGTTTTTAGAAGTGGCAATTTTTTATTGATCTGAAGAAGAAAGGCTTTTACCGCTCAAAGTCATTGAAATATTGACATCTTTCGGAAAAGACCGTGTCGAAAGGTTTAATGAAATTGTCGACGTTTCGCACTCCATCGGTGGACGCGTCATCAAGACAGGGAAATAAAAATGAGAACAAACACGGTAACTCGACGTGTGAACCACGTTAGAGACAAAACTGATTATTTAATTGATCTATTGTATATTATTTTGTGTTTTTTCTTTAAAAAAGTTTTTCACTTAACAAAACTAATTTTAATAGACACTTATTACTTAATATTGTTTTAACATTATATTTTAAATTATTTATTTATCTAAAATAACAGTAATTTATTCCAATTTGAATTTTTAAAAAGCTTCGCTTAACATTAATTTATTTTTTGCTCAACTTTTTCAATTTTATTGAACTATTTTAATTATTTATACGTAGCATTTTTTTACATTTTTTTTGCCACAATAAGTTGCTAAATAAGATCAAGTAAATTTCAAGTGTTAATACTATGCGAATTTTTTTAAATTTTTGTTTTTAGAATCATTTCTGTAGGGAAAACAGTGTTATATAATAGATTTTTTATTGTTAAATAGTTTATATGGTGAAAATGTTTAACTTTGTAAATAATACCTAATTAAAGAATATTATTAATTGGTATCACTTCAGTGCAATTTTATTAGATACAGGGAAGGAGTGCAAAAAATAGATATACAAAATTAACATATTTGCTTTTATTTATAATTTTTGTTTAACTTAAATTATCGACAGCGCAACTTTTAAACTATATCGAATTAAAAATATTCTTTATTAAATCTATAATATTTATTGAAAACAACGTTTTCAAATAAGTGAACAATAATTTGTTAAAAAAGTAAACGCTTTGTTTTCTAAAAAAAATTATTTGGGCTTAATACCCTATTAAACGTTGACCTGTTTGACGTTTTGTGCTCAGAAAAAAATCATCTTAGACATTTAAAAAATAGTACATCCTTTTATAAAAAATATAATTAATTTCTGTATAGAGCTTTTGATGTTTATTTCACAATACCTCACTTTAACTAGCTAATTGTTAAAAAAAGCGCATTTTAGAGGTGTTTTTTGTGAATATTCTTATTCGGCAATAAATAAAAAATTGAGTTTGAAGAGTTTTTATAGAAAATGGGAAACTTTATATTTACGGAGTATGCTATGATAAAAATAAAGTGTAAAACTCCGGTGGTGACATAGGGGTTTTAAACAGGGGTAGGCCACCTAGGTCAGACCACTCAGACCGCTTTGCCGTCTAGGTAAACAATATACTAATATTTTAAGGCAGTTCAATCGGTAGACAATGATTTAAATTTCAGATAGGCGTTTCACAGTTTTTCTATTTTTACAAAAAGATAAAAAATGAGATTATATACAGTTTGACACAAGTCCACGTTGACCAACAAAAACCTGATACTCTCTTCTCCTATTTGAAGTACTTTGTATTCATTTCTATTTAATAATTGCAAATCTTTTTAATTCAGTTTTCAAATAAAAGTAGAATTAAATATTGAAATTTGTCAACGTTAGAGAAAGATAGCCATTTCTCGGCAAGCCGGGGAAAAAAATCAGGTTTTCTGCCGGACATTGTTGCTATAAGACAAAAGCAAATAAAATCTAAAACAGTCGTTACAAACCAAAGACTTTCTAAACGTCCCTCTATTCATAGGCGGTGCTAAAATTTAAAATCACATTTACTGTTTATTAAAGTTAATATTATGTATTTAAAAAAAAAACTATTTTTGTGCAAGATAAATTGTGTAAATCACGACAGTAAATTAATTAATAAATTATTGACATTCTGAATTGGCGCTAATAACCTCTAACCAATTTTAAGATTAGGCTCGATTATAAGGTAATGTTGTGTAGGATAAAAAATAATGTGTAAACCGTGGTTTTCCAGGCCTTGAGAAGTGTCCAGGTTTGCCTGTCCACCAATTTCATTCAACTTATTACTGACATTTTGCCAAAAATACAAAAATGAATTTAGGATAACTGTCGCGCTGAAAAATACTGTTTTTGAGGGAAAAATTTACTAATCTAATATTTATTTTAGAATTTACTCATTGTATTTGATGCGGGTATATTGACAACCTTTTTAACCATCAAAATATTCCAGTCTAAAAAAACGTGATTAACTTTTTATTTAAACTTTTTTTTTTTGAGAAAAAGTACTTTAATGAACCTTTTCCAGTACCTACTTGATTTATATAAACAGTTCAAGAATGAATGAAATCTGTTGAAAAATGTTAACAAAACGTTTTGGATGGTGCGAAGTCTCCTTTTTTTATCTAAACTCGCCAGGTAACCAATAGTTACAATAATTTTTTCTTTAGCGTTTTATAGGCTAGATCTGTTTGACTATTTGTGGTTTTATTATTAAAAACTTTCTCAATATAAAAATATTTATTAAACAAGTTTATCTCCTTATCTTATTATCAATTTTCAAGTGTTTGTATCATTTCTTTCAGCGATTAAACTTGTTTATAAAGTACAGGTGTTTGTATACACACCTGAACACATATTATCACTATAATTAAGAGATAATACATAATAGTGATGATGGGACAACAAATGATTTTATTTAAAAATAAAATGTTTTTCTATATTGATTTAGTTCAAATACAACAATGATTTACTTATTTAAAGAAAAATTTCTGGATGTTCGAGCAAATTGAACTCACCTGTGCAATTCCCACGCATCATCTCCTAAAAGTGACGTCACACAAAGCTAGACGTCGATATCTTCCAACCGCGCCGATTGGCCACATTTGTTTTTTCTCACGCTTATTCAATATGGCGGTGGCGACAAGCTTACGATTTAGTCATTTTTAGAATAATTTTTTTTTCAATTTTCTGCGAGCGCTTTAAAAAATAATATAAAATAATTTGTATTCAAATAATTTTATTTTATATACAAAGTTTTTTTAAAAAAATCGGTTTTGAGTATTCTTATCTACCTGACTAGAGTTGACTAGAATATTTTGTAAAAATATAACAATAACAATAAAATAACATAAATTTAAACAGAATTGTGGAAGTTAAACTAATCGGATAGGTTAAACGAAGAACTACTTCCTTCTTTGTTAGTTCGAGGATCTTCTGGTATCCAGACTTTTGCGTGCATGATACCATTTGAATTAGGTTCCTTTACTCTTGACCAGGATAGAGAATGAGCGGTGTATAAACCCCCGGATCCTAGAAAAATAGCATAACAGTTTTACAATATTAAAACAGTAATAAAAAACACAAATTTATTTAAAACTAAGAGTTGGAACCTCAGACATAGTTTGTCTTTATCAGCACTCATCAGTGAAACTCAAGAAGAATTGAAACTTTAAACACAGTTGAGTAAACCAATCTTGCCAGATTAAATTTGCTTCCACACTTTTTAAGTTTAAACTAAAAACAAATCTGTCACTTTTATAGACGCCAAAAGTCACAGAAAATATTATCAGATAATAAAAGCAATTGCTGGTCGAGCAACTAAATTATCATATTAGCGCCTTCCACCTGAAATGCAGACATTTAAGATATGTAATATTTTAAATCTGCTTTGGAATTGCTACCAAAAAATAATAAAATTTAAACAGATTTATTTAAAACAATGATTGGTTGACCCAGGGGTGAAACGTAAGAACTTGGTTTTTTATCATAAATTTAAGAAAGCTTTTGTATCACTACGCATTAAAACAAAAAAAACCAAACTTTCAGAATAAAAAAAAATATTTTAGAAATAAAAATCGAAAAATTAACTTTTATTCAAGAGACAACACATTTATTTTGTACAGACAAAATAAATTTTAGAACATATTTTATAAACTCATTTTTGGAAATCTTATAGGTAGCTATAGACATAATTATGGAACATTATAATTATAATAAGGGCATGTTTACATAAAGTAAATTAAGCTCATTGCAATTAGACTTTTTAGCTGAACTAATTTAGGCTTTGATGAACGTAAAACAATGATACAAAATAATATATTTATATAGATAGAAACAAAAAAGTATTTTATTATGATGAATGATGATGAAAACATACATACAGAATAAGAATAAAAATTAAAAAAAATAATAATTAAGTACTTCAAACTCATGTCAGAAAAAAATGATTGAAAACTATGTTGTGCAGATTGGGAAAAAAAAATAAAACTTGGATTAATTCATTAATAGGATTTTCATTCAAGCACTTTGTGGTAAACGACATTCTTTGTTTTTTGGTCAGGCGCAAGAACAAATAAAGCGGATGATTTGCCGACACGTGAGCATGCCACGTACAATTGACCATGAGAAAAACATGCATTTTATAAATTGAGGCCACAAATAGTCAAGGATTAGCCCTGTGATTTGTTGATCGTCATGGCGAAGGCAAGACGAATCGGGAATTGAATTCGTTTAAACTCAAAAGGCATATCCGTTGGGATCATCGGAATCCTTGGAATAAGAACTTTCTCATCTTTAAATTTTTCTTTAAGTATCGACGCGTGCAATTTCTCGCAGATAATTGACTCGCGATATTCCGTTGCCTAATTGCATTACGGCTTCGCTGGGAAAGATTAGATCTTCTAGGACGCGGCATTGTTATTAAAATGTGCACTCGCATAAAACCACCAAATATAATAACAGTGCCTGAACTTTCGAGATAAAGACAATAGCTCAAAGAGTATATAACCACTACGTAGACAACCTATAAAAAGACATTTACACTTTTGTTAACCTGTAGATTTTTTTTCCTTAATCTTATAACCTTTACCAACTGATTTTTTATTTCCTAAATTCCGTTCCTTTCCGATGATTTTATGTTTTTACTGTAGAATAAATCTTAGGTATTATTTTCGGGAATTAAAAACAAATATAACAATACCTGAACTTTGTAGACATTTTACAAAAAATAAGGGTCTCAGCAACCAGGCCATAAGCTCCAAAAAAAAAATAGATGTTACACTATTTGACAGAATTGGACAACAAATGTTTGACATGTAATAAACAAATCAGCATCTATTGAAATGATTAAGTATTCATTACATATATCGAGTTTTCATTGTTTTTAAGATGTATTCTGCTATTCGGGACGGAAACAAATCCAACAAATCAAAAACCATGGCAATCGGTCCAGCCGTTCTCGAGTTATAAGTGTTGTAACAAACACGACTTTCTTTTATATATATAGATTCTTTTGCTTTTCTTTAACAATAGCTAACGGCACCTTATCTTTCTCTAAAGACTAGAAGAATGTAATACCTAGCAAATGAAATGACATCAGGTAGTGTTTACTGATGAGTTTTGCTTCTGTTTATACAATTTAGTTCTTCTGTAGATTCTCAAAAAGTTATGCTTGGGAGAAACATTTTATATAAAAATTGTTTTTGGTTTTGTTTCTATTTTAAACTCAATTTTTCCAGGCTACATACCCGAAAGGCCTAAAACAAAGTTTCTAATTATTAACATGCTTTAGAAACTACTAGATTTATTTTTTGGGTTTAAATACTTTTCATCACTTATTAAACATGTGTGGTACAAACCTTAAACTGGATAAAAATTTTTGTTGGCAGAAATACGTTCTATTAATTTTTGGCAATACAGTTAGCAGTATGGCGCATGCAGCTTTTATTGAAATTTGAAGCAAGGTTAGTAGTTGAAATGTTATCTTCCTATTAAATCTATTAATCTACCTAATTCTAGGTCAATCTGTTACCGTTTTTTTAGTTCTTTTTCCCTACAGATGCATCTACATTGCAGTTTATCGTTTAGGCAGAGCTTCACAAATTGTTTCCTCAAGAAAATCCTTAAAAGCAAGGAAGATTCAACTAAAGTTTTGATCTATCTGCTCTTTTTTTTTATTTAAAAACTTTTTTTAAGAGTGTTTTTTTAAGCAACATATTTATTATAATTCTACAAAAAAAAGTTAAGACATCCTTTTTTGCAAGTTTGTCAGCTTAATCGTTGTTCTCTATTTCAGAGTGTTTAGGTATGCTAAACGAAAAAAACATTGTTACTTTTGCAGAATTTATTTAGTTTAGCATTTTCATGTAATTTTTAAACAGTTAACATAGAAGCTTAGTGCTTGACTATTGATTTCACATTTTTGATAGTTATACTTGTAGATAAGTTAAATTATACTGGCAAGGATTATAAAAATAATATACACTTTTTAAAAGATGTCTATGGTCTTTGACATCTGATTCTTTTATGTTCAGTATCTATTCTAGTCAGTCTAAAAATGACAAATTTTTCTTTACTATCATTAGACGTAGAGGTATGAGATTCCAGTGCCGTAGAAAAGCATGTTCTAATGATTCTTGTGATGCATAAACATGCTCATTTTTGTATCTTGTAGAACTTTTTTTTTGTGATAGCATTCTCATATTCTCTACTAGATTTCTGTCTTCTTCAAAATCGTTTTCTTTTTTTTAATTTTTTTTTTAGTAGATATCTCTACATTGATTTTTATATCTAGCTATTGTTACAAAAACTTAAATGTTTAACGTCCGACTTGTCTTTCATGATCTCTGCATTCAGATAGATGAATCTTATTTCTTAAAGTTTTAAGTTTTTTGAGTAAATAGTACAACGGTTTTTGTTGAGTTAATTATCAACTACAATGATTTGCATAACTAAATTTGCATGATTCTGAAATTCTTTTGTATTATTTTATATAAAATGCTTTGAACTCTGCTTTTGACTACTATGACAATTTTATACCGTCTATTCCAATATAGACAGTAATATTTTTATTCTTGATTTTGCTGTTTCAGCTTTCAGCAGTTTTTGTGGCTAGCATTTCCCACATTTCTCTAACGACAGTTGTTTTAAGCCTTCTTTTGAAACGCGATCTTGACACATGTTGTTAAAAGCGTCCGAGCTGTCTAAGAAAACACAAATTTGCTGTTTTTTTGCTATTTAGAACTCCCTGGATACTATCCGTAAGCTGGTGCAAGACACTCTATGTAAATCTGCCCGCTCTATACGCATGTTGACACTTATGCCACTGTTTTTTTTCCAGAGTTTTTATTCTGATAGAATTTTCTAATATTTTTTCTATTGCTATCAAGACTAACAATATGAGACTGAGAAGTAAAAACAATTGTGGGTCAATCTTATTTTATTTTTTCTGTTTTCAGTGTAAAAGAAACGTTTATTTTGCTTTTCTTCAGTTTTCAGACATTTGTCTGTAAGGTAAACTGACCTAACCTGACAGTGATGGTTTGATTGTTACTTTTCAGTGGTTTACGTAATTATTAGCACTTGCGCTACTAATTGTTATATGTAGTACTTCTCCTTTTTGCTTCTCCAGTACAGACAATCGCTTCAAAGACTGGATGCAAAAAATAGAATGCATCTTTAACAATATTTTGTTTAAATTGCAATGGTTTTAAACAATTACACTAATTTTTAAATATTTTGCATATATTGTGTTCTAGTACAACTTTAAAGATCTGATTATGAGCAAATTTTTATGAAACTACTTTAAAGATATCCTCTTTTAAACAAAAATCAGAGAAGTTATGCGGAAACAAATATAAAATACATGAGAGCCTTCTTTTTAAAAAAAAAACAAAAATTGCATTGTAGTTATGAGTATACAGTAAATATAAAAATAATTGATAATAAAAATAAAAAACAATTGATTTCAAATACTATATTTACGCACATTTGCTCATCGCCTAGGTACCTATGCAGGATACAGCTGCTTTGCATAACGAATTACGATGGCAGGGTAGATATTGTATTTTGATGGTAGTATTGAAGGGGCGGCCTTCTAACCCCAAATTCGATCAATCTTAGCCGCAGAACTTGCAATGTCACCGATACACCGATAAGGCCCCTTCATGCTTAATTACACACTTGTTATTTTTTTGTACTTTTAAGTACGGCGATTATTTCTCTATTATACATAATATTTGCAATGAATATAATAAAATTATTGTTAAGCTCTTAATTTTTATCTGCGTTTTAATTTTATTTATTTATTTTTTACAATAAATTACTTTAAACTATATCAAAACTTCAAAAAACAAATTAATTTTTTTTTATTACTTACATAGAAAAATGTAAATTGATAAAGATAACATATATAACAAAAAAATCAAAAATAACAATTTTTGAAGGCGGTGCCAGTCAAGAGAAGAAAATTGAATTGGTTTATAGATGTTTATATAATTCGATATAATTATTTTTTCAATACATTTGTGTATGTTACCAGCAAATTTTAACAAAAAAATGTTTTACCCGATCAATAAGAAATACAAAATGCTATTGAAAATTAATGAGTCTTAGACTAATTTGTGATGTTTTAAAATACAAAAAATTGCAGTAGTCATATACAAGTGAGCAGATTGAAAAACGTAGAAAAATTTAAAAACCGTACGGCTTAAATCATTTTGACATATCTAGAACGATTTAGAAATAGCAAATTTTTGCTATTTAAAAACAATGCACTAATAGTACTTTTATTTAAAGTATGGTTGTAACAAGCAACATATCAAAAAGAAACTGTCAAAGAAATTTAAAATTTTAAGAGACGACAGTCAACTTTGTTATCTTAAAGGGCCACCTGTTACTCCTTTTGTCAAAAATGAATAATTTTTTTTTTATTTAATGATGCAGACAATGTTATTTTCTGTTTTATTTCAAGCTGCTATAGAATAAAAAATATTTAAAAATACTTCAAAATTTATCAGTCAAGTGTACAGACATTGTTACCACGAGAATCTTATGTCAGTGTCATTGAATCAATTTTAATTTTTTAACTTTTTTTTCAAAATAAATAACGAGTTTATTATAAAATAATCGCCAGCTTATTTATAAAAAAAAGATATAAAATATGGTATTGTGCTTTATCAATTATTCAAAAAAATGTCTATCGAATTAATTAAAAAAAAAAGTAATCGGTGGCCATTTAAAATAACAAAGTTGACTATCAACTCTTGACAAGACGAGTAACTAAAAATAAATTTTAATTTTTTTTTGATAATATAATTTATAATTAGACTGTTAGAGCCAATAAGATGCATGAGAAGGTTTAAATACATAGCAATCCATCTAATAAAAAAAATACAAACAAAGTCGAGTATATTATAGTAATAATTTTTTGTGATGCAGTTACGTTTTTTAGTGTAATGTCAAAATTAATTGTAAAATAAATCGCTAGAATTCAACTACTGATACTAGAATGTAGAATATTTTTATATTAAATATAAAATGTAATAATGACCGACAAAATGGAAGCTGCACTCCAAATTACCAAAATTTTAAAGGTAAACTAAAACTTCTAAAACGTTGGCTCTTAGAAAACAAAAAAACTGTAGAAGAGATTTTGTGTACCGCTAATATAGCATTGTAAATTTAATGGATTTTTTTGTTTTTTTTTCTTTTTTTTTCAGGTGACACAAGCTTTAAAATTATTATTATTATTGTTTATTTCTTTCTTTGTGATTAATCTTTAGATCCAGTATAGTCATCTAAACAAAACTATACTGAAGATTCAACCTGGAATGTAGAAACTTATGTTATTTTTGTAATTTTTTTTCTAACTGTATGAATTAGGTTGAATAAATATTACTTTTATTATTATTATTACTACTATTACTCCTATAAAGTACAACTCTGTTTCGGTTTGAAAATATTATCAAAAATAATCCTACCACCTGTTTTAATATCTGCAATAGCACTTTTTAAGTTATTTAGTTTGATATTATTATATCTCTTGCTACATTTATTAGACTCAAATGAAGGTGCTACAAACTGAAGCATTTTTTAGTAGACACATGGTATAAGCATTTTTTAGTAAACACCCGATATATTACAAATATGCAACAAATATTACAAATATTGCGAAATATTTACAATATTTCAATGTTTTTTAAATGTGTTTTGTTTTTACAGAAGTTGTAGCTTCAAGAAAAACCTTCGATGAAGCATATTCTTTGACGTGTACTATGACGTTTGGTAAAGTTACTTCAGCAATATTAGAAACAGTTTTAAAAACTTTAAAATAATGTATTCAACTATATTTCTAACATAACAATATTTTAAACATTTGTTTAAAATGTTGAATTTGAACCATAAAAATTTTTTTTTTGGTTTTTTGATGTTGGTTTTTTTGGTATTTGAATTTTCACTTTGAAACTGGTTTTAAAGCAAATATTTTGTTTTTATTTTGGAACGGATTCAGTAAGGTACCAACTGTATAAATTGGAATTTTTTTATCGCATTATAAACACTGGAAAAAAGTATTCAAATTCAATTGGTTCAAAAAAAAAGAATATAGTTAGACGGCTTTAAAATGCAAATGTTTAAACACATTTTATTTATTTAATAAAAAAAGTTGTAAATTAATGCAAATGTAGTGTATTTTTTTTTAAATAATGCGTAAAACCATCATACGTTAAGTAAGGTGGTGCATTCTTAAACTGTTTCTAAATCTTCCAAACTTTAAATGTTTGGAACTTTGTAAATAATTTAAACGTGGAGGGTTTTGTATAAAATCATTTTATAATCATGTAACAAAACCAAAAAAACAAACATTTATAATATAAACATTTAGGGATTTTATTTGAAAAGCAAAGATAGGTATAGCGTTTAGACTGAACTAAATTACTCTGTATAATTTAAACTTTTTTTGGAAGACATTTGTTTTTATAAAACGTATGGAATATTGAATCTCAAATGGAACACCCCGTAATGGTATACGATTTGTGGACGATGATAAACACTAAATTATTTTCGTCATGAGTGTAATATATAAATAAATTAAGCTTCAAGTGTTCTCTAAATTACATAAAAAACTTAAAAACAACACTAACCTCTGATAATAACTTTTTTCGGCTCATCTTTTTGAATGTTTCGGTTATGTCCATTGTAACAATCTGTATTCGAATTTCTGTCAGTCCGAACCAATTCACTTAAGAAATTGATATATCCGATAGCTAATTTCAAGGTGTCAACTTTGGAAAGTCGTTTTTCATAAGGAAGTGTAGGAATATGTGCTCTTAAACCTTCAAAAGCATCATTAATAGACTGCATTCGTTTTCTTTCTCTTAAATTAGCCGCTTGTCTCTGCTGGATTTGCTGCTGAGGACACTTATTTCTTCTTCTATGCCGATGTAGACAATCTCTTTAATGAGAAAAATACATACTATTATGGAACGTCAGACGTTGAAGGTTTTCAAAAAACCACTATATAATAAAAAAAATGTCTTACTCTTTAGAACCAGAACTGTTTTCTTGATCACTATTAAAGGAGTACGAGGAACCAACAGAATCACTACTATTTTCATCGTAAAGGAACAAATCACTACTGTTTGAAGAGCCTGTAGTGCTACCAGAACTTGGAACACTGCTATTAACAAAAGGTGTCGGATCAAAAAAAAATTGCCGATTGACGAGATCCAAATCAAGATTCTCCATGTTAAACATTGTAGGGAAGGAAATGTCAATAAAAAAAATTGCACTTTTAAACTAGATACACATGTTACAATTGATTTAATAAAAAGGGGCACGCGTATTGCCACGTGTCGCTTTACAAGAGACACGTGTCCCTTGTACTCGGAATTTTGTTGAAGAATGTATATATCACGAGCTTTCGATTTTTGATATCAGCTTTGAGGATGCGCCGACACTGGGGGTGGTTTTTCAAAGCTCCGCCTCTGTATTCCCTCAATTGTATTGACTAAATATTTAGGGTAAATTGCAAATAAAACAGCTTCTAATAGTTTTTTTTAAATCTTCTTAGAGATTTAAAACAAAAACAATATATAGTCGAATTAACAACCTCCTCTTTTTTTGAATTCGGTTAAAAAAAGCTAAAGCTTTTACCAGCAATTTTTTGTTCAAATAATATTGACTATTTAAAATAAAGATTATTGGTTTTATCTCATAAATTAGATAATGTTTTAATGTTGTTTCTGTTAGTTACCTATAATAAGCTTACATAAATTATATTGTTTCCAATCTAACTGTTATTGGAGTAATTGACTAGGTACCTCAATGTAATTGCCTAAATAAGAATTATGTTTTATTTTATTAATATAATTTTTTATGTTTGATTTTTTATTAATCGGTTAACCGACTACTTAATTTAGTTGTATTAAATACTACAATTTTTGTCAATTAAAAAATTAATATGTTCTGGAAACTATTTAAAAAGTTATAAACAATTCAATCAAATATCAAAATGTTTTCTTTGCAAATATCTCGCAAATTGTTGCAAATATCTGAAATACAAAAAAGTAGTTAGAGAAAGTAATTTTCTAGAAAAGATATTACTTTTCAAACTGCTGTCAATGATGATTATTTTTTGTAAAAATAGAATTAAAAAAAAGGGTGATACGTTTTCTGAGCGCGCAGCACAATTTGTTTTTTCGCTCAAATAAATTTGTTTTAATTTATTAAATATAAATATTAAATAAAAATTTTTTAGAAATATTTTTTTGAAACATACAACAATGATATGCTAAAACAAACATTTTGCAATTGTTTAAGTTTTTGTTAAATGAGTAACTTTACAAATAAAAAATACATAAATCTATTATGATCATCATGCGATTTTTTCTTTTTTAAATCTATTCTATACTTCCAAGGTTTTAGAAAAGATTTCTATTTGAGAAGTTTTAAAAAGGTTATTTTTCTATTTTTATTAGCTCATTTATTAAAGAATGTTTTGATATCATTAGTAAAGTTATATAAAATTGCCAGTAAAGCGTCTAAAATTGACTTTAAAGTAGTTCATTATACTACAGTTTCAAAATCAATTATTATAAAGTAATCGATTATACTGTAATTTTTAAAATTAAATCTAAAGTAGTTTATAATATTTATTCTACAAATAATATTTTCTCTTGTTTTGTGGTTGTATGTAGACTAGTTATTTTTTTTTTTGACTGTTGCTTTAATATATAAATGGCATTTTATCATTTTTTATGTAGCAATTTTAATTTAATTTTTTAGATATTAATAAGAAGAATGTTTAAATACTTTTGTATTCTCTACTTTGTTTATTATTAATTATTTTTGTCTGTGATACGCGCTATATAAGTCTGTTCATTATGTCCTAGGGCGTAATGATAACCCCGTTAATGTATACTTACGGTAAAAAAATAAGCCACTTAACACAAGATGCGTAATTAGAATATATTAAGAGTTCCTCGGTAACACCAACAACAGAAAAAAGTCAATTGGCATATTTTTCTCAAAAGCATTTGACAGAATAAATTGATCACCAAAATATTACTCAATAAATTACCACAATGCAGAATACGCGGAATGCTTTTAGACTAATTTTATCTAAATCATTGCAAATTTTTCTTGATTCCTGCTGCCTAAATAAAGATTTGAGATTGTTGGTGAGATGCAAAACAGGGTCAAAACACACCGTGTATTAGTAAAATTTTTTAGAATTGTTTTTGACAAAGGCTTGACTTGACAATGTTTTATAATTCAATAAATAAACGCTTTAGCATTAAAATTTTTTTCAAGAAGACTAGCTATTGGTGTCTGCTATAATTTGGATGCAAATTTTACAGAGAATCAAGTTACCTATTAGTTGTTTTATGAAATATTCTAACTAATTTTTCAAATTAGTGGTTTGGGTTTTTTACCGGAGTTTATTAAGTTTTTAGCCGACTTTGAAAAAAAGAAGGAGGTTATCAATTTGACTGTATTTTTTTGTGTGTTACCCCATAACTTTTTTTTGGAAAAACCGGCTTTAATCATGGAGGTTTTAATGATTGTTCTTTTATTTGGTCCCATTTAATTTTGATCAAGATGTTGGTGTTCAGTTGTTTTTAAGTTATTTTTATTAATGTTTTTTTGACACTTACACATCTTACAATTAATTATAAAAATTTGTAAAAAATTAAAAAAAAATTTAATATAATTGAATAATAGTTTATTTATTTAATTAGTTTAAGCAATTTGATTGATGTGTTTGATAATACATTACAATATCAAAGAAAATGTCCTCTTGATAAATTTCACTTATATAAGCGCAAACAATGAAAAAAAATCATATAAAATAGTATCAATTAATTAAATATTAAGTAAAAAGTACTTTCTCCCTTTCTTCGTTTTTGTCAACGACGCGTTTAGTAGGTCTATCAATATTGAAACAAATAATAGTAATAATCTATTAAAAACCAAAAAATAAAACAAAAAAATTATCAAAAAAAAACCCACTTCAAAAAATAAAGAAAAGCACTAAAAAGTGTAAAATAATTGCCTAGCCTTGTATGTTTAAAAAACAATCAAATTATTTTGATGCTATAATGTACAATTATTGTTATTTTTAGAGTCGGTGTCAGTCAAGGTAGATTTGTATAAGATTGTATATACTCGTATTAAGATTAGTATATATACATACTGATCATAATATATTATTATATACTAATAATTATATATATTAGCATACACAAATACGCACGCGGCGCGCAAGTGAGTCAACGCAGGCGCTCATC
The DNA here is from genome assembly GCA_947359425.1 of Lagria hirta. Taxonomy (NCBI): domain Eukaryota; kingdom Metazoa; phylum Arthropoda; class Insecta; order Coleoptera; family Tenebrionidae; genus Lagria; species Lagria hirta. Next base: position 14,875,428 of record OX375794.1, read on the forward strand.
CTACCTTGACTGACACCGACTCCAAAAATAAGCATAATTGTACATTATATTATCTAAATAATTTGATCGTCTTTTAAGCATACAAGTCTACGCAATTATTTCAAACTTTTTAGTGCTTTTTTATTTTTAAAAGTTGTTTTTTTTGTGTTAAATTTTTTTTATGTGGTTTACTTTGCAATGTCCCACGTATTTCTTAATAAAATGTTTACGTCAACATTTTATTAGCAAATACGTGAAGTCATTGCGAAGTAAACCACATACCGTTTTTCAAATGTTTTTCGAGTCTTAAAGCAGTTGATTGCAAAACTTTTAATTTGGTAGAATTATTTTTGGCACTGAGCAGAGCAATCTAATTTTTTCAGAGTTTGCTGCTTTGATAATCAAGTTAATTTCTTAGATTTTTCGTTGTTTAATTTTGTACTAGGTTTATTTTTTTTAAGCGTTATTACACTATCTAATTCTTTAAAAAAATGTATATAAGATCACTAGCATTATACATACAAAATTGTAAAATTAAAATTTATTAGGCTTATAGTTTATATATAGGCTTATAAAATAAGTTATTTTTTCAACCTAGTCTTTAAGGCAATTTTATCAACCTGATTTTTAAACAATTTTTAACAATTTTTTTTAAAAAACTACGAGAATGCTATTTAATGTATTAATTGAGATTTTCTTTTTAGCAAATATCTATATAAAATTTGTTTTTTAAAAATTGAGCTAGCATATTAAATCTTTCAATGCAATCATATTGTTTGAATTGTCGGATATAACATTTAAAACACATTTATTATGTTCAACCCTTCCTATCCCGGAAGCACAGCAGTTTTGCTGGATTTAAAAATTATCACGATTTTAGACAAAATGATAATGACCACATTATTTTTTCAATAATATAAAAATTGTTGATAAACCAACTTTTAGTTGGCTTATCAAAATCTTCAAATTGTGCTTTAAGCCAAGGAGAAAACATAACTTTGTTTTTTGAAAAATCAAGCTGAATTACTATCTTTCCACGTATCTGCGATCATATTATTAAAATTGTTAGAGTTAAAATTCGAACGATACCTATGACAAGTATGACATGAGTATAACAATGCTAATCTCTGTATTTCCGTCAGAATTTTTAAATACAAATCTAAAATTTTGAGATTTTTTCTTTAATAATATGGGTACAACACTCATATTTGAAAAAACTAAAGGTACAATTATGACTATTTTTAAATTCCAAAGGTCCCTAAGTGCCATCGAAAGCAGCGAATTTTTACCCATTTTTGAATTAAAGTTATAAATAATATTACAAGAGCTTGAAACAAAATTCATGTCATAGGTCCATTTAAATCCCCTTCTCATCATCTCGCTGTTGATACAATCCTACCTATAACTTACTTTTAAACACAAATGTTTGATTTTCTTAATTTTCCTTGTTTTTTTTTTTGACATGCGTCAAAATAATCTTGTTTTAATAAATTATCTTAAAAATAAAAGATTAATTATAAAATTAACACTTGCTGACTTGCTATCGGTGGAAAAAGTAGTTACAATCTTCAGGGTAACCATGAGAAATTGACCTTTTTGTGCAGCGGTTCTAAATTTATGTCACATTATATTCAACCCTTCCTGTCCCGGAAGCACAACAATTTTGCTGGATCTATAAATCATTACGGTCTTCGACAAGTAATAATAATGACAAAATTATTTATCAAATAATATAAAAAATGTTGAAAGACAAGCTTTTAATTTTCAATTAGTTCAAAATCTAATTTAAAAATTAAATTACTAGCAAAAACCACAAAGTGTAAACTAAATAGACTATATAAGTTGGATTTTTAAAAAATCAAGTTAAATTACTAGCTCCCTATGAATCTGCAATCATATTATTGATTAAACATTTAAAAACATTCGAACAATATGACATGAACCTAATAATGCTGCTTTCTGTATTTCCTCAAGAATTTTAAATACAAATCTAAAATTTTAAGATTTTTACTATTTGATATGGGTACAACACCCATATTTGAAATAACTAAAAATAAAATTTTTAGGATTTTTAAATTCCAAAGACCCCTAATGACCTCCGATAGCAGCAAATATTTACTCTTTTTTGTTTTATAGGTCTTTATTACAAAATATAGAATTATTACAAAAATTTGGAAGAACAATATCTATAAAATATACAATTTTAGTTTTCTCCTATAATATAACAATATCCGGCCTATTAGTTTCAACTTTTGAAGCAGTTAGTAAAGTTTGATCTCAATATAATTTGTAATTACCGTTTTTCAATAAATTTTCTAGATTATAATTATAATGTAGTTCTGCATTTTTGACCAGATCAGTCTTAAAAGACAAATTTGATTTGGGTTTGAATAATGTTTATAATGGTTGCAATAATTTTTTTTAATTTAAGGCTTAAGAATTAGGCTATTTTACACAAAAATTTAATTTTTTTTTACTAGTCGTTAGCAGTAGAAAAAAATTACAATTATTATTTTAATAATATAATATAGCAGTTGTCAGGTGTTGAACAGTGTTCCTGTTTTAATAATATTTTTGTAAGGGGCCGCACAATAGGTATGATATCCAGCTGCGTCTACTTGTTTATTTAATTTTAAATAAATGCAGGGAAGATTTGAGTGGTATTAGGGACGTTGTGTATCGTGTTCACGCCTCGCTAAGGGGATCTTAAAGCTCTCATTGTGGCTCACGAGGGTGGAATAAGTCTTTAAACAATTGCACCAATTGAAACTAATACCCGATAAAACAAGATTTAATTATACAATAGATATCATTTTATTCGATATTATAAATACACTTGTCCAATACCAAATAAATAAATTTAATAAATTTAGAATAAAAGAATTTTTTATTCCTATTTATCAAGAATATTTAAAAATTCAGACTTAATCTGAGCTTAGATAACAATAGAATTTATTTAGATATCCTCTTTATTAAGATGGTTATCATTTAATCAGTGTTGGGGGGATTATAGTTTTTTACTCTTAGGTTAAATCATGCCAAATTAAATACTAACATCTTGATAAAAAGATTATTTAAATATACTTAATCAACAGAATGTTATAAATTAAATCTATTTTATATAAATAAATACTATAAAAGCAGTAAAAAAATTAATTTACTGAGAAAAAGTGAGAAACTTTTTGAGATTTTTACGATTCTTATGTTAAATATGTTTAATCAGCTTCCAAAAAGGAAGAAAGTGCTTATTATATTAGATTTGCTTTGTTTTTGAGCCTATTTATACCATTGATTTTAAGTTTGAAAAATCATATTTTCAAAGTACTTTTATAAAAATGTACTGATGATTCAACAATGATATTTTAAGTGACAATTGCACCTTAAAGTGCAGCAAATTGATTAGCCATAATTTTATTTTCTATTAGAACAAACGTTTGCGCACAAGCTATTTAGTTTCTAAGCTGATTTGAATAAATGTTGTGTTATAAAGAAACAATCTTATGTCAAATTTTATAAAATAAATAAACAGGAACTGAATACAAAAATATTATTAAAACATAAAAATTTGTCCATAATGTCTCAAAAATTTGTTACAAAATTTTTGAAAAATATGGCTGATATTACTGGTACAGAAAATTGTTTTATAATCTGACTTAAAAAAAATGTATATCTGAATTCAAATAAAAATATTTTTCTGTATGCGTGTTTTGGTTGAAATCTCAATAAAAACTCGGATCAATTATCTCATAAAAATCTTTGAAATAATAGTCAAAATTTCACCTCAAAAGTGTAGTTTTTCAATTCAATGGATTAATAAAATTGTTTAATAAACAAAACAATTTCAAAAAAAAAATTATTAAAAAAAGTTAATAAAAATATGGATATGATTAAATCCATTATATCTGTATCGATGTACATCGATACAGATATAATGCCAAAAATGTTATTTTCTATTAGAACAAACGTTTGCACACAACTATTTTGTTTCTAAGCTGATTTGAATAAATGTTGTGCTATAAAAAAACAATCTTAAAACAAATTTTATAAAATAAATAAACTGGAACTGAATACAAAAATATTATTAAAACATAAAAATTTGTCAATAATGTCTCAAAAATCTGTTACAAAATTTTTGGAAAATATGGCTGATATTACTGGTACAAAAAATTGCAGAATTTTATAATCTGACTTCAAAAAAAAAAAATGTATATCTCGGAGTTTAAATAAAAATATTTTTCTGTATGCGTCTTTTGGTGGAAATCTCAATAAAAACTCAGTTCAATTATCTCATAAAAATCTTTGAATTGATAGTCAAAATTTCACACCAAAGTGTAGTTTTTCAGTTCAATGATTCAATAAAATTGTTTAATAAACAAAACAATTCCAAAAAAAAAAATTAGTAAAAAAAGTTAATAAAAAATACGGATATGATTAAACCCATTATATCTAAATTTTTTAAAATCCTTGAAATGATAGTCAAAATTTCACCTCAAAAGTGTAGTTTTTCAATTAAATGTTTTAATAAAACTGTTTAATAAACAAAACCGTTTCAAAAAAAAATCATTAAAAAAATTTAAAAAAAACAGATATGATTAAATTCATTATATCTGTATTGATGTTCACTCGCCAGCAAATTATATAATTCACTGAAGCATTTTATAAGCAACTGTTTTTACTGAAAATACCACTGCATGGCACAGTTGTGTTTGGTTGATTGCATTGAACTTTGAGATGGCTTCTCAGGGATAATGATTTCGTTTAGAGGGACTATAGGGTCATAAATCTTTTATTTTAATTCTTAGGGATTTAAACATTGAACTCAGGTTATGAGGCTTGTTTTGCACCATCCAAAATGTTTTCTAAACTTTTCTCCTTTAGTTTTCAACAAATTTAGGAGAAAATTACATATATGGAAATTAATGTAATTTGAATAATAGTTATTTACATAGAACTTTTGACTGGGAAAATCAATTTTAATGTTTTTTTTCAATTAAAAGCTGATGTAGTCCCATATCAACTTGATCAGGATCTGAGTAGTAGTTTTTCAGATATTCTTATTAATGCTTTTTTTTGTCATATATATTTGACTCTTACAATTTATTAGAAAAATATGTGAAAAACAAAAAAAATACTTCTAATTTATTTAAATAGTATGTAGTTTATTTATTTAATTAAATTTAACAAAAAGCGATTTAAATAATATAATAAAATTAGATAATAATTAATCATTTTGACCCCAATCTCGTTTATTTTATGATAGTATTTTGAACAATCTTTTGAGCTAAAAAGGAAATTATAAAAATTGAGAAATTATTAACAATTATTATTAAAAGATTGATAATTATATTAAAAATCTTCGCGGAAATACAGAAAGCACTATTATTATGTGCATGTCATATTGTTAGAATTTTTGTAGCAAATTTATTATTGAAGGCTTTTTTGGGCTAATGTTGTTAATTTGCACGCTTCCATGTTACTCGTACAGGTAACTAACTAAATTTTAAATAAAAGTTAATTACTTGGAAAAATTGCAACTGAATTTAATTTCTCAGACGGATATAGTCCAGACTTTTCTTATCAACATTCCAGGCGAAACGTTCGTACGAATCAATCGAGGATAGGTTTAATTAATAATTTTTTTTCTAAATAACTATTTTGGTTAAGTTGTCTATAATTTTGATTCTGATAACTTCAGAATACGATTTACTGTTACTTTTAATTTTATATTTGTTTGTGATGTATGTACATCACAAACCGCCTTTCCATTTATGTATTTATTTAGTAAATAAATAAATTAATAATTATGTATTTGTATTAGAATGTCATAATTAGTTTTTTTTTAGAGTTTTACTGTTTAAGCAATTTTTAATATTGCGTTTATAAGTGTTAGATAATAGTGGTAATTTTTCACAAATTAATTAAAAAAAAAGTTTATACTTGAATGAATACAATTAGAAAAAAAGTCTATACTTGAATACATTAAGTAGAAGATACCAAATAATTTGTGATTAAACAACAAGATTATAATATGTATTACATTTAAAATCCAAAATTAGTTTGTCATCGTATCATAAGTATTTCTCCAAACAATAACAAACATCTACAATAAAAAACGTTATAATTCTTTAACCAAAATTAAATATGTTTTTCTTTGAGCTGTTCAGGTAATTTATTGGATAAATCCAAAAAGTTGCAGACACAGATGACATCTTTGGGCGTTGTAAAGTAAGAATTATACTCTTATTAGAGAGTCTTTTCTGGAACAACAAAACAACATATTTTACGGTGCTTTAAAACAGCCTCAGCCAGCGTTAGCCGTTTTGTTTTAAATTGCGTTAAATCTTGATTTACCTAGCGAATCAACAGGAATGAGCTACAAGTTTTGTCGGAAGAAGAAAAATAGTATTTAAATCAGGGAAAAAAAGTGCCCTTGCAGACTTTGGGCAATTACAAACCTCGCCTACGGCTCGCTTTATAATCTTTGACTTCGGTCTGCAAGAAAGCGCTTTCTTACCTTGGTTTGAAATATTCTATTAAATAGCCAGTGAGATCTTTTTGCGGATGTTTTTAACTAACTTTTCTTGACTTTTTTTGTAAAGATGTCTTTAGAGTAAGGTCTCTGTAACACAACCAAACAACAATTTAGAACTTTTGGCAACGTATTAGACATAAAACCTAATTTATGTTTTCAAAAATTTCTGCAACACATCACAATTTTTGTTCTTGACCACATTTATATGTGTAGGTATTTGGTTCTTTATTATCTGTGATCAGAAGACACTTTCAAATTAATTTTTTTCAAAAGAAAAAGTTGGTTAAGTGACACATTGCTTAAAAACTTTGTTTGCAAGAAATAGACCTTACTATTTCAAATTTTGAAAAAACGTTAGGGTTTTAATAAAAATAACATTTTAATAAAAAGAGCGAAAACTATAATACTGTCTAGTATTTGATTATTTAGCTTTTAAAGATCAATTATAATTTTGGTTAGTGTTACTTGCCCATACAAAATAAAATAAATTTTTAATTTATTATAGAGTTTTTTTTAGGATATTAATAATTAAATTTAATAAATGTTAGTTTTTTATTAGTTATAACAAGTGTTTTTTAAAATTTGACGTCATAGTCGGCCACGCTTATGAATTTGTAGAAACTATAGATTTTTAAAATTGCTTTAAATATAAAAATAATTACTGAATTTCTCAATTTCTTTATTTTCAATTTTAAAATCAATTTTCAATTTTACACTTCTCTGTTCTCAGGCGAGATATCTCAGTAAATACTGAGATATTCCGCCTGGGAACTTTTATATAAGACAACCTGTATATTGTGTCAAATCTTTGCTATTGAATTAAAGAGACTGAGAAATTTGACATCTAATCTCTAAACCTAATCTCACTTTTAATTTAATGAATCGATAGTTTAACACGTTAGTAAGATTAAGTTAAAAGCACTTGAAAGCACTTGTAGTGTTATAATGAAAAATAAGCTTTAATGATGAGGAAATAAGGTTGACAAGTATTTAAAATATCGTCCAACGACTTCGAAGCGTTAGCGGACTATTTGAACAATTTTGTTACTGACCTGACGCAACTGATTGAAGTTATTTAAGCTTTGCTAAAAAATCAAGTTTTTTAAATATTGCTTTACATCTTCACAAAGAAGTCGCATGGAGTAAAACTGCGGGATCTTAGAAGAGTAAGATAACTGTACTTCAGCTGATGAATTGGCTATAATAAATTTTTTGTATCTTATTCAAGATCTTGTAAGTGGTATGTAGAGTGTTTTGCTAAAAGTACTCGTCTACAATTTTATTGTCATAAAGCTGTGCAAAAAATGACTTTCAGTAGCTTGCAGCAGTCAATGTTTTATTTAAAAAAAATGACTCAATAAATTGGAGTCAATTTTTAAAAGAGCACCCGTTATTATTTTTGTTTAATATTTAAAAACTTTAATTTTGACACAAACTAGACTAGTAGAGACTATAGAAAATAATTTTTCATGTAAATTTAATACGTATATTTGTTTTTGATTAATAAATTCTTGCCAAATTTTAAAAATAGTAATTCTGCTCTTCTAGCTGAAATAGCTCTGAAAGGGCGCAAAGTTCTATCATGTGTACCAATCTACTTTAGCAATCAGTTTTTCAATAGTTTTTCAAATGCTTAGGGACTATAGTTCTGCTGTGTTGGTGGTTTTGAAAGGATATGTCAAAATTGTCAATTCACACTAATCTAACATAACCTAGCCAGTAGCCATAGCTAGCTAAATCAAATAGTGGCTAGACAATTATTAGTAGAATCAGTTATAAAGTGTCTATTAAAAACCAAGAACCTGCAGTATTATTTATAAATAAATCGATTAAAAATGACGTCTGCGTTGTATTTGGAGCACTATCTTGATAGTAAGTCGTTATTAAACTCAATGCTTTCCAGTTTTAATTTAACATTTGTTTCTAAAACAGGTTTGGAGCATTTACCAATTGAATTGCAGCGAAATTTCACTTTAATGAGGGATTTGGACTCACGGGCTCAGGCTTTAATGCAAAAAATCGACTCTGTTGCCGATACGTTTTTAAGGAATCAAAAGACAATCAACACAGATGATAAAAAGAAGCAGTTGGAACAAATCCAGTCTTGGTTTAACAAAGCCAAGGTAAATATAGCAATGGGGGTAAAAAGAGGAGACTGGGGCTGTGCATAGCTTTCTCAATGTATGCTTGATAATTTTTTTGCTCAAAACATATAGTTTGTGTCCTTATGTGTCTTTTTTTTAGTGTATTTTTATAATTAAAATGGCAATATTTATTTACAATTTGCATTTGTTTGCGATTGTTGAACTGTCAAATGTCAATAATATGTCAGTCAGTCTCGGTCCATTCAGCAGATTACTAGGTTTCCGCTTTATAGCTAATTTTATGACGCCGTTACGTCTGATGAAAGCTTGCGCTCGGATAGAAACTTCCGCAAATTTATAGAGATTGAAAATTATGTTGTTGAAACGTTTGCTTCGGTTTCAGTAGCAAAGCGGTAACTGATTAATCTGTTGAATGCATCCACTAACTCGCGTTTAACTGAATTATCTCGGGCTGTCAATAATGCGTCATTATTAACAGCCCGGATTAACTCGGTAACTCAATGTCCCGTTTACACTACACAATTTCATGAACAGCAAGTCAGCCAGACTCATCAATTTATCCTAACCCTACTTTGTCTTGTCAAATTAAATGTTTCCTTAACTGCGTGCTATTATAACAATCTTTAATTAGAGTTACTGAAATGCTTAGGAATCGAAGCTAAGGTCGGTGAAAGAAATTTTTGACGAAAGCATTTGGCTTTAGACATCAAAAACTAGTTCCATAATTTTAGTTAATAACTGACGGCTTGCCTAGAAGTAAAATACTAAACTCTTTATTGTTTTGCATATCTCACTTATTAGGTCGAATTTAAAGAGTATTGTGCTTATTTTTATATTTTGGAATTTTATTTATATTAACATTTTAAATATGTTTTGACAAAGGAATATGTTTTAATTAAAGGAATTCGGGGACGATAAAGTGCAATTGGCAATTCAAACTTACGAGTTGGTAGATAAACATATTAGAAGATTAGATAATGATCTTGCAAGATTCGAATCAGAAATCCAAGACAAAGCATTAAATGCTCGTAATCAAGATGAACCAGCAGTAGGCAAAAGTAGGTTTTTAAGGTTTATTGGGAATAAATTATTAACTGGTATTTTGCAGAAGGTCGAAAGAAAATAAAAGATGGTAAAACAGAAAAGAAGAAACGTCTTTGCAATTCTAGTGAAGAGGACTCAACAGGGACAGTAAGAGGTTCAAAAAAGAAGAAACAAAAGGGATCTGGCTCGACAGGCGGCTCGGGATCAAATACAGGCAGTGGTGCTAAAACTGCCTCAGGTGAGGGTTCGTATCATCTCATCGACATTTTATTGGTGCTGGCGATGACTTAAATACATACCTTATACTTTTTTCTGGTCAAATAAATTCATATTTTACGATCTATCATCGCTAGCAACAGTTTTAGAATAAAATCATGTCATTTTCGTGTATTAGTAAGCCAACAATATTTTTTTTTGTTTTGTTTTATCAGATGCAGCTGGATTGCCAGGACTGGCTGGAATTGCGCATCCAAGTGATGTTCTCGATATGCCTGTAGATCCAAATGAACCGACGTATTGTCTTTGTCATCAAGTTTCTTATGGGGAAATGATAGGGTGCGATAACCCAGACGTAAGTTTTTCAATCTATTTAATAGAGACATATATGTAATTATTAAACTTGAAAATTTTAGTGTCCAATTGAATGGTTTCATTTTGCCTGTGTTGGACTCACTACGAAACCCAAAGGCAAGTGGTATTGTCCTAAGTGTACGCAGGATAGAAAAAAGAAGTAAATTTAATATAGTAAAAAAAATGTACGTTTGTTTCACATGATTGACTATGTAAATACAATGTTTTTTATAAGTTATTGCAGAGAACTTTGAATTCAATAAAATATATTTGTTTAATTCTTCATATTTTACGTGAGGGAGTTATGTAACTGTATTTATTTAAATAAAGACGATCACTTTTAAAAAACGGCTTTTATTTTGTGCTACTTATTGTATTAATCCTAAGAATAAATGATTTTTAAGGAAAACTCAAGTGGGTATTGTATAATAGAGAAGAATAACAGTTGGATTACGCTGTTTGTTTTATTTCTCAAGGCTTGAACTATTCGCTGTGACACCAATGCTCTTGCGAAAATTAATTCAACTTTTTGTAAAGTTTCTAACTAAAAATTTTCTATAGAAGTAAACAAAAATATTTTTGCTTTTTGTCAAGCTTGTTATACTTAAAAGGCTTATTTTATCAAATAAGTTTATTTCTAATTTATTTTGATTCATCTCATAAGAAGTATTTCTATTTCTACGTCATAGAAATATATCGCGCTTTATAATACCTACCCTTCGACTGGGTGGGGTCGTCAGGAATTTTCAAGCAATAGGATAGAAGTAAATGTTTGCTAAAATTAACAATAATTTGCTAAAAAATATTCGGTGCCAGTTAAGCCAAAAAATATATAGCAAGTCAAAGTTATAAATAGACATTGAAATAGAAAAATTCAAGGGCCGCAATTTTTTTAAAACGTCGAAGGACGTGGTTAGAAGTTTAAATCTTGATTTTCAGAACCATACCGGTGCCGCGGCCGCCGCCATCTTGATTTGAAGTTTAATTTTCTTGTTTTTCAAAAATAACTCATTAATTTACAACTTTAGAGTAAAAATAGTATATTATACAAAGTTGTTGGAAATTTAATTTTCTGCAAGTTATTATTTTTACGCTAGAACTAATATTTACAGAGTTAGGCTATCAAGTTTATAATACAGTTTTTGAAGTTTGAATAAATATAAAGACAGTTTAACATGGTATAACTCTGCAAGTAATAATCCTAGCCATTGAGTAAAGGAATATATCAAGAGACGCAGCTATATGGCAGAAAATGTAATTGTATATCCCTCTTGCTTCAACAGCATGTCAACAACGTTCATCTCTTTTCATTTTTCCTCTCCTGCCGTCTCATGTCTTAAAACTAACCGTATCAACAGCTAGCGCCGTTAAATTATATGCGGACAAGTGTGAAGTATGATAAGAAACAAGGATTATTCCATCGATAACAACGCTTTATTTGTTTTGAAACACTTGAATACTAAACTCATGACTTCATACATGGCGTATGTAGACGAGCAATATTTTCTTTTAAAATTGAAAAATCACTCAATACATTTTGAAAAAATAGGTAATTTGTAACATTTAATGAAAATAAAAAAAAAACATTATTTATCCAGATTCAGACATACTGTATCTAATATTTTAAAAATAGCTTGAAAAATCCAGCTTGACATTACAACTAACTTTTGAATTGCACTTCATTAATAGATTTCCACGCAATTTCTAAACACTTTTATTTGTTGAATTATAAAAAAGTAAAATATTGTTTATTTTACTAATTAATACTTCGTACATATTATTGTACATAAGGTGCAATACATTAACAACATTAAAAATCAAAAAAAAATCGACAGACAGCAAAACAGCTAACTTCGCATTTAATAAGGTCGAGTTGTAGCTTTTACAAAATAAACAAAATCTTTCTAACATATCACTTGTAAACTATACAGTTTACAATTTATCGCATTTTCTTAAATAGAAATATTCATTATTATTACGTTTGTGACAAAATATTCACTTTCCTATGGGGTTTTGCTTTGGGATTCGCTGTCGATTTCGCCTCAGAAGACGTAGAATCTTTCAGTTTGAATTGTTCACTTTCCCATTTGCAGTTCCTAAGCAATTTCATTTTAATAATGATGTCAACAAATTTTTCTTTATGTGCCGCGGTTGTACATTCTGATGTAAAAAAAGTTGTTTTCGTCTCCAAGAAATTCAAAATGTCACTTTTAATTTTTTTTGAAATGTTAGACTCGGTTTTGTGAGTATTAAAACGGTGGTTAAAAATCTTTAAAATGTTATTAACTACGGTAACTAACGATGCCTTTGGTCTTTGTAAATACTTAATGTTTCCTTCTGCACTATAATCTCGAAATAAAATTTAGAAGTTTTTAAAATTATAAAAGTAAAATTTAGTAGTTAGATATTCTGAATAAAATGCACAAAAAGCTTTTGTTTAGATATTCTAAAAGTTGTGCACAGAATACTTTTTACTTTTTAAAGTAAAAATGTAATATTGAACTAAAATATTACAAGAGTATAAATAGTTATAGGTGAAATTTTATTAAAATTTAATTAAAATATAGATTTTTATTTAGCCTGTATAAAATCGAACATTTCATAATATGTAACCTATTTTTTTATATCCACTTCCAAATTAGCTTTCAACAACAATAAACATACAACTCTATCTGTAGACCAGGGTAGAAACCTTTAAAAATAATAAAAAGTGAAAAAAAATAATAGTAGAATGAAACCCATTAGAAAAGGAAGAAAATATTATAACAATTAAAGAAAAAATAATTTACGGGCAATCTGAGGTCGGGAAGGGGATGGGGGTGAATTTTTAAGGGTAAAAAACGGTTTTTTTTGATTTCCGGCAAAACTAAAAGTCCTATCAAAAAAAGTCAAATGGAAAAGTTGTAGGTAATAAAAAGATCTAAAACTTTTGTATTTACACTTTTTTTACATAACTTTAAAATTTATGTGAAAAACGCAAAAAACCAAGTTTTTGGTTTTTTATTTTTATCTTTAACAAAAATTTTTTTTTTTTTAGCAACATTTGGTGAAAGCGTACCTTTTTATGTCCCAAATACGCTGTAATTTATTTGATTAAAAATATTTATTTTTTCACCTTATTTTGATTTAATATCGAAAAAACACCCTAATTTTCAATCGAAAATTCACCCGTCAAAATATCATCTTTTTTCAAAAACTTGGTATGGTTTCTGTTCGTTGAAATCTCTACTTTCCGATGGTAAAAAAAAATATATATGTTACTACAGTAACTCTTCTCAGAAAATGCAAAAATTCAAAAAAAACTTAAATTCGAAAGTTTTTTTTTAATTATTATAAATTAGGTTTTGTTCCTTAATGTTAGGGTAGTGTATGTTTAATTATGTTTTTTCCAGGAATGTTAAGGGAAAACAATGAAAGAATGTTAAGGGAATGTATGTTTAATTATGTTTTTTGTGTTGAATGTTAGAGGAATATATGTTTAATTACACTTTTTTTGTCGAATGTTAAAGGAATGTATGTAAATTATACTTTTTCTGGAAAGACGTTGCAAGTTCAGAAAGTCTTTATTTGACAAGAATCTATCAAAAAACACATTAAAAAGTTAAGGGTAAAAGAATGTTAAGGGACATTAAAAACTCAAGGGTAAAACAATGTTAAGGGAATTAATTATGTTTTTTTGTTTAATTACAGTTTTTATGTTTTTATTTTACAAGTCTAGAAAGTCAAAATCTAACAAAAATCAATCCAATTTATTGTTTTTTTATACGAAACTACTCCTTAATGTACTAACATCTAAAGACTTTTATTCGTTCCAAAAAAAACCACACTATTGTTTAAAATGCACAAATTGATGTTCAAACTGTCATGGTTCTAAAAATTGCTCTAAGATTGAAGAAGAAACCTACGAGGAAGTTAATGATTCAGAAGAAATTGTGGATGAAGAACCAACGCAGTCTGGAAATAATGTTGGAGAGGAAGAAGGTGATAGTAATGAAGATTTCGAAGATCTACTAGAATCGGAGATGTTTGACAAATCTAACGATGAAGAAATGCCATCAAAAAGACAAAAACTAATGGATAAGTGATTAGAATTGAAGATAAGGTATTTATAAATGATAAGATTAATGTGTTTAAAAATATTGTAATGAATAACGTAATCAGAATAAAGCATCTACATTTAATAGTACGGTTTACATTTATATTTATATATAATGAGATTTTCTATGACATAAATGTAATTAACATTAAATAAATCAACTTTTTACTTGAAACAAATTGCAGCAATCGCATTTTTTAGATAAAATTATTTACAATAATTAAAAAAAAATTTTGAATTCAACTTTTTTTTGAATTTTTGCATTTTCTGAGAAGATTTACTGTAGAAACATATATATTTTTTTACCATCGGAAAGTAAAGATTTCAACGAACAGAAACCATACCAAGTTTTTGAAAAAAGCTGATATTTTGACGGGTGAATTTTCGATTGAAAATTAGGGTGTTTTTTCGATATTAATTCAAAATAAGGTGAAAAAATAAATATTTTTAATCAAATAAATTACAGCGTATTTGGGACATAAAAAAGTAAGTTTTCACTAAGTCTCGTTAAAAAAAAATTTTTTTTGTAAAAGAAAAAAATAAAAATCCAAAAACTTGGTTTTTTGAATTTTTCACATAAATTTTGAGGTTATGTAAAAAAAATGTAAATACAAAAGTTTTAGATCTTTTTATTACCTACAACTTTGCCAATTGATTTTTTTTGATAGGATTTTTAATTTTGCCAGAAATCAAGAAAAACCGTTTTTTACCCTAAAAAACTCACCCCCTTCCCGACATCAGATCGCCCGTAAATTATTTTTCCTTTTATTTTTATAATATTTCCTTCCTTTCCTAATGAGTTTCATCCTACTATTATTTTTTTTGGTTTTAAAAATTATCGACCCTGGTCTACTGCTCGATATGAACACATCAAGTACGAGATTGCTATTGATACCTCGGTAGACAGTGAGAAATCTCGGTGTCTAAATTGATACCGTGCATCAACGCCATCTCTATGTCGATGTCATTTTCTATTACATTCAAACATACAGAGGCTGCGTCTCTTGATATATTCCTTTACTCAATGTCCTAGCTTAAAAATAATAATGACTAAACTTGTAGGAAAATTTTAATTTTCAACAAATTTGAATAACACCATTTTTGCTCTAAAGTTGTAAATTAACGAGTTATTTAAGAAAAACAAATAAAAAACTTTAACTATTAACACAGTTTTACCACTTGCCAAAAAGTTTATTTTAGATCTCGAGAGCTCTATTCGACCACCATGTGGTCATCATCGGGAGATGAATAAAACTCAGGAGTTTTATTCATCTCCTGATGATGACTGAAAATAAACTTTTTGGCAAGTGGTAAAACTGTGTTAATAGTTTATAGTGCCAAAGATTCCAAATCAATCAATTATTGAAAAACTTTAAATTAAGATGGCGGCGGAATTGTCTCGAAAATCGAGTTTAGACTTTTTTTTTCTTTTTAAAGCTATTTTTATCTCTATCTCGACTGAACTATTATAAAAAATGTATAAATAAAAACAAGCTTTCCAAGACTAATCCGACCACGACAATTTTTGTTTGAGGTCTGTTCTTTTGATTTCTTTTAACGTATCGCCGTGAAGTAACGTTTTTTTGTACTCATTACTTTCCTGTTTTTTAGTCTTATCTTTTCTTTTTTCATTCTAATTTCAATTTTATCTCCAATTCTTACCTCTTTTTTCTCTCTTTTCTTTGTTCTCTATTTCGTTTCTTAGCGTTGTTAGGCTATAGCAAAAAACAAAATTAAATTGTTAATACACTATGCACTACAACAATCTATTTATTTTAATATCAAAATTTAAAACAAAATTGTTTTTCCTCAAATAAAAAACAGATTTGAAGACAGATTTAGTTTAGCTTACATTGATAGGTTTAAAATTACCTATAAGAAAATAAAAGATTTTAGGCTTGCTCAAATATATTACCCTCTGCCTAGAACATTAAGATTTTCATAATAATTTTTAATTATTTCAAAAAGAACAAGAAGATTGAGAAAAGTAATATAATAAATTCTATTTAAAAAATTAAGTGTTTATTTTTTTATTGTTTTCTATTCTTGAAGTTATTTACTTTTAAATAAATATGAATTAAAGATTTTAATAAATAATAGTTTTTACAGTGTATTTTTTTTTGTATAGTTACACAAGCTAGAAACTAAAGTTAACTTTACTTTCTAAAAAATATGAAAAATTACACAGACATGTTTAACCAAAATAAAAATATCTCTACGGAAAAAAAAGAAAGCAAAATAAAAATAGAAACAAGAACAATTTTATAATATTTTTTTTTATAAGACAGTATTAGAAAAAAATTGGAAAAAAAATAGAAAAAGTTTTTGACAATAACAATTATTATAACACTAATTATATAATATTGAATAATTTTAAAACTTAAAAGTTGATTTTATTAATGAAGTTGTTTTTATTGTATCGTTCTGGCAGAGCGCTGTTTTTTTGAATTACAATAACAGACATACATTATTATGTGTATGTTTAGATAACTATTTTTAAATATACAAAACGCAAACGGGACAATTGCAAAAAAAAAATTTACTTTAAAATTATTAAAGCAAATTAATCTATTAGTTCTAGTTATATTAAAAAACATATTTAATAAATCAACGTAATTAGAACGACTATAAACTTTTTTTTAATTGTAATAAAAAATACTATTATGAAAACTACAAAGGGTTTTATTTCTTATTTGACAATGTTAGAAAGATTTCTAATATGTTAATAACTGAGAAATTTATTCAACATTTAAAAGAACCTTTGAATGATAACATTTTTTACAATGAGCCCAAACAAAAAACTTCTGCTGCAAGTTAGTAGAAAATCAACATCAGTTTAAAGAAACGTAGAACTAAATTTAGACTATAACAGGCTTATAAAAAATGCTTGCATAATTTTTTAAACAAAGAAAATTTTTTTTTTAAATTATTTAATTTTATTTTAAATTACGGTTTAGAACAAGCAATTATCTCAGTTTGCAAATAAAAAAGTTAGATCCAAATTAGTTGAGCCGTTTAGTGGCTACAGAGCAAGAAACAGACACACATATATAACTTTTTATGGGGGATTAAAATGAGTGTAGGGTTTTAAAACATATTTATTTACTACGTAAAACTTAAAAAAAATTTTGCAAAGAACTTTAGCTGCTAAAGATTTGGAACACTAACATCCAACATCCTCTTCGTTATCACTTGCTGTCAATTTAACCATAAATCTTTATTAGAAAGTGTTAAACATATTCTTAAAAGCCAAAAGATTAAGATTAAAAGTTAAGATACCAAAAACAAGTTTTGCTGTTGATTATGTTAACTTATTGTCTATATACTCTATATATACGAATATGTTAGAAATTTTTTTTGACTTACCTATAAAAGTACATAAAAATTAATTTTTTATTCTTATTCACTTATTTTGAGTTTTTAATCAAATTTCTTTATAATATTTGGAACAAAAGCAGTGTTAGTTACAAGAATCTTACGCTTTTTGCTAAATATCGCAAATGTTAAAAATTTAAAATAAACGCATGCGCATCAGAAAATGCTTTGTGTTTTTTTGAGCATAATTTTAGCTATTTTTTTAACATCTTTTTTGTATATATTGACCACCTTGTATAAGCCCACCAGAACTAGTTAGCTCTGATTGTTGCGTTTTTTAGTGAGAAATATATGTGACATGCGCCTGCTCTAATTTTCTTGAATCGATTTTTCAACCTTTTCTCTTTGTTTGCAAACAGTAAAAGCCGTTCAAAATGTTTTATACCAATATGCCGTTTGTATTGTCTCGTGCACTTCTTATGCCTTGCTTGAATTCAGATTCAAAATAAAATGCAATTTTTCTGTAATTTTCACCAAGCCGCTTTGGTTTTAAGATGGTCATATACAGTGCCAGTTTTGTGTTATTTGACATTTTTTTTAATGATTTGGATGTTATCTTTGCCGCTGAAACCTATTCACACCGTAAAGGAAATACGGATTCGGCCGGAAGAATCATTCGAAATTCGATTGAAAAATAGTAACTTTAATTCAGATAGAAGAGACAGTGAGAAGAATATATTGAATAATAAAAATGAGTACTTGATTAATGTGAATGGTGACGAAAACGTTCACAAAGATCAAACTCAAATCTTACGAGAGGTTTTTATAAAGTAAGTAGTTTCTTCAAAAAGATAATAAAACATAAACAAATGTTTCTAGAGCTGATCTTGATAAGAATAATAAACTAGATTCGAAAGAATTAGCAGAGTGGATTAGAAGAAAAATCATTGAGCATATCTCTACAGCAATTAGTAATAATAATATACTGTTCTCTTTAATTGATGTAAATCCAAAGAATGATGTCATTACTTGGAAAGAATACCATAACTATTTTCTTGAAAAACGTGGGTTTAGTAAGAAATATGTGCAAAATCACGATGAAAAGAGACACAAAGGACTGCAGCGTAGCATTAAAGGTAAGCAGGTAGAGAGGAAAAAGCGAAATTTATGTTAAAACTGACTAAAAGTAAGTTTAGATCTGATAAATCATTTTCTAGAACAAATAATGCGAGATAAAGCATCATGGATGGAAGCAGCTAAATCTAACGCAAATGCTCTTACTCTTGATGAGTTCTTGGCTTTTACTCATCCAGAATCTAGTGCGGCAAATCAGCTAGCTCTAGTTGACGAGCTATACGATAAATTTGATCTTGATGGTGATGAATTATTGACAGAAGATGAATTCGCTGTTCTACAAACCGAAGGTAAGCGTCTACTTACTTTATAACTTTGTTTTTGATATTTTTTTTAGGGAACAATGATCAAACAGTCATTGTACGGCAAGACGAAAACGAACGTCGAGCAGAGTTTCGCAAATCTATAGACCTAAATGGAGATGGGCGTGCCGATAGAAGAGAACTGTTACATTATGTAGCCCCACAAAGTCCAAGACATAGTGAACATGAGGCAGAAGCCTTGCTGGCCTTAGCTGATGCAGACCACGATAATATGCTCTCATTGGATGAAATTCTAGCGCATCCTGATTTATTCTTACGCTCAAAAATGATTGACACTGGAGGTAGTTTTCATGATGAGTTTTAAGGCTATTTTTGTATATATTTGTATATAATATATTTTATTATTCATTAAAAATTAAACAAAATTTTTAGCAACAAACTAGTATTATTGACAAACGTAAAAAATCCGCGCTAAGTCATGTTCTTTATAAGAACTTATAGGCCAGTCATCTAAATATAACATATATTTTTATGTCAATATTGTATAAAAAACGACAAAATTTTCCATAAATTTGCAATTTGTTGGAAAAACCTGAACATTAAAAATTAAAAAAAAACAAACTAGAGATTGCAAAAAAAAATATGTGAACAAAATGACTAAACTTTGAATTTTATTATTTATTTATTTAATTGTATAACAGTTATATAATCTTTTGTACCAATCACTTGTAATTCTATACTAAACTCACAAACAAATTTGAATACATTTCTTAAGAATGTACCTACAATTTATTTAAAATTATTTAACTTAGAGGTAAAATCTCAATATGACATCATTATAGGGTCAAGCAAAAACAAAAGTTTTAAAATAAAGTTGCAAATATTTGTCAAATAGGTACAGACATTACTTTTAATTTATTTTTTCAGAACGTCTGTCAGTTATAGTTATTGATAAATTAATATGTATATAGCAAAATAATAAAAGTTTTACAAGAAATAAACTTTATTTAAAGTGTTATCATTTATATTTATGAATATTTTAGTGATTTTATAATTACTTATAATTTAAGGCATTTTTTATCCGATGTAAAACAAAGCTTTTCAATTTGACAATATGTTTTTTATATATGGTCATTTTTTTACAGAAAAGTTTAATTTTCCCATTTTTTTTTATTAGATAAGATATGTTTTTAACTTAAAACCATATAATTGACTAACAATTTTTAGTTTCTTAGGAAAAAAAAAGAAATGATTGATTGTCCACCTTCTAAATTTTTAGCTTTGATTCGATTTATGGTAAAAATTGACAACGTAATAATATGTAAGTTTATGACATGAAGTACATTTTAGCTACAAAAAAAGTTAAATAAAAACTGTTTAACAAAATAAAATAAATACAACAAATATTAAATAAAATTTGAAAATAAACTGTAAACTTTTCATCAAAAAATAGCATTTTGTAAAATCTCTAAAAAAGAATAGAACTGAAAAAAAATAAAAACAGACTTTATAGTCTAGGCTCTAGTTTAGACTAATGTAAATAATTATTAAAACGTTGTAGAGTGGGTTTCACTAACGACAATTAAAGCTACAGTAAGTTATTCATTGAATAAATTTAATGACTTTGTTAAAGATCTTTTTTGACTGATATTTTTGACACGGAATGTCTGTCAGTAAACTGTGTATGAAGTTGAAGTTGATAAAATAAATAAATCTTAATAATAAGACATAAATAACAAATATTTTGAGTTTTTTAATGTTAGGCTAGTGAAAAGTCGAATAAGCCAAATGTTTTAGGAATGAAATTTGAAAGAGATACTCACTGCTGATGTGGAAAACACGCGTAGATAGAGCAAAAATTTTATTAAAAAAAGAAAAACAGATTTTATTGGAAGTAGTTAAAGAAAAAAAAAAATTTAGAATGTAAAATATTGTCATTATTTTAGCAAAAAAAAAAAAGAAAAAATTTTGTATGAAACAAAATAACAGATCAATTCAATGCCGTTGTCAAAATTAGTCCCAGATTAAACACCTAATTGAGGTTGCTGTACAAACATTCAAACAAAACGACAAAAAAATAGGATAAAAAACAATAGTTATCTGCAAAAGCGTTTTTGGAGGTGTGATTCACAAGATTTTTTGTGCCGCTGCCGATTTTTTATTTTAAAAAATAAAAAATAGATATTTATGCATTAAGGGAGATATGAATGTTTTTTCTCCGAGGTTGACGTGTTACAGACCAAGGGCCGGAGGCCCGCGGTCTGTAAGTCTACCGAGGGTGAAAAACAGAATATCTCCCGTAGTGCATTAAATATTTTATTTTTTAGTATTTCATTACTGCTTTCTTAATAAAATTATATGAAAAATAACAACATCCGAGAATGCATGAATGTATAATTGCTGCAAATGCATGGTAACCATGTGTTTGAGGGTGAAAAACTTTACAAAGTCCCAAGGGAGATATGAGATACGTTTCATATATCGTATCCATGACGAAAATCAACAATATCATGTCACTAAAAAATAAAAATTTTTATTAAAAAAAGTTTTTTTCATGTTATGGCAACGCTAAGTAAAAAATCCAGATGTCCTGTTTATTAAAAAAAAAATATTTGCTTTGAGATTTCAAAAGTTACCTATTTGCGATCTTAAAAAGCGAAATTGCTGTTTTCTGAAAAAATCGGAACTTTGGAGGGCTATACATTAATTGTAACATTATACAATACAAACCGTTAGTTGTCGTTGATAAATGTCTGGCAATGACAGCAAATGTTATAGTAATCATTTTCTAGCCTAGGCTGGCAAGACGGCGTTGCGGGCCGGGCCGCTTAGGACACGTTGAAAGTTATGTTTTGCAGGCGCAAGACACAAAAACTTTTTTTTAATACTTAATAATTGCTTTTAAGCATAACATGTATTTATTTATACAAAACAACTTTTGTAAAAACATACAAATTTACGTATTTATTGATTTTGTTCTTTTAGATCAATAATAATATATATGTATATATTTTGACGTTTGTTTTTATAGATCTTTAAAATAGAAAAAAAGAAAAAGTAGACAGAAGACTTGCGTGGGAATATGGTTTCAAAATGCGGAAAAAAGTATCAGCTTTTATGAAAGTTGGATCACTGCGCTTTAAACCTGAAGATTTTCACCTTTCAAGTAAATTAATAAAATTAGCTTGACTTTATTAATTTTACTGTAGGTTTCTGGAAATTGATTTATTCCGATATCATCACACTTTTATCTATTCTAGGCAAGGATTTGCAAGTTTTTTTACTGACAATTAATACCCGGCAAATATGAGAAGAATTAACCAGCGCTTCTCTTACAAACTAATCTATATCTATATATATAAAAGAAAGTCTGTTAGTTACACCACTTATAACTCAAGAACGGCTTTACCGATATGGTTGAAAATTGGTGAGGTGGTAGCTTAGAGCCAGGAGAATGCTATAGGATACTTTTTATCCAGAAACCAACCTCTAAAAGAGGGGTGGAAGTCAAATGTGAAATGCGATGTCGGAAACGTTCGGTGAGGCTCGGCAAATTACCGAGAAATAAAACGCAAATGACAGCTATGTAATTGACGTATAATGACAGATATGTAATGACGTATGGATGACAATTTGATATTTGTAAGTGAAGTGAACTATAAAACTCGGTATGGTTGAAAATTTTACTTTTTAGGTGAAGTGAAGTTTAATTAATAATGCCGCGACCAAGACGATCGAATCTTTCCCGACAAATCCGTGATGCAAGAAGAATACGAAACACTGCAAATGAAAGGACTGAAGAAGAACAAGAAATTACACGTGAACAGCGCCGCGATAGTATGGTTCGACTGCGTGCTTCTTAATCACAAGAGCAAAGTGAGCAGCCCGTGAAACAGCTCGGTTGGCTATGCAGAATCGTCGAGCGAACAGAGGTCAACAAAGTGCTGATTTGAATCGAGCAGCGTTTCAATACGATTGCAGCAATGATTACAGCTTGCATCCTAGCGTTTGCATTGGGCAAATGGACGTAGTTTGCGAGTATTGTGGTGCATTAAAGTTTTCCGGAGAAACCCCTGGATTATGCTGCCTTAATGGTAAAGTACAATTGCCATTGTTGACTCCGCCACCTGAGCCATTGTATTCATTGCTTTGTGGCGAAACAACATATATATATATATATATATATATATCTATATATATATAAAAGAAAGTCTGTTAGTTACTCTACTTATAACTCAAGAACGGCTTTACCGATATGGTTGAAAATTGGTGAGGTGGTAGCTTAGATCCAGGAGATTGCTATAGGATACTTTTTATCCAGAAACCACCCTCTAAAAGAAGGGTTAAATCAAAATTAGGATTGCGATGTCGGAAACGTTCGGTGAGGCTTGGCAAATTACCGTTCCAAATAAATCGATCCACTCCCCCACCACCAACCAAAGTTGGACCGTGCGTTTACATGTAAAGGGTTACAAACTTTGGGTGAAAGTTTGTATCGAAAATTATGATGACTGGATTTGAATGAAAAGAATAGAATACTTTTTATTAACAAAGAGATAAAAAGAGGTGGGATAGGAACAAAAAATGACAAGTACCAATATTAGTATGATTTTCAAAAATTTTGGATTGTTTATTTTAAAAATAATATCTATGTTTAAATCCGAAATTTTAGAAGTAAAATATTATCATTCCTTGATACGGCGGAAAGAGGGCAAAATGTCTAAAGATTGATGTCGTTTTCATAATTTTTCCCATAAATTGCCTAAATTCTCAAAAAAAAATAAATAGGTATGTTTCCTGCTTTCTAAAAAATTACTCTTAGGAGGATGAAAAGAGAGTGTTCTAGGGATAAAAATGTAAGAAAACGATATGGGTATTTTCGAGGAATTTCAGGTCGTTGATTTTGAAAATGATATTTAAGTTAAAGAGGGTTGTAAAATGAATGTGATAAAGGTAATAAATGTGAATAATTAATTTGGGTATCATTTTTATAGTTTTTGGGGTCGTTTATTTTAAAAATCTATATCTATTTATGACCGATTTGGCTGAAAATTGGTGGAGTGGTTGTTTAGAACCAGTAGCCCAACAAAGAATATTTTTTATCCCATTCCGTGTGACGTGACATACAATATAAAACGTAAACGCATCTGACATATAATAACAAAACAAATGACAAAAAAAATAAAAATAAAAAAAAAATAACAAAACTAAGGCGGAACAAAGTTCGCCGGGCCAGCTAGTCTATATATATAAAAGAAAGTCTGTTAGTGACACCACTTATAACTAAAGAACGGCTTTACCGATATGGTTGAAAATTGGTGAGGTGGTAGCTTAGAGCCAGGGTAAGGCTATAGGATACTTTTTATCCAGAAACCACCCTCTAAAAGAAGGGTTAAATCAAAATTAGAATTGCGATGTCGGAAACGTTCGGTGAGGCTCGGCAAATAAATCGATCCACTCTCCCACCATCAACCGTTCGTTTACATGTAAAGCCGGCCACTGACCGCAGTCGTACTGCGGCGTTGAATCTTGAATTGTCAGTGGCCGTCTTTAATCGTCTTCCATGAGACAACTTCCCATATAACAACTTTGGGTGAAAGTTTGTATGGAATATTATGATGACTGGATTTGAATGAAAAGAATAGAATACTTTTTATTAACAAAGAGGTAAAAAGAGGTGGGATAGGAACAAAAAATGACAAGTACCACTACCAATATTAGTATGATTTTCAAAAATTTTGGATTGTTTATTTTAAAAATAATATCTATGTTTAAATCCGAAATTTTAGAAGTAAAATATTATCATTCCTTGATAGGGCGGAAAGAGGGCAAAATGTCTAAAGATTGATGTCGTTTTCATAATTTTTCCCATAAATTGCCTAAGTTCTCAAAAAAAATAAATAGGTATGTTTTCTGCTTTCTAAAAAATTACTCTTAGGAGGATGAAAAGAGAGTGTTCTAGGGATAAAAATGTAAGAAAACGATATGGGTATTTTCGAGGAATTTCAGGTCGTTGATTTTGAAAATAATATTTAAGTTAAAGAGGGTTGTAAAATGAATGTGATAAAGGTAATAAATGTGAATAATTAATTTGGGTATCATTTTTATAGTTTTTGGGGTCGTTTATTTTAAAAATCTATATCTATTTATGACCGATTTGGCTGAAAATTGGTGGAGTGGTTGTTTAGAACCAGTAGCCTAACAAAGAATATTTTTTATCCCATTCCGTGTGACGTGACATACAATATAAAACGTAAACGCATCTGACATATAATAACAAAACAAATGACAAAAAAAATAAAAATAAAAAATAAAATAACAAAACTAAGGCGGAACAAAGTTCGCCGGGCCAGCTAGTCTATATATATAAAAGAAAGTCGTCTTTTATGTTACTTCACTTATAACTCAAGAACGGCTTTACCGATATGGTTGAAAATTGGTGAGGTGGTAGTTTAGAGCCAGGAGAATGCTATAGGATACTTTTTATTCCAGAAACCACCCTCTAAAAGAAGGGTTAAATCAAAATTAGAATTGCGATGTCGGAAACGTTCGGTGAGACTCGGCAAATTACCGTTCCAAATAAATCGATCCACTCCCCCACCACCAATCAAAGTCGGACCGTGCGTTTATATGTAAAGCCGGCTACTGACCGCAGTCGTACTGCGGCGTTGAATCTTGGATCGTCAGTGGCCGTCTTTAATCGTCTTCTATGAGACAACTTCCCATATAACAACTTTGGGTGAAAGTTTGTATGGAAAATTATGATATAATTGAATGAAAAGAATAGAATACTTTTTATTAGCAAAGAGATAAAAAGAGATGGGATAGGAGCAAAAAATGACAAGTACCAATATTAGTATGATTTTCAAAAATTTTGGATTGTTTATTTTAAAAATAATATCTATGTTTAAATCCGAAATTTTAGAAGTAAAATATTATCATTCCTTGATAGGGCGGAAAGAGGGCAAAATGTCTAAAGATTGATGTCGTTTTCATAATTTTTCCCATAAATTGCCATAAAGTTCTCAAAAAAAAATAAATAGGTATGTTTCCTGCTTTCTAAAAAATTACTCTTAGGAGGATGAAAAGAGAGTGTTCTAGGGATAAAAATGTGAGAAAACGAAAACGATCAGGTCGTTGATATTGAAAATGATATTTAAGTTAAAGAGGGTTGTAAAATGAATGTGATAAAGGTAATAAATGTGAATAATTAATTTGGGTATCATTTTTATAGTTTTTGGGGTCATTTATTTTAAAAATCTATATCTATTTATGACCGATTTGGCTGAAAATTGGTGGAGTGGTTGTTTAGAACCAGTAGCCTAACAAAGAATATTTTTTATCCCATTCCGTGTGACGTGACATACAATATAAAACGTAAACGCATCTGACATATAATAACAAAACAAATGACAAAAAAAATAAAAATAAAAAATAAAATAACAAAACTAAGGCGGAACAAAGTTCGCCGGGCCAGCTAGTATTAAATAAAGTTTGAAAATAAAAATTAAAACTTTTTATCAAAAAATAGCATTTTGTAAAATCTCTAAAAAAGAATAGAACTAAAAAAAAATAAAAACAGACTTTATAGTCTAGGCTCTAGTTTAAACTAATGTAAATAATTATTAAAAAGTTGTAGAGTGGGTTTCACTAACGACAATTAAAGCTACAGTAAGTTATTCATTGAATAAATTTAATGACTTTGTTAAAGATCTTTTTTGACTGATATTTTTGACACGGAATGCCCATGTCAGTAAAGTGTGTATGAAGTTGAAGGTGATAAAATAAATAAATCTTAATAATAAGACATAAATAACAAATATTTTGCGTTTTTTAATGTTAGGCTAGTGAAAAGTCGAATAAGCCAAATGTTTCAGGAATGAAATTTGAAAGAGATACTCACTGCTGATGTGGAAAACACGTAGATAGAGCAAAAATTTTAATAAAAAAAGAAAAAGAGATTTTAATGAATGTGGTTAAAAAAAAAAACATTATTTTAGAATGTAAAAAATTGTCATTATTTTAGCAAAAAAAAAAGAAAAAATTTTGCATGAGACAAAATAACGGATCAATTCAATGCCGTTGTCAAAATTAGTCCCAGATTAAACACCTAATTGAGGTTGCTGTACAAACATTCAAACAGAACGACAAAGAAAATGGGATAAGAAACAAACTTTTTTTTAATAATACTTAATAATTGTCTTTAAACATAACACGTATTTATTTATACAAAACATTTTTTTAAAAACATACCAATTTAATTATCTATTGATTTTGTTCTTATTGATCAATAATAATATTTATATTGACGTTTGTTTTTATAGATCTTTAAAATAGAAAAAAAAAGAAAAAGTAGATAGAAGACTTGCGTGGGAATATGCTGTAAGGGTATATAGACGCATAAGGGATGAATTGATAGTTGGATGACCGTATTAATGAACGAATGAACTATTGCGAAAGAACGGATGCTTCCTTAGCAATTAAGCAGTTTATAATTATTGTGCGGTGCATTTGCATCAATGCAATGACGCAAATGGCACCTTAATATAAGGCGACGCATGTAGCGTCCAGGGGAGTCGAGAATCGGAGAGACAGAGTCGAAGAGTCGCAGTTATAGGCATAGTAGTGTAGCATAGATTAATTCCACCAATAAATCATCTTCATTGGAACCAGTATGTGTTTCCCTTCAACCAACCAATTACATTATTACAATGCATTCAAAATGAGGAAGAAAGTATCAGCTTTTATGACAGTTGGTTCACTGCGCTTTAAACCTGAAGATTTTCACCTTTCAAGTTAATTAATAAAATTAGTTTGACTTTATTAATTTTACAGTAGGTTTCGATTTATTCCGATATCATCACACTTTTATCTATTCTAGGCAAGGATTCGCAAGTTTTTTTACTGACAATTGATATCCGACAAATATAAGAAGAATTAACCAGCGCTTCTCTTACAAACTAATTATAAATAATATTAATCTTATTGAAAATAAAAATAAGGACTATTTTACTTTATATCTATATGAACAACGTTACAAGTCAAATTCGGAAAAATTGCTGTACAAATCATGTACAATCTACACTTTTTAGTAGATAAATGCTTTCTGCGCTTAATGCTTTGCAACAGTACTCAGATCTCCAATACGCAAAGTAGTTACCAGTTGCAATTGGGGGGGTAATTAGATCATTTCCGTTCAATGTGAAATTTACTGCGTTTAAAGTTTAGAACAAACTTACCAATTTCTAAAATTTTTAAAAACCTAAATTTTATTCGAAAAGCTTTGTTGTTATTATTTTAATGGATCTATTTTAAGTACTGGTCAGTTCTTAAAATTACCATCAGAAAATTCATCAGAAAAAGAATAAAGTGATGAAGAAAAAACCATCAATGTGACATAAAACAACTGTTAACTTTTAACAAGATAATTAATTGACCAAATTTGGTCAATTAATTTAACAAACGATTGATTTGACCAATAGTGCTAATTGTGATTGGTAAAACAACACCTGTTATTTTTAATCTTAGAATAGTGCTAACTGTTTGTTAAATTACTTAACTGGCGTTGGTAAAACCAGCTCTTATAATCAAGAACCGACTACAAACTAAGCTAAAAGATGTTGATTAACCCAAATAACATTAAAGCTATAACTGCAAGAACAAAATTTTTCATGTAAAGCTTATACGCTTTTTTTGATAGTTTTTTTTGCTGAAACCACAAAGTATTGCAAGTATGCTCTTACATTTAAATAGTTTTTCAAAAAACATGTTTTATCAGGTTCAAACAAGTTTATTGGGTAATACATATACTAGTCCATTAGTAGTTCTAGAATTTGTCCTTTTAGATGTTCTAATTTTTATGTGTTCGTTTGACATTTTTTGACTATTGGTCATTATCTCCTAATATGTTAGCTATTCGCTTTGTCTACAAATTTTGTAATTTTATGACAATAAAGCTTATTATTATCAAAAAATACTCTAGTGTGAAATAACACAGCTCTTAAGCAATTGCCAAACATTTTTTATGTTATTTAACTAACAAAAAAATAATTAAACTACAAAAATTATTTATTTTTATGTTCAAAACAGTTTAAAAAAGACTAAGTGTTTATTTAAGACTTATTTTTATATTTATACTAAATTATGTTTGAAAAAATTCTGTTTTAAAATCATGTTTTAAAAAAATCTGACGACTGAAAAGTCAACAATTTTTATCACAAAATTAACTAATTTTTTAATTTCTTTTGTGAACTGTTTTTAAAATAACTTATCAAAAAAAAGCTATTTGTGTGCGAGAAGTTTTTTGAGAAAACAATAAACAATTATTGTTTTAAAAAAAAATTATTGTAAGAACATCTTTGTGATACATTGTTGGTTTTATGTTTTTTGGCAGTGAAAGCATTTATTCTATCAGAGTTATACTCTACGACATATTTTTATCTCACGACATTAAATTGGTGTAAACTAATTCAAAATTGTTTTATAAATAACTTGTTTTTTATAAACATAGGTATAAAGGCTTGTTAATTTAAATGCTTGAGTTTAAGCTAAAAAGTTTAAGAAACGCTGTTAGAGGCATTATCTTTGTATTTAGACCAGCAACATTTTGTTGCAATAAAAACATACGGTGACACATGAACATAACTCCAGATTCCCTTATAAAAGACAAATATATAACACAACAAATGATGTTCTAAGCGTTTCAGAACTGTGTTTTGCAGATTTTTATAAACAAACAGT
Organism: Lagria hirta; assembly: GCA_947359425.1. Taxonomy (NCBI): domain Eukaryota; kingdom Metazoa; phylum Arthropoda; class Insecta; order Coleoptera; family Tenebrionidae; genus Lagria; species Lagria hirta. Next base: position 14,905,206 of record OX375794.1, read on the forward strand.
TTTTGAATATTGTTTTTGCTAATTCATCTTTATGCTCATTACATAGCAAAATTTCATTTATTTAGATACGCTCTAAAAAATTTAATTTTTGGTTGAAGAGAATCTGTAGTTATATATTTTTTAAATGTAAATAATACGTTTTTTGTTTGTCTTTGTTTTCTTATGTACTCTACTGCTTTCTTGCATTTAAGCGTTTGAACTTCCATGTTATAATTTGTTAGTTTAAATCTTTTTTTAATTAAATTTGGTTCTTTATTAAAATCAAATCAAACAAGTCGTCGATAAAAATTGCTTTGTACAAATTATAGTGTAATAAACAATTGATATATAAATTAAAATTCTTTATTATCAGTTTTCATAGTATCATTTTCTTATCAATGTTGTAAAATAAAGCTTAAGTTTTATAGAAGTCGATCGACATAAAACGGTTTCCCTATTTAAAAAAAACTCTCAATCTTGCTAAAATGTTAAAAAAAATAGTTTTGGCGGTTTGCTTTTCTTTATGTGTGGCAGGGCCAAGTATATCAATTTTTTCTTAAAATTTCTTGTACAAAATAAAGTTTTAGGTACACGGATTGTTGGTGGAATCCCTGCTAAATCTGGTCAATTTTCATTTGCTGCTGCACTTACTGTGTCTACGTCAGCAGGAAGCTTTTTTTGTGGTGGCACTTTGATCAGCAGCCAGTGGGTTTTAACGGCTGGACAGTGTGTTTATGGGTAAGAAGCAAAACTCCTGTAAAGCCACTCAATTTATGAACTTTTATTGTAGAGCAAGAACAGTTAGTGTGAGACTTGGAAGTTTGAATCGGACGGGAAATGATGCAAATGCTGATACGCAAACTTCCAATACTGTCTATACACACCCTGATTTTAATTCTGATACTTTAGAAAATGATATTGGTGTTATTCATCTGCAAAAAGCTGTTTCAACTACAGGTTTGTCAAAGAACAGGGTATTCTAAAATAAATTAAAATCTTATCAAATAGTTAAATAGATAAATTAAATAGTTAGGTAGTAATTTTTTGATATATATATATATAGCATGTCTAAAGAGCAACACATAATTCTTATATTTTAATAATTACAAAAAATTTTAATAATTTAACTTTTGTAAAAGTTTAATGATAAAAATCTAGAAATCAAGGCATTTTTTGGGTTCTCAAAAACATATTATTAAATTTGGTGGCAATGACAATTTTATCTAATTTAATAGAAACAGTACTTTTTTTTAAGCAATTTTATAGCTTGCTTTGCTTTCTCATTTTGATCATGCAATAAATTAACTATGTGCGTTCATAAACTATTTAGATCTACTCTTGCTATGGAATTTTAAACGTATGTTCACTTGTTAGTTAGTTCAAGCAGACGAGCTTTGACGTTTGTTTGACATTTAGCGGATCATTTTATTTAAGACAATAAGAATCTGCCAAGCCAAACACAGCAAGAGATGACCTAAATAATTTATAAACGGATGTTGTAATTGAAACAAATAACTGCAAAATTTATTCCATTGAGTCTAAACCAAATACTTTTGCTGCAACTTAATAAAATTTTTTTTTTTATTTTTGTTTATTATTGTGTTATGGTTACAATAATTTTTTAATAATATAACAAGACGTAATACTAAATTTGGACTAGATCAAGCTTGTGGAAAAATTACATTTATTTATTAACCAGAAAAAGCTTGAAAAATAGTAGAGGACTAGACCGATTTTTTTGAATTATGGATAACTTTTTAGTTTAAAATTGTTAAAAGCTACAGGGCAACAGACAGACAGACAAACAGGCACACAGATACAAGACAGTACAAACTTATAACATTTATTTGTCAAAAATTAAAAAGAGGAAAATGAAGTAACAAGTTTTTTTTACTAATTTGTTTTTTTAGAGTATTAATAAGATTTTGTTTCTAAAAATGTCAAATATCACAATTGACGTTATTGCTGTTGGTTATTATAGACTTTTCTAAATTAATTGCTTTTATTAATTGATACAAAACTTTAATGTTTATTTCTACATTGTTTTATGTCTTTAAAATCATAATTGTCTATTTTTCAGAAAAAGATCGAACAGCTTAGTCTGCAAATGATTTATAATTTTTTGCGTAAAATATATTTCTACGTAAACTTTATATTTATTTATCTCTTGACTGACATAAAATACAATGTTTCTAACATTTCTATACTTTTTTGTCTTCTGAATGATCTACATTAGATTTATTTAAGCCTATTAACACAGACCCGCAACAGTCTTACCGCAGTACAAATTATGTTTTATAAACTAAATATACGTTGTTATGTCTATACCAATTCTCCGCAAAGGACCTCCTTCATTGGTATCTGTTTATGTTTTAAATTTTTTAAATTTTTGTTAATACATGATTTTAAATGTTTAATTTAGAACACCGCTTCTAATTCTTTAGACCTTAGTTTATGCCTTTATAATTTTAAATGTTGTGTTTTATATCCACATTTTTTAAACGCTTTTCAGACGTCACTTTAGTTTTCTTTTTGTTACAGCACAACGTATTTATTTGAATTTATTTAACCACTCTTTTATTTGTCTATTTAATTCTTTCTGTTTGAAAAGCTAATTAGATAGACTTAACCCATCGCCTGCAAACAGTCTTACTGGTTCTACAATATTCTTAAAATTAAGTAAAAATAATAATGGTTTTAATAAAAATGGTTCCTGTAAAATCACTTTACCCAACATCAATAAAAGCAGACAGATTTTCAATAATAATTTTTCTATCTACTACATCAAAAGCGCTTTCCAAGTCCAAGATCATCACTGCTATTACTTTACTTTCTTTTTATGTTATTTTCAATCCACACTTTTTGTAGACCAATAAATAACTGCCGGTAGTCAGTTTTTTATTTGTCTGTTTTTTAAACTTTTGTTCTTTGTTTTTTTGTTATTCGGACTACTTACTATTCTTTTCCAATGGTTTGATCTCAATTTTTCAGATTTTCTTAGACACTAGGACTATAAAATCTTTTTATCCACAATTACCTTATAATTGAAGTTTTATCCACACTTACAAACCGTATAAAGTAACACTTTATCCACTAGTGGAAAAATGAAATCACTTTATTCCACTAGTGGAATAATGAAACAATACATTCCTAAATATATATTCAACACATTTTATACACCTTTATAGCGGCCTTCAGCATCGAGTACTTCGACCACATGGATGAAATTGCATACCTCTTCTTCAAATTTAAGAAATACGACAGCAGAACTTCCTCATTTATTGTCATTACCTCCCGTTCTTCTTTCCATTCATTAAATTCTGAAAATACTTTTTCATAATGTTCCCTGGACTTCGCAGGCAATAACTGGCGAGTCGCTTCTTCAGCTTCAAACAGTTAATTTCAATGATTTTTGAGGTGACATCCGCTGTCAGAGTGTAATGTCAAATCATTTTTTGATTTTAAATCGCTGTAATTGTGGATAAAACGTTATATTGCATTCGTGTTTCACTCGCATTTTATCCACTTAAGAAAATTAAACGCTCGAGCAAGCTCTCGCGTTTAAACATTCTTGCGTGGATAAAATGCTCTCTGAAACACTTATACAATAAATTACTATTCTACGTAAACTTTATATTTATTTATCTCTTGACTGACATAAAATACAATGTATCTAACATTTCTATACTTTTTTGTCTTCTACTAAAACTAAACTTAAAAATTATTTTTATGTAATGGTTTTCCACTTTGTGAAAATGATCCACATTAGATTTATTTATGCCTATTAACACAGACCCGCAACAGTCTTACCGCAGTACAATTATGTTTTATAAACTAAATATACGTTGTTATGTCTTTACCAATTCTCCGCAAAGGACCTCCTTCATTGGTATCTGTTTATGTTTTAAATTTTTTAAATTTTTGTTAATACATGATTTTAAATGTTTAATTTAGAACACCGCTTCTAATTCTTTAGACCTTAGTTTATGCCTTTATAATTTTAAATGTTGTGTTTTTTTATCCACATTTTTTTTAACTCTTTTCGGACGTCACTTTAGTTTTCTCTTTGTTACAACACAACGTATTTATTTGAATTTATTTAACCACTTTTTTATTTGTCTATTTAATTCTTTCTGTTTGAAAAGCTAATTAGATAGACTTAACGCATCGCCTGCAAACAGTCTTACTGGTTCTACAATATCCTTAAAATTAAGTTAAAATAATAATGGTTCCAATAAAAATGGTCCCTGTAAAATCACTTTACCCAACATCAATAGAAGCAGACAGATTTTCAATAATAATTTTTCTATCTACTACATCAAAAGCTCTTTTCAAGTTCAAGATCATCACTGCTATTACTTTACTTTCTTCTTATGTTATTTTCAATCCGATAAAGCCTTAATGCATCTTCACCTCTTACAGATTGACAGTTTGTGTAAATTAATTTTTTCGAAATAGTCTAATAATTGAATTTGTACTACCATCCCAAACACTTTTTGTAGACCAATAAATAACTGCTAGTAGTCAGTTTTTTATTCGTCTGTTTTTTTAAACTTTTGTTCTTAGTTTTTTTGTTATTGGGACTACTTAGTATTCTTTTCCAATGGTTTTATCTCAATTTTTCAGACTTTCTTAGACACTAGAACTACAAAATCTTTTTATTTTCCTTATAACTTTTACTAATTAACGCTTTTCAAAAAACAATTATTGTAGATTTCAGATACTTCTTCTACTTTGTAAATTAAAAAACTTTTAATTTGCTTCTTATAAAATGTTTTGTTATGAGTTTTAGATTTTATTAATTTGTTTACTACACTACGCATTTTTTTTAGATGTTTTTCAATTTTTTTTTCTAAGTGAGTTTGTTTTGTTTTCTAGACATGTCTACCGTTTTATTTCTCAATTGTTTAAATATCTCCTAATATTTTCTGTTACTACTTATGAGTGCCATTCTACATGCTTATTTTTTTTTTCTTAAGATCTGTAAGTTTTTTAAGACAAATTTTTTATTCAATAGTTTTTTATTATTTTTATTTAACAGGAGATGACACATTTGTTGCAATCAGCTGCTTACAGTGACAGTAAGCAAATTTAAATTTAACATCACTTTTTTGACATAATTAGTTTTTCGAGAAACATTTGCTGACGTCAGATATAGATGTTTTGGAAATTTTTGTATAATATTCTCTACAAGCACAACGTAGAATACAAGAATTGAAAAACTAAATTTGATTATAGATTTTATTTTATCTTAGAAAAAACAGAATACATTCTGTTTTAAACAATATTTATTTTTAGATACGATAGGCCCTATAAATTATGTGGCTTCAAGCAGCTTGCCAGACTCCTCTATAGTAGCAACTCTAGGCTGGGGAGAAACTAGCGATTGTATTTATTAAGATTTCCATATGTAGTCTATTTTTTCCTAATATTTTTTTTAGCTGATTCTAGTTTATCTTCTGAACTTATTTACACATTTATGACTTCAATGAGTAATTTGGAATGCCGTATTTACTATGGGAATCAAATTGGAGATAATATGGTTTGCGTAGCTGGAACTTTCAATGAAGGCACTTGCTTGGTAATCCAGTATACCTATATGAGAAAGATTCAATAATTTTATTTTTTATTTTTTTAAGGGTGACAGTGGCGCTCCATTGATTCAATATTCAGCAAATGGCTACGTCTATATAGTTGCTATATCAAGTTTCTATAGCGGAAATGGTTGCGATACTTCAGATCCATCAGGATACACCAGAGTTAGTCCTTACAGAGACTGGATTAGAAACCTAACTGGTGTTTAGCAACGATGGTATAAATAACTACAATAAAATAGTGTAGAATTGTACAAATTTAATAAAAGGTTGTATTGTCAAACGACTGTGTTTAAAACGCGACAACTAATTATTATTTTATTTTTTTAATTGATTTAAAATGCTTATTGTTTAATTTGTTTAAATTAATTAAATAAATAAATTAATATTTAGTTATATTTAAACTAATTTTTTCAATTTTTTACTTATTTTCATATTCAATTGTAAATGTCAAAAATATATGTCAAAAAAAGCGTTAACACTTAATATACGTAGTTTTTAAGTTACTATGTAACTACATATTTAGATTTAGGAAAGCATCAGCTTTTAAGCACAGAAGAAATAATTATCAAAATTGGTTTATCCAGTCAAAAATTCTGAGGTAACAAACATAAAAAAATACAGTTCAAATAGCTTTTTTTTTGGAAGTCGGTTAAAATTATTTAGTTCAGTTATTCAAAATTATAACTATTTTTTTTATAGAAGCGTATCAACCATTATTGATACAATTCTCCTAAGTATCCGTAGGTTAGGTAACGTTGCACAAAAACTAATTAGTTAAAACTCATCTACAATAAACAATCATATCTTAAAAGGAAAAACTAAACTTCAAACAACTAATCTCAGTATTGGTATAAGTTTACAAATCATGATTAATAACAACTGCCATACTCTACTAATTTCTTTAAAGATATAACATTTAAAATATTTTCAAAAAATATGCCATAGAGTAGAAAAGCAAAAAAATTAAAAAAATGACAGTACGGCTATCTTATATACTGTCTTCTACAGTATTTAAGATATCTACACATATCTTTTATAATAGATATTGGTCTTCCAGGAACAAGTCTGTTATGATGTATGTATTAAATTTGATGAACAAAAAGAAGAAGAAAAGTATTTCAACACTATAAACTCCGTTCAAACTTCTGAATATTTTATCTATTAATCCTTGCTGTTAAGCGCTCAAAATCTCAAAAGCAAGGTCAAAAAACAGCAGCTGAGTGCCAAGAAAACAAACTCCTAATCTTCTTGGCTTTTATCAACAGCAGAGCATTACTGGATTATTTTCAAGCAGACAATAGAGCAAAAAAAATTGACAAGCAACAAAAAAAACACAATTAAAAAAAAAATTTAACAAAAAATATAGTCTCCTAATAAAAAACAAAAAATGAAACAAAACTTTTTGTCCAATTCTACACAATAACTAATCTACAGCTTAGATCTTAATCAAAAGAGTTTAAGACAACATAAAAAACTTTAGTTTTACATAGAAAATTAAGTTTCGATGCAAGTTATTAATATGCAAGTGCAAGATTGCTAACAGAAATAAACTTTTTACAAATTGTGTTTGGAAAATTACTTTGTAGCAATTTATTCAAAATTTTAAACTTGCTGTTTTATTTTCTTATCTATAAAGACTTTTTGACAGCATACTTTCTATTAGTTTAACTATCTGACAATGTTTGACTAAGAAATGGCATTGTATCAATCTAAACAATATTAAATGCTGCTGTTAGATTAAGAAACACATCTTCTGTTTTCTATCTTTCATAAAATCTAGTTTTTATGTGTGTTAACAACAAGACTTGATTGCTGCAGTTTCTGTTTGCTTAGAGGCTTATTTGTCCTGGAGAAAGAACATCTTCAATCATTGAACAAATTTTTTTTATGCATTCTCTTTCTAAAACCTTTGATAAGGCAATTTTTTAAGTTTAAGTAGTAATGTAGCTCACTAAAAAATGTGTTAACCAGATTAATGTAAAGCATTAAAATGTTTTAGAAAGTCTAGATCCAACAACGTTTTGTTTAATTTTTGTTTTTTTTGTAGAACTAGATTGATTTAATAAATCAAGTTCTCGTAATAGCGTCCAGCAGCTTCTACTTAAATGTGTAAAATTCATAGTTTCTATTAAAACGTATCATCTATATTTTATTTTTAATTAAAGAATCTACAATTTTTTCAAGTGTAATTCAAAAAGTGTAACTTGTATTTCAGATTAATAAATTCTAAATCAGAAAATGTTAAATGTAATTCACATTAATAAATTGTAATTTTAGAAAAAGTAACTTCTAATTCCGATTAATATATTGTAATAACGTAATTTGAATTAGTAAATTTTGATTCAAAAAATGTAACTTGTAATTCAGAAAGCGTCAATTGTGACTCAGAAACTATAAATTGTATTTTAAAAATTAAGAAGGGTTATTATGTAGTAATCCAGTCTATGGAGGGAAGCCTATGAGATTGTCATGTATCTATAGAAGTTTACCTATTAAAATAAGATTAAGAAAATATATTAAAAAAAGCGAATTTATTGGTAAACATAGTACATAGTTTTACAACAGTTTGGCATCGGCTTATCAATTTACGCTTTCTGAATTAAAAGTTACATGTCTGAATTACAATCTACTAATTTAAATTACAAGTAAGGTTTTTTGAATTACAATTTACTAATCTAATCTACAAGTTACACCTTCTAAAAACATCTTAAGCTTTCTAAATTACAATTAAAAAAGATGTAGTATAGCATTTAGTAACAACAAAGTTTCATAAGTCGCATATTTCTTTTTTCTACCAAGTAATATATATATAATTTTTACACCACGATACAGTCAATCCAATTATGGTTTTGAAAATTTCAGCAAAATATATTAATAATAATGATATAATAATAGAATAATAAAAAATGTGATTAGATGTGTAAGACTCTTTTTATTCTAATCTTACGTTTTGCCAAATTTTAACAATTAACTTGAATTAAATAACAGTTAACTCTTTCTCCATAATAAATTTGTCAGGATGTCTATGTTTTACGATTATTAGCCTTAATTATTAACTCAAAAACAGTGTACAGAATAGCAACAACCAGCTACATTATCATCAACAATCTACTTCAACTCACCCCTCTATATTCATTGTTAGAGAAACGCTTGAGCAGTCAGACGGATCGATTGGGCGACACATGAAACATATTTACACATAACGTACCTGTCAATAATACGTGTAAAGTAACTCACCGGGGGCTTTTCTCTCCCTCGCAGGATTCTTTTCCTCTCGAACTGATAGTGGAAGACATCACCAGGCTCATTGGACTTTTACAACCACTTCATGGACTCGATTGACTCAATCTTCACCTCTTTTCTTTAACATCGTGTTCTCAATGATGTCTTCATTGTTTCGGTAACTCATTATTCCTCCGAATGCACAGCACTGATTTCACAATATTTCACCGAATTCAGGGAGACAGCACTGAATTCACATTATTCCTCCGAATTCAGGGAGACAGCACTGAATTCACATTATTCCTCCAAATTCAGGGAGACAGCACTGAATTTACATTAATCCACCGAATTCAGGGAGACAGCACTGAATTCACATCATTCCTCCAAATTCAGGGAGACAGCACTGAATTTGCATTAATCCACCGAATTCAGAGAGACAGCACTGAATTCACATTATTCCACCGAATTCAAGGAGACAGCACTGAATTCACATTATTCCACCGAATTCAGGGAGACAGCACTGAATTCACATTATTCCACCGAATTCAGGGAGACAGCACTGAATTCACATTATACCACAAAACACATATGATCAACAAGATCAACACGTTAACTATCTTTCTCTTTCAATGAACAATTAACAATTGTTAACTGTAAATATTCATAATACTGCCCGTCCGACCGCTCTCTGCCTTTTTAATCAACATTCTTACTCTCGCCCGCTTAGCTGACTGACTGGACTCCACCCTTCCAGGGATGCTAAGCTCATGTTCTCCCTCTTTTACTTAAGATGCCATATGGCCCTCATCGAGATGATTTAATTATACAAGCGATTTAGCGCCTTATTGAGTTATTTTTACTTTAAAAATTAACTATAAATTATTATAAAATCAAAAACTCTCACAGATGCTTGAAAAAATATGTGAAAAAGACTTGACAGTAAATGTAAAAAAAAAATATGCGTTTTAAGAGAATAAAAGATAAAAAACAACAAAATAATGCAATATTGTAGACAAAAAATTGAGAAAAGAATAAGCCTAGCAACAAGAAACAGCTGGTGAAAAAATAATTGACTAGATTTAAAGTATAGAAAACATTTTTTTTTTAAACTAAGTCTGACAAAAAAATGTTATTTGAAAATTTGGTAAAGATGGTGACAATGTAAATAGCAAAGATGTAGGGTTAAAAAAAACAATATTTTTTTTAACATTTTTATAAACATAATTAGACATTAAAAGCGCAAAAGCGGTGCGTTTTATTGATTGAGGGCAAACGTGGGGGCACTGAAAGCAAGACCTAAGGCTCCCTTGCATAATAAATAATTTGAAATCGGCGCCATACAAATGCCATACAAATGCTATGGCATTTTTATCTTCTCAGTTAGGGTTCTTCATAGTCACAACTATCAAGTACTGTTTTAGCTATATTTTTAAAAACTACCGTTTTTAACATTTTAAGGAATCTTTCTACAAAAGTGTAATACGTGCTTATTTGTTTATTTGGCGCAGATTTCAAATTATTTACATATCTTAGAGTAAAACGCATTATTAGGGATAACTCAAAACTTACTATTATTTAGATCTTAATCAAAATAGTTTAAAACGGCATAAAAAAAGCCTGCTTTTAAAAAAAAAGTTTGCATTAGAAACAGTTTTAAAATAACACATATAAAAAAATTAAAACCGTCTTCTGCTTTAAAAAAAACACTATCTAGGAAAAAAATTGAAACTTAAGTAAATATTTAAAAAAAATGTAATAAATAGAAAATACCTTTAATCTTTTATAGAACAAAAGTTTGATTTTTATGGGTAAAAAAGTAAAGAGTGAACGGATTAGGAATGAATTGACACATATAATGTGTCAATGTAGTATGTAATTAATTTTACACAATCACACAAAAAAAATCTTTTTAACAGAAAAAAACGGGATAAATAACAAAATTAAAAACAAAAAATATTTTTTTTTAATAACTAAGCTACCGAAAAAGAACAAAACTAAAAACCAAAAATAAAAAAAAAAATTTGTTTAAATTCTACACTAATGTAAACATGTCAATAACTTAGAATCGGTTGTAAACAAACAGACAAGCACGTTTTATGTTTTGGTATATAGATACCTAGTATGCTTATAAATATATATGCTTAGAAATATAGATGAAAGAGTACCTGATTTAGAAAGTGTGACTATAGAGAATCACAGCTTAGAAGGTGACCATGGCATAGAGTTTGTTTGTGTGGCGCCAGCTAAAAATTATTTTCAATTTTGAATTTAAAAATCGATAAAAATTTATAAAAAAAATTTAATAAAAAAAAACCAACTTTAAAAAATAAAAAAATGCACTAAGTATAAAATAATTGCGTAGTATGTTTAAAAAAAAATTAAATTATTTGGATACTGTACAATCTACAATGATTGTTATTTTTCGTCAAAAAAGCATTAATTAGATTAACTTAAAAACTACTGATCAAATCTTAATCAAATTAAAAAAAATTAAATGGGACCAATTGGATAACATCAGCTTCTAAATGAAAGAAGAATCATCAAAATTGGTTCTCCCAGACAAAACTTCTGAGGTAATACACATAAAAAAAATACAGTCAAGTTTTTTTTGTCAATTACAAAATTTTTTGTTTTTTATTGTTTTTAAGATTTTCAAAAGTAACTGGTTTAAAAAAAAATAAGAATTAATCAAAAAATACACATAAACTAAGTTACACCAGAATAAAACCGCAAGCTGAAAACAATAGATAAAAAATTGTTTATAAAATTCTAGATTAAAATAAATTACAATAAGAAGATAATAAACATATATGTAACATGTTTTGTAAATATATGATATTAATGTATGCAACCTATATTTTGATAAAATTATTAAAGTTTATATTTTTTGGCTGCTATGTGATTCGATATAATTATTGTTAACTCTTTAATAGATAGTTATTACAAATAAATAAGTCCGAATGAAACAATTATTGTTATGAGTTATTAAATTTAACAAAAAATCTAAAACTTATAAGTTATACATTTTTTTTTTATAATTATCAATTAATATAGTGAGATAAAACGGTAATTTGTACATGTTTTTATTTCTTTTGACAGATATATAACATATAACATTTATTGATAATTCTCTATTTCTATAATCTTAAAGCTAATAAGCTTTATCTAAAATTGTTTTTGTTTTAATCCTTCTGTCAATCTTTGAAAATAACATTAATAAATCATCAGCTTTTTAGCATGAATAGACTTATTGTATTTTTACTTATTCTTGCAACATCAAGATGTTACCCAACTCAAAAAGTCTTAAAAAACAAAAACAAATAAATGTACTGTTAATATTAACTAATTTTTAGCAAAGGGCTATCGGTGGACGTATTGTAGGAGGAAAAGATGCTGCAGCTGGTCAGTTCCGTTTTGCAACAGCAGTAAACGTTCAAACTAGCAATGCAAAATTTTTTTGTGGAGGAGCTTTGGTAGGCTACCAGTGGATTTTGACCGCTGGACATTGCGTTGACGGGTAACTTATTTATAGTGCCATTATTATTCCATAAAAAACTGTTGTTTTTCAAGAGCTGTATTGTTTATTGTGACACTTGGAAGTCATTTAATTGACGATGAAGACAACCCCAATACCTTGACATTGGCTACAAGTGAATACTATTTGTATCCGGATTACAACCCTGTAACTTTAGAGCATGATATTGGATTGATTGAATTACGAATGCCGATTCAATGGACGCGTAAGCTTTAAACCAATCAACTACTGATTCTAATTATTACATTGTAGCTTATATTGAGGCTATATACCTTCCATTCAAACCTCTTGAAGACAATCAAGCTATCACCGCACTTGGTTGGGGGCAAAAATCAGATAGTGATGGAGAAATTTCTGAGCACTTGCAATTTATTAGTGTAACAACATTAAGTAATGTTGAATGTCAAATGACATATGGAAATCAAATTGGAGACGGGGTAGTTTGTATCGCTGGAAATTACAATGAAGGAACATGTGTGGTATAAAAGAAACTATTATGATTAATATTTTTTTGAGGTGAACACAAAAATTGTAGGGCGACAGTGGTAGTCCGCTAATTGAATACAATAATAACAGTTATACTACGTGGCATGCAGGTGTGGCAAGCTTTCTTAGTGGAAATGGCTGTGAAAGTACCGACCCCTCAGGGTTTACAAGAAGCGAATATTATATAACATGGCTGAGAACTATTGTCAAATAATGCTTAAAACTATCAAAATTTGTTTTTAATTGCTTATCGCAATAAAATACTGTTTATAATCAAAGTTATCTTTTTATACGACCACCTAACATCGGAATGACATTCCATGATTGAAAGTGTCCAATATCAATACCCGTGTAACATATTTTTACATGTGTTAGCAACACGTACCAACGACGTTCAGCATTGCATCAAAGTATATGATGCGAAATTATTTTTTAAATAATCAAATAAATACAAGATCAAACAAAACCACGTAGAACTATTGTTATTTACACATGTTTTTTAATAGTATAAGTCGTTGTCTATTAAGTCTAGAACGTTGATATTTAGTTAAGTAGAATAATTATTAAACAAAAGTAAATTGTAATTAAAAAATTGGCAACTGTAACTGACAAATGACATAATAGAATATTTAATATTTTTCATAAATTTCTAAAAAACGAATCAATACGTTGTTTACAGAAATTGTGTTTAGAAGATCACAACTATATAAATGGAAAAGAAATAAAAACAAAATCATCTTGCAGCAATTTATTATCCAGAATTTAAATTGCTTTTATTAATAAAAACACTAATTTATTTGCTGCTTTTTTAAATCTTCTCTTATCTATAAAGACTTTTTGACAGCATATTTTCTATTAGTCTGATTATCTGCCATGGTTTGTCTAAAAAATGCCATTGTATTGTGTGTGTATTAAACCTTCTTTCCATACAACTTTTGCTTTCTATTTCTTATAAAATCCAGTTTGTATGTGTGTTGATAACAATATTTGATAGTAGCAGTTTTTGTTTGGTTTTAAACTTGTAATGGAGAAAAAACATCTTTAATTCTCAAATAATATTTATTTTTTACAGTTTTTCTTTGTCAAATGTTTTGAGAAGACACTCAAGACACATGGGATTGCAGCTAAAAACTTTATTTTACAGTTTTCCTTTCTTCAAATTGCAAATACTTTTCATTATTTCTTGAATTTGGGTGGTAATATCATTAAAAAACATTTTTTTTTTGTTTTTGCAACTTTTGCTTTACTTTTTTTATTATTTTTTAATATTAGCAAATCAAAGTAACAAAGCTAATAAGACTATATAGATGCAACAACTTTTTGGTTCAATTTTTGCTTCTTTTGTAGACCTAGATTGATTGAATAAATTTTCCAAAAAATGCCCAACTTCTTCTAATTGAATGTAGTTTTTCTTAAAAAATATGATATTTTTCTATTTTAATTTAAATAATCTGATATAGCATTGGTGTTCTCTTTAAAAAGAGTAACAACAAAGTCTTTTGCCTATCAAGTAATATTTATTTTCTCAAACCTCAATGTAAGAGTTTTCTAACAGTTTTCTGTACTATTTATCTTAAACCATTATTTAATTGATCACGATAGTCAATCAAATTACCGTTTAAAAATTTTAGCAAATTAAACTGATAATCTATATTTATAAAAATGAAACCCGTTTTCCGTTGTCACGACATAGCATGAAAACGGCTTGACCGATTTGGCTGATTTTTTATTTTGTAGTTTTTTAATACTCTGTACAAGGTTCTTACAAAAAAAATATTGAGAAAATCTTTCAAAAAGATTGAAAAATATACATTTAATTTTCCATATTTTAAATAAAACGCGTTACGAATGTCAACGTCATTTAATTTAAAACAAAAAACTCTGTGGTGATCTATGACACCACAGACATAACTGCGCTAGCAAATGCCAACGTCATTCAATTTACCTTCCTTTTCAAACATTTTTAAAGGGAAGTACGAAGGCGAAGATGTTTTAAACCCACGCGGTTCTATGATACCGAACGATATGCCATTCAGTTTTAAACGTTTAGTGTCCAGTGCGGCTTGCATTTGTAATGTCAATAAATAAATCGCAAGGGCAGTCGCTAAGTGTATGTGGCATCAACCTAGAAAATCCATGTTTTTCACATGGCCAATTATATGTCGTCTGTTCCCGTGTCGGAAAACCATCAACATTATTTATTTACGCGCCAGAACATAAAATTAAAAATATAGTTTATCAAAAAGCATTAGAATAAAGAGAAGCAATGAAGGGTATAGAGGCTATTAGTTGCTTTCTAGAGCGCGCGTGATATTTAGCTCAGTGTTTACTTCAAAATGCCCAGTTGTTCAATAGCGATTTGTAAAAATATAAGTGAAATTATTGAACCCTACGGAATAAACACTATTATGAAAATATATATTTTGTTTTTTATTTAATAAAATTAGTAAAGTCCTTCTCGGGTATGACGAGACCAGGGAAATAGGTATTCATTTTTATATGGAGGATATTATAGATTCTCGTTCAAATTGAATAGGTACGCATACATAAGATAGGTCAGCTATACAAAATAAAGTAGTGCATCAAATTTACGCTAAGGCGGTACGAAGTTCGCCGGGTCAGCTAGTAATGATATAATAATTAAAGATAAAAATGTGATTAGATGCGTGAAAAAGTATATGAAAAAAAATTGACAGTAAATGTAAGAAAAACCAAAATAATCATTTTTAAGAAAATACAAAAAAAAACAAAAACTGGAATATTGTAAATAAAAAAGTGAAAGAAAGAGTAAGCCTATAATAGCAAGAAAACGCTGGTACAACCAAATAATGCGCTAGAGTTAGAGTATAGGAGGAAATTTGTTTAGTGACACAACAATAATGGCTCAGCAATTTTTAAAAGTTTCTTTTTACTTATAGATTATAGTTTAATTTAAAAAATTTAAGATTTTTTAAAATTTAATTTGGCTATGAAATTTTTAATTTTTTTTAAAACTTAAATTTTTACTTTTAGAAAATTATCTAATTATATTATTCCCTGAATCAATAATAAGAAAAAGCAAAAGTGGAAAAATAAAAACATTGAATTAGAAGCTGCATTAAATAAAGGTTAGTGCCGAGATACCAAAAAAGTTAAAAGACTATTATCAAAATATTTTCGATAATTTCAACCAGTTATTTACCGCTGTTGATAAACAAAAATTTTTATAAATAAGTGTTTAATTTGAAAAAAAAGAGTAACACCTGAATAGTGTTAAGAATGCAAATGCGCTGTTCAGTTTTGATTCAGTTTTGACTAAAAGCATAACATAACTTTTGAGTAAAAGTATTTAAAAACTATTAAATTCATAATAACACAATTCTACATATATATTAATTTTGGATTAACAATTTATAGATTTTTATTTTGATATATCTGATCATTTGCCGGAATGTCCTCCAGATCAAATTTTCTTTGAAGAAAGTATAATATATAATGAGCTTTTGCTAAGTTTTTAAAATAATCTTTAACAACTAAGCTTCACAATATTTTATTTTTATTATATTGCTAGAGAAATGGTTTAATAGAAGCTTGCTGCTATCACATTATTTAATAGATAATCCTCAATATGATAAACATGAACACAATAGAATCCTTTTCTATAAATCATTTTAAATATTAGAGAATTTTAAAAGATCATTTATCATGAAACATCTTATTTTGCTGACATTACTTCTTGTAACAATTACTGCTTTTCCAACAAAAGTAATTATTGAAAGTATCTATCGTAATTATGTAATCTTTATTTAGTACTTTTGCAGAAACGAGCAATTGGTGGACGTATTGTGGGTGGTAAAGATGCTGTCGCTGGTCAATTTCGTTTTGCAGCAGCTTTAAATGTACAAACTAGCAATGCTAAGTTTTTTTGCAGCGGAACACTTGTTGGTTACCAATGGATTTTGACAGCAGGGCATTGCGTGAATGGGTGTGTATGCTAAATTTAATTTCTAATACCTTTTAAAATTTAGACCATGATGTTCCTGCCAAGTTAGTCTATTTTATCAACTTTTTTTCAATATGTCGTTTATCTACAAAATTTATCCACTATTGTTACTTAAAAAATATTAATTTTTTTATTTTATGTTTTTTTTTATTTTGTTACATTTACTGCAAAAATTTAACTTTTTTGATTTTTTTTATAGCACTCTTTGCATAATCTAACGTTTTCGTTCATTATATCATTTTTTTTTTAATTCTACGTCTAAATGTACTCATCACTCTTTGTCGTTACCAATCATTTCATTTTATTTTCCCTTCAACATATTTTTATATATGTATAATTTTTATAGTTTTTGTTCTTATTTGGTTTTCCACATTTTTTCAGTACATATCTTAGTGCTCCTTTGAAGCTCTAATGTTTATTTATTAATTTTTATAAGATTTGATTTTAGATAATTTTTTTTTTGTACAGAACGAGATATAATGTTGAGAGTAGCTTCATATTTGTGTTATTAAATTTGCAGTAAAAGTTTCATTTATCTTAATTAAGATTTTTTATATGACTGTTGCATTATAGCCAGTTAAAGAAAGCCAGAACTTTTTTTTAATAAAAGCATTTATTGTTTACAATTGTTTGTAAGTGAAGAAAATATTACGTTTAACACGTAAGTTTCAGTTTTTTAAGTTTTGACTTACATTTAAAAAAAATTACTCATTTTTTTCAACTCACTTTTTTTTATTCGCTACACATATGAGTTCATCTGCAAACGCTAAACGCTAAGTTTTTTCTTTACCTACTAATACCTACTTTCTCTAATTATTTTCTTCAAAATATTTTGTTAATTTTTGTAGTGTGCACCGCAAACAACAAGAAAATTAGTAGATAACTTTTTAAATTTGTTGATTGGCCTTAAACGCCTTATTATTATTCTGTTATTTACTGGTTTTCTTTTTTCTTGTTTACCTATATATTTTATCAATCTTTCTTTTTATTTACTTTTTTTTTTAATTAAAAATTTTTTAATTTTACCATGTCTATCTGCACCACTTAAAAATCTACAAACTGTGCTTACTTTTACTTTTTTTTTATTTTTGCTAAATGATCTAATGTATTACTTGTCTATCAACTGTTCTCTTCTTTGTTTTAAATCTGACTTCTGACTTACTGTTTAGTAGTATTTTTTTCCTTTCCATCTGATGACTCAATGTTTTGCTCTCTGCTGCAATTTATAATTTGTTATGCTGGTTTGGTTTACAACTTGATTCCGTAGTCTTTTTTGTAAATTAGAAAAACAATCTTATGAAGGCAAATCAAAGACTGAGATTTTAAGGCTTTGCTATGGTAAAAGTGATACTTGTTTTACTTTTCTTAAACTCTCAGAAGTGTGCTGTGATTTTCTACTCAGATCCCATTCGCTTCTCGTAATTTTTTTGAGAATTTTAAAAACTAGTATGTGAGTTTTTAACGTTATTAATATGTTTTTAAAATGCACTTGAAAAAATTATTGGAAACATAAATTTATTACAACCGTCTGATGTTCTTGCATCCAAGAATTATTAAAATATCTCGTACAGTATATCTTGGTTTTCTCTCTTAATAAATCCCTCTTTCTGCATTAAATACTTTACTATAAATTATTTTAGCTTCTAACATGTTTGCAAGATTATTAATTATTGTTTGATACACAAATTTGTTGCCTATTTAATATTCGATCAGCACCGGCCTTCTTTGGAGGTGTATTTCGATGCCGAAAGCTGAATTTCGGCATCTGTCTTTAACATAATATATATTACGAGTATAATATTATATATGTGATAATTATTCTTTCTGCTCCATCGAAAACAGTGTTTAAATTTGTCAACTAAATTTTTTCTATAAGTTTGACTTAGATCTGTTATTTCGCATTAATTTAAGTATACTTATAAAGAAAATTATATTTTAAGGGGAGTTTTATTTATTGTTACTCTTGGCACGCATTTACTTAATGACGAAGCTAACCCCAACACACAAACGTTGGCTACAAGCACATATTATTTGCATCCAGACTTCAACCCTCAAACTTTAGAAAATGATATTGGATTGGTTGAGTTGCGAATGCCAGTACAATGGACCCGTAGGTTAAAAAATGTATATCTTTAACAATTTTTTGTTTATTTTTTTGTTAAAGCTTACATTGAAGCTATCTCACTTCCCTATAAAGGAATTACCGATAATCAACCCATCACTGCTGTAGGTTGGGGTCAAAAAACTGATGAAAATGATGAATTTTCCGAGCACCTGCAATTTATAAGTGTTACCACTATCAGTAATTTAGAGTGCCAAATAACCTATGGAAACCAAATTGGAGATGGGGTAGTTTGCATAGCTGGTAATTACAACGAAGGAACTTGTATTGTAACAACTCAACAAATCTAATAGTCAATAGTTTACTCCAAATTTGCATTTTAGGGAGATAGTGGTGCTCCGCTTGTAGAATATTATAATGTAAGTGGTACCTCATGGCATGTTGGGGTAGGAAGCTTCTTTAGTGGAAATGGTTGTGAAAGTACCGACCCTTCAGGGTTTACAAGAAGTTTTGCATACTTACAATGGCTAAAAACTATTGTTAAATAAAGATTATTATACAATTAACAATTTTTAAAAACTCAATAAATGTTTCAAACATCTGCTGTATTTGATATAAGTATAAAACAATATAATTTTTGATTTGATTCATTTTTTCAGCTGTTAATTAAACTGTAATAATTAATAATTAAACGGTAAGAATAGCAGTGCAAACACGTAGAAAATACAAAAAAAATACAGCTTAAATGCGTCAGATATTCACAGAAAAAATAGGTTTCAACACAGCTCTTATATAAAAGGCTGACAATTTGGAGATAAGGTAAGCTTATAATTTTTCAAAAGTGCGAAAAACTGATATGTTAATAATTGACGTCTTTCGAAGAAAACTGTGTCAAAAAATTACGAGAAAAGGTTGACGTTTCGCACTTTAGCGGTAGTGGTGTCACCAGAACAGGAAAAATAAAAGTGAGATCAAGCACGGTAATTTAATTTTTAACGTGTGAACAACACTAGAAGCAAAACTCATTTTTTTCATAGTTTTAATAACGTCTCAACCGATCAAACGTCACTAAAATTTTTGACACAGTCCGACTGACGTTTATTTTTTAATGACTATTGAATGTTTTTCTTCAAAGTTGGGAAAGTTGAACTTAAAAGTTTTGTTTTTAATAGTGTAGTAACTTGAGCGTAATAGTTCTTTTTACTGGAGGTTCTACTTGATGCTCTGATTGACGCTTAATCTGATGATAAAACCTTTGTCAAGTTTTCTTAATCTGTTGGTTTAGTTTTTCTTAATAGTTATTTGCATAAAAGTCAGGAAAATTTCACATTACTGAAGAGGAGCGAAATTGAAATACGAGGCACTTTGTGCCGAGTATTTTAAAGCTCCAAGTCAAGTAAGAGATTTTACTGACGTGTTTTGTATTAAATTTTTCCGGAAATTGTAAAAAAGACGAAATTTACAAATTCTAGAATTTTTTTTACAAATTCTACAAAAATCAAGTTTGTCAATTTTATTGGCAGCTATAGTTACTAGAGTATCTTTTTTATTTTGCGTCTTGTAAAGTTTTTACAGTACTAGTCCGGAAAACTCAATTTTCCTGCGCGTAAATAAGCAGGAAAATGTTGTTTCCAAAACGATTTTCGGAAAATTTTTTTACACAAATAATATTTATTTTTTATGGTTAAAATAGTTTTTATGCTTATGTTAATAGACAGTTTATGTTAAGATAATATGTTCTACTAACATAAATGTTTTTAGCAAAAAATTAATTATAAGACTACGGTTAAATAAAAAAAAATAGCTGTTCTTAAAATGCTACAAGACAAGTAAAAGTTTTTTTGCAGCTTTGCTAACTTTACATTTATTTTCGCCAGGCTTGAATTGTCCAATTATTAAAATAAATATATTTTAGTCTGTGTTTAATGTATAACCTTTCTATGAGGTTGGCTTAAATTTAAGCATTTTTTAATTAATAATGGATACGTTATTTAAAACCAGAATAATAATTCTAGTTTTGTTAATGTTTTTAAAACATTATTATGATTAAATTTTAGATTATTTTTAAATCAATTAAGTTAAATCATTTTTTGTTTTAGTTTGTCTGCCAATATATATAACAAGTGAAAAAATAGTTTTCAGATTACAGTAAACGTTAGAAATATTTTGCGTAACGTTGATTAAAAAAATCAAAATTTCAAATGTCACAAAATTTCTATCTGTCAAAATCAAAAGTATAACTGTTTATTTCTCTTAAGTTTTGTTTTGTTTTTTCAATTAATTACAATAGTTTTTAGTTTTTACATTACGAGAAAAATCTTTACGGTTTTGTGTGAACGGCAAATAAACCTATTCTATTGCTAATTACCAGAAAAAATTTTGCATGTTTTTGCCAAAATTTTTATTGAGTGTTAAGTTTTTATAAGATTTAGTTTAATTTAAAAATATTAAAATAGGTATTGGTTTCAATTTTAAGAAGTACATTTTTTTTGACGCATATATATAATTGTTTCAATCAAAGACATGCATTTCTAACGCTTTTTCTGATCTGGAAACTTTTGGCACACTTTTTGTACTAGATTATAAATTATTGCTCTTTTTAGTTCAAGATTTAAAAAAAAAGGTGTTATAACTTAAGAAATTGTAGTGTATATTTGCGTATCAACTCATAGCTTTGTAGCTACTAAACAGATCAACCGATTTTGATCAGTTTTTTTTTTATTTGAAAATTAGTAATTGAAAGCGTTTAATAAATGTAGGCAAATTTCACAGGACTTCAAGAAACAAATAATATAGACCGCCTTTCTCAAACATATTAAAAACTATGAAATAAATATTATCAAAATTTAACAATCTGTAAATAGTTACTTTTTTAACGCTAAAAAAAGATTTGCAGTTTCTTTAATGTGGGCAAAATACTGCATGTTCAGATCGACATTAGAGCTTTACAAAAATACAGATATTTTACAATATGACAAGTTAATCGTTTTTTGAAAAACAAATAAAAAAATTACAAGTGCGAGAAATTAAAACTTCTTGAAAGAAAGCATATTCAACAGTTTCTACCAGAGCACCTAATAAAAAATATTTGATGTAGAAGGTAGACCGATTTTGTTATTATTTTTATTTATCTTTTAATATAACGTAAATCTCAACCAATGATTTTATCTGAGATTTCTGTTTCTTATAATTGTAATTCTACGTATTATATCTTTTGATGTTCAATAAATTGTTCTATTTTTTGTAAACTGTTATATAAAATTATATAAAAACAGTTGTTTTATTAATTCATAAAATCACTTGTGTTTCATAGACCTCATAATTCAATAAAAACCATTATTTTTATTACGTCATAATAAAACAGTGCGGGATAAATAAACTAATAATTAATTATATAGAAATTAATTTTTAAATTTGTTTATTTTTCACTGGTTTTTATAAGCAATTGTAAGTGTTAAAAAATATATCAAGAAAAACTACTGCTACTTAAGATCTTGATTACATTTATATGGGATCAAATGATCCCATATAAATCAGCTTTGAATAAAAAAAAAATCATCAAAATAGGTTCACTCAGTTGAAAATACTGAGGTAACAAACATAAATAAAAAAATACAGTGGAATTAAAAACTTTTTTTTTAAAGGGGGTTATAAATAGAAAACAAATAGAACCAAAACATGTTTCTAAATGTTGTACGTACACATATTCATTATATTTTTTTAATAAAAGTCAAATAAGTAATAATACTAATAAAGTAATAATGATTTATTAATAATAGAAGCAAACTGTCATCTGCAATAATAATAAATACTACAATTTATATTGTGTATTGTAAAACTGTTGCAATGATAAACATAATAATAAATTATTATCATCATCAACATCAAAAAGAATACTGAAATCATTCACTGCTCAAAAAATGCTTAAATTATTAGTACTTGTTTTGTGCATTATAAATGCAACTACATCTCGCAGCGTTGAAAAAAGAAGCATAGGTTATTAATTTTTGTAATAAATATTTCTAATTTAAGCAACGATATTGTTTTTAGATAGTCGCATAGTTGGAGGAATTCCTGCAAGTGCTGGCCAATACAAATTTGCTGCTGCCATCTATATTACTAAAGCAGATGGCAATTACTTCTGCGGCGGTGCTTTGGTTAACAATAACTATGTTTTAACTGGTGGACAATGTGTTAATGAAGCTGTCTTGTTTACAATTAAACTCGGAACAACAAAGTTGTCAGATACGGGCGATAATGTACTTACCTTAGCAACAGAAGAATATGTACTACATGAAGAGTTTAACCCTAGTACATTAGCAAATGATCTTGGCGCGATAAAATTTCGGTCGTATATACAACTTACAGGTTAAATGTTTATAACAATTATTTATTTAAAAAAAGTAATAATTGTGTTATTTAGATTATATTAATCCCATATACTATTTGTCTTCAACTTCTCTCCCAAATTCTGCTATGGTAGTAACTTTAGGATGGGGTCAAACTAGTGATAGTGTGTATAATGTATTATTTAATTTTTTTTAATTAACATGTTTAAGCTGCTGCTGGTCTTTCTGATGATCTAAACTATACATTTTTAACAACAATTAGTAATGAAGAGTGTCGCTTGACTTATGGTAATCAAATTACTGATGCCATGGTATGTGTGGCTGGAAGCTTTGACGAAGGTACCTGTATAGTAGGTTTATTATACTTGTCTTAATCTGATTTAAAAATATCTTAAATTTGAAGGGTGATAGTGGAACTCCTTTGATTCAGCATACAGCTAGCGGCAATTATTACCATGTTGGTATTTCTAGCTTTTACAGTGGAAATGGCTGTAATAGTCCGGAACCATCTGGATTTACAAGAATATCGGTTTACCGCGAATGGATTCGTAATGCTACTGGAGCTTAAAATTATAAAAAAATTTTTATAAATTATTAAAAACTTATTGAATAACTGCATATTATTTTTTTTTAGTATTTTTTAATGCTTTCTTTTTAGGTATTTTATTAAAATAAATTTTTATTAATTTATTAATTATGCATACAAATGTTGTTCAATTTTTGTTTTTTTCTAAACTGTACTCAGATTTTTTTCAAAAATGCAACAGCTAAGCCAGAATCGTAGTTTTTTTATTATCAAATCAAACATTATAAGTATATAAGTAAAAAAAAACTTTTGTTAATAATCTTGTGCCAAAATACGAATAAAATTATAATAATTAAAAGATAAAGTTTTTATAATTAGAACACATTCACAATTAAAGAGTGATTAATTTTCTCAAAATCGCTTATTTTTTAAATGCATTTGACGTTTTGCAAATGTGTTTTTATCTTTTTTGCGATATTACAGCTGGAAATCATCGTGAATCGTCGCTTTCGATTGTGGCAGCACAATAAAGTAAATTTATGCTATTTTTATACAGTGAAGTAGTCTCTTTCATCGTGAAAATATTTTTTATAGTTCACACAAATGCTTAAAATCTTACATTAGCTATAATAATTTACCCACAATAAAATTTTCTGTTGTTATCATTAATTTGTTATAATCGTCAACTGCGGTAATTAAAAAAACCGTACCTTACAAACTTGACAGCACTTACATTGTTTTTTGCATAAAATTTAGTATTGACTATAATAGTATATTATTTCGATATTATATTGTAAAACTTTTTCATTCAATGCAGAGTGAGATAAATTTTTTTCTCAAATTTCTAAAATTTCTAAAAATGTTGCTGTTTGCCGGTTTTAAAAAATATTTTTAATCCAATAGCAATTTAGAATATTTTTGTAACTGTCAGTAATTGTCAAACAAAGTTGTGCAGCTAATAAACAAGTATTATCTTAACATAAAAAGTCTCTCTGTAGGTTTATTTTAAAGGCACAGACAGTTAACGAAAAGCTAAAATTGTTGTGGTTTGTGTAGGAACAATGTTGCAATATTCTTTACCAGCTTTTTTCTAAACTCGGAACGATTTTGTGAAATTACTAAAGTAAAATCAGGTTTTTCCTGTAAAAAGCATTTGGTTCGTCTGCTCAATATTTAAATGAGCATCTCTATAACTAATTGCACAAGTTTACTGTGTATTCTGAAGACAGCATTATAGCCTATTAACTTCATGGTCGACCCTATGCTGCCTAGTAAGCTCCGGCTCATTTTCTTGACAGCTACATTAAAACGTCTTTTGAAAATTCTGAAAAAACAATTTCTGATCTCATTGACAAACAAGTTTCTATGGCGCAGCAGCAGTTGTGTGGAAACCTGTTCCAAGACAAAAAGATACTCAAGATTTTTGAACAAAAACACAATAACTTTTATTTTTTAGTGACATGATACTGTTGATTTTCGTCATGGATACGATATATGAAACGTATCTCATATCTCCCTTGGGACTTTGTAAAGTTTTTCACCCTCAAACACATGGTTACCATGCATTTGCAGCAATTACACATTTATGCATTCTCGGATGTTGTTATTTTTCATATGATTTTATTAAGAAAGCAGTAATGAAATACTAAAAAATAAAATATTTAATGCACTACGGGAGATATTCTGTTTTTCACCCTCGGTAGACTTACAGACCGCGGGCCTCCGGCCCTTGGTCTGTAACACGTCAACCTCGGAGAAAAAACATTCATATCTCCCTTAATGCATAAATATCTATTATGTATCAAAGCAACAGCATAAGCTGCATTTTTTTACCAATCTATAACGATAAATAATGATTAAATATTTTTTAAAAATTTGTTTACCAAAGTAACAAGTCGTCATAGAGCAAAGCACAGAATTTGCCGATATGTTATTTAATCTAAGTTAATTAGTAACCTTGCAAGCAAATAAAAAAAGTTTTCCGACTATTCAAATCAGTCTAATTTATCAATTAACTAAAAAACATTTAGTTAGTTGCGGGTTACGTACTCAAAAACAAAATTTAAGCTGTTTCTTGTCTAAAATAATTGTGTGCAACAATATCTGCATTTTGATCGAATGGTAAAATCAAAACGGTACAGTTTATTGAAAGCAAGATTTTTATAACAGTATAGTAAAAATACCTGACAGTAAACTTCATTACAAAAAACTTGACATCTTGAACCTCAGTTATAAAGTAAAAAACACTCATTGCAGACCGTTCTCGGTTTAGAGTAGTACTCAACAGATTTTAAAATAGATTAAGATGTATGTTTATACATTGTCAAATTCAAATCGACAAAAAAATTTTTCTAAATTTGGAGTGTGTGTTTATCTGTCTGTTTGTCGCTATGTGGCTACTTAACGGCTTAACTAATTTTAATTTAACTTATTTTATTTGAAAGATAGATAATCAAGAGTGATTAACTATTATTTAAAAAAATGATTCAACCGTTTGAAATTTATAATTTTTTTTCTTGTTGGAAAATTAATGTATTTTTTACAGGTCTGATCTAGTCAAAGTTTGGTATAATGTTTTTTTATAATATAAAAAAAACAGAGTCAGAGTTTGAAAAACACTTAATTTCATCACTAACTTGTGTTTATTGCAACGCTAAAAAGTTTTCTAAATTTAGAATCACTTTAAAAGTTATTTTAAAAAGAAATTTTTTCAGCTTGTCTCAAAAAAGTCTCACTGTCAAAATTGTTGTAATGATCTCAATTTATCAGTCACTATTTTCTTAAAACTTGGGCATAGCTATTTCCTATTTTCATTCTCTATAAATTTTATAAAACTAGTTCAATAGTTAACGATTAAGATTATTATTAGTTAATTTATTAGATACTTTTATTAAACTTAATGTGCTTAAATTAATGCGTTTGAACTTTTTTATTTTATTTTATTACTTTTGTAGAGAAACGTCATAAATTTAATTAAAATTTTTTATATATTTTTTTTTTATATATTTTTTTTCCAAGATAATTTATCACTTTTACCTTGTAATATGTGTAATATTACAAAATAAAAATTCAAAATAAAACTTTGAATGTTGTATAATTTAGTAGCATTTAAAAACAGATAATATAATTAAAAGTTGTTTTTAACAACATGAAAAGTTGCTAGCATCAACCTGTTGACTGCTCCTGCTGCCAGCATACTGAAATGCCAACAACAATAGCTCTAAACAAGCATACTGTACCGTTAATCTAAAATGTAAATTAATCTTTTGCTTTTATAAAAGAAGTAAAAAATAGAGAAAAATGGTTTAGAAAAATAAAGTCAAAATATTGGAAATTCATAATTACAATTATTGTTCTTCACAAATTGTGGACGTTCAGTTGACGATTGATGTCTTCTTCCAGTTTCTTATTTTCCAGTTTTTATTTTTCAGTTTTCTATGTTCCAGTTTTCCTATGGTTCTTTTTGTCTATTTTGATTTCTTTTTTATTTGATTCGTAGATGCATATGCTTTTATTCTTTTCCTGAGATCTCAATTTATAGATGTTTTATTGTTTGTTGTTGTTTTTTTTCTTCTTGTTTCTTCTCTGTCTAGACATGTTATTTGATGAAAGACTCACTCTCTTCTATTGTCGTGACTGATGGTTCCATGTGTTGTTACGATGTTACGGTTTTAATGCAATATAATATTTGCAATAGAAATTACAAATTTCATAATTAATATTTAGTTAACAATCAATTTTAACCTTGCTGAAAGCAAAATAATTATGCAATAATAATTTTTAATTTAGTAGAATTGTATATTTTAATTAAAAATTAACTTAAGTTCTTAAAAATGTGCTTAAACTTTCTATTCAGACTAAATATGTTTATGTTAGTTGTACTCTCTATGTTTTAAAGTCTAATAATTACTTTTTTTCACTTCTAATTGACTTGAAAATTACAATTAAAACGTTAAACCAATTAATTCGAGTTTAAGACCCCTGTTTTTTTTATTTAAAAGAGAATTTTCTACTTTTATTTTGTTGTAATTTATGTTTACTCAGTATATTAACTTTACTTGATTAAATTTAACTTGCATTTTTAGTTTGTTCTGACTTTAGATTTCAACTTGGTGGTTCTACCATTAAGAGAAACCACAATAATGATGTTTTGACCTCATTTGCTTTTTGACCTTTTTCTCTTTTTTTTTTTTTAACTTGGTGTTTTGCATTGCTGGTTAAGCCATTTTGTTCAAAAGTATTTTATTTTATTTTCGAAATAAATATTTAACACAAAACATAGTCATATAGTTATACACTTTAACTGTCTATTGCTAACAATAATAACTATACATTCAAAATACTGTATTCGAGCGCTTATTATAATAAATAATTTTTAAACGTGCGACGTTTTATAGCTGAACAAACTAGTAGATTGAAATAGAATGAATGTTGAAAAATATAAAAAATTGTTATCATTTGTTCCTAACATTTAGTAAAAGTAAATATTGCAATAATTAGGTTAAGAAACCTAAAAAGTTGTTATTTATAACAAACTACGTCACACCCTTTTCATTGCTCTATTTTAAATCTAGACATTTGCAAACTTTGATTGAAAGATTCGCACTTTTACATTTAATTTTATCCACTGTTTAGCATTTTATTCAAAAATTAAGAATTAGCTATTAAATTAATTACCAACTACGCTAATTTAGAACT
The DNA here is from genome assembly GCA_947359425.1 of Lagria hirta. NCBI lineage: Eukaryota > Metazoa > Arthropoda > Insecta > Coleoptera > Tenebrionidae > Lagria > Lagria hirta. The sequence goes on from OX375794.1 coordinate 14,933,642, forward strand.
ATTGCTTAATTAATTTCAATCAATGACAATTGACAATTTACTATTATTTTATGTTTAACATGATTTGCCAAACAACAATTGAATTGAATCAAATCTTTTTTTTTGTTTGTTATTATTTGAATTAAAATTGAATTTAATTTTTAATTCGAATCATTAATTAATGCGCCAGGTAGATTGTAAGGCTTTCAAATAGTTTAACTTTGACTCAACATTAATAATGGTACAACTTTTTTTTTCCTGATCAATTCGTGATTAACTCTAAAGATTACTTTAATTTAATTAACTACAACAATAATTTGAAATATTGTGTGGGCATAATTTAGATTATTAACTTTTTTTATAATAATAATATTTATCCTAATAAACATCATAGACAAACAAAAATTTTATAAATGGAAATTTTAGAATAACAAAACTGATTAATAATTTAATACCAAGAAAGTGTTATTTAAGATAGGACTAATTGTACAATTGGCAGTTTTCCTAATAAATAAAGATTTGTCCTAATGTAGTTTAAACCCTTTATTTTAACAAAGTATTTCTAAGATTTGACAGTTTAATTTTCTATGAGCCCCGACTCGTTTAGAAAGTGAAGCCTTGTCACTTGAAGTGTCACTTGAAAGTGAAGCCAGATTTTTGTTTTCTAAATATTTTTCTTTCAATTAAAAGCTTTAAAAATAAGAAACAATATGTCGCTGAAAATAATCTACTGAATTCACAGTTTTGCTTTGTGTTTTATGTCTCTAAAGTTAGAAAAAAAAGTCAATTTTTTTTATTGAGAGCAAAAACAATAAAAGGAGTAAATAAAAATCTTTTTGATTTTCTATCCAAAAAAAAAAACTTGCTAAACTACCGCTTGAATGCCTTTAACGCAAACTTTCTTTTTTAAAGTAAATAATATTTAAGCCTCAAAGTTTAGTCTAATAAATTGTTTAGCAACTAGTAAGTAATAAAAATGTTAAAAATTAATATCTTGTAATCCTATATTAAAAGCGTATTAATCTGTTTAATTGAAAATAGATTTACAAGATAATTTGTATTTTTTTCATTTCAGTTTCTAAAACAAACAATGAAGGTTTCTCTAATTTTGCTTTTAATTTGTTGTTTATTTAAAGGTGCTTGGCTTTTACACTCTATTAGTAAAGAAGGACGAATTCATGGTGGCAATACAGCAACTTGGGGACGGTGGCCATTTATGGCTGCAATTTTTGTAACAACTAGTAGTTCTACATTTTTTTGCTCAGGAGCTTATCTTGGCGATGGGTGGGTTATTACTGCTGCTCAATGTGTAGATGGGTAAACCTATTTATTACAAACAATCATTTATATAATAAAATAAAAACAATTTTAGAGCATCACAATTTACAGTTCAGCTGGGATCAAATGACTTGGATACTAAGCTTGCAATCGAGACATCAACAGAATATGTGATCCATCCGAACTATAATGCCCTAACATTAGAACATGATATAGGGTTGATAAAAATACCTGTTAGTTTTACTCTTGGAGGTATTCTTACTATGATTTTTAGTATTTTATTAATTCTTTACATTGTAGTTAATTTACAACCTATTTCGGTGCTACCGACAGCTGCAATTGATAATGCTTACCTTTTGACTATGCTTGGTTGGGGAGCTGTGTCTGAAGGTAATACATATATCATTATTTATTTTTCTATATGATTTACTTTTTTGTTTTTTTTTGTAATTAAGGAGGTGAGCAACCTGTAAACCAACTACATTGGAATACTGTAATTGCCATAACTAATGAAGAGTGCCAGTCATACTATGGCAGTCAAATCAAAGAGAACATGGTTTGCATAACAGGGTACAACAACGACGCAACAATGTGTGCGGTTAGTAAAGTAGAAAAGAATGTAATTTTAGTTATTTTAACTTAAACTTATCTAGGGAGATAGTGGAGCTCCACTTGTTCAATATTATGCCAATAGAGATAATGCGGTAATAGGAGTTGGAAGTTTTGTCAGTGGAAATGGGTGTGAAAGCGGATTTCCTTCAGGATTTACTAGAACTTATCCGTATAATGACTGGATTAGAAATATCACAGGACATAAATAAAATATGTTTTTTAATTTCAAAACACTTAAAAGTATAATCTTTGAGTAAATAAAGACATTTGTCAAGTTTCCTTTTATCTTTAATCTTTTAACACTTAACTAAATGTAAACATTACAAATGTTTTAATGGCGGTGTAATAATCCAATGTCAGTCAGAAAATACACTTGAGAAGAATTGCTAACAAATAATTAATCTCAACATTTTTTTTAAGTGTGTTGTAGCTTTTAAATTACTGTTCAGAACAAAAATATATTTTTTTAAATTTAGAACTATTTTTGATAAATTATTAAATTAAACTTTTATAAATTTAAAGCTTGCTGAAGTAAATAGATATGGATTTGTAGTACAAAGTTTAGGTTTTATATTAGAATTTTTTTTATCTGAGTTGTATTCAGGACGTTAAAACTGATAAGCTGTCATTATAGGAAACATTATATGATAAAAAAACAATAAAGTAGAGAATAAAAATAATTTCTTCTAATTTTATTTCTAATTAAATAAATAAATAAATTATATATACTTGTTACGTGAATTTTAGATCTGCATCTTATGCAGGAGATTAGAACTGTGCTATTTAATATAAATATCAACTAATGTTATTAAGCTGGTTGTACTTATTATTATGTACTAATCAATATGATCAATATGGTAATTACTGTATAATAAAATAGAAAAAAAAATCAAGCTATGTTGTAAAACTTGGTTATGAAACGATGCTACATTTTAACAAAGTTTGTCTTAATCTTTATTATTTAACTAATAAATTACAATGATAAAAACTAACTACAAATTTTAAGCAGGTGAACAAAAAATATATATCAAAAACACTCAAACACAATATATGTAAGTACCACAGTAACTGTTTTTGTCTTTTTATTAGCTATTTTTGTGGGTAACATACAGCAATAATTAATTATAGGATAAAGTGAGCCACAAACTTTTGTTGTAAAATACGCTTAAGCTTGTTTTTTCTATAAACAGTACGAACTTTTCATCTGACACATGTGCTACAATTAATTGTAAAAAAAAATCTACTCATTATATGGGGCACATTCTTGTAGGGGATTTAACTTATATTCATTAGTGTGCAATCTCTTTAAATCCTTAAAAAAATTGTTGAATTTGTAGTTTGTGTGTCACATTGTAGCCGCTAAACGGCTCAACCAATTTCAATCTAGCATTTCTATTTGAAATCTGAAGTAATCGAAAGTGTTTTCTGCAATAACTCCCGTTCAGCCGTATTTTTTAAAGTAAAATTTTACGTTCCCGTAAAATTATAAAGTTTTTCCTGATTTATAAATAAATGTGAGCTATTTTTGACAGGTTTGATATAGAAAAAATGGTCATTATGGGTTTTTTTATATAGTTTGAAAGATATTCTAGCCGTAAAATAATATCAGAGCATTACCCAAAGTTATAATAAACACTCATCTCTCACCAACTTGGAGTATTTTGTTTGAACTCATTGGAATAATTTGAATCGAGTTTTTCTTAAATTTTAAATAAATATTACAGTTGTTTATTCTTTTTCTTTTTGAACGTATCCCATAAACGCTATCTTGTCGACAACCATGCTTTTCTTGCATTGCTACACCAATAGCGTTCAGTAACCGCAAAATAACTCTTGTGTTTCCAAACATTTTGAATTGTGCTACCTACTAATAAGAATAAAAGAGCAAAAACTAAAAAAAAAACATTGATTAATATAGACTTTGAAATCTTGAAGATTATTAACTGATCGGAAAGTGAAGAAGAGAGAATAGGGCAAGTAAAAGAGTTTAAGTATTTAATGTACGCATTTAATGGAAGAACTACGGTAGGAACAAAGCGCATGTTAGATATGGCAAGGACAGCAAATAAAGTAGTCATTTTCCATACACATCCCGTATGGAAAATAGGAAAGAAAAGTGGGAAGAGCATTTTAAGAAAAGAATGATAATGTTTGAATGCCTGGTAGAGAGCGTATTAATGTGTAGAACAGATATCTGAAGGTGAAAAAACAAGAAGAAATAAAGAGGGTATAAGAGAAGTATTTATGATTAAGGGTGTTATGATTAAGGGTGAATAGAGAAGCTGCAGAGTATATAGTAAAAGAAGAATGCAAGAGAAACAAGCCAAGAGTAAAAACAGAAGATAAAAGAGAGAAAGAGAAAAATATTTTAAAAGAAACGAGTATGTAAGTTTAGAACTAGAAAAATTAAGAACAGTAAATAAACGGAAAGACATGTGAAAGAGGCAAGGATGTATATAGACAAGAAAAAAAAAATTAAAAAATTTAAGAACATCAAGAATTATAAGAAAAGTATAACAGAGAAAATCCGGATGTACCTGAAAAGGAAAAGTGCAAAAGATAATGGCAAAGTTTAGGTGTAGAAATAGGAAAAAAATAGGTATTAAACAGAAAAAAAAGAGTCTGTGTAAAATGTGTTATAAGGAAATAGCGACAATAGATCACATGTAGAACAAATGCAGTGAGATGAAAGAGAGAGATAAAGCGGAAAGAAAAGACATACTGCGAGAAAATAGAAGGAAGATAAGGTAGATGAAAAAGGTATAGAAGAAAAAAATAAGAAAAAATGTGGACAAGGGAATAGAACACAAACGATGAACAGGAAGGAGAAGGGCGCAATTATGTTAATTATTTTAAAACAATTTTAATCAATTGGCATGTAAGAGACGCATAAGTCTGTAGGACAATAAAAATAAATTTTATAAGTATTTTAGTCTACAAGTGAAAAAAACTAGATTTAAATCAATCTAGTTTGGTAGCTATAGGGCGAGACCGTATGATACGGTCGGTACGGGAGGCTTTAGACTAAGGGGGCAATGTGACAATGAATGTGACAATGAAAAAACTGGTTGACTTATACTACATTGTTCAATACACCGACTATGTCTCACGTAAAGACCAGCTTATAACATCATTTTTTTACATTTGACACCGTCTGATACTTGAACGGTATGAAAGGCTTTAGATTGACTGTAAGAGACTGTTGTTATGTAGAAATAAAAAAAAGATGTTTGATAACAGATAGATCATCACTTTATTAGATAGATCCGTCTACCCGTACTGCTTTGAATAGACAGCATATAGTTTTGGTTAAGGTTGTCCCAAATACCTATTCAGCTGATCTCTAAGTTAAAACAGCGTAGAGCGTAGCTAGAGATGGCTGAAGCGCTTGAATTTGTTGCCCCATCATGTTCCACGCATGTTCTATCGGATTAAAGTTAGGACTCTATGATGGTCAATTTGACCTACTTTGTCCAGATACTTTGACCCAATTCTGGTACTGTACGAGCATTATTATGTTGATAGACAAAATTAATCTCGATAAATGAGGGTATTTTTAAGCATCAAAAATTTCAAACACTCAATATATGTAGCCAAAACTTTTTTTATAACAGTTTTAATGTTTATTTAAGCAACAGGTTTGAGACAGGTTTAAATGTTTTTACAATTAACTATTAACGAAAACATTTATTAACATTTTTTTACAATAAAATCTAAAACAACTGCTTTTAAACAAGCGTACTAGTTTATTGTTTACAAAATTCCGGTTACATTGCTAATCCATTCTTTATATGGAAATACTCTTGTAAATCCTGAGGGATCAGTACTTTCACAGCCATTTCTACTGATAAAACTTCCTACACCAACAATCAAGGTATGACCACCTCCAACATTTTGGATAAGTGGACTTCCGTTATCACCCTAAAATTTGAATATTTGATAACAATAACCTACAATTATAGTATGTAGTTTGGTACTTACTCTACAAATTCCTTCATTGTAATTGCCTGAGACACATACCATGGAATCGACAATTTGACTACCGTAAACTAAGGTACATTCTTCATTTGATAGAGTTGCCAGAACAGCATATTGTAGTTCATTTTCAAGTCCAGCAACCTCTATAAGCCTTGTAATGATTGATAGAACTTTGACAATACTAGTAATACATACCATCACTAATAGATCCCCAACCAAAGGTTGTTACAGGAGCTGATCCAGGCAAGTCTCCAATTGGGAAGAAACTGGTTGGTTGGATATAGTCTACAAAAAAACATTTACAAAATAATCTATTTTTAAAAACCTGTCTAAGTATACCTGTTAGCGTCACAGCCAATCTAAACATCACTAACCCAATATCATTTTGGAAAGTTACTGGATCAAACAATGGGTGAATGACTATATTATCTGTGGCAAGACTTTGTCTGTTTTCATCATATCCTGACAAATTGTTTGAACCAAGCTGAATGGTAATCAAAGTTGCCCTAAGATTATAAATTATTATATATTTAAAAAATCTTATCCAAGCTTTACCCATATACACAATGTCCAGCAGTTAAAACCCATAAATTACTGATAAGAGCTCCTCCACAAAACGTGGTAGAAGTGCTAGTTTGGATGTATAAAGCGGCCGCAAATGGAAATTGACCAGCTCTTGCAGGGTCACCTCCAATAATCCTGCTTCCTGTTTTTAAATTAATACAAGATATTGAAAGTTTATTGATAGTAATTTACCATGATTTGCCAGAAGAGGGTTTGAAAAAACCGAAACGGCTAAAGATAACACAAGTAGTAAATACTTCATTTTGATTTTGTTACAAACTCTTGATGCTGCCACTAGATCAAAATTTATAATTGTTGCCAAAATTATATTTATTCTCGCTTATCATAAGTGGGCTTCAAGGGTTTATTGTATTTTACTGATCGTAATCCATCATAATCATCTCCAATATAAGCTGCCACTGCATTACACTAATTTGTCTTGTTTTTTGCCAAAATTTGTAATAAATAATTGATCGGTCATAATATTTTATGAGAGTAATTGGATACAGGGAAACAGTTATAATAAAAATATTTTTATGTTATAACAACTTGAAATGCTTTTTTAAAAAAGTTAAGGGATTGTATTAATGAGCTTATGTGTAGATTTAACACATAAATATATAATCAAATTAATAGCGTTTTACAATACAATATTAATTAGTTTTAAGTACTCTCATAAATCACACAATTGAAAGCGTTTGTAAAACACTTAACAAGAGATGCAATAAGCGTGTGGAAATTGATCTAAAAAAAAATAATACAATAACAATTGTTATGACATGAAAGCTATTAAATAAATTTTTGGTGCATTTTAAGCTTTTTGTTTTAATGCGTGCTTAGTTTTTTTGTTGTTTGTAGAATAATAGTAGTATAACCTAATCAAATTTGTGTCATTCATTCTTCTAACATTTAAAACAATTTTTGTTATAGGTTTAGCCATTAAAATATTGACATATTTCGGAAAAAACCATGTCAAAAAGTTTGATAAAATTGTCGACGTTTTGCACTTCATCGGTAGATCTAGCCTAAAATGTACAAAAATTTTGTACACTTTAGAAAGGTAGAACATAGCAAAGTTAAGATTCACAAAAAACAATAAAAGTGGTTCTAGCAACTTTTATGTTAAGATTACAAGACATTGAGCGCAACCCTTAAATAATTTATTACCTAATATGCCTTTCTGAGGGGACAATTTAGACTATAGACTTAATATAAGTCTTAAAAATTTTGTTATTTTAATGTTTTTGTTATCTAACACAAACGGTTGCAAATTATCTTTAAAAAACAGAACGACTGTTTTCTTCTTATAGAGCCATAGTTTATTTTGAATCGCATCGTGATTTAACTCTAATAAAGTTTTTAAAAATATTGTTTTTAATAAACACAGTTATAATCAACACAATCCAAAGCTTTTGTTCTTAAAATGGTTTTTACATAAGTTGAATATAGCTACAATCGTAGGTTTCTCAATATACACTCAATAGTTTGTAACAGAGTCTCGAAAAGACGAAGATTGATACGTTAATTGTAAAACCAAATAATTCCTAGCCCAAAAGTTTTTAAATAGATATTAGTTAATTTCAGATTTTAAATAATTGCAATACTCAATTATTATAATCTTGATTAATTGCTAAACCAAACTAAGAAAAACTTAATAAATCTTGCTAAATATTTTGCTAAAAACAAGGTTTGTTATAACCCTGATAAAGACTAAAAAATGAAGAATTAGTCAAAACGTTGGCTTGAAACAAATAATTGTTGTTTTATTGTCCAACAACTCGTTAACAATTATCAATTCAACTTAAGAATGGCCGTTATCACCATTACAAAGTTTGTAAAATGTCGGCAAGCAAGTTATAAGCATAAGCGGTCTGTATAACTACTGAACCTCTGGTGGTACTTTTATTTGTGACCTGATGATGGTTAGCGGTAAGTCTCTATTGTGAATACTATTATCTTTTACACAATAAACACCCTTATAATAACAATCTAGTTCTTGAATGGCTTATTTGTCTATTATAATTTTATAGATATAATAGGTTATACGTTCGACTAGAAATTTAAAAAAATCTTGTATATTTAAAAAATGTAAAAAATATTTGTGAGAAATAGCACATTTAGAAGCCACAAATTTGAGTTATGGTTTTTTCTTGGCAATTTCCAATGTAATTAACAATTAAAGTTTGTGTTTTAAGCACAAATAAAACGTTTGCATTCTAGTACACAAACTACATATCATTTTTATACCTATTTGTTGTGCAATGAATGTCTAATGACCAATGTTTATAAATAAACCAATAAATATAAATAACAAAAAAAAGACAACTAATAACATAAGGCTTTTTCTAAAATTTTTAAAATATTTTTTATATCGATTCTTTTAGCAAATAAGAAAAATTAATTTGTATTTTAAATCTTAAATTATCTGATTTTAAAAACAAATGTAAATAAATAATAAAAACTAATAAGTCCGCAAGAGTATAAAATATAGGTCAAATAAAATAAAAATTGTTTTGTTTCTTGATTATTTTAAAAATTATTTTTAGTTTGTACTTAATATCTTTAAGCCAATTGAAATTTTTATTGTTATAAACATTTTTAAGAGTGTTGTTACAAATTGAATCGATTGGGGATTACAGCTACTTTGCGTAAGCCGTTTGATAAGATAAATCTTATTGACTAGTATTCCTACTAGAATTAGGTAACACGCAGAAAAAATGAAATTATTTTTGTTATTTTTATGTGCTTCATCTGTTTTTTCATCTTTTATCCAAAAGGTTGGTTACAACATGTATCTAGCTGCATTTGATAATTTTTTGATAATTTTGAAGGATTTTTCTAAGATTAATGGACGTATTATTGGGGGTGCGCCAGCCAATATTGCTGACTTTCCCTACGTGGCTGCTATTTACACTAGTACGGCCATTGGAAGGTACTTTTGTGCTGGTTCCATTTTAAGCTCAAGGTGGATTTTAACTGCGGGTCACTGCGTAGAAGAGTACGACGAGTAAAATTGTTTTTTCTCTACTAAATATATGTTTTAGTGCCGTTTCCTTCTCAATTCAGGTAGGATCTAGTCATTTGAGAGAGACCGACTCTAATCGAAGAACCATAACAGCAGTAACTTCATTTTTACATCCAGATTTTGATGGGGAAAATCTACAAAATGACATAGGTCTTATACAGCTTCCTTCTGATTTGCAACTAAATGGTGAGTGGTTTTTTTAAAGCTAAGAATGAGAGAATACTAAAGTCTTATAGATTTAATATTTATTAAACATTAACTACTATAATTTTAACCCTAATTATCTGCATCCACAAAACTTTACTTTTCTATATCAACAATACAAATGTTTAATTATTATGTTAAGATATAAAACAATATTTTGCTTTTCTAATGTGTTACTGTTTTGACAAAAACAATAATTTTAAGACTAAGTAAGTTCAAACTTTTTTTTATTTTTATTTTGCTTTGATTTAATTTTAGTACATTTTTGTAGCATTTATCAACATAATTAAACTGCCAGGAGAAGCAGTTGCTGAAAATATTGACGCAATTTCGATTGGTTGGGGACAAACCGACGACGGTAAATCTTAAAAAATAAAATAAAAAAAACTAAAGTTATGTATTCTAGATATTTCTGGTCCTGTGGAGGCTCTAAACCAAGTTGAAGTTGTAACTTTACTAAACTTGCATTGTCAATACACTTATGGGTCTCAAGTAATTGACAGTATGGTTTGTGCTATTGGTAGCTTCAATCAAGGAATTTGCATTGTAACTTTTATAAAAAGTTGTAATTTAGGTTTTGTTACTTATTTTTATTTTAGGGTGATATTGGGGGTCCATTGATACAAAACGTCAATGGTGAAGCTACTCATATTGGAATTGCTAGCTTTCTAAGTGGCAATGGTTGTGAAAGTGAAGATCCATCAGGATATACAAGAACTTTCAACTATGTAGAATGGATTAAAAATGTTACTAATATAGCTTAAAAATAATAAAATCTACAACTTTCTTAACTATTCTTTTAGTCTCTATGAAACATAAAAAATAGCTTTATTGATTATCGGTTTCCTAGACTCTTTAAGATTGGAAACCAAGCAGCAAAAATAATAATTTTTTTACAATGTCATTATCGACAAATAATAAAATAGAATTAAAATAAAATGACAAATAGTATATCAAAAGAAAATAGAGTGAAAATAAATAAAAAACAAGTGTTTTAAATTATATAATATAATAGAGTTTAAGAGGCATAAGTACAAGAAAAACAATAAACTATATAAAAAAATTTTAAACAATTATAAATATAAAAGTAGTTATGCAAACCAAGAAAGTCTATTGCAAAAGAAAAAATGCAAAAATAATAAATAAGAGAGTATAATTAACTACAAAAACTACAGAATGGTAACGGTTTACAGCCCAAAATAGAAACAACTAAAATGTATTTACAACACGCACAAAAATATTTTAAAAGCAAGTTCTATCAAATATTGCTGATGCCATTTTGTTTTTGTAGCTGTTTTGTTAATTTTAATAAACTTTGCTATATAAGATTTAGAAAACGTCACATATCTATTTTTATTCTATATAAACTAAACGTATAATATGCAAAATTTTAGTTTAATCTGTTGAGAATAAAAATAGCTGATTTTAAATTTACAGGTTAACACAAACTTATAAAAATTTAATTTTATATTACTGATTTTATTCTATTTTTAAGTTTTCGATATCTAAAATTACATTAAAAATAGCAGGTGTTTTATAATAATTTTAAAATAACGATATTTGACTAGCTATGTATTGTTATTTAAACTAAACTTGAATCAAAACTTTTAGCATAATTTGTTGAACAAAACTGTTTTTAAACAATTGAGCCCTAGATATAAGGCAAATTAAATAAATGCTTGACCAAAGCAAGAAAGCGTAAAAATGTAATTAGAAATAATAAATACAACTCTTAAGTAAAAAAACTAAAAGAAAATATAATAAAAATATAAACACAAAAAACTAAAAAAATTAAGAAAACTGGGAAGACTGCTATTAAAAACCTAAAAAAGCATTTAAGTATATATAAAAAAAGTATATCTAGTTAAAAATTACATAGTGGTAAATAAGAATCCAATAAACAATATAAAAAAACAATAAAAAAAAGTGCAACCGACTAAAAAAAAACAGATTGTATATACCTACATTTAAATTTTTTATTCAAACTTTAAAGTTTTTTCTTTTGAGATTTCATAAAGTTGTAGAAGCGTGTGTTTTGACTAAGATGTTGCAAAATTAGTTGTCGTTTTTTTAGATAATTTTGTTACTAAATCTACGAATACTCTGCTAAGATCTAATCGGATTAGTAGGCAATGCTAAATAAAATTATTTTTTATTACCACATAAATACCATTTTTTTAAATTTTAGTTTGACTTTTTTAGAGTTTGTTTATCTTATTTTTTATTTTTTTTAATGCTTGTGAGTACTTAAAGCTGTTAATATTAAATCTTTTTGTCAACAATGCTACAACAGTTAAGCTTTTTAGTGGCTTCAGAACCACAAACAGACACACAGAAAACTTAAAACACTTTTCTTGTTGGAGATTGAAATTTGCGTCAATTAAATTTAAGCTCTGATTGTCAGACATTTTGAATAAATTTAAACTTCTACTTTTTTAACATCTGTCATAGAATGTCACATTTTTTGAAGCCTGAAAAAAATATCTTCTTATTTTTTAAATGCATATTATTTTTTTATAGTTTTGGTTTGTGCGATATTTTTGATATTTTTAATCTAGTTGTTTATAATTTTCTTTATTTTTTTGTAAGAAAATGTCATTTACTATTTTAATACTTTTTGACTCTTTTATTATATTCTATCATAATTCACACTTAATACTTTGCTATAAAATAAAAAAACAACGTAGAAATTCTGTATGAGCCTGTAAGTTTTTTACATAAAACCATTACATTTTTACATTGATACTTAGTCAATATTGATTTATAACAAAACAAACCAAAATTTTTTTAAGACATTTTATTCTTAAATAATTCCAGTAACATTTTTAATCCAAGCAACATAAGGAAATACTCTTGTATAACCAGATGGATCTGTACTTTCACAACCATTTTGACTTATAAAGCTTGAGACACCATCAATTATTGTCTCAACGCGGCTTTCATGATGAACCAATGGGCCGCCAGTGTCACCCTACAAAATTACTATTTTTAGTATTAGTACCTAAAACCCGAGTGATAGCAACTATAACCAGATTCTTATACTTGTAACCCTAAATAATAAACAAATTACATCTTGCCGCTAGGTGTGCTAGTTCTTTACCGCTCTTCTCACATTCCCTCTAGACCAAAAAAATTAACAAAAAATGAAACGCCAAGATTCACATTTTTTATCTTTAATTTTTTTTTACCCAAATCAGTTGACAGTTTCGGTACTCACTTACCTCTAGCGCCCGGTTTATATAACATTAAGTTAGATTAAGTCTTGTTTTATATGTACCATTAAGTCTTTAAATATAAGATAAATTATCATACTGAGTTAGTATATATTTTCTATAATATTATGTATCATTTTTTCATCTAAATAATATTGGATTCTTACGTAACATATTCCTTCATTAAAATTTCCTTCAGCACATGCCATGTTATCTTTAATTTGGCTACCATAAAACAATCTGCATTCTTCGTTAGAAACTGGCGTTACATAAACCCATTTTATACGTTCTTGTAGAATTGCACTACTGTCACTACTTTGGCCCCAACCCATTGTTTGGTAAAGCAGAGTTGCGGCAATTGGAATGCTTGGTAATGAAACAGCAGCAATATAAGCTAAAAAAATCTTCTATAAAAAGAAAACAAGATAAAACTTGAAATTTTTGTTTTTTACAATCAATATAGAGCATTTGAGCTTTTATTTAATCACAAAAAAATGAGCTTTTCTTACAAATGTCACTTAGTTGCTCACTTGCGACAAAATTGCACAAAACGCTCATATCTAATTAATCACTTAAGTTTATTTTAATACAACAAGTAAACAATCTTTTGTTTAAACAAAAACATTTTAAATTTATAGTTTTGTAAACAAAAACTTGTAAAAATTTTTTTATAAACAATATATTATTATTTTGCGCATATATACATAAATAGCTATTTCAAATTTTATATTTCAATTTTTAGTTAATAAACAGTGTCTTTTTTTTGAAGCAGTTTATGTTTTTTAAATATACTTATATTCTGTAAATATAATATTACTTTATCTAATAATCTATTTATTTATTTTAAGAAGCAAGCATTTTTTTAAAAATGATTTTTTTTTCTAAAATCAATAATAAAGACTTTTTTTCTTTTGCAAACTTATTTTGTGAACATATTATACATACAAATCTTTAGTTTGTCCTAACTGACATGGAAAAGCAATTTATCAAAAATGTACTTTTATTTAAGATATTTTTAAATTTCTATGTTAAAAATTAACTTACTGGTAAATCCTATTGCCATTCTAAATTTTATAAGACCAATATCATTTTCTAAAGTTTGAGGATTGTATTCCGGATGCGCAACATACGTATCAGTAGATAGTTCCAAATAATTTGTATCATTTTTGTCTAAATTATAAGAGCCTACAGTTACAGAAAATAAAATGGCACTACAAAATCAAATAAAGTTAAGATAAATGTACATTTATATTTTTTTACTTTTCTACGCAATGACCAGCGGTTAATACCCATTCTTGACTTATCAGAGTTCCACCGCAAAAATAAAGCCCTTGACTGGTTTGATAACGTATTGCTGCTAAAAATGGAAATTGTCCAGCATATGATTCTGTTCCACCAATTATGCGATTTGAAACTTTATTCTGTAAGCCACTAGGAGCGTTCTAAAATCTCAAAAATATATAATTGATGTTTTTATGGCTATATTTCTTAGTACATTTATAACTGCAGATGAAACAATTTGGCTAAAACAAAAATATAAAAAATAATTAAATAACATTATTTGTAATAATAACAGTTTTGTGTAAATTGTTTTTTAAGATTGCAGATTTATGGTTAAAGGTGCAATGAGGTTTAATCCTTTGTATTCTTTTTATCTATATGATTGTTCTATTCAGTAAATTATAGGCTTTAAAAATACTCAATACTCAGTAGTAATAAATGTAAAAAAACAGCTGACAAAATAACACAAAAACCTAATAAAATTTTTTTGTAAGCCTACCACATAAATGTATTGAGCATATGATTAATATAAGATTTAATAAAATACATAATTTAAAACATAAAAGAACAACACAAAAAAAATTGAAATTTTTCAACTTTTATGATTAAACAATTAAACATAAAGTTTTTAATTAATTTATAGTTATTTAGCTGTTTCTATGAGCTAAAAATTTTAAGTTGTGACACAATATACTTTTAAAAGAAATAAATGCATACAATGTTTTTTAGAATTTTATGACAAGGTTATAATATAATCATTGAACAGCAAAAAGTTTAAATGTAAAAATGAGAAGACAAGAGAACTATTTTGATTTATAAAGTTATGGTATCTTAAAAAACCTACACAGAAACACACTTAAGACTGAAAAATGTTTGAACTTAAATTGTAATTTTTTAAATTATAATTAAATAACTGTTTATATATGACAAAAACATCAAACTTTAAAACAATGCATTTAAACAAAAAATAAATGCATACACTTTGTTTCAAAATTGTATGTCAAGATAATAAATAATTTTTAATTTTGCTCAATAAAACAAAATTATTCAATGCTATTTCTTTAATTTTTTTATTTAATTAAACTGTTATTTTTAATTAATTTTAACTATTTATTTACTTCATAAAACTTTAGCTATATTTTTCTAAATTAGAGTCAAATAATTGTTTAAATATATACTAAAAACTTTAAATTCTAACACAATTTTTTAAAAGTAATAAACAGATATTAGTTATTTACCTAACAAGTTCAGAAAGTAAAATTTTCCATATGACTTTGTTGGCTGAACGACGGAAAGGAGAAATTTTCTTGCACTTATCGCTCAAACATCGGCAGTTTCCGATCGTTCCCAATGCATTCAATAACGATTTTTTCGGGGTTTTTCACTTTGCAGCCGAAACTAGAGAGAAATTTTTTGAAACAATGCGGTTTTATTTCAATAAAACCATAGCAATCCAACAATGAGAGCATTTTATATTTAAAAAATCTGGTAATCTGTGAGAGCAACGCTACCAACCAATAAATATATAAAAAACTAAATAGTTTAATATTAAAAAATTAAAGTTATTTGTTTCAAAAAAAAATGTTCAAAAAAAAATGCTGCATTTTTTTCAGTCGTGCTGCAAAAACAGAGTGCTCATGTGGGAAATTTCATTTTTCGAACTCGTTAGATAAATAACTATTTCAGTGTTTTTAATAATTAGAAAGTGTTGTTTTTAAGCCAAGTGTAAACGATGAATCACTTTGTACAATCTACTGGAATTATTCACAAAGTTGTAAAGTTTAGCAGGCACAATAAATGAAAAGATAAGCAATCTTCAAATTTTGTGAACATAACTGTATTTATTGTTCAGATGATTTTTAATAATACATAAAATGGCGTTTGTAAAAGTTTTATTTGTGATATTTTGGTCAGCTTTAGTGACAGTAATTTAACAGTCAAAAATTATCAAAAAAAAATTAAAATAATAATTTATAGGGGACACCATTTCAAAGCCGTATTATCGGCGGACAAACAGCAAATGCTGGCCAATTTCCATTTTTAGCTGGAATTACTCAGCAAACCAGCACTGGTCAATATTTTTGTGGAGGAGCACTCTTGACAAATCAATGGGTATTAACTGCAGGCCATTGTGTAGATGGGTGAGTTTTTGTTAATAGTTTTGGTATTAAACCTATTAAGTTCCTTCAATGAAGTAGCAAAGTCTTTGTATAATAATGTAAAATCACTTGTAAAAGTTTAGGGTACAATTCTATTACTGCAATCATGCTCAAAATCTAATTAGTAAAAAAAATATTGACATCTTTCGGAAAAGACCGTGTCGAAAACTTATTTTAAGAATAAGTTTCGCCTCTAGCGTGGTTCGCACGTCGAGCTACCGTGCCTGTTCTTACTTTTATTTCCCTGTCCTGATGACGTCTCCACCGATGGAGTGCGAAACGTCGACAATTTTATTAAACCTTTTAAAACGGTTTTTTCCGAAAGATATTTTAATAACTTCAAACCGTAAAAGCATTTCTTCAAAAAAAAAAAACAAAATTTAATAAAAATTTAAAACTACAAACTAGTATTTAAAAGCACGAACAGAAAAATAAGGTATAAAAAATACAAGAAAATTATAGAAAATATCGGATAATAGTGAACTATCAGGTTCATATTGAATCATGAAAGGCACAAGCCATTCAGACTTCTGCTAAGAACGCCAAAGTGACAAGGATATATTGGCGGATATTTTTTTTATTGCTTGATAAAATGTTTGCTGACAAGTTTAGTTCTGTCTTCGGCCGCTCTAAATGAAATAAATGGAAAAACTTTCTTTCGCGACATTGATTTGATAAGAGAATGATTTGATATGTGTCACTATCTATCACAGCACAAGTTCAAAATCCTAACTTTTATTCCAAACAATAAAAACCCGTTTTTTTTTCTGAAAAAGCTTTAGAAATTAAATATAAGACAATTTTATTACCTAAAAAACTTGAGAAATTTTGACAAATTGCAAAAATCATATATTTTTTTGCTGTTGTGTCTGTGAGTTTGGATATAATTTTAATTGATTAGTTGCTTTACAAAAAAAGGCTTTTGTTATTAGTAAAATCATGTAAAATTTTTCTTGATCAATATCAAATCATGATCAATTATCAACATTCTTGATACTTTTATAAATTTTTAACACTTGCTTAGTCTTGGAGAATCTCTTCTTTTATTTGTCGCAACGTCAATCTTTTAGTCTTTTTTATCATTTTTATTATTTGGTGTGTTTAAAAAACATATTAATAATTAGATAATTAAAATTTCCGCTTGAGCTTACGTCTTCACCGATCTAAATTTAAAATTTAAACAAAATATTTTTTTTTATTTATATAAGCTGCTCAAAAAAAGTTTTTTTTAATAAAAAGTTTTATTTATTAAACAAATCTGACTTTGATCGGCTTCATCATAAATTTTAACCGTTACAATACATTTTTGTTTAAAAAATTGAAATCAAATAGAATAATATATTTATTTAAAGTTTTAGTTAAAAAAACAAGATAGAAAAAGTTTAGCATTTAGTTAAAACGACAAGTTTTGCGCTTTATATGTACCCATTTATTAATAATAATTAACAGTTTATTACAATTTCTTTTAAAAGTTTTTATGTTTTTGTCTTATATTATTAATACATGATATTTTATCGTTTTTTAGATAGTGTTTTTTTATTATAGTATTTTGTAACTTTCAAATGTTTTTTTAGTGTTTTTGCTTTATTTTTTCTTATTAAGCATGATCTCTCTATTGAGATCTGAAGTTATTGAAACATTTCTTAAAATTGATTATAAAATTTGACTTTATAATTATTTAGCCGTAAATATAAAATCATAATTATTAACTCTATGTTTTTAATTATTTAATTATTAATTATTTTATTATGTTCCATAGATAGTAAAATATCAGGATAGAAATTGAAAAATTACTTTAAATAAAAAACACAAAATATGTCAGCTACTAGCATTATTTATTTTAATTAAAACTTTGCAAAGTAATTTATTTGAGACTAATGTTCGATTGCTTCCTATGTAAACAATTTTGATTTTACAGCACACTATTTACAGCTAAATAAATACATAAATACAGAGCTAAATATTATAACCAATTTTAAAAAAAGCTTTAATAACTTTAAATTTCATAGGTTTAGGTTTATGTTTGTCAAAATAAAATAAAAACCGTAATTTAATAATTAAAAAAAATCTAGTGTTTTATTTATAAAAAAAAAGGTTTTGACAACACAAAAAATTTAAAAATAATAGACTATTTTCCACAAAACACTACTTGAAATTAAAAATTATACTTATTATAATGTTTTTTTATGTAAGTACACAAAATGTAAATAATAACCAAATTCTATAACTCTTTTTGTAAACCCATGCTTTATAAACTTTAGAAAAATTATAGTTTTTTGTAGTTAAATGCAAGTTTAAAACATCAATACAGGTATAGCAATCAGTAGGGCTAACAATAAAATAGTAAAAAAACTAAAACTGCTTATTAAAAAAAAATTGTTTGATCGACTCTGAAAAACTAGGTTTTGTAAATTTAAAAAAAAAGTATTTGCAGAGTAAATTTATTCTTTTTTAAAATTTATTTTAAATCAAAAGCAGAAGTATAAAAATTTAATCCCACACTAATAACTCAATCTGTGTATAACTTATTTGATTTTATATTTTGTTGCTGAATGCTTTTTAATTTTATATATTCTATTTTAACTGCTAACTTTTATTGTCTGTTATTATGTTATTACGTAAATATTTTGTACACTCCCTTAAACAATTTTTTAAAGTTTTGCAAACTAATTTTCAACCTGATTTATATTTTTGCTTTACAACTTAAGATTTATTACAAACTGTACTATAGTATATATATATTCTATATATATATTCTAATTCTTCAATATCTAGCAAACTGTACTATAGTATATATATATATATATATTCTATATATATATTCTAATTCTTAGCACTTTCTTTAAAAATATTCACTTCTCTCATGTTTGTTCAATCAATTACCATTCAGTTACAGTTTTCATACGCCTTTTTCAATCCTGTTCAAATTCTTAAGCGTTTCGGTAAGTTTTACAAATTGGCTAATTATCAAAAAAACATTTTCTGGAATGACAATTAATTATACTGCAAGGAACAACAAATTGCTTAGTTTTCAGTTCCGATTAGACCAAGTGCTCGCAATTTTTCGTTTGTTTATAAACTCATTTAAACGTGTAATTGCTGTTTTGTTTTAAAAAAAAAATTTTTCAAGAGTGAATTTATAAGAAAATGTCAATAACCTGACAACTATTTTAAAGTGATAGTCGAAATTGCACCTTGAGAGTGGAGTAGATTGCTTAGTTTCCAACTCAGTAAATCAGTGAAATTGTTTTATAAACATACAAATATTAGAACTTATATAATGTACATAAACCGTTTCCTCATAGCGTGTTAAAATTTTAAAAACAATTTTTTTGAATTAATTAAATAAATTATTAATTATTTATTATTTGTTTCCATCTCTTTTTTTGAAATAAGACAAATAAACCCTTGTTTTCACTATTCTAAAAAGTTTTTTATTCTACGGCTAAAACTGACTATTAAAAGCTATCAATGCAAACATTTTGCGATTCACACATTAATATTGAAATAATCAAACCACGTGGTTTTATTTACTCTACACATTGCCATCGCCATGATAACCTAATTATTGTTGTAATTTGAAACCGCCAAAAACTATTGGCAGTTAGATGACGAAGCGCTAGAAAGTCATTTATATCAAACCATAAAGAAAATGTTGTATGTATTTCGCTTGTAAAGAACCATTTTGGTATGCGGTTGCTTTTTTGCACCTCGTTGGTGCTCGGACAAAATTTACATCTTTATACCTAAATGGCTCTCTGTATACATCAAATACATAAATAATTATTTTTAACTTTTTAATACCTAATCCTTACTGTTGATCTAGCTCTCATTTCTGATTTGGTTTTTGTCTAGTGTTTCACTTATTTTCTAATTTTAATAAATCACACAAAAATGTTTCTTATTGTTATTTTGAGTTTGCAATTTAGTTCCATTCGTTATATCTGTTTTATTAATTTTTTATTTAATTTATTATTTTTTAGCTCATTTTAAATAAAGAAGAAATTACTCAATTCGATGCCCTATATGTATTTTAATAATTTTTTTATAGATGTTTGCGCATCTTTTTTTTGTAAACTAATTTAGATTATTGATTTTTAATTTGAAAGAAATAAAATAGTTTTATACTATCATCGGACAAGAATCTTTGAAGTGACAAGCACAATTCCACCCTTAAATGCTCGTGCTCAATTTGTTTTTATATTAGCTAGTATAAAAAACAGATGATTTTTTTTAAAAAGATATCTTAGAAATAAATAATCGCTCAATTTTTTTTGAATTAAATAAATAGAAAAAATAATAATTTATTACATTAAAGACGATTTTTTGTATTTTCAATTTGTTGCCTGCTTGCTCTGTTAAGTATTGTATTATTGTTTTCTGCTGCAAAAAAGTGCATTGAATTATATTTGTTAACTGTCGAAAAATCAATTCCATTTTGACTAAAAATATAGATATATTTTAATATTTTTATGTAAATATCTAGGGCTACTAGTTTTATAGTCCAATTGGGCTCACATGTGCTCAATGGAAATGATCCCAACCAAATGCGATTATCAACTGACATATATGTTTTGCATCCGGACTACAATCCAAATACTTTGGCTAATGATATTGGTCTTATACAGTTTCGCATAGCAATAGAATACACTAGTAATTATAGATTTTTTTCTTTCAGTTGCTTATATTTGCTTAATTGTTTAATTTTTAGTGTATATTAAAGCAATTGATTTATTACCTGGTGCACCATTATCCGATAACTCTCCACTGCTTGCTATGGGTTGGGGTCAAATTAAAGATGGCAAGTATTCTGTTGTTTTTGTTGTTGACCTTGTTACACATTTTTTTTCGCACTTGTAGAGGAAGCTGGTTTGCAAGGAGAAGCTAATTATGTTTCTGTTTCGACCATTAATAACGAGCAATGTAGATTGACTTATGGTAATCAAATATTAAACACAATGGTTTGTGCTGAAGGAAATTATAATGAAGGAACTTGCTACGTTAGTATTTCTAATGATTGGAACCAGCCAATAACTAAATAATTTTTAGGGTGATACTGGAGGTCCCTTGATACAATATGTCAGCAGACAACAGGTAATGCATGTAGCAATTGCCAGCTTTATCAGTCAAAATGGTTGCGAAACAACTGATCCTTCAGGGTACACAAGAACTTTTGACTATGTAGCATGGATTAAAAATATCACTAGTTTTCACTAGATTTATGTCTACTAAATTGTACAGCTAATAAATAATTGCAATTTTAGTAATTTTATTAACAATAACTTACGCTGCTATTGAAAACATTGCGTTCAATTACATGCAGTTTGATATCGCTCATCAACATATACCGCAATTGCTCTGTAAAAATCAAAAAAAATTACTGATAAGTCCTTGAATTGCAATAAAAACAGTAAGACTAGAATTGTAACAGAATTCGTCGCCATTAGAACCCAACGTAGTGAACATCTAGAGCAGGAATACATTTTGGATAGAGACACGTTGTCCTTGAAGCTATCTCAGCTGCTGGAATTTATTACAGCTTTGGAGCTGGATTGGAATCTGCAAACTGAGACACACCTCAAACAGCCCAAGAAAAGAAGGCACAATAGACCAATAGATCGCAGTGCATATAACACCCGATTTCTAATCTTAATCTTAAGACTTAAATTAGTTCTATTTTGCAGCTTTTCAAAAGCTTCAATTGTAGCCAAGTTTTTTATTGAAGTACTTACTAGCACGAGTTAAAAAGCTGCTCCAGCACCAAGCAAAAAAGCACTTTACTTTTGTAAAAATTTTAAATTTTTGACAAAATGTACTCTGGTATTTCATATGTCAATTTCATTCAATTGCTATCAAACCTATCAGACCATGATTTTGATAATCATTAAATTATTTAGATTAGCTCATTTTTGATGACACATTTTGTGCAATTTAGTTAATGACTATTAGGTCTCTAGGTTTTTTGAGCTTTATTAAAAATGTCCGTAGATAAAGATTTAAAAAAAAAATTAATTCTGTAGCTGCATTAGAGAATGATTTGTGTATTTCAGAAACACGCGCGTATTTTTGATTTGCTTTAAGTCAGTGACAGCTTGCATGGTTGAATGTTGTCTGAAATAAGTTTTAAAGAAATACGAATATTATAACACTTTTTTGCTCAAAATGATTGAATCAAGAGTAGTTTTGCATGCGGTTGCTCCTGAGACTATATTATCGACAGTTCTTATGTTTTTGTCTCTTATCACAAACCATCTCTTAACAAAATATTTAAAAAAACTTCATTTTTGAAAAAAACTCAAAGCTTATTTTAATAGATCTACGACCGGCTTCAGTCTAAAGCCGACAATAAAATATGAATGCTTTGCTAAAATTGTAAAATTTGTTGCATTTTGATCTGCGCAATGTCTGATTAATTATTATCTTTATTTTTTCCTAACACAAGTGAATTTGTCTTTGATGTCGCACACAAAGTTGCAAAAACCAAAAACTCAGAACCCATTAAATGTTAACATGAGCATTAAATATGCCACAGAAAAAATTGAAATTTATAAGTTCTCGCATGTTTAGAAATATTTAACTCAAATTATAAAAACTTTCTTTGTGATTTGTCATAGCAGTTTTTTACAAGTATATGTCTTTCAGGTTTTGATTTAGAATAAATTCTAAAATTTTAAAGTAGTCTTAAAAAGTGGTGATTACCATCTCGATGTTCTAAAACGCTCACATCAGAATTAATTTTCTTGACAATGTTTAAGACTTGACGCTGGACTTATTCTAATAATAGAAAAAAACATCTTTAGAAAAACATAATTTTTTGCAGACATGTTCTATATTTTATGTTTAACACTCATACTATGTTACTTTTTATTCTAAAGATTTTTGTTTTTTTGCAGAATTTATACTTAAAAACAAAATACTTACATTATTCAAGAAATTTTTAAAAGTAAGCTTAAAAAATTTGCAATATATTTTACTTTATTTCTTTTTTTTTTGCTTTGAACATGTTTTGTTCTTTGCAAATACCGTGTTCTCTATCGCCTATGCATGCTTACGGTATTTATTTTTCATACACAAAAACAGCAACAACTCATAGACAGCAACAAAATTTTCTATCGCCTATGCATGCTTACGTTCCATCGTATTTATTTTTTATACACAAACAGCAACAACTCATAGACAGCAACAAAATGTAAATGAAACTTTTCCCAATTACTTGCGGCACAAAAAATGCGTTTTAAAAGTCTATGTGCGGTGAACAAAATTCTCCTTGAAAGTCTAACTTATTAAAAATTTTACATAGAATTAAATAAGTTGGTAAAGCTCAGACTATTCTCCGCAGATGCGTCTTAGTTGTTAGAACAGAACACTTTATATTTGAGAACAATTTACGCTATTCTGTAGGGAAAAAAATGTGACTCTCAAAAAAAAAGTTTACTGAAGTGACTCGGCATTTAACATAAAGAAGAACAATAGAAACGATGATAAAAAAAGTGCACTCATAACGATTTAAACCACTTCAGCAAGAAAGTTATAAGAGAAGTACTTTGAAGATTATAAACGGGTTCTTGGACCGTTTAAAACAAGCGGCTTAAAAAAGCAGAAAATGCTTGTGTCAAAATAGCGCAAAATTTTACAAACAAAAAAAAAACAATAAAGTTTTACAGTTGTTTTTATATTTTTCTACGATAATTAATAATAATAATAAGAAATTAATAGATAAACAATTAATTGTTAATAATGAAAAAAATTTAATGTTTGTAGGTGTAAGTCACTTTATCTGTCAGAATAACTGTGCATCATTGCATGTGGCAAATCTAATAGTTGTTATTACTATTTTAAAACGTGATTATTTTTTTGTTATTTTTTATAAAGTATAAAATATCAACTGTATGAAATTTATAAGGTAAAATAACTTAATTCTATTTTAGTCAATAATCGCCTTTATGCGTCCCCAACTGAGAGCATAAATTGGTTTTTGTAGCAGATCTGTCAGAAATCTGCCAAGCAACGGTTGGTTTAATTATTGAAACAGTGGTATCACACATTTATTAAAAAAATGTATACAATATTATGATTACAGTGATAACTACAAATTTCTTTAATAGAAGATCCAAAATCAAGCTTTACCTTGATTAACAAATACGTATTATCCCATAAACCCCTGAGTTTCTTTTTGTTGAAGACTTTGTAGCTTAGAGTAGGCACACCAAAGAGACAGACAAGATTTGTAAACTTTTGACTGCAAAAAAAGAAGCACTATAATATACTAAATGTTAGTTGTTTATCTATAATTTCTTACCATTAGAGATAAGTTCGCTATCACGAGTCAATCATTGCAAATGCTGCCTACGATTTCGCGCGCCGTCACTCGCAAAACATAAACTTTTTAATTTATGGAAAATTAATCTTCCCTAAGCAGCATCAAATTCAACGTTCATTTTGAAACATAAATTGTTTTTTGACAAAAGCAGTAGCCTTAACAACATCAAAATAGCTAACTTTCTACATATCTACTAAAATTTGCATCGACACAACTTTTTCCTTTAAGAAATACTAAATATTTGTTTGAATCTTTTAGAATTAATCCACAACCAATTGCTACAGCAATACCATTACCGTCTAAAACACCAAACCTTAAGCAAAAAAATAAAGATAAAATGTCGGTTAAACGTAAAGATTTATTTATATTTTTGGTCTTAACAAACACGGTGTTTGAATCATTTGTATCAAAGATTTTAAAATATGAGGTAAGATTTAAAAAAAGCTTGGTGACAAAAGTGTAAATAATAATTTCAGTCGATACCAAATCAGCGCGTTTATATGCTTAAATCACCTGCCACGTCACAATAGAAAATAATTGTTGTTTTAAGGCTTGGTGTCCTAGACGGCAATCGTAATACCGTTACAACATTAAAGATAACGTTTACTAACTCACTGATTAAATCAATTAAGTTGTTGCAGTTAAAAATAAATTTTTAAAAAAAAATTTGCAAAATTTTATTTTTTCTTTAAGTCATATATGGTCAGATTTAGTTCTTGTCGTAATCTGCGCATATTACTTGTACAAAATAATTTTGATGTTTTACATCTGCGAGGCGTTCCATGGCGGCTCACATTTCTTGTTTTGACTATGTCTACGAAATCAAATCATAAGCAAAATTAAACAGTCAAAGCCGTGTAAATTAAAATTCCGAACGTTCTAATTGGTGCTTTCTCTACACTGTTGTTTACGTGTCTATATAGACACATAAACAACAGTTTACGTGAAGGCTTTTATTGGTGTTTTCTCCACACTGCTGCTTACGTGTTAATATTAGTCAGTTATATTAGCCAAATAATAGAAACAAAATATTTAATTATTTATAATACTTGCTTTATGGTTGAGTTTGTAAACATTTATTTTAAGTTTATTAAAAAAAAATTTTAATATTGTCTGTATTAATCGTTTTCAACAATAACGTAACATTTTTTATAGTATCTTACTTTTTTTGACACTGAACTAACTTTTAAATATTAACATTTTATAGAAATGATCAATTAATAAAATTCTTAAAGGTAACGCGAGCATTTAGTTCATAAGCGAAGCCGAGAAGCACGTGATTTTTATTACTATTGGTGACTGGTGGTCGTAAACATACTTTTCACTAGTGTTATTTACTAAACAAACGGTAAAAAATAGTTTTTTATAATAATTTTTAAGATTAGCCTAAAGATTAATTAAAAAATAAATTAGTTGCACTTATAATTCTTATAAAAACTAAAAAAATAGAGCAAATTTTTAGTAGTGATATTGTTCGAACAATTAATTACTAATAAGTTATTAAAACCGCTTATAAAATAATGTTGCTTTAATTAAATTAAATTCTTTAAAGTCTTTGAATTTTTTTTATATTATTACAGCTACATTAAATTGACGTGTCGTTATTCTTCTCACTGTTAACAAATATTCAGACTAATTCTAAATTATCCGCATTAGGCTTATTACAATAAAAAAGACAAGACAACTTTTATAGTTATTTATTTAAAAAAAAATGCATTACAATTAACTTAAATATTAATTCCTGTTGTAGTACTAATCCAACTAATATATGGAAATACTCTTGTAAATCCTGAAGGATCTGTACTTTCACAGCCGTTTGCACTGATAAAGGCAGCAACTCCTACTACTGTAGCTTGATGACCATTAACATATTGAATCAAAGGACTACCGCTGTCACCCTAAAAAGAAGTGATATTAGAAAAGTAAAAACTTATTAAATTAAAAGAAGCATACGTTGCAAGTTCCTTCATTGTAGTTACCATCGACACAAACCATGGTATCGGTGATTTGATTTGAGAAAGAGAGCCTACATTCTTCGTTTGACAGTACTGTCAAAACAACTGTTTGCAGATCATTGACTAAGCCAGCTTGAGCTAAAATAATATTGTTAAAAAAAAAATTCAAAAAAAGGAGTTCACGTACCATCACTAATTTGACCCCATCCAGTTGCAGTGACTACAGCATAATTTTGCACATCTCGTACGGGAAAACCAATCGGTTGAATGTAATCTGCAAATTATTTATTAACACTTAAACCTGTTAGCGTACGATTCAAATACCAGATAGAGTAATAGGCTGCCTAAACTGGATTAGTCCTATATCATTTTCTAACGTGTCTGGATTATAGTCAGGATGAATTGAGTATATATCAGTAGATAATCTTAAGACACTAACATTATTAGAGTTTAAACTAGTAGAGCCTAAACGAATTGTAAAAAGTAAGACACTAAAAAATAATAAACAATAATTTATAAAGTAAATTTTATGATAATATACCGATAAACGCATGTTCCTGCTGTAAGAACCCACTGGTTACTTATCAGTACTCCTCCACAGAAATAGGTTCCAGAAGATGTTGTAGTATAAATAGCAGCAGCAAATGGAAATTCGCCAGCATTAGCGTTGGCTCCTCCAATAATTCGTGAGCCTGCATAAAATTTAATCACAAACAAACTTACATAAAAATTATTTTGATTTATATCAGTACCTGGAGCAGCCCCCAAAGCAGTACCTAATAAGCAGAGCAGGATCAAAACTTTCATATTTGCTATTAACGGCTTGTAGCTCATTTGATAGGGATTTATATATGCATTTTTAAAGTTTATGATTTTATTTTTTTTTGTCGGATTATTGTTGATAAAGACAAATCATAATTAGGTATTGTCTGCCTTTTGGCTGATCCTTCTGTTTGCTATAGAATTGTTTTATTGCTTTTCTTGACTTTTAATAAGTGCAAAAATCTTTTTATGGAAGTCATTACAAGGTATTATTAAATTATTGTTCTATTTCTTTTTATTGTTTTTCTATTATATTTATTGTTGAGCGTAACAGATAAAATTAAGTGTTTATTAGATCAAGGAAACAGCTACTTATAAATCCTTAATCTGTCGGTACTTAAAGATAACTTTTACAATACTATAATTTTGAATTTCGTAATATTACAGATATCATCATATAAAAACTAATTTAAATATTTATCATACTATGTTCATTCAAGGAATAGTTGAATGACAAAAGCTGTGCCATTCTAGCTTTGCCATTCAAAAATTAATATTTGACGTTAGAGAGATGTGGTAAATCTTCTCACGTTTAGACGAATTTTTGTGTCTAGCGAACAAAATAAAAATTTTGTTTTCTTGATTAAATCAAAAAATAAGACAAAATAAAAAAAAATAATAAAAAGCGAGGTAGATATTTATATCATTGCTTAGATGCAACAAAAATAAATATTCTACAGTAAATGTTTTTGAAGAAAAGTTGATTCAAAAGTTTTGACATATTAAATATTCCCCTTACATCTAGCAATTTTTTTCAAAATCTGATAGAAAGGCACGGTAGATTATTGAATTTTAGATAAGATAAAAATGCGGAATTTTCTTCAAATTTAAACTAAACCGAAATAACTTGCATCAAAAATCAGTCATTTTCATGTCCCAGCGCATAGGAGTGCTGAAGAGCCTTAAAATGTATTTTAAAATTTATTCTGCAAAAATTGTCACTCACTATTATACATTTCTTTAATATACACATTTTTTATAAGCAACGGCTTGAGACTATTTTTTTATACATCGAAAATATAACTATTAAAACGGCAGATTTATGTCTTTATCAATCAATGAAAAAAAAAGAGTTTTTTTTTATTATGTTTGAGCACGCGTAACTTTTTTTCTAGAAAAGTTAGGTTTTTTATAACTTTTTATTAGATAAGGTATTCTTTAAAGTTAGCACAAAAATAATTTGACAAAAAAACTTTGCGTTTTAGAGTAAAAAAATAAGGAATAATTTACGGTTCACCTTCAAAATTTTTAGCTGTGATATACGATACAAACCGCCTAGCTATTTTTTAAAAAAGTTTGTTTTCAACAAACTTTGTTAACTAGATAAAAATATTTTTCAAAGTGAGTTCAATATTAGTTTTAAAACAAAATTCTGCTATTAAGAGTAAAAAAATAAGAAATGATTGATTATTCACACACAAAATTTTCAGTTGTGAACTAAATTAAACCAATTCTAGTAAAAATTAGAAGGTTTAATAATTTGTAATTCTCATAACACTACGACATAACCAAAATCTAAAATAAAAAGTAAAAAAAAATTTATTATAAATTAAATCTTTGAGCAACAACGGAACTGAACGGCATAAAATAATAAAAAACTTTTAATCTAAGTCTTACACTAATGTAAGTATATAAATAATTTTGATTTGGCGCCAAATAAAAAAATGATCACATATTAGACTTTTGCATCTTAGAATGTTTATAAATATAAATGCTTAGAAATATAAATTAAAAAATACTTGATAGTTGTGACGACTGTAGAAAACCCTAACACAGAAGATAAACACAACATAAAATTTGTTTGTATTGTGTCGAATCAAAATTATTTATGTTTACATTAGTGTAAGACTTTAAAAAGACTTTTTTTGTTTTTTGCTTTTTAGTTGGTTCTGTTTTAAAGATTTGATTTTTTGTTAAAAAGTCTTTTTAATTGTTGAATAGTAAGACGTGTTATAATTTTAAATATTTTTTAACTTTATTTAAATTAAATTTACACCATTTAAGCACTATCTTAACTGGTGGTAGAAGAAGAAAAGAAGAAAAGAAGAAAAGAAGAAGGTAATGTTGAATTACACATAACTGTGTAAGAATTAAATACGTTATATTTTCTAACTTTATTTTAGATTAAAAATAAAGATATTAAAAATTGATTAACAAATTAAAAAAAATTATAAGAATTTATAGTAAGTTGATCTTTACTCCTTCCTGCCTTTAAAAATCTTCAACTTACCAAAACATTTATATATTTTTTTATTGTTGTTTGACACATGAAACGAAACGTTTCATTGCAATTGTTCAATTTTAAACATATCATTGCGTTCTATGCGACATTTGATGCAACATATAATTAATAATTTATAAAAAATTTTGACTAAAAAGTTTATTTTATAAAAAGAAAAATTCTAGATAATCATGCCTGAAAATATCTAGAAATTTTTCAAATAAAAATTCAAATAAAAAAAATATTTGGTTTATTTGAAAATACAAAAAGAGTAAAAATGTTTATTCTAAATGACTTTAATAATAATAATTAATAATTTAGTAAATAATATGTCAGACAACAAAGTGGACTTGTTGCTTAAGTACCGGACTACTTACTCTTTTAAACTTAAATTAGTCCAACAATGAGACTGTGTTGGACAAGTTCAACTGCTTGACTACCTTTCTTAACCAAAGCCAGTTTTAACTTGTTGAAGTTGTTGGTCAACTGCCCCACTACCTTCAAAAACTGATTCAATCCTAATTTGTTTTTCAACTGCTAGTCTACCTCCCTAAACGACAGCCAACCCATCAACGATAGATGGATGAGAACTTAGTGCTAACTTGTTGCCCAATTGCCGGGCTATCCTGCGCTAGAGACAACAAAAAAACCTGATACTAACTTGTTGCTTAACTACCGGATTAGTTTTTAAAACCAGAGCAAGTGCGACAACTGTGAGATCTCGGTGCTAGTTTATTACACATCTACCTGACCAATTTTCTTTTAATTTTAAAGGAAAACTAATTTTACAACCAAAAGGACTAGGCACTAACTTGTTGTTCAACTGTCGGACTACCGTTTAAAAGCAAGTCTGATAATGGTGAGAACCCGGTGCTAACAGGTTACGCAACTGCAAAATTGTCCTTCTAAACCTGAGTCGGTTTGACAATAATAAAGATTCTAACTTGTTGTAATTTTCTAACTGTCAGTTAACCCTTTAAAAGCGGCATCAGCTTGGCAACAGTGAAAACCTAATACTAACTTGTTGCAGTTGTTACACAATATTGTTAATCTACCTCTCAAAAGCAGACTTATAATCGTTACGGTTTGGTACTAGCTTGTTGTCTACCAGCCGGCCTACCCTTCAAATCTAGACCAAGTACAACTACGGTGTGAGTCTTGCATTAGGTTGTTGCAGTTGCTCAACTGACAGACAACTCTTTAAAAACAAAATCAGTCTAATCATAGCTCCGGTATAGTAACTTTTCGTCGTTGTTACCAGTAGTATGTATGTAGGCTTCTTTAGCATGCAGCCACTTTTACGGAAAATACCCCAATTTATAAAGGTATAAAAAAGCAAAAAAATCGTAAAAACGCCTTTATTCTAAGGTATATTTAAAAATTAATATTTTTTTTCTAGAAGTTAAAAAATATCAATTAATTTAGAAACAATTTTTACTTTTTACGAGAAAAATCTCAATTTTTTAGAGTTAACAAAAAAGCAAAGAAAAACGTAAAAACACCCATTTTTTAAGGTACATTTTAAAGTAAATTTTTTTTCTAGAAATTATAAAATATTAATTTATTTCGAAATAAGGTAATAAGAAAAGTATACAGCCCAAATGGTTAAACATGTGTGGGCGCCTCTCTAATTTTTTTAAGATTGACGTGTGGTAAACTCACATCTTACCTTCAAACTCATATGTATTGATAAAATCAATCTTTTTTAAACACTTATTAGGATTAACTTAGAAATACTTTATTTTTTTAAGTTTATTTTATCAATTGCGCAAAAGCGTAAAAGCGCACGCAATAGCAATAGAGAGGATAGAAAGATAAGGCACATTGGTTATTTTATTCTGCGGGTTAAAACGACCAATTTGTTTTTCTTGTATCGGCCACATTACTCATTTAAATTTTTTTAGTGACCAATTTGTTTAAATGGTATGATAACAGAGTGACTGTCAATAATAATCCAGCAGGCCAGTGCAACAGCACGCAGTTGAATAATGCTTACTGTTTTGCAATGTTCTGTTGCTTGTTAGAATGGGTAATTAAACGGTGTTAAAAAAAATAAGCACCTCAGGGAAAAACCTTACCGATTGAGCCTACTATACTATCTAATAATTATTTTAACATTTAAACTAAATGTGTATACGAAAATAATATATTTTTTAATTTAGAGACTGTTTTTTCTAATTATTAACAAACTCACATTTGGAGATGTTAATATTAGTATTTAGAAATTTCTATTTAATTTTTTTGTCTGTTTTTAAAAAATTAAGTTTTTATCCAATTACTTCTATTTATAAGCTTCTAATTTGTTGTAAACACTTAAAAAAATAGTAAGCTTTCTTGACACAAACTTTGCTTAAAGTAAATGGATTATAAATCCTTTTTTAGCTACTGAGTATCAAACAGATTATTGATAACATACAAATATAACCAAGTATTGACAAGTGACCATACCATTATTGACAAAATGATAAAATTATTTGTTTTGTTTTTCTCTATAGCGACAATCTGTGCTCATCCCTTAATTTCTTCTGGTAGAAATCTCAAAATGTTGCAAGAAATATATATATATTTTTAGAAAATCGTATTATTGGAGGTACATTAGCAGAGGAAAAACAATTTCCTTTTGCGGCTTCTATATATACCAACACCGTTTTGGGCACATTTTTTTGCGGAGGATCTTTAATCACAGCTCAATATATTTTAACTTCCGCTCAATGTGTTCACGGGTAAGAAAACCATTTTGTTCAATTTTTATTAAGTAAAAATATTTACAGAGTGTTTGACTTTACTATCCGCTTAGGCTCAACTAAATTAATTAATGGTGATGAAAATAGTATAGTCATTCAAGCAAAAGCTTATTATATAACACTTGGATGGAATAGTATAACTTTTGAAAATGATATTGGGCTTATTAGACTTGATGATCCAGTTAGTGTAACTGATTATATAAGACCCGTGCAACTGCTGGCTACAACGACTCTCTTAGATTCTGGTGAAGTGCTTACTTTGGGTTGGGGACAAACAAAAGACGGTTAAAATTATGAGATTTTATATAATACAAAAAATATGATATTACTGTTTATAGATACATTGGCTTTAGAAAATGATTTAAAATTTGTTAACTTAAAATCTTTGGCTAATGAAGAATGTCAGTTAATTTATGGAGATCAAATTGTTGATACTATGGTTTGTGTGAGTGGAGATAAGAATGAAGGAACTTGTTTTGTATTTTATTTACGTATTTATATTAACAAGATCTAAATCTTTATTTAAGGGTGACACCGGTGGGGCTCTATTATCATATGAAAATAAAACTGAGACTTTAGTAGGTGTTGCAAGTTTTGTCAGCGGAAGAGGTTGCGAGAGTGAGGATCCGTCAGGATTTATCCGTATCGAATCCTATGTCGATTGGATAAATCAAGTCATTGAAAATGTAGGTTAAATTTAGAAAAACATCTGTAACTTAATCCAAATTCTGTTGTGCAATTGACTTTTATTATCTCATAAATTATTTTGTTACAATAAAAAATTGATCAATTATTGTTGATACGATAAGCTATTAATTGACTATCAAACGACCTTAGTATAAAACTAACCCTTGCAAAACTGCAACATTCATTTCTACAAAAATGTACAAATTAGTCGCTCTTCTTTTGTTTGTATCTGCAGCTTTTGCTGCCTCAACATTGAGATCTAAACCATCAGGTAAACACATTTAAGAAGCATAGCTCATTTTTTAATTATTGTGCATAGGGCGAATTATTGGTGGTGCTGTAGCCAATGCTGCGCAATTTCCATCTGCAGCAGCTATCTACATTAACAGAAATGGAGGTACGTTTTTCTGCACTGGCGCTCTAATCAATCAATTGTGGGTTATCACCGCAGCTCAATGTGTAGAAAAGTATAGTTACAATATAGAAAACTGAAACAATTACATAATTTTTGTATTTTAGTGCCGTTCTATTTACTGTTCGTTTAGGATCTGTTAGTTTGAGTGCTAATGATGCTAATGCCTTAAGATTAGCCACTGACACTTATTTTGTACATCCAGACTATAATGCAGATACGCTTGAAAATGACATTGGTCTTATTAAATTCCGTTTAGAAATTACCTACACAGACTACATTAAACCTATTACACTGTTACCTACAACAACTCTTCCAGATTCTTCATCAGTTGTCACAATTGGATGGGGACAAACCAGCGATGGTACGTAGTCTTAACTGTCTTAAACACTTTTTTAGCTACTTTTTCTGCAGCCGTTGCCGGTTTGGTTGATCAGCTCAACTACGTATATTTGACAACTCTCAGCAATGAAGAGTGTAGATTGGCTTTTGGCAACCAAGTTAACGAGCATATGGTTTGTGTCGATGGTAACTACAATGAAGGAACTTGCAGAGTAAGACTTAAAACGTGGAAAAACAATTAAAAGCTTTAACAAAATACAATTTAGGGTGATTTGGGAGCACCTTTAATCCAATTCGGAGGAAGTGCTAAGACTTACCATGTGGGTCTTGCTAGCTGGATTAGCAGCAATGGATGTGAAAGTACCGATCCTTCTGGATTTACCAGAACAGCTTCATATGTAGCTTGGGTAAATAATGTTACCACCAACAATTGAAATTCTGCTATCTTACTTGGTAGATTTTCATAATCTTGTACTAAAAAATTTTATTTCTTTTTTTTTGTAAAAAATAATAAAACTATAAATATGTACTTATTTGTGTTTTTTAAGATGTTTCATCAACCTCTACTAAGGGTTGTATAATATAAGTTTGTAGTATGTATTTGAGAATCTGTATAATATCCGTGTATTTGTCTGTTGTTTTGTAGTTACCTAAACGTCTAAACTATTTATTATTTTTTTATTTGAAAACCTAGGTAATTGTTTTTAATTATAATTTAAAAAAAATTGGTAAAACCGTTTTAAAAAAATTTTTTTTTGGTTGATTGATAGATGTAAGCATTTTTTATAAGTCTGCGCCAGTGGAAATTTGATAGTTAATTTTTTTTAATATTAGAGAAACAATGTAGCTCTAAAATAACAAAGCTCAATTTTGAATAAATTTAGCAGTGATTAACAATTTTAATAGTAATGATTCAAGATAAAATCTAAATCAGAAATAACGTAGTATTTTTCATTTTTACAAACTACTCGTTTAAAGAAACCGGCTTTTCTGGTTTTACATATTCTTCTTTTACTATTTAAATCCATTCAATCAAAATTGCATTGTACAATAAAGTGCTATAAATTAACATGATCCAAGTACTAGCTTTAATAATTATTTATGTAATAAGGACATAATTAGGTGATTATGGCACGAGGGAATGTTTAAAGCGCGAATAATGAAAGCTTTTAATTCCCGAGACCCATAATCGACAATTATGCTTATGGTATATACAACGGATTATTCTATTTTGTAACTCTAAAAAATTCACAAAAACATTTAGTGTCTATGCATATTTTAGTTCAAGTTTTGCGAGTGGAAACGTGCGAAAAGTGTGGGCAACATTTGCAATGAAAAACTTGTGATAGCATAGTTATCTCAAATGGTAACAAATTATGGTTGAATAACTAACATTTAGTATATTACTGTGCTTTGTTTTTTATAGTCAAAAGTTTCCAAATCTACATCTTTTTGATGTGTCTACTCTAAGCTCAAGAAGATGTTTAAAATTAAGGGTAACGTTATGGTTACTAAATATATAAAAATTAATTTCGTGGGACATGAACCTAAAAAGTCTAAAATTGCTATAATTATAATATTTTATGATTTTCTTCAATAAATGTTTAATAACATTGTTTTAATAATTAAACCAACCATCGCTTGGCAGATTTTTGACAGATTTTTTTCCTCTTTTTCAAACCTGACAACAAGTTAGAAAATTGGCTTTTAAACAAAAAAGTTATACGCAAACATTCGTTTTCATAATAATTAGAAACAAAGCAATGTGTTGTAAAATGATGCATGCATCAATTACAAAATTTATAATAAATTGTTCTATTAGTTCAATATCTCAAGCTAATTAAGTTTCTCTAAACTTAGGTTAGTATATCAGTAGAAAAATAAATATTTATAATATTTTATAGGCTTAAAAAAAAATTTTGAAAGTGGTGGATGCGCCAAAAACAAAATTTTCAATAAATGGTTTTGTTAGGTGATATTCTATTGTATCAAACCCTAAAACTAATTAAGTTACTCTAACAAAAGTCAGTAAATTAGTAAAAAGATAAAGATTTACAATATTTTATAGATTTTGATTAAAATGTTTAAAAATGGTAAATGCGCCAATTACAAAATTTTTAATGAATTGTGGTGTTAAGTGATATTCTATTGGCTCAATTTCTCAAGCTAATTAAGTTAGTCTAAACAAACATTAGTAGATCAGCAAAAAGATAAACATTTACAATATTTTGTCCACTTTAGTAAACATGTTAAAAAATGATGTATGCGCTAAATACTAAATTTTCAGTAAATTGTTCTATGTGATGTTTCATGGTCATCGGTAACCGGTACCAGTCTTCATCTTCAAAATTAAGGAGTAAAAAAAATGAAGTTTTTCTTCAATTTTAGTTTAAATTAGTCATTGGGATATATGATGATTTTTGTTAAAATTATTTCGGTTTTTGGCTACTTTATCAACTTTTTAACTCTTTAATTCTTAGACTATAATGTACATATAATCTTAATTCACTTATCAAAAAAAAAAAAACATATTTTTAACAATTTTTTCGAGAAAAAATTTAATTTTAAAATTTAAATTTTTAGTCTGATTGTTGCGTTAAAAAACAGCTAAAAATCTAATTAAAAACCAACAAAAAAAACTGTATCATAATATTCCTTATTGTTTTTAAAATATGACTAATTTTATTATAAAAAACTAAAGTTTATTTATTAATCTTTTTAATTGATTGGAATAGAATCTTTGGATCAATAAACTTTTTACACATTTTTACCACCTGCCTAAAAGATTGTTTTTTGGATCTTGAGAGCTTTTTTGACCACAATGTAGTCATGAAGAGATGAATAAAAGATAAATAAATTTTAAAAAGTTTCAAAATCGTTGTTATCGGAAACTTTTCTACTTTTACTATGGTTTAACAAGTATCTATCAACGAGATATTTAATAAGAAAATTTTTGAAGACTACTTCAGTTTTGTCTTGGTATTGATAACTCTTGCGCTTGAATACGCCACCTAGCAGTCGCTTGACGCACTAAAGAAAAAGAGTCACCCGCGAAGTAATAACACGTGTCTGTCGTATTTAGTTTGTTTATTACGGTTAATTTTTAATTAGTTTAAAGTTTATCATTATGGAAGTGAAGAAAAAATTTTGACATTTTGTTGTGTCGTTAACTGCAGCCTACAATAACTGAATAGCATCTAGTATAAATCTTTTAAAACAAAACTATACTAATGAAAAGATTCTACAGATAGAAATTATTAAAAAAATTCTTTATTCATCTCGTGATGATGACCACTTGGTGGTCGAAAGAGCACTCAATATCTAATAAACAAACTTATTGGCAAGCAGTAAAACGGTGTAAATAAAGGTACTTTTTATGTAAAAATTATATTATTTTAAGAACTTCTAATAAAAAAATAAAAAGTTAGGTATTCAAAATATATACATTTTTCGACACGGTCGACTTCCAAAAACGTCAATTTTTGTATACCAACACAAAATAAAAAAAGTTTTAAAAGATTTTCTTCTTGAACCTCTCGTTGAGAAAAGATAAAAGTTGAACTATAGTAGAAATTGAAAAGTATTTGAGAACAAAAATTTTTAATTTTTTGAAAAGTTGAGAACTTTTTTTTCGATTTTTTGCATGGTTGTTACTCAATCTAACATGTTA
Source organism: Lagria hirta (assembly GCA_947359425.1). NCBI lineage: Eukaryota > Metazoa > Arthropoda > Insecta > Coleoptera > Tenebrionidae > Lagria > Lagria hirta. The sequence goes on from OX375794.1 coordinate 14,971,107, forward strand.
AAAGAATTGTGAAAAACATTTTTACAAATACTTTTGTTTATATTTAATAATATTGTTATAAAAATGTATTATGAAAATGTATTATAATAAATTATTTTATTTCATATTAGTAATTTTTAAACTATTTTATACGATTTAGTTCTAATAAAAACTCATTTATTAAAAGTATTTTTTTTTCAGGATTTGCATACTTCTTATGATTTAAATTGAAGTGAAAATTTACAAGTCTTTAGTAAATTAAAGAAGAAAACTATAAATTTTCTTTTTCTTCGTTTCGAGGATTGGAAACATTATGTTTTATTGTCATCAGCTTTGTTGTTCTTAATTACTGCTTGGGGCTTTGCAAATTGGGGCTATTATAATCGTTTGTAGTTTAGATAAAGTTAGGAATTAATTATTTATCTTTTTTATAATAGTTAGAAATTAGTAATTTAATTTTAATGATAATTATTTTAGTATTGGTTTATTAAATTAAAAACAGAATGTTAGACCTTTAGCCTTCAGCTCTAAAGATATAGCGCTTTTTGTTTATTTGTATTTATCAAACGTTGAATCGTTTATACCTTGTTTAATCAGGTTGATTCTAATAGGCTTTCTGATTCTATGTTTCTTGTAGAAATAAGAAAAACACAAATTGAGATTTTGGTTCCACGTTTTACCTTGGATTGCAAGATTATAAAAAAAGACAGGAATAGAATCAAGCAACAGAAGAGAGTCAGCTGTCGATTAGTCCAGGATTAAATTTTGTTACTTTTTTTTTGTAACCTATCACACTCTTATTTAATAAATTGAGTAAATTATAACAGGTGTTTTAAATTCTGTGACTAAATTCTACAAAAAAAAAATATCAAGAAACCAAACAAAAAATATATTTCATTATAAAATATGTTGTTTGTTAAAAAAAAAGAGATTAAAGTAATAAGCATCTAAATATTCATTCATATAACATTAGATTTAAGAAAAGTTTATATCTTTTATTCCCCACATTAAACAGTCAACTGAATGCACATTCTGATGAAATTATGTTGTTTTATAAGTTACCACTATCTAACAAGTAAGCAAATAATTCTTAAATTAGAAAAAGCGTTTGAAATATATTGTACAAATTTGATTAAAGCACTAAAACAATCAAAATTTAAATGTTTCAAAATTTATACCTGTTAAAATCAAGAATCATTACTTACAAGTCTTTTCAAAAAATTTGTTTTTACATTAGGTCAAAAATCTTTTATGATTCAAGCGTATGTTTGTAATCACAAAAAGTAAAAAGCAATTGAATCTATTCTATTGGTAATTGCTTGAAAGACTTTTGCGTTTTCTTGCAGTATATATAATTAAGTGTCAAGTTTTGTGTAATTTAAATCAATAATTAAAATAGATTTTGCTTTTAACAGATATGAATTTCGACTGTTTCAATAATTTTCAATATTAAATTTAGTCAAAATCATGTGAAATATCTCCAACGTTTTCTCTAATCTGAACACGATTTGCTAACTCGTTATTAGAAAACTAGACGTAAAAAAATTAAAACAACCGTTAAAAGTTGTCCTTTGACTATGTGCATTGAAGAATTTGTCTTAAAATCTGCATAAAAAAACTTTTTTTAAATATTTAAAAGAATGTTTTTTTTTTATTGTTATAGCTGCTTGATTCAAGAAGAAAAGTTTTATAAGTTTTCAGATTTTTTATATATGTCTACAACGATTTTATTTTGATTAATCAGAGTTCTTTATGTTTTATTTTTCTGTTTTATTTTGTACACTTAAGCGCAATAAATAATAATGTACAGAAATTTTGATTCAAAGATTTTCACGGTTTTTGACAAATTGACATTATTTTTTTAATAATATAAAATGGCTATTGTTGAATAGCCAGCTTTCAATATTCAATTAGTTTAAAAGCCAATTTGAGAATGCAATTTAAAACAAAAACCACAAATTGTGTTATAAACGTTTCGTTTATTATAATTATTATTATTATTGATGCTATCTTCAGGGCATTGAATATACCTAAGTACCTACTGTATATTAATTCATATTTTTTATCGATAAGAGAACTATAATTAATAAATAAATAACATTATACCTGATTTTCAAAGTTTACTTCTTTTTGAATAACTTGTGTAACTTGGACTGACGCATAAGATGCAACGTTCTCAGACAAATACCTAAATATACAACAAGAATAACTCTTTAAGTCTAATCCATAACACTGATTTTATTTTAACATGCTTGGTCGTCAGATCCAAAACTATTCAAGTTTTAGGGTTTTGGGTGACAAAATTAAATTTTCAAAACTAACGTTAGTTTCTACTATCTATATATATAAAAGAAAGTCTGTTAGTTACTCCACTTATAACTCAAGAACGGCTTTACCGATATGGTTGAAAATTGGTGAGGTGGTAGTTTAGAGCCAGGAGAATGCTATAGGATACTTTTTATTCCAAAAACCACCCTCTAAAAGAAGGGTTTAATCAAAATTAGAATTGCGATGTCGGAAACGTTCGGTGAGGCTCGGCAAATTACCGTTCCAAATAAATCGATCCACTCTCCCACCACCAACCAAAGTCGGACCGTGCGTTTACATGTAAAGCCGGCCACTGACGATCCAACGCGCCAACGCCGCAGTACGACTGTGGCGTTGGATCTTGGATCGTCAGTGGCCGTCTTTAATCGTCTTCCATGAGACAACTTCCCATATAACAACTTTGGGTGAAAGTTTGTATGGAAAATTATGATGACTGAATTTGAATGAAAATTAGAATAAAAAATAGAATACTTTTTATTAACAAAGAGATAAAAAGAGGTGAGATAGGAACAAAAAATGACAAGTACCAATATTAGTATGATTTTCAAAAATTTTGGAATGTTTATTTTAAAAATAATATCTATGTTTAAATCCGAAATTTTAGAAGTAAAATATTATCATTCCTTGATAGGGCGGAAAGAGGGCAAAATGTCTAAAGATTGATGTCGTTTTCATAATTTTTCCCATAAATTGCCTAAGTTCTCAAAAAAAAAAAAATAGGTATGTTTCCTGCTTTCTAAAAAATTACTCTTAGGAGGATGAAAAGAGAGTGTTCTAGGGATAAAAATGTAAGAAAACGATATGGGTATTTTCGAGGAATTTCAGGTCGTTGATTTTGAAAATGATATTTAAGTTAAAGAGGGTTGTAAAATGAATGTGATAAAGGTAATAAATGTGAATAATTAATTTGGGTATAGTTTTTATAGTTTTTGGGGTCGTTTATTTTAAAAATCTATATCTATTTATGACCGATTTGGCTGAAAATTGGTGAAATGGTTGTTTAGAACCAGTAGCCTAACAAAGAATATTTTTTATCCTATTCCGTGTGACGTGACATACAATATAAAACGTAAACGCATCTGACATATAATAACAAAACAAATGACAAAAAAATAAAAATAAAAAATAAAATAACAAAACTAAGGCGGAACAAAGTTCGCCGGACCAGCTAGTTTATCTATATAGTAACAATTTGCTAGACGTTTTCCGCAGTAACTTATCTTAGTTTATTAAAGAAATTATCTATAGCAAAGCTGTTTCTTGATGCAGCAAAGTTGACTGGAAGTAGACTACTATACTTGTTATTTATGTGATTATTCCAACCCGTCTCAGTAATCTTATGAAAGATGGAAATATCCTAAAAATATCGCCAAAGTAATAAATTTGTTTTGGCTTCACTTTTTGATTAGTAGTATTCATTTTTTAAGTAGTGTTTTACACTTTTTAGCTATAATATTTCAGTCTTTTTTAGTTGTAAAATAAAAAAGTTGCAATTGCATTCTTTGTTTTCTTTAGATTATTAATTTTAAGCAGGCATTTACTTTGAATCAATAAAACCGCAAAATCAGATTTATTTTTGTTGTGTGAAACATAACAAATATTTAATTTTTTTTAAATATTAAACTGATTATTTAGTTAAACTAAAAGCTTTTTAAACTATTGTGATTAATAAGCAGATTTATCAATAATTATAATCTTTTCTATTTGCAACCAACATCAAATGTTTTTTTATGACAAGGCTTATGTTTAAATAAAAACATTTATTTGTATTATTTGAATTGATATTATATCTAAATTGTAGATAATAATATAAGCAATAATTTTATTAAATCATAAACATGATAACCTTTATTGCTATCATTATATGCATCACTCTAGCATCCGTAAATGCAGGTAGGATTTTTATTAATAGATTTTATTATATACTACTATTCTTATTATTCTAGACGCTCGAATTGTGGGAGGTCAGGTAGCTAAAGTGGGCCAATTTCCATTTATTGCTGGAATAGAAGTGTCAACAACAACAGGTCTTATTTTTTGTTCAGGAACTTTAATTTCAGCTCATTACATTTTAACATCAGCCCAATGCGTGGAAAAGTATTAAAAATAATATATTTTATTTAAATAATGATTCAAATTTAAGCGCTTACTATTTTGAAGTCATACTTGGAGTGCGGAAAATTACAAAAAAAAAATTCAAACAAAATGAAATCACATTTGTGTATCCAGACATAAAATTCAGAGATTATCCTTATGACGTTGTTCTCCTTAAATTTGATGAACCAATAGAAATTTCAAGTAAGACATTCTACTAGTTTTCTTCTGCTAAATTACGTTTGTAGAAGGAATCAAGCCTATTGACATTGTTGCTGGTTTTAATCTCAGCTCTTCCAGTAGTGTTATTGCTATAGGATGGGGGCAAACTCATCAAAGTAAATATATGACTGATAATACTATAAACCTAAGCAAAAATACTATTATTTAATTTAGATTCAACTGATATTGCCGATTCGGTTCATTTTGTGAAGTTAAAAACAATTAAGAATGAAGTTTGCCAAAACACTTACGGAAATCAAATAAATGAGCATATGGTTTGCACAATTGGAAGTGGAAACCACGAAGGGATTTGTTTTGTAAATAACTCATTTTAATGCTGTGAAGCACTTTTGTAAACATGTTATACTACAGGGCGACACCGGAGGACCATTGGTAATTTACAAGAAAAGAAAGTTTTATCACGTTGGAATAGCAAGCTTTATAAGTGGAAACGGATGCGAAAATAATGATCCATCAGTTTTTTTTCGAACGAGTTACTATGCTGATTGGATCAATGAAGTAATCAATCAAGATTCTATCACATCATGATTATTCTGTCAATAATTTAATAAACAATTTACCTGCTTTGGCTAGTTGTCTTTTTAAGATCTAAAATAGAGGATTAAGAGTTGTTTTAGTTGTCAACATGATAAAGAAAGTGTTTTTGTTTTATTGCGTAATAACGCATTTCTTAGCAGCCTCAAGCCATTTAGAAAATATAGGTAACAATCTAATTATAATCTTTAATATTGAAACCACTAAAAATGCAAATAATGCATTGATAAGAATTTTTATCATTTATAGTTCTGAATCAGCAAATTTACGTCTTATTTAGCAAAAATAAAATAAACTTACTTACTTTTTTTTTTTAATTATTATTTGAAATCAATGAATGTATGCATTTGTTGTTAAACAAGAGAATCGAAAATAAGTAAATATTTTTTTTTGCAATGGATATGAGTTAGTTCCTTTGACAAATGGCACTTTTTTGCTGAAGCTTCGGTTTCCTACAAAGCGGTGCCGTAAAAAAGCGGCCGTAATTTTACGTCCGTAAAAGTGCGGCCGCTTCGACGGTGACGTTTTGGTGTAAAGTATGAATAAAGACGGTGCAGTAACAACCGGGCGGTTGTACAGTGAAAAGTAAAACTTGTGGCATTTTTTCAACATGAACAGGCTATCTTAGTTTGTCTTGAGGCTGACGAATCATCAGATCAAGAAATCCGCAGACAAGAATCTGAAATATATAAAAGGCGAGAGGCTGAGGGTGCCTATGAAATTCTGATAGTACGTCATCTGGTAACAAATCACACGAAATTCAAGGAACGATTTTTGTTATGCTGGCCTCACCTTTTTCAAAACAAAATAAAGTGGAAAACCACAGTTGCTTGGCTCATCTGCCAAACAACTGCCGTTTTTATAAATTTAAAACTACGACTTTTGTTTTTAGTTGTGTTTGCTTTCAGTTATTAATATAATTAATTAAAAATAACCCAATTAATATAAAACAGAAAACTATTTAGACAAATATTATCATAATTTAAATTTTTTATTTACATGCCAAAACCTGCATACCTAAACGGTTGCAAATGTTTGTTTACAATTCGTACTTAGATCTCTTAACTACAATAACTATAACAATTAATACCTAATTATTATTGTTGTCTATGCGTTAGATAACTAATTTTTTTTTAGATCCCTACATAAATTTGCAAAGTTTTGATGGAAAAAAAGAGAAATAGTTTGATACATATGATACTAAATGTTAATATTTATTTTGAAATTTATTTATTTTATGTTTTTCCCACTACACATACAAAAAGCCAAAATTAACGCTTTGTGTTTTACATTAGCGACTTTGATTGACAAGGTAAGAAAAAATTGAGGCGCCGGAACGCTCTTTGTATCCCTGTCTTGGAAACAACATTTTCCTGCTTATTTACGCGCAGGAAAATTGAGTTTTCCGGACTAGTACTGTAAAAACTTTACAAGACGCAAAATAAAAAAGATACTCTAGAACTCTAGAACTATAGTTGCCAACAAAATTGTCAAACTTGATTTTTGTGAAATTTGTCAAAAAAAATCTTAAAATTTGTAAATTTCGTCTTTTTTTACGATTTCCAGAAAAATTTAATACAAAACTCGTCAGTAAAATCTCTTACTTGACTCGGACCTTTAAAATACTCGGCACAAAGTGCCTTGTATTTTAATTTAGCTCCTCTTCAGTAATGTGAAATTTTCCTGACTTTTATGTAAATAACTATTGTATATGAAAATCTTATTACTGGATTTTTTGCAGCTATAAACCAGTTAGTAAATGTATTGACACAAAAAATTTCAAAGTTTAAAAGACAATAAAATTAATCAGAACAACAAGTAAGAGAAGCATTGGACTGAATAATATGTCACACATACACATTTACACATTTTCCAAAAACCCATTTTTGTCTGTTTTTTGCAATTATTGTGCTTTATAAATTTGTAATTTTTTGGTTATTAATGTTACGTAAAGTCTTACGTTTTTCTAGTAATTAAAATGTGAATTTTAAGAAATAACTCCAAATTAAATATAATGATTAAAAAAAATTTTTGGTTTTGAGTTGTTTTGGTTTTTTGCATTTTCTGAGAAAATTTACCATAAAAGTGTATATTTTTTTTACACCATCAGAAAAAAATTTCTACAAAACAAAAAAATCTTTTAAAAAATCATTTTTTGACGTGAAAATTTTTGATTAAAAAATTAGGGTTTTTTGAATTTTAAGTCAAAATAAGGTAAAAAAATGAATATTTTGAAGATAATTTTTTTATGTAATTTAGCAATAATTATGTAGTCGTCTGCCAAAAAATGTAAATAATATTCCTCTTATTCTTATTCTCATATTAATATTTATATTTGGTTTTCCACCATTGGTAAGCCGTCTTTGGTATATTCTGCAATTATTCTTAATAAAAAATTTAAATAAAAAAGTTGTGGATCTTTTTATTACTTACAACTCTTTTCATTACTTACAACTTTGGCATTTAACTTTGAAAATTTTGTTTTGTTAAAAATTAAATAAACCGTTTTTTACCCTTAAAAGCTCATTCTTTTTCACTTCTCAACCTCAAATCGCGCGTAAATTTTTTTTCTGTAAGCTTTGTTATATTTTATTCTTTTTCCTATAGCTTTTATTCTACTAATATTTTTTTTACTTTTTACTATTTTATAGGCTTTAACGCTGATCTATAAATAAACTAAGTTAAACGTCGTAAATATCTGAAAATAATATCTATTAAAAAAACAAAATTAAATTAGATTCAAAAAATTATAGTAAAGGTGGAGCAGTGATCAAAACATCAAACTATTCCCTTCTAAAAGAAACTCAAAGCGCACAAATAACAGCCTAATATAAAATGTAACCCTCTACAGTAAACTTTTACATAAAATATTACAAAATCCATTACCAATAAACTTATAGCTACTGAAATAAATTTTACAAGGAGCTGCCGACAATTCAAACTAGAATAAATTAGAAACGACGACATACGACACCCAAATGCGAATGCAAATAGAAAGACATATACCAAAACGTAAAAAAGTTACCTTAAATTAAATAAAAATAAACGTTGTTAAGATATCTCAGAAAAATAATAGAATATAAAAAACAGTCAAAAAAAACTAGTGGCATAGCTTGTCTAAACCAATAGCGATAGAAGATGTTGATAAAGATAATATCTTTGGCTCAAAAAGTAGAAATTAGAAACGAAAAGGTGATATCATTTGTAGAAAATATTATATACCAATAATATAATTTTTGCTTTATTTATGTAAAGTTTCTTAATTAGGTATTAATTTGAGTCCTTGACATTTTAATCATTTGTTTTTATATATATTTTTTTCATTAATTATTTAAATTTACAGATATTATTTGCTATTATCGTTAGTGCTTTCTTGTAATTGATGTTTAAATTTTAGAGTTTATTTTGAAGTCTAACGCGCTATAAATTTTTCTCTGTAAAAGTACTTTTAATGATTATTTTGTAGTATTTAAGTAAACGATATGTTTATCCTCTTTTGCTTTTTTTATTCTATACATCTTTTAGATTTTATAGCAAGAATTTGTAGATGTTTGTATTTTTTGTTTTTCATTGTGTTTAATGCTGCTTGCTTTTAAATTAAATCCAACACTTTATACTAAACATTATACTATTTTTTCTACTTTGGTTTATTTCTATAAATATTGTAAGAAAATTATTATTATTCTAAAGATTTATAATATTTACGAACTATGTTCTAGTTGCTAAAATCATGATGACCACTTAGTGGTCGAAAAAGCTCTTAAAATCTATTTTAAGCAAACTTTTTGCCAAGTGGTAAAACTGAGTAAATAGCCAAGTATATAAATTTTTTTGATCTCAATTTTGTAAAAAGGTTTATAACAACGTTTCATAAGTTAACATATTTCAGTAATATAAAAATTTGTAATTATAAAATTTCCAACAAAAAAAGCATAATGGTCTTTATTTATAATGTACATTAACATATTGCCATAAGTAAAGAGCATTAAACTTAGTTTTGTTTATTTAACTTTGCTTCTTCCAACGGCTTTGACAGCAAAGAAAATACATATAGTAAAAAGATCTGCTCTCCAAGCTGAATACCAATATTGCGCTATTGGGTTTGTCCGAATGATTTATCTACTAACGCTTTTTTAATAATTATGTTACGAGTGAGATAAACAAATGACCAAAACAATATAACTTTGAAAGTATTTTAAAATATATAATTTTAAACAAGTCTATGCTAGAAAAATAAAAAAAAACACTTTAATTAGGAAAAACTCAGATAAATTCAAATTCAAACAAGCTGAACCTACTTAAAAATAAAACAAGTATAAAACATTATTTTGAAGCAGTTGAATATAGTTTTGTTGTAGGTGGACGTATAGTTGGAGGGAGTCCAGCTGATGAAGGACAATTTCCATTTGCTGCTGCCATTTACATAGAGACTGTAGATGACGTAGTTTTTTGTGGAGGAACCTTAATTACTGATCAATATATTTTAACTGCCGCTCAATGTGTTGATGGGTATAAAATAATTTATTATATAGAACCAATAGAATAGTTTTTGTTTTAGTGCTTTTAAATTTACAATTCGCTTAGGTTCAAACAAGTTGCTGTCAGCAGATGAGAATAGCATCACATTAACTTCAGATACTTATTATTTAAATCCAGGATGGAACAGCCAGACTCTAGAAAATAATGTTGCATTGATAGGACTTGAAGATGCTGTTGAAGTCACTGATTTTGTAAGACCTATAGCTTCTCTTCAAGATAGCATGCTTGCGGAAAACTCTTCTGTAATAACTCTTGGCTGGGGTCAAGCTACAACTGGTAGACTTATTATTATTATTGTCGTTTATTGTCAACAGTTGATATTTTTTAGACTCTCTGGGACTTGAAGATGATTTGACTTTTGTCTCCTTGGTTACTGTTAGTAACCTTGAGTGCAGTGCAACATATGGAGACCAAATTGTTGATAATATGATTTGTACTAATCAAGGAACTTGTTATGTATGTAAACTACAAAAACAAAACTACAATTTACTTTTTTATTATTTTTAGGGTGACATTGGTGGGCCTTTAATTGTATACGATGAAGATAAAGAAACTCTTGCTGGAGTTGCCAGTTTTCTAAGCGGACGAGGCTGCGAAAGTTTAGATCCTTCTGGATTTATCCGTGTAGAAAGTTTTGTGGATTGGATAAATGAAACAATTGAAAACATTGATTAAGCTTTTTAGCCTATGCGGATCTTAAAAAGATTAAATAAAAGATAATTACTACAAAATTAGGACTATTTTCAATTCTTTTTTTTTCTTTTTGGTCTTATATTATTATCTATATATTGGATAATAATATATAGATATATATCTATATAACTATATATTATATATATAAGATATATATAAGATATATATATATATATAAATATATTATAAATATATATATTATATATATATACATATATATATTGGTCTTTGCATTCAAAGACAAAACGAATACTTGTTTGAAGAGAATAGAAATATTTTTAAACACGCCACTTTAGAACTGCGCTTAAAAAAAACATTGTAATGTAAAGATGATTTTACAGATTTCTTGAATGATTGATCTAGCGAGTTATTATCCGTCACTGCAAATGCAAGACAAACCGAAAACTAAAGACCTTTGAGCAAGACCGCAGTAAAATAGTTGAAATCAGAAGAATTTGATTGTGGCAAAAATTTTTAAAGACTTGATCAAGTATGTTTGTTTGTCTTCATTGCACTTTCATTCCAAATAATTATTTTACAATTTTGCAGTACTTTTGTCATAGCTAATTTTCTATTTGGCATAGCACGTTGGTTTTTCTATCATTTGTAGGTTCAATCGCAATTTTAGTGCTGAATGTACTGTTAGTCTAATAATGTAGAAACAATACCAAATTGTACAACCGTCAGCGCTATTTACAAAAAAAATTGGAGCTTTTGTTAACAGTTATCTTGACTGTTTTGTTTGCTGCTGATTTAGCAACAGAATCTCTGTTTGTACAGATTGAATCTTTCTCCATAGACTAAGTAAGGTATATTTAGTTGCTTTCTCTTATAGTATTGCCTCAAAAGCTAATGCATACAAAAATTACATTTAGGTCTTAAAAATAAATTTGATAAGTTTAAATTGTTGTAAGCATTTGACACAAATCTGATCTAGCCGAAACATAATGTTACTTTTTTTTATAATACGTAAAAATTTATCTATTTCAAAACTAATGATAATATGTACATTATTTTTAGCGTTTTTCTTTTTTCTTTAAATCTGTTTTCTTCGATTTTTGTTAAATTTTTGATTGTTTTGCTTTTTTTATCTGGTTTATGTTTTCTTTTTTTATCATTTTTATTTATAGTTTTTCTTAGTAATCGTTTCTTTTGTCTTAATTTTTTTTAATTTTTTTTTTCAACATACACTGAACTCTTTTTTTTATCTATTTTAATTTTTTTTTAATTTTTTTTTTTTATTATTTTTTAACATTCTTGCAATATCTTAAATGTTTCTTATTTTTCCATGTTATCTTTAACCTTTACCGTCTGTTTTTCTGTTTCTATTTTTGTCTTTTTTTTTTCTTTTACTATCTTTTTGTTTAATCCTAACATCCATCTGACATTTTTCTCAAACATGTTTCTTATTGTGGTCTGACTACACTTTATTAATTTTGTTTTATTAAAATTTACCTCAATTTTGTTATTACTTTTTATCTATATATACTTCTCTGCGCTTTTTATCATTTTGATTATAGTTTTTTCTTATTGTGCCACTGTCATTATATCATCCGCAACGCCAACATTCAATCGTTTTTTCTTACCACTACTACTTTTTTCTCTTGTCCTTCAACACGTGTTTTATTTTACTCATATATATATATAGACCTGTAAACAGGTTTTAAGGGCCATCTTTGTCTGGAGTTCTTGTTTACAACAATAAGCGGTTTGCTTTGGTTTTCTTTCTCAAAATACAAAAACAATGCATTAGAGATTGGAACGACATAAAATTGTCTATTTTTTGACGTATTTTGTCTGTATAATGTAGGTATTAACTAATTTTGTTATTTAATGTCAAAAAAACAACCACCGAGGACGGTGGCAAGGGAGGATCAGGTTAACCAGGAGAGGCTGGTTCAAAAGCTGACAGGCCTGAAGGTTACAAACCACCCGCTCAGGAAACTGTGTAATAATTTACAATTGTTTATCAAAAACGCGTTTTACTACCTGTCTTCTTTTCCAGATCAGCTACAATATACTAAATTAAATTAACTGCAAACACATAAAGCTTCATTGACATACAACAATCAGAAGTAGGTTTGAATTAATTTTAAAGATTGTATTTATTTTTAAAAGTGAAAAAATCTAATTTAAAAAGAAAACACAAAGTTTGTGGTCTTAACTAACTTAAACTTGACACTACACACACACATAAACTAGTAGGTACTATCCGCTTGAGAAATAAATTACTACAATTGTAATGCAAGTTATACCTGTTTATTTAGCTATTTAGAATGAAAGAATTTTACTCATCAGGTAAGTTTGAATTATGACTGTTGGTAACATTAGAAATCCATCTGTGATATGGGTGAACTCGCGTATAACCAGATGGATCAGTACTGGCACATCCATTTGCACTCAAAAAACTAGCAATACCAACTTGATAGATAATTCCATATTGATCGTAGATCAATGGACTGCCACTATCACCCTTAAAACAAAAAATTACTTTAAATCCTACTATAATTGTGTAATTACTGTGCAAATGCCTTCGTTAGCAGCGCCTCTGGCACATGCCATAGTTTCATGCAGCTGGGAGCCATAGTAATTAGTTTGGCACTCTAGATTATTTAAGACTATTAAACTGGCGTGATGAAGATCGTCAGAAATTGCAAGAGCCTCGTCGTTAAGGTGACCCCAACCTACAGCTGTGTAAGGAGCATCATCTTTCATTTCAAGAAAACCTTGAAGAGCTTTGGCACTGTCTGAAAATGTTAACTCAAAAAATAGTACTATACTCTATAATAAAACATACATGTCCAGCTAATTTCCTCGGGTAATAAGATGACAGCTACATCAGCGTATAAAGTTGAAGGGTTGTAGTCTGGGTGAACGTGATATTCTGTTGCAACACTAGTTTGAGATCCATCACTCTCATTCTTTAAATTAGGTTGACCCATCACAACAAAAAAAGAAGTAGCTCTAGAATTTTTTTTTATGTCAATTTACTTATTTTTATTTTTAGTTTTTTTACCCTTCAGCACATTGAGCAGCTGTCAAAATCCATTTGGTGGTAATTAGAGATCCGCTGCAAAAATATCGTCCTGTAGGCTTTGTTATTTGGAGAGCTGCAGCAAACGGAAACTGTCCTCGTGTAGCTACGTTACCTCCAATTATTCTCGAGCCTAAAAGTCTATGCTTAACAAAAACATATTATACAAAGTTGGTAAAATACCAGGGACCGCTAATGCTCCCGCAACTAATAAACTCACAAGCAAAAAAAGATTCATTTTACAGTTGTTTACTACTAGTTCTATAGCATATTTGATTACTTTTTTCATTTATACACAGTCAAATTGCAGTTATAAATAGTTTCTTTATTGTGCTGTACAAGCTAATAGATTAATTATTATTATAGTGATAGTAGTAAACAGTCATAAGATTATAAAATATTAATTATTGTCTGTTCATAAATGTTCTAAGGAAAAAAAATGAGCTATTTTTCTAAAATTTTTATTTTTTTAGATGCATTCAAACAATTAATCATACATAATAACAAAAAACACAAATCTAAATACTTATAGCACACAAAACTAGATAAATACCATTATTCAATGTAGTTGTAATGTCTAATACGAGACATTAATTGAATTGTATTTCTATAGACAAAACGTTTTATCTCAAAAGATTTTATGCATTCAGCGAATTTCAAAGCGCTGTTTCGACTTTTTTAGCATTCATCAGCTCAGTTTATTTTGGGATTTATTAAATCTTCTTAAAATCCATCAATTCTATTAGGTATGTAAGTTTTTGAGAATATGAATTAGAAGCTTTGTTTTACCAAGACAATTTAAGCATTATTTTGTGTATTATTTGCCATCACAAGGCTTAGTTAACATTATTATTATTTAAATATGCTTTAAGTTTATAACAAACTATAACGTGCTTAACATAATAAGTGTCATACTAAACATTGATTGTTTTTAATTTAACTTGACAAAGACTGGCTAAAAAGCGCGCCAGAATTTAAATGTTATTGCTCTTAAAATTGGCATATAAAAGTTGTTATCTAATTACGTGACTTTTAATCAAACTAAAAATAAGATTTTAAAGTTTGCTTTTACCCATACCATCCCATACTACATTGACAACCGACCTATCATTTTTTAATAAAATTGTTTGAGTGTCTATAAACAAATTCATAAAATATCACCAGTTAACCGTACATTTTGCTAAATCAACAGAGTATTATAACATCAAAAACCTAAACATTTTTTTTATTCAATTTTTACAAAGTTTTAAAATTTTATCATAATGATTGTTGCAAAGTTTGAACACAAGAAGGGTGATAATCAAATAATAGATATTATAAAATTTATAAACTTTAAGCTAACAACTAACCATCGACAAGTGCTGCTAAAATTCAATACCTAATGCCTAATGTTACCTTTAAGAAACTCTGGTTTAGTCCAAACTCTTTAAAAACCAGTAAACTGCAACCCTGCAAGTTGTAAGGTTAGATAAACAAAAACAAGTTCTGTTTATTAAAAATGATTTGATTTTTTTTTATAACAGAAGATCACAACTGTTGTTACAAATATGAGCATAAAAATGAGCTTATAGATGTAACCTAACAAAATTGGTTAAGCTAGTAATTTTTATGCAATAAAATAATATGTTTTAAAGTTTTTTTTAGTACTAAAGTCTACATGGTTTTCTTTTAAATTGTCGTTATTTTAATTTATACAAACTGACTATATTCTTTAGAGTCATATTTTTAAGATGAATACTCAGATATTTATCTACCATTTTTTTACTCATATCGCGTACAAAAAACTTTAAAAAATACGCAGTTTAAAAACAAATAAGTTTTTAAAACCTTTAATAAATTACACTAATCTAAGCATTGATAACCATGTAACCAATCTGACAAGTTATCTATGATAAATTTATTTATTGGCAAAATGATTAAGCTCTTGATTGGTTTGTTGGTGGTTTCTTCTACTTTTGCTGTACCAAAACGTATTCGGCGAAATGTGCAAGACGGACGTATAGAACCTCGTATTATTGGTGGTGAATTAGCAAGAGCTGGCCAATATCCATTTGCTGCTGCCATTTTCATCACAACCCCAACCGGAAATTATTTTTGTGGAGGTTCTCTTATCTCTCTAGAATGGATTATTACTGCTGGACAATGTGTCGATGGGTATAAATTGAAAATTTCTAATATGTGCATAATAATAAAATTTGTTTTAGAGCAACTTTATTTACTGTTATTTTGGGAACTACAGATTTGTCCGATACGGGTCCTAATGTAGTGAAAGTTGCTACAGAACATTACGTTTTATATCCAGATTACAATCCTAATACGCTTGAACACGATATTGGTTTGATAAAGCTACGTGAGAATGTTGAGTGGACTTGTAAGTAATATTTTCTTACTAACATTTTTCACAAACAAACATTGTATAATTATGAGAAATCAAGGCATTAATCAACACCCTATTGGTTTGATAAAACTACGCGAGAAAGTTGAGTAGACTTGTAAGTGATGTTTCTTTACTAAACAAACAAACATTCTATAATGAGAAACTGAAAAATTTTTTTTCAGGTCAATTAAGCATTGCCGGTCAAATACATTACTTGGCAAGAATTTTGAGAAATAGTTCATTCAACATTTAACTGATAAATAGGTTAAAACCTGTCTAACATTGATAGATTATAAATTGACATTTAAAAAGTCAATACCGCGTGATTCACAATAATTATGAAGATAAGGCAAAATAAAATATAAAAACAAAATCAAATTTTTAGCTTGATTCTACGCGTTCAATTTGACATATTATTAAAATAGAGTATTTTATAATTATTGTGAATGAGAATGCTGGCTTACCTGATTTTCAACAACGGTTTTTATAATATGGTCAAAAATATTGCTAGGATATTCAGGAAAACTGAAAGTGTAGGTCACAAGAAAGATGCTGAAAGACTAGCAATCAGGACAGAAGAAGTGATACCAAATTTTGACTAGCGGATGCATGATCCACCTACAAAATTATTGCTTCATTTATCTCAAGAAACTGGCTTATCGTATGGTACCTGTCAAAAAATATATAAAAGTTGTCCATAAATTGTTGCTATCTGATTCTTTTGCCATAGGAATCGTCAATCAATGGAGATCCACTATCACCCTGAAAAAAAGTAACATTTGTATTTAAACACTAATTTTATTATAATAACGTACAATACAAGTTTTAAAAAAATATATAAAAGTTGTCCATGAATTGTTGCTATCTGATTCTTTTTTCAATGGTTAAAAACGGTTATTGACAAATTTGACAGAGTTAAGAAACGCATGACAAAATAACAACACTGAATCGAGCTAAAAGTTTGATTTTGTTTTCCACAGCTTTCTCTTCTCTAACTAATTGTAGATCACACGGTACTGATGCCAGATTACATTTGTAAAAATATTGTACAAAAGTAAATAATTTTCAGATTATGTAAAAGGAGTGATTGGTCTTGCTGATCTTACAGCTTCCTCATATGTATCTTTAGGTTGGGGTCAAACAAGTGATTGTAAGTTTTGCATTTTAATTTATTGTATTATAATAAAATCTTCACACTTTTTTCACTTTTTAGCTGATTCTCAACGATCTGATCATTTATACTATGTTGAGTTAACAGCACTCAGCAACGAAGAATGTAAAGCTTTTTATGGTTCTCAAATTGTTGAAGGAATGGTTTGTGTCATTGGTAATTACAATGAAGGAACTTGTATTGTACGTTATTATAATAAGATTAGTGTTTAAATACAAATGTTACTTTTTTTTCAGGGTGATAGTGGATCTCCATTGATTGACGATTTCTACGGCAACCACTATCATGTGGGAGTTTCAAGCTTTGTAAGTGGCAATGGATGCGAAAGTACTTTACCATCAGGATTTACAAGAACACGATCGTATTGCGAATGGGTGAAAAATATTACTGTTACTAACACAAATAGTTGTGTATGATTTATTAAGTTTTTGCAATAAATTTTTTTATCTCCAATCTATTTCATTTCGTTTCCGTTTTATCAAATAGGCCTACTAGAATTTGTGCCTACATTACTGCAGTAACAAAGTTGTTTACTTTCTTTGCAGTGGCAGCAAAATCTTGTGCAAAAATAAGTAATTCAGTAGAAAGTTTGCCTTCTGATGTAGAAGTAGCGGCCCAATTTACTATAAATTCATTAATTCCGGCTAGATCTAAAGAGCAGTACGAGATGGTGTACAAATGTTTTGAAAAATAGATGAAAGTCAAGAACATATGTCAAGTCTCTGAAAAAGTAGTTCTTGTGTACTTTGCAGACCAAGCAGAGAATCTAAAGCCAACGTAATCTCAATAAAAAAAAAGACATTAGCCAGTATTATCAGGTTGTTCTTAAAGTTCTTAAAGAGGAAATTGGAAAGATATCGGTTTAAACTACATCAATTTTGTACAAAAATAGATGATAAAGATTCCTTACTTATGAAGGTAAAGCTCAAGTTATAGAAAAAAAATTATAAATTTATTACGTTTTTAAATTGTTTTGATAGTTGAAATTTTTGATGCTTGTAGACGTGAGGAAATCCCAAATTTGATAAGACGAGACGTTCACATGAAGGAAATTTCATAAAGATTACTTTGCCGAATACAAAAACAAAAATTATATGAGAATTTGCTGCAACAGAGGGAAACATTCAAGAAATAAGTTGCATTAATTTATTTCAAAAATACATCAACTTGCGTCTTTGTCAGACTAAGCATGATCGCTTTTTTCTCAACTACAAGAGAAGTAAATTTACCCACTAGCTAGTTAGTGTAAATACAATTTAACGAATTCCAAAAAAATCACTTCTGCGTTAGGATTATCTAAACCAGCAACGTATGCCAGACATTGTTTTCGGAGATTTTTGACATCATTGCTGGCAGATTTAGGAGCAGATATACATACTTTGAAGCGTCATAGAGGCTGCAAATCTGACAGTATTGCAGTATTGCAGTAGAAGCGTCAATTGAAAATAAAAACCAAATTGCAACAGAAATAATAGGCTTTTTAGGTGCTGTGAAATCTACATGTAACGTCGAAGGAAATAATAAGATAATTGCAACAAGAATAAGAGACTCATCAGTTGCAGTAGTTTCTACAAGTAACATCACATGAACAGAGAAAGAGCATTTTATAAATTTGGGAACGGCGTCTCTAGTTAATTTTCAAAATGTAGTAAAAAAATCTATTACTGCACTAGTGCGGTAAACACTGCCATTACGACACTAAAAAATATTTTAAACTATGACAAACTACGTAGTGAAATCAGATCAAAAAATTTAAAGTATACAAAAATCATATAACATGACTATTTTTACAAACTGCAGCTTAATAAGTTTCAACATATGTGCCATCAGCCTACGTCGTCTTCAAATCGTCAGTCTTTTGTATACAAACTTGGTTTGAAGTCGACTTAACGATTCCTGTACGCTTAAGTTATTGTTTTATTATTATTTTTAATGGTTGTTGCAAATTTGAACACAAGAAACGTGATATCAAAATGGTATTAACATAGAATAATAAATGTTACAAAAACCTTGAACTCTAGGCTGGCTATCGAGAAGTGCTGCTAATATCCAACGACCAAAAAAATCGCAACGATACAATTATAGAGACCTTAGATCACTTTATATTAAACATGGCTCCAAAAACTTTCCAAACCTTCTTTTAAAAAATTTTGAACTCAGTCTAAACCCAGTAAACTACAATATTGTAAGTTGTAGAAAATCCAGAAAACAAGTTTTGTACGTAGGGATAATTTGTTTTTTTTTACATAAGATCACAACAATTTTACATATACGACTAAAATGAACTTATAGCTGTAGCCCAACAGAATTGTCCAACAAAACGTAAAATATAAATTTTCAACAAAAATAATATGTTTTTAAGTCTTTACTTAGTGTTAAAATTTACATTGTTTTTTTTTAAATAATGTATATGAATACTCAAATATTTTTCTACTATTTTTTTACCCATACTGTATACAAAATTAAGTTTGTTTTGCAACAACTTTTAAAAATGCGTAATTTAAAAACAAATAAGTTTTTAAAACCTTTAATAAATTACATTAATCTAAGCATTGATAACCATGTAACCAATGTGACAAGTTATCTATGATAAATTTATTTTATTTATTGCCAAAATGTTTAAGCTCTTGATTGGTTTGTTGGTGGTTTCTTCTACTTTTGCTGTACCAAAACGTATTCGGCGAAATGTGCAAGACGGACGTATAGAACCTCGTATTATTGGTGGTGAATTAGCAAGAGCTGGCCAATATCCATTTGCTGCTGCCATTTTCATCACAACCCCAACCGGAAATTATTTTTGTGGAGGTTCTCTTATCTCTCTAGAATGGATTATTACTGCTGGGCAATGTGTCGATGGGTAAAAATTAAAGATTTCTAATATGTACATAATAATAAAATTTGTTTTAGAGCAACTTTATTTACTATTATTTTGGGAACTACTGATTTGTCCGATACGGGTTCTAATGTAGTGAAAGTTGCTACAGAACATTACGTTTTATATCCAGATTACAATCCCAATACGCTTGAACACGATATTGGTTTGATAAAGCTACGCGAGAAAGTTGAGTGGACTAGTAAGTGATATTTTTTTACTAAACAAACTACCAAACAAACATTTTATAATGAGAAATTTAGACATTTTTTTTCACGCCAATTAAGCATTGCCAGTCAAATACATTACTTGGCAAGAATATTGAGAAATACTTCATTCAACATTTAACTGATAACTAGGTTAAAACCTGTCTAACATTGATAGATTATAAATTAACATTTAAAAAAGTCAATACCACGTAATCCACAATAATTATAGGTAGAGATAAGAAGAAACTATGAAAAACAAAATCAAATTTTTAGCTTGATTCCACGCGATCAATTTGCCATATTTTTGAAATAGAGTATTTTATAATTATTGTGAATGAGAATGCTTGCTTACCTGATTTTCAACAACGGTTTTTATAATATGGTCAAAAATATTGATAGGATATTCAGAAAAACTGAAACTGTAGGTCACAAGAAAGGTACTGAAAGGATAGCAATCAGGACAGAAGAAGTGATAGCAAATGTTTTCTAGCGGATGTGTGATTCACCCACAAAATTATTGCATCATTTATCTCAAGAAACTGGCTTATCGTGTATGGTACTTGTCAAAAAGTTTTAAAGAAAGATATAAAGGTTGCCCATGAAGTGTTGCTATCTGATCCTTTTTTTCAATGGTTAAAATCGGTTATCGACAAATTTGACAGGGTCAAGAAACGGATGACAAAATAACAACACTGAATCGAGCTAAAAGTTTAATTTGGTTTTCCACAGCTTTCTCTTCTCTAAATAATTGTAGATCACACGGTACTGGTGCAAGATTACATTTGTAAAAATATTGGACAAAAGTAAATAATTTTCAGATTATGTAAAAGGAGTGATTGGTCTTGCTGATCTTACAGCTTCCTCATATGTATCTTTAGGTTGGGGTCAAACAAGTGATTGTAAGTTTTGTATTTCAATTTATTGTATTAGAGTAAAATATTCACACTACTGTCACTTTTCAGCTGATTCTCAACGATCGGATCATTTATACTATGTTGAGTTAACAGCACTCAGCAATGAAGAATGCAAAGCTTTTTATGGTTCTCAAATTGTTGAAGGAATGGTTTGTGTCATTGGTAATTACAATGAAGGAACTTGTATTGTACGTTATTATAATAAGATTAGTGTTTAAATACAAATGTTACTTTTTTTTCAGGGTGATAGTGGATCTCCATTGATTGACGATTTCTACGGCAACCACTACCATGTGGGAGTTTCAAGCTTTGTAAGTGGCAATGGATGCGAAAGTACTTTACCATCAGGATTTACAAGAACACGATCGTATTGCGAATGGGTGAAAAATATTACAGTTACTCACACAAATAGTTGTTATTAACCCTATTAAATGTTTGAAATAAAAAATTTTACCCCCAATCAGTTTTGTAATTTAATAATAACAAACCTGTAAGAAGTAGGTTAAAGTCAAGTAGGTAATGTGCATCTTCCCTATCTTGGGCGGGAAAAATCTAGCCTACTTGAATGCACTGTACCGTTATAAACAACGATCTATAGTTTTATAATAATTTTCAAATGTGTTAATATCTTGAAATGTCAAAATAATTATATTGAAATAAAAAGGATTATTATGAGTGATGAAACAAATGTTGTTCGGAAAGCATCTTCAAAATTGTTGCCTTTGTGAAAGATGGGATGTAAGTATGTAGTTTGTGAACGGCAGGAGTACGGTAGAGAAACATTTGTAATTCTTTCTTCAAGATATTTCTACAGGTTTCGCAAGATAGTTTTGTTGAGACTGATTGTTTTGGCATCAGTTATTTTTTGACGATATTTTTTCTTCAGTATCTTTGAATTATCTATACAAACAAGCAATGAAACGTTTCACTGCGTGGGTAATATTAGAAGCCGACAAGTTTAACAAGTTAGTCAGTAAAGAAATTGTGATAAGTAATGTGGTTGATATATGAAAAACAAATTGAGCTGTTGTAAAGCTGTAAAATATGTCTCGCATCAACAAGATTTCAAGATTAACTGGGGATATGCACTGCAATCTTTATGGTTCTATTGTACTCCTTAGAATTATGTATACATAACATGTATACACCCATGAACCAGACAAAAACCATCTTCTTTGTAGAACCTACGACCCCGTCAGACCAGACTCTAACATACTATCGCTGGCCATCTGATCACCGAGCTCCTTGTCTTACATCGACAATACGTGTTAAAACATTTAGCTGTAAAGTGGAATATATTCAATAGCCAGTTAAACAGCTTTAGCAGAAAATGGCAAAACCGAATCAAAAACTAAGCTTATTTAAACTTTGTTTAAGCAATTTTTTTTACGAGATAAGAGGTGTTCATTCGGTTATGAATGATGTGAGAGAGAAAGAAATTCTAGGAAAAAAAACAAATAAAATTGTACAAAAGCTTTATATTTAAAGTACAATAGTTTCAAACAGTTGTTTTTGTGCTACAGCATCTTAATGTTGATTTAGCAAATATATGGTATTAGTAAATCTATTAGCTCTAATTTTTGTAAATAAGTGATAAGAAAATTGCCTCAAAACAAATTAAAACCATGTCAAAAAGTATCTTGAAAACAAGAACAAGCAGCCACAAAAACTCCAAAGATTGATCAAAAATAAAAAGAATTAGAACAAATAAGCTTTCAAAACTTAAAATGCACCAATAACTTTATTCTTAAAGCTTAAAATATAATCTATAAAAGATAAAAAATAATTAAAATAAAAAAAAATTAACAATTATGAATATACAATTGCTGACCAGAATAAGTACAAAAGATTTTCTCTTTTCAGCAGACATATATATATATATATATATATAGCCAATAACTCATTAATTCTTTCTGTTAGTAGATCATAAAAATAACAGTATACTATGTTCTTGTGGAAAAACAATTTTAATAACTTTGATAAATAATCTACAGTTCTTAAAGTTACCTACATTGTTCTTACAAACCATATTTACAGGATTAGTCAAAAGTATGGTATAGACGGTTTATTTTGGTAAATATGAACTTTATAACTAAATTACTGTCTTTATCAAAAGTTTTTTTTAAGTTTTTCTACTAATTATTTTCTATTTCTTAACCTACTTGTTGTTTTTGTATGTCAACGCATTTCCATAAGAAACGTTCTCGATTTTTTTTTAAATGGCAACCAAGTGATCATTTTGCTGATTTTAATTTTTTCTGGTTTTCTTGTTATGACTTTGTAATTTTGAATATGCTTTAATAAAAAAAAATCTGTGTAAAATAATACTTTTCAAAAAACGGTAAAATGTGATATCGAATCAGATTCTCCCGTCTTTAATACTCTTTTTTTATGTGGGAATAAATCTACCTAAAAAAATAGTGACCTCGGTTTTTTTAATGTGAGGAATCTGTTGAATAGCCTGCTCGGTCGTCTGATGTAAATCCTCTACAAAAAAAAAAAAATTGAAATCAGCGAAAATTTGGTTACTATTAAAAAATGATAATAACATTTTCATAGAAATGCGTTGAAATACAAAAACAACGAAAAGGTTAAGAAATGGAGAATGATTATTAAAAAAACTTTGGTTAAATACAATTGTTTATAAAGTTTACATTTACGGAAATAAGCCGCCTATTCCATATTTCTGACTAACCCTGTATATGATCTACTAATAAAATGAATTAAAGATGTGAAAAGAGTGGTTGTTTGTCGTATGTAGCGAGGGTAGAATCCCAAAACCAGATCTGATTATGCAAATAAGTTTCTGCTTTTATTTATTTTTTTTAAATGCGGTAATACATTGACAACAATTACTATTGTAATTTTTTTTTAAATAAAAATAAAGTTACAAATTATTACCCAAAAACTTTCTTTCTTAGACTAATTAAATGGTCAATGTTAAGAAAAATTAGTTTAATTTGACACGATGGGTCTAAATGAGATATTCGATTTTTATCAGACTTTATAGATATTATATAGATTAAACAGACACTGATAAGAAAAGTTTATGACTTTATAGCATCTAACAAGAATAATTTTACCTTGTAATTTATTGTTAATAAAGTTTTTATTAAAAATGAGAAAACTTTTCTTATTTTTGTTGTGCTTCTACAATTCTTGGGCTAGCCCCTTAAAACTAGAACCACGTTCGATTAGTAACCTCCCTTACTATAGGTATATAAACTTTTTAAAATATTTTAACATTTTAGACAGTAGAATAGTAGGAGGTCTACCTGCCAATGCTGGACAATTTACTTTTTCTGCTGCTATTTATATCAGTAAATCAGATGGAAACTACTTCTGCGGAGGAGCTTTGATAAATAGTGAATGGGTTTTGACTGCAGGCCAGTGTGTCAATGGGTAAATTTAAAAAAAGTTTTTAAATAATAAGTACAAACTTCAGATGAGTCCTTCACGAGTTATAAATTAAAAATTTATTCTGCGCTGAAATCCGATTTACATCGCAACATCGAAACACTAAACAAATAATACAAGCTTCTACAAATTATTCATTGCATGCACATTTAGATTGTATTACTTAAAAATGATAACAAGTCGGTTTATCAGCTAATTACTGTCAAAACAGAAGCAATGATCTTACGATGTCAAGGTCACCGATACATTGTAAATATTGTAAATATGTTCTAGCGCTGTTTTAATTTTGACAAAAAAGTATATAATTTTCAAATTCCTTAGTTTTTTAGTAAGCGGTGAGCGTTTATATTACTATATTTCCTTGGCGGTCCGACCAGTCTCTTACAGCTTACTCATTGTTTATTTTAGGGGAGTTTTGTTTACAATTAAGCTTGGTACTACTAACTTGCAAGATGCTGGAAGTAATGTAGCTACAGAAGCAACCGAATCTTTTGTGTTGCATCCCGATTTCAATTCAAATACATTAGAGCACGATTTAGGAGCAATTAAATTTAGATTTGATGTTACTTTTACAAGTACTTCTAAAATGATTTAAAAAAAAATAAATTAATGACATCGTTTTAGACTATATTCAACCCATAAATCTACTAGTTTCCGCAGCTTTGCCCGATTCTACGATTGTAGTAACACTAGGCTGGGGGCAAATTAGTGACAGTAAGATGATTAAACTAATATCTAATTACCGAAGTTATAAATTAATTACTATTTCTAGCATCAGCAGGTTTATCTGATGACTTAAACTACGCTTATATGTCAACTGTAAGTAATGAGGAATGTCGTATTTATTATGGTAACCAAATCACAGACAACATGGTTTGTGTGGCTGGAAACTATGATGAAAGCACCTGTGTAGTAAGAAAAAACATTAAACACTTTATTTTTAACATGCAAGTTTTGTTTTTATTATTTTTTAGGGTGACAGCGGAGCTCCATTAGTACAACATACAGCTACTGGTCTTTATTACTACGTAGGAGTGTCTAGCTTCCACAGTGGTAATGGCTGCGAAAGTATCGAACCTTCAGGATTTACAAGACTTGGTCCATACAGAGACTGGATTCGAAATGTTACAGGAGTATAATACCAACATCAATAATTTTATTAAATATTATTAAATGTACGTTGAATGTACGTTTTGCTGATACATTAAACACCTATGCGCAATTTCTTATCTAAAAATAATCTTAGCAAGCAAATATGTTTTTCCTATAACCGGTTTTAAGTTCAAAGTACCGAAATCTACCAGAAGTTTTTTACATTAAGATTAGGGCATCATGTTTCTACATTTTGATGCTAAAAGTCACTTTTAATAACAGATATTGAGTTTGATAGAAAATAATTTTTGAGACAAATAAGAGACTGTTTGAACAAAAAAGTTATCACAAAAACGCCTTTTGTCTGAAACGCATACTTAAGATATGCAAGATTCTCTATCTACTTTAGATTCTACCAAAATGTAAAACAAATAGTAAAGTAAAGTTAAACTAAATTTATTCAAATAAAGATCTGTAGACTCAAACATGTTTTGTTCTTATTGAAACTCTTCAAGGAGGAATCTATACAAACAAGTACTTATTTGTTGCAACTTACTGGAGTTTTCTAATAAGGTCAAAACATGACTGAGTCTATTAATCTAAGTTTAAGTGATTTTAATTCGTTTTATTTTAAGTTGCCATACAAGCATTTTTTTACTAGAATACAAAGCAATTTGACTTTTCAGTCAGGTTTAAATAAAAAGTGGTAATTTTTTACAGAAATCAAAAACGTAGATAACTTTTGAGACTACGTTAAGTTGCATTGTGTATTACATTTTGCTATACGTTTCAAGTTTAATCAAGAAAAAATTATAAAAGCACGTGGTACTAGAATTAAATTGATAGAAAAAAAACAAGAAAACGATTATCCAGAGCATAGAAAAAACCAAAAACATAAAACAAATTAAACATATTTTAAAACAAATTTTGAGTAAAATACAATTAAACTAGACAAAAAAAACAAAATTGAGAAAAATAGAAGAGAGTAGCTAAAAAAAATAGTTAAAAATTTATAATAATGGAAGTGAAAACGTGACGTCAGAAAATAAAAATACGTAAAGCAAAAATCAAACTAAAAAAACAGAAATCTATACAAACAAAGATTTTGCTAAGAATGAGTAAAGTTAACGTGAAAAGCTAGTGAAATACATAAAAACTGCTAAAGAATAAGATCACAACGCAGCAATAATCTATAACAACCTGAAACTTATTGACAGATCATATAGCTTAGTTGAACTGTTGATCTTATTAGATGAAAGAACCACTCAAGAAAGACCTAACAGATTATATTTAAAGAAACGTTAAAGTTAAAGATTGCCAAACCAAAAAAAAATATTAAAGCTAATCAAAATGACACAACACAAAAAACTATTAAAAAAAAAATAGAAACAATCAGATGACGAAAAAGACAAAAACAGACATTGAAAAATTCTAAAACAAAAAAATTTAAAAATAACAAAACCAAATAAAAATCCGAAAGAAGCTCACCAAAAAATAAAATTAAAACACAATATTAATTATTATATACTATTCTAGGTATATAGAATATCACAATCCAAAAATTTAGGAAATAATAGATAAATTTAATCAATTGGAAATAGACATCACAGCAGTGCAGGAAACAAGATGGCCAGGACATCGGAAAATAATAATGTAACGAATTACCAATTGAGAAAAAACAGTCTTTAATTTAATAAATTAATAATTAATGTGCTTAATTGATTTAAACAAACTGAATTTTGTTTTATGTGCTAAAATTAATTAAATAAATTAATTATATTATTCAATATTAAAATTTTTTACTTTTTATTATAGTCAGTTGTAAGTGTTAAAAATATAGCGTCAAAATACAAGAAACGTGTTAATGAAGAATAGCTACACAGCTGCTGCTTCCTACATGGTAAACACCACCTTTCAGATAAAAACAAAATCATCAAAATTGATTCACTTAGAAAAGAAAAAAGTTCTAAGCAACAAATTAAAAAAAAAACAGTTGAATTAAAAACCTTTTTTTTTTTAAAATCGGTTTAAAAAAGTAAATTTTATAACAATAAAAAATTTTGAATTAAAACTATTAAAATTTAAACTGATTGATAAAAAAAAATGCGTAAAACAGAGTAGAAGCTGCAAATACAGACACAACATCAACAGCGTAGTCAATAGTAAAAGACAAAAAAAATCTTTTTAACTCATCAGAAAAAGTTGAAAAAATGACAACAGTAAACAAAAACTTTGCAATATCAGATCTAATAATCAGTGCAAAATTGAAACAAAAAGTGACATGAGGTCTTTTTCTAAATGATCCGCTTTAGGCCAACATAACTAGTTTTAAATCGACTACGTGCGCATTGCTAGTAAAAAACATTTAATTTTACGTAAAAGATCTTATAAAAAAAATGTAGAATAAAAAAAGCCATTTATATTATAAATATATACATATATATTAAACAAAATATACAATAAGCAAAAAATAAAAAAGCAAAATTAAGTTTACAAAAAAAATATAAGTAAAATAAAAAAACAAGAAAAAGAAAAAAAATGATAAGAATATCAAAAGTTATTCTACAAAATAAACCAATATAAAAAAAACTTCTATTAACAAATCATAAAAAACATGATCAAGAACAAAACTAAAAAAATTAAGTTGTCTATAAAATTACTAGACGAGCTAATAAAAATACAAAAAAAAAAAAAAAAAAAAAACAATTTAAATTTAAAAGCTTCTAACAAAAGACTTGATAAAGATAAAACTATTTAAATAAAAAAACCAAAATTAAGAAATTGTCTGTGGTGTTTAATCAGTAGAATATTAAAAGAAAAAGAAATCTACAAGAATAGAAAAGTTGAGACATAAAACCGATTAGAAAATATGTGAGAACTACAAAGAATACTCACTAAATACTGCATACGAAAGAATGGCGACCCCCTAATTTAAAAAATACCAATAAGTGCGACAAGGAATACAGAAAAACAGTATTCGTGTAAATTAGTAAATAATATCAGACTAATACAGACATTGATAAGCTTCCAGCAACCCTTTGACAACAGCAAAAAAAATAAATTAAAGAGGTTTAAACGTATACACAAAATTAAGAAGACTTATAGAGATGTTTATTAAAAAAAGAACAGTAAGTGTTACAAATCAGAAATAATAACTGAAGACTGGTAGAAATTATTAAAAAAAAAAGAGAACAAAAAGAGAGCAGATAAATGCAATGCTGAAAACATTGTACTTACTACGAAAATCATGATCAAAGTGCTTAGAGAGGTAAGAACAAAAGAATAGAATTAAAAATAAATAAAAATAAAACTAACATGATATAATTTGATAAAAAGCTTACAAAAAAAAATTTAACTAAGAAAACTCACAAGAAAATAAATTACATTTATAAATTTAAGAGGGAGTTTTAGGTTAACAATTAAACAAAAAATTAAAGATGATTGTTCTAAATATCTACATAGTGTTCAATCTATTGTAAAAACAAAAATTTTTTTAGAGACATTAATAACAAGAACAAAATTTTTCAAATTCCGAAAGACGTTTTATAATATAAAACGCAGTGTGTGATGACCCTAGATTAATAGTAAATGCATTTAAAAAAAACATTTTAAAAGCGTGTATTCTAATTCTGAACCTGATAACAATTTTTTTAAGCTGAAATGTATTATTTTTAATGTAGTAGAGATTAGTAATGAACCAATAACTGAAGCAAATATTTTAGAGGCGAAAAAAAGTTGAAAAATATGTCTCTTTTATTTTAAAAGCTTGCTTGACAGCTTTAATATATTCTCTGTTAAATATACATTTAATTTAATCATAAAAACATTAGTTTTTCTGACATAATAGAAAACTGCCAAAGTATGCCCAATATATAAAGCTCAAAATCGTGCTGATGTTATTAATTATAAACTTTTTTTTTTATTTTTAAAAAATGTTGCCAAACGGTTTGAGAGTATTGCTTACAACTGCATATTATATACGTAGCCGTAAATAATAAAATATCTATTTTTCAACATGGGTCTACGAATTGTAGATCTAGTGTAAGCAACTTAGCGGTTTTCAGTCCATTTGTGTGTGAAAATCTAGACAATTGAAGACAAGTTGATATCAACTGCTCTAAAGCTTTTAATAACATCGACCACAATTTGTTAACAAACTTTCAAACTTAGACTTTAATGACAATTATGTTAAACTTTTATACTATATTGATACTATAATTCTTAAACAATGTGACAGTCTCAAAGACTTGGAAATCTATTTTGACTCTCAGCTGGCATTCCACTATTCTATCGCAATAACTGTCAACTCAGTGTTTCAAACACAAAAATATCTCTTTAAAAATTGTAAAAAAAAAATTTATTCATCAGCTCTTATAAGTTTGTTTTGTAGTTTAGTTAGAAATAAATTAGAATACGCTAGTCTTACATAAAATCCAATTTACACCAAGTATACACTAGCAATATTTTTAGCACCGCTTAATTACCTATCTAAACAAGCTATGGAACATTACATTTACGTTAGCAGTCTTCGACTGCGTGCGGTTGCACTATTCCACTGGGTCAATTTTGGTAACCGACAATTGGGTAAACAAATTGTGATGAGTAATGTGATTGGTATAAGAAAAATGATTTGGCGAGTTTTATAGCCGGAGAATAAACTGTATATCATAACATGTATATCTCTTACATGAACATTACGTACAAATATTTAAAAGTAGTTTTATATAATTCATAAGTATAGTGGCTTTCACGATAATCCGATAGCTCAGAATGCCATGAAAAACAAGAAAATGAGTCGTAGATTACGTCCTATTCTCTTTTCTTATTTTTAGATGTCATATAGGTGTCAGTAATTGTCAAAATAGTTCTTGGTTCCAGAACACCACACCGATCCCAGATCAGATATTCTGCTGAAATCGTAGTTGCAGTTTTATTCGACTGATTCAAGGTAGAATACTGTAGTTCAGCTGTATTTTGCAATGAAAAAGTATTTTGACAAAAGTGACAGCTGAAAATAATCATTGTGCATGGAACGTAATCTACGACTCATTTTCTTGTTTTTCATGGCATTCTGAGCTATCGGATTATCGTGAAAGCCACTATATGTGAGAATGTAATTCAAGATACAAATCTATGTTTTTATATTTATTAATATGTACATTCTTTTTTTATCTACTTGCTTTGTAAATAGATATCTGTTGAGCAATAGAGGCTATTATTATAATTTTGTATTAGTATATTGTAACATAAAATAAAATAACAAGCAATATATAAAATCTTAGCTATTGAAGCTTTTAAACTTTAAGATAGAGTTAAACTGTAATAATGTTTATTACTTTTATTATCTGATAATGTCAATTAAATTGCCTTATAAATACTTTACTAGGCGTTCAAGAACTAAACCAAAGTAACAATGCTAAAAATAGTTTTAATCACTTTGTGTGTTTCTTTCGGAGCTACAAAAAATATCGGTAATTTTGTTAATTTATTATTTATAAAATTAACATCATTCTGTTGGTTTAGGTACTCGAATAGTTGGAGGCCTTCCCGCTAATGCGGGCCAATTTACTTTTGCGGCTGCCATTAACATTGCAAAAGCAGATGGTAACTATTTTTGTGGAGGTGCTTTGGTAAATAATGATTGGGTTCTAACCGCTGGGCAATGCGTTTATCAGTGAGAATTTTAAACTAAAAAAAAATGTTTTTGTTTGTTTTTATTGTAGAGCTACTTTGTTTACAATCAAATTAGGCACAACTCAGTTGTCAGATACTGGAGTTAATGTAATGTCTCTAGCTACAGAGAGATACATATTACATTCCGAGTTTAATCCAAACACTTTAGAAAATGATCTTGGAACTATAAGATTTCGATCCTATATTGAAATGACTGGTAAAATGAGAAAAACCTCCTAATTTTTAATCACAGACAAATTTATAGATTATGTCAAGCCTATAAATTATTTTCCTACAACTGCTTTGCCAGACAATAGTTTGGTAGTGACATTAGGTTGGGGTTCTACTAGTGATGGTATCTATAAGAACACGTAATTTTTTTACAATAAGAACATTGTTTTTTTTAGAATCATCTGGTCTTTCTGATGATTTAAATTACACTTATTTGACAACTGTAAGCAACGAAGAATGTCGTATAAGCTATGGCAACCAAATTACCGATAATATGGTTTGTGTAGCAGGAAACTTTGACGAAGGAACTTGTATTGTA
Organism: Lagria hirta; assembly: GCA_947359425.1. NCBI lineage: Eukaryota > Metazoa > Arthropoda > Insecta > Coleoptera > Tenebrionidae > Lagria > Lagria hirta. The sequence goes on from OX375794.1 coordinate 15,002,826, forward strand.
CGCTTACATTTGGTCAAAAACAAAATGATAAATGTTGGTTTCAGGGGGATAGTGGTACACCATTAGTTCAACATACATCTAATTCTAACTTTTATCATGTGGGTATATCTAGCTTTCACAGTGGAAACGGATGCAACAGCATCGAACCTTCTGGATTTACAAGAACAGCTCCATATGTTGAATGGATTAGGAATTCGACTATAGGAATACCCTAAATTGTTTTTTTTTGTTATTAATTTAATCTGCAAACTGTAAAAAAATTTAAGGAAAATGCTTTTAAAAAACAAATTATATTCTAATATTACCAAAACCAGACAAAAAAAAATAAAATAAGCGTTATAATGTTTGGTATTTAATCATAGAAGCATTGATCGGTGACATCTTCCAAAAGCAAGTTGGTAAGTTCTTGTGCTCTACAAGCTCCAACAACTCCAATAATTAAAGCAACAGTAAATTAACATTACTTAGTAAGAATAATTTATGCATGAAATTGGTACAGTACCTTCATTAACAAATAGGTGTTATTATTTGCTTGTTGTAAAAATCTTTCAGAGCTTTCAGCATCTTTTAGATTTTCTTTTTGTAAATACGGTTAAATGCTTGCAATTAATGATGTCAACATTTTTCATTGTTTTTATTATTGTTTTTATTATTGTTTTAATTATAGAATAAAACATCTAAAAACAAAGTCATCTCGTACTTTTTTTTAACTTCTCTGCCACCAAGCGAGAAGCGACATTATTTTTTAATTTTTACCACAAAGCACAGTTTTCGCTAATTATCTCAAAATAACGGGTTTTGTTGAAAAAAATTGTAAACGATTGTTATTAGTGTTTACTGAACATATTGTGCATAGCTCTCACCTTACTTTTGGATGTAAAAAAATAGAAGCTATCAGAAGCATTAAATTTTTAATTTTCTTAATTTTTAGATGAAATTTTGTATATCATACGAGGGCTAGAGCACATGACAGTAACTCGTGTGTTACAGATACTCCAGCGCGCCAGATTCACACGCTCGTTGTGTAATGACGTTTGATCACATAACACAAAATAATAAAACCACATAAAAAGAAAAACTAACATTGAAAAAAAGAATTGCTTAAATCTAACCTCTAGAGACAAGCAAGCAGTCTTTTCTGCCGCAAAGAATATCATTATTGCTGATAGCATTTTGAGAACTCTTCCTTATTATGTTTGCTACTGGTTCCTTTGTTTTTATTATTATTATTATTTATTAATTTTGTTTATTATTATTAAAATCAGAGTCGCATACATTTATTTAATAAAATCATTTGATTAAAGCTAATTGCATTCAACTCTTTCGGCTTTCTTAAAAACTTTAGAAAAAGTGCCAACTTTTATGTCGCTTATCATTTTAAATTTAATAATATTATTAATAAAAAAACCAATTTAACAAAAAAAACAACTTTAAAAAATAAAAAAATGTACTAAAAAGCATGGAATAATTGCGTAATTTATGTTTAAAAAAGAATTAAATTATTTGAATAATGTACAATTATTGTTTTTTTTTTGTAGTTAGTGTCAATATGTATAATTGAGAATGAGACAAACGAAGAAAGGAAGAAACATTAATCTCAAAATAGAAAACCTACTGTTTAATTAATATTTAATTAATTGAAACTATTTTGTATGAATTTTTTTATGCTTTGCGCTTATATAAGTGAAATTTATCAAGAGAGCATTTTTCTTGATATTGTAAAGCATTCAAACACATTAAACAACATAATTAACAATATTCAAATTAATTTAATTAGTTAATTAAATAAACTATTATCTAATTATATTAAAAAAAAAATATTTTTTACATTATAATCAATGATTGGAAGTGTTAAAAATATATGTCAAAAAAAGCATTAATAAGAATAACTTAAAAACTACTGATCAATCAAATCTTGATAAAATTTAAATGGGACCAAATCATCAAAATTTGTTCTCTCAGAAAAAAGATCTGGGATAAAACACATAAAAAAATACAGTCAAATAGAAAACCTTTTTTTTTTTTTAAAGTCGGTGAAAAAGTGTTTCACGCAATGCCACTATCGTGACAGAAAGAAATTTTTTTACGACAAATATCAATTTATTTGTTATCAAACTCAAATGCTTTAATTTTAATAAATAGTTGTTTACGTTTTTAGTGCAGTAAGCTTTGTTTCTACAGCAAAAGATTTTAATTTCAAAGGTTTATTAAAACCGAGCGCTGTAACATGACTAAAGCACGAATAATCTATTAAACTTTTTGCAGAGAACTCAACTTAAATTCCAAAACTTGAATTAACGGAACTGGCTTTGATTTGACTGGAGTTTGATTGATGGTTAGCTACGTACCACACCAGAAGATGACGTCTTAAAACTTGCAACAATATTTATGTAGTATTGCAAATTATTTTCTACGGATTTATTTAACATTTAGGTAGTTCTATGTTTAAGTTTAGCACAAAGTAGGTTTAGAAAAGTCTTAACGGCTGTAACCTCAGTGAAAGTAGGTAGTTTTTAAGAGGTGCAGAATATAGGTTTTTCTGAAAATGCCCAGTATAGAATTAGTTATTCGAACGAACGCTTGTGCTATTATCTTTCATTAATTTTTTATTTATTAAATATCTACTAATTTTAATTCGCTTGGTTTTATTTCTATAGCAAATTTTACATTTATTTTAAATACTAACTAATTAATTGTCTTTATTTTTAAAATTTAGAAGTGTTATTGATAAAGTTTTTAAATATAGTTTTTAACAAATTATATTTATAACTAAACACTTTTTTTAGTCTTTAAAATCTTTAAAGGCAGATAGGTAATTTTTATGGTACTTTACAACACGCCAGTGAGTCAAAGTCGGTTGCTGCATGTAGAAAAATCTAGATACCATAGCAGTTGACAAGGTGTAAATATGCGCTTTAGAATCGACGTGGCTAAAAAAAGTATTTGAAGAACTGTTTTAAATCAAGATTTCATTATTATTAAAAATAAAATGATGCTAGCAGTAAAAAAAACTAATATATAAGCTATTAGTGAGAAGATTTTCAAAGCCTTGCATTCATTATTACTCTCGACGCTATAAAAAAATGTTTTTTTTCTTATGGTACAATTACTACACAGTTAAGTTAGCTCTAAAAATAAAAAAACAATTTTATTTCCATAAAAACTAACAGTTTTAGCACACTAGATTAACAAATAGTTCGGTTCTGCGGTGCAGAAAAATCGCAAAGCTGTTATATATTTAATCATACCAACTTCTTTAATCTGATAATAAAGCATTGTACAATAAAACAAACAAAAACACTAGTGTTTTACGCTAGAAAACCTAATCTTCGTGCAATTAGATGTCTAGATATTTTTTATAGTTCTATTAAACGATGATAACAGGTAGATTATCATATAAATAGTTTATTTTAAGATATTTTAAGAGTCAATAACTGAAAAATAAAGAAAAAATGTCAAAAATAATATTTGTATTTGCCTTGTGTGTGGCAATTGGATCTCCAAAAAATATTGGTAGTATATTTTAATTCTTGATAATGTCTTTGATGATATTTCACTGGTTTAGGTAGTCGAATCGTAGGAGGACTTCCTGCCAATGCTGGGCAATTCAAATTTGCTGCTGCCATCTATATTACTAAAGCAGATGGTAATTACTTCTGTGGAGGTGCTTTGATGAACAATGACTGGGTCATAACTGCGGGGCAATGCGTTTATCAGTGAGTATCTAACATTATAAACCTGGCGCTGTTGACAGTTCTACAAGAATACTTCAAACCTACAAAGGTTTTTACAATAGAATAGAATGTAATGTTAATATTGCATAGTTCAATAATTTAGAACCCTAGCTCTAGATGTATTAACTTTTAAATTGCTTGTAAAATCTTAACAATTTGTTAACGGTTAACATAAGTTAAACTGACTATTGCGGCAAAATAGTATACTTTATTAAATTAGTTAAACAGTAAAACAACTGATTTATCTATAAAAATTGTTCTCTTTACCAGTAAACTTTACCAATATCTTAAATATGTTTTCTGCTACGAAAATTTCAACGTTCAAGGCATTACAAATTAATTGCGTTAATTTTTTCATTTTTAAATAACTTATGTTAACTACAAATATAACCCCTCTAAAACACTTTGTTTCTTAGAACATTTTGTCTTGCTTTTAAGGTATATATTGAAATTATTATTTTTAAAAATTTTACCCTGTTTTAAATTTTGTACTAATAGGCCTATTTAGAACACTTTGTTTTTTTAAGAATTTTGCGCTGTTTTTGAAGGTCTATTTAAAAAGCAAATCTACCCTGTTCTTTAAGGTACTTTTATTTAAAGTTAAAATTTGCTTTAGTGGCTTACTATTGGGTTAATTGAGCACAAAAATGAATACAAAATCGACCAAAAAGTCCTCATGAGCGAAGCGAATACAGACCCCGGTTTTTTAAGGTATCTTACAAAGAGTTAAAATGTCAATCTTACCTTTTATAAATTAGTTTTATAACTATATAAAGTTTGATGAAGTAAGCCCAAAAACAATTTTAGAGCTATATACTATGCATTAATAAATTATTTAGATCTAGTCTTGATGTGTAATTTAGCTCGACAAATTTTTATTGCCTTTGATAGTATGATTGCCGACAAATGTCAAACAAACTTCAAAGCTCTTTCATAATGTCATAAGTTTCTGCGTATAAATTAATAAAAAAATAAACATACGTTAAACATTCCATGACAATACTTGATTTGAATAATTTATAAACGCACTGTATAATTAGTCAAAAGTTAGGCAGTTTTATATTTCAGTAATTATAAACTTTATAACCGAATGTCTTTAACAAAATTTTGATTCTAATTATTCTCTATTTTTTAGCCTACTCGTTTTTATTGTATGTTTTTTAGACATGTTATTATTTTTTTAATGACTTTTTTGCTAATTTTTATTATTTTTTTCTTGATATGAGTTATTCACACAGTTTTTCCACTTACCAAAATCTTTGTTTATTTGTCCTCGGAAGTGATCATTATCAATTTGCTCATCAGCTGATGATAACAACTTGGTAGTCGAAAGAGCTAGCGAGATTTAATAAACAAACTTTTTGGCAACTAGAAAAACTGTGCCAATAAGCCAAGAAAAAAAAATAAAAACCAGCAAAAAAATCACTGAAAAAAAAAATTAATTTCTAAAGAAATGCGATAACAACGAGTACCTAGGCTAAGTAATGAAGAATAATTAGAATCTAAATTCTTGTTAAAACATTTGGTTATAAAGTTTATATTTACAAACACTACAAGCCAAAAAAATGCCAAACCTAGTCAATTCTTATTATTTTGAATTATTTTTTAATTGCTTTTTCTACCTCGTTTGAACACAAAGATTCTCTGATAATTCCTAGAGATTCTGTTTTAGTACATTTATCTTCTTGATTATTTAATTTTGCACACAATTTACATACTTATTGGCAATGGTAGTTTTTTATCGCTAGATTTAAATTTTTTTTGACAGGTTAAATGGGGAGATACAAACCTATTGGTAGTAAAGTTGCATATTTTATTAAATTATTCCAGTTTGAACTGTACGTAGAAGGTTTGCATAGTAAAAGTCTGTAAGTTGTTAAAAAAAAATATATCTAATTTTTAAAATGTCTTACTCCATATCGTAAGAAACTCAAAAAAAAGAGAAAAACATTCTAATCAACTGTTTTTTTGCAATAAAACTTGATCAATAGAAAAGCCTACTTACTCTAGCTTATCAGTTAGGTTTAAAAAATATGTGGTTGTTCAAGAATTTGACTGGCTGTCAATTAAAGGTGTCTTACAAGCTTTATAAAAATTTAAAAAGTTTTACTTTTTTTTTCAATTGGAAGTCATAGTCATAGATAGTCAAATAAAACTATACATATATACATAATTGTTTGGAAAAAACCGACTTCAATATGATTAATTATTATTTTATTCATTTAATTGATTTGAACTGATTCAAAATGGGGTTTAATTTCTTCACAAACCAAACAAATTTCCCACTCTTCAGTTGTATTACTTATTTCTTTGTCATTTTGTAAAGAATAAGCTTGGCACATAAGTTCTAGCTTATCTATTATTATTACAAATAAAATATCTTTTAGAGCTACTCTATTTACCATTAAATTAGGTAGCACTAAGCTATCAGATACTGGAGAAAATGTTTTAACATTAGCTACGGAAAATTACGTAGTACATCCAGATTTCAATCCAAACACTTTAGATAATGATCTTGGAGCTATCAAATTTCGTTCATACATTCAGCTGACAGGTATACTAAAAAGAACTTTATATAATAAACTAACAAATAAATTTATAGATTATATAGGAAGAGTAAGCTATTTATCTGAAACTTCTTTACCAGACTCTACATTGGTGGTAACGTTAGGTTGGGGCTCTGTTAGTGATGGTATGTATCAAGAAAGTATATAGAACGCCAAGATTAGTATAATACTCTCTTTTTAGAATCTGCTGGTCTTTCTGAAGATCTCAATTATATTTTTTTGACAACAGTGAGCAATGAAGAGTGTCGTGTGAGCTACGGTAGCCAAATTACTGACAATATGGTTTGTGTAGCTGGAAGCTTTGATGAAGGAACTTGTATTGTGAGATTATATTTAGTCAAAATCATTAAAAAATTCAAAATTTCAGGGTGACAGTGGTACCGCTCTTGTTCAATATACAGCTTCTAACAATTTTTATCTTGTTGGTATTTCCAGTTTCCATAGCGGAAACGGATGCAATAGCTTAGACCCTTCTGGATTTACAAGAACAGCTCCATATGTCGACTGGATTAGAACTACAGTTCAAGGATAATATTAAAATTTGCTCAACGCATTTAAGAACAAATCAAAAATAAAACAAAGGAGCTGAACATTCTAATTATGTTGTTATTCAATTAGAAATTGTATAATAAATTTCTTGTATTAGAGGTTATAAAAACTACTTTGGTATTTAATTTATCTATATTTTACTTTTTAACTTAAAGCATAGTACCCTTAATTAATATAAAATATATTTATTGTTGATGCCAGAAATATCCTTCGTCACAACTCATTTACGGACTAACACGTTCAGATCTTGTAGTCATAAAGTTTGATTCAAAATTTTTCAGTTTATCGGTTTTTTTAAAATCAACAAAAGTTTAATTTGTTCATTAATAAATTAAATTGAAATCTATATATCTACTTTTTAATCTAAGAACTAAAAGATTTATAAAATAATTATGTATTGTAACGGGTAAAACTGACCTAAGATAAATATTTTATTTGTTAATAGAAAAAATAAACAAATACTCGAACTTACAATATCAAAGAATATTACCCAATTCACTCGTATTTTAATAAGTAAATGACTTAAAACATAACTTAAAAAATAGTTGCCACCGATATTAACGCAATAGACCAGTGCAACAGCACGCAGTTATATAATGCTCACGTATATGCAATGTTTCATTGTTGGTTTGGATAAGTAATTAAATGGTGTTAAAGAAACGATTGCTTTATGAAAAAACCATAACGATTGAGCCTGCTATATATAGTACACTTTATTTAGACATAAAAAAAATTATTTTAAAACCTTCAAATAATTCTGTGAACGAAATATATTTACTTTGCAAAAACTTTATTTTCTGAAAATGTTTACGCCGTAGATAAATAAGAAAAACAAAAATTTTACTACGAATGAATGATTATTTTTCATGTAAATATACAATGCTTAAGAAACAGAAAAATACAATCAGAACACTTTTTTAATGTTAAACAATAATGCAAAAACGCTAATAATTACAGAACATTGATTACAAGCCATTGAAATAAGAATATAGAAATTATATTTTGACAACTCTATGTTTGTAAATATACAAACCGCTTTATATATAAAAATAAAACAATAAAATCTTTTTGACTGAGTTTATAGTAGCCAAATTAAATATATATATAAATTTCTCTACTTCTTTTTGTTTGACGCACGGTTGAATAAAATTATTAAAAAAACATGTTTAAAAAAGTTTATCTTATGAAGGTTCTAACAGTCCGCTTCTAACTATTTCCATAATGAGTACACTCTAAAATGCTCTAAGCTAATAAATGCCAAAAAAACACATTATGAAACAAAATTTATTTATCTGACGAGTTTTGCAATCTGAACGATTGCAAAATTCAAAAACTCTGATATTAGAAGATATAAATAACTTTTTCTTAAAAAATAGATCAAACATTAAGAACTCTATTCAAATTAGATTAGAATTAAACAATTTTATGTTTTTTCTTCTAGGCACGTATCAAAATTACCAATTTTTATGATATTTTAGAGTCAATAACAGGTTTGCAATTAATGAGATTTCTAGAGCAAAATCATATAGATACTAGCTATAAAACAGCTAGATTTTTGGAAAGGTTTTTGCAACTGTAGAATGATTGTTTAAGCAGAGCGCCATCCCTCCTCCCACTTTCAGTTTGTGACGTAGGCGTAAAAGAAGGGATGAGGGTGGCTTGACCAAAGGACACGATAAGACAAACAGGAATTCTTCTTTCGTCATTCAAACATTAACATTGGTCATTCAGACCTACATCATTCAACTTTAGTCCATTTATTAACCAATCACTATTCAATTAATTCATATTCATTATTATTATTGTTACTAGTTATATTATATTGTTTATTACATATTAATTAAAGAAAGTGCAAAACCACGCTTCATCTTTATTATCAGTAACATTCACGAACATATATTGGTCCTTCGATACACATTTGAACCCGCTTGGAACACACAGTTCTTTCACATATCATCATCAGAGCAAACCCACCATCAACACATGGTCGAAACATCATCAAAATCAATTCACAAGTGAAAAAAAATCAAGAATTATCGGAAAATCACTAACCAAAACCAACTCAGCTCTACGGGATCACCTCACACACGTCAATCAAGGACTGCAAGAGGTCAAAGATCACTGGGAGAAAATTTGGCTACAAGGTTAGTACCTATTCAAATTTTTCCTAATTCCATTCAGATCTGTGCTGCAACTATTGCAATATTCATTTATTCGTAATTGAGTTCAATAATTTAAACGGTTAAAATCAAATCAAACAAAAATCATGACGGAAGAAATTCTTAAAACTTTGAAAACAAAGCGCTCAAATATCAAAGGAAATCTCACTCGATTCGTAACATTTTTGGGAATACCAGAAAACAGAATTAAAATCGCAGAAATCAAAGAACGAATAAAGGTAGTTCAACAACTTTTACAACAATTTGAAGAGGTTTCCACTCAAATCGAAGTTATTGACGAGACGCAAGTTTCAGATCAGGATAGGCTCGAATTTGAAGACAAATATTATCAAATATTAAGTCTAGCTCAGTCAATTATTCAAGAAATTCCCCACAATTCACAAATGATTCATCAAGTTGGTAACAACCAATCAAATATTCAATTAAAATTACCGGACATCAAACTACCGGTTTTTTCTGGATCATTCACTGAGTGGATAACATTTAGGGATAGTTACAAATCTCTGATTCATGAAAATCAAACATTAAACGAAATTCAAAAATTTTATTACTTAAAAAGCAGTCTCACAGGTGAAGCAATAAAAACAATTAATCATTTAACTCCATCTTTAGACAATTACAATTCGGCTTGGCAACTGTTACAAAATCGGTATGAAAATAATAGATTAATAACATATCATCACATTCGGTCTATATTTTCAATTCCATCAATTCAAAGTAAAGACGGAAAAGCGCTGAGACAAACATTACAAACAATCGTCTCCAACCTAAAAGCTCTAGAGGCAATCAATCGACCCACTCAGTATTGGGATGATTTACTTGTTTATTTCATATCATCAAAATTTGATTATCATTTAACACTTGCTTGGGAAAACATGTTATCGTCAGATTTGCCAACAATGTTAGAATTGATTCAGTTTTTAACACAACGCTGTCAAACATTAGATTCACTCGAAATGAATAAAACATCAAAGTTTCCTAGTTCTGGGTCAATAGATTTCAATAAGCAATATAAATCACAAAATATCAAACAATCAAATATGCACATTAGTACCAATTTTGCTAAAAATTTATGTTTATTGTGTAAAGACAATCATAATATATACCAATGTCAAAAATTTCTTAAAATGTCTGTTTTACAAAGACAAAACGAAATTAAACGTCTCAAGTTATGCGTTAATTGCATGCGTAATAATCATAAAACGGAAAATTGCTCTTCGGGTACTTGTAAATTCTGCGGAAATAAACATAATTCATTATTGCACCAAAATCATGCGGAACCATCTACTTCTTATGCAGATCAGCCGACTCAAATAACGGTCTTGAACAATCATTGCGCTCAGATTTATACAAGAAATGTCTTACTATCTACTGCTTTAATTAAAGTAATGGGAAGTAGCGGAAAATACGTTCAGATTAGAGCTTTACTTGACAATGGATCTCAAAACCATTTTATTACTGAAAATGCATGCTCAAAATTAGGATTAAAATTCGAAAAAGTAAATATATCCGTTGCTGGATTAGGCAATAATGAATCCACTATAAATCGGGCAACACACATAAAAATACAGTCTAATTACAGCTCTTTTAAATCAAATTTGAATTGTTTAGTAGTGCCCACAATTTCTATGAATCATCCTTTAAATTCATTTGACGCGAAACCATTAAATATTCCAGCTCATGTTAAATTAGCAGATCCTCAGTTCAACATATCTAATCCTATTGATTTATTAATTGGCAACGAAATTTTTTGGAATTTACTAAAGTTTCCCCAAATTCAGGTAAAAGGTTTATCAGGTACCATCCTTCAAAACACTCAGTTAGGGTTTATTGTTCATGCAGTAATTTCTATGAATAATTCTAAAAACATTTGTAGTTTAGTTCAACTACCTACCTTAAACAAACAATTAGAGAAATTTTGGGATGTAGAAACTTTTAATGATGGGAAAATCCCAATGTCCCAAGATAATAAAATTTGTGAGACATTATATCAGCAAAGCACTAAAAGGGACAAAGAAGGAAGATTTACCGTAAATCTTCCTTTCAAAAATGACCATATTGATCTGGGTTATTCCAGAGAGAGTGCTTTGCAACGTTTTAATTCTTTAGAGCATAAATTACTTAGAAATCCTAATCTGTACGAAAACTATAAACATTTTATTGTTGAGTATTTACAACTAGAGCACATGGAAAAGGTTACCGACCCATCGGTACTTAGCCCAGGTAAACATTTTTATATGCCTCACCATGGGGTCTTGAAAAACAATAATCTAAACAATTTGAGAGTGGTTTTTGATGGAAGCGCAAAAAGCTCAAACGGAAAGAGCTTAAATGATAATCTATTTACCGGACCGGCTTTACAACAAGACTTGAAATGTATTTTGTTACGATTTAGAACATACGAATATGTAATTTCCGCTGACATCAAAAAAATGTATCGTCAGATCTTGATTCATCCAGATCATCAAAATTTTCAATTAATTTTGTGGCGTAATAAGCCGCATGATGAAATTGAAACATATCGGCTAAAAACGGTGACTTACGGGTTGTCAGCGTCACCTTATTTAGCAATAAAATCATTGCAAGAGCTTGCAAAACAAGAAGCTCATCATTTTCCAAATGAATATGACATTGTACTTCGCGATTTTTATGTCGACGATTTATTAACAGGTGCTAACGATCTCGACAGAGCAAAATGTATTTTAAAAAACGTAACCGCTTTATTGGCAAAAGGATGTTTTAATTTATGTAAATTTGCATCTAACTCACAAGAAGTCCTAAAAAACTTGCCATCAGAAAAAATACAAACTAATAAAATTAATTTAGATAAACAATCGTCGTCAAAGACATTAGGAATTTATTGGGACACAAATTCAGATAATATTAGTTTTTCAATATCTTTTTCTTCAAATAATACAAAAGTAACAAAACGACATATCTTAAGCTTAATATCAAAATTATTCGATCCGTTAGGACTTGTATCGCCTATCACCATAATTGCCAAAACTCTTTTACAAAAGATTTGGTTAGGTAAATTTGATTGGGACGAGGAATTACCAATTAAAATTCGAAATGAATGGTTTCAATTTGTAAATAATTTTCAAAATTTGCCCACAATTAGCATTCCGCGAAAAATTGTTTATAACAAAAACCTGAGTACACTCGAATTACATGGATTTTCAGACGCCAGCGAAACATCGTATGGGGCATGTGTTTACTTACGCACAATTCGTAACGATGGAAGTTGTAAATCACATTTGTTGTGCTCAAAGAATCGCGTAGCGCCTCTAAAGACATCAACAATTCCTCGGTTAGAATTATGTGCGGCTCTTTTGTTAACACAATTAGTTAAACAAGTCACTGATAATATCAATATTGAAATCAATAAGTGCCTTTACTGGACAGATTCAAAAATTGTTCTTGCATGGCTGCAGTTAGAACCGAGTAATCTAAAAATATTTGTAGCACATCGGGTAGCTGAAATTCAATCATGCAGCAATGTAGACAATTGGCGGTATGTTCGTACATCAGACAATCCAGCAGATATTCTTTCTCGCGGAACCGCAACACAGGAATTAAGTAATAACTCATTATGGTGGCACGGTCCATCGTTTTTAAATGATTCAAACACTGAGTTATCAAAACCTGATACTGTGATAAAGGAAACAAAATTGCCAGAACTTAAAACAATTTGTTGTCTAGCTACTCAAGCTGGCAATGAACAATTTAATTTATTATATAAATTTTCTTCTTACACTAAGCTTATTAGAATAACCGCATATTGTATTAGATTCATAAATAAGTTAAAAACAAAAGAAACCGCTACAAAATTAACAAAACATTTAAATCAAGATGAGTTGAAACGCGCGGAAACATATATTTTAAAATTAACGCAAAAAAGCGCATTTTCAAGTGAAATTCATGCTTTATTAAAACATGGAAATATATCTACAACAAGTAGCATTAAATCGTTTAATCCATTTCTAGACGAAAGCGGTTTGTTACGCATCGGTGGCCGTCTTAAAAACGCAAATATAAACTTTGATAGTAAACATCAAATTATTCTACCAAGAAAACATTACGTGACCAATTTAATTATCATTCAACATCATAAATTGAATTTGCATGCCGGGTGTCAAAGCACCTTATCATCAGTTCGAAATAAATTTTGGCCAATAGCAGGTATCACTCAAACAAAATCAATTATTAAATCATGCGTTATATGCAAAAAAGCAAAGCCGATCTCATACACTCAAATAATGGGAGATCTTCCACACCCACGGGTGAATCCATCGAGACCATTTCATTACACAGGCGTTGACTATGCCGGACCCTTAAGTCTAAAAAATGGATTCGGTCGCACAAATAAAACCATAAAAATATACATTGTCATATTTGTCTGTTTTGCCACTCGAGCAGTCCATATTGAACTTGCGTCAAATTATACAGCGGCAACCTTTTTGAATGTGGTAAAGAGATTTATTTCAAGACGCGGCAAGGTTTTACATCTGTTTTCTGATAATGGTACAAACTTTACGGGAGCCAAAAATGAACTTTTTAATTTGAAAAAATTATTTGAACATCAAAGTTTTGATGAGACAGTCATAAAACATCTTTGCAATAATAATATTAATTGGCACTTTATACCACCTCGCTCACCAAACTTTGGGGGTCTGTGGGAAAGTGCTGTAAAAAGTACAAAAACACTTTTAAAACGGATTGTAGGCAAAACGTTGCTCAATTACGAGGAAATGCATACTATATTAACAATGGTTGAAGCATGTCTGAATTCCCGACCATTAACCCCTTTGTCCAATGATCCATCCGACCTCCAACCTCTCACCCCAAGTCATTTTTTAATCGGAGAAGCGATGCAAGCACCTCCAGAACCAGACCTTGGCCATGTCTCCATAAATCGATTGTCAAGATATCAATTGATAGAACAATTGAAACAAAGTTTTTGGAAGCGCTGGTCTCGAGAGATCTTACAACAATTACAGCGAAGAACAAAGTGGACAAACAATGTGGACGACTCGCCACAAATAGGAGATCTGGTAATTTTAAAAGAAGACAATCTTCCACCTCTTTATTGGGCAATGGGTCGAATCACGGAACTGCATCCAGGAAGTGATGGAAAAACTCGTGTAGTGTCTGTGAAAACAATGCGCGGTGTAGTGAAACGTGCCATTTCAAAAGTGTGCTCTTTATTGAACGAAAACCAAGAGTAACTTAATCTTAATCATAATCATTCTATTAATTTTAATTATTGTAAATTGTTAACTCTATACCATTTAATTATTAGTTAAGTAATTTAGTTTATAAAATCAAAATTTTTGTCTTGTCTTGTCCAGCGACTTAATTTCATTTTCATTTTCAAAGCTACAGCTTTGCAAGGAGGGGAGTATGTTTAAGCAGAGCGCCATCCCTCCTCCCACTTTCAGTTTGTGACGTAGGCGTAAAAGAAGGGATGAGGGTGGCTTGACCAAAGGACACGATAAGACAAACAGGAATTCTTCTTTCGTCATTCAAACATTAACATTGGTCATTCAGACCTACATCATTCAACTTTAGTCCATTTATTAACCAATCACTATTCAATTAATTCATATTCATTATTATTATTGTTACTAGTTATATTATATTGTTTATTACATATTAATTAAAGAAAGTGCAAAACCACGCTTCATCTTTATTATCAGTAACATTCACGAACAATGATTATTACTTTAAAAAACTTTGTTTGAACATTGGACTGTTATTTTGACAGATCTTTCTGCTGCTTTTGACTGTGCGTAGATTATAAAATACTTATTAATAAACTTACATTCTACGGCATAAAAGGAACTTACTTGGGTATGTTTAAATCTTATGTAGAGGATAAGATGCAGGTGAGCCGTTTAAAGTAAATTTGTTACAATTAAACGAAGGGCTCCACAAAGATAAATCATATAGTATTTTTATTGAATATTATTGTTGTATTGACTTTCCTGTTAATGTCTAAAGCCATAACTTGCTTGCTATATGCAGATCACGCCATATTTTGCATCATAAAATCATAAAATTTGAACCTTTGAACATTATCAAAATTGAGTAAGTTTATGCTATTATACCATTATACAACATTAAACGTCAAAACAAACAGAAAATTATTTTTTTATTAATTATGAGTGGAAAAAAGTTTTCAAACTCTCATTCATGTGTAGATTTTAACTGTTGCAAAACCTTTTCAATTATTAATTTCAGTCGAGTTGGTTGAAAAAAAAATTACCTGAATAATTTTGTTGTGATCATACAATAGTTATTTACATAAAAATCAGGAAAAATTCACATTACTGAAGAGGAGCTAAATTAAAATACGAGGCACTTTGTGCCGAGTATTTTAAAGCTCCGAGTCAAGTAAGAGATTTTACTAACGTGTTTTGTATTAAATTTTTCCGGAAATCGTAAAAAAAGACGAAATTTACAAATTTTAGAATTTTAGTTCTACAAAAATGAAGTTTGTCAATTTTGTTGGCAACTATAGTTACTAGAGCATCTTTTTTATTTTGCGTCTTGTAAAGATTTTACAGTACTAGTCCGGAAAACTCAATTTTCCTGCGCGTAAATAAGCAGGAAAATGTTGTTTCCAAGACGATTTCTGGAAAATGCTTTAAAATTTCAGTGTTTATTTGGTACACAACCGGTAAAAATTTTCAAAAGTAATATCTCGTGCATGACAAAATTAGAATTAATTTAGAATGCACGAGAGATATTTTGCAGACTAGTTCTCAAACGAAAACTTTGGCAAACATGACGCAACGTTATTTTTCCAAAAACTAAAAAAAAAAAAATTAAATTGGTAGATACATTTTTAATCTTAGTTCAGTCGCATTGCCGTAGTGTATCCAATAGAAACAAGTGTTTTCAATAGCAACCTGTAAAGAAACCATAATTTTGTGTTATGCATTGAATCTTAGCAATAATAAAAATGTCTTGTATCGCAATAAATCATTTTGAAAGCAGTTCTGTAAAACTAATTGACAAAAATATTGAGAATTTGATTCCCGTGAATACGCAAAAATTGAGAGCTTTAGCATGGAGACAATTTCAGAGATGCTACAGTGAACGAAAAGATAATTTAAATAAAGATACAACTGTAGAAAAATTGTCTAAAGAAATAAAGAGCTTCAGATTTAATATGAAGAAGTTAAGTAGAAACCTTTTTGTGGAATATAGTGGCAAAACTTTTGCAGAAAAAATATTACGAAGTATACAATAATAATGTTTGGCTCATTCCAAGACGTTATATTCTCAAGTGCCCGTCAAGCACGAGATGTTAAACAAAAAGAACTCCAGCGTGATTTTGATAAAAAAGAACGCAGTGCAACTAGTTTAAGTTTTGAAGAACATGGTAAAATTGTTGATCTTTAGAATAAAAAACCATCTGCAAAAAAAAATTATAGTAGCATGTAAACTTGCTTGGCGAGGCGGTAAAGCAAAACACTTTTTTGAGCAACAGCTTCTCATTTGGCTACTCAAGCGGAGGTTAACAGAAGCTGTTGTTCTTATATTTAATCATGTACTATTTCCGTTGATTGTTATGGCATTTGTGGTTTTTCTTGTACTAGAAGTCTTTTAGACGTTTTTCACGTGATTCTGAACTTAATCAAATCATTATTGCTGTTAATGAAAGCTTCTACCATTGAACTTTCTAGTCTCTTTTGAGATAATGGCAAACGTCCGTATAAAATAAGTCTTATTCCGTGGAAGAAAAAGATTTTTTTAGTGTGGGATGCTACTTGTGTAGATAGTGCATCAAAGCGCAACCTTTTGATATACCAACTAATTTTAATTTCCTAGCTTTTGCTATGAAACATTTAGCCTTTTATGTACCAAAGCTAAAAATTTTGTAAACAATTTTAGACATCGCCTAAATCTAACCTCTAGAGACAAGCAAGCAAAGTTTTTTCTGTCTCAAAGAATATCATTATCCAAAAAGAAAATAGCGTTAGCATTTTGAGAACTCTTTTTAATAATGTTTCTTACTGGTTCATTTGTTAGTCAGGCTGTAACATGACTAACGCACGAAAAATGTATTAAACTTTTTAGCAGAAGACTCAATTCAAATTTTAAAATTTAAGTCGACGGAAGTGGCAGTTGATTTTGACAGCTTAAGTCAGAGGCAGCAGAGGCTGTGGTTTAAAGCTTGATCACACCAGAAGATTGCGCCTTAAAAGTAGCACTAAAAATATTTAATGGTCTTGCAATTATTATTACTCTCGTTGCTGGAAAAAACATTTTTTTTTCTTTTAGTACCTATGTAATCACCTATATAATAGTTCGGTTCTATGGTGCAGAAAAACTGCAA
Organism: Lagria hirta; assembly: GCA_947359425.1. Taxonomy (NCBI): domain Eukaryota; kingdom Metazoa; phylum Arthropoda; class Insecta; order Coleoptera; family Tenebrionidae; genus Lagria; species Lagria hirta. Next base: position 15,020,203 of record OX375794.1, read on the forward strand.
AGCTGTTATATATTTAATCATACCAGCATGCTTAATCTGATAATAAAGGAATGTGCAATAAAACAAACAAAAACACTAGTATTTTACGTTAGAAAACCTAATCTTCGTGCAATTAGATGTCTATAATAGATATTTTTTATAGTTCTATTAACCGATGATAACAAGTAGATTATCATATAAATAGTTTATTTTAAGATATTTTGAAAGTGAAAAACTAGAAAATAAAGTAAACATGTCAAAAATAATAATTGTATTTGCCTTGTGTGTGGCAATTGGATCTACAAAAAATATTGGTAGTATTTTTTATCTCTTGTTAATGTATTTGACAATATTTCACTGGTTTAGGTAGTCGAATTGTAGGAGGACTTCCTGCTAATGCTGGGCAATTCAAATTTGCTGCTGCCATCTATATTACTAAAGCAGATGGTAATTACTTCTGTGGCGGTGCTTTGATGAACAATAACTGGGTCATGACTGCTGGACAATGCGTTTATCAGTGAGTATCTAACATTATAAACCTAGCGCTGTTCACAGTTTTATAAGCATACTTTATACTTTAAACCTACAAAGACTTTTACAATAGAATGTTGTATTTAGAACCCTAGCTCTAGATGTATAAATCTCTAAATTGCTTGTAAAATCTTAAAAAATTGCTAATGGTTAACATAAGTTATACTGACAATTGCGGCAAAAGAGCATAATTTTCTTCTAAATTGTTTTTTATCTAATTATTGTATTATTCACACAGTTTTTCCACTTGCCTGAAAGTTTGTTTATATTAGAGTTTACAAGTTCTTTTGACCACCAAGTGGTTATCATCGTGATGAGCGAACTGATGATGACAAATCTGATGTAAGATTTGTATTTAATTATTAACAAACATTAATATAGTAGAGATTGAGCTCATGAAAGTGTGATGGTTTTTGCAATGACCTAGGCTGATGAGTTTCTCAATAAGAACGAAACAGCTCTGTTCTTAGGATTTGCAAAATACATTACAGTTTTATGAGATGCTCAGAGATATAACCAATGCGTTATTCAAAAAATTAAAAAAGATGTAGACATATAATGATGAGTTTTTAATTTACCTATAATATAGTAAAATAAACATTACCTAGTAACAATAAAAAAAATATCAATTGTATTTTTTAATTAATTAATTATTAATTAACAACAAAACTGATTAAAATCTAAACGGTATGGTATCTAGGATTTCTAAGACTAACCCTCTTGTCGTTAACAAAACCAATTTTTTTAGTTTCTATTGAATTTAAGAGCTCTTCAGTTTTAGTATCTAGAGATACTAAATTATTAGAATAGATAATTATTAGAATTAGATATTAGAATTATATATAGATAATAATTAGAGAACTATTAGAATAATTCGATTATATTGTTTGTTTTTGACTCTGAACCAGTTCTGTTTCTAAAATATTATTTATACTATCGGAATTAGTCTTTTTAGACGTTTTATAGTTTAATGTAAGTCTTTTGATTTAACAAACAGCTTTACCTATATTAGTCTTATAACAATAACTTTTTGGACCTACTGTTAACAATTCGCCTTTAACGAATTCTTCGGTCCAATCTCTAATAGATATTCGGTTTTAACGGTGTTTTCCCTATTATCTATATGAACAATGATACCTGGACCATAATATACTACAGTTCTTCCTAATGCGTCTAAAATTTTGTACAATCTTAGTTTTAAACAATTTTTGTAGTCAATGTATGATATATTTTTGTTTAATTAAATATCATTCTATATTCTTAGGTTTGTCGTCTAAGAAAATTTTATAAAACTTTTTAACATCTGTAACATATTTTGTTAGACCCATATTTTGCTTATGACCTAATTTACCTCATAATGAATTTAGGCTCATTATTTTTGCAGTTTCCTTTCAGTTTAATTTTCTATTTTACCCAATCTAATACCAAGAATTTTTGTTACAGATTTTCTATATTCTATTTATGATTGTTTCTAATTTAGTTTTCATAAATGCTTTCGCATTTTTTAAGCAAATATGATGATTTTCTAAGAAAATGTCAAACTTTATCAATTATTATTATTTTGTGTTCTTTTTCAATTGCTTTTTCTACCTCGTTTGAACACAAAGATCCTCTGATAATTCCTTGAGGTTTGGTATTAGTACATTTATTTTTTTGATTATTTAATTTTGCACACAATTGACATACTTAATAGAGATGTTAGTTTTTTATCGCTAGATTAAGATTTATTTTTAAGAAGTAAAACGGAGTGATAGAAATTTCTCGGCAGCAAAATTGCATATTTTATTAAATCATACCAATTTGAACTGTACGTAGAAGGTTTGAGTTCTAAAAGTCTGTAAGTTGTTAATAAAAACTATATATAATTTTTAAAATGTTTTACTCCATATTTCTTTTCACTTTTCTTTTTCTTTTAATAATAGTAATTATATATCAAAAAAACCAAAAAAAAAAACATTTGGAGGTTATAGTCATAGGCAAATAAAACTATAAATACATAAATAATTAATTGAGAGAAAACGACTTCAATATGATTGATTATTATTTTAATTATTTAATTGATTTGAACTTATTTAAATTTTGTTCTATTTTCTCACAAACCATACAAATTCTCCAATCTTCGGTTGTATTACTTATTTCTTTGTCATTTTTTTAAAGAATGAACTTGGCTATGCTTTTTACATAAGCTGTAGCTTATCTATTATTTTTACAAATAAAATATCTTTTAGAGCTACTCTATTTACCATTAAATTAGGTAGCACTAAGCTATCAGATACTGGAGATAATATTTTAACCCTAGCTACGGAAAATTACGTAGTACATCCAGATTTCAATCCAAACACTTTAGAAAACGATCTTGGAGCTATCAAGTTTCGTTCATACATTCAGATGACAGGTATACTAAAAAAGATCTTTATATAATAAACTAACAAATAAATTTATAGATTATATAGGAAGAATAAACTATTTATCTGAAACTTCTTTACCAGACTCTACATTAGTGGTAACGTTAGGTTGGGGATCTGTTAGTGATGGTATGTATCAAAAATGTATGGAAAACCAAGATTAGTATAATACGTTCTTTCTAGAATCTGCTGGTCTTTCTGAGGATCTCAATTATATTTTTTTGACAACAGTGAGCAATGAAGAGTGTCGTGTGAGCTACGGTAGCCAAATTACTGACAATATGGTTTGTGTAGCTGGAAGTTTTGATGAAGGAACTTGTATTGTAAGATTATATTTAATCAAGATTATTAAAAAATTAGAAGTTTTAGGGTGACAGTGGAACCGCTCTTGTTCAATATACATCCAATTCTAACTTTTATCTTGTTGGTATTTCTAGTTTCCACAGCGGAAACGGATGCAATAGCTTAGACCCATCCGGATTTACAAGAACAGCTCCATATGCCGACTGGATTAGAACAACAGTTCAAGGATAATATTAAAATTTGCTCAATTGAGAGCAAATAAAAAATAAAACAAAAGAACTGAACATCACTTACTACGTTGTTATTCAATTAAAATTTGTATGATATATTTTGTGTATCAGAAATTATAAAAACTACTTTGGTATTTAGTTTGTCTATATTTTCACTCATTCACAAAAAAGGTTATTTTTCAAAAAGAAGCAGCAGAGCTAATGTAAATTTATGAAAAGTTGCAAACCATTCTTAAACAGCATAGAATTATGACTGTATACCAATTCATTAGCCGTCTATTATAAAAAAAAATTTTTTAATGTCTATGAGACATTGACAAATCAACAAGTAATAGACATTTGAAAAAATGGTCAAAAAAAAAAGTTAGATTTGTTTCTATAATTTTTACTTTTATCATTAGTTCTCAAACGCCCTGATATTTGTTGATAGTTAATCAAAGAAGATAGATTACATTTTATATTATTAATTTACGTTTGAGACTAAAGACGCTATCGTAATAAGTTGTTTGTCCAACCAACGATATATTTTGCTGAAGAGTTCCAAAAAGAACTAGACATGTTAAAGTTTACAAATAAAATTGAATAAATTTGCATTGATCTTTTTAAATACAGTAATGATTTCTAAATCTAGCAAAATTGCTAGGCTTTTTAGACAGAGAAGGTTAAATGTTATCTTAAAAAAAAATACAGTTAGAAAATATTTCTAAATGCAAATTAAATATTTCAGCTAAAAAACGTTTAGAGAACTTTGTTATTTTATATTTAAAGTATTATTTTAATTATACAACAAAAACCTATTTATTACATGATGACGCCAAAAATTAATGTAATAGCTTTTTAGGTACTTTAGTAGTATCTTAGTGATTGAATTATAATGTTTGTAAACATTAAAGTCAATCTCAATATCGAAGTATCTAATAAATATATAAAAATATAAAATGTTTAAAGTTTTGAAAACGTTTTGAGTGAAAGTATAATAAGGATAACAAATGCAAATCACTTGAAAAGCTTTCCTATTTTGCATGAATTTAATTATTGTGATAGAAATCAACTGTAATTTTTCAAAACTATTTTGAGCGGTTTAATTGTACGATTGATGCCATTATAATACAGTAATAATTACTGCCTGTAGATAACAATGCTTGCTGAAAATGTTACAAGGTAGAACATTTATTATTGATTCAAATCACAAGGTTTTTTTATTACTTCAGGTGATCCCAATTGTTCTTTGAATACATTATTTGTTGTAAACTAACACAATTTTAACAACAAATTAATAGGTATCGAGTCTTTGAACAACTATTACAAGTATAATTGAATTTTGATGAACATGTTTATAGACACTTTAAAATTAGTTTATTGACATTGATGTAAGCTAATTAACATTACTAACAAGATGTAATTGTGTAATATTTCCAAGAACAAATATGTAAAAATTGTATGTACGCTGGCAAAATACATAAAAAATATCAGTTATGGGTCTTGTGACATGAATTTTATTTCTATTAGGTACTTTTAAATATCACGTGTTTAATCATTAAAGAAAACGTAGATGTACACTTTCAATATTATATTTTACTATAATTAATAAATAATTATATAGTAAGAAATAGGCTAGAAAACTTAAGAAATTGATGCATAAACTTGTATTTATTGTAAAAGTTTCGGAAACAAGATAATCTAAAAATGCTGAAATTGTGGATGTCTTTAAAAAATATTAGGAGCCCATGTAGAACTGATTAATGAATATCAATTAAATCTAAATAATTAGAGTTTTGCAATGTTATGTCTTGGTTTTTATTTACATATACCTACATATAAGTAACAATCCAAAAACCGACTTCAATATAATTAATTTAAATAATATACCCCAATCAACTGATAACTCTTTCCTTACAAAAAAAAAAATCAACACACTTTTTTTTTATATTTTATAGTTTGCCGGTATAACTGTATAATTGTTAAAAGTTTTGATTAACTACAAAAAAGTAATAACTTTTTTTCAAAAACATTTTTGAAAACAAGAGGTTTTTTAAAAACGTTATAAAAATTTGGCTAGTATACACAAATTTAAAATTTTTAGTGTACAGCAAAGAAAAAATTGAATTGTATTTGAGTTTTATTTCTTCATTTTAAAATACTGTTTAAAAAAAAACATACACTGTCAAAACAGTTTACTATTTAAAGAATGTTGTAGGGAAAAGAATTATAATTTTTTTGTAGTTATTGCAAAGTTAAAATAAATTCCCACTTAGGTAAAAACTAAAACGGCAACAAAAAATAATTACAAAATTGGTTGTGAAAATTGATTTAGAAAAAAATAGAATTTGTGATTCAACAGATGGGCTTTTCTATAGAACCTTAAACATTATAAAAAAATACAACTTTTGCATCATAAATGTATTTCTCTAAATTGAATTTACATTAAATTATCTAAAAGCATAAGAAATTAATCTCACACTAATGACTTACCCTAATTTCAAGTTTACATCAAATTATATGATTATAAACAGACTACAAACTGAACTAAGGATATGTTGTACAACCCCGAAGACAAGGTGGTTACTTCTATAAAAAAATTCTTATTAAGAATTAGTATATTACACTACAAGGGACAAAAGTTGAATTTTCGGCCCTGCGCGCCATAATGCCCGAGGTGAAGCCGAGGGCATCATGGCGCGCAGGACCGAGATTTCAACTTCTGTCCCGCGTCGTGTATACGATTTTTCTTCATACCTCGGTCGAAAGTACGTACTTTTATTTTTTTAACTTTAAATGCTGATAGTTTTTGATGCCTGCCCCGACATTTGCGGCACGAGCGAAGCGAGTGTTGCTGGTCATATAACATAGTTACGAGTATAAATAAACACGATGAATTCTTTCTCCCGCTATTATAGGGAAGAAAGAATTTCATCTTACAGGGACTAAAAGTTAAATTTTCGTCTCTGTAATTAGGGACGAAAGTACGTACTTTCGACCGAGGTATGAAGAAAATGTACATTAATTTTTTTTAAAAAACTTTGTTTTTCTAAAAACGACAATGCAGCACAAGTGTGCTTTAACATTAACAGTTTTGCTTAAAAAACCTTTTTCATTAGAAACTATTTATAATAGATCTAAAAAAATGACAAACACGCAATTATCAAATAGTCAACTATTACCTTAACAACAGTTAACAGAAAAACTATTAAATTAAACAATTTGGTGTCTAAAATTCTTATTAAAAAATATTTAATTTTAAATAATTTTAGCAGCTTTCTACTTACATTTGAATTTTGCCGTACGTATTTTAAATGTTTAAAATAGTTACATTAGAAAATAACATGCTATTTACTGTTGAACTTTAATCACAAAGTTATAAATGGTATGACGTTAGAAATTGAATAGATTATTTAAATTCAATTTTTAAAATTGTTTGTAAATCTTTTTTAAATTTGTAAACTGTGTTAATAAAGAGTGCTAATAAGCACAAAACTAGTCTAAGTTTACTAATTTTTGTTTTGAATAAATTTGTTTTGGCTTTATTACTATACCCTAATTTTAAATAACTTTGGCTTCTAACTTTTTTTTCCTACAAAATTTTATAATTGTATGATAAATTGATTGGTTTAAAATCTTCGGCACAATAAGCTATTCACACCGTTTTACTACTTTTTAAAAAGTTTATTTAATAGATCCTGAGAGCTCTTTCGACCACCAAGTCGTCATTATCAGGAGATGAATAAATCTAAATTATTATTTACTTAAATTTATCTAGTTTACAGAAGTTTTCTGGGTATTTTCTAATAATCCAACTAAGGAACTAAAAAGACAATTAATATAGATAATTACTAACAAATTATATTTTTTAGATGTAAACGTAATGAAAACAGACCGTTTAAAATTTGATATATTATAATATGACTCAAATAATTAAAATAGCAAGTTTATGTTTTTTAGGAAATAGATTATTTTCCCCTTCGTTAAGACAAAAAAAATTATTAAAAAAGTTGCTAATATTAATGGAGATAATAAAGAAATAGAAAACAAAATTAAAAAGAAAAATTTAAAACAAATATAAAAAGTTTACACAACTTTTCAAACAAATAAACAAGAATTGAAATTTATTTTATTGCCCTTTAAACATAAGATGACCAACGGACCTAACATACTTAACATTTAGGGGAAAAAAACCGTTTCTAGAAATGTCTGAACTTTATTGCATAGAATGTAATAACTGCGACAAATGTTATATAGAGCAAACGCGTAGATACTAAAAAGCACTTAGCTCACTTAAAATACGGCAGATTAAACAAATCAAGTATAGCAGAGCACGCCTTTTACAGCAATCATTATAGTAGTATTAACAGTTTAAAATTGGTCAAGCAAATAACTAACTCTAGACATCTGAACGCTGCTGAATTTATTAAAATTTTTAAAAATAAAACAAGTTAACAAAGATAACGGTTCTTTTTTCAGCTCATTAATCAGATTATCAAGATATATCTACAAAAATTTCAGAAACTAGGTAAATTTAAGCAAATAATAAATAAATTTTATCCATGATGATCACTTTATGGTCAAAAGAGCTCTTGAGATCTACTAAAAAAACTTTTTAGCAAGTGGCGAAACTGTGTGAATAATTGTATGATAATGTGGTAAATTTTCTGTACTCAAACTTTCTGTTGTCAGAGAGTTTGTCAATCCCTGTTAAAATTAAGCAAAATTGCATAGTCATTAGGTATGACCCAATTCCAAACGCTCTGATTGATAATCATAACTTTATTTATAGAAAACAAAAAAAAATTATAAAAAACATTCAACTAATAATATGTATATAAATATGTAATATAAAATATAAAATTACAATACAAAAAAAAAAAATTAATAATGCTAATCGTTGCAAGTAAAATACATAATGTATTAAAATATCATAAATTATTTAGATCTAGTCTTGCTGTGTAATCTAGCTTGACAGATTTTGATTTTCTTTGATACTCTGATTGCCGACAAATGTCAAACAAACGTCAAACCTTATTTATAATATCGTACGTTTCTGGGTATAAACTAATCAAAAATGGAACAAACTATGGCAAGAGTAGATCTAAATAAATAGATCTTATAAACTGATAAATAAAAAGACTAATAAATTACGCCCGCGACGGTAATTTCCACTTAAGTTACTCAAAATGACAACCTAAAACGTAGAATAGAAAAATGTCAAAATTTCTAACAAACTTAACTCCTGAAGATTCAACCTTGAATTATAAAATAAATGATAATACTTTTCACCAAACTAACTAGGTTGCAAGAAAGTTTAAAATATATCTTTTTTTATACTTTTTTTGTTTTTTAAGAAGAAGGATAAACAAGGTGCAATCATAGCTGGTCTATATTATATAAGATATTTAAAAAAAAAAATAAAATTTAGTTTTGTAGCTTGTTTTTTGTAAAAGTGAATACCCAATATACGATACATCAATATAGTATAATATAAATATAAAATATTTAGTTATATAAAACATCAACTCCTTCTGTTTTTTTTTTTATTTTTTTATTTACATTAATACATTTTATTGATGTTGATAGCAAGATCTCTGTGTGTTCTATAATACACTACACGCCTGTATCTGCGTCTGAACCAATCAAAAAATAAACATAAGTTTAAAAATGTATAGCAAGAGTTGATCTAAATAATTTATGAACGCACGTTATAATATTCGAAAAACTGAGATTTTTTACACAAAATACTGTTTAATGTTTGTAACTTTATCGCAATAGATACAAACTAGCCAGAACATTTTAGTAATATTTGTCAAAGATATTTTAATTATAAATAACTATTTTATTATATAAAACTAAAATATAACTAAATAATAATATGCTTTAATTATTTCAAAAGATAAACTTTCAATTCCATCTTCAAGTACTTATAACTATTTAACTTATATATTATTTAACTGTAACTTATTTATTAAGAAGAATAAAATTTCCTTAAAATTATCATTCATTTTCATATTAAACTTTTATCAGTAGAACTGATCGATTATAGCCGACAAGTTTTGAATTGCCCTATATACCTAAGTATTTTGCTGGCAAAAACACAGCATTTTTTTGCATAAATTGTTAGCTTTTATTTATTGAAAATACAATTTTAATTTTTTTAAATTCAATTGATGGTGTCATTTAAACAATTATTTCTACGTCAACTAGAAAGTGAATTCACCTGTAGAATAGCAATGTTTCTCTTTCAAACATCATTGTTTTTTTTGCTACACATTTTGTCTGGAGTTCTTGCTTTTCTCAAAGATTTTTCCATACCCCAAGATTTCATTAAAATAACTCCATAATAAAACTATCTAAAAGATAAATAAAAATGACATCTTTTTGTAAACAACCGGTTTTTTTTTCAAGATTTATTATAAAAATGCTAAAAATGCAGTAGGTTTTTGCTATCGTAGTGCACATGAGTTGAAGGTTTCTTGTCCCATAAATAACAGCTTTAATATAAGCTAGCTAATCGTAGCCGGTCCACCGAATTAGCCAAAAATACTATTTAAAATTAAAAATAATAACAAAGTGCAGTTATTATTTTAAAACATGACTTTAAAACTTAAATTATAAAAGTGTTTTTTTATATTTATTCATTTTAAATTAATTTTTATAGCAATAAATTATGTAATCAAAATTATGTATAAGTTTTTCAATTCACATAAAAGCTTAAAACCAATGACCATCAAAATTATGTATAAAGTTATTAATCTACAAAAGCTTAAAAGAAATAAAAAGTTTTAAATTAGATACCAATTTTGAAATTAAACGCTTTAAATATCATAAAATTTTCGAACGTTTAATTAGTTATATATTTTTTAAAACTATGCAAACTTGTATAGCAAAAAGTCAAAAATATGTAAAAAAGAAATTAAGTAATATTTTGTTTAATTTAATGTTTGTACGGTATTATAAGCATTGATTTCATATTTATAAATTATAATCTTTTTTTACATTTATTTATTTTAAATTATTTGACTTGATTTTTAATTAGTCAAATGGAAAGTTTCAGACTAGATACAATTTTGAAATAATTAAATTTTTTAAATATAATAAAAATGTCAAACTTATTTAATTTTTAAATATTTATGTATTTTTAAATAATTATGCAAACTTTTTATAACAAAAAAACAAAAATAATTTTAAAAGAAATTACAATAATAATTTATTTAATTTTAGGTTTGTATTTTAATGTTGTGATTTTAGTTTTTATTTTTTCAGGTTTTATTTGTTAGCTATTTTGTTCATTATTTGCTTATCTTAAAATAAAGAGATTTTAACAATGATATACTGTACTACATTGTAGTACCTACTAAATCTAAGACTAGGTACTGTTACATTATGAATGAAAACAATAAATTGTGGTCAGTTGTCTCTACCATTGTGCTTATTTTCCCAACCTAGTTTCCAATCATATAAATCTTTAAACGGTATTGTTTATTTTTTTATGCAGATTTTTTGACATCACACCTAGATTTGAGTCAGATATCGTCCTATATTGTGCCAATTTTCCCACAACTTTCTTCGGCCGCTGGTGTCACTCCACAAAAATTCCCAAACACTCATTAACACCAAATTCCAAAGAAAGTACAACCATGCAACAAATTAAATAAGCAAATTAAAGTACCTATGACAAACAAAAACTCAAGGGCAAAAACAAGGTACCAACGGCCAAAACTGCATTCTTGGGACAAATTACGATAAGAGCTTAGCTTTCACTCGTTCATACTTTAAGAAATTTCAGAGGTCAAGGCGATGAAGAAGCTACCTGGGTGTTTATGTTTCTCTTTCTTTTCTAAGACCCCACCTAACTATAAATACTGATGTCTATAATAAGTCTCTTCATTTTTTAAATTGCAACTTTGTGGAGTACTTGTGCTGCAAAAATCAAAAATGAAGGGTGTTATTTTGTTGGCTATTTTTGGCTTTGCTATGGGTCAATTTCCCAATGGAAGAATTCTAGAGCCTCCAGTTGCAGCCCTTTGCTCTCAAAGAATTATCCATGAACGAACTCCTGATGGTAAGAGCTTTTTTATCAGTTTTTTATAGTTTGTATTGTTGTATGTCTATTTTAGTACAACACTTAAAATTATTACCTGTATCTTACATAATTAATTAGATTTTATTACTTTTGTAAACATAATTCACTTATTTGTCTTCATATTGGAGGTCATGGAACAGGATCTATCCATTAGTAAATTAACATATAGATACTAATACTCGTATTTCGTATTATATAATCGAACAAACAATTAAAGTAACTTCCGTCAATTTAAACTTTTTAAATTAACATACATAACTAAGAATGATTGGTACTTTGACAATGTTTTTTTTGATTTTTACTTATCATTAAGCTCTCTCTTTCAAATTTAACCTTTAATGGGATTTTCTATAAAACTTGTAAATAGCTTAGTAAATCTGTCAAACCTTAATAGAAAAGAAAGTTTACATTGATTTGCAAAAGTCGGATGTATTAGTATCAGTTGATAATAGAATATCAAAAAGTTTATCATATACGGCAACGATTTTCTATTCAATATTTTTACTTTTTTAATCGAAAAACTATTACATAATTCTATTTATAGCAGTTTTTATAAATTGTATACCAGTTTTAATATTTTATAGTTTTTTTTAGTTTAAGTTTTTTTAATTTGAAATTTATAAATACATAATTTCAATACTACTTTGAAATTTCTTTAACAGAACAATTAAATATGTTCTAAGCACATTTTCAATGTGTTTAAATCTACATTTGCTTTTATCTAAATCTATTATTAAATTTTATAATTTTTCGTATAATATTAAAATTATTTAATCAAAAACTACTTTAAAAGTTTTAAATTAACAGTTTTTGGTAGACTATTTTTTAATAACTATGATAGTTTCTTAATTGAAAGAAAGCAGTTTATCATTATTTTTAAATTAAATGACCAATTAGTCACCATGTTTATTTTAAATTTTATAAAAAAAAAAAATTTTTAAGTTTTAAATTTTTATAAAACCAGCAATGTTTTTGTTAAAGTTTCAAGTTTCATTTAACATTATTAATTTAAAATGCTATCAATATCTACATTTGGCGAAATATTAATTTTTGTTCTTTTTTAAACATTGTGTAGATTGTCGTAAAATCTTCGTTACTAAATTAATTTTTATATTCAATCTATATCTGATTTCAACTCATATTTTGGCAGAGTTTTGTTTTTTTACAAAATAGTCTAAATTTGACAATAATCGACAATAATTTGTAGTTAGTATCATGTAATATTAACAAGAAAATTTTGCTTATTGAAAGATAAAGAATGAGTTTACCTACCAAAACTTCAGACAGAAATTGGCACAATATAACATAACAGAAATCTCAAGTTGCAAATTTTAGCTACAAAAAATAAAAATGAAAGTTTTACAACATAAACAAACAACAACAAAAAAACTAAAATGCAAAAAACTAAATCTTAAAATAAAACATATAACAAAAAAACCTTTTAGTCTACTTTCTACTCTAATGTAAATGTCTAAATAATTTTGAGTCGACGTCAATCAATCTAGGAAGCACGTAATAGGTTTTCGTATAGTAGGCCCACTTAGCTAAGACATTCTTAATATCTTCTTGAATCTTTCGGTTTTATTATAAAACGATTGGAATACAAAAATACACAATTTAGTTTTCTCTAAGCTGCCACCTACTGCTAATCGTCTTTTTTTAACACGATTATCTCTTAGAATTAGCTAGTTTTGCTTATATAATCTCTTTCATTGACGCCGATTTAAAATTATGTTAAATAAACATCAATATTTAAATTAATGTAGAAAATAAGCTAAAAAGTTCTTTCAATTTTTAGATTTTTACTTTTGTTTTTATTTAAATGTTTTGTTTTTTGTTGTTTTTTGAAGTTTTTTAGATATTCTATTTTTAAATCATTTGTTCTTATTGCAATAAAACAACTTTTGTATAATATTTTATTAAAACAAGGATGTGAGTTCAGATATTTTGCAATAGGTATGTTGAAAATAAAAATGAATTACAATTTTTTATTTGTAAACACACTGTTAGTTACTTTTAGGATAGATTTATAATAGCCGAAGACCGAAGAAATTTAAATATGTAATTAAAATTAAAGTTAATTCGTCTTGTGGTTGGTAATTAATTAGTTGAATTTGCAAAAACAATCAATCAAACGTCTTGATTTTGCATTTAATAGCAATTAACTTAATTTCAATTTAATTTATCTTCTGTAAAATTACTTTTAACATTATATTATTCAGTTTAATTTAAATTCTATGTTTGCTGTCTCAGAGATGTTGTATTTTTTCTGTAAAGTATATTATTATTATTGTTTGTGCGATGTAAAACCGTTGATCTTAATTTATTTTTAATACAATACAATCTGTGTAAAAATATTGTACTCGACTCTTACATGCGATTAATAATCTCGATAGTTTTATTAACATATTTTAACTATTAATAGTTTTTATCAATGTACTGATATCTACAGTAAAAAACTATTGATATGTGCCTCAAATCTATTAAAAACATCAAAGTTCTTACAAAATTTTGTGAAATACGTAAATGCCTTTATTTTATCACAACTTTTCAAAGTCAAAAAATTTATGGCATTTTATCCACTGCTGCTCGAAATAGCAAACTGTTACTTGATCTAAGCCATTGCCGCAACAATATACATTCCCATTTCATCTGCTTTTAGTTTTTGTACATAACTTTAATTATGCTCTAAGTCAACACCTTACTTTTTAGTTGAATGCTGAAGACGTAAAAACATCGAAATAAATGTCAAAATAGTTGTAAGTCAAATGAACAGTAAAAATACATAATAAAACCGCTAAATGAGAAAATAAATGGGTTTTATTGTTGATCTATACAAGTTTTGTATAAAACTTGATTTGGATTTTTTTTTATTAATTAGTACTTTTTTGATATTATATTTTTTTAAGTTTCTTAGATAACATTTTTTGTGCTTTTTTCATATTTAGTTTTTTTGTGATTTGTTCTTTTTTTAATTTGATTGGTTTAAAAACGTAATTGTAGTCAAAGCAACTCTTTTTTTTTTTAGGTAAAGGTTACTTCTTCAGTTGGCGCGATCCTGCTTTAAAAGACGTCCAAGAAGACTGGTTGGGTGGCAGAAACTACTGCAGACAACGTTGTATGGATCTTGTTTCATTAGAAACAAGTGCAGAAAACGAATGGATCAAGAAGCGTATAGTCAACGACAAGGTATGTTGTGCTAATCATTACTGTTTTCACTTTTAACTTTCCATTTATATGACCTACACAGGTAAAGTACATTTGGACTTCCGGACGTCTGTGTGACTTTAAAGGATGCGATCGTGCCGATTTGCAACCACTTGCCATAAATGGTTGGTTTTGGACAGCTGTTTTACAGAAATTAGCACCAACTACCCAAAGAGATCAAAACGATTGGTCAGAAAAGGGAGGAATTGGCAAGCCCCAACCAGATAATAGAGAAGCTCAGCAAGGAGGTGCCACAGAAAATTGTTTAGCAGTTCTCAATCAGTTTTATAATGATGGAGTTAACTGGCACGATGTGGCATGTCATCATCGTAAATCTTTTGTATGCGAAGAAAACGAAGATCTATTGAAATATGTCAGATATACAAATCCTAATCTAAGAGTTTAGAAGCTGTGACTGATTAATTATACAGCCATTAGATTAAGAGATATTTATTACGGTAGTCAATAATTGTGTAATAAAGTAAATTACTTGATTATCTTGTTTGTTTACTATCATAAAATTAAGCTTTTAATCAGTAGCAATCGACGATACTAATATTTTGATGACAAGAAATCTTGAGATAAATTACATCAACCAGTAAAAAACAAATAAAGATTAATACTAATCTTTTGATCACACATTTTCAATTCTCTTTTATTTTATTGATTTCCACATTTTAGTAATTCACTTCTACAAAAAGATCCGATTAGCTTCTACAACAAGAAAAACAACTTTATAAATTAATTTTTTATATTTAAAAGTATATATTTTTCCGATGACGTTCAAAAATTAATAAAAACTTTAGGTATATCTAATAAAATAGACTCAATAACGTTAACACGTAAAGTATTTTAAAAAAAACTGATTGAGTAAAAAGCTTAGAAGAAACTATTCAATACAAATAACAAATTAATAATCTTTTAAACCAAAAATTATTGTTTAAATCGGTTTCAAAAAAGAAATTCGGTGCGAACATGGGTAAACAAATTCATAATGTAATAACTTTCTCCTTTTTAGAAGTCTGTTGAAAAACGACCAAAAATTTAAAAATGGTTTTGCATCATTTACTAGTCATTATTCTTTATAATTAATAAAACATTATATTACATTTATTAATAATATTCTTTATAATTAATAAAACATTAAATTTAATCTTATAATTAGGTAACAAATGCACGTTTGTACGTAGGAAGCTAAACTTTATAAAAATAGATATACAGGGCGCGTCACAACAATTACCTATTAGACAAATAAGAAACGCAAAAAAAAACAATTTATTTAACAATTTGTATATTAGTATTATAACTACCTAAAGTCTATTCTTTTATATAAACAATTGTCAAATAGTTTTAATGTTAGCAAAGCCAAATAAAAGTAAATGTCAACGTGATTTCTACGGTTATAAAGCAGGATTCCAACATAATTTTCCAATTTTTGACACTGACAATTGCTTATTAAAAAAACAGACTGTATTGATAACCTTTATAACAACGCTACTTTCAGTTATGCCCTATTTAAGTAGATATCAAGGTTGATTTTTTATAATTGTACAAGAATCCAAATTTTTAATATTGTGTTTTTATAAAATTTACAATTTTTAATAATAAATTTCAAGTGTCTATCTCTTATCGCAATTAATAGTATATTACACTACAAGGGCAGAAAGTTGAGATTAGGGCATCATGGCGCGCAGTTCAGGGCTCTCAAATTTCTGCCCGTGTAGTGTATACTAGTTTTCTTGCTACTCCAGTCGAACGTACGTGGTTTCGGCTGCGATTCTACGGCAGAAAGTGCAGCTCTACAAGCGCATGAAAGATACACTTTCTGCCGTGGAATCGCAGCCGAAACTGCACTTTCTGCCGTGGAATCGCAGCCGAAACCACGTACTTTCGACTGGAGTAGCAAGAAAAAATATATATATTTCTTACACTCATCGCTTAAAGATCGGTAGTTTCCGATAGACCCCAAGGCATTGAAAACAATTTTTTCACATCTTGATGTTTTTACTTTGCAGACGAAATTAGAGGAATATAATTAGAACACATGTTTTTTCTATTTCAATAAAATCAAAGCAACCACACAATAAGACTGTTTTAAATTTAAAAGATCAGGTAATCGGCAGATCAAAAAAAAATTATTTGTTGCAAAAAGACTTGAATATTGTATAATTGAACAGAATAAAAGCAAAAAGTCATATTTATCTTGTATTTTTTTTTTATAAAACTTGCGCGCATGATCATTTGTTAATAATCAAGCTTATTTTTTTTATTAATATTCTATATTATTTTCAAGACTTAATTCATCAAATGCGTAAAAGTTTCTCTCTGTCAACGAATTTAATACTTGGTAGAAATCTTAAGATAGCCAATCGCATAACATATAAATAAAAATATGTGTATGAAAAACGTAGGAAAAGAAAGAGTACAAGTAACGCATTGCTCTTAAAAAGTTTAAAATAGAAAAAATAAAAGTAGATGCAAAAGAAAGATCAAAAATAAAGATATTTAATGTAAAAAACATGTTTTACAATACATAACAAAAAATTAAATTAAATTATTGTATGTAATCTCAATTCATAAATTTGAATGAATAAAAAAAAATTAAACTAAATTAATATAAAAATAGCGGAACTGATATGAAGTTTGCGAGAAAACCAACAAAAACTCATGTAAGCAAAAAAAAGAGAGAAGATAAAGTGAATAAAATTTAAAAAAAGTTAAACATTTAATAAAGAATGTGAAATATTTAAGACAAAACTGACGTTCTATCATATTGTGTGATTTAGCTTGACAAATTTCTATTGTCTTTGATAGTATGATAACCAACGTTTGTCTATAATATCGTACGTTTCTGAGTATAAACTAATTAAAAAATAAACATACGTTTAAAATTTCATGGCAAGCCTTGATCTAAATATTTTATAAGCCAATCAATTTTATAAAATCAAAAATTTTTTTTTATATTGATTTGTAAAGCTTTAATTTCCAATTTGATTTAAATATTTAACTTTAACTTTAAACCAATAACTTTACAAAGTTTAAATTTGCAATTTAATGAGTAACCTGATAGTATAAAATTCTATAGCCTGAGGTGTATAGATAAAATGTTCTAAAAAAACGTACAAAATTTAAAAAATCAAAAAAGTCTGATAGACTTGATAATTAAATATAAAAAAGATAAAAGTTAAATAATAGTTATTTACATAAAAGTCAGGAAAATGTCACATTACTGAAGAGGAGCTAAATTGAAATACGAGGCACTTTGTCCGAGTCAAATAAGAGATTTTACTGACGTGTTTTGTATTAAATTTTTCCGGAAATCGTGAAAAAAAACAAAATTTACAAATTTTAGAATTTTTGTTGACAAATTCCACAAAGGTCAAGCTTGTCAATTTTGTTGGCAACTATAGTTACTAGAGTATCTTTTTTATTTTGCGTCTTGTAAAGTTTTTACAGTACTAGTCCGAAAAACTCAATTTTCCTGCGCGTAAATAAGCAGGGAAATGTTGTTTCTAAGACGATTTCCGGGAAAGTAAATTTGTAAACCTTCTTTTATTCATTTTGAAGACTTTACATTTTATATTTCTTGTTTTTATCTTTGTTAGTTTTTAATTCTTTGGTCTTCATCTCCGTTGTAAACACTGTTAGTATCTAATGCGGATTTTGCTTTGACCATATGTTTTTTGTTACATTCAATTTTGTTCTAATAGCTTTCTCTAATAACTTTAACTTTTGTCTACAAAAATGAAAAAAGTATAGTCAACCAATCAGGAGATAAATATTTACCAGCTTAAAACTATTGCTAGCTTTCGGCGAACCTCTTAAGATCAAACCCGTCCGATTAATATGTATTATTGTTATTGACCTCATTTATGATATAAAATTTTATTTTAATATTTTTTTATTATCAACAGCTGTTAACTACTATAAGCAGTTTACAATACCTAAAATAAGCATTAAAATCTAAATACAAATAACACTATTGTTAAAAAAATGTAAATATTATTATATTTTTTTATTGGTGATGATCTTGATATATCGTGATTGTTAAGATCTTCTTCTATGTGTGTTAAAACATTTGTATGATTTTCAGTATAAAACCCACAAGTTTTTAACCCATCAGGCATATAAATTTTAGTAAGAGCTATAAATTTTTCAATTGAACAGAATTCATCGCATCTTGGTATCGTCAGCAACTTAAGTTCAATAAGTTTTGCATTGCGTTTATAAAAAATCTAAAAATATATATCTTATTTTTATTACATAGATATTTAATTTCAAAATACTTTAAACCCATATGTGCCATTATAGTTGTGTAGTTCTAAAAGAAGTGTTTCACCAAATGTTGGTAATGAGTCCAAAGTGTTGTGAAGGTGTAACACATGTAATAGCGCCATCAGTGTGAAGTCATGTCCTGAATATAGAAACATCTTTTTTTTTCTGTTTAAAGAATCTTTTATTATCTTTTGTAGTAAATAGCCTCCTGCTATTTTTTTCTGTTCTACGGTTACAAAACTAGATTCAAAGCCTTTTAGAGCCAATGCTGTTAAATCATCAGGATAAATTTTCTTTGTCCATTCTGGTAAGTGCAGACCCCATTGTTCTTGGCTGATCAAGCCATCATAGAGCGCAAGAATCTGAAGATAGTTATTATAAGTAGTACCAGCATTATTGCTAATGTATTTAAACAACTTAAAGTCAGAGTTTTTTTTAGCATTATATTTGAAAATATTTGTGGTTTTTTGTACTTCGATATTAAAATTAGAACATGCTAAGACGGACAAAAATAAGAGATCACGGGCTCTTGGCGAATAAGAATAGGGAATCGGTTGCCAATTTAAATATTTATCTAAGCGTTCTTCTTTGCGCGGAGGAAACATAGCTGCTAAAATCAATTGAAGAGATGTTTTTGTTCGATCAAAGTCTGATGAATGAGCTTCTAAAAAATCTAGAACTTCTGCATTTTTGAGAAAATGCTTATATCTATGTTGTAAATATTTTCCAAGTTGATAGATGGTTTGTTTCCCTTGCTAAAATAAATCTCCATAATAAAATGTTGTATTTTATTTTTTTTACCTTAGTTAATTGACCTAACCCATAAGGGTAGTACGTTTCATTTTTGTTTGGGTCATTTGGATATGCAGATAGTGAATCTGGAGTTTTTTCACCATGTCTAAAAATCTTTTAAAATTTAATAGAAAACAATACAAATGAAAACAACGTGTACATTACCACATGCACTGCTTGTAATGTTGTGTTGCTCTCAAGTGATAAAATTGTTTTACTTTCTGACAACAAGCAGTATAGAATCACTGTCCAGAGCATATTTATTATAACAATTTCAATTGCCGAATGAAATAGTTGCAAATACTTTAAGTATTCAAAACAATATAGATTTTATCAGCGTTTTAAATTTAAAATTGTCTTTGTAAGGACAAAGCATTAACATAAATATACTAATTAAAACTTAGAATCAAGTGGAAAAAATAAACAATTAATATGTATTATTAAAAACACTTTTAAAATATTATTAACATAATATCAATAATTTATTTATTTAACTAGAGTTGGACCTTCCCGGCTTCTCTCTTGAAAGAAGATTGCCTTCAGCAACCTGTAAACAATGCGAAGTATAAAACAATTAACTCAATTAAACTTTTATTTATAACTTTTTATTTTATATAAATTTAATATATAAGTTTATATTAAATTAAACGCTTTATTGTATCAAAGTTTTTTTTATAATTAACTTTTTAGGTTGTAAAACCTTCTTTTGTTCCCGGTCGGTATAGCCTTTTAAACTCTTTTTGATGACGGATTATTAAGAGCCACTTTATTAATGTCTGATGTCGACTAACAAATCAATTGCCCATAAACGTCACTAATGCACAATTTAACGTTAAGACATAATTTTTCATTAATGCACGATTTTTATAAAATTACACAGATTAACAGCATTTGTACAATTTTTTGTTTTCAAATTAAATAAATAGTATATATAGTAAATATAATATAATAAATAATACGAAAGTAAATATATTTTTAACTTTCGTTAAAAATTATTGTATATGACAATAAAAGTCTCTCTTTATCCATGTTTGCATGTCCTTAAATTATACTAAGACTAGCTGGCCCGGCGAACTTTGTTCCGCCTAAACATAGATATTATTTTTAAAATAAGCAAACCAAAATCTTTGAAAATTATATATTGATACATGTGATTCTTTGTCTCTATCCCTCCCCTTTTCATCCCTTTGTTAATAAAAAGTAGCTGTTTATAATTATTTAGTTTTATTAATTTTTTCTAATTAATAATTAAAAATTATTAAATATTATTAAAAAATTTAATAATTAAATATTAAAGTAATTATTAATATTTAATTAAAAATTTTATTAATATCTTTAAATATTTATTAATATTAATAAACTCGCTGCTCGATTCAAATCAGCACTTGATAAATATCTTGTTCTGCGTCGCAAATTATCTATTTGTTGACCTCTGTTGTTCGCTCGACGATTCTGCATTGCCAACCGAGCTGTTTCACGGGCTGCTTCACTTTGCTCTCGTGATTGAGAAGCACGAAGTCGAGCCATACTATCGCGGCGCTGTTCACGTGCAATTTTTTGTTCTTCTTCAGTCCTTTCATTTGCAGTATTTCGTATTCTTCTTGCATCACGGCTTTGTCGGAAAAGATTCGATCGTCTTGGTCGCGGCATTATTAATTAAACTTCACTTCACCTAAAAACTAAAATTTTCAATCATACCGAGTTTTATAGTTCACTTCACTTTTTACAAATGGGCAACGGCACTATCATTACATTATAATTGTTAATTATTTATTTAATAGAAATAGTTTTATTATTGATTTTTTACAAATATCAAATTGTCATCCATACGTCATTACATATCTGTCATTATACGTCAATTACATAGCTGTCATTTGCGTTTTGTTATTCCACGTTTTATAGTGACTGACGTTTCATGTCAAGTCACACGGGAATGCTGTCGAACGGGATGAAAAGTATCCTATGTCCTTCTCCTGGCTCTAAACTATAATTGATATAAAAATCCAAGTTTGGGAAAATTTCTTGAGCCACGTCAAATAAATTTTAATGTAAACGCTTCTTCGTGGTTGCGTCAAATTTCTCGGTAATTTGTCGAGCCTCACCGAACGTTTCCGACATGGCATTTCACATTTGACTTTCACCCCTTTTTTAGAGGGTGGTTTCTGGAATAAAAAGTATTCTATGTCCGTCTCCTGGCTCTAAGCTACCACCTCACCAATTTTCAACCATATCGGTAAAGCCGTTCTTGAGTTATAAGTGGAGTAACTAACAGACTTTCTTTTATATATATAGATTACTTTTTTTTCTAGACAATTATCTGTAGAGGTTACTTTGTTCTTATTTTTATAGCATTTTTTATCTTACACGGATTTTAATATCATTAATGGTTTTTTTACATGTTTATTATTTACGGTGTTTTTTACTTTACGCATACATTATTTTGCTTTAGACCTCTTAAAACTATTGTTTTTTTCTATTTTGGTTCTACTTACCAGCATGTATTTTTTAAAAGATAACACCTTTATCTTTTAAGTTTAATTACTTTTAAATTGTTTAAAAATATTTTTTTTATAATTTTTTTAAGGTTTAGATTGTTTTTGTTTTCATTTTGTTGTTTGCAGTGTTTTGCACTGCTATTTTTGCTTTTTTATACTTTACTTATGCATTATTTTGTCTTAGAGTCTTTAAAACTTTTGTTTTTTTCCTATGTTGTTTCTACTTAGCAGTATGTCATTTTTAAAACATAACACCTTTATCTTTTAAGTTTATTATTTTCACATTCATTAAAATTTAATTTTTTTAAGTCTTTGATTTTTAAAATTTCATACACATTTTAAATTAATTTACGTAGTTTAGTATTTTTTGAAAACATTAGTTTAAAAATTAAGACTTTTGTTTTTAGAGTTATAATATTATCTATTCAACAACACCAAATGCAACAGATGGCAACAGAAAAACAATCGCCTGTGGTTTTCAACTTGCTTATCACTGTTATTTTCGCCACTGTGCTGTCATTAGTGTCAGATACATAATTTTGTTAATAGGCTTTTCCTTTTAAAAAAATTTTATATAACATTATTTATATAACAATTTCCAATTATTATATAATAATGAGACGAATTGAATTGTTTTTATCAGAAATTTTAACTTATTTTGGCATAAAAAAAATCTAGAACATATTCTATTTTTTTTCTATCGAAAAAATGTAAACGCGAGACATATTATTTTGAATAATATTTTAGTTTGGTATTTTGGCCAAATATAAACTTACAGAGCGAGAAATCTGATAGCAAGCAATGTTTGCTGACACAGCCAAGGATCTACCATTAGGTGTTACTATTTTTAAGACAAGTTTCTACTTTTTTTTAATTTTTTGCTCGAAAGAAAATAGTGTATGCTATCACTTTTACTCACGTAATTATTGCACTGAAGTAGCAAATAATAAGATTTTGATTTACTGGGCATTTTCAAACCTTAAACATATTAAAAACACCAATTCAATATTTTTACAGTTGCGATTTAATATATTTATTTACCAAAACTGTTAAAAAGTTAAATGACAATTTCTTTGTATTCTTTGAGAAGTTAGTTCATTTTTTTGTATCAATAAATAGCGCATCCTTTGTGCTTTTGTCTAGTAATTTTCAAGTGTTTCAATTCCCTGATTATTCATTAAATTTTACTCAATAATACTATATTAAAAAAAAAATTTTAAATAGTATTTAGTATCAAAAATTTAAAACAAAAGAAACTAAACTTTTTTGCAGTATTTGTTATGTTTTAATTTTTCAGCAGAGCAAAAACTTTTTGAACAAGAATTTACCCGCTAATAAGCTAGGGCTGCTAATTGGTAGCAACCCCAGCATTCTTACATGTGACATCTCTCTAATTAAAGAGCTTTTGTACCATCACACATCAGGACTTTTACTATAATTCTGTAACATAAGGTCCAAAAATGCAAGGAATATTAACTAAAGCAAAGGATTGCTAAAATCATAGACTTAATATTATTATTTAAGACACTGTACCACGCCATTTGATCAGTACTTTTAAAAAAAAGGACTACAATTTCTCTATTTATTTATCAAAAAAGTACAAATACAAATTAGAAAATTATAAATTTGGGATTTAGTTTTGAGTGCAACAGCTATTTGAAGTGACTGAATGTTCAATAAAATTATAAGAAAGCAGAGCATTTAACCAAGCACTAGATTCTAGTTTAGATGCAGCTAGAGAAGCTTTACTTTGTCACGACAATTGAAAAAAGATAATAGTTATTTACCTAAGGCGTTCGTAAAGTGAAACTTTCCACATGAGCACTTTGTTTGCAACATGACTGAAAGGAGTGCTGCATTAGTGCGAATAGGGAAAAGTTCTTGCCTAAGAAGTTAGGTAAATTTTTTTTTTCACAAATAACTCTAATTTTTTAATAATAAATAAGTCTAAATTTTTAATAATAAATAGTTTAGTTTTTCACTTATTTTTCGGTTATTAGCGTTGCTTCTGCAGATTATCAAATTTTTTAAATTTAAAATAGTCTCCTTGTTTGGATGCTATCGTTTTATTGAAATAAAAAAACATTGTTTCAAACATTTCTCCTAGTTTCAACAGCGAAGTAAAAAACATTGTGGTGCGGGAAAAACATTTTCCGATGCATTAGGAACGGCCGGAAACTGTCGATCTTTAAGCGATGAGTGCAAAAAATTAAAGTTATTCAACTTTTAAATTATTTGAATCAGGAATCTGTTTTTCCAAAGATGGGCAATTACAAAAATTTGATATCAAAATGGTAAGCAAAACTTGATATTAGAATTGAACTTGCACTAAAATTGTTACATTACAAAATGATTAAAATACATCAATTTAAGCATCATATTATAGCAAAATTATCAAAAAATTATTTTTTGTATTAAAGTTGTACTATTAAAACTGCGTCAGCTATGAGTAGTCTACGTTTGCTGTTTATATATATTGTGTAAGTTTTTCATAGACTAGTGATGCTCAAAACTAAAAAATTTGTCAAATAGAACAAATATTATATATGTTCTACAATTTTGCAACCTTTTATAGTTATGACGTATTTGTCATATTCATACTTTTGCCAAAAGTGACTGCTGAAAATGTATCGCTGCGTCAAATTTTAATAGCAACACGGTAGAAAAAGAACTTGAAAGTGTAAATTTATACATAAGGTTGCTACTGACACAGTGTGGCTTTACAGTTGCTGAATAGCACATGAATACATTTTTTTTAAAGTCAACAGTATCACGCACGATTCAGTCAAACGGATTACGCGCTAGTAGCTTAGAGGCGTTAAGTCTCTCCAGGTCAAACTTAATTATTCGGTGGACCTAGAGAATCCTGTATTATAGACAAAATCAAACGTTCAAAAGCTGCAATGTTTAATTTTTGTCGTTTATTTAAAAACGCCAGTTAGCAAATGCGTCAAAATTTTATTCTAGCGACAGATTTAATACCCGGTGGAATCATAGATCAAGTGCACAACATAATTAAATGCTTAGCAAATGCAAAACATTTATTGTGTTGCTAGCAATGGTTCACACAATATTAATATATATATTTATATATATTTTTTATTGCTTAAAAAACAATACAATGATTGTTACAGCATACGTCAAACATCCATGTATAAATGTAAATAAATATAAATAAATTGATACGTCACATACATACATAACACAAATATAAAAAGGAAAAAAAAATACATATTTTAGTATACATCTACATAATTTGCTCTTCTAAAAATTTGTCAATTAAATAAAAAGATTTCTTGATTTAAAATTTAAAGATTTGCTTTTATATTGATTTCTATTTAGACATTTCCAACACGAAAGTAAATGATTGTAAAATTTAAGTCCATAGTGATGAATTCCTGTGTTACTTGTTTTCAGTCTATTTTTGGCTGGACACAAAAGACTTTTTCTTCTAGTATTGCGACAATGAAGATCAGTGTGGCGTGTATAGCCACTGAGGTTGTCAAATACATGTAGCAAGCAACATTGGATATAGGCGGATTTTTAATTTATCAAAAGACTCACAATCGTCTCTTTAGCTAATGTTATCCACTACTCTCACTGCTCTTTGTTAAAGTTTAAAGAGGCGGCGGATTATTGATGAATGTCTCCAAATTAATAATCCATAGGTGCAAAGCGAGTGTATTATAGTATATTCACGTTAAATATAAAGCTGTAATAAACAAACAAAACTGCATGATCACCTCGTGTTTGGTATCTTATGGTAGGGTGGTATAGAAATTATTGGATGGAAGGACCAGATAAAGGCGTAGCTTGAGTGACAAGACAGGGCCTGAGTAAGTATTTTTAAGTTATAGTTCGGTTTTGTTGTGAGAAACGTTATCAGATGACGCATAACATAAAGAGCATGCACTCCTTGAAGACAGCCCTGTAAGAACAAACACGCCTGTTGTGGTAGGAGATCACGTAAACCGCACGTGATAGCGTTTATTTCAGCGTCATCTTTAACTTGGATATAGTATAGACCAAGGTATGCTTACACGTAGTGTATTTACGGGAGCTCATTGCAATTTATAATCTAAATAGATGTCCAAAAATTTTATCGTATTACTAGATTGACTATAGATGCTTTTTCAAAGTGAATAAAATGTTTTGGTTCAATGTCAATTGATTTGAAAGAAACCTATTTTTAGCGTTTTTCTGTGTTTCTTTGTTGGGTATAGCATCTGCTACAGTCAGTACGCTGTTTAACAAAGTTCTATCATCCTCAAATTAGATAGATTCAAATTGTAAAGTCAAAGAAAAATCATTTGTATATATTAAAAACAACAGTGGTCTAAGAACCGACCCTTGCGGTACCCCATAATTTTGGTTCGGATGTTGTATTTTTCCATTTTACAACCTGATTGCGATTTGCAAGAAAATTGTTTAATATTTTGCAGCTGATCTTCTTTTTTATGAACCGGTATTATTTAAGACGTTTTAAGACACTGAGGAAACGTGGAGGATTTTATGAGTTTAGTTAAAGGTTTTGCAATAATATCTTCTCCGAGTTTATAAGAATAGTATTTATATTGAATACGTCTTTAGATAGGCTGTTCTTCAAATTTATAATTGTATCTCTGACTGTTATAAAAGATACTTCCCTAAACTCAAAATAATGATAAAGCAAACTAGAATTATTACCATGCATTATTTTTATTGGATAGATTTATGGTCACAAATAGTTCCTAGTAGTCTAATAAAATCCCACTATAGAACGACCTTCACCGAGCTGGTTAATGGATAAAAAGTATTTTATATTTAATTAAATATGTTAATAAATGTATTGCAAGTGGGTTGTCGAAAAAATTTCAGTCCAGAATATGATTAATTAACTATTTAAATTTTTTTTTCATTTATTGCACCGGTTTGGTTATTAGACCAACTCCATACCAACCGAAAGTATAAAGCCCATAGAATATGCAAACGTTAGGTTGACTATTTTTTTCCCGTCACAACTTTTGGGTAGGCAGGTATAAACAGGTAACTCGAACATTGGTTAATAAATAAAAGTTATATAAAAGTAAAGATTATTTTATTACAAACACGGTAGTTTAAGGTTGACAGCAAAAAATCAATCCAAAATTCCGGTTGTCCAATTAAAAAAAATAAATAATGCTACTGATACCCATGCTGTCATAGTAGATTGTCGCTATAGTAATAGCTATACTAAAAAATTAATATTTAATACTTAATATTAAAATGAAAAACATAGTATTGACATAAAGAAATGATTTTTAAATCTTTTTTAATAAATAAATTATATACCGGGTGGAGTATGAGAAGCCTTTGGTGCTGTAACTTTTTTATTTTTTATTCAATTTTAACAAACATTAGCCTGAGCTAATGTAAAATGCTTTTTGACATCTACCTTTTGACACGTCATAGCTAACTTTGCCTTTATAAATTGAACTAAATTTTTTTTTCTAAAAAAAAATTAATGTTGGAAAATAAAGACGATTTAATTTTTTTTTTAAACAAATATTTAAAACTGTTGCCATTTTGTACTAAACACCTATGACATCTTCTGCTGACACCCATAACATAGCCATAGCTTACTATTTGATTATTATTTATTATGACTACTTGATTTTTAAAAATTAAATATTACAAGTTCTTGATTTCTCGGCTATTCTTTCATGTTAAAGTGTGTAAGCTTTTATGGTTTTTTATATTCCACCCGGTATAAAGAAATAAATTACCTATGTATGTGTGTATAATTTAGGATGCTTCATTTTTAGGCGATATTTTTTTTTCTCTGTGCTATTCGAAAATCTGATACTTAAAAAAAAATAAAAAATTATGCCGCCGGGTAAAAGGTTTTAAGTGCAATAGCGGCTTAGTTTATTTAAAAATTCAATTTCCTATTTAAATAACATAGAAAAATTTTTTGAGAAAAACGCGTGTATAGCTATTGTAGAGCATAAAATTTGCTACAAAAAGTTCCTTAGCGTAAATCCTCCCCGATCAACAGCTTAGCTGCGAAGATAAATGTTTATTATATTTTACATCAAATCATTTTTAAATCAAGATTTATTATTTTTACATTAAATAATAATTTATTATAGACAAAAGCACGCTTTAGTTGAGTCATTATTTGATTCAGGTTTCTAATTTTAAAAATTATTTAAAACTACGAAAAAGAAAAAACAATTTAAGTAGTATAGATAAACAAAATTATAGTATTTTTGTAGAAAAATAAACGTTGATAAAATTAAGTAAAGCATAAAAAAAATCGAAACAAATTTATAGAAAAGAAAAAGTTTAGGTTGGAAAGCTATATTATAAATACGAAAAAAAAAAGATGTAAAAATATCAGGAGTTTATAGATGGATAATAAAATATTAAAACAATAAACTGTATAAAAAAAAATAAAAATACAAAAAAAAAAGAAAATGTGAGAAAGAAAAAATAAAAAAAAAAATTAAAATTAAGTAAAAACATTATAAAAATAGGAACAAATAGAATTAAAACAAAGAAAGTAAAGAGAAATAAAAAAACGAGTTTGAAAAAAAAGTTGAAGAGATAAAACCTGACCTTTCTGAAAGAAAAACTATGAAAAGAAAGAGAAAATAAAAAAGTATAATAAATAAAATCGAAAAAAATTAAAGAAAGAAATTTTATAAATAAATAAATGAAAACTATAAATAATTAAAAAAAAATTAAATAAAAAAAATAATAATACGCTCATTAATAACTAATAATATGCTTGCTTAAATTTAAAAGCGTTTATTTTTTAGGTTGCCGAAGGCATCCCCTCTCAGTTCATACACGCTCTACTCAAGAGAGTAGGGTAAGCACCCGGAGGATACGTAACCATACTCTCGTAGAATAATAAAATGTAAACAAAAATTTGAATTTAACGTATTTTTATTTTGATTTTATTATAATTATTGATAAAAATTTATTTTTCTCTATTTTATTCAAAAATAATTTTTGAAATTAGAAACCTGAATCATATAATGACTCAACTAAAACGTGCTTTTGTCTATAATAAATTATTATTTAATGTAAAAATAATAAATCTTGATTTAAAAATGATTTGATGTGAAATATAATAAACATTAATCTTCGCAGCTGTATAACTCAAAAGCTGTTGGTCGAGGGAGGATTTACGCGAAAGAACTTTTTGTAGCAAATTTTATGCTCTACAAAAGCTATACACGCGTTTTTTTCAAGAAAATTTTTTTAACGTCGAAAAATCAAGTTAAAACCGAAAAAAAAATTTGTTCTATGTTATTTAAATAGGAAATTGAATTTTTAAATGAGCTAAGCCGCTATTGCACTTAAAGCCTTTTACCCGGCGGCATATTTTTTTATTTTTTATAAAGTATCAGATTTCCGAGTAGCACGGAGAAAAAAAATATATCGCGTAAAAGTGAAGCACCCTAGTGTATATATTTTATGTGATATTAAAGTACATAATAACATATACATCTTTAGTAAATAAAAAGATAATAGTAATACATATAATCTTGCAAACTTTATTTCTATTATTAACAGACAAAATAAAAACAAAAATAAAAAAAAATGACGCACTGGTTAGTTTAACAACATTGTAGTTGAAGTTCTTTATTTTTTGGAAAGCTATTTTCAATGAACAATTTTTAAAAGTTTCATTATTAAAATCAATTACACCATTATCCAAATTACACAAGAAACACTTTTTGGTCATTTTTGCACAACTGATAACTAGTAGCACGTTGTTGTTGTAACTGGAGCGACAATATACTTCTATTGATTACTTCCATTAAGCAGACTTTAACTCTAATTTAGTTTTTTATTTGGCTTGCAATAAGTGGAAATATACTCTGTATATTGTAAACCCGTTGCCCAAATACTTCGAATGATTTAAATTTAGCTATTTTTGATTAAAAAGTAACTTGATTGAAAATTTGGGTGTTGATTCTTAAATCTAAAACCACCTATATCTAAGTCTTCACTTTTTTGTCTTAAATTGAAACATTTTTTTTAGCTTTTGTTTTATTGTCACTATTCTGTTAAAAAGTTTTTATTTGCTACTTTTCACATTCGTTTTTTTTTTGAAGTTTTTATTTTGTTAGAAAAAATTAATTTTTTTGTAGCTAAAATCTACTACGCAACTTTATATCTTTGTCATGTTATTGTGTCATTACATATTATTTATTATGTGTGTCAATTTTTACTATAGAATCGGTTCACAACTAAAAACTTAGTGAGTAAACAATCATTAAGTATTTTTTTGTCAAATTTGCTTCAAAAAATATCTTATTCAATAAACAAAAAAATTGTTAAAATCGAACACTCCTGTAAAGAATTATGCGTTGTCAAATGAAAAAAAAATATCCACTTAATTTTTGGTTGATCACTACATATAAAATTATATTATTCTATAGCTTATAAACTTAAAAGCCATTATAAATACTGACTTTGAACGTGTTGATTTAATGGATTTTGTTTTACTACAATCGTGTTATCCTATTTTTTGTTTTATTTAACAAAATATAAATGTACCAATAAAGAAAAGCTATTAATAAATAGCATTAAATACGTAAACAATAATTATTTTATCTTTTCAATTACATTTATTAAGCAATCTTATTAAAAACCTGCACAAAAGCATGTATCAATCTTGCTCTTTTTTCCTTCTCTACGTGACTGATACCAATTTAAAACGCTCTGGTCTTACTTTTATAGTCGTGTTATGTCTTACAATGTATTCGATTTATGTGAAAATTGCAAAATTTCACAAAAATAGCATTTATATTATCGATTTTATAATGTTTATTTTCTCTTCCTTTAATTCTTTATTATCAGTTGCAGGGATGAACCTTAATCGTAAAAAGCAATTTCGAAAAGCTTTTTCACTTCTACATAATTTAGATTTAGAGATTTATAAAAATTATAAATCTCAAATTAACACAAAACAACAAGATATTGTGCAGTTTGTGTTTTTTCAAAGTTTATGTTTTTTATTTATTTTAATGGAAGGGTATATAAGTTTGTTTCAAGTTAACGTAAGCTTTTTTCTGGAGTATTGTCCAAGCTTTGTTAATTTATATATAAACGTATTACTTATAATGCAATATAATTACTTTGTAATGAACATAAGACTGAGATGTAAACACCTCAATGACAAATTAACACAATTGTTACATCATTTAGTGATTTATAAAAAGCTAGGGTCGTCATCTATTTCCGCTAAAATAATTTGCCAAAGCTTCAATATTAAATTTTTTTTCCAAAATTATACTATAATTTATGACTTAGTAAGACTCATTAATGCTATTTTTGGTCTTCAGATACTTATTGCCTTTGTACTTGTTTTATTATTTCTAATTAAAGGTATAAATATTTGCATCACTTGTTTTCTGGCTATTAATTACGCTGGAGGAAAGAGAGAGTGGTGGGTCTTGTGCAGTAATTTAATTGGCAGCGCAGTGTTTTTTGTAAGTTATAAATATTGATTAATATCATGATATAAAAAATTATTTTGATTAAAAATAAGCCATGAGACAGAGATCTGTTGACGTTCCCGATGTTGTCGATTGTCTTTTTGACAAGTTACGACCTATGCTCGCTAATAATAAAAGTTCTAATATTCATAATATTTGTTGACGTAAGTGTTTAATCTATCTTAGGATAGTATTTATAGTCAAAGCTTAAACTCAAGTTTTAAAATGTATAAATCAATCTTAATATATCTAGGTACCAAACTAATTTCAAAATAAATTGACTTTATTTTGGAATTAGAACTTTACACAGTCTTGGGTTTAAATTTTAACTACAAATACCGATCTATTAAACATTTTTTTTTAAATGTTGGGCTACCTTAGGTTAAGATAATTTTTGACACATGGTACAACAATGAGCTTAACTACTATATTTAACTTTCAAAAATTATATTATAATCTAATTAACACAATTTTAGCTTTTTGGATTAGTTACTTCTGGATTTGGAAATCTACTGACAGAAGAACTGACACAAACAACAGATATTTCATCTAAAATTATTTTTGTTGCTAGCGATTTAGCAGATTTGGATCAAAATCTAAAGTTACTCATAAGTCTTACGACAAATAATCTACGTCCACTGACAGCCGCAGGATTATTTAATGTTAATTCTGGAACAATGTTTGGGGTCATTAGTTCGGTCTCGACGCTGCTTATTGTTATTAGACAACTTGATCATGAAACAAATGCTCATCATTAAATTTTTTCAAAGTTGGTACTAAATAAAAAGTTTTTAAATACTTTTTTCTTTTTGTTATATTGGCTTGTAGAAGATTTTAATTTAACTACTTAACTAGCTAAAAATTAACCAGCTAACCATAAGAAATTGCAAAAACTAGAACTCTTTTGCAACTTTTCTTAAAATTCTTATCAAAAATTGTTCTGTATTGAAATCACGTAACAAAACTTATTTATCTTTTTCGGTTTCTTAGAAATCTTTATTTTTGTTGTTATTTTGATAGACTTGATACCAAGTCTAGTAGTTCAAGTTTCTAATCTACGCGTTGGCTCTATATAACTTTGTTTGTCACAGTTATTACATTCTATGCGATAAACTCCAGACTTTTCTAGAAATGGTCTTTCAGACTTTTTGTCTTTTGAACTTCCTAAGAAATTCTTTAATTTTTGTCTTGACTGATAAACCACTCTAAAACCTAAATGTTTAACCACAATCTCAAGTCCGTTGTATATCTTAGGTTCAAAGAGTATTGGGAAGAATTTTAATTCTTTTTTATTTGTTTGAAAAGTTGTGCAGTTTTTGATATTTGTTTTAAATTTTTGTTTATTTATATATTTATTTACTATTTCTTTATTATATTCAATAAATGCTTTTTCTTTGTTAAAAGTTTTTTGACTTAAAGGACACGTAAATAATCTATTTACTAAAAAACTTGCTATTCTATGATAAAAACAATTATTTGAGTCATTGGGTATTTATTAGTGCTTGTTTCTTTTCTAAATATATCAATAATTACGTTTACATCTAAAAAAAATAATTTGTTATTAATTTTCTTCTCATAAGTCAATTTAATTGAGGAAAAACAATTATTTAAATTTGATACAAAATTTGTAAAAACTCTCAGAATTATTAAAAACTGCAAAGACGTCGTCTACGTACCTTATCCACATTCTTGGCACATATGTTTTTTGCATTATTTTAAAAATAATGCATAAATAACTCAGACAGATATAGCATTATTACATTGACTACGAAGGTAGAAAAGACATCTTCTCCACCTTCATGACATTGACCCATGCTGCCTCATTTATTTTATTTGTAAAATTTAATGTTACATGGAAAAATTTATTGTTTTACGCACAGTTTCGTTAATATTATGTATTTGATAATTAGATTTGGTTCCCTTTTTGTTGTATTCGACCAAGTTTTTTGAATAAATCATTGTTTTTTCTATTGGAACGCTAAGATATAATGAAGTAAAATCAAACGACACTAATTTTTTGTTACTGTTTTTACTTTATTGATAAATCTATGATTTTTTTATTGAAAAATTTTCCAACGGCATATTTAAATTTTTGAATTAATTTACTAACCATTTGGAAATTTTATACGTAGGACTGTTTATCATTGAAACAATTTGTCTGAGATTTTTACCTGGTTTATAAATTTTATATTATAATTAAGCCCTTTACTATTGAGGTTTGTGCATTTGTCTAGACAGCTTCCAACTTTGCGAATCATTTTTGGCAATAAGTTCTTAGACATTTTTGAAAAAGCTCCTTTTGCGATAAGATTATCTACTTGCTCATAATAGTCACTTTTATGTAATGCAAAAAACATATTTCTTTTATCTGATTTTAAATAAAATCAATCTTATTCTTTTAAACTTTTGATGATTTTTGGCATATTTTTATTTGAATTTTTTGTGTCGCTTTTTACCAAATTTTTAGAAATTTTACTTTTTACCGTTTTTCGTATCGATGTTTTTATAGAATTTCATACAAATTTAATTGAAGATTTTACGCTACATCTTCTACTTTTTAACCGACTTCAAAAAAAAAGAAGAAGGTTATCAATTCGACTGTATTTTTTTTATGTGTGTTACTTTATAACTTTTTTTTCGATAAACCGATTTGAATTATTCTTCTTTTATTTGAAAGTTGGTGCTTTCTAATTGGTTCCATTTAAATTTAAACAAGATCTGACCAGTAGTTTTATAGTTATTTCTATTAATGCTTTTTTTGACATATATTTTTGACACTTATAATTGATTATAAAAATTTGTGAAAAAAAAAAAAATATATTTCAATATAATTAAACAATAGTTTATTTATTTAATTATTTAAACAATTTAAATATTATTAATTGTGTTGTTTAATGTGTTTGATAATGCATTACAATATCAAGGAAAATGTCTTCTTGAAAAATTTCACTTAAATAAGCGCAAACCATAAAAAAATTTATATAAAATAGTTTCAATTAATTAAACAGTAGATTTTCTATTTTGAGATAAATGCTTCTTTATTTCTTCGTTTATTAACAGCGCGTTTAGTAGTATTGAAACAAATAATTGTGATCAAATCCACTAAAAATCAAGAGATAAAAAAAAATTAACAAAAAAGACAACTTTAAAAAGAGAAAAGATGCATTAAAAAGTATAAAATAATTGCGTAGACTTCTATTCTTAAAAAAAATCAAATTATTTGGGTAGTATAATGTACAATTATTGTTATTTTTGGAGTTGATGTCAGTCAAGGTAGGTTTGTATAAGTTAGTAAATATTTACATACTGATCATAATATATTATGATTTACTAATCTTAATATTAGCATACACAATAAATAAACTTAACTAAATCGCAAGCGACGCGCAGGCGAGCAGAGACAGACGCTTATCCTACCTTGACTGACACCGACTCTAAAAATAACAATAATTGTACATTATATTCAAATAATTTGATTGTTTTTTAAGCATACAAGTCTACGCAATTATTTTATACTTTTTACTGCATCTTTTTACTTTTTGAAGATGATTTTTTTGTTAAACATTTTTTGTTATTTAAATTTTTAAAGTTTTTTGATGCAAATTTTAGATCTTTGTTTATCTAATTATGCTTTATTGAAAGATTTAGATAATTGATTTTCTACTATGTTCATTGTTTATCGATTCATGCATAATGGTGTTACGTTTATTGTTTTTAATTAAAAGTGACTTTAGTTTTTTAACAAAACAAAAAAAAATTTTTAAATTTTTTGTTTGAGTTTTTTTTCATCAGCCACGCTAGAAATAGACTCAAAATATATATATAAAAACTATTTATCTAATATTAAATAAAATGGATATTAAAATATAGAAATGTATTTAATAATTAAAAACTATATAGTAATATAAATAATCTTGAGGTTAAGTATAGTCAGTTTCTATCCCATTTTTGGCGTAGAGACGTTCTGAGCTACGTAAATGTTTAAACTTGGAGGCATTATATTTCCTTGATGATCCAACTGTCTTACCAAAATAAGTAATGATGAAACAGAACTCATAACTATAAACATTGACGTAAAGTCAACATTATAAAAACCAGCAGCTGAAAGATGTGTTATTCTGTGAGTTGTCAAACTTTTAAGCAATATAGCATCTTTTTCAAAATCTTGTAAGTCATCAATTCTTAAAATTAGATTGTAGCAAATATAGGTAGCTTGTTTCATTTCTTCAGCTAGTGAATGACAAGTGCCTGCGATTGCAAGTCCGTAGCACTAAAACTTTATTATTTATTAATCAATTTATCAACAAAAAAAATACTCACGAGAAACCCAAAACTTCCCCAGAGATTACTACAAACAATGCATAAAAAAACTGTACTTGTTGTTTGTCGAAGAAAATTTGTAATAGATAAATTAACTGCTCGAATTAAAAATATTAAAACTATTACAAATGTAATCAAAATTTGTACACCAAATATTTGATTGATTAGATTGATAGAAGAGTAAATTCGATTATAATTGTTTAGAAAAAAATTAATACCATTAAATACTTTTGATGAATTGTTCGTTATTTGCGATAATTTTTGGTTTAAGAGTTGACATCTCATTTTAACATTTCTTGCCAAATAGTTGTATTGCATCATTATTATCACATTGACGTGTAGAACAATAAAATTTGGAATATACTGCAGAAAAAAGCTGAATTTCATAAAATATAAAGAAATACAACTCTCAGCGACAATAAATGATAAACTCGGAAACTGAAACAGTACAAACTCTAATGTATCATGTATTCTTGTTTCAACAATTAATTTGTATTTTTTATAAAAATCGACGTCTATCATTTGAATCAATTTGAGAATTTGCCTAAATTGTTTTTTGTATTTTAAATTAAAAGTGCTTATAGATATTAATGAATTAATCGAAATAAAAACACTTAATATAAAGTCTGACAAAAAAATGCCCGCTATTCGAAATTTTTTAATTTTGGTAGTAATGGTGTATGCTGCAATGCTTAGAATGAAAAGAAACAACACAGATGGTTTTTTCAGATTTCTACCAGTTGCGTAAAGACTGAAAAATTGAAGACTATTATTATACATATTGTAAAGTAATAAAATAGATTTTGATATTAAGAAACAAAGACTTATTTATCATAGCCAACAATAAGAAATATCAATACGGTGTTTGATAATGAAAGTGGTATACATATTAACATTTAAATAAATCAATCTATGTAAATAAAATGTTAGAAGCAAATTAAAGTTTTTATGTCGATTAAAATTGATACAAGACAGCCAGTTAATCAATCGTTAAAAGCTATTGGTTCATTTTAATATCTTATAAATAAGGTTTTACTCAACCTTATTGATTCAAGTTGTTGTTTGGGTTAAATACTTATATAATTTTGGTTTTTTTCAAAAATTTCAAAACAACTATGCACGAAAAGCATACTATTCTTATCCAACGTATAAGTGATTTGAAAAATGAAAACACTCTGCTACTTGATCAAAGTCATTTCATTGCATCGACATTAAAACCTAAAGATTATTTATATATAAGATATAAGTTCATCCTGAAATTGCTTTATATGCAGATAAATTCAATAAAACATGCACAACCCTAGTTATTAAGTTATATAAAACATTAACTCTAAAATATCTCGCCAAGCGGTGCGTAAAACAAAATCTAATATAATTAATAAAATTGTTTCAGCTGTATAGGTAAGTTTCTTCCCTGAAGCGAGTGTTTTTAGCATCGTTCTATCCATCCAAAACAAGCAATAAAACATTGCATATACGCAAACAGTATTCGGCTACGTGCTGTTGCACTGAGCCATTGGTTAAAATTGTTTAATATTTTGTCTTGTTCAGTCCAAGACCTGAAACTTTATAATATTGAATACTGTTAAAAGACAATTAAAAGTAATATTCTCTAAAAAAGCTATTTTTACACAACTGAAAAACTTATTGAATTTTTCAGGTAGATATATAAACTTCCTCATGTTAAAGTTTCTAATCTTTTTTGTTTTCATTTTTCTTTTCTCATGTACCTGCATTTATGTTTTATCTATTATATTATTTTGTTTGTACTTACGTAATATACAGGGTGTAGAATTGATTTTGAGACATTTAGAGATTTAACATAAGGAATCAAATTTGTAAATATGGCTCCCCTGATTATTTTTTAAAAAAATGTTGAATACAAAAGTTGTAGACTAAGAAAAATCCTTTCTAAATTCATTTCTTATCTATTATATTATTTTGTTTGTACTTACGTAATATACAGGGTGTAGAGTTGATTTTGAGACATTGAGATTTAACATTAGAAATCAAATTTGTAAATATGGCTCTCCTAATTATTTTTTAAAAAATGTTAAATACAAAAGTCGTAGACTAATAAAAATCCTATCCAAATTCATTTTTCTTTATTTTGTTAAGTCTTTACGTGTGGAAATAACACAAGAATCACCGTAAAATAGCACTAGCCCTAAAAATGTAAAAATGAAAGTAAGGTACACTCTGTATATTTATATATCTGTATGCTTTTATGTTTTCTTTTTTAACAATGCCAATCAAAAGTATTTCTTTTGTGACATTAAACTTTATTATTATTATTCATTAACCAAGAGTTGATTCTTGGTGTGCAGTAAGTGCCTTGCCATTTTTTTATTTTTAGCAACACCTCACTCCAAATTATTCAAAGCTTTATGCTTTTTTTTCTTTAAAAAAAGTAGATTTCAAAATAAATAATAAAACAAAAGATTTATGATTTATTAACCAAAAAGGACGACTCTCCATTAAAGTTTTATAATTTGCATTGCAGTGCATATGTAATTTTCCAACTAACCCACGATTATTATTGATAAATGATTAGTTAATAGGAGTATTTTCAGTAAAATTAAAAAATTACGTACACACTCATTGCGTTACTAATAATGTTAGCAAAATAAGCTTTAGTCGTCAACCAAAAGACGATAACAAATACATCGATGTGTATTATGATATGGCTAGTATGGGTATACTTAACAGTTTTGTAGACAAGCATTACAATTAATGATATGATAAAATGATATGGCTAGCGATGATCTGCAGGTGGCGGTGGTTGATTCATACGACCTGGAGTATCTTGATTTAATTGTGAAGCAGTAACACTTCTAGTTTGCAAAGTGGATGTAGGAGGTTCGTCCAACAGCTGCCTTAACCTTTGCAATTGTGCTTCTAACTGACGATTATGGTCTTCCAAAATTTGCATTCGTGCTTCCAGTCTTCCTTTGTGCTGTCTCAATAATCGAGCTTCTGCTAAAACATCATGTTGTGGTTGCGGTGGATGTGGTGTTGCTCCGCGTTGCAACTGCTCA
This sequence comes from Lagria hirta, assembly GCA_947359425.1. Taxonomy (NCBI): domain Eukaryota; kingdom Metazoa; phylum Arthropoda; class Insecta; order Coleoptera; family Tenebrionidae; genus Lagria; species Lagria hirta. The sequence continues at coordinate 15,059,325 of OX375794.1, forward strand.
TATTCTTGTCTCAGTGCTGCATTTTCAACTTCCAATTCTTGTATCATATCTTGTAACTCAGCTCGTTGCTCCTCATCGATAACAAGCATCAATTGACCTGGACTTCCAAGACCCCCCTCAAGAGGTGGACAATAATCAGCAATTAGTTGATGTTCATCCTCTGGAGATGCAGCTCGTAATTCCACTTCAGCCAGTCGGCTTGCATAAATTTCTAGTCTTGAATGCATATCATTGTGTTGTGGCGATGCCACCGGACTCTCTAATTCATCACCCTCTAGGACCGATCTGACCGGCAAATACCCCATCCTAGGATGCTTCATAAAATATCCTTTACTTTTAAATTTGTTTTTAAGCGCTTTAGTAAAATCTCTCATATCTTCAATTGACGTTGTAGCAGCACAATATTCATGCATTGGATGTGATAATTTATGTCCTTTCGTCAATCTTCCGGCAAAAAAACATGACTGGCACATATCAAAATTAAAACACTTCAAGCATCTATACCGTAGACCTACAACAGGATACTGTTTGCAACTATTACACTTGGCCTGATGTTTTGCAGTTTCAGCTGCTGCAAGGCGATGAAGGACCGGTAGCCAAACCAACGACTGGGGCTCCTGTTTCAGCCAAGCCAGGAAATGAGTAGCTTCCAAGTCGTCAAGCTCACCCAAACAACTACGAACGCTTGGTTCAATGTTAGAACCACCAAAAGCTGCTACTTCGCCCAGTTGACGAGGAACTTGGAGAACGTCGTGCAGCAGTAAACCAAGTTTGCGTTGATCAGCTTTTTGTTGTGGATCAGCAATTAAGCGGAACAGATAGCGATATTTGTCTTCAAGATGTCCCTTGCCAAGAAGTATTAAGCCCACCTATAATTTTGACACTTGATAAACATCATAAAATTTGAAAACCAGTTAAGAAAATTTTTATAGAAATTCAAAACCTTATTGCACACGACCCAATAACCCATGTTTCCACATTCTTAATACTCTCTAATAGTCAAATTTACATTTATGTTCGCATTAGTTTTTTAGAAAAGTTAATAAAAAGAGACAGTTATTAGACATTTGACAAAAGTTATAGACAAAAAGGAAAACAATTTAAAAAATATCAAAAAAAAAGCTATATAAATAATAAAGAGAATTAAAGGTGATAAAACAGATATACAATGTATATCTGTTGTATACTTTGGTAAAAATACCAAAGAATAACATTTCGTAATAAAGTGATAGCTTCAAGAAGATGTATATTTGTTTTTTTTCTTTCGTTTCAAAATCATAATGTAAGCGCCAAAAAAAATTAAATATTTAATATTTTTAGTAATACCGTAATGTTATTTTAGTTTAAAAGAACTGATATAACAATAAAAAAGGAAGTTTTGAGAATCTCTGTCAAGTTAACGACCGCAAATTTCGACCGTGTGACGTTCAAAATTTTTCGTAATGCTGTACTACGTGAATAGTGAATATTTTAAGAAAAATATTTTCTAAATTTTTTTCACAAGTTTCTAAATCAACATTAATCAATATTAAAAAAAAAATTTAGTTTGTCACGTAATTTTTGATGTGAAACATCTATAGCTGCGGGTAAAACCGGTTGCATTCTTGGCTAAGCATTTATTGGCAACTGTTCTCCACGCTATGAGATGGTATGCAACTGCGCGATTCTCTTCCAACTCGGTTTGAAGTCGCCTCATCTCGCTGGCCACACCAAGCTTGAATACTTATGTAGCATACTTCAGCTACCAGTTGTTACAGTAATACTGTCAGAAACAATATTCGCATATTACTGAAGATATTGGATTAAAACAATTCAGATGTCGCAAATACAAATAGATGTTTAAAATTTTTGTATTTAACAAAAATAAATTATTATTAAATAAACAGTCATCATTTTCAATAAAAAATTAGTAATTTTTTTTTTTTCATTTGGTAAGCCGATGTTTCACATGTCCGGTCCCGTGACGGCTTAATTTATTTTTTTATAATTTTAGGAAATCTGTGCCGTTAACTTAACTATTGTCATAATAATTCCATTTAACCAAAATAACATTACAGTATTACAAAAAAATTTGAGGTTTTTCTATTATTCGCTTCTAAGTTCCGTTTATTTAAAAGTTTAATTTTATGTTGGAAAAAAACTCTTTTTCGTTTTTCTTCTGCTTCATTAGTCATTGTAAAATAAAGCTAAAAAGTCAAATTGCAGTGTTTTTAAGATCAAAGCAATGCACAATATCTCTAAAAATTTTATACCACTAAGCTTATGCAAGTAGCGTCATAAGCACCTGATTGCAGACACGTTAAAACAAAAAATATATACAGACTGTCTCCAAAAAAAAAAGACGAGTCCATAGCTCGCTTATCTATTAGCCGATTTTAACTATTTATGCACCAAACTAAATGGTTATAAATAGGCCACAAAATGGCTTAATAAAATCACAAACTGCCTTAAAGACTGAACTATCAAAAGATAATTTTTCAAATTACAACATATCTTTTTCTTTGATAATTTTAATAGGAATTTTTCTTCTGAAAACAACAATGTATCACAACTATAAGCTTACATAAAAAAAAATAAATAAATAGCGTCTGAAAACCTTAAGATTAAATCAGAAGTTGTGATTGATCGAAAATGTACTGATTATAAAATAATATATTTTGTATTACTTACCTTAAAACTCAAAACCCTAAGTTGTCCTGTTCGTTGACTATCATAAACATTCAATAACCAATTCAATGCTAAATCAACACATAGAGGAACGTCGACTAGGGTCAGATGTTGCGTAGCTGCACCTCCATAAATAGCACGCAACACTAAAACCATATCAGCAACATCTAATAATTTATCATTTTGACCGCGTAGTCCATGCAGGTCAAATGCCTCAGAAGATGCATTAATAGGTACTAGATCCAAACATAACTTTTTCTGAATTGCTCTTAATTTTAATGCTGTACGATAGGCTGAAAATCGTACTTCGTTTAGCTGCAGAAGAGATGTTGCTAATTCGAGCATTTGAGGATGATCCCAATGTGTTGTTTCAGTACTATGGTTTATATAATAAGGAACTTTATTGGGTGTAGTAGAACGTTCCCATGGAGGTTGTACGCTTGGTGGGCCAGGTGATATTTCACCTGAAAAATTAATTGTCAAAATTATAAATGACCACTAATTGCCATTACAGAATAATTAACACTTGTCCAAACTAATAAATTCCAGTACAATTGGATGATTAAAACATATAATTTATTGTATTTGTAATTCAGTAACCAATAATAATTATAAAAATTGTTTATATTAGTTACGCATTCAATTTTTACTCATACGTCGTTTAACGCCGTTTCCTACCACCAAAGATTCTTGAAAATACTCAACTATCCCAATACACATACGAGATAAAAGTGAAATATGCTATTCCGTTAAAAACGTTAAAAAACACTGTATTTTTAGTCGCAAGATTAAGACTAAATTATTTAAGGACAAGGAGAAACTATAAACATATATTCATTAAAACACTCGCCTTTGGGTTGTGCTTTAACTTTCGCAATGCGTGCATAAAAGCCTTGCTTCACGCACTAGTCTCATAAATAACTACATATTTACTACTTTTTACAAAAAACTATATTAGTTCTAACTAACAAAATGTATGAATACTTAAAACAAAATCCTTAAATAAAGCAAAACTATTGACTCTTCATTACAAGCAAGTACTCCAAATTTTGCTTTAAACTGAAAACTAATAAGAAATGTAACAAAATTCTAGCTTCTATCATATGATTATGATATGATCGGTGTTTGCTATTGATTTAGTGTATATAAAAGAATAAATCTACACTAGAACAACTCTACTTTCTAAGAATATTTAGGGTTATATGACAAAGCCCTACTTTTCACTGTTTTTTTTATGAAACACTAATTTTTTATTACTTTATTCTTTGTCGTAATGATTGTCATACAACAGTCTAATTGTTTATTTTAACTACCAAAAAGTTATGAAATTTAATTCTAAAAACTTTTTAAAACATAGGACTTCTTATATTACCCATAAATTAATTTTTTGTGCACAGCAACAATACATAAAATCAAAAATTAGAGACTAAAATTTAAAAGCATACTTTAATTCATTAAAAAAACGACAAGTAGACCCAGCTGAAGTCTTTAAAAATGTTAAAAAGTAAAAAAAATAATAGTTAATTGAAACTCATTGAAAATAAAGAAAATATAGCGAAATTACAGAAAAAATAATTTAGGGGCAATTTGAGATCGGAAAGTGGAAGAGAGTTTATTTTAATTTCCGGCAAAACTACAAGTTCCATAGATAAAACTTAAACAGCAAAGTTGTAGGTAATAAAAAAATCTACACTTCTGTATTTACCCTTTTTTACAAAACTTCAAAATTTATGTGAAAAACTTAAATAATCATGATTTTGTTTTTTTATTTCTATCTTTTACAATAATTTTTTTTATTTTACAAAATTTTGTGATCTTACTTTTTTATGTCCCAATATTAAATTTTCCACTTTATTTTAACGTAATATCCAAAAAGCACCCTAATTTTCAATCGAAAATTCTCGAGTCAAAATATCTGCTTTTTTAAAAAAGTTAGTAGTAGTAAGCTAGTAAGCTTTTTGCTCTTTGAAATCTCGACTTTCTATTAATGTAAAAAAAAACATACATTACTATAGTAAATTTTTTCAGAAAAGGCAAAAAACAAAATAGCTCGAAATCGAATTTTTTTAATCGTTATTTATGTTTTGATGTACTTTTGATCTATTTATTAAAATTTACGCTTTAATTACTCAAAAAAAATAAAATTTTATGTTACATTAATAAACAAAAATTGAAATACACTATTATAACTAACAGCCAAATAGGTTAATAAAATTAATATTATTTAATAAGACATTCACAATATTTAGAAAAAATCTAATTATGGCCCATCAAAATGTATTTCCTAGAAAAGGGAGAAGAGTCTATGAGGGTCTGCGCCTTACTCTAAGTGCGACAAACCAAACAAGGGCTAGTAATTTTTTTACAAGCTTTGTATCAGTGCTTAATACCCTATAGGCCTATATTAAACTTTTTACTTTTTCAGGTAGTTTTTGACGGTTATGTTTAACATTACAGCTGTCTAAAACGCTAAAATGTTTAGTGGGTCACGCAGGTAGGTATGTATAAATAGCAATAAATAGACATCTACGCTTATAATTTAATAACGATTCTACAATTTTCTCAAAATATTGTAAATGTCTTATTAAATATTAGCTTTATTAACTTATTTGATTGTTCATTATAATTATTATTTCTATTTGCAATTTTTTTGTTTATATTTAAAAAAAAACACAAGATATAGAATTAAAAGTGTTGTGTTTTGCAGAAAATAAGCCAATTTGATAATTTAATTTATTGTCTAATATTTTGTTAATAAAATTTTAATAATTAAAGTGTGTACCATAATTAAGTAATCAACTTCATAGACAAGCAGAGATAATTCCTAGAAATAAAACTGTTTTTTTAAAATTGAACATAGGCAAGGCTCAGAGATAAAAAAAACTCGCGGTTTATGTAAGTTTATGAAATATTTGAAAAAGCTAAGTAAACACAACTTTTAATTTGATACAAATTTATGTTACAAATAAAGCTTTCTGCAAAACACAATTATTGAAAATGATAAATTTTATCTCACCCATTTTACGATCTCTCTTGTGAAACGCATTCATGACCCACTTCGGGCAATTAAGTGCTAGCACAAATTAAATTCATCATTCTCAATTTGAATGCGTTTTTATTTTTGAACCGGCAAAATCAATTGTTAAAAACACCAGAACTTTATGATATAATAGTTATTGTAATAGTATTTATTCATGAGATATCTACTACTGTTAATTGGTAACTGTGAATGCAATTGCTTCCAGCAATCATAAACAAATATTTATCTAAGTTCCATAACACCACATGATTAGATGTGTGAAATATGCAATAATGTTTCTTACCTTGCGTTGTACTAGTCAGCTGCTCTCTTCTCTCTCTAATTGCTGCTTGCAAAGCTCTACATCTAGCACTACAATCTTCAAGTTGTGAAGCTAAATTATTTGGCAAAGCATTCCCTAAAGATCCTGCCTGTATTCTCGCCTCTTCTAAAGAACGCTGAAGCTGAGGAAGTTGAGTTTCTAAATTCCTTAAACTAGCCAACAATTCTCTGGCTTCAGCTGCACTTCTAGGACCACTCCAACTGAGCGTTGCCCTTTCCAAACGAGAAACTGCAGCAGAAGCTTCTTCTAGAGTCAATGTCAACTGTTTAAGTTTCTGTGAAATAAACATTAATTAAAAAATGTCTACCTACAGATCCAAGATTCTTAGCACAAAAAAATGTAAAAAAAAGCCCCAAACTCTCGCAAATTCAAAGAACTGGTAAACAGAATTGTTCGTCAGTTTAATGCTGTACATACTTATTTTAAATCTATTGTAATCATCATTTAGTCAAATCGTGGAGAATTACACAGATGGAAAAGTGAGACAAAATAGATAAATAGAGAATTAAGTGACCCTTATAGAGATGTAAACAAAATAATTGCTCCGAATACAACAGTAGATTTGCAGTAAAAAATACCAACGTATTGGAGGAAAAAACACAGAGCACATAAAAACAAAGTCTTATCGGCAAGACATCAAAAAACTATAAAGAATAAATTACAAAAATTAATAGAACAAATGTTGACTCAATAAGAAAAAAAATTAATAAAAATAATATTGTTATTTGTTTCTATCATAAATAGCTTTAAATAAAAATAATGTTGAACGTTTTTACTGGCCCACGAGCTTATAAAGTAATATCACATTTTCAGTCATGAACCAATACTTACAATTGAATTTTGTTCCAGTCTATTCGCTAACTGGTCAGACTTATCAATAAGAGCGTTCCATTTATCAGATAACTTAACGAGCTCTCGGCGTAAGTTTCGTGCTAATTCCCCTGAAGGATCCCCAGCCACAAATTGACGTGCACTTCGTAAACTAGCCTCAACTAGTGGTCTTTTATCCTCCAATTGTTGTCTAAAAGCTCGATGATCGTCCTGCCTTGCAGCTAGTCCCAGTTCTGTATCCTTTCTAATCACCCACTCTGTAAGTTCTCTAAGAGAAAGTAATAATGCATTCCAATAATCTGCATTATGCTCCAAACGGTTTCTAAGATCAGATGTTCTAGTTTTCAAAGTCTGCCATCGCCTCTCCATTTCATTTCCTCGGAGTTGCAACATTGAAGCATCTTCAGGAGCCATCGACCCCAGGAGGGCCAGACTAGAAGAACGAAGAGCTGCATGTGTAGGCGCCTGTCTTTCAATATCAGCTTGTAATTCTTTAAGCTGGTGTGCCGCCCTTCGAGATTCTGGATCACCTTCGAGATTTTCCACTACTGATTCAGCTTCACTTAACCAAGCCAAAAACTTGTCTAAAGATCTATCAAGATTTTGGAGGGAACTTAGAGCAGAATGTAATAACTTTCCCCTGTTGATGACACATGCATCTAGCCGGACATAATGTTGATTAATATATTCAGCTGCCTGAAAAAATTATAAAAAATTTTCATCTTGAAGTCAAAGTCTTGAATTACAAAACTATGTAATAATTTGACTTAAGCATTTAACAATTTATGTATTTATAAGCATATTTAATTCTTTTCAAAGACAACGATGATTATTAGCATTATTGACAATTCTATCAAAAATTAAAACTTCAGAAGCAAAAGTTTTCCGTCAACGAAAAAATATTGTACTCAACTTTTATGTTAATAGACGATTAATAACCTCGACTATAAAAGCTCCGTATTATTAATCGCTTTTATTAACTCATTTGTTTATCAAATAACTATTAATTTTCCTAATCAAATATATCTCTACATTGTTGAGAAAGTATATTATTAAAGCACACCCCTCGCGCCTGGTTAGTAGTACATAATTGTGCTCTTATTAGCTCAATGATTCGAAAAACTACTTCTTATGTAATCTAAAGTGAACTGTTGAGTGTTCAGTTGTAAGAATACTCAAAAAAGTCAGCTTTAATTCACAATTATACTAATTAAAAAAAAAGTGACCTAATTAAAACGATAGATAGCCTAAATTGTACAGGTACAATTTCATTGATAAAAAACTGTAAGTAATAATATTGCTATCTAAATCATCGAATTGTAGAAGAACGACCAAATTTCATAGATTTATTTACTTATTTAATAAATCTGAGCAAAATTTCAATAATCCACTGACAGTCAATGTACTAAAAATAACTACTAAATAGATAGAAGATTCTATCAATTGTATAAACAACAACAAAAAGCTAATGAAATAAAAGTGTTTTTTTTTAATTTGGCGTCAAACTTGCTATGAAGGTTGACTTTGAACTGTGAACGTACCTTTATCATCAAATCGAAGTGATGGTTTTTAATTTGAAATCTTAACCTAACGTCACTTTTAATTTAATGAATCGATAGTTCAACACGTTAATGAGATTAAACTAAAAGCACTTGAAGTATTACAAAACAGACAAAAAAATATTTTTAATGAGGAAATAAGATTTATAACAAATAATCAAAATGTTGTCTATCAACTTCTAGGCATTTGCAAACTCTTTGAACAATTGCGTTACTGACATTTGCTAACATTTGAGAATTATTTGGCGACTATTGCCTGAGACAACTCAACGAGGTTATTAAAGCGCTGTTGGAAAATCGAGTTCTTTAAATAGGTTGCAGGACCTTTAAAGATAAGTTATGGTTGTATTTCGGCTAATAATTCGACAATCATAAAATTTTTGTATCATATTCAAGGTCTCATAAGTGGTAGGTAGAGTAACACCGTCTTGCTGAAAGTAACCGTCCATAATTTCATCGTCATAAAGTTGTGCAAAGAATGACTGTAAAATCTCCTCTCGGTATCTTGCAGCAGTCAATGTTCCATTAAAAAAAATTCACCATTCACCATCAACTCGGTGGCTGTTACGAAAATAAGAATCCACTACAAACATTTTCTGTTCTTGTGAGAAAACCATTTTGAATTAAAAAATAAAAAAATTTAGTAATTATTTTGACATTTGAAGCAATTGTTTGAAAAATTATGGTTCGTTCACAGGCATGACCAACTGTGACGCTAAGATAATAAAAATTTCAATTTCGCCTAAAATTAGAGCAAAAAATTTCAACATAAATGAAGGGAGAGTTAAGAAATTATAAGCAATCTAAAGTAATCATCTAAAAATCCTTTAGTAAATAGTTCACTTGAGAAAAGTAGACTATATGTACACTAAACAAGACATTAACTATTATTTCTACTTATCTAAAATATAAAATTATTTTGTTTTACAATAAAAAATTCTAATTTCACTATTCTTTAGATTTCCGTTGTGTCTTATAAACATTTTTATTGTGTAGAATCGCAAGCTGCAAAGTACAACATTTAGGTGTTCTAACCTAAATGTTAGCTCTCGTAATATAAGTCTCAAGATAGCGCTTTAAATCAATACAACTATTAAGACATTTCATTTTCTAAAGATCTTGCTGGTTTGCTAATAGCATCAGAGCGTAATCTTATATTTGTTGATCGATTTTGTAACGTCCATTTTTCACAATCATACCACTTAATTTAAAAATTGTGTTTAACAAAAAGCTTTCTGGTGTTAAATATTTTAATACTTAGTTAAAGGATATTTAGTTTATTGAAAAATCAACACATATATTTCTCTGCTTATGGTCATATCACCAGAAAATAAGTCCTAGGTCAAATCTAAACCAACTTCTTTAGCCTTTCGAAGCGGTTTTAGGTAACCCACTGAAATGTCCTACCTTCTTATAGCGGCTCGTATCTTCATGTTGATGCACAGTTATCAATCTTTGCGTAAATTGTTGAAAGCCCTCTATTTGTGATTTGAATTGATGCAATTCAGCATGTAGGCCCTTTTGTTCCCTAAGCTGTACTTCAAGAACATCGGCAGTGTGTCCTACAGGTGACATGGAGGCCAATTTTGACTCCGTTCTTTGGAGCCATGCTTCCAGTTCCAGTCTCTTTTGCTCAAAATTCTCTTCTTTCTTCTGCATTTTTTTATTCCTAAATTTATTATTATTTGATTCTGTCATATAAGCCTTAAGCTAAAATAAATTAAAGAGGCCATTTCCTTAGCCCTTTACAACTTTTTAAATGGATCAATGTTTACAACGCCAAGGGTTGATGACCGCGCACCTGTATCATTATACAGTGTTGCCAAATCAAAGAAGTTTTCAAAATTCTTATTTAGTCTTTTCCACGTTGCCGTTTAGATAGCTGTCTAAACGGCAACATATTCTAGGATTGATTTGATATAGTAGCTGCCAGAGATATAAGATTTGCCTTTTTGGTTCCAAATCGTATATTGCTATAAGAATTAAACCGTCAAAGCAACCATATGCGTTTGCTCTAATGTATTGGGCGGATTCACATTAGTATCAGGCTACCGTCGCACTAGCCGACAAACGTTTCATTGTCAGGTTTCAACAGCGGCCACGTTAAAGCTGAAAAAACAGCTAATTTTATTGATTTATTTGATTCTACGTAATAGAAAAAACCTAGATCTGAAGGTTGAAAATGATACCCGCAAGTGTACTCTCTACATACGTTTTTTTTTTACTCTAAAGGTGAGAATTCAACTTTCATGTAGAATATGTATTTAAAGTTCAAAAACATCAGCTCTGCCTTTTATATTTTATTTGAAAAGCTAGAAGTTGATGATAAAGGTCTACAAACACTACTTTTGTGTGCCTTAATAATGCTCGCTCATCTTGGAGGAAGCAGAATCTAACTTTAGCGTACTATTTATTTCACAAAAGAAAAAACTAAAGTTGCCGCTTGCAAGCACATTCGGGGATAAATGGTAATAAGCCAGCTAAGGTGTTGATTCTTGAATCTCGAACACAAAATGTCGCATTCGTCTTTTTTCAAATGTCATACATTTTAATAGTATCAACATCTGTTTTCCGAGATTCAGAAATCAACACCGTAAAGGTTGCAAATAAGAAAAAAATGTTCAGATTGTTGAAGATGTGCTTCCTTTTTCATTAAACAATACCACACACTAGGAGTTTGTTGCTAACTGCTGCAAAGTACCAATCCCACACTAATGCCTCAATCTGTCTATATCAAAAGTATAGTAGGTAAAATAAACATTTCTACAAGCGTTAAACACACTTTATAATGTTTAAATTTTTATTAAAATATTGTACAAATGAATGATGTACAAATAATTGCATTCAAAAGCAAATGCAGCTAGGTCTATAAAATTAATGACAAGTCACACCTTGTTTATGTACAATATATAGAATCTTTCAAACACTGTAATTTAATACACTTTTGGCCGTCATGTAACATCAACTCTTCAATAATTAATGTTTTTTGTATCACAATTTTTTATTTCTAATCCTATTGATTAGTCTTAATCATTTGTTTTTTATCGTCATGTGTCTCTTAAATGCACGTCCGAAAATTACTCCCACTACAAAGATAGTCGAAAACATCATTAAAAATAATAGAAAGAAGTAGTGCTTCGCTGGAGACTCCACAACTTGGTGGTACAGCTGCTGAACATTTTTCGGTAGCGCGACCACCTGTAACAAATAATCATAATTTTTGCTCAATTTCCATTAAACAGACAATTACCCTTGCAGCATTTTCATACATTTTAAGTCGCTTATCTAACATGTCTCCACATTCGGAAGAGAGCTTCTTTTCCCCCAAGTTGAATTTTAAACAATTTATATCTGCAAAAAAAAGAATATAATTAACAATAGCATTATTATCTAACGTTAAACAAAAACTATTGTGAATTTTAAAAGATTAATGAAAAACGTAACGTTTTGAATATTTACATTCTACAGCAAAAAGTGTTATGCAAGAAAGAAACCTTCTAAGCAATGACTCAAAAGCTTAGAATAATAGATAGAATTTACGACAAATTTATGTAATACATACGTCGACTGTTTCCCTGTGGTACATCCTTACAAAGCCTCATCAAGTCATAAGCACATGCTTGTTGAAGTAGTGGATCTACATGTATATCAGCTTGCGACTCCTCAATCATATTAGCTACCTCCACTCCACATTCTGGTGTCATAATTTTTTTCTCTAGAAAAGCATTCTTTAAACACTCGTCTGTTTTGCCTTCATTGTCTTCTTCGAAATTACAGAGTAGTTCTAACTCATTCTTACAAACTATTCGAATCAAAGGATTGACGCTTACATCTAACGCCTGGTCACGTAGAATCTGTACCATTTCGGTTTCACACGTATGCGATAGTTCTGCATTTTTAAATGATTTCTTTAAACATTTAATAACAGCTCCATTTAAATTATTTCCGTTGTTGTTTGCAATCACCACATGATTGCAAAAGTTCTTAATATCAGTTTTACAATTTTCTTGAAGAGATGGATTAAGTTGATAGTTTAAGTTTTGCTCAGCCATTCGGTGCGTGACAATTGTTTTACATTTCTTGTTAAAGCCTTTTTGATCTTTATTCATTTTTAAACATTCTAAAACGGTTTCGCGATCATGGTTTGGACACAGCAAATCTATCGTATCTGCACATAACGTCATTAAAGCATAATCTACAGAATTATCATAAACTTCCTGTTTTTTCACTTTAAATACTTCATTTTCACAAGAGTCTTTTAACTTTGCCCTCACTGTCTGTAGACACTCCAATATTTGTGCATCTCCTTTTTTTACTGACGGACAATACAATTTAATATCCGAAGCACAGGCTGCTTTTAATTTTGGATCAAAATCAATGCTTTCTCTTTGTTGAAAAATTTGTGCTTTCAATTGCTGTCGGCAGTCTTTAGAAATATTACTTTTATAACCCCGAGTTGTATCATTTGTCACTTTCTCACTTAAGCAAGCTACCACTTCAGCTTTTGTCCGAGCATTTGCACACCAATGCAATGCATAGGGTTTGCAAGCAATTTTGAATTTGTAAGTAAAACGGTAATTTTTTAAAGAAATAATTTGAAAATGTTCAATACTAGCTCTACAGGGAGGATTTGCTCTAACCGCAGGATCATTTTTGTGAGAAATCAGACAATCCATGACATCGCCCTCGTCATTTTTTAATTCGTTTTCACACAACGTTTCCATTTCCTTTCTACAATGTGTCACAATATACGGATTCAATTCAGCATGTTCTCCTGCAACTTCTGTAAAAGACTCAACAGCTTTTTTACACTCATCTTTTAAGTCTTCAAGATTTTTTTGTAAGCATAACATTTCTTCGCCTTTCTGGGTTTTATCAAAACAAAACATAGCTAAATCTTCTAGACAAACTTCTTCAATTTCTGGTTGTAAATCAACACTTACAGCTCGTTGCCTCATTACTCGTTGAATTTGCTGCAAGCACACTTTTTTTATTTCCGTTTTTGAAGATTCACCATAAGCGTTTCTGTATAAACAAGGCAATACATGCGGACCGTACGTGGGAGATTGTTGAGCTGTGTCTTCATAATTAACACCAGAATGGCACAACCTTGTAGCATCATCCTTGCATGCACGATACAGTTGAGGATCTAATTTAAAATCGCGGGCTATAAAATATTGAATTTGAATTAAAGCATCTTCACATTCCTCTGTCATGTGATCGGCTCCTATATTGTCCATTAAGCAAGACATAACACGAGCATCTCCGCCACGCACATCGCGGCACATCGATTTAACAACAGGAAAGCAACTCTGATGCAGAACGGGATCTACACGCCAATCTTCACCTGCGTCAGTTTCTTTCACTAAAGCTTCAATCTGAAAATTTAAACAAATCAATCAATTACAGACAAACATAATAAATTATGTATACAAAAGTTCTTGTGTCAAGGTAAATGTTGACATCTATAATAATTCCTTCATTTATATACTGCATATTTAAATATAATATCAACAACATGCGTTCAAAATGTCCCAACTCTAAAAATGACATTTTACAGGAACGTGGAAAAACCGCTCAGAGTTAAAACTTTAATAAGAGATTTTTTTTCCATATTAACAAAACTTTATAACAATCTAAAACTCACCATGCCCAACACAGTCTGTCACCGCGTGCAGTCATTACACAGAGATAAGACGTTTTGATTCCAGGACTAGAGATGATTTAAGATCGAACAATATGAATCTAGCGTATTTAAATCTTTAGAAATTTTTTAGAGTTGCGACAGTTTGCAAGCATGAGCATTAGGTATTAACCTATATTCCTATCTAAAAATCTTATTTTAAGTAAAATTTGAGTTAGGACATTTTGAACGCATGTCGTCGATATATAAAAAACAACAGATTATTATCAAAGCAAACTCAAATGAGAAATGACTCAATGATATTTAAAAAAATATTGAAATGAATCAAAATTCAAAAACATTCAATAATCACAAGAAATATCTCAAGACAACGCTTTTAGTGTATAAACTAGTCAAAAAATAAACGCATAGTATAAGAGGAATAAAGTAATACGTAAAAAATGGTTATTGAAGAATTGTTCTAAAATTGGGTTTACAATGTGTTATTAAAGTCACAGCCAAAAGTCTGTTGACTGTTGCTGGTTTGACAATGAAAAATATAAATAATAATTTCTCATTCTCAATTATATCATGTCCTTTGCCCAGTTTCAAAACCCAGTTTAAGTAAAAAAGTCTTTGATCAAGACTATAACATTTAACTGAACGTTTTTGGTGGCTAGAGCTACCCTATGACAAGAAATAAATCCATGGCTTGCCTAAATTAGGCTTTTTTTTAAAAACATAAGAAAGTAATTAATATCGAGTCAGCAGCCTACTATTAGAAGTTGTGGTTTTTGTATACTAGCACAATATCGCACGGTCATATCGTAACGCTGTGAATTAATTAACATAATAGTTAGGAAAATAGCTATTATCTAAGCGTTTCATTCTGATATATTATAACCGATATGCTTCTGAAATGTCTGATTTACTATGAATGATAACGTTACGTTATATGTAATTCATAACCGCAAATAATTCATATAAAAACAAATATTATCTTCATTTCTTTGGCAAAATAATATTTTTATAAAGTAAAATACCCTAGATAGCGAGAAAATAAACTAATGATTTTAAAAGCATTGCGCGGAAATATACTTACCGCTCTTTGACAAACGTCATTAAGAAGAATTTTCTTATTTTTAGCAATCCTAGCATGATCCATTAAACAGTGTATTGTTTTCCCTCCAGTTTCAATTCCGCGGCAATAATTTTTTATTTCTTCAGTGCACTCTTTAACAATCTCAGGTGATAACCTATAATCCTCCATTAACATTTTCCTATGCTCCACTAATTCAACTTCACAATCAGCATCCAATTTTGTTCCATTTTTCGCTATACTTTCCAAACAGAGCAAAACTTGAGCGAGTCTGATATTTTTGTCGTCAGAGGCCTGCCGAGGTTTGCGGCAATGTGTTTTTTTAATATCGTCTTTACAAGCTCTCATAAGACCTTTGCTCACTCGATAGTCTTGTGAGATTAGTTTCTGTCGGCGAAGCAACTGCTTGTGACATTCCTTAGTAAGACGTTCTGGTTCTTCAGCGAGGCAACTAAACGCTCTACCACTTCCTGGTGGAAACTGTTGGCAATATCGTCTCTGATCTTCCAGGCATGCTTGATATAGCTGCCGGTCTAATTTAATGTTGTCACCTTGTAATTCTGACAGTTTAAAAACCTCTCGCTTGCAAACATCTTGCACATTTAGAATATGATCTTGTAGACAGTTTAATGTTTTTAATTGAGTAGAAGTGTGAGGGTCAAACTTCGCACATCCTAATTTGTTGATGTCATCGCTGCAATGCTGCAAAAAACTTGATATCCATTTATAATCCTGAAAAGCTACATTTTCCAGACGCAAAACCATTTTGACACACTCATTATTTTGTAATTGTTCTTTATTCATCACAACACACTTTAAATATTCACCATCGGGAGATTTAACATCACACTGTAGACGTTTCAAATCGTTCCCACAAGCGGAAGCTTCAAGTGTTTCATAAACGCGATTATTCTGAATCAGACTGTTTACGTGATTCCACACCACACTTTGGCAGCCATTGTCCAAAGACACTGACGGGCCTAGTGATTGTAAACATTCCAATATTAATACATCGTCATTTTCGCTCAAGTTTGGACAAATTGACTTGACTTCAGCACATTTAGGATCGTCCAGTATGGTTGGAACTGGTGATCTTTTCCATCTAACAGGGTACAATTCGTCAAATGATAAAACAACTTCTAATAAACCTAGAGAAAAGAGAACTTGCAAGAGGTGCATTTCGCAGTAAACTTTTTAATGAGAATCTTAATATCACTTCGCTATTTGTTTATATAAACTATTTACTTGACAAATAAAATGTGAATTAACACCGGCTTTAAGACTATAACACCGACATATTAATGACAAAAAAATTAAAATACTCCATTCCACATATAAAAAACTTTTAATGTCAATTTTGACGTTTTCCGTTGTCATTTGCAGTTGTCATCTGTCAGCTCAGCAGCTGTCACTTGTACTTGCCACAGAATAGTTTTACTTGAGAATTGTACAGCTACAACACAAAATAGCCAGATGCGTATGTTGCATGTGTCGATTCTCTTGCGTCACGTTGTCAGCCGACTCAACCATATGCATTCAAGATTAAACTTTTGAATTTTACATGTAAATTCAAATATGATACAAAATAATCTTGGTCTAAAGTTTCTTTCTAAAAAACAAAACTAAAAGTTATTATACTATGTAATAAGAAACAAATGAAAAAAATCATAAAAATTACAAGCTATGCCAAAATTAATTTATTTTGTTTCAATAACTGGTTATTTGAACTCATAGCTTCAAACGTATAAAAAAACAATAAATATAGATTTATCAGTACAGTTGACCGTAGATTTAGCACAAAGCTAAAATTAAATTAGATATAGCTCAACGTAATTTTTGTAAAACATAACATGTTTTGAAAATTTATGATAATGTAGAATATGCTAAAAACAATTAATATTTTTTTTACATTAGTTGCATAAAATTTGTAAATACGCAACAAACAAATATTTTTTTAATTTTATTTAGTATTATATACAGTACAAAATAACTTTAAAGTAACAAAACATTTATTATCAAAACTACCAGTAAAAAATATCTTAAAAAAAATGCTATATCTAGCTTAGACTTTCGAAACTTGACAAAAAGCTACAATTTAAGTAACTTCTTTTTTAAGAAAACAAGATGTTATTTAATAATTACACAAAATCACATAAAAAAACTATTACAATAAAGATGCTGAATTTAAAAAAAGCAGCATGTAAACAACATAATGAAAATTAAATCTAAACCCTTTTCAATAAAAAAAGAGGCAGTTATTATACTGTAAAAAGTTATTATATTTGTATATTGTGTTTACAAATACCAAACTGCTATTCTTCTAAATCAAAAAAAAATTAGCACAAAATGTTTTAATTATTCTTCTATTAGAATAGACATCTATTAAAAGCCAATCAATAGCAATAATTTTTTTATACTACTAAGTCTTGTTTTTAAGAAAAAAGTTAGCAATTTAAACAAAAGAAATTAATAAGCGTTTATTTGAAAAACGTTTATAAAAAACAATTATTTTTAAAACTGCATTTTTTCAGTTTAAATCAATACTTTCGTAGCAATTTTTTCTCAACTCATTACATAATTATGCCTAAGACCTAAACGTTGTGTAAAAACAATTACACTTATTTAAGAAAACGTTTGATTAGTATGCGAAAAACCAGTTTTTTATTAAGACAAATTTTCGACCACTTAGAACGCAGTATAAGTTTTAAAACAAAAGATTTTCCTAGCATCGGTTTATTTAAAAATACTTTTTTAAAGTTCTGACTTTAATGATTATTTTCACGACATTATTTACTAAACACTTTTACAACGTACTGCTCGGATTGACTAGCCGAATGAAATAATCATTGAACGGTAAACTTCTATATTAGATATTTTAATGTAATTAACAAAGATCTATGGCAATTTCAATCCGTTTTTTTTGACAACCCTGCGTTAATAACTCCCTTATGTCCTTAACCATAGATAATCCTTAACCTATACTATATTATTCAAAATAATAAATAGAGTAAATAGACCAGGATAAACATAATTTCTTTGTGTATTTTGATATAATGATCTAGGCTTTAGTTTTTGGTGATGCCCTTATCTCTTCTACATTACCATGATTGATGGAGATCTGTTGCCGGACTTTTTCTACTCAAAGGGCCCCTTATCAGAAGGTGTTAATTTAATTAACTTAAAAAATGGGAACTTTTACTGGATGTTGTCTTTGGACAATGAGGCCCAATTTAATGAATTAAAAACCAATTTTTCTGGATTAGCTCCGTACGATGATAATGAAAGTATGATGTATTAAAAACGTGATTAAGCTGTACTCAGTCAATTTTTTAGGTGACTTGCTTGACTGTTGCGATTTGGAAGACCATTACGAGATAAATCCAACAAAATCTGGAAAATACATAACCTCGTTCTATGTTCCATCGTAATTAATTCTAATTTCTTGTATTTACAAGGCTAAAGTCTGAAAAGTTTGTTTTGGTATGACACCTAGATTGTAGACCGCTCCGCCCGGTTACCATGACAGTAAAAATCCTTTGTTAATTTCAAACCATTCTGTCGTATAATAATAATGGTCAATCAGATCAGCAAGCAGAGCCCCACCAGTGACATTGACAGACAACAAGCACAGACAGGGCCTCGGACAATCATTGAGCTAGGAGAATGAACGGGATGATATGTGTGTGATATACCCATCACGGGTAGGTTATTCAGTGTGTGCCACTGCATTTAGATTATTCTCCTACTTTTTTTAGAGAAAACATATTAAGTTTTATTGGAAGTCGACAAAAATTTTGTTAATAAATATAGTATACAGCAATCTATTAATTTAATTATTACGAATTTTCTTAAAAAGACACTTGCTTTGACCATGTTGTTCAGTCAGTTTATATGGCTACCCTGCCTCTCGATGTAAATTTATTTTCACTGTCTCTCTCTCGAGATTGTTTTTTAATCTTGGTTTGAGCTATTTTCTTCTTTTTATTATTAATGGTTACTGCTGAAACTATATTATCGTGGCTAATATGATTTAAGCGTAAATGTTACTTATGAGCAGTTCTATATTTTACTAGTCATGACTATATATGTTTTAATTAGACTAGTTAGTCTGACTTAACCTGTCCCGGGATTTTTTTTTGTTATGGAAGATAAATGAAAAGGTAGTGGACATTATTAAAATAAACTATACAAAACCGTCATCTAAGTGTCAGTACTGGACATCTTTGAGACTACAAGCTAAGTCTATACCAACTATAATTATTTGTTTGTAGAGCACTACATTCGATTATAATTGGATCCCGTGGTTCTAAACTTAAAGAACTGCAAGATAAAACCAATACTCTTATAAAAGTTCCAAAACCAAATGAAGAAGGGGTTGTTAAGATAACTGGAAACAGTGAGCGAAGTGTGGCTTCAGCACGTACCCAAATAGCTTTACTGTTACTTGCAAAGCGAGAACTCTTGTCAATAACTCATTTTGTTTCAATACCAATTTATACCGATAATATTAAAGCCAATTTTCTAAAATTCAAAAATGAAATTCTGACAGCGCCTCCTACAAGAGGCATTGATGAAACCATTTTCCAAAAAGTTGAAAAACTACATTTGACAATAGTCACTTTAGTTCTACTTGATGAAAAAGAGCTAAATGATGCCAAAGCGCTGTTATATGAATTTCAAACCAATTTACAAAAAACTTTTATGGGAAAACGTCTTACAATTATTCTCAAAGGTGTGGAGATAATGAATGATGATCCAAGTGATGTAAATGTGTTGTATGGTAAAGTCGCGCTAGAAAATTCAACTGAAATGGACCAGTTACAAGAAGCGTTTGATAAAGCTTTAGAAAATTTTTATCGTCGAGGATTTCTTAGGAAGCAATATGAAGGCGTAAAGCTTCACGTAACCCTGATGAACTCTTTATTTCGTAAAAGTGACGGATTCACACAACAAAAATCTGATGCAAAAGTCAGTAAAAATAGATTATCTTTTGACGCCAGCTCTATTCTTAAAAAGTACAATGATTATTTTTTTGGGACAATTGTTTTGGACAAGATTCACTTATCAATTAGATTTACCACAGGCGAGAACCGCTATTATGAACCAGCAGCTGTAATTAGAATATAGTTTACTTCTTGGAAATGCGTTTGGAATGATTTATTTTGATTTTATTGTTATAAATTTCTTTTACCAATAGATTTGTCTTACTCTAATTATAACCTAGCCATCTACACAACCCAATTGGAATCTTGAACATTGATCTCTATTTTAAATTTGGTCTAGTACAAAATATTACTTACACTTTCCTTATTGTAAAATACATAACAACTCAATGCTGTGCTCTTTATGAGCAAAATAAAACATGTAAATAGCGTGCGGCTTATATCTATAACTAACATCACACATCACATCAAGATCAATTAAGTAAATTAAAACAAGTTAGAAATTACAATACTTATATCTAGTTGTTTAAGACGCTATCGAACAAATATTTAAAAAACTACGCGAAAAGTTTTTGTTTGATTTTGACGTCTTTTTAATAAATCCATAAATAGCAAAAAGCATCGCATATATACTGAAAGCTCGGACTATGAGAATTCTACACACTTTTATATCTCCCTTTACGGCTTACAACGCACTGTGTCAGGTCCCGTATTACAGAGAGCCAGGGTAGATAAAGTGCACTACAGAATTCATACATTGTCAAAGACAAACAACATACATTTGACACCAATCACTATAAATGTTTTTATTAAAAAGAAAAAGTGAAGACAGTGAAATTGATTTGTTTTCTAAATATTTCTTTTTACAAAAAATTAAAAATTTAGATTAATGTAATACGTTGTTGCTATAATAAATTATAATTTTAATACAGCTTACTTCACATTTTAATACTGCTAGTCAGGATATAGATAATTAAAATCAACTCGGACATTTGTTTGTCCGAATTTTTTTTTTACTTAGAAAAAAAACGGCGGATAGCGTGAAACCGATTTGTTTAAATATTTTTTTTTGCACGTTAATAACACGCTACAATCCGTGACAAACGGCACAAAGTCTTAAACTAAACTATAGAAAGCAATACTCTTGAAAACAACAAAAAACATTACTTAAGATTACAAAAAAGATGATAACAGCGATTAAAACCATTGGTTTTTTCTTTTTGAACAAAGGTAAACTGATAAACAGATTATGTAAGTAACTTGGATATATGTACTATACAAATTCAAAAATAAATTATTTATTTTATTAATTTTTCTTAATAATTACAAAATAAAACCGTCATATTTTAAAAACTATAAGAAATATTGAAATAGAGATGTTTCTAATTGTTTTTTTTAATTTTTTCTAAAAAGACGAAAATAAAATAAAAACTGCAAAAATTCAGAAGAAATAAAATAAAAATTTTCAAAAATTAAAATGGCTCATTTATATGCTGAAATTAAATAATTTCAATAAAAAACCCGTTATTACAATATAATGACTCATTTAAACCAAAAATAAAGTGAAACACCTTTTTTTTGTTATTTTCTTAATTAAGAATGATAAACTAAAGTCTATAAATGTTTATCTGTTTACTAATCTGCTGACCTCTGCTTAGAATAAATTAAATAGCTTAAATCTGTAAAAAGCTACAGCACTTTAAAAACTAATTAAATTGTATAAATGAGAGAATTTCAACAATAATTGATATCTAGGGACTTTATTTTAAACAAAATTTCCAAATTAATAATTTAAAGACTTCAATTTTTGTTAAAGTTTGAAATATACAATTTCAAGTTATGCAAGAGTGAAAAAAAGAGTAAAAAAACTAAACATTAGTTATTCAAAATGTTAAACAATGAAAAATAATGGATCGACAAAAATTCATTATTTTTGTGGTGGATGAATGGTGATTTATTAGGCCAATTTTTTTAATAAAACATTGACTGCTGCAAGATACCTTAAGAGGAGATTTTACAGGCATTTTTTGCAGAGTTTTATAGCAATCAAATTGTGGATGGGTACTTTCAGCAAGACACCCCACATACCACTTGCAAGACCTTGAATGTGATACAAGAAATTTATGATCCTTGAGTTATCAGCCGAAATACAGCCATAACTTACCCTTCAATATCCTGCAACCTCACTCCATCTGACTTCTTCTTGTGACCCTATTTAAAAAACTTGTTTTTTCAGCAACATTTAAATAATCTCAATGAGTACCTACCAACCTAAACATAGCATATAGCAATTAATGAGTCATCATTGCAATTATATTTCAAGAATATAATTTACAACACAAATTATTGTATCTATATAAAACATAATAAATGTCTTAGTAATACAATACTTTAAGAATTTCTTGGCTTTTTCTTTAGTAGTTAAGAATAATTTGAATTTGAAACAGGATTTGCGTTTTACACACCTTTAGAAACCATTTATTTCCGGTATTTTTGGTTAACAAGTGATAAGAAGGTAATTTTAGCTACACGCAATGTGATAAGATATAATTGAATACTTTTATTTTGCATAAAAATGCAGAAAATCATGTTTTATGTATAAATTATTTTTACTTAAACAGTTATCGATAAATTTCATAAGAACTGTAACATTTGTCTACTATTAATTGAGT
This sequence comes from Lagria hirta, assembly GCA_947359425.1. NCBI lineage: Eukaryota > Metazoa > Arthropoda > Insecta > Coleoptera > Tenebrionidae > Lagria > Lagria hirta. The sequence goes on from OX375794.1 coordinate 15,082,081, forward strand.
ATAATAAGAAAAAGTTTATAATAACATCATCGATGTGTAAAATTTATTCATTCTTTGGTCTTTGTATGTACAGTTGTGCAATGGGTGCTGTGTAACTCTGGTGCTCAAAATAGAATATAATTGTCGATTTGCATTAAAAGTTAATTTGGGAAGGCAAAGGTAAGTGATTTTATTATAATGTGATTAATGTCTTTTAGTTGTTTTCTCTTAAACACATTTTTATCACTAAAAAAACATATTTTGTTATAATGCAACGTCCTGTTTATTCAAGTAGCTTAAGTGCTTCGCATGGCACAAAGATATTTTCAATCAAAGGGTTAAATTTAAGACATTTATTAAATTTTTTTAAGAATTTTATTAAGATTTTTGAAAAAGCTGTAATAAAGTTCTACTTTGCCTGGTGCTATTGCTTATTCTATTCTGCGAAATTGAATCTATATGTCTTGTATACATTTTGATCTAAGGAAATTGCAGCAACTGTTAATTTAAATTTTTTATTTTTTTAAAGCTATTTAAAATAAGCGGCTTTTATCTGATATTAAATTTGAAAAACTTTAGTTTATAAATTATTTGTAAGTTTTAGTAAAACTTGCTCGACCAATTCAAAGTATTAGATATTATCATTTGAGCGGTCTAACAATTTATGCATAAGCTATATCTTCTTGCAGTTCTACCTGTGTATATACTATTGAAATTGTGTATATTTTGTACCAAAATTTGTTTAAAAAAGTTTGTTTATGTTCACTTTTAATCACGTCGCTGATCCCTGATCCACTTTTTTACGCTACTAACTACAGAAGAAACGTTACATTTCCTCAATCCAAATACACATTAATTAAATAATCAACTTGTCTCTTTTATCACAATAGAATTTTGCACTTTGAATTGACTAGTGTTACAGATCCCTACGTTTTGTTTTGCAACATTTTTTATTTTAAATGTAGTGTGAGCTCGCTTGCAGTACGATGGAAAACAATAAAATAACTGTTTTATGCACAAGTACTTGTGAAAACTTGTGGTATATATAATAATTCATAAGTTGTTAACAAAATCAAAACAGGTCTTGGTACAATGCGGATCTGACATAAATATACAAAAAGCAAAAGCATGGAAAAATGTACACACTAAAACACATTTGAGTATCGTCTAAGACAATCGCAAAAGAATAACTTTAATTTAGTACATTATACATGCATGGAACACATTGTGCTCTCTGCACTAATAATGATGTTATCATATTTTTACTACAACAAAATAATTGGCTAAGTTTTTTAATAATAATTTATTAGTTCCATCTATAACCGAGATTACTTCAAAGCGGAAAATCTTTGTATAATTTGTTGTTTTAAGTTGTTTTAGCTAAACACATTAAGTCGACGAACTCTACAATACATAACTAGTTGAATATTCACAAATCTCTGTGCTACTTTAGTGAAACCCGTTAAGCAAGCTCGAAAACGTTCTATATTGAAGTGCTTTCACGAAGTCAAAAAAACACAAATGCACTATATGATGCAAAATACGTTTTATAGTGATAAGATGTTGAAGCACATATCTCTAATATTATTATTATGTTCACTGCCTAATCAGAAACCAAGATTATTGCTCAATCTATTTTACATAACAATCAAAAAAAGATTCAGTAGTAAGTCTTTTACTGCTTGATCAACTGATAATACTCTAATTACTTTATGCTCCACTTTTTAATCCATAATCTAGTTAAATTTTAAACAATAATCTATCATCTTATTCACAGTTGAATCTACTAGCTAACCCAACACCCCATATAAGACATAACTTAAAGCATGCATTCAAGTTTAAAAAACGAGTGGCAAAGCCACAAGTTTTTTTAAAGACTAAGTGCTTTAAGGTCTTATGAAACGAGTTTTTTATACTATTTTTTTTTAATTTGCCCATTTTATGCTGTTATTAAGCATTTTTTTTTAATTTGATCGATTTAGGGATTTTTAGAAGTGAGTTGGCTATTTCTTGATTTTTAAAAGTGAAAATTTTATCTATTTGTCTTTTCTTTTGTTTTATCCAAAAATTCTAATCCTTAAAGCCCCAAACAACGAAAATGGAAAAAAACTTTACATGTAGGCCTTCCGAACTACGTGAAATAGCAAAAATTATTTTGGTTTTCATTATTATTATTATTATTGTAAGATACCTACTTTTTTAGGTTAAGTGACATATAAACTGTATATGTCACTGTGACTTTAGCTCTATTGAAATCGGTTGTTCTTCCCAGACTAGTGCACTTATTATTTACACCATTATATGTCATATTTCAGATAAATATACTTTCCATTAATTGTTCACTTCACTTTGTTGTTCGAAAATTGCACTTTCAAATTTTAATTCACAATATTATTGACAGACAGGTGAAAAGTTATGTGAATAGTCAAATTAAATGAGTTTTACCAACCTAAAAATTTTTTAGACATGTTATAACCACATAACATGCTTATAACCGCACCGAAACCTATAACAAAGCGTTCTCTAATAAGTCTATCTTAGAGTATCAAAATGAAGGCAAATTGCAAAAATTATTTTTAATTAATTTTGCTTAACTATAACCGAAAAATCTAGTCAAATCGATGAACGATGAAAAGATTACCTTATTGCGTCTACGGTAATCTAGTCAAATAGCTCTATTCAAGTTTTTAAGAAGTAAATAACTGTGCTTATTTTCTGTCTAGAATAATCATCTAAATAAAACTTTTTAAAAATGTTTTGGCTATGCCGCTTATAATTTTGTACACAATAATTGCAATTTCCTTTATCAACACGTAAAAATGGCGGTATTTAATTTTGGGCTGTTGGCGCATCATGAAGAGCTTTAAAACTCACCAGTTTTTCGCATAGGTCGCGTGCACGGTTTCGACGCTGGAGGTAAAACAAAGTGATTTGAGGTCAGAAACTATTGTATTTTAGCAGTTTCAAATTGTTAACTTTGTTTATTTAGTTGGTTTTTTTAATATAAATATAATTTATAATAACTATAAGTTAGTTTATGGTGTTTAAGTTATTAATTTATTAAGACAAGCTTTTAAAGCTGAAGCAAAGAGTTAACCTGTGTAAGTTTGTTGGTTGTCCACTTTACATTTTATTTTTAATTACGTTACCTATTCATTCAAAAAAATAAATCTGAGTAGTTATTATGAAACTTTGAACGGAAATCACAGACAATAAAATAGTTTTCAACCTCAAATCACTTTACCTCCAGGGTCAAAACAGCTTATCTCTGTGCACGCGACCCATAAACTAACTTATAGTTATTATAAACTATATTTATACTTAAAAAAACAACTAAATAAACAAAATTAACAATTTAAAACTGTTGAAATACAATCGTTTTTATCCTCAAATCACTTTGTTTTACCTCCAGCGTCGAAACGCACGCGACCTATTTGGAAAAGTTGACAACTTATAAAACGTCAAATGTCATTATCATTAACATAGATTAATTGACAAATTCAGATGTCAGCTGATGTATTATTGTATTGGTCTGGTTGTAAACTTGTAAATGTCAAGTTGTCAAGTTTTTTTTATTTATAATATTTGTTTACAACCGTTTATTAGCGGATTTTCAAAAAACATAATTAAAATGTAGAACTAAAAATTAGTTATTTGTTATAGTGCATAGCCATGTCGGGGGTTTTTGGTTACAGCCGTGAGGCAGTTCGTGTGAAAGTTAAAGTAAGTTTTAATGTTTTTTTTTTAAATAACCTAATATTAATCACTAATTTTTAGAAGTGTGAAGGTTCTCAGCCGATAGAATTTCGAAAGTTTAGTGTCGACCCCCAAATAACATCATTCGAAGTTTTGCAGAGTATCTTGGCAAAGGCATTTGATTTGAAGGGGGATTTTGCCATTTGTTATCGTCTCTACGATGTTAATGGTCACGAAATTTATATGCCTTTATTGTCAGATTGGGACTTGGATGCCGCTTTTTTAAAGTAAGTATCGCATTAAGGTTTTTAAAAGATCTTAAAAAAAAAAAATTCTTAATTTGCTCATATCCTGTTAACATATTGCAATATTGTAACAAATGGAGAGAAATACATTAATTAACAATTTAATATCTAAGATCTAGTAAATAGCTCAGGAAACAGTCATTTTCAAACCAATGGTTTTGTCTAGAACAGTATTGATTTTGGAAATGTAGCCTGTCTGCCATCGAATGATTCACATTTTGAGTAAAATGCATTGATGACTAGAAGAGGATTACTATGTTTTATACACGCTGTGAGATTGTGCGTTTAAATCTCTATAAAAATGACACTAACTGTGCAGATATGAACGACTTTGATTAAGCAACGTAAGCTTTTTCTAATGTATTTGAATTTAATTAGCAATAATATATTTTTTAAAGAGATTGGTTATCCGCATTGTTTTCTTGAAATATATGGCTAATTACGAATTTCACAATGCCTATTATTTTAGTTTAATAAATACATCATTGTTTATAGTTTTTTATATATAATTATTATTGTTTTATATATAATTAATTATATAACTCTTGATCTTAGGTACTCTTTCTTGATTACCAAATTTAGATATGTTGCAAGTAATTTTTGCTTTTATTAATTGAGAAAATGGCAAATGTTTAGAAGTGTGCACTTTTTCTTGTAAAAATGAAATAAATATATTCAACATTTTTCCCTGTCATTGTCATCCTAGTGGAATATCTAAATATTTTCTGGTCACTTTCTTTCTAGAGCTTACAATATATCAGTTGCGAATAGCAGTGAACCTTGTCTTTGTCTTCGTGTGGATCTACGACCTTTTGAAGAATGCTCTGATGACTGGGAACTCAAACAGAATTTGCCAATAATTACCCAAATCCGCACTCCGACTTGTCAAGAAGCCAAGCCTTCGCCTAGATTGCATGGCATTTTTAATCAAGTTGGCAAGACTTTAAATATGGTTCAGCGAGCTTTAAATTTTGGTGAAGACCCCAGTATTTCCCTGCAACCTCCACGCTCACCTTTATCAGACTCGGAGTTTCGTACATTTCTAGATCCTGTAGGACAAATAATCTATGCAAAAGAGCTGAGATCTGTTATTTACTTTGGTGGAATTGACTCTAGTTTGCGGAAAGTAGTGTGGAAGCATCTTTTAAATGTTTATCCCGATGGAATGACTGGAAGAGAAAGAATGGATTATATTAAGAAGAAAGCAACGGAATATATATCTTTAAGGGAAATTTGGAAGATTGCCATTGCTCAAGGACCAGTTGCTGGAGAGCTTGCTTACACTACAGGAATGGTTCGTAAAGATGTCCTTAGAACCGATCGACATCATCCTTTCTACGCTGGGAGTGATGATAATCAAAATATAGCATCTCTTTTTAATATTTTAACAACGTAAGTTTTTTATCATCTTTTCAAATGTGAGAAATTTGATAAATTATCGCTTCTGGCGAACGATATGAACACAATGTTGCTTCGTTTAAACATGGTTTGTCTTTAATGCTATAATACGATTAATTTTTAGATTACTTAAAAATTTGCATTGCATTTTTCACGTTTTTTTTTTAGGTATGCATTAAATCACCCTAAAGTTAGTTACTGTCAAGGAATGAGTGACTTAGCATCACCTTTGTTAGTCACAATGAATGATGAAGCTCATGCTTACATCTGTTTTTGTGCACTAATGCAACGTCTTTCTACTAATTTTATGATTGATGGTATAGCAATGACTCAAAAATTTACACATTTAGCTGAAGGTTTAATGTTCTACGATCCAGAGTTTTATAACTACTTAAAATTGCATCAGGTAGGACTAACTGTTTAAACTAAATTATAGTTGGTAATTTTTATTTCATACTTTGTAGGCCGACGATCTTCTTTTCTGTTATCGTTGGCTTTTACTTGAAATGAAACGAGAATTTGCTTTTGAAGACTCGTTGCGAATGCTGGAGGTATTATGGAGTTCTCTGCCGTCTGACCCACCGGACAAAGAATTAAAATTGTTTGACGTACAATTTCAACCTGTATCAGCCACACCACCAATTAGTCCTCTTTTGAAAACACCACGTGAAAGTGCATATACTAAAGTGTGCGCGCTGCGTCGTCAAAGCTCTTCGATATCACTTAGTAATGTTACGGCTAAAAAACCAACGACTGTTAAGCGACAGAATCATAGTCTTGATGAGACCATTAGTAGATCTCGCAGTCATATTACCGATACTAAATTAAAACACCAAAGTTTGGATGATGCTGCTCTCACACACCAAAAACTGTCAAAAAGTAACGATACTTCACCAAAGAATACCGATTTGTCACCAAGATCGCCAAAGGCAGAACTTAGGCCACGGTCTGTGTCACCTTTAGAAATAAAATCAGATTCTTGCGTTTTGCAGAATGGTATTAATACGCGGAAATATAGTTTATCATCGAGTATGACAAATTTGATCAAAACTACGAGGAAAAGTGGGCACTTTAAAGATTTGAAAGATCGATTAGCGGCGGCGAAACTATTTTCTTCTTTGGAACGTCTAGATACTACTCATTCTATTAAAGAGGAAACAGAATCTAAACCGAAAGGTAAAATGGTTAAAAATTTGAATGAGTTTTTGAATTTTGCTGCTGCCAATAAAAATAGAATTTCAGATAAAATTGCTAGAATGGGTGGTAGCGTTGGAGATATAGACATGCCTAAAATATTACTCACAAAGTCTAGCTTTGACGATTCTGATAATTCTAGCGCTGGTAAGGCTAGACATAACTCGTCGGCAAGTTGTGAAGATACGTTTGATGAATACAGCCCAGATGACTCACAAGAATATTTCCCTTTAACAACTTCTGTAACAAGAGAACTGCGCTTAGAATTAGAAAATCTTGATCGTAAAGTATTTGGTGATAAATATATTGAGCGTCTATCGGAATCATCGTCAACCGACGGTAGTACAGAAGTGAAAATAGATGTCTCACCGGTACAGCTTCTAGATAAAGAAAAAAGTGAAAAAAGAAAAAGTGATGATATATTTCTGTGGGAGAATCCTCTTTTAACTAAGTCTAGTCCTAACGCTATGCAAACACCCGACGAACAAGCAGATATTGATTATGAGAGTGAAATACCCACAATAGTTAATGAAATTTCCGATAAAAAAATTGTAACGCCCATCAAGATTATTTCCGTAGGTAAAGTTCAGAAGCAAGTACAAGCTTCTGTGAAAGTAACTGATATAGAAGAAAAAGAAGAGGTTGTGACAATGCTCCCACCGTTTAATGGAGTTCCAATGACTAATTCATGTGAAGAAGTTACCGAAACTATCAAGACTTCTTCACTGTTACCACCACCTAACGAGTTTGGAGGTGGTAATCCATTTCTTATGTTTTTGTGCATTACTGTTCTACTTCAATACAGAGATCATATTATTAATAAATCTATGGACTATAACGAAATGGCAATGCATTTTGATAAAATGGTTAGGAAGCATAATGTTAATAGGGTTTTAAATCAAGCTAGGCAGATGTATGCTAGGTATATCAAACAACACACTATAGCTCAGCAAAAACAAGATTGTTAAACAATCTTTTAGTTTATGTATACTGTGATATGTTTTTACTTTTATTTATGTATTTATTTTTATTTTGTTGGTGAGTTTGTGCCTAGTACTTGTAATAGATAATAATTTTATATATTTATGGTGGTCGAAGTTTTGGGTGACTTCAAAATGTCGGATAGTTGTTTTATAGTCCGATTTCAAGTCAGTGGTGCAAACCGAAGTAGCAGCACAAATTTTCAGATTTGTGTTAGTGTCAACTTTAAATCAAACAATCCAAATGGTTTTTATTATCATTTTTATGTAATAAGGCTGACAGAAATCTGTATGTTACGACACGTGCACCAATACTTTAAAATTTTTACATATTTTCAGGGTCTTAACCACAGTCATCATGATTCAGTGGAAATTATACATACAAAGTTCTAGAGCTAGAATAGTCTTAGAAAGGTACTACTGAGTCATACTTAGATGCGATAACTTCTGATAACGATAATCTTAAGCCCATGTGTGCTGTCGCTAAGCAACACAAACGCTATTATCTCCAACTTTACCACTGCGCATCTAATGTGAATAATAAGTTGTCTCCATCTAAGAGAAATCGTACTCTAATGAGTGTTGGTTAAACGCATTTTGAGCTTAAATAAAATTTAGTTGTCAGCAAGTATTGTCAATTTTATGTAATTTTAAGTTACTATTTTTACCTGTAATAAGTTGTAACTTATTTTAATGTTTGGAAGAAATTTGAAGAATAATAATTGCTATTGTGGGTTTTTTTAGAATCACTAAGTACTTCGGCCATTATTTATATTATAAATGTTGTACCATCACACTAGAATTAGCACAATATGCTCAAAAAGGAGGGATTCACCTATAATCACAAATTTTGCTTTTATCAAATTTTGACTTCTGTCTAATTTTGTTACTTTTGGTTGTTGGGTGACAGAATATAAGCATAAACCTAAACATATCTGCTTGATTATAGTGCATACTATAATATACTACTACATCTTGTCGGAGAGACATATTGGCATTCCGTCAAGAGTATTTTTAAAATAGGTTTAAATTAAATAAGTGTCATTCCACTTGATTTTATGTATAGAAAAACATTGAAGTCTCAATTTTTAACGTTCAAGGCACAATCTTTTTGTGATTGGTTTTTTAATTATTATGAATCTTTTGATATAGTGATGGGAAATTAGTACCAGACCTTTATGTTAGAAAATACTCACTTGGTTTGGCGTTTTTGTTTTGCATAATTTCTAAAATCTAATATGCCACTGCCACAAGATTGTACGTTTCATTTCGGGTTGTTTGGGATGCAGGGCTTAATGAACGGAAACATAGTTACTTATAAACTATCAATAGGTGCACTTATTCAACGCTCGTAGATATTTATGTTTCTTACAAATGACGATTTTATTTTATAAGGAAGCTAGGTAGTGTAACGAGCACTTTTTTAAGAGAAAATGAGCCAGACTTTGAAAAAATGAATCAAGACTTCCAAAGAAAAAAAACACTAAGCTAAGACACTATTATCTTTGTTAATTCAATAAAACGTCGATGTTCATTAGGAAGAGTTAATTAAATATTATCTTGTACAATACAAATAATAATATATCAAACTCGGCGATTCAACTTGTCATCTCATTCCAATTTTGTTGAAAATAAAGATTAACAACATGTTGTTTTTTATTTAAAAAAAAAAGAACCGATTGTCGTTTTTTACAAAATGAGCTGAGAGGTCCAGTCTAAATACCTGTAGTACAGCGTAGTGAAATATTTTTTGTTAATAATTGTATCTTTAACATTAAGTCTGCGTAAATTTGAAAACAAAAGGGCACTTACAAAGCAGCTTTAACAATCAAAAAACAACGTTCGTGTCGTTGCCGAACAAGTTTGGAACTTCCGATTGTGATTACATTGTACATTGAACTTCTTGACAGAACAAAATCAACCTAGAATGGCAAACGCTTTATGGTTTAACAATAATTACGAGTAAAATTTAATAATAATAGTTAATACAAGCTGACTTAACCTAAATTATTGACACAGTTACGATATTTTTTGTTTTTTATTAAAAATCACTAATTTGACCTAACTATATTTATGAAAGCTCAATTTTTAAATCTGAGAAGTAAGTTTTTGTTTACATGAATACAGTGTTGTTGAGAATACACATAACAAAAAGTATGTCAACTTCCAGCCAGATGTTTCTGTATAAATAGCGAGTCAAAATAATGTTTTATATTGCTGTAAGTGTTAATTATTACAACTAAAACTTCTTCATGTTTATCCTAATGTTGTCATTTATTTTTTGTCAAAGTTTTCAAATTATAAATAATTGCTATAATTTGTTTGTTTTTTAAATGTCCAAATTCTGTGTTGACATAACAAAAACACTTTTATGTGTTAGCAATTTGTGCTGCGCGGAGCGAATTGACAATAATAGTTTTGAAAACTTATCAAATTTTTAATTTAAAGAAATTATTAAATTGTAGATAGAACATTTATTTTGACTTAGTTTAGTCTTGTTTCAAGCGGTATGATAATAATTTTTAGCATACAATTTGTTTTATTGTATAATCTCACTGTATAATCTGGTGGTTGAAAACTTTCTGGTTTTTGCAAGTTGGCACTCTGAAAATATTCAGGCTCTCAAACTTTTTCAAAGTTTTTATAAAAAACAAGTAGAGTAAATATTATCAATTACCAGATATTTTTATAGAGAAAAAATGATTGTAGGCTTAAATGAAAAGTTATTTACATTGAAGAGAGTGGGTTTTTAGATGAAAATGGAATTAAAATTGTAAAGGTATTATACATAACCTCGAAAAATAAGACGCTGTCATTTAAAGAGAAATTGATTTTTTTCTTCTATTTATGTTCAAGTTTTGTTAATATGAGTTTATTTTGATTGTTTAACAATGTGGCCCGTGTTATTAGATATGACAAAGGACGAATCTGTACAAATTTTACGGAATTTGGGTAATAACCTTCAATTCTTTAATAATAATTAAAGTGCACATGAGCACTTCTGTCTTTTTCAGAACTAGAAGCATATTCTCATCTCGTGTCTGCACTACGAGCTCAAGGGCCTCTTAACTCTGATAAACGCAAGCTATTGAAAGACACCAGCCAAGTACTAAATATCCCTCAAGACAGACATAAGGCTGAGATTCGCCGAGCCGTAAATGACGAAAAGCTTAACACAATAGCATACCAGTGATATATAAAGTATTTGTTAATTTATTGCAATAATTGTTTCTCTTTTAGTGTGACGGGATATGAAGAATCATTGGAAGATTGGGCACAGGAAGGGCGCAGACCTATATCTACACTCCCACGGATGGCGCCTCAAACTGTGTATTCCGCAATAGCTGATGAAGTGGCCGAAACGGCTTGTCAAACAAATAAGCAATTACCGCATCCAGCTACAACTGAACGCAAAAGGCCTATGTCCCAACCTGTTTTGCCAATGATGACAGATATTAGTAAAGGATTGCCATTTAGGATACCGGAAACACCAAAAACTGACGATAATAAAAAACGGAAACAATCTATATGCACAGACAGCAGTAGCTTGGCACAACATTTACTGGGAGCTCCGAAAATAAGTCGAACGCCGCAGGTCTATAGGTCAGTAAGGGTATTTTTTATTATTTTTATTTACAAGTGATGCGTACTTATGTGTGTGTAACATTTTAAAACCTATTCTGTGCACTCATTAAGTACACAATTATCTGTTTGACAACGTTAATTGTACAATCGCGATGTGGTTAATTGCTTGTTACTAATGTACGTAACACAGCCAACAATTTAGATCCTATATAAGTTTATAATGTTTATAAATAGTTTATCAAATGTGAACTTGGTTGCTGGGTTATAGTTCTGTTTACTATTTTATGACTTTTTTTTTATTCAATAACAACTGTGACATTTTCCCAGAATATCAGAAACATCAAAGAAACATTTTATTGTTATAAATTTGCGTGGTATACTTGATATTTAACTATTCTAGAATATTATTATATTATATAGTATCTATTTCATGGTTGTGTTTGTATTGTTTCCAAGTTTTTTTTCCAAAAATTAATAGATAGTTTCACAGTATTGGAGTCTAATTTATAAAGAGATTCTATCATTATTTTTTAATCGGTTGTTTTGTGATGTTTATAAATAAAAGATGGCATTTTTGTTATTTAATTGTAAACCTATTAATCTATTATAATTTTTTTGATAAAATTAATCATAAACTCTATAAGGGTAAATCTATTTTATTTTTTAGTGACATGATATTGTTGATTTTTGTTATGGATACGATATATGAAACGTATCTCATATCTCCCTTGGGACTTTGTAAAGTTTTTCACCCTCAAACACATGGTTACCATGCATTTGCAGCAATTATACATTCATGCATTCTCGGATGTTGTTATTTTTCATATAATTTTATTAAGAAAGCAGTAATGAAATGCTAAAAAATAAAATATTTAATGCACTACGGGAGATATTCTGTTTTTCACCCTCGGTAGACTTACAGACCGCGGGCCTCCGGCCCTTGGTCTTTAACACGTCAACCTCGGAGAAAAAACATTCATATCTCCCTTAATGCATAAATATCTATATTGCATTTAGCCTTATTAATGTTAGGTTTTACTAAATGGTGTAAAAAACAAGAGTTTACGTTTAAATAACATTGTTTTAAATTTAAAGGGAGAAGCTTCAATGTTTGTTTCTACCACTAGTGCTGTCTCTCGCCGCAGCATTTTCAAGAAAAAAGCTTAATAACTAATATTTTTTAATTTTTTTGCATTGGTCTTCAATGTAACAGCAGCAAATTCTGGAATTTGTAGATATCACTACATATTTTCATGTGTTGTTAAATAGTATAGAGATTCAATAAAATAAGATTTTGTGGTTGATAATTGTATTAATTATTTCAGGCAACGGACGAAGAGTGGGATGTTGAAGGAGCAAATGAAATTAAAACCTCCACCAAATAAGCTTTCTTTCACATCTTCTGTGCCACCGCCAAACAGTCCAAAGATTAACGTAATTCAAAATGTGCTAATAAACCCATCTCAAAGTGAGGAATTAAGTGAACAATTTCAAAATGAAGTAAACAATCATCACGCATTAGTGCAAAAAAATGATCATTCACCTGTGCAAAATCCAAACGAAAATCAGACTCGTATGAAAATTATTTCACCTTCAAAATCAGTTATGAATATGACATTTAAACATTTAACCACAAATACATCGGGCCCAACAACCAATGTCTTTCAGAAGGCAATGAAAGTTTGCACAGCGAAAAGGACAAGTACAAAACCGGCGACTAATTTACCATTTAATCAAAAATTGATTGTTGTGTCGAATGCACAAACGACGCATTCTAATAGTATTTTACAAAAAACGCTATCAGTACCTCTTATGAAAAATATATCAATGAAAAGTTTTGAAAAATTTAAAATTGTTACAACATCTTCATCACAAATATCTATTTCAAACAATTTTAAGCCAAAAATGGTTACAGTCAAAACTAATCCTACTGCAAAGAAAGTCATACCTTTATCTGTTCTTAATTCAAGAGGAGGTATTAAAGTTTTGCCTATAGGTGGTAAAATTATTGGAAGGACGACAACTTCTACAGCTTCACAACCTATTTTCATTGTTAATACAATGGCAAAATCAATCTCTCAGCCAATAGTTGCAGAAGATGCATCTTCTATGGTAGAAAAAGAAAACGAACAAGTGTTGACTATTGAAAATAGTGATATTGATAGATCCTTGGGAACAAGTATGGAAATAGACTGTGAACATGAAATAACTGGACATAAAATTATGAAAATACCATCTACAGATGAAAATTTTACACATCCTATACAAGTCGAACAAAGAATAGAGGAGAACGAGCAATCTAATTTTCTCATTTTACGTAAGCAACATCATTTTTTTTTAATTTTACAGTACTGGAAATAACTACTATTATCAAAACTAAATACTATGGAGTCGGTTAAAAATTTAAATATTAAATAAAGCAAATCTACTCATTTTTGACCAAACCGTCATTTTGTTCTCGATCAGTGTAAATGAAAGTTAGACAAATAACCGTGATCTTCAAAATTTGAGTTCGATACAACCAAAAATGCTTTGGTAGCATTTTTTAAAATTTATCCTCAACAAGTAAAAGAGTCGCCTACAGGTAAAACAATATAAACTGCAACCGTCGGTCATCGGTTGACAATCGAGTTTGATCCCACAATATTTAAAAAAATATTTATGTGGTAGGAATGTCTCTCAACATATTCATACCGTATAAAGTTACTAATAAATGGACTACCGATTTGATGACGTATGGTTAGAAGCTTAAATGTTTACAAATCTTATGAAAACATTAGGACTAAACCCTAAACGCTAATTCCTTGTGCAACTGTCACCGCTTTCATTAAAATTGCACGTAAACATTTAATAGAGAATTTGTAGCGTTATTGTTGTATTATTATTTCTGTTATTGGTTAATGGTGACTCATTAAAATACGTTTTCAGATGAAGGTGGCCGGTATATGGAACATGTCGAGAAAAAAAGTGACAGTGATAACAATGTACAACAGTTGGAAAATGTGAATCAAGGCGTGATATTGAATCTACAAAATACAGAAATGTGTGTTAGTGAAATTGGTAACTGATATTTATTTATTTTTTAATTTATTCAAACTATTAATAATCTTTGTTGTTCTTTTTATAAATTGAATTTAAAAGTTACTTTATTTTGTACAAATTGTCTATATTTTATCGTAAATGTTTTTTTTAATAATGTAATTTTAATTTGTCATTTGAGACTGCATCTACCTGTTTAAAATTTTGTACATTTTGAAATGTAATAGAGCATAATTGTAAATATTGAACAGAATGTGGAAGTTGAGCAATTATACGCATCATTCTCTTAAGCAATAACAAAGTTTACTTTGCTTTGAAATTATTCTTTTACAAAATAATAAGAATGTCTACCTGAAATATAAATACGTTCGAGTGTGCCCAACCTATCTTCTAGAAAAGATGAACCCTACCAAAAGCCTAATTGAAGTTTGTAAACATTTAACCTTGGATTATAGTTTTTCAACCAGTCGTAACTGTGATTATAACGAAAAAAAATGTTATGCAGCTTATTTACCTAACTTACATTAAAACCAATGCAGATTTGATGCATGTGAGAATGTTGTAAATTATGAAATCGTGGTGAGATCTTACATTCTACCCAATTGACAATTAATTTAGAATAAGGAAGACTACTAGAACAAATGGTTTTAAATCAAATATTTAGCAAGAATATGTAAATTTACTGAGGGTGGGACGTAAAATCTCCAGAATTAGATATTTTGAAGCAAGTTTATAGCTGAAAAATATAATTATCAACTGTAATTACACGAAAGGTTTTTTTTTGGTACAGATAAAATTATGAGAGTGGTTGCGTAGTAATTTTATCATAAAAACCACCTTCCATCAAATAAAACGAGTCAGATAATCTAGTTTTTTTATTTCAGTCAATTTACCATCAAACAAACTAGCTTTTTAAAAAAATGTTATTTTATAGTGGATAAATAAATTTGATTGAATTCGTTGAGATAATTTGACGAATAGTTGAAGACATATCTGTAATAAATACTCAGAATCGTATTTCGAAGTGGCATTAAAATTAATGGTGAATAGGCCAATTCTTGATAAGTTCTGAGAGTAACTAAGGCTAAGACAATGTATTGTTTTTCATAAGTCAGTTTGGCGGCAATTTTACTAGATCATATGGTACATTTCACCGTATAGGTTAGAATCTTGAAGAAACTTTATTATATATTTTTTCAATAAGCTCAAATTATGAGTTTAAATTTGAGTATCTTTAGCAATCTAAACTGAAAACAATGGAGGAAAGTATGACATCGGTTGTCATGGAAACCAAGCTTTGCGCTGCAAACAAAGGAAAATTTGCACGCCCGTTGAGAAACAATCCTGTTTGGCAGGAAAATGTGAGGCTAGAATGAATTGTTTTTTTTTGTGATTATAACATAATTGTAATTTATAACTAACTTTTTATGGAAACATATATTTACATTGAACACATAAAAATAAGGTTACGATTAAGAGAGATATTGCACTGCGATTTTTATTCTATGACCCGACGAAAGCCCTTTTTAGAAAAAAACTTTCGCCTGTGTGGCATTCGAGCCCACGATACTCATTTGGCCAGGTTCTGATTGCACTATTGTCAGCCACCTGGCCACGAGCGACCTGAAACATGCATCTTAAATCACAGAAAAGTGTAAAAAACGATTTGCTCTGTTTGGAGCGGAGATTAATTTTCTATAGACTACGACTGACGTTACAGCCTACTGAGTTAAAATAGGCTGTAGGATACATTATAGTTGTCAATAGTTAACATTTGGAATCATTTAAGCTCTTCCCTGTACGTCATCAGTTAGGTAGTCCATTTATTTGTAACTTTATGGATGTTTTGACATTGGTAGAACCTTATTATAACCTCACTTTTGGTTTCTCACGGTTACCTTCAAATGACATTGCTCTGGGTTTTAAAAATATTCTATAAATAAAGCAATGACAAGGTCTAAAAGGTAAATATGTTTTTGTTTTTATGCAAATTAATAAGAAGATTGGCAGTTTAACGAGGCAAGGTAGTATGGTTGAAGATAATCTCAACTTGGAGCAATTCCTTAAGATATCCAACTATGAAGGTACTGTTCGCCAATTAGATATTTATTATGGAATAGGTAAACCATTTTATGAATTACAAACCTACAAACCATTATTAAAATGTTTTTATTTTAGTAAAACGGCAACTTCTCTTGTATCAAAGCCCTATTACAGGGCTTTTCCCAGCTGAATCAACTGACACAAAAGTTGGCAGTGTTCGAGAAAGTGTATATTGCGCTGCTGCAGTATGGGGGTTGTACCAAGCTTACAGACGCATAGACGACGATAGGGGAAAGTCATATGAATTAGGACAATCTGCAGTTAAATGTATGCGCGGTATTCTTGAATGTTGGATAAAACAGGCCGCAAAAATTGAACTGTTTAAAAAGCATCAATGTAGTGCTAATGCACTGCATGTGAAATTTAATCTAATTACTGGGAATGAAGTTTATCCAGATGATTCATATAACCATTTACAGATTGATGTGGTGTCAGTCTATTTATTATTTCTGGTTCAAATGATCACTTCAGGGATGCAAATTATTTATACTCAAGTATGATATGATTGAAATTTATTAAGTTTTTGTGCAGAATAAACATCATGGCAGTTTTAACTAGGTCAATTGTACTAACTGTCAAAGTTCATTGTAGATAACGGGTATTCATTCAGTAAACCAGTCGTATTGTCCATACTCCATTTTTTATTAAAATAGAAACAGTTTTGAAATTGCCGTGAATGGACGAGTATAGAGTTGGATTGCTGTAAAGTAAGAAAGAGCCCGGTGATTAATTGTCATTGAATGCGCAGTGGTCTGTTTACGTTCGGTTGCTAAGTAACGGCACGATTTCATCTCATTCATAGGCGTAGGCATAATGCGGTGTTAGGTGTTATTTCTAATTGTGTTTTGTGAATAATGGCAACAAAAAGTGTTGGGATGTCTGGAAAAGATATTGGAAGTCAAGCGCAAGAAATAATAAACAATGTGATTGCGTTTATGAAGAGTGAAAGTCAAACAGGAGTAAAAATACCTCTTGAAAATTATCGGTAGGTAGACTTGTCTTTAACTTAAGTAATCCTAACGAAACAATGTTAATTGAATCGATTAATTTCTGTATACAGACAACGCGTAATAGCTGCAACCGGAATTAGTAGAAATAGCTATCAGAAGATTGCAAAGAAAGGAAGATTGGTCAATGTAAACCTTGCTTCGAGAATTTTTACTTCTCCATCTAAAAAGCGACAGCGTCTGTCACCAATTCTGGCTAAAATAACTCCAGAGATAAGTGAAACTATCTGAGAAATTATCTATAATTTCTACATAGTAGAAAAAAAAAGACCTACAGTTTTAAGTAAAGCGAATAATATTTATTATTTCAATGTTTTGTACTTACATTCTCTATTTTAGGTATTTTGCAGAAGATACGGGATAGCAGGATTGACTTTGATGGACAGAAAACTACATTAAACAAACTCTTAAAATCAATGGGTTTCAGGTATGTGGGAATAAATTTTAAATAAATTTATACTGGCAAAAGCCAAAAATTTGCAGTTTTATAAATCTTTGGAGAATATTAAAAATATGATTTATTATGCTAAAAAAAGACACGACACTTTTCTATTTCGGTTCAGCCGTTTCGACAAACACCGTGACACAAGAATTTTATACAGGGTTGGGCAAAAGTATGGAAACAGTTAAATATTGTTAAAACCACTTATTAGAATCGTATAAAATTTGGCACGTCAAAAATATTTAGTTTTAAAGATCCAAGGCCAACTTGCTTTTTTTTAAAGCAACAAAAGTAAAATTTTGCATTTTTAAAACTTTATCACATTGAATTTTTATATTTGTGATTTAACAAATAAATGTTGATTTTTTTTGTTTCAAAATGTCAAAAAAATTGGCAAAATTGTAGTTGATATGACAAAACCATCTCTAACAATTTACTTTTATAGATGGAAAACAACAAGTGACAACAGAAAAGCTCTTATAGAACAATATGACATTCGTTTAAAGAGAATTGAATTCCTAAAACAAATGCTCAAATATCGAGCCGATGAAAGGAATATTGTTTATACGGATGAAACATATATTCACTCGAGTCACACGCAGTCAAAAGGTTGGTCTGGTCTGACAATAATTATAAGAAGGAGCTAAAAAAACCTGTGTCTAAAGGCCGTAGGCTAATTATTGTGCATGCTGGTGGCGAGCAAGGTTTTGTTCAAAATGGATTGTTAATCTTCAAGTCAGGTATTATCTTATAAAAGTATTTGTATCTACTATAAAAATAACTTTATAGGGTCAAAAAGTGGTGATTATCATGACGACATGAACCATACCAATTTTTTACAATGGGTGGAGAAGCAGCTGATTCCAAATTTGCCTCCAAGATCAGTCCTTGTCGTTGATAACGCGTCTTACCACAACGTCACAGTGGAAAAAAATGTAACTTCTGGTAGTCGCAAAGCAGACATGGTAAACTGGCTGAGAAACCGAAATTTCAATTTTGAGGAAAAGACCACTAAGCCAGAATTACTAAAATTAATTAAAGAGAATAAACACCTTTATCCATTGAAATATTCGCTAGATCAGCTCATGGAACAACATGGTCACAATGTGTTAAGGCTTCCACCCTATCATCCTGAACTCAATCCTATCGAAAAAATTTGGGCTCTAGTGAAAAATTGGGTAGCTGCTCGAAACGTGACTTTTACTTTGGCAGCTGTAGAAGAACTGGCTCGAAAAAAATTTTCTGAAGTGGGAGTTAGTGAATGGACAAAAATATGTGGTCATGTTTTAAAATATGAAGTTGAGTTATGCCAGAAAGAACATCTTTTGGATAACTCATTAGATGAATTGAGCTTCACAGTAAATACCGGCTCATCTGATGAAGACAGCGATTTTACTGATTCGGATTTAGGCGTAAGCCCGTTGCGGACCGATTCTGATTAAAATTTCTTACAAGTAAGATAATGCTTTATGTTTTTTGTAAACAACTCTAACCTTATTTCAATTAAAAAGATAATGGCCAAATGCATTTTACATGGCTGAAAAAGAGCAGACTAGCCTTGCGGAGGGGCGGGTGTCCGGTGAGTTACCCAATAATTATTAATAACAGTTACATTATGTATGCGTCTGTTTCATGTATGGCTGGACTAATCTTTGCAATCAATTTGAAGTTGTTTCGTAACGATGACCACAGGGAAGTAAGTTGTAATAGATTGTTGATAATGATGTAACCTGTTAATAAAGTCTTGGTGAAGTATATTAATTGTATTATTGCCAAAAGATATTATAGCCGAATAATTTGACAGCTACTGTATTTTAATAATTATTTATAATATTTCATTATCACAGCGTTCTCACTAATATTCTTATGCTAATTTACGTCAAAACAATGATTTGGTACAATTGATATCAAACTAAACCTTTTTAGAGTATTCCTATTTCTACTTTCTACGCCACTGTATTTCCTGGTGAAGCTCGCGCATCTAACGATGATTCACCGGGCGCTTTCTTACGGCAATCCAACTCTACCACTGTTAAGTAAGTCAGTCAAGTGTCAAGAACCGGTTTGCATCAATGTATTAATCAGTCGTCAAAGTTGTTTATTTCTTTATTTGCTTCGTTCTTAGATGCAACCAGATTATTAAAACCAACAGCTATAACAAGGACCAAAGGAGATATTAATACTGAAACTGTAGCGATATTTGCTTGTAAAAATCTATATTTTAATTTCACTTTAATGACGTCGCGGATGCACTGCCCTACACCATTAGAGTGCTGTTCAAGTTGTTAATAGTTGAACGTGAACATTACTCTTTTGCTTATATATATTATATTATTTATATTAGTATATTATACTAATTTAAAATAAGTTGCAAACTGGTTGGAAACTTATAATGTTGGAGATTTCTGGAGTCCAAGGATGTTCTAGAACCTGACCGATTTTTTTCTGCAATGTTTCTGACTTTTCTAATGGCTCATTAGCATTTGTAAACGTTTTTCTGTTACATTTCTTTTCTTCTTGAAGATGTTTGGTCCAGAAACAGCTAGTGTTCATTGTGAGAAGTCTGACAGGATTCTTCCCTAGGACACCTTGGTTTTATTTTGGATAGTATTAATTCATACCTATTTATGAGTTATATCGACTAAATTTATACTTATAATTATAATATACATTTATATCGACGGGTTCGTTTACTTTCGGAGCGCAGTTGTATGGAATATATCTTCTTTTCTCGAAAGATTTTGACTCTTCTGTTTCGTTTTACAATTTAAAGAATGTCCCTATGGCTCATTAGCATTTACATGTTATTTCGAAACAATATCCTATTACACAGTAAATAAAATTTTTAACAATACATGCGAACGAGTCTATATTAACAAACAAGTCGTTGTTTATGAATGATTCTGCTAATTTTGAACAGTTTTAATACAATTTTTCAAACCGATAATTTACAGGATGAAGTCGCTTTTGTTCAAAATTTAGTTTATTACGTCGAGAGAGCTTATCGGACACCGGACTTTGGAATGTGGGAAAGGGGTAGTAAATACAATGATGGAACTCCTGAAATTCATGCGAGTTCAATTGGGCTTGCAAAATCTGCGTTAGAGGCGATCAACGGATGTAATTTATTTGGCGAAAAAGGAGCTTCTTGGAGTGTGGTCTATGTAGATATTGACGCCCATAATCGCAACAGAAGCATATTTGAAACATTACTTCCTAGAGAATCTACTTCAAAGGTAAATTATGTACTTTCTTTAATTCAGACAGTTATTCGTAGTCTGTAGTTTTAATCTAAATACACCGTGAGTATGCATATTTTTGGGATTTTGGGATTAGAACATATTGTGTTCTAAGGAAACACAATATGTCAATTTCTTAGTTAGTATAAGTAACTGAAAAACTACCACTTTTTTGAATATACAGGGTGTATAATATTAACATGACTCAAGGACGGCTGTGCTTTTTTGGCAGCAGGTTTTAGATGGGTTTGTACTAAAGCCGGTAACAATCTCGTAAGCGTAAACGTAACTTATATCCAGGTGAAGGTGAACTTCATAAAAAAAAAATTGTGGTACAAAAAATGACTATACTTGCTTTAATTACTTACCTTTTTAGAAAAAAATAAAAATATTAATAATTTTACCGAAAAATTGTCATTGATGCGTTATTTATAATTAGCTAATAACGTTGTACTAATTAAAACTATTTAATATTTCAAGTCAATTGATTAAGTGGTCACTTACGCCAAGGTGACAGTCAAGTAAAATACTCAAATACATTACCTGACTAGGCAAGTAAAATTGGTTTTACCTGACTAGACAGATAATATTATTTATTTATATATATTATATAAGATTAAAAATATTATTTGTTGATATATAACAAATTGAGCTCTGTTTTATTTTATTTTATTATGATTCAAATAATAGCTGCAATCAATAATTGGTTCAAAAATAGTATATTACGTTCTTAGGCCAGGAAATCCAACTTTCTGGCCTAAGAACGTAATATACTATTAACTGTAATTGCAATTTTTCGTTTTAGGATGTTGATGCTGCATTATTACCGACCATATCATTTCCGGCTTTTGCCACTCACGAAGATTTTCTATATAGAGAAACCAAAGCAAATGTAATAAAAAAATTGAAAGGGAAATATGGTTTTAAGCGATTTATTAGAGATGGTTATAAAACTGAAGTAGAAAGTAAAACATTACGATTTTACGAAAAAGCTGAAATTAAACATTTTGATTGTATTGAATGTGAATGGCCTATGTTTTATATTTATATGATTATAGACGGTGTTTTTAAATCACTTCCAGAACAAATTCAAGAGTATCAGAATCTGTTGAAGGAACGAATACTTTTAGATCACAATGGAGGTTGAGGTTTACAGATGAATTGAGTAATTGTGCTTTATAACGCATTTACAGATCCGGTGGTTCCTCAATACTATTATGTATCAGACGAAAATGTGGACGCTGAGAGGAAGTGTCCTTATTCTACAGTAAGAAAACCGTCTGCTGAAAATGGTTTATTTTTATGGAATCAAGCAATATTTATTATATCACAACTTTTAACTGCTGGACTTTTACATATTAACGAATTAGACCCAATTCGTCGATACTTACCGTCGTATAATAGACCGAGAAAAGGCGGACGCTATTCAGCGTTTCAGGTAAAGCATTGCAAATCAATATTAAAAGGTAGAGTAGACTGGATCTACAAATAGAGTTAACATGATTTTATTGTGCTTTCAGGCGAAGTTCTCTATAGTAAGTAATTTACTAATTAATTTCCCCTCAATTAATCTTTGTTGGTTTATTGTGGGGTTAATTTTGTGCTTATTGAATGTGCTATAAGATTCTTGTTTTTTTTTATTTTTGGGCTTGCAGGCAAAACCTTCTTTTGTAAGTAACTTTATACTCCTAATTTTTAGTAATAGTTAAAAGAGTGTTAAAGTGACTTTCCATGAAGAAAAGAATAGAGACCTTAAAAGCCAAACATAGGCTCAAAGTCGGCTAAACTGACATTTTTTTCATACTTTCAAAACAAAGACTTAGTTGTTATCACAAGTTTCGTTACTCTTTTTTTTTGCCGCCAAAACCGTTGGAAGTAGTAATATATAAACATTAAGATATTAATGCTCCAAAGACATTATTAATATTGCGTTTCTTCTTGTATTTTTGCAATTTTACAGTATTTTTTAATTTTCTTTATGACAAGGAATTGCATTGAAAGTGACGAAAGCTTCAGTGAGTGGGGTCAAAATTTAGAACTTCTTATATGATAATAAACTTAAAATTTCAGATTCAGATAACAGTAGATCAAAAGCATTATACATTTCTCCATAGAAAATCACTTGACTCAACTTAAGTTTGGCCCTTTTCTTTTGGACAGTATTGACTTCTGCATGTTTAATAGAAATTTTGATTGTATATATAAAAAAATTAATTAGCATGTTTTTTTTTCTTTAATTTGACATTCTAATTATCACATTCTTCAGGGCACCGCTACTGATTTGGTCGTTCAAATAGTCCTTATTGCGGAATCAATGCGTCTCCAAGCTATGATGGCCACTTATGGAATTCAAACACAAACCCCTCACGAAGTTGAACCTGTTCAAATCTGGTCATCTACACAACTTGTTAAAGTATATGAAAATCTGGGTGTTAATCGCAAACTAAAACTTCAGGGACGGCCAGTGAGACCCATTGGTAGTTTAGGGACTAGTAAAGTAAGTTAAAAAAACACACTTTTTTTGTTTCTACTGATCTTAAAATAGGTTTACAGAGTTTGTGGTGCCACTGTTTTATGTTACCCTCTTATATTCGAAGTTTCTGATTTTTATCTATATAGAGATATGGCGATGTTAATTGACGATATAAAGACTGAATTGCAATTTGTGGGACGGCACTGGAGATTATTTGGGAGACCCACTGTTTGCTTGCTAATCCGTGAAGAACACATGAGGGATCCCCAATTTAAGAAGATGTTAGACTTATTGGCCATGTTGAAGAAAGGCTATTGCGATGGAGTTAAAGTTAGAGTTGGACGTTTGCAGAATTTAATTTCTAGTTCTTGTGTAGAACACTTGGATTTTATGAATGTTCTGGATTTGCCTATTGATACTTTTTCGCAATTTAAGCAATTACAGCATGACTATATAGGATATCAAAGTTTGACTGATGTGCCACGGGTCCTAAATTATCAAGATGAATTTAAAGACTATTCGGTATATATAAACTAAAGAAGAAACAGTTAACTCTTTTGGTATATCTATTCCTTCTCTTTAGAACCATATTTGTAAAATAATGCTGAGTTTGTTCATTTGTTTTTCTATTAGAATATGTTCTCTGTAGGAACATGTGTACTAAAAGGGCTATAATGTTTAGCGAGAGATTTATTTGTTTCACTTTATTTAATAGACAAATTATGTTCCAGGAATATGTACACAAATCTACACCAGAAATTGTAGATACCATTAAATATGTAGAAAGCTTGTATGCAAGATGTCAACTTTATGGAATTTTGTTAAAACGAGAAGGCAGTAATTTTGTGGTCCAAAATAAGACTGTAGAAAAAGCATTACATGACATGTATCATCAAGCTGGATGCTTAAGGCATTGGGCAGCGGTTCGTTATACCAGCAGCTTGTTATCGCACAATGTTGATTCTATTAGTCCTTTCATTACAGCCGTGCTTGTACATGGAAAGCAAGTACGTATATATTTATAAAATTTTGAAAAATAACTTAAATCATCGATTAAACAGTCTGTAACGACGATTCGCATGAACCTCAAAATTTGGCTGAGAATCGGATGAATCTCCGAATTTGACGGAGGTTGTGTGATTATTCTCTAATGTTTCTCGCCTTAAAGACATTTTCTAGCTTTTTAAAATAATAGGAAAGATGTATTATTTTACATAAATAGAAATAACGTATTAGACATGAGTTTTGAGAAAAAGTGAACCTTGAAAATTGCAACTTACAAATTTTGTATATAGTCATAACTAGATAATCGACTTTTTTTGAGATATCTACTTTTTTACTTTAATTTTTCTGTTATCCAGTTATTGCATTGACCCCACGATATGTTTAATTATCATAGTTTTTTGGTCCTATTAAAAAATTGTCATGCTTAAAAATAGAAAGTGATGCTATGTGTTCGCTGGTATAATTTGTATTAATAATTATTTTCAGTTGACTGTGGGTGTGATAGGACAAAAAGAAACCGTATTTGATAAACCAATGACCCCAGCGGAAATCCAGCACGTTGTCTATAACACCATACAACCCTACGATGTGATCCAGGCGGTTCTTCAACAAGAAATAATTCTTTATTGTGGTCGTTTAATTGCTACAAATCCAGAGCTTTTTAGAGGAATCTTAAAAATTCGTGTAGGATGGGTGTTAGAAGCCATAAAAATTTATTTAGAGATTTTTGGAAATACAAAAAAGAAGATTGAAAACCATAGTCCATATGAAATTCGGCAGTTATTGCATAAAGTCTTATCAATCAATGATTGGGCGAGTAAGGTTAAAATTGTTCCATTCCAAAAACGCAGATTAGAGGGTTGTTTGTGCAGAGTCCCTTCTTCATTTTACCACCAAGTTTGGGATGTTTTAACAAGAACTGAACAAGGTATACAATGCGTGGGAACAACACTTCATCAACAACCGACTTTAAGCAATATGGCGAGGTCAGAGTTGACGTTTTCATTATTGGTGGAGCAGATGCTCAATGGAATTCACAAGCCAGAATATCGGCAACTCGTAGTGGAATTATTAAGTGTTATTTCAACAATTTTAGTGAGAAATCCCGAGCTGACATTTACGCAGCCTCTCGATTTGGAACAGTTAACTAAAGATGCTGCTCGAATGTACGCCAAGGTATGGAATAACACTACTTTTATGTTATAACTTTTTTCTAAATATTAAATTTAGTAATGAAAAAATGCTCGCTTTTAAATTGTCTAATTTTGCATATTCTTGAAATAGGAGTGTAAGTTATTCGGCAGGTTTGATTTTTTTTTTCACATTTAGCACGATAAAATACAAATTACTTTTAAAAAAAGCATAGCGCACAACAGAAATTCAGTTAATATTACGATATGTTGATAATATCAACAGAAAGGCAATTAAACACACAAAGACTATTTTTTAAATAAATCCAAATAATCGCAAGTTTGACGCAATTGACAAAAATCTTCTCTTGAATCGCGAGAATGGAGTCGTCTTTCAAAAATATGTTTTCTGGTCCAATCAAGTGACAGATCTTTTTTTCATTTTTTTTTACTCAACACTACGCGAATCTGACAATAAATAACAAAATTTTTAAGTTAGATGGTATAAGAGTGCGAATTTTTTATCATAAGCCTGCGTCTTTAATTTTATGTCAAACCCTGTTTCATTTCATTATGTTTTTCAAGTCGCAAAGACTACGCCACTGGCTAAAACTATTGGTCAGATCGTAATGGCACACTGTGTCGTTCTCATAAAATTCGCACTCTAGCAATAGCCGAGAATCTCCACTTCAACATATAAATGTTATATTATAATTAAAAATGAGTTAGAAATTTGTTTTAGGATCATAATTTGCAAGATGGTGGAATTACTAAGCTGCTGGAAATAGCTTGTATGCAATCTACGGGATACCTCGCTAGAGCTGTAGTAAATAACGTTCTAAAGGGTGGATGCCTAAGCGATCTTGAAAACGACTCAGAAACTTGTTTTGTTTCCTAATAGTGTATATAAATAATAATATAAATGTAAATAAATTGTTTAAAACTTAATTCTTTAATTTTCAACTTAAACCACTAAAAAAATCAGACACATTTTGCCTTTTTGATGATGGTAAATTGTTGACCATTTCTTTTATTTTTTCATGTTTTTTATGTTTATGACTGACTTTTTCGAAATCTTCAAAGTATTTTATATTCCAAAACTTTATATCGTTGTTGTAGCTACTCGAAGCAATGAATTGTCCGTTATTGCAAATATCAACATGTTCCACGGACAAATCATGCTGTCCTACAACACCTAAATGACGGTGTGGAAAAAGATGAGTTGCTCTCAGAATGCCGTCATCACAAGCCGTGACGACAATATTTTCTGTAATTGGAATTAGGTCGTTAATCGCAGCTTTAGGGCCAGGAAATATGTCACTGTGAAGACCAAATTCGTTCCAGTTGTACAACAACAAACGTCCTTTGGATGAACCAGATAGTAGTTTGGATTCAGAACGGAATAATCCCAAGCACGTCAGCTCTTCTTCATACTCTTCTGACTGCATATGGACTTTTCTATGAATATCAGAAATCCGCATTAGTGTTACATAATTGAACAATTGAATATTGTAAATTTTTAAGCTTTTCAATATTGCGATCACCATGAACGATGGATAAAAAGGACGTCAGCGTCTACAAGATATAAAGAAAAGTTACAGGCAGAATTAAATGCAAACGCAAAAGTAATATCGAGAATCTGAAGGTAGAACCAGAAGTAAAATACACCAAAAGTAGTGGAGTGATAACAGAACAGCTCTTCCGCGCATAAAGCTTCAGGCTCATCAATAAGACCACTGTCTAGAAACGTAGAGTCAATATGGAACGGTCTGGTATTGCCAGTGTTATCCATATTGTTTTAAGATTTCTGCTAATTGTAAATCACTTTTGTTAACAAATTTGTGGAAGTGTCCGAAACTATTTAAATATCTTTTTTTTTTATCGAGGGTTGGCAATTGACTGAATATATACACATAGTTTGTCTTTGCCTTGACATAATATAACTCTGCTTCCGCTGCAAATTCGGTCAGCTTCTGTCTACCTTGTAAACAACATTTCTGTAGACAAGAGGCTAATCTTGTGTAAATCAGTTTGACAATGTACAATTTTCTCCAGTTTCATATTTAAGAAATTGTTAAACGCACTGCATTTTTACGGCTAAAAATGTGATGTTTATATTTAAACATTTTAAAATCGGACGAATATTGAAAATTAATTACCCTAATACGAGACAATCCTGCCTTTTCGCGCGCTGTTTTTTCAAATACTATTACTATTTTATAATATAAACTATATGATATTACTCACCTATTCCGCAAATCAATTGTTGTAAGTGATCCATCCCCACTGGAGCACAATAGAAAAGTTTGTGCCCCATTGGTCACCATATCACTTATGTACTCCTCATTTTTCTTGGTTTTGTAAACTTGAGAATTCGTTTTGACTCTAAGGTCCCACAGTTTCACACAACCATCATCATCGCCAGTTGCAAACATATTTTCATCTATTACCAATAATCGATATATGGGAACATCATGAGCATCATCATAATATTTTACTATCTTTCTCGTTTCTACGTCGGTCAACATTACAGTTTTATCTTTACCAGCAGAAAATAAAGTCTTGCCATCATTGCTAAACTCTATGTCTCTACAGGCTTTTGAATGGACTTCAATTGTATCCATAAGTGTGTTTTCCTCGTTTGTGAATTTGTATAGAAAAACATCGCCAACAATACTCGCAACAGCAAGAAGATCTTCATGAGGATGAAATGAAAGGTCCGTGATAAAGTCCTCGCAATGAATTATAGGAGGATGATCTCTTTTCGCATCACTTGCTTTTTTTATTGCTTTAATTACTTCATCTTCTTCCTCTTCTTCGATCGTTTCTTCTTCATCTTCTACAACAGGCTCGTCTTCCTCCTCACCACTTTCTTCAGAACTATCTGACATAGAAACATCAGAGTCTGAATCCGAATCTACAAACTGCTCTTGTATTTTGTTCTCATTTTTCTTGGGGCACATTTTTAAATAGTTCTAGGTTAATATCTCATATATGATTAACGTCACAAATTGTCAATTAATCTGTCAAGTGTCAAATTCTTGTATCAGCGGGAGTATAGAGCAGGAGTGCGTTCTAAAAGAGAAAAACGGTAAGATCATGGAGCTATAATAGAATAGAGTCAGGATGTAAGCAATTTGTTTTGATATTTTGATGCAAAAAAAATAAGAGCATTCTAAGCGCGGAGTATATACGTTGCCACACGCTCTTTGTTCACAAAGTACGTGGCTACAAAGTTAAAGCGCGGTGCAGTATAAAAGATCGTTGTTTTTGAAAAAAATCGCAACGGGCGGCAACGTCGGTTCCAAGTTTTGTTTACTATTTGGTTTTGTTTACTCTTTTATTTATACACAAAACGAAACATGTAATTAAAAAAAATAAAGAATTTCTATTTAAAAAAATATCGATGACGTCATAACTTCAAAACAAATGACTGCTTGGAATTTAATTTGGCACACAAATATGTGGGTTTATAAATAAAAATTACCGCGCCTAAAAATTTTTTTGAAAAAAAATTTGTTTACTTTTTAATGAGCTTATTCCATACTTTTGACTTTTTTTATGTCGGTTGAAAAGAAAACAACAATATACGAAATAGAATTTATTACAGCTTTTTACAAAAAATTTCAAATAAATATCTAAGTACATTTATGTCAAAAGTATCAAGATTATGAAACAATTTACATATTTTTGTAAATCTTGAAAATTGAGTTACAAATACTATATTGATAATTGTTTTACTATTTTACTGGTTTCCACACCACCTTTGAGAGGAACAGTAATTGATGCGTTTTTTTTAGTGGTGTCCTCAGTAGGCCTAATCCACTGTCAAAATAAAAAAAGCGCTAAATATTGCAAAATCAAACAAATGTTTGCTACAATCTCATATCCGTTTTCCCCCTCAGAAAACGATACCAGCCACCTAACAACTACAGAACCTAAAAATAAACACAGTTTGCTTAAATCTCACATCCGTTTTCTCCCTTCAGAAAACGACACCAGTCATTTATGCGCATTTTAAAATCTGACCGAAATTTCCGCATAAAAATGTGGAAATAAATAAAAAAAAAAATAGATATATATATATAAAAAATAGAAATAGATAAATCATCGCGAAATGTCAATAGAAATAAAAAAGAAACATCTAATACAAAAAACAACTTTATTTACAATAATCAGTAAAAAAAGGTTATTTGGTTTAAAATAGATTGTTACTTACGGTTAAGCACTTATAGTTAATTAATTATCTCTAGATGCCATCTTGTCATAAAGATTATTTTTTCAAAAATGTTCTGGACTTGACACTTCACAACAAATGCTATAATTAATTGGATACCTATCATACTAAAATCAAATAATATTAATAAACAAGTTTTTAAATAGTTCATTTTCTTTTTGTGTCCCATATTATTCGCTGCAGCCCATCTTCTATGTGACCACTGACCATATCATTCTTATTTTATTTTCACTTTTAACTTGTTTGGTTTTTCTACAGCTTACTCATATTTTCATGTAAATATTTAAAGATGCCGTAACAAGCCAAAAAAAAATCATTTGTTTTTTTAACCGACTTCAAAAAAAAGAAAGTTTATCAATTCGAATTTTTATGTGTGTTCGCGGATAAGTTTGTTATTTATAAGCCGATTTTGATAATTCTTTCTTTGTTGGAAAGGAGTTATCTCGAGGGAGGTACCATAATAAAGAACTAATAATATATACAAATTCTACTAAATTGTCTGCAAATTTTTAAGCATAATTCTAAAGATTTTTAAAAATTTGCTTTTAATTTTCATGAATCCACCGCTAAATTTGCATCCACCTTCTCTTCCACAAAGAAACAATTATTAATATCGGTTAATAAACAAAGAAGTTATGCGCAAATATTTACGTTATAACAAAGATTTGTGTTGAATAAATTTGCATTTCTCTTATTATTTTACAAATAAATTAATTACTTTTGATCAATGATTATCAGATCTAAAATATGTATTAATTAAATAATTATATTTCTCCTATTACATTTATAATTACGTTACTTTTATTAGTCTTTGGATAAATCATAATAGAAGACAGCGGATTTTTTTCCGGCGCTTCCACTAAATTTAAATATTTTCTATACAAATCATTTTTTAATTTTTACGAAACTACAGAAATTAGAAAATAATTAAAAAAAAGTTTTTCACGAAAAGAAAGCTTACCACAATGACAACCGTTATTAAGCGTACTATAGAAAAATAAAAATTTTTAAAAATAAAAAAAATATACGTTGGTAATAACTACTGATCGTTTTAAAACTCCTCGGTTTTAAATCAAGAAAATGACATGTTTTTAAATTAAATTTTTGACATTTTTGCCTTAAAATAGTTTTTTTTTTCTAATAAGTTGACTATTTTCGATAGCCTACTTAACTTAACCTAAAATGCAACATTTTAATACTATTACTTCTAGCAAATTTTTTTTTATAATAAAAGCTACTCCCAAATTAACATAAAAATATGAAAATTTTTATGTTAATTTTAATGTTTTTTGTGTACTTTACTTTTTTTTGGTGTCTTCGTGGTGTAGCAAGCTCGGTAGTTCTCCAAAGAGCTACCAAAGTGTTTTCACGGGAACACCAAGCGTTTTTAAACCAAAATTGATAAAAAAAAACTACAGTTATTCCGCCCAAAAATGAGTTTTAAGACAGATTTGTTATCTTTTTTAGCACAAAAATGAGTTAATCACCCATATTTGAAAAAAGCCATAGCGTCACTTTAATATTAAAAAGAAAATAGTAAACTTGTCATAAGTCATGGCCTACTTGATTCAAAAATAATCGCAATAATTACAACTTAAATGGTTACAAATAATACCTAAATAAAATTTTATAACTATTTAATTTTTGTTAATTATTCAAAATAAATAAAAAAACAGTTATTATTTGTTTTTTTTCTTTATCACTAAACATCAATAAGTAGGCTTTGCTTTATCAAATAATGATAAAGAACATTTTAATTACACAACTGTACCTACATCAAAATGTAAAAAACTATGTATTATATATAAGCTGCAAAAAAAAAATTATGAATATTGAAAAAATTATCCAAAAACCGAATAATTCATTTCATTCAATATTAATTGAAAAATATTAATTAAGTACCAAAATTATTTCGACTCTTTTTAAATAAAAAAATTGATACATTAAAATTAAAAGAACCTTCTTGGTATAAATTATACTCTCACTCAAAAACACCTCCACAAACCGCCATGATGCAAAATTACAGGGATCGGGGTGCTTTAGCGGTTTGTGGTGGCCGACACTTAGAATGGAAAAGCAGTAGCGGCGCAGATGTTCGGAGAAAAACCAAATATGTTTAACACTACATGCACATAGTGAATCTGTAACTTGTATGAAATGGATGACTGTCACAAGCTCTGGAATTAGTCCTTGGTTGTTAACGATGCTTTAAGTTGAATGCTATCCATAAATTCTAGATAATTTTTGGATGGTACGGTACTACTGCCAAAGTTTATAAAGCAATTAAAGTTGCCCGAAACAAAAAATGTTTTTTCTTAACATTTGCAACTGTTTCAACTGCAACTTATTAAGCAAAACTCTGAACATGGCACTGGTAAAGAAGATTAAAACACTGGGTACTTAAATATATTATAATATTGCAATTTCTTTTATAAACTCATCTAAATCTATAACATTACTTGAGTCCTGCTTCTTAAAAAAACTATTAATTTCATGTACACTTAATTTTAATGCCTCTCTAATAATTTCTGAGTTATTTTTTAAAACTGTACACAGCAAGATCTCATTTAAATCATCTGCCAATCGATAAGAAACTATAGTTTTAAACTTTTTAGTTAAGTTCTTAACAATCGTAGATCGTAATTGTGTATCTCTTAATACTAAATTTAGCACAAAAGCACCCGTGTCTTCAAGGATTTGTATAACATCATCTAAAACATTTTCTTCTAAAAATTCTTTAGGAGGACAACTCATACCAATACTCGTGTCTTTGCTATCAACATCAAATAAAACAGAACTAAATTTTTTATCTTGTTTGGCAAGCTCTTTTATATATTGTACTCCATCTTTAATCACAACTTTAAGCTGATCATCTGGCTTCAATCCAAAAAACTCTATTGCAACTTTCAACATATCCGGGTCAATATCAACTGCGTGAATGTGTATTTTAGGTATTAATTTTCCCAAAAAAGAACACAGGCCGCCTCCACCCAATCCTACAATTAAAGCATTGTTTTGCTTACTTTTAGAACACACAAAATGTGTAGCTACACTCATATAAATATGATGTCGGCAACTTAAATATGCAAAGTCAATTACTTCTTTAGTTCCTTTTTTTGTTTTAATTTTCTTCAATTTTGCCTCCGATTGTATAACAAGTTGCGATTTTATATAATATAGCCGCCTAAATTTTTCATCGTTAATTACAACATCTTCTACGACATAATCTCCGGAAACAGTCGAATTACCTTCATGCTTGATTATTCTTGTACCTAAATCTGTGCCACCAAGAGATAGAAAAGAAATTTTTTTTTTTTTTAGAGAACTTGGCGCTAAGCTACATATGGTGTCACCTAATTCAGCTTGAACTTCTTCAAAAGTGCCAAAATTCTCCCGGCGATGAAGAGTTACTATGGCGAGTCGGTTTGTCTTCGTGAGGGTCACTAAGTGTTGTCGACCCTGTTTAGTAGAAAATAACCATTCCGCTTCTCTAGAAATTATAAAAAACACAAATAGTGATGTGTCAGAAAATGTTATAGTAAAACCGAATGATGTTATATAATCCGTAAATTAAGTACCCTTTGCTGTCCGTTTATTAAATCGTATATTGAAGTCGCTAACAATAATTACCCGTGACAAAAGCTTTTTTTAGTGAAATAATTTGCAAAAAAAACGTGGAGTTTTTTGATTAATTATCTGTCGGTTCATGTTGACTCAAAACAATCCAAATATAAGTAAGCGATTTAAAACGCTGCTCACTTTAGTTACTTTGAACACAATTGTAAACAGTTCAGATAAATAAGTAAGTCTTTTATATTTCACATTTAAGGATTATTAAAAACTATTTTTAATCTTCGACGCTAATAGATGGGAGTTAAAAGCTTAACCTGTGTATCAGTCTATGGCATCGTAGCCGATTATGAATGAATTTTTTTGTTTGAAAGTTGAGTTAAACGAGAATTAACCGTGAGTTTTTTTTTAGTTAATGATTAGAGGTAAACATTTTTCACAGGTTTGGATGAGTCAACATGTGATATTACGTTACTTCAGTGATATTGAAAAAACGTAGTAACCTTAAACTGATGCATCACCCAAAATTTGCAAGACACTAGACTTTATTAGCAACTTGCAGCAAAAGTATCTTATTTTGCAGTTATAGTTTACCAATAGCTATAGCTTGATCCCCTATTGTAGATTTAGAAGATGATTTAACACCTACAATTTACAGTAATTGACGGGTAGCTGTTTTATTTTACTAAGAATTAATGCTGAAGTAGTCCTTACGCTACTGAATAAACATACCTGCCTTGAGGCACAATAAAAGCTGCATACTCCATATTCTTGAAATGAGATTTTCCTTCTACTACGTGCACAGTAAAGCGGGGTGAGTCACTTCCTGGACTAAATAAATCCAAAACTACTTCATTCTCTTCAATTTTAGAGCGTTTCAAACTCGAACAAATAAAAGCTGCCTGTTGGACACTTTTGATTTGCGCTAGTATATCTTCACATTGATCAGTACGTTGCATTTTATCGCCAGAAGTTAAATTATATTCAAGTATTTTCCGCGAAAGATTTGCAAATTTTGTACAAATCACTAGAAATACAGGCAGTGAGTTTTCATCATTTTCCACTGCTTTTGCTTCAACTTCAAAGCATCGTATGACTCGAAACATCCAGTTCGACGAAAAGAAACTCAAAAGTGCTCGTAAAATGTGTTCTTGTAATAGCGAAATGCAGAGGTAACGACCTGTCGGCTTTAGTATTCTATGAAATTCGTTAAAATACTTGTGAATTTTTGCTGTTATTTCTGGAGTTTCGCTTGGCATTAAGGCATCAAGGGTACCTTTATCAAGTATGACATTAAAACTCTCATTATTAAAAGACGTGTCTAAAGCATCCATCTGCAAATATTTTAAATTTGGACGCTCTTTTTCATGCTGTGAAAGCATTTGCTTTATGACAATATGAGATATATCAATATTTGTTATATTTCGATACCCAATATCATATAAATCTCTTCCCAAAGTAGAATTACCACAACCGGCAATTAGAATATCATCTTGGGGTTTTATGTACTTGTGCAATTGCTCGGCAAGCTCTGGATATTCACCGTACCTGCAAATTTTGTTATTTATACTTTGTTGAGGTTAGGTCAAAGACATCTTATTTACCATTCAAACGCTTTGGAACCACGCTTTTTGAAAAAAGTATCCCAATAATCCTTTTGGCTAAATTCTTCATGTGATTTAGGTAGTAAATTCATTTTAATATAATCTACTACGGCCCGATATTAATTTTTTGATAACTTCATAACCATAATCTATGCCATAATGGCCATAACCTATACCATAACCACAGAACCATAACAAAAACCGCAAAAATATGAATTTGACATTTCGTCTTCAAGGATGCAAAAAAAAAGAATGTTGCCAGATCTCTTAATTTTACTGAAATAAAACAAATTATTTTTTTAATACTAGCTTTAGAAAACTCTATTGTATTTTGTGTTTTTTATTTAAGAATTGCTTTTTGTTACTTTAGCAAGTAATCTGTTTTTCTGCTTATCGTAAAAAATGGAAAGAGTTGCTGAATTGAATAATAAGAGCAGCTTCTATTATATTTCTGTCATTTGTAATTTCACTTTTTGATTTGACAACTGACAACTCCACTTTATACCAACTTTCAATTCAAACTCAGTTTCAGAACTTTTAGGGTAGGTCTCAAAGGTTTCATGTAAAAACAACAATTCTTTCTAACCTCCAGTTCAATTGTGTGGCTAACAAAATAAGTCTAGCCCAAAAATATTAGTCAAATAAAGGCAAGGATATTGCAGTAAAAAATAATTGGCTGTAAACTTGTGTAAACCTTTATTTTAACACCCTAAAACTTGTTTCAAAACCTACATACTTATCGTATAAATTGATTTTTTACACATTTAAAGCAAATATCGATTTTTATAGGTTTTATGCTATTTATATTTAACGGGTGTTTTCAAAATTTGGCGTATGAGTATGTGTGCACCCCGCTCCCCGTAATTTTGCATCACAAGAAACGCAGATTGTAGTGGGGAATTCTGACTCCATCTTATGCTCCATGAATCCATATATGATAAAGAAAGGGTCGTAGAGTCGTAAACAATCATAGCAAGCTTTGACGCCAAATTTAAAAAAAAACACTTATCACTATTTTTTAATTATTGCTGTCAATTAAATGCCAACTGTCAAAGATCAATTGTCTCTAACCTATAAATCTAAAGTAAAACTCTTTTCAATTCCTAAAATACATTTTACATTCTTAAATGTACTCAAGATAATACGATAAAATACCACAAACATCTTGCTTTTTGATAAAGTCGAGATTTCACTTCATTTTTATCAAATCACGTGCTTGTGACGTGACCTCTACGTACGCCCTTGAGACGTCATTCTTTAACTAAAAATACCAGTCTTGAGCAAACGCCGGCAATTTATCATCCTTTGACATAACTCACATTTTCGTCAGCTTTACGTAGTTTGTTCATAATATAGTACTTTGGGGTCATACCAGGGTGACAGTGTCAGCGATAAATTAGTTGTTTTCCATCCAACAATCTTTAACAAACGAAATACAAGTATGACTTTAAAACATACTGTTCAGTTACTAAGTGTCAGCAAAAATGGTGTTAATGTTATTAAACAAAGGGCCAAGTATGTTGATTATTATGTAACTATTTGAATAATTAATTTTTTTCTTAGTTCATGGTGGTCACAAGTTGCAATGGGCCCTCCTGATGCCATATTAGGAGTTACAGAGGCGTTCAAACGGGATACCAATTCTAATAAAATCAATTTGGGTGTGGGGGCTTACCGTGACGATAATGGAAAACCTTATGTACTACCTTGTGTCCGTAAGGCTGAGGAACAGATACGCGCCAAAAATTTGGATAAAGAATATGCTCCGATTGGAGGTACAGCGGAATTTTGTAAACGAAGCATTGAACTAGCTTTGGGGGATGATACTGATGTGGTAACTAATGGGTTAAACGCTACAGTGCAAGGTATTTCTGGAACTGGGTCTCTCCGAATAGGAGCTGCTTTCCTCAACAGCTTCTTCCCTGGGGTGAAAACAGTATGGTTACCTGTACCTACTTGGGGCAATCATACACCAATTTTTAAACATGCGGGATTGGATGTTAAATCTTATAAATTTTACGATCCTAGAACGTGTGGATTTGATTTTCAAGGGACCCTTGACGATATTTCCGTAAGTGATTTACACATGCCAATCTACCATGAAATGTATCACTTTATGTATGAGAAAGCCTTTTCAAGCAATGGTATCTGTATTTAGCCGCGAAAATATTAATAAGAGTAGCGTTAAGGCTCGTTAAGCGAATGTTGCAGGATAAAAAAACATTGTAGAATTTATTAATTTTATCATCTTTTTTCAATCACATGGGTCAGAAGCAGATGCTAAGCAGCCCTTCTTTTCTTATTTCTCCCGTCTTTGATGTTTTATCAATATTTCGAACATTCAGACAGAGCGCGATTTTGTTTTTTAGCATTGGAGGAAAGAAAAAAGTACTGGTGCAAATTTGTTGCTTTGTTCAAGGTCGACCGCTAATTTTTTATAAAAGTGATTTATAATAGAACATGATAATACGGCAAATGTCCTTAATAGTAATGATAAACAGCTAATTTGTTGATAAAAATTTATACAATTTTTTTTATTCTTTCATGAACAAAAAGAAACAGTGTAAAAAATGCAAAAACTTTGAGAACTAATGCAATCGAACTAAAAAAAATTGTACAACAAATTTATTCAAAATTAAAAAAACGATTGAGACCATTCTAAAGAGCTAAAACAAAATACTTCTGCTGCAAGTTGTTAAAAGAGTTAAGTGACGCTTCGGCATTATTTCAGGGTTACAATGTACAATTGTAATCTATCATAATTATGCTCGAATTAATAATTTTTCAATTTACATCCTGTCTAAATCAACTTGTCAATTTTGACAAAAGGCGCCAAAAAACGCGTATATAGTGCATTTCAGTTGTATTAGCATGACGTCATTAGAATGATGAAATCAAAAGAGCATTCAGCATACATAAGTACTCTAAATGTTAGAGTTTTTTGAAAGAAGTTTTCAAAATGTTATCATAAAGTCTTGTCTGGGCTATATTTATCAAGCACATACTAGTTTTGACAAATTTTGTTTTTCTCGCGAGCATTTTTAATTGCAATTTAGAAGATTTAAAATTACAAATACTAATATTATTACTTCCTTTCGTATTTTGCTATCTAAATTTCAATCGACTCATCAGTTGCGTAAATATTTATTTTTAGCAAATCGTTAATAGTTTGAAGAAAACAGCTAAATATTTCTTATAGTTGGATCAACGTCAAGATTAATAATTGAAAACAAATTACATACATAGTGCAATGACCTTAATTTTATTTGGCAAAATCTAACAGATTATTAAGCTTCTGAAAACGGACATTAGTTGTATCTGATCGTCTACCATTCATTTTTATTAAATACATTTTTTCACTACACTGATTTTGTGACTTTTCTTATACAATTTTGTACAAGATTTTTTTTTAATCTTATTGTATCTAATTATAAATTACTATTTCAGAGAATACCCGAACGTTCAATAATCCTTTTACATGCTTGTGCACACAACCCAACTGGTGTAGACCCCAATTTTGAACAATGGGCTGAACTTTCCCAACTTGTTAAAAAGAAAAATCTTTTCCCCTTCTTTGACATGGCTTATCAAGGCTTTGCATCTGGAGATATCAACAAAGATGCTCAAGCGGTTAGACTATTTATTAAAGATGGTCACCGCATAGCCCTAGCACAGAGTTATGCCAAAAATATGGGGATGTATGGTGAGAGAGCAGGTGCTTTCTCCATTGTAGGTGATAGCAAAGATGAAGCTGATCGCGTGATGTCTCAGATAAAAATTTTAATTAGAGCAATGTATTCTAATCCACCAATTAATGGTGCGAAAATAGTCTCAGAAATTTTAGGCGACCCAAAATTAAAAGCAGAATGGTTAGTAGAGGTCAAAGGAATGGCGGACCGTATTATTTCAGTACGTACCAAACTAAAGGAAAATTTGAAAAAAGAAGGTTCAACAAGAAATTGGGAGCATATCACCAATCAAATTGGCATGTTTTGTTATACTGGAATGAATGGCGAACAGGTAATTTCTACTTTGTATAATCTATGGTTTGAAAATTTTATTCAACCTTCCGGTGAATTTTTCAATTAATTTAATAAGCAAATATGGTTTTAACTTTGCACAGAAACGTCTTCCACACTTTGTTCTCCAATGTAATTTATTTATAAATTATTTATCTGTGACTTGCTTAACTCGGGCAGTTTGACATTCATTTTAACACTCATTCTTATATTGCAAGTTGGGCTATTGTAAATTGGGCAACATCAAAAAGTCAAATATAAACGTCTGTCATTATGACAGTATGAATATTTGCTTGCAAATGCAGGTAACACATTATTTTTTAAGCCACCTAGTCCTCAATTATAACCACATTATGTATAATTTTCTTTACGCATATTTTATTGGTTGTTGAACTTTTTAGTGTAGACTTCTTGCAGCCAGCTCCTGAACTATTATCGACACTCAACTTTTTATTTCAAGTATTTTTCTTTTATTTTTACAGATTGCCATGTTACTAAATTAATCATAAAAAAACGGTTTTTATAATAATAAATAAACACTAAAATAGTTCAAACATTTGTTTCAGGTGGAAAAATTGATTAAAGAACATAGTGTTTACCTAACAAAGGATGGTCGCATTTCAATGGCTGGAGTTACTTCGAAAAATGTTGAATACTTGGCACATGCTGTCCATGCTGTCACCAAGTAAAGTCAAGATACGTTTTTAAAGCGAGCATTTATTGTACAGTACTTTCTTTAAGTATTACTGCTTTCAGCAATAAGACTATTATTTTACAGTTAAAAAATTTATTAATAAAATATAGGTTTTAAATGAACACAATGTCTTAATACATAAGTAAATAACTATAAATATAACAACACTTGGTCAATTATTACTATCTTCAGTTGGCCAATTAATATTATCAAACTCTTTATAATTTGAAGATAAATAATTTTTTACAATATTTTGTAGAATACATCTCTTTGTTTTTTCTTCTGTTAACTCTGAAGATAAGGCGGATACATTGTACTCTAAAATACTTAGTTTACTTTGAAGTACTTGGACGGCGTCGATCAAATTTTTATTTGAATCGGTTTTCGACCAATTCGACACATCAACTGAAAAGCAAGTCGATAATAACATAAAATAGACGCTTTATTACAAATTTGACTACACATATAATGATATTAAGGCACTAGTATCAATTAAGTAAATTCGTAAAAAACAAGCACACACGAATTAATTTCTATTAAGTACTCGGAGACAAAGACAGGTAAAAAATATTGTCATCACAGCTTCTAACAATCATTGGCACTATCCTTAGTAGACAGCGCGTATGATATTTAATGTAAAAAAGCACAGAAAACTATTCTAAATGCTGAGTTTTACGCAACTGTCTGACAACGAAAGATCCGCAGCACCAAGTTGAAGCCCTTGGAGCATGCGGTCTATAGTTGCGTGGTTGCAGATGAGGCTGCCCTACTGAGGAGGATCTACTCAGGTCTATGCTGGACCTGTGTGAACGTGCTAGCTTATCATGCATTCGTACGTTACCGCCAGTTAGCAGGTCCACTGTTCCCACCACCAATGAAACAGATAACAAGTTAGGAATTGATAAGAAAAAGAAAGTAAAATAATAATTTTTTCTAATTCCCAATACAAAATATACGAAGTGTCAAAAACGTGAAATTTACTAAAGTAAATCTCACAATTAGTTAAAAATACAACAGAAATTAATCAAGTTTTGATAATAACCAATTCAGCCGCTTACAAAAAATTAGCCGGGTATCAATTGTTTGGCAAAGAGGGTTACGGTCTCCAAACTTTCAAGTTATTTACAACAAATACATGAATAGTTACTAGAAATTAACTGAATTAAAGAGTTTTTCTCCTTAAATCGTAAATAATGCTTTCTTTAATATAAGAATATTTTTTATGACCAAGATATTTCGTAAAATAATTTGACAATTCGAATATTTTTTAAAATATATGCAAAGTTACACAGTTAACTTACCTGAATTAACAGTATTGCGTGGCTTAACTGTACAAAAATAAGCCTCAATGACATCAAGAATCAGTCCATCTTCTTTGTATGACAAAGTTCGATGGCTTGGGCGATTGTAAGGTATAGCAGCACCGAAGGCAAGGCCTGGTCTCAGTGGGGGTGGTGGCCGAAGGTTTATTGCCGACCAGCCTTTATTGGGAGTGCCATGTGGTGGCGGTGTTGGAGGAGATGCAATATTAGTCGTTGCGGTTCCTGGACGGATACTCGCGGCTGCTGCAGGTACGACTGCTGGTGGTGGAGATGTCTAAAACAAAGATAGTATGCTTCAGCTTTAATTGTTCAATTTGCTTATTATATCAACTACAAATTAGCAAGGTCAAAGATAATATGCACAACCGACAAAATAAGCACACTCGGTGATGTGTTAGGTGTTAATATATTACAGGCCAAGGCCACACAAGCTGTCAGTTAAATTTTAGTCCTCCAAGCAACTTAGAAAAATAAAGCTGAAACTGAACAAGCAATCACACGGCCTTGCCTGTAATAGGAGTAGATCTAGTATCTTGATAAATTCCCTTAAGAACGTTCGATGGAATTTTAGCTTTCAACCACCAATGAGCATAGAGCCCAGACTTGTAAAGTAGAGCTTGTTCCTCCTCCTCCTCTTCTTCTTTTTCTTCTTCTTTCTCAATAACGCTATCTGCATTAAACAAGGAACTGGTTGATTTGGACTTTTCAACTTCTTTAGAATGAATTTTTGGCCAAAGATTTAAATCTATGCTTGAAGTAACTGAAGTAATTTGACTACGTCCAGATATAGATTGTTGACAAGATGATCTGGGAGTTGACCCAAATGGTGATGTACAAGGACATTGTGATTCAAAATCACGAGCTTCCATAGCGGAAGCTCGTTCTTCTACAGGTACCATATCTTGCGGAGAGTTTAAAGTACAACTTCCTGCCATTCCTGAATCGGACGATCTAGGACTGTGCGCATCAACACAACACCGACAATACGTTGGTGTCATTCTAACATATTTAGAACTAATACAACGCCGCTGATTTTTAAAATCTTGCGGATTTATTTGAATGCTGGAACGTCTACGAGATTTATTAATACTGACACGGTGGAATTGTGGATTCTCGAAAAGAGTGGGTGGTTTAAGCACTGTTTTCTCAAGATCACCAGAGCTGAAATATGCGTTCGCTCAAATTTTCTCAATGTTTCAATTAAAATCATAAAAGACATACTTTTTTCCTCACTGTTGTCAGTGGTTTTTAGTAAACTCTATTTTTAATTATAATTATATTTTTAATTTAAACCTTTACAGACAGTTTAAAGTAAATATCAATTATTGATAAAAAGAAGAAAATTAATAAATATGTAAAAACAAATGAACTAATCGAAAGAGATTCAAAAGCAATTGAAATGCATTTGCGTTATAGCATGGGAAGCCGTTCACTCATAACGGCGATTTTTAATAATCTTCTTATAATTAATGTATTCTGTACCTAGTTATGATGTTTGTTGACTATGATGATATAAATCGGCCATTTTTTTTAATTACAAATAGCAGAACACTAAAAGAAATTTTAGAATTACGATCATGAAAAGCAAAAACCAAGTTTGCCAAAGAAAAAAGATTCTCAGTGTTTAAATCAGTGCCACCCTACACTTCTTGATCTTGTTCTGAACCACTTTAAAAACCACTGACAAATTAATGCATTGAACACGTTTACTTCACTTTTTACAGCATTTTGTCAGTATGTCCTCTATAATACGCAGAAATATAGGTGTTTCATGAGTGC
Organism: Lagria hirta; assembly: GCA_947359425.1. Taxonomy (NCBI): domain Eukaryota; kingdom Metazoa; phylum Arthropoda; class Insecta; order Coleoptera; family Tenebrionidae; genus Lagria; species Lagria hirta. The sequence continues at coordinate 15,124,881 of OX375794.1, forward strand.
AACGAAAAGAGCTCTACTTTAAGTAAATACTTAAGTAAATACAAATTATTTCCTTAAAAGTGTTACAATATTAATTACATTTGGCTTTACATTCAATTGATAATGTGAGATTTTTCAGTAAAATATATAATAGTATGAGACGTATTGTAACATGACCAAGGCATGTCAGTCGTATAGTTCTTTTTTAAAACTCACAAGACATTTATTGCAATGAACTTATAATATTGGTGACATAGAACATACCAATGTTATATCTTTTTTGTATTTACTACTTTTATTATCTCAAAGCAGAGAATCTTTCAGGTGCACCAATAGAAACACCTCCTATCATGTAAACTTCTCATTCCCACCAACCTGACTGTTTTTTCGGATGGTGAATTCTCGCCTTCAAAATTGTACAATAATTCAGCCACCATATTATCAGGCAAAGGCATCGTCATGGGCAGCTCCAAACTACTGGAATGCGTTGTAGTACTACTTGTATCAATCTTATCTTCAAAGTTCATATTACAGCTTATGTTATTATCACTGTTAGACCACGTTGGAATATAAATAGTTGTTAAACTATTTGAACTGAATTTATTTCCTACCATTTTCATGGGACAACTTTGTCTTACTAATGGTACATAGCCTTCTGGTATATCATTTACCATATTCCCATCTAAATTAACTAAATCTTCACAAGCACCAAAAGGTTTTGGAACTATACATGAACTAGCGTCAGAACTCTCAGATGGTTGCTTATGCAATAATTCTAATTTTGCTGTTGAAGTTAACACTAAGCTAGGTTTCTTTGGGACGTCACTTACAATTTGTGGTTTCGAGATCGGCTCACCATAATCGATAAAGCTTTCATATTTGGTTTCTATATCAGTTTTACTTCCAGTTTGAGGATTATAATACCGAATGTAGCCAAACGGGTTACTTGAACTACTTCCATCAGTACTACTCTCACCTCCTGATAATGAAGAATTTGCAATTGCATTTTGTCGCTGAACGCGCCCTTTATCACTATTAGATTCCGAATCAGAATCACTATCACAATTAATTATACTAATTCTACAGTGTGCGGTTTTCGTCTTTATTACACATTCAGTCTTATGATGCCTTATTCGAACCATCGCCAAATTCATTTTATTTAAATACTCAGGATACAGCAGTTGCGTGAGTAATTTGTGATTAATAATTTTCTCTTTTATACATTTGCAAAAAAATTTTGTTAAAGCCGCAAAAGGAGCGCATGGGGGGTAATTTTCCGGTGGGTACAAAGATGCATAGTCACTTGTTTCCTTGTAAAAGAATATTGAAGTGCGATTACAGTAACCGCGCTGGTTAAGCTAAGTATAAAAATGTATTCATAAGATAACCAAATTAAAAAAAAAACTGTCAAAGACTTACATGTGGTGGAGGCTGTGGTACGTACTGGGCTTGAACCGGTGACCCTTTATCCTTTTCACTTCTTCCACATTTTGGCATATGTTTTCGTAGAAGTTCGACCCAATGATTAGTTTCATTTTTACTTTGACAAACAGCAACACGTTTTTCAATCATAGGAGCACTTATTTCAAAAGCGTTTTTATATTGGTCTGTGTCTTCGAGGCGTGTAACTACAAGTCCAGACAGTGGAAGTTTTCCCTGAAAGAAAATTAAAATAAACGCTATAAAACTATGAAAAATTGTGTAAATTACAAAGAAAAAAGTTCGATGTTGACGTTATTACTTAAGTATGAGTTTACTCTTACCTCATAAATAAAAGCGCTAAGCCTGTGACTAACAGACAAAATCAGCAATGTAGTTGGAAATAAAACAAAATATCTATCATGATGTTGGGGTCCAACTGCTACGGAGCCCATATAGATAATATCACCCAAAGCAATTAAGCTAGGTCCTTCCCATCCTCGAACTGGCCCCGTTAAAACCTGCAGTTCCAACTCTTTCTGTCTTCGTGTCGCTGAACATGTAGTAGCAATATCTTTAAAAATAGCAACAGATCGCTGAGTATCACCCCTATCGGGATGACATTCTTCAACATGACGTTCTAATTCTTGTAGCATCCCTGAGTACTTCTCAAGACGTCTGAATGGTTTACTTAATAATACAGTTAAAACTAACACACCGGGGTTTGTAGCACCTCGAGACTCCATATATTTAGTTAGTTCTTCCCTGAGGACATTATAAGAATTGTTGATTACTAATGTTATAAACTCAATATAGATTTAGTATTGAGTGAATTGTGTTTGTTGAACCCAATCATCAAATAACAACTAATCATGCGTATTGATAGCCGCTAACATCAACAGGTAGCGCTTTTCAAATCGCAACAAAACAGCCGAATATAACGTCAATTATGTAATTTAGCTATTAAATTTTACTGATTCCTATAGAGCAGACGACTTACAATGAAGAAGCTAGCATGATACACTACTCTCAATAATTTAATTTATTATGTTTTTAATAAATATGTTTTAATAGCAGTTTGTACTATAGGACAAATGTAATTTATATAGTTTCTTTCAAAATCACATTAATCTGTTTCTAAAAAAACACTAGCCAGCGTGGCCGCTTTTGTAGAAAATTGAGATATTAGCCGACTTGAAAAAATTACTTTACTACCGATAGAACAGTTGTGAAAAAACAAATATGTATGAAATTTAAATAACTCACTTGTATTGATCTAAAATACAGGCCGCTTTAGGATGCAGAGCACAGTATGTTTGATTTACATTTTTTATACGCGGAGCCCATTGTAAAAACAAGCGACCCACACGTTGTTCTAATCCAGGCTTTAATTGTTCATTTTCCATCAATTTTAAAAGTTGCTGATGAGTTTCCAAAACTTCAGAAATATTTCCCGTCAACTGCTTGTATTCTTCATTTGATAAGCTAGAAACATAAATAAATAAATATAATTGTGCAGGTTTTAATATGCGTTTTTTTACTATATTTGCTAAGCAGCCCAACTATAAATATTATTTCAACAAATATTCTCTAAAGTTTAAGAGCTATAAGCTAAATGAACACATATTTTTAGTAAAGCTCATAAATAAAACTAATTTTTTGGACTTATGTCTTTAGTGGTTAGTTTTATAGCAATATTCTACTCAAGCTTTGGCAAACACAAAAAATTTGTATCTTACAGAGATACAAATACTTAGATTATACATAAAAGTGCAATGCAAAACCAACTTTAAAGCTATTTCCGCAGGTTTTGTGATTTGAGGGTGTGCAGCAGTCAGAGCGTAAGTACATCACGGTGAGTTTGTAAATAATGAATAAATTGTGTTTTTTTATATCCAACATATTGTACATAGAAGAAAGTTTAATATTATACAACGTGGTCAAATAGAGCGGCTTGAATTAGCAATCCTACATTTCATTTTAAAATGGTACAACTGCAACCACTTCCTGTTGCTGACGGGTGACACCTTTGACACTGACAACATCATTGACAGATGCCAATTAAAAAGTTAGTCGCTGTGACATAACCTACAATTTTTTAATGAGTGTTATGTCAAATATTTGTCAAACAATGATGCGACGAGTGCAATTTTTTTTCTATCAGGGTTTGCTCGACATTCCCTTGCCACCGTATTGACAGTTTGTTTTAATGTTAAAGTGACATAAATAATATCTCATATACAAAATTTTTATCTTAATTGATAACAATATAAACAATAATAAGGAATAAATATTAATACTACTAAATGCTTTCCTAACGCTTTAATTTCCATTTTCGTGAAAGTCATTTAACTGTCAAATTCTTTCAATTTTTGATTCTTTAATTTAAACAGTGATCTAGCAATAATGTACCTGAGCAAAAAATATAGCCTAAACCTGAAAACAGCTTAACCTCGATAATAAAATGTGTCAATTATTGTCAACTTCTATGAGAGAGTTTACTTGCCACAAAGAAATTGCCAACAGAATTACTAGATGTCATAGCCTCCTTTGACGCAAAAAGATTGTGGACGAATGTTAGATAAGTAAATAAATCTGATAATTAGAAATAAAAAATAAAAAGAGTAATTACATAGAACTCTTCTCTAGTGGCTGCAAAAAGTTGGTTACTAAACTTTCCAGTTCTGTAACATGAGCCTTCTCAGAATCTATCAAATCTTTTAGGACAACACTTTTATACTGATTTGGTTGTAGGATAACTGGTTTTGGAGCATCCTTGCATTCTTTAACGTAATTACATGGGAACCATCCTGTTTTTCCATTAAGAGTCCCTTCCCACCATCCGTCGTCTTTTTGTGTAACTGTAATAACATCTCCTTTCTTGAAACACAGCTAAAAATCAACCATTAACCACGCCTTAATATAAATAAAGTCTCACCTCGTCATTGTTGGAGCCTTTGAAAGCAAATACTGCCTGAACAACTAAAGGTTCAGATGCCATGTTACTTTCATATAAACACCTCTAAAGTGAAACTGTTTACAATTTAAATGACGAATCGATTTCAACGGTAAAGTGGTACGCAGCGACTGGCCATGGAAAAGTAATTTTTGAGTACTGTCACATTCTTGGCATACACTCTACTTTGAGATGCTTTTGGACGAAAGCCAGAAATATGTAAAAGCAACAACTTTAGCTCAAAGCAAAATCCCATCAATGGATACGTCCCAAAATTAGCATTTTTAAACGATCAAAGAGGAAATGCCTAAAGAAATATAAAACTAAAAAAAAATTATTACAATAATAAGACAGCCACCACTTTGGTTAAATTACTAGTGTTTAAACAATTAAGATTTATTGCAGTTAATTACCTTGTTGATAGATGACTGAATTAACACGTTATATTTACTGATGTGAGTTTATTAACCTATTTCAGTTTATTAATAAATTCTCATTTTTTAGAATTTTGAACATCTGAAATGTCAAGCCTTAACTTCCGACAACTTTTTTAATACAATCATACAAAACCCTATCTTCGATAGAACATAATCTCAATGGTACCAACCGGTAACAGTCTAGCGCATGTCTAGTGGCGTTACCTGCATTTTGGCTCAGCTTCGGAACCATTCGGTCGTACTCGGTCTCAAGCGTTTACCGCTTGTTTTTGAATAGTGAAAGGAATAAGTTGTTCATCAAAAAAATATATATATTGACAAAAGTACAATAAAAAATAGTGCGTTAGCTAGATGTTAACACACCATTAACAATAATACAATACACAACAATATAAGCTATAATAGAGTTCATTTTTGTAAACAATAGCCCATCACAGCAATTACTCACTACGCCCTCGACATCTATTTGTAAATGTCGAGGGGTTAAATCTAAAGTAAAGAAGTGTTTACATAATCGAATACAATTATAGCCATACAGATAAAAGTACAGAAATGCTAATTAAAAAATAAAGTAGTTATCAGGCACAAATATAAATGCTAAAAGTACATAATCAAAATGTTAAGTAAAACCCTAATAGATATAAATGGTGAAAGCAAATTAAATAACAAAAACATAAATAAAAAACTATAAAAATACAATGTATACATAGTATTAACGGCACAGATGTATGCTATAATTTTATAAAAATCGAAAAAAGTAGTTGTTTCCAAAAAAAAAATTATAAATACAAATAGCATAGCCTCACAAATATAATTGGCAGGTTAAAATACAATAAACATTTATACAGATAAGCAATATACAATTGCAACATATAGTATTAACGGCACGCTAGAATTATGCAATAAAACTGAAAAAATATATAGTGTTATGTATTGCCTTCGCACTGTTTCCTCAGGGTCTTCTCATCTCGCAAGTACACTCCGTTGTAACATGTAATGTGGCACCCGTTCTAGATAATAAAAACATTCACGAAAGCAAAAAAAAGAGTTAGTCTTACAAGCACGTCAATGATCTAAGTGTAAAAGCCAAAAAGAAGTTTAGTAGTATAGTATAGAAATACTGTCCTTAGAGGTATGCAAAGTAGTTGCTGCCTTTCTTTTCGTTTTTCCCTTTGGTCGAAGTGGTCTCCCAATGGAGTTGCTGGCTTGCTCTTCTTTTCCCTTTGGTCGAAGTAGTCTCCGCTTTCCGTTCTAAGTTCTAGATAAGTTGTTTCGCTTCTCTAGAAACTCTACAGTGCCTGAAGCTTGTGGTTCAAGGGCGTCTACAAAAGAAAAAAAAAACAAAAGTGTACAACATGTAAAAAAATGCCTTTCACTTACTTGAAGTATGAAGTAGCTTTAGGACAACAGCTACAGAATGACTTAACACTTGAGCAGCAATCGACACTTTCATTTTTTTCATTCTGCTTTTATTAACGTGAAATTCGGTCAGCCTCGGTAGATTTCTGAATTCGGGACTCACATAATCAAGTTCCCAAACTTTTTCAATGTCTTTCCATCTGGCTACTTTAGCAACACCTTCTGCATTTGTAAAGTGGATGTCTCGCGACAACAGTGTGTTTCGCATAGTTTTTAGAAGGTGTGGCACATCATACAGAGGAGTGATACGTTGCCCATCTACTTCAAACACATAATCCTGTGTTCCCACAAGGTTCTGCGTATCACGCACAAGTGCATCAATAGCACTTTTATTATTTGTTCCTTGATCACATACGGTTGATACAACCGTCAACCCAGCTTCTTTTGCTTTTCTTATTACATCTATAATAATTTTTTGCAGTCTAAACGCTTTCATAGCGCCATTTACAAAATAATATGCAACTGGTTGTTTCCAATTTTTATAAACGCCTCGTAACATAAACACCTGCAAACATATTAACTACATTAGTTGTACCATTTATCGTTTTATCATACTTATTACCTGAACATGATTAGCAATTTTTAACGATTTTTCGTGTCCAACCTCTTCAAACCCCTCAACATAATCTTTGTGCTGATTATAGTGCAAATGGGGTTCTATAGACATCTCATCAAATAATAACGTGCAATATGTGCTGTCATTCTTCATTGTTTTTACAGCACCTTTAAGAGCACCAAACCACAACAAGACCCACGTGTTGTGGCAAAACTTATAGTGTCATGTGTAACTTACACAGACAAGTAACTTTGCTGGCTTTTGCAACAAAACACAAACCGCGTAATAGTTACAAAAACACAACTCAATTTATCGTCTATTGTAAAAAGAACACAAACAATTTCAAAGCTTTCAATTTGTACTTGCACAAATCAAAATGGCGTGTAGCCGTGTGGGTGGCGCGCATGTGGCGCGCGCTTTTCATCAGTCGACTTATTGACAAGTGACACTTGCCACGTCATTGCGATTAGTAGTACAACATTTAGACGTCACAGTTTTAAAAGCAACATGCAAAAGCAGGTAATAGTTATTTACCTAACGACTTCGAAAAATAAACGTTTCTACTTGAGCGCTTTGTTTGCAAGCAGGCTTAAAAAAGTACTGCATAATGAAGTAAATGTTTTTCCGCAAAGATAAAATATTTTTTTTAAATGCTATGAAATAGATTTGTTTCAAACAGTTGACCATAGATGCGGCAGCAAAGTAAAAACCAGGTGCAGACCGATTGTTTTTATTTTATTGGAAACGATTGGAAAACAACGATCTGTAAGCAATGAATGCTAAAAAGAAATGATAGTTACATACGGGGCTAGTTTTTTTAACATTCTTTAGTAATTGTTTTACGTATACTGTACTATTACAAACACTTTGTTGTTAAAAATCTTATTGTTTTTATGACGTAAAATACCTTGTGTATGTGTAAACATTGACCTTATACGTCATCACTTAAGTAGTCTATTTCTTTTTTTCTGTGGTTTGTGTACGTGCATAGAGTAGGTTTGTTGTCATTGTCAAAAGTGACATATCGCTTGTCAATCTTGTGGTTTTTGGCTCAGTTGGTAGTGGGGGATGTTCTGATTGGGCTATATTAGTAATGCTTCTATAGCGTAGCTATTAGGTTATCTATGAATACAATAAAAATATCATCTATGATCGTAATCCAAATCTATTTTCTAAAATGACAATTGACAGTAATTAAGATTGACAGTTAACTGTGCACTGTCAGTTAACACACATGTGACAGATAAAACAAAAAAAAGCTGAGGTAAAGAAAATCCGCTTTGACAAGTGTGCAACTGAGAAAACAATACAATAACAATAAAAAAACCGCCATCTTTGCGATTAAAATTTAGCTGTTATGTGTTGTTGATAGCGTTGCGACTTCTTAAAAAATTATATGAGTCTATAAAACGTGTATACCCTAAAAATTTTATGGTCATTGTTTACTTTACCGACTAGTAAGGTATGAGGCTGGGGTGTTGTTTATAGTGTTTAAGAGGGTTTTATGTAAAATTTTTGTGCAAATGTCTCAAACATTAGCCAAATCCACATTTTTCACACACTTTTGCTCACACCGCATGCGTTAAGCATACGTAAATCACACATACTTTCTCAATTTATAAATTACATAAAGTTTTTCCTTGCCCTTAAATGTTGTAAATCTCGTTTTTGTTTTTTACAATTTATTTGATACGTACAGCAGTTTCTTGTCTCACATAGTTTTAGTATTTTTTCTACAAATCTCTATGTCAAAACGACAAAAAATCAAACGTTTTTTACGTTTTAGATACCAAAACATATGTTAATTAACCCTTTAGGGCAGTTGCACTATTGTATAGTAAGTGGCAAATAATGTTAAGCAATGTTTTATAGCTGTACGACTCAAAATGATACACAAATTAGAATGACCAGTAAAGTAAACAATTACCAATTTTATACTCAATTTTCAACCTCCAGGCTTCAGTTTTTGGAAAATAAACTGTCTTCTTCTTTCCATATTTTTTAGTACAACAAAAAAATTAAAAGTTATTTATTCTGAATTGTGCATTCAAACTTATAACAACAATTATATGCCATTAAACATTTTTTTGCAGCTAAGCAGCTAAAAGGTTTAAAACCGTATGTGGAAATACAAACAAACAATGTTTTTGTTTATTAGTTTTTAAAATAACTGTGTAAAGCACAAAATTTGTAACAAACAGAAAACACATAAATTATATTTCTTTTAAACAAAATCAGAAAATTTTTAATTGTATACTGTTAGCAGTGCAGACTAAAAAGTATTTTATTATAATTGTATAATTATGTCTTTCGTGTAAGTTGGTAATGTTAAAGTGGTTCAAAATATTTCCCAATTCGTCCACGACAAGAATTTGCATTGTCAAGTAACTTATTTGCTTAATATTAATTATTAGTAAGATGTAACAATAAAGATTTAAATTGTGTATAAACAACAAAGCTATCTTGTTTTAAATAGTTTTCATCTATTTTTATTTATAAAAATATATAAATACTGTAAAATGTCATACACGTGTTTCTAATATTTTTATTTAGTAATAAAAAATTTACATATTATCTTAGAAATAAATTGCTATAATATAGGAATTATAGTCATACATATTATGTATGACTAGACTAATTTGTTCAACTCACTTGAAACAATTTTATAACAATTACAACAAAGAGAATAAGTTGCAGTAGATTGTTGATAATGATGTAGTTTTTAATTCATGATTGTACGCATTATTTATGTTGTATTTGTATAAAAAGAAAAACGTAACATTTTGACAAAATTAGTCAACTATTATAGAGTTTTAAATAAATTTTGGTAATCTAATAATAATTATTATTATTATTATCTCTGTGCGTTTACCGTTATTCTTAATACTTTCTATAAAAAATTGATAAAATTGCAAAAAATGTCGGTTTAGCGTGCTTATTGATAAAAGCTTATCTGGGCTTATTTACTTTTCAAGAAAAAGCTAATTTGATTAATAACAATAGGATTAAACATGATTCATATGTGGTAATGACATTCTAGATTCTAGACACCGTTTACATATTAGCTATGACTCATGGGAATTCTAACCAATGAGCACATTTCTTCACACTCCTTACTGCCTTACTCTATGGCACAATACAGTTCACAGGTGTCAATGGTGTCATTTGGAGTTTAGATGTTTGTGGTGTTTATGTTTTTATCTGACAGTCGTGTGCGTATGTTATCATCACAATAGAATTTCGCTGTTATCTCTATAATTTATTCGTGTTTACTCAAATTTAGGGCAAATGTAGCCCGCATTCATAATTCCATGAACAGTTCTCATTTGTGCAGAAATGGGAAATTAGATTAAACATAATGGCTACCAAAGACTATAGATGTGGTGTTTTCATCAAGAATGAGCTGCTGAACGAAGCAAGACAAGGCCAAAGTCAGAGGACAGCACTTGTAGGTCAAATTGTGAAAATTGAGTCGCCGCTAACAAATGGAAACGTTGCTGTTAAATTTCTTAAAAAGGGGGAAACTTGGGAATCAACAAAATTTAATTGTCAAGCACAAAGCTTGGTCCTAATTCCCGAGAAGCTATGGCCCTATCTACACTCTATATCATCGCCACAAGAAAGGGTAAAAGTGGCAAAAGATAAAGCACGCTGTGAAAAATTGTGTAATATGACTAAGGATATTACGGTGGAGTTTATGGATAGTGATGGAGAACGACATATGGGAAAGATTATGTATTTGGGGTTTGTACGAGGCATGGGACATTGTGTAGGAATTAAATTACACGTAAGCTCTTTTACTACGCACAAATTTAACATAAATTACACTTTTGAAATGTTGATGGGTCAATTGTTATGTTATGTCATATTTGTTTATACTTATACCTCGTTTTATGCTGTTTTATTAATAATAATAACAGTGAGGCTATGTAGTTTTGGCCGTATGCTTAGGAGTATGATTGATTGCATACTCACTATCAGATCAATAAACTTATCCTTAAAAAAAAACTATAAGACGGACCTTCAATGTATAATTTTTTATTGTTATTTTATTAATGTTTAAAATTGTGAAGCAGTTATAATCTTAACACGATTGGTAGAAACAACTACATCTATAGCTTTTATTATTTCTATTGAAAAATCACGTGTTGATTGTTAGACGACAACACCGGGAAACTGTCAGATTCAAGCTAGCGTGGTCAACAATGACTGTTTGTGTTGGCAACACTTTTTTATTTGCTTAGTTGCAACACTGTAACCGAATACGCTTCTTTGACAAATATTTGACATAGCACTCATAAAAAAATTGTAGATTATGTCACAGCGAGTATCTTTTTTATTGGCATCTGTCAATGATGTTGTCAGTGTCAAAGGTGTCACCCGTCAACAACAGGAAGTGGTTGCAGTTGTATCATTTTAACATAAAATATAGGATTGCCAAATCAAACAGTCATTGTTGACCACGCTGTAGACATTTTTTGTCTGCAGTGTTGCGGTTATTTATTATTTGTCAAAATTTTCAAATGATTTTTAAATTCAATTAAGTCAATCCAGTAACAACGCATATTAAAAACTTTTTAAGATTTTTGGCAAAATCTATTAAATTCTCTGCGGTACATCTATCTGATAAGTTCTAAATAAAACAGAATCAGGGCTGTCGTAAATTTAGTTAAGAAGATACCGACCATGTCAAAAAAGCAGCACAAAACAGTACTTAGATTTCCCCATAGAATTTGCACTAATCTTTATTATATTATCTTTAAATTTTGCAGAGACTTTGGCAAAAGTCTAATACACTCTGCTTAAGTATTAGTTTTTTTTTAATTTAATATTTTTTTATATAATAAATTCTTAAAATTGGCGAACTTTATTCCCGGTTTTTAATTTAATGTGACTTTTAACCAAAATTCTAACACTTTAAGCCGAGTACTTTAATCCTTTGTAAAGTTTGTGTCAAAAATTTGAAATAAAAAGTTAATAGGTACATTTTCTCTATTCTATGGGTACAGCCGTACCTCTGCATTTACAAATAGATCAACATTTCCAGCCGTCTAGTGGTGCCAAAAGCGATAACTACGAACGAACCGCCTCGAACCTATTAAAAGACAGTCTGGAGAAAAATTCTTGCATTGACATTATGATACTTCGTCTGAATCTCAATAATTCTATCTAATTTGAGCTTAGTGTATTTTTGAGAAATTAGATTGAATATTAACTTTGTGGTGCTTTAGTTTATTATTTAAAATGGAAAAAAGAAAAAAAATAGTTTTTTCTTTTTATCTGCACGTCGAAAGATATGTCAAAATTTGCAAAATTATTAAAAATTACAAGTTTGTGTTTAAGAGTTCAACATCAATGTAATATCCCTTTGTAACTATAGGTGCCGAACGGCAGACTTACCCTTGGGAGCGCTGTTTTTATCGTTATTACAAAAAATTGAAAGGTAATTCAACTAAAAAGAAAAATAAACATACTACTGATATTTTTGATTTGTTTTCGGTAGTAGCTAGTAGTGAAGACGAGTTTGCAGATAATTTGAAAATAAACTACGAAACTAAATTATAATGTCTTAATCAATGGTAGGAACTTTTTCTAGAAAAAATGTTTTTTAGAGATTTCAGAAATTTGAGCTTATTATAAAAAACTTGCTGATTGATTTTTTTAGACCAAACTAAATAAAAAAAGGTTGCGCAAAAGTATGAAAACGGTCAAATCTTTTTAAAAACTATTTAACAGAATCAAATAAAATTTGGCACGCAAAAAATATTGAAAAAATCTATTAGCTGTAATTTTTCAAATAAATATGTTCATGTATTTCAAAGATAGATCCAAGGCTAACTTGTTTTTATTTAAATATCAACAAGAATATTTTTTTTATATTTTTAAAAAGTACTTACGTTTTTTTTTTATTTTAACAATGTGATTAATACATGTTGACCCTTTTCTGTTTCTCAAAATGCCAAAGTCGACGACAAAGCCTAGTTGTCTATGAAGTTTGTTGTATTAGAATAATCAAATAATTTATTTACATAAATACAAAAAATTTTGAAGAACAATTTTTAAACAAAGATAAAAATTTTATAAATAAAAAAATTAATTAATATTATTGAAAGTTAATTTTATAGTTAACTACATTTAATTTTCACTTCAAATTTATAGGGTTTATTGTTATTTTGAAACAAAAAAAAGTTAACTTGTATTATATTGTTAAAATCAGAGAAAATGTACTTTTTAAAAATTAAAAATTTTACTTCTGTTGCTAATTAAAAAAATAGTAAGTTAGCTTTGTATCTTTGAAACAAATGAGCGTATTTATTGGGAAAAATTAGAGATAATAGACTTTTTAAATATTTTTTTTGTGTCAAATCTTATTTGATTCTGATAAGTGGTTTTGAAAATACTTGACATACTTTTGCACGATTCTGTATAATAATATATTAATAGATTTAACAAATATAAAGTACTTCAATATCTTTAATAATAATTAATAATATGATTATAACACTTATATTAGTTAAATTAGACTCCAGTGTCTCAAAACATCGAAATGTTTCTTTTTATTTAGTCACCATTCATCTACTGAATTTGCTTTCTTACAAATGGTACGGACGGTACGTATCGGTATCAAATTAATGCTTCCTTCGTGCCTGAATTATTATAATCGATCTAATTTTACTTTTGCATGTACAGTTTTGTTAACGCTTATATGCTACTTTAAATTAAATGCTTTTAGAGCAGAAATTTTCACGATGATTTTTGTCTTTGAGTAGGGTATCGTCTTAAGAGAATTAACAAACATTTGGTAATTTTTTTTGTGACTTTCATAAACCAACTCATGCACTGCTATAAAAAGCTGGAAAATGATAATCCTTATCTCAAACTGCAATTTTTTAAGTGACTTGTTTCATAATTGAAATGTATATAATATATTTGTTTGTTGTTAACTTTTTTGCTCATAAACCAATTTAGATTTTTTTTTTTTTGTCTGAAAGTGGATATTTTCCGAGTTGTCTTATATAAATTTGCTGACGATCAGTGGAGTGACACTCAAGTCTGCAACAAAAATGCTCAGTTTTTAATTTTTATCTAAACAAATGTTTGCGCAGCATGGCCCCTTTGATTATGCATCACTTTGAATAACTGTTTTTTTAAGGGATATCTCAAGAATAATCATATAAAAACTGCAGTGCTTTTCATCGATGTGTTGCATTAACGTATAAATATACACAACTAAATTTAGTCATTTTAGTAACTTTATGGTGTACAACTTTTTTAAATTGCAATTTAAATTTTTATATGATCTATTTTGGTTGTCTATTTTTAAGAAGTCACATTAAAAAAACAATTTGTTGTTTGAAATAGTTTTCTTTATAATTTTGGAGTTTTTCATATTTTCGATAGAAAATGGCTTTTTTTAATAATAATACAGTGCGTGCATAAACTATTTAAATTTTCTTTTGCCATGAAATCTCGAACGTATGTTCAATTTTTGATTAGTTAATAAGGAAAAATGTACGATGTTATAGACATGCTTTGACTTTTGTTGGCATTTGTCCTCAATAATATTATCAAAGACAATAGAAAACTGTCAAGCTAAATTAGTTTCAAGGAAAATAATGTTTGCCTCTAGCGTGGTTCACACGTCGAGTTACCGTGCTTGTTATCATTTTTATTTCCCTGTCATGATGACGCCTCTACCGATAGAGTGCGAAACGTCGACAATTTTATTAAACCTTTCGACACGGTCTTTTCCAAAAGATGTCAATATTTCAATGACTTCTGGCCGTGAAAGCCTTTTTTCTTCAAGCTAAATTACACAGTAAGAGTAGATCTAAATAATTTATGAATGTACCGTATACTCTGATGTTATCTGATTCATACAATATTTTCACAAATTCAAAACACATGCTTTGAATGTTCTATATGAGAATAGATAAAACACTTTCTGTAATACAAAAAAATAGACAAATTTTTAACAGTTTGGAAATGGGGGAAGTATAACTATACGGTTAGTTTACTATCCCGACTGCGTACGGTGTTGTGTCAAAAAAAAAGTTGGCGATTTGAGTGATATCTCAAGTTAAATTGAGAGAGCATACTTGAAACCCAAATCATATCCAATCAGTGACCAGAAAGCGTGACTTTTAAAAATCTGGTGTCGACTTCTTTATAACAGGTGAAAATATATCTACTTTTTATGGAACATATTTTGTTCATTAAACTAACTATACGGTTGTTTAAACTCTTTTGTTTATTTTCTAGTCAGATGTTACCATTAATGGGTTTATAAGGTTTTAAAAAAGATATAAATTTTTAATAATAAATTAAAGCAAGGACAATAGTGGGATGGTGCTTACTCATATGGAATCAAGCGATTTTGAGCTGTATTTAATTAAAGTAAAAACACTTTACCGGAAATTCGGTTAGGTAATTTAGCTTTGTTGCATGTTCTGAATAATAAAATTGGTGAAACAAGGTTGTTCCAATGTCCAAATAGTAAGAAGCTTGATTTAACACAATTTCTAATTGGTGCCTAGTTCTTCTTAATAAAATAAAAAATTAATCTAATATTCGTCCACAATCTTGTTGCGACAGAGTTGGCTATGATTTTTAATTTTTATGTTTTAGAAACTTATTTTTGATATCTTTTTTCTGTTAATGTCTGTTTGATAATTCTTTGCCTGCTTTGCCGTCGAATCACCAGATGTATTATTTTGATATTAAAGTGAAATGTCGGTATCATTGAAACAATTCTTATGGTAATTCCAATAAACATTAACACTGAATGCTTTATTTATCGTTTTCGTCTCAGTCGTTTAATTGTAAAATCATTTCAATTTGTTTATTCTTGATTTAAACAAATTAATCTGAAAAAAAAACGTGACAATAGACTTAAAAAAATCAGATTGTCATTGTTCTATTACCGCGCAAATCATAGCTAAAAACAAGCAGATTTTCTAAAATCACATCGCATTTTACCATAGAATAAATTGATAAATTAACTATTTATTTTTTATAATTAAATGAGATAATCAGTAAATGATTAAAATAATTGATTAGTAGCGATTAAATTAAATCAGTTATTCAAATTGTTGTTCTTCGTTACTATTGTTGTGTTTATTTGTGTGACTTCGCTAATTCACTTCGTAGACATACCGTGCTATCAAAAAATATCTGAAACAATGTTAAACCAAGAAGGAAAAGTTTGTCATTCTTTAGCAAGTTGCTGACATTAATCAACATATTAATAATCTTAATACAATTAAACCTCTCCAAATTCGTTTGACAAATAAAATTGTCAACGTATTTGTTTGAAATTTATGGCTGTTTTAGATCAAGATAATTTTTGATAATACATATAGTATAACCAGTTACGTTCGGACGCTGTTAGGTAAATGTCAAACAAATAAGAATTAATCTAAACACATTTATTGTGAGAGATGAAACAAATTTGAAAATGTTTATAATACGTTACTCGTAATATACGAAACTGACGTCATAACTGAAACACATTAAAATTGGCCTGGGGTGTCATATTTGTATACAAACTTATTTAATTATTTCCTGTGCACCTATTTTTGCCTCTTTAATTGTACATTTTTTGTACATTTATTTGTATACATCTATAGTCTTGTCTGATTTATCCGGAGCACTGAATTCTCTGATGATAAAATACTTTTTTTGTGTACCAAAAATACAAATTGTTTACTTTTCGATTTTTTAAGTGATTTATAAAATCGTAGATATTAATTACAAATTCTTTGCTGCTTATTTTATATTAGTAAATCAGAAATTAGCTAATTATGTCTGACCTTAAACTACTTTATGTTTCAGCAAAAGAAAAAGGATAATAAATGTGATGGTTACTGCGCTGGAACACAATATTTTAGCTGTCTCCCTGGCTATGGAGTATTTACAACAATTGATAAAATCAATTTACAAAATAGTCCTTTAGTTGCAAGTAAAACAAATCAGACAATGGAAACAGATTTATATTTATGTTTAGAGAAAAATGGTTCTTCTTTAACAGATGGCGGGAAACCGAAAAATGAAGAAATTGTTACAAGATTTGGGGAATATACTCCAAAGGTGGCGTCCGCTTCCACGACGACGACGACGAATAATTACATGCGTAATTCACAATCATTGCAAAATATTTTGGATCTTGGAACGAATGCAGCAAATTCGAACAACGATTTTGATCAAAATACAATTGTTCAAACTGATAAGACTCAATTGATCAATGAGAAAAAAGCGAAAATGAAAAGTGAACTTAATTTAAGCGATTTAATTGGCAGTACATGGCATGGGGCAAGTGATTCTAAAGAATTGGAGAAGTTTTCGAATTTAAATAAAACACTAGAGCGTGATAATAGATATCATAATAATAATAATAACAATAATAAGGATAGAAATTCAAGAAATAGAAGCGTTAATGTATTATCACATTTCTATGACAGTACTTTACCTAAACGAAATAAAGTGGCTGTACCAACAGCGAAGTTTTATAGTGGTACATTACCGCGACAAAACGGTCTATCGAATCAAGAGGAGGATAAAAGTAAGACACTTTTTCTATAAAAGTTTTTGAATAAGCAGCCTGCTGGGGGCTCCATATGTTCATAATACTTTATTTATTATTTATGATAAAGGGATAAGACAACCTACAATCTAATTATAACAGTTTATTCTATAGTTTAAATTTCAATGAATACTTCTACAACCGCTCTGCTTTCGTTTTAAACACAGACTGCTCCCTTCCTGTCATAGCATGACCCTATGGCTTGATCTTTCTCCGAAGTTCACATTGTGTACTTTCCCAAGATTCCTGATAGTTCTCCGACGCTACATTATCGATCCTGACGTGTCAATTGATAACATTTACTACTGTTAATTTATTAAATATCTACGCCGCATTATACTTGAGGTATTACTTAGTCAGGATAAACATTTATTTGAAAAATTTCAACTAATATTGCGTCACAGAAATTCAATTAAACTCGATTATGCTATTATTACATTCGAAAACTTTATTACATATGATGCAATCGCACGGTGTAAAGGAGCAAGTTGCAAAGATTTGATTAATGTACTTTGGTTATGATCCATACTCCATACTTTCGATAGTAAATCGTTTCTCTTCAATAATATAATCTGTTGTCTGACGTATCAAACATTTCGTCAAATTTATAACGACAACTTTGCATGAAAAATGTGTTGAAAATGGATTAATCATAAGTATGTGTTGTATTATATAATAAACAGAAAACTTAATTTCTGGAGAAGTAAAACAAATACCAGAAGTCTAAGTTAGGGACCAACTTTGTTTATTCTAGTCAGTAAGCGAACCTATTCAATCAACAGCTAGGTTTATTATTTCATGTGAATTTATTTTGTTTTAGAAATTAAGTCTGTTTTTTTTATATTCGAAAGTATTCACACTTTTTTTAAAAGTTTTTTTCTAGTTTACGTTGATAAATAACCGAGATTTTCTCTGACTTCAGTAGTAAAATAGTCATTTTAAACAAATACGTTTTTTAAGCATGCCCGCATGTTTTGTGGAATTATAATTTTTTATCTCTAAGTACTTTTGAGGAAGTGAGCTAAATAATTTAATTTTATGTTTGTTTTTTAAAGTTAGGTATGTTTTTAGTTGGGTATTAATAAAATTGAAATATTTTGTTTCTACGTAATAGAATTCTTTTATGAAATTGAGTTTATTTTGTTAGATTATGTTTATAATGCAAACATTAGCAAAGATTTAATATTGAAGGTAAATGATCTAAGAAAAAAAAAATTGAATGTTATGACTTTGCCACAGTTAAATTTAGAAGCTGCGCTAAACCGGCCGCTTTGCGGACTTTTTTTAGTTGGTCTATTAATAAAATGTTATAGTTTAAACGCGAAGTGCGAGATCTACGTACTTGGTTATATTAAGACGAAAAACTTATTGGTGTTGCTGTGACCTATTTTTTCTGTTTCAAAATGTGTTGTACAATAAAACTGTTGAAAAGTTGGTACAATAATAATTTCTCTGTCATTTCGTAGCTTAATTGTGAAAATGCTAAATAGAACGAAAAAAATACGCGCCGCCATGAATCACATTTATTCAAACAACGATCTGGCATTTCTTAATAATATTCCCCTATTTGTCTTAGAAATAAACGAAAAAAGTGAAAAGGCGGCAGTGGCGGCGGCTGTGTCAACCCCAGCAACTACAGCAAAAACCAAATACAATACACCGAAAGCCGGAACAACCAACGATTTCTCAGTGGGTAGTTTAGTTGAAGTTTTGAACGATGTTGCTGATTTTCCACTCTATGGCGTTATCAGATGGATGGGTTGTGAAGTTGGAACAAATTTTATTCTAGTGGGAGTTGAGTTGGAGGAGGAACATCGCAAATTACCATTAACTCTAACAGATGGTACTCATAATGGGGAACGACTTTTCAGGTGCCCAGAAAATAGGGCACTTTTTGTACCTTTAGACCAATGTCATCCAGATATTCGATTTCAAGATGGTATTCCTACTCCTGTACATCAGGCAGCTGAATCAAATTTTCAACCGGTAAGAAGATATATTATGATAATTCATCAATATTATTTAGAACGATGTTGATTTTTTTATTTAAGAAGATATTTGTAACAACTAACATTCTATAGAGTCCAGTTGGTCAGTATCATGATTTGCCAATTATTGTTTGTTTTGATTGGAAAGCGAAACATCTCAAGACATAAAATGGTCTAAAAAAACTTTTTCTAATCTAGATAGTGTTAGTGACTTTTGGTTTTTTTTTACTCTTCAAGTGTTTTAGAGTTGGATTGCTGTAAGAAAGAGACCGGTGATTAATTGTCATTGAATGCGCAGTGGTTTGTTTACGTTCGGTTGCTAAGTAACGGCCGGATTTCATCGCATTCATTGGCGTAGGTATAAAGCTCGCGCATCTAACGATGATTCACCGGTCGCTTTCTTACGGCAATCCAACTCTACAGAGAATGTAATAAATATCATCTAAGTTTACTATCTTTGTGTTTACCACATTTGTGAGTTTATTAGAGGAGAGGAGAGATAGGATTTTCCTTCTCTTGTGTAGCCTTACACTTATCCGAGGGAGCAATATTGTCTAATCTGAATACTTAATTTTTCATACAGTTATAATAAATTTTAAAAAAAAAAAAAACGACTTAAAAGAGGAATCTAAAAAAAAGTAAGCGCGAACACGCATTAATCGACACTACAATGTTCGAAGGGTTCTCTCAATTTTTTAAAGATGCGATTGTAAGAAGATTCTTTTCTTATCATAATTGAGATATCATGATTAGAAAAGTGATACCACCTTTTTACCAAAAAAATAATTTAATCATTCTTTTTTTGGTATCTGTTTATAACAAACTTATCTGCGAACACACATAAAAAAATATATGCGGTTGAATTGAGAAACCTTCTCTTTTTTTGATGTCGGTCCAAAACTAATCGATTGTGACAAATTAAAAACTTGGCATCAAAAGTTGCAACGTAGTCTGTTGCAGTAGCCGTTACTAAAGAAATTGCAATTATTGTTGCTAAATTAGTTTTTATTAAAGTTACTCGCTGGCATTATTTACGATGAACTCACTGGCGTATAGCAAGTTTTCAATTATTTGTATTTCTACAATGGAAATACTTTTAGATTTTTTTTTGTATATAAAAGTTCTACTTACTGTCAGCTATCACTGGATTTTTTATGTTGGACTATATCGGGACTACTCTGTACGATGAAACTAACCCCTTTGTTATTCTGTTTACAAAATCTTTGTCAATTTAATAAAGTACTAAAGCCTAGAAGAATGCTAAACGCGAATGCCAACCTCGTGTGCAACTGTAATCACTTTTACGACTACGTTGCCTTGTTGATTTGACAACATTAGAAGCCCACTATGTGGGCTGCGACGTCAGACTTGGGAAGTCTATACAATTGTCATTTTCTATATTGTAATCGGACTATTTAATTTCCCATAGTAATATATTCAAAAATTCATAATTAGTTTTTTTTTTAATTAAATTTGCTGTATTAATCGTTTAATAAATAATGCAAAAATTATGTGTGGTTGTAAACTACTACGTAAATATTTAAATTTTTGTTATGTAATAATGTCGTCAAGGTTTTTAATATAAAGAAGAAGCATAATTTGGTGTCAGTGTCAAAATTTCTGTTTCAGATGGACTGCCCCATCATTCGAGGTGCAGTAGCTCCTCTATGTATGCCTACGGAAGAAGATGTCGAAGCAGTTTGTGGCAAATTTCGTGGTATACAAGGTCATCACAATTCCTGCTATCTTGATGTCACACTTTTCTCCATGTTTACCTATACCGCAGTATTTGATAGTTTATTATTTCGCCCTAAGGGGCCCAAAGACATTTCAGATTATGATGAAGTAAGAACGAATTGAATCAAAATTGTCTAAAAAGTTATTTTCTCGCAGATGGTATCTGTATAGAAGGCATGACAAGGATTCTACTAGTGCCATCTGCGATCAGAATAATCTAGGACATTTTATATAAAATTTTATTTTGTAGGTTCAAAGAGTGTTACGTGAAGAAATTGTAAATCCGTTGCGGAAAAATTTATTTGTCACAGCCGATCATGTAATGAATTTGCGAAAATTACTCGATCGGCTTAGTTCCGTTTCGGGTTTAACCAGTGAAGAAAAAGATCCTGAGGAATTCTTGAATTCTCTATTGGCTCAAATACTAAAAGCTGAACCATTTTTAAAACTAAGTTCCGGTCAGGAAGCGTTTCATTATCAGTTATTTGTTGAAAAAGATGCTGATTTGACTCTACCAACCGTACAACAACTTTTTGAACAAAGTTTTTTTACCAGTAATATTAAATTAAAAGAAGTTCCGTCGTGTTTGATTATTCAAATGCCGAGGTTTGGGAAAAATTATAAAATGTATCCGAGGATTTTGCCATCGCAGCTGCTAGATGTCACGGATGTTATAGAAGGATGTAAGTATTACAATAATCACTATTATGTTACATATATATTTATGCTATAACCACTAATATATGTTATTAAAAATTACAGCTCCTCGGCTATGTACCATTTGTGGGCAATTAGCAAGATGGGAATGCCGCGAATGTTTTGATAGTTCCATCAATTCCGGACTGGAAAGTACCGGATATTGTGCTATTTGTTTACAAACCTCACATCGTCATGAACGAAGAACTAATCATAGACCTATAAAATTGGATGTTTCGCCAGATTTTTCGATTTTGGCAGATCATTGTCGTCCTCCACGACTGTATATGGAACTATTTGCTGTGATTTGTATAGAAACGTCACATTATGTGGCATTTGTTAAATGTGGTGTAGGACATGAAGCACCATGGTGTTTTTTTGATTCGATGGCCGATCGCAAAGGTAGGAAATTTGTGGACCGATTAACAGAAATTAATAGTGCTAAAGCAAATTTATTCAAAACATAGCTTTGTAGACGCATACATGTTTTGTTCTCATTGTTAGTGAGACTTAAGAATTAGATTTAAATCAGCGTGCACGAGAAAACTTGCACTATGGTAAATTTATTTATTAAGTGTGTGAAAATTGTGACAGTAATAGTAAAGATTGATTGTTTTACAATTTTAAATCATAAATTTTTATTTCATTATTGTGGGATCCAAAATAAAGTAAAATTAAAAGTTTCAAATTATTATAGGAGAGAAGAATGGCTATAATATTCCTGAAATGGTAGCCTGTCCCGATATTTCTCGCTGGCTTTCTGACGAAAGAATCTGTAGGCAGCTTCACGAAGAATTTCCACATGATCGACATTTACCTGAACATGCTCGTAGATTATTATGCGACGCTTACATTTGTATGTACCAAAGCTCTGATGTTATGATGTACAGATAGAATAATAAATGATAAGTTTTTCTGCTGTTTTGACTGATCATAGGTTTAAAAAATTATTTATTATTGTTAATTAAAAAACAAGTCTAATATTTATCTCAAAAAATCAACTTTTTTTCTTTGTTATCTAACATCACTTAAATATTTAATGCTTGTTATACTCAGTATTGTTGTAAACTATATCACTTTGTTGACGTGGGAAACGTATCATGACAAAGTGCCTTGATTACAGATCTATTTTAAATGGTCCAAATGTATACGGTATTCAGATCGAAGTCGTTCTTTATACCAAATACTATTTTAGACAAAGTGATATGGGCATTTAAGTATTCAAACTTTAACAGCTACTCACGAATACATTCTTTTATTATTAAAAATTTTAAAAATTAGATTATACGTGCTAGAAAACTATTTTTATTGTTATTACAAGGAACTAGGGACAAAATAAAAGAATAGACGAAAATTTGTATTTTTTTAATTCACCAATCATGCGGGTTTGATACTTTGTAGTTTTATTGATACATTTTTTATATAGTATCTAAGGGGTGTATAATTATCAAGGGTGACTATGCTTTTTTGGTGGCAGGTCTTAGATCGGTTCGTACTAAAGCCGGTAACAATCTGTAAACATAAAGTCACTTAGATTTTTGTAAATTTGAATATATCAATTTGATTAGTTTGCGTAATTGTTTTAAAGCGCTGTAAAATAAGAAAAAAATTTTTTTTTTGGTTGAGATTTTTTCGTTTTATTTAAATATCCAGAAAAAAACACAACGCTTGCGACTGGCATTTGTGCACGGCACTGTGCTCCAAAAGGTCAAGGTCAGTTGTGAATAGACACTTGCAATACCAAAATGTAGCTGATCAATCTAAGACAGTCGTTTTATTAACCAAAGCCACTTTTGATTAATGTTAATATTATATGTTTTTTGTGTACAAAATGGATTGTTTGCGTGACCTTGATATTTGGGTATGCCAGGTCATGCGCAGGGCGCAGGTATTATTTCTTATATACTTGTGCTAAAAGAGTAAGTAAATCAAAAACTATTTGACAGTTACATTGCTGGACATAGAATAAAAAAATCATTTGCAAAGTTTTTTTTTGGTAGAAAAATGTGGTAAGGTTAGATTAAATTAGTATAGAATAAAAGAACAGATATACAATAAAAAATATCGTTGATATTTTTTGGTAAAATTTTCTACTAAATTAAACACTTTAAAATGTCTTATGAGCTCTTGTACTATTAAAATAATTATTAGCAGTTTTTATGAAAATGACAGCTCTTATGACAACTGAAATGGCATAGCCGCATAGGCATAACAATAAACAATAACACTAGAGTAGTCGAGTCTGGCTCCACATAACCTATTTTTTTATTTTTTTTTAACAAAATAAAAACCGTCGTTCTTATGTATGGGCGCTTCTTTTCCTTATTTCAACTTGTGAAACGGCCTCTTCACATTTCAAAAATGGCTAAAAGTAAATTTGAGTATGTAAAACTTTTTGAAACAGAAGAAAGTCTCTTACCAAACTGTTGGATTGTTGTACGAATTGATGGAAGAGCTTTTCATAAATTCTCAGTAAAGCACAATTTTGCGAAGCCTAATGATCTAAATGCATTGAATTTAATGAATAAAGCTGCGGCGGCTGTAATGGGCGAGTTTAAAGATGTTTTAATTGCTTATGGACAAAGTGATGAATATTCGTTTGTATTGAGAAAAGACACCACTTTATACAATAGAAGGGGCCCTAAAATTATGACGTATATAAACAGCTTATTTACCTCATCATACGTTTTACATTGGCATCGTTATTTCTCAAAAAGACTGAAATATCCACCAGCTTTTGATGCTCGTATTATATTGTATCCTAGCGATGAAAACATTAGAGATTATTTGAGCTGGCGCCAGGCAGATTGCCACATTAATAACCTGTACAATACTACTTTTTGGGCACTTGTGCTTAAAGGGGGCTTAACTAATACACAAGTAAGTATTCATTTATTTTTTCATAAAAATATTTGCTCTCTTAATTTGTCTGATATTTAATACAACGCTGAACAATACTGCAGATGGCCTATCTCAACCACAAGAGAGTTTTGAATGTCGCGAAAATAATATTTGGCTTCAAAAGTGCGCTTTTTGCAAAAAAAAAAATAATTTTAGAGATAGTAAAGCCCGTTTGGTATAGTACTTTTTTCGAAAATTGAGTTTGTTGGTTGAAAGTTATAACGGATGACGTCTGTGCATAACAGCACTGAAAGATTATGCTCAAGTGTGACACGATTAATTATAATTTATGCAGGAGGCAAAATAAATCCAATTTCGCCTCGGTTGTCTCAAACCGTCTGCTTATTTTTAAATCGGGAACATAATTAGAAATTAAAACGACGAAATGAATGGTACAAATTATGAAAGATGGGTAAGAGAACGGCTTATGCCGAATTTACCCTAAAAATGCTACTGATAGTGCCCCTTACCAATACATTCAGTTGAATACTGCTGAATAATTTAAGCGACACGCCTCTGTATAAATTTAAACAACTAATGAAACCCATGTTGGTGTGTATCTTTCTGGTTTGTTTTCTTACATGATTTGTAAAGCTGTATAGTGCGACAAACTAAATAAGAGTTACTAAAATTTTCATAAGCTTAATATCCTATATAAAACTATTAACTTTCCAAGGTAGTTAGTTTATGGCGGTCATGTTCAACATTACAGCTGTCCGAGCAAGCTATGGTGCTCACTCGTCTGTGCGTCCAATTGTCGCCTTCTTTGAACAGCTTTAATCTTCGGTGAGGTACCGAACAATAGAGTCATCAATCATTGCTACAAAAAGATAACAGTTTTATATCGGGTATTAAGCTCGTAAATTTTTTACTAGCTCTTATTTGCTTGGTCCGATTATACAAACTGATGCGCCTTGCAACATAATATTCATAATTTCAGGCTGAGAAAAGACTAAGTGGCACTCTATCATCTGACAAAAATGAAATACTATTCAGCGAATTTAATACGAATTACAATAATGAACCATTAATATTTAAGAAAGGAACCATTTTATTAAGAAAAAAAGTGCTGCATCCCAAACATGGAAAATTGCGACAAATTATTTTACCTTTACATGAGGACTTAATCCAAGATGAATTTTGGAAAATGCATCCAGAAATTTTAGGTATTGAATCGTGTGGAACTTACACACTCCCAGATGATAGTGTTCTAGTTGACCTAGTATTATCGCAATTGCATTTAGATAAGGAAGAGGATAAACACGAGGAAGGAATTGTAATTGAAGATATTAAGTAAAACTATAAATGAAAGAAGCGACAGGGTTAAAACAAACAATAAAATTGTAACCTACAACATTTATATCTTTTTTTTTTCATAAAACAATAAACTAATAATTGTTATAATACATTTATTATTTACAATATGCTAGTCCAGCTATTACAATTAGCAAGACAGAGCCAGGAATGAGGTGCCCATTGAAACATCCACTGGTCCTAGCCTACTCTTTAATTTCTTTGTATAACATAAATATTACGGAATGATAGAGAATAATTGGGTTCTTTTAAAAAATGGGGATATAGTTATCGATTTTGGTTCGGTGCTTTTGTGCGACACACTCAGCGATCCAAACAATATTGCGACATTCCTGTTCTTTTAGCTTCAAGTATGAATAGAAGACGCCGAAATGGAATTGTTGTAAGAATGCATGGACATTTAAACGAACCTACAAATAAAAAAAAAATTATAGACAAAAAATACATCAACTATTTAATACACTTACCTCGTGTTCAAAGAATTTATCTTCTAAAGTTTTATCTCCGGGATTACTTCCAGCACCTTCAAAAAGTTTCGAATACTCCGCATAGTATTCCGCAACCGCTTTAACTTGTTCGTAATCCTCTGCTCTCATAAGGGCAGCTAATCCATCAGGATGGAGTTTACCACATCGTGGATACAGTTTAGATCGGTCATCCTTGCTTAACTCGGTGCCAAAGGAATTGATTGTAATAATTATTGCACGACGATCAGCTTCAAACTGTTGGAAATACATATATAAAACATATCTTCCAGTTTGTAACAATGAAAATACAAATACGTTAAGCTACACTGAATCAAATTAATCAAAAAAAGGGAAGACTCAAAAAATGAATAAATAAATTGCCAATTTCAGACAAACTTGAAACTGTCAAACACTTCTTTTTTTAATAATGAAGCTAATTTATACAAAGCGATCAGTCGCAAGTCTCTGAGTCTGGCAACAAAAAAATCACCATACTTATATCACAATGGAATTCGTTTATAAATTGGTTGAAACAAAGCTCGTAAGAGTTCAAGCAGTTTTTACCACAGATGATATCACTCAATAATTATTAAAAAGCCCCGATTCTCCGAATATTTAGTTACCACCCTAAATGTTACATTTTACAAAATATGTAGCTGTGAATTATCTTCTTAGCGTAAAATTTGTTACGTTTTTCGTAATTAATGGTCTTCAATGTTATACATCATAAATGATGTGGTATCTGTCGAAAAAAAAAAGTCTGTCACTTAACAGTTTAGTCGGGATCACGTGGTAGTATTTTTTTGTGTTATCTGATGGCATCATTAATTAGAGACACGTGACTAGCGTGGTGACATCAAAATTCTGAAATTTGAGACGAAAACTAAAAAGTAAAGGGAGAAGTCTTTATTCTAATCCAAAGCTACTGATTTTTAGATTGATTCTAATCTTTAGATATTATTACTGGACGTACCTAACTCCTCATAAAGTATCTCAATTATGGTTTTGTAAATCTACATTAATCACTTCAAGATCTCATAATTTTTTCTCTAAAACCAAATGCCATCTTGAGATCGAACACACCATACCAAGTTACGGAATCTTTCACTGATAATGGTCTAAGCTATAGTATTATTATACCTAGCAGATCTTGGCATGATAGCCAACTCAAGATATTAATAATCATCAAACTTTATGTCAGAGACTGTACACACTATAGTCGTTTTCAGTGCTATCCACGATATCAATAAACCTGATGCAGTGCATTCAAGTTATTAATCAATGAGACCCCCACATCCTGTCTTTAAACATTATGCCGGAATGACGTCTAATGTTAGAAGTTGAAATAAAATCAATAAATGAAAGTTCAATGATAATAAAACAATAAAGAAATGTTTGTCGGATTTCTAAATTATCAAGAAACAACGCTATTGTATTTGTATTGTCAACAGGGTCGTACTGATATAACATCACTTGTTGAATATTTTCTACCTGTATTCTTTATAGGTGTTAATTAATAACTTACCGCTAAAATTTCACACATGCAATCAGCTGTTGTGCCTCCAATTTCGCTACAAAAAGAGTGAAAAGCTTCCAAATAAGCCTTGTACAAAGTGTTACGAATAATTTCAATATTCATTTCATCTAAATCCTGTTCGCTAATACAATCAACAAAGAAAGGGGCCAGCGGAGTATCAACCAATACAGCATTATACAATTCAGCTGGGGTTGAAGCGACATGAATAGCCTCCATTTGTTCAAAACTGCCGAGAGGGTGGCATTTAGGTATCAACTCCCCAATAGGGCGTTGATGCAGAGTGCCTGTTATCAACAAGATAATATTGTCGATCATATAGCTGTACGTGATGAAATCTAAGAAAGTAGATAGAGGCTCTACAGCCTGATTTCTCATATGCTGAAACTCAATGACAAGCTTCTCTCTTAGCTTATTATCGATGGTGGAAACGGCCAACGGCGATGGCTCATTAGCCAAGAATGTCCCATAATCTGTGCCTTGAAGATGGAGCTTCAAATCTAAACAAAAATGAATTGCCTTGATCCAATTTTGAAAAGAAACGGGCTTACCTTCAAGGGTCTCACACTGGACCAAGTTTAGGTAGTCTGATTGCTTTAAAATACCACATTTGAAACCTCGGCACAAGCCTTCTAAATAACCTGAATCAATATTAAATAAACAACCCTTCATTTTTCTGGGATTTTTTGGCTTAAATGGGGCTTTCTGAACACCTCACCCACTAAATTACACTAGCAATTGTCATATGATTGAAAATGTCATGTGATGTGACATTTTGCACACATGCGCAGTGCAATTAAACTTTGAGAAAATTTATAAAATCGCTTATATAATCTAATTATTAATATAGCATAATCTAAGAAAATGATTTTGATTTGAATGATTTACTTAAAAAAAATTATTAATTTAAAATTTCGCAAAAAAAACCTTTTTTTACGATATTATATCTATTGGAGATTATATCTAATGACAATTGTTGACATATCACGAGACAAATAATTGAGCCTTTACTTTTGACGTCAAGGTTTAGTGTGAAATTTTTAATAATAATAACTTTTTTTGAATTGGAGTTTTTAATAAGGTCATTAATGTTTCCAATTGAGAGTCTCTTATACATATTTATTAAAGCACAAGTGCTCTTCTAGATGTTTTTAATTTTTAGAGGTTGGTGCTGGTATTCATAGCTGCCAAAAAAAATAATTACGTCAATATCATAATTTTTTACATGCGTTTTTAAACCTAAATTGTTTTGAAAAGTGGTTAGTGGGTCAAAATAGATACAAAGTATTTAGCTTTAAGCAGAGTTGCAAAAATTTGTCTCCTACAGAAAATTTGCTACATTTAGGATTATGTTCACCTTGCAGTGAAAGTTATAAAAATCAGTAGTTTAAATGACAATTTTATTTTATACATTTTGCAATGGTAATACAGGCATTAACCAGCTTAATTACACCAAATATTGTCAGACTAATCAAAACAGGTTGTTGAGGGCCGTATCATCTACTTTAAGAGTAAAATTAAGAAAACGACTCCCAGGCCCTGTTCTATGGTTTGTAGTCATGTGTGGTGCTATCGCTTTAATTTTTAATAGTTACAGGTGCAACTGTTATTAAACGTTAAGCGTTTAAAGCTCACACTGTAACACAAATTGGTGAGAATGGGTTGATAAATGATGTGTGTCGCATATACAAAGTGGGAACTGTCGCTATATTTATTAAAATAATATTTAGCGATGGTAACACGTCTAATTAGTATAATATCTCTGCAAATGTTCTTCTTGTGGTTTCAAAATTACTTTATCCCTTAAATTGACTACCCAACCGGGATGTAATCCATAAAAGATCTGTCGTGGGTCTTTTCTTTCCATCAACATGTCATACATTGGGTCTTTTTCAATAATCGGCAGATCGTAGCCGTATTTCTGCGACAAAACCAGCCGCTCTTCTGATATTTTCTGAGGATCTGCAAGGTAACCTCTTTTTGAAGGATCTGAATAATATTCTATGGCATCAACTGGAGGTATCATACGTCTAGGTATTGGAACACCTCTTTCAAAGAATTTCTTAGGATTTAACATCGCTTGCAAGCTATGTATATCATAATAAGAAGTAGTGATTACTCCACCATTCTTTTCAATTGCTGATATAACTAAATCTGTGGCCCACTGAACTTCAATATTGATTTTCGCTTTAAACAAGTCTGCTCCTTCATCAGTTAACTGAACTCCATATTGTTTCTGATCAGGCTGAATACGGTATAATCCAGTATTGAAAAGAGCCACCAAGTCAATGGGTTTTGAGGGGTCCAAACGATTTGTATCTATCATTTTTTGAAGGGACAACATAGATAAAGGTGGATATTCTCTCTTTAAGCTACAATGTACTGGGTAATATTTGTTATCGTAAAAGATAACAGTAACTTACTGGTGCCCTTTATTGTACGGCTCGAATGGAAACCGTAAATAAAAAGGATTATTACCGGTTTCATATCCTAAACGCATAAAATTCTGTCTCTGGCCAGATCCCTTATTCCCAGCACCATGCTTGTCACCCCCATGTTGTGCTCTACCTCGTCTACTTCTCTTAAATTATATACAAATGAAAGTGGGGTTATAAACCATCGAATTAAATGTTACCTGGTTGGCGTTTTTGACACCGTGGGGTAATCGGAGGTTTGCTAAACATACACGTGGTAAATAGCGTAGCATAGATAATGCTTTATCTATTGTTCCCATTTTAAGACTCTTTTTTTTTATCAAAAATAGGAAATGAATAAAAAAGTAAGGTTAGCAAAGATAGATAGATACTTTGACAATTAATCTATGGTTGTTTGGTCAGTGGCTGTGGTCAGTGGTTTGATCACAGACAATCAAACTATAAAGACGACAAGCTGTCAAGGTTTTTTAGGAGACGTTTGCGACATTAGCGACGCGCAAAAGTTAGGCCAAACTAATGTAAATAAAGTTACATACAATTGTATTTTTGCATTTATTTTTTACCAAAAAAGTACGTATTATAAAAAATTAAAATATTTAACAACAAGAAGTTTAATGTGAAACTGAACAAGAAGAACAATAAATATTGCATCTAGAAAAAGTCCATGGGAAGCAAGGCGGGTAGTGACTAGTATTGTTGTCATCATCACAAACCTGCTCTTCCAGGAAAGAACTGCTGGTGTCTGTCATCCATCCTGCCATTTAGATCTAGACATGACAGTGGCTGAAAAAATATAAAAGATATTAATTAAAGCTGTTTGCTACCTGTGCAAATAAGAAAACAATTAATTTTGGCCCAATGTGCTTAATTTATTTAAAATTTTTATTAACGGTGCAATAAAAAAAATCACTAACCTTTGGTAAACTTTAGGTAAAACTTCTTGTTTGAAAAAGCAAAGGTGTTAAACTGGACCGTGTGCCCTTTCCTTCGAAAAACGGTCACTTTTTTTTGTAATTGGAATAATGACTAAAAAGTTGGGTTTCCATCTTTGAAAAGCAAAAGCATGTAAAAGTAAACTATAATTTTAATTTGATATTAGATAAACCACAGATTGATTATCTGTAAGATAAATCATTTAGTTTGGGCTAAACTCTCAAGCAGCGCTTGCGTTGCTCATGTCTTCTAGGTCTTATATGGACTAACAGTCTTACTCAGTCTTACTTCTTACTTGTTTAATGATCTGTGGGTTTGAACAATGATCTATGGTAAAAGCGCAGAAGGATTAAACTAATAACGTAAAAAAAAATATAAAAAGAATTTTGCCTATTGTATTGCAGTTGACAGTAACAGAATAAGAGTTAGGCTGTCGTGACAAACATAAAAGTAAAATGTTAGTATGCAATGGAAGCTTGAGTTTTATACAGCTTGGTCAAACAGGACTGTTTGAGTTGGGTATCCTACATTTCATTTTAAAATGGTACAACTGCAACCACTTTTGACAATAATGACAACATCATTGACATATGCCAATTATAAAAGGTGCGTTCGGCTTGACCACTCTGTTGCCACTTTTTGCTCTTTTCACGCGAAAAGCGTTCGGGTACAAGATGGAGAGTCAAAATGAGTGACTCTAAACCGGTCGGCTTTATACAGAGTCGTGTATAAGGAGTAAACTCCACACACACCGACTAACGAGATGGTGCTTGCAGATAACACTCTCTTTACTCTGCTGTCACGTGACCATGCTCTGCAACCCTCCTCACTCTACACCACTCCCGTTCAGAGTGTGCAAGACGAACGCGCCTAAAGTTAGTTGCTGTAACGTAACCTACAATTTTTTTATGAGTGTTATGTCAAATGTTTGTCAAACAAGCGTATCCTGTTAGTGTAGCAACTATGCAAACGAAAAAAGTTTCTAAAAAGTGTTGCCAACTTAACCAGTCATTGTTCATCACGCTGTATCTAATAAACCAGTCTAGTCAAAAAAACTCATTCTGATAATTTATCAACGGGCGCCTAGTGTAAGACAAGAGTGTATTTAATTTACCTCCAATCTTACCTCTGCTTTTCAATCCCTACAACGCCTACACATTGAATGATTTTAGAAGGTTGGGTTGGAAGTGCTGGAACGGTGGAATTGCAGTTGGTGCTATGCTGCTGCTGATATACCCTGTAATCATAAAAAACGAACGGGTGTGATGGGAAAAAAAAGCTCGCAGCCAGCGATCCCGTGTCCGATTTCCAAACTAAACCACAGAACAATTGAACAATCTCTCTGGGGGTCTGGGGGACTTGTCAAAGAGAAACTACGTCAGGAGCATGCTAAGCCCCAAGACAGAAAAGAAGATAAAATGATAATAGAATCTTGATGATGAAAATTGTAAAATCTTGCAATAAATACAGAGTGATTGATTGACAATTATTTTCTGGTTGGTAACGATATTTGGTTGGTAAGATATTTGCCTTTAGTTGGCAATATCGTTACCATGAAACACCCAATTTGACTCAAATGTCAAAAAAATGTCAAAAATGTTATTACTTTCCGTTGGTTGACTTTGTGACACAACCTAAATAAAGACGATTGACAACTGACAAGTTGCACCTGTGGGTTGCACTACCAACTTTCTCAGTTTTGCCACTACATTTTTTGCTTCATTCATCTCTAGTCAGTCGGTATAAGCAATGACATAATTTTTAAACTTAAAACATTTATTCGAAGACTGTATCATATTCAAGGTTTCGTAAGTATTATCTTGAGTGGCACCGTCTTGCTAAAAGTACCCGTTGACAATTTTATCGTCATGAAGTTGTGCAAAAAATGATTGTGAAATCTCTTCTGAGTATACACCCGTTATAATTTCATTAAAAATAAGTGCTTTTCAATTACCACGTAATATGTTTCGTTACACCAGTTTTACCAAAATAATGAAAAACACGGCTTATGATTAAAGCACTAAGAAAATATTTGACTTTTTAGTTATTATAATAATATTCCCAAATTGTAAAACTCAAAACAAATATTAATTGAAAAAACCAACATTATATATAAATTCTTTATTGATTACGCAAAATTGTGTGGTTGAATAACAAATTCATTACATTTAATAACTAAAGCTAAAAACATAACCTAACATAATTGGAAACAGTTTTAAAAATTGTAACAACATGTTGAGATTTACAGTAGCAGAAACTTAACGTTAAAAAATGAGAAGAAATGGCTTACTCAAAAAGTGATACACAAGAGAAAATGAACAAAATGTGTATCAATACAATATCTTGCTTAAAATTAATAATTTAGATACCTAAATTAACGGACAAAAAACAGAACTTTAATTAATTAACATCATGTTCAAATTTACACGTGAAAAAGATGGAACAAAGATTGATACTTAAAATTAGATTAGAAAAAAGTGTATTTTTTGATTATATAATTTCTTGTAATTAAATTAAATCAATTGTTATTTTCTAAATCAGTAATTACTTAAAAACAGAAAAAAATTACTTAACTTAAAAAAAAATTGACTAAACTAAATGTTTCAAGACAATTGAATAACAGTGCGACGACGTGTATCTAATAGAGCAAGATACGTTTTTCTACCGCTTTTCTGCAAATAGGGCACTCGGTCATTTGATCTCCGCACATTTGGCACAACCCGTGTCCACACAGGAAAATCATATTTTTAAGGCGATCCAAGCAGACTGGACACATTGTCTACAAAAACAAAAGATGTATAAAACCCTGTTCGACCCCAAATAAAAATGTTTACCTGTTCTTTGATATCTTGTAATTGTTGCTGCAACTTCTGTATATCATTGGTATTAGTCAAATCCCGTCCGCCATTATTCATCAATGGTAAACCTAGATTTTGCACAGCATCACTGGTGGAAGGTTTTGGTTCCTCTTCTATATCAGCTTTGACTTCACAAATGGTACCTAATCCTCCACTACAAACGGTCAAAGGAACCATTAGCTCAATTTGGGCTCTGCAGAGTACACATTTTTTCATAATTTGAGAGCAACTTTCGCAAGCGCACATATGTCCACATGGCTTAAAAAGAACAGTGGATTTCTTGTCAGAACAAACGAGACACTCTTCAATCTGAAAAATCAAAATGTTTTGAATATTTGACAACGCCAGCAGCAATGCAGCTTACTTTAACTCTAGCCGTAACTGATTCTCGGCAAATCAAGCATTTCTTAACTCTTGGAGCACATAAAAAGCAGCAAGTAACATGACCACAAGGCTGGAAAAGCATATCACGTTTAGCATCCGAACACACCAAACATTCATCTAGAGTACAAGTTATAGTAGTATTTTGACTATTTTGATTTGGTCCCATATCCATTTCACCACTTTGTTTATCTTTGTGGCATTTGGTCAATGTTTTGCAAAGATTTGGATCAGGACACAGATCCAAAGGTGTTTGCCCTTTTTTATTTTTCAAAGTCAAATCGGCTCCATTTCCAGCTAAAAAGCAAGCGATGCTAGCTGATGATTTCTTATCAGAACCTTGGGTTCCCAAACCCATGAGTAGCTTCCCAACGTCCTGTACATCTTGCAATTGACGTAATTGAGACAAAGTGTGGTGGCGTAAAGCTTCATGTAGAGGAGTATCACCGTCTTTGTCTGCTATGTTCAAATTGGCACCTTCTCTTACAAGAAGCTAGAAATGAGCAATTGAGCAACTGGTGACTACTTTCAAATTCTGTACTTACTCTAACTATTTGAGTGTGTTGGCGTTCAACAGCTAGATGTAAGGCAGTTTGGAGATTAACATTTTGCAAATCCATATTTGCTTTTCCGTGAAGCACTAATTGCTCAGCAACTTCTACATGGTTATTGAGAGCTGCCAGATGAAGCGCTGTGTAGCCATCGTCTTTTTTCTCGTCGACGATCCACGGGCGAGGTAGTTTAGCGAGGAGTATTTTCATAGCACTAGAAAAAATTATAAAAGTAAGCTGAGATTTAAAAAAAAAACAAAAGATGTAAAATACTCTGTGTCCGTTATAAAATAATTATGTTATAATAAGCTTTATGTATTATTTCTTTTATATAATAGTAATTGTATTTAATATATATGCAGTTTTTATGGATTGTTTTTTATAATTCAATTCCTTCAACAACTCATAGTCAATCTAGAATATTTAAACATTTTCTCTAAAAGAGATCCTAGTCGTATTAAGTAAGATTGGAAGAGATATAGAGATATGCACTGCGACCTATTTCACCTATTGTACTGTCTACACTTACAAACATCCACGACCAAATCAAAGCTTTCTTTCTTGGGAAAAAGCCTCAAACTCACTCGATCAAATAACCCGGTCCCGGTAAACTGTCTCCGACCACCAAACTCACCGACCGTACACCGTCTTATGTACCATAACTAAAATAACGAGTTTTTGTACACTTAGTCTTTCCGAGAAATAACATTCAATGAAAAATAGAGTGGATTAGATTAGAAATAGGGTGTCATATGCACTGCAACCTATTGGTCTATTGTTTCCCCCTTTCTTGAGCCCCAAAGCTCTAATAAATTCAAGCAGCTGGAATGGCGTAAAGGATGACGTCCTTCTCACTATCCTGCCCTAACTGTTTTTTACGTTGGATTCTAATAGCGACGCATTATCTTACAAATTGAATAGATAATATTGAAAAAAAGAATTAGATTCTTCAAGATAGTTCAAAACTTAGTGAGGTAACCTTATGTTGTTTATAGGTTCATTTTGGCGATAGCATGTAATGTCCGTAAAAATGACAAACAAAAGTTGAACTTTGACATTACAAAGCATAGCAATAACAAAAGAGTGTTAATTTAAACAATGAAATCAGATTTTCAAAAATTAATAGAACAAGTTTTTGCTATTAATACAGTAATCATGAAAATAAATCTTCTTTTTCCTTTCCAATGTTATTTTAAGAAAGTACTCAATTTAAAAAATCCGTACATAAACTCGAATCCGTACATGTTAGTTTCAAAGTTTTAATGCAAATTTATTCAAATTAGATCTGTCAATTTGAACATATTTTTTTCTTATTGAAACTCTTCAGTAAGTTTACAGATCTAGCTTCAATGCTAGATCTGTATAAATAATTTGCATTAATCTTAGTATTCTACTTGAAGGTAGTAAGTAAAGAAGATAGACTACATATTGTATATCATTGATATACGTTTGAGACAAAAGGCGCTAACTTGATAACTTGACTGTCCAATCAGTAGTATAAGTTTTATATTAATTTGTATCTATTAAAATTGATATAAAGAAAGCTAGAATAACCAATGCAGTATATCATGTAGAAATTTTGTTTCTCAAAATTTTGGATGCAAGTTAGCTTCAAAGTTTTGACACGTTAAAAAACTGTTTGACGTTCTGAATGCCAAAAGTTGGGACTTGCTCCAGCTGTGATACTGTCAATTTCACAGGCTTAATACAGTTGACTATGCCGACAAACAAAAGATGGCATCAAAAGTAAACAATAACATCAGCTTGACATAAGTAATAACATGAAATGAGTTAATATTTCATTTTTAAATCCAAAGCGAATGTGATTAGGAAGCAACTGTTAAGAGAAAGAAAGTTTTTCTTTGCTCTTTGAAAGCCGTCCCAACTTGATCTGAA
This sequence comes from Lagria hirta, assembly GCA_947359425.1. Classification (NCBI taxonomy): domain Eukaryota; kingdom Metazoa; phylum Arthropoda; class Insecta; order Coleoptera; family Tenebrionidae; genus Lagria; species Lagria hirta. The sequence goes on from OX375794.1 coordinate 15,161,920, forward strand.
TCTGATTGCTGAATTGAGAAACGGTTGACGGAATAGAATATAAACATTTTGAAAAAAAATTTACTTCATGATTGCTTTTAGTCAATGACTAAATATACCTAGGTATACTTAGTCTATGGTATTAGTCATTTTTAAGTACGTCATGTTAACGTTACAAGCTTTTCTAGTATAGATATACATAGTTCTGAGATGAAATGTACTTAGAAAACATTACTATACTATTTTCACGTTAAAGACGAAGTGGAAATAAACACTATCACGCGCGGTTTACGTGATCTCCCAACAAAATAGGCGTGTCTGTTCTTACAGGGTTCTCTTCAAGGAGTGCATGCTCTTCATGTTATGCTTCATCTGATAACGTTTCTCACAACAAAACCGAACTATAACTTAAAAGTACTTAATCAGGCCCTGTCTCGTCACTCAAGCTACGCCTTTATCTGGTCGTTCCATCCAATACTATCCATACCACCTCATCATGTAATACCAAACACGAGGTGATCATGCAGTGTTGTTTGTTTATTTCAGCTCCGTCGTTAAAATGAATCTACTTTAGTGTTTATTAGTGCTATTCTATTCCTATTATGCAGTTATTATTAATTTAGTAAGATGTGATATATTTATTATATTATAGTTTTTTTCTAATTAATCCCAAGAAGTTATTGACTGTAAATATTGTGATCGTGACTGGTATGTATAAAAATATAGACATTTAATTTGCAAAAAATTGCCTCATAATATCAGAAAATGTCTAATTTTGTAATTTGATTTAAATTTAAATCTTTAATTTGTAATTCGGGGAGATTCATCAAATACTACATAATTCCAAAACCGAACGTATTTTCGAATTATGGCTGGTAACTTTTAATTCTTGTCAAATAGAGTTTTAATTGTAACAAGCCACAAATATTTACAGACAAAAAATTTCAACAACTTCCAAATTTGCTTTAAAAAAAATAAAAAGAGCCCATGTTAAGGTTCTCCAGTATCTGCAGAGACCACACGTTATGACGTCACTTGAAATGATCAATAGAAACCGATTGAGGTGCAAATCGAACCTCATCTGAGATCTGACCTGCTCGAACTTTACACACTTATCTTTAGAAAAAGTAAAAAATTGTTTGTATCAACAGAAAAAAAAACATTCAAGAATCAAATATAATCTTTTCACATAGTATATTGTTATACGAGTTGTACAGAGTTCGCCATCGTTTAGAAGAAACGGCTGCAGCTTATTTAATCTTTGAGATATTCACATAGGATTCAGGAGATACACAGATGTTACATTATGTGCAAATGATTATGCAGCCGTTTTTCACTTATGTTTATTACGTTCGACATAAAACACAATTTATTTCAATTTTAAAAACTTTTAGATTAATTAGGTACAGGTTACAACTTATACATATATTATTAAAAAACACATAATTGCAAGAAAAATTCGATAAAATCCTATATTACGCTAAAAATTAATTAAATCCTGTATTACTTGCTTAGAGGTCTCCCAAAAATGTATGACAAATAAATGCAAAGTAGTCTTGTCCGGGACAATTTATGACGTGTGCAATAAACCAGATAGGTTAGCTTTTCGCTCTGGAAGAAATCTTTCTGGAAATCTTTTCGCGTAAAGTTGCTCGCCCCGAACAGCTTTGCATGATTATAATCTCTTTATTATATTTATTCAAGCTTTTATTAGACATGATTGTCCACCTTTTTCTCGTTCGAATACGTGTAAGGCATTTTATAATTTTAAGCAAAACTAAAACAACACTGATGTAAACGGCCACAATTGCCAAGCGACATAAGGCCCGTACCATAAATTTAAAAAAATGATCACCGTAAACCATTCTATTGTTAGTTTCTCAATACTAAATGCATTAATTACAGTTTTAATGACACATATGTTATTGTAAAATTCAATTTTCATCTTAAAAAACATTATTTTCGGCAAACTTTAGTTTTAAAATCATTGGTTTTTTTCAGTTTATTAGAAATCTATTATTTTTAATTATTACAATGGAGAATTCCTTGTCAATACTCAGCAGAGAACTATTACAAGCCGATGCAATAGATGATTAAACAAGTTACAATAAACTACAAAACAGAATAACATGTCAAAGAGATCAAGAAAGGACACAACATAAATACAATCTAAGCAATTCAACTCTACAACTCATAAAAGATAGAAAAAGTTTATTTGACCACAAAATAAGGAAACAAACCATCTAAAAAATAACAGATTAAAGAAAAAAAATCAAAGAAAGCATCAAAAAGGATAGGAAAGTCAAAAGATTGCTAACCCTAGAAAAACACATAGCGAGGACATGAGGAACTAGAAAAGCTCTAAAAGAACTCCGAGAATCAAACCAATAGATCCCGAAATTGAAAAATAACCAAAAAAAAACGTAACCGGCCGAAGGAATATAAATAAAATGGCTACAAAATTCTACCGCAACCTATATTCCACACCACTACACATGTAAGTCGAGAAACCCTAAACTATAATCAGCTCTTAGTGAACCCAGAACCTGACATATTACCCAGTGAAAATAGGAAAGCCATACTAAGCCAAAAGTTAGACAAAGCACCAGGTCTTGATAAAATTACAAACGAGCTACTGAGAGGAATCGTAGAACAACTGGTTCCCATTTTAACTAAAACCTTCAACGGCATCCTCAGGTCAGGATCCAGGCATGATCAGGACAGGTTCCAGAACAATGAGAGACATCCCAGATCATTCTCATCCATAAGAAAGAACAAAAGGACGAGATAGGGAATTACAGACCAATAAGGCTGGTGTCTAACATTTATAAAATTTTCTCAAAAATTATTTTAAACCGACTAAGCAACACACTTGATGAAAGAACAAGCTGGCTTTAGGAAAAGCTTCTCCACAAAAGATCACCTTCAAGCAGTCAAGCAAATTATGAAAAAATACAATGAGTATAATAAACCGCTATATATGGCTTTTATCGATTACTAGCTGACCCGGCGAACTTCGTACCGCCTAACAGTCAATGAATGTCGTGTTACTTTTTAGCTGAACTAATTTAGGCTTTGATGAACGTAAAACAATGATACAAATAATATATTTATATAAATAGAAACAAAAAAGTATTTTATTATGATGAATGATGATCAAAACATACATACAGAATGAGAATAAAAATAAAAAAAAATAAAAAATAATAATTAAGTACTTCAAACTCATGTCAGAAAAAAATGATTGAAAACTATGTTGTGCAGATTAGGAAAAAAAAATAAAACTCGGATTAATTCATTAATAGGATTTTCATTCAAGCACTTTGTGGTAAACGACATTCTTTGTTTTTTGGTCAGGCGCACGAACAAATAAAGCGGATGGTTTGCCGACACGTGAGCATGCCACGTACAATTGACCATAAGAAAAACATGCATTTTTTAGATTGAGGCCACAAATAGTCAAGGATTGGCCCTGTGATTTGTTGATCGTCATGGCGAAGGCAAGACGAATCGGGAATTGAATTCGTTTAAACTCAAAGGGCATATCCGTTGGAATCATCAAAATCCTTGGAATAAGAACTTCCTCATCTTTAAATTTTCCTTTAAGCATCGACGCGTGCAATTTCTCGTTCTCTATCAGATAATTGACTCGCGATATTCCGTTGCCTAATTGCATTACGGCTTCGCTGGAAAAGATTAGATCTTCTAGGACGCGGCATTGTTATTAAAATGTGCACTCGCATAAAACCACCAAATATAATAACAGTGCCTGAACTTTCGAGCCATAGACAATAGCTCAAAGAGTATATAACCACTACGTATGAATAGCTTATCAAGAAAAATCATAGACAACCTATAAAAAGACATTTACACTTTTTTAACCTGTAGGTTTTTTCCCTTAATCTTATAACCTTTATCAACTGATTTTTTATTCCCTAAATTCCGGTCCTTCCTTTCCGATGATTTTATGTTTTTACTGTAGAATAAATCTTAGGTATTATTTTCGGGAATTAATGTCTAAAACAAACAAATATAACAGTACCTGAACTTTGTAGACATTTTACAAAAAATAAATTTCTGAACGCACACATGATGTTGAAGTTGTGGCTTAAAGGTCTCAGCAACCAGGCTATAAGCTCAAAAAAAAAAAAGTTGTTACACTATTTGACAGGATTGGACAACAAATGTTTGACATGTAATAAACAAATCAGCATCTATTGAAATGATTAAGTATTCATTACACATATCGAGTTTTCATTGTTTTTAAGATGTATTCTGCTATTCGGGACGGAAACAAATCCAACAAATCAAAAACCATGGCAATCGATCCAGCCGTTCTCGAGTTATAAGTGTTGTAACAAACACTACTTTCTTTTATATATATAGATTCTAAGGCATTTGACAGCATTAGCCACACAGCCATATGGGAAAGCTTACGAAACCAGGGAATCCCGACAGTGTACATAAATATCATTAACAACATTTACTCCAACAGTAAGGCAAGAGTACAACTGGAAACCTTGGGTGAAACATTCCAAGCAAAAAGAGGCGTCAGACAGGGCGACCCGATGTCCCCAAAGCTGCTTTCGGCGGTGCTGAAAAACATCTTTCGAAAGCTAACCTGGGACCAACATGGATTAAATATAGATAGCCAAAAATTAAACCATCTTAGATTAGCTGACGATATTGTTTTGTTTGAAGAACAACCGGGGATCCTAAAAAAAATGATACAAGATCTAAATAAAGAAAGCGAGATAGTGGGTTTATCTATGAATATAAACAAAACGAAGCTATTAACGAATTCCAACAAATATGAAATAACAATTAACAACCAATCTGTTGAATATGTAGATGAATATATCTATTTAGAACAAATCATCTCACATACAGACACAACTACAAAAGCCGAATAGCTAACGGATGGAAAAGATATTGGTCACTGAAAGAGATCATGAAATCCAGAGATCTTAGTATTGGTATCAGAAGGAAGGACTTTAATACCTGCATTCTTCCATGTATTACATACGGGTGTGAAACCTGGGCTCTTACGAAACATCACAGAAACATGCTGGAGCACTGCCAAAGAGCGATGGAGCGAAGTATGATAGGTATTAAGAAACAAGATAAGATACGAAACACTGTCATAAGAAGTAAGACAAAAGTCACAGACGTACTTACTAGAATAGATAGTTTGAAATGGAGATGGACTGGGCGCATGCTGCGCGATACACAAGAGAAGTGGAGCAAGATCATAGCAAACTGGTACCCTAGAGATGGGAGAAGGAATAGAGGAAGACAAAACAAGAGATGGGAAGACGAACTAAAACTGACGACAGGCTCAAAATGAAGAAGGGTTGCTAGAGACAGAGTACAATGAAAATTGTTAGAAGAGGCCTTTGCCAAGAGGCACACTGAACTCAGAGATTTCTTATAACTAAAGAGACAATCACAAGACTAAGAAAGAAGAAAGCAGTTCAGGATAAGAGGCTTATTATTATTATTATATTTTTAATTGAAAATTGATTAACTAAGTATGTGCGCTTAAATATTATATGTATGTGTGCTAAATCCCAAGTCGAATAAGATATGGCGGACCCTGTACAAGACGTTTGTTTGTCGCACGTAAAGGAGCAAGTGCGACAACATTTTTACATGCTGTTTTTTTCTTCTTTGGTTAATTTCTAGAAATATTGTGAAAAATTAGATATTATTATAACAATAAATTTTTAATGTGTATATGTATTGACTCTTCATCTCGAAGTTCGTTGTGTTTTTATACCAAATAAAGTTGACCCAAATTTTTACGCCACATTAGGTACTACAATGCGTAACTGAAACATCCCGTATAAATTCTGAGAATAAACAACGCCTTCTATATATAGCCTTATCACATACCGATATTGTAATCAATTCTTGCGGTACTTTGATACAATAAAAGTTATAAAATAATATCTACTAATAAATTATGATCGCCATTGGTGACACACAAATGTTTAGAATAGAAAAGAATTTTATAGAAATGATGTTCCAAGTTTCATCACTATGAAACATTGTGGTGACGTTTTGCCCCCTTGGCCTCGATATTCCCAAGCACAGCGGCGCCGGCAGCACGCAATAATTTTTTCTTAGCGCCGAAACCAAATCGAGCCGAATCAATTGTTTTTCTGTCCATTTAAAATTATTTATGATACGGCCAGCAGAAGAAGAATAAGAAGAAGAAAAATGTGATGAGGAAAATGGAAAAAGGAGGAGTTGGCAGGCGAGGAGTGTCAATAAGAAAGCAGTCTCGGCCGCCACCAAAAATATTTTTTCGGAGAAAAGATGGATGAGTTTTAATTAAATTCTATACGCCGCCACTGTCTTCTCGTCATATTGCTTAATAACGAATTCATCCAAATGCTTCATTAATTGAAAGTGCAATGAAAAGTCGGGGGCCACAGAATGACGAATCGTTTTCTATTGTTTGTGTCTAACAAAATTTAAATTTTGTCCAAATTTAAATAAAGTATCAGAGACGTGCGACGATAATCACTCTGTTTATTTATTTACTTAATACAATGCATTCATTATCCTATTTCAAGTTCGCGGTTGACTTTTTTTTAGACGCCATTCAGGCTTGCTAATGATACGTTTTGTTAACGACATTTCAGTGTGTTTCTCTCTTATTTAGTGATTTTATAGTGTCATAATTAAAAATTTGGATATATCAATCTCATCGTTAGACATTGATTAACATAAGGTAGGTTTTTACAAAAGATCGGGTCGCCATTTTATTTTTAACTAAAGTTAATTTTAGATATTCCGTTTATAAATGTGATACTTTTATATACCTACGTACCCACACTAACAAACATCTGACATGTGACGTAATTTGTAATGATCACTATACCAAAAAACGGGATAGTAACTAATTCATTTTAACTTTGAAAGCAGTGACGGACTTACCTAAAATAATAACCCATATCAAACCAACCAAAAAAAGAAACTCTCAGAACAATGTAAAGTTAAAAAACTTTTTGAGATAATATTGTACAATGGCTTTATAAAAAACTAAATTAAAGATTTAACTAAAACTAATTCATTATGTGATTGGTTGAATTCAGGAGAACAAACACACCTCTAAATTTTGTTAACTTGAACCCAATTTACAGATCTTTACTTTAAATTACTTTTAGTGAACCCACTCTAAAAGGGTGCATAGAAACCGAAAATTTTGAGAACAACCAATCAAATATCTTGATTTTGAATTTAACTGCAATTAACTTAATTTCAGATAATTTCTTTTTTGTAAACCACCTTAAAACTTATTTTAACATATCATGATCTAAATCTTCAAATTTATTTATAGCGATATAGTGAAACCATGCTGAAACAAATTTATTCAGGTATGAACCAAATAATAATATGATAATGTATACATTATATTGTTTCCAAAAAATGATTAAATTTTTATCAACTCGCTTTTAAAATTCAGAATTTAAAATTATAAAACACTTTTACCAATATATAACTTAATAGTGTTGTAGACTAATGAGACATTAAAAACAGTGTCACATGCACCAATCACAACTTAGAAACGATTTCTCTAACTGAAAAGCATGTATGCTAACTTTCTTGCCACTACCTCATTGTTTTAGTCTTATTTAAGTGACAACTAATATTTCAAAAATTAAATGTCATTTTGACAAAAATAAAAACATTCAAAATTCGATTCCGAGATAGACAACTCAGTGTAGAGAAAGTGTGTGGAATCAATTTGCAGAATTTTGCCAACAACGCAAAATATGAATCTTTGTCAGTAAGTTGATAAAAAATTGACGTATTTAACGCTTCATTCAGTTCAACGTTCAACCGAAGATCATTCGTTCTCAACTCTTGTCAGGCAAGATTTTAAATTTTTTTATTCGCATTGATTGCTAAAAGGCAAGCAAAACTCGATCAAATTCTTGGGAAAAGAAATTGATCTTGAATTCTTTTCGTCAAGCAACCAAAGCTTATACAAAATAAAAATCTTGCCGACAAGAGTTGAGCACTTATGATCTTACTGTTGATTAAAAAGTTTTTGCAAGTTAGAACATTCCTTAATGCGCATAATTCCTTATTTATAAACATTTAAAAAAATGTTAAATCTTAAAAAATGGTAAATGGATTGAAAGGAACACGCTGATATCTTTAAAACTTATAGAACAGATACTACTTTTATTTTTGGGATCTTTTCCATGGCTTAAAAGTTAACCAAAAAATTGACCAAAAACCAGCCTTCTGAAATTAAAGTAAGTTAAGTAATTAATTAGAACATTAATTTCCTTTATCCTCAAAAACTTGCTTTTGATAGTCATAAAAAAATTACTAAACTACAGCTGGTCACAGCCTCAAAGAGCAAATGAACAAATGAATATTTAATATTTTGATAACATTATCTTAAATTATCAATAGATGAAAATAATCACAGACATAAAAAAACGGTTTTCTACTGCCTTAATTAATTTATCTATTGGCGAATGAAAATTAAGGTCACTAGATTGACACACTACGTGTTTACTACTATCTGGTGACAAACAAAACAAGGTGTCGTTTATGAAAGTGTCAGTGATAAAAAAAAATTATTAGAGTATCAAACGTTTTGTTTAGAAACAAGCGTAACGCTAGATTACTGACGTCAGTCACTGCTATCTGGCTATGTGATCTGTCAGTCAAAAAAGTGACATATATACGCATAACCCTATTTTTTGACGTTGAAAGACTGCTGCCATTTCGGTAAACGAAATTCTCTAAAGCTGGTGCCTTCTTTCTCTAACTTACGACATTTGCATTTTCCATCCTTTGTTGACGACAAATCTTAGCATGGATGTGTCATTTTGTAATGGCGCTACCTGAACACGTAGTGTGTTAATCTAAACCCTTTGTTATTGATTGTCATAATATAATTGTCATTAAAATTTCATTTTAAACCAAGCTGGTAATGTAAAATACAGCTTTAAAAGCGGTTTGAGTGGGTAATTATTTCAAGTTATAATTCGTTTAATAATTATATAATCTATAAGATAATGTCCAAATTTGATATGTTTCATCTCAGAATTGTCTCCAGGTTCTTTCTAATGTACCGTTTAACTTTAAAGACCTCGCACAATAAACTAATTGAGCGAAAGCATTATATTTACCATTAATCTTTTAGCTTTGTCATTAAAATTTTAAATCACGAAATTGGAATCTCCAAGTCAAACTTTTACCTTCAGGATAAAAATCCATATCTTTAAAATGTAGAAAGAATATCTTTATCAAGCTGAAGATTCTTTCGTGTTTTCAATATCCAGGTCGGCTTTTTGCCTCCTTTTTTTGCATCTATTCACAAGCAGCACGTTTAATTTTGTCTTCAAGTCTTTATCATCAAGCTTTAGTCTCTTCAATAAAATTTTAGATACCAAAACTCCAATTTTTTAACCTCAAATACATATTCAAAATTAAAGACAAGTTATCATCTTGATAACTTGACTTGACAAGATGATAACTTGACGATGCTGCAGCATCCATGATTACTATGTTGTTGCAATTATATTGAAGTAGAGAAAGATAAAATTTTGACTCTATTAGACCTGTGGAAAGTATGTACATCTATTTATCATTCATTCGCATCTTTTTGGACTACTCCAGCAGTTTTCTGGAATACTTTCATAAATCAAAATTTTATCATCTGTTCCTAATCCTGTGACGTTTCGGGTACACTGTCTTCTTCAACTGGTCCAGACACTTGGCTTCTGACATGTTCGTAACCGGCAAAAATTGATATCGCATAATTTTTTTTGGAGCATGGTGTTATTAAATCTTTTTTTCACGCTCTTTGGGCAAAGCTTGATTTTCTTATAATCTGAAGTGTCATATCAAAATAAGTAAATGTTTCATGGTAATTAATCATGTGTAGAGGAGTATATAATGATAGTAATTTGGGATATTTTCAAAAAAAAATTGTTTTTTTTGATTTAATACAAATTGCCTCATAAGGTTAATCCAAAAAGTCTCTGTTATTTAAAATAATAAAATCTATTCAAAATATCTTGATGGCGAGCTTGAATAGCGAGTTGGCGGCAAAACAGAAATTATTCTGTAAAGTAGAATATTTTTTAAAATCAGACCATAAATAAACCAATAATTTTGAAACACTTTAAAAAATTTTTTTTATAAAAACGATTTGAGTTTGCTTAGGGATTTGAAGTAAGCAAAAGGATTTAGAACTTTGTGAGGTTTTTTGTAGAAGCTGTGTAGAGCAAAGTGATTATCTCTTTGTACTAAGTAGATTTTTAATTTCCTAATTTGGGACAATGACTCTTTAAAAATGCAATCAGATAATTGAAGTAAGACTCCGGAAATACTTTTCCTTCCCTCTTACTCTACTTATTTCCGGATTACATCTAAAAAATACTTTTTTTTTGAGTAGAATATCAACAGAAAGGATGTTTGCGGTCGGCGTTAGTTTTAAGGAGAATAATATTTTTTAATGAGAAGCAAATTCTTTGGCATTTTATTTATTGCAAATAATCGCAATTATCTTTATGCCTGTTCTTCATTCAAATGCAATGTTCGTGAAAATTTAATTTTCAGTTTTACGTGGCTCTTCGACGTGACAATTTACAAACTAACCTTATTCTTTATAAAATTAAGCCCGAAAATTTAATAATCGACAATTTTCAGACGCAAGCCGAGAATATTATGTCTCATATTTAAAAGGAAATTTATTTGCATATTGAGAATTTGAGAAAATGTGAATTATAGAGAGATTTTTAGGTCAAGCCGTTTGTGAAATATGCCCCAATAAATTATCAGATTCTTTGAAATTGGTAAAGTTTAAGTTTGATATTATTGATATCTTGGCAATTTTTCGTTCCCGTTGCCAGGAATCCTATTTTATTGTATCAAGACTCTGTCACAATTTTCATCAGTTTCTCTTTTTATTCGAAAAATAAACTATATAAGAGTCGAGCAGCTTTCTTTAGATAAGTTTAAAATTCTATTTTCTTTACAGAGAATAAGTTGTATTTAAGAATCTAATATTGTACGTGCTTTCTATTTTTAAACGATAGAGCTACTTTATACTCCGGGGGTAATTTCAGAAGCTGTTTTTAACATTACATGACACTTTACTTTTTTTACTCGTTTGTGTTTCATTTTTCTTTTATTTATTTATTTTTTTTTATTTTTACAATTCGCGTAATTGCACCAATTTAAGTATTTGGTAATATGAAATTTGAGACAATCCTGAAGATTTTTAGCTTTTTTATCAATCGCTTTATGTTTCAAAGATCTTGTGGTGGTGGTGGTGGATGACTCCAAGTAAGGAGCGCGTATCGACTTCAAAGATATAAATACGGTGAGTTCAGAGACGGTCAGGGCCGTACTTCTCATAGATTTATAGAATTTCAGATCGCAAAATATCAAATTAAAAATGTTTAAAAAATTTCCCTCCAAATTCTGCAAAGTATTTAAACAAAATATTTGCTTGAAATTTTGAGATCTCAAAAAAATATTCAATTATTCGGACTGTAAACTTGATAAAAACTAATCATAAAAAAGTTTTAAATCACAACACAGTTAATTTTAATTTGTTTCCATAAAGTAATTTTTAAATTTTCTGACTTTATACAGATTTTGATCCAATGTTCTAACCACGGCCTGCTACAGTTTAAGCTGCATTATGCAAAGTGAAGCCATTTGAGCGTGTTGATCGTTACCACAATGTCAATTAATTAATCCACTGACACAGTCGCCAAACAATTTGAACAAAAAATTATCAAAAAAAGAAAAGAAAAGCAACAATTTGGTTCTAAATAGATTATGTAATGCAATACACAGACATAACTGTTTCAGAATTTGATCTGTTTGAATTTAATTCCATCATTATGTCGAACATAGTTTTGACAAAGTTCTTGTATTATAGCTTCAGAAGCATTAAGCATTTGAGCATAATTACATTGATCATATGGACTTCTTTCCCAGAAAATTCTTTATGCTTGTTTTCCATTGGTCAAACAAATCTTCAATAAATATTCCAAGTACTTAGAATATTTAAGTACTAAGAATATTTAGAAGTACGTGAGCAGAAATACAGGCAAATAGGCAAATGTCTATAAGCTCGGATCAGTTGTTAAATTTAATTTGTTCTGTGAAATCTAACGTTGTCCATTACAAACTATCCACCTTAGGCAGAGTTGTCAATCAAAGATGTCAAAAACTCTCCAAAATGTTCTATAGTGTAAGATCGTCTTAAATGGTGAATAAAGAACTAATACACCATTCAGTGGAACTGAATAATTACGGTGTTATAATTGAGCCTTAACTTTATTGGTTTTTTTTATTTTCCGATCTTCTAGAATTCATTTGAACTCCAAAGATGTCAAACAAAAATAAAAGTATTTTTTTTATTCGGTTGCATTTCCAATGAAATCTAGTGCGTTACAACATTCTGACCCACAAAGAAATGTGTTTTACATTTACAGAATAGTAAAATGGTTCTGGATGTTTATAAGCTCAACTCTAGTTATAAATTTCGGTTAAATTATTTGGTTTTGCGCGTTTTAGAGTGATTGTGCAATTTATTATATGTTGTTTTTTGTATCTTTTCATTTAATAGAATTCCTTTTGTCTTTTCTATCTCCGCTTTTTTTACCAGCTTCTTGTATTCCTCCCTTTCTATCAACCTATTCTCATATTTCACCGCTCTACCTCTAGCCTCTATTCTTCCTTTTCCTTTTTCTTTTATAATATGCTTCAGTGTACGTCTCTCTAACCCTATTAGCTATTTCGGATTATAACTCTTATTATCTCTTTTTTTTTTCATTCCGACATCTCTAGCCCGTACATTATCACACTTTTTTTTTATAAAACGTTCACACATAATAATTTTTTCCACAAATTTTCATTTTTCTATTTGCCATACTATATTATGCACACGTAATTTCCTTTTTTGCTAAAGTATCTGCCCCACCTTTACTTTTTAAGAAAAATTCGGCCAAAAATAGCCGCGATGAAATAATCTTAACAGTGACCGCTGGTATATAATTAAAAAATTAATATTAAATCGAAAAAAAAAATGTTTTTCTTTTCTTATTTATATACAAAATTTTATCTAAATCGTTAGAACGAGAGACTTTAATACTTAAAGTTAAGTATTAAAGTCTCTGGTTAGAACCGCTTTTAAGAGACGCGAAAAAAATATATATAAACCATGTTTTACCCAAGAGTACAAGCCTAGACGCATATTTTGGACATTTCGGAAAATTTTTGACAGTTTTAAAGTTTTTTTGTCGCTTGTCAGTTCAGATTGCTTTTTTCTTCCTGAATGTTAAACAGTGTTTGAAAATGTATTAAAATAACGAAAAAGTAGATCCCAGCATCAGTTGCCCGTATATTACACGTACAAAAGTGAAAACATCCAATAGAATTATTAAAAAAGTATGCTTGTTGAAGATTAAATCAAATTAAGTTTTTGTAATTGATTAATACACTCAAAGCAGCTTCAGCATTACTTTTTATAAAATGAAAATATTGTTTAGATTTTCTATTTGCTCGCACATGTGCAAAACTACAATTAATAATTTTCTTAAAGCAAGAAGACCTTGTCAAATGCATTTTGGGTTGCATTTCAACTTCGTCAGGCTCGTATTCTCAAGTGAAACACGCAATGCTAATACACGATTATGTGAAATACACAATTTTTCTAATTTATATACCACCCATGAATTCTTGAAGATATTATTATTATGTATTATAATGATAAGGCAATCTGATCACTGCATTTTCCACTACGACTGTTTATTGTAAATATTTTCAAAATTGGTTTAAACAGCAACTTTTAATTATTAGATACAATTGTCTGTTTAAGAGAATTCCCTAAATTTTAAAATTTATAAATTGATCGCTTCTCTTTTTTTACCACACTTATTTCTTGTTTGTTGCGACTCATAAAACTCTCATAATATACTACTTAATATTTCTATTTTAAACTTATAATCTTTTTCATTAGCCCGTAAATGCGAGCATAAATCGGTCTTTATAGCTCAGAGCTGTGAAAACTAGATAAGCAACGGCTAATTGCATCAAAAATTACTAATTAGTGAATCCAGTTATAAACAAACTATCTTCAGAACTTCAAAATAGCATGTACATAATTATATCATACTCAAATTTCTAACAGCTAAAATTTCTATCATAATAAAAATAATTTATAATCCAAAGTAGAAACAATAGTACAGCGTGATCAACAATGACGGTTTGAGTTGGCAACACTTTTTAGAGAGTTTCGTTATTTGCCTAGTTGCAACACTGTGACCGGATACGCTTGTTTGACAAATATTTAACATAAAACTCATAAAAAAATTGTAGGTTATGTCACAGCGACTAACTTTCTAATTGGCATCTGTCAATGATGTTGTCAGTGTCAAAAGGGGAAGTCAACAACAGGAAGTGGTTGCAGTTGTACTATTTTAAAATGAAATGTAGGATTTCCAACTCAAACAGTCCTATTTGATCATGCTGTATATTGTACTCCTTTAATAAGATCAGTGTTGCCGCTCGTAACATCAAAACATTCCGTGACAAAATAACGTCTTATTAAACTAGTATAATTATATACTATTATGTATATTTAATATTTATTTAAAAAGTCTATATTTAATGTGAACAAATTAACATTTGATTTGCCTATTCTATTTTTCAAAACTATTTACGTAACAATCAAAAATTCGATTCCTTTCTCAACGCTTAAACTCGACAATACTTGTCCTACGATGTCAAGAAACAAAGTTTCTGTTGCGATCTGGTTTCAATTTCCAGAAGAACTTAGACCTGTGAGCATCAGCTTTTGATTGGGTAGGAGGGTAGGCAAAGTATAAAAATGTATAAGGAAAAAAAGAATAAGGTAAAAATAGAAAGAAAAAGTTAGTTATTAAAATTACGACATTACGGCAAGGGTGCCCATCAAGACCTACGCTGTTAGCGCCGTAGATGAGAAACAATGTGGATGAGAATTTGTAAACAACCAAGTTGGGAAAAGTAGCGATGAAAAGAAAAGTGGTGAATGATGCATAGAAAAGTATGCATATGAAAAAAGAAAAGGTAATAGAGTAAAGCAAAACATCAAAGAATTGGTAGTATTCAAGAATATGAGCTATGTAGTAGGAGAGAATAGGAGAAATATATTTTGAAAATGAGTTTGACAAAAAGAATATGTTATTTTGAAACTGTGATAAAGAGCTGACAATGTATAGAGCAAAATATAAAGTTTTTCTAGAGCTCTTTCGCTTTTTCCTTTCTATTTTGTTTTTATTTTGCTGCCACTCTTTGTCTAGAAGAATGGAGAATATGCAGAAAGAATATTAGATATGAATGAGTGCTTTCCTTAAAAAAATCATTTGGATATATAGAATGCTACACAGTATATTTAAGAGTGGAAATCGGCCAAATACCCTATATGTTTGAATAAAAACAATGACAAAAGAACAAAAGAATAGTTGGAAAATTTGTTTTTAAAAAATACATATTTTAAAAAAACCTAATTAAGTAAAAGACCAAAAAAATTAAGGAAAAAAATGTGAGTGCAAACGGAAAAAGATGTATGTGAAAAAAATTAAAAGAAATATGGGAAGCTAATACTAAGCGACTGGTTAGAGCATGAGTGGAGACTATGTAGAATTGAGAAACAACTGAGAATTTAGAAGGAATAGAAAAAAAAACAGAAAGGAATCTAAAGACCCAAACTTAATGAATCAAGATGAGAAGGAAGTAAATAATGAAAAAAAAGGTGCTGAAAAAAACTGCAATAAAATCAAGATATCGTATGAAAGGTCAACAAGCAATTTATTATACTAAATTTATTTCAAACAGAAGCGTTAGATGCAATAACGTATTTATTATTGTTATTATACTTCTAATAAAATTATTGCTAAATAATTTTGAACACTACCAATATTGTTTATATATTTGGAGTCCATGCCGAAAAATATAAATCTATTCAGATTAGAGAAATGTACATTTTGACATAACTCTAATTAATAGTTAAGGTCTAAAAGTTTTAGGTACACTCGCTGTCAAAGTTTAAGACCCGACGAAGGAGTGCCCTTTGATGTAATAATTAGTAACTTTCGGCCCGTGGCACGTACAACGTTATAATCTTTGTGGATCTTTACTTTAGAGGTGTAATGTTTCACTTTCAGCCATGGCAACCAAGATGTAAACAATTAAAAAACATTCAGTTGTGCGTAAAAGTGATTTGAAGTATTGTGAATAAACTAAAATTTATATAAAATTCTTCTAACATAGATTATAAAATGTTCTGAAAAAAAATCTTTACCAATTTTATTGATCTTCAAACGTGCCCGCGTGTGTTAAAATTCTAAAACGATCTATTTAAAGAATGCAACAATGAGCTGTGTTTATAAATTTGTGATACTGTATAAAAAATTCCTTTTGAAAAAGATAAAAAATCTCTTTAGAATTAAAATAAAACAAATATGCCTAATCCAATCCAATAAAACGCATTTCTGCTTTCAAGTTCATGATGTCTTTTTTTAGAACAAGCACGACTTATTAAGAATGCTGAGTTACAAATCTATTTCGGTGCGTTTACAATTCTCCCCTACCAAAACATTTTTTAAAAACAGAAAATTTTTATATTTAATGTTTTAACAAAAAATAAAGTAAATTGCACGATGGCGTGCCACAATTTTAAGAGATCGCGATTTGCATATACCATTCTAACGAACATCCGACATGTGACATAATATATATACTGGCAATATTTTCATAGTAAAAGGAATATATTTAAAAAAGACATTAACAAAACTAGAACTATGTATATAAATTGTCACAATAAATCAGATCTGAAAAATGAGTTCAGTGCCTCAAAATATTTTATTTATCCAGATTACATAGTGCATTTTTTGTGTGTAGTGATGTAACATTTTAGTGCACTAGTAAGGTAATAAAAAATTCTACTAACTTTTTAAACACATATTTTTTTTTTAAATGCATATTTTTACTTTTGCCTCTATTTTTCTTCAGGCTTAGCATTGTACGCAGAATGAAAAAAGACTTGCCGACTTAAAAGTGTAAAAAATTGAAATTGGCTAGCACGACCTTTAAACGTATTTCTATGTTCTCCTTTTTGACATTTCTGTCACCAAACATTATATTTTTTGAAACGACTTTTGTGACCCCAAAACTAGTTGGACAGTAAAAGCTTTTGTGATACTTCTTTTAGTAATTAATCATTTTTGTATATCACACTTATTTTGTAAGACTTTTCTGGCACTCACTCTATTGAACACAAAACACAATAGAGCGTCTGATCAAACTCAAGATGAAAGTGATTCAGAAAGGTACTAAAGATTTTCAAGCAATTGATTATAAACTAAGTATAAATTTCAGCTTTTTTTAAAAAAACTCGACCGCCCTTGTTTTGTTAAGCCTGCTAAGAGGTGTTATAAGTTTGTAGGGTGTATCTGTGTGTCTGTCTGTCGTCCTGTAGCCCACTAAAAAGCTCAACCAATTTTGATGTATTTTTTTTTATGTAAAAGCTGAGGTAAACAAAACTGTTCTTAGCCATAATTAATAAAAATTGATTCAGCCGTTTGAAGATTAAACAATTTTTTTTCTAGTAAAAAAAATTAGGTGATTATTTTTCACATGTCTGATTTAGTCGAATTTTTGTTATTACGTTTATTTTATATTAGAAAAACACTGTAAACTTGAACTGAAGCTAAACCATTAACCGGAATTTGCAAAACACCAACTTGCAGCAGAAGTATTTTGTTTGAGCTCATAGCAACAATCGGGGTTTTTCTTGTTTTTTTTGTTTGTAAAATGCAATAAAATTTCTTTTTCATGAAAATTTCCACAATTCTAGACCAAATTTTGTACATCACAGGAGGTCTCGAGCATATTACAGCAGCTCGTGTGGTTTACACATGACCTCAAGCTACACTTTCGTCAGCTGCAATCTTCGCACTCGAATGCTGTGACAATGCTTCTACCCCCTCAGTAATGTAGCTAATTGTTTTTAAATTATTATTTCAGTTTCTATTAATTACCAAACAATATTATCAAATAACCCTTCAAGTACGTCCACCTTACATCTTCATCTGTAGCTGTTTTATAACTACATAGCTACTTGGCAATTTAATTTAATTTCTTTTCAGTGCAGTAAATAAGTAAATCACTAACTAATCCAATTTAGTCGTGTTTGTAAAGAATTTCCACTTTTTCCAAACCGTATACTAAGTTTTCGTTGTGGTTTAATTACTTTTTGCTCGTCATAGCTAAAGTGATACATTTTCAGAATAATTAATCCAATTTATTAACTAATCTATGACTGCCGCCACTATGCACCACAAAATTAATTAAAAGTAGAAGAGTGTGCGGCACATTCAAAAGCATTTTCGCTCTTATAATGAAAACTCTTTGGAGAGTAAGTAAGGAGTCACTGTCACTCCGTTTATTATTCTAGAGATTTGCATATTATGTATTCATACTTCTCGCCAGATATTTTAATAAGTAAAGAGCTTTCTCGGGCCACACGAAGAATTAAGAATTAAATTATTTCATAAAGATTTGAGAAAATATATTTCAAGAGATGGGAAGGAAGCAGCATCACTTGATAAGGCAAAGCATCGATTTTTCATTTGAGGGTTAATTCAACTGGAAATTTGCTACTCTCAGTTAAAGAGATGAGGAAATATTATCGTTGTAGTAAATTAACTTGTGTTTTAATATTGTACTGAATTTATCTTTTAGGTCATCTAACAAATTTGTTTTCTTTGTGTCGATTTTTAGAAAACTGATTCAATATTAACAACCATGCAAGGGGAATTAAGGATTTCTTTTTTCATCATCTAAGCGGTTGTTCCCCCCCCCCTCACAAAATTTATTTCAATAATTGTCTAATTGTAGCTAGCATAGTAAAGTTTTGTAAAATAAATGCTCCAAATAGGTAGACCAATTTAAAAAAAGCAAATTTCTATTTTTGAAAACGTACGAGGCTACGAGGAGAAAATGTCTTGGAACATGTGGTTATCATTCCAAAACAAATTTCTAAACATGATCAAACAATGAATATTTAAGAAAATTAAGTGTGTGTCACTTGTATTCATGGAAGAAAAATTTCCAAAGATAAGAAAAATCACATTAATCCTTTGTTTCAATGAGACTTTCCATTTAACTGATCTTGCTACTCCGAGTTTGGTGTTCCGTTCGTGTAAACTGAACTACTTTAAACTTGAGCTTTCTTGTGGATGAGGGTAAAAATGAGCAGATTACGGTGTTAGTTTAGACTTTTGAGATTAAGTTTAAAATATTTTGTACAAAAAATTCTCACAATAGATTAATAAATATAACCTCACATTCACAATCTCACATATCTAGTCAATTGTCAAGAAGAGTAATTTTATTACATTCGGTTTTAAATCTGAAGTAGGTACTACTTGTTCTCGAGAAACCCATCATCTCAGATGTGTTAAAAACACTGATTTTTCCGAGAAGAGTACATATATAGAATTGGTTTTAAAAAAATATTCAATTGAACTTAAACACAATCTGGTCAAGAAAAATTGACCACAAAGCGCTTTTTCTAATAGATAACATACAACATTCGTCAGAAGATGTATTGAATTTTGATCCAAGCTTTTGTACCCTTCAACTACACAAAAACTGCTCTTTTTACCCAAATTTAATTAAAAATATTCAAATGGCTTATAGGAAACAATTAATGACTCACCTAATATCTCAAAATAATTATTAAAAACAAAAACTTGAACCTACAATTTGAGAAAAGCTGTCAGAAGCTTGCATCAATCCTTAAAAACAATAAATCAGGACAAAATTGGTCGCTGTTTTGACCAAACGAACAAAGAGGTGAGCACCCTAAAACTCCTTTGAGTCAGTTGAAACAACAGTGAGAATCTGAATCGGTAAATACAAATTCAAAAGCCATTATGCAAATGTTCACTTCTATTGATCCACAAGTAAGTTCTGAAGAAGCCTTTAATTGGGCAACTGAACAAAATGAGAGCATTGCAAATTTTACTGATTAAGATTTAATTGCTGGAGGCTTAAAAGCTGACAATAATGAATTGACTATATTATAAGCATCAATTCACAACAATGCCGATCGGTCATTTTTTCAATATATTCAATGAGGAGAAAAACTTGAAATTCCAATGAAAGATGTTCTGTTATTATTAAAAAGATTGAAAAGAAAAGCCAGTATGAATTACTTTAAAGTGCAAAGCAGCAAACAAATTTTTTCGAATTTAAGTATTTAATAAGCTTATTAATGTTTTCAAGTTAGAGTCTTTTATAGACATCGTGCTCTTATAGATGTTTTTAATTTTTAGAGGATGGTGTCGGTATACAGTATACACAGCTGTCAAAAACATAATTACGTTAACGTCATAGTTTTTTTACTTACGGATTATTAATCTTTCAAAGAAAATTCCTATTCGTTTTAAACAGTATTTTTTTGAAAAAATGGTTAGTGGTTCAAATTAGAGACAAAATGGTTTTAAGCAGGCTGCAAAATTTTGTTTAAGCAGGCTCGCTATATTCAGGATTGTTAGGTTACTTCGCATTCCTCAGGTAATAAATTTTTAGTCGTTGTTTTGGCTAGTTCCAGAATTTTGATGGAGCACAGAAATTCTGTTCTTTTTGTAATATTAATTTTTTGAAAACAAATTATGTCAAACAAACGCTTTAAATTGAATTTTAAAATCAAATGACTTGTTGCTGTTACCAACCGTTAGGAGCAAAATTTCTAAAGAGCTTAAAAATTGTTTTTTTTTTATATAAAATTAAAGAAAAAAGTCGAACAATTGTAAAAATAGCTTAAAGAACATGTTTTACAAGAGGTATTAGCGCACGGGTCGCTAAGAGTTGTGAGCCAAATTGACCCTTATAAAACTAGTTCTTTAATATACTATTATGAAAAATATAATCATTATTAAATGTCATTATGAAATGCTGTATCGAGCTAGTCGTTGCAGTTATTTGTCCAGGATAAATAAAAAATGAAGAAAAGCAACAGTACACTCTTATTCGAGTATTCGAATCTATTAATTTATTTTATTATTAATGAAAAAACATTTTATTATTCAAACTTTAAATACGTTTTTAATATCTTCAAAGTTGAACCACAACTTAAGTGTAAGCTTGACATACAATCACTGTGTTATCTTATGACAAATATTTGGTTTAAATATGACTGCAATTGGTCAAGAAAAAAACCCAAAAAATTTGACGATGATGAGTACATGGTAGTCAAAAAAGCTCTCAAAAATAAATACAAAACAAGGTTAAACTGTTTAATAGTATGTATATACGGTGCCAAAGATTCCAAAGCAATTATAAGAATTCTTATCCTGATTAAACTATTTTGAAAACAAAATAGTTTTTGGCCCAAAATACTCTACGCAATTTTGGATTTTTTTAATGAAACGCACTATAGAACAGAAGCATTTGCGACAAACACTTATATTGGTTTCGACCAACAGAAGCTTAAAAAAAAGTCGCTGCCATTAATAACGCTGTTATTTCAAAAAAGTAAATTGAATTTCAGCATTAACAACAGAGACGAACAAAAGTGAACAAGGGAAAAATAATAAAAAAAAAACTAGAAATGAAAACGTGAATTAAAATAAACAACAGGAAGAACTATCATTAGCAAAAAAGGAGAAGCGACAAAAAACAGAGTCGTCACTTGACAAAACTAAGAGTATTACTAGAAAGAAAAAAAAGCAAAAATTAATCACAAAAAACATAACATGGAAAATGTTTATGTTTTGGAAAAGCAAGGATAGAATTTTGAAGTAAATCTTATGCACAAATTAATTTGAATTTGGTAAATACAGCTGTGGAGCCAAAATGTCAATAGACTTTAACAATAAATGTTTAGTTTTTAACAATAACTTTTGTTTCAAATACCTAATTATAATTTGCTTATTGAAGTAAATGCCTACTACGTTTATTCTGATTTTCATTTGTTTATAGACTGGCTTAACAAATATTAATGGAAATGAACGTTTTGCGGGCTTATTTGACTGTTTTAAGTTAATCTTAGTATCCGCAATGTAATTTCAAAGGAAAAGAATTCTTATTTGTTGACTAATTGTTGATCATTGGTTGACTGATTGACCTCATAGCTATTTCTAAATAACTAATAAAGTTGTTCCTGATTAGTAGTTTAAAAAGACAGTAATGAACAAGTGGATATCAATTAATAAATAATTAAAAATTTTTATTCAAGTTATAATAACTACTTAAATTCAGTTCATAAATAGTTGAAATCACCCCTAAGGAGAATTTTTATTACTACTAATTTTAAGAAAATAGTTATTTAAAATGTCATAAACTGTTATTAGTTACACTTGTATTGTATTGTCGCATAATCCAGTGGCGTGCACCGGCCAAGTTCAATGGCCGAATTTCTTCTGGCCGCGAAAACACATTAGTTTCCAATGCGTTCCGTTGGTTGCTTTCTGTTTCTGTTGGTGCGTGTTAGCGATTTTATAATAATAGACTGATGGTGGGAGATTAAATTATATGTGTGGTGGTGCATCGTGTTCTTAAAATAGTTTAAATCTCCCCCGCAACAACGTTTCTAGATTTAAAATTAGAACAAGTCGCAAGGCACGCGTCCTCCATCTCAGAGATACTGCTGCTAATGACGGTGCAAAAGACGAAAAAAAAATACATAGGAGATAATGAAAGGGGTTCAATAATAATGGAAAACGATAGAAGTTTGGATGATATAAAATAAACCAAGCGTTTGGTTTTAGTGATCTCTGATTTAGTTTGGGAAATAAAATTCGACTATAAAAGTCATAATGAGAGTTCTTTTTGAATTTTTGGGGGTGAAACAGGAAGAGATCCCGTAACTTCCATGTCATTTAACTTTTAACTAACTTTCTTCTTGTTTTAATGGCTATAAATCTATAAATTAGTGAACAAACTAAACAAAATATTTTTTTCGCTACCAAGCTTAGCGGATACATCGGGTTTTTCATCCGAGAACTTGATTTTATCCAACTAATATGTTTTTTCATATACAAGAAATAATAAAAACAGCTTATTTATCTCACTCTTTGACTTGACATTTACAAATAATTTTTTTATTTAGCAGGTCTCATAAAAATTTTATGAAAACATCAATTTTTTTTTAAACTCCAGTTCAACAAAATAGTCAAAAAAGCAGCGATTTCGATTAGACACAGACGTGTTAATCACATAAAAATTGCAAAAAGACATTATAGGAGCATGATTACCAATGTAGTAACAATATTAATATAAATATTTAGATTAACATAAAGTATTGTTTGCTTTGTTTTATTGTTAATTTTAGATTTGCACTATTCTTTGAATTTACAATAATCTTTAATGCAGCAGCTAGTAATCCAACTCTTTCTGCTTTCTTCCTAAAGAGTACACATTCCATTGTCGATAATCATTTCACATTTAAAAAGTTTTTCACACAATGCCAAAATTGTACGAAGTCATTTTATCATGTCAAGTGTCAATTCATTTGCTTTCAATCTCAAAAGCTTCTCGGTTTTAATATGTATTTTGACTAAAGCTTTAATTCACGGTTTTTTTTTATTATTAAAAACACAAAACTGGTGCCAGTAGTGAAAAAACTAATATATAAACCATGGGTGAGAAGATTATTTTAGCTTCGTATTTGATATTACATAATGTATCTCCCCGTTTGTATATAATTACCATTATTTTCCAAATTTTCTTCCGCCTACTAATTAACAGTCTAATGCAATTAGCTATTCAAATCACTTTTTGGAAAATAATATTTTTTAGAGCTAAGTCCGGTCCGAGATCCGGTCAGATCAACTCTAATTAATAAGGTCTTCCATAAGGTTATTTTTCATTCCAATTAATGATTAATAATTCGAAATGCGACAATAAATTTCAAAAAAGTTTATTGAAAAATTAATTAGGCTTTTCTTAAAAAAGTTCATTTAAATTTTTAAAATTTCAAAGAAAAATTGGTATTGATTTAAAGACAATCAAAGTATTTTATAATAGATAAACTAAATGCTAAATATTTACTTTAAAAAATCTCTTACATAGTCATTAATTTGTAGAAACCTAATATCGCACCATATCAAACAAAAAATGTAACATCAAAAAATAAAAGAAAATTACTAAACTAATGTTACTTGACAACGCTGCATCACCTTTGAAAAAAATGGCGCTAAAAAGAGCATTCCTTCCTTTTAGAACCTTTTATTAAAATACCAAAAATCATGATCCCCAAAACACAAATAGCATTATCCGGCAGTAAATTTTATTGGTTATAATAAAACGGTCAAGCAACAAATTGAAACAAAAGCAACAAGGTGAAAAATGTTTACAATCCAAAAAGTTGCGTGCTTGCGGTTTATGAATAGCACCAACTGTGAAGCATGACTGTGGTTCAGATGCCAAACCTTCTGATGGATTAGTGCAAAAAAATTTACTGCCGGGTATATTTCAAACGTTTTTACAATACTATACTATCAAAGAAAAAGTGTAGTTCTCACCAGACAGGGTGTATATAATTAAATTAAATCCCTTGTTAAAAATCTAAGGATCTCTAAATTGATTTCCGATTTACTAATAAACTTTGATTTTTTCTGACAGAAATAACCATTAGTATCATCTCATAATTGCGATTGTTATCAACTGATACTGACTAGTTTATTTTGCTTGATATTTTTAGAATGTTGGTACTAAATATGTATTTGTTGAAAGCAAACTTTCAACTTTACTGTCGATTCTATCAAGATTCCATAGTTGTAGAGTGTCATACACTAAAAAAGCCGTTAAGTTAGACTAGTCCCAGTAAAATAATCTTCTATTACTGAACAATTTTCTTAACCTGCGACGTTTGACTGAAGAGTGAAAGCTGGATATTTATAGTGTTGTGGGCTATCAATTGTTAGGCTATCAATTTTTGCAGCAAAGCAAGGGCTATATACCATTTTACATTATACCATTTAGGCTACTATACCAGACTTAATTACTCATGTTAAAAAAATAGACAATAAATAATTAATCTTATATTATATAATAATCCTTCTACTAGTAAAATGCACATATCACCCTTGCTACTTAATATACCATTTGGTACTGCTACGTCTTAAGCGCACAACCATTAAATCAGCATAAAATTAAAACCTCGTATGATACTCGTGTTTTATTATCAAAAATTATTTTTTATTTAAAATGGAAGAAGTAGTTTGTGAAAGTCACTAGTTTTGCTATATAAAAGTGTTCATGCCTCTAATAATGATCAATTATCTAGGAATCTAGGTTATTAATAAATGCAATCCAAACTAAATTAAATATGTTTTTTTATATTAGACTAGCTAAAACCACTGTAGACAAAATAGCACATTAATGCCAATTTAAGAGATTAAATTAGCACATTTAGCCCCCACTGAGATAATTTTCACAACTAGATTTAACTAAAATTTTGGAAAATTTTCCCTTTGAAAGTTTTTTGCCTAACAAATCAAACCAATCTTAAAACAGATTTTAAGAAGAAGCTTAGTTTTATATTATTTTCATCAAATCCTTTCATCTAAATACAGGACACTCCTGCCATTTTACGCATAGTGTGTGTTTAGAATTTTTTTTGTTTCATCTTGATGATTCTGTCAGGACTTAGAACAAGTTTTTAAAATATTGTATTGTCATCGGTCCTTGAGACATATTATTAAAGGACATCAACGTAAGCAAAGTGGCAGATAAAAGCTTGTTGTACACAAAAAAATATCTGAATATTGTAATAAGTCCACATTAAAAGAAAATTTGTCGGTGTCGAGACTAGATAAAAATGACTTAATAAAAGTTTACAAGCGTTGCCATTTGATATATTATATGACAGCATCTTTAGTGTATCACGTAAAAATTTACGGTTTAATAAAGTCAGTTATGATCTTGTATTATTACAGAAAATTACAATACGCGTTTTTTACAACTTCTTTTCAAGCTACATAAAATTTCAAATTATTCGAATATTATTCTTTCCTCAAATTATTTCTTTTTAAAAATTATTATTACTAACTTTATACAGTTTGACTCGTAAAAACTTTGCGATTGTACCTACTTTTCTAGAAAGTGTTTCATAAACTTTATCATCTCTTTTTTTATTAAACACGCGATGATTTTAAAAAATTATGTGTTATTATAAATATTGGTTACGCGAGTGTATTTATTTAGTGATGAAATTACCCTCTAAGAGGTATAAGAATAAGGTATTCACTGCATAATTTTTAATTATGATGTATTCTTCTGCCGCGCTAATAGTAAAATTTTTATTACACTCCTTTTGAATACTAATCCTCTTTAGTGATTTAATCAGCATTCTATTCATTTATATTTTCACGGTATGTTTTTTATTTCCACAAATTATTTTTATGGTCGAGAAAATGCAGTGGAAGTGTTTCTCAAAAGGATTTTTCTTTTTATAATCTAATGGTTTTAAAAGGATTTTTTTCTTCTATTTTTATTCTTGTCAGAGTGCCAACTCTGTTTTAATAACAACGTGAAACGTATATTTATTGCTTTCTGTTATTATTTTTGACATTTCTAAAACTTCAATGTAACTTAAATGTAATAATATAAATACTGAGTCGCAAATAGGTATAAACACGATTTCGCTGCTTTACTCATTGACGATTGACTCTTTACTCAACCCACATTTTGTCATACTGGCATGCATACATTCTATTGCTAAAAAATGTAAAAAAGCTCAACGTTAGCTTTTTTAACAGAAGCCAAAACAAACAAACAATTCTCTAGAACAAAAATTAAAAAAAAAACAAAAATAAGCATAAACCAGCGACAAGTCAGAAGAGTATTAAATTTTTTTTGGGAGTTGTAGCAAACAAAATGTCAGACAACGAAGAAGTTTTGGTAAGCAAATTAAAAAGTTTCGCAACTATTTTATAAAGTTAAACTATGCATATAACAAAATTCTCACTTTTAATGAGAGCTTCAAGGCTTTCAACGTGATGCAGTAAAAAAACTCATTGTTAGGTATTTTTAAAGTAATAAAATCACAAAACAACAAATATGTTGTCCAAGCTCCCTTGTTAAGCTTGCTCGCACTTAGTAGATCATCATTACTAAGAGAGCATTACGAAAATTCCGTTTTCATTGGTGAAAAAACATAGTTTTAGAAATTTGCTTTCAATTACCACCTTTAATTAATCATCGCTACCTGATGATGATATTGTAAAGCAAGTCTTTAAAATATTCACACAGATCTACAAATTGCCAAAAAGTTGTTTATGACTAAAACGTATTAATAAGTTTTAATTTACCACTTGGTGGTCGAAAAAGCTCACGAGATCTAATAAACAAACTTTTTGACAAATGGTAAAACTGTGTGAATAGTTTATTGGGCCAAAGTTTCCAAACCAATCAATTAAATCTTTAAAAGAAAGTAAATGCTCCGAAACATCCATTGAAGATCTCATATTTTATTAAATGGACCAAATATTTAACACAATTTCCAGCTAGAAAAAAATCAAATAAAACAGGTTACTACTTAAAAGACTTGAATTTTAAATTACTATGACTGAATAAAAGACTTTTTAAGCCACTTTTGGCTATAAGAAATGTTAGAATCGCGTGACTGAATAGGTTGACACTTTTCTTTTGCTTATTTTCACATTCTTTCATAAAGTCAGCACGATTTGCCACGCTTTCGTTTTAGAGGTTTAAATGGCATTTTTTTGTTATAATAGTTCAAAATCAATATTTCGCAAAATATTGATAAAACTAAATATATAATTGCTGGAACAATATTCAGTTTTATTAGCTTGTTTATTGATTTAGTATTCGAAGAAAAACTTCACTTAACCCTTCTCAAAGATGCTAACTTTGAAGCAAAACATATACACAGATTAAAAAATTTTACTTCCGGAAAAATACAAAAATCTTTACCGTTTGAACAAACTTATTGGATTTTGCTATTTATGTTAAACTTCACCACATGAAGCTCAAACTCTTTCTGAATAGAAAGCTTCTTTTAATCGTCAATATCTCTTCATTGTTGAACTACCCTCTCAGCAGGCCTTTTATTAATTTTTGTGACGATATCGTTATTAAAAGCTTAGAAATCAATAAGGCACCAATAAACACGGTATATCTTTTTTCCAACTATATTTATGTTCATTACGTGTCAACTAAAATATGACAAACTTTCAAAAAAAAAGCTTTACCTATATAGTTGAGCATTTTAAATAGCGCGGTTATGATAGGAATTATTGTGTTAAAGCTAAGTACTGCAACAATGCTTTTTAATCACAAATACACCCTCTTTATAAATTACAAAGATTTAATACAAAATAACACTTCGGTCGGTTTAAGAGACACTTCTTGAGGTAGTGTAGTATTGTTATATTATTTAACTTTCTCACAATTCCTTCTATAATAAAAACGGCGTCTGAAATGCAAAACTATACCTCAACAATATGAACATCAAAATACAAAACAGAATAACAAATGCTTAAAATGATACAAAAATATAAAAAAAAGATAAAACTCTAACAAATAAAAATAAAGCATACAACATACACAAATTATCACAATAATTTTATATATTGCCTCTAGAAGTTCCTTCTTCACCATGTAATCAAAAATTACTGAAATACGATTTATTTAATTTTTTTATGTTGAGTAGTATACAAATGTTGCAAATTTTTTAAAATAAGTTTTATTTGTTTATCTATTTCAATAAAAACCTTAATTTTTTTCTTAAAATTAAGTAAATTATAAATTTATCTGATTGTTTTGGAGATTTTTAGTTTGAGGCTATGCCCGTCCATATAAATATTGAAACTCTAATAGTTAATGGGTGATTAAATCGGTTAATGTAAAATGTAAGCAACATCTTTTTGTATTATTTTTGTCAACGTTTCGATCAAAATTGAATTTAAAATTACATATCCTAAAATACATTTACATAACCTAATTTTGAACTTTCTAAAAACAAAAATATATCTTAGTGATGTTACATTATTTTTTAGTGATAAATAGTTACTATATAGATTTTCTAAGCGCAGCGCTCAAAAAAGCTTGAGTTAAAGAAAGCAGATGACAAAAAAAAAGACAGTAGGTATGTAATAAAATTTTTTTGTTTAATATGTAAATATTAATCACCTTTAAAATGTGCCTATTCACTACAAAAAAAAACTATGTTCACACTAGCAAAGAAATGACGTAATTTGCTTGCGTTTATGAAATTGCAATGACAATTGACTTTAGTAATAAGCTTTAAACAAATCCGTTCTAAATAAAACTTCAGCCATGCGACTCCGAGACTGTACACAGCCGTTTACCTGGAATTGTTTTCCGCTTGAACCAGGTAATAAATAGAATCCTTCCAAATGTGCGTATTTTCAAATTATTTACGGATAATTTACCCGTAATAATAAATTTATAATAATCAATTTAGCCATATTAATAATAAATTTATGTAAATATCTTTAGATAATATAGTGTTTTTTCGAATAACGTAATAAGGGTCTAGGTAAGATTGTCCATCTGCTTTTGTCTGGCCAGACTTTTATTAATGGCCTGTTGGCTTTTAGTCGATTGTTAGTGATAACTTCTCATTCTAAATACAAATAACGTCAATTTACAATAGATACCCTTATGAACGCAAACTAACATTTGGATAAGTATAACCTACACAAAAGAATACCAAATTGCATGACTTTTTGTGCAGTTGGAATGAAAAAAAAATTCAGTAAATCTTTAAATAAAAATTGGAGTAACGATGACAGCGTTCATATTAGTGTTGACGTCAGTCCCTTTATTATAGATGTTTTTGAAAATTTTTGAATTGTAACTCAAATAATTTTTTTTAACTTTTTATCTTGTCATATGTATAAACAAAAATACTATAATACTAAATAAAAATTATAAACAGTACCAGGCAATATTATTTACTAATTGCTTATATTAATACTAATAATTAATTAAATGGTATAATTATAAATCTTTTGTCAAATTCTAGTAGGTAATTTCAGCAATTTGTTGCAATTTTTTATTGTTTATAATATCAACTGGAACAGAATGATTATTTAAAGAGTTTCAATTGAGCAACTAAATTGTCATATGATATCATGTAGATGACGTTTCCTTGCGTACCTTATAAAATAGGTTTATTATTATGGTTTTAAAATAGTTCTTGAGCTTCTTTTAAAACTGGTTTAAAATAAAAAAAGTAATTTAGATCTAACAATCAAACCGCAGAAATGTCGCGCCAAAATTCCAGGAACTTCTTTGCACATTTGGTACGAACACATGTATAGCTTTATATATTTGAAGCGGCAACTTAAAAAATATATATTTTTTGTTATATTCAAAAGTGTATAAATACAGTTGATGTCAAATCGTAGCTTACAAAATCGAATCTAGCAGCGAACCAGTTATATAGGCTATAGGTATACCTGCCTTTCTATAGTGTGTCGGCAGATAAATAATAAGAAAAAAATGTCCAGATTGCAGCCACATGTCTAAGTTTGGGTCTGCAAACCCCTCTCCTTTGAGTTTTCGAAATTTTTGTTTGGCAAAAGATCCAGAAGCCAAGAGTGGTGTCAGTCAACAAATTCGAAGCTGGGGGGCTAGCAGTTTGGTTTCAGTGTTGGTGCAAATTGTATGAAGAAGGGTAGGCAGGAGCAATAATCATTGACTCCTGCGGATCATGGCTACATGGCCCCCTTACATGTGTCGCCACATGGTCCTCATCGAGTCGTCGTCTATAATTACAGGGCCGCTGGCCGCACACAGAAGCAAGCAGCAGGCAAAGCACCGGGACCGGGAGAGAGCTCATCTCAGCTAGCTCCAGATGTATTTTAAGAAAAGACAAATTTGGAAAGAGGGGTTGGGTAAACCAATGGCGTGAACGAGTCCAATTTTAGAATACAGCTATCTACCTAAGAGGCGACCAACTTAGCACCAAGTCCTGCATAAGTCCAGACGGGGTGCATTCAGTCGACGACGACGGGGCTTCGTGCAAGTACTCTTCTTCCTCATCCCACGAAGGCCTTCGCCAGTTCCGTGCTTCCTTACTTCCCATAGTAATTTTAACTTATGGAATGTAAAGAAGTATGGAGCGAACGCTGGCTTTACCATATTATTACCATCAATCACACCATCTGTTCAACATACATCAGTGATCTGTGCTGTTTGTGTCTCTATTGTGGCCGGAAGTGGAAGTCTCGTCTCACTCGAAGAATCTGTCTGTTTCATCAATGAACAATTTCAAACTGTCACAATTTTTTAGTGCTTAAATATTGTGCCGGAAAATCACTAATCATAATCACTAGAATTTGTGTCGTGCCATGATGAACAAATCAAATCGTTCTTAAATTATTTTGTTGCAAAAACCAACTTAAAAAAACATTTAGGTGTTTCACGTTTTCTTCACTTGACAAAAGGCTCCCCTAGAATTGCCAACATTACATAATCTACTTCTCAGTTATCTTCAGGGGTTTATGACCCAAGTTTAGATAGCATTTCCAAAGGAATTTCTAAAATCAACAAACTCAACTCTTTGTTGGAACATTTTCCGTTTCCACACTATGTCTATTTTGGCCTTTTCCAATTTGAATATTTAGGAAATCCAATATAAACCTACCTATCTAAACGAAAACACTTCGTATAAAACGATTTCTAGTTCCGTGAATAACTTTCAATGTTCTTATTGGAACACTGGGTATACCTATACAAAAAAATATCTCATTTTTGTGTTACTAACCTTTCATTTGTGTTTCAGTGAAAAAATTGTAAAAAGCAAATGGATACATTCGGGCCATCATTCCCTTGCCAGTTAGTTGATAGCAATATTGTGATTGTTTAAATATGAACCCAACAGAAAAACTTTTGTATAATAAAAAAAATAATAAAAGTGTTATTTTTTTTCTTAGAATATTTTGTTACAACCGTGTAGTGACATCACAGCTTTATTTATTAATCGGTTTCTATACATTATAGTAAAATACGTGAAATAATAAAAGTCAGATAGAATTATGAAGCATTTATTACTTGATAATTTATTAATTGACATTTCATTAGTTTTCCATGTTTTGATTTTATCCGATCCTGATTAATTGAATGAAATTACACAAAATGTTTTATGTACAAATCCTGACATATTATATTTATACCCAGAAATAATATCATGAATGATAAATTATTTGATTAAAATAGCTAAAAAATTACCGGCTACACTTTTTTACGAGGTGTAAACTAGCTTTTATCATAAAAATACAAGGAAAAGTTATAGTTTTTAAAGTGTCTCGTAAAAAAAAAGGGAATAAATTAATGAAAGAGAAGAAAAAAGGGCGAAAATCCGCATCAAATGAATAAAAAATGAATAATGAAAGCGAGTTTTTTCAAGAGTTAATTTTAGCTAAAGTACCTTCGGGTTTATTTTAAACTTTCGACGAGGTATCGAATGTCGGCCGTCCATTTTGAAACATGGATTATGAAAGCAGAAGCGGCTCTTTGATATGGTAAAATTCAAAGTATTTTGAGCATAAATTATATTACAAATAGGTATCAAGTATTATCAGAAAAACTTAATTAAGATTTTTGAATTAAATTTTTGTTGTTGCTTTGCCACAAATTAAAAAAATATTAATTAAAGTGGAAATGTTTAAAAAAAAATTTAAAAAGTGTGTTTTTCCTTTTAAGCTTTCCCTTTTTGGAACTTGTAAGTTGTAAGTTTTCCAGTTTCCGTTTGATGTGGTTCTGCTGCTTTCTTTTCAATTTCACCCGCTGTAATAATATGACAAACAGCACGTATTTTGTATAGTTTATTTAGCCAAACTTGTGCAACTGTTTGGTCTGTTTTACCACGCCCAAATATTTTAACATTGACGTATTTTCTATTGGTCTAACCAAGGCATTTAACTGAGGTAGCGCTGCGATGAATTGATATAATATATAATCAAATCAATTTCACCAATCTACTCAGATCTTTGTTTTAGGGGAGTACATACATTTTTTTAGGCTTGAGCTGCAATATTAAAGCACTGTTAAATTAATAAAGATTTACCTATCTCGACAAAAACCAAAATTTATATATATTTCTTGTAAAAACATAAAAGCTTTAGAAACCTACAATTTTAAAATTATCTACTAGTAATGCCAATACCAAATTTAAAAAAAAAACTGGTAAAATTTACAAAATTATATAAAAAACACGTTGGTTTTTTAAGTTCTAAAAAATATCGCTGTTTTATAATTTAATTTAAACAGCTTCATAAAAACAAAAACAAATATTTTGCTCTCATAAATATGTTTGGAAATCACTTATGAAATAAATTCAGTATTTTCCAGACGCGAAAGCAGGCCAATTTTTATTTCTTATTTTAAGTTCCGTCGCTTGTTCATGACGTCATCTATTTCTAAGCTAGAACGTCACTAATTTTTTCGCTATGCATTATAATCATTTTTGTTTTGGTCTTGGATAGCAATTTAGCATTCCATTTAAAAAATGCGTATGACGTCACAGCTCTGAAAGAGATGACAACATGAACAAGTAAAGCATCTTAAAATAAGCATTTTGAGAAATGAAAATTGACCTGTTTCACCGTTTGTCAACAAATGTCATTTACTTTAAATAAAATTCAAAAAGAAATGTTTTTAATAAACAGTTGAAAATTATTTTATCAGAAAATACTGATATTATTGCATAAATATGTTCACACAACAATACATATCTACATCTACACTAATATTATAAAGAGGAAAGATTTGTATGTTTGTAATGAATAGGCTCAAAAAGTACATTCAAAATATATTACGAATTAAAAAATTCAAACAGTAAACAAAACCGCCATAGCGCCGTGGTCGTTGTTTGCGATGCAGTTTGAAAAGCGCGCCGGGCATCGCGGCGGGCGGGGTGGAGGGGGCACTGGGGGGGCAATGTTTATTAAAATTAGTAAAGTCCTTGACCAGGGAAATAGGTATTCATTTTTATATGGATTCCAGTTCAAATTGAATAGGTACGCATACATAAGATAGGTCAGCTATACAAAATAAAGTAGTGCATCAAATTTACGCTAAGGCGGTACGAAGTTCGCCAGGTCAGCTGGTATATAATAATTTTGTTGAGATTAATAGGGATATTGCACTGCAACTTTTTGATCTATTGTGCTCCCTACATTTACAGACACCCATAGCCAGACGAAAGCCATCTTATTTTTTAGAAACATAGGGAGTATGTTTTCTAAAAAACCCACCCCTGGGTGGGTTTCGAATCCACGCCACTCATTCAGATTCTGAAAGCACGTGATCACCAAGCGACCCTAATAATTTTGTAATGTTTGACCAATTCTGAAATTTATAAAATCCAAGAAAGTCTAAAAAACTGTAAGCAACTTCCAACCTCAAAAAATATATACTTAAATAAATATTTAATAATATTATTATTATTATTTACAATTATCAACAGGTACAAAGTCTAATTACACATAAAGAGTACAAGCCAAATAAATAATATATATAATAAACGTATATTTATACTAAGTATAGTTTTGTAACTTAAGAAAATGTTATAACATTTATTTATAACTAGTAAAAATAATATACATTTATCACTACTAGATAGAAATTGCCTAGCGAGTGGTCTAAATTTTTAAATTTTCAAACTTGAATGTAATTATAATTGAGGTTTTTTTATCAAAGAAAATACTTCTAGGTTCTGTAATGCTATTTCATCACTTACAACACGTTTTTTTTTCATGGTCTATTTTTTTTTGTTCCTTATTTTTAGTTTCGTCTAGTTCTTTTGATTTTTCAATATCTTTTCGTAGTTGTTCAACCGCTGACCTTTATATTTTTTATGTATGACTATAACTTTTGCAGGGAAGTCCGATTTTAACCATTCTTTTTTTATGAGATGAGGTGTACTTTAAAGTTAGTACCATTTCAATTTGGCAAAAACTTATTTGTCTCTAAGGATAAAAAACTTAGGAATGATTGATTGTTCACCTACTGAATTTTCAGTTTTAAACTGAGTCTGGCCAAAATTGGTTAAAATTTAGTTCTAATGACATTATAACATAGCAAAAATTAAAAATTGTAGTAAGTTTTAGCCACAAATTAATAAAAAATTAAACTTATCAACAAGGGTAAGCCTTGGTTTTTGAGGAAAAAATAAAAAAAAGTCAAATGTAAAAACGTATGCTTATAATTATTATGCAGTGCATTTGCCAACATACAAATTAAATGAACCATAAATGAACCAAAAAAAGTCGAAAAAAAAGTAAAACCTTTTAACAAAAAATTAAAACTCCAAAAAAACCTGAACAAAAACCTGAAACAAAAAAATAAAAAATCTAATCAATTCTGTTAGTCTAATATCGAACCTAATGTTTTTTTGAATATTTTTAAGTCGGCAGATAAACAAACAGGCGTGTTTTTGGATTTTTTATCCATATTCCTAGTACGCTTAGAAATATAGATGAAGGAGTACCTGATTTGAATAGTGTTGTTTGAACACAGTTTTACCACTTTCCAAAAAGTTTGTTTATTAGATCTCGACAGCTCTTTTAACCACTCGACAGCTTTTTCGACCACAATCTCCATGTGGTTTCCATCTTCTGATGATGACCACATGAAGATTAGTGTAAAACTTAAACAAAGAAGCTTTTTTAATTTCTCTTTTCAGTTCTGTTGTTTTTCAAAAGTTACATTTTTTGTTAAAAAGTTTGTATTGTTCTTTTATTGTCATCCATTTATATGAAATGTGGTAATGATAATCCTTATTGTTTGCTCTCTATAGTATACTTTTTCAATATTATACAGTTCATTTTCAATACAATCCGGCCGGATCCGTTGCCATTTAGTTTCCTCTAAACTTGTAAATATGTACGTTTTGCATCGTCGTCTTATTTAAAAAAAAATCAAAAATTCAGAATCGTTGTGTAAATTAGAAATTATGATAATTAATCAAAATTTGGCAATTTGCAATCTAATTTCAAATAATCTAGAACTTCCTACCGAAGAACGGTTGTATGTATATAAATATAACTTTATAGACTGCTAATCTAAAAAAAAACTGAAGAAAAAATTCAAATAATAGACCAATAATAATGCTCTTATGTACGTTACGTTTTTATGCACCCGCCAGACAAGGCCATAAATTAAAATAATTTTTAATGTCATCAATTTCCTTCAATAGTAGCGTGGTATAAGTGGTTGCATAACTAATTCTCATGTATTTAGAACATTTTGTAGAGCCAACAAGTAGCTTTTATGTCACTAAGGCCGCTTGCAAAAATGCAAAAGTTATAAACCATTCAGTGAAAAAAAAAAGGTTTTGTTTTTTGCAAATATCTCAAAAACTATTTGAGATTTTTCAAATTTGAAAAATGATTCAAAAAGAGAAGAAAATTTTCAAAAAAAAGTGACAAATTTCTCAACAAAATTTTGAGATATTTGCAAAAAACAAGATTCTTTTTTTCACTCGATTGTTTATAACTTTTGCAATTTTTGGAAGCGAACTTTCAATTTTCTCAAACAATATCTACACGCCATTCCAAATCAGATAATAATTTTCAGAGAATGAGAAAAAGTTTTGAACTAAAAGGCAATTGTTGACTAGACTATAGAGAAAATGTTCAGAGTTAAAAAACTGTTCCTGTATAATGGACCTTAATTATGCCAAATCTCACACTCCTGCTTGCGCTCAATTTACTTGAAAAAGTAAAATGGTATTAGAGATTTTTTTTATAATGATTAATAACGTTTATAATAACTTAATCAAAAACGATCTGAATGGGGTCGAATCCACTAGCAAAGATTTGCAAAGATCATAAAAAAAACCAATTAAAAAACCACCATAAACATGACAAGACAACTTACGATCGACAACAACAGAATAAAAGAACGGAAGAATGATTAGTAGAAAATTCTTAGTCATGAAAAACAGAAAAAGGTTAATAATAAAAAATAAAGTTTGGCATAAATTAAAAGAAAACTGTGTATCACATTGTTGGAAAACGATTCACATTCTCAACTTCTAACAAACTTTGAACACCTATTATATTCCAAATTCCAAAATTCAAATCCAAAAATTTTAAAAGTACAAGACTTTTAAACATATCAAATATCTATTTTTTGTTCTCTCGATGGATAAATCTTGATAAAAAACTATGATACATTAAATGCTTAAAAAAATATAAATAAAGCTTTCTTACATATCTAATACATATTTTTTGTGCATAGTTTGAAATAAAAATATATAAAAAAAAGTGAAGCAAAAAACTTTTTTGTTCAGATTTATTTTATTTTTTAATTCTATAAACTAAGATTCGGTTAAATTGCTCGCAACAAATAAAAATGAATAACTTATAAGACAACAAATTAACATAAAACTTAAAAATGCTCAAACTTCTCAAGACTTCTAAAAAAAGTCTAAAAACAATTGAAAAAATTGAATTTTAATTTTTAACTCAACACTTACAACACAGTACATTTTCAACTCTATTTTTGGAATTGCAAAGAATGAAAAGAGTACATATGAATTTCCAATTACCAAGTAGGTACGTACTAAATATTCAATTCTAAAAACAGCTTAGAATACTTTAAAAAACATAAATTCACAAAATGAAAACAATTATGATAACCAAAGCAAATAAATATCAAAAATATTAGTTTTTTATCTAATTCTTTTCCAACTATTGAGTGTAGAGAGTCGGCTCTATTTCTATCTCTCCCTTTATTCTTTGCTTGTTTACAATATAACTCCCTGCTTCGTTAAACCACATACAGAGTGGTCGCGCAAAAGTATGAAAACTGTCAAATATTTTTAAAAATAGTTATAATATAAAGCTTGGCACTTGGAAAATATTCAAAAAAATCTATTAGCTGTAACTTTTCAAGATAAATACCTTCTATTGTTTCAAAGATCTAAGGCCAACTTGATTTTTTTTTAAAAAGAAACAATAAAGTTTTACAATTTTAAAAAATATTTTTGTTCTTATTTTAACAATATAATATATGTTAATTTTTATTTGTTTCAAAATGTCAAAAAAATTACTATTTCATAACACCAAAAATTTAAGACAAAATCTAGTTGTCGTTGTCATTTTAATTTTCAAAAAATCTAAAAAGACAAACAAAAGTAAACTTCATAATTTCAACCATTTTTTAATAATTTGTCAAAATTTAACGACAGCTGTGACAAATTTAATTTCTACCTCTAATTTTTAATGTATTTAAAAACTATTTCATGACATTTTGAAAACAAAAAAAATCAGACAAGACATGATGCCAAAATTATTTATGTTGGATCCATGAACATTTTTGCCGCCGTGTGGACCAACCCACCATCTTGTTGGAACCATATGTGATCAGTATTCATTTCGTTATAGAGAACCAAAAAAATGTAAAGCATAACCACATAGCGCATTGAATTTACAGCGGTTACCTGCCTAGCTTT
The DNA here is from genome assembly GCA_947359425.1 of Lagria hirta. Classification (NCBI taxonomy): domain Eukaryota; kingdom Metazoa; phylum Arthropoda; class Insecta; order Coleoptera; family Tenebrionidae; genus Lagria; species Lagria hirta. The sequence continues at coordinate 15,200,402 of OX375794.1, forward strand.
ATCACCATAGAAATAAAACCTTAATACTTAAATTTTCAACACAGCGCACCAAATCGTAACCTTTACACTTTAAAGTAGGCGCTTGATAAAGGCAATTCTGTTCACATAGCCGTTCAGGTAAAAATGAACCTGGTCAACTAATTGGACCAACTGTATCTAATTGTGACGTTGGCCACAGTTATATAAAAAAAAAACATTCTCTAAAATATACAAGATTTGCAAAAAAAATCAGCTAAATATAATCCGGTAGAAAAAGCTCTTAGGCTGCTACCATTGGTTTGTTTGTAAAAATAGATGTTGATAATTTTGTTCAAAATCATTTGCAACTCTATGATGCAAACTTGACTGCCAGGAGCTTTGCGTCAGAAACGCAGTCCACATTTTCGGGGGTAGCTTGCCCCATCTATTGTGTTTCGGATCCCGTGTACACTGAAGTCATTAATGCATTTTTCGATCGTACGATTGTTGAAAAAGATGCATTTGATGAAAAAAAGAAATGTTTGCAAAAGCACTAACGCGTGACTTGAAAACTCTCATTATTCTTAAAAAAGGCATCACCGGCAAACGACACGGGTCAGATTGGTGCACTTTCTCTTGTGTCTTGTGTATAATAAATTTAAAACTAAGCAAAACCAAGTAGGTAAATAAAGAACAGAACAAAACAAAGCTAATCAATAGTAAACCAAAATTAACAGAAATTCAAACTTACGTTGAACTAATTTTACATTTATACCTTGTATCGTTTGATCGTCCATTCGTAGATTCACTGGTTTACGATAAGCTTATTTTTCAGTTGTCTACGATAATATCTTAACGTTTAAAAATTTCCGTTTTTTCCATCGTCTTATTGGAAAATATTAAACAAAAGAGAAACTATTTTTCAGAGGTGTCTGAAAAGATAACCGCTTATGTTATGCTTAAATTATGAAAAATCACCACCCGTAAAGTGCATTTTTGTCTTGTCACCAGCACTTCTTTTCAAGGGATTACCTCCTGAAATATTCAAAGCAAATTTCAGATAATTACCATGAATCCTATTATTCCTGAAAAGTGTATGCTTTTAATCTCAATAACTCTTCAGCCTTCAGAACTGGGGGAGTGCTCCATTTAACTTTCTTTCTTGGCTACATCGTTTCACATATCGGCGGCAAGTTTTTTTATTTATGATGGTGATTTTAATGAGATTTACAGCCGAAATTGTCACATCTTTCAAAATGGAGTATTTGTGTCCGGAGGACATGACAGAAAAGCGCTTTTTTATGTAAGGTGAAATAATGGCTGTCTTTGGAAAAGTTTTGCTCTCCAATTTAATTGTTCAATAAAGTTTGAAACATTGTAGATATAATTTTATTTTTAAAAAATTAAAAAAAAATGTTTCTAAAGAACTTTAGAGCATTAGAAAGTTTCTAATGGTCGATAAATTATATTTCTTTGACAAAATTTATTTTACATTAAGTATTACATATTACATTTTGAAGATTTTTCATTCTTTTAAATTTAATCGACTGACATTTAAATAGACAGTAGCAAAATGTCAGTATGCAGTTGTTCAAATTGACATGACAGTCAACTAATTTTATCAATCTAATTTCATATCAAAAGTAAACTAATTATTTAGGATCAATGTGTATTAGGCACACTACGCATTATCAAAAATTGTTGATATCGTCAACAAAACGAAATATTGTTATTTATGTATTAAAAATGTCAAATGTCAAATTAATGTAACAGCTTTATTGATTTTGTATATTATTTCTCTATTATTGAATAAATGTAACCAACGTTCTTTTTTTTGATCATCTCTACAATAAATCTTTTGCTACTAGATAAAGTTATCCGTTTTGCGGCTATAATTACTTTTTCCTCTCAAACCTTTTATCCATTTTTTAACCACCGTATCTTCATTAAGCAAGTCATTTACATTTCTTTCTTCTTCTTTCCACTCCTTTGCAGGCGATCGTACGTCTTTTTTTTTCCAGCAATTTCTACATATTCTTGTTTTCCCCCCAGACAATACAAACTCTCATTCACTGCATTGCTACACCTAAACATTTTCATCAAGATTCTTCCTTTTCTTATTTTTTTTAGAAATATTCCAACCCACATTCTGCCATTCAATTCTCATATTTCTTATTATATCTCAAGACCCTTATTCTCTTCATTCTCCTTTCTTGCTCATGTATATCTCTGTCAATCTCCGTTGTTTCCATCCAGTTGACATTCTCATAGAATTCGTGCATTTTCAATTCTCCATTAGAGTTTCTCAAATTTACATGCTCCCTTCACTGCATCTACTCTTATTTATTCTCTTTTGCTCTCTGCTAGAATAAAGTAACCTCGTATCCATTTGCTTACCACTAGCACCAACTTGTTACACCTTACCTTTCTTGTACTTCCTATATCTCTTCCCACTATTTTCCATATTTTTATACAGCACTACAGTCTTCAACAAAGTCTCAGATTATGTCTTTTTTCATACTCTTTTCATCCAACTAACTCCTATCCTATCAACTTTTACTACATAATAACCTCGATATAAGTTTTCAAAATTTCTATTGTTAAAATAATATCCTAAATTCTTAAATACATGAACCATCTCTATTTCCCCCCTCTCCTATTTCATACTCTTCGTTTTTCCACCCCCATGCCTTCTTAAATATTATCAACTTTGTTTTATCTACACTCATTATCAATCCTTTCTTTCATACCTTTTCAAACATCTAATCATTAGATTAAATCACTATTAGAAGAAGTACACCTATCACAACGATAGGCCATACATTCTTTCTCAATTAATAGAAATAAATGCGTAGGAGTCTAGTATCACATACAAGTGTCACAAAAATATTGTTTTGCGATATATCATTTGATAATAATTTTCCATTATGTGTGATCATGATCACTTCAGGTATTTATGAGTCTCATACATAACGTTCTGGGAGATGATAGTAGAACAAAAAAAAGCTAAAATAACTTAAGAATATTATTAAAGCCACAAATTAAAGAAGCTAAAATAAAATACTAGGGAAATGACATATATGTTCTTCAAATAATAAAAGTTGGGCTATGTCGTATATAATAAGTAGTAACAAAAGGAGCCATAACAGGAAAAATAACAATAATGCTTGAGATATTTCAAGTGACATTTTCAGTTCTATTGCTTCAAACTTGGTTCAAAAAAATTTCGAAACACTGAACATAAACCTACCAGTTTACATTGTTAGTACTGAGTACATAACGAGTTTTTTAACTTTGCAAAAGTCACAGGTACAGTAAGAGAAATTACAAGCAAATATAAAAACAGTAACTCAATTAACTGATCTGTCTGTTGTTTTGTTGCTACCAAACGGCTCTACCAACTTTGATGTAGTTGTTTTATTTTTTGAAAGCTGAAGAAATTGAAAGTGTTTTTTACTATAATTCAAAAAAATTGAATCAGCCGTTTAAAAATTATTAGATCTTTTCTGGTTGATAAATGGATGTAAGCATCTCACAGATCTGATCTAGTTAAAATTATATATGTATTATATACGTTTCTTTTACAATATGAAAAACATATTGTAACCCTGAAATAATGCTCAATCACAAAGCACTCAAATCTCTAGGAACAGTATTTTGTTTGGACTGATTAGAATGCTCTCAATCAGTGTTTGTTCGAATTTTAAAATATATTTAGCAGTTATTCGCTGCGTCAATTCATTCTATTCAATTTTACTTTTCCGATTTTATCCCCTCTGTTTTAATTTCTGTTAGTGCATCTGTAAACATCTGATGATTTACAATAAAGATAAAATACAACACTGTACCGCACTTAAAAAAATTCCGATTTGGCAAGTTTGTAAGATTCCTGCAGTTTTAGACTTGTGAGTCAGTGACCCAATTTGGGAAAAAACTTTTTGTCTTTTTATAAATTTCCAATCTTATTATCCATACTTCTTATATAAATAAGTTGCCTACATTTTTTACGTTACACTATAGCAAATGACGTTTTCAAATTTCTGTTGGTATGTTAGTTTAAAAGAAAGAGCTGCATTCCTATCGGTCCCATTATTTTCTCACCAGTCGTAGAAAAAGAGAGCTTTGATAAAAGCCTTTCTATGATAAATTTCAAGCGCATTTTTCACGTTGCTGTCAATTATTGTGCTCAGACCGCCATTTTCTTGCCGTATGCCGGACTTATTACGTGAAGTGTATAAGTGAAATTTAACGATTTTCTCTTTCACCATCTATTTTCGTCTAAATTTTCCGAATGACAATCAGATTCTATTGAATTGGAGCACATTCCCGACTGATTCGGCTATACATCCCGAATTAATACCAATCAACTTTTACAATGAACGAAACGCCACTGTATAAACATTGAAGATCGAATTCGCTTAACTTGATTTTGAACCAAAAACAAACTGAAATAATAAAATTAAAAAGCTTCCAAATTGGAGAAGAAAAAAATTAGTAGAATTCAATACCACTTTAAAGAGTGTATCAATATCGAAATTGTTACAGTCTGTATTAAGTTCAGAAAATCCGCGAAAAATATGCAAACTCGATATTGAGAAGTACCAAAATTGTTTTTTGAACAAATATAAACACGTATTTCCGCAATTTGAAGCTTTTGTAAACTTGGCAGCATAATAGAGTTAATTTGGGTCTTACTTCAGCTATTTCCGAATTTCTTTGTTCCTTCACAATTCATCCCTTTTTCATTCATCCAGCGAATAAGGGTGTCATCGATCGTATTTTCTTTTCGCATAAACCTACCTCGATCAGAAATTAATTTACAGCTAGCTGAAAGGTGGGTCAACAAATGGTGCCGTTATCAACAAACCCTGTAAAGTTTGAGGGACTGATTTAATTAATGAAGGCATCCTTTGATTTCGGTTCACCACAATGGTATTATGCAACGATTTTATCCTAATTAGAGAGTGAGAGAGTAGAGAGGTTAAAGAATGTTAATTAAAATTAGGTGGTTTTCTAAAGAAAAAAAAACGTTCGTTAAATCTAAAACTAAAAAAAAAGATTTAAAAAAGCAAAGACATAAAATAATAAAAATTAGTAACTTTTAAGTTATACTTCTTTTGGAACTTTGCGAGTTGCGGAAATTCGGAGTAAAATTTTGATGAGAGTGAAATTTTACGAATGCAACAGAAACAAAATGTGGTGAGACCAACTGGTAGATGAAACCACCAACATATTTTAAGCATAACAGACACAGCTAAGCCCGCCAAACGTAGCTTGATTAAGAAAAAAAAACAAATCAAGGAAAATAGTATTTCTTCCATTTCTTTCTATATTACTTAAGCGCAAATGATATCTTGTTGCTAGTCTTAACGGCCTTAATCTTTAAATTTATGTTGAAAAGTTATAGAACTAATAATAATAAATTAATAATATTGAACTGTTTAAAATGTACCATAAAACATTCTTCAAAAAAAATTTGAAATATAAAAACAATTTATTGAAGTTATTAAAAAAAATGTAAACACAAATATGCACTCAAAAGCTAAAAATAAATATGATCATTATACGCGCTACCCACTCATCTATTTGAAGTCGGTGCCAGGCAAATCTACTGGGTGGTAGATAGATACAAGTATCTACCTACCTACTCCGTACATAGTATCTATCAACTATCTACTTGGCTTAGCTGGTACCAAGTAGTAGGTATAATAATTCTTACCTACTACCTACAAGTGTCTACACCTACTGGTAGGTACTTGCTACATACATAGTAACTATCTACTATCTACTTGCCTTGGCTGGCATCGAGTAGTAGGTCTAAAAATTTTTACCTCCTACCTTCAAGTATCTACCTACTTACTAAATACATAATATCGATCTACTATCTATTAGACTTGACTGGCACTGACTTCAAAACCCGACTCTATTTTATGAAACAACTGAAACGCTTCAAAAAGCAAAAATCATAAGAATTTGCAATAAGCTAAAAATTTTTTTAAATAATTAGGAAAAAAAGAGAGCATAACGAGTGTTTGGGCTCTCTCCCAGTGCAGACCATCCTCTTTCAGATTGTGAGCGGCCGCAATTATCTATCCTAATATGGTAAGGAGAAAAGATTTGTATTTGTATACTTTTGTATGTAACGAGTAAACTTAGAAACTACTGGACCAATTTAAAAAAAAAACATTTCTATGAGAAATAACTGAATAACATAGACTATTATATTGTTTATTACTAGAAAAAATTAGAGATCCTCAGAAATCCATACTAAAACCAATCCAAGGTGTAAAAAAATTAGCCATAAAATGTTTTTAAACAGAAAAACAATGTTCAACAATATTATAGAATATATTAATATCTACAAAATTTTCCGGTGCAAAACCAAGACGCCGTTAGTAATAATAATAAATTAGTAACGAAAGTAAGTGTTAATTACGCCTTGTGAGTTTTTTTTTGCATTGGTAGATTAAAAAAACTTTACCTTTAACAGTACCAGATTTTCGTTTTCTTTATTGTGCAGTGGTAAACTAATATAATATGCCTCCAAATCAAAATTAAATTGTTAAAAAAAATTAAAAACTGTTGCATTTTGATGGTTTTGGTAATTTTGATTGTTTATAAGTAATCCAAAAAATTTTTTTTTCAAATGTAATACAAATGTAAATTAACTTTTTTCTCAAACTGTGTTTTAGCTTGAATAAATATTCAAATTATAGGAAATTTGTGTGTATCAAACATATTTTTTAAACTGTCATTTAATTCGAGACCGTTCAAATCGTTCAGACAGTTCAATTATTCAGATTGCTGAGACCATAATTTTTACAATTTTCAAAAATTTATCTATATTTTTAAAGTCATACAACATGTAGTGCTTATTTCGTTTTTCTCCACAATTTTTTGATTTTCCCTAGCTGAAAAAAAGTCTAGAAACAATATTTGAGAAATATGTGTGATAAAACATAAGAAAAAGTTTTTTTTCCTAATTTTTTTGTAAAATATTGTTTAGTTTACAAAACAAAGTCCTACCCCAATAATTAACAAACAAAAGTATTCTCAACATGCACTAATATTGCCGTAAAAGTGTTAGCTTCTTGCAATGTTTTTGATGAAAAAAAGTGAATCCAATTTCATTAGCATTAACAAAAGTTAACAAGAGAAAAAGCTACTATTTTCAAGCAAGAAAATAAATAGTAACTGTCTTTTCTAAACTTTTGGTGAATGGTTATTAGTAAACTTGTATCCATATTCGATTGAACTAAGAGACAAAGTTAATTGAAAATATTATTTGAGATGACAAAAACAATGTTATAAAAAGTTAAGCCCTTAATAGTAATATTAGAAGAATCATCGCCATTTTTGATTATTTTTTCTGAGTGAATTTTTGTTTCATAACACCCAAACCATTGAGATAAATACAAAATTGACTTAAATACATAATTATTGAAAAAAATTAATATTTTACAAAAAAAGGCTGTTTAAATATATTTGTTAAATTAATAGCTTCTTCATAATCTTGTCTAGAACACTCGTATAAGTTTACAATTTACTTTTTTATTTTTAACAAATACTTATTTTTACACGAATTAAAAAAATCCAAAATTAAACAATCAGTTGGCAAAGCTTTACATTATTATATAAAAACGATTTATCTGACAAAAAGCTTTAATCAGACTTTTTGTAGTTTTGAACTGTATTTTAGTCAACTTTAATTATCTTTGGTTTTGAAGCTATGAGATAAAAGTCCGCTCGTTAAAAAAAACAAATATTGCAATGATAAACATCTTAAAACTTAACTTTGCAAAAATTTTTATTTGTGATCTCAAATAATGTTTACTTTTTTGACCCAGTATAATCTACATTTAATCTATTATTCTTATATTTGACAAAATGTTTCATATTTCTCAAATAATCACTATTTTTAAAAGAATAATAATATCATTTTATGACGTCACAACACAATGGACTATATTTGATATTTAATTTTTTAATAAGCTACTCCATCGTTTAGTATGGTTTAATATATCTATAAGTCCTTCCGTGTTTTATTAGTTTAGTTTATGTAATTCGGAATTGAACCCATCTTGTTTAGATTAGTTATAGAGTAGTCTATCTAATTTAAGATAACTACATCTATGCGATCCAGTAAAACTGCTGGATTTAAGATATTTCATTGATTTGGTTTGCTTAATCTAGTTTAGTTCCGTTAACTTAATTCAAGTTTATTAGCTCAGTCTAATTGCTTAATCTAGTCTAATTAACTTAGTTGAGTACTTAAGTCTAACTATCATGGTTTTTAATCTAGTTAATATTCTATTTGAATAATTCCTTTAATTTGATTATATAAAATATTTTTTACTTTACGTGTTCTACTCAATTCAGTTGAGTCTAATTAATCAAGTCATGTTTATTAAGTTAAATTTAGTATTTGTGGACTTAAACTAATCTAGACTATAAAGTAGTTCAATTGCGTCTCCTAAATATAATTTACTAACATCATTTTTTGAAAGTAGTTTAGTTATATATATTTGTAAATCTATCTCTTTAAGTATAATTGTTAAGCTACAGTTTAATCTAGTCTAATTTAGTCTAGTTGAGGTATTCTAGAGTTATTTTATTTAATTTATTTGATTTGATATATGTAATCTGACAGATCAAAATTAAGTAAGCAAATGTAAACAATTTAGTTTAGACTATTTTAGGCAAAAGTTGATTTAGTTTAAAACCGAAAATTACTTAGTTTTAGTTCAATCCAATCTAATATAGTGAACAGTCATGGCGCAAATTATGATAGACACTAAAAGCACTGTAACTTTTAGATGACCTCCATTTTAAAACTTTATTTAATTGGTAACATATCGAGAAAACCTGTCTTCAGTTTAAACAAAACAAACTCTGTTTTAGACTGAGTTTTGTCTAACCTCGTCAAAGTTAGTCTAGTTTTCCAAGAAATGTAACAGAATTATAAACTCTAAACTAAAATCGATTACAACTTTGTTGCAAATTTTGTTGTTGTAATCCTAACTTGACACAGTGTTGTAATCTACACGGTGCTCCATCTTGTCTAGTAAACACTTGTATAAAAGTACTTTTATAAAGGTTGATACACATTTTGTGCGTCTAGTCATTGAGCATTCACCGTATAATAAAGTCAAATAAAAATATAAAAAAATGTTGTTACTCAACGCCAACCTTTGGCAAAATAAAAACTTTGTAGCTACATGCTCTAGCATTCAAATTTTTCCATTTGACCCGGTTTTCACATATATTTCAAACGTATTGGAATAATAATGTTGTATTTGTCAAGACAAAAGCAAATATGAAAATAATGTCAAAATAGTCAGCCATAACCTGTATACTAGTCCCAGTGAAATAACGTCATGTGGCCCTACTGAAAATTCTGCTTTGAAGATCTATTATTGCACAATGAACCAAATTCCCCAAATGATCACTCAGAACAATATTGTAAATAACCTTCAAATAAGTGGCGACAGATTATCCAGAACCGTAAAAAATATGTAAGCGGCAGGTAAAATGACATGTTTATATTGATATTATTTTGAATGATAAAAATGTTATCGCATCGTTTTTACATTACCTACTAAATACATAATTGGTTCATTTTTATTCATTTATTACAAATATTTACAGTTATTTTAAGTATACCGGTATTTCGTCAATCGTCATACTTGCTAAAAATACGAACAAATATTACTTAAGCCAAACCTGTGCTGTTTGTCTAAAGGTTAAAAGCTCATGGTTTATAGTGTTTAGGGTAGTGGTCATTGGTAGGCTATTAGTTTTTGTAACAAACAAAGGATCATATAACGTTATTTCATTTGAGCTACTATATCTAAATAACATATCTGTAACTGTCTTACGTGACGCTCTTAGTAATATTATTAAGCTTATATAACAAGCTGACATAAATATCTCAAATATTGAGATATTGTGCGGTTCTCCAAGTGTACTCTAGTTTATAGTAAATTTTTTTTATAAAATTTCACTATAAATAACTACATATTTACTAAAAATAGTAAATATCAAAAGTATACATGGAAATTTTGAATACAGTTTTTAGGTTTTACAAGCTCTATAGCACACCTTAAGATTACTACTCATCGATCATTTTGAGGGTTAACAGAATAGCCGCATACCATCATAATGAATTTCGAATGACTTTTTTCCTACTACAACCGCTGCTTGAAAACTCAATAAAAAAAATTCAGAAACACCAGAAATCTACTTTTCGTTATCTTGAATTAAACTTTTTCATCAATGTAAGTAGTTAATTTAGCAGTATACTTTCAATTGCTATTACAACTTGACTTTTGAGCGTAAATTTTTTCTCCATTCGAAAAGCAAAACCTAAGAGTTTAATAATTTTCAATTAATTTTCTTCCCGATAGAAAAATACGTGTAAAAACTGCCGTCGAACGGTTTAGCAAAAGCAGCTTACGTTGATTATCAGACTTCACTACTTTGTTGCCCGAATAAGGATTAAAAAGTATATTTTACCAAGAATTTACATTAAACATTACGTTTAATTTGGCTTAGTAATAAACATTAAAGTTTATTACATAAACATCCTGTAATTGATTTTTTAAAGAAATATTTTTATCCAATTATAAATAGCGAACGCAAAAATTATTTTCAAAAAACTGAACATTGAATTTTTTCTCTTACGAGCATCTTACTAACAGCGTTTAAAGTTTTAGAGCCTATTAACCCCAGCACTAAACCTCCAATAAAAAAGTCATTACCTTCAAAAGATAGAACCCCATTGATAGCTCTTCTTGTGTAAATTTGATTTTGTTGTGTCATACTCAACGTGCTAATGCCACCAATAAATGTTTATTGGAAAAGGGAAGAGTTTATTGTTTATGCAAATTTTCTTATTTCACCTGCTGCTGTTGTTTTCTTTTGCGCTCTCTATCGAGGAAAAGCCGATGATAAAAGCAGTTCCATTATCGATTTGAGAAAACAATTCAAACGAGTAAACCATTAAGATAGATCTTGCTAGTGCTGAAGGAAGTCATTTTCCGAAGGAAAATCAACCCTATGTTACGGAAGTTGATCCAAAAGTATGCCGTTTGTATTGAATTCTACACTCTTTATGTATGAAGGTGTACAATTTTTCAAAGATGTTTTATAATTTTTCAATACTTCACAACTATTATCGTGACTTACCAAATATTCCACAAAAACAACTCACCGTTAAATACATCCTCTTTTCCCCCAAACCGTTGAAGTAGTATTAAAAACATAATTGCATTTAACTAAGATTTACAACCTGCTATGAATTTCATCAATCTAGTCTACAGTTGGTAAAAAATAAAATAAAAACTAATGCACGTCGTATACTACGTCATTAATCTGGAACAGCCTTACCGACTGATAGGTTGTTAGACGTATTAAAATTTAAATTTTTCACTATTATGCGTTACCATTTTTGTTAAAATATCAAAAAATAAAAAAAAAATAATAGCAACTATCCCAGATGTTGAATTTATAGATGTATTGAGTTGCAATACAAATTTAATACATCTGCTACATCTAACATTTGGTTTAACCTTACTCCAAACAGATCGCAATTTTTTCTCTAAAACGGCAAATACCATCTTGAATTCAAGCACACCTCGACTTGACCTGACCGGGTATAATTAAATTTTTCAAGCTCACACTAAAAATGAGACTCATCTAGAGCTGCAAGTTTTTTACCTATATAGTCTAGTTTATCTAGTGTAGCCTAATGTAAACCAACTTACATTTAGTCTAATGTAGTTCGCTTTGAAGAAATTTGGTCTAGATTAGAATTTACCAAATTTCATGGTTTCTAAAAAATAATGCGTTGTATAGAGTAATTTCACTACTATTTAATTGTTGATTCTGTAGTTAGCCGTTCACAGCGTATTGGCGTCATTAAAATGTAGTAACACAGCTACAATAGTAAACAAAATAATGACAAACCAAACTTAAACCAAAATAATTTTTGAAGTGAGTAACTAAAATTACCAGATTTAGTAACTTTTACTCGGTTAGTCTAATATTGATCTTAAGTTTTATCGCGGTTTTCAATATATGGTTATGTGTTGTCAATTGATTGTCATCAATTTTGATGTTTATCTTTACAAATTTTTATTCAAACACTAAAAATCTTTAATTAAATTTATTTTTGAGTTATTAAAAAGTGGTAAACTTCCTGCTAAGAGCGTAAGTTAAAACCAGCGGAAGAAACTATGATGGCTTTAGAGATCATAAGCTAGTTCCAAAATTCCATTTTTTTTTTGTATACGTAAGACTGTGCTTGCTTGCAAAGCTTTACCAATGTGTTACCAAAAAGTAAACACTTACAGAAAATACGCTGCCTACAGATTCAACGCCTTTCAATTTTTTAATTTCTTTACCAACATTCCTAGAAATTTCTTTAAAACACTTACAAATGTGCATCTTAGCTTCTAGACTAATTAGGCACGCTTAAAGTTAAATTCTTTAATCTCCTCGCTCATAATAATTGTTGTTTAATATTATCGATGAAAAATTCTTATTTATTTTTCAAATTGATGTTAATTTTTGACAATACTGTCACAGTGCAAAGCTAATGCTAACAACAAGAAAATTTGTAACTCTAAACATGTAACCTAACAAAACAATAATCTCCATCAGTTTCTCACTACTAACGTGAATACCATTTGGTTATTTATTAATGTCTACATAATTTGACTTTAACATAAATACCCACAGAATGAAACTGAAAATCCTACCATATCCTATAGTGAAAAAGTTGGCTAGTTTTTTCAAAAAAATGAAGAATATCTTCAGAGATAGAATCGACATAAACGGCAGAAAAAGAAAATTTCGTTACGAGTAAGATAATATCTAAAATAAACAGTCTCGAAATATGAACTTCACGATTTGTAGAGTGTGTGATGTGACTAATAAGCCCCGGGAAGATTGTAGAAATGAACAGAATATGCCTGAATACCTCCGTATAGAATTTTCAGCATAAGCTATACCTAGACATTATATGTATTTTTCAAGTGCAAGTGCATTATATGCATTTTTTCATTGCAAGTGTTTAAAGCGTCATAATTCTCGTTCTTTTGGTGAAAAAATGTAAAAATAACATCCGTACTGAGCAGAAAAGGTTTTCATGGTCGATCGAGAATATTCTTGTTGAAGTTGAAGATATGTTTTGTGTTAATGGCAAACAACTTAGAATGTCATGCCAGTTACATTAAAATTACAATAGCATTACAATATGATAATGGCTATCTTCCGCTTGAAAATATTAATCAGATTCTGACACATCAGTGGATTAATATAAACTAAAAAAACGACTTGAATTAATCATCATTTATTATTGGTAAAAGCTGGTAACATAAAATTCGATTTGTTAGAAACACCTATAACCTATAAGCAATAGTAATAGTTTCCTAGCAACAGTCCGTAATGTTCCTTGCTTCCGCAGTACTCCAACGATAGTATGTTTATAGTATGGAAGTATAAAATACTTCTATTATGCGCATATATAAATAATAATAATAATAATATGCGCATTAAACGATCCGTACTAAAAGATCAATCAAGTTTACATAAAGAAAAAAATGCAGAGTGTTCGCATTTAACAGCAAAACAGCAGTAGATTGCAGTTGCGTTCACTATGTATCTTGATTTTAATAATGTCGATGTTTAGATTGTCCAAAGAAATATTAGACAAATATAAGGCGATGATAAATTAACAGTCAGAAAAACCTCCACTTCCCCCACACGATCTAGTGCGTGCCAGTAAAGTTCCTATCTTTACAAAAGTATATTTATCAAAAAAAAAAGCTCAGTGTCTGATATGTCTTGAAATAGCCTAGCTGCAGCAAGTCTTATAAGACCAATATCAACCGGAGTAACTGCAGCAAAGAAGCAACATTGAAAGATTTAGCTTTATTTTGATGCATTCAAACTTATAATATGACAAACATTAACCCTGTACTTCAAAATCTGTACTGCACTTAAAAACCCTAACTGCATTTGCAAGCCTGTCCCTCTACTTGAATACCTGGTTCTCTCATTTGCCGATGCGTTCTTGAAATTCTTCAATCGTAACACAGAGTTATACTTTAAAAACTTTGTTAAATCGGCTTTGAAGTGGTGGTTTTTGTTGAGATTGCTTTTATTAAAAGCGCAAAACAAAAACTGCATCCTTTTCAATACTCATAATATGATAATTATATCAGTTTTAGCAGACGCGCAGCAATAGGTCCTTTTAGAGGCAAGACAAATGACATTTTTAGAGTGCGGGAATAATCCTAAAAGACGCACGATTCGAGATACGTGTTAGATCTTCGTCAATTCTTTCTTCAACAGCATCAGCTACATACCTTATTCCTATTCCGGTAAATTGTATGAAAATACATTTTTGCCATTGACCGCATAAACAGCTGACGGCGGACTTTGGAGCATTATTTGTTAACGAGAAGACATTTTCACGCACATCCCTAATGCTGTTTTCATCAGTTGTAATTCTGTCGCACATTAGCTGAAGTTGTACATTAATTAGTTAATTAATGTTGTTATATTATATTTTCGTTTTATACATAAAATAGTTCATTGTTTTTGAATAATTAGCTATATAGCAGCAAGCGACACATCATTGATAAATCTAATTTAATTAAAATCAGCATTGAGATATATAAAATGCAAATATTTCTTACAGGAAAAATTTTTTTTTGATGACGTTGTGCGTTTAACTGTTGCAGAGAAGATCAATGATCAATCAAGCTATTACATACTACCAGCCTGTATAATAATAGAAGAGAGATTCTGATTTATTGAAGGGCGTCAAATAGTGAAATTTAGGATGATTGAACTAATCCTACATTGCAGAAATCTATATTACCGGAAAAGCTCCTAGAAGCAATAAGTTTTTTTTTGGTTGTATAGCTCGTAGAATAAATTGGAAAAAAATACGCCTTAACTTTGATTCCATCGTTTCGTTTTATAGAAGGCGTTATCCAGCGAAGTTTTTGTTGCTACTAATGCGAATTAACCTTTGAAATATAAAAAAAATATTCAATTGTTGGTTTTAAAAGTTATTTTCAGAATATAAAATAAAACTTTAAAATTATTTGATAAACGAAAGCTTTAAAAATCTTTAAGATTTCACTTCGAAAGCGAGTAACCTATTTATTTACCAAAAGGTGTTAAGCTTTTCATGGAACATAAAGACCCCACATTACTACTCACAGTCAAATTCTGGGACATATTCACATATTAGCGTGAACTGACTGATTACAAGAAGAGAATGAGTAAAGGCAGGGCGAGGTCTTATAGTAAAGAGATAAAAAAATCAGAATGGAGAATCAAGATAAAAAAAACAAAAAAAAACAGTCGAAATAAACAAAAATATAGGAAGGTCACTAAAATAAAAAAAGAAGCGACCAAAGTTGAAAAAACTGTTACACAAATTAATTTGTGGTCAATAGGTTAAAAGTGCATAAATTGCTATGATCAATTTTCAGTTATTTTTATCTTTAAGAATTCAGATGGACTGTAGGTCTGTATTGTGAAATTATTTAGACAAATCTGCCCTTTTCTTTGTAATTTACAAATAATGTTCTCAATAGATTACGCATACTTCTTTCAATACCTACTTCCAGTAAACTGCTATACTCTTTTGTTGTTAACACTATGAAATGTATAAGAAATTTAGCATCTCTGATCCAATAAATTGATTTTTACACTTTTTCCAACTCCAAAATAACAATACTGTTAACGGGACTTTCACAACCTTAACCTACTTCATCTGCAAGATCTGTAAAACTATGTGTAAAACCTAGAACACCAAACAGTTTTCAGCGCAGTTCCAAAAAACGCTAGTACTAAATTAAGTTTTCAAATCTAGTCTATCCTAAGTGATTTAGGTTCCTTCTGTGATTTAGTAATTTAATTCACTTCTTGAAAGTAACTGGTGAACTAAAACTTGTATCAGAAAAACCAATTGTTCGTAAATTAATGTCATTCCGCTTGTAGCCTAGAACACTTACAAAGTTCCAGCATTTGGTCTAGGCTATAATAGAATATCCGTATTTAGAATTTGTGCGCTCGCATATATTACTGAGAATATGATTTTTATTAAACTCTTTAATTACTATTATGAAAAAAACAACGACATTCTTAAACATGCATACATTTGGAAAATGTTTGTTACATTTTACAGCAACTTTGAATTCAACAATTTTCCTTTGAAATGCTTCCGAACCGGGTCAAGGATTGCCTTTCAAGCGTTGGATAAAATTTTCCAAATTTGTAGAGTTTTAATTATCTTTTTAAAAGCAGCTTGTTATAAAATTTAATAAAAAGTGGTTGTGAATTTATAGCTAGAAAAATAAAAAATATGAATAATAAATGTTTGTGGAGGATGACACAGCTGCATTTGCCACATTTGCCATAATATCTCCATTTTATTTGCCAAGAATCCTTCTCAAGAGTTATAATAACAAAAGTGCTATTTCTTGAAAGATATGTGCAAGGGTATAACCCAACTGTCGGCAGCAGTTCTTGTTTATGGGTTTCCCAGGCGAAAATTAACGATTCGTTTTCGGGACACGCCGATAATCGGCTTTGGCGAATTCCGTGGGAAATGGCGAAATAGAATTTTCATTGTGCTTGCCAAAACCATTTCCATCGAGGGCGCTGTTTAGAATGCAAATGCACGAATATGACGGTATAAAAGTAAGCTGCGCTTGCGGTATGAAAATGAAAAATGGCTAAGTATTTACATTTCCATCGAGGAGGTAGGGCCGTTGTCGTAGATCATGAAAAAACTTTTTTTCTTTTTTTTTGCTTGTCATATGAGTCTGTAAAACTTAAAAATAAAAAAGTTGAAAAAACTAGCGCCCTTTATGTCAACTGGAAAAAAAATAATTAACATAATCTATAAACATGGTTTTAGATGGTAAATTTTTTTATATAAAATACAATAAATTTAACGAAGCATACTACAAATTATTTAAATGAACTCCTGCTATAAAATTTTAAAAAAATGTCCATTTGGCGTTAGTTCATACGCAGATACAGGCGTGTCGTTTATTATTGGATAAGGGGGCCTCAGTGGATCAGATGGCCAACGATAGCGCGTTGAAGTCTGGTCTGGCAAGGTCGTGGCTTCGATTCCCCCCAGACCAGAGTCTTTTTCTACAGGGAGGATATCTTGTCTGGCTTTGGGTGTTTTTATGTATATATGTTTGATAAGCTTTGACGTTTGACGACAATAAAAATGTAGCAAGCTAAATTGCGCAGCAGGAGTTGTTCTAAATAACACATGGTATAAATCATTATAAAATGAAGCTGGCCGGACCTAACCTGATACAATGAAGAACAAAGCTAGTCAAAGCTCAGAAATAAGAAATAAGAAGAAATAAGAATACAGAAAAGTCTATGATAACAGATTAATTTCAGATAGCGTTTACAAGGAAATAATAAAGTCAGAAACCGTTTATCACATACATAGGGCTTAAACCTATCCGATAATCACATCGTTCAAAAAAATTATTAAATAAAACAAAAAATAAACATCTTCTCTCCGACTGGATTCTGGTATGTTATATATTGTATATTTATTCAAATAAAGTTTAAATTCAAATAAAGTTTAATATAAATATTTGAAGAAAGTTATCAAAACCAAAATAAGACGTTTGATGAGTTGAATGAACAATTACAAATATTTGAAAACTTTTTCTCAAAAAGTAAAAACAAACGCAAAGCACTAAAAAGCAATACAAACAAAACACAAAAAAAATTTCAATCACAAAGGCATGTGTAGAACAAAGACATTGTGTCAAGCATGTCAAAATAGATTGCTGATAGAAAACCACCTCCAAGTACAGTAGAGAAAGATGAAAAGCATATACTGAAGACAAGTACTTCATAAAAAAAATAAAACAACACAATAAATCGATACCAAAGCAACAAAAGACGTGATAAAATGCTCAAATTATTTTGAAGCTACAAAGCAGCTTCAGACGTTAAAAACAAAGCGGTAGTATGTAAAAGTCATAGAAAGCGGCAATAAAGGCTTTAATCCAAGACGTAAAGATTGAGATAAACCTTGTGAGTGAAACCAAATCTGACTTTGGCTGCAGCTCTACCAAAAACAAAGCAGTACTATGTAAAAAACGACCATAAAGGCTTTAATCCAAGAAATAAGCATTGAGATAAATCTTGTACGTAAAGACAAATCTGACTTTTGCTGCAGCCCTACCATATAAAAATCGAAACAGAAGTAAATATTGAAACCAATCTAGGTTCACAAATGTTCAAATGCAATAACCCTTCATCTTTTGGTACAAAATAAAAATCTTCAACTCCTGACAAATGAATGTCAATAAATACATGCGGTTTTTTGGTAAAGCATACTAGAAAAAAATAGTGTGCCAGTAATAAAGAATAGATTACAGTCAAACATTGGAAACAGCTGCAAATATGACAACTAAAAAAACCAGTTGAAGCCAAACTGCAAATACAAAAGCTCATCTTGTGCAATTTCATTTATTAAAAATACTTCTTTGTGTAGAGCTTTCTGAGACTATATGTTAATATATGTTTCAAAAAATGTCCGGTCAAGCAAGCTATGAATAATAAAAGCATTAAAAACGTATGACGTAGCTTATCTGTTAAAGCTAAACTTTTAGAGTTGCAACCTAAGATCCTTTTGAACAACAAGTTAACAATGATAGCATTAGTTTGCTGCAACAGTTAATCGGAATAAATAGTCTCAATCTTTTTCTGAGTACCATCAGGTCATTCGATGAAAATCACAGACATACGTTTTTCACGGACTTCTTGACTTAATTTTTGTTAATATTCGGTATATAATACATCGTAAAAACTATGGAGAAAATACTGCAAGAGTCTACAAACTAAAGAAACACCTATATAGACTGAAACAAGCCTAGTAATGCTAGATAAAGGATTTCTATCAAGTATTGGGTTTGAGATAACTCAATTGGGATAGAAAGCAAGATATCAAAAAATGACATAATACTTTTTCTGAAAAATCAACAGAAAAATTTTATCTTACTTTCTAGGTCTTGAAATTGAGCAAAACAAAACGAACTCAGTCAAAATCCAGCAAGGAAGATATGCAAAAAACTTTTTGGAACGTTTAAAAAAGCACAATCAAAAGAAAAAAATACAGTGAAGGTGAAGAGAGAGTTTAGATACCTGGCTAAAACACATTAAACTATGGAATTGTCTAAAATAATTGTCTACATTCGATACAGACTTTGGGCTCACTGACGTCCGAGGCGGTCATCACCTTTAGTTTCCTGCTTAAGTAAGCGGCAATATTATATAGACTTCTAACAACTTTCAATATAGAGGCACAATTAATAGCTGGCAACGCAAGCCAAAAAAAATATTTTGATTATCTCAACTTTTTATCCCAATTATTAGTATTAGAGAAAACCTCATTTTAAACATCGACAACCAGCAGCACTAAAATTAGCACAAAACCATAACATCTATCATATATATTTCTGCATTAAAAGTTATCTGAAAGAAAATTTTAAGTTCAACAAGTGTCAACAGAACGTCAAAGTGGAACACTGACGTGTCAAAAAGCCGTAAAGTCAGCCAATAATCCTACTTCTTGGGCAAACAAGTTGCATTTACTTTTACTTCAACAACTTGTATTATTCCAATCAATTTGTTTAAGTAAAAAACCCACCCTCACAGTTCACAACATCCATTTATTTAGAAACATAACTTTGTCATCGAAAAATTTGTAACACAAACAATTTAAAAAAAAAATATTATAAAATTAACTGTCTAGTAGTTGATGTCTAACATTAACAGCAATTGTTGGATTTTTTTTTAAGAGAAGGGTTTTTTCCAACGCAAGTTTTACTTCTTATTTTTTTCCAAATCGTTCTTCTAGGTCTAAATCTAGGAGACACATTTATGTGTCTCCGAGACACATTAATGTGTCTCCTAGACACATTATTCAGATATAATGTGACACAATATTCAGATTTAAGAAAGAGTAATAGTAAACCGTGTACAGGACGTGATTAATGCGTGATTCATTCATAAAGTCTACGTGATACCAAATTTCTGGGATTTGGGCGGAGCTGGCATTTGAAAGCACAGGGGTGCATTGTGTATTTGTTTCGTTGTTGGGGGCAGGTTGTACGGAGACAGAGACTAAGGGTAATCCTAGAACTCTCAGTTCTTCCAGAAAAAAAGCTAAACGTAACCACTTAAATACTAGTAAAAAAAATACGATTTTATATAAGTATATATGAACCGAATTGAAAACAAATTGCACATCATTGTTTGGCAGAATTAGAACGATTATTTTGCTTTTGGGTTTTAGTATTTAGTAATTTTTAAACCTACGTTTATTGTTGCAGCCAAGGCTTAACTGTTAAGCGAATTTAGAATCAACTTTGATTGTTTTGGTATCTATTTCGGTATCATTTTTTGATTCTCTTTTGTAATTTTTTTTCTGCTTTTTTTTGAGCGGTTTGTTTTGTGGCATTTTTTATTTGCACGTTTTACAATTACATCTACACTAGTCTACACTAATATTATAAAGAGGAAAGATTTGTATGTTTGTAATGAATAGGCTCAAAAAGTACTGGGCCGATTTAAAAAATTCTTTCACCAATAGAATGCTACATTCTTCCTATTTGACATAGGCTACATTTCATTTTGAAAAAAATTAGGGATCTTTGGTAAAATTTGAACAATGTAACCAAAGGTGTAGAAAAATGAGTCTTAAAATGTCTTTCGTCGAATGCGCTGCCGAAACTATTAGCGATAGAACAAAATAATGTACAACAATATTGAAGAACATCATAATGTCTACAAAAAACTCCGCGGTAGCATATGTCCAACTATTGTAGTTATGTCACTACAACAACTTTTTTCATTTTAAACATCAATGAAAATGCTAACCAAATTCAAACCATGCTATTTATGTGTTTATATTAATCCTTATCCAAATAAATTATTTTATGGTCAAGACGATTTAACTACCTATAAAATAGTTTTTAAATTATTTAAATTGGACTTTCCATTCAAAAGATATTACGAATTAAAAAATTCAAACAGTAAACAAAACCGCCGGGTTTGCAGTCTGAAAAGCGCGCCGGGAATCGCGGCGGGCGGGGTGGAGGGGGCACTGGGGGGGCAATATTTAATAAAATTAGTAAAGTCCTTCTCGGGTATGACGAGACCAGGGAAATAGGTATTCATTTTTATATGGAGGATATTATAGATTCCAGTTCAAATTGAATAGGTACGCATATATAAGATAGGTCAGCTATATAAAATAAAGTAGTGCATCAAATTTACGCTAAGGCGGTACGAAGTTCGCCGGGTCAGCTAGTATTATATAATTTGTTCAATTTTGAACAAATTATAAACAACATAGTTTTTTATATCTAATGAGTAATAGCTCTTTTCTTTTAGGTCCAGGTCTTATTTGCTTTAATAAAAGGTTTTAGGCTTTTTCTGAAAAATTTTCTCATTAAGTTACTACATTACAAAATGTTTAAATGGACATTTAGCGGTAAAACTTAATACTTATACACCATTACTTTTGTAATAATTTTCCAAAATGTATAAAATTGTCACAGAATGATTAATAAATATAGAGCAAGCAATCTTTAGCGATATTGGCACAATACTACTTACTATGTGCTTTCATCTAATAAAATAGGTTATGTTTTGTAATATAAATAGTGTTTTCTTTAAATTTTGTGGAAACTACTCATAAAATATATGATTTTATAAAATATATGAATTTAGTTTTCTCTATATAATAAGGCGGTAAGTGATAATTTACTATATGGATTAATGGATTGCCATTTGGCTATGCTCTGTAATATTTTATTCTCTTGCTTTAAGTTTAGTGGGTTACTAGGCCAACTTCATCCTCTATTATCTCTGTGCCTTCCTCCCCTCATTATTTTTGGCACATTACGCGGGGGTTGTCTCAAGCACAATGACATTTCCATTCTTGAATAATAAAAATTTTCAGGATGGCCACATTAAGCGTTTAATTTTTAATGATTCTAAAGTCATGGTTCTAAATTTGAAAATAATATGGAAAAGAAAACATGAGAAATTTGAATTTTAAATAAAGCCAAACCTTCCGTAATAAAAAGGAATACCAAGTACGAACCATATTGAGAATAGCAGGGGCTGGAATTTCGTGACTTTTGTAACGTTGTGGACAAAAAACTTCTCCCGGTGAGGGGTTTATTACCCTGAAAATTACCTATGCAAAATTTCAAATGGCAGATGTTCGCCAGATACAGTAAATTTGGGATCTTGCCATAAATATTTATGATAGACTTTAAATTGTTTAGGATTTTCAGTCATGAATCAAATTTTTGTTTTGTCTTGAGGCTTATAAAACATTTTAGTGAACACAACTTAAAAAAAAATGTATAAACAAATTTATAAGAGTGTAATTTAATTCAGCGTCTTATTTTAATGATTTATTTTCACAAAGAAAGTTGAATTTTATAGCAGCTGTTCTTATTCTTTGAGGCCCTCGGTTTGTTCAAACATTTTTTTAAAAAGTTTTTGGAGTATCAGAACATTTTATAAACTTCAAAGCCTTGTAAGGTTTTATTATTTTTATAGTATTTTATTATTATAGTAATTATATACTGACGGAGAAATATGATAATAGCTGAGTTGCATTATGCCGAGCTTAATAATAAATGCTAGGCTATGAAAATCTTCTCATCCGTGGTTTATATATTAGTTTTATCATGACTAGCACCATTTTCGTGTTTTTAATAATTAAACTTTATTAGAAAATACCTATTAACAACAACAACAAGTCTTTGAATTTGAAAACAAACAAATTGACTCTTGATGTGAAAAAATTGCTTTATACGAGTTTGACATTGTGTAAAACACTTTTTAATGAAATCATTAGATTTGCAAAAATAAGCGACAGCAAAATTTGTACCTCTTTTGAAGATCCGAATTGATATGTTTCCAACTAAAAAATTTAAAAACTACCTAGTAGTAGTACATTAAAGGTCTGCATTCAAAGAATACTAGAAACTTGAAAATAAAATAAAACAGAGCGAAACAATGCTTTGTGCTTTTCTAAATATTTACATTTATATTGTTACTACCTATAAAATTAATTATGTTTCAAAAATTTATGACTTTTGAATTATTATTGTTTATGGACTGTAAGCATAAATTTTATTCTTTTTTTATTGTTTTATAGAACTGGAAGTAGGAGAAAATTGATTATCGTTTAACTAAGAAAAAGCGCGACGGTGTTGTCAATAACAGTGTCATTATTTTGAAATTTTTTAAAATAAAATTATAGTAAACTTTGAATAAATAACATTAAAATGAACAATTATTGATGTTTACTTTCGCTGGCCCTGGTTTACAATCTTGAGAAAGAGCAGGACTATAATTATTAATTTTTTTGGTTTAAAACCTTTAAACTACCTATTGTTTAGATAATAATTACAGATTGTCAGAAGTTAAAAATATATATACATATATGATATTGTTTGAATTCTAAAACTATTATAGGTTACTTTTTTACATTAAAATTTTACAGATCGATTCCGATAATTAGTAATAACCCAATGGTAGTTAAATTAGTCTCAGATATTTTTATAAAAATGAATTGTTTTGTGATTTATTGTCAAATGAACTGCTATCAAATTAGCATTAAATTACAGTATGGACTTAGCTTAATGTAATATGTAAGTTGTACCATGTTTTGTTAATATTTAATACGTAGAAGAGTTAATACCTTAACTAATACAATAAAGTTAAATACGATAAATCACCCGGTAAAGCAACTCATTATACGTGTATTTTATCTACCGTGTGATCTACAATATATTTAAATAAGGGGAGGCTATAAAAAACATAATCATACTCTTAGCTTTTAGCAAACGCGTTTAGTTTGACATTTGTTTCTTGACTTCTGTCAAGTTTGTTGGTTGGTTGTTTTCAAACAATAATGCTTTTTACACAAGAACAGAGAATGTTTTCTCTATAAGCATATTTTTGAAATGGAGTATTTTATGATAGTGAATGAGAATACAGCGGTTACGTTTACTTACCTGATTTACGACAACGGTTTTCTATTGTGGACTTTTTGGAAGCAGATTTTTATAATATGGTCACAAATACTGTTACGATATTTAGGGAAATTGAAAGTGTGGGTCACAAAAAAGACGCTGGTGGGCCAACAATAAGGACAGAAGAGGTGATAGCATCTGTTGAGCAGCGGATGCATGATGCACCTACAAAATCAAAAACCGATTCTTGGAAGACATTGAAATTACAGGCGAATGTATTCAATTATTTTGTTCTGTTAGTTTCTAAGATAATTATGCTTTTATAAAAAACATTTCTGTTCTTGTGTAAAAATAATTCTTTCAATGTTTTAAAACAGTTAACAAATTTGACAGGTGTAAAAGCAAAAACAAATCTAATGAACCTAAAAGCTCTAAATCAAATTAAGAGTCTGGTTTTGTTTCCACGGCATCCTCTTATGTAAATAATTGTGGATTCCACGGTATATCTATATACCTACCATTATACAAATAACAATTTTAATTTATTTTTTGTTTTTGGGGCACTGTTCTCTGCCATTTTGGTTCTTTTTTTTGCTAAAGGTTCGTGGAGCAAGTTTTTATATCGACAGTTTCTACTCTCTCTTTTTCTTCTGCTAATTCAAATAAATTTGTATTTTTTAAGGCTTATTTGTGACTTCGGTTAACCCCAAGCTTATCAGCTATGTTGCTGACTAAGATAATATATATAAATAAAAGAGTAGAGTTACTTTCTTATTTTTCTCAAGAGGCATGATAGTGTTGTATGTCATATTCTTTATTTCTAATCTGCGCAATATGTATTCATTGTTTAACTTTATCTACGGTTTTTTGAAAAGTGGTTTGCTTTTTTTGGTTTTTTTTTTGTACTCTGTCGGTTTGTCCCGATAACACTTCTAGCTTCGTTCTCAAAAGCTGCATTTATTCTATTTTCATATCACTTCTGATGATTTTGAAGAAGTCACAGGAGAATGGTCACACTTTAGATTTATGGAAACACAATTATGGATCACGGACTTTCAACTCAAGCAACGCAATGTTAGTAATTGTAGGAATTGTGTAAACAATCTGCAAGCAAAACCGTTTAATTGCTTATTAGTGGATCATTAATTGAACTTGACTTGTCGAGGTATCATTATTAAATCAATTATGATTTATCAAGAAGAAATCAACTACTAATAATTAAGTTCGGTATGGAATTGCGCTGTTAAGGTCTCTGGAACATAAAATTTTAGCTGATTTAATATACACTGATGCTACAAAGGCTTTCGACAGGGTAATCTTTAATCTTTTAAAGCTGTTGACTATTGGTTTTGCACCATTTGCTGCCGAATCGCTGGACAGTATTCTAAAAGGTTGGACTTAAAATGTGACTTGACTGTAAATCTTTTCAATAATAATTTGTAATGAGCTTCAGTACAGAGTAATGTTAGTATGTTGGCGCTGATTCTTTAAAAATGTCCAAACAGACTGAGTGTGGTTCTCTGTGGAATGGGTGTATTAGGAACACATTTTTATTAAACATAAATTAATGAGTAGATTAGCTTTATTATTAACACAAAATTTCACACATTTTACTCCCTAAATGGTCAAAAACTTAACCATGTTACCAGACTTCTTGTAATAGATAGAGCTATTGTCACTTGTGTTTTTTTGGAAAGAACATCTTGTAAATGATTTGACCAAATTTAATACATTCAGACGAAAATACATTTGCAGATAGACCGCGGTGCCATTCTGTTGTATTTTTTTTGAAAGTTTTAAATTTGGTTTGAAAGTAAATTAAGTTGTGTTTAAAAGTTTTATAATAATTTATGAATTACGTGAGTATTTGCTATTAAAACATTGAAATTGCTTGTTTCATTATAGCTTTGATTGAATAACGTGTGCAATAAGTATTTGCTCTTTTTTTCCTTAAGGTTTATGTTGGCAATATCACATAGGTCTACGTCAATTGGGGTCAAACAAGCATGCAAGAAATTCATTGAAAATACATTTGCATGAAGATTATTTTATGTTAAACTAAACGGCTTATTTTGTGAGAAATTAACCATCATCTATATGGTAATCAAGGAAAACCACTTTTCATTTATTATATTTTATTGAAACTCATTAAGGTAATTGAATTTTGATATCAAAGAACTAATTAAATACAACACATTTCAAATGGACAAACATGTGTAGTAAAGTGACAATTTACGAAATTTTTATAATAATAAAGTGTAAGTGCTTAAATAAATTAAACGACTTAATTCATCTAAACCATTGAATATTTATTAACCAATAGAAAAACTTAGTTTTAGACATTTCTATGGTTATAAAAAAATTGCAGCGAAGATTGTACTAGTTATGGAAATGCATATTTTCAATAAATAATTTTTAGCAATTTTAACAAGCTCGAGAAATTTGGGACGCTTTCTGACACTTATCGAATATTATTAATTGATGTTACAGTAACGCAATCATGAATGGCTTGACTGATAAATTATTTAATTTGCGGGGATTTAAAGGGGTTTGGGAGATTTTATTTATTAAATAGTAGTAATATGATACGTAGTCAATGTTATGCAGATCATTTTTGGGGTGGTGTTACTCATGTCAACATTGTCAACGGCGCTTTTGAATTTGACTCGTGCAAGCACTTGTCAAATTCTTATTCTAGTATTGACTAATCATCGTATTAAACTAAAACGATTCCAATTGGTTGAATAATATTTAAATTTAGTAATGTTTACCCTGCCCAGAGAGTCTACTTTATATACTCTATTGTTTGTTTAAAAAAACACTGAATTAGTGAAACTTAATTGTTTTTAATGAAGAATTTTTTTTACACAATACAATGTTAAAAATGATCTATGCACAATTTCGGCAATATGTGTTAAATTTAACATCAAACTAAAAACAATTGTTGCTATAGTCTTAACAACCGTATTCAAGTGATTAACATCAGAAAGTTTTGTTATATTACTACATATAAAAATTTTTTTTTCCCAAGAAGATATCGTACTATCAAGCGATATTCACGGTTTCCGTAATGTGCAGGAATTTTTCAACAAAAAAAATCTGGTTATAGAAATACATAAAAAAACATTATAAAAAAAAACGGTTTACCAATTCTATCCTTAAGAGTAATTTTTTTTCTACCTTAAAATATACTATACTCGTATATATATAAACATAATTAATAAAAAAATGTGCGCTTATAAAATATATTTTCAAAAATTACTCTACATGTCTAGTGCGTTCTTTTTTTCAAATTAAAACAGATTCTTAGAGCTATACTGAATTCATCGTAAAATGAATTAGTAAAATGGGTGCATGAACAACGAAGTTTTACCCAAACATACATAAAAATATACAAAAGAGAAGCAAACTTCCTTCTTTTTTGAAGTCGGTTAAAAAGTCAAACAAAAAAGTTCCAAACTTGTTTCATCTTTCATATCCTCTACGACCTTCTCATCCAACCTCCAAAACACTCCAATTCTTTAATAAAATAGTTTGAAACAAAATTAAGGCTAGGAGGATGTAATCTTAGCCTCAGTTTTATTTACGAGCAAATGCAGAGAACAACAGCAGCAAACTTACCTTTTTGGCCGACCTCGTCGCCAAACACAACGAAAATAATTTTCAAAGTTGTGACAGTATAATGCGTCGACTTTACGCCGTCATCCAGTGGGACTTTAATGATGATTAATTGCGTTTTGTCGAGCTTATAATGTAAAAGTGAGATTCAGAGATTTCTAGCGATTTACGCGCGTTCCATCAGCAACAAGAAGTTAACAAAAAATTTGATGTTCGCTGTACGCTAAGCAAAATATTTACTAAACGAAGTGTCATTTTGTTTCTTTTCAAGATCTTAGGGTTCGAATGGTGAGCGTGTTGACCGCGTGCGCCCACACTTGCAAAAGATTGTGGTGTTGTCTCGAAATAATCCAGGATTGTGTGTACACGGCCATCTGGATTCGGTTTCATTTCCCGATAGTATATTTAGTTGATTGTTAGAGATATCCAGTTCGGGTCTGGTAAATTTATTTGAGAATTAATCCAAGGGATCACTTAGTGTAACCGATTACACTAACCGATTATTTGTCATTAGAATTAATACAGCCTATGGCCCGCATAAAACGCTAATCCCCATTCCCTAAGCTTGTTCATCAATTCCGTTGTACTACCTGTTTCACCAATATAATATAAGAAAGTGTCTTCTCTGTTCAAGATATATATTTCCTTTGCTTGCAGTAAATAGGCGGAACGGGTAAATAATCGTATATAACAATTAATATATTCCTCCCAGCCAAGTCCCTAATCCAATTCATCTAAAAAGTGCAGATTATGTACTAGTGAGCCGGAAATAGCGTTTTTGCATGCATGTCCTGCGATATTTTCAATTTATTTGCGATTGTCTGATAGCTATAAATTCAATTTAGTGAATCCGTGCATTTCCATTATAGATGCCGTTGGCATTCATCATAACAAAAATTATGTTCGATAAATTGGATTCGAATCAGCCTATTATACACAAAGTACCAATAAAACAACACCATTGTTTACCATTATATTATAAAGCAATGTTCTGTGACAAGGTTTGCCTAGGGCACTGTTTAATTGGCTGCCACCGAATCGAATGGCCACAAAGGCTTTTTAATTTTATTATAGTCGCGGCGGTATTACACTAACAGGAGGGTCTCGTTACCCTATATCTCTGACGATAAAATTTTCAAAAGCAAACGGCAAAACAGCATTATTATTCAATATATTTCAAGTATTTTGATATTAAATAACCAATATTATTCATAGAATAAAAGCAATGAGATAGGCAATCCCATATATCGTAAATGTTGTCAAAATAAAATACATATAATGTTTTTTGATCATTAAAATAAACAATATATGAACAAATTTTTCTCCTCTCCAACAGACCTCCACTCTCCATAAGGTATTAAGATAAAGTTCTGTTTATAGTCACTATTCTCGGGACCTGCTAAACATCAAGGAATAAATCTACTTACATCGAGGAAAACCAAGAGACAAAATGTATACTTATCCATGGGTGAGGCAAGTTTCACCACCAGTGCAAAACTGTTGAACCATACTCAATGGTTCTATAATTCCCAAATGGTTACAAGCGCCAACAACCCTATTGTAACAAAAATTTACGAGCCCGCAAGGCAACAATCCATAAATAACTCACTCACTGTTTCCAATAAAATTCTTCGATATAATATAACTCAAAATCTAATTATATTTTCGTATTTAAATCTAATTGCAAATATGGATCTTATGCATTAATTCCGTCATCAAATCATGATATAAAATTGCTTTAAAAGCGATTTTTAAAAGGAGATTCTCAATTCATGAACGGTTATATCTCTAACCATCTCATAAAAGTGTCATGTATACTGCACATCAACGAAAAACGAAACTAAAAAACAACAAAAAAAATCTTTAAACAAAAAAATTAGCCTCAGAAAAAAAACGAAACTAATAAGTTAAACATAAAAAAGCCTTTAAGATTATCTGACAAATGCCGTATAATAGCATCTACATACTTTTGATAAATAAATAGTTTTGTAAGATTCCTATTGTAGATTCCATAACGTCGATTTTAATAGAGAGCACCAACTTTCCAGCATATTGAAATGCTGAAAAGGGTAATCTTCAAGTTTTAGGCTACGGAATGCCAACATGTCAAACCTGTGTCGCCAAAGCGTTGAAATGTTGGCTTCACACTCCGTTTGTAAAGCCAGCATTTCTTAATTAGAGGCATTAGAGCCGTGCTTAATTTATTGCTACAAATATATATATATAGATTTCTAAAATGTGCAAAAGACAACTTGAATAGAAAGAAAAATTGTTTCATAAACGCGTACGTTTATTGGTAAACTCATAAATCCATTTCGTTTAGAACTTTACATGTAAGTCTTGACAGGCACACTGACACATTAAAAACCCAAAGCATAGTACATTGCTAAAATAGTTATTTCTTGTATAAAAGTTTTAAACAGCATTTTAGCCACGAATGCTTAAACCCAAGAACGAAGTTCAAACAAAGAAGTTCCGTTGTCGTATTTCTTAAATTTGAGCAATTTCATTCATTTGTTCGGTGGTCGAAGTACGGAATGCTGATGGCTACTATAACGGTTTTGGGTTTATTGGAAAATATAGTAAATTCACTGCCTACTGCGAGTTCGTCAAGAGGATAAAAGACAAAAAAAGCTGCAGTATTGAAAAGAGCAAACGTTGAAATTTTGTTGGCAAAAGCTTGCGACAAAAAATATTCGATGATAAAGGTAATATTTCCCTTGTAAGACATTATATATACAGTGAGATTATTGTTTTACTGAACATAACGTTATAAAACGCATGTTCAGTTTTAAATAAAACCAAGTCAATACATTGTCGCTAGGTAGGCAACCAAATTAACAAATGTTTTACTTTGACACTTGACAGAACAGCTGAACTCTGAAATTTTATTTTATTCATAGATAAGGAAGGTTATGTTACCTCTTAATAACAAGTTTAAAAAGAAACTTAAATGCCGCCAAGTTTTTAGAACTATTGCAAAGACACATAATGCGACGACTAAAAGACTTGAATCTTGAGAACGCATGGTTTCAAATGGACGGCGCTCCACCACATTCCACGGGCCCTATTACACGTTTCCTGACTGAAAACTTCCAGGATCGCTGGATTGGACCAATAGCTTGGCCACCTCGGTTGCCAGATTTATCACCAAACGATTTCTTTCTTTGGAGTTATCTCCAATCTAAAGTCTACAACAGTACCGTAATAGAGACTACAGAAGAACTAAAGAATAGAATAATCACCGCCTGCAACGAAATAAATCCAGTTTTTTTACAAAGTACTAAACAAGCATTTTATTGCTTGGAACAAGAAGGTGGTCACTTTGAACATTTATTAAACTAATTTGATTGAAAGTTTCTTTTTAAACTTGTTATTAAGAGGTAAAATAACCTTCCTTATCTATGAATAAAATAAAATTTCAGAGTTCAGCTGTTCTGTCAAGTGTCAAAATAAAACATTTGTTAATTTGGTTGCCTACCTAGCGACAATGTATTGACATGTTTTTTTTAAAACTGAACATACGATTTATAACGTTATGTTCAGTAAAACAAAAATCTCACTGTATACTAAACAAATGATGAGAATGTTTGGTGCCTGTCGTTGTTGAGAATTGCCGAATTTGACTGTGATAATGTTAATAAATAATTCTTAACATTTTTCATTATTCCACAAGTGGATAAAGTGGTACTTTATACGCCTCACAAGTGGGGATAAAACTCCAATTATAAAGTGATTTTATATAAAAATTAATAAAAATATCTCAAAATTAATTAAAAAAGTCATAATCTAATTGAATTAAATTAAAAAACAACCCAAGCCTCGCCATGGTCGCAAGGGAATCGCATGCAGGCGAGGATTTTTCTCCAAGAAAGAGGCTTAGAGATTTTTATGTGTTTTTTACACATAAAATGCGTGAAAAAGTGTTTGTTAGAATAAAAAAACTTTTTTTTGGCATAGCAAAAGTGTCCAACCATCACAAAACTAGCTAGGTTTAAAAATTCGCCAATTTTTGCCAGCTTTATGTTAGCTTCATTAATAATGGACTAAAATATTGGACATTAATTTCAACGTATTTGCACCTAATTAAAATGAAAATGAGTTATTTCAGCCTTGCGCCTGAAAAACATTTAGGCGCAACTATTTAGGTGTCGTAATTGATCTGCTAAACCAGAAAACCTAATTTGCTGAATCTGTGTCGCAAATCGCAAATGTCAAAGCAAATTAGGTATTTATTAATCTAAGATTCAAGTCGTATTTATTTTACCCAAATTTGTCATAGAACGCCAACTGTTGCCAAAATGTGTCGGTTTACCTGAAACAAAGAGAAACTTATATTAGAATCAAGAGAAAACAATAACTTAATCGTTTAAATTTAATATACCAAGTTATATTACAAGTGTTATTGCTAAAAATCAAAATTCTTGGCTATTGCCTTCTTGACAACAGACTGATATTTAAAGCTTATTATGAAATGCATAGTAAAGTTCTATCTCAGAAAACGTTTAATCTTTTTTCAAGTTGTAACAAAACCGGTATATAATAGTTGAAAGAAACATAAGTAAATACAGGTATTTTCAGTTGTTGTGTCTCCGTCTACTTGTGTAAACGTAACAAAATGCCTTCAGTCTAAAATCATTAACAATATTACCATTTTAGCAATTTTAACAAGAGTTGTCTGTCGAGAAGTGGGCTAGTTCTCACGCAAAATCGCCTGTGGGTCAAATGTGAACACAGAAAGGTCCAGAAGCACAAAACAGATCAACATGACAACCAAAACATACCACAGAGCCTGGTAAAGAGACTTTATGAAACCCTCAGGAGAGGAAACTGTTACCTTCTGTAATTATAACAATCATAGTTCCCTTGATATATAATTATATCGCATTACCGAATAATTTAAAGAAAATATTAGTAGAAAACAAGAGACTGAAACAAAAGTTGTTTTGTTACTCAAATGCGCAGCGAATTACAACTGGAGCTTTAGGTTTCGTTTTATATTGTATCGTATTTTGTTGAACCAATTTATTATTTTACTTTTCTTTAACTCGTTATAGGTTTGTTAATTTTTTCCAATGTGTAGAATTTAACTTATTATAACCACGAATAGGCAAAAGTGATTTTATTAGATCTGTAAAATTATTACGTCTGTAAGATATTTGTAAAGTTTAAAAAAAAATGCAGTTTCTTGTTTACACGATTAAAGGTATTTTTTTAACAGATCTACCTCAATCAAATGTCTCACAAGAAGTAACAAGTCTGACAGTTTTTTTTAAACAGTCAACATTAGAACCCATACATATCTCTTTAATAACTCTTTAATAACTAAAAATGTTTAATAAATAATTAAACACAGTTTTTTTAATAGTAATTTATTGTATAAGTGTTTCAGAGAGCATTTTATCCACGCAAGAATGTTTAAACGCGAGAGCTTGCTTGAGCGTTTAATTTTCTTAAGTGGATAAAATGCGAGTGAAACACGAATGCAATATAACGTTTTATCCACAATTACAGCGATTTAAAATCAAAAAATGATTTGACATTACACTCTGACAGCGGATGTCACCTCAAAAATCATTGAAATTAACTAAAAAACATGGGAGGTGTTGAATCGTCGCTATTTATTTTCGATTGTTTATCGACTCCATTTGTATAAAACGCTGTGCAAGTTGGTGAAAATGGAAGAAAGTGATACTGTTCCTGAGACAATTCTTGAGGAAGCTGAAGAAGCGACTCGCCAGTTATTGCCTGCGAAGTCCAGAGAACATTATGAAAAAGTATTTTTCTGCCCTCCGGCCGGAAAGTGGCAACTTTCCGGCTTCGTCGAGCAGAAAAATAGTATACGCACCTTGCCCAGTAAAAAAGAAAGCCTCAGACCACATGTTTGTCATCCTCGGCTTCGCCTCGGCCAACAATTACATGTGCTCTGAGACTTTTCTTATTTTACTGGCCTAGGTATGTAATTTACTAATTTCAGAATGTAATGAATGGAAAGAAGAACGGGAGGTAATGACAATAAATGAGGAAGTTCTGCTATCGTATTTCTTAAATTTGAAGAAGAGGTATGCAATTTCATCCATGTGGTCGAAGTACTCGATGCTGAAGGCTGCTATAAAGGTCTATAAAATGTATTGAATATATATTTAAGAATGTATTGTTTCATTATTCCACTAGTGGAATAAAGTGATTTCATTATTCCACTAGTGGATAAAGTGTTACTTTATACGGTTTGTAAGTGTGGATAAAACTTCAATTATAAGGTAATTGTGGATAAAAGCCATTTACATTTATTTAGATTAGCGTAAAACTTAAGACTTGAAGGTTTTTTATTTTTTTGTCTCCAGATTTGTTTCATTTTTTAATTTTTTTTTTTGATAAAAGCTTTCTTTTTTTTTGTGTTTAAAATCTATTAAACTTTTTTATATTTTTGTTATGTTATAGTGCCATTAGAATTACAAGTTGAGTTATTATGTGTTCTTATCAATTTTTACCACAATCGGTTCGCAGCTGAACATTTTTTGGATGAACAATCCATCATTCCTTTTTTTTTCCTTATACGCAGAGCTGCTTTTTTGTCAAATTTATCATTTATTTAGGCATCCTCAAGGCCTAACTAACTTATTTTTAAATAATAACTTAATTCTTAATAACATCTTAATAATAATAAGTTAAAGTGAAGTTTGTAATGATAGCAATGCTTCGTTCCATTTCAAGGGGGGCTAGACGCTGAACTGGTGCCGTTTTTGAACAAACTTAACTTTTTGCTTGTTTCATAAGTTATACTATAAAACTAGGCTTATGCTAGATGCTAGGTGAAAATGCCACATCAGTAGACAAAACCTAATTGATCTAAAACCTAAATGGTTCTAATGACTTTTCAACTACAGGTTCTAAAGAAAAGGTTCTAAATTCGTCTATTATATTTGATCAAGTAAGTAAAAGTTTGGTTAAATCGGTTAAATTGGCTAAGTTTGATTAAAAAATTGAACTTATTTGCAAAAGGTTATACATGGTAGTATGTATCGGTTATGTTTGATTGCTCATAACATTTTCCACCGTAGTAAAAGTTGAAACAATTAATAATTTGTAATTCTATTAAAATTAAAACATAAAAAAATCAGAAATGTGTTATAGATTACAATCACTTATTATTACTTATTATTTTATTTATTCAATCGTATTTAATCAAATTTAATTAATAATAAACTAATATTTAATTATATGAAAGCAATTTTTTAATTTTAAATTTGTCACTTCTCTTTATAATCGTAAGTATCAAAAATGAATGTCAAAAAAACGCATTAATAAAAATTGGTTAAAACGGCTGTTCAGATCTTGTTTAACTAAGAACCACATGAAAGACATCAGGCTTTAAATAAAGAAGAACTCATCCAAATCGGTTCACCCGGTCAAAAATTCTGAGGTAACAAACATCAAAAAAATACAGTCGAATTGAAACTTTCCTCCTTTTTTGAAATTGGTTAGATAATAAAAACTTTTTAACAAGAAGAATCGACGAAAAAACCAAACTGATAAATTAAAAATAAAAACTTTTTAACAAAAAATTGAACCTCTTCAAAGTGAAATGAAACTAATAAACCAAACCTAAAAAAACTTTTAGTCTCAGACCTACCCTAATCTAAAGATCTAAAGCATTTTAGCCGTCACCGAAAAAACAAATAAGCACGTATTAGGTTTTTTTTTTTATAATACAGATACTTTAGAATGCTAAGAAATATAAATAAAAGAGTGTGACTATACAAAATCAGACTCAGAAGATTAAGATGGCGTAGAAATCTAAGAAATTTTTTTATTTTTTTCTTTTGTTTCTTTTCGGAGGTTTAGTTTTTGTAAAAAAGTTGTTTCGATATATTCTTAAAGATAATGGGTGCTCTAAAGTCTAAAGCCAGTAAAACACACATTATTGGTTTTCATTTGACTGTATAGTGTTTTTTTATCATAAAAAATCACTGCAATTAGTTCTTATATTCACAGTAACTTTTGCATAACAATAATGGAGTAGCGTACTTGAAATAGTTGAAAAAGAGATAATAACATCGATCAAGAGATCTTGACTATTTTGTTTTTTGTTATCGTCCTTTTCATATTGCTTATGTTTTCGAAAAATGTTGAGCTGGCTAAAAATGAAACGTGCCAACAGGGAAATGAAAATTCGGCGGCGATCATCTTGCGAAGCGGTAGGGTGTAGGTAATTGAGGCGTAGGAGTGGCTGGCTGATGCGATGTGTGCATCATCGAGATCCGTCGCCAGAGGAGAGCCAGGAGGAGTTCTAACTTAGGAAAGCATTCTACACACGATTCTTCAAAGGGTGGTTGGAGGTTGGGGGTGCTGTGCTGAGACAGCGCTGTGTGCGTGACATGCATAGACGACTCCAGAGTCTTGCACCTGGCCTAGACTAGCCTTCTTCACACTTTATTTTTCTCCGAGGAGTTCTAAAAAGAGATACTTTAGTCAGCAGGAGAAAATATATAGGCAACCAATTATACGAAGCTTGAGATAATATATATGTGCTGATTGAGCTGTTCTAGATTGGGAGAAAAATGACTTTTTTTTTCATTAAAGATAAGTAAGTATCATTACTTTTATATCAAAACTTGATTCTATTACAGTTACAGCAGAATAGGTATTTATTTATTTTATTATTATGGGTGACTTTAAATAAGCAGCAAAAAATAAATATTGAAAATGCATAATTATTATAGAAGTAAAAGATGCCAGAATATTGAAATGATATTTTTATATAGCCATTATTTGTCGACGACCTCCGGCAATAAAGCGTCAACAGAACGAGAAAATTGACTTTTTAGTGCAGCTTTAAAATACCTTAGAGACAGATAATAATATCCATTAAAATTTGTCGGTTTTCAACAAAAAATACAAACAAGAGAGTTTTACGCTTTGTCATGTCAATAGACAAGAGGCAAAGCAGCAGAGAAGCATTTACTTCTTCTTCTTGACTATTACCTTCGTTGAAGAACAATTTGTTCAGCAGTTATTATAGGGCACGCTCGAATGAAATTACATTTGACGAGCCAGCCAGCCAGCCAAGTCCTCTGAATTAGACGACGAGATGAAAGCTTAAAACAAAGACAATTGCATTTTGGAAAATTAACACTGCTCTGTAAAGCTGGATTTGATGGAGAAACTAGAATTTATGTAATGTTTACTGGAAACGGTTAATATGGAAGACGAAAATTATCCCAGCTTTTAATGCCATCATTTGGAACAATACTGCTTATTTATTGTCTTTATCATACTACTTTACTTCATACCTATATTGTAAACATCCGATTCTCGTACATTCCCATGACGTAGAGATTCATATACCGTCGTATCCAAAAACAAAGAAGAAAATAACCCAAAATTGATCCCCAAAATGAATAAGATAGATTGAAAATGATAAGATAAAAAGTTTTGCCTTTTTCGGCCACTAAATAACGATTAAAAACAATTTTTTATACAAATCAAGTTTCAAAAAACGATGCCTATAAAATATATTAGACAATTCAATTCATACTTACTTCAAAATTTAATTTTAGTTAAATAAACCCCAACGCAATAAGCCCAAAATTTCTGAACATTTTCGCTTATAACTTTTTTATTTATCGTTCTACAACAAAAAGTTACTGGACCAAAGTTGTAGAGAATTTAATTTGCAACAAAAAATGTCGACAATTTTTTTTTCTTAAATTAATAGTTTTTCTTAAACTAATAAATTAATTGCGTCCTCTAAAAAACGCAACCCCAAATGTAACATTTCAATAGACTATAGGGGTAGGTGTCGTGCAAATTGCAGGTAATGCTTCAGCTTAGCAATATTTCGGAAATTCAATAGTCTTCTAATATCAAAGTAATATAGTAGCAAATTTCAAGAGTATAAAAAACAAATAATTTTCAAACGACTAAGCAATTTTTTTAAACTAAAGCTAGAAAGACCCTAAGTCAGCTTTCAAATAAAAAAAGTTAAATGATAACCAGTTTACCCGTTTCCTAGCTACAAGACCAACATACAAATACATAACCACATACCAAACTTGAAAAAATCCCACTTTTTGTATGATGTGCTAAAAATTATATTACTTATTGAAATTATATATTAAAATATTTGTCTTACAAAGAAATTGTTTCTAAAACTAAAATTTATTAATTTTTTTTCGAGTATTTTTCCATCACACATTGTATGTGGTGTCTATTTTGCAAAAACAACAAAACGGACTAACAGATTTCGGCTTCAAATGTTTACAGATCAGTGGGAGTTTCATCAGTAAACTTCTTTAAATTATTAATTTAATTGTGATTAATAAAAATCCGTTCAATCTGTCACATGAAAGAAAGAGACTGCATAAATTCTCCTCCTTCGATAAATGCTGTTTAGATCTAGAAAACATATCTTTTAATTTTTTATTCAAATAAAACTTTGTAAATAAATGTTAAAATGTTACGGCCAAACATTCTTTTAAATTTATGGGTCTACTCATGTCGGTCCAACAATGCAAATTAATATCTGACATAAGAAATTAATGTTTTGTGAATTCTTATATATGACTTTTTGAATTCGTCTAGTTGAATTTTACTTATAAATTGTTATTGATAGTTTTATGCAATGCGTTCATAATTTACTTAGATCAAACCTTGCCCTGAAGTTTTGAGAACATGTTAATTTTTTGATTAGTTCATACGCAGAAACGTACAATATTATAGATAAGCTTTGACGTTTGTTTGACATTTGTCAGCAAGCATACTGTAAAACCTTTCAATAAAAATCCGTAAAGCTAAATTACACAGCAAGACTAGATCTAAATAATTTATAAACGCATGTTATTATGTGACTTCGCACCCATATAGTAAGTTCATCAACTTACTATATGACATCCTTTGTCATTTGAATATAATTAATTTGATTATTTTATTAATTCAAACAAATTGGGCATAAGAGACTTTCTAATTCTCCAAATTTCATCACATTATATCACAACATACTTCTGTAGAGACACTATTTATGCACACCAAAATACTGAGTTTTTTTCAATTGAAACTAACCCACTAATAAGAAAATTAAAAACTGGACAATATGCTGCACTCTTGTGGTGCGACTCCAACCATTTCCCCAAAGATTCTTCTCAAGGCATTGATCAAAATTTATGAG
This sequence comes from Lagria hirta, assembly GCA_947359425.1. NCBI lineage: Eukaryota > Metazoa > Arthropoda > Insecta > Coleoptera > Tenebrionidae > Lagria > Lagria hirta. Next base: position 15,239,219 of record OX375794.1, read on the forward strand.
TCTACTCTTGCGTAATCCTCTTTCAAGTGAGTGCAACAATAATTCAAATCAGTTTGTAAACAAATTAGTTATGAACGTACATCCAAATCTGATCAAAATTAAAAACTGGCACACTTTCAAGGTGCAATTGCGTTTGTCACTTCGAAGATTCTTGTTTGATCATCAACAAATTTTTTTGAAACCACTTTGAAAAAATCCACTTTCAAACAAAAAAGCATTGATCTCCCCATTAGCAAAGAAGTTATGCGCCAAAACTCATAAAAAAAAAATGTAAAGAATTTTCATTAAATAACCTTATTTTCTCAAGTCGCTTAAAAAGTCGTAAAAATTTATCAAAAGACTTTTATAGTTTTTAAAAAGACATCATACTGTTTCCAAAAATCACAAACCATACTGGTTTCAAAAAAAAAGACTAAATTGCAAAAGATTCTTAAAAAAAATTGGAAAATGCATCAATATCAGATAATAACACCATAGAGAGAAAAATCTCGATTTCAACGATAATGGTGTCGATCAATTTGATAGTTTGAACGAGAATGATTTTTTTTGCTGTTGATGCATTTTTAAATTTTGCAATATGCAAAAAAATTCATATTTTACCCCCAATCAGTATTGCAATTAAATAATAACAAACCTGTAAAAATTGGTAATGAGAATTTTTCCTCTCAATTTATATTTATAAAATATAAAAACTTTATAAAGTACCAAGCCAAAATTTCCAAAAATAAATGCGTCAGAAAGTATTTTCCAAAAAAATATTAGTAAATTTTGAAAAACCGCAAACATCGACTTTAAATTTGATTCCATCTAAGTCAAAAAAAAAAACTTGACAAATGTTTGTACAGATTTGGCAGTGCAAAATCAAATAAATTATGCACAACTCAAATTAAAATGTTAAAAACTGACGTTTATTAGTAAAATATCATTTCAAAAGAATATTATAACCAATTGTACCTTTAACATTTATAAAAATTTATATTAAATATTTTTATTAAATCAATGTGAAAGTTTTAAAAATCTTTTATTTTATCTAACACAAAACGTTCTAAAACATCAGCCTCACAAATCCTTAATAAAATTTAATTGCTGAACTAAAATCTTAACTTAGTTGTAAATTAAATAAAATACATTTGCATAAACCATGACTCTACAAGCACTCTTAGGTATTCTTGTCTTGAATTATTTATGAGTTTCTCTTTCTCTTTCAATTACAATTTATTTTTTGAAGAACGAATAAAGCTCTTCGTATATTTGTGCTGCAAATTTAATCTGAAATAGGAGTGTTTTTAGTGAAATTTATCAATATGTACGTTACGATCCAGTCTTTGCTTATGTAGAATGAGATTTGACAAGAATAAATTTTGTGGTTGTTTGAGTAATCGTAGATTGCGCCGCCGCACCTATATTTATTGCAGATTATGCAAATAGTTCTTCGATTAATTGATCAGAAAACTTGCGTTTATCTTTGCATTATAAAGAAAGAAAAGGACAAAAGAAAGACACTATACTGCACCAACTCAGAAGAATTGAAAGAGCTTTCAAAAGCTATATTGAATATGCCACTTTAGCTAGAAAAATAGAGCACTTCAAGTACAAAGCAATAGCAACTTTTATAGATTTAATAAAATAGATACTAAAGAAAATTGCAGAAAAAGATGAGTACAAGTTTTCGATCGTTTTCGAGAATGAGTCTGGCGATTTCATCTTATTATTCCATAAAGTGGCAAAGCATCACCCACCTGCCGCCTTACCTAATCAGTTCCTCTTCTGCGAAGAGAATCGTCGACGATTATCTCATATCAACCCGGTGAATTATGACCAATTCATACCGTCTCATACACAAACTTCATTAGCGATGGCAATTAGGCAAAAGCCTCTGTATTCGCATTATGCAGATTGTTCGGAAGGTGCACCATGGCAACCGCGTCGGCAGCAGAAACGGCGGTTTTCCTCTCTAGCCTCTCGTCTGTACAAGAACGCCAGCATTAGCATACAGGCAACGTTTTTTCATCTTATGTTAATAGAGGTCGTCTAATCAGAGATTTACATTAGATATATGAGTAGTAAAGCAAACTTAGTTACGTAACACCCAGCCCAGCAGGTTGTTATCGCAACTACCTAAACTTTCTTATCTGAAACCTCTTTATTATAATTTCATACTTTAAACATTATTTGTAAAATCTTTAAAACTTTATCAAATGCCTTAAACATGATTCTTTCATATCTCCAAATAAGATCTTTGGTAAATTTTCCCCTTTTCTAAATTAAACCAGATATTCCAAAAAAATAAATCATTGAAATTGTGTCTGAGAGAAAAAAATATGATTAAAGTTTGATAAGAAAACGCGTAATAATAAACTAAAAGTAAACTCTTGAAAAATCTAAAAAAAAATAGATAAGTAATACTTCTATTATTTAAGCACTTCTCTATTTTCCCTATCCCTTCTATTATTTATCAAACTTCACGAGTTGTGCTGTAGAACTGATCGGACGTATTTCATAGAACTATAATAGCGGTTTGACGTCCAAAATTAATACCAGAAATACAAACAGTAAATGTGAACAGCTCGTAAGTATCCAGGATTTGCAGGAAGTGATTAGTGTCATGGTTAAAGCTGAAACAAGTAAGCTTCTAGCAAACATTTGAGCACTGGAAGAGCCTGTCGTCAGTAATACCAAAATGAAAAGAAAAATTCACTAAACAAATTAATTAATACCAATCAGTTAGAGAAACTTGCTAATAAAACAAAAAACAATATTAATTAACCAAATCAGTGATTCCGGCCAGAACAGACCCAAAAAAATTGTCGAAGAATCAAGATCTATGCTTCTTCATCCTCAGACACTAGCAACGTTTTTTACTGCAAAATTTGAAAGCCTGGTTGTATGTAGGAAACCACTATATAGACAAAGATCCCAAAATTCTCTTGATTTAAAAAAATTAATTTTTAAAAGAGCAAATATTTCTTTAAATTCAATTTTTTTTAAAGAAATTACAGGACCTAAATAATTAACCCAAAAGCGTCATTAATAAGTAGATCACTGTTTTTGTCTAAAATCAGAAAACTTCCAATAGTTACAAAAATTCGTTTTACAAGTGTTTCCATTTATTTTTTTCCATTTGACCACGATGCCCAGATCTGAATTATTTGCCACGGTTTTCAATAATTACTTCTAATTTTGCTTCAAGCGTAAATAACTACATACACGTCTAACATTTCTGCCAAACAACTCCCGTTGCCAAGCTAATTTTTTTATAAGTACCATATTGAATAATCAAAGTTACAAAATGTGTAATACTATGCGATCGGCGTGATTTTATAATTAAAGCTACTGATGCCCATTTAAATGAATTCAGATACTCTCAAAAAATTTCCGGTTGATCGTGAGCTTATTTAAACTGTAATTCATTTCGAATTAAGCTGTTTCCGGTTATTTGCTGTTTATATAATTGAGACTCTTTTGCAATAAGTTTAATAGCAATAGGGCTATTTGTTGACTTTACTCCAGAGCTGCCACTGAAAAATATAATATTATAGAAAATTGATAGTGTAAGTGCAAATGCGGATTTGAGTCCTATTTGATCACAAAGAGTGGAAGTTAATCCGCATATAAATAATAGTTTAATAGATAAATAAACACGTGGGCCAAGGGTTCAATTAATTTTATTTATGATCTTTCAAGGATTAACAGAGGATATTGCGCTGCGATCTTTTGGATCTATTGTGCTCCCTAGATTTACAAACATACAAACACCCATGGTCAGACCAAAGCCATCTTCTTTAAAAAAAACACTCTCACCTGAATGGGACTCAAATCCACGCCACTCATTAAGCTAGGCTGAATGTACTTTCGTCATTCATTTGGACACCAAGCGGTTATCTTATTATCTTTCAAACTACTTCTGCAATTTCAACAACCGTTGGCAAATGTTCTCAACAACACAAATTTTGTTATTTTCAGTAAATTTGAACTAGGCAATAACAAAATAAATTGACATTATGAGTACACAAAGTCATGTTATTCATTTGCTTCCTTTATAAATGAAAACTTTGTTATAACGTAAAAGTATTTAGACAAAAACTTACACTGAAATAAAAATATTGATTCTCTTTGCTTTTACCAAACATCATAAACTATCAGTGCTGCTAGACGACTATAGTGCGTCCATTTTTCTAGTACATAAATAGAAAAAATTTCTAAGAGGAATTTTTTCCTCATCTACATGTCCGGTATACCTACCGGGCAGGTCAGGTCAGGTCATATGCTTTGTACCCAAACGCTATTTAGCTCTCATTTAACCACATGTAAAAATACACTTTAAAAAAATTATTTTTTATCCTACACCAACTCAAAATAAAATTTTCTGGTCTCTCGACAGCCCTAAAAGTACATCATTTCCAGGATAGCCGAGAAAAGATGTACTTTCTCGGCTAGTCGAGAAAAAAAATCTGATTTTCTCCGTCAAGAGTCGCTATTATAAGAAAAATTACTCTAAACTCTAAACGTCTCACTATTTATGAAGGGTGTTGAAATTTCAAATCACATTTACTGTTTCTTTATATCTTTTAAATTTGAATTTGTAGATAGTATTATAAAACATCTTTTAAATTTGAATTTGTAGATAGTATTATAAAACAAATGTTTTATAATACTATCTACAAATTCAAATTTAAAAGATATAAAGAAACGTCAATACGGTCAATTGTTGTTTGTGGAGAACTTCAAAAAATACCGAGCCCAAGTAATACAATACGATATTAAAAAATATCAAAGGGCCTTTCTGCCATGCTTCAGCAAAGGCAGCTATGACCGACCAGACGTACAAAACCGAGTTTCACAAGTAATCGGTATAATTTGGAGTTTTCCACAAGCAGTAATCGACCGTATTGACGTTTTGCTATCTCTTTTGCAACAATTATTCGACAACACCAATAGCGGTCATCAAACGTCCAAAATAAAATAAAAAACCAAAGTCAGCTGTTCTTGCTAGTGTCAGAACTGTCATTGTGCTGTTATTAATGTGATGATTTTGTTAATTTCTTAATTCCTTTCTATTATTAATTAATTAACTAACGTAATTAATTAATAAAAGTGTAGTAATATATTTCTTTATCAACATAACGCTACACGGTTAAATAGCATTTCATTTGTGTTTCTGTTAATATTAGTGCATATATGTCCACAGTCTATTGTTTTTTATAAACAATTCTCAAACAGTTTTAATGTTGGCAACGCCATTTAAAAATAAATGTCAAAAGCGTGGATTTCTACGGTTATAAAGCAGGATTTCAACATATTTTCAAAATTTTTGGAACTGACAATTGTTTATAATAAAAAACAGAATCTACTTTTTGTTAACAGTTTCTTGAAATAATAAATAATAAATAATATTATTAATATTTATCACAAAATAAATGCGTTAAATCCTTATATTTGAAAAATATGTAATAAATATGATAGGGTAAAAATAATGGATATAAAACTACTCTTAGACTGTTTATTGTAGCAAACCTACTATAACAGAAAACGTACAGCTTACAAAAACAATATTTTTCAATGTTTGCTGTTTATTGTAGCGGTTTAAAGTTGTTCTCCTTCCATCTCGAAATAAAAGTCGTTAGGTTTGCGAAAACAGTGAATTTATATGAAGTATTTGCGAAGTGTAGGCGTAAAATAAGGCATTCAGTCGATTCAGTACGTTTTTGTGACATTTATGCCAATGTCGGTCGGTCGTTGTTGTCAGAGAGAAGAGTTGAAATGTAATGGGTTGAGGGTGGGCAAATTGTAAATCCAAACGCCTCTCGTTCTCTCGTGTACGAAAACAAAGCAATAAATTAGAAATCCCTTAAAATACCTTTAAAAGAATTTAAAAAAAAACAAATTTCTGCACGATATAACAACCGAATCGGTGGCTGCTAAAGTAGGTAAGGCAGCAGCAAATGCCAAATCAATAACCCTCGTCGTATCCATAAATCCAAGTTTTGTTCGGCACCAAGTCCAAACGTTGCTCGTATATCTAAAAGTTTTTTAATAGTAAACGCCAAACCGTGCTATCTCTTATTACAGAAAACTTTTTAATGCCTATATAAAAACAAGTGTTTCCCGTGATTTATACTTCATCATTTATTGCTTTCTGATCCAAAAACCGACCGAGCTTTTGCCGAGCATTTCTGAACAACCCACCCCTCTTCACTTTATCAAACGTATTAAGGTTAAAATTTTTTCCACCCTTCCAAAGAAAAAAAAATTGGTCGTCTTATAGGATCTAAGCTGACGACGCGATAGTCGTCCGAAAAGACTTCATCCTTTTATTACGTCTTAAGCAGACCCTCGGTTTCTAATAAAAAATATATATACACACACAGCAACGACCAACCACCATGCATGCCATGCTGCTGTACAAAAGACTTTTTTTTACATAAAATCGATTGTCTCGTAAATCTTGCCATCATTCTGCGACATTAGTCAAGATCGTGGCAGAGTTCATTAGCTTAGAGTGGATAAGCCGGAAATATTACAGATAGGGGATAACGCAAACACTGCTTTCTAATAAAAACTTACTAAGGTAAGACATCTTTCCAGAATCCATAAATAGTTAAACGTCAAAAACAAAATAGAGCGTTCAAAACAAACGGAATGAAGCTGGTGTAATTGTATAGCTGGTAACGTCAAACGGTAAAACTTTAACTTTATGTAAATTAATTTAACTAAGCTATTTTCAAAAGTAAGTCCATCAATCATCATATCGTTCATCATAATTATTAAGATGATGTAATTGATTATACGTAGTTAATGATTGTTTTAAGATTTCTATTGTGTTAATTAATAAACATCATGTCAGTCTAAATGACATATTTCAGTTCTATTAGACACAATTCCAAGTCCAAGTCTACGAATCTAGTTTGAATAAATTTGCTTTGATCTTAGGATTTATCATAAAAAACAATATACACTATACAGCACAAAAGCAAAATACAAATGATCACAAACAAAAACAATTCTGAAAACAACAAATGTAACATTCCAAACAAACAATAATAAATTTTGAAAAACATAACTAAGTATTTGATGCTCACAGGCATTAGTAGAATAAAAGTCTAAAATCTGCGACTCAATTCTAACAAATGTAATCTGAGTAGCTTTAAAAATGTATTAAAACCCTTGATAAATTTTTTTTTTAAAAAGCCTTATATAATAAGCATTTCAACAACTAAATAGTTGCGATAATCATTGGTCCTTCGAGATGAATAAAATTCTGACAAATAATGGTTTAAAACTGTTGCATAATAAAACCCTAATTTTTGCTCCACCCATTAAGCTTTAGACTCTCTTTCAACACTTTCGCTTATGTTCATTAGCTTATAAAATGGTAAAAGGTTATTTTGTGCTCTGAAAATAATTTCCTAAAAGCTGGAGGCAAAGTTTACAATTAGGCGGAAGCGCATACCGCGCGGTTGCAATTTCTCTTGTCCATAACCTTTCTGAATAAAATTCAAATTTTATGAGACAACGCAAAGAATCTCCTTGAATAATTCCAACTAAATTAATTAAAAATGAAAAAAAAATCAATTCCACGATATCATCTCTTTCTTCGTCTTGCATCTCCTGTTTCCGACAGGACGAAAGACCACCGTAGATCAAGCGGAAGAAGAAGCTTTGCCTCGGTCAGAGTTCGAGTGCAGTTGTTTATCTTAAAAGCTCGCTTAGAATGTTAGTGACAGTGCTAGAATTTACAAGTGCTGCTGCAATAATTCTTTAGAAGCGCACTGTATTTTAAAACTGTCCACATTTTTTTTTCCAGATTTAATTTAAAAGTTTCTCAACGTTTTTCCAATTCGAGTCTCATTCGCCGCTTGCTTGGAAAAGCGCCGACAGCATTCTAACATCTTGGCAGCACGAATTGGATAAGAAGTGGAAAGAAACCAAGTTTGAAATGTATTTTTTTACTACAATTGAAACTTGAAAACATACACGTAATAATAAATCTTCAAACTCATCTTTTTAAACGTTATACAAATTATAGTCCTTTTGTTTGATTAAACGTTTTGCTAAACCTTCTGCTGTTTCAAATACTGGTCCATCCAAAGATAACAACATTTTAACATTATTTTATAAATTTTGGTGTCTTACTACTTCGTTGTTGACATATTGCGTTGACGTTATAAATGTTTGAAAAGTGAATTGTTTATTGAGAGAGAAAAATAAAACTCTCTGAATTCGGAGAAATAATAAGTAAAACATTATTGATAATTTGTCAAATATTCAGTGGCACAAATATGTATTGAATATATTAATATGAAACATCCACGGCAGAAACTATAGTTTAATACCTGGAGTGCGGTCTACATTTTAGACTGAGGTTAAACAACCTTGACATAAAACCTTCAACATCCACCCTGACTCTCAACTTCCATGAAAAGTAGCAAAGAGGTAGAAGAGTGAGATAAAGCGTTTCCCTTTGAACCTTATTAATGTTTATTCTTATTACGCATTACTCTTAAACATTCTATTTCACATAATTAGAATGACGCTTAGCGGCACCGTTTACGTTGCTCCTGAGCTCGATACCGAAACAGTTTGACATCATTGAAAACTCAAAGCTTAGAAAAAAAGTGAAGCTTATGGTAAATAGAGATAAATCGAGTTTATAAAGAGGTCGTCAAAATCTAAATCCAGATGCGTCAAAATCCAGATCAAGCGATGCCTCCTGTAAGTAGTTCAAAAAGAAGAGAAATCCATGACGGGGGAGAAAGCCTGTTAAGTGACTTTACATGTATTATTAACAGGTACATTATGTGTCGCCCAATCGTTGGTATTCTCTGTAACAATAAACATAAAAGGGTGACTTTTAGTAGATTGTTGATGATAATGTAGCTGGTTGTTGCTATTCTTTACATACATTGTTTTAAAGCCAATATTTAATGCTAATAATCGTAAAACATTGACATTCGTACAAATATATTATAGAAAAAAAACTGACTGTTATTTAGTTCATAGTAATTGTTAAAGTTTAGCGAAACCGTTACAAATTGGCGTCAGGTGTGCGGTAAAATAATTAGAAAACAAAACCTTAACATTAGATCAATTGATTTACATTAAAACTATATATTTCGACAGGCTTTGATAAACGATAGCCTTATAAATAAGTTACGTGTTTGAAAATGAGGTAAAGTTATAAATTTAGAGTTAAAATTAGAAGAAACTGAAAAAAAAATAAAATAAAAAAATTAGAATAATTGAAAAAAAACTTGAGTCAAAACTAGAAAAAAAAATCTGAAAAATAAAAAAAAACTCAAATATTAGACAAAAATTTTGAAACAAAATCCCAAATATTCAGAATAAGTTATAATAAAATAGCAGAGAATGAAAAACAAGTTAAAATCTAAATTAGAATAAAATTCTCAAATATTCCAACAAAACTTCGAAAAAATTTAAGAGAAATTTAATTGAAGGATTTGAATAGAAAAAGAAGACAGTTGAAAACAAAACAATAAAATCACTTAAAAAAATTTTAATTTTCGAGGCTTAAACTGGTAACGTAGTATATCATGAACCAAATTGTCAGGTCAGGTCTGATAAATTCATTGTAGGCCCAGCTGTGAGAAAAACTTTTAATTATTACGTCACAAACACTGTTGTTTGCAATATCTTAATCTCTGTGCCCAATTCAAGCTAGATTTGAAAATAAACATGTATAGTAGGCTCAATCGGTAAGAGCCTTCCTTGAAGCGATTGTTTTTTTAGCACGCAAATGTGCACCTTTCCAAACAAGCAATGGAACATCACATATACTTAAACAGCATTCGACTGCGTGTTGTTTACTGGTCCACTCGATCAATATTGGTAGCCGACAATTGAGAAAGTTAGTGTGCTCGATATAAGGAAAACGAATTGGGCGGTTGTAAAGCCGCAAAATACACCAACCGTATAATATGCCATAAAGAGACCACACAATAACAAAAATGAAAAAAAAACTAAAAAACAGCTTGATAAAAATTAAAACTGTATTAATGCAATATAATTATCGAGCACAGTTAAATTCAACTAACAAATCCTATGCTGACGCTGTTCAATTTTGTCAACAGCAACTTAGGTTAGTCAATTCAATCGTCTACCTTTGTTCAAAACAGTTTAAATTAACCCGTTGGCTTAACTACAAATACAGAATTAGCACGTTTTAATCGCGTATTAAGAACAATAGTCTGAATCAATTTTTTCATTTACTGGCGTTTGAGCAAACATGCCGTAAAAAACGTACAAGAGAAAGTTAATTAATTAAATTGAACTAATACACTATTACCCATTAAGCTCACAGTGATAAAAGCCAATAAGCTTGAAATAGATATCTGTGCAAGCTTTGTAGAGCTTCATTCAAACGATTTTGCTCTAAAGTACTTTGTAGATAGATGAATTGGTAACACCAATCAATGATGTTGAAACAAAAATTGAAGAAAAAGTGTATTTACTGCATTCACAAATGAATAAAATAAAAATAAGTGCTAAATTTATTCAAGATTTAAAAGACCCCTTATTAAGACTATTGCAATGAGCCCAACCAAAATACTTCTGTGGCAAGAAGGTAAGAGAATTAAGTGTTTTGCAAACTCTAGGTGATAAAGTTCTGCATTATTTTCTGAGTTCTAATGATTTCTTAAAATTACATCACCAAATTTTGACTACACAAAACCTGTGAAAGATCCTTACGTCCAATAATCAAACAAAAAAAAATATAATTTTTAAACAAATAAACCAATTTCGGCTAAGAACATTTCCGATTACCTCAGATTTCTAATGAAAAAAAAATAGATCAAAATCGGTTGAGCCTTTTGGTAGCTACAGGGCGATAGACAGACACGCATATGCCCGCTACAAACTTATAGCACCTAATTTTCTGTCGGCGGTTAATGGAAATATTCCAATAAACGTTTACGTATTTTTTGTGGCTTACGCCTGAAATACTTAATTAGGAAAAACCGTCTGTATGGTCTAGGCTTAGTGTTTCTGAAAGTTGGCTTTAGAAATTTGATTACGCTTGTCATAATTTGCTGCCAATTTCCAGCAAATAATTAAAATTATTTAAATTAATTAAAGTAAGAATAATAATAATCCTTATTGACGGAAAATGCAGCCATTGTTTAATAATAAATAAAAAAGAAATAGGCACTTTTATAGACAAACGTATAGTAAACAAAACTAAAGATAAGTGTAATAAAAAATATAACAGCTTAGTTTTTATTTCTAATCAACCTTAAACAATTATTCTGACATGACAACATATTAGAACTAAAAGGCTGAAAACTATTGTAGTTTAGTTAACAAGTGCTTTTTAGGTCCAAACTCTTTCACATACTCCGAAAATTGAATAATTTAAATTTGGAATGGCATCCTAGATATTTTTTGAAAAAATGCAAAGGCCGCTCGCAAAAATTACAATAGTTATAATAAACAATTAAATGAAAAATAAAAGGTTGGTTTTTCGCTAACAACTCAAAAACATTATTTTCCGGAAATCGTCTTGGAAACAACAATTTCCTGCTTATTTACGCGCAGGAAAATTGAGTTTTCCGGACTAGTACTGTAAAAACTTTACAAGACGCAAAATAAAAAAGATACCCTAGTTACTATAGTTGCCAACAAAATTGACAAGCTTGATTTTTGTAGAATTTGTCAAAAAAAATTCTAAAATTTGTAAATTTCGTCTTTTTTACGATTTAATAGAATTATATTAAATTTAATACAAAACACGTCAGTAAAATCTCTTACTTGACTCGGAGCTTTAAAATACTCGGCACAAAGTGCCTCGTATTTCAATTTAGCTCCTCTTCAGTAATGTGACATTTTCCTGACTTTTATGTAAATAACTATAAAACATATATTTTTTAAACTAGATAATTACAAAAATTAAACATTGAAAAAATTCAGGCGAGTGCAGGATAGATCAATGAACAAAAATTCGTGGTCCAAAAATTTTATCGCAAATTTTCAATAAGTAACCCATTAGTTAATTGACATTTGTAGCACACATATCATTGCAAGTGCGATGTTAAGTTGTTAAACACCGCATAAACTAATTTGAAATTTTTTTCCTTTCCAAAGGCCATAGAATAGATTCCCGTTAGAAAAATAAAAAAAATAGTTTTCGTTTTCTTATTAACAATTTACTAAGGTGAAAGCTTCATTAAACATTGAAAAAAACTTTTTTTTTAATAATATTATTATTAATCCGTTTTCTTATCGATCAGAAGCTACTAAAAAATAATTTTTATTAATTTTTGTTTTCTATTGTTTAAAAAATTGTTATAAACAAATTCGTAGTTTACGAGATGATTTAAAAGCAAAAAATTCTCAAATTTATAGTTTTACAATTATCGCACTGGCAATGATAATGTTCGTGCTACCAAAAATTGTTAATTAACTAATAAATTACTAATTGAAAATCCGCGATAAAATCTTTTGAACCACAAATTATTGTTCACAAATAATAGTTCGGTTTTATTCATGACCATTTTCGGTGATCAAAACAGCTCTCAAGATCTAATTTTTTAATCTGTATGGCTAAACACATATTATTAAAGTAATTTCACATATGCAATACGATTGGTCCATTACAAAACATTTTTTCTTTTTGAAGTCCAGCAAAGATAAATTAAAAAAAAATCTTTTATCTAGAAGATCGTTCATTTTGGTGCGCCAATTCTGATAGGCCCGGTATAGTAATATTGCTTACTATACTACTATTAAATTCATGCTATAGTTAGTAGTATTAAAAGTAAATAATTAAATTCAATTTCAAGTACGGTTTAAGAATTTACCAAATCTTTATTTTTATCAAATACTTATTTATTTGTAGAAAAAGTGGTTGAGATTTTGTCTGCTTACACAGTTACGCAGTTAAATCACATCAGACAACTATTTATGATCCAAAATAATTTTTTTTATAAACCCCTAGCGGTTCGTACCGGCTTTGCACGGGCGCCACACCAGTTACGCCAGCCTGTTTTTTTTTCAATTTTGTATTATTATTTCCTAATATCATCTATCAACTTTTAAAATGTGAAAAAGTACAAATGTACACTTTGAGTTAGCTTTAGTCCAGGTATCTAGAAATTTTTAATTTTTTCTAGTAATAAATGATCATAATGTACAGAATTGGTACACACATATTATTACTTTAATAAAGATTATTTCAAAATCCAGGGACCCAGAATTGTATAGTTTGCCGCACGCCGCTAGACTAATTGTGGTACCTGCTATACATATTTAAGGCTGAACCAAAGGATGCTGAAACAGTAGGCACGGTTCGCGCCGACAGTTTAGTTTAACATTCGAAAAATTCTCAAATTTATAGTTTTACAATTATCGCACTGGCAATGATAATGTTCGTGCTACCAAAAATTGTTAATTAACTAATGAATTACTAGGTGAAAATCCGCGATAAAATCTTTTGAACCACGAATTATTGTTCATTGGTTTATCCTACAAGCGCCTGAGTTTTTGCAATTTTCCATTTTTATATTCAACTAGCTGACCCGGCGAACTTCGTACCGCCTTAGCGTAAATTTTCATGCACTACTTTATTTTGTATAGCTGACCTATCTTATGTATGCGTACCTATTCAATTTGAACTGGAATCTATAATATCCTCCATATAAAAATGAATACCTATTTCCCTGGTCTCGTCATACCTGAGAAGGACTTTACTAATTTTATTAAATAAAAAAGAAAATATATGTTTTCATAATAGTGTTTATTCCGTAGGGTTTAATAATTTCACTTATATTTTTACAAATCGCTATTGAACAACTGGGCATTTTGAAGTAAACACTGAGCTCAATATCACGCGCGCTCTAGAAAGCAACTAATAGCCTCTATACCCTTCACTGTTTCTCGCTATTCTAATGCTTTTTGATAAACTATATTTTTAGTTTTATGTTCTGGCGCGTAAATAAATAATGTTGATGGTTTTCCGACACGGAAACAGGCGACATATAATTGGCCATGTGAAAAACATGAATTTTCTAGGTTGATGACACATACACTTAGCGACTGCCCTTGCGATTTATTTATTGACATTGCAAATGCAAGCCGCACTGGAAACTGTAAACGTTTAAAACTGAATGGCATATCGTTCGGTATCATAGGGATGCGTGAGATTAAAACATCGTCGCCTTCGTATTTCCCTTTCAAAATGTTTGAAAGGAAAGTTAAATTGAATAACGTTGACATTTGTTAGCGCGGTTATGTCTGTGGTGTCATAGATCACCAGAGTTTTTTGTTTTAAATTGAATGACGATGACATTCGTAACGCGCATTTTTTAAAACATGCAAAATTAAATGTATATTTTTCAATCTTTCTGAGATATTTTCTTAATATTTTTTTCTGTAAGAACCTTGTACAGAGTATTATAAAACTACAAAAAAAAATCAGCCAAATCGGTCAAGCCGTTTTCATGCTATGTCGTGACAACGGAAAACGGGTTTCATTTATATATAATATATATAGATAAGTTAAATAATATTTATTCATTAAAGGTCCAAAGCGGACGTGGCTTTGTGAAAGTACTCGTTTTTGAACGCATTTTCAACCGCCTGTGAAAATTATAAATGTTGGTCCTACAGTTCTGAGAGTTTAACCATTTTTTTAAAGAAAGTTCATCCGGTTTTTGAATCTTTTTTCAAATTTGAATTATTTTCAATAGTTTTTGAGTTATTGGCGAAAAAGCAAGCCTTCTTTTTTTTCACTTGATTGTTTATAACTAATGCAATTTTTGCGAGCGGTCTTAACTTTTATTCAAAAACTCTCTAGATGCCATTCCGAATCAAATGACACCTTAATCATAAATTTTGAAAAATGCGAAAAAATTCTGACCTAAAAAGCACTTGTTGACTAGACTACCGCTCATTTGCAAAAGACATCATTACACCAAATATAACATTAATAAAAGTGTGCCCAGGAAAATTATATGCAAGTAACTTTAATGTTTCCCAACGAAAATCCCAACAGTGACGTCAAACAAAACTCCACCTGCGTAGAGCTTTTTTAGGAATAACATTATAATTTAATGAAAGTTTACTTGGTGTCAAACAATAGACCCAAATCTTTATTTTCGCAAACTGATTCTAATGTTACAAGTTTGTCTCAAGTTTGAGAAAGTAATTGACAAACATTTATCAAAGTTCAAAAAAAGTTGTTCTACAAACACCACTTTAATAAATTATTTAAATCTAGTTGAAGAAGTTGAACATCATTGATAGGATTAACAGACTTAACAAAACTTTTAAATCATCCGCCTAAAGAAGAGAGTTCAAAAAGGTTCAGCACGATGTTATATAAACATTAATAAACAACAAAAATAAAACAGAAACACAGTGAGATCCCCGAGGAACTCCTGACGTAACATGGAAATATTTCGACAAACTATTACCAATGTTCACATTTCTCTTATCTCTCAGATAAATATGAGAACATCCATTTGAGTTAGTCTATTGTATCCAAGAGCAACATTGTTGCTATATAACAACCACGTATGACTAACCATTATCAAACGCTTTAAAAAAATCAGTAGACATTAGCGCATAAATAATTATCAAAATCAAAGAAAAATAATATAGAAAATAAAAAAAACTAAAAAGCGGTCTTTAATATAATTAAATAATTTAATTGATTCAAACAAATGTTTTTTTGCTTAATTAGCTTAAATTGATTAAACTACTATTTAGATTTTAATCAAATTTATAAACTTCTTCCTTTTTTTGAAGTCGGCTAAGAAAAACCTTAATATTTTAAAATTATTAAGAATTAGCAATAATGCTTGCCAAGCTTAAAAACACCACAAATTTTGAAAAAGCCACTGCTCCGAAACTCATTCATTTGGCATAATATTAGTTTCCGACAATATGGTGCAAATAATTATTCTGGTCGTACTAAATAAAAACCCAATTGCCAGTCAAAAAACTTCTAAAACGTAAATATTTTTCTAAAAAACTGCAACGCATCGTCGTAAATCTTTAAAATTTCAACAAATCCGCTCAACGGGGACCGCGTTTTTATTTAGTTATTGTGATTTATACAAACGACAAAATCTGTCTGACCACCGAAATAACGGATTTTCTCTTTTCTTCATGAAAACATATAAAAAACCGATATTTCAGCGGATGCTAGATACAATAACAAATGAAGCTATCCGGTTGAATTGATGTCGCTGCCACCAATTAACAAGCGCTTGCTTTGAGGAACTGGGGATGATAAATCAGAGTTTATCCAAGACAAGAAAGAAAACAACCAAAAAGTTTATAAAAAAATTCCAATTAGGCAATAACTTGAAATTAGATTTGCAAAATTATAAAAATATATATCATCACATTTTTTAAAACAATCTCACTTTCTGTCAGAACAATGAGTCGCTTACGTATTCAAGAGTGGCAGTATCTAGAGATTTAACATCAGACTTTCATCTTTGCTTTGGTGAATGTTTGAAATTTACATGTTTGATATATATGTTACTATTTCAGACCAGAATCCCTGCGGTCAGCAACATCTGCAGAGTGGTTTATTTCCGCACACAACAGCCGTTCAAATCTATGTTTCTAAGCACAAAAGAAAAACAAAAAATCATATTTAGCTTTTTCAGAAGATAAAGTTTTGTTACAATCTTCTTAGAAAAGCCAGGCTTCTCAAATTTAAAGGCTGAAGCTGCTCACTCTGGTGTATCTCACCTAAGCGTTATTACACCATCAGTTCTGGTTACTTCTACTGTGTTGAATCGGGAGTAATTTATATAAGTAATCTATATCCTAACTAATAAGATTAAGGGAGTTTCGTAATTACCTATAGGATATCAATAAATCATTGAAGCAGAAGTGACAGTGACGTCACACAGGTGGGGCTTGTCGCGGAAAAGCACGCTTCCCTCAATATGCCAAAGTCATCAATAAGAAGAACAATAGCAACACTTGACATACATATACTATACAATATCGGAAGCTTTCAGTGTCATTCTAAGATAAATTTCCTGTGGAAAAAAACCTTATATGTTATACATTTAATCCCACTTTGGATTATAACAAATTCTAATTATAAACAAGATTGATTATTGCTTTTGATTCTACCCTCTCCAGAGAATACACTATATTCACGATATAAATCTAACTGGAACCAGCAGGCTCTTTTCCCTTGTTTTTCCAACCCCCTCTTCCACTAAAAATCGCTATATATCTCTATTATGCATGTGAATTGCAAAATTTGTTCGATCGCATGAAACATAGAAATTTTAGGGAAATTCCAGTCCAGCGTATTCGATGAAATATGCATAAAGCATTGTTCATTCGAATGAGCTCTTTCGATAATCGACCCACATCAATCACCAAACAACTTTCGGGGTGTTGAGCAGCTGATTCAATAGCGATTTTCTATACTCCAATAACAAAAAAAAAGTTACAACACACACGTCATACTAAAACAAAACAAAAGCAACGCGTACACACCCTCTCGTGCGTATATTCGGATTTATCACACAACAAGAGTACAAAAGATCCAAGTTGAGACATTTTTCATTTTTGACAGTTAGACATTTGATTTATATGTTTTCATTTTTTATTTATTTGACACGTGAAAAAAAATGACCTGCCAATGAACAACCAACACAAATTAACTCTAGATATCAAATTATTTTTTCAAGTACATATATTGAAGAAAATTTTTTTGGTAGCTTTTGAAAATTTTTGAGAAAGTAGAATTTTCAAATTTTCAAATATATTACAAGCTTTTAAAATTACTAAACAAAGTTTGTATTCAATTTGTTAGAATCTGTATTGACTTTTACACAAATCAATCTAACCATAGTTATTTACGTTATTAGCGCGGTAAGTTTCATTTTACAGCGGAAAGTTTTAATTTTGAAGAATTATTAGCCGAGAACTCAAACTTATCTGTTTTAAGAATTCCGAAATATGATGTTATGAATTGACAGTTGAGTTTGACAGCTCAAGTACAAAGACTCTGTGGCTCAGAGGTTGATCAATAGTTAGCTGCATCCCACATCACAAGATGACGCCTTAAAAGTTGCAGCAAAAGTATTTAATTGTATCCATTTTGGCCTTATTGAGTGCGGTATCTTGTCCTGGTATAAACAAACTATATCTATGACTAAACAACACTTTTTTGAGAAATCTCTACAAGCCGATAATTTTCATAGCAGTTTACAACACGCTAGTGAGTCAAAGTAAGAAGAAGGCTGCTGCATGTGAAAAAACTTAGATACCATAGCAGCTGACCAGGCGTAAATATGCGCTTTACAATCGACGAGACTAAAAAAGCATTTTTTAATCTCGTCGATTGTAAAATTAATTAAAAAAATGCAAATTACCTTTAAAATTTTGATATTATCGGTTTATCAAAGACCCACCAACACAGTTATTATCCTCTTATAGGACCCACCTATCTAAGAACGAGATGAAAAAAAAGCTGTATGATAGATTTTACGGTATATACGTGGCATCTAGGAATATTTATCCATATCTCCTGCTTACCAATATAAATCAACAGGTGTTAAATCTTTAAAATGTCAACGTTTTATAGATACAAATTTTTTAAGTCAGACTTTTTTAAAACATTTGTCTATGGTCACAAAGCTAGATGCAAAATTCTTTAGTTTATCGGTTTCTAGTAAAATCAACACAAAAGATAGTTTTAATTTTTTGTTTGTTTATAGATTTCATTTATGTGTATACTCTTTGATAAAAGAATTAAAAAAATATATAAAATAATTATGTATTGCAATGTGAGAAACTGACTCCAAAGAAATATTTTATTTGTTCATAGAATAAACAAACAATACTTGAATACTTATCTGTTAAAATACCCCAAAACACATAAAAACAAAAAATATCATAGAATGCACCCTAACACAACCCATGCCAAAAAGCTTGTCAAGAGCCCGGTATTCACTCAGTCAACCAGTGGGATATCACGCAGTCGAATACTGTTAGCTTAATTTAAGAGATGAACACCTGCAATAATTCGAATGCAAGTCGTGCTACAAGAAAAAAATGTCTCAGGGAAGTACAATATCGGCTGAAGCGACTATACTTATTCTCTTATTTTTTTCATCGCCTCCTCTGTCTTATGTTGTCTTTTTTTACATTTTACTCTTCATCTCGATTGTAATTATTTTATTTTGTGTTGATATTTTCGAAGACTTTGTTATACATACTTTCTTTTCCTATTTTTATAGTTATTGTCCGACAAATTGTTTGTGCCTTCTTTAATATTTATGCCTTTCTCCTTTACCACTCCTCTTTCTGTTTTTTCATATATGTCATAAAGGTAAACTGTAGTAGGTAGTGTAGCGATTATTTTATAATATAACTTATTTTTATAATACATTAAGTAGTGATGAGACGTAATCAATTCATAGCTTAATCCATATTTGTAGTATAAAATAAGCATAAAGATGATAAATAATTATTCTCCTGTATTAAAACTATAATACTAACACCACAAGAATACATTTGCATAAGCAAAAAAGAGGTAAAAAGAAAAAAAAACCATTCTATTTGCCGGCTTTTTAATTAAAATATACACAAGCAGCTATAAATATTAATGATTCTTCAAATGAAATCCGCAAAAATTCTATTACATAATTCATGTTGCAATTATTACTGCCGCAGTTGTAAGAATCTTCAAGATTTTTCTGAGATAAAAAAATGTTTGCAACACGTGACATGTCATAAAGTCTTTTTTGATCTCTTTAGTGTTTGAACTCAAAATGAACAGCATCCTTGCGAATTAGTAGTGTAGTCCCTAGTACGTTATAAAACGATCTGGATTTCCGTTTTACGATCGTTTTGTAAGAGTCCTTTGAATTCTAATGTCCAACTTAAATTTCCAGCTCCAGCTCTATCCGTAATGTTAGAATTATTCCAGTTGTACAATTCAATTAAACGATGCTATTCTACCTACGGGATTTGCACACAAATTTGTAGAATTTTCTGACTTAAGATTTAATTTGAAATTCGCGCCAAAAACTTGAAATAAATATGCAAATTTTTGTTTTTTCGTATCATGAAGGTAGAATAGGTGATTATATTAACGCCAAATTTAGCAACATTTCATACCTCATTTAATGCTTCTTAAAGGGCTACCTAATCGAAATTGCATTGAAGTTCCTAATTTAACTGATTCTGTACAACTCTTTTAACATTTAACAATGACCAAGAAAACTGTAACAAACTGTCCTAATCATACAAAAAAGTTTAATTTTTTTTTTAATAAAGAGCAATTTATCATAAGCTTGCAATTAACATTGAGCATAATATACAGAATCGCTAAAATGTACAATATAATTATAACACAGTTAAATGTTATAAAAAGCCCATCAAAACTTTGGTATAATTATGTTTAGAAATATTTAAATTCTATAGTTTTAGATGTTTATCAGATTTCTATCTTCATTTGTCCTGAAGTTACAAAGCTAATTTGAATTTTTTAAATCACATACAAGGTCAAATTCAATGTTTTATGTTTTGAGCATGCATAACTGAGTTTAATCTAAACCTTAAAATAGTATAGTTCAAACCAAGGTAAGAAAGTGCTTTCTTGCAGACCGCGAGCAAAGTTTATAAACGGAGCCGTAGGCAAGGCTTGTTATTGGTCAAGCTTTGCAAGAGCAGTTTTTTACCATGGTTTGAATGCTATTTATATCCCTTTCGACGCAGCTTTGTTGTAAAAAATTTTTTTTTCCCAACAGGTTAGGAATGTAAACAATGTGTATCTCATTTGCGGTACGAAAGTAAAGCTTTTTTACCTAGGTTCAAAAAGAAAATCCCGTGATTTATGAATAAAATAAAAATAAAGTAAATCAAGTTCAGTACAGTGTCATCATAAAAATTGCGTGATTCACTTTTGCATCTAGCTATATTATATCTCAAATGAGTTATGCATGGAAACACTTCTGACCGATTGGGAAAAAAAATTTAATATTTGAAAAAAGAACAATTTTGTTAGCCTTAGAAATGTTGATTTTATCCAACGTTAGCTGTTTGTCGCTTGACCATTAACCAAGAAATAAGTAAAAACCAATGGTTACGGTTAAAATATTGTTTTTATCTAAAAAAAACACATTTAAAAATGAAAGCATAATTAAGAACAAAAAACATTACAGTTTAATAACTCGAGCTCGCACGCTACCACTTGCGACTTAAAAATCCATGTAAAGTTTTTAAAGCTGCCGCTCTAAAAGTGATCAGTTTCCAGCTGTAGATATTTTCTTTAAAAAAATCATTACTGCAAGTGACAAATCGCCATTAACAACATTTCAATAATGATATAGTTTTTTTTCCAGAAAGAAATTGTACAATTTTTATGTTTTAATCTTTTAATAAAAATACAGTTAGACATTATATGTTACATCACTGAATTCATAAAATAATGTTCTTTTAAAAATCATTAAATTTGATGTTTTGTGCTATTTTAAAACAAGCATTCTAACATAATTATTGTATTTTCAAATTAAATAATTATAAAAATTGAAAAACTTTTTTGATAATAAAAACTCAAACACTTAAATACACTTTATGGAAATTGTGTTTAAGCGATCACTTGTACATAAATTTAAAAGACTAGGAGATAAAACAGCACCTTGTGGCAAACAACTATTGAAAGTTTTAAATTTGTTGCTCTTTTTATCAATAAAGACTCTAAATTTTCAGTTAACAAAAGACTTTCTATTAATCTTCAAATTACACAGTTTTTAAAAAAACACTCGACAGCGATGCCGCTTATTATAAATTGCAACTTTAGCAATCATTAAAACAAAAAGCATTGATTATGTCATAAATTATGTCTATCCTTATAGCTGTCAAAACATGTCTATTTAGGAACGGACCATCATTATTAGGAATCGAACTTCAACCAAATATCTAAACATCTATAAATACCTATAACTTTTAACAGCATTAAAATAAATTTCATTTAAAGCTTTTGAGCTTTACAATAAGTGAGACCGTACTTATGAAAATAGCTTACAACTGGCTACATAAGTAGATGTTATTTAAGTTAGTTTAGAGTCTGTATTTAGTTAGGTTAGTTAAGTTGTTTTTAAGTTTTTTTTTAATCATGACATGTCTTATTGAAAATACGGTATTGTTATAAGTAGTATTAACAAACAATTTTGTTCTAACCCTTAAAAAAGCACAAAATAAAGTAAAAAACATTAATAAACTAGACGTTAATTTATCGAATAACATAAAAATAAGATAAATTATAAGATAAAAGCATAAAAATTATATGAATAACGACAATATAAACATGTAAAAGCAAACATAAGATTAGTAAATTAAATAAAAAATATTATTTTTCGACTTATTTTATATACTAATATCCAACACGTCCTCATTTATAAAAATGATGTATTTGACTGAATTATGGGGTTTATTAAACACAAGTGGTTTTATGAATCAATAATAAAAGTGTTTTTATATTAACAGTTTACATAAAATAGAACAATTTATTGAACATCAAAAAATACTATACATAAAATTACAATTATAAGAAACAAGAATCTCAGATGAAATTATTTGTTGAAATTTACATTAACATTTATATTAAAAGATAAATAAAAATAATAACAAACTCGACCTACCTTTAACATCAAATATTTTTTATTAAGCGCTTCCGCTAGAAACTGTTGAACATGTTCTCATTCAAAAACTTTTGATTTCTTCCACTTCTAATTTTTTTATTCGTTTTTCAAAAAAGCGCTTAACTTGCCATATTGTGAAATATCTGTATTTTCAAGAAGTTTTAATGTCAATCTTGACATACTGTGTTTCGTCCACATTGAAGAAGCCGCAAATCTTTTTTTTGCGTTAAAGAAGTAACACAACAGCACGTCCTTGCTTACTCCACAAACACTCAACTCCACTCAATTTTTTGTAATAAGCAGCGTTCCTGGATTTCTTGAGTAGCAAACTCGATGTGACTTCTTCAACATCTTTCGCAATTTTTTCAGGAAGAGACTATTTCTTTTCATTTCCAACAAAGTTACAAGCACCAAAATAGTTTGTTTGTAAAACTTGTCTCAAACAATAAATTGTTTGTCAACAATTTGGCAACCAAATCATAGACTACTACTAATCTTTGTAAATATAATATTTTTAGGTTTTGATGATTCTTCAAGAACTCTTACAGAGAGAGGTGTTGGATAAATCTATGTATTGTAATCGTGTCTTAACAGCAAAGAAGTCACTCAATAAAAAATAGACCACTCAAGCAAGCTCTCGTGGCTAAACATTTCTTTCGTGACTTTGCCCTATAAGGCACTTGTTAAATAAATAACTATTTTTGTATATATTTTACAAATAAATATTATGTTTTAAATAAAAAAAACCTTGTAGCAATTGAATAATAAAACTCCATTAGACCGTAAATGCTTCCATTTCAATTTAAATATCTCGCTACAATGTTTGAAATAAATTTTGTCTAGTGATTTGAGTTATAACAACATAAAGACTAGAAAACTATAAAAGAATCAACTTGAGGCGGGAAAATTACAAACTCTTATTTGCTTTTGCATCTTTTCGCTTCTTAATCGAATTTCGATAAAGCAAAGAAGAAAATCGTTAAGATTTGCAAATAAATAATACTTTTTTCATCATCTTTTCAAACGTGAATCTGGAGATCTGACAGAAAGCTCTTCTTTCCATCAATAAGTAGTAAAAAAAAGAAAGCTCAGCACGGAATAATAAGAACGTTTGTATAAATAATGAATAATCGATAGAGAGGAGCGGTTGGATGGCAAGCAAACCGGGCACCGGCTTACTCCAGATATCGACTCCATGCATGCCCGCCCTGGCACAAACGAAAAAAATTTTGTCCTATAGGGTAGTAATACTTATCATCAAAAAATATTTTATACTGGACACACTACAATAAGTTTTCTATAGCCACCCGATACAGACAATAAAAAATATTTCTTTCAGCAAAAATCGTAAAAATTCTTTTATTTCTACTCCTTTTGCTATGATTATTGCATAAGATAAGTTGTTTCGTGCAAGCTGACACACACACACAAAAGCCATAAGACGGAAAAGAAAGAAAGGTCTCTTACCTCGTACCTTGTAGAACAAATGTTAGCTTAAAAGAGGCTCGACTCGACGTTTTTATTGACGGATACTGGGATGATTTATCTCTTCAATAACATATGTCAGTAGAACAAACTACCGCAACACCTGCTGTTTCAACACATCTACACACTTAACTCCTTTTCTTCTTTACTCACGTCTCGTTCCTTTACTTTTTACATTCATCACAAGTAGCTGTCTTAAAACAACACAAGATGTGACAAAGGTGAACTTTTCCCATACTCGCCGTTACCGGATCAATTTTTATGACAACTAAACATTCGCAGATTATAAGACCATCAATTTAAATCTATCTCGAATCATAAAAAATATGAAGCTTCTAGCTCTGTTCCTAAGCTCTCAAAAACTTTCAACGCACTAAAGATTCTCAAGACTTGCTGAAACCGTCAGCAAGTCGTCTTAATGATTCTTTTCTGCGCTCGTAACCGCACCTAGCCGTTCAAAAAAAATTGTTTCAATGTTATTACATGCAGAGTTATGCAAACATATTAAAAAATTGTGTTGGCAATTTTTAGCTCTAAGCAATTGGCACTTGTCATCCTGTTAACAATTTTGAAATGCTGTGATTGAAGCAAAAAACATAGTGCAATCACCGACGAACCAACGCACTTTTCATTTATCTTTGTTTCCTATAACAAACCAACGCTAATTCGATGAACATTTCCTTTAAACGCTCAATAAAATATGATTCATGTTATGAAAGACATGTCATAGCTGTAAATAATTCAACACAAACTAAATACTTCATTATTCTCTAATTATTATTTACTAAAATGCATGTCAAATTTATTGTTAAAATAAAATGCTTTTTCACTCCTAAGAATCTTTCTTGCTTTCGTGCATCAAAGTTTTTTAATAAAAGATTTCAGATATTTTTAAGACAAATTCCCGCACAGTCTAAAAACAGCGGATACCAGCCAATACCGTTAATAATATCGCGAAAATAATACGTCGTCTTCCAAACTGCGTCTTCCTCCGAAAAAAGTCTTTCCTTCTGACGAAAAATCACGTTACTAGCGGATTTGTTTATGTTGTTAAGTAAAATAGATAACTGATTGAAAATTAAAGAAATTGAAGTTTTAGAAAACTAATTCAAAATGAATCAAGAAAATCGCTTTGAAACTAAATCTGAAGTGAAATTGAAAATTTGGCTAGATAAATATAACCAGATTTTCTTTTTTTTTTTTAAGGATAGATTTCGATTATAATGGACTCAAAATTTGTTGCTTTAGACAAAATCACTCGCCCCCTTTCGTCATATGATCAAAATTCAGATAAAGTTAATTTTATCTGCCTAGCCAGATAAAGTATTTGACTTAACTGTCACCCTGGCGACAGTAACGACCCTGGCCACTTTTCATGATTTATTAAATTGTTTCATTTATTTAATTATTACAACATTATTAGTTAATTATAAATAGCAAATCAATTGTCAAATTATTAAATTTTTTATCAATTAGTAAAATAAATAGTGATAAAATTTATGTAGCGTTCAAGTACCTCATATAACTCCGTAACCTTATATTTTAAGCGTTACCATAAATACTTATCGTCCATCTAGAAGACTATAAGATATAATATTAAATAAATGAGATTATGTGAGGAATGTTTTTAAAAATTTGGTATCAAAGATGGCTAGAAATGATTAAACTGTAAAGTGTGAACGTGCCATCAAATCAAAGTGAGCATTGTTAATTAGAGATCTAAACTTATCCAGCACATTTTTTAATTGATTAATCAGCACTGCATCAAGTTAATGCAATTAAAAACCGGTGTATCATTGTCACCGCCAACTAAACCCATTATAACCGTTATAACCAACAAAGTTTGACAAAAAACAAAATTAAAATAATCTACAAATGTACACAAAACGAATGTAAAACTTTCCTGTCTCCTTGTTTACATTCCCTCTGTTTCAACCATTCAAAACAAATTACCTAAATGCATCATTCGCCCATGATTTGATTATTCGCCGTCAAATCAAATTAATCTAAAAGTTTTTCGTCGACTTTTCTGTTTGTTTTTCTCTTATAACCCTTTTACATCGGCTGTAAGCACGGAAAAACTATTAAAAGCAGTTACGCGCGCGCTAGCCCGTAACAATAAATCCGACAAGAAAAATCATAGGAAAAGTAAAGTACTAAAGTCGATAACGACCGTCGTATTCTCTCCTTCTGTGTGTGCGTGTCTCTAAAAAATATGTCTATCATTCGAAAAGGTCCTTCGGTAATTTGTAAGCGTCGGGTTATCGGTTATTTATTGATAGGTGGCGACAAATTATGATGCAAGGTGTGGTTCATGAGTCATTTCCAATGACAAAATTGCCCTAAAAAGCTATTCCTTAAACAGCTTGAAAAATTACTACTTTATCTTTGATTCATTTTCCAAGTTCCAAGTCGTATTTATCACTTTAATTTGCCCATACGCCAGCGGTGATGTAACATGATATACGTAATATACAATTGTTTGACGTATGTTGATGGTTTACCTGAAACAAGAAAAAACATGTATTACAATCAAGATCACCCAGTAGAGAAAAAACAACTTAAACGATAAAATATGTGTCAGCATATTGCTTTTAAATGCTAGCACAAGAGAGACATTTTAATTCGTAAACTAGATCAATTTCACGTATTTTATATGAGTTGATTGTTAAAACAGCTTACACCTGTATAAACATTTTGTTAATACAATAAAAAATGGCTATTGATAAAAGAGGAAAAATTAATTTATGTTGTTGCTTTCAACTTTAAATGAATCAATTTATAACTGCTTTTATATCTAATTAAACATTTTGTCGCCTGAACGATTTTTAGTATTTTATGTGATAGAATTCATTTATTAAATGTTTTCTCTAAATTCATTTTCTAAATGTTCATAATTTTTTTTGAATTTGTATCTTTAATAAGCTTATTAATGTATTTGAGTCCTTTGGAGATATTAACAGAAGCACTACTGCTCTTATATACCACCATTAAATTATGCCATACCAACATTGAAAGTAGATATGGCATATCTGTCAGAAGTACATAATTAGTGTCGAATGGTCAAATGTCAATGTGAAGGTCAGATTATTTTAGTTAATCTTAAATTTTTTCAATTACATTTTATTACTGTAAAATCTTTGAAAAAAAATAAGTACTCAACTTAAAATAAGAGTACTTTAAAAAATGGCTTTAAGCAGAAAGTAATACTTCAAAAATTGTCTGGCCAAGTAGATTTGGCTACTTCCATTTTTAAGGCGTTCAAAAGGCAATTGAACTTGAAGTTTACACTTTTTTGTTTAAGAGCATGATATGATGTCAGTTAAAGTATTTTCAATAAACATTGATTGTAAGTCGGAAAGAGGTTGAAACCAAATAATATATATGTACAAACATATGATAGATTATTTTTCCGACCCAAATATCGACCAATAGAATTGCACCATTCGACGTCACGTGGTACAACCTACATGGTATTATACTGATAATTTTTTGATTATTTTCTTTTGACGTCCCAAATGTCAAATTTGACATTTGGGACGGAAAAATAATCCCCCGAATACCACACGAGCTTCAAAATTATCTGGCATTTCCCTCAAGGTTCCCTGCAAACAAATAAAGTCGTCAAGTTTTTCAGGAAAAATCACTCGCGCTTCGCGCTCGTGATTTTTTAACCTGAAAAACTTGACTCCTGTCAAATTTGTTTGCAACGAACCTATCGGGAAATACCCGATAATTTTGAAGCTCTTGTGGTATTATAAGTGATAATTTATGTTCAGAATAATATTCCTTGTAAACATTATTGCTTAAATTCGTCAAAACCAATAATGTTTTTTTAGCACCTATCGAAACAAGCAATAGAACATTGAAAATACGTAAACAGTAATCAACTGCGTGCTGTTGCACTGGTCCACTCGGTCAATATTGGTAACCTACAATTGAACGATTGAACGTCAGTAAACAAATTGTAATCGATATAAAAAAAAACAAATTAGGTGCTGTAAACATATTTCTTACATTAACCAAATTATTGTAATTTAATACCAAACGAGTAAAAAAATTTGCAATATTATTTTATGTCCAAAGCCTACGTTTAGTTTTAGAAAATACCTAAAAAAATGTTTATCTTAATCTTCAAATGACAACTGAAATGACAATAATTATGTCAAACCAAACGTTTAAATTGGATTTGAAAATCAAATTAAAAAAAAGCGCATATTGGAAAAAGTAGCCCAAAGAACACCTATCTGCTGGGATTTAATATATCCTTATAAAACACCAAATCAATCCTTATATCAATGTTTATACCCCAATCAATGTTTATTTGTTTTGTTTTATTTTAACGTGATATTAGATATCTCTTTCGCATATATATTTTTTTTTGTTTGTTTGTTGTTTTCTTTTTTTCAATTTATCTTATTAATACTAAATTATGTTTTATTTATTTTAGATCAATAGAATATCTGTAAAGCTGTTTTGTTGCAGGTTATTGTTATTATTTTATTTTATGTTAATATTATAGAGGGGTTAAGTGGTAGAGCAGCATTATGCTGAACTTCGCCTTCGACTGAAGAAGATTTATTTTATTTTCCTTTTCTTACTGTTTTTTGAGATTTTTTTTTTTCAATGTATATTTTTTTTTTACTTCGGTGAATAAAAGCCAGTTATTATAAAACTAGTTCTTTAATATACTATCAAGTAATTACAATCCAACATAGGTATATATAAAATGACGCCACATACAAATTATTAAAAAAAATCACAATTAAATTTTTAGATCAAGGAAGACACACAAATGCGAAGCAAATATAGCACAATTAAGAAATATAGCTCCACGCCCGTAAGCAGGACCGTCATCTTTTTTCGTCATTTCAGTATCATTATAGTGAACCTAATTGAGTGTACATCATTTTGAAGAAGTTTTAACCAAATATACCGTGAGATTTTTGTTTTACTGAACATAACGTTATAAATCGTATGTTCAGTTTTAAAAAAACCATGTCAATACATTGTCGCTAGGTAGGCAACCAAATTAACAAATATTTTATTTTGACACATGACTGACTTGACAGAACAGAACAGAAGGTTGTGTAATAAATTCACACATAAAAAGAAGAAGAACTTGTCCCGTCTTGACAGAAGGACAAGAAATACAGATATTATGTTATGCTGAAGAAAACCCCATTACCCCGTCGCGGATAATAGCAAACGAGTTTGGCATTTCAGAATGCTCTGTCCTTAAAACTTTCAAAAAGTATAAATACAAACCTTACAAATTTTCAAATCACCAACAGCTTTTTTCTCTTGACAAAATAAAAAGAACAGATTTTTGTAAAACAATATTTAATTTAATAAATGAAAATGAAGATAATTTACACCAGATAGTTTTTACTGATGAGTCATCCTTTTGTTTAAATGGCACGGTCAATTCACAGAATTGTCGGTTTGTATTGAACACCTCTTTCCTTTTCTTTCCTATCTTTCTTTCTAATTCCCACAGGTATTGGTCACGTACAAACGAACATGTTCCAAATTTGACACACACTCAGTATAATAGCAGAGTTAATGTTTGGACTGGAATAGTCGACGGTACCCTTATTGGTCCATTTTTCATTGATGGCAACCTAAATGCCGCCAAGTTTTTGGAACTTCTGCAAAGACACATAATGCCACGACTAAAAGACTTGAATCTTGAGAACGCATGGTTTCAAATGGACGGCGCTCCACCACATTCCACGGGCCCTATTACACGTTTCCTGAATGAAAACTTCCAGGATCGCTGGATTGGACGGTTTGGACCAATAGCTTGGCCCCCTCGGTCACCAGATTTATCACCAAACGATTTCTTTCTTTGGGGTTATTTTCAATCTAAAGTCTACAACAAAACCGTAATAGAGAGTACAGAAGAACTAAAGAATAGAATACTCACCGCCTGCAACGAAATAAATCCAGTTTTTTTAAAAAATACTGTACAATCATTTTACAATCGTTTGGCGTATTGCTTAGAACAAGAAGGTAATCACTTTGAACATTTAATAAATTAATTTGATTAAAAGTTTCTTTTTAAACTTGTTATTAAGACGTAACATAACCTTCCTTACCTTTGAATAAAATTTCAGAGTTCTGTTCTGTCAAGTCAGTCATGTGTCACAATAAAATATTTGTTAATTTGGTTGCCTACCTAGCGACAATGTATTGACATGGTTTTTTAAAACTGAACATGCGTTTTATAACGTTATGTTCAGTAAAACAAAAATCTCACTGTATATAATATCATAACCATAAGAACTTAATCGGTTAAATTAATAGACTAATTGAAAACCTTGTTGTCTAGCAAAATATTGTAGCGCCACTACTACTGTTTTTAAAATCCGAAAGCAAAACTTAAGAATTTTGCACACAACCTATGGCGGTGCCAGAATTAGTATTTTTTTAGTAAATCGATTTTGAGGACAAAGTCCTGACAACCAAATAGCAACCAGAACTTTTGTTTCTGTGTTTTTCCTCGAGTCTTCTTTATAAGATAAATTCGAAAGTGTCAAGCAGGTTTGGTAGTGCTTCAGTAGACGCAATTAACGACCTCATCGATAAATCTGTCCCAAAAAATACTGTAAAGACCTATATATCTGTGTAGAATGAATTTTTATTGTTTTACAAACAAAAAAATTATCATATTTTTAAAAATACAACGACGATTGAGCAGGCCAGAATCAGAATATAGTATCAAGGCAGGTCAGAAGAATTGTGTAAATAATTTCTCTTTGGTGAAAACGAACGTGTTGATACTTACAACATATATTTCACTTACATAAATAAATTGTTGCAAGAACCAAAGTTCTGAATTACAAATGCAAATGCCGTTTTAAGAATTATTTGATTTGTTAAATAGACACCCTTACCTGTGTAGAATGAACTCGTAGAGGTTTATTCAGAGTAAAACGATCATATTCGTCAAAATTCTGAATTTTATACATTAATCAGTAGTAACATAAGAAAACCATCGTTTTTCGTCAATTAAATTTTAGAATTTTACAAAAAAATATTTGTGATACAGATTTTACGAGTTGAATTTGGAAACTTATATTTGGATTAGAGTCAGAGAGCCACAGCTAAAAAGCTTTAATCTTTCAATTAAAACAACAGTAGACTTATATTTGATAGGATTATTTCCAATTTACTTTAAAATAATATAAACTTAAATAATAAATGTTTGTTTATTTAATAAGCAAGAAGTTGTTAAGTTTTTTTACATTAAACTTAAAAAACACGATGACACAAACTTTAATTAGACAGATTGTAATTTAAAACTTTCAGAATGAGTGCGTTTCATACTCAATTCAACTTAATGCAATTAAACAACACATCTGACAGGTATCTGACGGAAAGACAAAAAGTTTTGTTATCAATTGACAGAACGAAGCGAATTTTTATCTTAAAAAACGTTTTCTATTGGGTGATTTTAAAGATTGCTATTGGTGGAAATCTAAAGTATGGTTTTTCAGTAATACCAAAGTTAATTTTTTTTTGTTCACATATAAAATTAATTATCTAAATGGTTTGTTGCTTACATGTTTCAGTAAACACGCCCAAATTAGAACTGTAAAAATAAGTAAAAAACAGGCTCCATCGATCACAGATAACATTCACTTTTTAATGACATTAAGAGATAGGGCTTAAGTAAAATATAAAAAATCTGAAGAACTTATTATAAGCAATTACAAAATTTTACAAATTTAGCTATCAAAAATGAAAAGAAATCTTTTTTTCGCAATGTTTTATTTAAAGGTAATTGTAAAGAATTCTGGAGAAGCCTAAAGTATTTAAACATTAATAATAAAAAGAAACCTTCCTTACCGCCTAACTTGAATGATGTCGATTCTCTAAACAATAATTTTATAAAGTGCGTACCGAGGGAGGCAAATGATACCTTATTAAATGATACAATTAATTATTATGCGCATTCAACAAAATTTCATTTCGCAAATTTTAAATTTTCTCTAATCACGGAAAGTACATTGTCAAAAGTGATTGATTCAATTTCATCTAACGCACCTGGAACTGACGATATTTCTTTACAAATGATACGGTACTCTTGTCCATATATGTATTCTTCAATTTTTAGTTCATATTATCAACTCTTGCTTATTGGAGAGTCATTTTCCAGATGTCTGGAAACAAGCATACATTATCCTTATTTCGAAAGTTAAGGATCCTCAAGAACTCAAACATTTACGACCCATTAGCATTATTCCAGTTTTTTCAAAATTTTTGTAGAAAATCATGCATGTACAAATACAGAATCACTTAAACTAAATATGACATATTACCAAGTATGCAATCTGGGTTCAGGCATGGGTATAGTTGTACCACCGCTTTAGCAAAAATTCAAGATGATATCTTAGAAGCTACTGACCAACTAATGATGACTTGTCTAGTCTTACTCGATTTCACTAAGGCTTTTGACACCATCAATCATAAAATTTTATTGTCTATTCTTCGATTTGTAGGTTTCTTTTTAGAAGCTACTTCTTTCATTAAAAAATATTTATCAAATAGGTCCCAAAAGGTCAGATTAGGTGATAAAGTTTCAGAACCTATTGTAATTAACAAAGGTGTGCCTCAAGGCTCAATATTAGGTCCTTTATTATTTACAATTTATACAAATTTATTCGGTGATTGTCTTAACTTTTGTAACAAACATTACTATGTTGACGACACGCAACTGTATTTTAGTTTTCCTCCAGACGACATAGATAGTGCATTTCGAAAAATTAATAGCGACTTAGATAACATAGCTAGCATCTCAAAAAAACATTTTCTAATAATAAATCCATCTAAGTCGGCATTTTTACTATTTGGACCTAAATTATTATGTGAAACATTTAATGTTATACCTGAACTTACGATAAATGCTTCAGTTATTCCACAGGTGAAGAAATCGCAAAATTTAGGTCTCATTATGGACAATACTTTCAGATATCGCCAACATGTCACTAAGTGTCTCTATAGAGCATATTTCCACTTAAAGTTATTATTTTCTCATAGATCTTACTTTTCAATTAGTCAAAAAATTAGTCTGTGTGACACGTTAGTATTGTCTCATTTTAACTTTTGTTCAGAAATCTTTTCAACGTGTCTAGACCACAATACAAAATACAAAATTCAAAACTCGTGTTTAAGGTATATTTATGGAATAAGAAAGTATGAACATTGATGCTGGTTGGTTGAGCATGGAAGATCGTTTTAGAGTACAAACTGCATCACTATTTCACAAGGTTATAACTTTTAAAACTCCGGGGTACCTCTACAACAAGATTGTCTTTTGGTCTAGAGAACGTAGCGTTAGAATAAAAGATCTTTGTTAAAATGTGTAAATTCTTTTACAATATTTAATCGTATCATGTTTGGTTTATATTTGCCAAAAATTCTTACTGCAAATTTATTCAAATCTGAATATATTTCAATATGTTAAAAGATCCGATTAAAACCAAAAATGTCTTTACGTATATAGTTTGAATGAATTTAAATTATTCTTTTATAATTTAAAACAAAATTTGAAAGTATTCAAAAAGAATATTCTATTGCAGTCGAAACTATAGCAAACGGCGGAGAAAATTTTAGAAACAATGTATTTTAGTCCGGTCAATTTAGACATTCGAAGTTACATCAATCCTCAATAAGCTGAAAATCGGTGAAATCGTTCAAAATATGATTATAAACAAAATCAGAAAGTTCCCCATTCCTCCCCTTTTTGCAAAAAATTTTATTCAAGGTCAAAGGGCGAAAAAATGAGTTTTTCGCGATTTTCAGCAAAACGGTAAATTTTATCATAAAAATACCTCAAACAAAAATTGTAGATCATAAAATTATTATGTATTATGACGATTACAACTTTTACAATTTTTTGAATCGTTATATCTCAGAAACGGTGGCTCGTAGGAAAAAAAGTATTTATACATTTTTTGTAGATAATTTTATGATCTACAATTTTTGTTTGAAATATTTTTATGATAAAACTTACCGTTTTGCTGAAAATCGCGAAAAACTCATTTTTTTGCCCTTTGACCTTGAATAAAATTTTTTGCAAAAAGGGGAGGAATGGGGAACTTTCTGATTTTGTTTATAATCATATTTTGAACGATTTCACCGATTTTCAGCTTATTGAGAATTTATGTAACTTCACTCTTATTTTTTTGTCTAAATTGACCGGACTATTTAATTAGAACCATAGCAACCAAACATTAAAACTAATTTAAAGATAAAAATCTACTTAAGGCTCCTGTGCAGTGAAAAGAATTTTCAGATTTGGATTGATCCCGCAACCCAACTTACACAGTTTTATGACATGGCCAGTGACTGACACGTAATAAACCAATAACTACATAATCATAATATAGTTGAGTCGAACTTGTTGATTTACAACACTACCTGATGTTTGAAATTTAAGATAACTTCTCCGAGATGTTTTGGTAGAATCGTTTAG
Source organism: Lagria hirta (assembly GCA_947359425.1). NCBI lineage: Eukaryota > Metazoa > Arthropoda > Insecta > Coleoptera > Tenebrionidae > Lagria > Lagria hirta. Next base: position 15,273,830 of record OX375794.1, read on the forward strand.
ATAATTTAGACGAGTATAATTCGGTAAAAATAGAAAAAAATTATTTATTGTAAATTGTGCTCATTATATTTTTTTGAAAATATATAAGACTATGATGATAATTATTATTTACAATAAACATTGATTAGATTCTGTTGAAATCTACATATAAACTAGAACTTTATAAATTACATCTACTTATACAGAGTGGTTTTTAAAAAAACTAAGCTAAAAAAATGCCAGGCTCTGCAGTATTTTTATTTACACCTCGATTTTAAAAATTTACAACAAAATATTTAAAAAAATTATAGATTGTCATGTCTTTGCCATGAAAACTAATATCGTTCAAAATAAATAAATATATATATATAATATAATACCATCTAAATAATGTTGTCAGCCGTAGATATCCCTAATAGGCAAATTGCGCTTTAATCTAGAATCTAACAGTTCAGGTAAGAATGATAACATATAAAAATTTTGCAGCTTGTCAAACATAAAATTTTTCCAAAAATTTCTATCGCGAGAAATTATTTCGCAGTGATAATCTTTCTGGGTGTATATAAAAAAATAACAAAATTCTCTATTAGTAACTTCCAGCTGTCCCTGAATTTGGAACATATAATTATCTTTTGGCTTTAACTTAATTTTATTGTTATCGTCTATTATGCAATACGAAATTTTTTTTGATATAATTGCTTCGCGCACTGTCATATCTTTAGAAGCATACGGACATTTAATTTCTAATATAGCATCTTCATCAACAAGACCATCTGGTGAAGCACCTAAAAATTTATAGTCCGGATGAATAAAAATACCACAAGAATTGACATCAAACTGGTATGTCTGTTGAAATAAATCTCGTGCACGGATTTCATTAGATATTCCATATTCTAATGACTTGCAACCGACTTTTGGGCAAGAATATAGTAATGATTTAACAAGATTGGCGGTTGATGTAGTCGGACGCATTTTACATATTCGGCCAAAATTGCTGGCGGTTGAACGAAAGTATTTTTGTTTAAACCACTCAGGATTTGAACTTTGTCCGCGTGTAATTTCTTCAACAGTTTGAAAATTTACCTTATTAAGATTTTCTAAAAACAAAAAAGGTAAAATATTTAACTCCTCAGAATTTTTATCTGGTATTATATCGTCTGACTTGCCGTAATCATCATCTGCTTCTATTACCTCAAGCTTCCTTTTATTTTTTGTCTTTTTTGAAATTTTTTTGATGAAACAAAAAAATTGTTCAGTGTATTTTCTGCAAAGTTTGTTTTTATTTAATTTTTCCTGAACTTTATAAAAAAATGGTCGTTTATTATTAAAATTAGAAAGTGCCGCAAAACATCGTGTTTCATATGATTTTCCCAGTGAAAAATTTATTCGTTTGCCCCCCACTAGTTTGTTCACTATGCTATTATAACATTCGGCGAAATTTGTATCGACATCATGCAATAAACTAGAAGCATGGCTAGCTACTCGATTGACGTAATTTTCAAAGTCTGAAAAAATCGTACTTTCTTTAAATATATTATATAGGTTCTTTTCCCCAGGCTTCTGGCCTTTGCAAAAATATTTTTATCGGTTATTTTCATCTTTGCAGTTATCATGGCAACCTAATATGTGCTTAGGACTGTTTAAAATATCCTCTTTTAAATTATTTATTTTCACATAAGTAGGAAACGTTTCTGTCCGCCTATGTTTAACAGCACTTACTATAGCAGTTCTAAAACGTAAAATACTAGTTCGTATAAATAATTTTAGCACATTTTCAACCCTTGAGCTGTTAGATAATTCACGAATTTTATTGCAATAATTGCGAAGAATGTGATTCCTACATTCAATTTTTTCTACAAAATAGTTTGGTCCATATGGTTTAGAATCCCTAATTTTTTTATAAACGCTGCTATCACCGTCTCCAATTATTTTATTATATTTTAAGCCATGCGTTTTCAAAGAACACAAAAATCCATCCACAATGATTTGTGATTCCATAGAGGTTGATGTTTTTTTCCAATTTTTACTGCAGTTATGGGTAGGGATGTCTCTTTTGGCAACTACATGTTTTTGACAAACACGACAAAACTTGTTTTTGACACCTACATATAAAATTTGTTTGGTTCGAGCTCCTATAATACAAGCAACTCTAGATAACGCATTATAATTGGATTTGTATGACCGTTTCGACCATGCCCCATCGACAATTACCGCTATTTCTGGAGTCCCATCTTCGTCAACTTCACCTGCTTCTCTCGCCAAGTCCGCTTCTTTCCGACCTGCCTCTGCCATGTCCTCAAAAGCAGTTTCTTGAATGATGTTGCTTAGCACTTCTTCTTTGTTTTTAAATGTGTGAGATGACATCATAGGTATATCTATAGAAGCAAACATTTCCTTCACTTGACTGTACCCAGCTCCCACTGCAATTGCACCACATACCGCCGCGTCATTTGCATCTACATTTTCTATATTCTGTGTCGAAATTGAGCCCACAAAGCCACAGAATCCACATTTAACGGAAAAAGTACTATTGAGTCCACTTCTTTTCTCTGAGACGAGCTCAAAATTATTTAAATCACATTGAAAGGGCTCATGTCTAAGAGTTTTCAAACTGTTAAAAAAATGAACAATATCTACAATCCTAGATCCACTTATGTTTTCCGGTGTTATATTTTTGGATGAATTTTTATTTTCGACCGTGAGTTCTGGAAAACTCTCTGTATTTTCAGAGATGAACGCAAAATTTTCAGGAACTTGAGCTTGTTCTTCTGCCCACTTTTCTATTCTAAAATTAAAAAAAAAGTCATAGGTCAGGTCAGGTCCTGATAGATAGAAACTGATAGAAGTTCTAGTTCTGATTAATTTAATAACCATGCACTTAATAAAGTTAAAAATGTGAAAATACCTTTTACTCCGTAGTTTTCGCTTCATGCGGTATGAAAACTTTGTGCTTCGACGCCTTCCTCCAGACGGTAACGATCTTTTTTTATGAACTCCCATTTTCACAAATAACAAAAAGCACTTTTTCACACACCAGCAAAAACTTATTTAAAAAATTTAAATTTATTTATTATTTAACATCAATTATAATATAATTATAATTGAACTATTTTATCTTATATTGAAAAACGAATAAAATAAGCTACTCGTTGTCTATGTGCCTCTCACCTTGTTAAGATTCAACTAAATTCAAAATTCACTTCGGTCAGAATATTAGCAGGTAAACAGGGTGTGTAGTGATTTAATCTCCTACCACCATAAATTAAAAATTAGCTACCGGCACTTCAAGCAGAGAGATGTCGTAAATCTTCTCACGTTTAGACGAATTTTTGTGTCTAGCGAACAAAATGAATATTTTGTTTTCTTAATTAAATCAAAAAATAAGACAAAATAAAAAAAAATAAAAAGGGAGCGAGATAGATATTTATATCATTGCTTAGATGCAACAAAAATAAATATGCTACAGTAAATGCTTTCGAAGAAAAGTTGAGTCAAAAGTTTTGACATATTAATTATTTCCCTTACATCTAGCAATTTTTTTAAAAATCTGATAGCAAGGCGCGGTAGATTATTGTATTTTAGATAAGATGAAAATGCGGAATTTTCTTCAAATTTAAACTAAACCGAAATAACTTGCATCAAAAATCAGTCATTTTTATGTCCCAGCGCATAGGAGTGCTGAAGAGCCTTAAATACTTGTTTTGCAGTAATACCCAAGCCAAAGGATTTATTACCTGCGACAGGGTAATAAATCTAAAATGGGCCTTTACAGGTGCATAATTTACCACTGGTGCATAAGGTAAAAGTCTACCATATGCACCATAAGGCTCTTCAGCACTCCTATGCGCTGGGACATGAAAATGACTGATTTTTGATGCAGTCAATCAGTTATCAAAAACCTTTGCTTCTGTACCAATTTGAAGCAGTAGGACTTTCTGCAATAATAAGGTTGATAACGCACATTAAGTCCTGGCATAAATGTACTTAGTCACCGTCTATAACAGGTTATCATCTGTTATAGAAAAAAAAGAGTTGTGCCCTAGAACAATAAAATTATAAAGTCTACTAGAAATAATCTTCATGATTTAGATTTCTACACCGTCATCTCATCTCCAATTCTTCAAATTTTCGGTTTTTTAAGCATTGACCTTATTTAATTCATAAAAATTCTATAACGCGTACGTATATGAAGTGTGTTAAAACAACTTAAAGTTATAGTCATTTATGTATTAAGCGTGTGAAAAAAGCCGTTTTGGTATAAAGATGCGGATTTCGTGAAAAAATTCCTCCACATATATATATAATTATAATATATTATAATATCTGTTTCTATCTGGATAACATAGCTGTTTCAACTTTCTTGTTAAATGTATTTCTTTTGTTTTCTTCTTTTTTTTCTTTGAATAGTCTTTTATTTCTAAAATATTTTCAGTAAGCTGTTTGTGTTTTTCTTGCACAACAATTTATGTGACTTATAGCAGATGAACATAATTATTTTGTTTTCCAACTAAATATTATTTGATGAAATATTTTGATGTCGTACCTTATGCACCTGTAAAAGCCCTTTCTCATTAAAAAAACGGAAGTGAAAGCGTCGCAGGTAATAAATCCTTTGCTTTAGGTATTACTGCATAATAAGTAGATTTCTTTGTAACCTAAGAATTTTAGAGTTATGATTGACAGGTGAATCATTATTTTGACAAAAAATTTCAATTTTCTTCTAACACATTTTTAATCTCTTTGTTATTCAGACAAATAGTTAATTTACCGAACGAGTTGGAATAATAAAATTTTCCACATGAGCACTAATTTAAAAAAATTTTTTTTTAAAGAGGAATACTCCATTTTTAGGGTTTAAACCTAATAGCTTTATTTAGCTTTTTTTATTTTAATATATGATGTATACAAATTTTTGATATTTCAAGAAATAGTTCAATTCAATTAAATGTAATAAGAGTGAAATCACATAATTTATTCTATCAAAATAACCTTTTATTCTGGCATCTTGTTTTAGAGAACAAAATATAATTAATAACAAAATGAGCTTTCAACTCTACTTTTTGTATCAAACTATTATAAAGGTACACAAGAAATAAGTCTATTAGTTTTTTATCTATTTTTTTATAAACATTCACTTAAACTTAAATTACATTATATTTTGCGTTGCTTGTAAATACTGATTATTTAACTTAGATTATTATTCAAAAGTCATAAATAAATTAAAAAAACATAATTTTTGATAATAATAATAAATGATGAAAATATTTTTAAATATAAACCAACAATTCAAATCTAATTTCGATTTTTTAAAGAATTTTTCTCAGATATAATTTTTAGTGTTTACTTATTTTTTAGGGTTGGTTTTACTAATGTCTATTTTGAGGTTTTTGATTGGATCCTGTCATACCTGCCGCAGCCTACCTGAGTTTTAACACTCAATATCAGTTCATTTAAATCTCAGTTTTCAAAGAGACAACACACAAAGTGAAAAAGTGAAAAAAATTGCAATACACTAAAGCTTTAAAATGGCATCTTCAAATCGTACCTTTGATGGAATGACCGCAGATGAAATTGCCGCGGCGGAAAATAGTTATTATGAATGCTGTAAGTTTCTACTAACTCAAATTTTTACAAAAAATTGATGTTTAATTAAGATTAGTAACTAACTAATTTTGTATTTTAGGTATTCTATTGGGAATTCAAAATTTTTCTCTTGACATACAAAATTTGGACACACTTCATTCTGAGCAAGCCGAAAATCCATTCGGTCTTGTATTTTCTGCTCAAGACGAGGTGGAAGATCAAAACTCATTTTTTTCTGAACAAACCGAAGACTCAGTGTGTTTTTCACCATCTGATCAAGACGGGATAGAAGAACAAACAGAGTTTATAGAAAATTTAGAAGAAAATGAAACCATTACGCTTCAATCTGTAACCTCAGGATTTGCTGAAAACTTGGAAACGTCTTTTTATGCTAGTTACATGGATGAAGAAGATCAGTGGTATGATAATGATCTTTTCAACATAGAAATGTACGAAATGCAAGAAGCTCAGAGACACTTCCAAATCATAGTTGATTTGAGAGAAGACTTGCGAGTTAGTGACAGTTATTTCGATGTTGAAATCTGATTTTTAGTTGTAAAATTTCTATATTTTTTTTGTCAACTTCTAAGTTAAAAAAAGAGTTTTTGTCGACTTTTTTAAAAAGTAATATTCGTTTAATATTGTAAATAGCGCTTTACGCAACAAGGACTGTAAATAAAATTTCAATAAAAAATTGTTAAATATACGAGTAATGATTGATAATTTAACAACCTCTGACAAATTATATAAAAACTATATTTTAAAACTCTAACAATAATCGTCAGTTATAACTTAAAGGTTAGTACTCGGCAGTTTGATATATTTATTTAACAAAATGTGTAAATTCTTTTACAATATTTAATCGTATCATGTTTGGTTTATATTTGCCAAAGATTCTTACTGCAAATTTATTCAAATCTGAATATATTTCAATATGTTAAAAGATCCGATTAAAACCAAAAATGTCTTTACGTATATAGTTTGAATGAATTTAAATTATTCTTATATAATTTAAAACAAAATTTGAAAGTATTCAAAAAGAATATTCTATTGCAGTCGAAACTATAGCAAATGGCGGAGAAAATTTTCGAAACAATGAATTTAATTAGAACCATAGCAACCAAACATTAAAACTAATTTAAAGATAAAAATCTACTTAAATACTTGTTTTGCAGTAATACCCAAGCCAAAGGATTTATTACCTGCGACGCTTTCACTTCCGTTTTGAAATAATGACCATAAGGGCCTTTACAGGTGCATAATTTACCACTGGTGCATAAGGTAAAAGTCTACCATATGCACCATAAGGCTCTTCAGTACTCCTATGCGCTGGGACATGAAAATGACTGATTTTTGATGCAGTCAATCAGTTATCAAAAACCTTTGCTTCTGTACCAATTTGAAGCAGTAGGACTTTCTGCAATAATAAGGTTGATAACGCACATTAAATCCTGGCATAAATGTACTTAGTCACCGTCTATAACAGGTTATCATCTGTTATAGAAAAAAAAGAGTTGTGCCCTAGAACAATAAAATTATAAAGTCTACTAGAAATAATCTTCATGATTTAGATTTCTACACCGTCATCTCATCTCCAATTCTTCAAATTTTCGGTTTTTTAAGCATTGACCTTATTTAATTCATAAAAATTCTATAACGCGTACGTATATGAAGTGTGTTAAAACAACTTAAAGTTATAGTCATTTATGTATTAAGCGTGTGAAAAAAGCCGTTTTGGTATAAAGATGCGGATTTCGTGAAAAAATTCCTCCACATATATATATATATATATATATATATATATATAATTATAATATATTATAATATCTGTTTCTATCTGGATAACATAGCTGTTTCAACTTTCTTGTTAAATGTATTTCTTTTGTTTTCTTCTTTTTTTTCTTTGAATGGAGTCTTTTATTTCTAAAATATTTTCAGTAAGCTGTTTGTGTTTTTCTTGCACAACAATTTATGTGACTTATAGCAGATGAACATAATTATTTTGTTTTCCAACTAAATATTATTTGATGAAATATTTTGATGTCGTACCTTATGCACCTGTAAAAGCCCTTTCTCATTAAAAAAACGGAAGTGAAAGCGTCGCAGGTAATAAATCCTTTGCTTTAGGTATTACTGCATAATAAGTGTTTAAGTAGATTTCTTTGTAACCTAAGAATTTTAGAGTTATTATTATTTCCTATACACAGGTCTGCTTTGTTTGAAAGATCTTTCAGCTACAACATTGTTAAAATATATAACAATTTACCAAAACATCAACAACAGTGGTTGCATCAGAGGTCAGTAATCTAATCTAGTTTATCAGTACTCATCTTATGTTTTAGAATTAAATAATTGTTTTATTATGAATGCGGTCTATGCCTACAACAATGCATTTCTTTTATTATATTTTTATTTTATTTTATTTTATTAATTCACTCTACAATGTTTTGTTGGGGATATTTTTGATTTTCTTGTATTTTAGGGTTAAGTGGAAGAGCAGAGAATGATGGCATTTTGCATGTCATTGTTCAGCTGAACTTCGCCCTACATTGCTTCCTGATTTCTCTTATTGTATATTGTCTAGAATGTGTATATTTATTTACAGATAGCAATAAAAAGCATTTATTATTATCATTATATTAGCTCAATACAAACCAACTAATTGAAATATTAAACTGTATTTTTGCAAACGACATTTTTAGTTTTCAGTACAATAAATAATTTGAATACATGTTTTGTAGAGCATCCGACATAATCCCGTGACACTTATTGACAGTTCTTCGACAAAACAATCTCGCTGCCATTTAAGTAAAAACCACAAGGTTTACTGTTGACCTATTGGTGACTTTTCTCACCAGTGACAAACACGTTTTTCATTTGATTTTGACATTATTAAGTAATTTCTGTATGAAATTACTCAATAATGACAATAATAAAATGAATGAAATCAATAAATATCTTACCAATAATCACCATAATAATAGATGCGTTAAGTTGAATATTCAGAAAACTGCATTATTTTTTCAAAATGCTAAATGCCTGGATCGAAATAAGTAAAACAATTGACAGAAGCAAAGAACATCATGGAAAAATATTTACGTAACAATACAAATTAAATAATTTACGTTACTTTCGAAAATTTGTCTTTTTGTGTAATTTCGTCCACTACAGTCCTTATTAAATCTCTAGAACCTAAAACGTTCCCAAATGCATTTGAAACCGTTGGACTGGGCTTTCACTCCAAATCTCCCTTAAGTCGGAGGGTGTCGCCAGATCAACACACTTGGGTAAAGTGCCTTAACAAAGTAGAGTTTGCTTTCTTTTTCCGAATTGTTTGTTTTTCTTTACTTTGCTGTTGTTCACCTATTTTTAGTATCATTTACAAATGATATACTCGGTGACATATAATAAAACACTCTCGTGTTTTGTTAAAACACGAGATTGGCAGCATTGACAATGCTTTAAATAAAAACAAAAATTTCAATCTACTATAAATCACTGCAAATTCTTCAATCACTAAAAGTCATCTTTTAACTATATGTACCTATGTGGAACAAAGAAAAAAAGACCTTCGTATGCGCTGCTACTTTACAAACGTTTGTCTATTTCCAAAGCTTGTTTCAAATGTCCGCTTTTTGCTTCAAATAGAACAAAATCAAAAATAAAGAATAGAAAACAGTATTCTCTTTTTCCTCCCGCTTATACAAACCCCATGCTGTAATTTTTGGTAAAAAATATTGTCCCAAATTACGATATACACTTGATTTTTTTTTAAATTAATGAGACATTAATCAAAATTAAATATACTTTTTTAGAAATTCGTAGGCTATGCTGACTAGTGTTCTACTGTCATTATTTTCTGTTGTTAGTATGTTCACAAGAAGTCATAGATAAAACTAGGGCACTTATCAAATAGTTTTTGTTAATAGCTATGTTTAATTGTATTTAATGTATACAATAATTTCGAACCACAATAATTTTTAAATGTTTACCATATTTTCAGACGGAGGTAGTATGTTTTAAGTAAAAGAAATAAGCGAGATGATAACGTTGCCGAATTTTATTTTAGGGGTGAACTTTGTCTCAACTTATTTATAAAACTCCAACATCAGAACCAGCAGGTTTCTAGACTGTAATAGACAATTTTCTAGACTCCTACAGAAATTACAAAAATGAATATTAAAAGAGTTGTTTTTGTAATAAGTATCGTAACAATTCTAGTGCAGCAGCGACAAGTTTGGAACCCCAAGGTATATGTATCCATATTTGAGCAAATGCATTACCGTCCAAGTTTAATTTAGCAGAATAAACTCGGAAAGTTTAGTGTTTTGGAAATAAGCAGTATTTACCTCATTCAAACTCTAATCTCAACAGTTTTTAAAGCAAATGTTGAGTACGCCGGTTCTCTTTCAAATAAAACCAAAAACGTATTTAATGTTCATCTAATCTTGATCTCGGATAGAAAATCCTCGTTTGCTAAAAGTGTGGCTCACAGAACGAACCACCAACGTCGAATCACAACGTTCACCCCGTAACGTAATAACCCTTGCAATATCTCACTGTCCTCACCGTACACATCGCCTCATAATTTACGCTTCTAATTCACCTGACAAGACAAGCATCCTTTAACCCTTTATCATTCTTCTGGAATCCGGGTTATAGTCCAGATTTGCGACTACCTACCCCAAACTGGTCGACCGATTCTGGTGCGATGAGCATGTCGCAATTTCAATAATTTATCGGACGGGACGTTTCATTATAGGAGATTTCGCTGACACACTAGCACTTCCAATATACATTTCGGAGACGCTTCCTCCGCCAGGAAATTGTCTTTCACACGAAAAACTTCCAATTTAATATGCATGCCAATAATAGTCATCATATCGAAGGAAAGAGAAGAATAAGTTTTTCCGTCAATATATTTGATAGAATCTCCTGACAAGAAAGCTACAACGCATATGTGTCACTATTTTTAAGTGTACTTATCTATGAAGTGGAAAACCGAAACTTTTGCCGAATAATTTGCGTAGAGAAACTCTCTATTGTGTACAGAAAATAAGCATTAGTAATTCATGAAAGCGCGGGAAAGTGGGAAAACGCGCCGAGACATAAAGCCGAGTTTATGATACTAGTGACTTTTCATATTAGATACCGAGCGGTTGGTTCCAGACCAGCAGGCCTCATCAGCCTCGACGATGAGTCTTGATAAGCTGGCATAAGCTTATATACGACTCTCATATATTTTATTTAACTGCCACAGCACAGAGTATTTCAACTTTTGACTACTGATGATACTCTTCTCTCATCCTGACGACAGCTATTACGATGCTCGTTTATTACATAGGCGGATAGCATTGACGATGGATAGAATAAAACAACTCTCATTTTCGACTTTAAAAACTTGGAAAAAATTAACTAGATTATGTCATAAAAAATTTACTGCTTCATGCTACACCAAATTACGGAGCGCCGCATTAGCATAATAAAAATTTATTTACTGAGACAAAAAGCAACAATAAAATAGACAAGACTGTCTAATAAAAAATTACCATTACAACTGTTACGTTTTAAGCTCGCTTAAACCGCTTATTTCACATCTAGATTTCTAGAAATTCTAGATAACTTAAAATCTATGTTCAATCAATGTAGCAAATAAAATATTGCCAAAAATTTAGACAAAAAGTGAAAAGATTATTGTAAAATCTTGTATCAATAATCTGTAAAAATTTATTTAGTTTGCTATTAATGCAATGATCATATTTATAAACGATGGTTTTCCACGTAAAAGAGATTACCTGGCACCATTACTATCGAATAATTGGACCGAGCATAAAAAAAGTTGAATACAAACGACATTAGGAAATACTTCAAATACGTAATGCCTATTAGCGACATACACTTGTTGATCCCGCAAAAACCAAAGACGCTTTTTTGAGAAAAAAATAGAGAAATTAGAACACTGCCAAAATAAATTGTTTTTCTATTAAATTTAACTTAATTTTAATCGTTTAAAATGCACTATATAACAAAATTTCTTTTATGAACAAAATTTTTACGTAGAGTAAATAGTTATTTACCTCACGAGTTCAGAAAGTAAAATTTCCCACATGAGTACTTTGTTAAATTCGCACCATTAGTGCGAATGAGGAAAATTTCTTTCCAAAAAAGTTAGGTACAATGTTTTTTGCAACAAATAGCTCTAATTTAATAATAAATGATTTAATTTTTTACATATTTTTTGGTTGGTAGCGTTGCCCTCGCCGATTATCTGATTTTTTAAATTTAAATAGATCTCATTATTTGATTGCTATGGTTTTATTGGGATGAAAAAACCTTGTTTCGAAAAAATTTTGGCAGCAAAGTAAAAAACACCGCGGTGCAAGAAAATCGTTTTTCGAGACATTGGGAACTATCTGAAACTACCAATGTTTGAGCGATGAGTGCAAAAACTCATTTTCAATTGCACGCCTTTTAAATGACTGACTAAACATGTCAGAAGAGAATATTTCTTGAGAACAGATAACGCTCGTTAGGCCAAACACGTTTTTGTAAAATATTTCCAAATAGAAAACATAAACATAATGACATAATTTGCATTGAAATAACATTTACTGGTAAATTGAGAATGGATTAGACATTATAGAGCAACATTTCAAAATCTGTAATCATGCCTATTGTGATCAGCATGCGACTGCTGATATATAGAAAGACCCATTTATACTAAAACTTTATTTGTAATAAACGCTTGTAAGTAGTAAAGTTTATTGTAGGCCAAAGAGAAAAGCAAAAATTAATACAAAACTATAATTTATCCAGCTTACTTGAGTCTTACTATAATTAAGTAAATCTAATCTAATGTAGTTTATGGTTAAGTCAACTTGGTTCCCAAGATCTCATTGATTTCGTAAAATAGACTATATAAGCTGATCAAGTCTATTTGGTTCAGTATTGTATTCTACTTAATTTTTGATTAATATGACTTCATCTAATCTAATTTGCTAATTCTTGAAAATTTAATCCACTTCCGATCAAGCTTCTTTCTTATATTGATTTAGTTTATGCCAGCTTATATTTTTTAATTTGGCGTTGAAGCTTACCATAAATGTTTGACTTGTGGCAGTTATTAATTTGACGGCTGAACCTAACCTCACTTTTAATTTCATCGTCATGAAGCTGTGCAAAGAATGACTGTAAAATCTCCTCTCGGTAACTTTCAACAGTTCCATAAAAAAAAATTGACTCAATAAATCACCGTTGCGCCACCAACACGGTGGTCCTTGAGATTCCACCATGTTCTTGTGAGAAAGCTATTTCAAATTAACAAATAAAAAAAATTAGTAATTATTTTGACAATTGAAGCAATTGTTTTAAAAATTATGGTCCGTTAACACAAGCCTATAGGCATAGCCGGCTATGACGCCAAATTAAAAAAAAAACGTTCTAATCTTTTATAATTAAAGTTTTATTCTTCTAATTGCTTTTCCAATAGTAAAGATAAAATTTTTTTATTATAAATTATGGTCTTTATAGAAAAAATATTGTACTCAAGAAATTATTTGTGTAAACCAAAGTTTTCCAAAATTTTTCTCAAAAAATTTGAAACTCAAAGTAATTTTTTCAATTACCATACAATAAGATTAAAACAATAAAAAAATTAGATTTGTTGCTATTTTTAAACTTTTTTTAATTGTGAAGCAATTTTACTAAAAATAATCAAATTTAAAAATCTAATTTTCCAAAAACATGAAAAGAACGGTGCACAAGTAAGCTGGTTTACCTGCGGTAATTCTTAAGACCGAAAAAGTCATTTATTTTTTCAGCATATCTCTGCTAATATGCCGATTGATTTCTACTCAGAATAAAAAAGACCAAAAATTTTTAGCTTCAAGTTTAGAAAATCTTTTTTTTTAAATACAAATTTTTTACCAATATTTAAAAACAAAATAAAATTAATTTTTTTGTATTTAGTTTGTGTCTACAATATGATTCAGAATACAATGTGACAGTTTCAGTAACAAGCTACGCCCATACGAATTAATTTTATCATTGCATTACGTTTGGTCAAGAATACCACCCTTAAAAAGCATTGCACAAAATTGACTGCTTATGTGACGCCACCAGATGTGGTCATAGTAACCAATCGGTTGACTTGACACTGTTGCTACTTAAAAAGAATAATTTATTTCAAATAAAATTAATAATGACATCGGATTTCAATCAAAGCAACTAGAAAAACGTCAACGCCTCCTCAACGCAACAAAATTTGTAGTTATCCACAACAGGCAATAATGAGAATAAAAAAACCATCCAACTCTGAGAATGAATAAGGTGTTAAGCATATGGTATGTCTAAGAGGTTGTGACAAATAGATATCTTTGTCAATATCCTCTCAATTCTTAATTCCCTTTTCGTTTTTTGGTTATTTTTCAAGTTATTTAGTTAATAATTCAAATTATCAACTGAATAAGCATAATAATAATAATGATCCAGCAAAATGGCTGTGCCTCCGGGACAGAAATAGTTGAACATAATAAATCCAAAAACCTAAAAGCTAATACATGACTAACATGACTTACGTATATAAAAAGCAGTAAAAATAAATAAATAAAAAAATAAATCTTTTAAAAAGTTGAACTAAACTTTAAAACATTTTGAAGTTACTAAATGATAATGAGTAAAAAAATGTACACAGAAGAACGACCAATAATAAATTAGACACCAGAAAATTACCATTCAATAAGAAATTCAGTAAAAAACTATTTGAATTATTAAAGAAGAAAAAATTAATATTCTCAATGTTAATAATATAATAATTTTTTAAATACTCAAGTAGAAAAAAAAATACAAAAAGAATAAAATAATTGAAAACTACACAAATCATCTTTAAGCCTTCTGTTTTTATTGAAAAATGGCTTGGCCAGTTTCTTATTTCAGATATTTACAGCTTTTACTGAGACAATACGTTCTAACTAATATCGTCGAAAATATAGAAGAATAGCCAATAACGTACTTGTAAAAGTTTTTAGAAAATAACTTTTTGATAAAATAATATTGCTCTATTGATTACTTCTGCTTCGACTCCAAATGAAAAGATTTCTTTGTGCTCAAGTTTGTATTTGAAAATAGAAACTAAATTTGTAGCCGCAAGCAAAACAAAACTTGATTACAAGCAACAAATCAGAAATTCTTTGTGCTGCTGGAACGTAGTATACATAAAACAACATGTTCAAAATTTATTTTCTTATATCAAAGATTATCAATTTTATCTTGGAATAACAGAAATTCGCTTGCTGAAAACATTTATCAAGTTACAAATTGTTGACACTAACATTAGTTTATTTCTATTTTGACAAACCATTATTGACTTTACAGTATACACTATATCCCTCAGAGACAAATGCCAAAGACAAGCCTGAAATCTTGACACTACCCTTTATCGACAGCTTCATAACCGACACATAATAAGCTCAATCAACTAACAACAATGTTGCTACACCTAGAGGGCTTTTCAACGCTATGATATGTCAAATGAAAATATTCTTATTTTGAATACCGCTCCACCTACAACTTGATTCTCTTTTGAAATTTCTTTTTTATAAACAAAACCTTCAGTTTTTTAAATGTCATTAGTAACGTTTTTCCAACAAAAATAGTAAATTAATTCACCCATCGCATGCTTTGGTAACAAAGCAGAATAGGTTCTCTCTCTTTAGTAATTCAATAAATTATAGTAAGCCACCACTTATTTAAAGACTCATAAAAGTAAGCTCATAATATTGACTATAGCCACTAATCACAGTCATAAAATATTAAGAGATTCCCACATGTCAGCTCCTTTTAAGAATACTTGACCAACCGATTGTCCCCATTTTCTTGTAATGAAGGAATTAATGACAAAATACAATTTGATTAAATGTTTGCAAAATAGCCGTTGTGAAAGTTAAAATGTACTGCTTTTTAAAAAAAATAGAATAACATTATGATATAAAGCACCAAAAGTCTACAACTATAATTTTTTGTCTTTAATGAATTTGGTTTGACTATATTACTTTCCAATTTTTTGGTAGCAATGCTAAAGCAGATAGTAAATATATTACTTTCCAATTTTTTGGTAGCAATACTAAAGCAGATAGTGAATACTGCAAATCTTAGATATGAGCATCAGGCAAAAAGCGCTAATGTAGTAACTTAATGTCCAACCAGCAATCTTCTTTGCTGTTTGATAATGTTCTCTATGTAGAAACTTTGATTTATGACCTAGATGTAGTAACAAGATTACGATAGATACGTAATACTTCTTACAGCAATAGCACATAAATCTGTGCCATCAAATTTGTGCTATCGAACTTATATACATTGGATCCTTTGACATAGCATGGGTATAAATCCACCACATTTCGTAGAAACATTATCAATATTTGGATGATTATCAAATAACTGTTTAAATAGTAAAAAGTGAAATTGCCATCATAGATTATAAAGATCATTTTGATAGTGTTCAATTCACAAAAGAGATTGACACGCTAGATCTTGTCAATCTTAATAATAAATGCTCTCTCTACATAGGGCTTTCTTACCCATCGCAAACGCTTTAATCAGTCATTATACCATCTCTGAATTTGATCTCAATATAAGAATCTCATAAAAATATTTTAAAATCTGGTCATTTTATAATACTAATCACGTGGTTTTAAATTAGACAAACAAGAATTAGAATCATAAATTAATCGTATCTGTTTTCTGAGATGAGAGTTTAGTTTAGTAAAGAAATCCCGGTTTGTTAGACATCAAGACTTCAACCAGTTATTTTTCTCTATAGAACTGAGAGAAGTTCTATTAAGACAATCTATGGTATTCCGTTTGATTTACATATCTCTTCTTCTAGAAACTCCTACTTATGTTAATTTAAAGAGTGCATAATATTTTGTCAATCTCAATTTGCTCCAAGAACTGCTAATTGTAGAGTTTAAACTATCACCTATGACGGCTGCCAAAATTTTTGCAATTTATGAGTATATATGTTCAAGATTCCAATAACTTTAGATTATCTCAGAAAAAGATAACCATCGTGTTTTTGAAATTGACCTAGACTCTTTTAACAGTATTATCGTTGAGTACCATTCGTTAGTAAATAAACATAACTATTTAAGCCTGATTTTAGACAAGAAAGCTTTTCGAACCATACTCATAAATATTTTTATGTGAAATAACAAAAAAGTTTCTATGTGAAAAAAACATTAACTCAACAAATGACTTTCGGTCGGCAAAGAGATTTCACGAAAGCAAATACAATAAAGGTTTTTAAGTGTGATGCCAAGTGTCACTCTATATTGTAAACACCTACAACTGGAACTTGCAACAACAACGATGTTTGCTAGAAACGCAATACCTTTTCAAATACATCTTACCCAAACGTGCACCTGCACTGTACAAAAAAGTTGCAGCTGCAGCTGACCTGCAGAAGTCAACATAATAATTCAGAAAAGAGCCCAAAAAATCACATCCTTTTTTCAAATTTTGAATCTATATTAAAAAGTCTGACACATATCGGCAAAATGCAAAACGACAACTGGTTAATCTAAAAGTTCCTGACAAATCTAAGCACTCAAAGCTGGACACTCTATGATAAGTTTAGTATGGATAAAAAAACACTCATTTTTTAGAAAAAAAGAGAAAATAAAATTGTTGATACCCTAATAAAAAAAAATTGCCCATAATAGTAGAAGAAAATGTTCTAAAAACAGCTTACCTTTTGGGCATACAGAACAACATTTTTGAATAAAATGAGAACCCCAGTGGAAGTTTTATGTGCCAATTTCTAAAAAACAGTATTCATTAATGTACTCAAAATTACCTGAATCTAGAGCAAAATATTTTTCAGATAGTAAAAGTAACCAGATTATAAATATTAAATTATAAAAGCTTGCCATCTCATTTAAATGGAATCGACCTTTCAGCATTTCTACTGTCCCATAATCCCTCCATTAGACATCTTTTTTTATGAATCTAAAAGCAACAGAAAAACTGTACTGTACCATACATACAGATTAAGTAGACCTGTATATAACGCAAATCTCTTGCTTTTGAGCAATCCGAAAACCAATTATACTGTTGTACAATTCTTAAAAAAAATGACAATAATAGCATTTATTTTTGACCATACGTAATGAGATAAGATGAAATTATGCCGAATAGACGTCGCTTGTCCGTGAAATAATGACATTTTATTCTGAATGACATTTTGCGACACAAATCAAAAAGTGATTTTTTTTTCAGTATTGCTAAATACCAACTTGCGTGTATCTACCTTAACTGTTTCAATATTTTGAAAAACTACATTTTTCTATTGGCTTTTCTTTATCATGAGCCAGACCTATAATTTTCTTTCGGTTTGTAATTTATAAGTTAATTCTTTAACTTAAGCGCGTTCAACTCGTAATGTACTCTCAAAGTAAGGCTTACTCTGTTTATAGTTTACTTTATTTTAATGTTATTTTCATTTTCTTAATCTCGTTTTGAACCCGTCAATGCATTTCTTTTAAATTATCTTTTATACAGTCGAATTTAATATTTTTTTTCAATAATTTATTTTGTTTTTCATTAATTTGTTTAAAATAATTATTCCAACTGTCAGCTCTATAGACTCCTATCACCCAACTCATGTATTACGTACGTTGCCTAAAAAAGCTAAAGCTAATCGTCTTTATTAAAGCTATAATATTGAATTAAAATTAAGGACACTATAAAGAATAAATTGTAGAAAGCTTACCCACAGACAGAAAATACCAACAATTCCTGCGTTTCCAATATTACCCACATTGTAAATTTAACCTATAAATATTTATAATCAACAAAAAAAAGTTACTTAGAAACTCAACTACAGGTTGATGGAAACACTTGAAACTGCACATAGTATTGTATCGCAAAATTTTCCATTATAGGATAAATCTCAAAAATCTCTATTTCAATATCAATTTCATTTGAAATTCTTGTATTGCCAAACTGAACAACTGCTAAATAACATTATGAAAACCTAGGGTTTTACAAGTTTCAATTCTAAAAATACGAACACAGTTAAAAAATTTACGTTTTTCTTTGCAGCCATATATTGTATCAAGAGTATGCGATAACTTGCAAACATTATATCTTAAGATTCCTCTAGTTTTCTATTCTTCAGCAATGTAGAATGAAATATGACAGACATATATACTCCTGCCCAACTGCAGGCGGTTATCACCGGCGCTACATTGAAATAATTACAAAATAAAACTTGTATTGCGAATTCAAAGCTAGTGAACAGCATGTCAAAGTAGAAATGAAATACGGGATTGCTATCAAAAATGGGGTTTGTTTTGTTCCTTCTTTTGATAAACTGTTTTGACGTGAACATGTCAGTTGATTCACATAGGTTCGAGTATCTTTGAAGTTGAAAAAGTTGGATAATAAATTATTTTTCTCTACGTTCTGCTTATCTCGGAGAAAATTGAGTTTTCCGTCAAGTCGAAAATTATAAACCGGGCTTGACGAAAATATAAAACGTACTGCTGATTTCCAGGATAAGTTTCTTTAAAAAAATTAAGAATTATTTAAAAATTCTTAAGTTTTATGTCATTGTAGTACAATTACACGTTAAAAGATATAAGCTATACAGCTTATGATAATTAAATTTCATAGCTGTTTACCGTTTAAAAATATAGAGGTGGGAAACGCTAAAGAGCTTGACAATAATTAATCATATAACAGCAGCGCTTCCAGTATAGTTGAGCCGATGAACATAAAAATCTACAATTGTACAATTTTATAATTTCTACAGTGTTAACTGTATAAATTATTTCCATATAAACTAAAGTATGAATTCTTTGATTTCTTTGTGTGCCTTCTTTCTTTTGTGTTTAATTGGTTTCGTTTTTCTTACTCTAACCTCGTTTTCTTTTCACACACTAACTCATTCACGTGTTTCATTTTCATCCATTCTATTTCTTTTTTCTTTCTTTTCATTATGTGTTCTTTGCTCACCTCACATTATTTTACTTCCACACATTCCTCTGCCATTTACTCTAATAATTCTTTCTCTTTTCCGCACATCCATTATTTTTTTCTCGCTTTTTATTTCCGCATCTTGCAATTTATATTTGTCTTTCTTTCATTTTCTCTTTTAACATACCTTGTAATTCATTATATTATCTGTTATCTATTTTTCATTTCTCCATGCATAAATTGTCTCGCTTTTCATTTTGTCTTAATCTCTTCCAACCATTTACTCTCATAATCTTTTCTTTCTCACGTTTTTTATTTCTCTATTGGCCCTTCTGTTTATCACTCTTGCAATATTACGCACCCTTCTTTTTTTCTATCTATTTTAACACATTATTAAATAGTAAATACGTTGTTGAAATCTAGCAACACTTATTAAAAGTAACATTTTTAGTTATTTATTAGCTTTCAAATTACAAAAAGTAACTAATACGGTTTTATTGTTGTTTACTTTAGTTATTAATCAGTTTGTATAGCAAAAAAACTTTTTTCTATAAAACAAAAATTCCATCTTATAAGCAATCAGGCTGATGCTGAGATTGCTTAATTTTATTAGAAATACCAAATATTAAACTGTAAGGTTGTAGGTATTTGTATAAACCACTTTTTCCTCAATATTTTATTTATGTATTGTCAGTTGCATATCAATAAAAATTATTTGTCAATTTTCACATTTTCCGCTTCAAGATCTAAATTTTATATTTACGATCCAGCTTTGCGCTGCTTGTTTACGATCCGATGATCTTCGCTTTTAGCGTAAATTAGATAATTCTCTGGTGCAGGTTTTATTAGAATAAGGTAATGTAAAGCAACCGTGTACAAATTAGACTGGAAATTCCCCTTTGACCTCTATGTATTGGCATTTCAGTATTACGAGGCTTGAATTTTCAGGAAACAACACTGAGGGGGATGTATTTTATGATAACAGCCACCGACTGGTTAAACATTTGAATATTTCAACAAATTTCGGCAAGTGCACCAGAAGAGTTGTTAAAAGTTTCTTGTGAAGCAGAAAAGAAATGTTTTATTACTAAACGGCAAGCGGAAAGTGGGTAATTTAAGGGAGCGCATTGTGTTAGAAAGAGAATGTTCTAGATAGATTTTTAGTAGTAATTTTCAGATTGTTCAGACAAGTTGAAAGTTATAGAGGTTCCATCATGTAGGTAATGGCAGTTTATTCAAGTTTAAGCTTGAAAATTTACATTAAGCTTTAATAGGATTTCCAAACTCGTATTGCGCCATTATATATTAATACTGGATTAATATCGTCAAATAACCAGACCATTTATACTGCTCCCATTTGTATCGAAAATGTATCCGAATAAAACGCATATCTAAAATTGAATAATGATCATGGGGTATTAAAAAACACTATTTCAAAAAAAACCAGCAATAAAAAATGAAGTGATCCAAAAAGAAAAATGATTCTCATAGATAATTTTGAGCTTTTAAATACAGATAATATTCATTTTCATCTGATGACCTGGAGAACTGACAACTATAACAAGTAGAAAAAAAAATCGACATGCAAATAATAATTAAACAAATTAAAAAATTGAAAATAAAGGCGTTCATAAGATTTATTTTATTTTATTATTTAATTAATTCAAAATGCTTTTTTGTTAGTTTGTCTAAATAAATAAATTAATATTTAATAAGTTTGTACCACTATCAAAAGTACTATTTTATCAAACTCATTTGACTAGAGAAAATAACATTTTACCTGCCAAATCAGGTAAAGTGTTTGACTTAACTGTTACCCTGGTGACAGTGACGACCCTAGCCACCTAATCAATTGACATAATTTATTAAATCGTTTTCATTATTGAATTAATTCATTAGTGCAACATTATTAGCTAAATATAAATAGCAAATCAATCACAATTTTCCCAAAAAAATATTAATATTTTTATTTTTTTTTTTAAAAAGTAAATAATTCAAGCAAGTACAGTCACATTGTGTCTCACAATTGTTTTTAGAGTTAACATTGAAATAAATCACGCATGACACCTTAAAGGAAATGAATTAAATATTTATAAAATTTAAAAACTGGTTTTCGGGAAATTGGACAAAGAAAAACAATTAAACATTGTTAAATTTGCAGCGTTTCGTCTCTTTATTGAAACTTTCTCAAGCAGCTTAACATGTCAATTGTTTGTCAACTCTTAAAATTATTATACATATGCTGGATGAGACAAAATTACTAATGAAATAATGTAACACGTTAAAAAATTTAAATCTTTGCACCACGTTGTTTCTACATACTTTAATTGTTTTTATTTTGTCTAATTTCCCAAAAACAAGTTTTAGATTATTGTGTCATTAGACGTGAATCTAATATAATTTATAAAACAGTGTTTACAAAATTTCACATGATCATATTTTAGAAATTCTATTGTCATGACATCGTCAGGATAGGTGAAAATGAAAAAACACAAAACCATGATGGCAAATTACACTGTAAAATTTTATATAAAATTAACATCGAATGTGACTGCTGTGATTTTAGTTGTTTAAAAAAAAATCAATACAACACGACAGAATTACTCTAATAAGTGGTATTCGAAAAAATATTGTATGTAACTCGGCCACAAAGTGTTTTTATCAAATTCGCCTTGGCTCGCAATTTCCAAGCTCGTTCGATAAAGTGTTACTTTACCGCCTTGTTTCCAAAATCACCTTTCTAACAGCCTCAATACAAAAAACTATTATTCTACGCTTGTAAACCACAGTTATAAAACTGTACAAAAACTTTAAAATTTTCTTAAAAACTCATAGATTCAATAATTTTTCAAAAAAACTATACTACTATTTTGTACACGCTAGATTTTTTACCATTTTATACTGTTTTGACTATAGGTACTATTACTATAAAAGTTTTCGTGACGTGTTAAAGTTTATTAGCTACTTATGGCGCTAAATTTATTATTAGAGTGGGTTTATACTAGCCGCATTAAACATTTAATAAAAATTAAAGTCAATTCCTAATTGATTGATCCACATCTTGATTTTGAGCTTAATACCAATTAACTTAATTTCAGTTTAATTTTGTTTCTTTAAACCCACCCTTAATGTTATTCGGCATATAAAATTTTACGTAAAATTCGGCGTATAAAGTCAAACAAGAACGTTATACATATTATATACTGTTCCCATTTAAGTTCTAAGTATCTGCGTAAGAAGTTACCCATTTATACGCTATCAGGCTTACAAACGCAGTAAAACAAGGAAAAAACCATTATCTTTTCCAATAATTCAGTTACAAAAAGCAATTTTTTTAGCACAAAGCCGTTCAGTTCCAAGGGGCTCAATATATTACCTACAAGCTTAAAACAACTTCGGTAAAATGTTACATTGCCGGCCAGTAGGGTATAGAGTTAGAGTTTTGTTTATAGTGTTTAAGAAACTTTTTATGAATGTAAATTTCTATAAAAAGTTTTGTCCGCAATGTCCTCAATGTCCCAAAATCTACATTTCACACACCTTTGCTCACAGCGCACGCGTCAATCACGCTCTAAATACATAGAATTTTCCCTTGTCGTAAAATGTTGTAATAGTTATTTATTTAACAAGTTCGGAAAGCGAAATTTCCCATATGAGCACTTTGTTTGCAGCACGACTGAAAGGAGTGCTGCATTAGTTCAAATGGAAAAAATTTCTTTCCGAAAAAGTTAAGTACCATTCTGTTTGCAACAAATAGATCTATTTTTTTTAATAATAAATAACTCTAATTTTTTGATAATAAACAATTTAGTTTTTTATTTTTGTTTCGGTTGGTAGCATTGCCCCGCCAATAATCTAATTTTTTAAATTTAAAATGGTCTCTTTGTTATTAGTTAATTTCGTTTGTAAAGTTAAAAACACAGCGGTACGGAAACATTGTTTTGCATTGTGAATGATCGGAAACTATCAATCTTTGAACGATGAGTGCAAAAATCTCTTTTCTATTTTTCACAATATACTAGATACGTACAGTAGTTTCTTGTCTTTTACATGGTTTTAGCATTTTTACTACAAATCTCTACGTAAATACGACCTAAAACCAAATGTTTTTTAACGTTGTAGATACCAGAGCATATGTTATTTAACCCTTTAGGACATTTGCACAATTGTTTAGTAGTCGAAAATGATGTTAAACAATGTTTTTTCATCGTACGACTAAAAATTACACAAAAATTGAACTGGCTAGTAAAATAAACCATTACCACAACTTCTTCTAAAGTTGATGTAGCTATTGTAAACTTTTACACAGTAGATGTTTTGCAATAAGACATTTTATTCATGTTACATCTTAAATTACGTTTCTGCTTACATACAAAAAGAAAAACAGCAAATGTGTGAATTCGAAAAAAAAGTCTTTTTATAGGTTCTGCTCACAAAAAAAATGTACATCTGCCATTTGGTTATTTGTTATATAATATTTTCATGTTTAGTGAAAAATAATAAAAGTAAAGGCGTATTTTAATACTCCTTTTCGTTTTACAATAAAAGTGTTTATCAAAAGGAAAAAGCAGTAAACACGAATATCATATCGTCTTCTTGCCTTGAGATTAAGATGTGAAATAAACATAAATCACGCAAGATCCGGCTACCCTTTTACGATGCCTAATATAATAAACATGTGCATATTCTTTCAAATGTCAATACATAGAAGAAGAAAGACATTTTATTCAATTACATTATCACACTGTTTTTTTGCCACCATTATCTGTGAATTTTTTTATTTAATTTTCACTAATTTTTTTACTAACTAATTTAAAAATAAGTTACTCATTGTGCTATTATTCTAATATCTACGCGACGCCCCGCAATTTTATTTTTTTGTCAGATTAATGGAGAAAGTAAATAAAACCATTTAACTAAAAAAAATTATTTACCAATTAGTTTTCATCAGACATTTTGGGAGAGCTGCCATCTTAGATTTGAAATTTGTCATACAATATTCTATTAGTCAAACTCTTTCGCTTGATAACCATTTTAAAGATAAAGAGGTTGTAAAAAAAATTACATATATTATTTTGTGGCAATGCCATCTTAGATTTGTAATGATACTAAATACAGTGCGCGTCAAAAGTACAGAATCAATACATTAAAAATTAAACAATTTTTTTTCCAAAGGAATCTTTACACACGTCAATTTTTAATCAAAAAACACATATTTTTATGCCAAATAAAATTCCAAGCAGTCATTTTTGCAGAGTTATGACGTCATCGAATAGAAACCCCCTGTTTTTTCTTGATTCTGATAGTTCTTTTAATTGTATAAACAAAAGTATGCAAATTTTGTTATTTATATAAGAAAAGTTTTGAGAAAAAGTAAAACGTTTGGAATAAATTCCAACAATTGGCAGAAATTCCCCTTGAACAATATCGAAGATTTCTTTGAAAAAAATTTGTTTCATTTTCAATGAATTTGTTTACTTTTGACGCGCACTATATATATTGTCACCAGAACAAAAGGTGTGTACCAAATATCAGATCAATCGGTCAGCAAGAATAACAAAACCAATTTCAAAAGCTGACCTAATTATAAACGTCTTCAATTTCAAACATTGTTCAATTTTAAATGGTATGATTTTCAAGATGTAACTCATTTAACAAAAGAACAAAATTATGTATAATAATAAAATCATCAGCAAATGAGTTAAACGTGATAATGTCTACATGGTAGTATAATAAGTTCTCAAAAATAAATAAAAAAATAGTAGAACAGTGTCAAAGATTCTAAAACAATCCATATTTTTTGAATTGGAAAAAAGCGCTACGAAACATTAATGCCATCACATTAAATATTTAAACACTTTCACCCCAATATATAAGTTGAAAAAATTCAGAAAATATTCTGATAGTGTCACAGCTGTTTTTGTTTATCATTCTATTAATTTTTTAATGTAATAGAATGTAATAACACCTTACAAACAATTAAAGATTAGTCTATAAGCTTTGGTAATTTTATAGAAACATTTTGTAATATGTAATTTAAAACGTTCAGTAAAAAAGTGCAAACCAGAGAATAATATAAAATTCTGTAACTTTTTTGTAATATTTATATTGTTTTCGACAATGTTAAACGTTTAAAAAGCTTTTAGTACAATAGCGGTAAATTTCAACAGTAAAGTACAGCGGTCGCAGAAGGGATGATAATATATTACTAGCATATTTGCAAATAATAAAACATGTAAGCCTTACAGTAAACAAAAAATAAGACAAAAAAATTTAAAAAAAGCTTTTAAAATGAGTGGAAAAAAACAAAAACAAATCAGTATAGACAAGTAATCGGGATAGAAGAAACTCATTTTGTGCATTTACAAACTCAACGAGTAGCAGATCGCTCTATGGATTGGAATAGTATGATGCGGGCTCAACTCTCGTCTCTGTATTGATTTTGCTATATCTATGCGCTATGCGTCTTGTTGAATTCTGCAATACTTTTGCGGAGGGATGGTATTCTGGCTGGCTGGCTGGTTGACAAGCTGACTAGTCGGATATCTTAAAGACTTTTATATCCCATCTATCCCCCTTCTGATATTAGACGGGTTCGGAACAGTCATTCTGGCCGACTGCAATCCAATTTTTCGATCTCTCATCTAGATAACCGCCGCTCTTCCTCGAATGAGTAGACTTTATTTACTCTACTCTTTTCTCTTCTTTCGTACGCACGTTTGCAGCCGCCACCGCCGACACTAAATTAGCTTTGTAAAAGACACAGCTCAAGTGTTTGAGGTCTGTTACAAAACAAATAATACAAAAATGTACAATGGTGCAGCTATTGCCCAACTCTGTTTGCAATTCAAACAGAATCTATAGATTAGTAATCCACATAATAAATAAAAATAAAAAATAAAAATTAAAATTAAATTATCAAACATTTTCATAAAAATGCGTGGAAATAAAACTAAACAAATAAAAAACTGTAAAATACCATTTTTTATAGCATAAATTAATAACTTATGACATTGAGAACAAACATGTTTTATAGCAAAAATGTATAATGAAAAAGTTTAGCACTGTACCTAACCCCATTAAGCCTTATAAAACCGTTACGGCTGAAAAAAAGTTCACCAAGCACATTTTGTAAAAATTACGTAATTCTCGTAAATTTCAGCAAACAATCAATCACTTCGCAGAAAATGAAAAATAGAAGTAATAAAAATTTGTATTCTTAAATTAAACATTCCCACACGAAAATTGGAGTGCAGAAAGTGACCAATTCGAGCCAATTAAATATTCCCACAAAAAAATTCTCTCTTTTGTTGAAAAAACGTTGTTCATAACATTTGCAAGAAAACGATTCCAAAAGTACAAAAATTTCAAAGTCATTGACGAAAAAAATAAAACTAGAACAATGTAAAATTTTGGGTTAGATAAGACACCATAAAATTGTAGGCTACGCATCTGAAGCGCAGTAAAAAATATCACTTGCTGCTTTTGATAATTTAAGGTATAGAGAGCAAACCAAGAAATATCACAGCTTTTGACAATTTAAGGTATAGAAAGCAAACCAAGACCTAACTAAAAAAAAACTTCATTTCCAAGCAATGAACAACCAAAATTTCTCCTATTTTTAGGCATCAGTACGCAGAGTTGAATGATTATGTCTCTTACAGAAATTCTTCTAGGGTTATCTCAAAGTTTTTTTGATTTCTTCTCATTGTTTTTTCATACTCTGTTTCCCTCCGCTATAGTGAACCCAATCCGCATTCGTAAAAGAATAAGTTGTTTCAAAATACTTTAAACCGATCTCAGTAAACAAAATTAAATTTGAGTTTACCGTGATGACCAATATGGTAAACTAAACCCAATTTTTTGTTTTGAACAGCACAGTTGTCGTTTTTCATCATCTCGTAAATGCCTCTCTTCAAGTAATGCTTTGTGATATGCAATTTCTTCCGCTTTTCTGCTTGCCACTGCTTTTTGTCAAAAAATTGATTTATATTTTTCAACGCCCTGTTTGCTTTTTTCTACTTATGAAACAAAAGTGAAGTAAAAAGACACAATTCTTCTTGTAAAAATATTTTTTGGCGGTTTGGCCCTTAAGATCAACACTGTGTACTGCTTTGGATATAATCATTTCCTCTACCATATCTTTCTGTATTCAGCTCGTCATATTTTACCTTGTCAAAAACCTCTAGCCATTTATCACAACAGCTTCATTTGTGTCAAGATCTCGATTAGACTCTTCTTTATTTTTAACCACAAGTTTCAATAGCAAACTCAAGCACACATAAATATTTATTTGTGAATTATCAACAGATCATAATACAAAAAGCAGTACCTGCGCAGATACAGCTTCTTACAGTTCACAAGATACATTTTGAATAAATTTGTTTTTATCCTACACCAACTCAAAATAAAATTTTCTCGTCTCTCGACAGCCGAGAAAGTACATTATTTTCAGGCTAGCCGAGAAATGATGTACTTTCTCGGCTAGCCGAGAAAAAAAAATCTGATTTTCTCCGCCAGGCGTCGCTGTTATAAGAAAAATTAAAGCTAAATAAACGGTTGAACAGTCGTCACGCACCAAGGACACTCTAAACGTCCCATTATTCATGAGCGGTGTTGAAATTTTAAATCACATTTATTAAAAAACTACTTTTGTGCAATATTAATTGTGTAAATCAGGACAGTAAAGTAATCCATAAATTTTTGACATCTGTCAAAGTTTGACATTTTGAATTGGCGATTGGCCGTAATAACCTCAAATCAATTTTAAGATAATGCTCGATTATAAGATAATTTGTGTAGAATAAAAAATATTGTGTAAACCACGGCCGCAAAGTGCTTTTCCAGGCCTTGAGAAGTGACCAGGCTCGCCTTTAGCTCGTCTGTCCATATCTTCTCTCGGCCTGGAAAAATACCACTTTGCCACCTAGGTTTACAATATACTATTAGACAAAAGACAGTAACTCAGCAAAGAGTTGAACAGTTGGATACGGCCATTTATTTCCACATCATGAAAAATTCTGCTCTTGCAGCAATTGGATCTCTTGCTGACCTTTTACCAGTGTGAGTTCAGGTAAAACTTGATGAGCACTTGCTGTCAAGCTAATTTCAATAAACATTTTATTTTAGAGAAAAAGTGTTTTATTTTATCACTTCAGGGTAGATAAAAAAAAAGTCATACAAATGCTTTTAATGTCTAAAGCAAACAAGACTTTTGAAGTAAAAATGAGAGCACATGATTTTGACTGAACAGCACAAAGCTGCAATCACTATAAAAATGTTAAAAAAAAGCAATACTAGTTTTGCAAAGAATTCTCTTTTTTTTTGGTAATATCTTACTGCAAAATATAAAAAATGTCTCCAGTTTTGTCAATGAGAAGAAAGAAAATAGATCATTTTTCGGTTTCCCCATGATAGGCAACTGACAAAAAATAACAACCCTAAAACCTGTATTGTGCTATGCAATTTGGTCTGAATCATTCATTTTCTCTCATTTTTGAATAAAAGTTATGACCTGTGACCTCCATATATCGCTTCTTTCGTCTATTAGCGAGCAAGAAAAAACAAAATGAGTGATTAAGTGAAATTTTCCATTATGTAAAAGCATCGAAAATGAACTTAAAAGTTATAATACGCTATAGTACTTCCTTCTAGATGATTATGCTCCCTTACTATTTTTATCAAATCAATGAACTTATTTGATCTAGATAATTTTTCAAATACGTTTTAAATGTAGCACGACCAAACTTACGTTTATTTAAAAAAAGTTAATTTTTAGAAATAAAACATTTGATAATTATTATTGAATAACAAAAATAATATAAAATTGTATAATATAAAGCAACTTTTCTAGCAAAATGTATTACTCACAATGGTATTACATTGAAGTTATATTTACGGTAAACGATACAATCTGTAACAAATTTAAAGTTTTAGTCGACCAGAGATTCTGATTGATTGTCTTGTTTACAGATTCCGGAGAGGTAATTACGTCAATTGTAGCAGAAGCAGTTTTATTGACAATTCATTCAATAATGTCGCCATTGTTGCAGGTTTATGTCAAGAGTGATTAAAATTTTTGTAGATCTTGTTTCAAATCGTTATAAATTTTGTGGCAGATTTTTGTATTGTTAAAAGATTACTCGTTAATATTGCATTAATTGAAATATTGCTAAAACTTTCGACATTAAGCTTTTTTCACTCTTTCGCTCTCTATATATTAGGGCACATAAAGCCTGCAGTTAAATTAGCAATGTAAAAGGAAATTCGACAGAAAAAGGGGGAAAATCGCTGTCTATTCCGCTTCCTGTATATCGAAAACAATTCAATGTGATCCTTTGAAGGAATATTGGCTCCATGCACAGCGACAGTTTCAATGTATAGAAAAACAAAGAACAAGCATCCTTCAGGATCATTATAGCATGAATCGTGATCGAAAGACTAAGAAAAATCCTTCCCGTTCATGGCTTCTTTGATACTCGTTCTCTTCAAATACAAATATTTAATTCGATTTGTTTTTTCAGCCAGATGAAACATCATTGTTCCAAATAATCGTTGATATTTTCCAATGCATTTGATACTAAAGAATTTATAAAAACGACCGTAAAATTAGCAAGTAGAGTTCGTAAAAACAACACCGTCCACCTGGTCTCTCAAAGTTTCAGCAATCTCATTCTGAGGTGGAAAGGAAACCGCCGTCACCACACTTTATCATTACTAATTCACAAACGCTCCGACTCTCTTTCCAGAAGCTTTTAACTCTCTGCAATTTTGTACTTTTCTCACATTTTTCTCAAAGAAAAAAATAAAGAGAGGATTTGATATGTCACTCACTCATCTCTCATCATTCCCCTGTGAATCTCTATCGATTTGTACCCTGCTGGTGTTGATAAAAGTGGTCGCGTGCTGCTGCCACACATACACCGACTAATTACCAACAACTTGTATTACGTGCTAGATTATAATTTTCATTAATTGCATAACTCATATCTAGATTATTCGTTTGGGAAAAGTGTGACGCATTGATTTGGTGCTGGAATTAGATTAATCAAATTGACTCGCCCTTTGAGCAACAAATTAACTGACTGTCCCATTGGTCAAAGCACAAAATAACAGTGATTGATAATGATTGATTTAGACAAAATTAAAAAGATAGACGCTTTTTTATAGAACTATTGTTTATTTTTCAATGTTCTATATATTTTAGGTTTTCCAGATAGGTATTTGTACTATTTACTACATAAATAAAATTATATTATTGCCTTACATAAATACTGGCGCAAATTGTCCAGCCGATGTGTTGGCTTTTCGAATATTTAGCTGTTTCTTTAAAATAATTCTCTTGTGCTTGTTTTTCCTCCTCCACTTTTTGATTTCTTTATCTTGTTGTTTTCAATTCTTCATTATTAATTTAGTTTAAAAGTTTTTTGTTATTGTTTATATTCATGTTGTTGACACGAGAAGTGAACTTTTATACAGTCGACAATAATTGTTCTCATCAACAGTTCTTTAAGAGCCTGTCCAACTGTTAATCCAAAAATTTAATTAGATTGTAGGTTAGCTAAAATCAATCAAAACTTTGTAAAAGCAAGTATGCGCCAGTTTGAGTAAAGTCTACATCTAAACAAACATACCAACCAGTTTTAACTCATTTAGACTTAAAAAAAATATTACTCAAATGACGGCCATCATCAAAACATTGGATGAGTCTTTATCATTTCAAATAAAAATAGCTGACTTTATTTCTGTGACGTTATGTTCAATTTAGGGTTTATCAATATCGTCAAAAAGCTTTAGAAGCTTTTAAAAAAGCAATAACTAATAAAAAGGTCGCAAAACTGCAGAAAAAAGCGCAACCGTTGTTTCGATAATAAAAAACATCATTTTAGTGCCATTCTTTTCAATTCCAAAAGACTTAAAAAGGGAGTAAATTTCCTATTTTTAAATAAAAATTAACTTCCATCTCTTTGTTTTTATACATTTTTATACACACAGAGGATCTATTAAGTTGTAAAGGTGTAAAAACCTACGAATTTTAATGTGTTCATCCTTATAGTGCTAAAGCTGTTAAATATGTTATTATTTACAATTATTGTTGTTATAAAAAAAATCAAAGACAGACAGTTATCGTGATCATAAAAAATCATCATTTTTGTCAATTCTAGAGCAAGAACACCAAGTGTCTCGCAAAACCAAATCATAATGCACTTTATATATGTTATTATTATTATTAATTATATTGTTATTAATATTATCAATTATCAAAAATCAATTAGATAAACAAAATTAGATAAACAGTAGTTTTTTTAAAGAAATTGAATTAGATGGGATAGAGAAAGAGCTGTCATTTTATGAATCAAAATTGGTCAACCTTTTACAGAAATTGAAGGTTTGGTTTTTAATATTCAAGATAGGGTAATTAACGATAAAAATCATCAAAAGTTCATAATTAAAGAACAAGTGGTTAATGACATTTGTGGAATGTGTTTTAAGTCGCCGGCAACAATTGAACACATTTTATCTTCTTGTTCAGTACTAGTTAATAAACATTATAAAGAAAAACATAACGCGATTGCAAAAATAGTTCACTCAAATTTAGCTTTAAATATAATGCAAACAATTTAATAGAAAATAATAATCACAAATTATATAGGAATCGAACTTTACTAACTGTTTCAAAAACTGTTTCAAAAACTGAAGCCAATAGACCGAATTTTGCTCTGGTATTGAAAAAAACGAAAATTGCATATTTTATAGATTTTGCTGTTCCAAATTCTTGTAATATTATTGATACCTTCAAAACGGAAGTAGCTAAATATTCGTTGCTTTCGGTAGCCATTAGAAATCTTTAGAATTTAAAAATGGTAAAAATTGTACTTTTGGTTATATCAAATATAGATGTTGTACCCATATCATCAAGTAAAAATCTTAAAATATTAGATTTGTATTTGAAAATACAAATCAAAATAAAAAGACAAAAAACAGCACTATTATGTTCACGTCATATTATTGTTCAAATGTTTTAAAATGTTAAATCCAACAATTCAAATAGTAATACATAACAAGAAAAAAAAGATTGAACATAATAATTAATTTAAATTTGAATTGAATAATTTAATTAATAGTCTCACTAATAAAATTAATAAAATTCTCTAAAGTAGCTAAGAAGCCAAAAACAGCGCAAAGCTGTAGCAATAATAACAATAATAAATATGTTAAAAATATTAACTCATTTTTAATGTTTTTACAGGTTAAATCCAACAATTCAAATAATATGATCGCAAACAGATCTCGTAGTGAGCAAGTAATTTGACTTAATTTTTCAAAAAACAAACTTTAGTTTAAGATACAATTTGTGGCCTTTGTGTGCAATTTCATTCTTGAATTGGATTTTAAACTAATTGAAAATTAAAAGCTTGTTTTTCAACAATTTTTATATTATTTTATGTAGCAGGTATTATTTGCGTCAACAATTTTTATAAAATATATTGAAAATAATAAGAAGTAATATGTTTTATCTAAAAATACACGCCAAAGCAATCTTATCAAACAGTCCATTATAGTTTATGTTTCTTGCCTTCTTGCAATATTTTGTAGACCTCTAAATTTTTTTTGTTTACTAAGGAAACGGTGGTTTATATAGCTTGCTTATGGCACAGGTAATGTTTGATTCTCTGCCAGAATTTTATTATGTACTGCACAAAGTGCTTGTGCTAGATATAGACTTTGAATATTAGACAAGTAATTATAATGACAATATTAGTTATAAAATAATAATAAAATTCTGCAAAATTAAAAAAGAAGTCACCTAAAAGCAAGAAATAGCCTGCAGAGATTATTTATTACAACACTTCTGTTAAACAGAGGTAGAATATAGCCACGCTCACACTTTTATATAAATGTTTGTATTTATAAATTTGTTTACAGATGCAAATGTTTAATTTGTATTTGTTTATATGTACTCAAATTGCTTATAAACTAATATTTATCTATATTAAAAACATTTTTTAAAATTTTTAATTTCTCATTGGTAATCTATTAATTGTAAGTGTCAAAAATATATGTCACAAAAAGCATTAATAAAAATAACTTAAAAACTAGTGGTCAGATCTCAATCAACTTTTAAATGGAACCAAATGGGAAGCACCACCTTCCAAATAAAAAAAGGATCATCAAAATCGGTTCCCCCAAAAAAAAGATATAAGGTAACACACATAAAAAAAATACAGTCGAATTGATAGCCTCCTCCTTTTTTTTTGAAGTCGGTTAAAGATCGAACTATTTTATTTATATACAATGACTTGCTTCCGGCTCGTGTACCAAGAACAATTTTTTTGAATGAAATCATTTATGGCTTTCTCTTGTAATAAGATTGTATCATCTAAAAAGGAGAATTAAAACTAAGATACAATAGAGAACAATTTAAGAGCCTACAAAAATGGTGGATGCGCCGGGCTAAACTAAGCAATGGCTGCAAAATCCATAACATTCCTTAATTAGTTCCATAACGAAATTCATGAGCAATTTAAAAACATAAATGTCTTTGATGCCGACAGTTTAATGGCTTAATTCTTCTCGCCAAAAAAATATGAATGTCAATTAAGCTTTCCGCACTCGGAAAATTCTAGTAGTCTGGGCCTCATCGGCAGCGTCTTCACCAATCAATACCAAGAGGGGGAATACAGCTTCTCATTTTAGGAAAAACTCGTTTTTTGAATTGCTTTTATAATTATCTTTTTAAAACAATATTAACGAAAAAGGCGCTGAATCTAACTTTACAATGATTTTAACCTTATTTATTTTCAAATTTATCACTGGAAATGGGTATTCGGACATAAAATTCAAACTCAAAAATTATTCCGACGTTTTGTTTATTAGTATGACTTTCTTCAATACAATACTACTTATATATATTTTGTTTATTTCTTATTAGTAACGTACAAAACTTATGGATTTATTAATTATACCAAATATTCATATAAACGTAATTCGATAATTGATTTATTCAATAGCCGCGTAGAATACTAGAAAGAGTTGAAGAATTTAATTTCACGGCTCCAGAAAGTGAAATTTTTCTTACACGGGCGCTTAATTAACATAAATCCAGCCTCTTTAACTTTCTGGATAAATCACTAAAAAATTTATATTCATTAAAGATAGAATCCCGACAAACACTTTTCTTTCTATTTTCTTCCTTTGCTTCGCTGCATAACTCTCATTAAAAATTAATTTAACATCCTGTTGTCTAGAAGTTTAGATAAATCTCGAGGGTATTATTTGCAATAAAACCTGCAGTATTCGGTGCCAGTAATTTCCCTGAAAATCCTTTCCTCCTATATCCGGTGTTATGATGCATGAAGTGTCGTGCGGTTATATTTTTTCTACTTGTTTCCTCCCGGTTATTTCCCAGAGTTGAGATTTAATTAATGACCGATTTTGCCGGCACTGCCGCTGTTGCTGCTACCACCGCCAATGACCGAGGCGGCAAAACATGCTCGTAATAATGGAATCTACAATAATACACTTTGTCTTGCAACATGTGGTCTTAATAACACTGCTTTTGGTCGGAGAAAATATACTTAAAATTCAAGGGAGGTAATGCAAGGGTACTAACAACCTTAGGACAATGAATTCTCTTTAGGATTTAATGTAAAATTAATTGATTTTTTTACGTTAAACCATTTTTTTTGAGTTTATTACAAAAATATCACTTAAAAATTGCGCCCAACAAAAAATTATATTGAAAAATTGGTCTAATCAATTATTATACAACGCTGATAGAATTCTAACACCTCTTAACTTATTATTGTTATCTTATTCTAGACTTCATTATCAGTGTTCAAAAAGTTTAATACTGATTTTTGTTTCTAGCTTTCAATTGTTTGTTTGACAAATTTAACGCCATCAACAGAGTTGTTCTACCGAGGCCCACAATTTTATTTATAGATGTTAGTTGTTCGTATAATCGAATAATACGCCTAAAGACTCAAAGGCGTACAGCATTTAGATAAATTTTCAAAATAATAGTACTTAAATTGGAATCATATAGGAGCGGCGCATGGCAAAAGACAACAGAGCAACAGAATCGGTATGGTAGCGCTGCGGTAAGGTTATATAGGGTTGCAAACTAGGAATTAGACTATATTATAGGATTATTAGAAGAGTTTAAAAATAGCGTCAGTGCTAACCTAAACCAGTGTCCTAAACCAAGGATCTTTCTTTATTTCACAAAGAAAGTCCGTACGACTAAATCTGGCCCCAAAACTATTCTCCTTGTTACTCCAGTACAACGTTGAACCGAATTAGACTTACGCCGTTTTAAATATGCAAGCCTTGACTACAAACAAAGACTGACATGACGTGCCAGTATTTCTTAAACAATTAAGACAAAAATAATACATTTACAACCATTATTCATTTGTTTTGATGCTTAAATCAATTTGAAAAACCACCACATATTTGAAAATATAAAAACAATAGTACCTACCTATATTGAAAAAAAAATTAAATTTGGCAAAAGTACAAAAATAACCAAAATATTAAAGTTCAATGTGCATAGTTAATGTACAATGTAAAATCCCGCTACTAACGCATTTGTTTATGTTGTTAAGAAAAATAAATAACTTATTAAAAACTAAGCAAATTGACGTCTTAAAAAATTAATCCAAAATAAATCAAGAAAACCGTTGTGGAACCAAATCTGAAAATTAATGTTATGTAATATAACGATGCCGTTGGAACATAGG
The DNA here is from genome assembly GCA_947359425.1 of Lagria hirta. Lineage (NCBI taxonomy): Eukaryota > Metazoa > Arthropoda > Insecta > Coleoptera > Tenebrionidae > Lagria > Lagria hirta. The sequence continues at coordinate 15,310,114 of OX375794.1, forward strand.
AAAAAACTCTCATTTACACTCAATTTAAGCCTATTTATTATTAATTAAATTAAAGTTGTTTAAGACGCTTATGATCTTTCTATACTCATGGTGCTCCGGAGGACTATTTCCCTCCCCTATTACCGTTAGTGGGCGGTGGAGTGCTTCTTGTTGTGATTGTCCTAACAGTGAAATTGATGAATTAATCAACCAATAGAAAATTGTCTGTTCTCCTAACTCTTGTTCTAAGTTCGCAAATTGTGTGTTATTAATTGTGATTTAATACTTAACTAATAAATTAGTTTTCTTCTTTTCTTCTAAATGTTTGGTTTGGGAAATTGTCAAGGTGAATATAACTCGACATCCCTTTATTACAGAAAATTTTGATAATAATAGACTCAAAGTTTGTTGCTTTAGGCAAAATCACACAAGCCCTTCAAGGTTTTGTTATATTTTATATTAAAAAAGCTACAATTTGCAAATTTCTTGCAATTTGCAAAAAATGACAACTTTGATATTTTAAATAAAATCGCCCTTTTTGATTTATTATAAATTTTAATGTGATGTTTCATGTGCCTATTTCTTAGCATTATAAAATATAATAATAACTTCACGCGCTTCTACCAACAGATATATCAATTTAATAACAAAAATATTTCACAAAACATAAAACGCAGATTGATCAACATTTCGACATTACACTGTGTTTAATATCAGACATATGTAAAATTCAAATCTGAGGTAGATCGAAGTGCAATTATTATAAACAGAATTCGAAACTGACATTTGTCAAAAGCCATTTTAGTTGCAACACGGTTTTTTCACTGTTTCACTCAATGTAAATTACATTTTCCTATCTGCTAATATACCAAAATTGTAAAGTTTTTGAGATACTATCTAGTATACTACATATCTTATATGCTTAAATATATTTGTCCCTCACGCAACAAAATGTACAAGACAAGCTTTTGCTTAACCACAAACATCTTGAAAATATAATTTTGTAACCAAAGATTTGGTAACAAAGTAACGTTCCTAATTATTGCACAAGCTCTTCCTCTTTCTCAATCAATAATAAATTAAATCACTTTGCATTCTTAATCCACAAATAGCTATTTCTAACATATTGAAAATTTTGTTAAAGAAAGCGGAATCGCTATCTGCCTAAAATGACTTAAATTGAGTTTTTTAATGACTAGAATTAGAAGTAGATGAAACATAATTAAAGATGACCCAATTGTCTACAAAAATTTCATCACAATATTTAAAGCTGGTTTGTAACTATTCCCTAATAAAATTTAAAAAACTCACCCTTTGTAATAACAGATAAAATCAATACAAAAAGTTGTATTTAAATTGCTATATAGTTGCTATATGCTAAATGTTTTTCATAAACATTTATTAGATAGTAATAATTTATAATACGTATTATAAAGCATAATTATCAATTTGCACTAAATTCCAATGCTTGAAACGTCTTTGAAGACGTTGTGTATAATTTCTCGTCTAAAAAGTTCAAACTTAATAAAAAAAAAATCTTTAATTAGATTTAAAAGCAGTAAATTCATTGATTTCTTTGAATGCCCGCAAGGTGAATGGTGAGTAACAAGCCCCAGAATCTTTAATCGACACATAGCAGATCTTAAAAGTTGTCTTAAAGTCCCATTATCCATTTCTTCATTCACTAGCTCGTTCTCCTCATGACAAAACTTTTAATGGAAGTCCGCTTCCGAAGCATGAAATTAAGGTCAGTGCATTTTTAATCAAAAGCGTCCTTTCAATGTGGTGCTTTGCACAATCTAAAGTTGTTATTCGTGAAAAAAAAAGATGAAAAAGAGATGTTGCATTGCACAACATACATTTCTGTTTTCTGTAAGAGACAGGACTTTATGGCCACAAACCGCTGACAGACATCAAGTTGAGTTGATGGTGATGGAAAACAAACGTGAGAAATTTTCAAGTGGCAGTATAGTAGAGTATAGATCAAATTATTGAAGAGGAAAACGTACTGTTGTTTCAGGTAACGCTTATCGTAAAATTGAATTGCTAATTAACTATTAATTTGCTGATTGGATTATAACAAGAAGCAAATTATCTTTGAAAGAAATAAAACCACATTGACTTACACACATAAAAATTTGGCGCGATATGATCGCGTTAGAGGGTTTTTATTGTCGAGGGAGAGTTGTTTATTCGATATTCAGAAGAATTCTCTAAAGAACAGTCGCATCATATTGCGCCAGTTCCATGAGATATTTCAGCTGGGGCTTTTGTTTGTCGAGGCCGTAAAGCAGTCGAATTATGACAACATTCATGAAATATGTAAGCGGCAAAAGTTATCTGCCTGCGAATTTGAAGAATTGTCTTGTAAACAAAAGGATAGCTCGCGAGCTAGGTCCTATAATAATATGACATATCAGAGAAATACCCACTATGAAGAGAGAAAAAAATTAGAAGCTACGGGTTTAAATTGCGGCTACAAAGTTACAAAAATAAAATAATTCGCAATTAAGCGGATTGATGGCCTATTTCGAAATGGAAAAGCGTTTTTGGTGGTTGCTTTGTTAATGAAGCCCATTACGAAGTTTTAAGCCCCGAGAAACTCACTTTGCTGGCTTCGTATTTACATCAGAACGCATAAGCGCAAGCAACTTACTCTTCTAATTTATTATACTTATAAAACGATCGGTAATTACATCAAATTTAATTACTATTTTTTAAATTGAAATAATATCTTCCACACTCAAACCCAAGCCATATTGAATTTAGTTCAACAGCATCTTGCGGCTTTAAGACATCTACTGAGACCGTATAGAAAATCTATTAGCCGAATAATAAAAAAAAACTTTTCATTTGTTCTCCCACATTGTATAAATTATACAATTAATTAGAGTAAGCTTCAACTATAATAAATTATTAAAACATCCAGAAAGCATTGCTATGGCCGGTTTCACAAAGCGTTGTTAAATTCTAACATCGTGTTAAATATTTTAACACGATGTTAAAATCGATTTGGGTTTCATATAACGTTGTTTCTAATGTCAATGTCAAATTTAACACAAGTTGAGCTAACACGTTGTTAAATCCGTTGTTAAAACAAAAATCGGTTTCACAAACCATTGTTACGATTTAACACGTTGTTAAATCCCTTGTTAAACTAATTAAAGCTCTGGCCGTTGTTAAATTGACATTTCAAAAATATTTTCAAGCAAAGTTGAAAGAAAATCGACGAAAAACGTTAAACTGGTCTATTAATATCAAAAATTATTAACATTATTTTATATATAAATTTGCCTGTTTGTTAGTGTACCTACGTTTAAATATCAGATTGCTAGGCATTGATTTTTTATTTGAGGTTAGACCAGTCGGTCTTTTTATTCTCCAGCATATAGAATATCTACAAAAATAAAGTATGATTTTAACAAATTTATTAATAATGTAATAAGTATAATTATTTTGCCCACCTGGCTACACAGTTCATAAAGACACAACGCTTTTGCTTCGTGAAAATTCCCCCTTTCTCTTTTATACGATTGCAAATTATTATCCATCTTAACAATCTTGATTCAATTAGAATACCGAAATTACAAATAATTTTATAGAGTCTAGTGTGACGAAAAACGGTGAGGAAAGATAAAGCCCCACAGAAAAGCCCCAATTTTAAAACTTTGAATTTTTGTATTTGACATTTGATTTGACAGATGACAGGTGGTTTTGTTAAATAACATAAAATTATTGAAGTTTATTGCCGATATTGCCCGATTTTGTGAGATAACACGTTGTTAACTAACAACGTTTATTGCCGATGTTGTAAAATCTGTTGTGAAACCCGTTCTTATTTTAACAACGTGCTAATTTTAACACAATGTTAGCTAACAACGTGTTAGCCAAATTTTAACAACGCTTTGTGAAACCGGCCACTAGTCCGTTAAACAATTATTCATTGCATAAACAATTTACAAGTACAAACAATTAGTCACTAACTATTTCCTAGAAACCTCTATACGTTATCAACGAAAGGTGTCACATTTCACAGCCCCCTGTAAAGTTATAATCACTTATAATTCCCCGATATATTTCATCCATCCACTAGCTGTCTTAAATTTACTAACATTTAAAAACATCTTCAAAAGCAAAAATAATATCTATACTGTATTCATTTTCAAGAAAGAGTGCTAGTAAACAATGTGTAGGACGTGATCAGTGCGTGATCCATTGACAAAGACTAAGTGATACCGATCTCCTGAAATTTGAGCCGGACTGGCAGCCGAAAGCACAGGGGTGCATTGTGCATTTATTTCGTTGGTGTTTCTGTGTGCTGCTACGGAGACAGAGACTGAGGTTAATCCCAGTCCAGTCCTCCCAGAAAAAAGGCTTAACGGATCCACTTAAATACTAGTGAAAATAATATAATTTTGAATATATTTAAGCCGAATTGAAAACAATTTGGTCTAAAATGGAATAAACGATTTTTTCTGCGGCCTGCCCTGTTTGAAAAATCATCGACCATCTCGCACTTGATAGATATGATCACGTGGAGCCTGTTTGCATTTGTTTTTGATGCACTCAAGGTAGTTAAGTTCAAAACAATTGCTTTATTGGTTTATGTGTACAAATTTTACATATTATTACAATCTTTTTTCTCATCGCTTTTATTTTTTTTCTCTCCGTTTTTTTCCTTTTTCTTCTAGATAGAGCTTGCCGATGCTTTTCCATCATTAGCCAAGCACTCCGCATCAAAAACTTGTTTTTGTTTCAAAAACCTCATTTTCGCAATGCAATTGAATTAAAATTGTTCAATTATATTACGAAGCGTTTATTCAACCTCAATATGAAAAGCATTGAAGATTAAATGATGCAAGAAAAACAGTTAAATACAAGAAAAATCAAACATAAATTAATTGTTTTTCAAGTCATAAAAAAAACCAGGAAAACTTTTTAAACTTGATTGAATTTTTTGTTAACAAACCAACCTTTAAACTTTAGGTATTCTTTCTCGGTTTTTCGTATCTTTCTTTTAAACTTATTGAAATACTGCATCAACAACTTTGTCACTTAATTCTTTTTTTTTTAAATTAGATTTCTCGTCAGAGAATACTCAGTCTACAAATTGTGATTAACCGATTATTGTTTTAATTGCTTTTTCATTGCTATATGAATTTTAATTTCGTATACGACGCTACTGTTAATTTTCTCAATCGCAGAAAGATCAACTTTAATTTTTCAAAAAGAATTTAAAAAAAATATAATAAATAACGCGACATAACAATCTCGCTGCTAAACTCAGAGACTTTGAAGAATAGAAAAACGCTGCCTTGTATTCTTCAATAAGCCTCCCTATTCGTCATCAAAGATCCACTTTCATGGTGACAGCTTGTGGTCAAAGAGTCTAAAAAAGTCATAATTCAACTAAAAGTTGAATAATGTAAAAACCCGCTAAAACTGTTGCGACCAAAGTCATTAGTTATACATTAGAAAGAAAAATAAACCACATAAAAAAAAAGTGAAGCAGTTTTTTCTCACTACTGATGCTATGAGACGACACAAAAGGTATTTGTCTATTTCGTTATCTAACCAAGTTCAATAAGTACAAAAAAAACCAAAATGCTTCTATTCCTTATAATCGATTTAGACACAAACAGACCAAACCAATTTCAGCATTATAAATTCGCTGACTTACAGAGTCACAAAGACTCCAGGTAACATAATTTTCTTTCAAGTACTGCAAAAAAATAACATCTGATTGCCCACATAGAAATGTTTATTTAAAACTTAAATCACATCCGAGACGTTTCTACAGCTGAGCTTACCTATTCATGACGCTGTGATTTTCTCTCTTATACACTAAAAATAGTAGAACAAAAAACAATCTCTCCTTTTATGCCGGACGAAACAACGTTAGCCAGCACGTGTTACGACGACCAGCACAAGAAAAAATAATCTCATTATCGTAAAGACCTAACATAAATTATAAAAGCCTAAGACTTGTATGTGACACCGTCATAAATGATATAAATAATAAGATGCTGAAACAATTTATTAACATCAACTCAATTGTGAATTCAAGTAAGAAACAATATAGTGAGTAACCCAAATTTGTAATCTTGTTGCCACTTTCCTATCAAATGTTGGTTCCTTGAGTGTCGCCACAAATGCTCTCTGAAAATCCCGCTGTTGGCTGTACTGATATCTGCATCCCACAAAAATCACTCCTTTTTTTTACAAACCCTCTAGGTAAAACAATAAAAATACTGTTACATCATTTCCTAATAATGCGATGCTGGTAATGTATGAAAAGTATTAGTCAAATCAACGGTTTCCTAAACTATTCATTCTTGTTTAGGACATCAACAGAATGAATATCTGCGCTCTACAACGACGTGATGTTTGTAGTTACATTAAATATTAGGTACAGAGATACAATTAAACAAACATTTAAAAACAATAAAACGTTGACTATTTCATGACTTTACACACAGCCAAAGTCATATAAAACAGAATACGAACAACTATCCTAAGCGTTCACGTCTCAAACGAACCACCGAACAAATTACGTCTGGATACAACTGAACATTTTCAACAACTTGACAAAAGTCCAGTCCATTTTACCGAAAAATGCTTAGCTCCCTACAAATTGAAGAATTCTAACACTTTGTCTTCGTAAATGTGTCAATTTATCTTAGGTTTTCAAATCCAACCAATGTCATGAATAGACTATTATTATTATAAGACAGCCAAAAAAGCTTTCAAGATTTAAATAAAAAACTATTCAACTGGTGAAATTGTGTAAAAAGTTTAGTGTGAAAGATTCCAATGCAATCAAATACTTTATTTTGATTATTTATTCGTATATTCAATCGGCGGATTAAGTTTACAATAGGAAAAAAAATTATATTAATTTTGTGACAAAAGTAAATTCATCTATATATTTTAATGCCTGTAAAAAATAAGGCCGCCAATATAAAATCTGACATCACTTGTAGTACTTACAAGAAAACATAAAGCTCCCTAAAAAAAATTATTATTTATAGCTTAAAAAAGAAATTATTGAACAAGGCGATCTATAATCAAAACTAAGACCCACAAACCAAATTTTGAATCCATTTTTTTAATTTTTCATTTATTTTTCTTCTTTTTAAAAAAAAAACAAGATTTTTGATTAACGTTTGACAACTATGGTGAATTTATTGAGAGGATAAAGATTTGTAAAAGCCGCGTTAATTAATATTTTTCTCACTATCGTAATATGTGGTTATTTATCATACATTTTACAGCGCAAAATAATGTTAGTCAGTGCTTTAATAATTGAGCGTTGTAAAATGGTTAACGCATGAGATTTGTATGTACTTTTAAGCTGACAATTTCTCAACAAAGAAAGTATTAGATATATTTTTTATCAAATATGTCACATAAATCACAAAAGTATGTTTTAAATTAAACAATCGCTTTACGTTTTAGTTATTTGTTTCGAAATAAATGTCAAACGTATCTTGTTGAAACGTTGTATTGTTTCTTCAAGATACAATACAAGTATCCACCACGATCGATTTTGCAGTGATTTGTTAACATATCATTTTTACCGTTCAACATTAAAAAAGTCGTGTATCTGGCGTTTTAATAAGGGTAAAAAATTTTAATTTATAAACGGACTTGAACAATTGACAATTTAACCAATTTTTACGCACAGCGGGTGCTAAAAATCAAGGCGACTGTAAATATGTTTTCGAATATGTCATTTAATTGTTTTTCAAAAAATTTTTAATTTTTGTTACAATCAAAAATAAAATAACAGTCAAATTATAAACCGTGCTACTTCTCTCATAATTCTGTTTCCTGATTTCCTAATTTGTTGATAATTTGTACATCTGATACAAGAATTTAATACGGCAAATAAATGTTGACAAACAAAACTTTTATAAAGAATAATGTGACGTCGTAAAACTAATAATAAGTTTTTTCTTTTGTAGACTCGATTCGGAGAAATGGAATTAATTTCTCTACTCTTGTGTCTATTGTTGCATCTTTCTTCTTATAAACAGTTCAGCAGCTAGACTGAAATTACAAGATAATCTTTCCTTTTTCATAGTTAAATATTTTTTCTAGTCTGTGTAAAACATAATGTCTCGCAAAAACGACTTCAATTCCGACGATAGAACTGCGCCAATTACTTTAATTAAACAATAACGAAAAGAGGAAATGCTAAGTGTTGAAATTCACATTCATATTAACATTATAAGAACGGCAGTTTGCAAACGCCGCCCTAGGGATTTTCATATTCAACCGGAAAATAACGCCAACTTTGATGAAAGAATTAACTTTTTACAGCAGTGTTTTTTTTTGTTCAAGAGTGGAAGAATTAACTCTCATAAATTTCATTGCATCTCCATTTTACAACAGCCAACCGGGCCGTTAAGGATTAATTTTTAAAAAATCCGGTGCACAAAAGCCGCATTTGCCAAACGATTTAATTGATGGGAAAATAGAAGAAGACAAATATATATCTATTATTGTCTCTTTCGGATGAAAAGCACAGAGGGTGGACAACTGGACCTTAAAAAAGTTCGTTGCAGCTTGCTTGGCTACTCTTTAATGCTGATTAATTTTATTGCTTGCTCTAAAATGCTTTTACGTAATAACGTCGTAAATATACGAGCTACAATTTAAGAAAGCAAGGCAGAAATACTGTTTGACATTAATATATATACCTAAACCCTTTTCTAGCTAACTAGGTGCATAAACTACATAAATACAACATATTATATATCCCAATCTCTCTCTCTCTCTCTCTCTCTTTAGTATTTTTGTGACAGACACATTCAAAACCATTATAATCAAAACTAGTAATTAATAAGACCCGCTTATTATAGCATAAATTTAAATGTATCAGTCAATAAAAACCCGTCAAAAAATATTTGCTGTATTTCGCTTTAATAATAATAATATTAATGCCTTTATTAACACAACATACAAAGTTCTAATTTGGGCTAAAAACAAAACTAAAGTTGCGTTAATTACAGGGGGAGGTTCAGATGGGTTGTAGATAAGAACAACCCCCTGCTCTATGACCTAAACCCTGATGACAAGTTAAATAGCCTAATTAAAATTACAATGACATGACAGAAGAATGACAGCTTTATTGTATCAATAGAAAAAGTTATACGGACGGTAGTTGACTAAGACAACGCATTGGTCAAATGGTTTTGTACGGGTTAATCGTTTAAAATATTTATTTTCAACTAAAAATAAATCCATCCAACAAACATAACAAAATATAACCTCTTGTTAAAAGTTTAAATTTAAAATTTAGTCAATACCGTGCAAAGACACAGTAAGACAGAAAACGTAGTCCTATCTCCCTATCTGACACTGAAAATAATGTAAAATAAAATATAAGATACCTATAGTAAATCTTTCTTCTTATGCACTCAGTATAGATATTAGAGTTAAATTAATTTTAGTCTATTAAGTTTTACTGAAAGAAAACTCCAATCATGTCTGAGTCTATGGCTTTTTTGCGCTAAATATATTTTCTAACAAATCACAATGTTGCCAATAACAATTAAATTTAATAAATTAAAGCTGCGTTAATTATTCTAAATAAAAAATAGCAAATTATATTACAGTAATTTTATATATAAAAAGTCTTAAACTAATAAAAAATAACAAAAATAAAATGTCACATGTGGCTAATGTTAAAATTATTAATACGTGAAAAAAATCCATTATACAATATATTATATTGTTATATCTGATGGTTTTTCTACTATATAGAAGTATTTATGAGAAAGTTGTTTCTGTTTCAATCTCAATTTTTCAATTTTATTCTTAAAGGTCTTCACAATACTATAGAACCTTTTATTAAAAAAAATAAATTTAAAAAGTAATTTTTTCTACGGTCACCTCTAAAACTGACTATTAAAAGCTTACTACCACCAATGCGCAAATTTTAGCGATTTACACATTTTTTCCCTGGTAATCATTTTAACAATGCAACCACGTAAACAATATCGAAATGAACTTATCAGGTGGCTCCATTTTACTTTACACACTGCCATCGCCATGGTTACCTGATTATTATTGTAAAGAGCCTTTTTGGTATGCGGATGCGTTTTTGTACCTCGTTGACATTCTGCACAAAAATCGCATCTTTATAACAAAATGGCCGTCTTTACACACTAAATACTTACACACTATTACATGTTCAAGTAAGTACATTGTGCTTAAACATATCAAGAAGTAAAAAAGATAACTAAAAATGCTAGAATTTTTACAGCTATTTATTTACAAAAAAATTTATGAAAATAAATTCAACTTAAAAATCTATTAAATATACCACCAATTTGAAGATACAGCTTAGCTTGCTTCTCTCAAAAGCTTTTAATGTAATTCTGAGATACAACTGAACATCTACAATTTCTTAATATTTTCAATAGAACAGCGTCTTTGTGATTGACCAGCCAAGTCTAAATTTAAAAAAACTCTTATTATTCATATTAAAAAATATATTACTATTTTGCATTATTCAAAATTTGAAAATAATATAATAATTGTACTTTCTAAATGAAAAACAATGTAGTTATTTATTAAAAAAAACTGTCATTGGCCTTTATGTGATGACTAACAAATCGATCGTTAATATACCTCATTAATGTATAATGATAACAATTTTACAAAAATTAACATTAAAAACAATCTTTACTAACTAACTTTTTTGACTAACAAATCGATCGTTAGTATACCTCTTTAATGTACAATTTGACAATAATGATAACAATTTTACAAAAATTGATTAAAAAAAAATCTTTGCTTGTAATTAGATTCCAGCTCCTGTCCGTCAATTTGAAATCGGTGCCGTTAACCATGTGACCATTATAAACGTTTATCTGCAATTGCAATACTTACCTTACTCGCTACACACGGTTTAACGTAATAAACAATCTCTACATATCTAATTAGGCAGCGGATGTATCATAAAATATGTTCACAAGAATCTAGAAAAATTATAAATGTGCAAGAAAAGTTTTTCCAAATTGTCTCCATTTTGATACTCTAATAGACTCATTAGAGAACGCTACGTCATAGGTTTCGGTGCGGTTATAAGCCATTAAAGCACCAAACTTTTTTTTCTAAAAAATTTTTAGGTTGGTGAAACTTAACTTGACTTTTTACACACTTTTTACCTCTCTGTCAATAATATTGAATTTATTAACAGCAAAGTGAGGTGAGCAATTAATGGAAAGTATATTTATGTGAAATATGACATATAATGTTGTAAATAATAAGTGCCACTGGTCTGAGAAGAACAACCAATTCCAATAAAGCAAAAGTCACAGTTTATCTGTCACTTAACCTAAAAAGAGAGGTTAAGTGACATTACTTTTGTAATGATGTTTCTTATAATAACAATAATAATAAAAACCAAAATAATTTTTAATATTTCACAGATTTCGGGGGGCGTACATGTAAAGTTTGCCCCCAAACTACGAGCGCTTGCAAAAGCGTTTTCGGAGGTGTGATTCACAAGATTTTTTGTGCCGCTGCCAATTTTTTATTTTAAAAAACACAAAAAATTTTTTATTGAACAAAGTTTTTTCCATGTTACGGCAACGCTAAGTAAAAAATCCAGATGTCCTGTTTATTAAAAAATATATTTGCTTTGATATTTCAAAAGTTTGCGATCTTAAAAAGCGAAATTGCTGTTTTCTGAAAAAAATCGATACTCCACCACACATTAAGGCTTAGGAACTTTAGGGAGCTATACATTAATTGTAACATTATACAATACAAACCGTTAGTTGTCGTTGATAAATGTCTGACAATTGACAATTACAGCAAATGTCATAGTAATCATTTTCTAGCCTAGGCTGGCAAAACGGCGTTGCGGGCCGCCAAGGACACGTTGAAAGTTATGTTTTGCAAGCGCAAGGCACCAAAACAATTTTCACTTTTAAAATCAAGATATTGCCAACTCACTCCAAAAACCCCTAAATCGACCAAATTAAATAAAATGCTCAAAAACAGCATAAAAAACGCAAATTACAAAAAATATAAAAAAAAACTCGTTTCATAAGACCTTAAAGCACTTATTCTTTAAAAAAACTCGTGGCTTTGTCACTCGTTTTTAAAACTTGAATGCGTGCTTTAAAACATGACTTATGAAACTTGTTTTTTAATATACTATTAAAGTTTTCAAATTTCAAATCAATAAAATTCAATTGATATGAAAACAATAGGCAGAGCAAATTCTTTATATTTAACTGCTAAATGTATTCAAAAATTAAAAAAAAACCGATTGATACCGTTGAAATAAGAGTAAACAAAATAATTCTGCTGCACGTTAGAGCAGCAGAATTGCAGAGAAAGTTGAGTGTTTAGCAAACTTTGAATAATGTTTGTGCTCAGTTCAGGGTTACATTTTTTTATAATATAAAATAAACGTATTTTGAATTTCGTCTATATCAAAGCTGTGAGAGATGCTTACATTAATTTTTAACCAAAAAAGAATATTTTCGAGTACCTCAGCTTTCAATTAAAAAAACGTTATATTAAAATCGGTAACGACGTTTAGTGGCTACAGGACGAGACAGACAGACACATGTACACACTACAGGCTTATAATACCCCTTTTTCTCGTAAGTTGTTAATAGCATTCTTTTTTTTGCCAGGAATTGAAAATGTTTAGAACCGAAATCAAAATGTGTTTTTACGTTTCGGTTGAGTTCGAAGACAAAACAGATTTGCGGAGGAAACTGCGTTGATTTGTAGTGGTGATGTAAGCATTTAAGGGTGAAGCCTTCATCCCTGAAGTGAGAAAACTTCCCTAACGCACTCATGTAGATCCTAGCCTAAATTAAGTCATTAGCGTCCTCGATTTAACCTATTCCGGCCCTTTGAATAGCTTGCTTATTGTAAAGGTTAACTTCATCCATACCCTTGGTGAATTGCTTAAACTTCCTCATTAGCGATTTTTACAAATCGTGGATGATATCTAACTTTGTCTTAAAATCAAATGTATTTAACATCTTTATTTAGTCACTTTGGTATAAAGACCTAGGATGAATAAGATCTTTACCACTCAAATCGATAATAAGTACATAAGACATTGAAAATGTATGTAAGGCAAACATGTTTGTAATAAATCATGATAGTCCATTTCTTCCACAACACATAGCATAAGAAAAGTCAATATTTGCTTTTCGTATTATTCCAACAAACAGCTAAGGAAGTAAATCTTTTTAATAAATCTAGTGGAAATGCCTTGCCTTTTTCCCTTCGCCCTCGTCAAGGTCTCTCCTCCAGGCGGCCACCGGAAATCACATTGCGTGCAGAGGCCGATGCTTTGGTTTCGAAGAGGGTGTCTCGGCGCATACTCACTCCAATATATTTGCAAATTTTCTCAAAGAAAACCCTTTCAGTCTACAACTTTTCGTAAATTGAACTACTACCTACAAATATAAGTGTTTTCGCCAAGAGAAAGTCAAATAAAAAGACGCTCAAGTGTAGTTGTGGTTCCGAGATTATTTTTGTTTTTCTAGGTCAGTGCGTTAAACGTAATGTTCACCATTTAAAGTTAGTGTGATCGTAGAAAAGTAGAGCTAATAGAATTAAAAAGGTAATTTTGCAACAGCTTCTGACAATTAAAAATAGTTCTGGTATTGTCACGTTTTGTAACATCTATGTGAAATGTGATAGATCAGTAACAAAATATATTTCATTAAAAAATTATTTAGAACGGAGAATTACACACAAATTAGTGACTACAGAAACTCTTGTTGAACAGTCAAATAATTTCGATACTGGACAACGTCAATCATTGATCACTTATTTTCAATTTTAGGAATTTTATAAAAAAGCATAAACATAAAATTTTGAAAAATTTTCTTTATAAAACAAATACAAGATAACTGGATTAGGAGCACAAATCATCGTTGGGCAATATCAGAACCTAGCCTGATGACGAAATTGTATATCAAAGCCTAACTCGTTGTTGTATTATTTTGCTTAAATGATCGTATTTATGGAACATATTCTAATATTCCTCTATTTATAGATATTCGAAAATCTAGCTACATACATTTTAATTTGAAAATTCCGATAAAATCCAAATTGTTGAAAATATTACGCTTATCCTTCAACATTATTGTTTATTCAATAAAAATACATTGGTGTTAAAAATTCATTTTTTATCATATTTTACAACAATATCTCAGAAGAAAAAATACAGTTATTGATACAAATTTAATCTTAAAAATTAAGCACTCTAAGAATAATATCTTATCAATACAGAGAAAGGTCCTAAAGTAAAATAAATCCATAAAAAAAGTCTAAGCACTACAGATTTCTTGCACAAAATATCAAAATGACTTGTTAAAAATGTATCAAAAATCAAATCCTAAAAATTTATAATATTTAAAATGAAACACGCAACAAATTACAAAGTATCTTAAATAAAACATCTCAAAAATTTGCTTATTACCAAAATTTTTTGCCAAATTTTTCCAAAAAATGTCCAATTCTGGAGACTCAAAATTCCATCGTTCAACCTAAATTTGTGTTATACAAAAATCAATAAACTATTATGACTAAAACCATTTGAGAAGCGCAAGAATTTTTTTGCGTAATCAGTTATTCAATTTGCTGTTTTGCGTTGTATATTATGTCGCGGAGTGATTGATTATTGCTAACTTTTCAACAAAGTTTAAAAACCTTTATTGAAGATTTTGCAGATTAATTATGTCAGGGCTTTTTAATAAACATACACTATGATCAAATAATATTGATAAATAAATGACTTCTCAAACTTACATTAAAATTAACTGATGTCCCTTACGAAATAAGATCAACACTCCATAGATTAAGCTAACATGACTTGCTTAAACATTAGTTTATACAAGCTCTTATACTCTCTACAAAATTTTTTTATTATTCTAGTCTGATAATCCTATCCTATCCCGTTAAGTTTGTTGATCTGTTTGTTTCTCAAAATATCCACTTCTAGTCCTCTGTCTTTTTCTTAATCTCTACTATACTATGTAGCGTCCCTTCATAAACCTAGTTTCTTTTTTTCGTATTTAAATCTCCACCTAGACGTGCCTTCGCCTCCAACACTCCTGCAGAGTCTTATAATCTTTTCATTCACCTATCGTGTCTTTACACTGCTCTTTTACCCGTCTTTTGCGTTCTCTCTTTTTCCCTATTCTCTTACTATAAATCCTAGATCCGTAGAGTTGAACTTAAGAAAACCTGGTTTTTCGATATTGCTGTAAATAGCTTCACTTGGGCAAACATATGATCCAAATAGTCACTGCAAATCTATTCAAATAAAAATCTTTTCCTACTGGTTAAAGAGTTCCAAATAAGAACATAACATGTCCAAGTCTACAAATCTAGTTTGAATAAATTTACTTCAACTTTTAATTTTTTATTTGATGGTAGAAACCAAAGCAGATAGATAATATTGCAAATGAACAATATGCGTTTCAAACAAAACGCGCTATTGTGATAACTTGCTTCGCGAATCAGCAATATCTCTTTTGCCTCAAATTTATTTCTCCCAGAATCAATATCTGTCATTTGGAGTGACTTCTAGCATCGACATATAGAAACCCGATTTCTCAACTTTGATGAAAAAAGTTTCTAATTTTAATAAATGTCGCTATTTATTTATTTCTTCAGGCATATATTACAAATGATTCAATTAGCCATGAAACTATATCAAATAATTGATAGCTTTCAAAATAAATGTATAATCAAAATAATAATAAAGCCATTTATAAATCGCAGGTTTTGTTTGCCCAAATAAATCATATAAAATTCCTGTATTGCTGTAAACAAAAAAAAAGATCCAAGTGGCTTATCGTTCACGATACAATTTCCAGCAAATGTTCCCGTCTTAGCAAGCAACAGAGTCGCATCTACAATTAAACAATTATTATTATAATATATAAGTTTCAATACATAGTTTAGAATAAAATACAGTCGACAATTGCCAAAGCGCGTTACACGTTAAATATAATCAAAGTTTTAAAAACAGCTTATAGATGCAATAAAACATGAAAGTTTATTTGTCATAACACAGTTAACAAATGTTTTTTTATTTGTTAATATTTGTAGTCAAAATTGGCAATGAATATTTAACTGTGAAGTGTGATCAGATTGAAGTCATTATCATAATTATTAATTTGACATCTGAACTTATCTAACTTTTCAATTTGTAATTAAACGACAGATCCTAATTACCGCTAATTAAACGATAGATCGACACGTTAATCCAATTAAAAGCAGTTGCATCATATCCACCGCCAGCTTTAACGCCAAATTAAGAGAAAAAAAAACGCCAAATTAAGAGAAAAAAAAGCAACTTTTATATTACCAACAAAAAAACATGTCAATATAATTAGATCTCAATAGAGACAATGAAAACCAAATATCAATAGCATAATTTCGTTAAAATTAATTAATAAAACATAATAAATTCACTGGCGCAATGGCAAGATATTTCAAGTGCTTATTTTATGTTACACCCTACAAATAATTCCCTATTAAACCGTTTTCACTATGATAAATTTTTTTGTTTAAAAGCTTTAATGAATTTTTTCGTAGTGTCAACACATTGATGTAAAACCAATTAGAATACGATGTGATCCTTTCTAATATTGCCATAGTAACAATTCAAAAATAACTCACTATTACGGCCTAGTAGTTTTTTTCAACGATCTATTATAATACAATAATGTAATATAATATAATATAATATAATATAATATAATATAATATAATATAATATAATATAATATAATATAATATAATATAATATAATATAATATAATATAATATAATATAATATAATATAATATAATATAATATAATATAATATAATATAATATAATATAATATAATATAATATAATATAATATAATATAATATAATATAATATAATATAATATAATATAATATAATATAATATAATATAATATAATATAATATAATATATAATATAATTTAATATTTTGCAATCTTTTGCACATACGTAGTTTAAAACAATGAAAAATCTATGATTTTTTTTTGTTAGAAGCAAGTGTTACTTTTTGATCACACAAATAATTTACCAAACATTTAGTAATATAACCTGAAAAATATCTTTGATACAACATGTTTTACTGAATAAAAACAATCTAACGATATAAGTGTACATTTATTTTATCTTTTTAAAAAAAACTACAATGTGCACAGTTAGAGTGCATAATTACTTGAAAGTATGTAATGATATAAATAACTTTCCACACAATAAATCAAAAAAAAATTTAAAGTGGTCTTGTAAAAGTCAAGTTAAAAATTTAATTAAAATTATAATTAATTCTTTACATGTTTGGTTAAGTTTGTGAGGACAACCAAAGAAAACTCTAAATCAAATAATTTTGTAAAAAGTAAATAAACAATTCGAAAATATCGTAATATAAAAGAATAATTATTAAATAAATTGCTGTTTAAAAATATTCTTAAATAATTCCAAGCGAAATTGTTTTTTCTAAAAATAGAATAGTATAATCCAAAATAAACCGCTTGATGTTATTTTCGTCTTTATGTTTTATTTTTGTCTTTAATGCTTGGCAGTAAGAGTGGCTATTCATACAAAAAAGAATACGTGATAGTACAAAGCTGTTAAAAATAATGAAAAAAAAACTGCACAGTGTGCCCCAAAAAGAAAAAATTGCATGCCTCATTAAAAAAACAAATATTACCCTCAATCTTTTTGGGACAATCTGTGCAATCAAATATCAAAAAGCGCTTCTCATCACTTCACTTTAAAAAATCACTCAACAAAAAATCCAAAGTGTGGAAAAAAGGGCAAAAAAGTAATGTGCCGAAAACAAATGTACGATCAAAACTGGAACAGGGTGCAGGCAGTGAATAGGTAATCGGGGTGTCGGGGGTTAATGTACAAGAATGCGGAGCAGAGCGCGGGTGGGTGTGCCCGTGATGTACCGGGCGCGCATGCCGGCCGGGCCACAAGGCGCCGCGACGAAAGCGTCGCGATGCTGCGACGCTCAGTCGAGATCTGGACCTACATCCGATGCCATGGCGCCCACGCATCCCTTCATCTTAAACTTTACTAAACTGAAACGGATTCTCATCACGGTGTGTTCAGTGTAAAAAAAATTCTGTGCCACCTCTACCACAAGAAATTTATGTGATCCAAAAAAGTCTTCCGAGTGTAATACCTGTGACGAACGAAATCTGAGCGATATCTCCTCGCCAGAAACGGCGGCATTCCGAAAATAGACACACACGGTTTCGGTTACAACGGTTACCTCACGAGTGACATTCGCGAAGTGCATGCAACTTCTCCCTCCACTTTTGAAAATTCAAGCAATGTACAGCTTTAGCTGGTTGAATCCGGGTCAAATTGTTTTTTAAATCATATTTGGTCCCCTTCAACCAGCTGTCGTTGACATTGCAAGCAACTTTTACAAAGCTATGAAGAATCTTCAAATCATCCAGATCATCACCATTCTCAGGTACACACAATCACAATCTCATCTCACGTCCATTCTCCTCCTAAACTTCTTTTCTATATGTGTAATTAAAACTTTTTCTTCTTCTCCTCCTTCGCCGCTTTCAGGGGCTTCCTTCGTCTAAATGACAGTTCCATCCCCAATCAAATTTGTAGTCACGTTCTAATCTCTAATTGGTCCAACAGTAAATGATAAGGGTTGTTCCAACTCTATTTTTTCTCCCAAAGGTTAATTACAAGTTTTTACTGTTTTCCGCCATCCTACACACACCTATATACCTCCTTCTTAACCTTTACAGGCTTCTAATTACCGGTTACGACAACAATAAGCATCAAAACGAGATCAAATTACGATAAACAAGAAAAGGAATGAGTCTGAATGTGGTGGCTGCGACGGAATCTGCCTCCATATTCCACTTCTGATAATACAGCAACTTTACCAACATACATATTAATCATTCAACTCTCTCTCAGCGGTTCTATTTAATATTCATCCCGGCGTTCCTGAACAGAGATGAAAAGCACTTTTGTCTCAAGAACGTCTTCACAAGAAAACTTCCCTCATTATCTTAATAATTCTTTTACCACAATAAGATAGATCTTTTCAAAGTAATAATGCAAAAATAATAAAACAACAAAATAATCTTTCACCCACACGTACCGCCAATCTTCCAACAACAAGTTTTTATAATTACCATGTCATCTTATAAAGTCTTTCAAATAATTTAATATGAATCAAGAATAACTGTACTTTTTAAAAAATATTTACAAATCTACCATTGAAATTCTAAATTTGGAAAATATCTATCATAAATAAGTCTGACTATTACGTCTACCCACAAAATGCCTATTTGTAAATTTCAATTCTTTAGTTTTAATTTTAAATCATAATGATTCATTTTTCTCGTCCATGATTTAGTGCTGATTTTTGTTCTATATATCAAAAGAATATTTTGCTTGTATCAGTCAACTAAAAACATTACAATTAAAAACTTTTTTGGTTTTGAGTTGTATTCCCGGTCCCAAATTTTCTACTTAGTCTTGTCATGTGCTTTATATTTTATCTGATTAATTTCATATCATCATTCAATTATTTTTTTACCGACAGTTTTGCTTCTGATCTCTGTGATTTTTACATGTTTTGTAATATTTGATTTTATATGAAATTTTTTTAAGCCCATTTATTTCACATATTTGGGTTGTTTTCGATTTTTTATCAAGTGTTAATTGCATTTCTATTTAGATAATATTGTGATTTAAAAAGCAAAACAAAAAAAACGTGTTTAAAACAGTTTACATTAACTAAATGCAACATTTTGTCACAATAGTTAAACATTCTTAGTTTACTACTTGAGCCAAAATTTTATTAGATGTTTTTGCTTTTGCTTCCTTGGCATCTTGCCGTTATAATATTTCCATCTTCAAGTTTGAACGTTTTTTCTTGCTTTTTATTGAATTTCCTAATTTATAAAAATTCTTATTCGTGTGGCATTTGCTTTCAATTTTTTTCTATGTTAGTTTTTGTGTATTACTATTCTTTTATTTAGATATAATAATTTAAGAACAATAATTTACTACTAAACTTTTCACTATTACATTTTGTTTTTTGCTTCATTTTTTACGTTTACAGTTTTTATTCCATAATGTTTTTCTATATTCTCTTGTGCTTTAATTCACAAAACATCTTTATAAACTTAAACTATATTACATATAATTTTATTTTCATAATACGGCTGATTTAGTTTTTATTTCATGATACATAAGCTATTAAACTTTTGATTGTAGTATATCCAATTTTGTTCCTTTTATTGAATACATTTTCTGATGACATTTATATAGAAATTTAAATACACTCTTGTTCCTGTATCTTTTAATCGAGGTACTTTTTTCTTTTCCTTCAGTTTCTTTACTTAATTTTTACATTTTCTAGAACATTTTGTCTGTCAAGTTGTCTATAAATAGGTTCTCTTTGCAGTTAACCTGCAAAACCATTTCTCAACTTGCGATACACAAGGTCCATTAACATTAACATTAAAATTGCATTATTATGTTTTATGATTATTTCAATATTTGCAACATAATTAACAGTAAAACAAAATTTTAAACCTAGAAAACCAAAATTTCTTGTGTTCTCAGAATATAAATCATTTTCTGCATATGCTAATATATCTTATAAAAGATCCAGAAGTCTATCACTGACTAGCATAAGTTCACTGTTAAGATTAATTTTATGTAGGAACAATGACAATTTTCACATTTATTTGAATTTATAGATAATTAAAGACACTTCTGAAAAGCACTTAGTACTCCTCAAAATTATTTGCAGCCAAATGTATAGTTTAATGCTGCACAGTTTTTGTTCTTAAAAACACTTTTAATCCAAATAAATTTTCACATTTGTGCCCTTCAATTGTCAAAAGTGTTTTCCAACCTAGCCCCGCAAAGGTTGGTTTCCTGCCTATTGAGAAACCTCAACAGACAGATTTTGCAGGAGTAAAGCAATGTGGAATGTTATAAATTCTAAAAATAATCGTACTTTTAGGAGTAGTAAATTAGTATGTGATAATGATAAACTCAATGTTTACTTTGCCAATGTTGCCTGTGATATTTAAAGCAGTTTACCGTTCAATAAAATCCACCCAAGAGTGATTGTTCTTAATTAACTAATAATATTGTAATAATTTTTCTTTTACTTCAGTATCTAGCTACCACGCAAAAGATGATATAAACAATTTTAAACCTAAAAAAACCAAAGAATGTTACGGGAGTAACGTTGACGTAGTTAAAATAATGTTATTATTCCTTCCCTCACAAAGCAAAACAATCTGCGTTTATGCACAGACTTATTAGCAGATTGATTACAAATTTGTCTCAAACACTTTTCCAAACTGTCTAATGACGGACCATGTGGCACCTGTTTTCAAAAAGGAAATGCTAGCAACAAAAATAATTACTGTCCCACACATTTCGACACTGCCGGTTAAGTCAAAACAATTTGAACAGGAATAATCGTTAGTGATCAGTTTGGTTTTAAGGCTAGTAAGTCTACAACTCATGCTGGTGTGTCTTTGATGAGGTACTTGATGTATTTGATAGGAATGAGTGTATACTAACAACATTTCTAGACCTGCCAAAGACTTTCGACTGCGTAAACCTCGCATCATTTCTGTAATAAAAATAATGTTGTATAAACTAATTGTTGATAATGCGGTTTCAAGCCAACACCTATTAACAACTGGTGTACCTCTCAGTACAGATTAGAGACCATTGCTATTTTTTAACAATTATCTTCTATGACACAACACCGTCAGTAATGGACAAATTAATTCAACTGATGTCCTAGACAGAAACCGCATTGCACAGGAAAGAGCCGTTGTTTAGTAGAAACGATTTGGTTCTAAACAACAACAAAACACTTGAAAATTATTTAACCGAGAAGCGTCAAATTGCACTTATAGACAAGTGTACTCAATTTTTTTAAAACTAACAAAAATGCCTTCCAAAAGCCGTTTTTTCTGATAGTGAAGAAAACTGAAAAGAAACTATTCAGTTTCCTGAAGAAAAATATTCTATTGGTTCTCAGTCAAAAATGAGATTTCTTTGATCTTTTTTGCAAAACTTTGCCGATTGGGTTAAAAAAATGTAGAAATCATTTATAAATCAATCCACTTTTGACAAGGTGCTTTAGGTTGCATAACCATAAAATAATTTTAGTAATTTTGTTTTTCAATGTTTTCATTGTCACCCTTGTCTTCGGCTGGGCCTCTATAATCTTTAACTTGAGATATTAAAATAATACAAATTATTTATTTAAAATTTCTACAAAAAGTACGGAATTTATTCAATAAGCAGATAAAACGTTCTGAATAAGTTAATATTGTTATGTTATTATTGATAATTTGTTAATGCAGTTTGTGCATATAACATAAACTCATATTCTTCGTCCCTACGTCAACATACTAAGACATAGTTGCCACGTGTACTCATATCACAATTTACACTGTTTATGGCTCTGATAAATAAACATAATACAGCTATTTCACACTACTGTCATGCTAGCAGTGATTAAAAGCAACTTCAACAAGCAAAACAAAAACAATTGGCAGTAAAAACTTACAAAGAATGAACAGTAAAATACCCAGTTTGTGATACGCAATATTGCAGTGATAAATAATAATGTCTTAAGCGACACGTGAGATACACAGTGTTATAATTTCTGCAATTATAGTATATTATATCCCAAGACTGTGAAGTTTAGCAAAGTCTATCCAAGATTGCCAAGTTTATACCCTAAACAAAAAATCAAGTTGATAAAAAATTGAGATTTCAATAAAAATAAACAAATGAAAGAAGTAGTCAAGAAGTTAAAAAAACTAAAAACCACATTTTTAAAAAGAGTTTTATTTTTTAAAAACAAACTTCATTTACTTTTAAAGTAAGTTCTTAATAGAACGTTTATATACCTAAGAATGTCCCAAAGCAATAAAAAAATTAACAATGTTCACAGAATAAAGCAATGACAATACCACGTATGTAAACAAAAACAACAGTATTTTGCACCCACAAACCTACAAAAATAACAGTTGTAAATTCTCAAGCATTTTAGGTGGTATTAGTAGTGATAGATCTAGATGCTGATATAAAGCAATAACAGTCAGAATTTGAATTATTTAGAACTAAGCACCAAATGCCTTCTTGGCATCTAAATTATAGAATATGGTAAATAACTGATTATGTGCTAAAAAATTGCGTTCATAACTTTAAGGTTAAATTATTATTCATCATTTCGTTCAATAACCTGCAATTTTAAGTTGATCAATCAGAAAGGATACGTTAGTTGAAGACAAATCCAGACGACAAATAAAGATGAAATAATAGAGTTATTAAGTTGAATACGTTTTTTTAGACATAGACACAGTTGTACATTAGTCATTTATGTCATATACTCATAAAATATATTTCTGTAACATAAATTATGATAACTTTTAGCTTTGTACATATTTTTTTATTGTCTCTTAAAACAATTTTAAAACTGCTGGCTTTTCAATCATATTGCCCTAGGTCAATAATGAATTATTGCATTTTTTGTTAAAAGTCGTCTATCTTAAAATTGGTATATTCAATTACCATGTAATGTTTGCAGCAAAGCGGTTGTCTTCTTTTCTTTACAGCTACTAGGTATTCGATGTTCAAAACTTGGTTAATCGTTCATCATATAAGACATTTAAAAAATTTTACAACAAAACATGAACATTTTGGAAAAACCAACCACAATAGCCAAAGTTTCAAAAAAATTATGAAGAAAGTAACATAAGTAAGAAATCTTAGCTGTAAAGATAATAAACTCTTCAACACTCTTACAGTAAACATTAAATTATTTGTACGACATTCTACACAAAATATCTGAAGTCGATCAAATCAACAAAGAAGTACGAAAGAACTTGAACATCACAAACAAAAGAAAAAGTAACAGACCTAACACAAAAAGATCTGTAGTATGAAAAAGTGTCGAAGATCATCAACCACCTGACGTGATATAACAAAGAGTATCATCGATCTTACAAAGAACTTCCTTTCGTAGTATCTAATGATTTCAACTTCACCATTAACATTTACCAAATATAGTGTTTTAAGTTTAAAAATAAAAAAAACACTAAACTTATCATTGATTGTCTTCTTTTTTTGTATGACTTATTGTAGAAAAGTATAGTTGTTGTTGTTTAACTTGATCCACTAAAAAATAACGCTCATTTTAAAAATAGCAGTGAGTACAAACTAGCTTTATATTTGCTCATAAATTAATTAGGTATCATGTCGTTTTCAACAATAAAAACCAATTTTATTTTTTACTATACAATGCAAGATAGATTTGTAACTTTTAAACATCACCTATTATTTCCTCACTCTTCATTAAAACGCAGCATTGACTAAAACTAATACAATTTCAAGCATTTTTCGTGTCGTTATGTCAATATCGACGTTCGTTATTCAATTTAACAAAAATCAAAGCCTTCTCATCAAGATTTGTCAATAAATCACTAATGAATTATATTACAATCAGCGAAACGTGATTTAATCGTGTTTTCTAATATAACAGGATTGT
This sequence comes from Lagria hirta, assembly GCA_947359425.1. Classification (NCBI taxonomy): domain Eukaryota; kingdom Metazoa; phylum Arthropoda; class Insecta; order Coleoptera; family Tenebrionidae; genus Lagria; species Lagria hirta. The sequence continues at coordinate 15,334,710 of OX375794.1, forward strand.
GAATTTTAAATAGATTTATTATAAGCAGGCAAAAAATTGCAATAATATTAAATTACATACAATCTGAAATATTAGATTGTTTAATCACCCTGCAGAAAGATACCTTTGCTTATAAATGCTTAAAATTTATGTTTGAAGCAGCACATGTTGAGCCTGGTGTCACCGATCGAATTCAATATTGATACTCAATGATTAACAGCCTCCCCCAGGATGGTAAATAGATCTATGTCACCAGTGTATACAGATAATCTGTTTTCCTAACTTGATACACAATTTTGTTTGATACAGTTGCGGTCTGTGACAGATCAACACATGATTCGACTCCATTCCAGAAAATAATTTGTTGTACAAATAGATATTTTTCGCTATAGTCGGCAGAGTGCCATGTTTGTTTGGCTCGAATACTTCAAATAATGTTTACGTTTTATTATATTCGTATTTCAAAGTATTAAAAGTTTAGAACAGTTACATATTACCTTGTAGCTGCAAATTTATACTAGCACCAATATAAAGCTTTCATCTACCATTTTTTCCAATATTACCTTTAGCAATATGGTGAGTAAATCATTACTTCTTTCCTGAAAAATAAAACTTGTTTATCAAAGAGTGTTAGACAATTGTCGGCTATTTAGTGCTATTTATCTATTTTTCCTAGTCCAACATCGCCAAGTCGGAAGTCTTGAATGTTTTATTAAATCTTTACCGTCTTATGAGCTACGCCTCAGGTTTCCCTATAACGACAGGCTCAAAGCTAGCAAAGTGGATCCCTACATTTGCAAATTCTGCAGAAAATTCTTAATACATGAGTTTTACTGCTAAAATACTTTAAAAAACAATTTTACAGATATGTATTAAAAAAGTCGACACGACAGCAAAAATTCTGCGAAAGTTAACTAGATTTTGATTTTCTACAGCCGATTTTGAAACAGGAGTTCTAAATAGCTTATAAGATAAAAAAAAATGTAAAATGCTTCTTTCGTTTGATAAAAAGACGTTGAGGATAAAAAAATGAGAAATGAGAGATGATGAGATACAGATAAATTAAAGCGGAGACCTAAAGAAACAAGATAATGCAAAGTATAATAGTACACAGGCACGATATAGGGAGTTATAAAATAAAAGAAAGATGAAACGAGAGTGGTATAAAAAGTTGCGAATATAAAAAGAGAAAATGATAATGGTAAGATGTGGTAAACTAAAAATTCATTATTTATTTTTATTTAAAAAAATTTGTGCTTAATAATAGTGAGTGCAAGCTGCTTAATTGAGGTTTTCGATACAAGCTTCCTGTCAGTTAAGTTTTTAGGTACGAGGCATGTTATGTAAGCACGAGAGCATAGCCCGAGGGCTAAAAAAGAGACGAACACTTAAAACTGACTCAGCGAATGTGTATTAGACAACATTTTTTGTCATCGTCGTTTTAAACGCTGACAGTGACAGCTGTCAAACAAAATATATAACTCGAAAAGTTTATAGATTTGTAATTTTTACTCCCAATTAGTCTTGTAATTGAATAACAACAAACCTTAAAAGGTAGATAATGTGCATATTTCCTCTCTTGGGCGGAAAAACCTAGCCTACTTGTACGACTACTTTTATTATACTGTACGACGTCGTTATGTAGCTAACCACAAGCAACGATCTATGGTTTTATAATTAATTGTTTTACTTCAATTTAATAGTTCAAATGTCAATTTTTTTCTTCAAGTTTAGTGTGCATGTGAGCATCAAATACACAACCCAGCATGTACTGGGTTTTTAGATTTAGAAAAACCATGAAAATATACCAATAAACCATTATCGGATGAATGGTTTGTTTTGTATTGTTTGGCCCAGCTCATGTAAGTCTAATAAGCCTTTTCATACCGCTCGCGACTCTTTTCTGGTATTAGATTGTTTGTAGCTTCTGCTGCGGCTTGCAATAACTCCGGGGAAGTTAATTGTGTTGCACTAAAGTCACTATTAGACGTTTTAAAGCTTTTTCAACTTTTTAAAAGCAAGCACAACACTAGCAATTTTCTGTTTAATAACTGTTAGTTTCGGTCATGACAACTTCATTTTTTTCTAATTTATTTGAACACGCTTGCAGTAATAATTACATTAAATTAAAAATAAATATTTTGAGTGATCGTAAGATAAAAAGAATTCAAACCTTGACGGAATGTTGCATTTCTGTTTCAATTTCTGTCTCAATAACGTTTGCCTCAACGACTTTGCTCTTCGCTGACTTGTTGAGAATAAAATAGTTTGTATCGAATTTTATTAAAAATTCAATAATTTTAACTTTAATTTCAATATTAATAACGTTTTAGTTATTTTCCCAAAAATAATAGAGTCAGCTTGAGTGGTTTATCATTTATTTCAACACGTTATATGGAGGTGGTTTATGTACACCATATATCGATATTACCATTTTATAAAAATGATGAAACAGTTTCAGAGCTGGAGATTGAAGACTAAGCAATTTGCTCCAAACTGCGCTCGTCACTTCAAAGATCTTTAATAGATCGAAAGAATTTAGTGTCTAATAGGCACTAAAATCTTATGAGAGCACTGTGCAAACCATCCCTTCAAATAAAAAACTAAAAAACAAAATAAGGTTATAAGCAACTAAACAGATAGCGGATCGTCCCGGCATCACACGAGAGTCACACTGTGTATTTTTTTTTAATTTCGTATTTTCAATTTTGTATTATCTTTTGAATAAAATTTCAATAATTAAAAATATAATCAACAAGTAATAAAATAGTCTTAGATAATAAGGTATAAATAAATAGTCTGATTTTGATCGGCACTTCTATCAACTCTCAAAAAGTAAAAAGTACTTATAGTGTCATAACTACAATTAATAGTTTAAACATGTGATAAAAAATATTTTATGACTATTTTTTTACACCTTGGGCTGCTTTTAGTAAAGATTTCTAAAAAACTTGATAATGTGACAACGTAGCTTTCTAATGCCAAAAATATTTTTGAAATCGGTCAAGTAGTTTTTAAGGTTATTCGTTACATACAAAAATACAACTATTTCCTTTTTATAATATTAGTATGAAAAAAGAATGCGCAAATATTCAAAAAATTGCATTCATACAAATTAAGGAACTCTTCCTTTTTTATAAATCTGTTAAAAACTGTACATTGCACCTTTTGATTCCCTATTTTTGTAGAAACTCCGTAACTTTCATAATGTGGTACAACATAAATGTAAATTATTTCAAAAAAACAATTCCATAGTGTTAACCATTTTTTGGAAAAGTATTTTATAAGACTTTTTGGTAGCCGCCAAACATATCTATCTCTTTGAGTTTTATAAAATCTGTGAATTCGTGCGTAAATGTTAAAACTCCATAATTCTCCTTCCGCCTCCGCCCTCAAATGTTTAAAGCGATACAAACTTGTTCTTTAAATATAGCTAAGCGTTTACCGTAAAATACTTTGTATTTAATTCAAAGTTTTGTACTATTAGTTTCTCAAGGTATAATTGGAACGCTTAAACACGATCTTGAATAAAACAAAATTCTGTGTTGCAATAGCGTAACGTCAATTTTCCGCTCAAACTTATCGCGATTGACGCGAGATAATCACCGAAAACTTTGCAAACATATTGGCTTTCGTCAGCACTTTCTTTAAGAAAGTTTGAATTAAATAGCTGCGGCGGTTTTGGTGTCAAAAGTGACAGTCACGCTAGTTTAATTTGCGGCCTCGAAACAGCTTTTTTTACTCGAGACCAAGTCAAGCAGGAGGTTTTCCACATTTCTCATTTCTTCTTCTTGGCGTTTGGCGGAGAAACTTTTAGTAGTTAGTTAGTTATAAATGCTGTGCAGCCAATTAAAGTTAACAATTTAGTTAAGGTGGTGCAAAGTGCTTGTCGGCAGCAGCGTGCGGTGTAGTATATCGAGCATAGAGAGGAGAGGTTGTTAAAGTCTGCAAACCTCGACAGTGATAACTCCGGTGGCAATAATAATAATGGTTCAACACGATATATTCGGCTGTGATAAATGCGACGGAGACGTCCCCAGACAGTGGCGTAGTGTTGATAACGGCAGCTCCGGCTACATAAGTCATGTTTAATGACTCAACGAGTACTCTGGAACGGTTTTTATTTGTTGGATGTTTGGAGAGACGCGTGCTTTTAATGGCCACTCGCCCATAACTTTAGTTTTTTCTCAAAAATAGAAAACTCCTATTTTACAGAAATAATTTATTTCACTTGACATTTGGTCGGCGCATCCACCATTTGAATAACTAGTCCAAAGCAAATTATAATTCTTAAGCTGTGATCAGAATTATAATACTTATGTAACAATAAATTTGCTCACAGAAAAATATAGAATAGAGCAATACAAAAATTGAAATAATTTGATTTACTTAAAAAAAACAGAGTTTTCTGCACTAATTTAAACACGTCACAAAAAATAGTTGAAAAAGTTTGAAAAAACACTTACATCTTGCACAAATCGAAAACGATGCTTTACCCAAATCAAGTTTTACATTTAAAACCTCAAAAAAATTAGACCAAGAAAAAAAAACAGATTCTTATGTTATTAGTACATAAGATCTTGACTGACAAGTTCTAGTTTATTTCCGAACAAGTTTGCGAGTGAGGGCATCCATTGAACTCATTGAAGTCAATAAAAACTAATTATGTTTAATCTCCATAAAGTATATGAGTATTTATATTATATATTTTCATTGCAAGAAAATATATTTTTCGACAACCGCTTCAAAAGTATGACATTTTTTAACAGGAGTCAGGAGTCTCAAAAGTTGCAGTTCTTTTACTGAACAAAAAAAAACAGGTATCCTAGCAACAACAATAATCACTTTTAATCCTAGGAGCCAAAAGCTGTCATTTAAGTGTAGATTAATCAAAACTTATTTTTTGATCAGAACGGCATGCGCCTGCAACCCCCCAATGACGACCTGTAAAAAAACTTTTTAAAAATTGTCTTCGTTTATTTCGAAAACGTTTACCTTAATCATCAAATATAGATTATCAGGTGCCCTGTTCAAAAAGCGATCAACTTTCTCCTTTGTAAATACCCGCGCTTTTTTCGGTAAATGTCCCATTTTGCCCATTTTGTCCTTTGACGAAAGCACGTAACTTTGAATATTTACTGATTTCAATCCCGTTCTTTTATTATATCCAACGTTGACCGCAACATTGAATATTGTGATCAAAGCATCGACGACTTCATTTTATTTGCTAAATTTAACAAATACACCATCAGTACATCTTCTGAATACAACTCAATGTTTTTTCCTTTGCACCAATCCATCAATCGTTGGTACGCATTTTCATAAATTTTTCTAGATTTTGGTAGAAGAAGATTTAAAGCAATTTTTTTCCCACCCTTCTTTATTTGTTTAGGTACACCACAATCTTCATTAGATACCATTTTTACAAAGTTTTCAACAAATTGAACCACAAACAATCACAAATAAACACAATTAACAATATGGCAACTAATGTTTGACAAAGTATCCATGACTACTAATCGCACTAATGCAGCACTCCTTTAACAAAATGCTCATCTGGGAAATTTCTTTCCAAACTTGTTAGGTAAATAAATAACTATTTACGTATGTTAGGTAACGTTTTTCCAGTAAAAAAGCAAACGTGGTAAAAGTCATAATCAAACTAAAATCAGAATAAAAAATGTTGCTGCCGTCAAATGATTATTTTCTATTCTAAGCAAATATTCTATGCTGAGATCAATATCAATTTAAACAAAACAATAATTGACATCAGTAAATATTCTACTATAATTCTATTTATGAAAAAAACAGAAGAGTATAATCCTAATTCTGGTATTCATTATTAAGAATTCTCTTTTACTATGCATAATCTGATACTATATTATATTCTTCGGCTATTGGCAAGACGAATCGGGCATCTTCGGAATTGCATTTAAAATACTCCCTTTCTATTGGTTAAAGCAATATTTTATTAAACAGCGGTGTCAGCACTGTCCGCAGAACTTGTCAATTTACCCTAACCTCACTTTTCTTCGTCAAACAAGATTTTTCCTTAACGGCGTGCCAATCCTGTGTCGTTTAGAGCGCAAAGCTTGGTTTCCATGGCAACTGATGTCACATTTTTCTCCACTATTGCGAGTCTTTAGAGATTCCGATGCTTGTGTGAGGTTATGTAAACCTAAACAATTTATTGACACTGACACTATTGACAGTTAATTTAGCAGCAGTTTCCTGAAAATGCACCGAAAGTTGCCATATTGTATGTAGGGTTTATCCCAATGCGCGCGCTTCCGCCTCTGCTTAAAAAATAGAGTATAGTATGTATTTAAAAAAATGTATAATAAGTAAAGCAATTTTACCAGTTCTCAAAATAGAGTTATTTTATTTTCCAAGTACCATAAAGAAACTTAAAGTTGCAGTTTCAAAAGGTAATGCATGAAACTTAAGTTTTATTGTAAAATTTTCGCGTTACAGATGTATACTGCCATACTGACATTTTGTTTAGAGAACAGAAGTACCCAAGCGCGCTTTACAAGATTTTTTAATTTAAATTTTCATTAAAATTGACAAATTGATTGATTTAAATAGGTTGTAAATGAAAAAAAATACTCAAAAGTTCTGACACAAAAACGAACACTGCTGTCCGCAAAAGACAAAACACAATTATGAATTATGGAATTACCAAATTGAATAATTATTTTGAGCAATTGCCCAAAAATGTTATTTATGATAAAGCTGGAAAAGTGTTTTTGTATTCACATTATTTTTTGTGTCTTTTGACAATGCCAACTCAATTATTTGGCGTTATCAAAAAAAAAGTGATAATCTCCAGAAAATCTGCATAATGCTACATTAGAACTAGAATATGTACGTGGTGAAACGATCCTACAAATTGGTCAACAAATTTTATGCTACAGTATCAAGTATCTGCTAAATCACAATTATGTAAACGTTGAAAAATAATTGACACAATTTTATTGGCGACTACGTAGATTACTGCTAACACCACACATTTTTTTTGACATAAGTTCAGTTTTGCAAAAAGCAATACATATATGAATTTCCAAAAACATTGACTTTGACCATTCACCTCTATAACGGCGCAATTTTACTAAAAACCGCCTATAGCCAACACCTACTAATGCTGTTAATTCATCCATCATTCCAACTAATGTATCCAAAACAAGTTTTATGTTACTAGACGTAGACGTGGAACATCAACATCTATTTCTTAAAAAAGTGTTCAGAAGACCATACTTTCAAAAAACCAATGTCCAGAGATTACTGGGTGCAATCCAGGTCCTAAGTCTGACCTGACCTCTCGCTTCATGCACCTGAATAAATGGTGACATTGTAACGCACAAAATATCCCATAAGATTCAAAAAAATAATATCTAACAAATGATTAAAATGTATTTTAATTCACTCTATTATATCAATATTCTGAAACAAAGAGCAAAGCACTTTATATTCTTCTGCAAGTAAGATGCACAATTAGAACTTTGACCAGACACAAAACGATTAGACGACACCTTTTCGTAGTTCGGTGATTCCAAAAGGCCATCAATTCTCTTGGGTTACCTTTCCTTCGTGACGAAGGTCAGCTGGAGAGGTGTAAAGTTCAATCCTGACATTTGCGATCACTACCAGAACTGAAGCAAATCAACAATTATACAAACTGGACCCTTATTTGAATCCGAACCATTATCACATGAGACTTGTTCGAATCTCTCATTACTCTCGGTTCACTGATTTATTTTTGTACAAAAAAATAGCAATTAACGCACACAAAGAAATGTAACACTTTCCTGCTATTTGGGTATGCGGAGAAATGGGAAAAAGTGGTTTAATGTTTTACAACGAAAAATTACATTTCGAATGAACTGTCAGCAGGTGTTTTTGTAAATTTATTATTTTTTGAGAGTATTAGGAATAACGTGGAATTGCAAAGGGAATGCTACTCGATTAAAAATGCTTAAAGCAGGGTGGATTTACCTTATAAATCAAAGCTTATAATGTTCTATAACAAGCCAGATCCTCCAGAGATTTTCTGAATTTAGAAAATGCAAGATTTTTTTGTTCTATGTTAGTAGCTTTGTTTGTTGCTTGTTTTACCCCAACTGACGTCACAAGTTTACTCTCAACTATTTTTTAAGTTACACACACATTCTAAGTTCACTCATCTACTCAGTATACTTTAAGATAGTGCTCAATTGTTCAATGTTAGACTTTTCTAGGAATTGATGTTGATTGCAATTTTTTTCTATTAAAATCGTTTAACTTGCGTGAGTTATCACACATTTGACGCCCAAGTAGACACGAAAAAATATATAAAACTATGTGAATTGGTTAAAATTTGCCAAAGGATAATCGATTAAAACAGCAATACATGGAAACTTCAGTAAGTTAGCTTCTTGATCCTATTTCCTTCCAAACTTCAAATTCCTGTTTCATCCCTGGCGAGTAGGTAAACTCTATGGCTATAAAATCGACTTTGCTAATTTAATCGGGCTCACTCGTATAATGTGAATTGCGAGATGGCCGTCGTTAAGAGCTTTATCCATTATTTATGCTCCTTTCAACATAAAGCAGAGGTAGGTACAGCAGCCACTTCCATCCATACCTACCCTCCTGATACCTAATATAAAACAACAATTTTCATAAATAATAGGAGTAGGAGTGAATTCGAAAAGATGGTAATAAACAGCCAACATCGATTAGATTTATAATGTGTTTCAATCTAATCCCACTTCTGATGCTATTAATAGATTTAAATTTAATATTGCAGATTTAATGCCGGATTATATGTGCGGTTTATTTGGAGTTAGTATTATTTATTTTATTTCAAACCAACATAAAACTTGAACCATTTTAATTCATAATACACATATAAAATTTCACTAAAATCAGCAATTTTCGTGTATTGTGACAAGTTATCGGACAAAGCCGGCTGAAACTTAGACGGTGGATGTAGGTAATCCTCGTGGAACAGTTACACGTGCTGAACTAACAACATCTAAAATCTAGTAAATAGAATTAGGATTGAAAAGTTATTCTAAAAGTCTACAATCTCGAGTTTTCATCAGATTTACACATAGCAGTTTCAAAACTATAACTGGCATTTCATATAATTGCATTTGTCAATATTTGAAATATACTACATAGTTCCAAATGTTTTTAGTCACAAACGACTGAAAGAAATAAACAAAATTTCAAAAATAGTTTAAATTGGTTGGATAAAAACATTTCGTATTATTTTTTATTTACTGCAAGTAAAATAAAAGTACCAACGTAATTATTAGTAACTGTATCATTGTCCAAACATTTCCCACAAAAAAAAATTAAAAAATTGTGCAATTTCTAAATGGATGAAATAAATTTATATATTTATAAACATTTATATAAATATACAACTATATAAATGAAAAAAACTCATTTCATATTATGTATCAGTCAATTGTAGCTATTTAAAAAATTAAACATACTGTAAAATTTTATAATATTAGAGAAATAAACGATAGAGATAGCTAGAAAAAATAATCTTCTTCAGAATTTGTTTCCGACAAATTAATTTTTTTAAATTACAAAGTTAGTGTTATTTGCCAACTTTAAATGCAATAGATGGTGCTCTTTATCTCAAGGAACACAATGGTCCTGTGACCTTCAGACGCAATTCAGCTTTTTCTGATTCGCTTATCACTGTCAATTCTGCTATTGTGCTGTTATCTGGCTAAGGCTCGTTATGCTGTTAATGAGTTTTTCGAATAATTATATCATAATGACACAAATAGAATTATCTTTGTCAGATATTAACTTATTTCGGCGAAAGAAAAAGATCCCAAAAGATGGAAAAAAAATTGGATAGAATCAAAATATAAAGCAGAGCCTAGAACAAACTTACATACATAAATAATTATAATTGTACGCTTGTTAATATTATTATACATTGATATGTACAGCTAATTTCAAAAAAAACTGATACGACTCTTAAAGCACGTTTTTTAAATATTTGAGCAGTGTATTCTAGGGCACCAGTCGCCGTCACTGTCAAATTAAAAAACTTGTCAGAATTGTCGATTAGAAACAAATAACCGCGCAAAAATAATAATAGTGTGTTCGCACCTTTAGCTGCCTTATTTAGACATAATAAAAAATTTTGTTGAGTCAAAATGTAATATGTCAGCCTTATGATATTACACTGCTCAAAATAAAAAAAATATTTTTCAAGTCGTATCAGTTTTTTTTGAAATTAGCTGTACGTAATTCCAACTAAAGTCTGGCTTACAATATGTTGCAAAAAAGTGTTTCTCGTTCACTTGTTCGCGCTCACAATAACATATTTTACAAAAAAATGCGTTTTTTGCCAATTCATTATAAACAGTAATGATGTTCTATTGTACGTGATTTCTAATATATCCAAATCTTTACGACACAACGTTTTTCACATCCAAATTTAGTTTTATTGAAACCTTGTGTATGCATTTAAATTTTTAATCTCGTCTCTGAACGGACAGGGTGATACAAGACTAAACAAATGTTTTACAATCATCCTAACATCAAGATTGGCTTTCACTGCTGAGATGATTATCCTATACCGTCAGCGTTACTGCAATAAAAAAAAAATGTTTACCAACCAAAGATTGTTCAAAGATATTATTAATAATTTTCTTCTCACACTTCAAAAACCAACTCTAAACCTGGTTTTTCAACCAGGATTCAACTGAGAGTGAAAAAAAGAGTGAAAAAAGCAAAGCAGAGCGTTTTAAAGTACAAAAAAAAGAAAAAAATGGTTTCTAAAAAAAAAACTAACTGTAGTTGAAAAACCGGTGAAAAACAATTGTAACAGCAGTTCAGATTCTAATGGCAGCAATGGTTTGAATTTTTTTGCTTGGATTCAGTGTCGCATGTGTAAATTGTAAGCTTATTGGATCTAAGCGTATAGACCTAAAAACAGTTTAGTTATTCTAAATTAAATCAAGTTATTTTTTAAGTTCCTTGCATAACCTAATATTTTGTTGACCCATTTATGCAAACTCTAAAGTTTCTTCCAGCGAATTTCAAGATATTTATGTTTTACACTTACAAGTCTTACAATTTGACAAAATTAATAAGCTATCTTAAGTGCCCTTCACACATCCTAAAACACATCATTAAATGTATGTGTTTTATTGACTTAGATTCTTTTATTCGATCTAGCTGTCTTGTTTTTATTTCTCTAAATTTACAAAACTTTTGTTTTCCAACAGTTAGATCATTAAAAGTAACGATTTTTTCCGAGTTAGTGTTAAATTAGGCAAGTTTTATACCATTCGTAAATTTATCCAGTTTCTGGTGGCGGCATCCATTATTCTTTGGTTGCTTTTTTACTATTGTAACAGTCGAGGGAGCGCTTTATTTACAAAACTCGTACATTCGGAAAAAGCTAATGGAAAACAGATAAGCCGTGCTTACTTATAAGGGATGTTTGTTATAAATTTATATACACTTTTCCTTTAAAAGTGTTTTTCCACTTATTTATTTTAATTAAACAATCTTGTGTCATAAATAAAAAATGATACATCCCAATCAAAAAGTTCTATTTTTGGGATCAACTTTAAATAGTTAAAGTAAATTGCTATTAACATCGGTGTGTTGAATTGCATCATTTCGAGAGCCTCTCGTGCATTTATAGAACAGGTACTTAATGCAATTTCTCGCTTTTTTTCAATGCCGTTTTATTATGCTGTCTAAATAGCATTTTTAATTTTCAGATCAATTTATTACTTCATTAACGAACCGACGCGACGAAGCCGAAATGAGTTTTACAGAAAATTGAATCGTTTTAAAGCACCACCGCTTGTATTATTCGATTTAGTTTGCGGCCATATAAATAGGCTAGGATTAACGTAAGGGTGGCACCATCTAATTGTTAAAATGGTGGTAGTTTTGATGTGATTGATGGTGTTTTTTGTTTTGTTTTTGGTTTCCAATTTACATTAGGGTTAGAAATAATTTACATTCAAGTCAATGCTTTGATCTATATGAGTGGCTGCATTATTCATGTAAGTTTTTTTGTTGTATTTATTTTGATCTAATATAGTTTTTTCCCAGACTTGTCCACGAGTTCTTGAATGGAAAGTGACAATTTGTTCAAGTCTCAAAGTAATGTATAAACTTCTTAACTAATCATAATAATACAATTAAAATTTAAACTAAAAAATACTTCACAATGACGATTAGAACAATGTTAAATCTTCTACTCTATTAAACTTCATCGGTGAGAACTTAATATAAGCATATTGATTGCTTAATCTAGGACTATTAGGTATCCAAATTAATTGTTATTTTCGTGCAGTAGGTTAATTAAACTGTTCGTTCGTCTATTCTTCATTGCTATGATCTGAACGCTCAACAGAATTTTCAGGAGAGTTTTATTGAAGTCATTCGATCCAATGCCAAATAAATGACGTGCTATTGATATGACAAGCAATATCAATCGCAAGTCATTAATTTGCGTATTCGCATTTGATCAATTGACCTCAAATAAACCCCCACCTGGTTTTGAACTGTCGAAATATGACATATTTTGAATTGTGTTTCAATACATAAAGTATGTCTTAAATCTTTAACCCATATTTCTAAATGGCTAGGGATAGTTGATCCAAAACATTGGAAAGTTAATACTTTCGACAAACCATAAACCAAAAGCTATCTTTTTTAGCTATAATAATTAAATAATAATGTTTTGTACACAAAGTAGCTAAGTAAGTCAAATATAGGCATAATGTACAATATAACGAGTGATTTTTGAAATTAGACGTCATAGTTGGCCACAAACTTTTAGGCATGGCTTCTAAAAGTTTATGTAAATGAATCTTAATTTTTGAAAAAATTGCTTCAAATGTCAAAATAATTACTAAATTTCTCAATTTCTTTATTTTTGAATTTAAAATAGTTTTCTCACAAGAGCAGACAATTTTTGTGGTGGAATGCTTTTTTCGTAACGGCCACCAAGTTGATGGTAAATGCTAAGTTGTTAACCCAATTAATAAAACATTGATTGCTGCAAAATACTGAGAAGAGATTTTACAGCCATTCTTTGCACAGATTCATGACAATAAAATTGTGAACGGGTACTTTCAGAAAGTTTATTTTTTAAGTTTGTGATAACACTACAAGTGCTTTTAATTTAATCTCATTGACGTGTTGAACTATCGATTCATTAAATTAAAAGAAAAGTTGGGTTCAAATGTCAAATTAATAACTGGTATTAATAAATTAATACACTTTGATTCGATGGTAAAGGTACGTTCACAGTACCAAGATAACATCCATGGCAAGCTTCGACGCCAAATTTAAAAAAAAAATAAAACACACAATCCTACTGAAGTTTAATCAATTATTATAGATGTGAAAAAGCATCTGCTTTGTCATAGTTGAATTACTTACTGAAACTGCAAAAATAATAATGTTTTAGATTATGTGACAATTTTTATTATTTTTGTTAATGGTATAGGTATACCATTGTATACCATGATAATAAACAGTTGACTATGACATTTGCAGGTTATAATCTTATAAGTTTACTAATAAAAAAAAATTCCTTTGATAAACTCACTCAATCCGTGAACATATTTTACAATATATCACCGGACCCAGATATTCTAGTTTAGATTAAATCTAATGCAAAGCTTTCGCCGGTCATAAAAGCTTTGCAATTTTTCTAGGCTAAAAGAAACAGAATAAAATATCAATTTAGAAACAATCAGTTTTTCAAATACAATTTTTCGTAACATTTTCAGAAAGAGCTAGAAGTGTATTAAACAAGTGGCAAGTGACATGATAAATGATAGATTTTATTTGGGTATTTCGACTTTAATATCTAATAAATTAGTACTTTTGTTAAATGTTGTAATATATTGAATGGTCGTAGGAACAACGTTGAGTAGTACTCGTGTAAAAACCTTTTTTCATGCTCGTGTAAAAAAAATCCCATAAAAAACTCATTTTTCAAACAAAAAAATATTGTTTCTACTATAAAGAAGACGATTGGCCGTAAACATTTATAACCTTCTGATTAAATTACAGTTTCATTTGCACCTACCCTAAATTCACCAGAAAGCAAGAGATGAGATCAAACACCCAGTTTGATCTCATCTTATCCAAACTATGGCTAGTAGCAAGATTGCTGTCGAAATAAAAACAAAAATACAAATTTTTTCACCGAAAGTCAAAAATACTAAAAGACCTTTTTACATTTCACAAATGTGCAGAGGGAAATTAACCAGATGTCATTGCATCTAGATTGTTAGCGTGTCAAATTTGATAAAATTAAATAACAATAAAAAAAATAAGATCAAAAATCAAACATCAATACTTAATTTGAACTTTTGTTAACCACTTTTTTTCGCAATTAACAAACTATTCTCTATGCAACATATGATTGATAATTTTTAACAATACTTAATATTACAATCTACTCATGAAACACTATGGCAACTATTTTTATGCAAATTATCAAAGACTAATCAGGGAAAACGTTCTAAGCATCACAAACGTTAAGGACTACCGATCTCAAACAATTGTTTTCGATCGGTAAAATGTCCTTACCGTTTTTGATACTTAATATACTATAATGCAATTTATTGATTTGACTTTAAAGCAAAACAATTTTAAACCAAATAACTTTAAAATCTAATATGTCTTAAAATTATAGACGCCAAAAACCAGTCAAATTAAACGAATACTGTATCAAAATAAATGTTTAAGTAGTTATCAGATTAACCGTGTAATTGCTCATTCTTATCTGTGGAAGTCGCATTAAAAAAAGATAAAAGTAATGTAACCATAAAACGCCATCTCAAACAATAATGCATTAAAATAGCATAAAACTCGTTTTGCTTGCTTTTATTTTGCATTCGTTCTATTCAAATGATGCACGATTTGCAGTTATATCGACTTTATTATATATTCCCTATTTGCTTCATGACTGTAATTTTCATTCACTTAAATCAAAACTGGAAAATTTTAATCACACAACAAAGCCATTCAAGCAAAATAGAAGCTTTTCAGACGATTTAACTTACCGAATGCACCATTTCTAATAAGCGAACAATGAACAAGTAAAGTAGACATTATTACACTTTTTATTATTTTTCTTGTTTCAAAAAAAAAAAAAAACGTTATTAGCAGTAAATTTTCCTTATAGCTTTTCTTATGGATACTTAACGTCTAGAATTATACGAACTGTGCACACTTTAGTTATAAAAGATCAAACCTCTGCTTGAGTATTAGTAATTAAGGGGGTGAGGCAATGAGAGTAATGAGACTTGTTCCACCATGACTTAGAGAGCAAACCTGGTTGATGTTGTGTAGAATTTAAATTTCTCTCCTAAAAGTCTAGTTTGTTAGTGTTCAGGAGGGTTTTGTTGTCTTGACAAAGTGCAGAGCCGCATTAAAATGTCAGACCTGAAACGCTATGTTTTGTAAGCCCCTCACGAAAAAAACATATACAACAAAAAGAAGTAAAAATAAACCAATAGAAGAAGTAAGTAGAAGACTTATTAGTATATTTGTTAGTAATAAGAATGTATTCTGTTAAAAAATCCATTTCTATTACTAACAATTTTCTACAAAATATGAAATATCAGAATTATCACAAAAAACTACAATTTTTAATATTTTGAAGCTAATATGAAACGCAACTATTACAACTGTCTCATCATTGCAGAACAGTAATCATTTGCTTAAATAAAAGCCATAATTAGATTTAATTTCAAATATCAGAAAAAAATGCAACAAAAACGACATGAAAAATGCAGTAAAGATAAT
Source organism: Lagria hirta (assembly GCA_947359425.1). NCBI lineage: Eukaryota > Metazoa > Arthropoda > Insecta > Coleoptera > Tenebrionidae > Lagria > Lagria hirta. The sequence continues at coordinate 15,350,499 of OX375794.1, forward strand.
TATAAAAAAATATATCAATATAAGAAAAACGACAAAAGCGTATGTTTTAAAATTTGACGTAGTTAAAGGTTATGAAAAAAAAGCACTCAAAAGCATTCATTGATGAAGACATTTTAATAAAAGCGAATTATATTTAAGGTTGATTAATATGTACTTATTAAAAAATAAAAATCTGATTTGATACAGTGTATAAAAAAAGCCAAAAATGCTCTATAGATTTTGCCATATCAAAACACAACTTACTATAGAAATCCACAAAACGTCTGCATAGACCAATAAAACAAATTCCACCTATACGAGAGAAAAATGTTTGAGCTAAAAACAACAAGAAAAAGACTGGATTGTTTCACCGATTCATCTAGAAAATGCTGTCCAACCAACGAGAAACTAAAAGAATTAATCTAGAAAATGTAATGTAAAAGAAATAAAAGATAGACAAAAGATATTTAGTTACACTCAAAACCGTAGCTTAAGAAATTAAAAAGAATGTGAAAACTCCAGAATGACAGAACAGCTGCCACACAAAAAACCATTGTTAAAATTACGCACATAATAAATGCAGCATCTAGGTCAGTATGTACAATTCTATAGTATACCCAAACTCAAGATGGTTGTGGTTCTAGCCGTCAGGACTCTTGCCTATAGGAGCATATTCGTGTGCACAAATGCTTAAAATTCATGCAGCCGGTCATTAATTCAGACGTCCTGACTTGAGCATTCGTGCATCAATTGCTTGCAACACAAAATTTGGTTCCAACCAATAGCCCCGTAATGCTCCTTGGTACACAACCACTGCGCTTGTTGTTTAGTTCGTATTTCTAAGTAACTTTATATTTTTTCTTATTTTCTTAATTATATTTCTTATTCAATGTGTTGTAGTCAATTGTGTAAATATCAAAACTCAGTGTATTTAGTTTAATACACAAAAAGTGTTTAGAAAAACACCACCAATTTGAAAAGTCTATTTTTTGACCAGATCAAGATTGTCAAACTTTTGTAAAGTAAAAAATTATAATGAGTAGAAAAACCTTCAATGTTGGCTGTTATCTCTTTTAACCAACCGCTTCTAGAACATATTTTAAACTACGAAGGAGGAGGATACATTGAATTCTAATGATACCTGCCATAAATCATTACATTTTTGTTCTTATAGCCCTCAACCATCTAATCAATTTGAATGCTAGCACACATTAATTCCAAAATCAAAAAAAAGCTACAAACGACCGAAGATTGTCAAATTGAAACAAACAGTTTTTTTCGAGATCATTTAGATTGACATTTAGAGCTTCCGTTCGTGATTTATCCGTCGACAGTTATGGCATCCGTAAGAAATATAGCACGACCCTTGCGAAATAATGACGGTAATTTTTCTAAAGATTAAATTACAAGACATTAACGCTGTTAAACGAACGAACAAACGAACAACCCTTTTGCGATAAGTTTTAACTTACACAATAGCTTATACAACAACGCCACTCTTTAATTACGCTAAAGTAAACAAAAATTAGCCGCTTTTTTAATGTTATAAACTCTATTTTTGTACAATGAGAATTGAGGAAGTTTTCTTTTGTTTGCTGTAAGTGTAAAAATGTCACGCGATTTGTTTGCCAAGGGTGATAAAGCTGATGTAACAGTAAATAGCTGTAATTAGTTTAACTAACGGCCAGTTAATGAACATAAATGACTAAATTCATCACATGTCTATGCGAATCGGACGTTTATTAATCCTACCTGCTCTGTTTACAAGCATTTAACTGTTACTTTACACGTTAACACTGAACTACTAATTAGAACAATTAACAATAGCAAATTATTTACAATTTCTGACCAAAAAACTTAAATATATTTTTTAACAAAACTGATCTACAAAAATTGACAACAATTTTCTTAGCTATTTCAGCAAGTTTTACTGCTTTACAGAGATTAAAATCAACAAAATGTCTTGCTAAAAGTTAACTGTATTAAATACATTTTATCATAAAAAAAATATATTGTGTACAATCAGGCACAAAAATTTATTAATGATGCGTAAATAAGCTGCATAGAAAACAAATTAACAATGTAGAAATTAGTCAGCACTCCTACCAACATTGTTTTGTTAAAATTGTTAATTTCAAGAAAGAATTAAACCGAATTTATCAAACTGAAATAAATAATAAATCAAACCATTTTAAGTGTACCCAAAATCTAAAAAAAACATCAAACATACATTATTTCTCTCAGAAATAATACTTTATAAAACGCTTTAGTAATATTACAACAAGAAGAATGAGTTACGTCCACTATTTACACAACACCAAATACAATTAAAAGTAAATTGCCTTTTCTGTTTCTGAAAATATTCGATAATTCTATAATAATTATAAGCAGTTGTTATAGTCTCAACATTTGAGTTAAAAACTGAGTTCTACATCTGAGCACTCTGTTAGCTATATCTTCGAATAATTTTTGCAGTAAAAAAAAGATAGACGTCTCAGTAAAATAAATAGCAGAGCATTAATTATTATTTGGAAAAAAAGCCAACGGCTTCCGAACTATCAGCTATATTTGAGTCTATTGAAGTTGGTAATAAATTCTCTAATCTTAAACGCCACCAAAATGCTTTTTCTTCCTACTTAACTACCATAAAGTTCATAGAAATCATCAACAGATATACAATCTAGCTGCGGAAAAAATGTTTCTACAAAAATAAGACGTTCTAATCCAATTTACTTCATCCAATTGTGGTGATACAGAATGTCAAAATAAGCTTCACATTATTATTTGGTTTTAATAATTGATGTATGTATTCTCACTATATTCAGAAACAAAAAATTTAGGAAAAAGAAATTTTTAAACTAAACTTAAATTAGTTATTTTCCTACGGTCACCTCTAAAACTGATTATTAAAAGCTTACTATCAATGCGAAAGTTTAGCGATTGACGTCATTTTACTTTATACACCGTCATCGCCATAGTTACTAATTGGCATACCGCATAATTATTATTGGCAACTAGATGACGGTGCAACCACCATTACCGCAGAGAGTAACAGCTTTGTCATTTATGTTAGACCATAGAAAAGTATTTGCATGTATTTCAAAAGTAAAGAGCCATTTAGGTATGCGGTTGCTTTTTCGCACCTTGCTGGCGCTCGGCACAAAATCCGCATCCATATGCCAAAATAGCTCTGTTTACACAAGCACATAATCAACTATTTTAGTACCACCTAAACACTTTCGCATTCTAGTTTTGTTATGCTCAATCGCTATATTATTTTCAAAAACCTGTTGAATCCCTTCTATAAGTTTTCTCTTCTGAATTATTCTTTGTTTTTTTAGATTTATTTTTTGTGCCTTGGGGCTGCCAAACTCAACTTTCAACGTGTCCCAATCGCCCGGCAACGAGCTCTTTTTTGCTTTGGCACTATTGGCCCATAAGCCGTTAGCCCCACAACCCACAGACGCCGTAAGTGACCATGATGCGTTGATGTCCCTACAAAGGGCCCGGGCCCGGGTCTTGCTGACGGGCTTCTAAAAACCATTCTCTTGTTAATTATTCTAGTATGTATAAACCAAACTACCGAACATTTTATATGGTTTTAAAATGTTTACTTTTTTTAGAATAAATTTACCTTTGGAGGTTAGTTTTCTATAAACAATCATTGAACTACTATATATACTTTCTCTAAAAACCTAACCTTTAGCCGCATGATTTCTACACTTTTAAAACATGAAATAGTAATTAACAATGGTAATACTATTAAACGGATCCTGTTTACATGTGCTGCAGTATCCAATTTTTCAGAAATCAACCAGTTCACTTTTTCAGAACGCAAAATATTCTTGAAATGTCAAAGCAAAATACTATTTTTTTATAATAAGCAAAAAAAATGTAACCTTTAATTAGATAATCATTTAACGTTACTAACGTCGCCAACATAAGAAATTTTTTCTTAAAAAATGTATTTAATTTTTTTAACGGCTGCACAAAAATCTTGTAAATCACACGTCCGAGAGCGGTTTGGCAAAGACGCGTAGTTTCAGGGCCAAGGCCAAAGGCATTGGCCAGTTTCCGGCCTAGTGATCCTAATAACTATCAATTGTATTTTTGTTCCTGCTAAATTTTCGTTTTTCGGGTGATGTCACTCGATACCACCATCTTGTAAGTACACCTGGTTAAACCTTGTTTTGTTAGCATTACTTGTCTAATAGTTTTAACTATTAGAATTGCATTTCATAATTTTCAAATTGCGTTCCGGTCTCTAAGAAACCAAATGCTTTAGACACTGTGGAAAGAATTTTAGAGCTTAGAGTATAGTCACGACAATTTTATTTTGTTTTTTTGTGGCTCAACCAGAAAAGTAGTAAAGCATTTTAGGACTTAGAGTATAGTCACGACAGTTTTACTTTGTTTTTTTTGTGGCTCAACCAGAAAAGTAGTTATTTGTTCCAAAAGAAAATTTATAGAGGACACCAATTTCCATATAACGTAATATGCTAAAATACTTTTTTTTTGTTAAAATGGGCCGTTTCCATTTCATTACTTCCTGTCAAGTTGGAATTTGTTTTAAAGGGTATCCTTTCGGATACCCTTTAAAACACCCTTTATTCGGTTTGGTGGATAGAAAGAATTTCAGATCGAAGTTGGTTGGGCGGGCTTTTGTAGGTTTTTCTCATAGTTTATAGCGAATGCGCTGCTGCCCGGATTACAGTCTTTTTATATTCTTGTTGTAAATTTAATTTATTATTGGAAGTAATTTGCCCGCTTTGATTTCAAACTCGAAAATGGAATTGCGCTGCGACAATCAAAACATGTGTTCTTTGCATTAAATTCCTTCGTAATAGAAATGGTAATGCATATTTTGCAACATTTTGTTTGTACATCATCCCTCTCGTATGTGATGATGTGTAATTGATGTTTATTTGAATTTCAATATTTTATACAAATATCTGACAGAGAATGTAAAATTAGATTTGGATTTCGATGAGGTTATTTGAAATGTGATGACAAACCTATCATCATAAAAAGAGAACGCTTGCTATCTATAATCAAATTAATTTCTACGTTATCCACTGAAATACAATTATTTCTCGCTGTACTCGTTGTTTTGCTTGACAATTCAATGCTAATTGTTTTTTTAATGGTATTTTCCTCTGCCAAAATTGTTTGAGTTAAAACTTAATGTCTATTATAAATATTCAATCAACTCTATCGCATAACGCTATTCCTTTTTTGCAGCTTTTAGAAAGCTTAAGCCCAAAAATATGAAAAAAAAATAAGTCAAAGGTTATCTGAAAATAGAATATCAAAAATTGATACGTAAAGTGTTTACCTACTGGGAAATGTCAAACTTTTCAGGTTTTTGGTAAAAAAAATCGTCAAATTAGTAAATAACGCTTCAAACAGAAAAGTTTAACATTTGTCGCATAATAAACATCGATTTATTACCTAGTTTCAATAAATCTATGATAATAAATAATTTTTGACAGAAAACATATTAAATTTGTAGTTTTTGTTGAGCAAAGTTTAGTTCACGCTCTCAAGATAGAAAACAATTATTTAACACATTTCTAATGAATGAAACATGCAACATCTTTTTGAAATTAATAATGTTCTGTCTCTCAACATAGCAATATATACAGTAAAAATTTTGTTTGCTAAACATAGCAATGTTGCAAAAACAATGTAAAAGCATTACCCAGAAATGCAAAAAATCTCAAAAAAACATTTTGACGAGACTAAAAGAACGCATTTTTACAACAGTCAAACTGAACTTAATAATTAAAAACAAAGATATTCTACAAAAAATATTCTTCACAAATAAAACAATTGTTTTGTTTAGATGGCACCGTTAATTTGCAAAGTTATCAGTTTGACCTAGAACCTCCTTCTCTTCCACTTTTCTTTCTTTTTCATGTATTATAAAACCTTCATGTATCCTGTAAATTTTAAAAACTGCGCTCTTTATTGAGGACTTATCAGCTCTGTCCACTGCAAGAATTATTTCACCTTTATGAGATTGATTATTCCTATTATGTAAGATTCTGTAAACCAAAATTGTGAGTTTGTTACAACTTTTAATGTATCAGAATTAATGTGATCAATGTGATCAATTTGACTAACATGGAACATGTTTAATTTTGAAATATTGTAAAGCATCAAAGGTTATTACTTAGCATTTCGTGAAAGTGTAATGTCTTATGCAAACCTGACTACAGCGCTGTTTCGTTTTATTGAAACTCATCAGGCCAGGGTATTGCAGAAAACCAGTACACTTCCACATGCTTGATATCTCCTATATGTACGGATTTGACATCGTACATAGTAGGTGAGATGTTATAACCTTTCATGCATTGTGTGTATATATATATTGAGCATAATATAATTAAGATTAGTGGGTAGTACCAGTTTATCAAGTAGTACATGCTAAGCGTGACCTTTGATAAACTATTGGTACAAATACGCCCTTAATGCTCAATATATACACACAATGCATGAAAGGTTATAACATCTCACCTACTATGTACGATGTCAAATCCGTACATATAGGAGATATCAAGCATGTGGAAGTGTACTGGTTTTCTGCAATACCCTGGCCTGATGAGTTTCAATAAAACGAAACAGCGCTGTAGTCAGGTTTGCATAAGACATTACACTTTCACGAAATGCTAAGTAATAACCTTTCATGCTTTACAATATTTTAATGTATCGTTGATAAAATAAAAACATGACATTCGTAAAAATTTGACATTCATACTTTTGAAACGATTGCACTTTTTTTTTCAGTGATGATTGGTTTACTACCCACTAATAATAATTATATTTTCAGAAATAATTCTACCTCGGATTATTAGACAGCCCTTAAGCCAATTGAATAGTTAATTAGCACAAATGTAATCCATGCTCTAGTCAGGTCCAATGACTGAGAATTTAAGTTTTTTTCATTTATAATATAACAAAACTTAAACAAAGCTAAAGCAACAAATTTTGAGTCTAATTTTGTATTATAATCAAAATTTTCCCTAACAAAAAACGAAGTCGAGTTATATTCATCTTCGATTTTCTTGATTCATTTTGAATTAGTTTTGTAAAACGTCAATTTCTTTAGTTTTCAATCAATTGTCTAATTCATTTAACAACATATAAACAAATCCGTTAGTAACAGAATTTTTCGCAGGAAGACGCAGTTTTAAAGACGACGTGTTATTTTTGTGATAATTGGAACGCTATTGGCTGGTATCTACTGTTTTTATACCGGACGGGAATTTGTCAATACAAAAATGTTTCTGTCTTGAGGTTTTTATGCATCCTGTAATTCCTAAGAACTTGCTGATTTTAAATATAAGATTACGTGCGCTTGACGAATAAAGAAACATTAAGAATCCTGTACATAAAGATGTTGCAAGTCAAAGATAAAAGGTAAGAGTTCTGAGGATAAGGTTATGAATCGTTTTCATAATTTTTAAAGTTTGCTAACTTTACTTATTATGATGTCATTACTGCGCCAAAGCTAAAAAATCAGGCAAACATATTTTCAGTTTGTAAAAGTTTATAAAGTAGGCTTTCGAGAGCATTTCATGTTGCGTAAAGGTTAGAAAAATCTGGTCGTCATTTCCCTTTGTAGAATGCCTAAAATGAAATTCTCCTCACAAGAGATAAACGGCATGCCACACAAGAAACTTGCACCGAACAGAATTGGGAAGCAGCCGAAGCCACATTGTCAGTTGTTGACATTTTCCTATCGATCAATCTTGTTTGCTTGCTTTCACCGCATCGTTTTTTCTATTTTGTGGCACCCTTCAGTTTATTTAATACCTCAACTAAGCTTTAAAAAATGTATCCAAAACGAGCGTTGTAGAATGTTTAAAAGTTTCCGTTAGAAATTTAAATCTCACCATTCTTAAATACGAAAAAATCTCAACACAAGACAGTGCTTTAGAAAATATTCTAAAAGTGAAGAAATGGATAGGTTAATGCTACAAATCTTGATCAAGTGTCATCGTGACATATGAACGGTAGCGTGTTATAGGTCTTAGATTTCGTGTATGTTGGCATTATCGCTTCTTGTTCCACTCCTACAGTCAGTCAGTAGCGCACATCATCCGAGATTTTCGCACGCGAAAACTGTACTAGCCCTCATAAATATTAGAGCAATCGATGTTAGAAAGCGTAGTGCCGTCGTCTATGAATATTTTTACATCAACAGAAAAGAGAGTTGCGAATTCCAGTTGATTGCATTGCGCCCCAGTGACCGAAATACAAAAAAGCCTCTTACATGCCATCCTGACTGCGCCATGCCAAGCGAACAAAACCAATCCAGATAGAAAAAGTGATCAACGAATAAAATATTCAGTGCAAAAATAATAAAACTTGGATTTATATCAAAAGGATTGTTGATTTTAACAAAAAAACAACAAAAAGTAAGCGCTGGAATGATGATTTTAGTTTCAAATTTGTTCTGGCCGTGTTGTTGTTTAGTTAAAATAACATCCGCCCTTGTTTATATTTCAAACAAATGGTTTGGAATCACTAGAAATATTTATTTTGAGATGTTTGTCTTAACGACCGATAAGCAATGATGATATTCGTAAACAAAACATTAGTTTATTACAATTAAAACGCCAAATTGAAAACTGACAATAACATTTAGTTAAACGTAAATACTCCGCTTTTACATTACTGTGATATGAAAATTAAATAAAAGAATTCAATGAGCAGAAAACGATAAGCAAAGTGTTCGTATTCTGAGTCTAATATGAAAAACGCCTTTTTTCAGCTTTTTCAAAATAATAGCTTGATTAAAAAAAAATTAAATAAAAACAAAAATATAGCAATTCCTAGTAAACGATGATTAAAATCAGTTTTCGTTATCATAAAATTCTATAATAAAAAAGTCTAATACCTACCCTGTTCCCTCATTCCCTATCCATAAATCGGCTTTTATACTATTCAACCTAGTATCACATCAGCAAAATTTTTAACAAAATCTCTTCTTTTTCCTTTTTCTGCAATAAACAAAATTAACTTCAAATCACAATCTAGGACTCTGAGGTAATCGTGATCTCACAAATAAAATAAAGGAACGTATGTGCTGTATGCGAATGGAGTGAATATCAGAAACCAAACAATCTCCTTGTTTTTTACAACTATAGAGTATATTATACCCCATATCCGTGTACAATAAATAATTGATTTTCAGCAACTACACAATTTTACAACCGTAATCTAGAACTACATTCATTTCATTACGTTTGACTATTTAAAACATATTTTAGTGTTAAAAAGACAGTTTTAAAGATGCAACTAAATAACATCAACATCACTTAAATCAAGGCTAACTTCTGCTACTTTTGACGTGAAAATAATAATGTTAATTTAAAAAACGCACCATAAGAAATTTTTGGTATTATATTTTAGATGCTTGATAAAATTTATTGAAAAAAAAATGTCAGATGACAAACTGCAGTAGAACAAACAAGCAGCTTATGAGACATTGTGATAAGACAAAGTACTCTTACTGCAAAAATAGTCAGTTTTACGCAACCAATTATCTACAATTGAAAAGAAACGGTTATCTTGTTAAATCTTTACTAAAATAATTTCTTGGTTGCTCGGTAGTCAAGTGGCTGACAATAGTGCGTTCAGAACCTGGCCAAATAAGTGGCGTGAGTTCGAGTCCCACCCAGGACAAAATCTTTTTCTACAAAAAAGATGGCTTTCGTCTGGCTATGGGCTATGGTTTGTATGTTTGTAGCCCCTGCTAATCTTAAAATACTGTTTTTAGGTGCAACTTAAAGTTTACTGCAATAATGCCAGGATTGTTCAACAAGCGCCAGCAAGCAATTAAAAAAATTCTGTCATAAATTTTATGAAATATGCCATATGAAAGCAATAAAAAGCATTTGCTAAAACAAGCAAATAAAGCAAAAATTATGTAAACAATGCAAAAATAGCACATTGTCTTACAAGCCAAATTTTACAAACTAAACACGATGTCAACCTGGTTACAGTAATTTCTCTGTCATGGCAAAAGCAATTTTGCCTTAATATTCAACTTCATCTTTAGCGATTGTTTATTTTCTATATCGCATAATTCTTGATCTGGTGGAGAAACAAAGATCGTAAGTAATAAGAGCCTTAGCACCATAAAACAGAATCTATCTCAATATCTTCATGCATGACCGTAGGTTAGGGTATCATATAATGGGTCACAGAAAAAATGATGCAGAAAATCTGTCAGAGAAAGAGTAAGACTTTAGATATTTCTAATCAAAAAATATTATATTATTTAATAGGAGTATAATGTAAGCAATATTTTACAAAAATTAAACAAAGCCGAACGAAGTGTTTAGCAATTATTCGAGTATAATGTAGCCCATTATACCCGAATACTACGCTTTATCTTCGAGTGCATTATTTAAATTTGAATAATTGTTTAGCATTGTATGTATAAATTTAAATTGAAAAATTTTGTCAAAAAAAGCTGATGTCAAATAAAAAAATCGTTTTAATAAAAAATGAATTAAAAGTCAGTGTTGTTAAAACAGCTAATTTTAAAGAAAATAAATAGAGAAGTGAAAATGAACTGCAGTGTACTGCCTCAGAGATTAGGAATGCAGTCAAGGTACTGTAATAGACTGTAAAACTAATAATCACAAAATATGAATTTTATAAATATAGTTTAATATGAACTTATATTCCACTAGTGTGATATAGACTGAAGCTTAGACTATTTGTCTATAATTACATTATAATTTAACAGCCGAAGACAAAAGTCTTAGTTTACAAACGAAACATCATGTTTTAGAATTTAGAACAAAATCTCTGAGATGACTAAATTTTCCTGGTGATGCATGATAATTCCCAAAAAAGTTCAAAAAAGTCTAAAATCTTTCATACAATTTTATAAAGATCCCACTGCCCAAAAATTTGTGTGCATACGCAAGCCAATAACAAAGATTGACAGAGCACGTCATAATAAGTACCACATGCTCACAACACTTTTCGAGTATCAAACTAAATCTTGAGTATAGTAACATATTATTAATCGTATCATTAAATAAAACTGCAGAGGCTTATCATAATTATCATGAACTCTTTTCTTGTATTATACACAACAACCAAAATTCAAGTCCTACTTGCCATTTTAAACCGTTTTTTTTATATCAATATGCCTTTTTGTGACATCAATCTGAAAATACGCGGTATAATTCAAGATTATCAAAGTTTTAATAAACGTCCAGCCTAGAACACTTTTGAAAAGCTCTGGAATATCGTATTGTTAATATAAAGCAATTTATAATACCCGCGATTCGATCATAATACGTTTTGGTCATTAATGTTTGAGCGCATAGGGCTTACCAAATAGTTATAGAGTATTTACGATAGGTTCGAGTTCCGCTGAAGGGGTCATCTTCCTAAAATTTATCGTTATTAAAGGTCCGAACCAAAGCATTAGCGGTTATAGAAACAGATGTTTCATTAAAAACCTTCGAATTACCGAATTTCTACAGCACACAGTTGTTTAGGTCAATAACATATTTATGTCAGAACGCAAATAATAATGACTGTTTTCAACCGAGATTAGCAAACAAAAATAGAGTAAAAAGGAAAGACATATTTAAATAATATACCCGTACTTTGATTAATAGGGTAAATATTTACCGTTTAGAGAGGTAGATGTTATGTACATATTGACTCTAAGCGATGAATGATGAAAGAGAACTATACCTAGTAGAACGGTGTAGTAGTCATGAGATGCGTAGTTTTAAAACTGACAGTATCTTGACAGAAACCCAGAGTTAACAGTTAGTTTTATTTGATTAAAAAGACTCACCACCTATTAAAGTCTCCTTACTTCTAGACCGTGTTTTGTTAGGAAAGAGTAATACTAGAAAGAATTTGTCGTGACTTTTTATCGTAAGCATACGTCAAGTTTAAAAGAAGTTGTCGCTGACCGTCTAAAGAAGTGTCCAGCAGAAGATTGATTACCCTTAGCTTCACGTCCACGACGAATAATATAACAGTTAACTTGAGGAAGTTTGTAAATATTTAAATATCACATCAAACCATCATCAGCAGACGACTTGAAAGCATTTATTTTAAGTTAGGCAAGTGATTAGTATAGTCTTGTAAACCTGGCGCAGTCAGTAGTGAAGAGGGTCGGTCGCACGTGCATCGAGAAAAGAATGAGGTCCCGGTAAAAAGAGCACCAAGAGCTTCCGGTTTTGAGATCCGCATTGCAGTAAATTCGGGGCGACACGACCCACCAACATCGTGCGCACCATCCCCACAGAGTCCGTGACTCCGACACAGGATGCCGCCTATGTTCCGTTTTAACTTTGCGCTGGCTGCCTTTTCATATAAGAGGACACGTTAAAGCGGACAATACAATGCCTTTTTGGTTTTAAGATCTTTGTTAAACAATAGCTTATTTTATTAAACATTCTACAAAACGTAACATATTTCTTGACCTATTTTTTTTTTTTGGTAAAATAACCCAAAAACCTATTTCTCTTTTTTTCATTAAACTTACAAATTGTTTAGCTGGAATAAGAAAAGAGCTGGCTTGAAGAAGTAAACCAACTTAGAGGTCAAACCTAGAAAGCTAAACTAGTTAGAAATACAAAATTGCAATAAAATTAAGTAAAGAGAGAGGCAAAATGATGCGTACAAAGTTAAACTAAGTTCAGAAAACCAACTTACAAAATAAATTACAAAATTTTACAAACTTCATCAGTAACAGCAAGAAGAGTTTTCAAACATTTACAATACATTTGAGAAAACATTACCATTTAAAAAACTTTAGGCTTGTTTTAATTAAAGAACTCATAAGTTAATCTAATTTAAATGTAAGATGAGTTCTACAAACACGCTTTATCAACTAGCTAAACAATATAGTTGAATAAAAAGTAGCCACAGAAAAAAAACTTCTAGCTAAAACTTTATAAAACATAAAAATAAGCCTACAGAGTTAATTGAAACAATCTTACGAGTCTACCTACCCAATTAGACACAATATTAATCCAAATTGTATCATATCAAATCAGCATTTTGTAGTTATCAAAAAATCGGAATAATAAAGAATTCAATATACTTATAAAGTAACCAACCAAACAAAAATATATCAAGAACAAAGATAAATTATCGAGTTAACTTGAAAAACTTAAAAAAAATGAAGAACAAGCTCGCTTACAATCTTTAACACAACAGCAACAATTACTTAATCTTTTGTAAAAAAATTTCAAAACTTACCAATTGGGAATTATTTTCCGTCAATAGTTAAAGACGTTTGGCCTACCTAGAATAAAAATTTAAACAATAAGTATTCATATCGTAAAAAATTAAAATAGTTTTAAATAACGACAGGTTATCCCTAGACAAATTTATTTCCAAAAATTACTACAAAATAGCATAACATTTTAAAATACCTTTTCCGGAAATCGTCTTGGAAACAACATTTTCCTGCTTATTTACGCGCAGGAAAATTGAGTTTTCCGGACTAGTACTGTAAAAACTTTACAAGACGCAAAATAAAAAAGATACTCTAGTAACTATAGTTGCCAACAAAATTGACAAACTTGATATTTGTGGAATTTGTAAAAAAAATTCTAAAATTTGTAAATTTCGTCTTTTTTACGATTTCCGGAAAAATTTAATACAAAACACGTCAGTAAAATCTCTTACTTGACTCGGAGCTTTAAAATACTCGGCACAAAGTGCCTCGTATTTCAATTTAGCTCCTCTTCAGTACTGTGAAATTTTCCTGACTTTTATGTAAATAACTATTAAAAACCCGGCACATCTTTCAGTATTTATGTCAATATAAATAAACAAAAGAAAAACAGTTGAAAACAATTTTCGTCCATGTTTGTCCTCCGAGTTTTTTCTGTGGTGTTTTGTTGCTTAGTGCAAGCGATATATTTTTTTAAGAAACGGTGAGTATTTTTTTTTATCTTCAAAATAACAAATTGAGTGATCCAAAACAATTATGAAATTTGTTAGTTTCCAAGCAATTTGCTTTGGATGTTAGAAATAGAAAGCCAATTGCTTTGAAACAAAACACTGTCCAATGAAAATAATTACCAATCTTAGGAAGCCACTTAATAATCACGTGTGCTGCAATATATATCTACTATTCTAAAAAACAATAAAAAAAATTTTTGATTTCATTTAAAAACTTTGCTTATAATTTTCTAACAAAAAAATTAAATATTCAAGTTTTTTTAACTAAAATAACTGTACTAAACTGCCTCATTTTTATAAAAATCAACAATGCGTGAGTAAAATTAAGAAATTTTAAATTTTAGCGCAGTTAGAAGGTGTTTAATTTAAAAGTCAAAAAAAAAAAAAACTGGAGAAAACTTGATATTAAAGCAAGTAACTAGTTTGTTATTTTTTGTTATATTATAACAGCTTGTCCCAGAACGAATACACGTTGTTTTTCAGTAACTAGTAGTAAAACTTCTTTTTTCAGTACAAGAAATTGAAGAAGTTAATGGTTTTCCAATCATAAAATATTGAAAGTATGCAATCGCACAAACCTTTTTCATTTAGGTGCTAAGCAGACTATTTGTAGCAGCAATATCGTTAACTAAATATTTAGCCGACATGATTTTGACAACAAAAAGGGAAAAAAAATCGGCACAAAATCTAGCAAAAATAAAAAATCTACACAAGATTTATTATATATTATGCGCAACTAACATGCAACGTAGCAAATACGAATGATAAATGCTAAATTTTGACAAGCAGACTATTTTAGTATTAGTAGGCTCTCGTACACACATTTCAATGTCAACACAGAATTACAAAAATTTACTTAAGACAAACTCGATGCTTTCCTCTCTTAAAGTATAATGTTTTTTTTGTATTTAAACCATATCGGAGAGAGATAGTATAGCCGCCTCAATTCAAATACAAAAAAAAAAACAGTTAGTCCAAGTCTTAATAGTTTAACTTCAGCTTCAAACCTGTCACATTTAACGTTCTCTATAGCTGTCACATTTTTACAAGATGTAAAGAATAAATGAAACCATATTGGCCACTAAAATATGTATAATTCAAACATTATTAGCTCATTTATCTTTTTAAATACGTTTTTACTGTCAGCTAGTAAAGTAGAATTTACACTCAAAGTCCATTGAGTCAGTTCTGGAACAGTTGAAAATGCTTAGGGAAATTCAAAGTGCTCTCAGCTTAAAATAAATAAATCTATAAAAAAAGAGAAACCTACTTTTTTCAAACTGCTCAAACGTAATTTTTTTCAAAAAGCGTTCAGATTGCAAATCAGGAGATTTGCAATCATCTACCGCCATCGATGAGTTTTCTCACTAGAATGACGTCATTTTATAATCACAAGAAGCCTACTATTGTCGAGTTGTGCCACTAGTAAAAAAATTTACAGTTAGCTTTTGATAAAACTATTTATTCTATTTTTTCAGCCGAGGCAAATGCGCACGCGTCGTAATAAGCCCTACATACAATTGTCATGGAAATCACTTTTTGCAATCCAACCGAAACAGGATTTGGTTAAGAAAAAATCTTGATTCACAAACAAAAGTGAGGTTAGGGTAAATTGATGAGACCTGCTGACACCGCTGTTTCATCATAAAATTGTGTTGTGTAAACAGAACAATTGCTTTAACCAATAGAAAAGAAGTGTTTCAAATGTACTTCCAAAGATGCTCGATTTGTCTTGCCAGTAACCAAAGCATATAGTGTGATTCACACGTAGCTCACGTATTTATCATCATTTTTATTTTCTCGTTCTCATGACGCTGCTTTCAAAGAAAAACATCAAATTTATCAATTTTTCAACACAGTCTTTTCCCAAAGATGTCAATTTTCCAATATAATTTTTAGAGATTACTCCTTGTAAATCGTTTTGCATATAAAGCGCTTGTTATCAAAAAAATATGGACAGTCGAATTGTCGTGAGAACGGGGTCAGCATTTATCAAAATGTTGGCGAATAGCACTATGTGCTTACTGGCTATATCCAGTATTTTGGTCAAACACATTCTAATGTGGGAGACATATCTGCCTAACGGTAAACACATTGTTATCGTTACAGATTATATTTCTGCAAAACAAAATATTACTGATATAATAGAATTCATTCACGAGACATTGTCAACTTATACAGAAGACGAAACAAAACTATTGAGGCAACAATATCATGTAGTTCCACTCATACTTTGCGGCGATTTTAATATTGATTTTAACAAAGATGGTGGATTGAAATTAATACAACTTTCAAAATATGAACTTAATTTCGATATTGTTTCTGATACAACACTGTGGACGACAAGGTTTGGTAGAACCATGATGCGAATCGTGAACCAAGTATCTACCGAC
Organism: Lagria hirta; assembly: GCA_947359425.1. NCBI lineage: Eukaryota > Metazoa > Arthropoda > Insecta > Coleoptera > Tenebrionidae > Lagria > Lagria hirta. The sequence goes on from OX375794.1 coordinate 15,366,839, forward strand.
GTTCATATGTCATATTTTAGTTACCATAAATATCTTGTCTCAGTGATTAATAATAAAGACACTATTGATGTAATTTATATTTAAAACTAGCTGACCCGGCGAACTTCGTACCGCCTAACAGTCAATGAATGTCGTGTTACTTTTTAGCTGAACTAATTTAGGCTTTAATGAACGTAAAACAATGATACAAAATAATATATTTATATAGATAGAAACAAAAAAGTATTTTATTATGATGAATGATGATGAAAACATACATACAGAATGAGAATAAAAATAAAAAAAAATAATAATTAAGTACTTCAAACTCATGTCAGAAAAAAATGATTGAAAACTATGTTGTGCAGATTGGGAAAAAAAATAAAACTCGGATTAATTCATTATTAGAATTTTCATTCAAGCACTTTGTGGTAAACGACACTCTTTGTTTTTTGGTCAGGTGCAAGAACAAATAAAGCGGATGGTTTGCCGACACGTGAGCATGCCACGTACAATTGACCATGAGAAAAACATGCATTTTCTAGATTGAGGCTACAAATAGTAAAGGATTGGCCCTGTGATTTGTTGATCGTCATAGCGAAAGCAAGACAAATCGGGAATTGAACTCGTTTAAACTCAAAGGGCATATCCGTTGGGATCATCGGAATCCTTGGAATAAGAACTTCCTCATCTTTAAATTTTCCTTTAAGTATCGACGCGTGCAATTTCTCGCAGATAATTGACTGCATTACGGCTTCGCTAGGAAAGATTAGATCTTCTAGGACGCGACATTGTTATTAAAATGTGCCCTCGCATAAAACCACCAAATATAATAACAGTGCCTGAACTTTCGAGACATAGACAATAGCTCAAAGAGTATATAACCACTACGTATGAATAGCTTATCAAAAAAAATCATAGACAACCTATAAAAAAACATTTACACTTTTGTTAACCTGTAGATTTTTTTGCCTTAATCTTATAACTTTTACCAACTGATTTTTTATTCCCTAAATTCCGTTCCTTTCCGATGATTTTATGTTTTTACTGTAGAATAAATCTTAGGTATTATTTTCTGGAATTAAAAACAAATATAACAGTACCTGAACTTTGTAGACATTTTACAAAAAATAAATTTCTGAACGCACACATGATGTCTTCAGAAAAAAATAAAGTTGTGGCTTAAAGGTCTCAGCAACCAAGCCATAAGCTCCAAAAAAAAAAAAATAGTTGTTACACTATTTGACAGGATTGGACAACAAATGTTTGACATGTAATAAACAAATCAGCATCTATTGAAATGATTAAGTATTTATTACACATATCGAGTTTTCATTGTTTTCAAGATGTATTCTGCTATTCGGGACGGAAACAAATCAAAAACCATGGCAATCGGTCCAGCCGTTCTCGAGTTATAAGTGTTGTAACAAACACGACTTTCTTTTATATTAGATTGAAATAATAGTAACATAGCTAAATCAACCTTCCTAATAATATATTTATGTACAATATGTAAGATCCACTTCTGTTAAATGTTTGATGTATACATGTAAATTAAATAAAAATAAATACTTTTTTCAGTATTTCCACATGAATGCCTTTGAAATGATATCGGTCTTTGTCTTGGTCGAGTGAGCTTTTTTTGTAGCTGTTTAAAAACAATCGTTTCTGAAGAAACTCCACGCGGACACACACAATTTTTGTTTTATTAAAAATAAAATCTTACATAACAAACGTAGCCTGCTTACTATCTCTGAAATATTTATTTTCTTATTTCAAACAATACGATATAAATGAGTTATATCAAAAAAAAAATTAAATTAAAAACGGTGTTGGAAAATTGTTTTATAAAACTTTCCTGAACATATTAGGACAATTGAGGGGTCTGGAAGTAAAAGGATTTAAGTACATTTTTGATAGTTCTGAGATAAATGACTTTAAAGTTAACTTGAAGTTCTAAATTCCAGGAATAAGTTTTGAAAACTGTGTTTATATTTTAGTTTTTAATTAATTTCATTGAACTTTTTATATTTAATTTTTAAAATTTAATAGTTAATAATAAAAACGCTTAAAAATTATTATTATTTAAATTATTATAATTATTTAAAAATAGTACTTAAATCCTTTTATTTCCAAACCCCTCAATTATCTCCACCACTGCTACCACATAAAACTCAATCTGGCTTTGATTGTCAACATAGCATCGTCTCTTGTAATTTATATTGCTTACTTATAGGTGACGACTCTTTTGTTTATCAAGACAAGTTCAAGACAAATATAAAATTTACCCTATTCTATTATGCACGCCTAATAACCCTAAAGTTACATTATTGATGTGGCCGCCAGCTGCATTTAATAAGGCATTTTTATGATGTAATTCCCGGTCAAGTAGTCGCCCTATCGAAACTATTATCTTCGGCAATATAAAAGAAAAGCGCGGTACTTCTAAATTGCTGGCATGCAAATTTCAAATAACACGCAAGAATTGATTTTGAGAGAGAAAATCGAGTTAGAAAACAGTGGTGCTCAATATAATAATTACTAGTGGAAACGTGGTGGTGACTCGTCCAGTTGGTTGTAGTAACTTTTACATTTGGGGAATGTCAAACTGTTTGATTCTCTCCTACACGCAATTTCCTTTTTGTTGAATTTCTTCCAGTAGAACGCCTAAGGTCGTTGTTCAATATTTCAATTTGTATTTGGGGGCCACTTGCTAAGCAAAGCCAATGTAAATACACCAAACTCATCATTTTCCCATTACTTTTGATTGTATGTAACTTGCACAGATATGTGTATAATATAAATCAACAAAACCTGAATCAAGTGATCATTTATATTCTGTATAAACGTTGTAACATCTACTAAGAAATTAAGCCAAATTAGGTAGTCTCCTACGTGGCGCAAAAATAAACTCTATCTCTCCCATAATTTATACAGGGTGTAGAATTGGTTTGCGAGACATAGGATTTTACATGTAAAAGAAAACAATCCCCAATATTTAATGATTTTACGACAAAATAGTTAACATGAAAATAAAAAAATTTAAAATTGTTATCTGATTCCATTGTTGTTTCTTTTCTAACATCTTGTGGTACTGAACTAAAGACTAGAAATATTAAAGATAAAATATTAAAAAATTGTACTGGCTATGAAGTTTGACATTAAAAATTAATTTGTCAACAAGCATTCCACATCGTTCTTTTGGTTTGTGCTGAAAATATGCACTACACCACGAACGATAAAGAAGTTTTTATTAAGTGGTATTATGGCGGATCGTCTTTAAGAGAAATCCGAGCAATGTTTGCCGCATTTTTCCCAGAGCGACCAGTTCTAGCTATAGAGACAATTCGGAGAATTATAAGAAAATTTGAAACTGAAGGCACTGTTAACAGAGTATGTAAATATGAATGTATCTTTGAGACAAATCGGTCGTAATTTCACAATGCATTTTACTACAGCTCAAAATATTTTAAAAAAACATCAAAGAAAATTTCATTCTTATAAATACTCAAAACATCAAGAAATTTTTGAAGAAGATAAAGAAAAAAGAATGGAATTTTGCGAAATAATGATGGATAATGCAAATATGGATCGAAACTTTTTATCTCAAATTTTATTCACTGATGAATCTAGGTTCTCATTAAATGGCGAACCAAACAGGCAAAACTATAGATACTCGAGTACAGAAAACAAGCACTGGGTATTGCAGACACACAGTCAGGTCAGGTCAGGTCAGATTATTTAAACTTACTAGAAGAGTTTGTCGGACCAGCTCTGGAGAGTAAATCATGAAATTCGGTTTCAACATGACGGCTGTCCAATCCACTACAGACGAGAGGTTAGACTCTTTTTAGATACCGTGTTTCCTAACCGGTGGACAGAACGAGGTGGTGAAATACATTGGCCAGCACGTTCTCCTGATTTAGCCCCAAATGACTTCTTCTTGTGGGGCCATGTGCATGATCAATTGTATAATGACGGACAAAGTTAGCACAATGTAGAAGAATTGAAGGCAGCTATCACTGAAGAATGCCGAAGGATAACCGTTTATCAGTTGGCTGGAGTTCGAAGAAATTTTCACGATAGATTAGACCATTGTTCAACTGCCGCAGACGATTTGTTCAAACATTTACTTTAAGATTCGTTATTATTTATTTGTTTAAGAAGGTTTTTTACAGTAATTGTGATCATCTACTGTAGTCTTAATTCATTTCTTCTCAGATTTATTAAAACAATTAATTTAGGTATTACTTGTCTTTTATTTCAACAATAAAAAATCTAAAAAACCATGAGTAGAATAAGATATTAATTTTAAATCTTTATACTTTTTACTGTAACAAACTATTCTGTCGTTATACTGTTCTACAAGAGCAAGTAATTGAGATTCCTCATTAAAGATATCCTCACTTTAAACTTTCTCCAGCTCTAGAGAATTAGAGAAAAATCCAACAAATTCTCATTGGATCGACCACTTAATGAAAAATACCTTTTCGTTCGTTGTGTACGAGTCATTTTTTAAAAAACAAACCATAATACAAAGTTGCAATCGTGAAATGATGGATGTGAGATAAATTTTGATAGTCAAATTTCATAACCATTGCTACTTTTTAGTATTATTTGCTTAGTACTTTCTAGTCTTTAGTTTAGTACCACAAGTTGTTAGAAAAAAAAAACAATGGAATCAGATAACAATTTAAATTCTCTATAACTTTCATGTTAACAATTTTGTCGTAAAATCATTAAGAGAGCCAATATTGAAAATTGTTTTCTTTTACATGTAAAATCCTATATCTCGCAAACCAATTCTACACCCTGTATAATACCTATATAAAATTTCACTGACTGTTCCCAGTGTAAACTATACACCACTAAACCTTTTTTGTGTAAAAAGTTGTATCAGTCTCTAAAAACCCCTGATATCAATTTCACGTATTATTTGCAATTTCACTTCCAGAAGAGTTAATTAGAACAAAATAGGGTAATTCTTTTTAAAATATTGACAAACATTCAAACTGCGCGTCCGTGTTAAAAAATTGGTCTAACACCTGAAAACTGAACTGACAGCCAACTCGAATCGAAAGCTATTAGGTACATGTATAATTAATTTTTTGATATCTGACATGTAAACATGACTTTTATATAGTTTACATACTAAAAATACAATTTCACAATCAAAATGCTTGTCATACAATAATTATACAGGGTGTGCAATTGGTTTGCGAGACATAGGATTTTACATGTAAAAGAAAACAATTCCCAATATTTGCTCTCTTAATGATTTTACGCCAAAATAGTTAACATGAAAGTTATAGAGAATTAAAACTGTTATCTGATTCCATTGTTTTTTTTTTTCTAACAACTTGTGGTACTAAACTAAAGACTAGAAAGTACTAAGCAAAGAATACTAAAAAGTAGCAATGGTTATAAAATTTGACTATCAAAATTTATATGACATCCATCATTTCACGATTGCAACTTTGTATTATAGTTTGTTTTTTAAAAAATGGCTCGAACAAAAAGGTATTTTTCATTAAGTGGTCGTTTCTTGTATGCTGCATTTACCCGAATCTACCATCAGTACCAGTCATTTAAAAAAATCCAATGAGAATTTGTTGGATTTTTCTCTAATTCTCTAGAGCTGGAGAAATTTTAAAGTGAGGGTACCTTTAATGAAGAATCTCAATTACTTGCTCTTGTAGAACAGTATAACGACAGAATAGTTTATTACAGTAAAAAGTATAAAGATTTAAAATTAATATCTTATTCTACTCATAATTTTTTAGATTTTTTATTGTTGATACATTCATATTCTCCGCGACGCTTAACAGAACATTAGCAATATTTTTAGCATTTCTGTGTTCCTTTGAGGTCTTCTGCATTTACATTCTCTGTTAACAGTGCCTTCATTTTCAAATTTTCTTATAATTCTTCGAATTGTCTCTATAGCTAGAACTGGTCGCTCTGGGAAAAATGCGGCAAACATTGCTCGGATTTCTTTTAAAGACGATCCGCCATAATACCCCTTAATAAAAAATACCTTCTCGTTCGTGGTGTAAACCATATTTTCAGCACAAACCAAAAGAACGATGTGGAATGCTTGTTGACAAATTAATTTTTAATGTCAAACTTCATAGCCAGTACTATTTTTTAATATTTTATCTTTAATATTTTCTAGTCTTTAAGTTCAGTACCACAAGATGTTAGAAAAAAAAACAACAATGAAATCAGATAACAATTTTAATTCTATATAACTTTCATGTTAACTATTTTGTCGTAAAATCATTAAGAGAGCAAATATTAGAGATTGTTTTCTTTTACATGTAAAATCCTATGTCTCGCAAACCAAGTCTACACCCTGTATATCCACAAGTTATTTGGACTAACAGCAAACTTATTTAATTTCATCCGTATATGTCGTAGTATAGTTAGAGCTCTTAAATAATATGGAGCTCTTAAATAAATCTTCGTTCCTTAAACCAACTCTCTTCTATAATTGAATCTAAAAATTTTATATAATGAATTGTAAAACTGTGCTATTTCTTATTGTTTTGCTGACAGCAATCGGGTGTTAACACTATTTAATTACATGTATACGACTGTTTTAAAATACAAGCTTGATTAGGTCGAGCTTGCACAGTTCCAATTATTGCGTGTACTTGATCTTGTTAGTGTGTGAAAACTAAGCTGATTTATTTCAGCTTTCGTGAAGCTCTTGCAATGTTTTAAAAGCTATTTGCTTTTATAGAGCCATAAATCAACAGCAGAAATGCTACTCTTTTTTTGGTTTTTTGCTAATCCGTGCTCTGTAAAATAGCAAAAAAATATTTGATTATATTATTAGAAGCAAAATAAAATTTCTTGTGCTGAAACTGTGTAGACTTCAGCATCCAAAGCACAAAAAAAACACTTTTGCTTTGTGTCATACAGGGTGATTCAGATTGGTATCGGCACCTTTATATCATTTTTATTAGCAAAAATATCTAAAACAAACTATTAAGTTTTATAAATCGCTTGTTAAGGCACATTCTGCGATGTTCTCGAGTAAAGCCAACTCTACAATGACATATGTCAAAACACCAATTTTTTATTTCAAATGGTAGTCTATACATTCCTTAGCCTAGATGCAATTGTAGAGTTTTTTCTGCATTTGGCTATTTAAAAAAAAAAGTGTTTGCATGACTGAAATTAAAACATTGTACTTGTAAAGTAGATACCTAAAAAGTAGAAAACTCGCCTAAGCCCGCAAAGCACATAACAGTGAACTAAATAAAACTCGTAAAGTAAACACCCGAAGGTCGCTCGGTGGTCAGGTGGCTGACGATAGTGCGTTCAGAGCCTGACGGAATAAGTGGCAAAAGGTCAAATCCCACCCAGACTACAATCTTTTTAAAAAAAAATGCCTTTTGTCTGGCCATGAGTGTTTGTAAATGTAGAGAACACAATAGTTGAAAAAAGTCGCAGTGCCTGTTAATTTTCAGAAAACATCAAAAAATTACTTGGCTTTGTCTTTTGAAATTTTGGTGGGCAAGTATTATGCGTAAAACGTTGTACTTGTTGCAAGCCGAAAATTATTACATCTGTAGACAATCAAAGGCTCTCTTTCGTCGGGTCACAAACTTTATAAATAATAATGTTATTGAAGTATTATTTACTAGCTGACCCGGCAAACTTCGTACCGCCTTAGCGTAAATTTGATGCACTACTTCATTTTGTATAGCTGACCTATCTTATGTATGCGTACCTATTCAATTTGAACTGGAATCTATAATATCCTCCATATAAAAATAAATACCTATTTCCCTGGTCTCGTCATACCCGAGAAGGACTTTACTAATTTTAATAAATATTGCCCCCCCCCAGTGCCCCCTCCGCCCCGCCCGCCGCAATGCCCGGCGCGCTTTTCAGACTGCATCGCAAACAACGGCCACGGCGCTATGACGGTTTGGTTTACTGTTTGATTTTTTTAATTCGTAATATCTTTTGAATGGAAAGTCCAATTTAAATAATTTAAAAACTATTTTATAGGTAGTTAAATGGTCTTGACCTTAAAATCATTTATTTGGATAAGGATTAATATAAACACATAAATAGCATGGTTTGAATTTGGTTAGCATTTTCATTAATGTTTAAAATGAAAAAAGTTGTTGTAGTGACATAACTACAATAGTTGGACATATGCTACCGCGGAGTTTTTTGTAGACATTATGATGTTCTTCAATATTGTTGTACATTATTTTGTTCTATCGCTAATAGTTTCGGCAGCGCATTCGACGAAAGACATTTTAAGACTCATTTTTCTACACCTTCGGTTACATTGTTCAAATTTTACCAAGGATCCCTAATTTTTTTCAAAATGAAATGTAGCCTATGTCAAATAGGAAAAATGTAGCATTCTATTGGTAAAAGAATTTTTTAAATTGGCCCAGTACTTTTTGAGCCTATTCATTACAAACCTACAAATCTTTCTTCTTTATAATATTAGTGTAGATAGTGTAGATGTGTAGATTAGTTTATTGTTATTTATTAGTTATAGACAATAAAGTTATTATTATTATTATTATTATTTATCCACAGAGTGAACTAAAACATTTTCTTATGCAAATGGATACTTTTTTATGTAGTCAAATAGAGAAAAAACCTCTTAAAAAAAGACTGTCAAATGTAAAGAGTGTCATTTGGAAAACAAAGAGTTAAACGTTATAATTTTGACATTTGCCGATAAACAGCTGATTTGAGAACATCATCGTATCCAGGTATAGAATTGCAGAACCAATCTGAATCCCCGTTGTACAAGATTTTTAGCCTGGCCGTAATATCAAAAGTACAAAAAAATTGTTGTAAAACTTATACTATGTTAGTAAAACTTCAGATCACCATAAACAGTTGAAAACAATTATCAGTAAAAGTTAATAGTATTATGGATGTAGATTTGAAATTCTGTGTAGATTGTTCCATATCGCTTTTTTAGCCGCCTCAAAAACTTTGTTGACAATATCTGTTAACACAAACACTAGCCAAGATTAGAAAGCAGAAGACATAGCTACTTCTGAAATAACCAACAACTTTTTTATTTTATATTTTCAAGGAAAGACAAATGCCTCGAGCTACCATTGCACAAGTACTCAAATCTTTTTAACAAAAAAAAAACTTTGAAGAAGACATGGGAATAGTTTTCATCAAAAAACTTTATGTCAACGTCTAACGTCATCTTCTGAGTTCTCAATTGTGACAACACTATCCAAATCAGGTATAGCACGCTAAAGAAATGCCTTAGGTGAGTAACACGCAGTTCTATAACAATACACATAAAAAAGTGAATTGTACTAGACTGTCGGTAATACTGTAATTGATTGTTGATTCCTTGTGAAACTCTTTTGCAGCACTTAATCAGCATAACGCAAATAATCGGAAACAACAAAAAATCCTGACAAATAAATTATTGAAATGCAAATTCATTGTAAATTCATTCTAGTGAGTTGGCACCTCCGCCAAATTTCTCGCAAAACGTCATATAACAGTATAGAAGTTTACCCCACTTAAAATAGCCCATTTAAAATGAGTGCACTGCACATTCAAACAGTTTCAACTTCTTTTAAGGGCTGAAAAGCTGCATTATCCATCTTTTCCTTAAAAAATGTTTGAGTGTTTCGTACTCAAGAGGTGTTCACCGTGCCCTTTATGAGCTTTTCATCATAGCGATGTAACTGCAGACCGGCGCAAGTTTTGCATAACTGCTCCCAGGCGTCATATTGAAGCGTTCTCTGTTTAAAGTATTGCCTCCAGTATCTCTTATCTCCTTTTACACCGGTGGGCTCTATAGCCGCAAAAGCCATTCGGCTTGGCCCTTTATTTCTTTATTATTGTAACGTGGCGGACATTGTTAGGTCGCTTAGGGGTTTCCCCTAGCTATATAGGCTGTTTATGATCGCAAGATTTTAAATAAAAGACACAGTGCCGTTTCTAGATTGAAAGTTTTGTTTTACTTTTTGTAAATTCAAAATGCATCAATGCTTTAATAAATTGTTGCAATAGCTAAAGTTTAACTATGCTGGTCGTGCAATTCTATGTACTTTGAAAATCAATGTTCGTGGTTCACATGTTGGTATGAGATAATTAAAATCGGCAGCATCAGCAACTGCTTTAACAAATCAAATGTTTTACAAAAGACGAGAAATTTTCAACCTTAATAATGTCATTCACAGTTTAAATTTTAAAAATATCAAACTTTACAAGATATAGCCGTAAAAAGTTGATCAAACCGGAAAAAAAATGTCGGATTTTCCAAACTTCTTAAAAATATTTCATTAGAAAAATGTCTCCAGTCCTTTTTTTGTGTATTTCAAGTTTTAAAACCTAGAAAATCGTGTAATTTATATATTTGAAGAGCAAAATGTTTACCGACATGATTTATAGTTTTATAAAATATTTTTAGAAACAGTGGATTGCACTGAAGAAAGCATCAGCCTTTCGAACTTTTTGGGCTTATCACGCTCGGGACGTAATAAGCTAGTGAAGCAGCACAATCCTGTTATTTTATGTTAAAAATACAAATTATTAACATAAAGTTGTTTATTAAAAATATCATTATCCTGTATCGTTCTCACTTACTGTTTTATGAAGCAAAAAGATAGGTACAATTACTTGTCTTCTTAGTATTGACAACTTTTTTCAAGTTGCCAAAAAATTTTTTGGGAAATTGTATAATTTTTTTGTGCTTCATATAGGATAACTTTGCAAATTCCATGATTCATTAGAGAAAAATATTCTATCTAAAACGTATTTCTTTCTTAGAGATACATTAATTTTAGTCAATATTTGTTTTATAAATATTCACTTGTGTTATACAGTAATTATTTTACAGTTATGTGCCTATATATTAATATAGTACATACAGTAGGCAACTGTTTCTTACATATTGTTTTTTACATATTGTTCTTACATATTCTATTTCCTGCTTTGTACATAAAAATGCCTTGTATTTTTTAGTGACAATAAAGCTTATTATTATTATTATTAAACCAATTTCATTATTGTAAACATTTGGCAAGTCTAAAAGATTCAAGTGCCTGTACGAAAAAAACTTTAAATGCGTTAAATATGAAATTCTTGTTTATCATTAGTCCAACATAAACTATAGAATAATAGCTATCTTTGGTACTAGCGAGCAAAGTAGTTCTTTTTCTCACGCGACAGGAAAACCTAACAAATGAAAAAAAGACATTGCTGACTGACGTGTGCTAGCTAACCATGGTTTGTTCCAAAGTCATAAAACATATTTTTACAACAAATTATTTTTATTAATAAATGAGACAACAGTAAACTATGTTCAATTGAATTCAACATAAAACTAAATACAAATCTTTTTAGCTTCATTGTGTACAATATTCATTTTACAATGATGGATCATCATATTTATATTGCTTAAAATGTAAGACTAAATCTATTTTGATCTCCTTTCACATTAAAAGTTTCACTATTAACACAGTTTTAACACTTGCCAAAAAGTTAAATAAAAGTTTTATTCAGCTCCTTATGATGACCACATGGTATGAGAAAGAATTCTCAAAAATGAATAAAAAATCAGGCGTCTGAAACTATGTTTAAATTCCAGTAAGACCTAAGCCTTTTCATTTAAATCATTTTTCTCAACCCAAAAACCGTTTTATTTTAATATTGAAAAAAAAAATTTTAAAACTTTGTGGAAATTCAAAGAAAAAAACTGTTAATCAATGTTGTTTTCTACTTTACAATATTGGTAAGCTTCAAAAGATTATAGCTAAGACTGAAAAAATCTCTTGTTACATAAAAAAAACAGATTTGTCTTTTAGTTCAATCGATATATGGTTGTTATTAGTGCTCAAAATAAAACAAAATTTAAAAAAAAACCTGATATATTTCATTATAAAAACTGGTACAAATTTCATATTATACAGTATGTCGGAAAAAGTTTGGAACATATAGAAAACTTTTTTATTTGTAATGTTACAAAAAAAAAGATATTTCTTATAAAAAGTCTTAAATGGACAATAAAATAAAAAGCAAATGTCACATGTCAACGTTTCCAATCGTATAAAAAATTTGTCAAAAAATATAAATTTGATACAAAAGTAAAGTACTTTTATTTTTTACAATATGGAAAATTTTGATTATGAAAAGTTAATCGAACTAGAAAACTATGTTTTAATATACAATTAGATCATATTACTTTAAAAAAAGTTATGTTATTTTTACAAATTGTTCTCAAAATATTAAATGTACGTAATTTAATATTTATGACTAATTTAAGATCATCGCTAAAATATTTCAAATCAACAAATAAACATTTGAGATGTGTTGACTTGTTAAATAAGATAAAAGTTGATGTGTTTCACAGCTAAGATTTGCAAAACTTACAATAAAAAAGTTTCCCATATGTTTCCAACATTTTCAGACATACGGTGTGTAGACTGTATACTAGTGTATTTTTTAAAATTATAATTGCATAAAAAGATAAACTAATAATTAAAAATATATTTTTTTATTTTTGAATATTATTAACAATAATACGTATATTTATCCAACAGTTAAACAAAAGGAACCAACTGCATGGTAACGTAAATAACCAGAAAAATTAAAATAAATCATGTAGTAACGAAATTCACAATGCTTAAATAAGTACCAAATGATAAAGACAAAAAACAAGTTCAAATGAACAAAAAGCATTGTAAAATTTAAAAGAAGCACTTAGCTGCCACAATGTAACTAAATAAATAAGTACCCAAAATAATGCTTTAAGCAATCTCTAGCACAAGAAAATTTCGGTTTTTTTTTCAACATGTGTACCGCAAAGCATTAATTCAATTTGTAATTATATTAAAATTTGCATTTTTTTGTGTCCAATAGACTGCATCAAAAAAATCACCAATTTTCTTTTTTGAAAATTATAATGAAAATATTGTTTACGATCAGAAAAAAAAGTGTCTGGTAAAACTGGAGCTCCCAAGTTTAACACTAAGTTGTCCATTTTCCATTTGATCACCGTGAGAAATATAAGTTTGGTATTTTGTAGCTCTTTAAGGAATAGTTAAATTGTTTGGCTCAAAACATATTCTTGTAGTAGGAAATTGAACGTTCTTCAAAAAAAATCATTTTGATAAATGCAATAGTCCAAAAGTAATTTGGGATGAAAATTGACGCTAATAAAAATGTTAAGATTATTTGATTTAAAATTAATTTTTTAAATATTAAAACTAACTTTAAAATAAAATAATTAAAAATTAAACCAATCAACATAAAAATAACATTAGTATAAACATTATCAATATATTATGAATCAAATACAAAAAAATGTTATTTTCACTTTTAAAGATGTATTTTTTAGAATATATATCATCCATAAAATGCTACTCGTTTATAAATAAGAAAATAAGATTTGCAAAACTGTCCCTTACTTTCACCGCTAGAAAAAAAATTTCCGTTCGCAATTTTAAATACAACACTTTTTAATATAATATTATAACAGATTAATTTAAAAAAAAAATTGCGGCTATAACAATTGGTTTAACAAATCAGCCTTTAATTTTGATTTTTTTAGTTTTATTTAAGTAATAGCGTCTTTATTAGACAATTACACGTCTAATAAAAAAAATACTGTTTATTATATTTAATAATTTTTTTTTAGATTTAACGATATAATTTTTTAAACAAAACTTATTTAATAGTAAATTAAAAACAAGATATTAAATTCACCGATCCCATTTTGAGAAAAAAAAGATGGAACACCTTTACAAGTTAAAACTTAAAAATGTGAAAAAGATAAAGATAAAAAATGGTTATTATAGAAAAAATAAGAAGATTTTTCAGGACATTTTTTTACCTGCCAAAGCGTTGATAGACTATTAAATATAGCCAAAGTTTTAAGCAGTCAAAAGTTCTTTAACAGAATGGATAGGAGTAGAGAGACGTGCAGAACTAGACCGTATTAACTATAATATTTAAAATCAAGTATATTTTTATTTTTACACATAAAATAATAAATTTTGTTTTTTGGTATTGTAAACATGCAATGCTTTCACTAATTAAAAATCAAATATTTTAAATGTAAAAATTTAACATCATTTTTCGAAAAGTCAAAGTCTCTCATGTTGGTTGTACTTGAATGTGGTGGCAAAATTTAACAATAATATTAATTATAAAGAAAACTCTTATTATGTCTTGATAGGTATATTATAATCAGTAAGTCCAAAAAGATAGGTCTTACAGTACCCCTCGAGTCATAGGTGTTTCCTCAAACGGCCATGATATTGGAGGTTCAATATTATTATTTTCCAAGTTTAATAAAATCTTAAAAAATGTCTTGAACCAAAGTATAGCAATTTTATATCGTACAGAATCTTCATAAAACTCAACTGAACGTAAACACTTATAAAAATCGTAGCAACGTTATAATTATTCGCATAATACTGACAGCGTACTTCTAAAAACTTTATGAAAACTTCAAAAATATAAAAAAGTAGTTTCAAATTTTAATGAATATCTAGCTCAATCCACCTCGCTTTCTAACATATTAAAAAAATATCCACCGATCATTGAGATTGTAGATTACTTTAAATTTACAAAAAAGTTCATTTCAGATCCGATTTTTTTTTATAACGAGTAGTAAAGCCACAGCAATCCTGTAACTGTATCTATTATTAAATAAAAACTAATTCTAGTAAAAACAAAAAATATTAAAATTTTTGACATACCGCTCACATAAAATCTTTAAAAAAAATGTAGCTTCACATACAACGTCGCAGTATTCTCAAAATTTGTTTCTTCTTTATTGGTTTTTCTCGGAATTAAAAAGCAAAACGTCTATTATTTATAGCAAATAAATAAATAAAATTAGAAACTTCATCTTCGACATAGATTTGATCTACCCTAAATACCCTTTTCTGGAATAAAAATTTCCAATCTTTTAAAATTCAGCATTTTTTCTTCATAAATTCAAAAATCCTCCTTCTTTATGTTTTCTTTTATTGCAAAATTATACTTTCAATTTTTGCTTATTGTCTGCCTTTTTTTGCTTAAATCTCCAATAGACGATCTACAATGTCCTGGCATTTGTTTCGGCCGTTTAGGAAAGTGACAGTGACGTGCAATTGGGGATGAGCTGACAGTTTAATTTTTCGTCCCGTCCTGCTTGAAAAGGTTCATATATGCCAATCACGTTTGACACTCCATTCAAGATTTTCTTGTCGAAAGTCGCTTCTTAGTTCATCTCGTTTTAATAAAAAAAAGTCTGAAACTTTTAATGAAACGGAATAATAATGGAAATTTTTTTCGCTTTTATTCGAAAGACGGCTCTAATTGGAGAAACAATGTACCGGCGAAAGGAGCACCCCCACTCATTTATCTGATTTAATGATGGAATTTCATTCCTAACAAGACTGTAATTTACTTTGATAAGTATGGAAAATAAGCCAAATGACTATATTGTCCATATTTACATAATTTAAGCAAATGAATGCTGTGGCAAACCTTGAACTTAAATAGAATGAGTTACAATTCTCTCATTTTTTCTCTGTAAAAACACTGAAACAAGTTTTATTGCTTAAAAAAAAAAATTTTAAAGATTTTTTCAACTTTTTTTATATTGAATAGCACTAATTTTATGGACTCGCAGCACTTAAAACTCAGCATGAATTTTACAGCATTTCATACATCTGCATTTAATTAAGTAAGTGTGTCCTTCGGATAAGCTAATGACAATACATATAAGAACAGTTTCGTCCTCATTAGTGCTTACTAAACACCAATGACGTGAAAACACTCAACTGCTATACTCCACCCACATTTTCTCGCTTACCTCCAAAGCTTTATATAGAGTACGATTTTTCTTAGATGGGGACAGCTTATTATTCACATTAGATGCGCAATGGTACAGTGCGAAATAAAGCGTCGACACAGATGGGCTTTACCCATTGCCTAAGATTATCGTTATCAGCGCATCCAAAGATAACTTCCTAAGACAAATCAACATTATAGGTAAGCCCACTTTGTCCTTTCTCTAGCACTTTCTTTGAATATTATTCGCACCCTGTATAGCATTTCCTAATTTTTTTTTTCACATAACATTCCTACGGTATTTTTCTATTCATTTTTACAAATAATACTTTCAAGTGTATCAACAATTAGGCATTTTACCCAATCTTTCTCTTTTAATTTTCCAAGCACAGGCATTACAGATATGCTGTTTCCTACATTGAAAAAAAAAATATTGGTTATTTACTTTCTCTCTTTCTTTTTGCATATTAGGTTTAATTTTTTTTTATTTTTTTAACTTCACTGATAAGTAATGTCAGGTTTATCCATCTATTTTTATAAACGTCGACTTTAATTTCTTTGATTTCTTCTCTCACAAGCTCCATCATCTTCTCATCTTCTACCTTTTATCTCATTGCCCTTTTGCTCTGTTATATAGCTTTTGTAAAAAGAATACCTAAATCAATATTCTTTCGTCAATCGATATTCACATGTCTGACACATGGTTCAATAACAAGACGTTGACAGAACGCAGGTATCAGAAATAAATGTTGCTGCTTTTATATTTTTTATATATACATAGACCGATGTCGCATTAACCAAGCATTAAAACTGTGTTATAGTTAGAGAATTCTATTTCTGTAACTTCAGATCTATGATTTTCTATTTTATTTTCCTAAATGCAGACAATTTTCTGTCTTCGATGGTATGTCACAATTGATTTTAAACTGTGTAAATTACAACATCACCAAATTTTTTTACTTTGTGTATCGTCAATAATATAAACATAAAAACCCTAGCTTCAAAAAAGTGTAAAAAAACTGATTTTTTTTTTCCAAACCCTTTGATAGTCCTTTGCGAACTGAGAACGCAAAATAATATATGTTTTTGCCGGGAGAAGACAGCGGCAATCTCTCAAAATCAGCAATAAATTTTGAGCTCGCATCACACACAAATTTTTTTCTACAATTGAACAGCTTTTGCAATATTTAATTAAAAATGTTTGTGTTTAAAAAAAAGTTGGTCTACCTGCTCTTATAAAAAAAACTTACTTGATTAATTCGATAGCAAGAGTGTTGTACATTTTTTTCGCACGTGTACGGCAAAATGCCATTTGTCAAAAACATTCACTTATGCGTGGACAAATGCCTACTTTGTCTATTAAATATTTATTAAAATTTAAAAAATACTTTTCTTTCTTTTCTTTTTCCAATTGTTTGCTCGTCAGAGCTTTTACTTTATTGAGAACCCACCGTTCATTTAAGTTTTTTCAAAAACTATTTATTTGAAAATAATCAATAAAAACGCGACTTTGAAATTAATTATATAAAAAAACAAACCTAAAGTATCATACAAAATGCAAGCACCTTTTTTAAAACATTGGCCATTTTGAACGAATTCTGGTGGAGTCTCTTCCAATAATCATTGATATATGCTAATGCGACTCCGTGCTCGTATCTTGCTGAAGATTTTTCAGGTAACAAACCAGCAGTTATGCTTGTTGCTCCAACAGTGTTATTTTAAAGCAAATTCATTTCGATCAATCTGGAATAAATCTACTCCTAAAAAATCCAAAATCGAAATAAAAAGTATGTACCGAGTGTTTAAAAAATAATGCTTATTAAGCTCAATCTATTTTTTAATATCAAAACTTTTACTCAAAAACTGTAACAAAATGATTCTTAAGAAAAGATTTGTAAGGCTACACTAGTCACACATTTCATTAGCTTTTGATATTTACAAGTTTTCAATTTAAAAGCTGAATTGAGACAACATAACATCACTATTTTGTGGTATAGGGATTGATAACGATTGCTGGCTTGTCATATAAAATAAAAGTATTATTGTGTCTTTCTAAATCTCTTTGAACTTTTTCCAGTGAATTTCATCAAAAGACTAATGATGAAAAAATTGTTTCGGGGGACAAAAGTGATTAATTTTCGAGTGTAAACTGTCGGAAGCACATGACATCATCGTTTTGTCAACGAGCTGGTCCGGCTCTGGAGAACGTATTGATCCATCATGGTTATTCCAATACTGTTTATTCTCCACATTTCCTTTCCAAAACCCAAAGTAGTTTGTAAGGATAGGGCTTTTTGCCGATACTATTCGTTTTGAAGTGTTAAGACGAATCGCTATTTTCGTTCAAAGATAAATAAGCCTGTCGAAACTTCAATACGTCTTATAAACGAATGATGAGTTAACTTTCGAATTTGAAAAAAAGGAGAATTGGGGGACTGCTCAATTGAAAATTTTTGATAAATGAACGAATTTTCTCATCAGACTTTACGGTAATGGGAGTTACCTCTTAATAGTTTTTTCTGGACGATTTATTCGGACGCTCGTTCTTAATGGCTAGACGGCTTTGCTAATGGGATATAAATAACGAGATTAATTAAGAGAATAAATTTTCCAACTTACCGAAGCAGAAAAAAAATTATGTTTTCTTCTAACTAAATATATAATATTAAAAAACAAGTGCTCTATTTAATCTGATGGCCATTACAAGTATTCTTTTCTACCCCCTTTTTTTATTCATGTCACGTAAATCTTGCCTCTATCTCGTTTCCGACAAAGTTGGTAGTAGCTTCTGATCTACACCTCATCGCATCATATAAGAGAAGCATTTTCTAGTTTGCCCTGAGCTTTTTATTTAACGCACACGCTTTTATCCACCCACATATCGATATTGTATCAATATCGAATGGAAGGAGGAGAGCACCACATCACCACCAATCTACAAAATTGGATAACTCTGCAACAGTTTTGATCGGAAAAATTTAAATACGAAATCGAAGATTGTGTCACATTTTCTTTTTAGCGATGACGGAAACCAAATTTGTCAATTTTATCGGATGAACAAAATCGGAAAAAGATAAATCGTTGATCTGTTGATATTGTTTATGTTTTTGAATTATTTTTGTTGCGTTCCTGCAGCAAGTAATAAGTCAATGACTATTCTATTCTCGGTCTTAGAAGAGTCAAAAAAACCTTTACATGAGATACAAAATTGAATAAATTCTTTATCAAATTTTAAGACCATTTTTAATAAAAGGCAGCTATAAATAAGTGATAGAATCTTGTTATACATAAAAACAATTTCACTATGAGCAACCAAAATTAAACATTTGCAAACAAATTTTATTGTCATTTAATGCAAAAATTATTCAGAACTTATCATCAAATTATTAGATACATTTTTAAAAATTTGGTTAAGTTTTGAAACTTAATTCTATTTAAAATTGAACTTCAAAAATGTATAGCTATTGAATTTTTTTTTTATTCCTAGATATTGTATTAGATGTTTACCACTAATCAGCTGAAAAGATCCTTTCTAATTGATAATTCTACCTCATGCAAACTAGATATACTATGAAGCGAAGCTGCAAGTATGGTGTCATCGAAACAAAACCGTTGAAAACTTGTTTACAAAAATAAATATTAAGGAAGAAAAGAAGAGGATCGAGTACTAAACTTTGCCATACACATCCTGCGTTGTACCGGGTGTCCCGTTAAGAAAGGTCACCGGCTATATCTCAAGAACCACTTGTCATAGAGCTTTGAAATAAAAAAATTTTTAACAAAAGTGGCGAAAAAAAAATGCTGGAAATTAGTTTCAAGTTTCTAGATTGGCCGCCAGAGGGCGAAATCGTCACAACTACCTAAAAAACCGTTTGTTTTTCATTAAAAGTCTAGTAAACGTTAATCAAAAATATGTTTATTGCAAAGATGAGACAATTTTGCACAAATTTGATCTGGCACTTGTTACTCTAATTTGTCAAATGTGAGTAGGAAGAGGGTGGGGATATGCAATGCGGAAAACGTCTATATCTTTGGCTTGCATTAACCTATTTTGACAAAATGGGTGTCAACGGAGAGATAACTTTTTGTTTTATTTAATATGTCATAAAGTAAACAATTTAACTTTGTTTTTTAAGTGCGAACAAGCACTGTCTAAAGAAAAATTAAACTTTTACAATTTTCTTTAAAAATTTAAATGAAATGGTATATAAATCTTTACATAAATGTAAAGAAAATTAAAAAACAAGTTCAAATTCAAAAACCGCACGTCGATATCTTGTTTATATCAAAAGTTATAAGTGAAAAAGTGAAAGGAGTATGACAGGTATTACACTTTAAGCAATACGCTTGATACGGAGAATATTAAACTAAACAGTATATTTATTAAAAACTCAAATCCATCTAATTTAATAATGTTGTTTCTAAACCAACACAATTGTTTTTAAACGCCATAGTTGTTGAGATATGAGAAATAAATCATATTATGTATTGTAAAAATTCAACCTTACTCATGTAATTACATTTAGAATTTATTTTGTTCTGAAATGCTTTTTTATCTCTAGACAGGAAAAAACAATAAATACCTTAGTACTACCTCACTTGGAGCGTTAATGTTTGGTGTGGTTTAGTTGAAAACAAAGTCATAGGCCCACATATATTCAACGAACCGCTTAACGGTCATACTTATTTAGAGTTTGTAATAAATACATTACCTCTTTTGTTAGAAAATGTGTCCTTACAAACTCGACAAGTTATGTTATACCAACATGATGGATGCCCAGCACATTTTGCAGTAAATGTTAGACATCATTTAGATGAGCTGTATCCTGAAAAATGGATTGGGAGAGAAAGTTTATTTCCATGGCCACCACGATCGCTAGACTTGACGTGCTTAGATTTTTATTTGTGGGGAAGGGTAAAAGATTTAGTGTACGGTACTAGACCAACAACACAAGAAGACATGGTGCAACGAATCACAAATGCACTTCAAAGTATTTCAGCAGCTGAAATTGAAGCAGCTGTAAACTCCACTCGACAAAGATTGCTTCTTTGCATCCAAAATGACGGAAAGCAGTTTGAACATTTGACAAACCACTAGATATAGTGCCTTGGTTGATTTTTGTGTGTTTTGGTATAATACGCGTATTTTGGATATTTGTGTGATAAACAAAATTAAATTAAGAATTAAAACTTTGTTTATTTTATAATCAGGTTTGTAAATAGGTTAGTCTAATATTCTCCGTATCAAGCGTATTTGTCATACTCCTTGCACTTTTTCACTTATAACTTTTGATGCAAAAAAGCTATCGACGTGCGGTTTTTAAATTTGAACTTGTTTTTTAATTTTCTTTACATTTATGTAAAGATTTATATACCATTCCATTTAAATTTTTAAAGAAAATTGTAAAAGTTTAATTTTTCTTTAGACAGTGCTTGTTCGCACTTAAAAAACAAAGTTAAATTGTTTACTTTATGACATATTAAATAAAACACAAAGTTATCTCTCCATTGACACCTATTTTGTCAAAATAGGTTGATGCAAGCCAAAGATATAGACGTTTTCCGCATTGCATATCCCCACCCTCTTCCTACTCACATTTGACAAATTAGAGTAACAAGTGCCACATCAAATTTGTGCAAAATTGTCTCATCTTTGCAATAAACATATTTTTGATTAACGTTTACTAAACTTTTAATGAAAAACAAACGGTTTTTTTAGGTAGTTGTGACGATTTCGCCCTCTGGCGGCCAATCTAGAAACTTGAAACTAATTTCCAGCATTTTTTTTTTGCCACTTTTGTTAAAAAATTTTTTATTTCAAAGCTCTATGACAAGTGGTTCCTGAGATATAGCCGGTGACCTTTCTTAACGGGACACCCGGTACAAGCATAACGTTTTTTCAATATCAACATATTCTTTTTGTAGTCATAATTCAAGTATTCTGCCGAACTTTTTATGATTGAATCTCTCTTGTTTGCAGTACTTTTTGCCTTCCTTATTGTTAATTAATGTAAGCAAAGCTCCATTTCGTTCAAAACTTTCAAGGATTAAATAATATCTCCTGAAAACCCATTTACATATATATTTGTTTAGAAATAAAACCAACAGCGTCACATAAAAACGGCGCAAAGTAAACGTCAGACTTGACTAAAAGTTGTGTCGTTTTAGTTGTTCTGTCTCATGCGCTAAAAAGTCGCAAGACCTTGTCGGAGTAGAGGAGCTTAGCAGCTGCAATAAATAAATCAAAGATACAAGTAACGCCTGGTAGTGTTGTAGAGTTGATGACGACCGGTAAAAACTATGATCGCCTCAAAAACTATGAAGCTGTGAAAACGGCCTTAGACCTGACCTGACCTGACCTGACAGTCCTAGGAAACGACAAAAAACTGTATTTGAGGAAAAATCATTAATAATTTGGTCAAGATAAGAAGACAAACATAAATCTGAATCTAGCGTCGTAGTTAAGCAAAGAATGAAAACATACATGTTATTTAAGCAAATTATTCTTAAAGTAAAAGCCAATATCGTAATGACAATCAATGCTTATAATTGATAAGTTTTAACAATTTATTTTTTAACTATCCAACTTTAACTAGACACTGGCTTTATGAAAAAACATATTTCTAAAAATTGGAAAAAAAAACAAATTATCCTGAGTACACCGTCAAAAAGTATATATCTAAATACATAATCAAATTAGTTCAAAAAAACACTTATAAATAACGCTTAAAAATTAAAAAAAAATATTTCTCAAAGAATAATTAACAACCTGCAAGTTTTAAAGCACTAAAATATTTTTTTTTTCTAAATGTTGTCAATATTGATCAGATCAGGCGTCTTATATTTTTTGTTTTATAAAATTCGTAAGTCTCAAAAAAATGTTTCAGCCAATGTTTTTGGGGATCACACCACTGAACGACTATTCGCTGACAGACATGAAAACAATATTTAGAAGAATTGGAAAACTTTGTTTACTCTATCTTGATTGGCATCATTGTTTCCAACACCGATAGATACTCTGAACAACATTTATTTTTCCAGCAAGATGATGCTCTACCCCATCATTTTGCATCAACATCAACCTGTTGCTGTTGAGGTGTTGTAAGATACATTTTTCGGCAAATAAGTTGATCAAAAACTGCTGTAAAATGACCACCAAAATCTACAAACTTCCCCATTTAAAACATTTTCTTACAGAAAGCATTTAAAAACAAAAGGTAACTGCCATTCGTTGGAATAGTTACGCCAGGGCATTATTGATAAATAATGCGCATAAATCAACATAATATTCCAACATCAAATCAAAGCGGTGCTCACGAGTTAAAGAAGTGCAATTGTTAATAGAGGTCATTAAAGTGTTCATTTGTCGATGAAGTAATTATTAAATTCATTATCAGAGCTGTCAATTCATTCAATAGAAATATTATGTTTCCTGCTTAAAAATATCTCTATTTTTTTTTGTTCTGTACTCTGTGGAACGTAACAATAATAATTCACCCTAGTTTATGATTGTCCAGTTGATTGACGCTTCTACAAATTGCTGCCACCGCCGAGTTGTAAAAATTCCCAATTGGCACACAACACTTTTGGAATACTTATACGCTCTAAACGGACGTTTACAGCAGCAAAAATTGTGCTATAAAAAAGCTAGTTGACTTGTTTATTACAAAATTATACATACTTTTTTAGGTGTATAGCAAAAACATATTATCCTAAACACTGTTTAAAAATATAACAGTAGAATTTTAGATACAGTTTTCAAAAAAATTAAATAAAACCAGGAAAAAAAACAATTTTTTCAATTTTTAATTTCACTTTAAAAAAGTTTTAAATACTCCAAATTAAAGCTTGCCTCCAATATTGAAAGTACGCTAAAAGTGGCCCAAAGCCAAGGTTATAAGGATAGAAAAACATCAACCTACAGGGTCCTCCAACTTTAGTGTAGTGAAGTTTTATAAAACGTTGTAGTTCGAACAAATGTGACAATACGTCTCCTTCAACTTGTAATGTACTATTTTATCTTTTTGCTTTCTTAATTCTTAAAATATCGAGCTCTTGAGTTTTCCTATTAGACACTTAAACGTGAGGAGTAGGTAATAACCTTAAACCTTTAGATTTGCAAATAATCTAGTAAAGTTAAAAGATCTATAATTTATTTTATCGGTCTGTTAATATTTAATTAGACGCTAAAAACAATTATTTTATTTTTACGCCGCCGAATATAGGCAAAACCGCATAAAAAGGTTATATGTTGGCCTACAAAATCAAAACCGACATATGATAAAAAAGTATAGTGTTATCAATAGATGATGTCAAAAAAACAAATCGAGTGTCACGGAGTACAGAGCTCTTCCAAGTGTGACACGGCTGATGTCTATTAGCATCAATAATATATCAAAGCTACTTGTTACCAAAATCAATTTAATAATACAATCCATTAAATACACTATTAAATTACTTCCGATGTAATAAAGATTCTACTTAGAACGCAAATTGGTTAAATATCTATTTAGATTGTATATAATAAAACCAGAGAGTAAAGTCTCTTCTATTACATCAACTCATTGTCAAAAAATTTCAATGTTAGCAAGACCACTTGAATTTGTTATTTTTACCAATTATTTTAGGCGAGAAATACCTGACCTAATCCAGAAAATCTGCCTATTCGCTAGAAACCAATTCTCTATCATGTTAGATTAGCTTTATAGGAAACGAATTACATTATGTGCTCAAAATTAATTAAAAAATAAAATTTTCATTTATAATAGTAGCCCGAGTGTGTTGCTGATTTCCAGAATTTTTTTCCAGAGACTGTTTAAAAAACTTTAAAAATGTCGAGGAGAACGATTGTGTAAAAACCTAATTTTTGGATTTTATTCTCCGGATTTTAATCTAATACAAAAAACCAAATACGAGTGGTATTTAGAAAAACAGTTGCTGACCTAAAATTTATTAACTTTGCTGATGAGTAAATTGTAAAAAAAATTCCTGTAATCATTTTAAATACTAAACTCAGATTGCTTTTTCCATAGGGTCATGCAATTTTCTGCAATCAACTCTAGCTTAGTTTAAGTTTCTTTCTGTAAACTTACTTGTATTACTCAATCAACCAAATTAATCGTTAAAAGAAACCAATAACTATTCTTAACAAGAAATAAATCTTTTCAAATGTACACTCAATCTCCTCGTTCCATTCAAACAACCAGCTTTTTCAAAAAAATTAGTTATCCAAACTCAATAACGAAATAATCATTACAATACTTTGAGAACAAAAACTTATCTTCCCGTCAATTGCAAAATAATTAATTTTAGTTTATAAAAATGTAAGATTATCTGAGAGTTGATAATAGTGCCAAAGTAACATAGTTATAGCTTAATCACAACTTTGATTGCATACAAGGTTTAGATTAACAGGAATATTGATTAACAGATCTATTGTGCTGCCTACATTTATAAATACCCATGGCCAGACAAAAAACATCTTTTTCTTAGAAAAAGAATGCCGTCTGGGTGGAATTCGAGCACAGACCACTCATTCACCATGGTTCTGAAAGTACTATCTGCAGCCAACCTGGAGACCGGACGAGCCTGATTGCGTACAAAGTGAAGTCAAATTAGTTTCATTTGCTCTCATAATCGCGAAACATGTCTGAGTATATGTAGAAAGTCTTTACGCGAAATAATTTATTTCAGCTATACTTTCTTATCATATCTTTCAGTTCAATGATGAGAAAGTTCGAATATGTCCATCTTGTTGTGCTCGTCAAATGATAATGGTAAAAATACAGTTTTACCTTTGGTTTGACATTGATTTATTTCAAACCCACAGATGACGCAGTGTTTTCTGTCTCACTAGAAGCTGATAACATGCCTATATGTATATAAATAAAACATAATATTATACGTGATATATATATATATAGGTAAATATGTGACGTGTGTTACGCACCAAACGTGAATTAAATTGCAATTACCCTCTACAAATACAAGTTTTCTTCTACAGTGTTTGTCTGTTTTAATTAATATTAACCCTCAAATTCGTTAAAATGTAATACATTATTTGCTAACATTCTGCTACTTTAATTTTCACATTTTGCAACGAATCGCTTTATGGACATACCAACGTTAGCAGTGGAAAAGGGTGCCTTTTAAAATTTTTCCCAGATTGTTTTTAACTACTCCCTGAAGATGACCATATTGTAATAATCAGATAATTTCCATTTGGCCTTTCTTTAGATAATTTTGAGAGGAGAAAAAAAACCAACTCATATCTTTTTAATACATAAATAAATAGAAATATATAGAGCTGATTTGATATTCCATTAGTTATTCTGTGGCGCACTACAAACACAAAATCCATAAAAAAGTCCTTTCAATTTTCACAAGACTCTAGCAGAGGCGGCTTTTATACCATTAATCACGTCTGTTTCCGCTTCTACATTTACATATTTTGCTATCAATTTTTATCTTATGATGTCATAAATCGAGGCAAAGTCCAAAATCGTTCGTTCGTTTGTTATTTCGCATGCGAAATGGAAACTAGATGTGCTTGGCTTTTCTGTTAGAGCTTGAGGCACAAAAGCTATTTCAATTGAGACGAGTTTAAATTCCGGATGCTATGCTGAATTGAATTGAAAGACGGTGTCTTATCAAAATAAAAATAAACAATTAAATATGTAAATAACTAAATTTGTACACTATGGTGTTGTTTCATTAAACCACATGCAGTTTAAAAAAAAAACTATAAAACTTGCTTTTATCAAAGGAACAATTTCCATAGTAGCTACTGAGATTCCGGGCTTCATCGTCAGATTATTATACTGTCGTAAATTGTTGTCAGTCGACTTGTCCGCTTCTTGGGCTTTTTATTTGTTCTATACTGCCTCAGATAAATATTTATGTTTTTTTATAACAGCCAAATGTCACTTGCTCTGTTTGTTTTCTGTTTGGGTTAAATTTAGTAATAAAAGTTTTACCTGCTGATAGACTAATATAAAATTTGGTATTCGTCTTTAGTTACAATTTATTAAATTCAGTATCATTATAAGTCCAAAATGACCGCTGCTACAAAATGACAGATTACATACTAGCAGTTAAGTCATAATCTTTTCAAAAAGAAAATAAAAGCAATCTTCCTTAAACAATAAACTTGATAAATTCAAAATTTTCTTTCTACTTTTAGTTGCCTCTTCTTACAAATTTAGTGCAAAGTGGCATCATTTGCGTCTTGAAGTTGAATTGTAGTTTTTGTTATTTTAGGAAGCTTTTTCTATTGTTAATCTCTCAAATTTGTTAATTTTCGGTAAAGAAGTAGAATACCAGAGTAATTAATGTTCTCATACTCTGAATAACGTCGTTTTATTATTATTATTATGATATGTCCCCTTAATATACATGTTAAATAAAAATATGGCGTAACCTGGCCAAATATGTGAATAGATAGTGTTTATGACGTAAATATAAGCTGTTGATCGTTATTTTCACAAAAACAAAACCGGATTATTTTTAAACTTTTAGTAAATTATTTACATAATTATTATCTCTATCCTTAATAAAACCGTTGTCGTTTTCTTAGTGCTGCAGTTTCCGGTCCCGCTAATTATTAATTAACCCTTAAAAAAAAACGTGTTAAAAAATTTGATATCGTCGATATTTTGTACTCCATCGGTGAAAGAGTCATCGAGACAACAGAATCAAACTGAAAATAAGCACGAAAACTTGATGTGTAAACCTTGCCAGAGGCAGAATTTATTCCAACTAGACCTCATTCGCTGGTGATGTTTATGTTGCAGAGTGGAGAAGAGACAGCTGTATAAAAAGCAGGTCAAGGCAAGCAGATAGAAAAACTTAGATTTTTTGTTGTTGCTCATTTCCATAGTGTTCTTACAAGTAGCAAAACAATCCAAAAAATCACAATATGTAAGAAGCCTGCTAAAGTGTGAATCCAACAATTTGATTACATTTTTAGGTATAATTAAATAAAATTTCTTAAGAATTCAAACAAGGTATGTGTGCTAATATAAATGCAACTACATGCACAAATGTACATATATTAGTATCAATTAATTATATTATTATTAGAATTAAAAAAAAACGCTTCACATGCCCACCTCATTACCAGATCAGTTTTAAAATATCAAATTATACAATTATCACGCAAACTACATAATATACTTGACTAATCATATGAAAACTATGATGATGGCGGAGTCCACCCAATTGATTACTCAATTTTTTAATAACCAAAAACGCTGAACTTGTAAACAACTTTGTAGTGTCTCTAAAAACAACATCCTCAGTGAAATATGCCTTATGCAACAATAAGTTTTGCGTTTGTTTGAATAATTAATAAAAACTTTTTACATAAAACTTCGATTATAGTTTTTCATTTTAACACAAATTTCAATTTACACAAAATTTAGATAGATAATCCATTTTAATTCTCACTTGCACCAACTTACATAAAATCTTTTTTCCCAACCCGTTATATATGTAAACAATGTGTACCTTATTTGCGGTACGAAAGTAAAGCTTTTTTAAGTAAATCGCGTGATTTTCATGATGTACTAAATTCTATCTGAAAGATTTTCAATTGTCACTGTCTGAGCGATTTTAAAAGTTGCATTATTTTGTTAAAATTAACAAAATAATTTATCAATGAATGAAAACTAATTCAATATAGCAAGTTGATAGATTAATTATATAATTTAGAAAATAAACAGATAAGCTACGTACTACAACTTTAAAACAAAAGATTTTCAGGTGAACTTAACCACATTTTTTCTTATTTAGGTCTTAAACATAAAACAAGCTAACAATAGTATATTACACTACAAGGGACAAAAGTTGAATTTTGTCCCTTGATTTCAACTTCTGTCCCGCGTCGTGTATACGATTTTTCTTCATACCTCGGTCGAAAGTACGTACTTTTATTTTTTATTTTATTTTTTTAACTTTAAATGCTGATAGTTTTTGAGGCCTGCCGCGACATTTGCGGCACGAGCGAAGCGAGTGTTGCTGGTCATATAACATAGTTACGAGTATAAATAAACACGATGAATTCTTTTTTCCCGCTATTATAGGGAAGAAAGAATTTCATCTTACAGGGACTAAAAGTTAAACTTTCGTCTCTGTTATTAGGGACGAAAGTACGTACTTTCGACCGAGGTATGAAGAAAAAACAATGAATGGATTTGATTATGATAGATATTCAAATAAAAAGTAGAACTTTTTGTAATTCCTGATTTCATGTTTAATGGTGGCTATGGTAAATTCAAAGTTTAAGCATTGTTCGAATTAGGTAGATTTGAAGCGTAAATCGTTAGCAGCATTGCTATAATATTTTCAATGTTACAATTGCTGTCAAAGCTTGGAACGGCAGCTATGATGGAAGTTAAAAGAACTAAAGAAAAACTAGCTGAAGAAGACAGACCCGGTTTCTGGTTGTGGGGTGATGTTTGAACCAGTCGTGCTATTTTTCTTTTTACTTTCCAAACACTCCTCTACATATCCAGCACAGGCCGCAGCGGAATTTCAGGAAGTGTGGAAGATCTATCAAACATACTAAAGCACTAAAATTAAGCTTTAAGCTACATATATTATAAAGAAAAAAAAATCTTGCAACGAAGTTCTGTCGCAAGGGAAAAAATAGTATTCAAACCACGGTAAAAAACTGCCCTGCAAGAAAGCACCTTCTTACTTTGGTTTGAAATATACCATTTGATCTCCCTTAATTCTCTCCAAAGTGCATAAACGCATTGAAGACGTGATCAATTATCCAATAATAATAAATCTTTGCACTATTGCTAATAACACGTTTCTCTCCTTTACATAGCGCTAACAGTTTATAATAAGAAAAATAGATTATTTGTGCAACAACCACATTTGAATGCAGAAAGAATCAATGCAGTTTCACGCAAGCTAAAATTTTCCAAAAATTATTAGCAACAAAATGTTAAATAAAACAAACAAAATACGTTATTTGAAAGACGGTCTGTAAACACTCAAAATAAAAACATTTGAAAATCTAACATTATCAGCGTATAGCAAGATATTGCAACAACATTACAGCAACTAAAGTTGATTTTGAGATTTTAAAAAGATTAAAGTTTATAAAAAGATGAATTATATAGATACTTTTCGTTATTATAAATGTCGCATGACATTAGAGACTTTGTTATTGTCACATTGACCAAAAATCGTTTTTTTAAAAACCTCTTTTCACCTGATTCAACCATTACTTTTAATTGCTTCTATAGAACATTTTTGATGACATAAATATCAGTTTATTAATAGTTCAACATCACAATCATCCTATCACCCATTATATCGCTTGTAGATATATGAAAATCATAATAATTATAGTCGATGTATCTATAAAAATTATCACCTACAAGTGAAACTCTCCCGTGACCATCCATCCACGCATAAAATAAACAATTTCAATTATCAATCACAATTATGAAAAGTTATACGTTTAATTATAAAGGTCGTGAGATCTAAAGCACACACCGGTTGGTTCATATTATTAAAATTTAAAAGTGTATTGAAGTATTGAAATTTAATATTACCCTAACTCATAAAAAACAATATCCAAAATCAAATCCCTTAAATGAGAAAAGCCAGTAAGCTTTTGATCGTTACAGATTCCAATAGCGTCCGTGTGCAGGAAGAGAAAATAGGACACCTACGCACAAGATCGGAAAGGTATAGAGGTGTCCGGCTTGAGATTGGAAGATGGTATCAGAATGGTATAATGAGAGACGGAGGGTCCTTTTCGTTTGACTTGCGATCGGATTGTGGCGGCACGGATGGCAGTTATTTAGGTTAAAGTGACACCAGGTTATTGCGAAACCATTCCCTAGATATCGACTATCTTCACGGCTTTTATTGCTCCCCATTTCTCTCACCTACGAAAATTTACAGCAATAATTAATCTGTAGCAAGAGATAGTACAAATTATGCACCATTTCCACTTGAAGAATCAACAGACAAGCAGCTGTATCAACAACTATTAGTAGAAAACTTGTCGCTTGTATGGCGCAGTCGTTCGGTAAACTTGGCTAATTTCAAACTTTATGTTTACACATAAAGTGCACACAATCAGCGATTTGTAGAGGCTCAACAAAGTTTTTAATGCTGTTTTTCTTTTATCAAAATTAAAATTTATGGTGTTTGATTCTGGAAGTTTCTTGTTGACCTAACGACCTGCTGGTCGTTGCCAGAAAAACATTTAGCTCTAATTTATACCGATTCAAACCCGCCCAACGTGACACAAATAGAAGAAAATAACTCAGAGCCGCCTAAAAGAAAAGAAGTAATCTAAAACTTCAATCGTCTTAAAAAATTACTTTGTGTTGATTGATGTTTTTTCTTGCAACTGAAAGATAGATGTGAATTGGAGCAGCTGGAGAAAAGACGCTATGTTTACACGACAGACACAGGTTTAGGAGGAGGATTGGTTTCTCTCCCCCACAGACAAGGTAATTCGATATTTCGGTGTACCGCTTGCTTTGTGTGTCAAGCTGGAAGATCACGTTTGTTGTAAATATTAGCTACACAAAGGATGCTTGCCACTTTGTCAACAACTACTAATAAATTCTGAATATACGAATTGCGAACAAATATTGAGATATGAGAGGAAAAGTATTTACTCACTTTGTATTTACTCACTTTCAAGAGAAATACCTGTTGCGTTAAACAATTATTTATTTTTTTCTATATTAGCATAAAATTGACTTAAAACAAAAAGCTTCTTTGTTTTTGATTTTTTTTAAATATACTCATAATTGTAAATAAAACCTTTTTTGGAAGAGCTTGTACTTACAATTATCAAACGTATCCACCCGAGTTGTTGAAAAATAGCTACACCGCAAAAAAAACCTCTATACAAAAACCTCTACTAGCAAAGATGAGCACAATAATAGACAAAATAAATTTAAAAACACTTGTTTCTGTTAATGTATTTAAAAATATAAACTAGAGTAAATAAGTCAAGACATTGTATCAAACTTAGGAAAACACAAAATGTATGACGTAAAAATAAACAAATTTAAACACTCTATAATTTGAATGTTCGTCCAAAATTTAAATATAAATAAGTAATTAGAAATTTAAAAATTATAACATTGTCAAAGCTGTAACAAAACTACAATAAATTTAATTTTATATAATTATTAAAAGAAACAAAACTTCAAATCATATCTTTACACGAATGTACTTGAAAAGGTGTGAACTAAATATAAAAATACAAAAAAAACTGATTTTATACGACCGCTCATAAAAGTGGTTCACCTATTGTATATTCACGATAATGACAAAGCTGAAATAAATAAACAACACCGCGTGATCACCTCGTGGTTGGTTTCCCATGGTGGGGTAGTATAGATAGTACTGGATGAAAGACTTGAAAGGATAGTGGCTTGAGTGACGAGGCAGGGCCTGATTAGGTACGTTCCAGTTATAGTTCGGTTTTGTTGTGAGAAACGTTACCACATGAAGCATAACATAAAGAGCATGCACTCCTTGAATACAATCCTGTAAGAACAAACATGCCTATTTTGATGGGAGATCACGTAAACCGCGCGTGATAGTGTTGATTTCTACTTCATCTTTAACGTGAAAATAGTATACTAATGACAACATATACTTGGAAGAGTCATTACTTTCATATCATGATATTATCTTATATTCATATCGTACAGCAACGACTATACATAGCATTGTATTAAAACAAGCATACCATCATTTTCCGAAAAAAAAGCAAGTGCGAAGCAAAAAAAAACCTGTAGAATTACAGACATTTCAATAATTCGCAAATAAAATTAAAAATTGCACACAGTGCAAATTTCGCCTTAAAAACAATTTTCTAGATCTTCCCATTATATTGCCAACAAACTCAAAATGCAGTAAATACTATCAGCACTTGTGCACTAAACAAAAATCATTTTTGTTTTAACTACAAAAACAGCATCGGTTACTGGATAAAAAGTTTTAATAGATAAAACTTAACCGAATTAGGTAGAAAAATGAATTTAAAAAAAAACGCCTCTGTGCAAAGCATACAAAAGCATTCAGAATTAAGCTTCAAAAAATAAATAAAATATAAAATTTTCCCCAGCTTTTATTATCAAAGTTCAAAATTGAAAAACCAACAGAAAGGGTCAAACATAATATTTACAGCTGCTTCTAAAAACAATAAAGAAGTTGGATGTGCCTTCATCATACCTACATAAAGTTTGTTATCGACTTTTTAGGAAAAACTAGAAGCATTTAAAAAACGCTAGAAGCAGTTGTAACGTAGGAGTAGAAAACGCCATAACCATTCCGGTCAATTTAGATATAAAAATAAAGAGGCTACAAAACTAGCCTTTTTAATTCTTCCTTTAAATATCATCATTCCTGATATACCGCAATTGTAAATATGTCTCTTTTATGTAAATCTGTGGTATAAGCTATATCCTTTATTGAGAAAAAATTTGATTTAAGAAATTTAATTACACTAGAAACAAGATTATGACAATACGTAGAATGTAATTAGGTCATGAGTGCAATTCAAGTGAGCAGATTCAAGCCCACTTGAATAAAATTGGTGGCTTGGCTATAACTGTGATCGGGATGCAAAAACTAGTTATGCGTTGTTGACAATCGCTTCAGCAGTCAATCACACACGAGTTGTATTTAGTAAGAAAATAATTATTACTTTTAAAAAAAGAAATCGGAAACCTTTTTGAGTTGCTATGGTATAATCATATTAAATACTAAATTCAGATGGGTTCTTCCAAAGCTCATGTAATTTCTAATCAAAATTATTAAAGAAATACTATCAATATTACTTTTTTGTATACCAGCTCAAAATAAATATTTTAAGAATTAAACTACTAATTACCCAATTCACAGAAAACCAACAAATACTGAAAAGCTAGTTTTACAAATAAAAATGTATTCCAATAAATAAATTGTATAGACTTTATTAGTCAACCTTCTTTTGTTTGTTTCTAATTAATAAAACTTTTAACCATTTATCCATTGTCTAATTCGATTCCAACGCCTTCTAGTTTAAGAACTTTCAACGATTCACATGTAATTCATTCAATTCTGAATCTGTTGTAACTTGCTGATGAGTTCCAATAAGAACGAAACCCGTACAAATTTACAAACGTAGTTGGAATAAATTTGCATTGATTTTATTTATTTCAGTTCAGTTTTAAAGTTCTGTGATTAAATTCTACGAAGAAAAATCACCAAATAAAAGCGAAACATAAAATATATGTCATATGAGCCTAGTCAGAGTAGGTTAGCATTTATGTTTTTTTCACTTTTACATGCGACAACAATAGCTCTGTAGATTAAATGCCTGCTTGCAAGCAATAAGTCTTGTGTTAGAAAAAAACCCTCATAACTCTTTTTCAAATTTTCAAACCGTACACCGCATTTCGTAAAAATTGTAACATAAACTGACAGTACCGTTGTCATAAAATAAGCAGTAATGACAATGCTGATTCGAAAAATTGTCATTTGAATTTAAGTCTGCAATAATGACAGCAGTTTTTTATTGACTGATTTATTTTTTGTCTCAATTATAGCATCTTCGGAAAGTTTTGATAAATCTAAAGCATCAGCAGGCGGACCCGGTTTGCCCATCCTCCTCCTGCCTTCCTTTTCACATTCAATTGTGGAATAATGATTGTTCATTAGACCGGCAGGCACCACCACGTTTGCCGCCTGAATACAAATATATTTTCTTTATTTCGATTCCAAATGCTATTCACATTTCAATTGCTTTAACTGCATTACTATAAATTAACGACTAATTTGCACGTGATCACAATTGTGCGGTAGTTCCGAGAACCAACCTAATTTAAATAGACCATGTTAACAAGTTACGTTTCGATGTTGTTGCAATTCTCCAAATGTACTTTCAGGGCTTTTATGTGCAGATCGATTTTATTCCGACGTACTTTATTAGTCTAGACATTTATGTTCAAAATTTTAAGCCACTATTAAAGACAAAGCTTAAAATACTTACTTCAATAGCCCAAGCTTTGTAAAAAATAAAAAAATAGCTAAAAATCAGTTTTAAACTAAAGCTGCAGCAACCATATTTCCTCTAATTTTTTCAAAATTATTGTACATTTGGTGTTATTTATTCCTACAGCACTCTCTTATAATATAACAACTTTGTAAACGCATTTCTTCCAATACAAACAACCGTTTAGCTTTATATGCGTTACAATCTCTTCAAGTTTTATAAAGGTAAAACTATAATCCTAGTTTTTATGTTTCTGAGGTGCTAAACCCAAATTTGAGTTTTGTTAACAAAACTTTTTGACGCATTTTTAGAAACATTGGGAACATTTTTGGTAGATTTTTTCTTAACAAGCAGATGAAGGAGTTGAAAAGATAGTGTTATTGGTTTTGACAGGCAAAAGAGAGGTTTGAATAAATTGAGAAGTCCTGCTGACAGTGCTGACACCGCTGTTTCATAAAATTGTGGAGTGTAAACAGGACAATGTTTTAACCAATAGAACAAAAGTTTTTCAAATGCGATTCCAAAAATGCCCGATTTATCCTGCCAATAGCCGAAGCATATAGTATATGTGCTTTAATTTTGGTGTTTGTGTAGAAAGATTATAGATGTTGACACATACGCAAAAAGCTGAAAAAAATTGATTCTTCATATTTTCATATTTTCCTCAAAATCGAAGATGTTCGAGCTGTAGTTAATTGCATCAACTTTGATCCGTTAAGTCAGTTTCATCGATAGAAAATAATATGCCTAACACATAAATGAGTTCCACACAACAATGTTTTAAATAACCACTCTAATTTTTACAGATTTAATCTAGTTTTCTACCTTCAAAACGTCAAAGCGAACAAATACTAAGCATGTCAAGAGCAAAACGAAGCCCATCGCTAAGCCCGGAAGAACGATATCAGCGTTCCATTAGTGCAAAAAGAAAGTTTCGTGCTATAGTCAAACTAATAATCGCAAATTTAACGTGGCTACAAGAAATAGAAGATGATAAACTTGGCGATAACGTCAAAAAGAATATTCAAGTTCTTACACGAAAAAAAGGTAAAAAAAGTTTACTCACGTTGCGTGACAAGGCAATATTGAATAAACCTCAAAATCTAAGAACAGACGCTGAAAAAAGCCATTTAAAACGAATAATTGGAAATTTAAAATGCTTCCAAAGATATCCACCAGAAGTGAAGAATGAGCTACCTAGTATCATGTACTTTTGCTATTTTGGGCCTAATAGAATCATTGTCAAACAAGGTTATGAGCCTTTAAATATGTATGTGATCTTAAGCGGAGAAGTCCTTGTAAGTATAAGTTACTACGACAAACTTCTACACGAACAAGTTAAAAAAGATGTTACTGTTATGGGAGCTGGCAGTTACTTTGGAGAAGTGTCTCTATTGCATGGAATTAACCGAATTGCTACAGTCACAACAACACAAGATTCTGAGTTCCTTTATATAAAACGCGAAGACTTCGATAGAGTCTTGAAAGAAACTGTAACTGCGCAATGGAATGAACTTCAACAAGATATGTCTTTGTTTTCTTATTTCAAAGATTGGAGCTCGATTGACATTAGAGAATGTTGCATCTATGGCAAAAAGAAAAATTTTGAAGCGGAGCAAATTATTTTGAGTAGCAGCGGTGGTCAATCCGATTGTGTTTATTTTGTAATTAAAGGTAGTTGCTATTTGATCGAACATATGAAAATTGAAGCAAAAGATCAAAATGGCCGTCTTAATTATTCTTTGATAGAAGATAATCATAGTTTAGAACGACCGCCACCTACAGTTGTTAAAGACATAAAAAAATTGTACAAGAAACAACAGTCAGAAACTGGAATTCTACAATCATCACTTCGACCAGTAATCAAACTTTCTAAACCTCTGAAACCATCTTTGATCCAACAAACTTCCATCAAATCATATTTTTTTAAAGTTTGTACTTTCAACAAATTAGCTTGTTTCAATGTTGGAGAAAGTCTGAAGAACCGCATTATCGTTGCTGCTACAGATTGTGAATGTCTTCTTCTACCAAGATACTTTTTAATGGAAAAAAGCATGATCACCTTCAAGACCATTGAACAATTTTTATTTCACCATGTTCCATCACAAAAGAAAATTTTTCAACGTTTTCTAGACGAGAAACGCTGGACTAAATACAAACAACAATTAGTCCACTCAATTATTGGTACCAAAAAAGCTACAACCAATAATTCTATACATAATGTACCGTACACCATCCGATTGGCCGAAGATTTAGGAGAAATCTAAATAAAGATACTCATTGAAGTAGTTTTCGTTTTTTATTTTAACTAGACAAAAAACAATGCTGTTGTGTGTGAGCTTACACAACAGCTTTGACACTAACTAGATCTACAAAGAAGAGATTACATTTCCGTTTAATCTGTTCCTAATAAGTTTTGTCGAATTAGTTTACTAGATAGGTTAATAAAAATCCAATTAACTATTAAATTGAAACTAAAAAGTTTTGTAAATTCTAAAAATTTTGTTAAAAATAGTTCAGATGATCATTTATTAAAAAATTTTACTTTATTCAAATTGACAGATGAGTTAGACTATCCTAGCGTTGTGTACAGGTTCACGCAGCTTCATGTGACAGATAAAAAAAATTTATCTCTGTCAATCAATCAAAACTAATTAATAATAGAAGTAAATAAGAAATAAGAATTAAAAGCCCTAATGATCAATGCATTATATCTTTTTTTTTCATTTCGCCGGTAACGGTATCTGAACATGTCTTGAAGAGACGAATAAGTGTGTAAACACCATATTTTGAAAACCCAATAAGCCAAACGAATTCTTTTAAATTTACAGCTGTAACGTAATAGAAATTTCGATTTAATAAACAAAATCAAAAATAATAAAACCGTAAACTAAACATATTTTGAAAATTTTAAAGTAAATAAGTAATATTTAAATATGCATTAGTCTATTTAAAGAAGTTCAAAACTAAAAATATATAATAGACAATAACTAAATCAGTCAGACGAGCTCCAATTGTGCACGATTCCCTGAAAGCTTTGAAAAGCGTTTGATGGTCAATGCTGGTAAATTCCATAAGCAGGTAAATTTCTAGCCGTTGTAAATGAGATTAGGAGCAAAGAAGCGGCTTATCGTAAGCTGGTACTATATGAGGGCAAAAAGCTTGTAATTGTAAGAACACGTTCATATCGTCGCCCAAACTTTCCCCAAACCTTAATTCTGAGAATTCTATAGAAAGTAAAATTAAAAATAATTCCAGAATATTAATTTTTGGGAGAGGGAAAGAAATAATAACTAAAGTTTCAATATATGAGCTAGTAGTCATTTAGGTGGCAGTAAGAAAAAGTTCAGTTGTTAAAATTAATTGACCTCACAGAATGGCGAAAAAAAAAACGCCACATAATCATTGGTTACGTTATAAAACAAATGCCACAAATACTTTATTAAACCGAATTCAGAAAATTAGCAACTGATTTGCTACAATCAGACTCTCCATAAAAACCCACATTAACATCACCCCGAGGAAGAACGACTCAACATGAGATGTCACGCGCAACTACTTGATCTTCGTAGCTCATTTAGAGAGTTAACCGCAACGTTTCGATAATAAAAGTTATACAAAAAAAAAGTTACAATTGAATAATTCTAAACACAAAATAAAACGCAAAAAAAATTGATGGTCGGTTAGTTTTAAGTGACCAGTAACACCAAACATGTTAACACAAGTTTGACAGGAAGATGTCATATAGGTATGTCCTAAGTTCTTTTAAACCAACACCAACTGAATCTCATTACTGAATCATGGTCAGCAAAGACAATAAACATTTCTTGAATCTACTACATGATGTAACCATTATCTGAAGGAGTACATAAATCTAAGCATATTAAATTAGCAGCAACTAGACTTCATTGTGTTCCATAAATCAATGTCTGTTATAAATAATCTGTAGGAGAAATAGGCTATCAATTTTTATTCTTCCCTCAATAATTCCAGCAATTAAACTTGCAATTCTTATGAAATATGACACAAATTGCTAGATCCAAAAGATTTAATATAGCTAGTAGTGAAAAACTGGCAGCGCTATTATTATTCCAGAAAATTCCCAATTTTACGACGCCATAAATAATCATTATAAGATTATACGACTGAAAATTTCATAATAAAGCATAAAATATACACTTATCAAATTTAACTTAAAATTCATGTAGTCCACAGACTGGCTATATAATAAAGCTTGCAATTAATTATTAAAAATCGTTGATTTTATAAAAGCATTTGATCAACGCAATATATCAAACATCACACATAAAACATGTTGCAGAGAATAATCTAAAGTCATTTTATTGAATTTTGCTTTAAAGAAGAGACCAAAGTTGACGCTGGATCAAATTTCGATGTTCGTTGAACTTTGTGCAAATAAGGGCTGCATCCTTGTTTAGCGCTTGAGCTTTGCAACTTCAAAGACGATTTCTTGTAAAGTGGCTTAGAAGGCTTTGAGGCATATTACAAATTTTTCTTTTTGCTATTTTAGTACCTGATTCGTGCTACAAAAATATTTATCATAGACAATGGGTATATGAATCATATAAAATTTAAAAAAAATACAATTATGTATATGAGTGTGTGACTTCGCAATTGTTTAGATAGTTTGTAAACTTCGTTTGTAATATCTCTTTGCAAGACATTCAATATTTTAAATATTTGCAAAACCGTAAAAATGACAAGATAAGAAATAAAATTA
Source organism: Lagria hirta (assembly GCA_947359425.1). Taxonomy (NCBI): domain Eukaryota; kingdom Metazoa; phylum Arthropoda; class Insecta; order Coleoptera; family Tenebrionidae; genus Lagria; species Lagria hirta. The sequence continues at coordinate 15,406,396 of OX375794.1, forward strand.
ATTTTATAGCTTGATGAATTTTGTTTAATGACCATTATCTTGAGTTATCCTCACAAAACAAAAAGCAGGAATAGTAAAATCCAGAGATCAAACCGTGCTCAAAATGATCTCTTCTTTCAATCCATCGATATTGTAAAAACGCTGTAAGGTAGTTCGTGCAGTTTTTTGTGTTTAATAGACACTAAAAGCCTGATTCTAAGTTAATTTTCCAACTGATTAGGAAAAACACCGACTAAATGTCAAGTAACCATCACAACATAATAGGATATAGTTCTGTCCTATTAATACCACAGTTGTTCATCAGGTGAATATGATCATTTATACGCAACGTAAAACATATATGTTGTTTCATTAAGATTTTTATCTATAGCAAATACTGGTCCTATATCCTGTCTAAATCACTTTTTACTCAAGCCAATATTCTGTTTTTTTGCGAAAACAGATGAGTTTCTCACAGACAACGAAGGTTATGGTCTGCCCAACAGCAACAATTTTCACAACTAACTTCAACATGTAAAGGAAAAGTGCTTTTGTTGGAAAAAAAGTTGATGCTAATAAAATCTGCTTATTGTCGATCAGGTTTCATCGTTTGGTGGTAAGACTTCAATCTAAGATTTAGGTCATCCCCCGTAAATTCTTGGAGTATCTGCATCTTGTTAAGATGCAACTTGGAAAATTTAACAACTTTCAAAACAGTAGGATTATTGACATCGTTTTCACAGGATAGTTGCCTAGATAAAGTCATCTCGTTTTCTTGAAGAGTTAGTAATTAATAACTGTAGTAATTAATAAAATTAATACTCAACCCAAATTCTAGTATTATTTCTCAATTTTGCTTATGATACCTTAATGGTAGTAAATTCAGATGCTGTTCTCAAAATAGCTCAGCAACCTCAAACCGTTTTCAGATACTTTTGCAATCATCGTCGTATCACGATTTTGATGATACGGTTAGATACAGCATTTGAAAAGCTCTTTGACTTGACCAAGTTGACAAACGTCTGTGACTGCTTTGGTGATTATTACCACTAATAAAAAAGCGAAACGCAGATCTTTGGGTTTCTTTAATTGACAGAGACTGGCTGGCCACTAACAAACAAGTAGATATTTTAAACAAATTAATAAATAGTTTTTCTTTTTTTTGTGTTAATAGAAAAATATCATTTCTAGTAGACGAAATTCTCAATGAATAAACGTTTTTCTATTATAATAGTTTCTCGATTATAATAGAATAACATTTATTCATTGAGAATTTTGTCCACTAGAGATGATATTTTTCTATTAACACAAAAAAAAGTTCTGTATTTTTGGTAACAAAAATTTGTTAAAGTTTTTTATAATTTTTTATACACATCTTCCCAATCAGATGTATTTATCAACAACATGCTAAGTTTACTAAATAATTTGCCTATAAAATATGATTTTACCATCAACTACCCCAGTTGTTCACTACCTAGAAAGTTCTAGTATATGTATTTATATCATTCAATCGAAAGAGATATCTTCTGATACTAAGATTGCTAAAATTACATCTTTTATTATTCATTACGTAGTTTCCTAGGCGATTACGTAGTTATCAAAAGTCTGTTGTCTCTACTTGTACAACACCACATAGGCATCTAGTCCCATAGCAAAAATTAGCCAAAATATTTTTTACGAAAAATTTTAGAAACTTTACAGTTATTTAGTTGACTAAAATTTGATAATTGTTGTGGTGGCAAATAAAGTCTATTTGTTATTATCAAAAACTAACCGTGTTAAAAAATTTTAAACTATGTTAGAATACTACGTTACTACCGTAAATACTACGACCCGACATTTAATTTTAAATTACGTTGCCAACATTGAAACGGTATTGACACTTTGTGCATACAAACAAACAGACTTTAGCTTCTTAACCTCCAATAATAATAATAATAAATACTACTAATAACTATTAATAATAAACCATTTTCATACTCCTGCTGCGTAATTTAGCTTGACAGATTAATGTTTTTGATAGTATGATTGCTGACAAATGCCAAACAAACAACAAAGCTACTCTAAAATATCGTACGTTTTTCCGTATGAACTAATCAAAAATTAAACATACGTTCAAAATTCCATAGCAAGAGTAGATCTAAATAATTTATGACCGCACTGTATAATTTAAAAACCATAGGTTTCAAATTTCTAATAAAAACAAACGCTTACTAATGTATATTAAAAAAATTACTATAAATTTAATATACATGTGCTTAATTGTGCTTAATGTATTTCTACTTGAAAAAAATTTATCAAATATCTATCAATTTGGATAAGCTAGCTCCTTATAAGAGACGCATTTAATTGACTACAAATAAATCTAGAAAAACTTTAATCTACAGTAAAAAAAGCTCACTAAATTCTTTAATTAATTTTTTTAGACTCTCCTGTCTATTAGAATGACCCAAACATTTTTTTTTGAGTTTCGTACTAAAATATGTAAGTTTACAATATTTTAAAAATGCCTTCCAAGCTGCAGATCAAAAAAATTTTTTAAAGGTAACTCCAAACTTTCTAAAACTTCTGAAATCATCCTTGTTTTTACATTCTTTACAAGAAAAATAATAAAGATCCTAAAATCTCAAGTCCGATTTTAATATTTAAAACTAGCTCAAAATTTTTCAGATTTCCAAGACAAGTAGGTACCTTCTTTAACTAGCTCGCTCAATGTCAATAAATTCAACTAAAATAGTTTGACAATACTTAATAATTGACTATTATTGTGTTTGAAGTTTATAAAAATGTTGTAAAATTTTTATTAAAATGTTTATTTTTTAAAAATAAATAAATTTAGAGAGTCTAAAAACTTTATAATTCTTTGACTACTCCTCTACGATAGAAAGAAATATCTATTAATTTTTTTTTGTTTCTTGTGTTTCAATTCTTTATTTTATTTTTCTTTAGTGAGTAAAATTTAACAAAAAAAATATCAAGTTCGTTAATATTTAGGTTCAGAAGTAGCTCGAAAAGACATAAAGTACTTTTGAAAACTTTACAAAATTGTTAAAATTTTCCAGAATCTTTATCATTTTTTTTTGTAAAGAAGAAAAATAAATAATGAAAAGAAGCCAATTGAAAAACAATCAATTTTTTATCATTTTCAACACTTAAAAAAAATTGTTTTAGCCTGCCGTTTGATAACATTGTAGAGTTATATTTTAATGCAAAACTGTTTTTTTAGTGCGCCAAAGTAAATTTAATTTAAAAGCTAGTGCCTTCCATTTCGTCCCATTTAAATTTGACCAAGATCTGGCCAGTAGTTATTACGTTATTTTTATTAATGCTTTTTTTTTCCTACATGCTTTAATTTTGACATATACTTTTGACACTTAAAAATTAGAAATTGCTTTCAATATAATTAAATATTAGTTTATAAGCAATTTGGGTCAATTAAATAAATAAAATAATAATTAAGTAAACATATTGAAGTCGTTTTTTTCTATATTTTCAAATCGTATTTTTAATTTCTAATTTTAGAACGTCAAACAAAATTATCTTAGAATAAAAAAATAAAAGTTTCATTCCATTCAAAACAGATAAAAATTATTTTGAATATGGTTGAAAAAAATACGTATTACTCAAGCAACATTTGCAACTTAATTCTTTCAAACAATTAATATATTTTAGTGCAGCTCATAAAAAAGATTAGAAACAATGGTACATAAAATCATCAATGTAATCGAATTCCTATACCATCTAAAAATCCCTATTGCCATTAAACTTGTTTTACTTTTATTCCCTCCATTAAACTCATTCATTTTCTGCTTGAGTATGTTTTTATTCCTTTTCTCCAATAAAAAGAGTTCATTAAGGAAACGTGAATTTTTTTCTTGTAATTGCATCAGAAACTCTGCAGTTACATACATATTCAAGAAACATCGCCTAAGCTACAATACTGAGAGCTTATGAGAGATAAGGATTCCTTACGGCATGCACTAGTCAGGTAATTATCTCAAGAAAGATAATCCACCCACTTGTGTATTTGATTGCAGCTCTCTTATTAATCTAGTTAAGCTGGAATGGAAATTTTGTTATGTGGGTAACGTAATGAGGTGCTTCAACTGAAAACAGGAAAAAGTTTTCCAAGACAGCTTCCTTGATAAAAGTTTAAAAAAACTGCTTCAAATACAACAACCACTCGATATTAATCTATTAAGCTCACGAATTAAAAAAATTTATGAATTGACAAAAAAACGCACCCAGCTCATGGTTACATATTTCATATCATCAAAACAGAACATTATAAAACTATAAAACTCAAAATATTTCTGCGCTGCAGTTATCTCTATATTAAAAATTTATACTCAAAAAATTATTGAGACTGTTTTCACATATCTCTCAGGGGCTTGTCGCAAAAGACTGAGGTATCACTGTGTCAACGAATTGTTGGAAAAGGTTCTCGGGTTTTACCCTAGAAAGCTCAGGTTTATCAATAGCTGTCAAAAATTTTTTTTGTGACAGTTCGCTCAATAGTTATTTAACCAACAAGATCAGTAATGATAGCGATGATAACAATCGAGGTATTTTACTGCGCGAGCGCAGTAAAAGCCTGAGATTGTTAATCGTCATTACTGAGCAAGTTTGTTACCAAAACTAGCAATAATTTGATCAAAATACTCTTTGCTCTATTTGCTCTCATTATTCTCTAAATAATGTTTAAATCTCTTCTCCTCTTTGCACTACAACACTTTTTTTATATTTAGTTTTAGATTTCTTGAGCAAAAGATTTATTGTTGCCATGTAAGCACTTTCTGCGTCTGGTGGTGTCAGTGTTGTTGGGATTTTAGCCTTCATCACTATCTATGTCAGTTTCCCTATTTTTAATAATTAATTAATACAACCAGAATTAGGAAAGACACACTAATTATTCCCCTTTATGGTTAACATTAATAATTAATGGGTGAATAAGTAATTTTACTCATATACTAGCTCATTTAGTACCTTCAGGAACCCCTAGTTGTTGCTGGTCGGAAAGACGAGACGCTGGACTGGTTGTTAGAATATGTTTTTGTTGGAATAGTAAGAATTCGTAATAAAATTTAAAAATTAGAAAATATCAAGACCTAGACTTTTTGAAATATATTTTTATTTTTTATGCAAATCACATATAAATGCAAAACTTTGGAATTATGAGATTACTTAAAATAAAATGACATTTGAGTTGAATAAAAATGTAAAGTGCTAAAATGACATTTCTGCTTAATAAAGTGATACATTACCACTTTGCTTTTGAAGATAAATCAAGCAGTAATAGAAACTTTAACGTTTGATCGTATGCTTTTATTATTCATAAGCTGCTTGACCAGAAATTTTTAGAAACATAATGGTATTTTATAAATATAAATAATTTACAAATACGAACAAATATCTAAAAAACCAAAAAAAAAAAATATGCAATACAGTATAACAGAGCAGTCAATCTATCTAGAGAGTATGTATTTCATCAGCAAAAAATTAAAATATTAATATAAAATATTGTTTACTATTATAATAAGCTACAATCGTAATGTACATTCAATTTCTTACACATATAAACATAAACTGTAAATTGTAAAAAACCATTTTATCAACAATTAAAAGTATGTATCCATAATTTGCGCCAATAGGTGTAGAAATTCAACACATATTTCTTTAACAATTAGAATTAGTTTAAACTAAACCGTTTAAAAAAACAATATGTTTAAAATGTTTTGCAAACATCTACAACGAAAACAGGTCAAACAAATTCCATCCCGTCAAAAAAAGTAGATTTTACCTACGTAGTTAATAGCAGAATTATTCATAAATTCTTCAACGTTTGTTGTTGTTTCTAATTTTAAAATTATTGTTAAGCAGCAAATAATTAATTCAATTTTGAATGTCATTTAATAAATAGTGCATTCTATTGACATCTCCTCTCAATGATCTCTCGACTTAGTGTTTTGATAATCGTTTATCATTAAATGTGCCAAAATATAAATACTTAAATAAAAAATCAATTAACTTTGCTTAATATATGTCATTAGAAATAGCATCCGTTCATAAATTATTTACATCTAGTCTTGTTGTGTAATTTAGCTTGAAAGATTCGTATGGTACTGGATAGTAGATTGGTGACAAATGCCAACTAAACGTGAAAGCTCGTTTATAATATAGTACGTTTCTGTGTATGAACTAATCGAAAAATGAACATATATATTCAAAATATCATAGCAAGACTAGATCTAAATAATTCATGAACGCACAGTCTAATGCTAAAAAGAAGTGAGGCCACCAAGGTGTGAATTTTGATGATTATTTTAGTTTAGTAACTACCACGTCTCTATGATATCTAAAGCAGCAACTATTTCTCTTAGTTTCATTATTCGTAATACACCAAATTTTAATAATCCTTCAACACTTGAAAAATTACATTTTGCTTTTGTTTATCCAAATTAGAATATACTTTAATAATATAAAGTCTTTTCTCCAAATGTCATTAACTTATTCTTGAAAAGAAAATTTCTCAAATTTTTATGGCTTAAAGTACATAGCAGTATTCTCTCCAAACTTTTTGTCTCATACTTTTGAGCTATAGCTCCTAGATGGAATGTCACCTCGCTGCTGTTATTGTATGAGCTCATAAATTATAAAATTATTTACGCTAGTTCAATTCGTCTATTATTGTCTATGAAGAGCATTATTATCATTTTTTTTCTTTTTGTTTTATTCCATTTTTTGTGTAATATTCTAAATTTTGCTTTGTAACTAAATTATGTATCTGTTGAACAATGAAACCAATATTACTTACTATTCTTATCACTATCAAATCAACAAACAAAAGAAAAAAGGTGAAATGAACAATTGAATGACATCAGCGGCTCTTGATCGGAAAAAACATTGTTTACGTTTAATTATTTTCATAAAATACATAGCTTTATTATGAATCGATTGTACATAAAAATAATTTTTAGACAATATAATGAATATATATAGAACATTTAAATAGCTGCAGAAAAAATTAATTATAAAGTTATTTTTATTTTGATGGCATAAATTTTATGAAATAATGAGAAGGTTTTTGACAGTACAAATTTTGTTTGTCAATTTAAAAAAACAAATAGCCTAATTTCATAAACAGTAATTGTTATGGTAATGTTGTAATATGATGCAGTTTGATGTTGCTGCACATGGCGCATCCACCAATTTTATATAACCCTTTGTAACAATTGCTTTTAATTGTGGAAGCTTTTCGCGTGTTGTTGCCGATTTGTTCAATTTATCTTTCTCAATTAGCTTTAGCTGATGTTAAAGTGGAAATTCATCAGATTCTTTTTGATGATTGTCAAATCAGTCTAGCTTAGTTGTCATTGTCAATAGTGCTAACACTGCATTATTATTTGTAATTTAACAAATTAATCTAAATAATAAATTTGTAGAGAAATGCAAAACTGCTAATTAGTAGACATCATCTGCAAAATAATAATTGTCACAATTTGTGCTTCAATCAATCAAAAAATGATTAATAAAAAAATAAATTAAAGCCGGCAATGCCGTTCGTTCATTAGTGTTCGTTGCTGAAATATTGCATTTGACTATTTTCAACGCTTGATTATTTTAACTCGCTGGAAAAGGATCAATAAATGCATTATTTTAGCACTATTATCTACACTTTTCACAAATTAATGCGTTTAAGCTCTGTAAAATTTATAGCTTCCAAACACATTAAAATAAATTGGATAGATTCTATAGATTAGCATATTTCATAGCATTGCCAATACTTATTTTAATTTATGCTCCGTATTAGTCGTTTTAGAGGTTCACTGCATTCACTGCAATTTACTTAAAAAAAACTTCTTTATAAGATATTTGAAATATTTTTTTGACCACATAATTTGATTATTAGAACTTATTATGGCTTCATTGCTAAATCGTACTTCCAAAATCACTCATTTATGACCTGATCCTATAAACAAAAACATGATCTAGTCATGTGTAATTTTGCGTCATCCACCCAAATGAAACAAAAACTATGCTAAACATTAATATTAAATTAAACGACAAAAAAATTAAAAGCATCAGTATCATAAAGCTCTATTTTATTATCAATGTCGATTTAAACCTGACGTTTTAATTCAAAATAACATTTGTTTTGAGCTGTAGAAAATACCAGATATAGATTTCCAAACCTCAGTCCAATCTGCAAAACAAGGTGCTCCCGCACGAACTTAAAACGTTTCATGCAATCAACATCCACTGATGGAATAAGAACTAATCAACTGGTTGCAACAAATGCATGCCGATAAATTTTATTTATTTATAATGACGTCGGTTTATCAATTAATCTTGATAATTGATTTCAAATCTGTAGCTGAAAATTTAAATAACCGATAACAAACTCTAAAACCACATAAATAAAAATACATAAGTTAGTAAAAACCCATTAAATTAAAAGATAAATAATGATAACGATTAACAATCAGCAAATGTAATAAATGTTCGAGATTGTTAATCACCACTATAGAACGACTTGATGACAACATTTTTCCGGAAAATGGCAGAACAAGAAACAACATAATCTAAAATAAAAATTCCATTAAATTTTGAAAATTTTTAGTTTTGTTCTGTCTTTGTCAATGTACCCCATGTCAACCATGTATCAATTGTCAAAATTCGTTATAAATAAAGTTTATCTATCTAATAAAACTTGAAGATTAAAAATTTATTATATTTAAGAAAAATTTCAAAGTGTTTTTTATTATCATGCAAACTAATGATTTTGCTTACTAAGATGCATTAAAGAATCATTAAAAAGCATTAAAATTATATATTTTGTCAAAATTAGATTACATTTCAGCGTAGTAAAATAAAACATTGATACTCGTCTTTGAATCTTAATGTTAGATTGTCAGAAAAAGCATTTAAACCAAAACGATAAAAAATTATTTTATACCTAAAATGGCATGATACCCTTTTTTTCAGATTTGCAAAGTTTATTTTTGTTTTGTTTTAATGACCAATTTTTAAGTGCCACTTTCTTGTTTGAGTTTGGCTAACAAATCAATCGTTAATGTGCCTCATTAATGCACTTTCATTATTATACTAATAAAGTCATAAAAAACTACTACATTGAAATTTGGTTAGAAGCAAATTGGGTTACATAAAAATTTGAAATATAAACGCCATTAACACAATAATTCAAATTATTGCTTGCAAATAATAGTGTACTAATCAACACAGACCAAGTTAGGTAAGCGACTTGGCATGTTGGGAATTAGTAACTAGTTAAGCACTACAAAACTTTTAAAAAGTGAACATAAATAACTATGATGTTTTGTTGTACTTACTAGTTTCTTTTGAATTCGATAGTATATTGATGCACAATTCTACATAATATATAGTCTCAATCGGTATGGCGCTTCTCTAAGAATTGTTTTTTTTACCACCGCTTATTTACGTATACAAAAAAAAGCAATACAACATTGCATATACGTAAATATTCGCATGCGTGCTGTTGCACTAGTTGACTGGATAAATATCAAGTTCCGTACGGTCTCGGACAGTCACGGCTTTAGTTGTTTACCTATTAAAATACTAGTGCATTGTTTGATATTCTTTGATTTTGTGTGTTTCCATATATTTTAACAGATAAAATATTTATTTTGGAACATTGTTAACATCTTTAATACATAATTACTTCATATTTTCCTTAATATGTGGTCAATATAATAAAAACAAATTGTCGGTTCTATAACCCACAAGCAGTATGTTTTTGGCATCAACAATACACAAATGCATTTATATATAAAATTACAAAAATTAACAGAACGTTCACAATGGCGACTTGTTGCTTATATTTAGTGACTTCAATTGTTTCCAGAGACAACTATGTGTATTAACATAAATGACAATATCATAAATTGAAACTTCAGAAGCAAACTCTTGTCCCCAAACATGTTGTAATGAACTCGTATGATAATAGGCGATTAATAATCTTGACAATTATTAAGCCTTAATTGTTGATCCGCTATCATAAATACACTTGTTTATAATATAACAACTATCTATAAATCAATAAAAACTTAATTTAATTCGTAGAAACCTTCAATTTATACAAAAAATGATTTTCATACAAAAAATAAATAAATGTCAATAACAAATAACAAAAAATTAGCTTTGATTGGTTGCCAACGACTTAAAAACCACCTGAAAACCGGTGTTTTTGTTAATAAAAAACCTATTTAAACCAAATCAATACATATTACAATTTTCTACAAAACCTTCGTAAATGTATTTCCACAAATTTGCAAAACAAGGTAAAATATTTTCAATTAAAATTTTTGATACGATAAAGAAGAATTTTTATTGCCGATTTTGGCCGCCAATAAATTTTAGTGTACCAGTAGGTGGAAAACTAAATTGAATAGCGAGAAATGCAAAAAAACAAAGATATTTATGCACAAATTGTTGATAAATATAAAAATTTATGAAAAAATATTTAAACACAATCTAAAAATAATAAAGGTTTCCTGCCGAAAGATATTTCTTCATTTCTCACAAGTGAGAAATGAAATAAATAGTAAAAATAACAAGTAAATAAATAAAAAACGACTTTAAAAAAAATTAGCACATCTACCAAAAAATCATTTTGCTTACACAAATTTAACCAACAATACGAAACAAATTAAAAGCAAACATTTTTCTTAGGTGCGCACTTGAAGAAAACATTACAAAAGTAAAAAAAAAACGCATTATTTACAAAAAGTATAAAAAAAGTCTGGCACAAATACTACTACATACAGTTAGAAACACATAAACATGTGTACAAATCTGGTCATGGTAGACATATACAAAACGCTTATAACATAGGCAAATAAATAAACGTTTTCAAGCAGATATCGTTATCAAAATTACCTTAACCTACAAAAGTATAACCCCTAATTGAGAGTATATAATTTTACACATTAAACGGTCTAAACAGACGTGTGTCGCATTAACTTTAACGTTCGTTTAAGATAAAATAAACATTCTAAAAAAATTTAATTTTTTGTTGCTTTCAAAAAACTATTTATGCATCTGTAGGTTTGTCTATACACTCTGTAGTATCGTAGATACCAAATAACTTAAATAATTTTCATGTCATTTTTTATTCCCTGAAAGCTAAGTTAATCGTCAAACTTAAAAACCCAGAACTATTTTTCCAATAAAAAAAATTATAATTGTTTGTTGCTTTTTTCATTCTATTTTTGCACCGGCGGGTGTCCGGATTACTGGATTAATGTGTGTCCAGACTTAAAAGGCTATACTGTACTGTAATTATTCCTTCACAATATTTTTGCGACTGAGCTGGTTATAGTTTTTATTTTCATGTTAAACAAACTTCAGTGAAGTAGAGTTTGCAACTTTTTTTTTGACAGTGCCTGTTTGACATTTCCATGTTCTCGGTTTAATTGTTTTAATATTGAAGTAACAGTTTATTTCATCTAAAAAATTTTTATTTCAGGTGTAATAAAGATTATGACTAAATAAATCCTTTTCTAATGGTTAAATTGTCATTTTGGTCTCAGTCGTTGAATTATCCAACTCTCTTTAATTTTTTTCCTCCTTAATTTAAACAGAGATCCAGCAAAAATGTTATACAGAAAATATAATCTTGAACTAAAAACTTTCCATACAAAAATTAAGTCTCAATTACTGTCAACTTCCATTAGAGAGTTTAGTTGTCTCAAAAATATTGGAAACAAAATTACTCGACAATTATAGCCTCCCTTGAAGCAAAAATATTAGAAACGGATATTACTAATAAGCACGAAACATGTCAACACTATATCTAAGTCTTCGATTGGATTAAATTTACTTTGGCTTTATTATAATCTGAAAGTCAAATTAAAGACAATTTTCTAAGTGCTACTACTTCTGTAGTTGTTAATTTTAACAAAAAATAATTGAATTTCTTGCTATTAAACACGTTTTACTGACTAGCGTTACAAAAAATGTAGGTTAATTAAATAACATTAAAAAGCTCTTTAATTACAAGAAAAATAAAAAATATTCTCCATTTTACTGCTCGAAAGTAATTATAGACTTTATGTTATGTTGTAAACATTTTTCGATTCTGAGTAAAAATTTAAAAAACATCATCTTTCCAATGTAGATTTGATTTTAAGACTTTAGACCGTTTACCTTCTTTTTTACATTTCTTTCTAATTGCAATTTTGTGTCATGATTATTATTTGTTTTATTTAATAGTATTACACTTAGTACAGTTTTTCTTAGAAAAAAAATTATTTTGAACATATAAAAAAAACATTAACAATTATAATATTTTTAAAAGCATTTTTTTTTGGCTAATCTTCAAACACATTATTAAAAACATTAAAAAATAATATAGATACTTACAGCTATTTTTGTGTAATGTGGTCCTTACCTGAAACAAATTGAAAAAAATTAGAATTTCTTCAAATAAAAAGTGTCAATTTCTTTTAAATCTTCAAAGTTTGACAAGGGTTTGACTCTAATTGACATTTGTATAAACTAGATCAAAGGTGCGTCAATAATACAAAACACAGCGAAGACAGCCAAAAAGGAGCCGTATGTCAATCAATTCAATTTAAAAAGACAGCAAACGGTAAATTTCTGTGACTAGTATCAGAAATGACAAGTTTAGGAAAAAGAAACGCAAAAGTCACGACAGCAGTTATTAATGTGAACACATTGCTTTAAAATTTCGCCAACGCAATTCGAGTCACGTAACCCATCCTCATCTAGAGTCAATCCTGTCTCTTTGAAGCTAAGCTGGTGCGTTTTATTATTGCGTTTTGTTTTCCCCAAACGGATTGTCGTCTTGGTAGGGTGCGAAAGTGCTAAGTGGGAAAGGGATTTACCAAAAATTCAATAGCTATAAAAAATAAACAACTATTGATTGCTCCAAGAGCTTTTCAACATACTGAAAAAATAAACAAGAAAGGTTAAACATTTATGACAAATAGATAAAACAATAGATATCATTAGTTTTGCGCTGTCTGCTTTAGTTAGGTGCAAACGTGCAAAACGTCAACTTGTGGTAATGAGGTTTTTATCATATTAATAGCGCTTGAAATTCCTTTGGCATGCATCCGTTGAACGTTATTAAAGTCCGCGAGATTGGAAAGTTCCGCAATCGGAAGCGGAAAACCAATTTTGGAAGTTTAGTTGAAAAATTTGTTACAGAAGCTTTGACAAGCTTCACTTCAAATATCGTAGATGAGAAAGTCGAGTCGAGCCAGGAGCTTTAAAAATATTGGCGAGTTTCGGTATAATATTGTCAAAGTTCTTTGTTAATTAGATATAAATGTTTAACGGAGCACACGGTGTAAGTTACCCCCTTTTGCGAGAACCTTAATTATTTTCAGAGCGAAACTCGGACAGAGAAAATTGTAATAGAAGGGTCGCCTCTTGCTGTTAAGAATTTATCAAAAACCGCAACTTAAGTGGAGAAGTTAGTCGGGTTTAATCCTACTCTAACTCTCTTCTCTTACACACACACATTTTCAAGCCTACTGCTCCAAGTTACTACCTTTCTGTTTGTTGCACCGATGATACTTACGAATTTAATTAAAACAGTTACAGAAACGTCGTAGAGGCTTCAAGCATAATAAACGTTTAATAGGAGAACTGAAATGGCCGGAATGTCCAGGTCGTCTTCACATTCCTTCTCTTCTAAATTCAAAAGCAAAGAGACGCCTACCGTATCACTCCGTTTGCCTGTTTGTCTAGAATTGCCTAAGGCTCAAGAGACCACTTTGATAATAATACTACCTTAAAAATAACTAAAACAACCACTTTCTCATTTAGAAAAACCTAAGTAAATCATTTAGAAGAATAAACAATACATATTTATAATAACAAAAAATATATATTATAAATAATAAATATTATAAATATATATGAAAAATTTGGAAAAAGCCGACATCAATATTTCATTGAAATATTGACATCATTCGGAAAAAACCGTGTCGAAAAGTTTAATAAAATTGTCGACGTTTCGCACTCCTTCGGTAGAGGCGTCATCAGGACAGGGAAAAAGTGAGAATAAGCACGGTAGCTAGCGGGAAAACTTATTCTGGCTAGACCACGTTGCTGCTTGGGCTTATATTGGAAAGCGAGAAAGAGAAAACGGTGGAAGAGGCAGAAGAGAAACTGGCGAGGGGCTCTAAAGAGAGAGCTGCAGAGAAAGCTAAAGCGCTTTGTGTTGATGACGAAGTAGTGTTTGTGAACAAAGACTTCCAAACGTTTGAAAGATAATAACCTGAATCTCTGTTAAAGTTCTTTGGGTGTTTGTTTTACAATTTCGATTGCTTCTCTGATTTTTCTGTCATAGGAAAATTCCGATTTACAAATCAAAGAAGTTTTATCAAGACAAATTTTGTGACCGATGTCTAGATGATGTTCAGCTAGCGATGACTGTGACCATAAACCCGAATTTATGCACCTTTTATGTTCAGAAACTCGAAGTTTAATTGAACGTCCTGTTTCTTCAATGTAAACTTTGCCACAAGAGCACGGAATTTTATAAACACCTTTTGACAGAAGTGAGTCAAATCTGTCTTTTGGAGATTTCCAAGATTTTTGTAGGTGGTTTGAAAACCGTTTCCAATCCTTGTTTACGAAGAATTTTTTCGATTCTGTCTGTAACCCCATGAACAAATAGAAGAAAAGCAGCTCCAGAATTATTTTTCAAATCTCTCGTTTTCGTGCGAGGATGTCGATGATGGTTTATAATAATACGTTGAATATCTTGTTTCTTATATCCATTATTCATTGGGCTAGTTGTTACCCGGTCTAATTCTGTTTGAAGACTTGATCTTTGACAAACCGAAAAAGCGCGATGAACAAAAGATGTGATGACAGACAATTTTTGAGCAGGATGATGATGTGAAGTCGCATGGAGATAGTGATCTGTATGAGTAGGCTTTCGATATATTGTATGGCCCAAAGACCCGTTAGAAAGACGTGTTACCAAGACATCCAAAAATGGAAGAGAACATTGGTTCTTAATTTCCATTGTAAATTGAATATTTTTATTTAAACCATTTAGATGATTTAAAAAAGCTGGCAAACTGTCTTTACCGTGAAGCCAAATGATAAACGTATAATCCACATTTCGAAGCCATACTTTAGGTTTTAAAACCTATGTTTCAAGTGCCTTGCTTTCAAAGGATTCCATGAAGATATTAGCAATGACAGGAGACAGAGGAGAATCCATTAGAGTTCCTGTGACTTGTTTATAAAATTTATTATTGAATCAAAAATATGTTGAAGTTAAACATTTTTCTGTCAGATCTCCTACGATTTAAGGAAAGTCATCATCACATACCAACTCTCTGACAATAGCCACTGCTTCTGGAACAGGAACTTTTGTAAAGACTGATCCTACATCAAAACTAACCAACAAATCTGAAAGATCCAAAGAAAACGTAGATAACATTTGAACGAATTGAGAAGAATTTAAGACATGAGACAAAGTTTTTCGACTGTAACCTTTGAAATGCGAGGCAAGATAACGAGCCGTTTAAAAAATGGGAAAATTAATTGTATTGACAATTGGTCGCAGTGGAACGTCTGGTTTTTGAATTTCTGGAAAACCGTACAACCTTGGAGAAACAGAAAACAGGCGAGAAATCAGAGAATTTTATCAATGTTGAAATTTCCATTTTAATTCTTGAAGTAGGATCTCTGGATAAAGAAAGATAGAAATTATCTTGAAAAAATCCATCAATTTATTTATTCAAGATGATTGTAGCGTTGCCTTTATTCGCAGGTAGGGTGACAATAGTAAAATCGGATTTTAAAGATTTGAGAGCATTTCTCTCATCCCTTAAAAGATCTTTCTTCTTCAATCAATATTTCACTTTAATCAACTTTATGAAAATCAGTTAAAGTAACAAAATGTGAAATTTTGAAATAATTATATTGAAAAGAAAAAAAATAAATGTCTAAGAACGTAATTCTTAAGTCAAAAACTGACAAAAAAATCATCAAAATCCGTTCACTCAAAAAAATATTCTGATGTGACATCTTCCTTTTTTTCAAGTCGGCTAATAATTAGGTAAAAACCATTTGTCACCAAACTGTCTATCTTGCCTTTGCCAAATGGTTTATCCACGTTAGTCTATTAAATTTTCTGTAAATTTTATTAAAGTAAGATAGATAGTTTCAATAAATCCAAAAAATATAAGCTCAACTTGCTCAATTTGTTTCTATCAAATCACAGAAAAGAATAAACAAAGCACTATGTAATATCAAAAAACTATAATTAAATTGCATGTGGCGTTTATACTCAAAACAAATTTGCAAAACCAGGAACAGTTTTTAAAATAGTTAGGGCAAATTAAATACAGTTTTAAAAAAACAAAACTAAGAGATATATCCCTATGATGTCACTGTTAGAAACTTTAGTGGTTTTTAGAAGAGACATAAAGTGACCAAATTCTTTTTGCCTTGCATCATTCAACATCTCAACCTAAATCTACTTTATTTCATTGAAATTTCAGTACCGTTGGTACTTTGGACCAAGTAGCAATTCTTGTAGATTTCTAAATTTCTTGCAAACTAAGGCCCTCCTACTTCACCCATCTTGCGTGCCATCACCTTATTAAAAATCGAATATACTGTTGCATTTAAAAACTAAAGTTTTTTTCCAAAAAATCATTCAGAAATACAAAAGTATTTCTCAATCGTGCATCAAACAAAACTTTTTCAAAAATTACTGTTTCCGATAGTAAATACTTTCAAACAGTTTTTCTGACTATTTTTAAAAAAATAATTAATAACCAATTTTCCGCAAATTCCAAATCACGCTTTTTTGAAATATTTTCTTTTCTCTAGTCTACAGTTTAAGAAAATGACTCTGTGCGATCTAAGCCTTAGTTTTTTTGATAAATTTATTTATACAAGTAAACAATGTTTAAATTTTCTCATTTCATTAGCACCTTTAAAGTTTAATAAAAACCAAGTTCTGACAGTTTTTCTTCATTTTTTTATTTGCTGCTAAGTAACAGGTCAACAGAAGATTTCTTTTATATAGTGCACACATAAAACATTTTTATAGCATTTTTGTGTATCAATAATGCTAACTTGAAAACTTTTTTCCCTTTTTACACACAGTTTACTTTTAAATAGATGACTTTTCTTATTTTAATTTTTTATTTATGACAAGCAATTTCTCGTTATTTATGAGATTGATTTCTGCTTTATAAAATAGAAACAAAAGATTTGTCGTTTTAGTCTCTGTTTGAACTTAAAATTTGATCTGGTTTGAGACGTTTTGATTTTATTACTTTTGTTTGGTGAGATGAATGACTACTGATTATAAATGGAAAACAATAACGCTACAGGTACTTTATGACTGCCAACTCCAGACGCATTTAAAGCATCCGAGACAGACGATAGAAATTTGGAAGACCTTATTATTAGCGAATATAATATACAGTATATTCTGTATATTATATTTTGTTTACAAGAGAAAGAAAAAATTTTTATTATTGACTTTACGACAAAAAGTTATTTTGTATAATAATTTTACATGTCCATAAATTAAGTTTACCAAAGTGTACATTATTATAGTGTACAACTTTAGTTTACAACATAAATTCTTATTTCAAAAATAAAGAAAATAATTAAAAACATTAAAAATTTTCTATTTAGATCTAATTTTTGATAATCTCCTAGCAAAAAAAGTGTTATAAGTTTTCAGATTTATTTGTGTGTCTGTCTGTTGCCCAGTAGAAACCGATTTTGGTCTGACTTGTTTGAGATAATCGAAAGTGATAATTCAAAAAAAAATTTCAATCGTTCAAAAATGATAAATTCTACGAAAGCATTTTTTACTGGTCTAATCTAGTCCAAATTTAGTGTTACATCTAATTCGCAACATTAAAAACACAATGTAACTCTGAACTGATACTAAAACAATAACCAGAACATTCAACTTATTCCTCACTAACTTGCAGCAGAAGTATTTTGTTTAGGTCCATTGCCACGGTATCGATTAGACTTTTTTTAATTTTGAATAAATTCATAATTAAAATTTTAATCAGTTTTGTTTAATAAAAACTTCTTTTTTTAAGTATTTTAATGTTTTATCAACACCATTTGATAAAAGTACTTTTGGTGTTAGATTTTATAATAGTTTTATAATTTTTTGACAAGAAACTAATAAATTACTTTTAGTTCTAAAATCAACAATGATATGTTCCCTCTTGTAGTAACATACTGTTGATGCAAAATAAAAAAAAACGAGAGAAACATTCTACCTGCAAGTCCGTAAACAGCAAGAATTCAGTAGCTTTAATATTTACATAAATAAGTCTTTTTTTGAAAAATGATACTATGTAAGCCGCCCACCAAATATAATGGCTATATATAAGTGCGTTTAAAAGCAGTTATATTTACATTTTAGAATAAGGATCAATTATATCAGTATCCTTTAATTAAAGCTTCATATTAGCTGGTTCTCTTCGGATCGCATTAAATCCGTGTTCAGGATCTGCAATATATTCCGCAATTCTCCTTGTGCCGCCCAGTTCAATAAATGAGTTCGCTCGTACCAATACGCTACTCATTGTGTGTTTTTCAATCACCTGTTAAAGTGTCTCCAATATCGTGATCATAATAAAAATTTGGATTATAATCAGCCGATATAGATGCTGAAGGGGCAACCGGAAGATTACTGATACCAATTATTGTCCAAATTAAAACCAAAACTATTATCATACAAGAATAAATACGACGGAGCAATTACCAAATTACCAATAAGTTAAAAAAGTTTGTGGTTTTGCTGTATTTGGCCGGCTTTTAGCATAAAAGAAAAGAGATAACGCAAAATTTGATGTGAGGAGAAAGTGTTGAACTAGCTTGTCTCAGCAAAAAAGTATGTTTCTAATGAAGATTATACGTTTTGACAATATCAAAACAAAAAAAAAGCAATAAAATGTAGAAAAATTTGCATGCGCTAGAAACATATTTGAACATGTCAATAAATCAAACAAACACACAATCAAAATTGTTTCTACAGTAGATGACTAGAAGTCAAGTTTCCTAAAACAATTTGACAATGATAGTTATTAAAAATGACAAATCACGTCTTAAAAACCGGTATGAGTCAGTTATAGCGTAATCACCGTCTAAGCGTAGTAGACGCAGTAGTCCAAAGTTGTTTTTAACATTTTCAAAAAAATTTGTCAGAAGAGGGGTTGATGTGGTGAATGGAAACTGGTTTATAAAAATTAAACTAACGATCCAGATCCAAAAATGTATAAAACATTTAGACTACATAAGAAAGACTTAGTGCTAGAAATAAAAAAAGCACCGTAAACCTACCAAAAACAGTCTAAGTATCAAAGACCAATGCTTTCAAGAATCACAAAAAAGTCCCAACCAAGAATAAAAACAAAATTGTTTAAAAAATCAAAACAATCCAACGTTTGTATTTCAAGATCAATAAGCTATCCACAAAATTCTTTAATTACGATGTATGTCATATTCCAAATGAGTCACTAATTAGAGTTTCAAAGATGGTTTTGAAAAATGTCAGATCAAAAAATACTGATAACAAATGTTGCTTAACGAAACTCGAATTGATATTATAATTAAAAATGTACTCGACAGTATGTGCAAGTAATTTCTACAAAAAAAAACCATTTCCTTCGTAGACTTTTTTGTAGCTATTTGTAAGCTAAGCCAGCGGTCTATAATATTTCCTGCAATTTTAAAATTTCAAATACATAAGCAAGTTCCCGTTCTACCAACAAACATTGGCGTTGCTGCACTGTAACGTCCTAATTGTACACACGTGTTTAGCTCATTGTCTCCTGCAGTGAATACAAACTATGTGTATATGTTCCCTCATTGCTTTGCGCCGCCATCATCAAGCAAACAAAAAACTTTGCTTTACCCTCCTCCTTCACTCCTCACTTTGCTACAATGTCATTTTTCATTTAGATTTTCATGTTAAAACCGCTGACGCGCACTTCTTGTCATAGATGCACAGATGCCTTGCAAAAAGCAACTTTCAACCCCAACCAGTAATTTAACAAAAACTGCAAAATAGATGAAATGTAAAAGCGCCATATTTGTTTGTTCAAAAATAAAGCGTAGAGTTAATAGCATATTAATGGCAATTTCAAAATGTAGCTCAACTCAGCTATTTTGTCTTTTGTTCTCTTTAGTATAAAAAATGTTCAAGACAAGATCAAAAATACCGAAACATACGCCCCATCCAAACGAATTAGATGTTGAATTGTATCTGTCTCGACGAAGAGAAAAAAGCATCCGCATTCTATTCACTTTGACCTTATTTATATACGACTGTTGTTTTTGTTGGTCGAAAGACGACGAAAAAAGAAAAAAAAAACTTAAATTAATTGTGTTGGACTCTTTATACTGCAAAGCTCTCGACAACGCTGACTAATTTGAGTAATAAAATTACTGTTCGTTAACGAAGGAAGAAGAACAAACTAGTTTTATAAGAAAAGCGAAAATACGTTCGCATTTAATTCTACCACCCTTTTATTAATTCCATTTGGTAATGGAAGTTTTTCTTTTAGCGGTAAAAGCTTAAAAGTTATAATCTCATTCAAATTAAAACTTATTTGTACAAATTTAAACGATGTCAAAAACAATGTACAAAAATGAGAAAAACCTGCACTATTTCTTTCTTTATTATACAATAATTATTATTAAAATGCATAGAATCCCAAAATTACACTACTGCAAAAAACAGAAGCAGACTACAGTACCACATTAATAATTATTACTCCAAAGACACAAAAAGACAATAATTTTTTATAAAAAAAATACAAGGAACTAGATTGAAAGCTGACGGTAAAGTAACTCAATATCGTAAAATTTGCATAAATTGGTCAACCATCTTAAAATATACCGTAATCTTCAAAAATAAACACTCAGAATAAATTCAAAAAACGCTTCTTTATTTCTTAACAATTCCTATACCAATACTTAAAAAACAAACTAGCAGCTTAAAATGTCATCCTAATCTATCTTAAATTAATTTAAAGAGATGTTAACCTTTAAACTAGTTGCTATGATGACATAATACAAACGAAAATAGCCTTTCAATCAAACTGATAAAAAAAAACAAATAAAAAACACAAAATGTTTCTAATTTAACGTTCAATGGTCTAACATAGTCTAAGGTTGTATAAAAGCATGTCAAGTTACATGTCAGCTAACATCGTGTCAACAGCATGTTAACATTGAATTATTTTTGACACCGTTGTATAAATGATTATCAGACGCTTGTTAGCTGACAAAACTTTAACAACAAGTTAACTTGATCAGTTATAGATTGAGGTTGCCGCTATTGAGTCCAACCGATTGAGGTTTTGCATAAGCATAACTTACCTAACCTCAACTCGTGTTAGGTTGTCGTGTTGAGTTAAACTGTTGTTTAAATACATTTTTGTTTTGTGTTTTCAATTAATTAATTAAAAAGAGCACTTATTATTTGTGACAACCCACAAATATTATAAAATCCTAATTTAACTAAATTTCTTTATTGGGGAATTGAGAGAATGATTCTACTTTTCAAAGATTTATAAATGCCGATATTATGTACTACTTGCGGAAACGATGTACTGGCCAAAAATCGTAATGTAACAAAAAGTTGCAGTTTTTCAGAGATTTTTTTGTTGTTGCAGATTCTCGGTGATGACCGATCAAATTAAGCAATGTATTTTTGTTAATTCTGGACGGGTTCTTGTGGTCAAAAAAGCGTCTTGGACGACAATTTCTCACTGGATGTCTTGCATCATCATTATTCTCTCCACTCAGTAAAGACAAACTAGATATTGACATTTTCCATCATTTATAAAACCAAATTATACTAAATAAAAATATTAATTACGAAATTATGTTTACTTCACACAAAAAACTAGAGAAATTTTGTCCTAAAAGTTTTTTAATGGGAACGAGCTCGAAAGTTAATCAAAGACTGTTGACATGCTGATTAGCTGACAGAAAATTAAATAAGGTTTGACATTATGTTAACTTTGACAATAATTGTTTTATAAAACGCAAATCTTGAGTTAACTGGTTTGACATATTATTAGTTGACAATATGTTAACCTATGTATACAACACATTAGCAAAAGATTTTGACATTAAATTAACAACTTGTTGAAGTTGATCAATGTTGTGATGAATGACATTTTTATCAACAAACTGTTCTAATTTTTCACCTTTCACAAGCAGTACTAGTGAGTTCCAATCCATTTTCCAAATTTTAATCCCCAAAAGATCTCATATTTTACACTTAAAACGGAACCAAACTCAAATAGATGATTTGATGGTAATCAGTTTATGGGTTAAATTATAAGTTCTCTGTGACTTGTTCAACGCTTTTGATTGTGTTTTCTCAAACCTCTTGTTAATAAAATACAAAATCTAAAGATCATTGGTAAAGTTCTTCTACCAAAAACTTAAGGAGTTACCTTACAAACAAGTAGCTACATAGCCATGTAGCATATTTTCATAATTAAATTTCTAACAGAATTAAACCCCAATATGAAGTTTGAGACCGTCTGATACCTTTATCATTTATAATTTTCACAAATAATTTATCCCACCATATAGTCAACCAATTGCTAAATTATTATTTATGTAGATGACACCACTTTCTGCTATTATTGTAAAGCGTTTGCCAACAACAAATAAAAAATAAACATAAATTAAACGTAAAAGCCGATTTATTTTTATCCCCTAAAAAACATGTGCTTAAACGTAGAAAGCACGTGTTATCCAAATTTTAATAAAACTCTACTGACTTCAATTCAAACAACCTAACAAAAATTGCCAACAAATTTTAGTGCGCACAAGCAAAAATCATAATCTGCGTAAGGCAGTACGAGTGGTTGCTAATCTTAATGCAAGGCCTAATCAAAGATTTCCAGTATATTGGTTGATCAACTATATCGGCTGATTTTTGACACACAAAAAGCGAGCAGATACATCTCAATACTGATTTAGACCAGTCCAACAAGACAGTCAAACACTAGTGCATTCATATATACTTGAGTCAATAGGTCTTTGCAGTCACGTGACTATAGACCTAACGGTTTAGACCACTAACTGACATAAGAAACAAAATCATGCTACTACTTCAACTTATTTAACAGCGCAAGTCGCGCGTCACACTCTTGTCGGAACTTACTACAGCTTCATAATATGACGTGAGTGCAAAGATCCGTTGATACACGTATATAAATGCAGTTAAGACCTACGATTAGTTAATTTTTTATCAAGTTAACAAAAAATATTTAGACAGAATTAAATCGTCAAATATGATACTAAAGCGTAATAGAACGTTCCCATAGAAACTTCTTTTCTTTATTTGCTCTATTTATTGCATTTCAAAATATTATTTTCTACGGGCTACCTAGTGAGCAAAATTTGAATACACCCAGAAATGCAAAAATAGTCCGAGAGATACTTTCGGATCAAGAAAATGTCAAAGTCACAAACAATTCTGCGTCATAAATAATATGACGATTACGAATTAAATTATAGAAACAACTGGAAAGAGTCGTAATAGATATTTATGCATTAAGGGAGATATGAATGTTTTTTCTCCGAGGTTGACGTGTTACAGACCAAGGGCCGGAGGCCCGCGGTCTGTAAGTCTACCGAGGGTGAAAAACAGAATATCTCCCGTAGTGCATTAAATATTTTATTTTTTAGCATTTCATTACTGCTTTCTTAATAAAATTATATGAAAAATAACAACATCCGAGAATGCATGAATGTATAATTGCTGCAAATGCATGGTAACCATGTGTTTGAGGGTGAAAAACTTTACAAAGTCCCAAGGGAGATATGAGATACGTTTCATATATCGTATCCATAACGAAAATCAACAATATCATGTCACTAAAAAATAAAAGTAGTTTTATATCAGTATTTTTTAAAAATCCTTATTATTAAAACTTTGACATGGATATTAATTGATGTGAGCATATAATATGGGGGTAGGAAAGAAGGTGAAAGCTGCTATCAAATGAAAATTGATTTTTTCTCTTTTAAAACAATTATGTTTCAAATTACATTTACTGATTATTGAACTTATTGAGTTGTGAAATATGTTTTGTTAAATTCTGAAGAATTTCTTTTATTTATTTTTATTTATTATAAATATAAAATCATAAATTGCAGAGAAATGTGTTTATAATAATTTGATATCAGTTAATAATCTTTAAAAAAAACTTTTGGTTACAGTGATCTCCTAATCACTGCAACTGCCTCCATTAAATCCTGATTGCACTTTAAAAACGCGACTCTGTCCGGTGTATTTCTAATATCCTCGATAAAAAAAACAGTGTGTCACAGACTTGTTTCCGACATTCCAAAATGGAAGTAATTCCAATATGAGGTGGCTGGTGATGGTGTGAGGGTGGTGTACGAACAGCAGTCGAAACACGTCGTCCCGATCTATTTATTGAGAATGTATGAGAATTGAAATCGAAAAGCTTGCTTTTTTACGAAAAGAAAAAACATTCTTCTCCAAGTTTTTGTATGCGATAGTGTCGTACTGATAGCAAAAAATTGTCGCTAAAGTTAGGGGAAACACGGTTCAAACGTATGCATATATATTACAGGAATTCGTAGAGAGAGGGCAAAAACGCTTTATCCTCTCTCGGCTTGTATCATAAACATTTTTAGATTTTGGCTCGATTTACAAACTATTTCCACAACCGTTTGTGAATTATTGTTCAAATCGATAATGTGAAAACATTGTCAATTTATTTTTGTGTTCGTATTTGCTAATACCGGAAGTATGCATCGTGCGCGATGTGCAACACCAGAACAGTCAATAATGCAACATTTAAGTTGAAATAATTGCTCAAAATGTTCATCAACCAGAGTTAATTATTATCTAATGTATAAAACTTGGTTCTTCAAAATTGTTTTTTGATATTTTCGCAAACTGTTTGAAATTTTTCAAAAAAGCAAATTGGTTCAAACAACTTAAAGACAGAGCTCCAAAATTCATCGATTGTGTCTTTGAAAAAACTCCCAGTACACAAGATAACACATTGATATTTCTTGCCTAATAAGAGGGCTTAGTGAAAACATTTTTATACTAGCCATAACAATTATCATTCCGTTCTCTAATCTCATTAGCAGCTTTCAAATTTATAAAATTTCTGAATATTCGATTTCAAACTCTATTAAATTGATGATAAGACAAAACCTATAACCCAACCATAAATTAATTTATTAATATAACTGACCAACTCGAGAACAAAGTTTCTCTGAACAAGTTCTAAGCGTAATAATTAGAATTCTACTTTATAATCCGAGATTCTTAATGGCGTGTGAGGACATAACGCCATAAAAGCTAATTTGAACTCGTATTAACGAGGGGTGTGAAAATGCTCCAAATGACCCTTTGCAGATTAACCCAATCATAAATCCTCCTCTAAAACAACCATATACACAATTTATCTATTAAAAGCAAACAATTTTTACCATTATTTTCACATTCAACTATGGTCTATTCTACAAAACTAATAATAGAAAAAAAACGTCAGACTCGTACTCATTCACCTTATGGATTTGAAATTTGAGTATCAGAATTGAAATCAAAACTTCAAAGCGAGTAAACATAAATTAATTATTAGAAGTTAATGCATTATTCAAAACAAAACATGTAAAAGTTATATAATCCAAAACATTAATTTGAAGCAAAACGTACGGCTGTAAACCTTACAGAGAAATAAAAAAAATGTCACTAAATTTTTTTAATTTAACATCAAAATCAAATTATTTATTTCATTTTAATTTTTCAGCAAAAATATTCATTTCACAGTTCTTTACCCCTCATACAAGAGTAAAAAACACACACAAAAATTATAGATAATTAAAAACAAAATTATGTAACGGGTATTATACAGTGCATTTCCTTTAATGCGGCCATAAAGATTATCACGTATGTTTCTACGCATTTTTAAAACCATTTTTTTCTTGTGGTAGTGGCAAAATACTGTCAGATCAACACAGTTTGTAGAAAGCAAAAAACGTTCAAGTAGCTAAAGTGCAGCAAACCAAATAGAAGCTAGAATTTTTTCTAGAAGCTTATACCCTATATACAACTATTAGCTTTTCCAAGTAGTTTATAGCAGTCATGTTTGGTACCACACAACATTACAACTGTCCGATCAAACCATTAAGAGTTTTATAAAGAGTATTAAACACGTAAAAAATTTACTAGTTCTTGTTTAGTTTGTCGCACTATAAATACTTCACCAAATGCTCAGTGGCGTAGGTGAAATCACTTTCAGTTGGTTTTTACTCAAATCATGTAAATTTATTTTTGTTGATCTTTTCCTAGTGCTTGGTTTTCCTCGTATCTAATAATTTGACTAAAAAGCAGCAATTTACAAATCTATTATTTTTCTGTCTGTGCAATTTTAATTTCACCAAAGATAAACTTCATCTTTGGCTGAAGTTAGCCAAACATGACCTCAATTTTAGTGAGTCATTGTGTTACACTGAAAGCAATGCTAGTCTAATAAACCTTTTACCCTTAGTACCACTTTACAACAATAATGTCAACTCTTAAAATAGACAAGAAAATGACCGCTATCAAAAACACAGTGTGAAGAAATTTGTATTTATTTTTATTTGTAAATAGCAATACGAGATTTTTTTAAATTGTTTTGTGTAACTCTTCTTGTCAAACAATTACTGTTTTTTTTGTTTCTGTCATTTAGAACAGACAGATCTGACCTAGCCTGGAAGTTAACTTTAAAGATATTACTATGCTTTAAATAATATGAGTGACAATTAATTACATTGTAGGTTATGTTTGTCAATCAAACTGTTTGTAATTAAGTTACCATAAAGACAACAACTATAGAAATGTTTTACAATAATAAAGCATAGACTCAACCGCAAATAATATAAAAAACACGTAAAATTATTATGAAGCCAAATTATCACAGAAAAAAATATGTTATTCGTACTTTTTCCAAGCTCAGTGTCGAGAAAATAAACTATTAGATAAATAAAGATTTATTATTCCAAACTTAATGTGAAGCTTTTTTAAATCAAGTCAACTTCTTGAGCAAATGCTTAAAAGCCAAAAAGTAAGAGTCATTTTATTCCTTTCTGACGTTCTCATCTCATCTAGCCGCTTTTCTCTGCAGCTTGCGTTCTTAACCTAGCTGGTTAATTCAACACAACGAACACTATATTGTATTACATAAAATGTAAATAATTATCCTCTAAAAGAAGCCTCAACGAAAATAAATGTTTCTATTATATCAAATTTTGAATTAGGAAGCAAGTTGCAAGCGTACCTACTAATACATGTATTTCGAGTCATATCAAACTAACGTTACTTATTTATAAAAAAGTGTAGTTTCTAACCTAAAAATCATTGACAACATAAGTAGACTACTTATTGTTCCATAGAGCTGTACTAATAACTCGAGAGTCTAGATGCTTGACATATTTACAAGGCAACTCATTGATTTATTGTAGTCTCTACATTCACAAAATCTCTTGCTTTGGTAGGAGTTGAACTCACTCCATTAAATCGTCAGGCCTCGGAGTACTGTCTGCGACCACCTAGTGCTATCACCTAGAGTACTGACTCATTTTAAATAGCCTTAAATTGTGAGATAAAAAACGAGTTAAGGAATTCATTATCAAGATGTTCTTTTGTAGTTGCATAGTTTAAAAACGTTTAATTTATGTATGTTAGACTAATATTTTATTTATTGATGTTTGCTTACAGCTATAAAGCGAACTAGTGTTTTACAGAGAGTTTAAAAATAAAATTGGCTCACGTCAAAATTTGAGCAAAACAAAAATTTACTGTAAAACACGAGATGGCTTCAAGATTTTTTGCAATACTAATAATTGTCGAATTTTTGATGGATTGAAAATTTTTATTCGAAAACTTTTATCTTGACTTTGAGAAGAGTACCTTCATAGATTTTTTGAAACAAGAAGTTTATTGTTGTTGAAATATGCAAGAACGTTTTTAAAACAATACAAGAAAGGGGAAAAAATGCAAAGCAGTTAGCTTTCTACAAAAATGCGTACGAAGAAGAATAAATACAACGAATGGAAGACTAAAAAACGCATTCAAGAAGTAACTGAAGATGTCATTTTAGGTCTTTTGATATGAAAGTGAAAAAGATTATTTTTTAACTGGGAATATTTTTAACTGGGAAATTGTCTTATTAGACAATTTCAGTTTAACAATGTTGTAAAAACATTATTGTTGCAAAAAACTAATTTTAGTAGCCGGTAATTTATATTAATCGTTTGACAATGCACATTAATCAAATTAATCTGATGGACATATAAAATAAAATATTGAAAATAAACCTAAATATGTTAATAAAAACTTTCCTTTAAATATTTCTATTAAATCAGCAAATATTCTACGGCTAAAGATTTTATTTTACCATCTATATTACTAACTCTTATATACCTTTACCTATTCCAGTGTTTGTATTATGTTCAACCCTCCCTGTCCCGGAGGCACAGCAATTTTGCTAGATTCAAAAATTATAATGGTTTTTGACAAGTGATGATAATGACAATATTATTTATAAAATAATATTAAAATTGTTGATAAACAAGCTTTCAATTTTCAATTACTTTCAAATTCAATTTAAGAATTGAATTACAAACAAAGGCTACAAATTGTGTTTCAAACTAAATAGATTATACACACGTTTGTTTTTTGAAGAATCAAGCTGAATTACTATCTCCCCATGCATCTGCAATCTAAAGATAAAATTTTAAAAATTTTTTTTGATGTTATAGGTACACAGGTACACCCATATTTAAAATAACGAAGGGTAAAATTTTTACCATTTTTTAATTTCAAAGATCCCTAATGGCTACCGAAAGCAGCGAATATTTAACCATTTTCGTTTTAAAGGTATCAATAATATTACAAGCAAAATCCATAAAAAGTGCAATTCTAGTTCACATTTTTTCCCATCTTCCAGGATTGTTCTGTATACCGAAATAAGTTAATAATTTAATTTGTGGCATTATGATATAATAATTCGAAAAACGTATTAAAAGATCAACGAACTTAACAGCCATGACAGCACAACGGCAGAATTGACAGTGATATGGGAATCAGAAACAGCTGACGCGTGATTGAAGGTTACAGAACCCTTGTTTTTTTTTGATATTTGGGGCGCCATCTATTGCATTTGGCGTTGTCGAATTCGTATTAATTGGAGGCAAAACTAAGTGCGGCAATTCAATTCAATCTATCGACATTTTAAATCAATAACTAATGTAAAGCTGGTGTAGAACCAGAACTGGACCACGTGAAGGACATATCTCACACAAAGAATTAATCTTGCAATACAATATATAAGACGCTGCTCTTATCGATAACTATTATAAATAAAATATTTTTTGGAGATTAATCAAATATTTAATTTGTAGTACATATATTTTTTAGTTGTATGATTGAGATAATTTTGGAAAACATTTTTATCGATATAAATTTATAATTAAACTTAAAAAAAAAAATTATTAATCTGGTATCGCTTAGCCTAGCGCATTTTTGTGGCATTTGGCTGTATATATTGCAAAGCATACTACTGCTTTGCAATATATACAGTTTTCTTCGCAGTTTTCGTTTAGGAGTGGCATTTTTTAAAGTGCTTTTTATGGCAAAATTTTTATGTATATGGTTTCTTGTTGCTTTTAGTTGTTTTTTTTAGTAGCAGTTGATAAATTTGAGATTTAGACCTTGCCATAAAAGTTTCAAGATTTAGTTTTTAGGAAACTTGACAACTAAAACAGCCTCTTTTTGTGTGTTTCGGCCGAACTCCCTCTTAATTACTGCAAGTTGTTGGGAAACGTGTCTATTCATTACTGCAAGAGTAATCCTATCTCGGACTAATACCAAATTCCCGTCAGCGCAGTAATGTTCAGTCTCATCTTCATGCGTGTTGCTTTTAATTAGGACGATTTGTGTTTCGTTGGCGTTGTAAACGAGACAAGGAGAAACTAGAGGGTGTGTTGTAAGGATGGGCTTGTCTTGTTCTTGGGCTTGTCTAATTAAGATTCTCCTCTGCATTAATACGATTTTTTTCTCGATCGTTAAATCACAATTGAACTAAAAATGTGACGCAGGGTTTATTATATAAAATATGATGGTAAAAGGCAATAATTCCAAGTGTGGCATTAGTAACAAAAGCCGCAATTGCATTAGAGTGCACGGTAGCAATGCAAACGCTGTTAATAACGTTCATAAATCTGCCAAATGCTGACCAAATCTAGTTACAATCCGGTCGTCTAGTCCAGCTAAACATCAATTCTAATTCTGACTATTTCAAGTCAAAAACATTGGTGCTGACGACACATGAGAGGAACAGTTTGTTTTATAAATTGGTCTATTTTGTAAAGATTTTAAAATTTACGGTGGTTGAGCTTTTTTTTCTATAAATTATTGCTGTCATGCTAGTGTGGCGGCACATGACGATGATTTAAAGACTATCTTGTTTTTGATTTTTAATTAAAACTTTTATTTTGGAAGAAATAATTGGTAAAGGTAGGCAATTTTTTATGGACCGAAAAGCAGCTCAATACTTAAAAACTAAGACATCAAACGAGTGTCAAACAACATTGTTGCCTGAAGTGCAGCTATTGCATCCTAAGTTTTGAAATTAACACTACCCGAGTTATTAGGGTCACGAAAAACTATTTTCGCCATGATTAAAAAAATCGTCGTAAAATAGCACTTTCTCTTCCCTAAAAACCACTACGTAATCTGTAGATGACTTCTCTCCTGTTTTCCTTATACGTTTAATTTAATATATATTTGCTGTAAACGATTTAATTAAGTCTCCTAATCACATCTAGATACGCCTAATTCTTTTATTATTTTTTTTCAATCTCCTAAATACTGTTTATGATAATGTAGATTAACCTTAGTTACACACGCTTCAAAAGTCACAGTTGACTTAAATACAATTATATAACCGATTTTATTATTATTTGTATTATAAAAGCATATGCTTAAGAAACTAGTTTCATTATGTTTTCTACTGAAATTATAATAAATCTAAAAACTAAGAAGAAAATTAACAAAATAAAAAAGAATAAGTCTCATTAGTGATTCTTTCTTTATAAAATAAAGCTTGACTGGAAACTACCAATGCAAAACTCGTTTGATATAAGTTTGAAACAAAGAACGCGATTTACAAACAAAAAAATCTGAATTCTTTGAGTAAGTATTATAAGTAGCAAGAACCTTTTTTTAACGAAGAATGAATGTATAAGTTGAGAAGAGCAGCCTGTATTTGGATAGTAGAACTATTCTAACCAAGTACTGCGTAATATAAAAATTAAGAGTATTATCATTACTATTAATTCCGAAGCATCAATGTTTAGTAAAATCTCGTCTTGATTTCAAAATCTAGAAAACACAATTATTTTCCTAATTATAATCGTTAGATAATGACACGGGAAGTTTCCACCTATTTAGTTTAAAGAATTTGAACTGCCTCATTTAATGTGCTATATTTCGCGCACTCGTTTAATCTGCACCGCTGAATTAGTTCAAAATAAAATTACCACTTGTTATACTATAACTTTCAAAATTATAAGGTTGTAGTTAAGGAATGGTTATAAACAAGAATAGTAAGCTTAAAAAATCTTATTACTATACAAACTTAAAATTGTAGGCTTCAGATTACAGGTCGTAAGTTAACCAGTATCAATTATTGAGAAGGTTTTTACAATTCCAGTCCAATATATAGTAAAACATTAATTTCTAAAAAACAAAAACGTCTTCAAACGTTTTAAGCAAGCCAACTTTAGGTTGATATCTCATTAATAAATCAAAGGCACTCAAGTCCACTGGTTTTACCTAAGTTTGAAAGAAAAACAAAATTTATAGCTTCTCTTCGTTTCGTCGTCCATGTTCCTTTCATTCGCTTGAATCTCGACGGACAACTCTTAAATGGACTCTTCGCTATTATGTAAAGCATTGCCAATTCCGACTCTAACACGGTCTAACACTATTTTTCAAATTAAACACGTTTCTCCAAACCTACTTCAAAGTTTTTACTTTTAATCCAACTTATACCGTTTTGTTCTGCTAAAAATGACTCTATCTTTTGTAGCTTGCGTTCCAAACTTTCACATACTTTAAGTAGTTCACAAAAGAAATTTCGCCTCGTTTGGAACGTGAAAACTGGCAAAAATTTCTAGCTGTAGCAGCAGCCATCTTTCAATTTTAGAATGTTTTCTGTTCGTCGAATAAATTACAGTGGTGATTTTTTGTATGTTGAGGGTGGAAGCACAGCTTGTGCGCTCTTCCAGTTAGAGCACATCATTGTCCCATTAGAGGAAAAAGTGATTTAAAAGTTAAAAGCCGGATAGTGATTACGGCGAGAAAATTTTGTTGAAATTGTCTAATATGCATTCGTTAAAGACATAAAAACAGGCAAATTGTGAACAGCTTTTGTAAAGTTTGCTAATCTTGTGAAAAAGCTACATTGGACTCAATATCATGAATAGTTGCTTGATTTGCTCGTATCGATTTGGCAGAGAGAGGCATGAAATGCATGTTTGCAACACAAATAGTCTTCTCATTGTCGGAATTCTCCACACCTTATCCTAGTTAACATAAATCTGTCCGGCAATAACATATCATTAAGCTAGCAGACTTAGCGGCTCATAATTGGCATTGCATGTTGCGCACAATGTTATGATTATTATTGGGTTTCATCGCTTCCATTCGGGCGAGTTATGGAACGTTGTCAGCTTATTGTAAATTAATATCTGAAATTAGACGAATGGATCTGTTATAATGGCTCTTGATTTCATCGATATGTCAACATAGGTGTTGTATTGTGTATCTGACTTTCAAACTGTGACGACAATTTGACAATTAGCGTCACAAATCATAAAATTGCGTTTAAAATACATCGAAAACTAGCTGATCACTTCCGGCGTATTGTCTAAAAAACAACGGGTGTTTAAATACCATGACAGAATATTTATCAAAAGAACATTAAAGCCCTCTACTTTCTTAAAAAAGTCAAATAAGATAAATTTCATGTTCGCTTCCTTTAACTCAAATTTAATATTGATAAATGTTTGATTAATTACCTGATTTCTTACGAGCTCTACTATCTACTAAGTTCATTACACTAAAATTTGCAAATATGAAAAGTAAACCCTTGCGTAAGTGAAACAGTTGCTTGCTATTTCATCCAAAACTCGGTAATTCCTGCGATTTTTTCCTTTTCTTTTAGACTTACATCCAACGTTCCGGTTCAAGATTGTTATCGTTCAAAGCCTCCATCTACCATTCGGCAAAAATAACCTGACTCGTTCAAATGATTGAATTACATAAACCTAGAAGATGCTACAAATCGTATTACATTCGGACGAGGATAATGAAGCGAAATGACTACGTTTTTTGAAGCCCGGCAAACACAGCGAAAATAATTACTATTTTGTAAAAATTCTTTTTACCAAGTCGCTTTGTTCTGTTCCACCGACAAGAAAGGAAAGCTGTATATAATTGTCAGCACGAGTAATCCCCGTTAAAGTGTCCCAAGAGCGAACTGCGGACTCACCTCCGGATAAACGACTACGATTTACGACTAAAGCTTCTAATGTGCTGCTGCCTACATTGCCTTTCCTTGCATTTTCTCTTATCTCATTCAACAAAAATCGGGTATTAGTTCATCCAGGGATTCGTTACAAATAAAAAGCGATTAGGTATCCTAAACTCTTGTGTATCAATTATATAGTAATAATTTTTGATCGAGCTTCTTCTTTTTCTTAGATAAAAAACTTTATATAAATTATACCATCTAAGAGATATAATTTCTATATTATATATATATTATATAAGAAATATATAAATAATATATACTCAGATATTTTTCTTTTTTTTTTATTAGTTTTGCATAATAAAAAATTTAAAAAAAGTAATATTGAATATTATCTTGCGACTTAAAAATACGAATTTTATAAAAAAATCAATCATAATTACATATGATAATATTTAATAGTAATTAATAATAATGATAATAACCACTTGGTGGTCGAAAGAGCTCTCGAGATCGATTAAACAAACTTTTTGGCAAGTGGCAAAACTGTGTGAATAGTTTATTGTGCCAAACTGCCAAAGATTCCAAACCAATCAATTAAGTAATTAACAAATATTTAACAATTTATAATTAAATAATACGTTATGAACTATAATTTTGACATCTGATTTTGTAAATCTATCTATGTAAATAAAATATATCGGCAAAAAGTATGCAGGCGCATAACTTGCGAATGCTTACACCAAATTACATATATATATATATATATTTTTTTTTTGTGTCCTTTGTTTTGCCTTTATAATCTTATTTTTCTTTTTTGAGTGTTAGTTATTGTCATCACAAAGTTTGTATACAAAAAAACTGTTGTAATAGAGACAGAAGACTGTCTTCAGAAATCTTCAATGTATTGACAAGACATTAGCAGATTGACATTCAGTTGTTCAGCCAGCAGTTGCTCAATCAATAATCAATCAATCAATCAATTATTTATTTGTGCTTTAGACACTTATTAAAGTGTCATTTCTCTCCAGAAAAAAAAACAAAAAATGTTTTACGTTACAAATCAGACATTCATTAGTTATTATATTAATGAACTGGCAAAAAAACTAATAAAACAATGAGATTGTATTAAGAAGATAAAGAGTGTCTCAAATGTCAATTGAACTTCTTCTGTCAAAAACTTAAAGTTTATTATGATCAAAAAAATTGTTTTGTTTTCAAAGTCATAAAGTAAAAAATAATATTCCTTATTGCTCTTTGTTGAGCTTAGTACATACTCTTAAAAAAATTACTTTCCCACTTTCACAAATATGTATTTACTCAAAATTAAATTGTAATTTTTATTTCAAAGAATAAGTTAATAATAATGTTTTTTTTTCATTTTAAGTCTATTTTGGGTGTGCTAATTCAAAACTTCTCAAAAGTGAAATTTTTTTCGTTTTTCTCGACCTCACTGTTATATGGTTTTTTTTAAATAACAACTCAACAATAAATAGAAATTTGGTTTAGGGTTAATGTCAACTATACTAGTTTCGATTCTTTTACTAAAAAGAATCGTCAGGTTTTGGACAGGTTTTTTCAATATCATGACGTATCGTCAACAAAAAAAAATAAATTACCCAATCAAAACTCATACACTAAAAATTTGTCTAGCAAAAGTCTTTCCGTTGTGGAAATAAAAACAAAAATTATTTGGATCAAATATAAAATTAATAAACGTGACTTCAGAAGTTTCAGTATGCGTTATTGAAGAAATTAATTATTGTTGCTATTTGAACCAAAGAAGTAGAATTACAACAAATTTTTCTCTTTATTAACTTTTAGAACAAACTCCAGATATCATTAACTATACATTTTTCAAAGACCCTTAAAGTTATCTATAACCAAACAGTACTGGATTTATGAATTTAAGAAAATAAGCTTTTTCAGTTTTGGGTAAATTAAAAGAATCTGCAGATTAGAATTTTTTGAATTTCTACAGCTTGGACTTTTTGTATAAACTATTTGTACATCAAAAAGTGCATAAAGCTACTCCTTATAAAATTAAACAGGAAGGAAAATGTCTGAAAAAGCTGCAAGCCGATCCATCACATTAGACTGAAATATAAGCGATACAGTTGCCGCGTGTCTTATATCAAAATAACGTTTATCGTTAAAGTGTCAACCTTACCTGTGGCACTTACGACATCTTATCAAGTTGAAAGTTAACAAGTTTGTGCCGGTGTAGAGTTTCTTTCTAATCCTAGCAATATATTAAAACTTTTGGTCAACTTTAAAACTAAAATTTCGAAGTTCCCGAAACCCAAAAAAGTCTATCCTTTCACTGTAGCTTCAAATAAAAAACTTCAAGGCACAATTTGTGTGTTTGCACACTTTTATCAAAATAGGGGTATGTCAAAACTATTGTATTTTTATATATTTAAACTTTAAGAAAAACGTTGCCTGTCATAAATTTTTTTGAGATATTAAAAAAAATACTTCACAGTGTTGAAAATTGCACCATTTTGTATTGACGATGACGTTAAATATTAAGAAGTGCTTGAAAAATGTTTGCGTCTGAAGTTTCAATTTCATATTATGTAAAATATATTTTTATTTTCAAACATCAATTTTCTGAAATCAATAAATTATTCAAACGGCCTAATAGGACTTGGATTTCCAAATATCCTGGTTTTAGACGATCAATATTCAAAATAGCAACATTTAGTTGAAAAGCCTTAAAACGTTGATGCAATTTTACAGAAATTCACTTTAATAAAAAATGTGTTATTTCATTTAAAACAATTAAAATTTATCTGAGAACAACACATGTACAGTTCTCAAAGACCTAAACAACTGTAAGCGTTTGAACATTTCAAAGCTTGAAAATAAAAAAAAAACAAAAAAAATTATAACTTGAACAATAAAAAAAAATTTTTTTGTCAATATTTAGAACTTTCTTTTAATAACCTCAATAACTAAAAGTAGGTTTATAGTAGCCGAATATAATATTCAATTGAAATTAAAAGTAAATTGGTTAAATTTGTAAAAACAGCCAATCAAACATCTTGATTTTGAATTTAATTGCAATTAACCTAATTTCAGTTTAATTTCCTTACTGAAAAGCTACTCGAAAACTTTTAAATTTATTAACATTCAATTTCATAAGACTATGTGTAATGAGTCAACATTTAAATATTTTTAAAACTTTTAAATGTCTCAAATAGAATTCTCTACCTCCTGGGATATTTTCAATCAACGAACAATTAAGATCATTATAATTTATATCTATTTTCATAAAACAGGTAACTGTTATTGATATACATATTATATACGCACCAAACGAAGACAAGGCAAAGCAAGTAAAATATAAATTCTTCAAAAAAACAGTACAACACCTGCTAGAAATAAAAAATAAAAGAAAAGTCATAATAATAAGCAATTTTAATAAAAAACCAAGATGCAAGTGTTAAACCATATAAAACAAAACCGTTTTATGTGACAAAATAATATCAGAAGATTATAAACAAATTCTTCAGGCAAAAAAACATTGTAAGGTATAAATACACGTCATCCCAGCCCATCAAACAACTAAGATCAATAATTAATAGATTTTGATGTATTGGGATAACAAACCCATCTTCAAATGAGATATGTTAAAAGAAATAATCGGTAGAGATAAACAAACTTAGAAAGAAATTTTGGCAAACTTACAAACGTACTTCAAAAACATTTAAAGCTGGTTTCATCAAACCATAACTAAAGCACAAGAAGTCAAAGAAAAAAATGCGTTGAAAAAAAAGTTTCCAAAAACAATAAATCAGCACCAAAAATAGTAAAGACCGTTACGCATATGTAAAACACAGAAAGAAACACGTGACACAATAGAGAAACAAAATGACATAAGAAATATCGATAACATCAAAACAGAACAGTTAAGTTACGCCCACCATTAGACAATTATGTGAAAGAGTTCCAAAAAATCTAACAAAACAGACATTTAAAGAACAGTAAGCAGCAGATATACAAATGTATGTTCCGCGTCAACAGATCGTCGTAAAAAAAACATCAAGAAAAAAAAACTGACACCATTAAAAACCTTATATTTTCTTTATTGACCTCCAAAAAGCAATAGAGCAAACAATAGAAAAAATTCGAAAAAATACACATTAACTCCACATTGACAAAAGCTTTAAAAGCTTCAAAACAGCTATGTTAAAATCTTGTAATATCAAGCTTTTTACAAGAAACGGTGTTGCATTTTTCATGCATTATAAATTACACAAGGCATATTATAACAATGTGACTTTTTTATCTATTGTGCTCCCCCGATTTACAAGCACCAACGGCCAAACGAAAGTCATTTTAGTTTAGAAAAAGACTCCGCACTGAATTGGAATCAATCCCACAACCCCCTTCTGAGTTCGCTCCAAAAGCACTATCTTCGGTCGCCGAACGTGATTAGTTAAAGAAACAATACTTTTCATAAAAATGTAAAAATTTTTTAGCAAAAGATCAATTTTTTTAGCTCATAATAGTTCACATGTAAAATAATAGTAGCACTAGAATTATTTTAAATATTAAAAATGTTTCAAAAGGAATTAGATTAACACCAGTAACATCTGGAAAACCTGGAAAAATATTTTATATTATAATCTTAATTTTTATTGAAGATGTTTGTCTCTGCTACGGATGAAGACTGTCATCCTCCTTATTATTTTACTAAAAATAGATCAAAATCATTCTAAGAAATGGTTCTGATAAATTTCAATGACTTTCGAAATAAATGACCAGTGTAAAGTTGTAGATTTTCCAATTTTAGAATTTGTTCTCCGAAAGCAAATGCTTATTTTCTGACAACGTGCCTTGTACGTTTTCTGTTTCTATTCCCAATAAAAAAATGCCTACTTCCAAACTCATTAAGTCGTAAATCGGTGTACTTTTAAAATAAGTTTCAAGCGACAAAAAGAGTTACCTGAAACTACACCAATTCCACATTTTTTACTTTTAAAAATCTTTAAAAAAATTAAGACATTCTTCAAATCGTTTATAGTTAAAAAAACAAGTTCATGACGCCTGCAATCGCCAAAAAATCCACACACAAACAAAACTTTATCTAGACAAAGAAAACTATAGTCAGCTTTTTAAACACAACTTGTATTTGCTTCTCAGAAAATTTTTTTGCTTTATATAATTTGTATCCGCCGGACTTTTTTCATAAAAACAAAAACAATTTGCGAAATCTAGAAATTTTTAAATAATTAACATATTATTATTTAAATCCTTTACCGTGGAAAGCAAAAGTGCACCACACTGGGAAATTTTTTAACTTGTTATAGTATTTCTCTTTAGTTCTTCCCATAAAGAGATATGCACAGAAACTATTTAAAAAATTTTTAAAGTATAATTTTCATATTTTTTTTTCAACTTTTAAAAAAAAAAAAAATTAGTACACTTTATTGTTTCTACTTTTTACAAATTTTTACAGCGTGTAGTCTTCAGTAGGGAATTGATCCTTCTAGTTGCTGGCCGGGGCTCCGTCTTGCTGGTCTATCGACGGGCCTTTTTTTTCAACTTTTTATAAGGTTGTTTACAAAATCGCTTTGGCAACCCAGAAATCTGATGTTTCCAAGAAAGAAATAATTTTAGAAAATCTGGAGCTGTTAAGATCATTAAAACTTAACTCTATTGTGTTAGCTCCATTAAACCAAAATAACATATTACAGCATTACGAAAAAGTTTTAAAAAGTGACCTAAGTTTTGATGGTATAATCAAGCATAAAAAGCGCGTAAATATTATGCACATATTTTATATTTTTTAGATGATAAAAACTCAAAAAGAAAATGTAACAACGGCTGTCAGTCGCAACTAGCTGCAACAATAATTTTTCAGGCATGCAAGAACAATATTAAACTCAGCTTAAAATAATTTCATATTTCCACATAAATCGGGTTCACAAATCCCAAAATTCGTCATAAACGAGTAAAAGTCAGTCCGGCCAAATTAGTTTATGTTGACCACCGTCAACCCTTTCTATGCATAAAATAAAATAACGTCGACTACATTCATACATATAACAGAACCAGAATTAAATTCCAATTACGAAAACGAGGGGCATGCTTTAATTAACACATGCACACACATTAGATTATAGTAATTACAGTAATAACGGCGGTTTGTCTTTGTAATTGTATTGCTGTCTCTTTCGTATGAAAAGCTTTTGTTTTAATATAGAACATAAGAGAAATAGAACAAGAAAATCTGGTTTTACTTAATTAATAAATCGCAGATGCGGTTCGTAGTTAGTTGAACATAAAAGTCAGCAATAAATTAGGAAAGCGCAATTAAACAATTCTTGATATAACAAAAGTACATTTAAAACTATTCATTTTTTATTCATAAAAAAATCTGTAAGTACACCACCCCCTGTTGCTTCCAATAGAGCAAAAATGATCATTCCTGAAAAACTTTAAAACCAGAAACCAAAGAGTCTAACTACCAATTTATTTTAATAAGATTTCTCATCCAGGACAAAATTTACCAGTACATTTTTTGACTTATTTTACAAAAGATCTACTATTGGCATCAAATTAATACAAAATTTCTCCGGTGACACTTATGTACTGAGGTAATGGCTACGTTAAAAGCAAATTCAATTTCAAAGTTTAAATTTCATTGAATCGAGGACCATCATTAAACACAAACATTACCAAAAATACAAATTTATTATCAATTAAAAGCAATCATTATTATAGAACGTACAAAATTTCTTACCATTGCGTAAACAAGTTTATCACTTAAAACATAGTCTTTTTCCACTTGTCTGTTTAAACAACGTCAGGAAGTCTATTAAAACTATTATACTATTAAACTATTTTATGTTTAAAAAACATAAACACAAGGACTTATAACAAAAAAGTAGAAAAGTTTCAAAATCTTTAAAAAATAAAATATGACCTAAAGGTGTTAACAGAGCTTACTAAGAAGCCCAAGAAAGTAAAACAATACGTGACTATTTACAAATCTGTAGTGACGTTCCAAAAATATAAGAGCCAAACATAAATCGACAATAATTTATAAAAACGAAAAAAATAAGATGCAAGCTGGGAAGAAAT
Source organism: Lagria hirta (assembly GCA_947359425.1). NCBI lineage: Eukaryota > Metazoa > Arthropoda > Insecta > Coleoptera > Tenebrionidae > Lagria > Lagria hirta. Next base: position 15,447,087 of record OX375794.1, read on the forward strand.
AGATGAACAGACCATATAACTTACAATTAATTAAACTAACAGAAACATTTTCATATGCTATCAGTAAAGACGCCGAGAACAATAACAATAAACCAGTTTTGTGGTAAACTATCTAAACTCTGACAAACATTAAAAATGAGAAAAAAACACTTATACCGGAATACTTTGATGCGAAACAAAACGACCTTAGGTGTACATATATGGTAAAAACACTGACAATGATAATATCCGACTTCTGATAAAATCTACAATAGTATGTTTTTAAAAATAAAAAATGAGTATTTTCTTTATCAAAACTTCCACAAATATACATGAATTCAACCGACATTTTTGTCGGTTCATAGAGCCCAACCAAAAGAGGCTCTATAACTGACTCTGTTATCCAGAAGAAGAACACGACACACTTAAACCTCTAGACGTGAAGATATACCGTAGTTCGGAACGGAAAACAATCGAAAAGGAAACAAAGCATTGCAATCTAAACAATGTAAAAAAATGTAAATATAATTCACAAAGATTACTATAACTCTCGATAAAGTTTTATAGAAGACACGTAGCCGCCAAACTACAAGGTATAAATAACAATAACGCTGATGTAGAAAACTTGGGCGGTCAAATTAAGCTGAAGCTGCAGCAGAAGCCATTAGAAGTAATAAACAACAACAAAAAACTCATCATAATAGTCCAAATTTCATAAAGAGATAGAATGTAAGAGGAAAAGCCAGTATACAAAACATAATGCACATAAATACTTCAAAAGAAAAATATACGCACATCGAACCAGCTTGTTACAAGCTGTAGAAAATAAAAAGAAAAATAAAAAAAAAATTCGAAAAATTACACAACTACCATCGTGCTGAATATTATACATCTACAGTAAAAATTGATATAATGTAGATACAATTTTCTGACAAATGTACTTACATTGTAAAAAGTGACATTAATCTTGATAAATATGAAACGCTACAACTAACCCTTTAATATTTGAAATAATTATTCATTTATAAATATCAAAATGCCACAACTAACGACTTATCCGAAAACAATTCCTGATGTCAAATTAATAGAAAATGTTTGGAAAAATCCTCAAAAGTGTCTTTACTTCTTTTTGTCAAAAATTAAAAAATTCATAATATTAACCTAATTTTTAGTAACTTTAAAGTTTATTGAAACGTGTAAAAAAAGAATAGCAATTCTCGATCTCTCTAAGGCGTTCGTTGACGGTGTGTCTCAAGATTTTGGCTAAGAAACTTAAGAGCATATAGACTCAGTTTAAGTACCTGCAATTTTTTATGGATTACTTAATAAACATATATAATAAAACTCATAGAAAAAAAATAGAGTTGACTACCTGTCATAAATCTGCAATCAAAATAATTCCTAAATGCAGGATTCCTGTATATTATATAGCATATAATGTCATAAGTGCATATTATTTCCCATAATTTTTTCAAAAACATGTTAATTAATTACCTGTTTTTGAAATTCACGAGAAAAAATTACGAGAAATAATATATGCGGGTAGGTAATCACAAAACGCTTCAAAAGGTTTAAGAAAAAGTAAAACATTTGAAGCTCTGAACATTATCGAAATCAAGTTAATTTTATGCTGTTATACCGCAGCAACGACAAATTAAACGTCAAACATACATAAAATTATTTTTTCCATTAATTATGAATGATTTGACATCATTCTTGTTGACATAATTTTTAAACCAATAACGATAATTTGTACTTAAATCTCGTCCGTAATCCATCTGGCTTAAACAAATGACAAATCAACCCCATTGCAGCACGCTCAAAGTAAAACGTTTTATTCCATGCAAATGTGAGTGTGAATAGTTGAAGAAAACCCTTTTTATGTTTTCGTCATCTAGATAGCCGCTTCATTTCACGACAAGCCCCAATATAATTATGATAACCGGCTACAAAAACTTTCATAGCCATAAAAGTCAAGTTGTTCAAAAAAAAGTAAATACTAAAGCAAATACCTACAGTTGCCATAAAAAACCAAAAACTCCATTGCCAAAACTATTAGATTAAATATTAAAGCTATCCATAAAAAAACCCACCTCCAAAACTCAAATGATGTATAAAAACACCAGCCAACAGCACTTAAACGTCTCACCTAGATTTTCATGAATTTCAAGGTAGAGTTGAAATAATTTCAAAATAAAAGTGCTGCGTATTTTCATCGCTGATGATTGCACATATTAAACTCAAAAGAAGCACCGCTAAAGTGTTTCGGTTTGAATAACTCTAAAATAATCCTCTTGTATTAGCTTCTAACAAATGAATTATTAGTTAGAATTTTTAATGGCAGTAAAAATAAACATAAAGTGGAACCCACTGTATTAAGTTTGCAACCCTTAATGGTGAATTAAAACGCGTCCCACCGTCAATTGTATAGATTAACTTTCAAACGAAAACGGTTTATCACAACTTTGACAACTAAAAAAACGTTTTTTTAACTTACAATCAATAGTAGTTCAATTTACCATTAGCTATTTTGTCATTATCCCAAAATTAGAAATTAATACCATTTTGCCACCCTCCCGTAGAATTACCCAGCTCCTGAAATATACGAGGTTTAGATAAACGCTAATCCCGGGCTGTTTTGAGAGGGTTGCTGCTGGAAACTAGCTACCGATAACGGGGTGTTTTGGTAAACGTGCTCTACTATAGTCATTATTAATAGAAAATGCCAAGAAACGATGGCATGAATAAATAGCTTTCGTTCGCATAAATTTTCCAGCACACGTTCTTTAGGGACTTGAATTGAACGAACGAGAAGAAGAACGTTATAAATCAACTTATCAATATAGGCAATAAAAAACGGTAAAAATGTATAATAACAAAAGTACCGATTTAGCTTTCTATAAGATGGATATGCAAGTGGGACTGCTTTCAAAACCATTTTGAAGATATATAGCTCAGATAAACGATAAAGTCAGAATAGGTCACTTGTTATTGCCCATCTTTTATAAACAACAAACAGATTTATTTAGGCATTAAATTGTGCCGTTTCAATTCTTACCACACTTATTACGTCGTGTAACACGTTCCAGGCAAATGGTAATAGTCTTACAATTTAGAATCAAAAACTAATGTGAAACAGCAAAACGTTTACAGTCAAATAGCGTCACTGTTAAAGTAAAACAAACAGTAAAGTCAAAGAAAATAAAAATATAGTAAACAACGGTTCAGAATCTCAAAGTAACTAATAAAAAAAAGATTCAAACATTATATTATAATAATCCCAACATTATTGATAAATACATAAATTAAAAGTTTTCTATTGTCTATCTACACTATCTACACTAATATTATAAAGAGGAAAGATTTGTATGTTTGTAATGAATAGGTTCAAAAAGTACTGGGCCGATTTAAAAAATTCTTTCACCAATAGAATGCTACATTCTTCCTATTTGACATAGGCTACATTTCATTTTAAAAAAAACATAGGGATCCTTTGTAAAATTTGAACAATGTAACCGAAGGTGTAGAAAAATGAGTCTTAAAATGTCTTTCGTCGAATGCGCTGCCGAAACTATTAGCGATAGAACAAAATAGTGTACAACAATATTGAAGAATATCATAATGTCTACAAAAAACTCCGCGGTAGCATATGTCCAACTATTGTAGTTATGTCACTACAACAACTTTTTTCATTTTAAACATTAATGAAAATGCTAACCAAATTCAAATCATGCTATTTATGTGTTTATATTAATCCTTATCCAAATAAATTATTTTATGGTCAAGACCATTTAACTACCTAGAAAATAGTTTTTAAATTATTTAAATTGTTCCATTCAAAAGATATTACGAATTAAAAAATTCAAACAGTAAACAAAACCGCCATAGCGTCGTGGCCGTTGTTTGCGATGCAGTCTGAAAAGCGCGCCGGGCATCGCGGCGGGCGGGGTGGAGGAGGCACTGGGGGGGCAATATTTAATAAAATTAGTAAAGTCCTTCTCGGGTATGACGAGACCAGGGAAATAGGTATTCATTTTTATATGGAGGATATTATAGATTCCAGTTCAAATTGAATAGGTACGCATACAGCTATGCAAAATAAAGTAGTGCATCAAATTTACGCTAAGGCGGTACGAAGTTCGCCGGGTCAGCTATACAAAATAAAGTAGTGCATCAAATTTACGCTAAGGCGGTACGAAGTTCGCCGGGTCAGCTAGTCACATATATGTATAAAATTCATTAAAAAAACAAATGCTAAAAACATTAAAACAATGCAATTATTTTATTAAAGATACTTGAATAAGTAACATTAATAACATGATATTATAACTGTTTTAATATAGTTCACGTTAAAAGTTTGTTCTATGTACAACAAACTTAAGACTTCTGGGTACCAACGTATAACTTCCCTCTTCTTACGTCGTGAGTTAAAATCAAATTATTTATACTTATAATAATATTTTTATAATAATTGCATATAATTGAAATATTTATATTTATAATAAATATTTATTATAACAAAATTTTTATTTTATTTAAGAATATACTCATACATGTGTCGTGCTTTCCGTGCTCATCAACTCTCAACTTTAAGCTTCAAATCCGCTGCGAATAAATAACACACTTAAATAAATCAATCTTGTTTTAAATTATTTTCGTATGACTGTAATAGACTTATTACTCAAATATCTATTACTATTGTAAAATGTGATAAGTACATCTATCAAAAGTATTTTCAATCAAGTTTAGCCGGCGCTTGTGACGACTTATTAATCACACGTCTTGAATAAATCGTGATGGATTTGCGGCGCAAACTTGCTCTAGTCAGGACCCGTTTATAATTTTCACCGTAAAACTGCTCTTTTGTTGTATGTATGATCACACACGTTAAATTTCGATGTGACAGTAAACATTATCAAACAATAAAAGAGCTCGCTGGTCAGATGACTTTTTGGCAAGTGGTAAAACTCTGTGAATAGAGATATTATTATTTAAATTATACAATTTCCAATTGTTTTAGATATAAAATTTAAATTAAATTTGAAGACGTTAGTTTATTGTTGACAGATACCTCCTTCAAAAATAACTCATTAAGTAAAAATAGTATATTACAGTACAAGGGGCAAAAGTTGAATTTTCGGCCCTGCGCGCCATAATGCCAGAGGCGAAGCCGAGGGCATTATGGCGCGCAGGACCGAGATTTCAACTTCTGTCCCGCGTATTGTATACGATTTTTCTTCATACCTCGCTCGAAAGTACGTACTTTAATTTTATTTTTTTAACTTTAAATGCTATATTTTTCATGCTGACAGTTTTTGATGCCTGCCGCGACATTTGCGGCACGAGCGAAGCGAGTGTTGCTAGTCATATAACATAGTTACGAGTATAAATAAACACGATGAATTCTTTCTTCCCGCTATACAGGGAAGAAAGTGTACATCTTACAGGGACTAAAAGTTAAACTTTCGGCTCTGTTATTAGGGACGAAAGTACGTACTTTCGAGCGAGGTATGAAGAAAAAATATGTAAATAACAATAATTTTATATATGGTTTTTATCTATGTTTTCCTATGTAATAAAAAATTTTTTTAGTTGATATTTTTAGCCAGGTATATCTTTAGTTTAGCATTACAATGGCGTATGTCTATTTGTTCAATAATCGTAAATAAATAAGGATTTAAAAATAATTATTGGATTTCTATTTAAATTACTTTTCCAAAAATCGTCTTGGAAACAACATTTTCCTGCTTATTTACACGCAGGAAAATTGAGTTTTCCGGACTAGTACTGTAAAAACTTTACAAAGCGCAAAATAAAAAAGATACTCTAAAAAAGAACAATTTATTCAAAATTTATAATAAAAATTTTTTCGATGTTGATGTTGTTTACTTTGTAACTATAGTTGCCAACAAAATTGACAAACTTGATTTTTATGGAATTTGTAAAAAAAATTCTAAAATTTGTAAATTTCGTCTTTTTTTACGATTTCCGGAAAAATTTAATACAAAACACGTCAGTAAAATCTCTTACTTGACTCGGAGCTTTAAAATTTAGCTCCTCTTCAGGAATGTGAAATTTTCCAGTCTTTTATGTAAATAACTATTATTTAAAAGGCAAAAATATGACAAATATTACATGGAAAAAAATAAAAAGCATGTGAAACAGCGGCTAACTAAATATAAGGTCATTATTTTTACCAAAATCAAACACATACTAATTATGTTCTAAACGTGAGATACGATTTTGTAATTTTTAAATAAATAACACATCTTTAAATTTTGAGTATTTGATGAATTTATACTTAGCAATATTTTTTTAATTCTTAAAACAAAAAACGTCTTAGAATTTGTGTCTTTTGAGCCAAAGATGAATGGGAAATGAAATTTTAAAACCAAAAGTCTCAGGGCATTTTTTTATTTTCCAAACCGTTAATTGATTTTAATTGAATTTAGTGATTAATTTTAATTGAATATAGACACAGTTAACTTCAATTAGTCAAACTTTGTTGATTTTTAGTCAGTGAAACTTATTGGTAAACTCTTCTCTTCAACTGTTTTTGATGTTGTTTTTTTCTTTAACCTTCATGTTTTTGCATCATACATTATCAATCACATTTTCTAGCAATTAATCAAACACTCAATTTAATTATTTTTTCTCGCCTATTTCCTCCACTACCTCACATACTTTATTTCCTTTTAAAGCCAGCTTTTTGACTTATACATTTCTTTTATATTTTTTACATTCTATCCCTCAAACATCTACATACCACAAATACTTTTATTATTTCACCGGTTTTATTTTTTTTTGTCACATATATTTTTTTTTGCTGCTCTCTCATCATTTTTGCGTTTTTTCATTCACTATTCACTTCTAAGTTTATCGTTATCATGTATTTCTCTTTTCATTTTTTTTTATTTCTTTTTGCCGCCCACAATATCATCTGCATTAGGTGGCCCAAAAATAGAAAATTTTTTTTTGAGTTTTACAACAAACTATGTAAACTTTGTTACATTACAATGTTTAAAAAGTTCCCTCCAAACGGCAAATTAAAAAAAAATTTAAACGTTACTCTAAATTTCTAAAATTGTCAAAAACCGATTTGTTTGGTTTTTTAAATGATATAATCTTTATCATTTTAACATTTTAAGTCAACATTTTAATATTCAAAAGTTGTTTTAAATATTAAAAAAAAAATTTCAAAGTTTCTAAAACATATATAATTTTTTTAACTGGCGCGTGTAACAATAATAAATTGAACTAAAAATAATTTGAATATAACTAATAATTGACTATTGTTGTGTTTAAAGTTTATAAAAATGTTAAATTTTGTTAAAATGTTTATTTTTGAACAATAAATGTATATAATAAATAATAAAATAAATAAATAAATTCAAAGAATTATGATTTTTTGACTATTACGCTACAATGTTCAACGTGAGAATTGTTTACTTAAATTTTTTTCTTGTGTTTTAATTGCATTCTTTAGTATGTCAAATTAACAAACAAATCCAGTTTTCATGTTCAGAATAGCTCGAAAAGATAATTTGTCTTGAAAACTTTGAAGCGACATTATAATACTAAAATTTTGACTTGATTTTCTTTGAATCTATTACATTTTCTTGTTGAAAAAAATAAAATAATGAAAAAAAAAAACAATAAAACATTGATTTTTGACCATTTTAAAAAATTTCAAAAATTTGGTTCAACTCTTTGAAACATTTCTTTTTGACCTGCTGTTTGTTGTTCACAGGAAATTCTTAAAACATTGTAATCTTACATATAGAAATTTAAAAAAAGTCAATTTACTGCTCAAAATTAAAATTGTTACCAAAAAAATTAAAAAACAACGAAAACAAATGTTAAATAATAATTTAATAGTGATTTACGTTATTAGTGCGGTAAGTTTCATTTTACAGCGCAAGGTTTTAATTTTGAATGTGGAGGGCTATAATAAAACCGCAGGCTGTAAACTGATTAACGCACGAATAATGTATTCAAATTTTTAGCCGAAGACTCAATTTTGCAGTTTTTAAAAATTACGAAATTTGAATTGATTTCAGGTTGACAATGACAGCTCAAGTGCAATTAGTCAGTGGTTTAGAGCTCGATTGATGGTTAGCTAAGTACCACACCACAAGATGGCGCCGACGTCGTCTTAAAGTTTGCACCAAAAATATTAAATTGTCTATATTTTTAAAATCTATAGGTCTTATTAAGTGAGGTAAATTGTCCTGGTATAAACAAACTATATTTATGACTAAACAACACTTTGTTTGAAAGTCTCTAAAAGCAGATAATTTTCATAGTATTTTACAACACGAGTGAGTCAAAGTGACAGATGAAAGCCCTGCATGTAAAAAAGTCTAGATACCATAGAAGTTGACAAGACGTAAATATGCCGTTTACATTCGACTAGCCTAAAAAGCATATTATATAATAGCAACTAGTGGTTTACACATAATGTTATCTATTTCCCTGTTTAGTACTTTGCGCTGCTCTCCTCTTCATCTTCACAAACTATTTTGAATGTCAACTTTTAAAGTCACTCAAATATATAACCGTTATTTTGTTTATTACCTCTTGTATTTTATTAATAATTTATATCTTCTATTTTATTAATAATTTATATCTTCTACTTTATATCATTACCTCACTAGTCGTTAAAAGTAACTTTTGTTACAAAGTTATTTTATTCTTATCATTCATTGTTCCAATTTGCAAATTTTATTCTATTTTCCATGAAAGAAGTGGTAGTGCTCTCGCTTTCTTGCTCATTCAAATTACGTTTTGTGTGCGTTTTCCAATACTTCCTCTTGTATTTTAAGTATTTTTTCCGACAAAATTCTTCTATAGATTTTCGTTTACCGCCGAGCTTTGATTGTCAAAAAAATAAACACTTAAAGCAATGAAATAATTGATAACCGTTGTTAATTTGTACGCGTTACAAATTAACCCACAAACGCTATAATATGTTCATTAAAAATGTTTAGAAAATAAACCGCTTCCCATGTGATTTGTACAAAAGCTTTCTGAATCATTATGACTGTTTTCTCTCAAAGCTTTGTTGATATTATTCACGGACTCTTTCTTATCTAAACAAATCATCTTTTTCCTACAAAACTAATTTTCATATCTCAAACTTCTGCTACAAAACTCAACCCGTTAACCTCCTAGTTTATAAGTTTGTCTGAAAACTCTTGTCGCTTCATATCACGTCAACCGCAACGGCAGTCTCTTGAGAGTACTCTGTATAAAACAGCTTGACAGTAGCGGCACAATTCTCAATTTTGTATGCTTTGCGACATTAAAAGAAGAAAAAAACTATTGATAGACACTATTATTGTTAATATTGCTTCCATTAGCTCTAGAGAGAAAACAGTTTACAGTAGAAAGAAAATCGATGACACAATTTTTAGGCTCATTCATATATAAGAAATGATAAAGTAGCTCGTCTATCTGATGAGATGTTATTTAATTCGAAGAAGTAGATGTTTGCAGTCGGTTTTATGAATGTCTGGGGGAATTACAGCAGCGCTCGGTATTCTTTTGCTTTAGTATGAGACAAACCGCAATTTGTCTTATGTAGCAACAAAAAAAGCCCTTCTTTTCTGTTTTATACTGTAAAAACCAACAAATGGTAAAAATTTTGAAACATATAATAATGAACAAAAAAAAACAATACCATTTGAATAAAAAAAAACTCAAAATTCTACTGCAATAGATATTTACCAGAATTTATATAAGCCTTGGCAACCAATTTTAGTTGTAAGTGCTCGTTATACAAGCCTAAAAATCAGAAAATTTTCTATTTTATTTGCAATATTGATGCTTTATCAGTTCAATTCAATTTTCTTATATGTAATAGCTGGGATTTTCATTGGTAATTTCAGTAGTGCCAAATGGTTTGGAAATTTAGACCAGCGTTTCTGTCTTTCATTGAATGGATATTGCTCGTATATATAAATAGAGAGAGCATAACAGACAGGCAATCTTGAACAGAACTTCCACAAAACAAAGTAAAAACTGGGAATCTTAACCGATTCCAAACATAGAGGATTTCAATAAACTCAACGATATTGATGGAGTATTATCGCTTCCAGTAAAAAGAAAAACGCAACAATGCTAGTTTTAGACAGATCTCATTCGATAAACCACCAAATCGTAGCAGCGCAATGAAATGACAATTATAAGATGGTATGTCAGCTTGTTTCAAGAAACCTCTTAGTCAGGAGAAGGATAAGACTGCAATTACTAGAATAATGCAAAATGCTTTTAGACGAAATTTAAACGGTCGATTGGGCAACTGAGCGATTTAAAATAAATCTTGCAAGAAATTGCAGTAGTTCCGCCATTACTGAGCAAATAATGACCACAATTTCTTTCTTCCAATACGATGTTCTGATATTTTCCATAGGTAACAGCAACTTGCAAAGTCGCTCTCTCACAAACTGGTTATTCTTTGTTTAACAATTAAACAAATGCACCGTTGCACTACATTAATAATGATCAGCACTTATGAGCTTGTAAAGAAAAAAAATATGTGCATAAAACATATTGACAAGAATAAAAAGATAAAACCTTGCTCAACTAAAAATAACAGAGTATATAGTTTTGAACCACTTTATAGTTTTTGTCAGGTCAGGTCAGGTCAGATTACTACAGAAAATTTTGTTCAAATTTTTCTTAAAAACTTGTAGAATTTTGGCGGGTGGAAATAGTTGCTATTATAGATCTGATAAGACCCTATATTTGATCGTCTCATAAAATGTTTAGACGTTAACATCTTGATTCGTTGATTTCAAAGTAGGATTAGCAACATTTATTAGAATCTGTCTTACTTTAAAAATTTGAGAAACTAGGATTCCACATGTTGTAATGCATATAGGTTACTTTAAATGACAGATGCCAATTTTAATAGACACAAATTAAGATAAAACGTATATCGCTGGTTGGACAACCAAGTTATCACATTAGCACATTTTGCTTTAAGTCCCAGAGGCAAATTTTTCATGAAACACATGCACCAATATCTCCTATAAAACGTGTTTTTAGATCTTTTTTTCACGCATAGCAATGATATGCAATGTAATCTATCTTCTTCGGTTACTACTAACAAGTAAAATAATAAGATCAATATAAATTCTTTTAAACTAGATCGGTAGACCTAACCAAGTTTCACTCTTATTGAAACTCTTCAGCAAATACGCTCAAAAAATTTTTTCTACAAGATAAAATTTCTTTTTACTAATTAATTTTTTTGCTCATCAGCTAAACTAAACGATTATCAGATTAGCAATTTTCTTACTAAATTCAAAAATTTTTTTTTCGAATGATTGTCGAAAACAATTAATTAGTTTGAACGGAAGAAGATTTTGTTTTTGGCAATAGCGAGAACAAAATTTCTGAAAACAGTCAACAGATGCAGTATTATAAAAGATATACAGTTGATACATAAAATATAGGTCATCTTAATGTCATACCATTGCTAACCAATTCAAATTTTTTTACGTCGTAACGTAAAGCAATAACCATAATGATGGTTATCCATGGGTTAACGTTACGGCGTTTTAAAAAAACGCTACCCACCATAACAAACTGAATGCGCAAAACATCTCCAAATAGTAAAATTATCTGATACGAGGTATTGCACTTAAGCCATCGATATTGAAGCCAAATGTTTAAAATGAGGAATGTATTTTTGATCACAAAATTGCAAGTTTTGTTTGTACAATTTCTTTTTAAAAGCAACTTTATTAAGCCGGTAATGTTTTCAACATCGTTAAAATAGAAAAAAAAGCGACTAGAATATAAAAACGCTAAAAGTGACAGCAAATACTTGTATCCCTAAATAAAAAAACTTGCAAAAAATGATCAACGCTAGACTGCTAATTGAAGCTATAGACTGCGATGAGACTGCTATGAGACTGCTATAGAAGCAGTTGAAGTTGGACCAGTCAAAACAACAGTACAGCAAACATTTTTATTTAGGTCCCGGAAAAATAAAAATAAACAACAATGTGCAGACACCAAAATAATGTGTGAAAAAAAAACAGAATCTACAGCTAAATATTACCCAAAATAAATAAGATTCTACTTCAATAATAATCTACACACTAAAATCCAATAAACCCTCCAGAATGATGGAGCAATAGTGTATGTGTGTGTGTATTTTTGTCTATACTCTTTCAGCGTTTTATTTCAAATGACGTCAAAAAAAAATCACTTTAAAAATACTCAAAAAGTCCAATTGTAATAAATGTATTATATTATTGAGTCTTCTGACACAACATTCACGAGATCTAGGTAGATGCTGAAATAAACTTATCGAATAATTGAATGGAAAGAATATCAAAAAAATGTAGAAATGAACAAAAGCCAAATCAACAAATTGCAATTTCTCTAATTTCCCGAAAGTGTAGCTTAGCTTTAATTGCATCTTTGTGGAAGTCGAATTTACGCCACGGTGCCGACATAAAAAAAGTTGTGAACTTTTTGAGATTATGGCTACGGTTTAGAAGCAAGTCAGACATAATGATTAAAAGTATCGATTGGTTAGAATCGCAAGCACATTGAATTGGCAAAAGCAAGGAGGAACTTTTGTGCCACTAATAAATCTCTTCTGATTAGTTTTCTTCAACAACAGACAAAGAAAGAGTGTCGACTTGGTGAATGAACGACATTTTGAGTAAAACTTTTCAGCTGAAAACGAATTAATTCGGTATCGTAAAAGTTTCCTTTTGTAAATAACGCATTAATCCTCAACTCTAGTCCTACCTTGTTTTATCTCGACAGTTATCGCCTCAATCCACATCCACCAGGATTAGGACAACTGCAATTTAAAAACTGCTTTACAAGCCTCAGCTCTTCGTAGAACTTTTAGATCTTCTGACAGATATCCAACGCTTTTTCTCGTTTCAAACATTGGCTAGCCAACAAGGCCAGTTTGTTTTCATTCCACAAAAGAAAAAAGTTTTGGTTTTACTCGCTTGCCAATTAACACCACTCTCCATCCATCCTTTTGTTCTTTCGTTTTCTAGTTCGATTCAAATCAGCGGTGAAGAATTAGCTTTTTTATAGACGAGAAACTCCCGCTAGTAATTACATTGTAACACGCAATACAAAGGTACATAGAGAATCATTATTTAACAACACCAGCGAGCCGCAATTCTTGCATTTACTTTGATTTGAATTTTAATTAGATTTGGTGACTCCAGAGCGCTATTTACACAAGAGGAAATCACTAAATCTAGCCACACATTAAACAACTGTCATCATTTCTCTTGTTTGAAAATTCAAGCCGTTGATTACTCGGAATATTATTAAGAATAATTAATGAAGACATAACTCATCAATTTGAAAAGCAAAACGTCAAATGTAATGCAAAGTTCAATAAATTTGACCTATAAAACCAATAAAATCAATAGAAGACTTAAAATTACTTTCAAATCATTATATCTAAAACCATCAGATAAAACCTTATTAGATTACAATTATTATAGATAAATTTTTATACACGTTACATGCGGATTCAACAAATTTTTTTGTCACAATATAAGCCGACGTAACTAAAATTACCTATAGTCTAATGTTCTCATTTCTAGTTTGATTCTATTGTGATTATTAGGAGCTGAGCTTGTAGTTTTAGACGCAGCTGTAAACATTTTCTAATCTCTTCAGGTATTGTAATATCTTCCAAAATGGCGGTACAAGCTTGAAACATTAAATGTTGTTTAACAATCTTAGATTCCAGGGAGCTACATGTCTATGCAGGTGTTCAACTCCCTCGAGTCAGGTCCAGTCAGACCAAACCAAACTAGAAATAAAAGCATTATAACGCTAAAAGTAAAAAGTTTTATAACCCTTTTTAAACCACAGATAAACGTCCCTTTGGTGCATTGACAGTAGACTGTAAAACTAAACCATACATCATGTTTTAAAAGAATATCTACACTCTCTCTCTTACGAACACCTTTAAGACCGTAAAAAATCGTCCGCTTAAAAGTGTCCACTGACAGAAAAAGATAATAAAAAAAAACAAAGAAACAAAAAGGCACGTCATATAAAGCACAATTAATTATTTGATTTTGAGATAGTGCCATGTATAAAACAGCAGTATTAAAAACAGCATCATCAAAAAGTAATTATATTTCAGAAAGCATTCCTATGGGTCTAAAGCCTTTCGCATTTTAACAAATTGTTGCAAAACTTGCTGAAAATGTTTTATATTTATTTGAGTATCAATTTCTGGTTCTTCGTCCAATTTATCAAAAAAAGCCAAAACTTCTGCTGCTGTTTCATTATCAATAAGTTCACTTTCTTCAACTTTTATTACTAGTTACAAACCATTAAAGATACACGCTAAACAGATAAATCAATGCCCTAATAATACAAGATCGTCATGCCTCAATTGTTTTTCAAATGATAGAGACCGCTTGCTAATACAATATTAGGATTTTTTTATTTGCCAAATCGGTACTATCAAAGATTTTCCGTGAAAGAGAAGTATCCGCTTATGAAAAGTGTCCGAAACTATAAATTTCACTGTGGCTCAAAACCAGGTAAATAGTTTACAATCATTTTGTATTATTGGAATAATGATAGTGCTGTCAAATGATCTTATCGTCAGCTTACTATTGTGTATAGTCGATTATGTTAGCAAATGGTTTGCAATCTCACAAACCCAGAAGAAAATGTATTCTTATAATGTTAATTTCAGATACGAATACATAGTTGCTTTTTATGAAATACGAACTTAGAAGAAGACTTTTCAACACAAAATTTTATTCATACTTTATTATTACCTTAGTAATTAATATTATAATTAGTTTACTATACAAATTGGTCCATAATAATAGGTGAACCTGTAATTGAACAAATTAAACGTTTAGTTTGTATTCATTAAGAAAAAAAAAGTTGTTAACGCAAAGCTTTTTTTAAGCATCGGTGTATCAATAAGACCATAGAAGAATATCATTAAGACCATTGATCGATCGGTGATCAAAACTGCAGTTATTAACAACAAAATTATTACAAATTAAGTGAAAATTAACAAAAATGTTATCTTAAATTTATAAACTACTGGTAGGTTTATGTACTGATATTAAAGATTATAATTAAAATTATATTATTTAAAGTCCCCACAGAAAATAAGTGTGATGTTTGGCTGAAAAACATCATCTATGACAAAGCTAAGTTTTTCCCAAAAAAATCTAAAATCAGTAAATGAGCATTTATTATAACACAACATCAGAATTGTTAATTGACTAGAAGCGAATAAGCTTCAAAAGCCACAAATTCCAAAATTTGTTGCAAAATGCAAAACCCCGATCGATTTAATGGAACTGCACGTAAATTAAATTTCATCCATTGTTCTACAAAATCCAGAAGCATAAACAAAACTAGTAGTATGATTATTAGAAATAGACCCATGTATAAGAGAAACACAACATATTCCGTTAGGGCTTGCTGACAATATATCTTGACAATATCGAGTCAAAAAAATTGTTAATGTAATAAAAACATGTCAAATAAATTTAAAAAATTGCCTGGATTATTTCTCATACGTTTATTAAAAGCTACCAACAATCTACAATTGATAAAAAAAAGCTTATCGAGACCATCATTAATAGAAACAAATAGAAAACATTTTTGTTAGTGCTAGTTGACTGTCTGTGTCTTTGCCCACCTGCTAGTATAGCAAAAGTCTACCCACAAATAGGTATCAAAGAATAACTAAGACAACTGCAGCTCTAAAACAAGTGCCTAAATCATATTGTAAAACTGCTCCCCATTCAGAAACATACTCTACAAGAATACTTTAAAATTCTTTAACCGCCCAATGAATGTTTTTGCAAGAAAGAAAACTTTTAAAGTAAATTGTATTTTTCCCGGTTCTTATAAGTTTCAAGAAGGCAAAATCCAATGATTGCGGTCTGTCTGTTAGTAAACTCTTATTGAAAAGTAAACACTGCCAATGACCCTCTTTAAATTGTAAATTTGCCCTAATAAGAGAGTCCGCCAAGCACGAATCTGAATATTCAAATTGAAGTAACTAGTAACGTCTGGCGTCTCTATCATTGAATAGATTGCCGTTCTGCCATTATTTGCTTTTTCAATCAGAAGACTTTTATCCGGTTTCTCTAAATGTTCATGTCAATACTAAAAACTATAGACCATAAACTTTTTTATATTCAACGTAAAATGGTGAGTATGATGTAAAATAATAAATATGTGGATCACATTCAACACGAAACAATTTCCACTTTGACAAAGGTACAGAAACTAAATCGAAGCGTTTAAATCGTAGGAATTGAAATGCTAACTAACGCTCTTTGTCCATCAAACGAGAAAGCTTTCGAAACTAGGAGAGTTCGGCTACGTTATCCGAACAAACTGATTGTTATTTGAGATCAGTGTAAGCTGTCCCACGCTTCTACCGTCAACACAATGGTCTGGAAGAGAGGAAACTACCCAACCAACGAGGATCGGATTGTGGACTAAGCACAGGATTGATCTCGTGCCATGATTACAATTCGAGTTAACGACACAAACGATAATACATCTACGAGAAGAAATAAAATAGCTGTTGTTTCGGATGAATAAGCCTTCAATTACAAAATCTTAAGCTAAAGCTTTAATCTAGCAGGAACGAGCAACACTGCCAAAGCTTTGCTTTATCTGTATAAAGATTAAAAGTTACAGATAGTAAGAAATTTTGAAAAAAAAAGAACGAAAATAATATCACGTTACAATTTTTATTTAAAAAACATTAGACTCGCTCCGAAATACTAAACTAACCCATTAAATAAGCATTCATGTAAAAAGCTGACATTTCTTGTTTAGGTAATATATAACAGAGCAACAGAACTAAATAATGCCGGCCAGAAATGACGACATTTAGTTGCCACATATCCAGCTAGGAGTATAAACTTGTGCATTCCAGATAATGTCACGTAAATTACGTGTTTGCTTTACATGAATGATTCAAGAGGTACTAACAATACGTCACAAGTGATAACAAACATCATAAACTCCGCCCATTTAGCTAGGTATGTATAGGTTTAAGGTATCAATTCGAAACTGTCGACTAGAATCTATAAGGGAATATAGCATTTAAAGTGCATACAGAGCGAAAGAATGAAATTTGAGCTATATGGAGGCCACATTGAATGTGAAATTGCTTGTGCCGTAGAATACACCGCTCAGTAATAGCGTAGTATAAATCTTTCCACTGGAATATGAACATCATGATGTACAGCCTGTCTGCTATGCCAACGACGGACGACTTAAACGTCTAATATCGCACACTTTTTTATGATGATATATATGACACACTAAAAACGTAATATGAAAAAGTTAGAAGAGAAACCCTTTTTGAATTGGGCGATAATCTCTATTATTGCTTTATGAATTACATATGGAAGTGCTAAAATGACCAATATTACAGTCCGAAGGATTTCTCATACGTTTCATCGGTATTTCAATTTTTAATTAAAATTTGTAGTTTTTACCAAATAAATATACATATTAAGAAATAAAGCAGGAAAACAACCAATAAAACTGCAAGGGGTTTGCAGAAAACATTACACTTTCATGAGATGCTCGGAGATATAACCTTTCATGCATTACACAAGAAGTCAATCAAACTGTAGCTGCTGCCAGTCCCATACCTAACCGTTATTTGCTATTTTTTGTCAGCAGATCAGATTATTATGCAGTGATACTTTATTCTTAAAAAAAAACGGAAAACACAACTTGTAAAAACATTTTGATTGTATTGCCAAAAACTGAAATAAAGTCTTGACTTAGCACTGAGTTGAACGGCTAAGACACCTATTGAAGTTAGGTTATAATCTAACTACAGAAACGTAAAAATTATGGTTTGTTTAAAGATTTTCACCGCGGTAGCTTCAAAATGTTGATGAATTTACCTTTTTAAAGTATTTTTTTATTAAAAAAAAAACAACTCAAATCAAGCATGGAAAGTTTCATGCGACCGCTGCATACAGCAAAACAAGACAAACATTTTTCATAATAACATTTTATTAACAATAATTGTTATTTGCGGCCTTATAATTTTAGCAGCATCTTTAAAACTAGACAGCAAAAAAGACATATTTACACTATATAAATCAAACATAAATAATTATAAAAAAAAAATGGTTTTGTTACAAAGTATGTGATTCATTAAAACCTTATTTAAAACCAGCAATGAGCTTTTGCAAAAAACGCTTCAACTAATTTAATCAAAACAATGATAAAAATACTGGTAGCATGCAAAAAGAAAATAAATGTGAAAAAAGCACAAGCCAGTTATAAAAACTTAGAAAAAACACAAAAATTCTAAAACGTTGCGCAGTGCTACCTGAGCGAGCAATTGGCAACTCTTTTCGCCGGTGAGGGCGCCACCGGCAGTTCAATCAGCTGAGGAGCAAAAGAGTTGATTCATCTGTTGTCATTTGAATTTACGTGTCTTTTTTTGGTTTAATGTATTTGTAAGTGTAGTTTTTGGTTTTAAGATTTTTTTTTAGTGTTTATAAGATGTTTGTTACACTCCAGGAGATATTTAGGTATCTAAATGCCATTCCATCGTCAAGATGTTTTAACAAAGGTAAGCACATGTGTTACGGTAAATATTGTAACGATGGATGTAAAATAGAACAGTCTTTATTTTTAATATGATTAATATTTTTTCCTTTGCAAGAGAACCGCTGGTTAATTTTTCTCATCTGATCACGTGTGGAAGAGCGAAGGAAAATTAAACGAAACATCATATTTTCGCATTGTGTTTGCAGACAAGCTCCTTAGCCTGTTCACCTCATGTGATAAAATATATCCAAAAAAATGCAAATTTCAACGTTTAGTTGTACTTGTAAGGCCTTGTTTTATTACAACCTACAAGACAAAAAAACTATTTAGAAATAATCTCACTAATTAAAATTCCTTATAAAATACTAACCACTAATTTCTGGAATTAACTTATTTCCACAGAATATTCCAGGATCCGCATAGAATAGATAAAAACCGGTCGTAAAATTAATAAATTCAAGCTAATTTTATCAACTTGCTTGAAAAGTGAAAATTTTCAGGTTTAAAGTGCAGTGAACCAACTTTCATAAAAACTGATACCTTTCCCCCATTTTTATTGCATCTCCTGTCAACTTTTACTTTTCTTCCATGTTTAAGTTCTATAGCAATAACCTGTACATTTTTTTTAGGGAACAAATGAAAACTTAAATCTGGTCTTCTGCACCACTGCTGCAGTTAACGACACAGCAACATGTCTTACATTTTTTCTTCTCTTCCATAATAATAAACTATAAACTAATTGAAAATAAACCGTAAAAAACAAACTAAATACGACACACACGTGTAATTACTTCGCGGTTAACCTTTTTCCTTTAGTGCGTCAAACGTCTGCTAGGTGGCGTATTCAAGCGCAAGAGTTATCAATAAATATAGAATACAAAGTCTTGCGTTTAATTAAGCACTGATTTTGTTTATTCAAAACAAAACGTTAACATCAAATCAAAAAATACCAAAAAATCATGTAATAGGGCACTGTGGTAGATCTAATAACACTTGAGCTTTTTCCTTCACAAGAAAGTGGGGTGAAAGCTAGGTTATGAAACACAAAGCACTGTACCGTAGTTTTTAACTAAACTAAACTAAATTTTTAACAAAAAATTTCACATGTCCAAGCATTTATGCCATTTCCTTTGTTGTTATATAAGTGACTACCATCTCGCGATAAATTTCAAATTGTTTAGTTTCAAACTTTGCAGAAGTAGTATCTTCAATAACATGTTTCTTAAAAAAAAAGACAAGACTTGAAATAAACCAAAATGACGCATTTTGTGAGATTAAACAGTTGTTGGTGTCGATTATCATATGAAAACACTAAACTGTTGTACAAAAATTAGAAACCCATAACATAATAATATGTGCTTTAATTAAACAAACAAAAAATAAGAAGAGAAAGCAAATTTATGTGAGATCATAAGTACAAATCTTCTAAATCGAAACGCCTACAAGTAATTGGAAACTCGACGGATGCATCGTCTGAAAGCATTGTAACGGTACCAAAGAAATCCCACTTATTCGTATCGCAATTTCATCCTAATACCAAGTCTGACAACTTACTAGGCTTTGTAAAAGTTAAATTCTCTGAAGCCCAGTGCGAACAACTAAATGCAAAGCATCCTGACAAGTACTCATCATTTAAAGTAACAATAAACAGCGATAACCTAGACGAAGCTTTTCGAGCTGAAAATTGGCCTTGCGGCGCTTACATCACACGGTTTTTTCGAAAGATCGATAGTACATCAAATGCTGCTACCAAAAACTCTGAATCTTTTTTACATCAACGCACAGTGTCTTCGTAATAAAATGTGTGAAATTGAACTCTTTTTAGAAGCCAACGACATCAACATTTTTTGCACATGTGAACATTGGTTTTCAAAATCTGAGTACCATCTATACAACTTTGTGAACTACTCACTTGTGAGTGTGTATTGTCGGGAAACAGCCCTACACGGTGGAGTCGCAATCTATATTAGAAATACTGTTTCCGCCTCAGAAGTGTCGGTAAAAGATTTCTGTGTTGAACATTCATTTGAAGCTTCAGCAGTGATCATTCCCAATGAAAACATTTGCTGCATCCCACTTTATCGATCCCATTCTGGAGACATCGACATTTTTTTCATTAAACTCCAAGCAATCCTCGCTCACATCTCCGACAACTATAAATGTCAAATCATACTTGCTGGTGATTTTAACATCGACTTTCTAAGAAACAGCAGTAAGAAATCTGAGTTACTAGATATTCTTCACTCCTTTAACTTATTTACTACAATAAAACAGCCTACTAAAATTAATCAACTTAATAATACTTGTATCGATAATATTGCTACTAACTTACTTGTAACATTTACAACGCATGTTGTAAATTGCAATTTTAGCGATCACTTAGGTCTGACGATGCATTTTGAATCTTTAAAATCTAATAAAAGGCACAATGTGGAATCTATAAGTTATAGGCCAATCAGTGAGGAAAACCTTGCAACATTTTATGAAGCTATATCTATATTTAATTTTTCTAATATCTATAGCGAAGAGCTTTCAGCTGAAGAAAGCTTTAGCATGTTTCACGATATGTTGTTGGGTGCTTTCTACAGACACTTTCCAAAGGATGTTAAAAAGTCAAGTAACAAAAACCGTAAAATAAATTGGTTCTCAAAAGAACTAAGACAACTTAGATCCACTGTTGCAGCCTTAGACGTAATACGAAAATGTAGTGGTACTATAGAAAGCAAACACTTGTATTACATGATCAGAAAAGAATACAAGAAAAACTTAAACATTGTAAAACGTCAAGCGTATGATAACTTTATCATGACTAGTAATAATAAAAGTAGAGCCACTTGGAATTTGATAAATAACGAGTTGAATTCCAATGTTAAAAGCAAAAAGAATCATAGTATTACCGCGACCGAATTCAACGACTTCTTTGTCAATGTTCCATATAATCTGCTCCGGTCATCCAACATAAACGATAATTTTAGTACAGAATGTAGTAACACTTATCTCAATAACAAAAAAACATGTAATACAAAATCGTTGTTTTTGAAACCAACTAGTGAATCTGAAATTATTAAATTGATCTCAATTCTGAAGAACTCAAATAGCACTGACATTTTTGACCTAAGTGCAAAAACCATCAAATTCATAAGTGGACTTGTTGCAAGTCACTTAGCTTTCCTTTTTAACAAGTGTATCAGCGAAGGTACATTTCCTAAGTGCCTTAAGATCAGTAAAATATCTGCGCTACACAAAAAGGGCGATGTCAACAACGTTAATAATTTCAGACCAATTGCAATTTTACCAATTCTGTCAAAAATTTTTGAAATGATTATCAAAGATAGAATAGTTGACTATTTTGAATGTAATAACATGTTTGCCAGTGAACAGTTTGGCTTTAAGAAATTTCGATCCACCGCTCAGGCCGTAAGAACATTAATTGATACAGTTTTACAAACTTTTGACGAAGGTCGCCTAACATGTGCAACATTAATTGACTTGTCGAAAGCGTTTGACTGTGTAAATCATTCAATACTGTTAAACAAATTGTACTTCTATGGTATGAGGGGTACAACTCACGAGCTGTTGCGATCTTACTTAAATGATAGATCTCAAGCTGTGTGGGAAAAAAATAAACTGTCAGATGTAAAGCCAGTCAAGATAGGAGTTCCTCAAGGCTCCATTTTGGGTCCACTTCTTTTTTTAATATTTATTAACGATCTCCCAAATAATATTGGAGCTACTAAATCCACAATTTTTGCAGATGATACTACATTAATAAATTCTACAAATAACACCATAGCTCTTGATATGCTAGAAAAATCATCTGTTCAATCAGTTAGAAACTGGCTAGCGGCTAATAAACTAGTAATGAATGAGGACAAAAACCAAAAAATTACTTTCTCTTTAAAGGCAACTTCGCTAAATACCGAATCTGTAAAATGTCTTGGATTTATGATTGACAGCAAAGTCACATGGCATTCGCATATAGAGTACCTTGCTCACAAACTAAGCTCAGTAAATTTTCAAATTAGAAAACTTTCATATTTTTGTTCCATGGAGACCGTTTTAGCCTTTTACTTTTCAAACCTCTATAGTCTTATTAACTATGGTGTTATACTCTGGGGCAACTCAAACCAAGCAACCAGAATTTTTAATCTCCAAAAAAAAGTTATACGCACCATGCTAAAAATTCATAACCAACAAACATCTTGTAGACCTCTGTTTAAAAAATTGAAAATTCTGCCGCTTCCGTGCGTGTATATTTTAAATATATTACTACATGCCCACAAAAATCAAAACATTCTTCTTAAAAATTGTAACATACATGACTATAACACCAGAAAAAATAGTACGCTAGTAATTCCATTTCATCGTTTAAGTAAGACGCAGCAGTCAGTGAATTATATGTGTGCCAAATTGTTTAATCTTTTACCCCCAGAAGTGCAAAGCCTTCGTTTTAACTTCTTTAAACGTGTTAGCAAAAGATTCCTACAGCAAAACTGTTTCTACTCACTTGATGAATACTTCTCTTCTGACACTGTCTCTCATTTGTTTGATGGGTAATGTGATTTTATTGTCATTCACGTATATGTATGTGTTCTATCAGTGTGTTTTTATTATTATTTCACATTCTTTCTTTTTTGTGTATCAAATCTTAACTTGTGTATTGACGAACCTAAGTGAAATGTATCAATTTGTACTTTTGCAAGGCAATAAATTATTATTATTATTATTATTATTATTATTAAATGACAAATTTGTAACAATAGAGAGTGAAATCAGGGTGGAATCATATGCAACGAAAACAAAAGCAGACCAAGTTAAAAATAATCACTGTAGAAAGAAAGGCATTAAAATTGATAAAAAAACAACGATGAGACACAGACAAAAAATAAAGACAGCAGTTTAACATTAAGGCTCTTCAGCACTCCTATGCGCTGGGACATGAAAATGACTGATTTTTGATGCAAGTTATTTCGGTTTAGTTTAAATTTGAAGAAAATTCCGCATTTTCATCTTATCTAAAATACAATAATCTACCGCGCCTTGCTATCAAATTTTTAAAAAAATTGCTAGATGTAAGGGAAATAATTAATATGTCAAAACTTTTGACTCAACTTTTCTTCGAAAGCATTTACTGTAGCATATTTATTTTTGTTGCATCTAAGCAATGATATAAATATCTATCTCGCTGTCTTTTTATTTTTTTTATTTTGTCTTATTTTTTGATTTAATCAAGAAAACAATATATTCATTTTGTTCGCTAGACACAAAAATTCGTCTAAACGTGAAAAGATTTACGACATCTCTCTGCTTGAAGTGCCGGTAGCTAATTTTTAATTTATGGTGGTAGGAGATTAAATGACACCCTCACTACACATCCTGTTTACCTGCTAATATTCTGACCGAAGTGAATTTTGAATTTAGTTGAATCTTAACAAGGTGAGAGGCACATAGACAACGAGTAGCTCATTTTATTCGTTTTTTAATATAAGATAAAATAGTTCAATTATAATTATATTATAATTGATGTTAAATAATAAATAAATTTAAATTTTTTAAATAAGTTTTTGCTGGTGTGTGAAAAAGTGCTTTTTGTTATTTGTGAAAATGGGAGTTCATGGAAAAAGATCGTTACCGTCTGGAGGAAGGCGTCGAAGCACAAAGTTTTCATACCGCATGAAGCGAAAACTACGGAGTAAAAGGTATTTTCACATTTTTAACTTTATTAAGTGCATGGTTATTAAATTAATCAGAACTAGAACTTCTATCAGTTTCTATCTATCAGGACCTGACCTGACCTATGACTTTTTTTTTAATTTTAGAATAGAAAAGTGGGCAGAAGAACAAGCTCAAGTTCCTGAAAATTTTGCGTTCATCTCTGAAAATACAGAGAGTTTTCCAGAACTCACGGTCGAAAATGAAAATTCATCCAAAAATATAACACCGGAAAACATAAGTGGATCTAGGATTGTAGATATTGTTCATTTTTTTAACAGTTTGAAAGCTCTTAGACATGAGCCCTTTCAATGTGATTTTAATAATTTTGAGCTCCTCTCAGAGAAAAGAAGTGGACTCAATAGTACTTTTTCCGTTAAATGTGGATTCTGTGGCTTTGTGGGCTCAATTTCGACACAGAATATAGAAAATGTAGATGCAAATGACGCGGCGGTATGTGGTGCAATTGCAGTTAACTGGGTACAGTCAAGTGAAGGAAATGTTTGCTTCTATAGATATACCTATGATGTCATCTCACACATTTAAAAACAAAGAAGAAGTGCTAAGCAACATCATTCAAGAAACTGCTTTTGAGGACATGGCAGAGGCAGGTCGGAAAGAAGCGGACTTGGCGAGAGAAGCAGGTGAAGTTGACGAAGATGGGACTCCAGAAATAGCGGTAATTGTCGATGGGGCATGGTCGAAACGGTCATACAAATCCAATTATAATGCGTTATCTGGAGTTGCTTGTATTATAGGAGCTCGAACCAAACAAATTTTATATGTAGGTGTCAAAAACAAGTTTTGTCGTGTTTGTCAAAAACATGTAGTTGCCAAAAGAGACATCCCTACCCATAACTGCAGTAAAAATTGGAAAAAAACATCAACCTCTATGGAATCACAAATCATTGTGGATGGATTTTAGTGTTCTTTGAAAACGCATGGCTTAAAATATAATAAAATAATTGGAGACGGTGATAGCAGCGTTTATAAAAAAATTAGAGATTCTAAACCATATGGACCAAACTATTTTGTAGAAAAAATTGAATGTAGGAATCACATTCTTCGCAATTATTGCAATAATAAAATTCGTGAATTATCTAACAGCTCAAGGGTTGAAAATGTGCTAAAATTATTTATACGAACTAGTATTTTACGTTTTAGAACTGCTATAGTAAGTGCTGTTAAACATAAGCGGACAGAAACGTTTCCTACTTATGTGAAAATAAATAATTTAAAAGAGGATATTTTAAACAGTCCTAAGCACATATTAGGTTGCCATGATAACTGCAAAGATGAAAATAACCTATATAAATATTTTTGCAAAGGCCAGAAGCCTGGGGAAAAGAACCTATATAATATATTTAAAGAAAGTACGATTTTTTCAGACTTTGAAAATTACGTCAATCGAGTAGCTAGCCATGCTTCTAGTTTATTGCATGATGTCGATACAAATTTCGCCGAATGTTATAATAGCATAGTGAACAAACTAGTGGGGGGCAAACGAATAAATTTTTCACTGGGAAAATCATATGAAACACGATGTTTTGCGGCAGTTTCTAATTTTAATAATAAACGACCATTTTTTTATAAAGTTCAGGAAAAATTAAATAAAAACAAACTTTGCCGAAAATACACTGAACAATTTTGTTTCATCAAAAAAATTTCAAAAAAGACAAAAAATAAAAGGAAGCTTGAGGTAATAGAAGCAGATGATGATTACGGCAAGTCAGACGATATAATACCAGATAAAAATTCTGAGGAGTTAAATATTTTAACTTCTTTGTTTTTAGAAAATCTTAATAAGGTAAATTTTCAAACTGTTGAAGAAATTACACGCGGACAAAGTTCAAATCCTGAGTGGATTAAACAAAAATACTTTCGTCTAACCGCCAGCAATTTTGGCCGAATATGTAAAATGCGTCCGACTACATCAACCGCCAATCTTGTTAAATCATTACTATATTCTTGCCCAAAAGTCGGTTGCAAGTCATTAGAATATGGAATATCTAATGAAATCCATGCACGAGATTTATTTGAACAGACATACCAGTTTGATGTCAATTCTTGTGGTATTTTTATTCATCCGGACTATAAATTTTTAGGTGCTTCACCAGATGGTCTTGTTGATGAAGATGCTATATTAGAAATTAAATGTCCGTATGCTTCTAAAGATATGACAGTGCGCGAAGCAATTATATCAAAAAAAATTTCGTATTGCATAATAGACGATAACAATAAAATTAAGTTAAAGCCAAAAGATAATTATATGTTCCAAATTCAGGGACAGCTGGAAGTTACTAATAGAGAATTTTGTTATTTTTTTATATACACCCAGAAAGATTATCACTGCGAAATAATTTCTCGCGATAGAAATTTTTGGAAAAATTTTATGTTTGACAAGCTGCAAAATTTTTATATGTTATCATTCTTACCTGAACTGTTAGATTCTAGATTAAAGCGCAATTTGCCTATTAGGGATATCTACGGCTAACAACATTATTTAGATGGTATTATATTTTATATATATATATATATTTATTTTGAACGATATTAGTTTTCATGGCAAAGACATGACAATCTATAATTTTTTTAAATATTTTGTTGTAAATTTTTAAAATCGAGGTGTAAATAAAAATACTGCAAAGCCTGGCATTTTTTTAGCTTAGTTTTTTTAAAAACCACTCTGTATAAGTAGATGTAATTTATAAAGTTCTAGTTTATATGTAGATTTCAACAGAATCTAATCAATGTTTATTGTAAATAATAATTATCATCATAGTCTTATATATTTTCAAAAAAATATAATGAGCACAATTTACAATAAATAATTTTTTTCTATTTTTACCGAATTATACTCGTCTAAATTATCTAAACGATTCTACCAAAACATCTCGGAGAAGTTATCTTAAATTTCAAACATCAGGTAGTGTTGTAAATCAACAAGTTCGACTCAACTATATTATGATTATGTAGTTATTAGTTTATTACGTGTCAGTCACTGGCTATGTCATAAAACTGTGTAAGTTGGATTGCGGGACCAATCCAAATCTGAAAATTCTTTTCACTGCACAGGAGCCTTAAACGCGTCAGCAAATAAACAAAAACTAGAAAAATAAATTGAAACACGTTGAAAAAATTATGCGAGACGAACAAGCAAACAATTGTAAAAGCTGAAAGTAAAAAAACAATTGAAAGTCTTGCAAAAAAACAACTTTTGGTCAAAAACAGAAATAAAATAAGAGGTAGACAAACAAAAAATACTATTTCATGCAAAAAAAAATTTAGCAAACAAAAAATTTTTATTCAAAAATAAGTACAACCTAGGTAGTATCGAAAAACTACATCCAGACACTTTCTCCTCTAGAGCAAAAGTATAAAACTGACCATGTAATAACAGATTATGCAGATATACTTTCGAGATAAAACAAACAACTATCAAAAGGTTGTAAAGAAACACCTGAACCAAAAAAGTTAACTGTTGTGAGTAAAATCAAAAAAACACTTTACGACAAACTAGTCAGGCCTTCATTTATCTAGAAAATGCTGTCGCAAGTGGATTGTTATAAGCCATAATCAAATGGTGCAAATAGAGTTGGTAAGGTAGACGTGCAAAATATGATTAGAATAAAAATTTTATAAGAAAATAAGGAAAAATGCACAGCTCGTAAACCCAAACTGCAATTTTCATATGATAATATTAATTATCCCTAAATAATATATAAATAGCTCTAACAATTCTTTATTTTTAACAGCTGAGTATAGGCTGTTATACAGTCTTTGCAAAGTCTACGAATAATACAAAATTAATAAAATCATTGAATGCTGATGCTAGAGTTATTGATTTATGTCAAGAGGAACTAGAGTGGCACATTTAGAGAAAAATAAAATTGCACATTTGAAATTTATTGCGGACGCGTGCATTTGTGTTTTCTTTTTAACAATAAGTCAAGTATTGCGCATCAAGTTCCCTTTTCTTTGCTCTACGGTTTTGTAAATATCCAAGTCACGTTTTTCTCTACTGCAGCTGAAATAAAGCAAAGTTGTTATAAGACAGCCTAACAACCCTTATTGTTTTAAAAAAACAAACGAAGAGTCGTTAAGGATTACAGAAGAAAATTAAGTGAAAAAAATTGTTTTCTGCACCAATAAACAAGTTTGTTGCCTACAATTTCATCAAATAGGAACAAATTCATCCCACGTTGGAAGCCACTTGTTACTATTAAAGCCACTATTTGACGTTTTCATAGATTTTATCACTTCGGCTTATATCTAGATGGTTATAATAGTAAGCAGAAAAAAAATTGGTAATGTAACGCTAATGTTAGACGTTTATGTCTTGTCGTTTTTTTCTAGAACACCGACGGCTAATCTCGACCCTCTCGGGAAATTCTCAAAACGTTCATTAATTTTTCATCTGAAAAGGCTAATATTTAGTCTGCGCTGAACGGAGAAATAATGGCAAGAAAATTTTCTTCCTCTCTTAATCTGCTAACACTGGTTGTACAATAATACAGAAGAAGGACGAGAGGGGTTAAATTAAAAACTCTTTTACCGATCGCTTGTTTACAAGATTTGTTTTCTTTACGAACTCGTTAAGTTTGCAGCGGTACATAAAGCAAACACGCTTCTTTCGAGACAACTTTCAAAAGATTTAATGTAGCTTTCTCAAACAGCGGCAGCAATAAAAGCTACACTCTTGACTTAACCTGAACAGAAACACCGATGTTCCTTCTACCAAAACTGGCTGCATCGAATGCAAATGTTGCATTTTTCCACTTCGACCATCACACGAAAATCATTTCAGAAAGTTATTGCAAGAAATTTACAACCACCAATTTAGACGATGCTGTTTTTCAATAACGTTGAACGTGTTCGATACGATTCTTTAAAATGACTTTTTAAATCTAGTCTCGGTGAAATACTGATCATATCTTTTTCCACATGTGAATAGAAAACGATATTTTCTGCACCGCATAATACGTGCTCCATCTTTGCAGCGTTATTTTATTACCACCACATAAACGTGTTTTCTACAAAGCATTTGAACAATTATAACTTAAGATTTCTAATCTATAGATTACTTTCTTTAGCACAGTTTTATGCTGTTTTTGTTATTGTTTTCAAGTGAACCGGCAGTTTCAGACTTTTCAAATTATTTTTAAACAAACAAAATAATTATTTATTTGTCAAGCGAATAAACATCAGTTTAATCCCACGGCAGTAGTGATTCCAGAGCGACCGAAGAGAGCAAAAGCATTTTCAGCCAAGGGATTAAAAAATGTTTATTCCTTTATTATATCAAATTAATGTTTATTATATCAAAATTGAAGGAATAGACTAAAACAAAAGTAAAAACACTTCAAATGATGTTATAATCGTCAAATGTTTCTCCAATATCGAGTTTGACGATTTATACTGCTTGGATCTGTCCCATAAATTGAATGCCCGTCAATTTATGTGGGTCATATTTGCTTATTCAGAAATATTGCAACAGTAGAATGTGCCGTTACTATGTTTTATATTTGCCGTCTATATAACTTATCTTGTAAATCGTTGTAATGTTACATAAAAAAACAATTGGTGGTTGAACCTAAGAAGATATATTACATTGTATATCATTGATATACGTTTGAGACAAAAGACGCTAACGGGATAGCTTGGATGTCCAATATTAACATTGACATTTGTCAATCAGAGTATAACCCATATATTATACATAAAACCTTGTAGAATTTTTTTCTAAAAATTTTTCTTCTAAAAAATGTTTGATGAAAGATAGCTTCTAATAGATGTCGCTCGCATTACCGTAATGTTACGTGTCTGATTTTAATTATATCTAGCAAGCAGGCTTGTGAAAAAGCATTCAACTATAGCCACATTTAGTTTCTACAATATTTTATATTATACTTAAAATAGTAGATTAATAATTTTATAGTAAAGATGTTAATTTCGAACTAAAGTAACGTCCTCCCTAGGTACCTCAATCCATCTCGATTTTGAGAGTTCAAAAAAACACTTATTTTTTTATATAAATCTCCATTCAATATCTGTGCCATACACTCTTTACACTCTAACTGCAACATTAACATTCTGAAATAAACAAACATCCTCCCAAGATTAACAATATCTAAATTTTCTCACCAGTGGCGTCTGCTTAAGTTATAGTGAATGTTAATCATTATTTAGTGAGTTCATCTCATTGAGCGATTGCCTTACTGATAATGCATGTTAATATTACTGGCTTAATTATATTAAAAAGGTATTGAAGGTAGAGTTGAGCTCATAAAGATGTGGCAGTTATAATTAAAATACTTTAATATTAAATGATATTAAAAGTACTTCTTTATAATTTTGAAGCGCATTGTCAGTTTGTCTTTTGTGCTCATTAAACTATTTAATGTTAAATCATGTTCATGTACTTATGACGCCTGTTGCGCTTTGTGTTTTCACGTCCGAGAATTATCGAGAAATTTGACAAGTAGCTAATACGAATTTACGGAATGACCCTGGTTTTCCGGTTCCTTCATACTCATTGCACAACTCACTATCTGGGGGGTAATTCCAAGAGAGAGAACACATGGCAGAGAAGGCCCATTAATGTGAGTAATAAGATTAATGAATAATGTGAGTAATAAGATTAATGTGAATGACATGCTCATTCAGTACCATGTACTGTTTATTTTAAAAAGAAACAAAGCATTGTGAGATTGTAAGAGTTTATTACATGCCCATCTCTATGAACGACAGTTCTAATGACGAAAGATATTCAAATATGGGTGAAATGCGGAGACAGGTGACATATTAATTTAATCATTGGCATTGAGTGTTAAGGTTAAACGCTCACCATTCGTTTTGTTATGTTCAAGTAACAAAGCAGTGACAAAAGGAAGTTGATCCGGGAATATGCCCAAATCAACCCAATCTTAGCGGTAGGTACATCCTGAAATCTTGCAAAAGACTTTTAAAATATTATGGTTAATAGAGATCTTTCAAGTTAAACTAAGTAATCTAAAGTTACTTTCAATCATCTTTTTAAACTTGTACTTACGTCTATTCAAATGCCAAGTACGTAACATAAAAATAAAAAAAAAATTTAGTTCGAATATTAGAATCTAACTTTTTTTTAGTCAAAATTGCATTGCAAATTGTGTTAAACGTCATTGTGTAACTATGTATGTAAAAAAAGATGTAGTTCCATGGAGAATAAATTATTATTATTCTCCATCAAAATCGATTTTATATGTCATGTTGTAAGATTCTCTACAAACGCTAGGTTGCATCTTGTTCTGTACATACAGTCTTGGAGCTAGTTTGTTAAGTTTGATTTTCAATTAGAATTTCTGTTAAACAAAAAGCGTTTCCAGCACAATCCTCAAAAACTTTGCCTATTCTTTTCATAGACATTCAACTCACTTCAGCTCAATAATTGCTTCTAGTGTAATTTCATTAAAGTTCACAACTTAAATTAAGAATAAAACAATGTCCAATTTGAATTTTAGGCTGTGCAATTAGCAAGTCACAAGTAAACGCTGTTTAATCTATTCTGCGTTAAAAAAATTGAAAACCGTGTTGATAAGTTATTCTTAGAGTCACTTGAATAAAGCACCATACCAGAAAAAGCAAAAAAGTTTTCAAGATTTTTCGGTCAGATAGTAAATCTCCAGTCTGGGAAACTTTACACTATTTTTAAGATCCCTACAAAATATATTATAATGATGCTAACACCACAAAGATTTGTTAGTATCTTTTCGATGCCTTCCTGGTGAGTTCCTAGCTTTTTCAATGTAAACCTTCCGTTTGTGCAACTCTCGTAGTAGCTGTCACATTTCTCTGCTGTGTGTCTGAATTCGTATGAATTAAATGAAAATGTCAGCGAGAGTAAGAGCCAATAAAGCATGAATTAATAATTACATGACGTCAGAGTTTTAGAGTTCTTCTTTTTGAGGTTTGTGCCGAATTTTTGAGTGATATTTGTGAACAATTTTTTTATTTAGTGTTTTCGCAGAGTTTCAAGTACATTTTCAGTATTCAATGTCCGGCAAGGCATGATAGTGTTCTTTAGTGTAGCGCTAGAATTGATTCATAGCCAATCTGCAAACCATTATTGCAAGAATCGAGCATTATCCTTTTTTTTTCTGATGAGAACTGACAAGCCCGATCAAATCGGTAATGCGCTATGGCATTTGTCTGGATGATTCATCTCCTCACACTTTTCCTAAAAGAAATTTGTTATCTACTTCAGCATGTTTAGTATAATTCTTCTTTAGAAATTTATTGTTATGCGGACGAGCTGTTTTTATAAGGTTTTTCATTATTCCAAGCACTTTAAATCACATCTGGTAAACAAGCTGGAATCAACCGGACCGTGTAGGATAAATAACCGCGAAGGATGATGCTGTGGACTCACTCGGTGGTGATTTGTGCTGTTTTTAGTCTCGAATCCAGGAGACAGGAAAGAGTTATGTAAAAATCGTCAT
This sequence comes from Lagria hirta, assembly GCA_947359425.1. Taxonomy (NCBI): domain Eukaryota; kingdom Metazoa; phylum Arthropoda; class Insecta; order Coleoptera; family Tenebrionidae; genus Lagria; species Lagria hirta. The sequence goes on from OX375794.1 coordinate 15,479,846, forward strand.
TTAAAAAGTTTTTAAAAGTAGGGGAATGGATGGTGTGCCCCAGGTAGTAGTAGGTCGTCCTCCTCGTCGCTTTCGTAGGACGAAGACAATTCAGCGGAGATTTGTAGCGTGCTTTATCGTCCGGAACACGCTTTTATCTTTTTCCCGAGAAAGAAATTTGTAAGATTACAGATCATGCATACCTACACCACACCACACAGCATCCGAAATGGAAGAATTTCTTATTACAATAAATTATCGTTGCTCGCTGGATTCAAGTCTAAGTTTTGTGGCGGTTATAACTGTTTAAATTTGCAATTTACGACGCCGACGATGAACGTTACGCAATTTTCTTTCTTCTTTCTGTCTCAAATTTCAGCTTTTCTGACAAAAATAATTCTATAACAAATTGGGAAAATAAACCAAAAAACATTGCATATTTTTCAACTAAATTAAACAGCCAATAACTCGATGACAGGTATACAAAAAGCAGTTTTGCAAAGTCTAGCAACGCAGTCATTTATTACTTTTTTAAATGATAATTCTTTACATGAAGCAAGATAGGCACACGATTACATTCCACGTCTTTAATCACAGACAGACAAAATTAACTAACAACTAACGAACTCTTGAGATGTCCGTTTCATAGCTTGGTTGCCCGACCAGCAATCGCCCTCATTTTTTTTAAAATCGTTTTTTTTTTCATTGTCTGATAAATGATTCTGTCAAATTGACATCTCTCGTTAGTGATTTTTGACATTAAAACGTAAAACCTTGGCTTTCCAAGCTCAATGTAGCAAGCTTCCGCTAAATGTCAGTACCTATTACATTTTACGTGAGAAATAGAAACTTATGTATCTATAAGCCCATCAAAGCCAAAGCAAACTGATTCAAACTAGATTGGTTTATTCAAATGTGTTATTTATGCACAACTAATTTAAATCTTAATTGTTAAGTATCACTTACATGCATGAATTTCAAATCTTTTTTTTTAATATTATAAACATAAATATGCCAATATTAATATTTTCAGCAATAAGTGAAGCATTTGCCGTATTCCTTGATAAAGCGGAACTAATAAAGAAGACCATAGATGACTACCAGAACTTTATTGTAATAGTGATGAAAAACAACAGATAAAAGATTATTAGAAATTAATTGATATTGAACACTTTAAAATTGAGCACACCAGATATAAAACAAACAAATAAAACAATCTAAAAAAAAATAAATTTATTAATGTTTTCGTTTTCATAAAAATGTAAAGTTAACAAATACTTTAACATAAACAGTTCAAGTTATTTAGTCATTTAATACATAATTTAAGCAGACATTTTATCAGTTGTCATAACAACTGATAAACTGTTATAGCAGTTGTGCTGAATGTTATTACAAAAAAAAAGCAGTACCTGAAATTAAAAATAAGAGACTGATTATTAATCTCTTTTTGCTTCGAACTGTAGACTTGGCTAGTAGATATTTTAACGCAAATAATACCTTATAATGAACAAAATATAATCCCTCAATACCCTTATTCGATGTATAAAATTAAAACTTTATCTCCTAAACATTTTAAACAAATACCAACAATAACAAACGGTTTGACAAAACATGTCATTAAATTAAAAGGCATATTTTGTTAGCACACTATATTTTTTACAAACTATTTTAAATTTATTAATTTCAACTTTGAAAAGAAAAAATAGTTATCTATAAATCTATTGCGGTTTTAATAGTAGTATTGGTGTCTTATTATTACAATAGATATTAACATCAAATCTACAGCTGATCAAAAGTTAACATTAACTACAATTTTAAACGTGCAGTTCCTTATGACTATAGCTAGAAAATCTCTGTCATCAAATAAACAACGTATAGCTTTATTTATATTTGTCATAAGCTGCATTTCTTTTATTTTCCATACAAGTGGACTTTTTCGAATTTTAAGGTTCACGAAACCTTTTTACTGTTACGAATATGACAAAGTTTCACCCATAATAACAGAGATGTAAATAAACCAATCTAAACCAGTTCTGTCTCAAATTTAATACATTCTCACTAGCCAAAAAAGTCTAAGACTTCTTTTTGATAGAACCGTTGTAGCTCCATAAGAAGTGTTACTATAAAAAGAATATCCTCTCTGTTCAAGCTCTTATCTGCTCACAAAACTTATATAATGATTACACACTGTCATGATTTTAATAACTGCGCTTCATTAGATATATATAATAATGTTTCTGTATTTGTCAGAAAACAGGCACCAAAGCAAGAAAATCATATAAGTAGTGGATAGAGACGACAAGAACTTTGATTTATGCAAAACTCTGTAAATCCCTTTCTCGAGTGATGCATTTTGAAGCTAGAAGTCTGGCACGATGATTTAATGTTTCTGTTTTTGACTGTAAGAAATAAATCGTTGCTGCCGCGCCATTGTCGCCATTGCCGCCGCCAACCATCTTTCGAAACACCTAACTGCAATTCGCAAAACTTCTTGGTTATTGAGATACAAGCCATGCCAAGCCGTGACTTTTCCCGTTTTTATCCCAACTTTTCAAGGAACAATAAAGACCAGACTGAAAAGTTTAGTTTTTGAAGCGACGGCGACATCCGAACCGTTTACTTTTTTATTTGTTCCAGGACTTTTCCGGATAGATCAACCAATATTTATGAAAAAACTTACCAGATACATTGGATTTTCTACGTTGTTTTGTATTTTTCGTAAATATATTTTCGATCTTTATTGGGATGGTGTATAAAGCTGCTCGCCAGCCAGCTTGCTGTTTAATCGCTCCGGAGGGATTTTCAAACGATTCGTCCTGCCTACTCTTTGCTTTTTGATATATTTAGCTGGGAATTATTGAAGCACGTTTTTATTTATTTAGACAGGGCTATTGCTGTTGCTGACTAATTTATTATAGCGACGGCTTTCTATACAAACATCGATCCATTTTGTTTGATTTTAATTATTACAGTAATGTTTTGATTTATCGTTTATGATTGTTTTATTTATATTCTAATATAAATTCTAATTTATATATCTAATAAAAATAGAATAATAAAAACCGATAATAGCCCCAGACTACCATACTGCTCACTTCACTATTGGGATTTTATTAGTAATAGAAAATAGACAAGCAAATTCTATTTTTCAAGCTATAGTGCAAGGTCGTCGCAGAGAATAGAGGAAGACATTTTCTAAGTAATTCGGAAATGTTCGTGTACAGACAAAAAATTTTGTACTATTCATATCGCAAAATGTTGTACAAACGGTAGATACTTAATTTTATCAACAGTAAGATCATTAGTGCTCAACTCTTGACGGCAAGATTTTATTTTGTATGAGCATTGTTTGCTTGGCAATTAAACGAGATAAAATTGACCAAAATAACCCAAGCGTGGAGCGCAAGAGTTCTTTTCCCAAGAATTTGATCTTAATTGCCTTTGAGCAATCAATGAGAAAAAAAAAATTAAAATCTTGCCTGACAAGAGTTGAGAACGAATGATCTTCGGTTAGAGAATTATCTGAATTAAGCATTAAATACGTCAAATTTTTAAGAACTTTATTTATGAGAACAATTATAATTACAATTAAAAAAACAATTAGTGAACGTATCTTGATAATCTTTTAAAATACTCGCAATCATATGAATGAACAATGATTCGCTTAATTCATATTTGCGTTGTTGGCAAAATTCTGCAAATTGATTCCACATACTTTCTCTACACTGAGTTGTCTTTCTCGGAATCGAATTTTGAATGTTTCCATTAATTGAAGCATCAGAGATGTTGCCGAAGCACGACATTTTTACTTTTGTCAAAATGACATTTGATTTTTTAAATATTAATGGTTGCCAAAATAATGCTAAAACAATGAGGTAGCGGCAAGGAAATTAGCATATATTCTTTTCAGTTAGAGAAATCATTTCTTACTTGTGATTGATGCATGTGACACTATTTTTAATGTCTCATTGGTCTACAGCACTATGAAGTTAATTATCATTAGAAAAATCGGTAGTTGTAAAAACAAACGTGACAGATGACATATTGTCATTAAAACCTGACAAATAAAACGTTTTGTTAGAAATATTAGCTAAGAGCCATTTAATTTCTAACGATTAAAAGCCTTCGTGTGTAGGTGAAGCTCAATATAGTGAACAATATCCTCCAACTGAAAAAAAATGAATAAAAAAATCAAAAATAGAAATTACTCATCTTTATTTTCTATTGTTTATAGCTTTCCAGTACTCTGCATTTTAAGTTGAATTTTCACGTCTAATATTCCGATGTATAGAATTAAAGTCTGCTGAAAATGGTCGATGTATGCGATGTTGATCAACATCTACGTTAATAAATAGTTTTTAAAAGTAATTGTGTACAAAAAAATTATTAAAAAAATAGTACTTTTATCACGAGCTTTTATACAAAAAAGAGATATGTACTTCCATCATAAGTATGTGGGAAAAACAGTTTAAAAACTATACATTAATAAATTGTTTGTTATTGTTTAAATGAATTTAATAACAATTTAGAAAAATATTTTTTATGAACAATGCTTGCTTATAATAATTAATTCTGTGTATAATTTTAATATTATGGTCAATATGGTCATCTCTTTAGTCATCACTGTGGTCTAGCTTGAGAGACTAAACTTGACTGCCAATATTTCCAATCACGCACAATGATCTAATGACAGGAAACTGCTTTTCGGACAACAGAACTAGTCAAATTTAGTCGCTTCAATAGGATAAGTTTGATCACTCTATCATCAATGAGTCAGTGCTTTCTCTAAGTTTAGCCACTTTAAAAAAAAAAAATTAATTTTTAGCCTACGTCGATTGTGAACTTGTGAACTTCTATAGTAACTAGACTTTTTTACATGCAGAGCTTCCATCTGTCACTTTGACTCTTGGCGTGTTGTAAAATACCATGACAATTATCTGCTTTTAAAGACCTCTAAAAAAAGTGTTCTTTAGTCATAAATATAGTTTGTTTATGCCAGAACAATTTACCGCACTTAATAAGACCTATAGATTTCGAAAATAAAGACAATTTAATATTTTTGGTGCAAAATTTAAGACGCCGTCGGCGCCATCTTGTAGTGTGCTGCTTAGCTAACCATAGATCGAGCTCTAAACCACAGACTAATTGCACTTGAGCTGTCAACCTCAAATCAATTCAATTTACAGAATTTTTAAAACAGGCCAAATTGAGTCTTCGGCTAAAAAGTTGAATACATTATTTGTGCGTTAATCATTTTACAGCCCGCGGTTTTTTTAAATTCAAAATTTAAACCTTGCGCTGTAAAATGAAACTTACCGCACTAATAACGTAAATAACTATTACATGCACTTCCATCAAATGTTGATCTATTACGCTTTTACAGCATGCACTGTGTTTTCTCCAGCTGATAATTTGTGTTTCTTGGTCGGTAAAGCAGATTATGTTTTTTATCAAAAATGGTGACACTTTGTGGCTTGGTTTCGGAACAAATTTCTTTCATTGCACTTTGCGCGCTCATTGTAAATTTTTCCTTCTTTTCAAAATTTCACTTCCATCGTCGTTTGCTCAATGCCTCAAAAAAGTAAACTTCTAAAAATTATGTAATTTATACACTATCGTCAAAGTTGTAGAAGTGGTTTGTCTTATAAGTTGGTTCTAATTTACAATTTTTGACAGCATCAAATTCATTAATTTACCGTTTCATATGCAACATAAACTATACTTAAACTCAGAATCATTTTAATAAATATAAAGAAAAACACAACGTATTTCATAATGTATGCCGTGCACCAGTAAACCTGTTAATATCCCATAAAAAAATTGTTTTGCCAGCCTCAACAACCCCTCGAAAATCCCGGAAATCCCTAATATCCAGCCCTCAATAATCTAGTGAGCAATTCCCGGTATCTCTTATTACTTGAATTGTATCAGATAATGTTATCGATTCATTTGCCGTATCTATACAGAGATAATTCGGATAATTTAAAGCAAATTACATATACACAATCGCATTTCACAGCCCGCTGACAGTATCTATCTACCTATCTCTAGTAAAGGAGAAGACATAATAGAATCTTAACGAACCTGTGTTATTTCCTCTTGAAAAAAATTTAATTTAATAAAAATTCATTATTGGAAAACGCGTTTATACAAAATAAGAAAAATAAAAATTACTGTACCTAAATGCTTTCCCGGCTGTATAGAAGAAAAAACAAATTATCTTATTGCTTTTAAATCTCTTTCATAACGTTATCATTTTAATTATTCATCTTCGTGTTTTTAATCATTTTTAATATAGTCGCTTAATTTTTTTCTTGCTTAATTTAAACTTGAAAGAAAAAATCAGTATTGATATTTTGTTAACCTTCTAAAAAATAATATTGCTATTTTGAAAAGTAAGCTTAAAAACCAAATCAAAAAAATGTTAATTTTTTAGATTAGAGCTTAAAGCAGCATTTGAGACGGCTGAAACTTACAAATCATTCCAATTAAACTGACGGCAATATAAATAGTCCAAAAATGATATGGACGTGCAAAAACTTGTAAAAATTACAGAAGATAGAAATTCAACCGTACCTCCAGTTAGATCAAAAACATCATAGGAAAATTAATAGTTCCATACGTACTATTCTACTATTCTCCAAGAATCAGTTACTACCATCGCTTAAAATATAACCATCCAGTAAATTAAACCAAAATTATGAATATCAAGAATTGGGTTCCTAACAATGTTCCTTTTCCGTTACACTTATGTATTCATTGAATTCTTTTCCCCGAAATCTACTCAAATTTAGCATTTATAATTACAGTTTTAAAGCCTTTAGACAATGTAGGTCAAAAAACTGCCAGAAATAAAACAGGTTTATTGTTCAATAGCCAGCAAAATAAATTCTCATTAAAATATTAAGTTTACTTTAACAAAAAAAAAAACTCTCGTGTAATATATATATATATATATATATATATATATAATATATATATATATATATATATATATATATAAAAGAAAGTCGCGTTTGTTACAACACTTAAAATTTGCGTCCGAATTGGCCATACTTATGAATCTATGTGAATGGAAATATTATTACAATTGATGAAATTAATAATAATTTATAAATGCTAGTAAAGCAATTGGCCAAAGAGTCTGCAAATGTCTTAATTTGTCGAGGATTTGTTTTTCTTATTAAAGTTAATTTTTTGGTTTGTTATAACACTTTAAGTGCTTTTAATTTACTCCCATTAACGTGTTGAACTATCGATTCATTAAATTAAAAATTAGGTTAGATTAGATTCAGATGCCAAATTAATAAAATTATAAAGTTAAACATTCATGGCAATCTTTGACGCCAAATACAAAAAAACACCCGTTACTTTCTATTAGACATTAGACATCCATGGCAACGGCTGGTCCGATTGCCATGGTTTTTGATTTGTTGGATTTGTTTCCGTCCCGAATAGTAGAATACATCTTAAAAACAATGAAAACTCGATATGTGTAATGAATACTTAATCATTTTAATAGATGCTAATAGATGCTAATTTGTTTATTACATGTCAAACATTTGTTGTCCAATCCTGTCAAATAGTGTAAAAACTATTTTTTTTTAAGCTTATGGCCTGGTTGCTGAGACCTTTAAGCGACAACTTTCTTTTTTTTTGGAGACATCATGTGTGCGTTTAGAAATTTATTTTTTGTAAAATGTCTACAAAGTTCAGGTACTGTTATATTTGTTTTTAATTCCCGAAAATAATACCTAAGATTTATTCTACAGTAAAAACATAAAATCATCGGAAAGGAAGGAACGGAATTTAGGGAATAAAAAATCAGTTGGTAAAGATTATAAGATTAAGGGAAAAAAATCTACAGGTTAACAAAAGTGTAAATGTCTTTTGATAGGTTGCCTATGATTTTTCTTGATAAGCTATTCATACGTAGTGGTTATATACTCTTTGAGCTATTGTCTATGTCTCGAAAGTTCAGGCACTGTTATTATATTTGGTGGTTTTATGCGAGTGCACATTTTAATAACAATGCCGCGTCCTAGAAGATCTAATATTTCCCAGCGAAGCCGTAATGCAATTAGGCAACGGAATATCGCGAGTTAATTATCTGCGAGAAATTGCACGCGTCGATACTTAAAGGAAAATTTAAAGATGAGGAAGTTCTTATTCCAAGGATTCCGGTGATCCCAACGAATATGCCCTTTGAGTTTAAACGAATTCAATTCCCGATTCGTCTTGCCTTCGCCATGACAATCAACAAATCACAGGGCCAATCCTTGACTATTTGTGGCCTCAATCTAGAAAATGCATGTTTTTCTCATGGTCAATTGTACGTGGCATGTTCACGTGTCGGCAAACCATCCGCTTTATTTGTTCTTGCGCCTGACCAAAAAACAAAGAATGTCGTTTACCACATAGCGCTTGAATGAAAATCCTATTAATGAATCAATCCGAGTTTTATTTTTTTTCCCCCAATCTGCACAACATAGTTTTCAATCGTTTTTTTCTGACATGAGTTTGAAGTACTTAATTATTATTTTTTATTTTTTTTTATTTTTTTTTATTTTTATTCTCATTCTGTATGTATGTTTTCATCATAATAATAAAATACTTTTTTGTTTATATCTATATAAATATATTATTTTGTATCATTGTTTAACGTTCATCAAAGCCTAAATTAGTTCAGCTAAAAAGTAACACGACATTCATTGACTGTTAGGCGGTACGAAGTTCGCCGGGTTAGCTGGTTAATTATAAATGAAAAAAAAATTAATAGGCAGTACATAATTATATTTTACATCTTTTAACTATTGACTGTATTTTCATAAAAGTTTCTATAAGACGATCGTCAAAAAAGATATGTAAACAAACTATAATTATTGACAGGTGAACTCTAATTGAAGATCAAACACTTTATGTTATCAACATTCAAACAACCAAATGTTGTCACAACTTCAAAACCAAGCAGATTAAGCTTTTGTGCATGCTTTTGCATAAAAATATAGTTGCAGTCAGATGGCAAATTCGGCCTATGGCTGAAAAAATTGGACCTATCCTCATATGTCCATACTAAACACGCCAGTGGGAGTTAACAGGTTATGAGTCTATTAGTCCTTATTCGAAATACCATTTTCTGACTTACTTTTCGACTATCTATCTGTCAGCAAAGAGGACACAAATATGTGGCACTATAGGTATGCTTGAAAGTAATTACCTATATAGAGTTAAACATACCACCTTGAAACTGGCTGTTAGGGAATATAATGAGTATTCAACTTCCATCAATTAAAAATGGCAATTATAATTAATGTCAAAATTAAATTCTTGTCACATCGATATCATTTCCATTCGCTTGCGTCATGATTACATGAGAAAAACGGAAATGTATACAAGGTTAACAGAAATTGCGAACGCTGATGGTTCATTAGGCGATTTCGTCTATGTACACGTAGAGCATTTCGAATTGGAAATGTGTCGTGATTGGAAGCCGTTAAGATACGATATCAATACTGCGGCTGCATTAATATTTAGAAGAACACTCTTTTTATCTTCAAATTTCGTATTAATATTTTTAGTAACTCGTTGAAATTTCTGTACTAGATGACGTTATTGTAACATATAAAGATAATTAATGTTATAGATCTTTAGCACATTATAAACACACTTCGCGTCTATAAAGTTTATCAAATTGCATGTTTTCCTCATGCTTTTCATTTTCTTTCCGTTCTTGCTGTGTACGATGTATATCAAAGAACAGCGCCTACCGCCAACTTTGCTACATCGATCACTCGTAATCTATTCATGTAAATCATTAAAAGGGCAGGTATGATGTGCTGCTGCAAATTAGAAACTTGTATGGAAAGCCTGTTATTAATAGGTTATAAGGCCACGTCAAAATTTATGACTGATGAGCGATTGATGCTACAGGATTTCCTTACGCAAAGTGCACCTCCTTGAAAACTTTTCACACTTAATGCCGTGTTCATTTCCTTAATGCATTATTTATACCGTCAGTAATAAAAGAATTAAACCAAAACAAAGAAAATCTCTATTTAATCACGCACAAAAATTGATGAGTAAAGTAAATAAAACTGGTGAGTCATAGAAAGAAAAACATGACAAAACATAATTATAATAATTAAATAACAAATTATTCCAGTAATTTTTTTCAATTTTCACATGCATTCAACAACAAGTCTTTATGGTTACACTCAATTGTAAATAGAAAAAAAAACAACAAAACCAGTGCAAAGAAATCAATTTTATATTTTTCTGCCATTAAAATTACTATCTTTTTATCTTTCAAAGCCGAAAATAAACCAAACATACAGAGTAAACTTTTCGATTTAAAAAATATGTTTGTATAACACAAAAACCCCCGACAAAATCAGCATCATCGTCTTGAATAGTGGCTTACTTATATTATATTCTTCATCGTCCTGCCGAGGCGCTAAGCCCCAAATTCTCAAAATTAGATAGTTGTTGCGTTATGAGCCACTTGCGCAACTCAATATTCCTTCACGCTATTTTCTACCAAATGAGAAAAAACTCTGCTGATAAAATGTCTCATTAAAATTAAAACAAACGAAATAACTGCAATATGCACAAAATCTTTTTCCACCATAAGTTTCAAAAGATTTCTAATCTAATAAACCTTTAGAGAGGTGTAAAAAAACAATAAAGTTTCTGGAACATCAAATTATTGTTTCACAAAAACAATATACATATATTTATATATAATATATAATTAGTTATTGAGGTTTATTAACCTCAAAAACTAAAAATAAATATAAAATTGTCTTAAATTTTGAAACAAATGTAAACAAATATTGCAACAAACCAAAATAATTAAAAAACAATAAAACAAAATGGCTTAAGCCGCTCCTCTACACTGTTTTAATAAAAAAAATGATTTATTTATTTCAAAACATTTGTACTGCTATATATTTGTTCAGTTACTTGCTTTACCTTTAGGTTAGTTCGAAAATACTTATTTACTTCATATTAATATTTGAGTTAATAATAAGCCTGTAGATACAAACCAAACTAAAAAATTTCATCCAAACACTGGCCAGAGTTAGGTTGCCAAAATTAAAGCAGTGTTGCCTTTTAAGGAAACCAAAATATATAAGCAATTGTTATTCACTCAATATAAATCTAACTGTGCAAATATATGCAATCAAATTATATACTCACAGGAACCGATGTCTAAAACAAACAGTACCTGAAACAAAAAACAAAAATTAGCAATTTTTCCTACATAAAATAAATTAGGTTTTTGTTTTCAAACTTTTGTCTGCTACAGCATTGATGATACTAAATTTCTGTGCTGACTAAATTAATAAAACAAGCAAAACCAAAATTATTCTGCTCTCATTAATCAAAAACTAGAAAAAACTTTTAACTTTCAAGAATATGTAACAACATTAACACTAAAATCTAATACGACAAAATAACTCCCAGATATTTAAATTTTAACATAAAAAAAATTATATCACTATTATAAATTTTTATGTTAAAAATTCACCACACACAGCTACAAAAATGCACATAAATCTAATTGGCAACCCCAGAAGGTAACGTCGTACTTTTTGCTTTCCCGGCAATCGACTAATTAAAAGTCAAAATCCGTGTAAACGATAGTCAAGCCTCTGTTCGAAGTTAAGCAACGAACAATCAGTAACTTTTTTATTTGATATTAGGATTTGATTGTCATCAAAAAATTTGATTGACATCAACTGATTGGCAATCAAGCCACACATTTTATAACTTGATGATTGCTAACTGGATTGCTATAAGACCGGTTGTGCTCAGATATTGCAGTATTTAAAATGTCTGCCACACTATGCAGTATATTGTCCAAAAGATGACTCAGAAAGTTTTTATAGATTTCAACGGACGATGATTACGTTCGCTTCTCTCGGAGCATTAAAATCCCATTAAACAACAAAGCTTCGATTATTAATCGAAAAACAATTAGATAAGCTTTTTATATTTTGTTAAATACATTTATGCTAAGCACCATTTATTTCAGCACTCTAGAAAGAATGCAACAATTTGTATATGTTTAACAACACTCTAAATACTACTTTGAAAAAGGTTTAGAAACATATCTCTTGACTTAAATCATTGATCATAGCACACACAAAGCTTGTCATCTGCAGACTGCAAGCACGGAATTTAACATTTCCAATGCAATTTCGCTATTTCCCGTTGAATTTCATACTACGTGAGCCAACTGGAATTTCTAACGCGGTAGCGACGTTTTATTCGACGGAATTTATCATCTATTGTAAAATTAGATTTACTAGGTTAACAAAAAAAGGTGAAAAATCAGAAAGTTATATAGAGAAAAAGCAAAAACTTCAAGTTATAAATCTACAACTATCTAAAAAAAATCAAAAAAATATAAACATAGATAAAAGCTGAGTTGTCATATTTATTAACAAGCCATCACAAAATAACATAGAAAAACTGTAATATAGGTATTTGTCAAAATTTGACAAGCGCTTTACCGCAAACTAAGATTTGCTGACAGTTTTGTAATTGTACAATATTAACGTAGTAATGGTTAATTAGGTCGTCGCTGGCTGTTGACCTAACTACAATGAGAAGATTTACGTCAATGTATTGTAAAAGACAACCAACCTATTTGATTAAGAGATTTTCAAGAATCGAGTCGCGCACAATATTTGAATTTAACACAACAGTGAAATATAAATGAGTTTATAATTTAAAAGAAAAATTAGAGAAAACTTGAATTGCATGAGCACAGTGTAGTTTGAGAAAAACATTTTAATAACAACTCCTTTGAGAGATTTACGAGGAAATAAATAAAGCCAGATCGAGTACCTCAACGACGTTGAGTGATTATTTCTATTTGTACTTTAAGAAGCAACGCAGTTAACACTTTGGTAAGAATTTGTTATTCCCTTTCTACTTTCAGAACGTTTCTAAAAAGCTCATTTCTTATATTAGTTGTTGAATAATATCATAATGCGTAAACACAAATTGTAATAAACTACTTTAAGTTGACAATTTAATTCATACACTAAAATCCCATAAATATAATGACAGATCGCTCTTACTTTCCAGCAACAAAATAAAATCTTTCCCCTAAAAGCGGCTCAGTCTAGTGGGGCTATCAGACTCTGGCAACCTTTACATGACAACCAAAATTGTAAACAAATTTTTCTCAAATTTGTGTTGTCGGAAAAGTATCAAATCTGTGATTTAGAGAGAGTCTTCGAGTGGAGAAAGTGGAAAAGCCATCAACAATAATGTGCTTCACTTACTAGGAATTTAGATACGTCAATTCGGCGACAATTTACACTATTCTGTGTAGAAATATAATCTCGTCCACTAAAGAGTTGGCTTCTAATTCAAGTTTTGTTGCTTTTTTTTTGCAATAATGTTGCTTTTAGGCAATTAAACTCAAAAAACGGACTCCTGCTACAGACTTGTAATCTTTTCAGAAACAGCTTTTTGGTTGAATTGCCAGGCAACAAAATTCTCATAGAAATGTCAAGTTTACTTCAACAACAAAAAAAAAACTCTCGTGTACTTTATAATTTGCTACAAATTGTGCATTTTTGCTTTCTATTTTTTTACATTAAATTTTATTTTACTATTTCTATGCTCAACAAAATCTCTGACAACTCAATGTTTGTCAAACACAGATCTTATAAAGTCCCATAAAGCTATAAAACAAAACCAAAATGATTTTTCCATTTCTAAGATGTCAACATTTAATTACTTTTAAAATATTAAAAAAAAATTTAACATCTATTTTATTTATACTTTTATTTAGTATAAAAATAATGCTATTTTCTTGAATTGTTTTCGGCTTTAAATGCGTCCACTATTTGTGCCTTATAGATTCTTGTTTATGCCTCTTTTTAATATGTTTCAAATTTTAGGACAAATTTTATTGCCCATTTCCTTCCCCCTTACATACTCCTTATTTCTGGAAAATAACTGCCTTCAGCTTTTATCATATTTAACTTTTCTTTTTATTAAAGTCTATATTTATGTTTCCCTAACATTTTCTGTTTTCTTTTAATGACGAACCAAAGAAATGGCTTGTAACAAACTTCAGACATCGAAGAACACAATGGATAAATTTTTTTTATAATGTTCAATTTGCACCCAAGATTTTACTGATTTTTTTTAGTCCTATGTCTCAAGTACTTCATTATACTGTACGATCAAAAAGCCTTTCTATCAAGTAGGCGTATTAGTTAAAAACGTATGTCTTTCCGTTTGTGTCTACGGTTGAAACAATTTCTAATTACTTAAAAAGTATTTTGATATTCTGTTTGTGTTCTGTCGTCAGATTATTGTAATTTCAACTTTTTTCATAGAAAAACTTTTTGATCACACCATACAAAACTGTTGTAAAAACACGTCATCTATTATGCCTCTTGTGAAAATCAGCAAAAACCAAATCCATTGCTGATTGACTCTAATACAACATATCCAAACCTGTCGCGCTGCCGTTCTATTTTATCAATAATTATGTTTATACTGTCAAACTATTGAAAGTCTAATAATTTCACCACACTGTGATTAAACTAAAACGATTTTGGTATTTGTTGGCGTTTGAATTATATTAAGCCAATGTAAGTTGCTGAAGAAATTTGATAAATTTGGATTAAATTATTGAAGATTGATTGTTCTTTAGATATAAGTAAGTATAAGATCGCTAATAGTAAGAGTAAGCCTTTGCCCCTTAGTAGCCCCAGCCACTCCCTTGTGCTAATGCTTGGCTGAAAACCGTCTCTTAATATTGACACAGCAGGGTTACCAGATACATCTTTAATTTTGTAATTTGTAACTTGTAATTTGGTGGTACAGTGTACACCAAAACTGCAAACTTAGGTTTGTAGACAATTATGCGGAAAACGCGTTAACAGCTTACTTTCCCAAACTGAAGCAGAAGAACTGCATGAAAGGTTTGACTATGCGGTCGCAACACTCTATAACACCAATATTATTGAGTACTAAGCATAAAGTAGATATCAGTAAACATTTACACTCCTGTGCAATCTTAAAGAAATAAAATAACGACTACATACCAACAATCCTAACTAAAAAAAAAACATAATTTTTATGCCTATAAGTATAAAACAAATGCCTGTTTTTCTGAGGTTATTTCCCTGTTGTTATCCCTGATATTCATTATTATAGAACTACTAATACTATTATAGACTCATTAACACTCGTCTTACTAATACATTATTAGTCTTCGTTGAAATTCCACACTTAAGATATCAATAACGTAATATACTAAGGCCATCCTTAATCTTAATTATTATATTATAAAATTATTATATAGGGAATGTACCTTTCGAATCTGTACTTAATCATCATTAATACCAAACCCACCTATTACACGATAACTATAACAACTTTCAATCATTTGTAAACACATATGTATATTAGGCATTAATATTTATTCCTTTTTTTATTATTAGAAACCAATTACTTAAGTCCTACCATAATTATTTTAAGTATTGTATTACATATATTATTTGTATTAGAAGCGATAACAGAATGTTTGTTAAAACCTATTAGTTTAGTCTTATTGTTAGAATAGTCTGATTTATTAGGATTGGGTAAGCTTCAAGGAGTCCATCATCTCTCATCTGCTGGACATAACGCTTTCCGGTCACCCACTTGTCATATAATTAATGGGCTACACATTTTACCAAATTCCACAGTTTTTTGATCCGATAGTTCCCATAGATTTGCATCCCCACATTTTCACCCTGGATAGAACTTTATAAAAATGAACTAGAATAGAATCGCGGCTAGAAGATAGTCAATTGTCAAATAGATCAGACCAAGTTTTGTCACCTACCTAATTTAATAATTGTTTGTTTTTACAAAGTGTTATTTTTATTTAATAAATTTGTTAAGTTA
This sequence comes from Lagria hirta, assembly GCA_947359425.1. NCBI lineage: Eukaryota > Metazoa > Arthropoda > Insecta > Coleoptera > Tenebrionidae > Lagria > Lagria hirta. The sequence continues at coordinate 15,495,752 of OX375794.1, forward strand.
AACCAAGTGTTTAAATTCTGTGATTAAGTACATTGAAAAAATCACCAAAGAAAAAACCCAAAACATAAAATGTAGATATATATATCTATAAGATTAAAATAGAATCATAACCAGAGTTCCAAGTTCCAAATTAAAAATGCAAATTTCGTACTTATAATTAATTGGTTGGTCCAATAGACATCCCTACCTGTGTTAAGTGTCAACTCCTGAATAATTTCCTGGAGGTTTATTCAGTATAAAAATAATTGTACTGGTAAAAATTCTAAACTTTATAAACTGTTGGTTGTATACATTAATCGATATAATATGTTTTTTTAACAAAATTTGGTGGTAAAAAAATGAATAGAGCTGGTTTTGTACAAGGTATAGATGGAAACACCTCTCATTGATCGAAATCAATGAATTTCTTGTACGCCAAGAAATATTTATTGCGGTAGTCCAAATTTAAAATTTATTCATTTTGCATTGAATTTGAGAATTAATGATGCCATTTTATTTTTATTATTATTGTGTAAAAGTGTGATTAAAGCACAATCCGCAGATATAGTTCATTACGTCTATTTCCAATGTAATTTCCTGAAGTTAATAGATAGTCACATCCACTCGATTAGAAGAGAGAACAAAGATTTTCGCTATAACATTTACTTTGCATAAAAAAAAAATTCCAAATTCTTTACATTTTTTAAATAAATTATTCTATATTATTCTAAGTTTTTTCATGTCGTCTCTTTGCTTGCTGGTAATTTATTTTATTCACGCACAGCACGAAATTGTCATATCAGATTTCTAGCCAGATTTGTGTGAAACACATTTCCAACTGTCCTATTTCTAACTTGAAAAACGCATAATTCATATCAACTTGCAGTATAAATCAAAATATAATCGATTGATACAAAATTTGGTCTAGAAGCTTTGCATCATAAGAGCAAAAATATTCAACCGAGAGTAGCCTATAAATAATCTTATGACAGAAAATTTATCATAATTTTTCTTGAAAAATACAAAAAAGTTCCAGTATTAAATTCTTGTACCTATAAGTAGAAGAACGCGAGTCTGCAATCAACTTATTATTATTATAATTCTTGTTTCATACTAAAACACAAAAAAACCAAATAATAATTAATGTGCATTATCACCTTTGGAATATAGTATTTACTTTTTGACACATTTGTCTGCGTTGTTTCAATACTCTTCTATCAATTTCCTCTTACATTGCTCCTATTCTATAAATCATATAAAATAAATGCTACAAACAGATTAAAAAAGAAGTTGGCCGGTATAACCATGCTGATTTCCACACTAAAATAGGTCGTCTAGTACAATATGCCTCTAGACATAATTAAAAACAAAAAAGTTCAAGAATATTCTTTTCCAAAATGAAGTCAGCCACAATGAAAAGTGACCATTTTAATACATTAAAGTTAAGATCACTCGTAAAATAAATCAATGTTTAGTAATCCTAGCTGCTGGGTTTTATTCAAACAAAACAACGCTCTGCAAAAATCCCTGTGTTTCTAAAATTTTAATTGAAATCTCGCTTAACGGGCACCTCTTAATAATCGCATTGTTTTTGTGTTTTACCTGCAAAAACATGTGCTTCAAAAAAAAGTGCCCTAGTAGTAAAGTTAAAAACAGTTAAAAAAACCCTTTCACTACAGAAAAACCTTTTAGTGATTAGAAAATCCAAGAACACACGGTATTTCAAAAGAACAAACGTAAACATTTTACTGCTGATAAGAGGATAATAAGGAATATGAACAAATTTTTTTGACAAGTTTATTAAGAAATTTTTTTTATAAATTGCTGTGCATTGTTTTGGCTAGAAGCTTCTAGCCTTCTTCATGGTTTACAAACTACGTAAAATAATAATTTTAATAGTTTTAGTTTTTTTATATAACAGTCAAACAGTTAAAAATAGTAAAATTTACAATATATGGTTAACGAAACTAAAAAATCTGTTGGTACTCCAGAACAGTATTACAAGCTTAAACACAAAAATTATACATCATGTCGGCCGTCTATCATTAATTGCAGACGGCCGACATAATGCATAATTTTCGTGTTTTCTTTCAATGTAGCTTGTAATACTGTTACAGCAGAAGTAACTACCAAAAAGTAAAAGCAAACCGATGTGTCAAGTCCAAAAATAATATTAAGACTTTTTTTGTATTCCAAATAACTCAATTAGGTTTATAGAGTTATAAGATATGGGGTATGTAAAGTTTCCTAAGTATAGTAGAAACGTTTGAGATATACCCGGCAGTAAATTTTATTGCTTATAATAAGAAGAACAGAAAACAAAGGTAAAAAGATTAACAATCCAAACGCGTGCCTTGGGTATATGAATAGAGTTGTATATTCAGAGTAGTACCTGGTTGGGTACTACTCTGAATATACAACAACCTTCTTTAATTTTTATAGTTTCCACGTTTAGAATTAATATTAGGTGATGTCTATCGATATAGGAAATGAATGAATAGTGTCAAACTTACTGATACACCAATTAGTGCAATAAAGTTTAGTGGTCGATATATCTCAAACGTTCTTACAATACTAAAAAAATTTAAAAAAATCACCACTCACGCAGAGGAGGCTATCGTAAAAACAATTAAAATGTTATCAAAATAAGCTGAATAGTAAAACTGATTTGCATTAAAAAATGTCCAAAAAAATTCTTTGCTTAAATGAAAAACAAACACAAATTTTAATGGATAATGTATTCCCCCTATTAAACAAATGATTTGACTCTCTATAAGCGTCAAATTGCAAAAGAATTCAAAAAACTAAATGTTAATAAATTAATTCAAAACATAAATTTTGTTTGAAAAATTAATAAAAAATTATAGGAACAATTTGCTTTAAATAAATCAAACAAGCTGCAGCTTTAAAACAAAGATAAATGAACACAAAAAAATCTGGTCATAGAATAGAATTAGTCAAAATTGCTGAAAAATATACTTTTGACAATAGATTTGAAATGTTGCATATATCAAAAAAGAGCAAACTATTAAATATCAAAAACAAATAGAAAAGAAACAAACACAAAAGTCCAGACACACCTTCTTTCTTGTTTGTTAAGCCTTTTTTTTACTTTTCCAAGAATTACACAGAATTTCTCCAAAATTATCTGCTCTCAAAACATTAGAGGTAAATCTTTAGTTGTCAGCCTAAATAAAGATACAAACGTATCAAAAGATATTTAGTTTTATACAAACCACTTTGCTTTTAATTAAACAAAAAAACCTTTTGGAAAATTCGTTGTGATTAATAAGCTTCTTAAAAAACGCTCATTAAAAAAAATTTCAACCGTCTGACGTTGTCCACTATACAATTGAAGCTGAACAAAATATAAATAAAATATAGCCAATATGATAAAAAAAAAATTGAAAATCAAAAGTGCCAAGAAAGAAAAACAATGGCAATTAAAATATATAAATGGAGAAATAATATCTGCACGTTTGAAACATATGCGTTTTTTTTGAGTATATAAAATCAGCAAATAAACGAGAAAAGTAAAAAATATATAATCTTTTTCTGTACCATCAAATAAAATTTGACACGTTATAAAAATAAAATTAAATACTAATTTAGTTCTAAAGAGAACAAAGCTTTAGGGATCTAAAACACAGTTATTCCGGCAAGTTAAATTAATTAAAACTCAACAACCAATTGAATGCATTGAGGAAAGCAATATTTTCAGATTTCCAGTTTCCTCAACAAATCCTTTGCGGTTAATAGAAATCTTGCCCTATGGTTCCTTTCATTAAGCGCAGATGCAGCTAAACACAGCCGCCAACCAATTTCTGTCCGACCACTAAAATTACTTATATCTAGCTTGATATAGGACCACCTTAACCAAACCGTAACGTGTCCAACTTTCCTAATTGCAAACATAAACAAAAGCTTAACCAGCTTTTCGTTTTCTTCGACATCATAACATTTCTAATAGCTTTTTGCTTGACCTCAAACAATATTATTTGTGGTGGTCAACATAATATAGCAAAAAAAATATATGAGCCGCATTGTCCTATATTTCTGTAACTTTTACTAATTTGAACACAAAAAAAACATAATAATAGGCTTATTACTAATTAAATCGAACGCTTAAAACAAAATATAAGCAAAATAACAAATTTAGAAAACATTCCATTTATGTTAAATTGTGCATGTGTAGAAAATTTAAAACCTAGTATTCTCGAATCGGTTGACATTTAAAGTGAACGACAATACAGCCTTTAATTTATAGTTACCCTTTTCCGATGAGACAAAATGTTAAGAGGGTTTAGAAGGTCGAACTGTAATTATTTTTTGTATTGACTGTGCCATATTACAATAGTGTTGGACACCTACCGTAAAAGTCAGTTTTAAAAAACAAAGGGAATTTAGTTTTTCATTTTCAAGGCGGCGGCGGGTCTTTTTCTTCTAACAAGTGTTGGAGTTTTACGATTGGCAAATGGTAGCTGAGAAGTGTCTGCCGGTACATAACTTCGTTCCGGTAATGTCTCCCGGTGCAAATTGCTCACTCAATCGCACCCTGATAACACACAATATAATCAGCTACATCTGAAGCGAGAACACTATGTTTTGTTCCCACACATTTGAGATCTTTTAAGCGCTGTTTCATGGCGCTATGATTCTCATGTCTTGCCCAATTAAACTCTAGCATTAAACAAAAATCGGTTTTATACTTTGCACTTTACTTTGCTATTTTAGCACTGTAATCTACCCTACAAAAACAACAATAATAAGAGTGTGCTTGGACGTGATCGACTTTATAAGTTGGTTGTGGCCATAAAGACCGGAATGAGTCAAAAGCACAAACGAAGTATACAATTCCAATAAAAAGCTCTGACAAAGCTCTAGAGGGTCCTTGATTGCACCTCAAAGACGACGAGTGCAGCAGCAAACATCCAATGCACTTCTCCTCATCTCCAGTCTTTTGCTGTCTTTTTTCTTCTTATTTCTTTTGTCTAACCACGAATATTCCCACCCTTTACAATTTATCTAATTTCGTTTCATCCATTTTTCAAACGTTCAGCCTAATAAATTTCGTAAATAAGGCGATATGCGACTATGGTGACGCTCAAGCTGTTGAAGCGATTCATATTGTTTTTGGTTAAAAACAAAACTGTCATAAATCCATTAAAGTTACGCTTTAATTGCGACAAGTATAAATAAATAATGACGTTTCCCTGTAGCACAACTATAAACGTTATTAAAGACGGTTTTTGCCACATATGTGCACGTAAATTTACACTTCAGATAACAGCCGGTGCATTCTTGTTGCGCTATCTTGCATTAAAAAGATTAACGGAGTGTTAATTTCAGCTCGAGATAGTGTTTAATTACCTTCAAACAAATTGCCTCGTTCCTAGTAATGATCCTTTAAAAGCCCTACACTGCAAACTATCATTTTGTTGACACCTTTTGACAGCAAAAATATAAGAACATGCTAATTGCTTAGTTAAATAATAATAATATGTTACTAAACTACCTTAATTAGATATATACTTATATTTTCTACGTTGGTTAATAGTTCTATATCTAACTTCTATATAACTCAATCAGATGATTCTCAAAAAAGCGTATTTTCGATCTATTATAAAGTAATTAGTTATCAAATACGAATTGTATGCTACAGATTCACACTCAGGGATTAGATATAGAGTCTAGAAAACAGAACAAAACTTCCACAGTGTCCGACATCGACCAACTAAAACTCAAAACGTTGATCCGTTTTGAAAAAAAAAAGATCATTGGTCAGTGTCATTTAAAAAATAATAATTTGTTGCAGTGAAAAGTAGAAGTAGCAGAGTAGAAGAAAAGAAGAAACTCAGTAGGCAAGCAAAAACCAACTTACCCGACAAAAGAAGGCTAAATTAAATTAATAAACTTTTACGACTCAGATTAAACCAAACTCCATAAAATTAAACTGAAATGAAAAATAAACAAAGAAACGTGAAATAAAATGGTGATGTTCAGGCTGTGAAAAAGAATGAAATCAAAATATATAAATAGCCTCTGAGAATAAAATTTAAAATCTTACAATTTACAATTTAAGCTTAAAAAAAATTAAATACATAAATATATGTAAATATATAAAATAAAAATAAAGCGTATGGAACAAGATCACAATTCAAATGTTTAAAACAACCTGAAAAGTCAAAAAATACATTGAACAAGAAGCCGAAAAGATAATGTATAAATGTAGAAATACAGACTTTAAGTAAATAATACAACAGAAAGTAAAAAACAACAACAAAAAACATATGATGGAGTATAAAATGTTAAGTCTAGTAAAATAAACTTAAATAAATTTTTTACCACAAAATTAAGCCTTCAAAAAAGAACGAAACTGAAAAGCAAAAATTAAAAAACCTTTTGTACAATAATGTAAATATATAAATAATTTTGAGGCAGCGCCATACAAACAAGCTCTATGCCATACTCATCTTCTGGGTTAAGGTTCTCTACAGTCCCAACTATCAAGTAGTTTTTTATCTATATTTCAAAGCAAATATATTTATATATCTAAGGTACCTATCTATATAGAAAACCCTAATACTCATTTATTTTTTTTGCCTTCGACTCGGAATTATTTATATAATTACATCAGTGTAACACTTAGACCAACGAAGACATGTTTTCAAAACGTATCTTCTCTTTTCAACTTACGAGCCAAGAAAGTTTTAGGTATCTCAACAATAAAAATAGTTTCTTTTGAAAGTTAAATTGTAGAGCCTTTTAAACTGACAGAAACACAAAATAAAAGCGCCTTAAGCAAAAAAGGTTCGCCAAAATTCAGACCTAAATTAAATAAAATGACCATAATATGACCAAAGATCTCTGTTTATGCCTAATTATGACCAAAATAATCAAATAACGTGTGTTTAAAAATATTTTTAAAAAATATTATTTTTGCCGACCAGGTGACAAATGTATCTTACAAGTAACAATAAATTATACTTACATAGAAATACCTCCATGTAGATCGTTAGTGAACTCTTTTGTTCTCTAGCATCTTCCCATTAAATCAAAAAAAAGTTTATGAATCGGTTCAATCTCTTGCTTTAATTAAATGGTTTGATGGTTAAGTAGTATCCACGTGTCAAATCTGTATCTGTCACACTCACATCACAGTCTAATCTAATTAACTAGTTCTCATTCCAAAATTGTTTTTTTTATCTTTATTTTTTAATAAAAAGAGTTAGGATCCAGAATTACAGCTCAAGTATCTCAGAAAAATCAATCTCGGACCACTAAAATGCTCAAATTCTCTCTAAGCATTTAATTTCAGACGAAACGTGCGTTCTAAGCTCTCTTTCACAACCAGGTGACTCCTTTTTACAAAAGTTTCTTCTGCTACAGAATTCAAAAGACACCCCGCGGCCCAATCGCAAAAGAAATTTAGGTGATTCTTAATTTCCGCCTGGTCGCACAACTGCAGATTCACTCTGTCAAAGTTCTTTATTTCTCTCATTAATCTGTGACCTAATGGTAGTAAATTTTAAATATCTCTTTGCCAGCTTTAACGAAACGGCAATGCCGCTGTGCAAAAGCTTACAAATAGAGAGCTCACCAAAGCCAATTACCAGCACGGTCATTTATTTCTGAATTGCTGTCAAAGACTCAAATAGATTTTTTTTTTAATTGGTAATAGTGACATTAATCTCAGCTGAGTATAAACGTAAAAAATATTGTTTACTAAAATATTTTTGATAAAAAATTTAATGAACCAACAAAATAACGAATAGTTCCTACGTTCTGTGAACAATCGCTCTATTATCGACAGAAATTGCTAGCTTCCTCTCTCCAATCTATAGTAAATACAAAATATGCACTGTAATTACTTTTTATCTAAAGTGATAATAGTCAGAAACACACTTCATATACCATAAGATTGTGTTTTTCTTCCACAAATATATCTTCTACACACCGTCTAGGTGTACAAAATGTACTGCAGTTTTACGCACTGAATTAACAAAATGTAGTCAACTTTTAAATAGATGATACACAATAATTTTAACCAAAAATTAATATAAACTAGAACAGTTGATGACACTTCCGATAGCAATAGTTTCAAGATTATCAATGCAATCTAAAGTTCTAAAAATATTACTGCTACTTCATCGTTCTTCGTCATTTTGTCTTTCCGTTTTATAATTTTTTTATTTTTTTCACTTTTTTCATTATCTCGTTTTGTTTTCTTTTTTATATATTTTCTATTTAAAACAGGAAAAGAATTGAAATTGGTCATAAAAAACATCAAGCAAAAAAAATAAATTTGGTGTATATTAAATATACCTTAATTACACGTCAGCAAAATTATTGAATTTTTCATCTTTCCTTTAGAATACTTCCTTTGTTTTCCACATTCTCTTGCTATTTATTATTTAAATTCATCTAAACTAAACAAACTTCTTATATTAGAACCTCAATAGGATTTGAATTTTAATAATGTACTATTGTAATCAACTGAAGATATAGCAAAACAACACAAAACAATACATAAATTTTACTTTAAATCTATCACTAATCTTTATTAGATTGTGCGCTCAAAACATTAAAGTTAACATTGCTGTATGATCCAATAAAATTACGTAAAAAACCGATCGATAATGTCATTTCACTGTTATAGAGCTGTAAGACATAAAACGTCTCAAAAATTGTTTTTTTGTATTCATTTCTGAAAAAATAATCCACTTTTAAATAAAAGAAAAAAAAATAAGAAAGCAAAACAATTGATGATGAAACAAAAAACCGGCATAAATTCCACGCAAAAAATGAAGAATTTTGTGAAACTAAAATCCTACTACTACAAAAAACGACCACTGTGAATTTTGTCGCGCTTCAACTTTCAATTCATAAATTGTTATTAATGTTTTTATTTACTATAAAACAGTAGGTAAACAAAAAATTAAACATAATTATAACAAATGAATTAAAATTTGAAAAAACAGACTACAATATAATTAATTAATAATTTAGATATTTATCCACAAAGCTCATTTTGTCAATTTAACAGATATCCTTCAAAAGTTTTTAGTTGAGTTAGTTTCCAATAAATGATTATGCAGTAGATGCTTTATTGATATTTATGGGTGTTGTTTGTTAGAGAATGTCCTCCCATTTTATCCCATTGGTTCGCCATTAAAATATTTCTTTGACTTCTCAAAATAACTTTTTCCAGTTAAAGCCTGCATAGAAAAAAAACAAACATAAAAATGATGCGGTGAAATTAAGCATCATATTTTATTTTTCTCTTGTACAGACAATGCTGGCGTTTGTGGCTGGTAGTTTAGAAAAGTAGTTATCTGCAACAGTTGTATTGTGTCGCTGTGTTTTATTTCTTTGAGTTATTGGTATTCCCCTGTGTTCCCATGAATGTTTACATATTGTATTTAAAATATATAATTTATAGCTATTTGAAAAGTGTTGAAGAATATAATTGCGGTTGGTCGAAATTTCTTACAAAAACCGATTAGTAACAGCAATTCCCTCATAATACAGAAAAAACCATTGTGATTTAAATAATAGGTGCAGAGATACAGCAGCTTTACGAAACGTAAACATTTTTGCTCCTACAATATCGTCTTAGGGCGGTCCCTGAACAATCCATTTCTTTGTCTAATAATTAGACCCGTAAAACAATTAGAAACAATACTAATAACGTGCGCTAAGATTACTTGTACATCAAATTAATATAAATTATTCAATAAAAATGCACCACCAACTCAATATAAACTACAAATCAATAATGCAAAAACTTCCATAGTTCGCTAATAAAAAAACCAAAACCTACGAAAAATCTCAAAAGCTAGCGATGATCAATGGCATTTTTGCATGATAAACACTCCGAAGCTATCTATAATGGTAATATTATGCAGATGCACTTCGTGAAATGAACATTTTAAAGTGCATCAGATGGTACGCTGTAATATCTAATAACCTTCCCCGTTTTCCATTCTTTTCGCATGAACGAATGCGATCAGCCAACGCAAAAGCCAAATATTTAATACCTTCTCGCGTAATAAAAGCATATTTTATCACTGGCTCAATATCTGCTTAAACAACATCCCATTTTTAGATACATATAGCAAATACAACTAAGGATCGAATAATCTAAATGCTAGCACAGCTTAACCCCCCAACAAACTGCATTTTAAAGTAGTTCGACTACACTGTAATCAAAGCTAACATTAATATTCAAGAAACGGTATAAATGTTAAAAAGTTTCTAATGGCCGAGAAATAGATTCAAAATCATCAATAGTAAGAATTAAAGTATTAATAGATCTGCAGTTTAAAATGTCACACTGATGCGGTGTAACAAAACAAATAGTCACAATTTACTAAGTCAGCTGAAGTCGTCTTAACACAACAAAAAGTATGAGTGTAATATAAAGTGAATGCAAGTAATTTGTGTCTGTAATGATGTGTGGGCCAAGTCTGGATGGGCTGTTGCGAAAGAAGAATGAGCAAAGTTTGGCGAAATTTATCACACTCTCGTCGCTATACGAGTCGAGTTTGTTAAGATTAGTGATTCGGAGCTCTTGAGGATTACATTTGAACAAATTATGCGCGTCAGTGATTAGTTTAATAAACATTAGTCGAAGAGCTGTGCGCGCTTTTTGCTGCCATCTCTCCAGAGAAGTGGAAAACAGCTCAGCACAGGTTAGACTATAGCAGACTCGACCCGAACTCCCTAAACTATCATTCCCCCGGATGTTCATTTGTATCCATTACTCTTAGTCCGGGTCGGCTTGCGACACCGCCATTATTAGATTTCGTATTATTTGTGTTTTAGTTAAAGCCACTTTACAGCCAACAAGCATATTTTCTTAATTAAATTTGAACTTTAGGATGCTGACGCAAAAGCAGACCATAGACACTGATAAAACTAATAATACATGTGTATAAAATCTTCTAAAATATAGAAAGATCTTTATCACGTTACAGTAGTACCAGAAAGTTCAGTATGTGTCTTTTAAAGATTTTTTTTTATGTATCTATAATTTTTTACAGATCTAATATTTATATTTTAATAATTAAAAAAATATATATATAATTCCTCAAAATTTGAAATTGTAATCATATTCGATCAAAACCCATCACCATTAAAATCTACGCTTATCTATTGATCAAATAGAATAATGTTTTAAAAGCTCATTGCAACAGAATAATTATTTATGGACGAAAAAGTTTTTAATTTACACTCACAAAGTTTGATACACAACGAAGAAAAGTCTTTAATTGTCCAAGGTTGTAATAACTTTTAAACCTTGTACAACGTTTTGCTAATAACTTCCGACCAAATTTGAAATTTTAATGGACAATATCAAATAATCTTGTGAAAATCGATGTGGGTCTTTAGAATGTTTTAGTCATGATAACAGAGATGTAAACAACTAAAAAACATTCAGTTGTGCGTGAACAAATAAACTATTATAATGCCACCTTAATTAAATAACTTAAAAGTACCTAGCGCCTTTATCTGTTGCACGCAAAAACTTTTTATTGCGTTCCCCACAAAGCACATGTTTTTTAAAAGCAAGTGCTGTGTACAGACGCAGTCATACTTTTTCAAAAAGACACTAGACAATAATGTAGTTTAAAAAAAATCTTTTGTCCACATTTATAATATTTAGAACTACATTACATCCTTCCTCCTCTTGTTTTTCTCATATCCTGGAGCTATGTAGAAGCTTCTGATTGTGCCAGACGCGAGACGCTGTACAACCCCAACCCCAACAAGTTCCCTCTGCTGGATTCCGTCCGCTCTTATTAAGAACCAAACGCTGGTGAACCCCTGATTTACAAGTTAAAACCCAAATCAGCTTGTATCGGCAGACTCTTTTGGTTAAAGTTAATGATAAAAATAATAATTAGAGTTAAAGAAAACAGAAGTTTTCTTCAGAAAATCTTTACATAATGTTTAGACTTTTTAAATTACAATCTCCCGTGAAACATTATTTTATCAACTCCTGACTTGTAGTATGTCACTTTGTAGCTTCCAAACTCCCCAACCGAATTTGATCTAAATACTACATTTGAAATTTATCAGTAATACAAGAAAGACTTTTTTTAAATGCTCCGTAAGAGTGTTATGTATTTTGCAAATTCTAACAATAGCGCTGTTTTGTCCGAGGATAAAAGTAGAATAGATGCAATAAACTTATTCATTCCACAAGTACAATATGTGTTTTTTAACTGAAAAGTCACAAGTCCTTACCATGCTGTAATATATGATAAATATGGTTATAATAGTCATCAACGCTTACTTAAAAGACCAGTTAGAATCGACTTTCCCTCAGTAGAGTCGACTGAGACGTAGTAGACCAAAGAATCTACATTCCCGGTTTTTAATAATTTTTGACATCTAGTTATATTTTATTTAAACTATTTTAATTATTGTTTTATAATTTTAACTACGGTAAAAGCTAGATCTCCTAGCATACCAATAGTAGTAATCCTTATCAATAATAAGTAGTCCTTATTACTTGTTAACTATAACTTAGGCGTTACGTGGAAGAATAAAAACTTTATAATATAGTCAGTCTATTGTGAACATTTCTTCATGAAATACATATTTTGACATCAGCATACTTTTATTATGATTTGCTAAGATTATAGCAAAGCCTTCTAAAATGCAATAAATTTTAATTAAATATTTTTTTGCTTGCTGCATCATAGTATGAAACACTGGAGCACAGTAGATAAGAAGTAAGAGCATATTGCTGTCTTTTAAGAAAAAGCAAGATAAGATTAAAATTAGATTAGTGCAACTCTATTGTGTTTATACATTGGTCGAAAGCCATCTGGATCTTCCAGTTCTTTTTATATTTTCCTTCCTCAAGCAGAAACGTTTCAATTATGAAATTAAGATAAAATTAAGTAGCGTAGTTTATTGGGTTAAGTTCACAGTAGGGATGGTCTAACCACGATAACGGCTGGTAACTTCTCGAATCGGGGTTGTTTCAGCAAGACTCCGGAATTAACAAAGTTAATGGAAGCGTTGTGTAGTAATGAAGATTGGACATGAAAATTATATTCGGTTATAGAGAAAAATTAATCGATGGCTGCTTTTCCACTGCTCGGAATAATATCCTAGCGCAATTTTCAGATTCACTAGTTCGTGTACTATGCAATCAGCAATTGATAATGAACCAATATTGAATTTGTTTTGAATAATCTCACAAATTCGATTGAAAAGTGTTCAGGATCCGAACGACTTTTTTCTTCCTTTTTCTTACATAATTAACGTAACGATGGAAATTGGAAGGAACATTCTGAAATCATCGCTTAGTACGTCATTAGGTCTTATTAAAATCTTTTGAGTCATAGTTAGAGCAAAATTTTCAAGACTACTACTCCTCAATGTTCGCATTATTAAATTCCGTCAGCTAAATGATAAAACTTGAGCTTTTATCCCTATTCCAATAAAAGCAAAATGAGAAAATTATAACTTCTGCTAATATGTAGGTAGTTCCAAAATTTTTACATTTAATTTTACAACACAGAACAAATACAACATTAACAATAACAAAAAAAACGTATCGTCATCTTTCGATGAGGAGATTTGTTAAGCAAATGATGACATATAAATTCGCTTTTAGCTAAAACTGATTAGATTATTCAACCTCTCTCAGTAATTTACTAAAACAGAAATAATCAATATAATAATAATTTTATTAAATTCTGTAAGACAGAACAAATGTTGCATAGAATACACATAAAAGCAAAAAATGTATACATTAAAAATACATAGTCAATAATATTACAAGTTCACTAAAACGAAGAAAAGTATAGTCTATACATTTAAACTTTTATCTTCGAAAAATTCACAATATGTGTAATATTCTTTTGCAATTAATAATCCTTTATCTTTTGTTTTAAATAATTTGGTAAGTAACAATTCTTGTTTTATAGTCATAAAATGTTCTAATTGTTTGAAACTTATGAAGTAAAAGATTTCTAAAATATGATTAACTAGTTGTCATGCTTACACCCACAATGAATCTTAATGCTCTTTTCTAAAGTTTAAATACACGGTTGAAATCTGATCCTATATGCCAAGCAATTATGCCGTAACTAATCAGAGATTGAAACTGAGCAAAGTAATAACTTAGCAAAATCTCGTGACTGCACTGAACTTTTAGTTGTTTCAATGCAAAACAAGATACCGAAAGTTTTTTGCATAAAATATCAATATGTTTATCCCATTTTATGAGACACAAGCTAACGTAACTCCTAAAAACTTTGTAGAGTTGCGTCGTACAATCGAGTCATTGTTTAGCTTCACGAGATGACTAACTGTTCGTTCTTTTGGCATGATATTGAAATTAACAAAAGTGGTTTGTTTTCTTGATGTTCAGATGTTCATTCTCATCAAAATATGATTTTAATTCTTTAAGATCTGCGTATACCAAAGCAAAAACGTCAGTTTGTTTATTAGTAGATACTACAAAGGACGTGTTGGCTGCATACATAACAGAATTTTTTAATGAAAAATCACTCACGTAGATGGAATATAGCAATGGTCCTAATACGGAACCTTGTGGTGCTCACTTATCTACTGACATTAGTTCCGAACTACAGTTTCCTATTTGCACAAACTGCTTGCGACCATTTAAATAACTTTTGAACCACTGAAGGGGTAATCCTCAAACGCCAATGAAATATAGATTAATGAGAAGTATGTTATGGTTCACGAGATCAAACGCTTTGCTTAGATCTAGGAAAAAACCAACACAAGTGCTATTTTCATCTAATTCTTGATAAAGTATGTCAAAAAAATCTACAATCGGCCGTTGTAGTAGATTATAGATATAGCGTATAACAAAAACAAACTAATATACAGCTTTGATAAATATGAATACGGTGATTTAATAAGAACAAGTCATGGTAAAGCTTTAACAATAAACTGCCATTATAAAAATAGTTTCCGAAATTTACTGAAAATCATTTTTTCCATAATTGTTGTTCTATAAAGTAAACATAAAAACATGGATGTCATTCTCAAGACTTAAGATTTTTCAGACAACTTTTGTATCCAAAACTGTGTTCTATCTCAGAAAAAACTGCAAAAAGCGCTTTAAACTTTAATTTTAAAATTTAAATCGAGAACCGATTATCTGATTTGAGACCAAAAAGCTTATTGGAAACAAGAGACATTTTTCCATTAATTGCTATATGACAAATTTAATTTTCAAGTTTGGGCTAATCCGTTAAAATAAATTTAAGATTGTGTCTTCTAAAATTATTTTTTTATTTACACAACCAATAGAGAAAATGTAGAAAAAGCACCGGAGATTGTCCGTTTAATACAGCAAATTTTAAGTGAATAACTTTTAATTTATCGTCAATTTTGCTGTTGGACACTAATGCTGGATGATCTTATACAATTTTTAGTTCACAATGTAAGCAAATGAACAACGAGCGCGATTTGAAGAATCATCATTGTCCATACCGTAGCAGCACTGTCCATATCGTTTGACACATTAAACCATTTCATAGACATATACAGGATCGCGCCAAAGTATGGAAACGGTCAAATATTTTTAAAACCACTTATCAGAATCAAATAAAATTTGGCACGTAAAAAATATTGAAAAAAAATATAGTAGCTGTAATTTTTCAGATAAATACGTTCATTTGTTTCAAAGATCCAAGGCCAAGTTGCTTTTTTTTAAATAGCAGGAGGAATAAAATTGTACATTTTTTTCTAATTTCAAGAAAGTAGTTTTTCGATGCATTGAAAACCATCGGAAACTACCGATTTTTAAGCGATGAGTGCAAAATAGCTATTTTACTAACAAGTTCGGAAAACAAAATTTCCCACATGAGCACTTTGCATTAGTGTAAATAGGAGAGACTTTTTTCCGAAAAAGTTAAATACAATTCTTTTTGCAACGAATAATTCCCATTTTTTAATAGTAAATATCTCTAATTTTCTAACAATAAATAATTTAGTTTTTTACTTATTTTCGCTTAGGAGCGTTGCTCCCGCCAATTATCTAATTTTGAAAATTTAAAATGCTCTCAGTGTTTGGTTGCTATGGTTTTATTTAAAGTTTTCCCTTAGTTTCGAATGCAAAGTAAAAACACCGCGGTGTAGAAAAAATGTTTTTCGATGCATTGTCTAGAACTTATCTTAAAAAATAAAAATGTTTGATTCTTCTCAGATATTGGTTTCTATGGTAGTGTAGGAACAATTATTATTGATAGACCGCCCTCGTATTTTAACTACATTATGTATCTTTGTAATTTCTTTTTTCCTATTCTGTATCACATCTTTTATTTTATATATTCCCTTATCACTTTAATTTACTTTTTTTTTTAAATCTTTTCAATTGTTTCATTTGCTTTTCACAGTTTCAAATTCCTGCACACTTTAAGCTTGTTTTGTGTCGACAACTTTTTCTTTTCTTTCATTCTTTACAATGTTCTTTATCCATTTTAATCTTATACCGTTTTCATTAACGACTTCTTCTCGTGTCTTGCTTTTTCTATTTCTCACACTCTTAACCATGTGCTGCATGGTATTTACCAGTATTTATCTTTTATTTAGTTGAGGCAGAAATTATGACAATCTCTTGCCACCAGCTACTACAGCCGATAAAAAAACTTTAAAAGATGTCAGAGTAAAGGTGCGAACAGTACAGAGATAAATAAACATTGTTAAAACAACACCAAAAACTTTTAACCAAAGCATACTCTCAAAATTGTTGATTTCAATTTTGATAGCCATATCATAAACAATAATAAATATTTATTAGAGATAAATTATTTAAGAAGCAGTAAAGTTAAGCCGGTGACCGCTACTCAAGTCGACAATAGAAAGTAGTTAGGTAGTTGTAAAAGAAATAAACTCAAATATTCTTAGGAAAAGCCCAACTTTAACTCATTAATCACTTTGATTATTGCCTATTATTAGGATTATTGATGGCAATCAGCTTAATTTTACAAGTCTTCGAAAATGTTGTCCCATTAATTATCTGTCAATCGTTTCAATTCTCCTACTCCTTGTCTGTTTTTTCTTGCATTTTTACCGCTTCTATTTCTCCAACTCGTTTCTTTATCCCTAAACCTTTTCTTCTTAATTTTTACATTTATCCCTGATTTTGTATGTTTTCAAAAACTAAGTCACTTCAATTAAACCATATTTTCCACACTCTGATACCCTTCATACAAAAAGTAGGTGGTCTAAATCAATCCATGAGTTATGCGTAAACATTATTTATAACATTAATGTTTTAAAAAAAAAAATTAAGAATTGTTCACAATGTTTTCAAAACACTTTATTTTGACGCATTTTTTATTGAATGAAAACAAAGAAAATTACAACACCAAAATATTTTCAAGACACATCCAGTGTATTATCGACATTTGAAATGAGTAATCTCTTCTTTTTCAAAGACGGATAAAAATGAAAAAATCTAGGTGTTCCAAACTTTGTGTGCAGCAGTGTATATAGAAAGAGAACGCTTGCAAATTAAGAAAATTAAGAATATATAATTGTTGCCATTATAATTTTTATTAGTAATAATTATAATGATTTGTTTCATTCGCAGCAGGTTTAGCCTCAATGTTTCTAATACCAAAACGTTCTTAACAAAAAGTGTTCCAAAAGTATTCTGACTAAAAAAGTCGAGTTTTTTGTGTTTTTTCTCTCACATAAAATAATTTTCGTCTAGAAACGGGGAGGACGTGTTGCTTCCACAGGAAATTGGCGCCGACGGCACTCGCATCCGCTTCCGTACACATCACCGTCAGGAAAATCTCGAAGAAGGATTTTGTGTGCCAAGAGGAATCGTCGTCGTCATCGACGCCGACGAGATGTTTGCTCGAAGAGATCGGATAAAATTAAAAAAATTCTTATTAGTTTTGTTGGGAAAGAACTCGGCAGTGGTGAAGGGATGGATAATGATATAATGACATATGTGGGGTAGAATGATCGGAAACAATGCGGCTCCGCCACTAAATTAGCACATTACAGTAGAGACACCAGAGATAATAGATTTGATAGACAGCATTTATGGTGGATAACTGATAACACAAAATTTCATAATCAATATTTTTGATTTAATAACAAAAAACCAGTTATAAGCCTACAAACATTTCTTCAAGTCACCATTTTCTTCGCGTTCCTCCCATCTCGCCCTGCATCTGGTGCCTGTTTAGTATTCGGATTACACGTCAGCCCTGGACTTATAAAGACCGAAATCCTTCCGTTAATTCTTTCGAGGACGAGCAGGAGTTGGAGAGGGTGGAGACGCACGTGCTTTGTTCAACAAGAACAAACTTGAAGGAGGAGGAGGAGGATGAGGAGGATAGAACTTGATCTCATTTCGGTCTTTTATAAAAGTTTACATTATTCTTCTTCGTTGGACTTGTTTCTGGTAATTGAAAAGAGAATCAGCGACATGTCAGTTTGCTTGTCTACTTGGTTTTCTAGGACTTCGCGGAAAGGTGGTGGCGGTGCTTGTTTAGTATGCGGAAGGGTGGACTTTAGCACACAAAGTCGACGAGTGATTACAGGGTTGGCCTTCATAATAGATTCTGATGGTGTACGAAGTACATAGTTGGTAACAAACCACAACTTGCACATAATATCAGCCTATTTAATATTCGAAAATATTCACTAAAATTATTTAAAAATGTACAATGAACATTAAAAACCCTGAGTTCTCATTTACACTACAATATGACACGTACAAAACCATCAATCAATGGCTAGCCCAACCAATACGAAAATCGACAGTAAAGTGCACGACGGTATAAATGAAGTATTGTCTCTAAATTCATTCTCATAGCACCAACTTTGATAAAAATTAGTCGTAATATAAGTATTCCTAAAGTGCGCTTTTTGTTTTTGTAAAAGTAAAATTTCCTTTTTTTACAACAAATTTAAATCATATTGAATTAAGCATGACATTTGATAAGCCATACTAAAAAAAAACATTTTCGAGTTTATCGTGTATTATTACGTTTGAAGCCTTAAAAACCTTCTTTAATAAAAAAAATTTAAAAAAAGTAATTTTAACAGCTTTCTAAGATAATTTATGTAGTGACCTCTATTAAAAGACTCTCCAAAAATCACTGACGGTAGAATCTCGCTAGACGAACAACCAAGTTATCACATGTAAGTGTTTTGTCTGAAACGCACATCTAAGATATGTAAAATTTCCTATTTCCATATGTTTCGCTACCAAAACGTAATTTATAATTAATTCCAACGCTCCACCTCTTCAAATTCATCCCTTATACCAAAATTACGAAAAAAAACTGTTTTATTAATTCTAAACTGTTATACATTTATAAATAATTCAAATTCATTATTTATGATGAGAAATTTGAAAGTAAAAAGTCCATCAAACCAGCATAGGCTCACTGCTAGATAATGTACTATGGACACATACATTCTGTACCCAGTTCAAAATATAAACTACCAAATGACTGGCGTAGAACCCTTTTAGACTTTATAAGTGACACATGAACATAAAAATAACAATTTTGTAAAATGCTTAGCCAACTAGAAGAAACATTTGAGTTGGTTTAAGCTCCCCTAAACCAAATTTTAATTTATTTAAATAAAGGAATGTTAAATTTAATTCCCAGACTTTCTTTAATAACACAAAAAACTCCAGCTATTTTCTCATTGAAGAAATCTAGTTCTAAAAATAAAATTCACGAATGGTAATTTTTAATGTGAAAGAACGCTATAAAAATTCTAATAAACTAATTTTTAATATTGTAAATCTTGTAAAAGATAAGTATGTACCATACCTATAGGGCAAGCAATTTGATGGCAAAAAATGTTTCACACATACGGATTGCAATATTTAATTTTTTCATTGATAAAGAATCTGGTAAACGCTTATGCTTTTACCGACGTAATTTTTACACTGAAGCATCAAACAATGACATTTTTATTTGCTTATTATTTTAAAGACACCGAATGATTATTAAATACCAGTATAATACTTTTAGACACACGTTTTAATATATTAATTTCCTTGATTTGATTGTGTAACAAGGATAAATATATCAATATAACTCACTAGAGCGTGTTTTACTCAACAATATTTAGCGCTTCTCTTTTATAGTTTTACAATACAAGATCACTAGCATCTTGTGAGAAGGTTTACTACTATAGTCTGTTCCAATTCAAGAAAGAGTATTAGGAAATGGTGTGTGCGACGTTATCAATGCGTGATCCATTCATAACGTCCACATGTTATCCAGTTCTTAAAATCCTGGCGGAGCTGGCATTCGAAAGCACAGGGGTGCATTGTGCATTTGTTTTGTTGCTGTTTCTATGTGCTGTTTTGTCTTAAAATGTCGTCTACAGAGACACAGACTGAGGCTAATCCCAGAACTATCAGTCCTCCCAGAAAAAGGGCTAAACGTAACCACTTAAATACTAGTGGAAAAAATATAGTTTTAAATATATCTAAACCAAATTAAAAACCAATTGCTTTAAAATAGAATAAACAATTTTTTTTGCGGCTTGCCCTGTCCGAAAAATCGTCATCTTTCACTTCATAGATGTGATCACGTAGAGCCTTGTTTTTATGAACTCTTTCTTGAAAGTGAATGGAGTTTACATAAGATACAACAGAGATTTTTTAAATTCAAACTTAAGAAATATATAGATTTGTGTTGGCTTAATTTTTTTAAATCGTAAGCATTTAAAAAAAAAATTCTAAGTGAAAAGACAGGTCTCAGATTTATATGCGCCCAAAAAAAAATAGATTAAATAAATTTTATCCCTAAAAACTGCAAGCATTTGAATGCTAAATTACTATACTATTACATCGACATTGCAAAGAAAGGCTCCATAACAATAAAGCTTAAAAAAATACTAAAATTTTAAGATTATTTATCAAGAAAAAATTCGTAGATTTATATTAGTTTGTGAAAGTAACGGAAAATAATCCAAAGTAAAACCATGTTAATAATCTTGTAAAAATAATTACGTAAACATAAGAAAAACTATTATTATTATTTTAGCAATTACCTAGTCGTTGTTGCATACACACAAACTATATAACACGGTAAGTGAACTATTGTTTGTAATGATTTTAAAAAGCTTTTGAGAAAATAACAAAATTTCGCACCTACCTTGGATTTCCACGCAGTGCAGCATGATGAAGAGCATTAAAGCCGTTGTTATTTGTCAAAGTAATATCAGCACTATGATCCAGTAATAAAGTAAGCATATCGTCCCTCTTTTTCGAGATTGCATCATGTAACGGTGTGTCCCCTTCCAGATCCTTTAACAAAAGAGTTAATTAATAACATTTTAAAAACCACAGTCTGCTTTCATCAGTGTACTTCAAAGTAAAAGCGTGCTTATATGAGGCATATATCATACCTTTTACAATAATTACAAAAAAAAATGAGAGCGAACTATACATGTACACCTACGGCAAAGATTTTTTTATTTTAAAATGAAAAAATGAGACTCGAGATACGGTTTAGATATAATGATTTCATTTAAAATACAAATGCTTGCGGCTAAAGATTGAATTTACGAGTATATTTACAAAACAAAAATATTAATTATTAAACACAGCAAATATTAACCTTTTTTCCGCTAAAGGCTGGTGTAATTAAATTACCCAGGACAAAATAATCTCGCTTCTAATGGTTTTAGGCAATAAATGATCTTAATAGAAACTTTTAGAATAGGGTTAGTTCAGAATACAAATTTCTTTCTCATTCAACAATTGCATTTATTGGTCTGTTTATGATGTCAAGCCACGAAACAAGCAGCGTCAAAATGTCTTCATTTCGATTCCACCCAGCACAGTTCGATTCTTTGTCACAACTTTTCATTCTGTCAAGGCGCGGCGGGCACAACCTCCTCTTTTCCACCTCGTCCAAAACGTTTTCCTTTTAACCGCACCAAGATAAAGGAATTTATTTAGGGTGTGCTTATATTGACAAAAGAAAAATTGAAAGCAATCAAGGTACAGAGGAGCTGCCATACATCATGCATTGATAAATGACAGTCTTGATCTCACATCCACTACGAATTTCCCAAACGGAATTCAATAAACAACTGCTTTTAACAACGCCAGTTAAAAAAATAAGATACGTATTTCATCAGGAAACATTGACACCCAAATCATGCTATTGAACTGAAATTATAGTTATTACTGCTTGATCAAAAAGACATCAGATGTATTCTCTACCGAATGTCAATATAGAATACACTAGGCTCAACTTACTCTATCTAAACATCCCAAATCTGTGTAAATAGTTAATAATCAATTATCTCAAAAACAAACATTAAAAAGTTTTGATGTAATGCGAGAAACAAACACAATTTAATCATACAAGAAATACTAAAGCCATGCAATCTTCTATTATCCATTATAATGGTAGCAGAGAATAGGATAGAAAAATAGAGAAAGCCAGAGACAAGAGAAACCATAACACAACAAACAAAAAGGGAGAGATGTGACCATCGGCGTTGAATTGCCAGTTACCCAAAGCCTACGGCATGAGTTTTAAATAGAATAGAACAATAACGGGGGTGCCTTTCAGATCTTGCCATAAACCGACATGAATTTTGTGTAAAGTAACAGTTACGACCACCTATATCAATTTCTCTGAAATGTGCCCGCCCGGTTAGCCAGGATGTACGAAAGATACAATTCCCCTTTGTAATACGATAACAACACAACGCGATATAGCTATATGATAACTAAAGTGATGTATGCATAATCTCTTGTTTTCCGAGATTCTATCATTAACGAGCACGATAGATTCCTGAGAACATAACACAAACAAAAAGGATTTGTTTAACACTACCTGATTTCTCAACTCTTTATATGCACCCAAAAATATTCAAATCCATAGCAATTTACGTTAATCAAAAGCACAAACTATTGATTAACCAATTGACAGATATGTCAATTCAGAACCAGATATGATTTTATCTGATTCTTCTAAATTCTCAAGTTTCCTACTTTATAAATTGAAAAAAAATCAAAAATATTGGTTTTTAGTTCTTACTCTTGAGCTGCCTTAGATAATCGATCTAAGTTACAGAATACCAAGCATCCAGAATCTCGCTAACTTTTTGCCATATAAAAATTCAGTATTTGAATTTCTCAAGATCTTTTAAAGAACAAAAGTAATACTGCAATAAATTTATAAATAGTGAATATATTTTTTAAAATATAGATTCATAGTCATTGTAAAAAAAAACGCTTTTCTTAAAAAACAAATAATAAATTATTATACAGTGCGTTCATAAAGCAAATAATAGCGAATTATTTTAAACAGTATATTCCATAACTTTAAACAAGTGAAAAAAATAAACCCTGTGAAAAAGTGAGGTTTAGATGGTCTTCATCATTGTCTCTCAAATTAGTGTAGTTTACATTTTCTCGATTTATTCTCAAACAAGTTTCAGATTATGACACAAGCACACAGAAATATCATTCCAATTTTTGAGTCTTGTTATAGCGATTTACCATTAAATTTGAATAAAACAAAAAGCTGTTTAAGTGAAAAAAACAATTAAAAATAATTGTTGCAAAATCTAGTCAAAATGTTGTTAATTGAAAAAAAAAATTTTTAATAAGATAACGCAACAGTGGTGGAAACTATTTAATTCAAGAATTCTGCACAATTTCGACAATTTTTCATAGTGCTTTTTAAAAACGTATTGAATTTTTGTCTTGCAAACGACAATTATTAGATTAAAATGCTTTATCAACGTAAACAATGCACATAAAACCTTTCAAAAGCAAACAAGAATATTCATTTGAAAAAATCTCATTTTGGAAACAAATTGCCTTAAGATAGATCAGAATGACTTTATGAAAACAAGCCACTAAACAATATCTTTGTTGTTTGCACAAGCTTCATTATAATTTATTTCAATTACGTTTCCAAATGAAGTATTTTCTCCCAGCGGTTTATGCTTGAAAAACGCTATTTAGTCATTTGTCAGTCGGTAAAACGCTGCCAAAATCCAGGTAGAACATAAACCGAAAGCAAGCAAATTGAGTAAAGAACAAAAAAAAACAGAGTGCAGACATAAACTGCAAAGTGACGGAGAGGTGTCATTGCAAAGGGCTTTATAACGCGTCTCTAGAGCATCATAAAGCTACTTCGTGCCCTACGGACACTCATCAAAGCTTCCCTTTCGCTTATCCTGCTAAAACTCTAACAAAAGTCGTTTCTCGGTGGACAAAATAAAAACTGTACTGAGTGTCTAAAAACAACAAGTCTTTTAAGCTTTTCCTCCACTTTTTTACTCCTGTGTATGTTCCCACCGACCAATAAATGTTTTCAAATTCCAAGTAAAGAATTTCTCTCTCTTTCTCCAATTTAACGCATAATCTACATAAAATGACAAAATTATTGAAGCTGCAAATGCAACACGTCTTGGGATTCCCGCGAGCTTTATATATTTTACAACAAAATTAGACGCTCAGAACAAAACATCATGCGCACCAAGTCACACACATAGATGACTGACTGTGCCAACAAATTTGTGTCACAATCTTTGCAAATTAGTGTTCATATGTATCAAATATTGCTTTATTTTCTCTTTCTGAGTGATTACCCAGTTTTTTAAGTAAAAAAAAAAGCTTCAAGTATATACTGCACACAAATTTGAGACAATTGTAGAGACAAACCAGATGAAGAAGTTCTAACAGCAAACAAGAATAGCTATCGGCTATATTCTCGTCGTAAACACACAAAAGACAATTTTGCAAGTTGATAACATACACAAAACTGAATAATTTTGCCGACACAAAGTCTCAATCCTTTCAAAATTTCAAAACGACAGAGGCAACACCTAGGGCTATTAACTCTACGGTAGAAATAGTACACATAGACTCCAAGATCATGTTTAATCGTTACATGCACTGTTGTTGCCAGTTCCGTAATAAAAAAAAACAAAAATAAGAGAAACAAAGAAATATTAAAAACCTATTTTTTTTAAATAAACATTGCTTAACTGATTTATTAAAAAATAAATGAATATTCACCAAGACACCAAGCAGCAGGTTATGAGGACGAAATGAAAAAACTAAATGTCAGAAAGCCAAATTAACTTTTGACAGAGCCCATTTCATTACTAACCCTTCCCAGTGGCAAAATAATAAAGAAAAATTTTTTTTATCGCAAAGCTAAAATACCCACTACTAGTTTAGGTCACTAGATCAACACACTACGGGTTAAAATAGCTCCATTAGTGATTTTTATTTTTATCCTTGTTACAGAATAAATCAAATCTTCTGATTGTGAGAGTTTTTGATTTTATAATAACTTATAGTTATTTTTTAAAGTAAAAATAAGCCAATAAGGCGCTAAATCGCTTGTATAATTAAATCATCTCGATGAGGGCCATATGGCATCTTAAGTAAAAGAGGGAGAACATCGGCTTAGCATCCCTGGAAAGGTGGTGGTAGAGGCGAGTCAGTAAAAAAACTGAGCCGGGCGTCAGAGCAGTCGGACGGGCAGTATTATGGATATTTAAACTGTTAATTGTTTATTGAAAGAGAAAGATAGTTAACGTGTTGATCCTGTTGATCATGTGTTGTTTTGTGGTATAATTGTAAATTCAGTGCAGACTCCCTGAATTCGGAGGAATAATGAGTAAAGTTATATTGATAAACATCAATATGTTAATATGAAATATCCACGGCTGAAACTATAGTTTAATACCTGGGGTACGGTCTATGTGTTAATTCATTTCAGACTGAGGTGGTACTCCCATGACGTCTGCAGACATTTACATATTGCTATCCTGGTTCTCTACTTCCTCGAACAGAGGCGAAGAGGTAAAGGAGTGGGCTGGAGCCTGTTAACCGCTATGGTTATGTTCCTATCAGTGTATAAAAAGGTTGTGGATTTCCCTTTTGCTGGTATAACGGGGTAATGCGTAATGTCCTTAGGCTCTTCACTCATTAATCTTTATTTTATACCTTTTTCTATTACGTATTATTCTTGGCCAGTCTATTTCGCGTAATGTGATTGAGGCCTAGCGACACCGTCCACGTTGCTCCCGAACCAGGTACCGAAACAGTGAAGACATCATTGAGAACACGATGCTAAAGAAAAGGGGTGAAGATTGAGTCAATCGAGTCCATAGAGTGGTTGTCCAAGTCCAATGAGTCTGGTGATGTCTTCCACTATCAGTTCGAGAGGAAGAGAATCCTGCGAGGGGGAGAAAAGCCCCCGGTGAGTTACTTTACAGGTATTATTGACAGGTACATTATGTGTAAATATGTTTCATGTGTCGCCCAATCGATCCGTCTGACTGCTCAAGCGTTTCTCTAACAATGAATATAGAGGGGTGAGTTAAAGTAGATTGTTGATGATAATGTAGCTAGCTGTTGCTATTCTGTACACTGTTTTCGAGTGAATAATTAAAGCTAATAATTGTAGAACATAGACATTCTGACAAATTTATTATGGAGAAAGAGTTAACTGTAATTTAATTCAATTTAATTGTTGAAATTTGGCAAAACGTAAGATTAGAATAAAAGAGTCTTAGATGATAAACAAAAACCTAATGGTCGCGTTAAATCTTTGTTAATCTCGTGTTTTTTTGTTTTGAATAATAATTTTATGTGGTTTTAATTCAGTTACGGTTTATTTTTTGTGGCCAACTAATAAGTGTTGTGTTTATTGGTTGTTGAGCTAAACGTAAATAAAAATGGTTTCAAGCGGCGAGCGATAAGATATTTTATATTTCTTAGAGAAATATAAATGTTAGTTTTAGGAATTTAGTATATACAACAGTAGCTAAGCAAATTAAAATTGTCCATAGCCTTGCTTCCTAAAAGTGAAGTAAAAATCTGTTAATTATTTATTTTGCTTAATTATTTTCATAGTTGGTATTTATTTGTTGTAAAAACAAATTTTACTTTGTAAAAACATTTTAATAAAGAAAATTATTTCTAGGCTAAAAAGTTAGATGGCTTTTTTGGCAAACTACTAATTTTTGTGTAGTTTTTTTTATTTAAGTAATTACCAGTCGATTCTATTATATCAAGAGTTGTTATTAATTTGTAAAAATATCTGCTGTCAACATAAGTGACAATATCTTTACGCAAATGTTGCGTGATAATATTGCTGCCTAAATTAGAAGGTTGTTTCCAAATTATAAAAACGGAAACATACCTGCAGAACATATTTGGGTCCAACAAGACAGAGCTCCGCCCCATGTTGGCGTATTTGTGAGCGTATTTAAACTAAATTTTTGTTAATAAGTGGATAGGCCAAAGAAGCACTATAAAATTGGTCTACAAGATCTCCGGATTTAACTCCGCTAGATCTTTTTTTATGGGCTACTTAAAAAATCCAGTTTACGTAAGCCGACCCCACAATATTGAAGAGTTAAAAGAGCGTACAAAACTAGAGATTAATAATATTGCTGCAAACATGTTAACAAATTGCCTCCAAAATTGTGTTAAATTTTGAACACCTTTTGTAGAAATTGTTTAATAAAGTTCTAGTGTTGTTTTCAAAATTTCTATGTGTTTAGATAAATTATTTGATGATTATTTTTACACAACAAATTTCACAGCCAACTAGAATTTGTCGTTGACTCAAGTTTTTAATGTTATTAAAAAAAAATTTGACATTATACAAATCGCAATTCCCTAAAAGTGGTAGCTTCCTCGTCGCATTTACAGCATTTCGGTTTTTTTTTTAACAACAAATCTCAGCAAGAAATGTAATGGCGCTTTTTGAACACGTAGTGTGTTGATCTAAAAAGCCTTATTTTAAAAAGCCAAAACCATTCTGCAGGTTAGGAAAGCATACCTATAAGAAAAGTTTAAAACAAAGCAAAAGAGCGATATATAAAAACTTTGACTGAATCTTCCTGGTTTGAGACATTCTGAATGTCTCAATTCCAAAAAATTTCATAAAAAATTTTATCATGGAAGATCAAAAGTTATTCTTAAGCCTCAGCAAAATTGGCTTCGCATTTTTTTTTTAATTATTAAACATAGTTATCTCACTTAGAATAAAGCTTGTTATAGCAAAAAAGTCTTCTAGAAACGCCGGTTACTAAAAAATTCATCTTAAGTTTTTGTTGAAAATAATGAAAATGTGTCACGGTCACGGTAACTTTAGTACTTTTCATTTTATAATTTGTTTTTATTAAACTGTTTACGATGTATACCAAAATTTAAAACAATGTCTTTGATGAGGTTTGCTACAACAAAGTAAATAATCGAAAACAAAGTATTCGAGATATTCAATAAGAATCAGATAGCATCAATGTGATTAAGATTTTTTATTTTATGTCATCACAGAAAAATCAGCATCTAAGAAGCGATGGGCAACTTTAAAAATTAAAAATTTTTTTTTAAGCAAATTTTTCATTTGCGATAAAATTGCCAGTTCTATAGAAAGAAACCGATAAAATCTTAAACATACCGCGGATGTAACCAATATCATACGTTTTATTAAAATCCTCGCCCGTGAACTGACATTAACGTTATGCTGTTATGACATTTATTACATCCTAGGTATATTAATAGCTTTTAAAAAATGGTTAGAATGATTACAAACATTGTGTCAAAGCAACTTCTAATTTTGACAGAACTGTTATTGACAGGAAAAGTATAACACAAGAGTACGCTATCTTGACGAGATTTTCGTTGAGTGGTAAACACAAAGCTAGTTGTTTTCAATTTATATAGTCAACTTTATAAATTGTATAAAATAAAAACAATTGTATTTGACTCATTTACCATTTATAAC
The DNA here is from genome assembly GCA_947359425.1 of Lagria hirta. Classification (NCBI taxonomy): domain Eukaryota; kingdom Metazoa; phylum Arthropoda; class Insecta; order Coleoptera; family Tenebrionidae; genus Lagria; species Lagria hirta. The sequence goes on from OX375794.1 coordinate 15,524,506, forward strand.
ATTTTTTTATATCTTTTGTAATTTTTTCTCATGTACAAAAATTTACGTTTTCGATATAATAAAAGAACACATTTATTGAAAATTTTATTTAAAAATAACAACATGGAAGACCATTAACCCAATTCAAATTATTTTAGCAGGCTTTAAAATTGATCGTTGTGTATTTTATGACCTTTAAACCGCGTAATTTACTGAGCTTATATGTTTTCATTCTCCCCGTAGTGGCTCTGCATTATAAAAAAAACCGTCATTGATTTATGCACAAAAAACATTTTATAATTTTGAATAGCACAAATAGCACATCAATTTCCATAAGCGAATTTTCGCATTTAGTCAAAAACAGGCATGATGCTTGTTTGTTGTTTGCTGGTGCTGTTGTTGATTTGTGGCTAAAAAGTATAGAGAGTAGAAGGTATAGGTATATATCCAAAGTTAGCTCCTTTTCTGAAAGTATAGCAAACTACATCAGTTCAGCTGCTGGCTGTGTAAATTCACTCTTAGAGAGGGGTGATTTCATCTTCCATCCCTTCTCTGCAAACTTTCTGAAAACTTGGTCCATTGAATTGCGTTGCAACGGCTAGGAAAGTTCAAAATGACAATTACTGAGACCCGCATCAACGTGCTTTTGCTGCTTCCAAGACTTTTTCATCAGTTTCTTTTTGTAAAAAAGTACGTTCGTTGAGAAGAGAAAAAAAATAAGAAATTTACGTAGCGTGATATTAACAATCTGTCCATAGTTGGCGATTTCAACCGTTTAATAGATTGTGACAGAATAAGTTTAGAGGGTTCTGCCCCAGCAGTGTTCCAGTCGATCACAAGCCTAATTGGGCACGGATTACGTGCTGCCAATTATTGTTTTCAGCTTGTTTGTTATCTGATTTGCTGTGTGGGTCTTTCAGCGCCATTTCTCTCTTATTAGATTACCTTTGGTCATTGTTTCGCATTTATTTCCTTCTAGTTCACTAGGCAGATGGGGCAGCTGTTTACGCTTGATTCCATACATATCTGTATCACTACACTCAAAGAGAAGAAGGTCAAATCAATATATTCAGAGTCGGTTTACTCGTGCAGAAAAATTAATAGCTATATAAATAGAAAAATAAAAAATTTTAACAAGTTTTTAGCATAAAAAATATTTTTTAAACAAGCTTTTGATGTATTTCATTTAAAAAGGCTTTATATAGTGCTTCTATGTGTGTATGTTTGTCCTAAGTTTCTTAATTCATCCAAAAATAGATGGTTTCAGTACATTTTTTTTTAAATAATTTCATCTGAACTGAACTAACATAATATGTTGGTTTATTCCAGAGAGTAGAACTTCAATATGAGCAATACTAAACAGAATAAAGAAAATTGATCCTAATTCAGCTTGGAAAATTTGACCTACGTAAGCATAAAGACCTTGTTTTTTCAGTAATGATATAGACTTTACTACTAATTAGTTGCAACAAAAAAGCCTAAACAAAAAATTGCAGCCTGAAACCTAATTTGAAAAAACTTGAAAATAAGCATCAGAGCCATTTTCAGCTCTCTTTCAAACTACGAAAATAGCTATGTGCGAACGAAACTTAAAATACAATTGGCCTATAGTAACTCTGTATATTAATTTGGAAAATTTCAACGCATATTTTAAACAATATTCTGACGGTTCTGAGGTTTTCTGACATGGTCGTTTGTCAGTTCAGATTGCTTTTTGCTATTTGAGTGTTGAACAGTAATTGAAAATGTATTCCAACCTGGAAAAAGTAGATATAATCTCAATTTATACAAAACCACACTAAGCAAAAATTTCAATTAAGTAGATGTATTTCAAAAAATTAAATCAAAAACAAATAGAGAGATTATTTAACTACCACTAATAATTTTGTTGCAAAATAAAAACCTTGTCAAAGATTTTCTTCATTTGTTTTTTAAAAACTGACGGACCTGATTGTTAAAAATACTCAAACATGTACATGAAGAGAATATTCCAGAGAATAACCATCATCATAAACAACAAATAAATTTTCATCAGTCGTCCTTAAATGAGTTTGCTGAGCATACTTTACATAGAACTTTGCTTCAAAATATAACCAAATGTATTTATTTATACTTTTTTTTATAAACCTATTTAGTTTTAATGATAAACTAAGTGCTGTTGAAATCAAATGTCAAAAGAGTGAAGTTTGTTGTGTTTGATGTGGAGTTTCTGATTATAACTGAATTTAAAGATGAAGCTCCAGCTTCAATTAGCAAAAATTCAGTTTTACGTAGCCAACGATCAACCCCGTGATGATCTTGGCGACTAAGATCACTTTAAGTTACACGAGTTTCTCCAACTTACCGGAAAATTAAGCGGTTCAAAAGTCGAGATTATTCTCAAAAGTGGGTGAACATGATGCAGTCGGAATAACTTCCATTTTTTACCATATTTTTTGACAAATACTGCAACTGTTACAAAAGCACTAATGTCAGTCTAAAACAACGATTTTAATGTTGTTTCAAAAAGGTTTGACGCCAATACAGCATTTAAAAATAGAAGTCAATAGGTTACTCCCTAGAGGACATCTTCGACATCCAACTTTCGAATAGGAATGCAGAGATAACCATCGAAATCAATTACGAGAATAACACACAGCAGTGGAATTAAGAATTTCCTCGGTCGATTAAAATGGTGGATGCGCCGGGTCAAATTGTGTACTGCGTTTAAAAAAAATCCCGAACGCTCAGTAAAAGCCGACTAATAATAATTATATATTAGGTTTTATTTGCAAAAAAAAAGACATTAACAATATAAAAAACAAACAATAACATGTTTAGTTTCAAAAAAAATAACAATAAAATATCTTTAAAATTATGCCTAGGAAAGCCGGCTTCTCAATAGAACAAATTTCCGACCAGTGTGTTAATGTTACAGTGTTGGTCCAGATGGTCTGAAGAAAGAATCCATAGTGGATCCGGAAGACCTAGAGCAACTTCAGTCCCTTGTTATGAGATGGACATAAATATTCTAAAAGCTTACAATCACTTTTCTCAGGATGACATATTTTGCAGTTCAAGCGTAGGAAACCGTGACGGTTCGAAATTATTATTTAATAACTTTTATATTTTTTTCAGATTCAGTTTAAAAATGTAATCATTTCTAAGGATGGATTGAAGACACATTATACAGTAGTATTTTTATATTGAAAATTTTAACATTGAAATTTGTGTGTTCAATTGTTTATCTCATGTTAACTTTTGTTGACAGCCGAATTCGACAAAACTTTTTGTTCGAATTAATAAATCAAAAATTTTTTTTTACCAATTGTACATTGCTTCAATGACGGTAAGATGTTTTTTAATATAATTTCTTGCTTACAGTTGAATTTAATTAAAATTGAACGACGTAATCAAAGAAACCAAAATTTCTAAAAAAATTAAAAAAAAAATTTTTTTTTCATAATATGATTAGCAAATTTCAAAAAATCTTCTAAATTTTTTAAGATATTCGTTAAATTTTTTAAAATTTTGTTTAGTTTCCGAGAGTAGGCTTTCTGAACAATTTTGTTAAAATAAGTATTTTTAGTGTTTTCTAAGTCAATAAATTGTGTTCATCTAGATCTATTGAGGAATTAATGAAAGAAAGATTTAAATTTATACCACGACTTTGGTGGTATAAAGTAAAATTTAAATAATCAATAGAAAATTGGTAGAAAAATGTGTAATTTATTTATTTAAACAAACTGTTTAACTAAATTTGACATGCAAAAAAGTTATCAAAGGATATGTAAATTTAGCACGCAGATCTCTATTTTTTTCTTGCGTTAAAAAACGCAATGTATATAAATTTCAATTAAAGGGATCAACCCTTTCTAAAGGGTTCGGATTTTTATAAAAACAGTATAGTGGGTTTCATCACAAAACAATGATTTCGTTAAAAATTAAAAAGATACGAATTGAGATATAATTGAAAAAAATTTTAAAATAGAAAATTTTAAATCAGAAAATATTGTTTTAACTTTTAAAGTTGAATTCTAAAGGTCCATTATAAATCACAACTGATCAATAATTCTTCAAAAAAGATCAGATACTGTCAGAAAATTACTTTGACTTATTATAAAATATTTTTTAAATATTAATTGCATTAAAAATCTGTTCATAACTCTCTTCTAATTATAAGTGTAGCAACACAGCAAGATTTAGCTTCATCTCCTGGAAATAAATTGTTTTTGGACTTGCTCCTAACAAAGTTTCTTCATACTTCACCTGCTATCTTTGGCTTCTACGTGTTATTAAGTTAATCCATAAATTAATGACATCATAATTTTAAACTATTAGACTTAAGCGGTATCATTCATGTTCCCACTTGCAAAAGTAATTTAACTCTTCATCTTTCCCTTTGCAGAAACTGCATTAAGTTGAAACTATTCTCTTGGGAAGTTTGCAAATTTCTAACAAAACGTCTGTTAATAAATTAAAATTTGGCGCGAAACGGAATACTGGCAACAGCGCCATGTAGGGTTTTCTCGTAAAAAACATTATAAGTATGTATTTGATTTGAATACACCTAAACTATGCTAAAGTCGTAAAAATGTGAAACATGTAAATAAATGTATCTGAAAGAACTATAAATTATAATAATAATTGTAAAATGAATATTTGTAAATTTTTAAAAAGAAAATTAAAAGTTATACAATGTGATCGATTCTAAAACTCAGATTTAGTCAGTTTCTTCTCTCATCTATTATTTTATTTGTCTATTGTTACAATAACTTTTATGTAAGCAAGTTTTTGAAAAGTAAGTATAGTTCTACAGATTTAGCAAAATTGTTTTAAATTTTACGTCTGGTTGGAAGCTGCATCTCCTTTATCCGTTAATGTCTATGCATAACTTCAAATCAATAGTACAACAATCAGTATTCAGGAAGGGTTTGAAATTAAAGTTCTCGCCTATTTTCCATCATCACATAGTTATAACAGGTGAGAATTCTATTCAAACTAGAGGCTCATAGGCACAATTTTGTTCAGATAGCAATTCAACCGAACATTTACGTGCAGAAACAAAGCAAGAATTTGCTTTTAACGGCGTTTAGTTACGGCTTATCGCACATGAATTTCCATATATGAGAACAGAAAAATTTATTAAACAAGAAAAGCAATTTTTGCTGATTTGCAATGTAAAATATTCAATTATGTAAGCCTAAAATAATATTCAACCTAAAACACTAGGTATTTGTTATTCACACATTCATCTACAATAGCTAATAGCGCACTTGAAAAAATAAGCTTTAAATAATGAGAACGGTTGTACTCGTATATATGCAGCGGCTCAGGTGGAAACAAAATTATACTGCACATATGCTTTTGTACTCATAACTTCTTCTTTTCTTTTAGAATAGCTCAAAACAGCTAAAGATTGTAGTAAAAGAACCAAGCTCCTTTCAGTCTTACTTTTCATCTGCTAGGGAGTTCGTTCGAATCGTTTCTCCATTACAGTTCTGTGCGACTTTACTATGCAGTAACAGCCAATAGAACTGATATAATTCAATGTGCGTATTAGCATTTGACCAGGAAGTAATTGCTTTCAGTTCATTAGTTTGCCAAGAGTTTATTCTTAGTGTGCATTACGCGTGGCTTCGAATCGCCAATATGTCACTACAGATTAACAAAAAGCATTGTGGTCCTTTCTTGTTAATACAAATACTTTGCAAAAAATTGTTCAAAAACGATTAGATACGGCTTCAACATGAATAGATAAAATCGATTGTAAATCAGCTTAACCGACATGTTGTCGATAAAAATTTTTATTACAATAAAACGCATTTTATTATTGTTGAACAAACTAAAATGCACTCTTCTTGAAAATGTAATGTTAATAATTTTATATTACCAGTGCCTTCCATCCATTTTGTTGGCAAAGCATTGTGTATTAACACTATTAAAATGAATAGCAACCAACACAAGGTCAACGTTAAATTTGCCTTCCCACGGTAAAAAAGTCATTTCATGCTGTTTTTCGCTAGAAATAGAGAAAATGCAGACGATTAAACATAATTTGAGAATTCAAAGCAGGATTCTTTTACTCCGAAGACGATAGCACCTTTTTTACCAACGTTAAATAAAATTGTTCACTTCCTTAATATTTAATGTTCAAGAATTTCATCAAATTTTAAAGACTGCTTTAGTTTATTAAAACCAAATTCTCCATCAGTCAACGTTCCCCCCTCTTATCATTTATAAAACAAACAAAAAAATGTTTGTTGTAAGCGTAAAAACGCCTAAATAAAGAGCAAAATAAATAATATTTATTGTGTGACAATGTAAAAACTTTAAACTGATCACATCATTTAAAACTCAAATCACTGCTGCTGGAAAATTGTGTAATAATACACTGTATTTGATTTTTTGGTGCCCGGAGCAATAAGAACTGTCTGTGTTTTCAATTACTCAAAAATTCTGTTATCATATGATTAACAAACACGTGATTGATAGCTGAACACAACTTGCTGACACTTCTAGTGTAAATCAACTGAATTGCATAATTGAACTAAAATTGCAAATGATTAGATTTTATGAGAATGTGTAATTCTGATTGTATATGAACCATAAACTATCTATACTGTGCTAAATTATTTATGGCTTATAGCAGCTAACTAATTGAAGCAGATAGAATTGAATTGACAGCTCGATTAGGTCATCAATGTGTCAATAAATACGTGATTTTTTAATTCACCTAGGAGTAAATATATACAACTACACATTAAAAAAAAAACTACTATACTGCTTAATGCAGCTATCAGAATTATTGTAGTTTAGTTTTATTTCAACAAAAATTATATACAGAGAAAGTCATTAGTATAGCTAGCATCTTTAGGCTTATATAAAAAAAACAATTAGAGTCAACTTTTTTTTAAATAAAACATCTTTTATTTTATTGTTTGTCGTATCAATTGCTTCAACTTCATTGAGCTTGCATTATCCAACAAAAAAATTAAAAAAAAAATTTCTAAAAAATTTGAAAAACATAAGGTTATAAAAAATGTTATAGGACTTTTAAAGTATTGCACTACAAAAAAAAATAATTAAAAAAAAAATTTGCGATTTAAACTTTTTTTTCCAAATAAAATACCGTACTTTTTTAACCGACTTCAAAAAAAAAGAAGGTTTCTCTATTTTTCTTTTGTGTATCTTCGCGAATAAGTTTGTTATTTATAAACCGATTTTGATAACTCTTTCTTTGTTGGAAAGAAAATATCTCAAGGATGATACCATGAGAAAGAAATTGAGATGTTATAATAGCATCTTAGATAAATCAAGAAAATTCTAGTAGCGCCTAGTGCTTTTGTTAATGCGTGTGCACGTTTACTTTTTAGTTTTCTCTTTGAAGTCGTTTTTTTTTCTTCTTTAAAACTATTTAAACAAAGAATTTACTTTGTTAAACCTCTTTCTTTTTTATTAAAAATTGCTTATACCTAAACCTACAAGATTATAAAATTTTAAACCTTTTCTTAAGATTAATTATCACATGTGATTCTTTATTACTTAACCTAATTAAATATAACTTGAGTGTGCTGTAAAATCGACTTCGCACTATAGTCAAAATGTTCGGATTATTTTAAACAAATTGGCCAATCATTATATGTATTAGCAAGAGAAGACCAACTAAGTGGCTAGCCAGATTTTCCGATTTAACAAAATTTCACTTTTTTCTGTACGAGTTATATGAAAAAAGTAGTGAACCAAAAGCCCCTCACGACTAAGGACGCCATGAAAATAAGAATTTATCAAGCATTTGAGCATTTGATTCAATCACCAACATGTTATAGCTCATTCATTAGAAGAATAACTAAATCCATGAAATAGCATAAATATTAGTTTCAGAATCTTTTTTAATGTTATGAATAATTAAAGAGCCAAATTTAGGGTTAGATATAAGCATTTAAGCAATGCTTAATGAATAAAAGTAATTCAATGATTCAATAAACTACAAGAGAGTTTCCATTTGAAAAAACAACTTTTAATAACTGAAAAAAAATTTTTTTAAAACTATCTTTTTTCTGTTTATGATTTTTGGATTTCAAAGCATTCTTTGATGAAAAATGTGGGACGCATGTGAGACGAAACCTGTCAAGTGATTTGTGCGCTAAACAAATTAAGATCAATAGAATCTTTGCAATGATCTCTGCTTTACGTTATAATCCGCTCATATCAGCTCTGGCATTTTATTAAAACTGTTTTATCAATTATTCATTGATTTCCTTTTGTACTCGCTTGTAGCTGTTGTTTTTGGCAATGTAATTTCGGCTTATAAGGCATTCTCAAAAGAAAAGAATTTGCAATAATTAGTAAAAGTGCAAACCCAAAGTACATTTTCGATTATTGTATTGTACGATGATTTCAAACATTTCGTACAACGCGATGTGTAAGTGATTAGGCACATTAAAAAAAAACTACTCCCGTTTTTTAGAGCAATAAATCAGCAATTCCAATTAATTCAAGCAATTGCAAAACAATCCGACCAAACACACTTCCACAGTTGTAATTTTCCAGGTCACAACACTCAAGTTCATTGTTCAATTTACAAATCTCCAGCTTCTAGCTTTTAGAGAATCTTAAAATTCCTCAAATAATTACCTTAAAGAAAACGATCGAGTTCCTGTCCTATTTAACTAACCCCAAGAGCAAGTCGACATATAAAAATAATTTTTGCTGCATTTTATCTATCGACTAAATGTAACTTTTAGAGCATTTCAAGCTTTTATAAGCCCGCATATTTCCATTTGCGATCTCATCAGAACCATCTCTCATTTGCAATTTAAACACAGACGAAATGGTCGCTGCCGAGCTCGCGTATCGAAAACGAACCTTATTTTCTAGTTCATTAAAAGAACAGCATTGGCGACATTTATCTCCGGAAAAAAAAAAGAGAGAGGAAGACAACGCAGAACATCCAACGAACAATTTTCACTAAATTGCTGCCTACAATGGCCGACAAAAGCCATTTATTATAAAAAATGCAGTATTTTGCTTCTTTTGATCAATCTCTTATATTTTTATTAAAATTGATAAAACAGACATAAATAGAAATTTTGTAGTAAAAAAATTCATTTCATCGTATAATAATCTGTTCTTTTTTCCTTTAAATAATATGAAAAAACTAATTTTAACTTTGGAATTTTGTAGCTCAATCACAAGGGAACGCACATTAAACGTCTAATATTTTACAATAATTGTTTGTTAAGTCAACTATTACTAAAAATAGTCAAGATTAAAATGACCAAATAAATTAATTCCTATTCGATGTAAAAAAAATTTAAAAAGTTAATTTGTTAAGACAAAATTTGTCTTTTCACTTCTTTTGTAGCGCAATAAATTTCCTACAAGAACAGGTTTAAAAGGCCATTTGCTTTGATTGTGCTCAAAAAAAGTCGAATATACTATAAAATCTTGACAGAATAATACAAAAATAAAGATAACATAATAATTATTTAAGAACAGATTTTTTAAACATTTAATCCTTCTCACGGTTTTGCAAGACAAAAGGTAAATGGAGTTCTAAATAGAACAAGGTTATTTTTGTATATAAAATTTAAGCCTACGTAAACATTAAAAAATGATTTTTTGTTTGCAGGTTTATCAAACTAAATCGAGAAATTTAGTAAACTCAATCTGTTCTTGATCACACTGAGGAAATTGTTTTTGCTTGGATATAAGTAAACAGTACTCTACTGCACTATTGCACTGATCAACTGACTCACGTATCTGATACTCAGATACTCAGAGTTAGTCAGTAATCAAATTGTGATGAGTAATGTGTTTGATACGACAAAAACGAGCCGGGCTGTTGTGGAGCCGTAAAACACGCCAGCCGTATATATCTTAAATCAACTATACCAATTTGTTTACAATTTTGTATGATTTACGTTCATATAAATTCTCATTTGTTTCCATAATGTCATTTGTACTTCAACAAGTTTTGTCATTTCGACAATTATTTTATCACAAAAAACCAATTGGTCTATATTTAGACGCCAGTTTAAAAAAACCATTATAATTAAAAAAAAAGATCTGCCACTATAATCATAAAATTAATTTAAAGCTAAAATGTTGTAATGTAGCCATATTACTTTACCGTCTTTACTTATTCGATTATTTTCTTGAATGTGTAATCAGAATTAAATGACCGGAAGCTCGCACATCGATGACAGATTGCTCGTTTTGAAGATTTTCTCAGTTTCGGTGGCAATTGATAATCCAGGTGCCAAACACAGCAATGTCAAAAAATCACCACAGGACGCTTGTTTTAATTGTTTACAGCAATCCTGCCTCAACTTGTAATTGTCAAAAGAATTATCATAAAAAAATATGTAAAAGTTCTTTGTTTAAAAAAATAATTAAATTTTGTTATTTAGGTCAAAAGACGTTAACGTGCAGAGCGCCTATTTGTGAAATAATTTAAAACAATTTGCTAGGAAGACAGTCGGTCATTTACTGAGGAAAGTATTCATGGACAAGTCAAGTCGAGAGAACGAAAAACAAAAATGGTCTTCAGGTTATCTGTTCTCGTGTACCAAATTTATATTGTTAATATACACAACATATGCATATTGTGTGTGTAAATGTGATGCGTTAACATTTTGTTTCAGTAAACTAGCCTAGTGACAAACCCTACCCTCTTGTATCAATGCTAGCTTTACCATAGAAGATATCGCCCCCTCTTTACATGTGATGTTTTGTTTCTTCTTTATTGTTTTACGAATAGAAACAATTAACACAATTCACTATTTTCCCAAAAAATATATATATTTAGCAAGACTTTACTCAACGACTATGTGTAAAATTTTGTTAGAGTGTTATGATTTTTCTACCAAACATTTATTTAAATCACAAGAGCTCTAGTAACAAAAAAAAATGTTGGTAACTGGTAAAAATGTGTAACCGCTATCGGAAATTGCGGGTTTTTACCTGCTGTGACACCATTAATTTGAAAAAATATAGTCAATAAAAAAAATTAAAATTATGATTGGTATGTCTTATGTTCTGTTTGACACAGCACTTTTTAGAACGGTACAAAGTAAAAAACTTAATTTAAAAGCTTCAGGTGTTTTTCTTGTCGACAAAATGATTAAAAATGCGTCGCGCGGCTGCCGCCAGCGTCGTCGTTGTCGTCTAAGCGCATTGAATTATGAGAGGCTTGTGATTGTGTGTTTCATTTGTTCCATCTTTCGGCCAACTTCAACCTCGTTCCCTAGTCTCGTGATTTATACTATGATTTAAGTTTGTTTGTATACTTTTTAATCCATATAAGAAGATATACGTTTCTGTCAAAAATGTACTCGGTTGGTGTTAGTAACTTGAGTAAATATCAACAACAGCCATAAATTTTAGAGCGGCAGGATAATTCCTACAACTGCTCTTTCTCTCCCTCCGACAACGGAATTGTGTAATTATCCTCGCAACGGCAAGCACAAAAAGCCACGAGGCTCTCGAAGGAGCCATCTTGTGTATGGAGCCTAGTCTGTAATAACAATTATTTCAACGCAACGAATTAAACAAACAATGAATAAACATATCTTCAGCCTTGATTAGAGTCGGTCAATTTTATGCTCCGCTGATGTTCAACTCGCTTGAGGCATTTATCGTGAAAAGGGTTATTTTCTATATTAGAATATTTTTTGACAAATTCTAAAAACTATAAACAAAAACACTCAAAAATATAAAGCGCATTTCAGGATCCAAAAAACCTAAATTAATATCTGTTAATGGTAATTATAATTATGATTTAATTAAAGTTTTAAACGTCCAAATTCAATAATAGCCTATTGGTCAGTCGAAGAATTTCCCTATTAAATTTTATGTTAAATGAGCATTTCCAATATATAAAGCCAAATAAATGTTTAATTAAACATATTATTTGGTATGTACCACTGCTATTGTTTATGACAACGTATATTGAATTCCAAATTATATTGAAAGATCCATCCCAACCGACATAATGTAAACAAAATAGAAAAACCGTATATTAAAACAAATATATCATTTCTTTGATAAAGCTCATTTCAATAAAAGCAGAAAAGCATTTCCAAAAGCAAAAAACTATAAAGTAAAAATTCATTTTGCAGTAATACAAAATCCGCATGTTTTAAAATTTGTAGGAATTCTGCGAATAATCATTACGAAACACGACAATAAAGTATAATTTAAAGCAAAATTTATACATCATTAAATAACACAACTGTAAAAAATGAAAGAAATGAGAAAAACTGCCCAAACCCTAAAAGTTTAAAAAATTATTAGAAAAAAGATCTAAAAAAACAAAAAAATAAATTAAAAAACACCAAAACATCAGACAAAAAATAAATTCAGCAAATCATAATACAACATTGAAGACAATAAAGAATAAAGCAACTCAATAAATAAAAAAACACAAATCTTAAATAAAAAACAAAACTCAAAAATCCATGCATAAAAATTAAATTAATTGAGCACCATCTTCAACAGTTCGCCATTATATTCAGAATGACGTCAATTAACTAACCATGCAGTCTCATGTAAATTAAACTAAACGTGTATATGAAATTTTAGCTGAAATGATGTTTTATACACTAACCACCCAAGCTGAATAGAAGCTTGTAAAAAAAATTATGATCTAATCGACAGAAAGTTGATGTTCAGACTGCAAAATGTATACCTACGGTAAATTTATTAAAGTACGGCTGAATCTCGGTGTAATTCATTCAGCAAAAATCGAAAAAAAATACAAATTGAGACATCGAAAGCGACAGAAGAAGCTCCAACACGGTAACAATTGATTACAATACCACCTTCTTCCTTTAAAAAAAATTCGTCCATTAAAAAAACAATTTTTTTATAAACAAAGCAGTATGAAGCGCTATTAAAAAATTGAGCATATAACTAACTAAAAATAAATAGTAAACCAAATAAAACGTTTTACAGAGAGTAAATCTAATGTTTGCAAAATTTCTATTTGATTGCAATCAATTCATAGATTGTATCAATTTGATTCCTGTTTACATATAACTTGTTATTTTCGATAAAATCCAAAACAGCGATTTACTAGTTTTAATGAAGTTAAAAATTGACATGCTACGCCAATAGAATTCAACATAATCTAAAAGACAATAATTTTTACAGTCTTTAAAATTAAAATAGCCGTAATCCTAAATTCATATTTTATTTCCTATATTATATTATATTTAATTATATACTTTTCCACAGCCGTTTCTACTTAACAAGGCGTCAACAGCAAAATGTGGCAACGCTGCCAGCGAGTCTATTGGCAGTAACAAGTGCCAAGTGTGTTTATTAATTTTTTCCTGTGGCAACACTTTTGTTTCAAACTTCAAATAATTGAAACTGTTTATGGTTTATGTGAATTTTGTCTTTTACTGTTTTACCAAATGTTTAATTTGTTACTTCATATGGGTGTAAGACAAATTGCAGTATTTAGCAGAAGCAAAATTTTTGAGGATAGGTGCGGTTAGTCTAATTGTTTTGTGGTAATTTTGTAGTGTGGGCGAGATTACAAAATTTGTACAGTGACTTAGGTAAATTAACAATAGTTAATGTGATCTAAAAGTCGTACCTATCTACTTCTACTATGGTCTTAGCTGAGCCCACTGCCACAATAAACCCGCTAACGCTGTTGCCAAGTTGACGTTCACGGCTTGTTAAGTAAAGTCGGCTGTAACTTTGCCTCATTTTTATCAATCCTATACAGTTTACACCAGAGCTGTTGCAAAGTAAAAATACCATCCTATAAATTCTCTGATTAAAAAAGAATTCACTAGTGAAAGTTTGGTGAAGTGACTAGCGTCACAGAGATATTCAACGGTGACCGGAAGCATTAAACATGTTATGCCGATTGTTGCAGGTCGTGATGCACTGGTTGTCACCATGTGTACATATATGTCCAACTTAATAAAAATCATTAAAAACTAAAAAAAAGCTAAGAGCATACATTTTCTAAAGAATTAAAGAAGAAAATTAAAAAGAACCGCAAAATTCAGACAAGAAAATAAAAAAATAATAGACAAGCATACATTTGCAGAGAATTAGTAAAAATCAGAAAAACATATTTCAACTGAAGTAATTTAACAAAAACTTCAAAGACATTTCAAAAACAAGCTTTTATTCAAAATGTTTGTCATTTTACTTTCAATTTTCTCCATTGACTACTGATATCAGAAAAATGCTAATCATAAAAAATGACAGTCAGACATCTTACAAAGTACGTCCATACAATCATGTACGTACAACTGAAAACAATTGAAAAATGCATGTTGCATTGCCATCCAAACTTTACGTTTGTAAAAATAAAATAGAATATAATAAAATTTAGTCGGCAATTTATACCTTATATAAATGCGTTATAGAATCACAAATAGAGAAATACAAGTTATTTAATCAACAAGATTCTTATTTTACTAAGCGACGCCGTAAAAATGAAAGATAGGTTAATATGCATATGAATATATATATTTGAATAGGCTTTTTGATTTTTTGACTAGTTCTCTAAAAAATATTGTTTTTCTGTTTAGCGTAGGATACAATCATGTCTGTCAAGTTTGTCAAGTTTGTCTGCCATTTTCACAATAATGATGGTCAAATTTTAATATAAATTCAATTTTGCTCAGTGAAATGGTACATAAAAGTTTCGTTTTCAAAAAGAAATTATGCAATAATAGTATCTTTAGTTGAATTGTCGAAAAAATAAGCCGCGCAAAACTTTATTCCTGTTGAAACCTAGTCAACCTGCATGCTTACTTTCATACAACTGTCAATATTGAAATATCTTAACCACTTAAGTAATCTTCTTCATCTAAACTGAAGTAAGATAACATCTCACTGCAATATTTCAAATTCCACTTCTGAATATTCTTACAAGTTGCTATAAAACTTGAAACATCAAAAGAAACTTCCAAAATAAGATACGTAATTGTATAGCACTAATAGAATGTCAGTGCTGTTAAGCTTTTATTTCCACGAGCAAATGGCATTGTAACAAACTTTGCTCTGTCATAAAATAAACGGTCGAGCGGCTACTTCTATTGTACAGCAGAGAGAAATAAGTTTAATAGCATCACTCTCAAAACAGACAAAATGGTGGTATTGTAGGTTTCTGCACTGTGAGCAAATAGCATGCAAAAACATTCATTTTGTGTTAGCACTTCCTTCAAAATTGGAAAAGAAAATAGCCAAACTACTGTTCTTAGTATCGTTAACTTTTCAATTAAGGGAGCATCATGTATCACACATAATTCAGACGCAGGTGTGTGGAATGAGTGATAGTCGTAGAACATATATTAGCAATATGCATTTACATGAGACAACAACGTAAATGTAAGCTGACAAAGAAATTTATCTGACAGTTTTATCAAAAATTTTGTATAAAAGAAAAATATTTTAGGTAAAAATTAAATTGGAATTCAAAAAACTTCTAAGGAAATTAATTGAAATCAGAAGGTGTAACCAATTACGTATATTTTGATCAACGAGAATAATAACTTCAACCACCGTTCACATAAAATCGTGAAAATATTCGAGGTGTCTAACTTTGAAATTCTAAATTGAGTAAATCTTACTCTTACTATCCAGATTCAGCAGACCATATTTTATATAAGTTTGTTCAATATATTCGCACTTTAGCAACAAGATCCGTGGGGCTAATATAAGCAGAAAACGCAAATGGATTTTCTCGAAGAGCAAAACTTTGTAACATTGTCTTCTCAGTAAGTTATGGACGGCATTCTATGGAGATCCGAAGCTTAATTCACTTTAGATCGGCTTTAAATTCGACCATCAATTTTACAAGTTCTTCGTCGTAGTCATGAATTGTAGTCGCAGCAGCAGAAGCCGTCGTGAGAAAATTAAGAAAAAAATAGCACATAAATCCGACAAAATTACCACTTTCTTTCCCCTTTTTTTACTTTTTTTCAACTACAAACTAGATAATCCTAGAATTAAAGCATTTTATTATAACGACTCGTAAAATGACGGTTTTACTAACCGTAAAGAGTTTACAGATTGTTATCTGCTACTAAAGTTGATTTAGACACTTAACTAAGCCTTTCAGAAATAATATACAATACCAGTTTGACTCAACAACTATCTTATGTGCTAAATCTTTAAAATCAAACATTTAAAAAAAACAATTTTGTTTTTAAACATGATAAGTTTTGTTCTAATATTTTTTTTATATCTGCAATACTTTTTTGAACCTCAATTCAGTAAAACTTGGTATGCTAAAAAAAATGTTGTCATTTGATCTTATTTCAGTTTATTACACCGTAGGTACGTTTATCACTAAATAAGGATGCTATTCTTATTCTCAATTAGCAGTGGTACTAGCTTTCACACGCTCCTAGATATGGTTCCATGTCTAATAACAATAATAATTGTAAACGAACAATTAAATAGGTTATTAGTGATTTTATTTTCATTGTATATATTGCTTATTATGTTTTTAACAGACCACCCCACGCAAGCGTAAATGTTACTTTTGAGACATTAGGTAAAACCACAGCGGCCAGCTCAACTGTCTCACTTCTGATTCCATCGCAATCAAAAATACCAAAAAAAAAACCGTAGAAGTGAAAAATAAAATTCCAAATATTACATCGCACATTCCGCATCATGTCAAGAGAAAAATGTCAACAAATTAAACCAAATATCGCTAAATGTTATACCTATTTGAGACTTATTAGGCATTGTAAATGAAGTGTACCATGACAGATTAAATCAAATCAAGTGGTATTTTATCTCGACCTAAAGATCGATTGTGTCACTAAGCAATTATCACCACAAAAAATTATTTTACGCCTACATCAATGCTTGAGTCAAATTTGCTATCGTAAAGCATTATTTATTCTGTGTGAACACGCACAACATAATTTATTAAAATTACTCACTTTTAAAAGTTGTCTCACAACAAATTATGTTGTTGTTAGTCTATGTTACATTCACAATAAGTAGATAATTATTATCTATGCTTGTTAATAACGGTCAACCAATTAAAAGCAAAGTATTCAAAAACGACATTTTTCTCTTTCAGATTGATAGATAAGTAGTTAACGAAGAGAAACGGCGTTAATAAACCAGGGATAATTTTATTCATTAGCTTGCTATTATAAAAATTGTCTACTAACTTAAATTAAAAGTGACTATAATTGTTAGACCATTTACTTATTTATTACTTTATTACATTAATTGAAGAATATCAAAAATTGTAAAAGATAAGGTAAGCTAAAAATCACCTTGAAATTAGCAGGGAGAAACAATGCTAACACGAGCTAAAGTCTGTGTCATGTAAAACCCTATGGCTCAGATATAGATAACAAGATTTAATGTATCGTTGATCCAAAACGGCTTTACAACAGCCAAGTTCGTTTATCTTATATCAACCACATTATTCATAACAATTTGTTTACTGATTAACTCGTACCAACTCGTTCAACTCGTCGGCCTCCGATATTGAATCAGTCGACCAATAGAGCATACGCAGACGAATACCGTTTACGTATATACAACATTCCACTGCTTGTTTGGATAGGTAATTAAGCGGTACTAAAGAAAAACATTCGCCTCAGGTGATCTCATACCGATTGAGCTTACTTTTTCTTATACAAAATTATATATTTATGTATTATGTACTCAAATATCAATTAAATTTGAAAAAACAAATGATTCAGTGAAGTTGTTGATGATATGTAAAGTATTATTGCCCATTACCACTCTACCACGTTGACGAGTGAGCATTAAAAACTCCAAAAGAAGGCTATTCATCATTCAGATGATAACTGTACTTTGTTGATTATTGGCTGCAGCAAAAAGAATAAAGTTACTACTCTCGTCTTCTGAGTTCTGTTTATTGTCGTAACGCATGGTAAACAGCCATTTTGACTGCTGACACAAAGCTTCATACTTCATATTAATAAACAGCTCTTTTAAAAACTATCTGGCTTTTTGTTTCATTGTATGAGGTAGGTGGTGATTACAGCCTTTAAATTTATTTGCTATATTTGGTTTTTTATAGTTTCACGACATTATAGTTTAGCCCATTATAAAAAAAGAGTTTCAAAATTTTTAACACTATTAGTAAAAGCATTATCAGATTGTTTTTGGTTTCTATTGTCCTTCAACGTCTTTATCAGAAAATCGTGATATACAAAATTGGGTGAAGAATCAGAAACAAACTACATTTTATAAAGACACCGAAGCTTCTTTCCCAAAAAAACAAATTTGGCTGTTGATAAAACCGGTTTGACTAAATATGAAAAAGATAAAATGCTTAAAGCAGAAGAAGTGTTTAAACCTAGTTATAATGTAATGTGATAACATTTTGATGTAAGTCTCTTTAGATTAATTGACCTTTTGGTCAATAAAATTATGTCAAAGTGCACCTACCAAAAGTGTTTAATTAAAACCACGAGTAATTACTAATTTTTAAAAAAAATTCAATACTGTTTAAAAAATCATCGCCTGTCAGACGTTGTCAGTAAACTGCCGTCTACGTTTGGTTCGAAAGTTAAAGCTTCATTCACAATATCACAGCAAGAGTGATACACATTAATAATGATCTAATTATTATATATTTAACAGACAGCTACTAAATGTTTCTCATAAATTGTAGGTAACAATATACTGTCATTCAAAAAATCAATCGCCGGTAGAAAATAATAATTGCAGTTCATTTATTTATTTATTTTTATTATTATTGAAAATAATTTTAAGTATCTAAGATTCTAGGCTATGACTTGACACTGTTCAAATGTTTGGTACCTTTAATAACTAAAGAAAATCTAACATTGTAAAAGTCATAAGTCTTAAATCACGTAAGAGATTAAACCAAAAAATGTGGAGAAATGAATTATCTAATCCAAAAAAGAGTTCTCTCAGATCCAAATTTCAATACTTTCAATTTCCAACAATATAAAAAGTTGGTAAATACTGCAAAGTAAAATACCGTAAAAAGTACAAATAAAAATTTTCTACATAAAAGTGCAACCGTGAAAGGGTATCATCAACACGGATGAAGACCTAACATTACTCCTTCAAATATATTCATTACTATTTTGTAATCCTTATAGTCGGTGAAGATGAAAGCATCTACGTTATAGTCTTGTATTCGATGTAAATCAACATCTTAGTGTACAATTATTGTAGTTGTATATAAAAAAGTTTAATAAAAAAAGTACTACTTTCATCACGATTTAGCGTACAAAAAAGAGATACTTTTCTCATAAGTATGCAAAAAACGTTATTAGAAGCTCATATTATCAAATATGATAGAGGTTAAAAATATAAAAAAGTGACATGTTGGTTTGTAAAAAACCAAAAGTTATTATAAGCAAATGTGGTAAGTAGAAGTGCTGTTTCAAGATGCTTCTTGACAAAATAAGAGTACGTAATCATTTTACGTAAATGAGAAGTTCTTTTCAAGACACAATAAGCTCTTAAAGTAGTAACTGGTGCAAAAAACACGGAATTGTTAAATAGAGTGGAATAAAAAAAATACTTCTAAGTTAATTATTCCTTACAATAACGCCTAACGGTACTTAATTAAACGAACAATCGTATTTATTCAGAGGCGTCTCGAGAAGCTCGTCTCTTTTAACGTGGCATTTGTATTCACGCGTCTGTAAGGAAAAAACGCAACGTTGAGATTTACGGGACAAAGGAAAGCCTCCTATGCTAATGCCCCTATAATTATCATTAGGGAGCGACGGCTGTTTGGAAATTTGTAGATCATTTCCCGCATGCCAAAAAAATTTTTCCAAGTTTTCTACGATCCGACTTAATTCATTATCGAAGGGCGAAAACGCTCTTTAATTAAGCAAAAAGCGTAAAAAAATTGAATTGTTTCTCGGCTTAAGCTGGTGCTGCTGCATCTATTTGCTAAAAGCTTAATTGCTTCATCTTCAAATACACTCCAAGTCTCTACTATACATACGATTTCGATGTGTAAACATTGGGTCGAATCAACGACAAGCTATCCCTTAATTTACTAATATTTAATGGAAACTATGTTCTACTGAAGTGTTATTAAAGAGTAAAACGGCTTTTACTGGAAGTCAGAACATGGCTGAATTAGGCTATGGCGGTGTGATGATGTCTTCTTTGTTGTGCTGTTTCGCTACTCCCATGAGAACATCAAAATGTGGATAACTTTATTTGTTTTTAATTAGCTTTCACTGGAACGACATAAGTTTGATACGCTTGATGTAGATGTTTTAACAGCCATTCTTGGCTTTTGATTAATTTTTAGAGTGTTTATGTGTTATTTTATGTTAACCAACTTCAAGATGTAGTTAAGTTTTTGAACACAAGTATACAATTACATAGAGCAAAACGATCTTATTCTAAAATACTCGAAAATAATTAACTTGTTAGACATAAACTAAATTGACAGTTATGTATTAAAAAAAATTGTTAGTGTTCTGCTTGCTTTTGAAAACTTGAAAAAGGTTAAACATTTCTTATAGTGACTAGTGACTTACAATTAAACTCCCCCGGAGTTATTGCAAGCTGCAGCAAAAGCTACAAACAATCCAATACCAGCAAAAAATCGCAAGCGAAATGAAAAGACTTATATGAACTGGGCCAAACAATACAAAACAAACCATTCGTCTGAAAATGTTTTATTGGCATATTTTCAGTCTTTCTAAATCAAAAAAACCGGTGAAAAAAAATTGTCATTTCGAAGTATTAAATTGAAGTAAAACATTTGAAGATTATTCATAATACCATAGATCGTTGCTTGCGAAAACATTCGCTACATAACGATGTACAGTGCAATCAATTAGGCTAGGTTTTTCCGCCCAAGGGAAAGAAGATGCACATTACCTACCTTTTAGAGGTTTGTTATTATTTAATTACAATACTGATACATATCTATATCGCTGAACACGCTCCTCAAATTTAATTCTAGATAAAAGGTTACAAAAATTATAGAAATAACTCCCAAAATTTGTAAAAAATAATTTAATCTTTTTTTGAAAACGTTTCTGATAATTTACGTGTTTTACTTCAAAAAAGAAGCTTATTTCAAATTCGTCAATCAACGAAAATCTTACACTATTTCAGAAAAGCTTTAACATCTTAGACGATATTCTATGATGTTTATTCGACCTTCAGTGTATCTATATGAGTCACCAAAATTGTTCATGGCGTAATTTCCAAAAAAAGATCGAAAATCATACTGACATCGACTAATCAAATGAAACGGTTTTTTATGCTACTAGACATTTTATTCTACAATAAAATATAAAAACAGAAAACTAGAAAAAACCAGCCTAACAAAATAATTTAACGTTACAAAACAACTAGAAACACCTTTTCAAAAAACTTCTAAAAAAAAAATCAGATTGCAAACCAAAAAAGCACAAAGACCAATAAGAAAACTCAAAAAATAATATACAAGACCAAAAAAATCACGTACGAAGTAGAAAAAGAAAACTTCCCGATAGAGTAGAAAAAAAAGGAAAAACTAGTTAAAAGTAACTGCCGAGATAAAATTCCTTTAACACTGAAATAAATTGTATGTGTGACACCAAAACAGAACTTCAAGAAACATTTTTGGTTGCAAATTAAATTGTCTACAACTTTGACTTACAAACTTTTAGTCATAGATACAAAAAAATAACAAAGTTGTTACAGAAAATGAAAAAAATATGTATAGAAATAGGTGTTTTTAGCCGTTTTTTCTAGTCTTTTCACCAAAAATAACATCAAAGCATTTTGATAGAGTAGTTTTTAGAACTTGGTTTATATTATTGGTTAGAGTTTTACAACGCTGTGAAACTAACGCTCATCGCCCATACCAATAAAATTTACATTAATATGAATGATTAGGCATAGTCTGCTCATATTTCTATTATAAATAACATTTTTAATAATAAACAATTTCAACAATAACGTCCACCGGTACTCAACTTGACAAAAACTAAATTTATATATTCGTTAGATTAATCTAAACATAACAGTTAGATTATTTCCATTTTTGTATTTGCATTTCAAAAAAACGTGTAACCTTAGAATAACTGAGGTTACTAGAATAATATTATGTCAACTTATAATAATTTAGGCAAAAATTAAATATATGGCATAAGCTCTTTCGATGAGACCAGATCTAATCATGCCTAGATGTAAATTTCGCAAAAAAATTTTTCCTCTAAAAAATAAGAAATGATTGACTTTTCTTCCACTGAATTTTCAGCTGTAAATCGATTTTAGAACATAATAAGAGGCAGTATTAATGACACTATAGGATAACAAAAATTTAAAGCTGTAGTAAATCTCAGCCACAAAAAATTAAAACCAAAGCCTTCTCAACAAAAAAAAAACTAAAAGATAAACAAAACATAAAAACTTTTTATGAAAAAACTGAATTTAAAAAAAAGCAATTAGTCTATGTACTAAATAAAGTAATTATCTAAATAATTTTGAATTGGCGCCGCCAAATAAACAAATAAAAGCACGTATTATGCCTTTATACAACAAGTGAGCAAATAATTTTCAGTAGAGAAAACGTTAAATATGTTGTATGCCTTTGACTAAAGCACTAAAACAATCAAAATTCAAATGGCACAAAATTCATACCTAACAAAATGACTCATAAGTCTTGATTTTATTCAATAAATTAAACATTGGTATTTACATTAGAAAAAATATTCTTTGATTTTTGAAGCGTATTTTTGTAATGCACAAAAAGTAAATAGCAAATGACTTTTAAGTTTAACAGGTATGAATTATGTGACATGTAAATTTCGATTGTTTCAAGTTCGCAATCAAAAACATGGAAATATTCCCGACAACATCTCTAATCTGAAAACAATTGGCTCACTTGTTATAGATATACTAGGAATAGTATAATATTATATAGTACAGTATTTAATAGTATAGTCTATACTATAGATAACCTCAACTTAGAAAATAAACTGACCTAGAAATCGTTTGTTTGGCGAAATTATAAAATATAATTTACAGCTACAATAAACATAACTCGTGATTTATCTATCGCATTCTTTAAGCTGACAGACACTGCTAAAATGCTTATTATAATGATTTATATTGTATACTTATTGTAGCAAACTTTACATTCTACGACGGTTCTTAATAAAAATAAAATATTTCTGTTTAGGTTGCTAAAACGTTTATATTAGTAGCGAGTGGATTTAATTTATAGAGTAGTTCGCTTTGTTAGAGGTTTTGTGTTATTATGATAACAGATCAAGCAACTACGATAACGACTGGCCGGCGCCAGATGCTTATAGGTTTGCTGGAGCACAACGACGATTTCAAAAACTTTTTTAATTGACAACAGAAACCATCAAAAACAACAAACAATAAGACAAAACAAATAAACAAAAAAGAAGCGTTTTAATCATGGTTACTGATATTTTTAAATAATAGATACGTTGTTTGTCGGAAAGAAATATGATGTTGCTTTTTTTGCTCGCTCGACAGCAACAAATCACTGAAAAGAGACAAAACTGAACAGAATCAGTGTAATCTATATAAAATTGGATCTGAACAGCTTCCAACATACAACTGTCGCTTTATAGTCGCAGTGAATTATAACGACCGGTTTTGTGCAAGACGAGATTACTCTGGAAATTGGTCAGTAATTGGAGTTTTCGATGGGCTGCGATATCGTTAAACGTGCTATGAGATCCAGTGAATCCATAACAACGACGTAAATATCTAATACAGCAAGAATATAGATGAGACAGAAATTGCAAGAGCTACAATGCACAAATCCCATTGGTTTGACAAAATTTAACCACATACCACGTCTACATTCGATATATTTTAAGTGAGTCGAGTTGAGCGGATGGATTAAATGTGATTTGCGTTTAGTGACGCTCTCTGGTGGTATCATTGTACACTGGCTTAACTTGGATGTCGATTGAGCTGGGTTAATTGAAAGCGGGAAAACTATCCAATCTAAAGTTTCATTGATTTGTTCAACTAAACCAAGACATACCTACCTAACAGCAAGTAAAAGTTTTATATTTAAGATGTCTAGGATTATATCTAGATAGGTTTATAATAGCCGAATTAAATATTTAATTAAAATTAAAGATGATTGGTTAAGTGATTGGCCTAATTTGCAAAAACTACCAATTAAACAATAGAATTTTAGATTGATTGCAATTAACTTAATTTCAGTTTAACCATAGGTTTAACCCACTTTCTATAAACCCACCCACACAGTTTAAGTGTCTAAATATTCGAATTCAATCTACAATTCTTTATAGTTAAATTTTTCAGATCGACTCACTGCAATACTTTTTTAGCAACTTTTATCACAGTGTGGACTTCAAATACTTTTAGAAAGGTACACCTGAGTCATCTTTAGAGAACTAAGGATGAAGCGCTAACTCTTGATAATGATAATGAACAAACTGTGCCGTCGCTAAGCAACACAGAAGCTTTTATATTCCGCTATACCACTGCGCATCTAACATAAATAAAAAGCATCCGTATCTAACAGTATTTGTATTCTGCCACATGTTTAAAGCCATCGAATGCCTTCGAAAAGAAAGGAACTCGGAAGCTCCAGGCTGAAACTTAATAGCAATATATTTCCAAACTGTCCATGTCAGATGTCAATGCGGTATCCTAATTGTCTTGTGTTAAATTTTAATTAAAACGAGTATAAAATTAAGCAAATCACCAATAGAATTTAATATTCTGTAATTTTTGTGAAAAAATAGGCTTGCTACATGGTTAGAGTTAAAATTCGATCTACTCTAACTCCTCACGCTCTCAAATTGCATTCTAACCTCATGACACAGCAAACTACATATTCTTATATTTCATTCTATTCCACAATATTATAGTCTCAGCCAATTATTTCTAAAAGAAGCCAAATTCTTCCGGCTAGCGTTAAAGCTAAGATCAACGACTAACTTGATGTCATTAGTTTAATTATTAAAAACATATTTTAGAAGATATGTATTTGCAATAATAATAAAATGATTACTAACAAAATATTCCTAGCCTATAATATTAAATGTCACAAAAAAAAATCTAGTCTCAATTTTATTTCTATCAGAATTTCCTTTTGTGTCAATTTTATTTCTGTCTGAATTGATATCTGTCATTTGGAGTGACCTACTACATAAACAATGTAGAAACCTAACTTCTAACTAGTGTCGTTTTTTTTTCTCTCAATTTGAATTAAAGTAAAGACTTTCATAAAAAAAATCGCAAATGTTATGATGTTCCACCGTAGGTATGACAATTACTATACAATTAAGTATTAAAATAATCTTTGAAAGTGTGTTACATTCTCATAATTGAGCTGTTACGTCAATTGAATTTTTAAAAATTCGTCGGTTATCATAGCAAGCAATAGCAATTTGCTTTAATTTCAAATTAGTTTTCAAAGTATTCCAATTTAAACGAGACCCTTAAATTTCGCTCTAGCGCCAGGAGCTCTTCAAATTTAGCGATTATCATGCCTTGTTGGATATTAAAGTAGTTAACATTAGCTGTGTTCGCGGCTCCTAACGAACTCGAATCACTAAGATACAGGCATAAATTTCTTTTATTGCCATCACTTATTAAACATTTCTCGGTTAATGGCGAGCGTTCGTCTGAGAGAAGAGAAATTATAAAGAAAACGCCGACCCTCTCAAATTGCTCCGGATGCCCTTTTCAATCACAATTACGATTAAGATATCCATCCGACCATTGCCATTCCTAGACTACCACAAATGTATATACGTTTAATTGTGTTCTGTTCTTTAAAACGCCGTAAATCCTTCTACTTGCTTGGCTCGAGACAAACTTAGACAATTCTGTAACAGAACGGATTTCTTACTGGCTTCCTCTGCCTTATTCATATTAACATTCTTGCAGAACACTTAAGCAAACATTTCCAGTTGCTTGCTTGCGGAAGATTGCCTAGAGCAGTCGAGCATGTAGTTTTGCCACGAACATATATTATGGTTTGCTGGCTCGCTACAAATTTCTAGGAAATGCATTATGTCCAAAAATTAAAAAAAAAACGAAAGTAGGGAATTGAGAAAAAGCGGGATAAAGCGCGCCCTGCTTACGTTTAAAGACAAAAGTAATTACCTCGTAGAAAACGTAGGCCATTATGATAATAAAACGACCACTAGGTTTAAAAAGTTTAGATGGCTTCATTTACCTGTTTTATAAACTTTAAATTAAAACTTCAAACCGCGTTTGCCATAGTGTGACCAAAGTATTCCATTAATTCTTACTAATCTACGTATTATTACAAATGAAACTGTTTAAACATTTTAATACCAGAATTAACTGAATACCAATGGTTTGAATATTGCCCATTTAAAGCAAACACAATAGCTTCTCATTTATCGGTCTAATAAATGTAACGTATTTGATATCATTAATTTGGCTCAATCTCCATTAAATATCTCAAGATTTTTTCATAAAATCACAGAAAGCATTTTAAAACTACCGATGTTATCCAAAGTTATAACAAGTGTTCAACCTAATCTATAATTTAGCCAAACTTCCATTTGAAAAGGTATGTCCGATTGAACTGCAGTAATAATAATAATTATATTAATAATTATAATAATAATTATAATAATAATTTTAATAATAATTATAATAATAATAATAATAATTTTAATATCAATTATAATAATAAATAATAATAATTATAATGATAATAATAATTAAGTTAAGTATATATAGTATTTTACAAGATATCCATAAAACCTTGACATTGTATTGCGATAAGATACAACATTTCACACACTATCTGCAATAATTGTGATTCTGATTCTACCACGGCTGCCTGGCAGCTTCAGTACCAACAAATTCTATTTCCAAAAAGTCCAAATGACAATTGTTTTAATCATCCGAAATAATTTTAGTTTTTTTATCATTCTATTTTAACGTGTTTCTCTTTATAAAAAAATGACCGGTCCAATGACATCAACAGTAAGGTAAGTGTTATTTTGTACATTTATGTTTTATGTAACAGACTTTGAAGTTTGTCTATATTGTTTTTTAGGCCTGAAGAAGGTAAAATTTTGTTACCGAAACGTAGCTTTCAGATGAAATAAAGAACTGTAAAAAACATCAGCATTTTATACCCTAAATCCTCCATAAAAAAAAAATTTCCTTCGCATAAAATATTAAAAAAAAAGGGGTGATAGCTTTTCTAAAATAATAATAATAATAATCTTTATTGATACATATATCTCGAATAAGTTTTGTACAAGTCAAAGAACAATAAAACAATGAAAAAACAATGAAACAATGAAAAGAGAATAAAATTTCATTACTTACTTACATATTCTAAAGCATGAAAGGTTATATCACTTAGCATTTCGTGAAAGTGTAATGTCTTATGCAAACCTGACTACAGCGCTGTTTCGTTCTTATTGAAACTCATCAGGCCAGGGCATTGCAGAAACCAGTACACTTCCACAAGCTCGATCTCTCCTATATGTACGAATGTGACATCGTACATAGTAGGTGAGATGGTGGTTCTAACCTTTCATGCATTGTGTGTATAGTGAGCATTAAGGGCATATTTGTACTAACAGTTTATCAAAGTCATGCTTTAGCATGCACTACTTGATAAACCGGTACTACCCACTAATCTTAATTATATTTAAGACAGTCCTCTACACATTCAACCAGTGTTCGCCGGTAACAATGAATCATATCAGTAAATATATCAATGATCAATGTGATCATTGTAACTTCCAGTCTTCATGGAATAGCTTGAAATATTCTAAAGCATGAAAGGTTATATCACTTAGCATTTCGTGAAAGTGTAATGTCTTATGCAAACCTGACTACAGCGCTGTTTCGTTCTTATTGAAACTCATCAGGCCAGGGCATTGCAGAAACCAGTACACTTCCACAAGCTCGATCTCTCCTATATGTACGAATGTGACATCGTACATAGTAGGTGAGATGGTGGTTCTAACCTTTCATGCATTGTGTGTATAGTGAGCATTAAGGGCATTTGAAATATTCTAAAGCATGAAAGGTTATATCACTTAGTATTTATATTTCAAGCTATTCCATGAAGACTGGAAGTTACAATGATCACATTGATCATTGATATATTTACTGATATGATTCATTGTTACCGGCGAACACTGGTTGAATGTGTAGAGGACTGTCTTAAATATAATTAAGATTAGTGGGTAGTACCGGTTTATCAAGTAGTGCATGCTAAAGCATGACTTTGATAAACTGTTAGTACAAATATGCCCTTAATGCTCACTATACACACAATGCATGAAAGGTTAGAACCACCATCTCACCTACTATGTACGATGTCACATTCGTACATATAGGAGAGATCGAGCTTGTGGAAGTGTACTGGTTTCTGCAATGCCCTGGCCTGATGAGTTTCAATAAGAACGAAACAGCGCTGTAGTCAGGTTTGCATAAGACATTACACTTTCACGAAATGCTAAGTGATATAACCTTTCATGCTTTAGAATATTTCAAGCTATTCCATGAAGACTGGAAGTTACAATGATCACATTGATCATTGATATATTTACTGATATGATTCATTGTTACCGGCGAACACTGGTTGAATGTGTAGAGGACTGTCTTAAATATAATTAAGATTAGTGGGTAGTACCGGTTTATCAAGTAGTGCATGCTAAAGCATGACTTTGATAAACTGTTAGTACAAATATGCCCTTGATGCTCACTATACACACAATGCATGAAAGGTTAGAACCACCATCTCACCTACTATGTACGATGTCACATTCGTACATATAGGAGAGATCGAGCTTGTGGAAGTGTACTGGTTTCTGCAATGCCCTGGCCTGATGAGTTTCAATAAGAACGAAACAGCGCTGTAGTCAGGTTTGCATAAGACATTACACTTTCACGAAATGCTAAGTGATATAACCTTTCATGCTTTAGAATATTTCAAGCTATTCCATGAAGACTGGAAGTTACAATGATCACATTGATCATTGATATATTTACTGATATGATTCATTGTTACCGGCGAACACTGGTTGAATGTGTAGAGGACTGTCTTAAATATAATTAAGATTAGTGGGTAGTACCGGTTTATCAAGTAGTGCATGCTAAAGCATGACTTTGATAAACTGTTAGTACAAATATGCCCTTGATGCTCACTATACACACAATGCATGAAAGGTTAGAACCACCATCTCACCTACTATGTACGATGTCACATTCGTACATATAGGAGAGATCGAGCTTGTGGAAGTGTACTGGTTTCTGCAATGCCCTGGCCTGATGAGTTTCAATAAGAACGAAACAGCGCTGTAGTCAGGTTTGCATAAGACATTACACTTTCACGAAATGCTAAGTGATATAACCTTTCATGCTTTAGAATATTTCAAGCTATTCCATGAAGACTGGAAGTTACAATGATCACATTGATCATTGATATATTTACTGATATGATTCATTGTTACCGGCGAACACTGGTTGAATGTGTAGAGGACTGTCTTAAATATAATTAAGATTAGTGGGTAGTACCGGTTTATCAAGTAGTGCATGCTAAAGCATGACTTTGATAAACTGTTAGTACAAATATGCCCTTAATGCTCACTATACACACAATGCATGAAAGGTTAGAACCACCATCTCACCTACTATGTACGATGTCACATTCGTACATATAGGAGAGATCGAGCTTGTGGAAGTGTACTGGTTTCTGCAATGCCCTGGCCTGATGAGTTTCAATAAGAACGAAACAGCGCTGTAGTCAGGTTTGCATAAGACATTACACTTTCACGAAACGCTAAGTGATATAACCTTTCATGCTTTAGAATATTTCAAGCTATTCCATGAAGACTGGAAGTTACAATGATCACATTGATCATTGATATATTTACTGATATGATTCATTGTTACCGGCGAACACTGGTTGAATGTGTAGAGGACTGTCTTAAATATAATTAAGATTAGTGGGTAGTACCGGTTTATCAAGTAGTGCATGCTAAAGCATGACTTTGATAAACTGTTAGTACAAATATGCCCTTAATGCTCACTATACACACAATGCATGAAAGGTTAGAACCACCATCTCACCTACTATGTACGATGTCACATTCGTACATATAGGAGAGATCGAGCTTGTGGAAGTGTACTGGTTTCTGCAATGCCCTGGCCTGATGAGTTTCAATAAGAACGAAACAGCGCTGTAGTCAGGTTTGCATAAGACATTACACTTTCACGAAATGCTAAGTGATATAACCTTTCATGCTTTAGAATATTTCAAGCTATTCCATGAAGACTGGAAGTTACAATGATCACATTGATCATTGATATATTTACTGATATGATTACTTACATAAAATAAAATCTTAATATATTGTATCATGTGATTATCGTTTAAAAATTCGTCTGTGCTATAATATGCCTTAGACAGTAGAATGGTTTTGATATATTTCTTAAATTGTATATTACTCAGCATTTTTATTTCTACTGGTAGTTTATTATAAAGTTTTATACCAAAGTAATCACAGCCGGTTTGGAAATTTTTTAATCTTAGTGCTTTTAAGCATAGGTTTTCTTTAGATCTTGTGTCATTGATAATGAAAATCTTTGTGTGCAAAATATTGTTGACATGTGTAAGACAGACATATATATATACAGACATGGCAACGTCAATAGCTTCAGATTGAGAAAGCATGTTTTGCAGTTTTCCCTGTAGCTCACGTTTGCTATAATTCTAACTGCTTTTCTTTACCCCGTATTAGTATTCCGTAGGTGAGAGGTGACTGACAAAGCGAATAATACGCGGTTCGTAAAGCATCTGTGGGAATTGCAATTTAAGATTTCTTAAAAGAAAAATATTTTTTGAAATTTTGATGACAATAGCGTCCCCGTGATTTCCTCAAGCTAATTTTGAATCCATGTGAATTCCAAGAAAACAGCAGGTAGAATTAAAGAACGTAGTTTCAGTTTTTTTTAATGAAAATAAAACATTTACGGTTTTGCCAACATTCAAACAAAAGGCTATTTTTGCGGAACCATTCTAGAGCGTTAGACTGTGACTCTGCATTTACCCAGTCAGCAGTTTGTTTATCGGTGATTATATCTATTAGGGATCGTCAGCATACAGAAAGCATTTTAAGTGCAGATTTAGAAAGATCATTCATAAATATGATAAATAACAAGGGTCCCAGGATAGATCCTTGTGGTACGCCAGATGTGACAGGAAGTCTACTTGATAATTCTTTGTTAAAATCAACTTCTTGATATCTATTAACTAAGTAAGACCGCAAAAGGTTGCAGCTAGTTGAATTAACTTTGTATGCTCTTAATTTCTCTAACAAAATCTTATAAGAGACACAATCAAACGCTTTAGAAAGGTCAAGAAATGATGAAGAAATGATTTGAATAAGTTGTTGGATTCAAAATACGCTTGAAGTTGGTTGCATAAAATTTTTTCTAATATCTTGGAGAAGACAGGAAGCACTGCCATTGGGCGGAAATTTGAGGAATTATTTATATCACCTTTTTTAAAAATAGGAACGACTCTTGAAGATTGTTTATAATCTTCAATGTGTCTGAATGAGTGTCTAATACATAGATTGATTAGTGTTGTTAATGGTGATAAAATAATATCTTTGACAGATTTGATTAGAATAACATTTAAGTTATTGATGTCACTGTTTTTTAAGCTATCTAAAACTTCTCTGATTATAATACTAGAAACCTTTTCAAATGTAAAGAGCTCAAGATTATTTGCTTGTCTGTTATTTATTGAGAGTGTAATAAGGTCATTATTAAACTTGTGATTATTACCATTTATCATGTACTGAGATGAGACAGTTGTGAAAAAAGACCTTGAAGGTATCACATAAAGTAATAATTAAAGAATTAAGTAAAAAAGTAGACAAAACGTTTTGGCGGCTCAGCACCGTCTTTCAGTTTATCGATTTTGATTGACAACTGATTTCAAAATAAAAGTCAACTTCAAAAGATTGTCAAATTTGAAAGAACAAAAAAGCCGAGGCCAAATTTAAACAATTATATAGGTGGAAAAACAATTACAAGAAATATTTTGCCTATTTTCATGCATTAACCGTTAAAATGATACAACAAAGGTTAAAAATGTTTAACACCTTGCTGTGAATAATAGAGTTTGAGTTGTTTTGCAAAACGTCATTTATGTGTGGTTCTGTTTCACCAATCAGAACCATTGGTGAAACAGAACTACACATTTCACTGCAACTCCAAGGCATGATAAAAAAAATTAAAAAAGGAAATACAACGATTGAAGTACTTGACAGTTTTATATTTGAAAATTAGACTTTAATTTTTTTAACTAAATAAATTTTATCTTAGTCTTTAATTGATGTAATTTTTGACACCACATATGAATTCCAGATGGCATACATTTTCAAAGTTGAGACCGATATAAAAAAAAACTTTATTTAACTCTAAACTAAGCTGTATAAATACTTACACACAAACAGCCTTAATTTTAAAAGTAAAGAAAAAGACAACTTCCAGCTTTTCTCTTAAGGCCATTAAGGAAGTTCTATCAGGTACTTCTCAAAAAAGACTAAACACAGCTCAAAGATGAATATTTTAAATGTCAAAAACTGTTTTTAAAAGAATGCAACAGAAAACAAATTCTGTGTGAATAATTAAAGTAAAAAATAAATGGTATTGCATCAAAAAGGTTTACAACCGATTTCGATAAGTTTTGTACCCGATGTCTTATCTCACTAGAAGGACAATATTGTAAATGAGCAATTTATTATGTATTGATGGTAGGTTTCTCATTAAAATAATTCTAGTAACAAAACTTATTAATGCCAGTATTAGACCCCTTGATCATTATCAAAAGTTCATAATAACAACACGCGAGTTGTTAGTCATAGCTTTTGGCATGTTTCGAGCATTTCGGCGTCAAAAATTTCATGACATATATTTAAGAAGTGACAGTTGGGGGATCAGCATTATTAGTGAAAACTCATCGGAATAAAATCAACCCGCCAAAGCCACTTTAAACTCCCAACTTCCATTCCAAATTCACAGATTTCACAAAATCAATTATATAAAACGCTTAAAACAATTAGGCAGAAAAAGCAAACAAACCTCCATTAAATAGAGAGCGTGTTTTAGCTGTAGACTAGATTCACATGGCACTACTGTATCAAATAATTTGGAAAAAATTAGAAATTTACTGTTAGTTATTTAATAAAATTGGAAAAACTATCCATATAAGCGTTTTCCTGCTCAACTGGGCGCAAATTAGCCATATTCCACTTAAATGTGTAGATTCAAAGTAGACAATTTTCGTCAGCGCGCAGAAAATAAATAATTATTGTTCGCTTTATGTATTAAATTATGTAGTTTTGACGGTTCCTGTCCGTTAAGACCGATGTTACATACACAAAAACAGTCTGGTAACTATGACATAACATATCTATTTGTTGTAAACATTTACAGTATTAATATGTCAATTTTACATTTCATTCTTTGTTTTAAAATTGCCACCAGTTCTATCAACAGATCGCTGACTATATTTAGGTAGCTTAGGGTCACTAGATTAACACACTACGTGTTCAGGTAGCGCCATTACAAAATGACAGATTCATGCTGGAATTTGTCGTTAACAAATGATGAAAAACGCAAATGTCGTGAGTGAAACAAAAGAGTTTCAAATTTTAGGAAAATTGTAGAATGGTTGAAATATTTTAACGTCAAAACATTTGGTATGCTTGTATGTCACTTTCACAGCTAATATCTTTTCAAATTCAAAATACTCTTTGACATATAGACTTAAAACTAGAAATTCAACGATAAAATTATTTTTGAAACCAAAGAAAATTCGCAATCAGCAAAGATTTAACGAAACAACAAGTAAAATAAGGCTTTAGAAACAATATGGAAAAATTATTACTGACATTTAATAATTGATTAATTGATGACACTTCTAATTTTCAAACGTCAACATTGTTTTGTTTATACCAGATTTGATTTACTATGCGCCAAAGATAGACATAAAAAAACTATAAATGGCGCTATCTGAACACGTAGTGTGTTAATCTAGTGACCTTAAGGTAGCTGCTACGAAAAATCACCTTGCTTTGATCAGATCCTAGTATTATGATTTTTAATATTAATACATAGTTAGAAAATCTTTACGTATTGCAAGTCTTTCTTCTGCGGATAAAGATAAAATTGTGCACATATCTCTGAATATCATCTCTTTATAATGCACCCTTGCCTATTTAATCTACTATAATGGTAACTTTTCACGCTCTCGGTCTAAAAATTACGCCCGCGTTTGAGTGCCAATAAAGACAATTAAAGAGTGAAAAAAAAATAATATAACAATCAAGAAAAAAAAACCATGTTATTGAATTTTTTACATTTTTTTTTTATTGACTGCGGGCTTCTATAACAATGAACGCTTACTGGTACTTTCATTTGGAAGATGGCTTTTTGTTGCTTAAAAGACAATATCACGAAAGCTCTAGTAAGAGCGAACATGTTTTACATTGTTTTTATGATCAATAAATTAAATATCTTCCTATCGCTCCATTGATGTCCGTACGTTGCTGAACTTTTTGGAGTAGCCCATGAATAAATCGTATCAATGTAAATTTCCTAATTTTTCAAAAGCCTTCTGTTTTTCGTTATGACCAAATTATCGATTCTTTCGCGCATCGTCGGTTTCCATGCCAAAAGAACGTATGTTTTACGTTATCTGCAATCTTTTTACTGCGCAATTATTTAGCCGAGTCGCGCTTCTTACTGAAAGGATAATGTATCTTATCATTTGGCGAGGGTGTCGAAGAGGTTTTTTATTCTCATTCGAAATGAACGAATTCCAAAGAGAATGAATAAATGCGTTGCTTGCTCCAAACACACCAGTAGAGCAGAACATCGAAACTCAATTACTCTTTGGTTCGAATCTTCGCCAATTTTAATTTAAACCACCGCAATCTTACGACCGAGATTCATCCTAGTTCACCTCCTTAACGGCACACGCTTCTCAAGACTTGCCTTTAGCGACACGTTTTACGATAATTCTTTATACCGGTCGATTCCAGAAATTATTTAAAGGGATGCGATTATAGCTTCTATGACCCGACACCATTCAAAGGGTCAACCCCTCGTTTCAAGTTTTTTACATCCGAACGTTAAAATCGCAGCATAAATTGTTTGTTTATCGTCAGACAATATATTTTTATGACCGATTGAAATTTTATACTTTATTGCAGATCTCTTTCGATCAGATGAAAAAGTGTTGAACTTTCTTATGACCATTCGTTATACTTAATTTGAAAGGCATAAATAACTGTAAAGAACAATCCAATTTTCCCCTAGCACAGCCAAAACCTACAACAAACTAGAAAACATGTTTTAGTGTAAGTATTTTGGTGAAGAAACATTAGAATAACGTAAAATTGTCCAATAAGATATAATGCAATTTCGTGCATTTAAAAATGTCTAGTTGATTCACCCATACCAAGATGTAAGAAATCGGATAAAAAAGCTCTACCTACGTGTACTTCAATATTGTCAAATAAAAAAAATGTCTTTCGTTAATAAAATTTAGTCTTTAATGACCCTGGGATGCTTTTTCAGACCTAAATACAATGTGAACATGAAAAATTGTGATCATATTTTCTTTTCTAAAACTTATCGTCTCTGAAATATCGCGATTCTAAAAGTTGAGAGAATTACATTTAAATAATGTGCAATGTAGATCGGATGTTTGATACGTGCACAATACCAATTGGTGTCTGTTATACACATAAGCCATACAATTCTGATCATAATTGTACACTCAAAAAAAAGCTCAATCCCTTATTCAACGAATACAACTATTATGGTTGGTGAAGATGTCGATTTATTAGTGCTACTCACGCAATTAGCGCAAACTCCAATTATTAAAATTTGTTACATTTTAAGACCTTTTAAAAGGTCAACAGCCAACAAGAACATAGAACATATTCTTAAAAAAGTTTATCTGCTTATCCAAACGACCAAAATCATATTACATGCGATAACCGGCCGCGATATATAAGCTTTTTTTAGAAAGAGTAAAACATCAGCATACCAGCAATAAAATTGTTTTAAATTAGCTATTTGCGTATTAAAAGCGCAAAATGATATATATATATATATATATATAGTCCGGTCAATTTAGACATTCGAAGTTACATCAATCCTCAATAAGCTGAAAATCGGTAAAATCGTTCAAAATATGATTATAAACAAAATCAGAAAGTTCCCCATTCCTCCCCTTTTTGCAAAAAATTTTGTTCAAGGTCAAAGGGCGAAAAAATGAGTTTTTCGCGATTTTCAGCAAAACGGTAAGTTTTATCATAAAAATACCTCAAACAAAAATTGTAGATCATAAAATTATCTACAAAAAATGTATAAATACTTTTTTCCTACGAGCCACCGTTTCTGAGATATAACGATTCAAAAAGTTGTAAAAGTTGTAATCGTCATAATATGCACACGTTTCCACGCCACCTATGAGGTAGTGTACTTAGCGCGTTTTTTTTAACGTGGTTTCCCCAATAGGCCTATTCCACGGGTCAGTTATGATCCCGTTTAATTTGAAACTATTGCAAAATAATGAAAATCAGCAAAGACTGGCAAAGATAAAAGCGTTGTAAGTTAAAACAAAATAGTGGAGTTTAATCATCAGATTCGTAGCTTTCAAATTCTTCTTCTTGATCTTCTTCTTGTTCTTCTTCTTGATCTTTTTCTTGTTCTTCTTCTTCTTGTTCTTGTTCTTCATCTTCATTCGAGTTGCATGTAAATTGCGTCAAAAGCGATGTATCGCATGTCACCTCGTCCGAATCAAATGAATCCTCCATTGTTGTTGATTCAACATTAGAGCACGACCGGCCTTGACAATATGTACATGCCAGAGAACAAAACAGTCCAACTTTTTTGCAACCACATTTTGCACTGCATCCCTTTTTGCAGTTGCAAAAAATTGTGCAGGTATAAGACCCTATAGCCACTAGGCAGTTGATCAGAAGACAGATGTTCTCTCAAGGTCATAATTGGCGTATAACTTAAGGGACTGGGTTTCTTTCTACCTGATATTCTTATAGTTATAACTTATGTATATTTTATATTTTAAGTGTAAGTTATAATGATCAATAGAAAAATATTTAAACATATATTACAACTCGGGAGATGTATATACGTGGCGTACTCATGCATATTATGACGATTACAACTTTTACAACTTTTTGAATTGTTATATCTCAGAAACGGTGGCTCGTAGGAAAAAAAGTATTTATACATTTTTTGTAGATAATTTTATGATCTACAATTTTTGTTTGAGGTATTTTTATCATAAAACTTACCGTTTTGCTGAAAATCGCGAAAAACTCATTTTTTTGCCCTTTGACCTTGAATAAAATTTTTTGCAAAAAGGGGAGGAATGGGGAATTTTCTGATTTTGTTTATAATCATATTTTGAACGATTTCACCAATTTTCAGCTTATTGAGAATTTATGTAACTTCACTCTTATTTTTTTGTCTAAATTGACCGGACTAATATATATATATATATATATATATATATTGTAGATTGAGAGAGAGTGTTGTAATCTACACACAAAATTTTCCTTACAATTGCACACCTTAATAATTAAAAATGTTACATTTTACCAAATCTTTCTTTACAAAATCATAAAGTCAAAATAGTTTATACAAAAGTTGGCTGGTATATGATCAAAAGTCTTGATTAGTTAAACAACAAGCTTTTTTAAATTTTGTCGCGCGTGAGCGACATAGTTCAGAATGAAAGCGTTCTCAAATGAAAGCGCGATTCCGACATTAGTATTATTTATCTTTTTTTATTATTATATATGTAGAAAAAAAAAATGATTCAATTGTTGCGCAAAAGTACGGTGCGTTCAGAAATTATTGAGACCTAGTCTTGCTGTGTAATTTTGCTAGACAGATTTGATTGTCTTTGATAGTATGACTGCCGACAAATGTCAAAGCTCATCTATAATTCTTTTTTACAATGCACACACTTAGAAATTTGTATATTAAATGTATCGTGAAGTCAAATTTCATATTATAGACAAGCTTTGACGTTTGTTGTGCACATGTACGTTTCTCCGTATGAAGTAATAAAAAATTGAACAATACGTTCAAAACTCCATGTCAAGAGTAGATCTAAATAATTTATGAAAGCACTGTATTTAAAGAAAATTATTCTTTTCCTCAAAAAACCAAAATTCCCTTTCTCCTTGCTGTTTATAAATTTGTGACGCGCACGGTCTATTATTATCGCGCTAGGTTTTTTAAAATGTTGAATACATCTTTTTGCGCGAAAACCATTTTAACGTTACTGATTGTATTATTCTAGTGTTACGCGGTACAAATTCAATGTTAGACTATAAATTTTCGTCGGGCCGTTAAATATAAACCATCTCCATATTAACTTAAAAAAAATTTTTTTCCCCAAATTTAAATGGTGGTTTTTGAGATATTGCAGTCACAGTAATTTCGCTAAACTCAAGAAAACCTTGATTTAGCAAATTGAGAATGGCAATTATAAAGTTTTTTATATCTAACTGTTACTTTTCTTGTTCAATATAATAAATAATTTCCAAACAAGTGCATTATTCGAACGTGTGCCTCCACAAGGCTTGAACCAAAAACCGCTTCTCTTTGTTTGGTTTGTTAATTAAAAAAGAAAGATTTTCACCGCCAAAAGTCTAATAATTATTCAATAATTATTGGTTTGCTTCCCTAAGTTGTGTACTATTAATGTATGCTGATGACATAGAATTATGCACTAAAATAAAATCTTGAAAACATTGATTTGCATTACTATATAGGGTTTTTGCAGTTTCTTGGATAACAAAGTGGAAGCACGTCGAGCTTCAGAGACTCTACCGCTTGTGTTCACTTAACATTCTATTTTGTTCTTTAGTTACATAAGTCAATGTTGAAAGATAGCGTTCTTATATAGAATGAATCCGTTTAATGAAAGTCATGAAATAGTTCTTTAAAGTGTTTTATTAAGTGCTGCCACAGTAATTTCAAAAAGAGTTTCCCTTTAAGACGTTGTTATCAACTTTTAACATTCTTTCTCTGGAATTTCGTAGAGCTTACATTGCACCGAAAATCTTATTGAAGCTGTAACACAATCAAGCAAACTGTTCTTTTATTTTAAGTAAATGAAATCTCCAAGTTCCACGTTGTTCTGCTAAGGGCATTGCAACTTTTTACCTTAAATCTTCTAACACAAATTAATGCTAAGAATCACCAGTCTCAACAATGTGCTACAATCGCACAGTCAAGTAAAATCATGTTCTAGATATCCTCCGTTATTATTAACTTGTATCTTAAACGTTTTTTGTAAGCAATTGTAAAGTGAGGTTAATAAAGTTCAATTGCTTCCAGTATCTTGAAAAGAAATGTTTCTTATAAATATAATTTCTGAAGTTATCATTTTTATAATAGCATTTCTTTGTGGTCTTTATTTATTGGTACATATATTTGTTATATTTTGTTTATTGATATTTGTTCTTTTATTAGAAGATATTGCTCAGTTGAGCAATAAACCACAATATCATTGTAGTTGACCGATTTTTAAACCTCATTTTAACGTTTGATTCTTCGAAACAAATCGAACGTTAATGTACCTCATTAAGGGTGGGTTGACAGGTCGCATTCGCCAAAATGTCGATAAATTGTTTTGTATCAATAACCCGTAATATTCAAATTTTGTGGTGCCATCTGCACAAAATCGCCTGAACTGTGGAATTTAACTCTGTTTCACAAACGAGAAAGATAGATACAATTAAAAAAAAAATTTTTTTTTAATTTTCTGCATAAGCAAACTCATTAATTAACTCATCAAAATAAGCACAAAAAGAATGTTCTGTTAGTTTAAAAAAAGCGCATATGCTCTAA
This sequence comes from Lagria hirta, assembly GCA_947359425.1. Lineage (NCBI taxonomy): Eukaryota > Metazoa > Arthropoda > Insecta > Coleoptera > Tenebrionidae > Lagria > Lagria hirta. The sequence continues at coordinate 15,564,391 of OX375794.1, forward strand.
AGTGGTACAACTGCTTAAAAAATAATTTGAAAGCTAAATTTTCAATTAGCGCCAAACAAATAAAAAAATAGTTATGCCTAATTGAGAAATAAATTATATGCGCCCTTCCAAAAATCAAACTTTAAAGTCTATTGAAGTTTGCATTGATGATGCAAGACCAGTTTATCCCTAAGTTTATCAACGTGATAAATTTATGAGAAAAATAATCAACATAACTAATTTAGTCAATCAACAACACAAAAATAAAAAAAAACATAACCATCCTCAACAAAAAGATATTTCATTAGAGATAGTAAAAATCATGGAATAAAGGAAATCGTCGAATAAAAGAATTAACATCCTACCTATTGACCATATTTTAATTAGAACCGATTGTTTCTATAATAATTAAACAAATTAAAAAAAACGACTTCAATATGATTAATTATTATTTTATTTGTTTAATGGCTTCAAATTGTTTTATCTTTAATTTATTCAAATTAATTATATAGGAATCATCAAAATCGGTTCACCAAGTCTGAGGTAACAAACATATAAAAAAATACAGTCGTATTGAGAACCTTCTGCCTTTTTGACGTCGGTTAAAAATAAATCAAATTTTTCAACATGATATATTTATATTTAGTTAGCTAACATTTAAAATTTAAGCCATTTAAACTTCCTAGGGAAGTTTGGTAATCATAAAAACAGAGAGAAACGTTGGAATCATTGTTAAGTAAGATCGGATGCTGTACAATTTATACTAGAAGTTTTAATAGATACATCGAATAATTTTAAAGAAACATTCCATACTAAAAACAAACTTACTAAGAAAATGGGAATCAAAAGGACCAAAAATAAATGTTTAAATACGCATATATTACATAAATGTTAGTGGATATAAGCGAATAGTGGTTCACGTATGTGTCAGAACGAAAAAAATCAAAATAATCCTTTACAAAGTTTCTCTGCTTTAAAAAACTTTGCTTCATAAAACTCTCCTGAGAGAAATGTCGAGTTTGCCATTTCTAAATCTTATAAGAGAGAGCAACGCCGTAAAGTATGACAAGTTGAATAATTCAAGAAATGCCGGTGTAGAAACGTCCAAACGAGCACTAAGTGAACGCGTTATATAAAGACGACGACGGTAGTGACGACTACGCATCCGCCCACCCTTCTTAGTCCTCTCATTGTAATTTTCGCGAGTGTCTTCATTAACATATCTCCTCTTTCTGCCATAAAAATATATGAAAACACAGGCGGCGTCTTGTAGGCAATTTTCAATTAAGATTTCATCTCGACCCGAGCATACTTTTTTTAACATAGAAAGGCCATCGAATCAACGCAGGCACTGATAACACAAATTCAAGCCGAGAATTAAGCAAATCCTATTAATCTAAAGCGCCGCCAATCCAAAAAGCGCTGCCCTGCTTTATCTTGTATGAGCTCGACTGCGTTGCTAGAGAATGAAAAAAAGACGACGACGCCGTTTCCATAATCTTTGAAAATATTTCGTGTCGTCCACTTTGATGGTTTAAAATCTTGTACGAGTTACCTGCTTGTTGGCCCCTTTCAAGACGCCAGCTGCAGAAAATTTCTCGTTCCAATTTATGTCTTTCCGGTGAAAAGAAAGCTTCCATAAAATTGTCAACTTGCACAAATGTACCAGAAAGCTTCCTCAACAATTGTTGGACGGCCGCTTTTATAGCCAAACGCCACACTTTCCTCCTTCATTCCAATATACAAATAACGCCAAGCGAGCTTCCTTTAACGATATCGCTTTTCTTCCGAACATTCGTCAAGACATTAATTTTGAAGGGTAAAGGAAGCTTCTCAGAGAAAGAAAAAAAAAGCTATTTGATTGAGACTTAATAAAACAAAGACCTATTTGCTTTGGCGTTTCAGAGACGTACAACAATTATGCAAATTTCACTAAAATAATGTTTTTCATGTAAACAGCATGTACACTGTAAGCACCAAATGTCTGCTTAGCATAAGATATTTAAACTTTCTGTTGTTTTTATTTTCTCAAAGACAAACTGAGCATCAACATCACTTTTCTCTTTAATTTATGGACTGCCAAATAAAACCTTTATTACACAAGTTATATTTTACTGTAAGCAAAACAGAAAATTGCTTATAATAAGCTTGAGGCATACGTATTGATATTTCGCTTTGTTAAGCTTTAAGCTTCCAGCAGTCTGGTTAAATTTGAATCTGCTATAACAAATTTCAATTATTTGCTTTTACTCTGTTTTCGCATAACAACAGATGCTATGGCAACAATAATGATTTTGGAGCAAAAACAATCTTCCCAATCAATTTCAAGTAGCTTTACCTTAATATGCTTCTTTTTCCCTTTTAATCGAGTGGAACAGTGTTTGGTTTTGTGGTATTATGAAAGTGGCGTTTGTTCATTCGATTCGGATGGAATTTAAAGTAGATCTTGGTGTAATATTGACGTGATTTCTGTCAGTGAAAGAAATGACGTATCGTGATATCGACATTTATGCCAAATCTAAATTTAAATTGATGCATCATAAATGTCGATTTAAAAAGCTGAAAGGTTTTTACCTAATAAGACGCGTCATGTATACATGACTTAACAGTTTTCCGTCTGAAATATATTTCGTTCATTTTCTACCTTTTATGACTTAATTAATATTGAGGCTATAAGCGGCCAAACTGTATTTCACTCCTGAATTGAATTTCCTGCGCAAGATGAATGCTTCATTTGGTATTCCCATGCACCAGCAACGTGCTTATTTCGGTGTATATATTAAATTATTATTCAATATACAGACCCTTTCACAAAAAATGTCTAATGATCGCAAGCTCCAAATTTTTTGTCAAAAAACCTCAATTTTTTACTTTGAGTACCTCGTAAGTAGGTGTCGGCCAAGTTTACAAAAGCAGAAAAAATTGTTTTGTGTCAAACCTTGTAAATCTCTCAAGGTATTAAAAAAGTGCAACATAAAAACCTTGTATCGGTTTTGCTAACTGTTATCAAGTATTATAACAATTGTACTATAACCTATAACTCTCTAAATAAAAACAACACTTTCTTTAAATTGTATTACTCAAAAGAACAAACATAAAATACGCTCTTGTGCCAATCTGTCAACGGCAAATAGAAGTTACGGGGTTTTCAGTTCCATTGAAAATGTATATTCATTATTTAAAAAATGTTCATAAGTTTTTATTTATTTTATAATAATTAAATTTAATTATTATTTTCTTATAATCTGTTATCATTATTTATAACAAATAAGAAAATACTAATCTGGAACTCTAAGAACGGCATGCAATGCAATATTTATGACGCAGTAGGTAAGTGTTCTGCGCCGGCGGATTTGTCGTAAGACATCGAAAAATTTGAGTACAGAATTGTACCATAAAATTTACCTATCTTTAGACAGATTATACGGAATACGTCTTTGGATCAGCTTAAAAAAATCCATCTGAGTCTATATTATAAAATACTATTTTCTATTGAAATAATTATCAATTTCTGCAATATTTTTGACAGTGGCGTTTATAAGAGCCATTTTCTCACCTATCCAAGATATCTATGAACCAAATTTTTGTGACGTTCAAACATTTTATAAAGATGTATATCAAAAATTAAACGTTACAAAAACATTTTAACAAAAAATTAAACCTACAAAAAAACAAAATAAAAACCTATTAGTCTAAGACTACTTGAGCTTTTCAGTTTCAGTTTGAGGTTTTTTTTTCAGAAGATTAATTTATTCTCAAAAAACTTTTCTTTTTTTTTTGTTAAACAGCTGTTATTTTTTACTTCTTTATAACAACATCTACTACACATTTTAAAATTTTTGCTATGTTATCGAGTCATTAGATTGATTTACAAATTATTATGTAATTTATAAATATATTATTAAAAAAAAATGTTTAAATCGCACTCCGCTATTAAAAGACATAGTGGGCTATTCTGTAACTTTTCCGTTAAATTTTAGAGGCCGCTAAAAATATAATTTTTAACGGTCCTCTAAAATGTTTAGCGACAACTGGTATTCTGTAACGTCAAATTTTAGAGGGTCCTCTAAAATGTGGCGGATACACATCTGGCAACAGCGCAGAATTAGCCGTATTTGACTTTTGCGCGATTGTCAACTGTCAAAACATAACGTCCAAGTCAAAATTCTGTCATTTTTGTCATTACTATTCAAAGTTTGAAACTATCCATCTTTAACAATTGAAATTTGAAGAGAGACGTACTTGCTGTTATTATGTCGCGCTCAGCCAGAACAACAAAAAAACAAAAAGAGTTTTTAATTAATTATTTGAGCGAGAACAAGTGTTTATTGGGAGGAAAAATAACTCCGTCCAATATAAATATTATTAAATTTCTCCATAAATAAGTTTTTTATTCGCGTCCTTTCATTTTCTGTTCTTGGAAAAGTAATCCAAGTAGGCACTAAATGTTCATAAATAGTGTTGAAGTGTTGGTCACTTCATTCACACAGCGGCTCATGCATGGTTGACTTATTGCAAAAGTATGACCTTGCCCCGCACTTAATTGGTAACTGCCTGTGGCGTAAAAATGAAAAGTCGCTAGAATGCGAATATGCGGTGGAACTGCTGTAATTCTCGGGGGTTGCTGCATATGCTGCGATAGTATATTGACCATCTCTAAAACTGTGTTTCTATTAAAGCGGAACAGCTTTCGAAAACACTTTTCCGGGATGTGGAAAAGATCACTAACATCACGGATTCTGCGTTGATGTAGTCGGAATGCTGCTCTGCAAATTTAATAATATTAATTTAGCAACCATCAACTTTATTTTTTGTCACTTACTTTTCTTCGTTTTCAGCAATTTCTTCCAATAAAACTTCACCGGCAAGGTCAAAAACAGCCATTTTTGTACAATTATGCACCCCGTTAAAAAATAAAGGGTCGAAAAGTGAATCCTCTAAAATTTACTTTTTAGCGGGACGTTTTAACGGGTCCCTCTAAAAATTTAACGGAAACTGATGTTACAGAATAGCTCTCTGGTTTTAGCGGCCGCTAAATTTTTAGCGGCCTCTAAATTTTAACGGAAAAGTTACAGAATAGACCCCATAATATGGTAGTATCGCCTCACAGCTGAAACTTTGTGGGTGAACAATCATTCCTCTTATTTTTTTACTTCAAAATTAATTTTTTTCTCAAATTTATGTGCTGCCAAAATCGAGAAATATCTTATGCAATAAAAGAAAGTTTGTTAAAATCAGATTCTGCTATAAGTTATAATTTTTTTCCAACACTAAACATTTTATACTGTTACTATGGCCATATAAGCTTAGTTGTTATGTTGTCGTTAATATACGCTTTAGTTATAAAATACGTCGTCAATGACAACGTATCTTGAGTTCATAAAATACGCTTTTTTTAAACATTTTTATTCAACCAATTTTATAATAATTCAACACACAATTCTCTCGGAATTCAAAAATAAAAATTACAATTATGGAAGCTTAAACTTTGATTGTTATGATTCTTCTTGTCTTGAACTTGTGATGTACTCTCCTTTACAACTTTTTCTGTATTATTCTCCTCAACTTCCGCTACTTCCCCTTGCTACGATAACCAACGTTTAATTTTTTCAAATAAGGAATAAGAGCCCCAAATTTTTCAATATCTATGTTTTCTTTAGCTTTCAAAGTGGCTTTTAACATAGAGTATTCTGGCCATAAGGAAGCTGGTGACAATTTTTGCGACTGTAAGTGTAGTAAATTAGAAATCTCCACGTATACAAATTCTGTAGTACAGCTGCACACTTACCCTCACATCAAGAAAAGCCAAAATCACATCTTCCGTAATTTCCGTGACACCTTTCATATTTTTCCAAAGTTGAAAAGAGGCATACACTTTTTCGTAGGCATTTTTTGATTTCGCAGGCAGCAAATTACTCCGCAACTCTTTGCCTTTTTCAATAATTTCATTCGGAACGTTGCACATTTTTCACCGACGAAAATTATTGTTGACATTATCTCCATTGTACCCATAGCTATCCCGATCTAAGATCTTGGCATATTTTGTCTGTTTTGACACACTTTTTTGATAATTTCTGAATTGAATTGTAGGTAAATAAAATTTAATGCAGAATTAGTGTTGGAAAAAATCTTGAAGACAACAAGAGTTTTATAGTTTAAAAATCTAGGTCGAAGTTTAAATTCGAGTGACCGAAGGGAACGAGAATTTAATAGACCGAGATTTTTAAACTGTCTATAAAACTCTTGTTGTCTTAATAGCTATTAAAAACGTCCTTTTTCGTCGATTTAAAACTGCAACAAATACACCAGATTTTACAGTGTCTTAGAAAAACAAACTTATGAAATACATAAAATATATCAAGAATTCATCTAATCTAAATTATGAGTAGAAAGAAATGTAAATAAGAAACAAAAACAGCTGAAAAAAGTAGAAAAGCAATAAAAGCTATTCCCTAGTAGACTAATTCCAAAGGTAATCGTGAACGAAAACTTTTAGTGATTCAGACAGGTCAGTAGAACTCCTCATCTATGATAGCGAAAAATTTTTGAGCAGTTCTTGTGAATTACGTTTGAGTAACCCAACAAATTACCTAAAAATTTTTGTGTAAAAAATTTTGTTATAGGCCGATTTTTCATCAAGTTAATCATTTGCACATTTTGAAAAACAAAAATGTCTCAGTGTATAAAATCCATTTTTTGAGTCGAAAAGATTGATCTAACTCATTTAAGCATCTTCTGGTAGAAAACATCAGCATTGTGCATGAAAATGATATCACAGCCGTTTTCCACAAGCAAGTAAACAGTCTAAGTTAAAAGTATAATTAAAAGTGTAGAAACAAAAAATGCCATGATTGTAGTTTTTCTTTGCACACTTTTATATTATAATTTTACAATACTTAATGTTCATTATATTTGCTGGTTTCTTCAATTGTTTCTTAATTAACTATACTATGTCTTTTTAATAAGTTGACATTTGTTATAATAAATAAAATAACTGGATTAATCTATCTCGCGCGATGGCCGACATTGTTTCTTTAATATTGAATTCAAAAACTTAATAACTATTGGATACGCCAGTTTTTTCATTGTTGACTAATTTTCAAAATTATGTAAATTAATAGAATAAATAGTCGAATGTACCACCCCTTACCCTATCTAGCGTCCAACAAAAAGTTCAAAAGTCAAGATTACTAAAATGCAAATAATAAATTTAATCAAAATTGTTGAAACTTGCAATTACTTTAACCACAAAGTGTACCATTGCCTAAAATAGTAAGCAAAGCATTAGTTTCCTAAGCAGTGGCATCATTTCCATTTCACAAGACTTAACAGATATAAAGGCATTTAACGTTAAGAAGCCGTTTAAAGATGCAAAGTTTAAAATTAGGCCAAGAAAATCAGCCGAATTAAACCATTTAGTAGAAATTTATTCGTTTCTCTCAAAAGTCCACAAACAAAACATCAAAATCTACTAAATCTTGTGTTTGCGCTTTACGAGTTTTCAACTTAAATGTGTGCTCTACTTAGGAAAACGAGTGTGTGTGTGTATGAAATATTTTCACAGGGCTCTAGTTCACGACAACAGAGGTACAAATCCTTGTTAGTAATCCGCGGTGCTTATAATAATTTAGCTAAAGTTATGATTGTCTGCGCCAACTTCAGTAATGACCTGTTTTCGAGCGAACCCACCATCGTATATATAATAGCTTACAGAGTAGTGTAGTGTCGCATGAATTATATTACTTGTTAGTTCTTAGAAACTGCCACTGACAGCTTCCCGAATGCGAGAGCTAAAACACCTCTCTTTTTGACACTTTTGCTAATGTTTATATGATGGTACCTTTGAGTTTTTGTTCGCTTTTTGTATCCAGCGCTAACACTTCCGACTAATTACCTACACATTAGGGTTTCGAAAGTGTAGTCATACGGCACTTTAGCTTTGAAGAGTGTTTAAGCAAAGGTTTCATACTTTTTTCTTTTAAAATAGTATTGATTTTCTTCTTCCAAAAAGCACAACCTCAAGCTTATGAATTAGGTCAGCAATACACCACAAATAAAAGCAATACAACAGAAATCATGTACGTATTTTTAACTACTCATAAATCTCGTCAATTACCAGAAAACATCTTTGCACATGCTTATTTATGTATATCAAGTTCCTTCCTCCTCTAAAATTATCAAAACAGCTTTTTGTATAAGCCACAAATTGCTTATTACGTAGTTGCTTAGTTACTTAACCACGTCAGTAATGAAAATGCGTTAAGGCAACGATAACATACAGCAACTATCTGCAAAAAATTAGTATTCTACCTATAACAATTTAAACGAATCAATATTAACGACAATTTTCCAAATCTTTTCTTAAATTCAATATAATTTAAGTCGGCATTTTCAAAAACAACTTTCTTTAAATGTCTGTTTAAGTAAAGAAAGAAAAAACCTTCATAAAGAGAGAAACAAGAAAAGTAAAGAAACAAAAAAAAAGCAAAAAAATTAAAAAGACATAATCAGATAAAATACAAGATGTTACATAAATGTGTGTAACGGAAATAAAATATGGATGAAAAAAAATAGTGAGCTCAAAGTTTTATAGAAAGAAAAATAATACAACTTTGTAAAAAAAAGACAGTAAAAACAACTACCGAGAAATAACTTTTCTCAGTACTATGTATAAAGTGCAAGATAAAATATAAATCGCGTCAACAGTGCCATAAAGACAAGCGAAAATTACGGAGATGAAAAAAGTATCTGCAATGTTTGTAGATAAAAAAATCGCGTTTGATAGAATAGATAAAAAAAATGGGAAAAGGTATGTGATAAAAACAAATAAAACTATTAAAGAAAGTGGAAAAATAGAATAAAGATATGAAAAGATAAACAAACGAAATGTAAAGTAAGACTCCTAATAAGCATAAGCAACGCGAAAGAGACCTTAAAAGAACAAGAAAAAATAGTGTCTTCTAAAAACAAAAGTGTAGACCTTAACTTATACAAATGACAAAGTAATAAATAAAAAAACTAAAAAAAATTTAAAACAACTTAAAAAGAATGAAAACAATTATAGTAACAACGAACAACATACAATATCAAAGGAACCGGAACTCAGGTACTGAAAGACATTCATTAGAGTACTTTTACAAAAAAATGTTTAAATAAATAGTTAGCAACGCTTTTTAATGTTTTTGAAAAAATTAAAACCATAAATGTTTTGTTTTTAAATGGTTTTTCCAAAAAAATAATAAGCATAAGCAACGCGAAAGAGACCTTAAAAGAACAAGAAAAAATAGTGTCTTCTAAAAATAAAAGTGTAGACCTTAACTTATACAAATGACAAAGTAATAAATAAAAAAACTAAAAAAAATTTAAAACAACTTAAAAAGAATGAAAACAATTATAGTAACAACGAACAACATACAATATCAAAGGAACCGGAACTCAGGTACTGAAAGACATTCATTAGAGTACTTTTACAAAAAAATGTTTAAATAAATAGTTAGCAACGCTTTTTAATGTTTTTGAAAAAATTAAAACCATAAATGTTTTGTTTTTAAATGGTTTTTCCAAAAAAATAATAAGCATAAGCAACGCGAAAGAGACCTTAAAAGAACAAGAAAAAATAGTGTCTTCTAAAAATAAAAGTGTAGACCTTAACTTATACAAATGACAAAGTAATAAATAAAAAAACAAAAAAAAAATTTAAAACAACTTAAAAAGAATGAAAACAATTATAGTAACAACGAACAACATACAATATCAAAGGAACCGGAACTCAGGTACTGAAAGACATTCATTAGAGTACTTTTACAAAAAAATGTTTAAATAAATAGTTAGCAACGCTTTTTAATGTTTTTGAAAAAATTAAAACCATAAATGTTTTGTTTTTAAATGGTTTTTCCAAAAAAATAATAAGCATAAGCAACGCGAAAGAGACCTTAAAAGAACAAGAAAAAATAGTGTCTTCTAAAAATAAAAGTGTAGACCTTAACTTATACAAATGACAAAGTAATAAATAAAAAAACTAAAAAAAATTTAAAACAACTTAAAAAGAATGAAAACAATTATAGTAACAACGAACAACATACAATATCAAAGGAACCGGAACTCAGGTACTGAAAGACATTCATTAGAGTACTTTTACAAAAAAATGTTTAAATAAATAGTTAGCAACGCTTTTTAATGTTTTTGAAAAAATTAAAACCATAAATGTTTTGTTTTTAAATGGTTTTTCCAAAAAAAATTTTTATATTGATATCTAATAATCAAAAAAAGTTAACAAAATAATATTAGTAAAATTCAAACATTTGAATGAAATCTAATAATTTAACGTGTTGCGCTACTGCGGTATTAGCACCGCCTTCTTAGATAAAAAAGTGTATACGTATTTATAAATTTGACCCTCAGATTTCCTAGAAAACCAATTTTCTCGAATTTCGTTTGAGTATAGACATTGTTCTAAATACAAAACAATAAGCCCGTCTATAGGACAACCCGGAGTAGTAATTTTAAAATTCGACTTTTATTTTTCAGCAGATTTCATTTTTTTACTGTTTATAAAATATTCTCGTTGGAAAACCATTGTCTAATTTTGTTGTGCAGTAATTTAAAAAAAAACAAAAACAGGAATTCTATGTAAATATGGTATGATACAATTAATAGAAACACATTAGCACTAAAGCTTGCTTCTCACACTAGTGCGATTATGACATTGTCGTTTTTAAGACTTCACAATGAACTATTTAACTTTCACTAATAGTTATGAGAGTTTACCGCGTAGCTTTTTATAGTGACATTGTTTTTGCCTCAAGCAAACAAGTCTTAGATTCATAGTTTGAAGTAAAGTAGAAATTAAATGATCATATGCCTCACAACTGACTCCGGAGCAGGCTGTTGAAGAAAAAAAAATGAATGATTATTATTTAATTTTGCCAGATTGAACTTGATGGGAAATTTTAAAAGAGTACAATACCAAAGTTATGAAAATTTTATTTAGATGCCATGTTGCCAAAACTTTTAGAAAATAGATAGTTTTTATATTTATTAAAATGTAAACTTTTTCAGTCGCGTTGAGCAATATTTAGATGAGAAAAATTTTGGGTTAACGAGGTGCGTTGCCGAAAACTAATATTAATATATTTTTACGTTAAAAACAGTATTTTTTGGCGTGACCGTTATCTCAAATTCATTTTTGTATTTTTGGCAGAACGTGGGCAATAAGCTTAATAAGATTGGTTAAGTAGTTAGAGCGTGAAAGTGTAAATTAAAACATAAAAATAATATTAAATTCCTCTATCTAGTCGACAGCAGCTTGGTCTTTTTAAATACTTTCTAAAAGAAAATACTTAACTTTTACTAATTTTTATGAGAGTTTATCATACTTGTGTATCTCTGAGATTTTTGTTTGAGAAATAGCCACGAATCTACTACAATAAAGTATGCAGATGTTACTACAAACTCTTAAAAAAAAGTTAAAAATGCGGTTGCAAAGCGTTTAAGAGGAGACAGTCGTAGCCGCACAAGAGAGATAGCCACACAATACTTAGGTAACAAACAAGCCTACATTTGCATACATGATATTAGTTAGAATAGTGAGATTTAGCTGAAAATTAAGCATGTACAAATTTATGTAAATATCAATAATTTGTATAAATATTGATTATTGTATCAACTATCTTGTATTTATTCTGGTACTAGCCAAGCCTAACATTTTATATTTTAATAATAAAAAACATTAGATACAAAATGTATATTAGTCACAGTGAAATAACGTTAAATGGACGTACTTAAAATTCTGCTTTTATAATCTTATATTAACTAGACAATGCATCTTGATGTAATCAAAGCGATTTTCTTGATTCATTTTGAATTAGTTTTGTAAAACGTCAATTTCTTTAGTTTTCAATCAAAATTATCTATTTCACTTAACAAGATATAAACAAATGCGTTAGTAACATAATTTTTTCGCCGGAAGGAGAGACTTTTTTTCGCAGAAAGACTCACTTAGGCTATGTAGACGTATTATTTTGCTATGATCTGAACTCTATTGTCTGATTTTGACTGTTTCCATAGTGTACGAGAATATGTCAAAGTTATTATTTTCTTTAGTCATTTTACAATAATTGAAAATCGTGTGTACAGATTTATGCGCAAAATTATACCTCGACTTACGCGAATTAGACAAAAAAGTAGATTTGAAACTAAAAAATCTAATAAATTAGGGTCGAATATCGACCGCTGTTCCATTGCCAGTCATCTGAATCATAATTGCTGATAACATAAAAGAAGTGTGTCAAAGCTCTGTTGATGTTGACATTTACTACAAATTTGTAAATATATGAGCAATTAATATTTCAACTAAAATACACCGAGACAGACCAACACAGTAAATCATTTCAGTGAAATTGAAGCGCACATTTGCTAATTCCAATCCAGGACTACATTTCCATGTTCAAATTTGCTCATTTCGTGCTAATGTAAACCAAGATGTGATTCATGTATCGCATTGTATTATGTAAACGGGATAAAAGTTAACATTTCGGTTAAACTTTATAATAAATCAGTTGACATAATGTTAATATTTCAAAACTCAAAATACATTTCTACTTCAGTTTTGAAGACAAGCTAAAGAAAATAAACGGAAAGTCTTTCAAGAATAAATCACTTTGCCATTTGAAAATAATTTATTTTAACTTTATTGTCGCTTTCAAATGCTTATCTTTTGAGAAGAGCTCAAGCAGTGTACTCGTTCTGTTCGAGTCGTGGGTGTTAAATTAATTTTTAATTAAGATTTATTCTTGATGCTCGTTATTAAGACATCTAGTCAGAGAACGAGAAATTTTAACTTTTCCCAAATGACATATCTAAATTTTATCTTTTCAAATCTAATTTAAAAAGAAAAACCGGTTTGACATTACATATTTCCTTGTTCATACTGAACGTGTATTAGAGAACAAAACAATTGATTACAATCAGCAAATGATCATTCAATTTTTTCTTAAACTAAATTAATAAAATCTTTTGATGATGACCACTTGGTGGTCGAAAGAGCTCCCAAGATCTGTTAAAGAAACTTTTTGGCAAATGGTAAAACTGTGTGAATAGACTATCGCGCTTTACTGATCTGTAATTGATAAGAGTAGTAATTGCGAGTGTACCTCAAGAGATAGATATGGTAGCACCTATTTTTTAAGATTATATAGGCGGTGTAGAAGAACTTGACCGCAGGTAATCGTTTCTTTTGTTGCATTACCAGAGAGCAGTAAAGCCCAACTATACATCTTGTTCAAGCAATTATCTATTGTAGATTCAAATCTTTAATCCAGTGTCTGAACGGATATAGTGACACAAGACCAGGTAAATGGTTTACAATCATATTAACTTCTACTATGGCTTTTATTGTTGAAACGATTTTTGTGATGTCATATAATCCTATAACTTCAGCGTTACTTTACATGTATATTGAAAAAAGTGAATGTCAAGAGTCAAATACCGAATATGTTGGTGAAAGACGAAATAGTTATTTACGTTATTAGTGCGATAAGTTTCATTTTACAGTGCAAGGTTTTAATTTTGCGCGGAGAGCTTTAATAAATCCGTAGGCTGTGAAATGATTAACGCACGAATAATGTATTCAACTTTTTAGCCGAAGACTCAATTTTGTCTGTTTTAAAAATTCCGAAATTTGAATTGATTTGAGGTTGACAGCTCAAGTGCAATTAGTCTGTGGTTTAGAGCTCGATCGATAGTTAGGTAAGTACCACACCACCAAATGGCGCCGACGGCGCCTTAAAATTTGCACCAAAAATATTAAATTGTCTTTATTTTTGAAATCTATAGGTCTTATTAAGTACGATAAATTGTCCTGGTATAAACAAACTATATTTATGACTAAACAACACTTTTTTTGAAGTTTCTAAAAGCAGACAATTTTCATGGTATTTTACAACACGCCAGTGAGTCAAATTGACAGATGGAAGCTCTGCATGTAAAAAAAGTCTAGTTACCATAGAAGTTGACAAGACGTAAATATGCCGTTTACAATCGACGAGGCTAAAAAGGTTATTTGTATTCGAATATTATTCTAACAGGTAAATGTCAACATACACCAAACGATAGTAGTGAATGTTATTCTGAAGAAATGTCTGAATGTTATTCTAAAGAATGACAGTAAACCGTAAACAATTTCTTGAAAAGTTCAACAATTTAGTGAACAGTAAACGACAAGACAATTGTTTTTTCTAACCAATAAAAGAACTCAAAAACCTTAAGTGAACTCATTGCTGCTAAAGAAAAATGTAGTAAACCGTTGAATTATCGGCAAATATAAAGATATGTTTTAAAAGTAACGAACGAAAATAAGTTAGTTGGGCCCATAAAACCAGGAGAAACTAAAGTTCCATTTTATGTCACCAATGAGGAAATATTCGATATACTTTCCAAAACACGTGTTAGAACAGGACATAAAGAAAGAACAAGAATGCTTAAAAAACTTCAAAAGAGTATAAGAATATTACTTATGTTGTTTCTAAATTTAATGTAATGAATGTCAGATGAAGCAAAACTTCCCTAAAAAGCTTTTGTCGTGAGAACTATGATTAACTCTGAATTAATCCCAAGATGTCAAATAGATCTTGTAGATTTGAAAAGTCATAGAGGTTTCAAGTTCATGATGGTTTATCAAGACTATCTAACCAAATTTGTATACATAGTTAAAACCTTTAAAAACAGAAGACTGCCGAACAAGTTGCATACCATCTAATTAAAATTATCTCAACATTTGGAGTTCCTGCTGGATTACCTTCCAATAGCAGAGAATTTAGTAATCGAGTCATATCTGAACTTTGTGCAATATGGAAAGATGTCAAGATAATTCATGACAACCCGCGACACACCCAGACACAAAGCTCCGTATAAAAAGAAATTTAAGATATACAAAATACGTTAACTGGTTGGATAGATAACAACGATACAAAAAAGTGGTCGGAAGGTCTAAATTTTGTTTAGCTTGCAAAAATCCAATTTACCATAAAGGTATTCGGCATAATCCATACGAAACCATGTTTGGGGTAGAACCAAAAAAAAGAATAGCATCATCAACTCTTCTCCGTGAAAAAATTGAAAACATTGAAACTGAAAAACAGCTCAAAAAATAGTTAACAATACTTTTGAAAATGAATACTTAATAGAAGAATGCATTCATGAAACTGAACAAAATCGAGACCATTCTGATACAGGCAACAGTAATATTGAAGAAAGTCACAGCGATGGGAGTAAAACTATTTGTGATACTTCAATGCATGCAACCTTACTGAACAGCACGAGACTATTTCTACAAAAAGGCCGTTTTTATGTTGCACACATAAAAAAAAAGGAACTTCCTCCCGGTTAAGTTGATGATACCCTGCGAGTCCCAACAAAGACGTTGACTGAGGTTGTACTGATTGTACGACCGGGATATGTAGATGCAAAAATAAAGGGCTACTTTGCAACTCAAAATGTCTTGCATGTTGCAATTAATAGAATGTATCAAATGTTTTTTGTAAGACTAATCTTGCTTTATATTGTTCAATAAATGCCGGTCAGTTAATTTCTAATAGAATATGTACTTAAATTAATTTAACATCCACCACTTAACAATCACCGGTGTAAGTTAGAAGTAATAATATTTTTTAAAACATTTTGAATAGCATGTTGAATGTCAACTTCTACCAGTGACTGTTGACAATCACTTGATTTCGATTAATCACGGTAACATATGCATGCTTTCGTGAAATATTTGTATTTATAAGACTTTTTAAGACCTACAATTCTGATTGATTTGATGTATGTGTTGAGATTTGGTCGGTGTTAGGCAATGTAAGCGTACAAAAACAGCGCTATAGTTCAAACATTTTGTAAAACTTCGGCAAAATATTTACAGGCTATAAACACAAACCTTCCTCGTTTAACGCTTTTTTTATTAGTGAACACAGTATCAAAATTCAGTGTCTAGTTTGGAAGTAAGCGGAGAAAACAGAGAGAGGGAAACAGTGAGTCTGTTTACTATATAATAATAAAGACACAATATTTACACTATCATGATTAATATTTTTTTATTTGAGGTGAGACGCACAGCAATATCAACTCAAAGCTTCTCAACTTTCAAGTCGCCGCAAACGAAATATAAAATATGAAGTATATAATATTTCCCACTACAAAATCTACTGAAAAAAAGTGTGTATTCACAAATTCTCGACCAAAGATGGAAAAACCTTTTCATTCTTTAATAATTTACTGTGATATCGTAATAACCCATGATTAATAGTAATATTACCATAAATTATTATAAGCTAAAAAGCTGTTAAATTGCTTCGACTTTATTACCTTCTTGTTTGGACACACTTATTTCTATTTCGTGTAAATACAACGAAATCTTTCCTTCTTTTTCCTACAGAATATATAAATAATGTGAATTCTCTGAACAAAAGCAAGTGACTTTTCGGTTAGGCGGTCCGCTCTGGAAGAGAGTGCTGATAGTCCCCAATACAACAAACAACGGGAAGTAACTGTGTAAATTAAGTCAGGAACAATGGTGTTGTTTATGCTATATTAATTATGAGGTCTTTGTTCAAGTCGGTGGGCGTAATCCTTCGACTATAGCGTATTGTGTTAAGAACAAACACAATGTGTGTGTATGGGATAGGTCACAATAAACTGATACGGTCCATTTAGATTTCAGGATTCAAATAGAAAGTGTGATTTTGATTTAATTATTAATCCCAGAATTAGATATTACTTTCTACTTGTACCGCCACGATTCGCCCTCCTGCTCCTACTCAGACCGATGAATATTTATAAAGCTGCAATATTAACATACAAGCTTTGTAGACATCGCTTTCGGGTGTTGTTGTTTTAGGTAGAGTTGCAATAATAATTTCATGCATAAATGGCTGCGCCGGACGATTTCGTTTTATGAGCTAAACGTAAATCAAATCATAACGTCGCGTTTTTAAAATACTGGACTACTATGATAATTGACCCTTGAACCAAAAATAAACCGAGAAAAGAGTCTTTTATTCCAATGTTGGTCATTAAATGCCAATTTTACTGTTATCAGCAAACAGACTATGGCTCTGCTGCAACTTTTCGATTTTCTCATTTCCTGAAATGGCAAGAGTTTGATAGGAAACCCTAACAATAACAGTTAGCGTATTTCCTCCAAAAAAGTTAATACTTCAGATAACTTTGTATGTAGGCTTCAACAGTTCAAAGTTTTGTACATTAGCCAATGAGGAAACTGTGTATGTTAAGTTAATTATATGGCACGTATTATCAGATTAAGTCACTTTTCACATGATTCGCGTCCTAGGATCAATCAGTAAATACGCTCATTAAACAACTCTCTCGCAACAATTCCAACATCTTTCAGACCAACTAGACGCTTTGCTCCTTTCTTAAATTTTATTAAAGCCATTGTATAAATTGCGTCACGCCTCGTAGTGTTGCCAAATTGTAAAATTCTGTCGTAAATTAATACAAAAATGCAACGTAATTCGTAGTGACAGTAGTCAAAAGACCGCGCCAGGAATAGCTTTAAAAAAACAATTATTTAATTTTTCCATGATATTCATCTCGTTTCACTTTAGAACTAAAGAAAGCTTCTACATCAAGCTTTTTCAGTACCAGGATAAAGTGTAAAAAGAACAATCGACCTTCAATATCAAAATCTGACATGAGATTTACAGAAATTTGAGAGAAAAAACTTGAAAATACTTCAAGTCAATATTAGAATTAATTATAATTAAAATGTAGCAGCCATATCAATAATGGTAAACTAACAAATGTCATTATGTAGATCCTTTAGCATCGACATTTTCCAACTATTACTTTGCATTGTTTGCATTTCTTCTTATGGTGATACCTGTCACACCAAGCATTGCTTAAACTTCGATATAAATAGATCTGTATTGCATGTTAAAAAAACCTAAAAGTAAATATGTACAATAGGGGTGATGCAGTAATACATTCCCTAGTCGGCTTTCCGAAATAATTATAACAAAAACGCTCAAAAAATCATAAGTAGAACTCACATACAAAGAATTTATAGCATGAACAAAATTAGGCCGCGGAAGCCACCAACGATTCAGACCAACGAATTGAATTAGAAACGATTAATCTTTCGTTTGTAGACTGGTTGGTAAAAATTACTTCTGAAATAGAAGAAAGTTATCACAAAATGTCTTTTTCTACTGCCGAAGCAAGGTTCTGCACCAATGGTAATGTCCTATAAAAATAATAATAAAAATAGAAAATTTCATAATCCTAATGAGATTATGAAAGACGAAATTATGTCATTTACAAACGATGTAAATGTTATAAAAGAAAGTAAATGTTTAGTGTAAAATTCTTTATAATCGACCTATGGAACACCATCTATTTTCAAATCAAAATGCACCATAAAGCTTTCTGACAGAGATGTCAAGCATTTCACAATTTGGTACACAGTTAAACAGATCACCGCGGAGAAAAAAAAATAAGACTTAGTCCACTTAGCCTTGCTCCTAGATCGCCTAACCTATAGATTTTTAGTCTTAGGACAAAAAGTTATTGCAGTTGGCCATGCCATGCACCTGCATAATCAAGAAATATAAATCGGATCAATAAAAGTCGCAAGTAATAACATGAATGCATGATTATGCAACTATGTATGATCCAAAATTGAAAAAAAAACAAAAATTCTAGTTTAATCATTATATTTAGGCTTTATTTTCAATCAGCTTTATTAACAACGTAAATGCCAAATTTCTATAGTCCACGTTTGCCAAAACAACGTGCCAAATATTTTTACATTAGTATAATTCTTATATCCATTGCTACTTCTGGTAGGTACTGTGCTCTGTTTCTAAACCAATAAAACAAAAAAAAATAATTTTCTACGCTTAAAATCGAGGCTTCTGATTGACTGTTGTGTTGTCCAGAGTGCCTAACTTAACACGCAGGTGTTTTCTAGGAAGTTTGATAGCCGCACCAGAAACGCATCGTTCGAGAATTTTCATTTTCGACTTAATTGTTCTTTTTTCAAAACCTAATCCTTGCTCAAAACTGTAATTTTCTCGTCTTAACGCCGAATTCTAAAACATTTCCGGTAGATACAATATGTAATAATCATATCCGACAAGAAAAATTAAAATAGTATTCAGATACCTTAACGTCACAATTAAGCTTTGGCATTAACTCTGATTATAGAATCAACAATTTGAAACTTTTAATCAAATTGAATTTAGTGGCTCATTTGTTACAAACCGTCGTACTTTTTTCCGAGTGGCAATCAAACGACATTTACGCCAATTTGAACAAATCCTCTCTCTGTTGCAATACAACCCTTTCGGCCGTAAAACTCTTGACACATTGATTGATAATTATTATAAACGATAAAAAATGTATATACACGTTCAACTTTAGGTTTTGTAAGTTACAAGTGCTAAAAACGATCAATTACTGTCAGTTTATCCCTCTCCGACAGCTTAAAAAGCTTCAACTTGTATTACTTTACTTTCAAAGTGGTAAAGTTCATGCTAATAACGATAGGCATTTTTTCTCTCCCTCAACACGCTCACGGATTTTGAAGTTTTTTTGTGTACTTCTGCCAACCCTTTTCGAATAAAACCGACTCTTGACGTAGATACTAAAATCGTATAAAATCTTAACAATCCTCTAAAAACACTGGCTGTATTTACATATTTTGCTATCTGTGGCTTAACAAGTTTATGTTTTATACGCATTAATCTGGAGGTACAAAAGCAAATATTTCAAAATTTCTGCTTCATTTAGTTGCGGTATATAATTAATATACCTTTCCTTTTAACACATAATACGAAATTTGTGTGATCTCATTTACTAAATTAAATTTTAATTAAAGTAAAACACTATTTTAGAAAGGCCTATTCTTAATAAAAATGATTTAGTTCAGTCTCTTTCAAGATAATATTCGTGATTTTCCGTTGAAATAACCATTTTAGGTAGAGAAATGTTTTTCCATTTTTCTCCCAATTACAAAAATATCTGCAACTATATCGTCTTTTAAGCCAGTAAAGTATTTTTTTTAAAGTAACATGGGTTCATAAATTATTTAGATCTAGTCTTGCTGTGTAATTTAGCTTGACAGATTTTTATTGGCTTTGATAGTATGATTGCCGACAAATGTCAAACCAACGTCAAAGCTCGTCTGTAATACCCGTTACGTCTCTGCGTATGAACTAATCAAAAAATGAGCATACGTTCAAAATTTCATAGGAAGACCTGATCTAAATATATATATAAAAGAAAGTCGTGTTAGTTACACTATTTATAACTCAAGAACGGCTTTACCGATATGGCTGAAAATTGGTGAAGAAGTAGCTTAGAGCCAGGAGACGGACATAGGATACTTTTTATTTCGGAAAAGAAGGGTCAAAGTCAAAATCGAAATTGCGATATCGGAAACGTTCGGTGAGGCTCGGCAAATTACCGTTTATAACGTAAGCGCTAGACATTCAGTACCATTTTTCGAATTAAACGGAGAAGATTCTAGGTACGTTTAAAACCTGATGTTTAAAAAGAGCATAAACAATTACCTATTTTTATTAAACCTTCGCTGTAAATGTCAATATTTTCATAATATGTATAATTAAATTAAAAGGGGATGTAAAAACATATTATTTATTAATAAACAGAACATTTTATTTTCAACACTATTCTAATCGGGTAGCAATTTTCTTTGTTTTCTTAATTGCCCAAGTACTTCCCGTCGATTTCACTTTTCTGAAATGTTTATTAGTGTTTATTTGATTGAGGTAATTCATTCTAATAAATGTCCTTTGTTTCACGTAGGCTGTAACAATGTCCAAGTTAAAATCTTTCACTTTAACAACGTATTGCTCCAAATTTATTTTGCCTTTATAAAAGATTTTGAAATAATAGTCGTATTTAAGGATAGCTTGGAATAAGTCATCGGACGGTTCAATTAAACTACTGTAAGAAATTGTACGCAACCACGAAGAAGCGTTTACATTAAAATTTATTTGACGTCGCACAAGAAACTTTCCCAAACTTGGATTTTTTGCAATACATTTTTTTGCAATAAATCGATCCACTCCCCCACCAAAGTCGGACCAAAGTTAATCGTCTTGCATGAGACAACTTCCCATATACCAACTTTGAATAAAAGTTTGTATGGAAAATTACAAAGTGATGACTGGATTTGAATGAAAAGGATAGGATAATTTTTATTAACAAAGGAATGAAAAGAGGTGGGATAGGGATAAAAAATGACAAGTATCAATATTAGTATGAATTTCAAAGATTTTGTAATTTCAATATTTAAAGATACAAAAAGGTAACAAAAGATTTTCAATTTTCAACAGTAGGGTGTCTTGAGCAGTTGTTTCAAAACAAGAATAATCTTTTGATTTTTGCGCTATTACTCCCTAAGTCATACTTTTATCACATTTTCAAAAATCTCAGAAGACATCCAGACTTTTCGATTATTGTGATATAACGCACACAAAAGATTTAACATTTTTAAAAACTTAAAGGATTGTTTAGCGGCTTAGCACACCAAATGCTTATCATGTCATACAACAAAGAATAGACCATTCAATTCACTTACATACAATAGATAATAATCAGCTTCAATATCAGGTATTTAGGCAAGACTCTTGACTTTAAACTTATCTATAAAGACTCTAGTAATTTTCAAAATATCAAGGCACCTCTTGTATTATATTTTACCGTAGATATAGATTAAAACTTGACATATTAATTAGGTTTCCAAAATACAACTATTCGATTAAATGATCAAAGCTGTCCAGCAACACTTTCAAAAAAAACTCTCTTTATTACTTGATAGAATATTTCTCGAGGGTACAATCATTAGCTCATACTGTACCGATTTCATTCTAAATATCTGTATAATATTTGTTATATGATTTCCAGACAACATTATTCACTTTAAAAATGAATATTAACCGTGTAACTGTTACTATTTTCTTAGTAATTTGTTCATCCACCTTCCAGACTATGATTGTAGCAGATATATACATACTTTTTATTGTTATACACCACAAACTAATGTTCTTAAAAGATCTTCTATTTGTAAGCTTATTAACTTCTCAGTATAAAATGACATTTTGGTAAAAATCTCAAATCAATAATTTGTGTTATTTGTGGTAGATACTAAGTTCTTACAATATCAGCTTCTGTATTAAATATTAAGTACATATTATGCTTATTTACTTTGTTTATTGATACAACTTTTAGTTTCTATAAAATGTTATAAGTATTTTACCTATAATTCAGTCAGTCGACCTGTTAAAAATAATTGTACCATATGTACATTTATATATGCTATAATCTGTATGACAAGTCATTGCAGTGCTTAAATTAAGCATTATAAATGTACAATGTCAAATTCAATAAATCAACGTGTGATAAGATTTAGAATAGTTTAAGTACCTAGTTGAAAATATCAGTGTTCAATTATTAGTACAATTAAAAAATCGTTTAAAATAGTTAAACGTCTATTAAATGTGTTCTATACGTTAAACGATTCATCTAACGCTAGTCGAGATCTCAAATCGATACTCAACAAAGAAAATCAAACCTAGAAATTAATTTTAAAAAATCCTCAAACTATTTGACCAAACTATTTGAATTTTGTGTGTGTTGAAACCTCTTTGCTAAAGTCTTAGATTTTTGAAATAATACATTAAGAAATAAGTTGTATTAGATAAATTCGAGAAATAGTTTACACAAACACTTAGATAAACACTGCTACATTTAGAAAACCGACGGATGGATTGGACGCTGAATGATAACATAAAAGAGTGCAAATAAGTGAATCCTTACATATACATATGTAGTTTAAACCTATAATGTAAGTAAATAATAATCTATAAAGTAGATAGGTAAGTACAGAATCAAATTAAAAAACAAGTCGACCAAAAGGCTAGATTAAAATTTCAACTCAGTCAAGCATTAAAAATGCACAGCGAAAAATTTCTGTAGAACATTGATAAACGTGCTGGTAAATCCACAATGTGAATAATGTTGAGAAATTCAGCTTTAAACTTTTGCCATAATTGACGTAGACGGACTAACATAAACACAAATTTTACAAAAAAATTTTTATTAAAATTTTGTCTCACAATAGCTTTAGGAGAGGCTTTAAATCAGATTTTCAGCATACATTGTCCATAATTTAAAAATGGGCCCTCGAGGGCTTTTAATTGGTCTATTTCAACAAAACTCTAGAGACATTAACAACGAGCTGCTATGTTAAAATCGAACCAACCGTTTAAAACAATACTAGGCAGTGAATAATTCTGTCTCGCAAATTGACGGTAGAATGGCAGTTTAAAAAGTGCATTTGTGCGAAACTGTAGCTAACTATGTCACCATAATAGTGATTTAGAGTGTCGTTAATGGGAATTAACGACAACGTTATAACCTCGTTGCGAAGCAGAAATTATTACCCTCAATGTGTATTGTTCGCAGCCGCAAACTTGGGAAGATTTTCCTAAATTATTTTATTGAAACGCTATTCTTTCCTGTTGTCGATTTAATGTAAGTACAATAAAATTATAACCAAACTGTCCCACTATTATTACTCTAATTGAGCTTATGTAGAATGTCGTCTTCTAATTAAAACAAACGTTCTCGTATTTCTAGTAATTAAGGTATAAGTAGGTTCGTTACGTCTGAAATGTGTTACATTTTCCCTTCTATCTTCACTTGGCACAGCACAACATCCCTTTAAACTCAAAGAACGACTGGAAACCGCAATAACACAAACTCCTAGCATCAACAATTACTTAAATCCTATAAGCCAGAAGGGAGGCCAAAAGTTGCTGAATTACGTCTGGTTGAGAGGCGGTTGTGGTGTTACGCTTCACATTTAGTTCACTCGTCACAACGAAAGAGCTGTCAAGTATTTCGATAAATGCAACTTGAATTCAAAAGTTTGAAACTGTTAGAAAAACAGATATAAAAAAAACTGAATGACTTGTCATTTTGAAATAAATCAGAAAATATTTACGTTCCAAAACCAAACCAATCTTTTTAGGATCTCGCAACGACCGTAAAAAACAATAAGATAATAAAAAAAAATGTCAAAAAATAAAACAGCGTGGCTTGATTATAACTTTTAACAACGTAAAAAAATAGCCAAAAATAAATACATACTGTAGAAAATATAAACAAAAAAAAGTTGCCAAAACTTCCAACTTCAAAAACCTTACTGTTAAGAGAAGAAACTTTATCATAATATAATCATGTAAAAACAGAGCAAAATTTTGCAAATTATTCAAATAAGATCCAAAATATCAAACCAAACTTTCATCATAAACTGTTGAGAAAGACAAAATTATAGAATAAGACAAAACAGTGTGTTCAATTCATTAAACAAATAATAAACGCTTAACATAGTAAGCAATTTAAAAATTATATGTATAAACAGGAGAACTCTCAAAAGATTATGAAAAATGTCTAAAGATAACAAACGTAAAAGCTATTCCAAAATATTTATATACTATAATACAAACTAAAAATTTAGAAAAAATCGATTTCTTTATTTATGGATTCAAGTTGCTCAAATTAGTGAAATAAATGAACTATTATTTAATTATATTGAAATATTTTTTAATTTCTCACAAATTTTTGTAATCAATTAAAGTGTCAAAAATATATTCCAAAAAAGCATTAATTAGAATAATTCAAAAACTACTGGTCAGATCTTGATGGAACTATCTTAAATAAAAAAAATAAAAAAAAAACATCCAATTCGGTTTACCCAGAAAAAAGTTATGAGGTAATCCATATAAAAAAATACAGTCGAATTGAGAACCTCCTCCTTTTTTTGAAGTCGGTTAAAAAACTAAAATTAAAAAAAAAAATCTAAATAGTACAAGTTTTCTATCATTCTAATATTCTTTTCACGTCTCCTCATCATAATGTTCTCGTTTATATTTCTGATCCAACGGAAGTCAAATACACCTTATGTTTTATTACAATTATTGTTTACATTTAGTAATATCCTTTCCTAGGCAACTTTTTTATACACAAATTCCGAATAAGCGCTTTACTGTAGATAGTCCTATTTCTTTTCTGTTTTTTTTTATTTAATCAATTTCTGAGTAAAAAAAAAATTATTTTCCCAAAGATTGAGCTTAGATCTACCATTCTTTCTTACATTTGCTAAACTTGTTGCAAAATGCTATTATGTCGTTTCAAAATTTTCCCAACACCTCCATTTTTTTAATTTTTATTGTTTAGTAAAAAAATCTAGCAAACTTTATTAATTTATTTACTGTTTTTCAAAGCGAGCAATTTCATTGCGTATCAATACAAAAGTTAAAACTGTTTAAACGTTCTTTAAAAACAAAGTATATACATACTTAACATCTTGAATTTTCTGAATTCTTTTAATCCCGTCTATAATCGAACTAATTCGCCTCATATAAAGAAAAAGTGTAATCTATTTGAATAAAAACCTATAGGCTTGAACATGTTTCGAACTTTTTAACTCTCATTCAGGAGACTCAACAGGTGACTAATTCAACTGTTTGATGATGAGATGTTGAGATTGCATCATCTCATCTGTGTCTCTTACAGGTGTGTAGCCACATTATAAAAAACGTAACATTTTGTAAACTAACAAAGTGTTAAATTTAGCAAAAAGCTATCTACCTAGTGAAATATTATCGAAGTTTTAACTAGGCTTTCTGAAACTAAGCATAAATGTGTTAAAACTGTTAATTTGCAGAGAAATGCATTTCTAATAATCCGTTAAAACCAATATTTTTCCATTAACATTTATGGGAAGATATTGTTTTTAATTTATTATTAATTATTACGATCCCATTGTGTGAAACAAGATAGAACACCTTTACAAATTAAATGCATTTTTGACTATATTCGATGCTTCAGTTAAGATTTTATAACTCTGAAGTTGCATCTGTATCCATAATATACCCCCCACAATAGATCTCAAAAAAATGAAATGATACTTTTGGATTTGCTCTTAAACCATCTATAAAAACATGCAAGTTTTTCTGCATGATCCAGAGAATATTCTACCATTGACTTAATTTACAATTTAGTATACTTTAAAAAAACATAAACTGGAAGAGTTCATACCGTAAGCATTGTCAAGGTCGTCTAACCAACTAAGAAGATGACCCAATTTTTACCGGTATTAAATAATGCAATAAATTCCTGCGCGATTTATCTACGGTTAATGGTAATTAATTTCACATGTTACCTTTCAAAAACATTTGTAAAAAAAAACTAAAAAAACATATAAATTTCAAAAGTGTTCCTGATAAGTTTAGAAGTAAACAAAAAACAAATAAAAAAACAACTTTATTACCCAATATTAAAACAAACTGGAATGTCTAAAACAAAGATGCAATCCTACTTAACAACTGATAAAAAAATTAAAGTAAATGTTTAAAATGTCGTCTATTTCGTTGAAAACAGAAACAAATGCAATAGTAATTCGATGACACATGTTCTTCATAAACTTTGTTATTGATAAATGTTTACAAATCCAAAAGAGCACAACTTGTAAAGTGTGCTACTCGCTTTCCACAAATTTGTCCGGGTCAAAATGCCGAAATTGTAAATTCATAAATTACCCCACTTCGAGTAAGTTTTGCGGTAAAGCACCATTATGTTACCACCACATTCGCCAACGTGTATCTAAAGAAACTTCATTCATTAACTCATTTAACTTATTTCGCAAAAAGTCTAAAAAAACTTCACCGGTTAAAAATGATCAAAGAAAAATAACCGATAATAATGTGAGTAACCAAATTCCTCCCCAGGCATTTAAAAATCACCTATGTTGTCTTTTTTCTTGATGCAATTGTACATGATGGAGATAGTAATTACGTGTTTTTAAAATTTTATGAACGGAAGTTACCGAAACAAATATCTGTTGGCCGATTTATTTACCCGACTACCCGTACTACTGTAGGTAGTACGTTTTCGTACAGATCCCAATATCACAAAATCGATGTCGCTATGAAGATTTATGTCATATTTAAATTTCATTTATTTAATTTAAATTATTCTAATCTTTTGTGGGAAGAAGGTAGTGGAAAAAATTAAGAAATATTATAGAGAAACAAAATATAAGGTGAGAGAGAATGAAATAGAAAGCAAATAGCTGTGAACAAATAGGGGCCTGAGTCAAGAGTGCTCTATGAGCCCACTACTGTTCACAATATATCTAAGTGGTATGAAAAAAGTGTTATCAAAAGGGCAAAAAAGAGAAGTGGTAGTGAGAAGAAAGAAAATTTGGATGTTGGCGTATGCGGATGGTAGCGAGAAGAACGGGGACTAAGAGAAATGATAAAAATTGCAGAGAGATACATGAGAAAAAAAGGATTTGAGGTGAATGAAAGTAAAACAAAGATGATAGTGTTTAGTAAGGGAGCAAGGAAAAAGATAGAATAGAAATGGGGTAAAAAAGATATAGAACAGGTGACAGAATGCAAGTATTTGGGATTTATCTTTGAAGAAAGAAATAGATGTAAAGCTCAGGTGAGAGAACTAGTGAAAAAGGCGAACCAAGTGAAAGTATAGAGCATTATAAAGAGAAATTTTGGAAGAAATTATGGGATAGGAATGACAATGTTTGACAGTCTCGTGAAAAGTTTAATGATGTACGGAGCCGAAATTTAGGGATAAAAAGAATAGGAGGAAATGAAAAAGTGCAAAAAAAGTATGTAAGATGGATGTTAGGTCTAAGTAGAGAGACTCCAGGATATATAGTGAGAGAGAAAAAAAAGAGAAAAAAATTAAGAATAAAGACAGGAAAAAAAGCCGCCAAGTTTGAAGATAGGATAAAAGATAGAAAAAAGTGCAAGATATTGAAAAAAAGTTAAAAAGTATTGAGTAGAAAATCAGTAAGAGGAATAGAAAATGAAAGAAAGAAAGAGATATTAGCAGATTTAGCAGAAAGAGCAGATTTTTCTAGGCCATTAGTGCTTTATGTTCTTTTTTGTACCCCGACGACGTGTGTACAAAAGTTGCTCCGTTGAGTAGATAAGACATAAAAATATAAATTTAAAAATAAATAATATTATTTTCTCAGCTCTTAACAATTTTTTGAGTAGCAAAAGCTCTATATATTTTTTTGCATTTTGCCTCCATTTTGATACTCTGTAATGGACTCATTAGAGAACGCTACGTCATAGGTTTCGAAGTTCTATATATTTTTTTGCATTTTGCCTCCATTTTGATACTCTAATGGACTCATTAGAGAACGCTTAGGTTTCGGTTCGGTTATAATCTATTAGAGTAGAGTTGGATTGCCGTAAGAAAGCGACCGGTGAATCATCGTTAGATGCGCGAGCTTTATACCTACGCCAATGAATGCGATGAAATCCGGCCGTTACTTAGCAACCGAACGTAAACAAACCACTGCGCATTCAATGACAATTAATCACCGGTCTCTTTCTTACAGCAATCCAACTCTACCAAACTTTTTTTCTAAAAAATTTTAACGTTGGCGAAACTTAACTTGACTTTTTACCTATAAAGTCAATAATATTGTTAATTGAAATTGCATTTTTCAAATAGCAAAGTGAACAATCAATGGAAAGTATATTTATGTGAAATATAGCATATAATTGTGTAAATAATAAGTGCACAGTCTATCTTGTTACTTGACCTAAAACGGTAGGTATGTATGTATTTAGGAAGACGTACATGAAAAGTTTTTTCCATTTTTGTATTATGGGACTGACAGGATTAGGATTTGTAGATAAAACACAAAAAAAAAACAACTAAATAAAAATTTTACTTTTAAAATTAATATATTGCCAACCCACTCCAAAAATACCTGAATCAATCAAATTTTGAAAAAATGCTTTAAAACAGCATAAAAGCGGCAAATTACAAAAAATACTATAAAAAACTCGTTTATAAGACCGTAGCACTTATTCTATAAAAAAACTTATAACTTAAAACTTGAATGCGTGCTTTAAGATGTCTTATGTCTTATAAAACTTGATTTTTAATATACTATTCTGAGCTCCTGACAGCGTGTGTGCAAAATTTCATGATGATTGATTGAGCGAAAACGTAACAAATTCACATTTGCATTAGGATTAAGTAGTTGAGGCATAAAAGTGTAACAAACAAATAAACCATATAGTTTTTGTTAAAATTCCAACAATTTAACCAGTCTGGTGCTATAGTTAAATTTCTATGTCTGCTTCTTTTGTAAATAAAAAATTAATTTTAGTTTAAAAATGTTTCGAAGCCTCGAGTATTTATCTACAAACTAATCAAAGATATAAACCAAAACAATTTAAATAAAAAACAGTATTCTCAAAAAATAAGCCTTCGCCCAAATTAAAAATCATGAGTTGTTTCGAACTGATTAGATTTTTTTAGCCTATGTTAAAGCACGTCGTAATTTAAAACAGCGGATGATTATTGCTTGATGTAACGTAATTGAAATTTTCCAGCTTTTTAAGCTGTCTCGAGAATTAATTACATTTAGAGCAATGAGAATTTCATAGTGTCACATTTTCGAGCGTTTTATCAAATAAATTTATTTTGCAAAAAGTATACTGACATCGAATTGCGCCACTTATTCAAGCCATTTTCTGCTAACATTTTCTTCAAAATATTTATCATTTAAATAATAATTCCTCTAATGTTTAAAATTCAAGTAGAACACCAAGTTTTAACTTGATTAAAGTCTATGTAATTTTGGTAGAATAGCTTAAACAACATCTATTTTACCTCATGATTGTAAGATGTAAATGTAAAGCTCACATCTAACTCAAGACATTCTGTTGTATAATTGAAATACTTATTACAAAGGCAAAAGCTGAATTATTATTGTACCAAACTAAATCCTTGAGAAAGAAGCGACATTTAACTTGTAAGCATTTTCATATTGCCTCTGATTGTAAACTAGCAAGAAAATCTTATTAAAAAAAATAGTATAATAGTAATTAGACCAAATTCACAATAAGTATAATATATATTGTTTCATAAATTAATGTTTAAAAAAAAACTGCGCATAAAGCACGTATTTCCACACAAAAAATTTAGATGATTTTGTTATTGTCTTTCATTTTTATGACCGGAAAACCAATTCTTCACGGTCGCAGCATAAAGGTTAGAAAATGAAATTTTTTGAGCGCGTCAAACTCCTAATTTTTTGCCCCATATTTGTTTTTATACAATTTCCAATTACGCAGTATAGTCAGTCAACAAAGCGCAAAAAATCTCATAAAATAAATTGAAGCAAATTGGCAATGAAAAACAAACAAAGCCAGAAATAAAAACATATACAAACAATGTTGGGAATATATAATTTTTAACGTTATCAGGTCGATTTCAATTCTTAGTTTAATAAAAATATATCCCCCATGAGCACCAGCTCTTTACCATAAACACCTTTCGAAGGTTTTTAATAAGAAAAAGGGTTCTGTAGCAACATGCTTTGTAATTTTCTGTTTAGCAATATAAAGTTTATTTTAAATTCCCACAACCATAATAACTCAAATGAACCGCCTTATACAGAGTGTTCCACCAGTAACAATAACGCTAAAATTAAAAAAAAAACACAGAATATATTTCCGAAGTTACCGATAATTTTAAAAGTGATGCAAAAAAGCATTTTTGAAATTTTAGGCCCATTATCACAGTGTATAGATCATGGAACTATAATAGAATGAAGTCAGGATGTAGGCAATTTGTTTTGATGCAAAAAAAAGAGAGCATTCTAAGCGCGGAGTATATACGCGTATATACTCCGCGCGGGTCTGCTTATATCATTTTTAATGGCGGAAAAACTAGTGTTTTGTAAATGAACTCAACATTTGCTAGCATTTCTTATGTTGCGTGTGGCAACATAAGAAATGTTGCCACACGCTCATTGTTTACAAGGTACGTAGCTACAAAGCTAAAGCGTGGTGCAGCATAAAAGTTCGTTGTTTTTGAAAAAAATCGCAACGGCCGGCAACGTAGGATCCAAGTTTTGTTTACTATTTGGTTTGTGCGGGTCTGCTTATATCATTTTTAATGGCGGAAAAACTAGTGTTTTGTAAATGAACTCAACATTTGCTAGCTAACAATAATAGAGGTGTTAATAAAAGCCTTAAGACAATGGTTCGATTGGGATGTGGTGTGTGGATTTAGAAAGTGCCCAGATGAAAATATGCTACTGCTCAAGGCCGATCATTGTGGTGTCGTCGGCCGCCACAAACCGCTGAAGCACCCCGCTCCCCGTAATTTTGCATCACAACAAACGCAAATTGTAGTGGGAAATCCTGACTCCATGTTATTATAGCTCCATAGTATACACTAATTTAAATAAAAAGAACAACACCCAGAAAAAACACTTCAATTTTTAAAGCAAAATCCAATATTTTAGCAGTTTAAAAATAAGAGTCAAAAACCCTTGAGGTATGCTTTTTATACATTTATTGAAACGTTGAAAGTAAATATCAATTCTACCACTGAAAATTATTGAGATATTGGAACTAGATGCATTATTAGGTTATAAGGTAAAATCTTTAATATTTTCTGATGATGATGGAAGGAAAAAGACAGCACTTTTGAGGAGGAAGAAATGTTTTAGTTTTCCGATAAAGAAAATATTTGAATATTATTTCGAAAACAAAATTTTCACCTTATTAATATTAAAGTTACAGTAAAATGTAGCTTTTTACAGCAACGAATTTATAAATAAATACTGGATAAAAAACTAAATTATTACTAATGTTGGCAGCATTTTTAGAAAGCCTCTTAACAACACAAGTACCTAGTAAATTTTGCTAAAAAAATAGGAAACATTTTGCCTATATAATTTAACTTTTTATGTAGTATTCACTAATATTCATTAATTTGTTATCAACTTTATTATTATTCCGCCCCCCAATTACCTGCTGTTTCTATTTGAATGAGTAATTACTGAAACAAAAAGCAATTTAAATGCTATTGAAATGGTTTATTATTTTAGCGTCAATATTGTAGAATTTTTTATCCATTTTTAGAGATTGCGTTATAAATATGTAAATATAAACAATTTTGACAAATTCCACCAAATTCCATTTACTAAATAATATTATCTAGATTTCCACAAATTCGATTGTCATCTTTAAGAAATATTGTTCATAATGCAGTACTGGTCATGAAATACACACAATAAGTATGTATAGTAGGCTGAATCGGAAATGTTCTTTTCTGAGGCGATTGTTTTTTCTTAGCACCGCTCAATTACGTATCTAAACAAGCAATGGAACATTGTATGTACATAAACAGTATTCGACTGCGTGCTGTTGTACTGGTTCACTGGATCAATATCAAATTCCAGACGGAACGTCCGACAGTCACTCTGTTATCACACGAATTGGAAGAGTTAGTCAGTAAACAAATTGTGATGAGTAATGTGATCGATATAAGAAAAACGGATCAGCTTGTTCTATGACCGGAAGATACGCAAGATAGGTCTTGCATCAACACTATATATAGATTGTTTCTAAATAAGTGTGAAAGTGTCTAAGTTTGAATAACAATAAAATAGATTTCGGTAAATTGTTTACTTTACCGGCTAGTCCAATTTTCGTGTAATTTTTAGAGGTACGATAAAAAAACAATGTTTAACATTATTTCCTACTACTAAAAATTGTGCTAATGCCCTAAAGGGTTAAGAAGCATAAAATTCTATTGTGTCTAAAACGTTAAAAAAATATTGAATTTTTGACGTATTTACATAGAAATTTGTTAAAACCATATGAGACAAGAAACTGTACGTATCCAATAAATTGTAAAAAATAGAACGAGGTTCACAACATTTGGGGCAAGGGAAAATGCTATGTGTTTGGTAATTTGAGAGTGTTCACTTTCCAGATTCAAACGAAAAAAAAATAACGCTATACCCCAAAACTTGAAAAAATGACCTACACTTGATCATGTAGTAAAACAATTTTTGAGCAAAAACAAAATTAAAAACATCAAAAAATGTTTACTCTTAGCGACAACAAAGAGTTAGGTCTGCTTTGGACGTCATTTACAAAATATTTTTGAACAGAGAACCAATGCGGCGGTTGAAACTTCAAAAAAGTAAAATTAAAAGAAAAACAATTTTTAAAATTATTGTACTCGCTGTTATTTTTTTTCTGTTCAGGCCAAATCATTAAAACCGCTGAGTCGATTTTGACAAAAATTTTACAACACGGTAAAATTGATTTTCACAGATTGATAGCGAATGTTACATAGGGTCCCTTACGCCACGTTTAATTTATTGTCTATTTGTTATGGCTAATCTCTGAAACGGTTAAACGAATTTTGACTGATCTGTCTTCTGGAGTAGTTTAAGCTAATCTTACTTTAAATTCTACACACGCAAAGCAACAGGTGCAACAAATGAAACATTGCAAGATTAGCATTTAAAATAACAGGTACTATCGAGTTCATAAAAACTAGAACAGCATAACGTCTAGTTATGTTAACTTTTCAAAAAAAAAATTGTTCAACTGGTTAATAATGTCCGACATGTCAAGTATATAACCTAACCTACTTTGCGGTAATTGGTCCAAGTATGATTTGCAAGCAATACATCAAATTGTCGTAATGACAGGCAGGCGTTTTTATAATGCCCAATTTACTAAAATTGTGCTGTATACTAGCAAAAAAATAAAAATTTTAAATACAAAATAAATATGCTCAAGTAAGAATAAAAATTTCAAATAGAAAATGCATAATAAACCAATAAAAATTTACAAAACTCAATTCTTTCCAAGTTAGTCCACAAAAGTAAGTTGTCATCAGTAATCTACAGCTGTCTAAGTTTAAAAGTATAAAAACATACATATGTTTGATATAAAATTCAAAATTTTTATATATTTAATATAGGTCATATAAAATTGTCTATTTTTATTAAAAAAATTAAAATATCCAATTTGTTTAAATGTATTTAGTTAACGTTTTAACCTGTAATTTCCCAAAAAACAACGAATACGAATACAAGACATAATAAATAATGTTAATATTTTAATGTAATGTGTAATATCATCACTTTAAAATCCAAAGCGAAAAGTGGTTCGTTCTCGACTATGCATTAAGTGGATATGGGTTTCATGTCATCCATAAATTAGCTACCGCACACTAACAGAAGCTTTGTTTCCTTGGCAATTTCCCGTCGTATAATACCGTGCTTTGGCATAGGATCGGTCTGAGGATGAATCACGACACCAACTTTGTAATTTTCAGACCTTATTTGGTATTAGTTTTAAATGATTTTGTTGCTATAAATCGACTCCTTATCTTCCGAAAAACAAATTCATAAATAAAAAGATTTGTTGTTTTATCGCCAGTATTAATAAAATAAGACAAATTCATCCAAATGACGTCAATAAACAAACGATGAAGATGTCTGTGTCTTTGACAAAACGTAGCACTTAGACACATTACAGATACGAAGCCATTTATAAGCGAAATACGTAGAAAACGGCAAAGCTCTCATAACACCTCCCGACATATTAATCACAACATCCGTAAAATATTACTTATTGGGTAAGGGATGAATAGAAGAGAACCGCACTAACTCAAAATGTCCGGTTAAATTGTTTCTGGTTCCTCAGTGGATTAATAGTGCTTACGTCGACTGTTTAGAAATGACGTAATTTTTAGAATTCTCTTCTCTATTGTCTTAGTAATTTTTATATTGAATCTTTTCCTTTTTTATTCTCTTTCGTGGCTTACACTCGATGATCTATGAAGCAATAAGCTTGCCAGCTGCATTGCAGTAACAAGGCTTATGTCTTATTTATGAATAATATAAACGTTTTACGTAAAGAATGACTTAGAAATTTTACATTTTTATTGCCTTGGCTTTCATTGTGTGCTATGTTAGTACGTAGAATCCTCTTATGAATGTAGATATCACAAACGGATTCTGTCTATGATCTATGATGTATTAAAGCACTTCTAATTATGCAGTGACAAGACAAGAGATTGTCAACAATACGAGATAAGGTTGCATAAGGAGCATCAATTATCTGCTTTTGAAATTAATTGCTTCTCTATGGAATTAATACAGGTTCCTTGTTAACTGCATCAAAGCATCTGATAATTAATAAAAGTCATGTGAAAAAAGCTTATATCTATCTACAAATTATATTTCCCCTAACTCTTATAAATATTTATGTCATATTTACAAATTATAAGCCAATAAAGTTTTTAATAAGATACGCTTTTACAGACAATAACAAAAGCGAAGAAAACAAACAACAAAAAAACCAATACATAGATAAGTATACAGCGTGGACCACGTAAGACTACGACCCTACCGAATTGAAAACTCAACCCAATATTAAATTTGTGTTGTTGACTCGATTCTTTAAAATTAGTACATTTTGGTTTTCAACATCCTTTATTATTTTGCCAGAAAATGTTACATTTGAAAATTTTTGTCATTTTTCCATAAATCAAAAATGTGCACTTGATGATAGAATTCTACTAAAATGTAGAATTTTGAAAAACATGTATTTAGAAGAACACACATACGCAACATTTTATTAATAAAAGTAATATACTTAAATTGTTTAAAATTCAACAAACCAAGAAACTATAAATTAAAATTAAAACTATCTTGAAAGATGTTCAAAATTCATTTTCTAATTCGCATCATAAAAAACCGGCAAACTCTTACTAAATATCGAGAGTTATATCAGCACAAGCTGCTCGAATTCTGTTTTTTAGGTTTTCCATAATATGCTGACAGGAGGTTGGATAAACTTTATCTCTAATGGTTTCCCACAAGAAGAAATCCAGTGGTGTTAAATCTGGACTACGAGGTGACCCGCTGTAAATGCTTCTTCCTATCCAATATGTTCTGTCAAAGTGTTTCTTTACCATTTCATCGTTAAAATACATCTTCGTTTATTAAAACTACGTTTAGAAACTAATATACAAGTGAAAAAATGATGGATAATTAACAATTATTGTTTCGAGTAATGTCAGGAGTGTTTAGTTTAAACTAAAAGCTTAAAAATTATCATTTATTAAAGCTCTATAACAACTCCAAGCACTCTCAAGAAAAAAAAAACTAAAAACCACCCTGAGCTTTAGAAATTAATAATGTTCCTACATAAAAAAAAAAGAAATAAAAAGAAAATCCGAGAACACGAAAAATCTAACCAAGGTGAATCAAAAAGCTCTAAAAAAGAATATTAAAAGCAACTCGTGGCTCAATGGTTAGGATGTCAAAATGGAATCAAGCAACCAAAGTTCGATTCCACAAACTCTCAGTCATTGACGTGTGCCATTAGAAATGACTGTTAACAATACATAATGTGTGAAAAGTTACTAGAATGTAAAAAAGGTTAAAAAATCCTTTCTACTCTCAAACTTCAATATGATTAAATTGAAAAATCTCACGTTATTTAAAGTTTAAGAAATGCTTTTTTTTAAACCGACTTCATCAAAAAGATAAGCCTTTATTTTGTTTGTATTTTTTTATGTGTGTTACCTCAAAACTTTTTTTAAGTGAACCAAGTTAGATGATTCGAAAGGTTTTTTGACATCATATTTTGACACACAACTGATTATAAAAACAAGTGATAAATTAAAAATTTGAAACCGACACATCAATATATTAAATTATCAATTTATTTAGTTGATTATTTAAAAAAATATATTTCGGATACCACCAACTAAAGTACTATTTTATCATACTCATTTGACTAGAGAAAAGAAAACTTTACCTGTCTAGTCAGGTAGCCTACTTGGCTTAACTGTCACCCTGGCAACAGTGACGACCCTAATCAATTGACATGTTTTATTAAATCTTTTTAATTATTTAAATATTATAATATTAGCTAATTATGATCAAAGAATCAATTATAGTTTTTCAGTAAAATCATTAAAATTTTGATTATTTTCTGAAAAAGTGAGTAATTAAAGTATTGTATTTCACAAACTTTTTTCTTGTCTGCTTGAAGACAAATCACGTATCACGTATGACATAAAGAGCTATTGTTTGAATCAATTATTTTCTACATTTTTTGTTAAAACTAAAATAGTACTGATACATATTTAAAAAAACATTAATTATTTCTACATAAAAAAATTTCTATGAAGTAAATGTATAAAAGCTTGACTTTTAGCCAGATTTTTACACGAACGTTTTGTTGCAACTGAACAAACTGAAATAAGTGAAAAAATATCCTAATTTGAAATCAAGATCAAATATTTTAGGTAGGTCAAGACAAAACAAAAAGCAAAACAATAATAACAAAAAACTATGTTTGCTGTTCGACTTGTCTATTAATTAATTCGAATTACGTGGTACTCTAGTTTCTTCGCCGAGTTCATATGTTCACTTAATTTATTCTTTTAACTTGTTAATTTAATTTATTGTTTTAACCTTGTTCTTATTATGCTTTATTTACCTCTTTGTTTAATGGCGCTTCCACCATTTTTGTTTCGGCTTAAAACTGAGCTTCTTGATTACTATTCAAGATATTTTTTGAAAATTGTGCTAAGACTATAGATTCTCATTTCCATCTTGGTGCAGTTAATTTGCAATTTGCGTTTTCATAATTAAATTATGCTGATCTTTGCATTCAAATAGCTTTTGGATCTGATTGTCAAACAATATGAATAACAAAACCGATAATGGAAATGTCCAAACAAGAGCTTTGCAAATATCTTAGAGAAACTTGCATATGAATGAACGTATTGTTACTATTATTCTATACAAACTTTAGAATATTAGTTTAGTTCTGAAACACCAATTTTTTTATATAAAAAAAATCTATATTAGTAATATAAATGATAATTTTGGGTTTTAATTGCATTTTAGAGTCTGACTTGACCTCAAGGCCTGTGTGAATTACGGCGTCGTTAGTGTACGGAACAATAACGGCAGTGCAGACTGTGTTTTCATATCTAATTAAAATCTCCCCGTTTCAATTTCCGCCATTGTGTTCTGCTTTTGAAACGTGTGGGTTTTGTATATATGTGTGGTGTTGTATATATAGAGAGAGACGAAAAGGATTTAAGTTCTGTGTGCAGGATGGGTGAGCGGCGGCGGCAACGGTATTACTATTTTGGTACATCTGCTGATAATGTTACTTCTACGATACGCTTCAAACATACAACACAATATTCTCCTATTCATGTACCGATTCTTCAGCAGAAAACAGAAGCAAATTATCTACGGGATGTAGGTAATTAAGAACGAGAAGATTGTAAAATCACAGATGGCACGCTAGTTTTATCTCACCGGGTGGTTTTGCGAGCATATTAAATTTATAGACACCTGTTATCTTCCCTTTTAATACCAACAATAATTTACCTTCATTATACATTGAAATGACAATTTTCTACAAACATTAGATAGTCTCACTATTATCTAAATGCACATTTAAAGAAGCAATGAATAAGAAGAGACGAATTTAAAAAAAAACAATTTTTATGCCGTTCCATTTTAATCTATTAATATGTGACCAAATTTATGTTAGCGTCTCTTATACAAATTGACCATAGGCAACCAACTATTTAGTGTGTTGGGAGTCCCCGGATCAGATGTCAGATGTCATATAGAAATTGCAGGCCTACGGCGTTATTATTGCATTGCATCATAATGTACGAAATAAAGATGGATTGTTTTTTTGTTAAGTTTATCAGTGTATTTAAATATGTCATTATTCCCCTTTCATTTATCTTATCAAAGCCCTAATCCATATGACATTTTTAAGACATATCTTATCCTTAAGCTAATTAATATTTTCTTATAAAAAATGACATTAGCTTGTCTGTTTTCAATTATTTGAGCTTTATTCATGCATTTTCATTCCTTGAACGACACATCAGAAAAAAAATCTCACTCACTCACAGTCTGTTTATGTTTTAAATTGTTTAGATAATAATTATTTAATTTGAGTTATTACAGTTTTCCTGAAATCGTTATTGTTTTGTGACTATCATTTCATTTAAATAATTCTTATATAAGCAACAAAATTCAAGTGCTACCATTAAACTTAAATATATTTAAACCATTAAATAAATAAATTTAAGTCTTGTTTTAATTTTTTTTAATGTTGGAGATGAAAGAAGAGGGATTAATAAGCCGTAAGTACTTCACCAAAATAAATATTTAAATTTATTTCGTGTTAAGTTAAATTGAAATTGCAAAATTATAACTTAAACAATAATTAAAGAGTCAAACATTTTTAGAGCATGATAAGAAATAACAATATAATATTACATTATTTAGATAAGCATAAGACATTGTTTTTTCGGTAATTTTATTTTTAGATTTGCAATATTTTTCGTTACCCAAATTAAACTTTAATACAGTACCTAGCTTTTTAATTTTTCAAGTAAAAGCTTATCGCCTTCAACTTTTTATGCTTCCTTTTGAACTCCAAAAAAAAAAACAAATTTCACTGTGGCTTTTCATTTCAAATCGTACATAGCAATTCATTTGTTTTCAAATCCAAAAGCTTCTTAGTTTTAATTTGTTAAAATAAAAACCTTCTAATTATTAGTTTGAAAGGTATTTTAAGTAAAGCTAAAACTCAACTTTTTTTTTATTATTGAAAACACAAAAATGATGCTAATAGTGAAAAAACTAATAAATAAACCATTAGTGACAATATTTTTATAGCTTCGCGTTCATTATTGCCCTCGACGCATTACTTCTGAGGTATAATGTTACTCAGCTGTAAAAAATATCTTCTTGTCCTTGGCATTTAATTACCATAAGACACTTGCAATAAATAAAATCTGTAACATAAAAAAACCATCAATAGAGTAATCAAACAAAGAAAACTCAGCAACAATACAAATGCTGGTGGAAAATTTAAATTTCACTCCAATACTAACACCAACATTGTTGAAGTTTTACATTTGTTTCAGTAGATCTATCTACTTTATAAAGCATCTTGTGTAATGTAAATAAAGAGAAAAAATATAAATCTTTCGGATATTAACAAATATGTATGTGAAATTATTTTTAAATTTTTGGCAGATTTCAAAAGACAAATATTATAAGTATTTCCCATTCTCTTTTTGTAATCGCGGTTTACATAATCAAATCTTGTTACTTTATAATGTGTATCCTTTTAGCCAAATTTTAATGTTAAGTAATTCAAAAAACAAAATCAATAAGGTAGTAGTTGGTGTAACCCAAAGCAAAACTCTGTATTATGAGGTTATAACAATGATGTTTTTGATTGACTTATGAAATCTATAAAACACAAGTGGTTTTATAAATCAATAATAAAACTCAACAGTTTACAAAAAATAGAACAATTTATTAAACATCAAGAAATACAATACATAAAATTACAATTATGAGAAACAAGAATCTCCGATAAAATCATTTTTTGAGATGGTTTCTTGCACCTGTAGTTTGATGATTATTTCTTTTCAAAAACGATTGATTATCTTGCCATATTGTAAAATATCTGTATTTTCGTGAAGCTTTAATGTCGATCTTAACATGCTGTATTTCGTCCACATTGAAAAAGCAGCAAATCTTTTTTTGACGTTGAAGAAATAACCCAACAGCACGTCTTCGCTTACCCCACAAACATCGTTTTCCTGTTTCCAGTTATTGAACTCACTCAATTCTTTGTAATAAGCGTCCCTGAATTTCTTAGGTAGCAAACTCGATGTAACTTCTTCAACATCTTTCGCAATTTTTTTAGGAAAAGAACTATTTCTTTTCATTTCCAACAATGTTACAAGCGCCGAAACAGTCTATTTGGAAAAATTTTCTCAAACAATAAATTTGTTGTCAACAACAACATGGCAACCAAATCATAGACTAATTTTTGTAGATATAAAATTTTTGGGTATTGATGATTATTTAAGAAGTCTTACAAAGAGAAGTGTTGGATAAAACAATGTATTGTACTCGTGTTTTAACAGCAAATAAGTCACTCAAGAAAAATTACGCCGCTCAAGCAATTTCTTTCGTGACTTATTTGCCTTATAAGACACTTGTATAATAAATAGCTATTATAATATAGTGCGGGTCAAAAGTATGAAATAAATTCATAAAAAAATAAACATTTTTTTTGAAGAAATCTTTTTATGATATATAAAATTCCATTTGTTTCACATACTTGATTATTCGAATTAATTGGTCTTTTTTTTGTTTTTATTGATTTTGATTTTTAGGGGATTCGATCACTATTATTTGTTTTAATATGAGTAGACCTACTCTAAACAGGCTGCTAATATGAGACAGTGCCTTTTGAATAAGACAAACGAAGAAAGGGAGAAACATTTATCTCAAAATAGAAAATCTACTGTTTACTTAATATTTTATTAATTGATACTAATTATTATATAATTTTTTTTATGATTTGCGCTTATATAAGTAGAATTTATCAAGAGAATATTTTTCTTGATAATGTAATGCATTATCAAACACATTAAACAACAAAATTAATAACATTCAAACTGCTTAAAT
This sequence comes from Lagria hirta, assembly GCA_947359425.1. NCBI lineage: Eukaryota > Metazoa > Arthropoda > Insecta > Coleoptera > Tenebrionidae > Lagria > Lagria hirta. The sequence goes on from OX375794.1 coordinate 15,605,843, forward strand.
GGATTCAAATATATTTTTTTAAACTTTCACATATTTTTATAATAAATTATTATAAGTGTCAAAAAAATATGTCCAAAAAAGCATTAACTAGAATAACTTGAAAACTACTAATCAGATCTTAATCAAGTTAAAATGGGACCAATTGGAAAACACCAGCTTCCAAATGAAAGAAGAATCATCAAAATCAGTTCTCCCAGAAAAAAGTTATGAGGTAACACACATAAAAAAATACAGTCGAATTGATAACCTCCTCTTTTTTTTTAAAAGTCGTTTAAAAAAAGAAATTTCTATTTAAAAAAAATATCGATGACGTCATAACCCAGCGAATAAATTTAATTAATATTAATTATAATATAATTTTAATTTGGCATAAAATTATGTGTTTTTATAAATAAAAAGTAACGTGTCAAAAAATTTCTTTAAAAAAAATGTTTTTCCAATTTTTGATGATTTTATTCCATATTTGACGCGCACTGTATAATTTTGAATGACTGTATTAAATGCAAAACAACAAACTTTTTAATGGTAACTCCAGAAATCAGCTTCGTGGCAAAAAGTAAAAACTTTTAGTTTTCTTTCTATGTAAACTTGGAAAACAATGTTGAAATGTCAAAAAAACACATCGATTCATTGAAAAAACTAAAAGTGTTCGTATTTTCTTTAGTTTGAAAATAGTATATTGTAAATGGCGGCAAAGTGGTATTTTTCCAGGCCGAGAGAAGATATGGACAGGCGAGCCTGGCCACTTCTCAATGCCTAGATAATCACTTTGCGGCCGTGGTTTACACATTATTTTTTATCCTACACAAATTACCTTATAAACGAGCATTATCTTAAAATTGGTTTGAGGTTATTACCGCCAATCGCCAATTCAAAATGTCAAACCTTGACAGATGTCAAAAATTCATAGATTACTTTACTGTCGTGATTTACACAATTTATCTTGCACAAAAGTAGTTTTTTAAAATAAAACTGACGTTCATCAACAGTAAATGGGACGTTTAGAGTGTCCTTGGTGCGTGACGACTGTTCAACCGTCTATATAGATTTCATTTTTCTTATAACAGCGACGCCTGACGTACAAAATCGGATTTTTTTTTCTCGGCTAGCCAAGAAAGTACATCATTTCTCGGCTAGCCTGAAAATAATGTACTTTCTCGGCTGTCGAGAGACGAGAAAATTTCATTTTGAGTTGGTGTAGGATAAAAATAATTTTATCGTGGAAATTGTACTATATGTCAAAAATTATTGTTAATTGGTAAAACTATCTGCTGTCAAAGTGACATAAATAAGCAACCAAAATTTTTAACGCTAAAATAGTTCTGCTTGCATTGTACAAAACCCAATTTCCTAAAATTGGAACCTTCCTCGTTCCACTTACGACATTTGCATTTTTCATCCTTTGTTAACAATAAATCCTGGCAAGGATTATGATGGCGCTACCTAAACCGTAGTGTCTTTATCTAGTGACATCTTATGTGACACATTATTACGCTGCCATCTAGCTAGATTGCTAGCAACAATCCATAATAATTGCTATATTGGTATCCTGATAACTTTAGATCAGCCGACATCGGAAGAGAATGGAGATTTTTAAAACAATTAAACTCTAGAAACAAACAGAAGCGAACATGATATTAAATGTCTTATCACGTAAACCCCACGTGATAGTGTGTATTTCTACTTCATCTTGAACGTGAAAATAGAATGGGATAAGAAATTTTACTTCAAATGTGACAAAAATTGCCGGTCAAAAACTCTTTTAACTTTAAAATAACAAAAACTCCTACATGCTACCAATTTATCAACAAAAATTAGAGCTAGTTTATGAACACTCTCGTTACGTCGTGTGTTCACAAATTAGTCAGCAATATCATTGTACTATATATAGCCACTTAAATTTAATTAAAAAAATTCACCATACGTGAATTAAGAGTAAACAAAAAAACACGGCAGCTTACCTGGAGACTTGGATGACATCCTAAATCAAGTAGCATCTTGACAACCCCCAAATGTCCTTTATTCACACCAATATGCAAAGCAGTTTGTCTCCGTTTATTCCTGGCGTTTAAATCAGCAGCAGCATGTGCCAATAATTGAACAACTGCTGGTTCATCACCAAAAGCTGCGTGATGTACTGCACGATCACCATCCTTATCTTCAATTTCAACATCTGCATGAAATCGCAACAAAACTGTAATCACTTCCAAATGACCATTCTGACTTGCTGCTTGCAATGCTGTATGGCCAGCAAAGACACCATTCACATCAGGCCCGATTCCAGCCCCTGATGAGTTACTTTGTTTCAAGACTTCTTCGCATTTCTGAGCATCACCGTTCGCGGCAAATTTCACTAATTCTTCGTTCACGTCACCCGAAACGTGTGTTTCAAAAAGTTTTTTCAATAGAGCACTTAATCGTTCACCGCTAGTCGTACCATGCATTGTACCATCTTTGCTTGCAACTTTAGTCACGGCAAGAGGGTTGTATGTCCATGTTGTATTACAAACTTCAACTTTAAGATCGTTGTCGTTGTAAATTTGTTGAACATGACCAATTTTACCAAGCGTCTGCAAAAAAAAAATTAATTTTATAAAAAGTCTAAAGATGTGTACTACCAAGATAAGAAAATAACAAGTTACATATTTTCAAAATCCAACACAGAACATAGTCCGAAAAAACAAACCTAACAAAGCTCAGCAATAGGAATATGAAAATCCCGCTTGCTTAAATGTATATAGTCCAAGGTCCTGTTTCGGTTGAACTACCCTCATCTCGTCCTTTAATACCCTTTAAATAACCTTTCATAAATTTTGAATTAATTCCAATTGCAATGTGTTACGGCACGAAGTGCATTGAGCACATTTATATCAATTATAAAAAAATATATATTTTATTAAAAATACCGGGTATAGCAACTCTATTACATTTTGCTTATATACGCATTATATTACATAAACTATTTATTCATAAAGATTTCATTTTAACGGCTTTTTAAAACAGAGACAGATTCATAGCGCTATACCATTATCGTATTTTGTATGGAAGGTAGTAGTCCCGAAACTGTAGAATGTTGCCTGAAGCAAGTATATAAATATTTCTTATACTAAACATAAATATCTGCTATAAATGAGTGTGTTACATGACAATTAGTATTTAGTGATGCCAAAATTTAATAAAATATAACTTTTAAGATCACAATAGTGCTTAAAGAGATCATATAATCTTTATTGTTAATAAATTTACGTACAGCAGCCATGCCATCAGCCCAATCACCATGTCCTCTTTGCAACATTTTCACCCTTTCCATATCAGAGCAAATTTGTACCATATCGCCCACAGCAAATTGTTGTTGAGGGGTTTCATTGAATCCCATAGAATTAGTAGGAGTAGCAACTTTGGTCAAAACAGCAGGATTAAAAGTCCATCTATTACCACTGTTGTAAGCTACAACAATATCATGGTCCTCATCAATACCAACAACTGTCCCAACTCCGTTAAGACATTCAAACATTCCATCCGTCCACCCACCATGACCGTGCTGCAAACTCTGAACAATTTCTAATTCCAGATCGACATTAACTTGGTCTCCAATCTTCAGACCTGGAGGTCCTGAACGTCCAGGACCTTGCTCACCTAAACACGGTAAATGGTCTCTATACACGTTCTGTCCTTTCGCATCGTTTACCACTTTCAAATCAGCCATGCCTTCAAACCCGACCCGATACAAGTTTTTCGAACCGTTATCCCACACAACATATGCAGCCGATCTGGGGCTGGCAGCAGACCAGTCTTGGACTTCCTGTACTTTACCGCGACGACCGTTTCCGCCATCCTGATCCTCCCATTGCCAGTCTACACCACGAACGACTCGAGCCCCAGGAAAAATGCCTCGAATTGCAATCTTCTTGCTTTTGCGTCTAGTCTCTAGAAATGCTCTTTCGCTTCCTGGACTTGTAATTCGATAAAATCTATGTCTCAACTGATGTTTATCGCCGTGATAACACACTGAGCACAAATCATAATTTCCGCATTCGGCACACTTCCATCGAATGCCAAAAATAGGCTGTTGCCGACAAGTGTCGCACATAGTTCCTTCGTGCTTCACACCAGTTGGAGCACTATCCAGAATTCGCAAATCAAATTGCCCTGAACAGCGGTAATTTGCCGCCGTGCCATTGTCCCAAACAACTACCACTTCATCGGGAGATTCAAAATTTCGCACCGTACCCACATGTCCTTCGCCCCCATCCTAAAAATAAATTATTAAAAAGATGTGACTGAAACTTTGAGGTTAGAAACCTGTTTGCCCCACTTCCAATCGGGACCACGAATTATACGTGCTCCTACGCCCTCCATCATTACACGGGCACTGCGGTTCACCCCTGGGTTTGCCCCAACGGCGTTTGCAATCTCCATCGAAAATTTAAATTTAATTCGAGGCCAAAATTATTGTTATTCTCTCCTGCCGCTTGTCAGTTGTCAGTGTCACTACTGTCAGTGTCACTGTCACCTGTAATTGACATTTGGTTGACAGTTGACGGTAATTATCATGATTGATAAAGTTGCCAATCGTAAGAAAGCTAATATCGCAAAACTGTAATGCCAGCAGCTGTGCGAAGAATAATGCAAAAGGCAATACAATATTTTTTTAAATTGTGGACTATACTGGACAGTTGCGGCTAAAACTCGTTACAAAAACTTTAGAACATTTTTGTAAAATAATAAAATTCTCAACACTGCATTTTCTTGAAAAACGCAACCGCTTATTATACCGGGTGTTTATAAAAATTTAGCGTCATAGTTTGCCAGTTGTGGTTAGCCATACCTATTTTTAAAACAATTGCTTCAAATGTCAAAATAATTCTAAGTTTCTCATTTTCTTTTTTTTCACAAATGCAAACAAATATGTATTTGTTTATCAAAAATTTATTCCGCTTTCTTAATTTTTATTTCCGATACTGTTGATCAATCACTTCTTTGATACAATTTCTATCTTTTTCATTTTCTATTTTCATTCCCCTTGACCCTTTTCCACTCATACAGGTTAATGAGGTTATCGTTTTCCCTCAGTTCGTGCATTTTCTATTTTTTTAAACAGCTGCTGTTTTCTTTTAATAAATCTTTTAAGTCAGACTAAGACCAACAAACTTTCAATAAGCAATTTTATCACAATATAACTTTGACCTTTTAGAATGTTTTCCTACTACAAAAAGTATTTTAGTAAATTTTACTACGCTGTCAAATATACACAGCGTGGTCAACAATACTTCTTTGAGTTGGCAACACTTTTTAGTTTATTAAGGAATTTTTTTATTTGCCTAGTTGCAACACTGTAGCCGGATACGCTTGTTTGACAAATATTTGACATAACATTTAATGGTTATTGACATAACAGTGGTTGAACTTATGCCATAAGTCAGTCATTGCTGACCACGTTGTAAAAATTTCTCTTAATGTCAATATTAAAAACTTTTCAATCTTTCCAAAACCACTTTTTTTTTCTTGCTTCAACTACCAATATTTTTTTGCAATCTCTATTTTTTAAAAAGATAACGCAGTTACGTCGAAAAAAAAACGAAGACAGCTTTCAAAGCCAATTTATAAATCAACACTAGTAATTTATTTGCTACAAAACTCAATAATTTTTGCCATTTATTAAAAAGAAAAAAAACAATTGATAAATACACAGATGTACATAAAAATTAAAACCCTTTTCCTTCGACAACCACTCCGCATTTACTAAATGCCATTTGATGTTTCATAAATTAAAAAACGCTACATAATAACTTTATGTAATTAGTCGTAATATTGATACAATACATATGGTAATATAATTAACAGTAATGTTTACCTATTTTCTATTTGATGGTAATAATAATTGTGCTACTGTCATTGCATCTGGGAAAAGGGAGTGATAATTTAATAAGGGTACATAAGCGGCTGTAATAACGCGCCCCGCAAACCAACGTCCATGTAACGAATTCACTGATGCCACTGCTGTTGCTATTGAAGGACATTTCACATAAACGTTACCCTGCGGCGATCCTTTGTCTACGTACACATGAAGAACACCACCATGTTTATTGCATTCCTCTATAACATCATCGCGAATTTCCGTATCCCAATTTGGATTCGATTCACTGGAACATAAATATTCAGATTAAAAATCGCGCCATCATTAAACAAAGAAGAACTTACGTCGCAGGATCAAACATATTACTTAACATAAAGCACTGCGTTGCAATTGGTGGTGTAGCATTGGTTTGCACTTGTGTGACAACTGGCTGCCCCGTGGCTATACTAAGAGCATTAGCAGCAGCTTCTGGTACTCGCATACCAGCACCTTCAGCCAACTTAAACATTAATTGCAAGCGCCCCGTCGCACCTAGGTCAATGCCAGATCTATCTAGTTCATCTGAATCCAATATTGATGGACCTTGTTGTTGCAAATCCAATCGTTCCGTAACATTTCCAACTTTCATCGGTCTTCCAGCCAGTTCAAAACCATTCAATTGTTCCAACGCTTTTTTCGCGTCTTCGCAGTTATGAAACTAGAAAATAATATCAAAATAAATAACACACAACTAAATTCTCTGAAGATTTTATAGTGTTATTATTTATTGCTATAACTTGAATGAAAAAATAAAAAATCAGACTATAAAATTGATGCATCTTTTAAACTACATGAAAAAAACAAATATATAAAATAAATACATATACGAATCTAAACCAGAAATTACTCCCAGGGATTCAAACTTTTCAGGCGTAATTTTGAATGCTTAAGGTTGGTTGCACTTGATTAGACAGTTTACGTATTATTTTTAAACTATTGAGAGAATGATTGATGTCTACAAAGAGTATATGCAAAAGTGAGATTTTAAGAAACTGAAGAATGTGGTGTTCGAAAATCTTTTATTTTGAATTAAATTGAGAAAAAAAAGCTTCAACAGTGACTGATTGTATTTTTGTTTTGTTCAGCTGCAGTGCATTTCAGCTATCTTGGCACATGAAATTTTGAGAAACGTTTTTTGTAATTTTTCAAATGAAACCCCACCCGCCAAATCACCAAAATACTTTATACTCTACATTTTGAGAACATCTTCTATGCTAAATGTACTTTTGATTCGCATAACTCTATTGACGTCGTGCCAAAACAGCTGACATACACCGTATATCCTTTTTATATTAACTCAAAACTTCTCCGTAGAAGCAAAAATATAGTTTTTTCAGCATTTTTTTGAATACTCACAGCAATAAATCCATAACCTTTCGATCGTCCTGTTTCGGGATCCATTATGAGCTGAATGTTATCAATTTTACCAAATGGCTCAAAAATGCCCCGTAACATTTCTTCGGTAATATTAAAATGCAACGATCCCACATACAATCTCATGGGTCCAGTCATATTTTTGGGCATCATATTCGGCATAGAATTTCCCATTCGATTTTTTTCAGCTTGTGTGTGTTGTACTATAATCGGAATGCCCAATAATTTCTGTCCAGATAAACCCAAAGCCTTAAAAATTTGTTCAATAAAAAATGACATTAAAAATTTAATATCCTTACCAAAGCAACACTTTCAGGGTCTTTAAATTCAATGTATGCGATTCCTTTAAATCTTCTAGTTTTATTACAAACAATCAAACGTACGTCCCTGACTTTGCCGACAGCACTAAAAAACTCTTCCAAATCTCGAGCACGAATCCTTTGCGACAATTGCATAACAAAAACAGTACGTGCATCACGCTCTTCAGGACTAAGTTCTTCCAGAGGTGAATTTGAACGTAAATGAAGAGGAGATCTACCACGTCGACCAAATGGTTGTTTTCCAACCAATGGTGAAAGAGATCGTTTGCGTGGAGGTGATGGTTTTCGTTGTTCACGACTACGAGAACGTTTTCTTCTGTTGTCTCGTTGATCACGAGAATCGCTTCGTTTATTGTCTTTAGAACGCGATCGTCGATCTTTTGATTTGCTACGAGGTTCCTTTGAACGTGATCTTCGACGACCTCTATTATCTCTACTTTTACTTCGTCGGCGTTCTTTATCACGAGCTCTACCTTTATCGCGTGATCGACTGCGACGACTTCTGCTGGTACTGCGCCGTCTTTTGCTGCAAAAAAACAATGAAGTAGTCAGTTTTAAGAGTTGTGGCTCAATAACATTGTCTAGAAAAATCAATACAGTCTCTACAATATTATTGTAGTTAAAAGCTAAGTAAAAGTTGTTTAAATACTAAACTGATCAAGCTATACAGTAAAAACTACATTGATTTCTAAAGAATTCAATGTACATCGATGGCCTAAGTCCTTATCTGATAATTTTACTATTTTGAAATTTTTGCGTATCATGACATTACGTTACGAGGTTTTAACAAAACGCTAAACACCTTAACAAACTGAATGCACAAAAAATCTCAAAATAGTTAAATTATCAGATACGGGATATTGCACTTAGGCCATTGGCATGTAAAAAAAAAATTCTAAACAATGTTACTAGCCATATTTCCAAAATAAACTTACTCTGAACTCCGGTGTTTCCTTGATTCTCCATTGTCCCGATATTTTCCATTGACTTCTTCCTACGAACAGCAACAAAGTGAAGAGGACACCGCCCAGGTGGCGAAAACAAATTGCATTAATTATTTGAACATAAAAATAATGTACATTTTATTATAAAATTTACAAAAAATGTTGGTTGACTTTTGACATTTTTTGCAATTAATTTTTACAAGTGTTCCAAACTGGTTTTAAAATTTGCAAAAATGTAAAAAATCTTAACATCAGTTGTGACAATAAAAAATAGTCATGACTTAAGCTATATTCATCATTATAAATATAGAACTAGAACAAACAAGACGTGTGACGCCATTTAATTGTTGACAGAGGTATTTGCTGAAACTTAACAGTCGTCTAGCCGGAACTAGACTTACCGTCGTGCAGATTTACAAAGGAACGTGGCGGAAAAACTTGATCCAGATCATTACTTCTGAAAAAATACACCGAATAAGACCATGCCTTGCTAAAGTTGGTTGAATTTTGTTTTGACTCACATGCAATACATATTGCAATGTTGTCAAAAGTTTTTGCTTAAATTTGTTGTTGGATCTTGGTTAGGACAAAATTAAAATCGTTATAGTTTACAAAAATGTTGAAGCATTATATACGAATCTACTAAAAATATAATATTACGAAGTCCTTGGAATTAACATAAAATTGAAAAAATCCTCACATTTTACATATAAAAAATGTGGAAAGTCGTATTCATCCTGCTTCAACAAGTCTGTCCACAATGTCTAGGTTGGTCACACACTTTAACTATTGTAACCGACTACGTCTCCTGTTGCTGCTACATCGAATGTTTTCTTCCTATCTTCGGATATTGAATAAATATGAAAATTCGCTATAAATTTTAGTTTTAAAAGAGAAAATAAATATATTTCTTTCAAAGTAAAACTCATATCAATCTAAATAAATAAACTTTAAGAAAATAATTGCCTACACAGCAGCTTTTTTTTGTATATCAGTATAGTAGGCTCAATCTGTATATTTCTTCTCTAAAGCGAGATTTATCTTTAGCATCTTTCAATTACCGATCGAAACAAGCAATGGAACATTGTATATATACATGAACAATGTTCGACTGCGCACAGGTCCACTGGGTCAATGTCGGTAGCCATATATAGTTACGACTTCTCATTAAATACAAGTGTAGTGCGTGATTTTCTTTCATTTTGTATGTACCTGTATATTTTAAAAGATAAGCATTATTGAGGTATTGTTTATTCATTCTATTAACCAAATATTTATTGATTTTGAGTCAGTTTTTCCTCCTAAATACATAATTATCAACAGATAATGAATTTTAGTTACTCGGTAGCGTTTTTACGTATCGCTGCCAACTGATTAAACATAAGTATTTCCGTGACTTTGTAAACTAGGATTGTTTTTCTCGGTTTCCTGTTAATAAACGGTAACTTCAAACTTGCTACTATGCGCAATTCATCCGGCAAATTCACAGTGGAAACAAAACTGCCGTACATGAGGAAACATAGTAAGATGAAGATATGGAGTATCAACGCAGCTTGGGGGAATTGAATTAGAACATCGCGTTCCCTTAGCAATACAACTGTTTCAAACTCATTTAATTTTTATTTTAAACACATTCAAAAACAGAACTTCAAATGAACCAAGAACAACGCACACCTAGTTATAATTAACTGATTAGACATTCAAGATCTTCACTATTTACGCATCCTAAGCGACTGCAAAAAAGCGTTCCAATATTTTAAAGTTACATTATTGAAGCAAGTACAATGCTATCTTGTAGAGCTGCCACTCAATCAAAAAGTCTTGCTGTATAAATTGGATTTGCTGACCTCTATGTAGAGCTCTTGCTTTTCTACCTTCTATAACGGCGAATTCAAATAAAAAGATCAAGATTAGCTTTGTGCTTCTAGGACATTCAGTTTTGTTAAGTTGTTAAAGTTTTAATGTTGGAGAAGTCACTAACAAATATTTCAAAAATGATAAGCTTCTTAAAAAAACGAGTCCCCTTAAAACCCAGTTCTAGGGTTCAGCATATAATGCTCCGAATAATAAAAATCGCTGTCAAGTCACAAAATCGTATTTTGTATTAAATTACTATAGTAGTTCCCAGTGACATTCGTGCTATCAGTGTTATTTTTAATATATTGGTGCAAATTGTACGAATACAACATCTACAAATTCATTAAAGTGTATAAGAGTATAAGCAACGACTCGTGAAAAGAGTGAATCAAAAAATTTAGGTTGTGACCAATGAAAATTTGTATTTAGTGAAACCCCACCAAACAACGACGAATAGGAATTTGTGATTAAATTTATTTTTTTCAAAACCCTTTAGATCAATTATTTTTTTCAAAACCCTTTTAGATCAATTTCCCTTTACCTAAATTGTCAGAAATAATGACTGAAATTTATGATATGGAAAGGCTAAGTTTCAAACTGAAAAATTCAAAATTACTAAACTAAACATGTCATATCGATAGCACGAATGTCGTTGAAAACAACTACACATACTGATTTTAGACCTCATTTTTTCGTTTTACGCATTTGTAATCTAGGTGACTTTTCATGATTTTTACTTTTTTATAAAGTTGACAATAATGGAAACGTTGGTTATGCTGTCTAGTTACAAAAAACTATTTAATAAATGTCACAATGTACGCCAGTGATTTGATTTAAAGATCACTGTTGCCAAAATATTACTGACCTCGTAGAGAAAACTCATTAAAAGCCACCCGGTATAAAAAATGTCGTAGGGATGAGACATGTGTGCAGTAAACTTCATATGGCATAAATTCATGTAGTGAGCCCTTCAACAACCTCAAAAAAAAACATGTTTCTCAATGTAGAACAATCAGATATGTTCTATACCTGTAATGAAAAAGAAACTGTAAATGTGAGATAAAATAACCAAGATCCAACGAGCGCTAAATATTGACTTTTTTTAATAAAATTTGTTAAATAAACATGTACTTCGTTTTTCGTTCTTTTTTTACAGATTTCCAAGCAACAAGTCCACCTTTTGTGTCATGCTAAAATCAGGAGTTTACCAACCAATCGGGTGATTGGTAGAGAAGACAGGATGACGATTGCTGGGGTCCACTGACAGCAGCCCTATGGCGAGAAATTACCGATCAGCAAATTCGATATATAAAATAAACCATAAAATGTATTATATCAACCACGAAATATATCAAAAACTAATGCAAAAATAGCTAAAGAACATAATTATTATATGAAATATTACTAAATAAGAAAACAATGTTATTTAGCCTATTTTTATCATGTTATAACCTATTGAATCGATAGTAATTTAAACAAACACCCTAAATAATGAATTTTAACTTAAACTAGGAGATTCAGTACCTGAGTTGCACATGTGAAGGCGGCGTTAGCCCGAAATATACCTCATACGTCTAAAATATAAAATTAGGAAGTGATGTAAGAGTCATAACATTCAAAATATAGAGTAATACAAATCGTAGAAACGGCTCATACCCACACAAATATGTAGTAAAAAAATAGATCAATGACGAGGGTGAGCAATGAGCCCCACAATTTCTAATACTCCCACAAAAAAAAAAACAATAATTACATTGGTATATCACAAAAATTAGTGTCGAATAAAAACTCATTCCTACTTACATCTTTGCGAAAAGGCGCCTCTAACATCGCCTCAACATCCAAATCTTCGGCCATTGCAGCTTTTTTTATTTGATTTATTACTCACTAGAATCACCCCAGAGATACTACCCGAAACGACTTTTTTAATCTCTAATCGTAGACGTAAATTGCCAAAACGACAAGATGGCGACGCAAGTGATGGTTTGTTCAACAGAGAAAGTGAAAATGTGGGAGTAGAAAATGGAAATAACCAATAAGAATTGAGATTGAGAAAGATTGCGAAAAAAATGACGCATGCGCTTTCTAATCTAAACGCTGCAGCGCCATCTATGAAAAAAAAATTATTGCTAGAAGAAACCTCTGTAATCTTAATATTTATCTAATTTTTTGTTTCAAAACACACTTTTAAAGTTAATTAAAAAAGCTAGCAATATTTTAAAATACAATAAACAAATCTGTTTTGTTATCAATTATTAAAAAAATATTTTAGTCGAATAAGTTTGTATCTTTGGTGATAAACCAAAGAATAAAAAAAGAAGAGTATAATCTGTAGGCTGCGCTAACAATCTATTATTAAATGCAGTCATTTTCTTAATATTGTCAAAATGAAAAAAAAATTTTAGAATTGCATATAGCTTATAAATAATAATTTGTTTATTATTCGTATTCTGCCGGTTGTAGATTTTTACATAATATTTATAATTTATACAGTTTGCTTATAGGTCGAGTTTTGATTAGAGTCTAAAACTTTAATAAGAAAAATTATGTTTTTAGTAAAACTATACACAAATAAAAACACTTGGTCAGTTACTAATTGTTTTTAAAACCAAAAAAAAAGCGTATACAGTACCTTATCTTACATGCATGCAATGTTTTCGCTTGTATTTTAAATTCAGTGTTGTACCTCTTTGATTAAAATACAAGTTATCTATAATAAAATTAATTTTCTAATAATGATCAGCTAGCAGCAATTTATATGAAAAAATCTGTATATCTTTTCTCAAATTTTTTTGACAGGTACCACACGATACGTTAGTTTCTTAGAACAAATAATGCGGATGCATCATGCACCCGCTGCTCAACATCTGCTATCACATTTTTTGTTCTGACTGTTGACCTACCAACACCTTTATTGTGACCCACACTTTCAGTTTTCTTGAATATCATATATATTATAAAAGTGTGCCTTTAAAAACTTCACTTTAGAATGCTGCGGTCGGAATTCACCATTAAGAAATCCTCCTGTATAAAAATATGCTTCTAAAAGAAACGTTTCTTGTGTGAAATGAAAAGCATTATTGTTTGAAGATGGTTAATCAACAAACTTGACCGAAACCAATAAACAAGTGTCAAACTAAACGGGTTTAATCAAGCTAACAGTTTGATTTTGTTTTTCATAGCCTCTCCTTATTATCTAAATAATTATAAATCACACGGTACATGTCAACAAAAAATTACTCTTAAATATTTAAACTTTGTACTATAACAAGAGCCTTATAAGATTTTTTTTATATTAACCAATATAATATTATGTGTTCAAATTTTTTCAGAATTTTTTATAGTTCTAAATTTTTTCTCAAAAAGAATTTCGCAGCTCAGACGGTATCAATAATTGTATTTATCTAAAATAGTGTAAAATACCTGTTTAATAAAATATTATATTTCATTGCGTGAAAATCACTTTTTGCGGACTTATTATAGTTATATAATATCCAAGTTAATTTTAAATGTATATTTTTAAATAACTTGAAGCTCATCAAAGAGACTTGTTTTAGTATTCAAATTCTAGTATGTTTTTTGATATTATTAAATAATAAACATCAAATTTTTAAATATGTACATATTTTTATATTTTTTTGTCCACTATCAAGTGTCGAGTGAAAATCAAAGTGTCTTAAAATAGACTGCAATTGTTTATTACTTTACCTACCCGTTTAATTTAAAAGTAAGGTTATTGACAGGTGTCAAATGATGAGTTTGTGCCCCATATAGGGGCTTTATTTCGTTGTTAGAAATGTGCGTAATACATTTTAAATATTCCCGCATAATTTTTTTAGTGGCGTGTACAGCCTGCCACAAACATTATCCCCACTCCTCCAATATCGTTGATCAAAAAAGCTCCCTTCAATATAAAAGTTGTGCACGTGCCGCGTTAATTTTATAAAATCTAGCCATTGTTATGTGTTTTTAAGTGAAGAAATCGTCGAACAGAAATGGTTCAGGTAATTTCATAAATTTTCATACCTTTAAACCCATTAATAACTTCAGAAATCGCGATTTTCCAATGTAAAAACTACCCTTGATTTTTTCTGTCAACTTTCTGATATAAAAGATGGCGAACAGATTTTTATGCAAATGGACCCCATTTTTCATCTCGATGAAAATTAATATTTTTTGAAAATTTGGCTTTTTTGGTGAAACGTGTCCTAGACATAACCTTAAATTTGCTAAAAATTGTTTATTTATTTATTTCACTTTATTTCAGGCACCTGATATTGGAATGGGGCACAGTGATCTCCCTCAAGCTCTTGTTTTACTCAATGAAATGAACACTAGTGCACAACATGTGGCTTCTCTTGTCGATAATATGATACAAAAAGTGCGAAAAGGGGAATTATCCACCGACCAGGGTCTTAGCTTTTTGGAAATGAAATATAATATGTTACTCAGTTATCTAATTAATTTAACGTACGTTGTTCTGAGGAAATGTTCGGGAGAGAAAATTGAAGGTGATCCGTGTATAGATAGATTAGTTGAAATTCGAACTGTTTTGGAAAAAATTAGACCAATTGATCAGAAATTAAAGTATCAAATTGATAAATTAGTGAAAACTGCTGTGACAGGCTCAAACTCAAATGATCCAACATCATTTAAAGCCAACCCAGATAATCTAGGAGACGATTCGGCTAGTGAGGAAGATTCAGATCCAGAAACCAAAGAAAAGAGCAGCAAGGCAGATGTTTATGTTCCCCCAAAGCTCTCTGCTGTGCACTATTTAGGTAAGCTCGCTTTTTATATCTATTTTAAATTCAAAAGTGCAGAACGAAGTTGCTATTTAATGAAAGTTAAATAAACCTGACCTGACTATTTAATGTTTAAAGTACGAAGTGTTGAAATGCAACCATACAATGTTGTAAGGCAAATCAACGAGGGAAACAATCAGAATTTTAGTTAAATAATAGAAATTTTTAGACTGCATATTATTAGAGTATCAATTAATATGACGCTGCCTACTATGGCCAGTGTTAGAGGTGGTTTTATTCGCTAATTTGGTCATAGAGTTCCGGTATTAGATAAGAGTTTGGACACATTTGTCAATGCGACACTGCTAAAACCAGAGTAGAATATAACATTTCTTACTTTCTACCATTAAGAGGGAGAAAGACTTGTCAGATTCTTTGCTTCAGTTTAATTTCAGATCAGTGGCGTATCGTCAAACATAAATAAGTACAACTGCTGATAAATTTCAAAACACTTTCAATTATCTTAGAAACTAAATTGTCGAATCAACTATATAAAATATAGGAAATTAAATAAGGAACAATACTTGTTATATGATTATGTTATGTCTACGTTAAATTGTCTCTCATATCAAAATTTATTCGCTTTAATGAACACTTTCTTGTGACGTCAGAGGCATATGTCAAACTATCGGGAGCAAGTTTTTGTATGCGTTTAAATAAAAAGCTTGGCACAAAATTAGGGGGCACATTTCTAATAACGATGAACGTGCTGTTGTCGGTCACAATCTTTGAACCTCTGTGGAATAAGGTTAAAAAATGACAAGATTTCGTGGTGTGTTTGGCTGTTCTAACAGAAGTAATAGAGAGTAGAATGATTTGTAGCTTTTATTATAAAGTGTGCTTAAATCAGATTCTTCTTCAAAGTAAAAGGAATATTTCATCTTCCCTGTAACTTTAAAAAAAAAATCCTCATTACTGAGTTCCGGAATTACTTCTTTTCTGGCTGTTTATTCTTTTGGAGAGTCAATCCAATGTAAGATCTAGATTTGGTCCCTACCCAGTATGCAAGAACATCCGTCACAGATTGCTGTTACTGCAAATTCTAATGCACATAATACTGGAGCAATATGTGTGCATGCTTCCCCCGAACCAGCAATGCAATTGCAGTGGCTGCCCAAAATTTGTCCGGTTTTACATAAAACAATCCAGACCTTAAGAGGTGGTTGGTTCAGTCGTTGAAAGTGCTTTACCTAAAGTAAATTGTTTGTGCACATTAATATACTGATAATATATGTATTTGTATCCTAGTGAATAAGCAATAATGATTATTTATACAAGCTGCCTTCAACTGTTCGATCCAGCCTGATGCAAAATGTGCAAAAGTATTCATACTTTTATACCTTTTTTCGTGCTGAATGTCTGACGCGAAAAATGAAAAACTCTGTTAATTGTCTATTGATATTTTTGGCAAGTCGCTTAAATCAATTATAGGCCTTGTTATCCAGCACGTATGGATCTTGATCAGCAAGTAAATTTTAACTTTTCTATATCTTGCGCTCTATTTTAAAAGTGTAGATATTGAAAGTTCATTGTGTTTGAGAATTTTTCGGCGGCATGTTATTTAAAACGTTTGTAGAAAAGGTCTTAGTGTTTTCGAGTTCTGGTAAAAAAACTGAAAAAATAACAGAAATTGTTATAAAATCAACACCTGACGCGGTAACAAACTTGAGATCAGGTGAGAAAGAAACTTCTATTTTTGTTTTCGGAAAAGAAACATCTATCTTCTTTGCTTACTAATTCAGTTGGCCCAATTTACAAAAGAGTAAAACTATCTACAGTTTATTGAGAGTGTTTTTTTTGTTTGGTTTAGGCGATGAATCTGCTCAAGAACGAACAAAACGTCTTCAAGAACGCACAAAGAAACATATGCTATCTTCATCAATAATGCAAGATTTACGTGAAGAATACCTGGATGCTCCACTGGAAGTATCGCAAACAAGTCGAGCTCAACAAATGCTTTCAAAGCAACAGAAAGAGCGGCAAGAATTTGAAGAGGAATACATGACTCGTTTACCTGTCACAAAGTCTGAAAAACACAAAAGAAGACAACTAACAACATTGGGAAGTCTTGGTGAGGAAATTACAGATTTCGGTCCGTCACCAAGTTCAAGTAGTGGTAAAAGGAAAAGGAAACGTCCAATGAAATCAAAAGGAAAGAATTTCAAAAGGAAACGTTTTCACTGATTACTTTGGTCTTATAATAGTCTTTTATCTCAGTACAATATTTCTCTCGCAATACTCTGGCAATGTTAATTCTTATATGAGTAGGATGAGAGAAAATGTGATGATCATTGTACTGGTGATAAATAGGTAAAAATCAAGAGCTTGAAACCCCAGTTGCCTATGGTGACCTTATTCTTAATTTCTCATTGTGAAATTCAAAATTGTCTAGAAATTAGTGTTAATGGAAGACGTTGTGTTTTTTGTTTTTATTCTTTAATTAATTATTAATGTATTAGAATATTTCGGCATGCACTTTGGATTCGATGTTTTTCAATTATTCAGTTGGTCAACGTTTATTGTAATTAATTAAAATAGATAGACGTAATCGTCGTCATAATTAATTAATTAATTAATATAGACTGAAAATATTTTTACATGATGTTATTATCGAACTGTTGCTCTACATTTTTCTTCGTATTTAAGGTTTAAGATTGAAACTTTTTCCAGATACAGTTGCACAATGGATAGAAAATGTGTAACTGCTGCTCCTAAATAAATTTTTGTACTTGAACGTAGTTTCAGAAGTATAAGATGCATATTTTTAGGAGGCTTGTATTATATATTGGAACTGCGTTCCACATTAATGCCTTGTACAGTTTATATTGTTGTTACGGTTAAACCACAGTGTTTATTTTTCAGACTTGATGATATTGGTTGTTGAATCTATTAAAATCTGCAATTTTGGTTAATTTTCTTGTTATTGCCATTTGGTTTTTGTTGTTTTCGATTTCTGTTAAATTTTTTTGTCATGACAGGCACCATTTTATTGTCTTGTGTTTTAGTTGTAGTGCTATGTTATTGACTAAACTAGGTATTATATAAAGAAAATGTATTCAGTAGCTCATGTTCTTTGGTGTAATCGTATTTCGTAGAATGTTTAGGTATGCTACTGAAGTTGTCAAAAATTCAGCTCAAAAAAATTCAATAATGTATTGTCTAGATTATAAGTTTATGGCTTTAATATCAGTTTTTATTTTTTATTTGTAGACACAATTTTTTAATATATATTTTTTTCTTAAATTTTTCTCTTTCAATTAATCTCTAGTGGCGGTTTAAACCGGTGTATCCAAACTGCCCTGGCAGAAAAAATGGTCTACACACCGCGGAGCAATAGTGGTTTCGAGTGTCAAACTTTCTGATAGATTACTTATTAGTAATTATTAAAGAAGGAGTACAACATTTAATTTTGTCTAAATTTACTGAACATTCATAGAATTTTTTGTACATATGAGTGGATTTGATTATTTAATCTAAAGGATTAAGGCAGGTAAATCAGCGCCTTGTGCCCCTGCCGTATCAACTATGGAAAGTTTTGTAATGTAGAAAAGATATTTGATCCCAAATAACAACCTTTTCATCACAGACGCGTTGAACACTTGCTGTGTGAACAAAAATCACAGAACTCTTACATGATGTTATCTATATATCACAATCCACAAACAGCTAAAACTACGCTGTAGAATTTACAATTATTTAGTATTTTAACCTGTTTAACATTAATAAAACATCTATTAGAAAAAATTTATTATTATCTTCTCTACAGAGGTCAACCTAAAACAGGACACGTTACAAAAGACGTTATAATTTCCTACTTTCACAAATTTTGTAGTCAAGAATCATATTTTATTAAGTATTCATTCAAAAAAATAAAGAAGCAGACTAAACTCCAGTTATTGGGTTAAATGATTTTGACCGGAAACATTTGTGTTTCCGCAATTCGCAACTTTCTTGTTCAAAATTGTCGTCGTAAAATTTAAAGCTGCTCCAATCTGGTATTTCGTTGCGAAATTTTCTATTTTGCAAAAATGGAATTTTTGGAATGGCCAGCTTTAAATATAAAAAGTCCAATAAAATATTAATCCAATAACTACTTACCCTTTGCATAATATACGGTTTAGGAACTCTATAGCTGTGCTGCATTGTAGTTAAAACATCATCAGTGCAGGTTTTACTACAAGGCAATCCTTCACATGGAGTCAAACACTCTACATTGCTGAAGTTACTAGGTATTAATTTGTGGATAATAAATTATGTATAAGATTTTATTACTCATTGTAAGTGTAATAGCAATTCATAAGTTTTTCGGGGAACAATTTATTTTTTATAAATACTTGCTGCAGCATTTCTTTTGTTGTTGTTGTTGCACCATTATTATCATCATCAGTGCCAAACCTATGATAGTGACTTAAAAAATGATTGACTTTTCCCTGACAGAATGGGTTTGTATCGATAGGTTTTTGTTCGTATGCATTTTGCCAATTTTTTACTTTTACACCTTCACTGTACGTATTTTTGTTGTATATAAGTTGAGGGTTACGCGAATCTAAATGGGGAGGTTTCTGTGAATTCAGCCTAAATAGCGGCATTTCAACACATTCAATATAATGTCTATTGGTAAATGATACCATAGAAACTGCTCATGTTGATAATTTTATTTTTTTTGTAATAATAATTCAACAATAATTGTATTATAGAAAAGCTAATTGAAGTAAATATGCATCAATCTTAACTACAAGGGACTAATTAACCAAATGATGTCCACCCTTAGAAATAGACCAATTGCAAAAAAAAATTTGTTGCACTTTAAATATTGAAAATTGGTTCTATTTTAGGAAACTGGTCACCTAAGCCTAAATTAATGACTATAAAGAATAACTGTTAAATTTAAAAATTTAAAACAAATCAAATTGAAACATTATTGTAAGAAAACCAAATTTTCTTAATGCATGAATTCGATCATTATTAACAGGTGAAGAAAGGTTTTTTTTATTACAATAATCAGATGCAATTTTAGTTTTTCAAGAATTTGTCCGTCTACAAAATGAATTGATCTTCTGAAAAAGTTGTGTCCAAACAAGCAATGAAACGTTAGATATACGTGACCGAGTTAGACAGTAAACAAATTGTGATGAGTAATGTAGCCTATATAAGATAAACGAACTGGGCTACTGTAAAGTCGTAAAATGCGCCAGCTGTATACGTTTTGGATCAACTTTTCAACACACCACATGTTGAAAATAAAGTTTCAAAATATGTAAGAAAAATTATAACACAAGTTTACGTTTTAAAAAACTTTATTAAGTCATAAAATAAACAAAACAAAAAAAAAACAAAAGCGACAACTTCTTTACAATAACTTTTTAAATAAATATTCTTCTAGTAATTAAAAAATATATAAAAAAGAAAACAAAACTTATATTTCAAGGTAACAGTCGCAAATGACCAGATCAGTGTTTATGACATTAACACTATAAAAAAAAACAACAAAATAATTCTCAGCTGCCTTATAATGACAGTTGCTGCCAGCTCGAGTATTCAAATTAACGAAAAAAAAATGAGAATATAACCATTAGAGGTATCACTACGTCCAATAATTTATAGCAAGTCTATTTAAATATTATCCGTCACATAGAAACCTCTATACATAAGGTGAGTGATTATAACGAATAAAATAATTTTAAATAGCTTGAGTTGACAAAGAATCTTACTATAATATATAGTATTAGTGCAGTCAGTCACGTAAAAACTAAAATAAGTAGTCTTTTTTTTCGTTATTTTTCGCATATAAAATTAATATATCCGTTTACTAAACCAACAATTTTAAACTCTTATCAAATAGCACAACACATCAAACTTTTATGTTTGAAAAAATATTCAACTTTTAACATTTAAATTACAAAAAATTGTTACAAACTTACGAAAAATATGCAACTATCCATAGAGTAAAAAACTGTTTTTTTCTTCTTTTACTATTATATCCTAACGTTAATAGATATATTATATTTTGAGCCCGATAAACAAAACACTTCTTGTTTTGTTGAAATTAGTAAAAGTAATGAAAGAAAAATTAAGAAACAAAAAAAATTCTTACAAATTCGTTTCTACTCTCGATGTTTTTTTCGTCAAACTTCCGAGGAATCTACTTCGTCGGCGCTTAGGACACATGTCGGTTCACCGGTGCGAATTGACAAATATTGTTTGGCATCAAAAGTTTCCACAGTCTGAAAATATAAATATACAATTTGAATTCTAATATTCAATTCCTTCATATAGACGACGCTAGTAGACATAATAAAGAATAAAGTTAATCTTGACACTTAAATGAACAAAATAATTTATTATTTTACAAAAAATTTGAGAGCCATAATTAAGAGAATAAAAAATGGTCCATAAGTATCCAACATATACTCTTATCAACTACTCTCAGTTTACTGTCAACTGTATTATGCAAGTGGAAATTAAATTGATCAAACAAAAAAATTAACAAATGACGCCTATCAGTTGTGATTCTCATAGATATGTAATTCTAAATTGAAACATGACTTACACTGCGAATTAAAAATGGATATTCCTTTGAGATTCTCTCCCAATCGGTCGGAACCGTTAAACATAACGGCGACATGGCCAAATGCGCCAAAAAATCGATCGTATACGCAAATGTTGACTTAGGTATTTGTTCAGGTGAAGCTTTCCCTTTCAAGATTTGTTCAGCAGATGAGTAGGGTTTTCGTAGTTTAAGCCTTCCATCTAACACAAAAAGATTTTGCAGGTTAAAATAAAGCCTGGGCCTTTTCACCAAGCCCACTAGTAATCACTGATGTTAAAAAAATAATCATTGATAGAAATCAAACAAATACATTTTATTTCCAAACCCTTTTTGCTTATACAAAAAATACTACTTCAGAATTTAGTACAGATACTCTAAGTGACACTAACTTTTACCTGGCTCATCAGGCTGGCCGTTTGTGATGATTCCAGGTGACGGTAAAGACTCGGGTGGCGAAAGAGGGGCATCTTCTACCCCAGACACGATAGGCTGAGGTAAACTATCGAAACTGTAAAATTGTTCGTGAATTGGTTCACCGGAAAAAAACTCCTCCAATACCAATTTGCTCGTCTAAAAATATAAATCATATTCAATCTTCAAAAAGACGTGAAAATCGTACGTTCAACAACAAAGAGATCAAGTAGGCCATAGATTAAAAAAGGCAGGGTGTATATCGATACATTAAGATCACACTTATAACATTCAAACCATATTTGCACACCATGCAAAACTATTTAGCCTATTTTAAATCCATGAACTATTTTTCCTCATTTTTGTAGAACCCTGATATCAAATGTGATAAATTTTAAAAGTGGTAATTTGAGTTTACCCATAAGGATTTCGCAAAGAAATAACGAGCCCTAAAAAATTATTAATATTCTCAGTAGCGGCAAAACGGCGAAAAGAAATAAACCCAGAAAACAATGAAGTCTGACAGTTTGAATAGACCGTTATTTTATATAAAAATTTTATTATTCATTCTTATGTACTCTGTAGCATTAATTTCATGCGCATGTCTATCAAATTACCCCATAACTCAAACATTGCTATCTCTACACTTTTCTATTTTTATGGATGAAATTTATGTGTCTTAGAACAAACCTAAGCAATAAATCTAAATGATCCGGAATTGTTGTTATGGCTGTGTTAATAATAATAAATAATTTCAATAAAATACTTACTCGTACTAAATCGAGGTTGTCTCCTGTAATTCGAATGGTGTAGCCTCCTGTAACAACAGTGTATTTGTATTCGCCGAGATTAGCATCATTTGTGCTTAAACTGTGCATTAAAGCTCTTGATGCTCTGGCTGAAGATGGTAACGCGCTATCATCAGAAGCAGAAGAATTGATACTGGAACTTGAACCTGTTAGAGGTCCACCGACAGCTAATTCGTGTTCTCTGACAGGTGAAGCATTCCGTCGTATTGTATCTTCAATTAATTGCTTGGCGTGACTACAATAAATTAAAAGTTTAAATGCAACATAATAAAAATAAAATTATAAATATACTTAATGCTATCTTCATTAGCTCCCGTTATTTGAACTAATCTCTCTTTAGCGCCAGGATTTACTGGAATTTAATTAATAACCCCATTAGTACAAATTAAAGTCAACAGATAACAGTTTAAACGAATATTCTGTCTATTTGTAATATATAAAAAACATAACGTTCGTACACACATCATAACGACATTATTATTGCAATCATGCTTTTATTTGAGAAATTAATATTAATAAAAACAACATTTAATAACAGTAAAATAAGTGATTGTGATGTTTGTCAAGACAGTCTTATCCAAACATATTTTTTCTATAAACTTAGTCATTATCCATAATCCATCCACTATGCTAGGCTGATATATACTAAGTTTGCAGTATTTATTAAATAAAAAAAAACACATGCATATTGTATAGAATAAATAGTTTGGAATAAGCAAACGATTGTAATGTATTTTAAAGTGATAAATTAGTTGCCTATCGATAAAATCAAACAACAAAACAAACACAGATTTAGTGTGCGAAGTAATTTCATCGTTAAAATTAAAAAAAGAAAAGCGAGCATTGGGTGTTTTTTGAAGCGATTTACCTCGCTGAAACGATATGATCGTTTCACTAAGCTCTTCAATCATATGAACACGCCTTCCTTTGATACCCATTACTATAAATAACAAAAAAACATATGCTTTATGTGAAATGCCCAAAAACAACCCCGTTTTAATTAGAAATCATAAATAATATTACCTTTTCCAGAATCGGCATTCCTTATTACAACTTCATCCTTACAATACTTCTTACCAGGTATTCGAGTTGGCTTATTAAATTTGCCTGACGGTTTTATTACTTCACCAGGACCGAGAAGTGGAGGCGATGCAGACATTGACATCATTGAGCACATCGACTCGTTTAAGCTTGTTGTGGACTCGGACATGTCGATCTGGGAATTAAATTACCAAATAAAACAAAAATCATCTGTAGATTTTATATTCATCAAATATTAAGCATGTTTACTGTGTGACTACTGTGCTAGTCATCTTCAACACCCATATTTGGCGACTATTTTATTTCAACCCACTCATTGAATAAAAATGCTATACCTATCTTAGCATAATGTTAAATGTAGCAATGTTGTTAGCGTCATTCCCTATAATTCTCTAAATAACATTCAATCTATCCATATTGTACACAATACCTACATTAGGAGTAAACTAAAATATTCTTTATTACTTGTAAGCCTTTCTACATACAGTGTTGATATTGACTTGTGATCTTTGAGTGGTGAACGCTTTAAGCTGCGCGTCCTCTCGCCATCACCTTTGCCGCTTGCTGTACTTAATTATAGTCAATCAAATTTTAATGTGATTTCTGTAGAGAAATAACATTTAAAAACTTGAACTTATTTGCTTCAGGGCATGAGATGATAGCAGCTAAATATTTTCAATAAAGGTTGATCCTAATGGTTTGTTTACAAGATTTGTACACCAAAAAAACATTATCAAAAATTGTTTGCATTTTGTTCTCTTTTGTCTAAATTTTTAGTCGTTGTCTACGCTACTTCTCGAATTTCGGGTGGGCTGCATAAATTCTGTTCGTGTCTATTATATTAATTTTTTGTTAAAAATTATACAAATAATGTCAAAAAAAAAAATATATTAAATCGAATGGCTTATTGTTGTTACCAACCGTTAGCAACAAAATTGACGCACATGATCCATAGAAAACTAGCCTGCTACCCTAGAACTTGTACGCCAAATCAACTCTTATAAAACTAGTTCTTTAATGTCCTATTATTACACTAAATGTAAAGGTAGTCCTATTCGTACTTCGGCTTTAACTGGAGCATGACTGTGCTGCGAGTAGGGCCGAATACTTGCTCAGGGCATCTGCACCTATGACTACTCGCAACAATTCAAGGCCTCCAGAAATGACTTGCAAAGATTAAAGCTCCGACGACGGTTGATATAGATTGCTGGTTCTGAGTATGCTGTGGTTTTGCCTTGATCCACTACAATACTACATAAAATGAGCACATCTTTTAGAGTAAGTTATAGTGGCTTTCACGATAATTCGATAGCTCAGAATGCCATAAAAAACAAGAAAATGAGTCGTAGATTACGTCCTATTCTCTTTTCTTATTTTTAGATGTCATATAGGTGTCAGTAATTGTCAAAATAGTTCTTGCTTCCAGAACACTACACCGATCCCAGATCAGATATCCTGCTGAAATCGTAGTTGCAGTTTTATTCGACTGATTCAAGGTAGAATACTGTAGATGCATCTTTCATTCAGCTGTATTTTGAAATGAAAAAGTATTTTGACAAAAGTGACAGTTGAAAATAATCATTGTGCATGGAACGTAATCTACGCCTCCTTTTCTTGTTTTTCATGGCATTCTGAGCTATCGGATTATCGTGAAAGCCACTATAACTTCGCAACGCCTTACTTTGATATTTAGACAATAGTACCAGTTCCCTAATTCCGATTGTAATAACATTTTCAAAAATCCAAACGTTTTTAGCAGCATCAGCTTAATTGGTATTTGAGGTGGAAGTCAATTTCCTAATGTGTTTATATTTATGTATTTATTCTAATAATAAAATGAGGTTAATGTTTGACTTTCAAATCAGAAAATGTTACACGTTTTGTGAAATTATCATAGTTAACCCATAATAATTAAATAGAGTGAATGACAGATGTGATTTAATAATTCATAACGCATCTACTTAAAATTTATGTAAAAATACATAATATTGAGTTGAGATATTAGTAAAATATAAATGTTTCCGACCTAATAGGCAGTAATTAAAGAAATGTTTTTACCTGTGAATATTGATTGACTTTCTTTCGGTAATACTGATTCATGACTTCTGTGCCCTTCCATCCTTTGGCCCTTAGTTCAATCAATTCGAGCAAATGTAATCGAGATAGAAGATCAACTCGTATGTCGTCTTGGGCTTTATCTCTGAAGATTCGAAATGCGTGATCCAATTGTTCTTTGTAGAGTATTTCCAAATAAGCTCCGTAGACCTTAATGAAAATGTACATTAGTTGATAGAGCTGTCAACAAACACTCAAACACACCTTTAAATGTTGGCACAAATTTATGATACTGTCCTTGTATGATATATTGGGGTCGGTAATACTGGAAGCCAACAAAGCTGCCACTTGATCGACAGCTTGTAACACATTTTCGACTGTTGAAAGGACGCCATCCTGTCTCAGTTTATTCGCTAGGATTTGTGCTTGACTGTGCGATTTGACGAGTTCGTGTTTTTTGGGGTGCTTCAAACGGGACGAGATGCCCAGAGACATGTTCGCTGTTTCGGTTTTTATGAGATTTCGTCGTCCTGAAAGCATTGTCAGCATCACTTTTTACTGAAAAAACGTATAAAAAGCAACAACAACGACGAATGACTCATTGTAAAAACTTTTGACGAAGTACTTATTTTAAAACAAATTGATGAACAAAGCAAGGCGAAGATAACGCAATTACTAGGTCTATGAAAAATCATCTAAAAACGTTGATTACCTCGTGTTTATTAGTTTTTATAAGGAATTTATTAAAATCAGACGCCACTACTACACAGCTGCGAAGCTGGAAGCAATGCGACTGCGATTTTGTGAATGGCAGTTAACAGCTGACAGATCATAATCAGTGACAGCCCGCAAAGTTTAAAATTCAATGACATTTATTTTTTCTTTTTTAAATTTTTAATTTAATTTAGTTTTCATATTGAAAAGAATATATTATATGTATTATAAATTATTATAATGCTTTTTTTTTGTTAAAATCAGAACGTTGAAATTGTAGTTGTGTTTCAGTAAATCGGACTTAATTTATCAATAATAAGCAAATAACAATGTGTCTTACACGTTAACTAAAAAAACAAAGTTTAAAATTTAAGCTATACAGAGTGTTTTTTCCTTGAAGGATGATACAGAAGACAAAAGAGTGTAGAAAAATTGGAGGGAGACGACGCATTGCCAATGACACTTTTGGAAAGTAATTAGATTTGGCAACCTTGCTGAAGCACTATTTAAATTTTGACTTTTGTCAGTTGTCACCAGCTAGCCCTGACTTTGACCTGACCTGACTTAAGTTATTTTATGCTTGTCATCTCTAAATTTTAGCGCATTTTTGCTGTTGCAGTTGATATTGTTTTGCCACACTTTGCTTGATAGATATTTTCATACAACACATCTCTTCTTAGATTTTTGAGTTGTTTCGGATAAGATTTGAAAATCTGTTCGTTAGAACAAAACAGTGTTGTTTGTAAGGAAAAATTGCAACTGAAGACTTATCAACTGATCAAAGTTGGCAACATTTTACATTTTTTAATGTTATAATTAATTTGATAACAATCCACTAGTTTTTGCTAAAAAATTTTATTTTTATGTTGGACAAACTATAGATAAATTTAGTTGTAAGACGACTGCAATTTTTTTTCTGTCAGCGTCTGCTCGACAATTTTTTGTCGCCTTTTTGCCTGCTTATTGCCAGTTTTATTGTTTTGATGTTAAAGTAAGTTTACAAAAATTTTATTTTTATTGCAATAAAGATTAACATTATAGAAGAAATGTTTGAGCTGTACCTAGCAGTAAATTTTATTGCTTATAAGGTGAGAGACAGGGATACAATGGTAAAAAAATATATAACACAAAGTGAACGTGCCTGGTGTTTGTAGATAAAACTGTCAAGGGAGGTCCTAACATTAAACAAAAAAACCAAAAATTGTTGTGTTTTTTAGATTAAAAAATAAAAAATTAATACAAATCAAATTCAAATAAGACGGTATGGTTTAGGTTTACAATAATTTCACGTGGTTATACGCATTTAAACTTATGTAATAGCCTTACCTTTATCACATGTTTAAGGGAGTTTTGCTATTTCTCTTGTGTTCTCTAATAACATTTACAACTGCTGATTATCATTTATTATTGTATTTTTTTAAAATTTCTCTATATTACTATAATATACAAAATCATATAAACATTAAATTAATTTAATTGAATTAATTAGGTATATATAATTAATTCAATTAGATTAAAATTACAAAAAATTTGTGAATTGAGATTCATTTTAAAGAATTCCACAATGTAAGGCAATAGATTTTAATTTCCATTTTTGTCTGAGTCGTTTAACTGTTAAATGTTTTAATTTTTTTTTGTCCTTAATTTAAGCAAATATTTAACAAAAATGCACCTAATACTTAGTCAAAAAGTGTAACCGAAAGGTGAAAACAACAATTCGACAATAGAACGTGTCAATTACTGTCCACTTCCATTAGGAAGGTATATAGTTGTCATTGTCACAAAGGTATTGTCAGCATAGTTGCTACAAGGTGTATACCTAATATCGTTGAGTGAGAAGTTTTAATAAGAGGCGCAACCAGTGACCAGTGTGCTTTCATGCGTTCCCTACTGCTCTCTCATTGTCGCTCTCTATCCACGTACCGCCCGCACCTCCCCAACCCACAAACTCAATTACTGCACTGTGGCGACATCACCGCACTGTGGCGACATCACCGCACTGCTTCTTGCTTAAAAGATTGACGAAACAAGATTGTTCTTTTCGCGCAAATCGACGTCAACATTTGGACCTGTAAAGCAAACAGAATGGATAGAATGACTTAGCGAAATACCAATAAATTGAGGATGGTAAAATTTTGGAGAAAAAAACACTTAGTCAGATCACTTTAATTTTATTTTTGAGAATATAGTCAACAATAGTATATTAAGTATCAAAAACGATACGAACATTTTACCGATCAAAAACAATTGTTACGTTCCAAATAATTTCTTTCAAGTGTAATAATAACATGTAACATTAAAAACATTTTTAAAATTTTTTAAATAATTATTTTAAATTCTGAGACGGTAAGTAGTTAGTGTTTTGTTTATCTTAGTAACCAGTAAACACTACTTACTGATCTGAGAGCTTACGCGGCAAATAAGAAAAATCGTTCTATCGTACAAAAAAGTATTTAAAACTTGATGGATTAAAAAAAATAATAGTACAGTCCGGTCAATTTAGACAAAAAAATAAGAGTGAAGTTACATAAATTCTCAATAAGCTGAAAATCGGTGAAATCGTTCAAAATATGATTATAAACAAAATCAGAAAGTTCCCCATTCCTCCCCTTTTTGCAAAAAATTTTATTCAAGGTCAAAGGGCAAAAAAATGAGTTTTTCGCGATTTTCAGCAAAACGGTAAGTTTTATCATAAAAATACCTCAAACAAAAATTGTAGATCATAAAATTATCTACAAAAAATGGATAAATACTTTTTTTCCTACGAGCCACCGTTTCTGAGATATAACGATTCAAAAAGTTGTAAGATGTGGGATTATAACCACCTCTGTTTCTAATAACAGAAAAAAAATTTTCAAGTGGATCCTGATTAAGAAAAGATGTCAGAAGATATTTAATCTCCTTGCCCTTAAGATCATCCCATAACAACAAGACAGCTTTTATCGTCCACTGAAATCCATCTATGCAATAAATATTATTTCGCTTTCTATTGTTCTCATAAACTTCAATGTTTTTAAAATAATCCAAACCGCTTTCCAACGTTTCAAGAGACTTTGTCTTGTAAATAGACAATAGTCAATGTTTGGGTTTGGTTCATCTAACGTTCTACTGTTTAAAGCGTCAAAAATGTCATTAATATTTTTAATAAATTCTGCCGTGTTTTGAGCCGTGGAACTTTCCAATTGTTGTGTTAATGTAACCGTCGAAATTGCTGCGGCAACAGTGAATGAAAATATTTGTATTTAGCATCATTAGAGGAAAAAAAATAGCGCATCTTTTGATACAATTTACAAGTTGCTACGATCGATGTGACCTAGTTATAATTAATAATTATGCTTATGGGGCGCGGCGTTATAAAAGCTCGGGCACCCCACTTCGCCAGCCGGCCAGCCATTCAGCGACCAGCTTTCAAAGGCTTCACATCGAACCTAGCAATTATTACTAACAATAAAAATAATAAATTATATACACTTAATCTAAGGCCTTGCCGGATTCTCTAGATATTTACTTTCCCCTAATTAATCGGTGTCTCTCTGCCTTATCCGTATATGGTGTTAATTTAGAGAGACAATCGCGATTCATAAATAATTAATAATATTCGAATTTTAATTAATCTAGCTAATTAGCTATTCGATAACAAAACGCTCTTGACAATGCACTAATGCGGCGTCAGGCGAGACGATCTAGTTTTTACCGTCCCCTTTAATGTGACATTTATTTTTAACCACCCTGTACAATTTAACACCCTGTACAATTTTGTATTTTTGTTGGTTCTAAAGTTAAAGCTTTTTTAAGTGACAATATTTAATGTATTAATACTTAATATTTAACAGTTAATGGAAACGCAATGTTTCTAAAAATTGTTGCCAGTCAACAACTCTATTGGAGTCGTTTCCGAGGAATTTGAAAAAGCTAATTGCTTGTTGTTTGTATTGGTGTTACAGCAACCGACATAAATAAACCTATGCCTTGCTGTTCACGTTCTTGACGATAAAAATGTAGCATTTTATTTTTTAAAATTCCGAGTTCTGTCATGGAAATGTTTATGATTCCATATTTTTATTGTCATTCTATTCCTCTCGTGCAATTTTTTACAGGAAACATAACAAAACTAATGTCTTTATTATTTCGGTTATTATTTGAACAATTAACATAAACGCATTTGCGATTTGCCGTACTCATTGTTGCTATCTCACGATCGCTCCACTCGGTTGTCCAACAGTCCAACGGATCAGAGGCGTACTCTCATCGCTGTCCCTATGCATCGGTGTCTCGAGCCTGACCATAGATTCTCGGAACCAAAACGCCTGGTTGGTCATCTAGATGTCGGAACCATTTTCGACCACGCGTTCCGCATAAGGCTTGCATCTCTTGTAACTTTTCACTCAACGCTAATATTAACATGAATCATGGGCGGCTGTGCTTTTTTAGCAGCAAGTCTTAGATCAGTTCGATCTGCGCTTTATATTTTGAAAATATTTTATTTTTAGCATGTTAAATTTTCTGTTGGCAGAGTGTGAAGTTGTTTATTTCTTTTCAAATGCTAAAACACATGAAACCCAACATCCTGTAAGCCTTAAAATACGAAAATGGAAGAAAACTTTACATGTAAGCCTCCCGAAATAGCAAAAATAATTTTGGTTTTCATTATTATTATTTTTGTAAGATACATACTTACCTTGATAAGTTAAGTGACAGATAAACTGTGACTTATGTTTTATTGGAATCGGTTATTCTTCCCAGACCATTGCACTTATTATTTACACCATTATATGCCACATTTTACATAAATATACTTTTCATTGGTTGTTCACTTCACTTTGTTGTTCGAAAATTGCAATTTGAAATTTTAATTCACAATATTATTGACAGACAGGTAAAAAGTCAAATTAAGTTTTACCAACCTAAAACTTTTTTAGAAAAAAAAGTTCGGTGCTCAAATGGCTTATAACCACACCGAAACCTATGACGTAGCGTTCTCTAATAAATCTATTAGAGTAAATTGCAAAAAAAATGTTTTTTTTGCAATTTGCCCCCATTTTGATACTCTAATAGACTCATTAGAGAACGCTACGTCATAGGTTTCGGTGCGGTTCTCTATGGGTTATAAGCCATATTAGAGCGCTGAAATTTTTTTCTAAAAAATTTTCAGGCTGGTAAGACTTAATGTGACTTTTTACCAGTCTATTAATAAATAATATTGTGTATTGAAATTTTAGAATAGCAAAGTGAAGTAAACAATTAATGCAAATTATATTTATGTGAAATATAGTATATAATGGTGTAAATAATAAGTGCACTGGTCTGGACTGGAAAGAACAACCGGTTGGCAATAAAGCAAAAAGTCACTTAACCTAAAAAGGTAGGTATGTATCATACAATAATAATAATGAAATCCCAAATAATTTTCGCTAATTTACGGATTTCGGAAAGCGTACATGTAAAGTTTTCTTTTATTTTTGTATTTTCTGTTTGTGACTGGATTAGGATTTCTGGATAAAATAAGAAAAAAGACAACTAGATAAAGTTTTCACTTTTAAAATCAAGATATTGCCAACCCACTCCTAAAATTCCTAAATTAATCAAATTAAAAGAAAATCTTTAAAAACAGCATAAAAAGGACGAATTACAAAAAATAGTATAAAAAACTCGTTTCATAAGACCTTAAAGCACCTATTCTTAAAAAAAACTTGTGGCTATGCCACTCGTTTTTTAAACTTGAATGCGTGCCTTAAGACATGTCTTATAAAACTTGTTTTTTAGTATACTATTTAGTACATAGACCATCGTCAGCTATATTAAGATACAAATTTGTAACTGAATCGGTTTTTTTGTTTAATAGGATAGTAAAGGTACTGAGCAAGATGCAAGATATTTTTCCTTTCGTTAATCTGCCCCACGCTTGATTTTATTGTCGATTGAATTCTCAAGCTCAAATAAAGTTGCTTATATGTATAAATTTATAACAAAACTATTGGGGCATAGGTAGGCTATAATATTTTTTCCTCATACCTCGGTCGAAAGTACGAACTCTCGTCCCTAATAACAGAGACGAAAGTTTAACTTTTAGTCCCTGTAAGATGAAATTCTTTCTTCCCTATAATAGGGAAGAAAGAATTCATCGTGTTTATTTATACTCGTAACTATGTTATATGACCAGCAACACTCGCTTCGCTCCTGCCGCAAATGTCGCGGCAGGCATCAAAAACTATCAGCATTTAAAGTTAAAAAAATAAAATTAAAAATAAAAGTACGTACTTTCGACCGAGGTATGAAGAAAAATCGTATACACGACGCGGGACAGAAGTTGAAATCTCGGTCCTGCGCGCCATGATGCCCTCGGCTTCACCTCGGGCATTATGGCGCGCAGGGCCGAAAATTCAACTTTTGTCACTTGTAGTGTAATATACTATTAATATAAACTTAACTGAACATGTTCAGTGCATATTGTGTCAATTGTCTCCCCACTTTCCTCTACCAAATAATTAACAAAAATTTTAAAAAACGCTGTATGTTCAAAAATAAAAACGGAACACTATACAACTTAAACAAATATGTAGAATAAAATGTAAGCCGTTAATATTTCTAATACAAAAAAACAATTTCTTTTAAGTAGCATTTTCTCCAATGTTGCCCTATTATTGATAAAAAAAATGTTAATAATAAAGACTAGTTAATAAAACATAGTGTTTTTAAGCAAAAACAAATTTAAACGATCGCCAAATTAGCAATATATATGCAGACTATTATGAAAGAAGTAGAATTTCAGAGTATTTACAATTGAAAACGGTTTTTGAAAATATTATAAAGAATAAAGTCGTATATAAATGAAATAATTAGCCCAGTTTATGGTCCACAGATGTTTCGGGTGTTTAAGCAATTAAGATAAACATAAAGTAATTAAAATGATATACATAATTTATTTCCTGAAATATTATGTAAATAGAAAAAATATATAAAAATATACAAAAAAAAACAACTAACAATTCAATAAAAACAATAGCATTAGATAATATCAAAAATATAGTTCAATAACAAACACCAATATAGATTTAAAAAAGATGAAAAAACAGAATTTCGCACAATATTATTGGCAAATATTGCAATACTGATGGTAGATATTTACAGTAATTGATTTTGATTACGACGGACTACAATTTCTTATCAGTTTTAATAGCTTTGCTTACTTACATCCATACATTTATAAATTCGGATTAAAAGATGCTTAAAGCATCAAAAAATTTGATAAAAATAGCGATAGCTATATACAAATTCGAGTTACATATTCTTACCACCACAAACGAACGCGTCTTCCGCAACTCAAACTAAAACTGTCTTAATTTCCCCACTTTAAAAGCTATAGAATATTCATTCGATTAGTGAATCAGTCAAGAATGAATTTTTGAAATATGCGCTTTAAGATAACCGGGACTTTTAAAATATCGATTGCATTTCTCACAAACAAAACTTTTAAATTGAAATTGTTGTTTAAGTTTAGGATTTATGTATGGGTTTCCCCTAGTCCGACACCGAACACTATGCTGTGAAAAGGGTCGCTTGTGTTGATGGTGGCCTAGATTTCCGACTAATTTATCCAATAATTGCATCGAATTTTGCTCCTGATCATGGTTAGAAAGATAATCTAGGGGTTCTTGTTTCAATGGTATATCGTCTATATCGATCATATTTTCTTTTTTTATATCTGCTTCGCTCTCATACGATGTTTCAACGTAGTAATTACATGAATATGACGTTTCGCATTCATCATAGTCAAATTCTGTTTTTATTTTAATGTCAGGCTCAACGACGACTTCTTCACATTTGATTACATTTTCACCAGGTTCAGGTGTATAATTATCAAACATTTCATCTTCATCATCACTGTCCGATAGTGAATCTTTATTTTCGATTATATAAAGAATTGTGTTTCTAAAGTCTGAAAAATTGTGAAGAAAAAACGATTTAGTAAAATTGGCTAATTTAGCGAGTGGTGATTCGATATTTAAATTGGTATTATTTCTAGTCTTGCCATCAAGTTTATAACCGAAATCATAGGTTCTGGTAAATTGAATTATGTTGCGGAGTCCTCCTTGCTGTCCAGCGATCCTATTTCTTCTCCGATGCTTTCGTAATGACGGTTTTTTCTTAGATTTAGACAATAACAGACGTTTTAATAGCGAACACCTCTGCTCTTTTGTAATACGCGATTTCCTTTTAACAATAGAATTGTGTAGTGGCACTACTGTAACTTTAAGCTCCGAATTGGCAAAAGTGTCAGCCGATATCTTCTCGGTGGTACTCAATAGCTCCGTTAAGTAGCCTTGTAGAATTTTCGTTGACTGTTTACACATATTTTGAAAATCATAAAACATTCGCAGCTTCTTAACACATTGTAAACAAATCTCCGTCGATAGACTCTCTCTGTTGATAACCTGCGTTAGAAAAAAAATCAATAGGTCAAACCGAGAGAGGTGTCACAGAAAAAAACCTTGACAATTAAATTACCATTTTTGTGCAAATCTCCAGCTTTTCACTGAACGACACTTCATCAAAATCATACGTGTTTATATCTAATAGTTCGACACCGGTTTTTATACAAATTCGGCAGAATTTTGATAAATAAAACATTATTTTTTACTAATTTTTCATTAAAAGTGTCAATCATAAGTATCATATGTCAAAACGTCACTTGTCAACTTGTCCTCAACGGTGCGCAGCATAACAAAAACATATTAAGTGACATTTTTACTGCAAACATCTGTCAATGTTTTTTCTTTTGTCTTAGGTTGGCGATAGATTTGAAAAGGTCAAATCTCAAATTTAACATAATTATAGTCTAAATTCATTCTTCAGTTTCTGTCATTAACAATGAAAAATTATCTTATGTAATTTATTCCGATTTTTAATTAATAATTATGCAAATGTTTTTTTTTTGTTAAAAGTTATTGGCTGGCGGCTATTAATAAAAAGACTCAGGCAAAAAATACAATTTTATTTATAATTTTACACAAAAAGTTTATCAAGTCAAGGTAATTATATTAAAAACAAAGCCCAAATAACAGATCTTATAAATCGCTATATTGAGTAGGGGAGACCGGGACACAGTAGACCATTTTTTAATTTACTTTTAATTGGAAAACTACAGAAGATTAATTAACCGAGTTCTCAATGCAAGATCAATATTGACAGTTTTTGCTACTATTTACTTAACTATAACAGAACTCTCCGTTATTTGAAATAAGTAGTTTTGGTAACCAAATTTTGTTTTTTCCTCGAACTGGACCACTGCATCAGTCTACGAAGTACAGTGGACTATATGTCGAGACACAGTGGGTCTTGCAACAAGTACAAATACAATATTTTTATCCCATATTATCATGGGAATCTATGGCAAAAAGAAAACGCTGCAGATCTCTTCTCGTGCCACCAGATTGAATCAAATTGGGTTGATGATGTGTTCCTTCCTTAATTGACTTATCTCGACCAAAAAGGAAAAACTAAACTTTTTCTGAAATGCTGGCTTAATAACCGCATTTTTAAGCAATGTAGCCAAAACGTATCGAGCAAAATAATTCACATTTTTCTTGCTTTTAAACATCATCCGAACGAAACTGTTCTGACAAGTTCAAGTAGCTGCGGTGCAGGTCAATTTGCTTCTTACCTTACAATCGTCGTCAATATCCTACTAAACTGAAACTTTCTTCACTGCTCTCATTTTTGTTCTTCTTTTACACTTCTTGCAATTTATCACAATTTTTTATCAACCCTCTTTTAACTTTGACCACCTTAGCTTTATTTTGTTACGTGAATACTTTTTCCATTGTTTTCGGTACTAAAAAGTGTAAACTAGAAGGAGTTTTTTTTTGGTGTCTGTTTTGACGATTTCGAAAACTTAAAATTTCTGGATAGCGTCTATTTGTGGCAAGTGCAATAACGATGTGTAGTTCTCTTTGAGTCGGTTGAGGTTCAGGAGTGACTTTCGCTAAAGAAATATTGACTAAGGTTTGGACTCTTTAGGCTCTGCTTAATCGACGGCTGGTACCGCAATACGTTCTCAGGGGTTTTCATAGCTCAGACCCGCTTCAACTTCAAGATCATCAGTAACACGCGAGGCAATAAATTTTACCTCTGAAAATATGTCACAGTTGACTGGGTAAATTCCAGTAGGTATATAAAGTCCAGATGCTTGTGAACAGTCTTTTCCAACATTGATGTTATATAACATGATGCAACCTCTGGTTTTATCTGACTTGACCTGACCTGACTTCGTGATTCTGTTAGTCCATTGACTCAGATTGACAAGCATTGTTGTAATAAGCACTCCGCAAGCGCCGTGCTTTAAAATTAAAGCCTTGCGCTGTAAAATGAAACTTACCGCACTAATAACGTAAATAACTGGGTGGTAAAACATAATGGAAGCAATCACAGAATTGCAGATATAATCAGCAAGCAGTTAGGTAGGTTATAATTTTATTGTATATTCTTAGAAAACATCTTTTACAATAGCGCTTTTACAATTAATTTTTTGTTGTTGCAAATTTTAATATTAATTCTAAGGGATGTTTGGCTCGTATTGAAACGATCACTAGCTGTCTGTCTTTCTGACAGACAGACCGCCGCTTAAATTGTTTTTTCTAGCCTCAAACATAGTGTGTTTATCATTTTGAGGTTGGTTTAGAACTACTTGTAATAATTTCAACAAATTAAAATAGCATCTAAAGTTCTTAGGTAACTATATTTAAATCAAGAGATATAAGGCACTATAAGAGTATAAATTTAAATCTCTGTTTACTAACGCGATTGGTGACTTGTGGTTATGTTTGCTAGTTTGGTTGTTCTGTGTTTGTGGACTCTGTGGTTTTGGACTCTGTGGTTTGGTTAGTAAACATAACCTCAAGCCTACATTCATCACAATCTAACCCTTTGCTATTTTAATCAACAATTATGCTGTTTAGGCAAATTTACAGCAATAATAGAAGAATTATTGTGAATTATCTACAAAGAAGTCGACTTTTTTTTACAAATCATACATTATCAAATCGAGAACACTTAATTTTGGGCATAGAAACCTCTTGTGATGACACTGGTTGTGCTATTTTAGATACCCAAGGTAATATTTTAGGAGAAGCTTTAAATTCACAAGTACTGATCCATTTAAGGTAACCCAAAATAAGCTTATATTTGAAAAAGCTGTTAATTAGACATTTCAAGGAACGGAGGAATAATTCCCCCAATTGCTCAGGATCTACACCGGGAAAATATCGATAATGTTGTAAATGCGGCTGTAAAGCAAGCTAATATTAAAGTTGACGATCTCAGTGCTGTAGCTGTTACCGTTAAACCAGGTGGTTATTTTATATCGCTTGTATTGGATTTTGTTAGTTGAACTTTTAGGTTTGCCACTGTCATTATCCGTTGGAACAAAGTATGGAAAATATTTGTGTTACAAATATAAAAAACCTTTTATTCCAATCCATCATATGGAGGCTCATGCTTTAACAGCTCGAATGCACGATAAAAGTCTAGAATTTCCTTTTTTAGTACTTTTAATTAGCGGGGGACATTGTTTGATAGCTGTTGCAACAGGCATCGATAAATTTTTATTATTGGGCACAACAGTGGATGACGCTCCTGGTGAAGCCTTCGATAAAGTGGCTAGGCGAATGAAATTAGTCAATGTTCCTGAATATTCTAGCTTATGTGGAGGAAATGCTATAGAATTAGCTGCATCAAAAGCAACGAATTTTTCACAATTTGAATTTGGTCTACCTTTAACGCGGCATAAAGACTGTAATTTTAGTTTAGCTGGGCTTAAATCACAGCTTACGAGGCATCTAGAGCGTGAGGAAGCAAAGCATGGTACGAGAATATGGAGTTAGAAATTTTCTATCAATTCTATGCAAATCTGCTCTACATTAAGCTTTTTTTTTTAATGTCTACTACTTGCTGATTTATGTTGTCATAACAAAAAAAAAGTTAGTAATGTGTTGAACATGTTGACAAAGATATTTTTAAAGCTTGGTAAAAAAACTTTTGCAAATTGTAACTTCAAATTTTATGGAATTTATTGAATTGCAAATTGAAAAAATTCCATTGAATTCCAAGCGGTACTATAACAAATACGTAAATATATTGACGGATAATAAGGACAGAGTGAACTGAAGGAATAATTAGCTTTAGTCCTGAAATGTAGTGAAATTGCATTAGACACTGAAGATCTTTTCACGACGATTAGCACAAAATATGGGTAATTTCAGTGTTAAGGACGTATTACTCGAGTATAAAGTAATTAATGAAAACTTTCAGCTTTTGATAGATGCCGACATACCTAAACATAGCTCCAAATTAATTTGTCCTCTCAGAAAAAAAAACACTAGACAGCGTTGCCGTTTACAATTTTGAAAGAAATTGCTCTTTAGCGAACATTAAAAAAATGATAATAAACTAGTTTTTGATTAGTAGGATATGTCGAACTTAGGTAAAACTTTCTTGCTCATTCCATCGCTGATTTTAAAGGCAAGTTCTAATTGACCCAAAGGCAGAGTTAACTCCATTTCAGTCATTTTAAAATGAAGGAAAATATACATTTTTATTCAATTATAAAGATACCGGGCTCCAGTTTATATATTATACCAATTGTTATATTATAACTACGCCCCCAGAAGCCACTTTCGTCAACCCTTGATAAAAATTAAATTTGCTTTTTCTTCCGCTTCCTAGTTTAAGCATCTTGCCAGGTTTTTCCTAGTCTCTATTTTTTCTTGTTCTATTATCCTATCAGCCATTTCTACTTTAATTTTGATTGGTATTTTATAACCTGTCTGTTATATATTCAAAACGAAAACTCTGTATTCTTTTAACGTTGAACAGAGATAGACGAGCGTTCCTTTCAAACTGCAAGCTTTGTCCATGCCACCATTTCAAACACAATTAAGAGAAAAATAGTACATAGTAAAAGTGTGGCAAAGACTACTTACTTCAAAAGAAATCGTTCATGGACTCACACTGTATTGTAACTGCTCGCGTTTGTCTACAGTATTTCCGCTTTTTGTTGTCGCATCTTTTATTTTATATTTTGCGCATTTCAACTATCAAGCTAAAATACTTGGCTTCTATCTTTTCATAAACTTTAAAATTTTAAAATATTAGTCGTTTCTGTTTTTTATATACTTTATGGGTTTTATAGATGTACCTCCTGATGGTCTAATTCCAGATGTAAATAATTTATGTGCAGGATTTCAGTTCATTTTAACAAAGCATTTGTGTCACAGGGTGCAAAGAGCAATGACATATATTGAAACAGAAGAAATGATTCCTGAGAAGAAAAGAAATTTGGTGAGATACTTTTATTTCTTTACTTATATAATGAAACAATCTATAACTGCTAAGTGTTTACGAGTCACAACTTTTATTTG
The DNA here is from genome assembly GCA_947359425.1 of Lagria hirta. NCBI lineage: Eukaryota > Metazoa > Arthropoda > Insecta > Coleoptera > Tenebrionidae > Lagria > Lagria hirta. The sequence continues at coordinate 15,646,034 of OX375794.1, forward strand.
GTTTATGTACCTACTCATAAATTTTGGATGACACAATTTGCTTAATTTTAGGTTGTGTCGGGAGGTGTAGCGTGCAACAATTTTATCGCTCGTGGGTTAAAGCTGGTATGTGATCATATGGGCTATAACCTAATACGCCCACCTCCAAAATTGTGCACTGATAATGGAATTATGATTGCATGGAATGGTGTAGAAAAATGGAAAGCCAATTTAGATGTATTCTATGATTTTGATGCTATCGATATCGAAAAGTCTGCTCCTTTCGGAGAAAGTCTAATTGACCGTGTGATTCTTGAACAAGTTAAATGTAGGTGGGCTAAGTTAAACTCATTAACTGAACCAATTTTAGAAAATAAACGTGAATTATAAAAATATGTTTTATTCATTTACACAAGTTTAGGACCTTTTTCTTTTAGCTGTTCACGTAGGTCTGAATATAATGTTCCACTAGGTGAGTTTTCTTCCTGTTCCATAAGTGCTATTGCATCTAAACGATGTCTAAGTTTCTCTTTAACCATCAACATATCATCTATACTCTCTCTTGCTGAAATTGCCATGATATCTGTAAACTTTAAAAGAGTTTCTGGTTGCATTTCTGGTGAGCATTTGGATGACAGATCTAAAATTAGGATATATAACTTGCAGCTAAACTATATATAGAGTGAATATCTATATATTAAAGATGAAAATAACCACAGGAATGCGCCGTGATACTTGGTTCTGCATCAACCAACTCGTTTCGAAGGACATAGGGTAAAGTATCCAGTGATCTACAGAACGGACACATTAAACCTCGGTGAGTCTTATCTCTCGATCATTTTATTTTGATATATAGGTGCATTTTATTGCACTAATAGTAAAGCTACGCCTGGCGGAATTGCTGTTTATTGTACGTAATTACTACACCTCGTCCCACTTTTGATACGCTTGGATTGGACTGTAGAGCGAGTATATTGACGTCATTTGTTGTGGTTTGATATAATTTGTCGTTAAAAAAATAGATGTTGAAGTTATAACAACTACCAACTACAATTGTATTTAATTTACATTAATGGCACTATGAATAATGAAACATAACGCAAAAACGTTTAAGATATACCCGGTAGTAAATTTTATTGCACTAATCCCTAAGAAAGTTGGACACCCGAAACCACAGTCATAAATTAAAAAATACTTATTGCAGACCGTTCTCTGTTCGGGGTAGTACTCAAATAGAATTGAAAATCAATTCGTTTACAGTTTCATCAACAAGTTTAATGAAATAAGATTAAGTTAAATGAAATCATGTTTACTTGTACCGCATTTTTTTAAAATGAGGTATACTACCTGAGTTTATTACTTCTTTATGAGTGTTGGGTACATCAGTGACATCACATTCCAAATAAAAAGTATTTCAATTTTACCAGAGATTAAAACAAAAAGTCAGTTATTAGAATTAGGTTATTCAAGTGTCATAGATAAAATTTTGTAATCATATTGCAATAACTATTTTTGACACTCTACAGTAGCATTGAGAAGAGAGGATGTACCCTTGAAACGTAGATCCTTAACGCCAGAAAAAGGTCTTATGTCTAAATTCCTATGATTATTTTCATCTTCCATACTTTCATAACAAACATACCCGAAAGATTATTCAAATGATCTTTAATTGTATCATAGTATTCCCTAGCCCCTTCCATATCCATTTTATTAACAATCAGCATTGCTGGTTTTAATAATAAATCTTTATTGTATAATTCTAACTCCTAAAACATATTCACAGTGTTAAAATCATGACCAAATTGATATCTATACTTACTTTATTCAATAAGAAAATGGTCTCTATAAAACTTCGGAAAGGATATTGTGGGCTTAATTGAAAACCATTTATATCAACAATTAATAACAAGACCTTTGTTCGTTCTACGTGTTTTAAAAATTTATGTCCCATTCCTCTATTAGCATATGCACCTTCTATAAGACCGGGCAAATCCGCGATTGATAGTTCTCGAAAATCTTTGTACTTAACTATTCCTAAATTAGGCCTCACAGTAGTAACTGAAATTTGAAAGTCGCAAATTAACGGAGCATTTAATGTAAAGAACCAATAAAATAATTATGCAATTAGTGGTCTTTATTCACAAAGTAATCGTCAATGAATAATAGAATCTCTCGATTTCAGCTGATGGGAACTAATATTAAAATAATTAATAGTAAAATATGCTATTTTCAATAAGAAATTAGGTACGTTGTCTGCAGCTAAATCAAAGTAATTCCCTTTAGACTCATACATATTTTGAAGTCAATTAATCTCTATTTATGAATCTTAGCAGGCTCAAGCCAAGTGGCTAAAAAGATTAATCTTTCTTAAATAAATGTATTCATGAGCATGATGGTGTTTGTTTAGAATAAATTTCGTTTTTATAAAGTGACTGTTTAGGTTTAGACTTCCAGAAAGTCGAGAAATATCGCATTTTGTAGTTTTATTTTTATTTTGGACTGGTAGAAAAGTGATCCTTGAAAGGAAACTTATTTTTAAAATATGTTCGTAAGTGTACACACTAAAACACACTTAATTCTAATCAAATTGAGTTTCTATCGTTATCCCACAAATATTTACAAAAAAAAAATCCATTAAAACGAGTAAAAACACTAAAATTCTATTATTAGGGTTGTCCACCATCTGCATTATGTCGTCATTCAAAAATGATCAATTGGTAAACTTACATGGATAACTAGCAATTTTAGGCTTAGCATGTGATATTCCGCTAATAAATGTACTTTTTCCAGCATTTGGAAATCCAACCAGACCAAAATCTGCTATTAATTTTAAATCAAAGATAACTGGATAGCTTTGACCTTTTGTTCCTAAAAAACCATTTTTTTGATTGCCGCCTGTTCCGCCTTTTGCTAGTAATAATTCTTCTCCTTCTGCATTTATTTCACCTATAAAATTATGTTTTTTAATAAAAGCACGTTAAAATTATGATTAGATAAATTTCAATGTGACAAAAATTCGGTCGTATTATTGACTTATTTTACTTATAGGCTTACGAGAATAAAATATTGAACTACATATTCTACAAATTCAAGCTTTGACCGAAGGGCTCTAGACACTACTTACCAATACGTTTTCCCAACTCTGTCATAACTGTTACCCCCACAGGTACATCAAACTTTAAAGTGTCACCAGGTGGCCCCAATATAAAATTATGCGAACTATTCTTTCCTGGCTTTGCTCTATAGATCTTTGAAGAATTTTTATGAAACACTTCATGCAAACTGATATTTTCTTTGCCAACAGCTATTACATCGCCACCTTGGCCCCCCACACCGCCAAACCTAAAATATGATTCAATAGAAAAAGGTGAGAAAAAATATTTCTAGTACTTTGGCAAACCATGGCCTCCGTAACCGCCAGCAACCAATACCTTAAGCGAGTCCCTAAAATTTGATTTTAGGTATCGGCGAGTAGTACGCTTTGCTTTGGCAAAAAGAGATAATGTTCTTAGCACCATTTTCCATAGAAATATTTTTACAAAATGTGTGTGATTTGATGTTAAGTTAGATTAATTTTTGTTTACTTCGTTTTTGTAACGTGATGCTAGAAGTGAGGTTAACTTGACTGACAGCTGTCTGACAGTGACAACAACTGAAACACCATAGATCTATTATTACAGAATATTTACTTTCATAATTTACATAATCTTCTTCTAGAAATTATTTGATGTTAAAATAAAAATTAGTGTACATTTAAGTTGGGTTGGTACATTTAAATCCAATTTATATTTGCCGTAAAACAAACAACACTTTGTGTTTAATGTTCTTATAGACGCTGAAATCGTAGAATTTACTTCTAGAATAAGTTTTGCCCTCAGCGGGGTTGACATCTCGAGTTAGCGTGCTTATTCTCATTTTTTCCCTGCCTTGATGAGGCTTCGACCGATGCAGTGCAAAACGTCAACAATTTTATTAAACCTTTCGACACGGTCTTTTCCGAGAAATGTCAATATTTCAATGACTTCGGGCCGTAAAAGCCTTTCTTCTTCAATTTACTTCCACACCGACTGTAAAAGTAAAAAATGAAATTCGTTCCACTATTAAAAAACTTTCGAATAATTACCTATATAATCCTACTATCCATAAGTTGAAAATAAGATTAATTATTGCAATAGTTTTACTTTTGAAAAATCTTTGGCAAAATTATAAGTCATTGTACCACTACGGTTAATTTTTTTAAAATGCATATTACTTGCTGATTTATGTACATAAACCTTTATAAATTATATCTTATAATTTTGGCAAGATGTAGCTCCGAATAGACGTTTTTTTTTAATACGAGAACCATGAGAAATATTATTGCGGTTGGTATGAATTGACACTGTGAATTTAGTTTTCTTTGATATTTTCGAAAAGTTGGCACCGTAAATTGAAGGTAATAGATTGTTGACAGCGGACTTTCAATTTAACAGTTACTTCTTTCACTGTAGTTAACTAAACAAAACTGTTTTCCTTTACCAAGAAGATTATAATGCCAGCAAAATTCTATAAATTTATTACACTATTGCATAAATACACTTCTGGTAAAACACCAGCATTCAAACATTTTTTTTATTAATAAATTACAGGAAATTATAATACATCTTTAAAAAAAATTATATTTATTCTTATCTATTTCTAAGGATAAGAGAATTGTGATGTAAATGTCCAACCCGATTTTAAATATAACTTAACAAAACAGTATATATAAAACAGCACCTTTTAAAATATAGTATATTTCTTCTGCAATAATAAATAAATATATTGTATAATAAATATGAGAAGAGCAATATATTATGGTGTTTTCTTGAAACCTAAGTAATTAAGTACTTGTCTTTTATATTACATCGGTTGGACGAAACGTTTGACAAGTAGTGAAAACTAAAAGACACACGCGCACATTTTTACAACCAACAATAACGGGGGGAAATAACGGACGCAACAATTTTTTTCTAACTAAACAAAAAAAAGTTAACATATTGCTACAAAATTATAACATTTTGTAAATTATTTAATTAATGCAGAACCTTTGAGGCCAGCTCCATCCTAAGAACATAAGCAACAGGTGTTTGAATAAAGTGATCAAATTACAAAATGGGCAACAAAACTCGCAAAGCTGCTCACTGTCTTCACTTATTTTAATGCAAGGCATGTTTTTCTTTACATTAGGTAATTTAATGAAAAAGTTCTCAACAAAATATCACACACTTTCACGTTTAGACCGATTTTCAAGAAGCGTACATCCTGTTTATTTCGTGCTTGTAACGTTCCTGGATATCCTTCCTTTTCAGTTTGAATGCTGCTGTGACTAAGCCCATATCAGGTGACCATACTTCTGTCACTAATTTTACGGCGGCTGGCAATTCAAATTTCTCAAGTTTACCTAAGAATACAATTATAGTAGCTCATGTGTTTCACCTTACAATACTTACTCTTTTTCCCATGATCGCAAAGTTCAGCTAAAACCAATCGCTCCACTTCAGGTGACTGACATAATTCTTCAAATGACATTGTATTAATTCCTTTCTTTGAAGCCAGATCTTTAAGTTGCTGTTGATTTGGAACGACCAGCGCCACACAAAATTCTTTTGTTGAATCACCATAGACACAAATATTATCAATTAATGGACAAGTTTTCAATTGGGCTTCTACTTTTCCTAAACTTACATATTCACCAGCTTGCAATTTTACAAGATCTTTCTTGCGATCTGCAACAAAAATTTTTTGTGTAGATTAAAATAAATGTATCATAAATAGATATACTAGAGTAACTCAACTCAATCAGATGCATGAGAAGCCTTGAATACATGGCTATCAAACCGATGAAATTTTCTTTTGACATCAAAGCTGCACATAGAACTCGTGCTGGCGCATTCGTCTAATCTGCAGCTTGATGTCAGCTTGAAAATATCATCGGCAGTTATCTTACTATTTATTATATTACCTTAGATAATAATCTTACTACTTGTTATATTACCTTCAATAAAAAAACGTTATCAAAGTCAAGTTTTACATAAATTTGACTTTACAAAAAAAAGTTCAACATTTTGTAGAGGAAAAAATTAAGATTGTCTTTGAATTTCCTAATGATTGCAAAAAAAAAACATCATACGGTAATCTACCCCGTATTTCATGTGTTAGAAAATGACGGTTTTTAATTATTATTGAAAAAAGTCGAAAATATATGAAGACTACAAACAGAATTATAGAGATAATGTCTCATATTAAAAACAAGACAAAGTATGCACCGCTCTGAAAAAAGATGTCTAAAAAATTTGAAGATAAAGTAAGTTTATAAAACAGATAAAAAAAAATTGTACATAAAAAAAACTTTGTCAAAGATAACAATTATCATACAATGTAACCTTGTAAAAATACACATAATAAAAGTGGATTCTCCGAGACATTTACAATTTATCTTATTACACCACAAAAGTTATTAAAATCACTATAGTTGAGGCGCTGAATAGATATGACAAGAGACATGTTGCGCCAAAATCTGATATACATCGCAACATAGGAAAAAGAAGCTGCTGTTTTAATTTTTTCTTCCAAGCACATCGTACTTTAAAAAATAAAAAGTCTTTGTCAACTAAATTTGATGGCTTAGTCCGCCAAAGAGTAAACCACTAAACTTACCGATAATTTTCACAACGCCATCTGTATGTATTTCGCCAATATCGCCGGTTCTAAACCATCGTTTTCCATCTGTTTCAATAAAGTCTTCGTTTGTCTTATCAGGTAATTTGTAGTATCCCTCACTTATATTATCACCACCAATAAAAATTTCTCCTCTAGGATATGGTTTATCAGTGATCCGATAATGTCCTTCATCCCAATTAACTAATTTAATATCACATACAGAAGCTGTGGCTCCAACACGACCAAATTTTCTATCGTAAACTATTGACAAAATAATATATGAATTTAGATCTAATAATAGCTCAAATTTTATCTATGCTTACAATCTTGTACTGTAGCACATGATGTAGACTCAGTTAAGCCATATCCTTGAATAATTGTAGCGCATAAGCATGCATCCATTTGTTCGTGAGTCTCGGGTGATAAAGGTGCACCACCTGATAGTATTATTCTCATTTTACCACCTAAAATTGCTCGAATTTGTCCAAAAATAATTTTATCAATTATAGGCGTTGAATAACCACGTCTCAACCAACTAACTTTATAATCGTAACCAAATTTAAATAAGATTTTCTTCATATTGCCACCTTTACTCACTTTTTCTTGAATACTTTTTGATATTCTATCTAAGATTAACTAAAAATTTAAAATAACTTAAGGCGGAATAAATGAAAGATAATATTTACCGGAACACTGGTCATACAAGTCGGATGCAAAACTGTTGCATCACCTTTTGTACCTCTTTTAATTTTACTAGCTGTATCAATCATAGTTAAAGCACTTGAGTAGCCAATTGGGACACCGGTTAATAAACAAACACTTTCAACTAATAATTCAAAAACATGAGCTAAAGGCAGAAAACCGATCATTACATCATCCTCATAGATATCAGTTGAATCACAGAATGCTTTCAATGTTGCTATTAGATTCTTGTGTAAGAGAATAACACCTTTTGGAACACCTGTCGAACCACTGGTATACATAATTATAGCTGGATCTGTAGCTTTTGGTGGTACGTCAACCACTTGTGAATTTGTTCCTCTCTGCAATACCTCGCCAAACTTAATAATCTCAACTCCTTCTTTGAACCCTTTTTCATCTAACGTTTTCAACTGATCTTCCATATAAATCAATGTTTTAACTTTCGGCGTTAGACTTAAAATTTTTTTAAATTTCGGCATCAATTCAAAACTTGTAATAACAGTAGTCACTTCAGTTTCATTTAAACCATGAGCAATTGCTTCGTCGCCCAACGTAGCGTAGATGGTTACCAATGGTATACTTTGTTTAAAGATACCATGTGCGGCAATCATCCATTCAGCTCTAGTTTCAGCAAAAATCGCAACATTTTCGCCTGGATTATTACCTAATTCACGGATTCCTTTACCAAAATTCACGGCAAGCGTATTCACTTCTGAGAAAGTTTTCCAACGATACTCGCCAAGGTTGTACTGTAAGTAACATAATAGCTCAAATAAATGCAAAAAAAGTAATCTAAACACAAACCTTTTTAAAAACTCTTCCATTAGGTTGCACTTCATCTTCTTCAGCTATGATTTGTCTAGTACCTAGACACTTTTTATTTGTATATTTACGACTGACGTATTCAAACATTTTTGCTAGAGTATCAATTTTTTCTTGAAGAAGATTTATATGGACGGCTCCTGGTTCTGTAGTAGATCTATAGGTAATACTTGTAGCATCCTTAGTGATCGGTTGAGCCTAAATTAAAAACAGTTGACGTTAATTTTTGAAACAATTTTTTCGGATAAATCAAGAGAAACGAATTGTTGCAATAAAAAAAGCTTAAAAATCTAGCAACGAATAAATTGATAAACATTTTTTCTATATATTATTACATAATACTCTTTCTGTAGTCAATAATTAATGAGTATATTCTCCTAGACATACTTCAAGTTCACTAGGCAAGTCGGTTAATAGGACAAACATTTTTACCAAAGTACCAACTTAAAATTACTTTTACTAGATGTACTCATGAGTTAGACTACCTGTATTTAAATGTATAGTTGATTCAAGATATATACGGCTGGCGTGTTTTACAGCTTTACAACAGCCCAGTTCGTTTTTGTTATATCGACTACATTACACATCACTGACTGTATCGGCCTAAGATATTAACTCAGTCGACCAGTTCAAGAGCGCATTCGAATACTGTTCACGTATATCCAACGTTCCGTTGCTTATTTTTTGTTTAAATAGGTAATTGGGCAGAAAAAACAAGGCATCAGGGTGGTCAAAAACCGATTGAGTTAACAATACTGTAGACTGGAGTCTAAGCTAGATTAATCGATGTCTAAGCTAGGAAAAAATATATTTTTCAAAATTTTTAAATTAAGCCATTTCATAAGATTAATAATTACTCTTTTAATTTCTTTTTTTTATTCAATTTAAGTTATCCTCAACAGGTTTTAGTTCTGACTGTATTTAGCATGCAAAAGGTTAATAAATAGTCTTAATCAATAATTGAATTATTAATATTTTGCACATTCTTTTAAAAGTATTAAATTGTAAATGTTTTTGAAAAGCTTCCTTATTCAACTAAAAATTTTCTAGAACCGATTTAAATCATCACACTATTCTGGATCCTTAAATTTTCAAAATAGTCAGCTGAAATTAAATATCGTAAAAAATAAAATCCTTAAACACTCTTCAAGATCAAAAAAAACCTCAACATCTCAAAAATTGCATTCATATTTCAAAACTTACCTTCTTATATTTCTTGAGTAAACAAGTCACATATCTTAGCAAACCAAATAACTACTATAATGAAAGAGTATGATAAAATGTCATCCAGATAAATACCATAACGCAATAACGGTTTTAAACTTAATGGCTCTCATCAGTTGCACATATGCAACTGCAACCGAATGACCAATCTCTTTTTTTTTTCGCTAGACAAAGCCGGTGAATGTTCTTTTGTGATTTGGAGTCAGATAGTACCAACAGTGAAAAAAATTCTCATCAGAACTATTTTTAAAATGTAATAAATACAAGAAAAAGAAACAAAGTTCTAAAACTAATTAATTATGATCATTTAACTTTATGAGTGATTATAAATATTTAAAAACAAATTGCAATATTCAATTAGATAACATTATGTGCATATTAGAACAATGCCATATCAGTGTTCTGTTTAAATTTAACATTCGCCGGTAAAGTACAGTACCATTAAAAAAGTTTACTATTCACATAATACATTCAACTCTTTTGTTGAATTAATTGTTTTCCAATTCGTTTCACTTGAATAAAGCTATTAAATAAACTGTAATAAGAAAAACACAATTGTTAATAATTGATGCTTTGATTTTCTGTTAGTTAATTATAAAAAAAAGAAAATTGTTAATTGAAATATAGATATATCTGCAAACAGTTATTAAGAGATAGCAATGTCATGCGAAAGTCATTGTTTTAGTATTTTGCATACAATCTTTTAAATAGTTTTTTTTTCTAAGAAATTTTATACAACTCACAAAACCACAACTAAAAAATAAAAAAAATTCAAATAATTTATAACAGAAAAACCTCTACTTTAGAGCTACATGAAGAAAAAGGCAGCAAACAGAGATTGTATACAAAAGTATTGTTATAATTTACATTAGTATGAGTGTAATCTTTTATACCATTGTTAAATGTTAATTCCAAATTGGATATTTACAGGTCATTACCTAAACACCATTCACGTCGTTTCGGTATAATAAGAAATCTTATGTTTTTTTTATGTTGATCACACTGTTCTAATTCTAAAAAAGTCCAATATATGTATGGCCGATTAAGCATTACATAAAATTAACAAAAATTTTTATCCTGTTTGTAGTCTACAATATGTAACAGATAAAAGATTGAAACTAATACAATCCAACTGAAATGCCATGGAATTGAGGTTTTGTAAAACCTATAAGAAGCACATAAATTCGAGACTCTTCTCAAAAAAAAAATGCAAATTCAAAAATAGACTTGTGTTAAATTAAAATTGTGAGAGTACTTTTCTATTGCAAACTAACACGCCGACCCTACATAGTGTACTACAAGTTTGACGTTATATTTTAACGTCAATTTTTGAAAAACTGACCTGACATAATATAATGCTTAGATAATTAATCAGATAAATTTCCATATGCCAACTTGAGGTAAATGGTGTTTAGTATGTATGTGTGTACTGAAAAAAGAACCAAAAGATAATTTGTTCTTAAATCTGCTGTTATAAGGATAGAAAAAACAAAAAATGACATTAGCGAGCTCTCAAAGCAAATTATATTTTGGTGCAGTTCGTTAGTTCTTTTATGTAAAAAGATAAAATTTATATCTTATACTGCAAACCGACCCACCCTTTAACCATCTTATAGCCATATTGGCGTATTATAATATAATATATGATTCTTCCATTGGTTTAAAATACCTTGTACACTTTAGATGGTCGTTCGGTTGAGTTGTTAGTAATATCGTTTCCTTTCATATCAATGCTTACATCTGCTTTTGGTTGATCAGTCTCAACGGCTATTAAAACGCCCTATAAACAATCATCATTAAGGCAAAAGTAGCCCCCAAAGACGTACCAAACAGAAAAAAAAACAATGAAACAAAATTTCAAATGATACAACAACAAAAAAACAGTAGAAAAGAAATACACAAGATAGGTGGTGCCATGCCTACATAAGATATTGACATAACAACAAGCCAAATGATATTATTTTGTTTTTTTCTGAAAATGGTGAAGTAAACTGACCTTAATTCTTCTACTAAGAGCACGTTTTCGCCATGGTCTTTGGAGTACTAGGTAAACGGGAAATGTGAGGACATCATACACGAAGGCCAGAGCTTTTAAAGCCCCTAAGGCCAACGTGAATCCAACCCCATCCATATCCCTGAAAAAAAAAAGAAAAACATAAATACATACAAAAAATCTACATTAACAACATGCATGACGTGCTCGAGCGGCAAAATATATTGATCTATACTGTTACCCACATTTTGTTGCTAAAATTAATTGAATTAGACAAAAGCATTAGTTCAAGGTTATTGCTTTTTTTAATTTTTTAATATCATTGAAGAGACAGAATATTAAATTTTGACTCAATCAACCCTTGAAAGATGCTCACATCCAATAATCAACTAAAAATTAAACACATAATTTTCTTAAATCATAGCTTAATCAAGTAGATACTCTGTTTGCAAATGAGGAAGCTTGATAAGAATAAATTAATAATAATATAAAACCCTTAGTGGCAATATCAGTTTAAAATGTTAAAAAGATAGTAGAATAAACACGAACAAAGAATGCCAAAATAAAGTCTAAAAAATGCAACAATTTTTTTTTCGATCTAAATAAGAGCTTTGAAACTGCAAGGCGGGAATCAATAAAAACAATTAAAAAAAAAAAGATTTTATTTAGAGTTTACTGTCCTAAAAAAAATTTTAAGCATAAATAAACAACCAAAATTTTTGCAGAATATGATGTTTTCTATTCAAAAATTATTTTTATTAACGAAGTTCAAGTTATATTATCACGATAATGTTTGAACTGGACAAGATGATAATAAGAGATTAAATATTTTGCTACATTTTAAAAAGCGCGAGTTTTGTTTATGATGTTATAACATAATCAATCCTGGAGCTACCAGGATCTTAAAATATACCTAATGAAAAGCCAAGTTCAACGGTAGCGGAAAAGTATTTGAGCTACAGAATCGAACTAAAACAACAACTTCAGGTTTGACTACAGTCATAGACAACGATAACAGTTCCACAAAAAATTCTTGTAATCAGTGAAGTAATTTCAGAAGAAATATCAACCCTAATGTCGGTTTATTTTTATATTAGAAAAAGCTAATGGCGTTCATGTTGGACATTACAGATGTCCGAGTAAATCATGGTACTCATTCGTCCGTGGGACCCAATGTCGCCTTGTTTGGACAGCTTTAATGTTCGGTTAGGTACCGAACAATACAGTCATAAACCATCATCAAGAAGTTAACAGTTTTATATAGGGTCAGGCTTTTATTTGGTTTGCCGCACTTTACTATGAAAGCTATGAACATGTGCTATCGACTGAATAATTTTATCACTTGCAGACAAAAACATCGTTTATTAGAATCACGATATCAGTTTATGTAATCACTATTTCCTCAGAATTGTTATAGAAGCTTGTAACAAGTAGCAAAATGACATGTTTGGCGACATGATGTTGGCAGAGCCGAAGCCGATGAATTTTCGAACATTTGTATTTCTTGTTCAATAAATTGGTGTTTTTTTTAATATCGGTTGATAATATCAGTCGGTTATTGTTATCAAGAACCCGAAGTCCCGATATGATTCCTTCAAGTAACTTGCACTAGCACTAGGTTCGTAAGTAACGTCATGTTTTTTAATCATAATATTATACATGAAATTACTTACGACAACAATAAACATATCTAAATTTAACATCAGCAAACCAAAACGTAATTAGTGTATTTTTTTCATTTAATAATTACTATAATAAACTGGTGACTACATTTACTGTCGAATGGAATAGATTTTGATCAAGAATGTCAGTAAAAATTTGCCCTTTTGTCATAATTTTTGCTTTGTGATTAGATCTTGTCAACAAAAAATAATTGAAACCCAAAGTGGCTGTACAATTCTCGAAAACAAAAATTGTTACTTTAAAAGTGCAAGAACATTACGAGGATCACACCGTTATCACAATAAACGTCAAATAAATCATTTAAATGTTAAGATCGAGTTTTTATTGAGTATTTTTCAAAAAGTGTTATATTGGACAATCAGAATTTATCGTATTTGACTGTAGCATGTCTGCTTCTGAAATAACATTAAAAATTATTTCCTAACACGTGCATTTTAGTACACAAAAAACAAAACATTATTGTCATTTTGAAAAAATACCAAAATCATGTAAAAATAATGAGATTGGTGAGGAATACACAGCGCGTCACATTTGTAGAAAAAATTCGATTGATAAAGCGACAAATAATCTCCTTGTTATATATACAAGATGATTCAAAAATAATGTGCCATCAAAAAAACTGGTGCCACTTTACAAACATTATAGCTACTTAGAAAACTGATTGTAATGTAAAACAGTTCAGAGTGAAGTATTTTTTCACATCAAAACAACTACATTCATATTAATAAGTCACACAAAAGCTCAAAATTACGTATAATTGTGTCACAACAATTTACTTTCAGTAAAATTTTCGGATTTTCTGTCAAATTTAGCAATTGATTTTATTATAAGCAACACATTGACTGGTCGAAATTCAGAACCTACTATGATGGAATAGTTTTTATAATAAATAATTAAAGCAACATAAATTTAAACCTTCTTTCGTCACACTGAAATAATACACAGAAAGAATTATGAACTAAGTTAAAGAGGGCTAGGTTGGTTCAGATCAAATTAAGATTTCTAATTGACTAATCCTCAATGTCAGTCAAAAATTTACTAAATCAAATTAATTTCACTACACCATCCCGAGCTACGTTAAACTGGTTTAATAAATACATATTTGAAGAAAACGTTTAGATTGAGGTCACTACTAATAATAAAAAAAAATGTCTTTCGTTGCTGTCTCATGATAAATTCTGCAGTCTAGATTAAAAAGCTGCTGTTAGATGAAATTAACTACAAAATAAAATTATCTACGTATTTGATGCAAATGTGTTGCAGATGCTGATGTATATGTTTACCTTGAATAAATTGATTATTAAAAAAAACCTAATAAAATAATTTGCCAAAACTTGATTGTGATCGTCATTAAATTTGTAGATAAACATGTGATTAACTATTGTCAAGTGCCCAAACTAATAAAAACAATGTGCTCTAAAGACCTTATTTTTTTTCTAATTTATAAAAAAATAGAACTCACGTACTAAAAATGAATTTTCCATATTTTTTCACAGATAAAAAGAATAAATTATTAAAAATTTTGACCATTATGACATTGACAAAAAATTAGATGACATGTGAATGACTGATAAAAAAAATGATTAAATAATACTGACCCGATATACAACATCTTCAATAGAAGTACTCCAAAGCCAACTTTACTTAAAAAAAAATAACACTATCAAACCTGATTGACAAAGAAATAATTAGCCTCTTTACAATCACTTAAAACCAAAAAACACCTATGATGATAAAGACACCGGTCGCACGAAGTAAACTGACCTGTCGATTGAAGTACATTATTGTATCGCAATCAGAAAACTTTCTTGACATTTATCTCTATCCCTTCCCCCAACAAAACAAAAAATATATAATATACTGATAGATAACAAGGTAGAACTTTAACCCACATTCCCATCTCATTATTGAGTAAATTATAATTTTTTATCATTATGTTTATTAAATGCAAAGGTCTTTTCAGCATTTTTATTCATTATTAATTTTTCGTGTGGGGTTTATAAATTACCATCCGGTTTTTCAATGATAGAAAATAACGATAATTGATAATCATGCGAAAAATGAAAACAGTGCAGGCAGATAGATAAGTCTAGCAAAGCAAACGTGCAATTGTTTTTTGCAAACCAATACTCACGCCTTGTCGTCTACAAACATCTCTGTACGAGAACAGTCTGTAAGTAACATAAAATTTCATAAATATCAACAAACTTATTTATTTACAAGAAATATAAATTGGACTTTAAAACATGGTCTGACAGTACGAAGTCTATTACATAAAGCTAATACTATAATGCAAATTCGTTTCGTTTGTTGCTGACGTAGTCACAAAAGAGATTAAATTTTAAGTTCATTGCATAAAAAATTATCATAATTACATCACCCAGTTATTAATATCAATTATTGTAAATAAATCAAAATACAATAGTTAACCAAATATGTGAAGTTAAACAGGGTATGAACCTTTGTAGGTAAGATGTACTAATCCAAAAAAAAAATCGAATTTTTTTTTTTTGATATTGGGATGATATAACTTGTCAACAAATTTAAATTGTAAAATAAAAACCATCTTGTCATATCGCGATGGAGCTATTATGCTCTTAATAGTTATAAAAAGTTTCTTATTTTTATAACTTTTAAATTTACAGGAAAAAGTTCCAAGGCTTTTTTTGTAGATATTCTCTTTGGCCTTGCTTTACATTTATTAAAAATTGGTATTTCAATTTAGTTTTTTTCAATTAAATCGAAACTTCATATTTTTAATTTTATATTTAAATTAACACATAAATGCTAATCCTAAGTAATATTATATATGCCGATCGTCAGTTTTCAAGCAGTGGTATGATTTAATGTAGAGATCTGAACTGATCTGAAGACAAACTAAAGACCAACGCCTTGTAACTATAATGTAATAATATTTAAAAAATAGAAAGATCTCCAAAAAGGTGTATATTTTAGCCCTTCATCTATAATTAATGTAAAATTTATTATAAATTTCACGGTTAAACAAGTGAATTTATTATAAAATGTGTAAAAAAATCTGTATTGCAAATATATTTTATAAAGCGTTTAATTTTCTACAAAAATTTGATTTCAACATTTTTTTTATGATAATCAGTTAACATGTTTCGAAAGATCAGAAATAAAAAAATCGGAATTATTAAACTAGAAAATAGCGTTGCGGCACCTTTTAATATTAGTATTAGAAGCTGAAATTTCAACAAAACATCATTTCGCCATCGTAAATAAGATTTCCGATAAAACTTTTAGATTGATACACTTTACAACATCAGCTTCACTTGCTAACAAATAAAATAAATCAATTTTTCAACACACTTCTAATTTTCATACGGAAATAAAACTTTGTAGTTTGGATGACATTACTACAATTTGGTATCTCGGAGCTGATCTGATAAAGAGGTAAGCAAGTGAAGCGTTTTTTAACATAAAATTAATTAGACTTACATTCCTATATACTGTATAATAATAATATTAACATTAGTCAAGGGTGGCTATGGGTTTTTGGTAGCAGTCTTAGATCGGTTCGTACTAAAATTAGTTAAATAGCTTGAATACACTGATTTTTAATAATCAAGATCTATGAGCTGTGGATAATCAGCCTGCATTTCTTGAAGACAGAGATTTATCGAATGTTTTCATTCTCCATTTTCTCGCCTTATTTCATTTCGATTATAACATTCTAATAAAACCTTTTTTTCTTGAACCGTAAATGCCATTGTGGCACTTCGCAGCTGACATTGACATTCTAGAGCACGGTGTCGTACACAAATGCCTGCCGCAGGCAATTGCATCATTTTCTGAATTTAAGATAAAAAAAAAACAAGAAATTCTCAAACATGATAAAAATATGTATTCATTATTTTACAGCGCTCAAAAGCAATAACGCAAATTGATTGAACTCTCATCTTCAAATTAACACAAATCTTTGCGCCATTGCGTAAGCGACTTTATAACCGATAACTTAATGTTAATATTATATACCCTGTATGTATGTACATGTTGTACATCATTTCTATGACATTTTTTTTAAAGAGAGCATATCTGACGTTGGTAACAGAACTAACGTGTGTACAGCTGTTCACATGATTAACAAAATTTTACTAATAACTAAGATTTAGTTGTTTATATTGGAAGTAACTGATAAATTATAGATACTAAGTTTCAAATGTATATACATACATCTAGTTATAATAAAGTTTATTCCTCACTTTACAACGTTGCATATAGCTGAAAATAACAGTTTTCTCTGTCTCTCGTTCTTTTTTTTTTGTTTAATTTCCTTTTTTAATTTGTTTCTTCTCTACAAATTTTTGTTCTCCCCCACTTTTTATCGTTTCCATTCATTCGACTTCTCTCTTCTTGATTCCTTACATAATATTGATTCTTTCTATACGAATCCCTTATTCTCTATCCCTTTTACTCATTTTCATCCATTCTGTTCCCTCTTTCGTCCCTTTTATTCTGTTCATCGCCGCATCTTGCTCTACAGTCTACATCATTCAATATTTTGTTTAAGCTTTCTGTTTTTTTGTTTATCATTTTCATCCATTCTATTCCCCCTTTCTTTCCTTCCATTATGTGTTCTAATGTTTCTTTTCTATTCTACACAAACTGCATTTTGTTCCATTTTCCACCACCCAAAATCGATTTTCTCGCTCAAAAAAGTTCAGAAAAATTTTGTTGCATCAAAATGTCAAATATAAACGTCTGTCATTATGACAATATTGCTTGCAAATAATAGGTAAACCAATCACCACAGACTAAGTTAGGTTATCTGTTATCTGATAGTTAGACATTAGTGACCAGTTGAACACTACATAGTTTTTGAAAAATTGACGTAACTATGATTTCGCTGTACTATATAGTTTTTTGTGAATTCGATAGTACCTGCGGTCTCTAATTTCTCACCCCCCCCCCTTTTTTTTGTTTGTATATGTCTCTACCTCTGCCATCCATTTCTCTATAAACAAATTGTACTGCTTCTATTTTTTTACAAACTCTTCTGCACTAAAAATGTTTCACAAAATTTCCTCTCATTATATACTTTTGTCTACGTCTCTTTTTTTAACGGAGAAAATTGTTTACGTTGACAAGTATTTGCTTTTATAAAATTTTGTGTCTTAAAAAACAAACAATAAATCAAATCTTTAGTTGTCACTTTAAAACCCTTGAAAAATCGTAAACTGTTAAATTGTCTATTTCTTACAGAAATGCTATAAAAGACCAACCGTAATAAAAACTAAACCGATTAGAAACAGCGAGACAAAGAAAACGAGGACTAAACAAAAAATAAATAGTAACGCAATAGAAAACAATAAATGTATAGAGCCCAGCTAAATAACAAAAAATAATGAGTACTTTTAAAATACACATTTTGATTACGCACGAAAAATTGTAAATTTGAACTTTTTTAAGCGATTCAATATAAATAAATCTAGAAAACCAATTTAAACCTACTTCTTATGGTCGTATCAAGATGAAACTTTGCATGTATACTGTATTGTATGTAAAGAACATAGCATTAGATAAAGCGGAAACGTAAAAGTTAACAAATACCGATAAAAATAGAAATAATAGAAGATGAGTGATGAAAATAGATGTTCATAGAGGCATAGGCAATACCAAATGCCAGAGTAAAGACTTCTAAAAGTACCACTAAAATGAGAAACAAGGGAAAGTTACGAGACGTATGGTGAAGAAATAAAACAAGTCAATAACTAGAAAAGCGTCACAGATGCAAACCGCCAAAATTGTCTACAAAACAGCTAAAATCTAAGAACAGACAGCAAAGAAAAAAACTATAAGCAGAAATATACCTCCAACTTTATGCTTAAAGACTACCAAAATTTCTTTTTAAAAAAACAAAATTTAAAACAGTTTAATTAAAATGTATTTCTCCAAACATTTTTTTTTAGGCAAAATTATCTAATCATGTAAAACACACTGTGTATATTTTATCAGAGAAAATTACCAAAAAAATTAAAACCCAATTAAGATTAAGATAAAAAAAAATGCTAAAACCCACAAAAACAATTGCCGAAACCACGATTGTAGGTAGTTTCATGCTTATTTGCACTTTTCAGATAAATGTACTACATTCGAGGTTTTCGTTTAAGTAGCTACTTAAAAAGTGAGTTTAGTTTGAGAGAAATGTTATTAATTTCCACTTCCCAATAATTGATTTGAGTTAACTTCAATTTCGCCAATACAATTTGCATCTGTATGTAAATAACGCAACCGTTCCGATGAAAATATAATTTTCGTCATTTCAATCTATCGAAGTTAATCAAAATCAAATAGCTATATGGAAGCAAAAATTTGCATCTCTTGTCAAACCAAAGTGATTCATATGAATTATAGCTTTATAAATTAGCAATTTAAGAAAACAACATCAATGTAAATAATTGGTGTAATCTTATCTTACAAAGAAATCTGTTTGTACTCAAAATAAGTATTTATAGGAATTTATGAAATACTCAAATGATTGAGTATCAATATAAAGTATAAAGTGCTTTGGCAGATATCAAAGATACAAAAGATATTTGGGTGGTGAAAATTAATAGGATAATAACCTTGATGTCAATTTAACGTGTAAGAAAAAAAGCAACGTTTCAAATTACAGCCGGGTTGTCACACATCAGGGAACTTAATGAGCTCAGAACTTTACTGCAAATGAAATTAGCTTTTAGAATAATATTTACTGTTTTACGTAAGAAACACGAGATATTTTGGAGACACGATCGAGCTCAAAGTTCCCAAATTATTTAAAATATGTCAAGTTATTCGCTTGCAAAAACAAATCCAGCTCTCAAGGTTTGGGATGATGTTCACTTCACACAAAACATTTATCATAATAGCTCTACCTCTTTATTTATTATTACATAATGTTTTACCTAAAGATAGAAAAACTTTGAACTGAAGCTATAATTGATAATAATTGTAAAAAAATAGTAAACACAGCTCAAGTCGCAACGCTCAACCTTGAATCTTTTCATTTTTATGAGCAAATATTAGCAAAAAGATAGATAATTATAATAATTGAATAATGTGAATGGTGTTCGTTGCATGCAAAATAATAATAATAATGAAGGTTGTCAAGCTACATTAAATGACAAAAATATAACTTACTTTTCTACAGTAATCAACATCTTAACAACGTTCACAAAAAACTACTATTTTAAATCAGGTAGGATCCGAATAATTATAGACTTTGTATTATCACCGATAAATGATAAAAACGCGGTTATCTGCCTGGACTTTGGGATTATTTTAATGAAACAAGAAGCCAAGGGTCATGCTGCTGAATCATTTTTATAATTTTTCTGAACTATTATTAATTTATTCAACGATTTCAAACAAAACATTATTAATTTTCCCAAGATAATAAAAGTATATCATTTGCAAACGAAAAAAAAAGTTATGTAATTGTGGAAATTGTGGCTTGTCTAGGAATGTCATATACCAATTACTGCAATTTACATCAACTACAGACATTTACAGCGAATCAACTGACTTTGACAAAACCCACGTTACATTT
Source organism: Lagria hirta (assembly GCA_947359425.1). Lineage (NCBI taxonomy): Eukaryota > Metazoa > Arthropoda > Insecta > Coleoptera > Tenebrionidae > Lagria > Lagria hirta. Next base: position 15,666,673 of record OX375794.1, read on the forward strand.
ATCCTTTAATAATGGTGCAATTCTCAAATTGAGGCTTTTTTCTATTTTTTTAATAACATCTAAATCATATATAATCATTACTACATAATTAAAAAATCTCATCTCTTATCATCCATTAATAATACCTCGAGATCCATTTAAAATCTATAATTAATAAATGGGCACTTCGAACTAATGTAATATTGTAATATATATTAGCTCATCATAGCCAATACTATAATTAATAATCATTTTTACATTTTTTTTTCATCATCAGTGTGTATTTTCCACTAATTCTACAGTTAATTTCTATTCAATTGATGTGTAAAATGTAAGTTTGAGAAAAAAAGAGACAATTATGGATCATTCATTTAAAAATAAGCAAGACTGTTCAACCTCATACACTCGCTTGTTCACGTAACAATGGTTATATTACAACCAGGTACAAATTTATTAAAATAATTGAGTAAAATACTAAAATTATCATTTCAAGACAAAAAACTTCATGTCATGTTCATCTTCTGAGTTTTGGTTCTCTATCGTCACAACGCTATGTAAGTCAGGTACTCTTTTATCTACAGTGCTTCCAAGCAAACAAAAGCTCCAGAAAATAAGCGAACTAAATTAGCCAAAAAGTCAGGAAGTCAATTCAAATTAACCAATCAGAAGCTCAAAAAAGATAAGATGCGGTGTGTAGATGAAAGCTAAAGTGCCTTCACGCCAAGCCCCTCCAGGGCTCATGTTTGGTTGGAAGCGCTGTATAGCTTTTACTTTTTGTGTGTAAAATCTATTACAGCTTTAGATTTGTTATGTTTTAGTGTTATAAGAGGTACGTATTATTGACACACCTGAAAATTCAGTAGGCACACAATCAATCATTTTTTATTTTTTAATCCCCAGGTTTGTCAAACTTATATGAATACATCTTCGATGAAGACAGTATACTTTATCAAATCAAAAAAAAAAAAAAAGTTAAAGTCGGATTTCGGAAAATGTTAAACTTAATGTTTGGGTAAATGTGAAATTAAAAATGGTTAAATTGAACTTTGTTCGACGAAAGTTCATTCATAATTTTATCGCATTTGGGAACAAAGAAAACAATTTGTAATTAAAATATTTGTTTATAATTATAATTAATTATACCGACATTGTAGTCTATTATGAAGTATCGTAAGTAAATAAACAAATATGGTGTGACCAAATACAAAAGTTCAACTAAACCCGAAATTATAGAAATAACAATTAAACATCTTGAAATTTTTGACTTTAATATGATTCATTATTATTCTATTTATTTAATAGATTTTTTGATTAATTGGTTTAAGTAAACTAATTAAATAAATAAATAAACTAATATTTAATTATATAAAAATCATTTTTTTTAATTTGTCACTTATTTTTATAATCAATTATTGTAAGTGTCAAAAATATATGTCAAAAGAAACCACTTTTCAGATCTTGATCAAATTGAGACCACGCATCAGCTTTTAAATAAAGAAAAACTTATCCAAGTCGGTTTTCCCAAAAAAATACAGTCGAATTGAAAAGCTTTCTTTTTTGAAGTCGGCTAAAAAAATAACTAAGGGACCATAAAATGGACGTGTAGCAGGCTTATAGCAACGAATAATATATACCGGATGATCCCAGAATTTTATATAATATCATAAATTATCTTAAATAATCATAACAAAAAAGGCCTAAAAAAAGCTATTTATTTATTATTATAAATAATGAATAGATATGTTCATATCTTGAAAATTTTGCAAAACACGTTATTGTCAAAAAGTTGAAAAATTATTTCTTACGATTTTTATTTCAAACTAAAAACTTGTTTCATTTTGCCCAGCAGTTTCAATCCTTGTCATTAAAAAAAAGGATAATAATAAATAAATTGAGAGCAAAAAAACAAAAAATCCTTCCGTTATTCTTTTTCTCACTTCTTTTCCTTCTTTTACCACTTTCTTCGATTCTCGCATTAAAATCTCTTTTATGTTGAAATGATATTTGATGAAATCAGGGAAAACTATTTATTTTATTATAAAACCGACTTTGTGTGAGCCCAATTCATTTTTCAAAACTAAAAAAGACTTGAACAGATTTAATAAAGAAAAATTATTCAACTAGAATCAATCAAATCATGGTTTTGTAATTAATTAGAGGTGTTGAATTTTAATTGGGTGGCTAAGTCAACTATGTATTAAAGTAGAACATTGGTGATAAGCCCCATTGATTATGAAAATAAGTGATATCCCGCTACATCACAACATCAAAATTTTTCTTTCAAATAATATTTTTTTTATTGTCATAAATTATCGCTATAAAAGTAATAGATAAAGAAAAATTATTTATGGTCTGTAAATATTTTGACTGTGAGGTTAAAGCGTGATATAAAATTGTTCAAAAATAAACTGGGACGTAAAATAATAAGGAAGTTTAGTATAGAACACTTTAAGTTTTTTTTCCAATTAACAGTGTTCTACTAAACGTCATTTTCCCCTAATATGTATCAATGTTTGAATGTAACAATAACAAGACATAATAGATATCCATCAGTTTTCAATATTTATTATTAACATAACATAATATAGCTTTAGTCAATTTGATTCAATCATTTTACTTGGTACCCATATATATTTAATTTCGTCTCCTTGTGCATAACTCTCTAAATTCTTCTTCTTTTTTAATACCCAGGAGCAATAAAAGTATAATTTATGTTATTGGGTGCAAAAGTCATACTTCTATGTGATGCGGCTAGGCGGTATAGCTGCAGAACTTACAAGGTAAGTGAGCCAGCCAAGGCACATTGCTCAGATTTATACTAGTTTTTCTTCAGACGTCAAAAAAACGTTCAATTCATACATTCAAATTGCAAAAATAATGAAAGTTTCAATTTTGTTTGAAAAATACCAACTTAATTAGTGTGGTATGAAAACATTGCCATGGTAAAGTTGGTGCCAACAACCAAAAAAGAAATTTGTCGGCAAAAATTTTCACCATTAAAAATTTCAATTAAAAAATTAAAGTTTTTCAAAAATGGGTGTAAAAATGCAGTGCGGAGAAAATTATCGTGCCACCCGATAGTCGAGGCTGCCAAATCGGCAATAGATATTTTAATACCGACAAAATCAAGCCCTTCATATAAAAACGCATTCCAAAAATTTTCAAAATAGTGTAAATGATGAAGATTTTTCCTTCTGATGTTTCAAGCACAGAAAATGTCTGGATCAGAAATAACGAAATGTCTACAATAAAATTCACAGATAGAAAAATACTCAGTCCTCTTTAGTTTCAAGTAATTCAACTTTAACTGTTCATTTAATTATTGTTAAAATACAAAAAAAATTTAATTTGTTACATTTGAGTTTTCAAATTTTAGACACTGATTTGATAATTATGGTTGATTCTCCTCGTCTGCTACAATATTCATTATAGCCGGCGGCAGAAAAATAAAAATTCCACTTTGTGAGATTAGTACGTTTTTGTAAAGTCGAAAAAAAAACTTATTTATTTTAACAAACTATTCAAAAATGTCATAAGAAAAAATTCAAGAATTCACAATAGTAATTAACAAATTATTTTGTCATTGTCTATCTATAATATAGCTGAACATTTTTATAACATTAAAATATTATCAGTTATAGATATCACTTAAGACAAGAAAATTGCATAATTTTGCATTTTATAACCGTGTAATTATTATTGAGTATCCTCAGCAAAATAAATTAAAATTTTATATTTAAAAAAAGAGTGCAAAACGAATATGAAAAGCACTTGATGAGTTTAACCTAAAAAAACATTATTTTGAGTTTTTAAACTTCAAATAATATTTTCTAGGTCAACAATATATGTTTTGGATTGACCTTTAAATTATAGTATTATCTGTAAGAATTCAAAATGTGTTTATCAAAGTTCTATAGTTATGTCATATTCAGAAGGTAACAAACCAGTTAATTTTTTTTGTTGATTAATAATCGAAATACATAGTCAATATATTTCTACATTAATACATAATTTTCAAAAAATATATAAATGCCTTCATCTAAATGAGGCAATTAGAATATTGTTTATATAATTAGATATTTTAATTGATTTCCTATTGAGCAAAATAGGTAAAATACTTTCTATTGAAAATTATGAAATATCCTACTATATATTTCAAAAAATGCAACTGCAAATGATATATAATAAATAAAAATCTCAGTTTCACTCATTCAAAATAGATAGCATAATAATACTAATTCATGATGATTTAGTAACATTTTTAAAAGATAAGATTGTTTCACGAAAAACATTTATTGAAAGCCAAAATCAATTGTTTTGAATCATAAAAAATACCAAGAAAAAATTGTATTTCTATAGACTCACATGTACGACCAAAGCTGAAATTTTTTTCGGTAGTTGTTATTGAGCGTATCTATCGTAATTAATAGATAATATGTTATCATTATACAGGGCTGTTATTAATTATTATAACTTCCAGAAGGCATTGCTAATTTCAAATGCAAGAAATTTGCCGCTTCATGGTGAGAGTAATCTGCTGTTTTGAAGAGTCATTTTTTTTTTAAAAAAGGTTATGTAGCGAGATATCACTTCCCATTATCAATGGGGCTTATCACCAATTGGAAGGCTATATATTATATTTCGTATTCCTATCAGAGCTTGTCTACAGCTATTATATATATTACTTCCGCTTGCTAAACTTAGATGTTTAAAATTTTCACAAACGAGATGTCAAAAAAGCACAAAACGTGATGCAAAAAAAGCGCTTCTGATATAATATCATAAGTATATGTATTCGTTAAAATCATTTTTCCGGAAATCGTCTTAGAAACATTTTCCTACTTATTTACGCGCAGGAAAATTGAGTTTTTCGGACTAGTACTGTAAAAACTTTACAAGACGCAAAATAAAAAAGATACTCTAGTAACTATAGTTGCCAACAAAATTGACAAACTTGATTTTTGTAGAATTTGTAAAAAAAAATCTAAAATTTGTAAATTTCGTCTTTTTTTACGATTTCCGGAAAAATTTAATACAAAACACGTCAGTAAAATCTATTGACTCGGAGCTTTAAAATACTCGGCATAAAGTGCCTCGTACACTTTTTTTTGTATTTAAATTTAGCTGCTCTTCAGTAATGTGAAATTTTCCTGACTTTTATGTAAATAACTATTATCGAGTGTATTTCAAAAACGTGTTAATTACCTGTTTTTATAACAGTTACAACTAATTACCTGTTTTTGTTCAAGAGAAAAAACTACGGGAGATAATAATATGCTCGAATGGTATGTAAAAGGTGACAACATTTTACAAATGTATAGTGTGATTTATAAATAAGTTTATCAAAATCGGCATTGATCACGTAATAGAAAATTCATAATTGTTAAAATTAAATGTTCAGAAAAAAACGCAATTTTAAATTTTTTCTTGACTTAAATCGCTTGGAAATCTAAAAAATTGTTTAACTTGATCCAGCTTTCCCTAAGTTTTCAAAATATCGTAAAATTAACAGCTACCAGCCTATTGAAATAAAGGTTTGTAACTTGTTTTTGAGAACTGGTGAGCAAATGAAAGTCTTATCGCACAAAAAGCAATAAAAAATGTGTCTTAGTGAAACAAATCGGTTTTCAAACAGTTTTAGTCAAAATTTTGTTTGAATTTTTCTAAATAACTCAACACAATGATGATGTTCTAATAGATCAAATCCTCATACTGAGGGTTTAAGTTACGAATACCAGCTCAAAATCACCAGATCTACGGAATGTTTGACATCACCTCATCATTCAAAACACGAATTTGTTAAATTATTATCAACTTTCAGTGTCATTTTATTAAGTGACATCACGGCTTTAATTTTAATACTTATTTCTAAATAAGACGTTTTTCTTTTTCTACATGATTTCAAACAATTGCGTATATTTTAGGTCAACTGGTTGCGCATAAAATCAAATTTGACAAATAGTAAACATTCTTGCCCCTTTGTGGAAACTGCAATCTGTTAGATTTTGATAGCGGAACCCAAGATGTCGAGAAAATTACACCAAAATATCTTTATTGTGCTCTTAATTATTAATTTTATGGCCCAACAGCGAAAAATGCGTATCAGTTTAAAAAAATTCGTCTTTTTTTCAAATTGTGACCTTTTGCTAAAAATATTTTTCTAGAACCGGACGTTAGTGTTTTATTAACCATTCATTGGCAACAATAGACCATTTAGTCATCAACATTTAAATAATTTAGTCATTTTATTTCTATTTGTTTCAATTTAATGTTTCACCAAACTATGTATAACTTATTATTGTTAAGCGAGTAAAAAAAATTATCTTCAAACTATAATATAACCGCCTGCTGCAATTTCTCAAGGATAATATTTAAAAAAAAAGGGAATTTTCAATTAGAATTGCAGATAATTGCAATTATTGATTAAATAATAATAATAATAAAACATTTTTATTCAATTGCATAGAAAGAACAAAATGCGAAGCGAACGTAAATAGAGGGGTATTATTACGACACGGAAACTAACTTTAATTCAACTAACCTTGACATGATTCTTATTAAAGTCAAACGCAGCAGGTATATTTTAAACAAAAAAATGTTTAATAACAATTTTAGCATGGTCTACCTTGATCAACAAAATAAATTAAATCAACCGGTTATTTAAAAAAAAGTTTGATATATTAAAAGCAAGACATTAAAATACGATCGCTCGATTATCTTATGCTTTCTGAATGTGTCTTATTAATAAATTGTCTTATTTACTGCAAATCTTCACTATGCAGTGAATGATTGAGAAGAGATCACATAATGCCTTTAGAACTGATCCGTACCAGCAAAATAAAGTTAGATTAAAAATTGTCATTCATTCATTATTTCCTTAAATTTTAAAATTATTTTTATAGAAGCTGGACTAAGTTTTTAAAATTGTTTAACATGTTTCCCAAATAATTTGAATCTCCCATAAATAATTCCTCGATACAGCTATTGTAAATATTATCGAAAAAGATCTTAAATTTCCCTGCCTAAAAGATAGCTGTTGCAGCCGCAAGCTTCAAACCTCAAACAGATGATTAATCAGATTGTCGTGTGCAATAAAATTGCTTTACTATGTTTATTAGCAGAAGAAAATGATTAGTTATTATTATACCTATGTATTTTAAAAGTTTTTCATAATTTTCTACAAAAAAATCTGAGGAAACCACTAAGTCCCCAAAAGAAAAAATCTTTCAATTTGACATTGGCTTTTTATGGTAGAGTCCGGAACCTGGAAGATAGCTGGCCAGCAGTGAAGAAATCTTACAATAATCCAAACAGTTGTATTATTTAAGGCTGCTAAGATTATTGTGGAGTTTCTTCTCCAATGGTCAGTTAACTTCTAAGTTCCCCTGCCATGAAATCATGAAAACCAATCACAAATTGGAAGATAATAGACTAATTAGACTCCTCTATTCTCTATCACAACCGCGACAAAGACGACGCTACTGTTTCAGTGGAGTTGTGTCGCTACCAAATCTCATGTCGCAAGTAACAACTGCTACATCACTTATATGCCCTTCATCCTCAACAGAATTATATGACTCTTTAAGATATTGCTGGTGAAAAAAATCACTTCAAAAAATTATTCAACTTACTTTAAATATTTTATTTATTATTTACTTTAATTTCACTTTAAATAATTATTCAATTTTTCTATCTATTCAATAAAAGTTTTTCATTGTCTAAAGTTTGACATCATTTGTTTTAAAGACTGAACATAAGCAATCTCTAAAATTTCCTGGAAGTCATAAACATGAAGTTATTAAATATTAAAATAGAAGTTAAGGCAGACAACAGACAATTAATTATTTATTTTTAACCATTAACATAAAAAAACTAAACATTAAATGATATATTGTATGTTTTCTCTCATCAAAAGTTCATTCACAAACAAGATTCATTATTCCGTATAAAATACATTATATGTATGTATTGGTAACCGTGACAAAACACTTTTTCGATAAAATACAATTCAAATTGATGACAATGTTAAATACAAATTAATTAAAAAAAATAGGTTGCCATGAAATTGCAAGTTTCAGTTTCAGTTCAATGAAATAAATAGCCATTTCAATACGTAAAAGCGTCCTCCCATTAAATAAGTTTCTCCAACATTTTAAAAGTATTGACACAATGTAATGTCTCTAATAAATCTATTTCGATTTTATTTCAATTATCTATAAGCAACTTTCTTCAAATTGCATCAAGTTTCCTGAAATTGATCAAACTTTCATAATTATCGTGTTTTAAGATTTTTGAGATTATTTAAAAATATTTAAGTTTTCTCACAAAATTTATTTTTTCAATGTTTTGTTCTGTTTATTGATGTGTTTGCTTATTAATACTTTGTATCTAATTTATTTTTTTAAAAAAACCAAAACACGTATCCAAACGCTTGTTATACAAGGTGTTTTAGTAATAATTGTCCATATATGTAGTAACTGGAGAATGCTTGACCCAAAACATAACGATTTCTTCTAGAACACAGATAAAATGTTCCTCCTGACCGAGATACAGAGCGTTCAAAAGAGGGGCATACTTCCAACACGAAACTAATATAAATCTTTGGTGTCGGCTTTTTAGAATATACAGAGTTTAATATTTAATAGGTCCATTTGAATTACCTGTAAATTTAAATAGTAATTCATTTTTATAATTTCTCGAAACTACGCTTTAGTTGGAACAGTCGCCGTTAAACCAAAGAAAAGATTTATGTGGTTTATGCAGGATGGCGCCCTGCATCACATCTAGTCTTAGTGGTGCAAAATTATTTAAATAATAAGTTTTCTGATATTAGAAATAAGGCGAGCAGGTGATTTTCCTTGGCCTACTCAAAATCCCGATTTTAACCCCCTAGATTTTTATTTCTGGAAACATATGCACGCTCAGGAGATTAATACCCGACCAGAATTATAACAGCAAACACAAAATGCTCCAAATTTTATTAGAAACCAACCAAACATATTTTCAAAAATTAGAGCAAATTTTAATAAAAGAATTCAAAAATGTATTGATGTCAAACCATTTTAAAAATTGATTATAATATTGTTGATTTTTTATCAAACCTAAATACGTCTATCTTTAATCGTTGAATTTTTAAATAAAACTGTATCTAGGTAAGAAAGAACATTTTATATAACTGTTTTAGGTTAAATCGTCATGTTTTGAGTCATGCATTTTCCAGTTACTAAATGGACAATTGTTAATAAAACATCCTGTATAAACCACAGACAGACTTACTAAGTGCTTTATCAATTACTACTGTAGTAAGAGCAAATCAATATATAACGATATGTCTTTAAACCTGTTATACATACTAAGACGTTAATCAATAACTTAGATATTGATACAACCTAGATGTTCAAACGTATGTCGTATAAGTCAATGACAGTTGTGTACATTTTCAGTGTTACATTTTCTTAAACGTTTACCTTAAAATCTATCTATATATATAAAAGAAAGTCGTGTTTGTTACAACACTTATAACTCGAGAACGGCTGGACCGATTGCCATGGTTTTTGATTTGTTGGATTTGTTTCCGTCCAGAATAGCAGAATGCATCTTAAAAACAATGAAAACTCGATATGTGTAATGAATACTTAATCATTTCAATAGATGCTGATTTGTTTATTACATGTCTAACATTTGTTGTCCAATCCTGTCAAATAGTGTAACAACTATTTTTTTTTGGAGCTTATGGCCTGGTTGCTGAGACCTTTAAGCCACAACTTTATTTTTTTCTGAAGACATCATGTGTGCGTTCAGAAATTTATTTTTTGTAAAATGTCTGCAAAGTTCAGGTACTGTTATATTTGTTTTTAATTCCCGTAAATAATACCTAAGATTTATTCTACAGTAAAAACATAAAATCATCGGAAAGGAAGGAACGGAATTTAGGGAATAAAAAATCAGTTGGTAAAGGTTATAAGATTAAGGAAAAAAAATCTACAGGTCAACAAAAGTGTAAATGTCTTTTTATAGGTTGTCTATAATTTTTCTTGATAAGCTATTCATACGTAGTGGTTATATACTCTTTGAGCTATTGTCTATGTCTCGAAAGTTCAGGCACTCTTATTATATTTGGTGGTTTTATGCGAGTGCACATTTTAATAACAATGCCGCGTCCTAGAAGATCTAATCTTTCCCAGCGAAGCCGTAATGCAATTAGGCAACGGAATATCGCGAGTCAATTATCTGCGAGAAATTGCACGCGTCGATACTTAAAGGAAAATTTAAAGATGAGGAAGTTCTTATTCCAAGGATTCCGATGATCCCAACGGATATGCCTTTTGAGTTTAAACGAATTCAATTCCCGATTCGTCTTGCCTTCGCCATGACGATCAACACATCACAGAGCCAATTCTTGACTATTTGTGGCCTCAATCTTGAAAATTCATGTTTTTCTCATGGTCAATTGTACGTGGCATGCTCACGTGTCGGCAAACCATCCGCTTTAATTGTTCTTGCGCCTGACCAAAAAACAAAGAATGTCGTTTACCACAAAGTGCTTTAATGAAAATCCTATTAATGAATTAATCCGAGTTTTACTTTTTTTCCCCCTATCTGCACAACATAGTTTTCTATCAATTTTTTTCTGACATGAGTTTGAAGTATGTACTTAATTATTATTTTTTATTTTTTTTTATTTTTATTCTCATTCTGTATGTATGTTTTCATCATCATTCATCATAATAAAATACTTTTTTGTTTCTATCTATATAAATTTTGTATCATCTATCTATATTATTTTGTATCATTGTTTTACGTTCATCAAAGCCTAAATTAGTTCAGCTAAAAAGTAACACGACATTCATTGACTGTTAGGCGGTACAAAGTTCGCCGGGTCAGCTAGTTATTTATAAACTTTTCTTAAGACTTTAACAATATTTAAAAGTTCTAAATCTAACCTAAAAATAACCTTGCCCAGTCTAGCATTCTCAAACAAAAGCTATTGTACCCAATTTAATTAAATATATTATGACGGCGAAAAAAGAACATTGTGATCCTTTAATATCGATAAATGCATAAAGAAATATGGAGTTTCAATATATGCATGTCAACACTAAATTACTCTCTAAGAATCAAACTTTTAGAAAAATTACCTTTTCCATGTTATAAGAACTTTGAAAAATAATTTAGAATTCTTATAAGATTTGGTCAAGTTCAGCATGTTAAAGTTACACCTAAAACTGCTTGTATACCTTGTATTTATAAATTATTTATATCAACCCTTGCTGTGCAATTTAGCCCAACAGACTTTTATTTTCTTTGATATAGTTTTATATTATAAATCAAGACAAAATCATTATTTAAAAGAAAAAGAAAAGATCCTTAATTTTAGCCTTGCGGAACACCAAATCATTTTGACATGATTTGTAGCCACTATAAAACACATGATTACTTCTGCCTGTTAAGTAGGATTTTAACAATACATAGGTAATGGTATACTTTAATTCACAATGAATTAATTGTTTCTCACCGTTGAAACTGAAAAATTCTACTGCTGATTTAAAATATAACTTGCTGTTGCTTCGCAAGAAATCGTTTAATAATGTTCGTCTCATTTAATTTATAATAGTTTTTCACACACGATTTTATTCATTTACGCCCGATTTATATAATACAGGTCTTCACACACAGAAAATTATTAATTAATTTGTTTATTATACGGTGGTCGAGTATAAAAGACGTTTACGTTTTGAGTAATTGGTGAAATGGAAAAATAAATATGCCAAATCTTCTACATGTGAATAAATAAAAATAGTAAAGTCGAAGAATCTGCGACGAGAAGTATATAAAATTAAAATAAATAAATTAAAACTAAAGAAGAGAAAATAGAAGTGGACAATGAAAGAAACTAATTAGTTATTTAATAAACAAGTGTGTTAATGAAGGCGATTAATAATCGAGATTGTTTATAGCTCCATCGACCGTATGGAGAAAGAGCCTTGCATTGTCGAAATTATTAATCACCTATTAAATAAAAGAGTTGACTGTAATATCCGATTTGTTAGTCAAAGTTAAACGTTAAATTTATTCTTAATAATCGGCCAACGAAAAAGTGCTTTAATAAGAATAAAAAAAACCAAAATTAAAGTAAAAAAAGATAAAATAAAAAAAACAAAGAAAGAATTCAGACACGTATTGAGACAATTGAACAAATTAAAAAATTATAAAAATTAAGCAAAAAATTGAACCGTGGAAAAAACAAAAAATAAACAAAAAAAATGAGAATAAAAAAGCAAGAAAAATACAATGTACATACATATATGTATATCACATACACTTAAAAACAATGCAGAACTGAAAGAAATAGTAAAACAATTTATAGAAAAAACATTAGTAAAATCAAGATAAGACAATTGTGTAAGCTTAGAAGTGGACAAATAGTGATAATTGCAAAAATTACGTAAAAGAAAAGTGACAAAGAAAAAAAGAAATGAAAGCCAAAATAGAGAATTTATATTTTACATTTATAATTTAATCACAAGGTCCAGGCCGAAATATTTATAGACAGTACGGTCAATATGTATTTTGCTTTTTTTTTGATAAAACAAAACCAAAAAGCGTTTTATTTGTCAGCGTAAGTAACCTAACACAACATATAAAGTGGTAAGTATTGTAGATTGTTGATACTAATGTAATTTTTATACTATTTAAGCACATACTTGATGAAAATAATACCTCTAAAATAATTTAGCACAAACATTTGAAAAATTCTTTCTAGAATAAAATGGTTGTATTAAATTATTATTAAACTAAAAGTAATTTGTATTCCAGCATTCGTATAAGCTAGAACGAGTTGTTTTGCATATTGCTTTGAACAAATTAATTAATGTGTTCATTATCTTACACGGTTTATCTCTTTGGAAAGATTAATAAGTGCCCCTGGAGCACGATGCGTAATTAATGATTACCAAGCATCTTGGTAAACCTTAGCGACAAACCAAACACATGTTGCGTTTTCTATAAGTACCTGGTGTATAATATTGGCTGTGCTTTTTTGGCAGCAAGTCTTACATCGGTTCGTACCAAAATTAGGTGAAATAACTTGAATACACTTTGCACGTGTTTATTCACAAATTGAATTGACATTTGAGCACAGTGCCGTGCAAAAATACCGGGGCCGGAGGCATTTGCAATTTCTAATTATTTAAAAAGAAAACTAATTATGTATATTGATATACTCAAAAAAAAATTCTACGCCATTGCGTAAGCGACTTTATGTTTAGAGATTGTTACCGGCTTTAGTACAAACCGCTCTAAGACATGCTGCCAAAAATACACAGCCGCCCTTAAATCATGTTAATTTTATACTGTAGATACAATAGCAATGTAATGGTATACCAATGAAGAGAATATATATTTAATAGCATTTAATAGCAGAGCTACATTCTAAAACGTCAATAGTAATAAAGAATCCAAAGCTAAAAAAATTTCTTAGCCATGTATTTGTACATATTATTTTTTTATTTGCTAACTGCTAGCACCATTTTTGAACTAGAATAGAACCAATTTGAATTAAAACTTTAGTCAAAATACCGAACAAAAAAATTAAAACCAAGATGTCTAGTCTATGAATTTGAAAACAAATGAATTGACACTTGACGTAAACAAATTGCTTCGGAAAAAATATAAGTGCTATAAGAGCCGTTCTTTAAGCATTATTTTCGAATTTGCGTCTTTTTTTTACTTTTCAAAAAATATATATATTGTTAAGTTCTGGGACATGTCGTTGCTAACATTTGGTAACAGCAACAAGTCATTTGATTTAAAATTCAATTTAAAAGCTTATGTTTAGCATAATTTGTTTCATTTTTCACAAAAAGTTGATATTACAAGAAGAAAAAAATGTATGTACCTCACCCAAAATACAGTAACTAGCCAACGAGACAACGACTAAAAATGTACTACCTGATGAATCCGAAGTAGCCTAACAATCCTCAATCTAGCAAGATCCCCTTAACAAACAAATTTTTAAAATATAACCGTAATAATCCATATGTAAAAAATTAGGATAATTACGTTGGCATTTGACGTAATTATTTTTTGACAGTTATGTACACCAACTTTTAAAAACTTGAAAACATCTATAAGAAAACTAATATTTTTATAGATGTCTATAAAAGACTCCAAATTGATAACATTAATAAGCTTATTACGAACTCAAACTCGAAAAACTTTTTAATAATATCATTAAACCTGAAACGATAAGCGACAGCAAAATTTATACTCTCCTCTTAAAGTTCATAAGGAAGCTAAAAGAAATAAATGCGATAAGATTCTACCTAAAAAATAAAAAAAATAGGTACTACATTAAAATTTATTCTGAATTGAAAAAATAGTACAAATCCCAAAACAAAACCCATAAGCAAACAAACTTTCTCAACTCTTCAGTAATCATACACCAAAAAAGGTTTGACTTTTCATTTTTTGTTTATAAATTGGAAACATATCCTTCAAATATTTAGTGCCATTTTGGCTTAACAAAATTGCTGCTCTTTTTGAATTCACTGAATTGATATGAAGTTGTCAAATATCAAGCCAAAAGTGAGAAAAATAAGTGGTTTTTATTGTTAATTTGTGGGAGACAGAATATCATTATCTAAAGTTCTCGGTTATACAGCGTGGTCAACAATGACTGTCTGAGTTGGCAGTCCTACATTTCATTTTGAAATGGTACAACTGCAACCAGTTTCTGTTGTTCAAGGATGACACCTTTGACACTGACAACATCATTAACAGATGCCAATTAAAAAGTTAGTCGCTGTGACATAACCTATCATTTTTTATGAGTGTTATGTCAAATATTTGTCTAACAAGCGTATCCGGTCACAATGCTGCAACTAGGCAGCTAAAAAAGTCTTTAAAAAGTGTTGCCAATTCATACACAATTACTGTTGACCACTCTATATAAAGGCAGGTACCTTCAAAAGTCAGTAGCGAAAAAAACTAGTTTTTTTCATTATTCATCATATTTTATTGACATACATGTAACTATTATACAAGTGTTAGATATCCTTTATTAATCCAATATTGATAGTTTCATAATTTTGGCCAAGATAATAAATTTAAAAAAATAAAAACTGTTAGAATTTCCTTTATTAATATGTCAACAGTACCTCCCCAACAACTATAATAACAATAATACATATTACTGCTAGGCATTTCTGTTAGTAATAACAAGACTATTAAATGATTACATTGTATTTGTAAAACAATTTTCATTGTTAATAAGTAACAGACTTCAACATATCTATCAAATGGTGATCAGTCGCTATTGGTGAGAAAGTAAAATAAAATGATCTCATGGTATAATAAGCAACTAAAACTTTGAAACAAAATTTGGTCCTTATTACCTTGGTTTTTCAAATATATGAATTTAACCGGTTATTTTGCTAAGAAAAGAGTCCAAGTTGAATGTCAACCCCTTTCCCTGATAGCTTCCTTGCCTAGACCTTGCAAAAAATAAGCGGTGCACTAAATATGAATAATTGGGTAATTTGAGGCGACCCTTGGACTTTGTCCTATGAAAATAAACTAATTTCAATTGAGAATTTCCTATTTAAGATTACAGATACTGATAGGGGATGATGGTTGTCTGACAATAAGGAAGAAAATGTTGGAAATGGATTATATTTAAAATCAGCTTGGTATAATAATTATAAGGTTCATTTACCTATGGCGATAGGCGTCGTGGATTAGCATTAAGCGGAATTCCAAACACGTGTTCTATGAATTTAAAATAAGAAGACACGTCAAAAGCCGGCTGACACATGGGGTGTATAAATGTCAAGGTGTCAAAGTGACAACTATTTTGGCTATGACCTAGCCTAACCAACAAAAAATAAAAGAAACGAATTTGCAAAATTGGGAACAAGTTATATGAAACTAGGCCAAATAAGCGGTAATATTACCTCTATTTATTGTGACTTACCGAATGCTGAATGAAAATATTCGAATAGCGGCTTAATTCTTTGATTAATTTGATATAGTAAACACAAACACTGACACTCTTCTTATCTGATAAAAACTATTTAAAACACAACAATAATAACTGCAATCAGTAGATAAATACGACCTCCGTTGTTTGTTATTCGAGAGAATGGTCGAAGAATATAAAATGTATCACACTGTATTTTTGGATGAATCCCATTCGACCAATCAACATTCTCTCTCAGTGGAAGGGATAGTGGCGTGATTCCTTACGTCACCATGTGCAAGACGAAAAGATCAATATTGGAGACGTATGTTAACCACTAATCTAATATTTTTTCTCCTTTATTAGCAAGGATTAGATTAAAAAAAGAGCTTTCAAGGCTTTTTTTAAAACAACCTGTATATTTATTAACTTTTACTGAATAATTAATTCAATTTTTAATTTTAGCGCCAATATGTAGAAACAAAATCCCTAGTTTTAAGTAGCACTAACCATTGACTAACAAATAAAGCATTACAATTGACAACTGCCATTTCTAAGACCGAGTGAACGTAAAAGAGTTTATATTTTTCCTATTAATCTCTTAGTTTTTGATATAATTTCATTTAAATATAATAGTACTTAAGAATTCAATTTCAAAATGTAACGGACAAAACAGTAATACCAACTTTTACCAGTTGATTGCGATTAAATTTCTATAGAATGATCGAAAAAATGATCTAAAGTCGGAATTATTTCATAATTATTAGTCTACATGCTATCATAACTCACAGCCAGAAATAACGATGTACATATTAACAATAATACTATTATTACACAATACACAATAATACAAAGTCTCTTAAATTTACCATAATTCTAAGTGAGTATATTATTATTATTAGCCTATATTATTCTAAATTTTTTACATTTCTTTGAATGTTAATAAATTCTTTTTTAAAAATAGGATGTATTAATAGATGTCATTAATACACTCTTTTTCATTAAGTAACTGCTTTTGTGATTTTAAAGTTTTGACGATATTTCTGTATCAGATAATACAGATACAGGTGCAACGCACATGGCTCAATATTCAATTATATCTGTTGTAATGTCTGCACTTAAAAAATGACAAAAGCACAGATGAGAATATTTTCATTATACATTTTAATAATACCTACATAATTTATTATTAGTTATTTATTATAACAAAACTATTAATAGTAAAATTGTTTAAAGTTAAAAAACGACAAATTGTTTGTGTTGTGAGCCTTAGCATTTATATGCAGAACGTTTTCAAAGCTGTTGAAGTTATGTTGATGTCAGCTATGATCTTTGATCCTTCCTTTTTTGCAAAACTTAATAGCCTAACAATGAGACTACCCAAAACACTATAAATCTTCAGCTTTCACCCTTCAGACAAACGGCAGCAGTTAACAGATTAGATGTATTGTCCAGTAATGGGATTAAATAAAACCAGAATTTTAAGTACAGCTTTATAACGTTATTTCACTAAGACTACTATAAATAGACATGTGTTTGCTCTAGAACCCATTATATGTTTTGCGCAAGCAACACGCTTCTCATATTATCAAAAAAAAACTTTTAATAAGAATTTTAATGTCTTAACTTTAATAATTTTCAACCTCAGAAATTTCTGTTAAAAATAGTAAAATTTATTTTACATTTTTTTTTTAAATAAAGCATTAAAAATTAAAAACAGAAGCTAGTAAGAAAAAACTACAATAGACAAATGTATTGTGTATGAGGCAATAAAAATATGTATTATTCATAGCTTTTTTGTTACTTGTTGATTAAATAACAATGTACCCGGTGATTTTCTAAAATTTCGGTCTAGCAGGCATGACTTTTTGGACAAGACGAATTCAACAAAAACGTCATAGCTTGCAAACAGTAAAATCGCCCGGTATAAACGTCGATTGCTGCTTAATAACCAAACCTTGCGTGCTAACCTTTGAAATAATTTTTTTTCTTTCTAAAATTGCAAGATTTAGACCAGAAAACTATTGTTTTAATGTCGTTACATTATTGTTCTTGACATTTGCAAACTTTAATTTGACACCTGGAACGTCCGTCTTCTGTTAAAACCATTTTTTAAAAGTGTATTTTTTCGTGCCTAAAGGGAAGCTAAATAATGTTTGTCCTTACCGGACTATTACCATTACAGGTGAAAAATTTTTTGTACAGGAAAATGACTCGTAACTGTTAACTTTTTGAAGTAGTTGATAGTGGTTTATGACCGTACTGTTCGATACCTCACCAAACATTAAAGCCGTCCAAGCAAGGCGACAATTGGTTGCTCGCACGAATAAGCACCATGGCCTGCTCAGACAGCTGTAATGTTAAACACAACTGTCATAAATTACTTGAAAATGTTAGTTTTATATACGGTATTAAGTTTGTAAAAATTTTACTAGCTCTTATTTAAATCACTATGCTTTTACTCAAACAAACAAAAAGTTTTCAAAGAATTTATTCTTAGCTCTTATCATTATATAATAACAATATAAAACAGTTTATTTTATGAAAAATGCATTAAATAATATAATCACGGAAGTGGGAATGATTTTACAAACACTTAAGAACGAGTATATTTGCCCCAAATGTGCAGCATGAATACGGAAGCAATAAAAAGTAGAGACATTACAAGAACAGGAACTGGTCCACTGTAAAATTACCATTAGAACATATTTCATTGTAACATCTGACAAAACTTACACTTTAATACCTGGAGAATCATCAGTATAAAATCTCCACATTCCCCCAGAGCCCGCTCCGGTATTTCTACTCCTTGCAGCAGTTGTTGTGGTAGTCTTTCTCTGCCTGACAGTGCCCCCAGTTGAAGACCTGGGAGCAGCAGCTTTCGAGGGAGACCGTCCACCGGCCCCCACAGATGTTGAACTTGCTGGTGCTGGCTGAAAACACTTAAAATTAAGCAACAGTTTTACCATTTTAATTAATTATTTACCATATTCTTATAGTTCAGCTGCTCTAAATTTAATGTACAGTTCTATAATGTATGTGACACGTGAACAGCGAACCCGTTACACGCTGCGTTGAAGTATTTAGAACTTTTAGATATTTTGGTGGAAGGAGAAAAACAATTTCGACACGTCAACCAACGTCAGCTTGACAGCTTGAAAGTTGTGCTAAGTTGGCATTACCAACATTAAAAAACAAAATCAAACTATAAAGCTGATTTTTTATATTGTAATCTTATATAATAAACCTGTTTTGCTTCAAAAACCACTATTTGGTGTTATAATTATGCTAAATTTTTATAATTAAATTTTAGTATCGTTTGATGGGATGTTAGGAATGTATTAATTTTATTAAACTTCTGTACTATTCACCAGACTGAGTGATAGTGGCGTGCTCTATCGGTGAAAGCTGTAAGCAACAACGTATGAAAATAATTATTGTATCTTTATACTTATTTTATTTTATCAAAAATGGAACAAAATTACCTCGTTGTTGGCTGTTTCTGTTCATTTGATAATGTTTGATTGACTTTTCTTTAAGAGAAACATCATAAAACCAATAATACATTGTAATTGTATCTAGTATCTTCACTTGAAATTGTATCCTCACTTACAATCTCTCTATTTTCTTTCCTGCCGTTTTTTTGTATGAGAGTCTTATTCTTGAACACAGGAATAAATACTATTTTTTATGTAATGCTTCAGTAAACATTGCATTTTTTCATATGCGGCAACGCTGGCTAGTGCTTTTTTTAAAAGCATTCTATTAGACAGATTAATTTAAGATTGAGCTTAGGTTTGTTTGTTTCTATCAAAAACTGAAAGTCAATTTTGTTAATAGTAGTCAATGTTCACTCATACTTATATAAGAAATAATGACATCTGAATTTCTATTGTTTCAATCAAATACATGCAAAATATTTGCATCGTTAAATATATCTCTAATCTGAGATCAGTCGTTATATAGGTACCATTTGGGATTTTATTTAGATGACTGATTTAGTTCAACGTCATAAGAGTCCAAAAGTGTGACGTCAGTTACCATGGAAATCATGGTTTGATGCACCAAGAAGTAGGGGTTTGCACTCTAAACTAAACAACATTTGCACGGGTTTTGAGAAAAAATATTATTTGACAAGAAAAAGTGAAGTTAAGATAAATTATTTGTTTAAGCGATTGTAACATAATTGTAATTTATATCTATCTTTTTATGGGAACAAACAAATGTACTTAAATTAAACACCCAGAACAATTGTTAAAGCAAAAAAAAACTGTTTTAAAATCACAAAATATCACCCACATGTCAAAAGCGATTTGTTTTTTTTTTTGAGTGCAATCCTGCTGGACCTACCACACCCTTTAATGACGACACCACTTAGTTGTAGCTTCTGGACTCTTTAATCTTGACAGTTACGATGGATGTTCTTTGTTCTGTGGCATATCATAATCTATGGCTATCATTAGACAATTAGTCATTACGAAATTTTGACATTTGCATTTATTTTGTGTAGAGGTTAACTTTTTCGAAATTTGTGAAAAAAGAAAATAGTTTTATTCATGTTTCATTGCTTTGGAAACCTCTATAACACGAAAATTATCTATAACTAAACTATGGTAAGCAATTAACGTAGAATTATTCAAAAATGTTTGTATTAATGACGCCCCCATTGTTTTAGTCCGGAAATGTGAATATCTGCCACGTAACAGATGATGTTAAGCAAGCTTTGAGAGATTTTCGTTTCCGCAAGGCTCAAGATACTGCAGCCCTTATTTGTAAGATTTTTAAATCATGGTGCTTGTCCTACCTAATTAGAGCAATTTCAGTAAAAGTGGAGCGCGAAAGTCAACAAATTATCATTGACGAGACACTTGAAGGCATCACCATTGAAGAATTGCAAGAAAGTCTACAAAGTCATCAGCCTCGTTACATTATCTTATCATATCGGCAAGAACACAAAGACGGGCGTGTCTCATATCCTCTCTGCTTTATCTATTTTACACCACGCGATAGTCATGCCGAACTGCAAATGATGTATGCTGGATCAAAAATCTCATTACAAAGAGAAGCCGAATTGACTAGGGCTTATGAAATTCGAGAACTAGAAGATCTGACTGAAGAATGGCTTTTAGAGAGATTAGGAAATTAACTAAGTTTATATATTTGAATGATATTTAAAGCAATAAGTATGCCAAGCCAAGCCTAGCCTCATTAGGTATCAAGTTATTTTTGATAATTGTACATTCCAAAGTAACACCAAAAAAGTATTATAGTATTGCCAGCATTGAAATAATTTTCACATTTGTACCAAAAAACAACAGATATGTGTTATAATAATGTTTTATTGATCATGTCTTAGGATCGAATAAACAATAATACTACAAAATAATAGTTTAACAAGTAAAAAATCATAACATTAGTTAGAGAAATCGGTTCTTTTATTATGCCTATCGGTATCAATTAGAAAAACATAAAAAAACATAATAATAAGAGCCGAAATCCCTCAATAATTAAACTAACTGACACTATTTTTTGTTCTCTTGAAATTCTTTGGAAGGGTTCACGCCGAGATTAAACAGTAAATCATTCTGCAACAAACAGATGTCAATTATTAAAGGATTTCGGTTCTGGTTCAAAAGCGAATTAAATATATTTACAATTTTAGTCTAGCCCTCTAACTTTATTAGAATTGTCACCCAATTTAACAATTGCCCTCGATGATAAAGCACACGATCACACACTTATTGGAATAAGATAAAACACAGCCTTGTTAATTTAACAAATAATATGATTTATTGAAAACGTATATAACAATAATCATGTGTGATCATGAGCGTGTTCAAGTGCTATTACGTACCCATACAAGTAATAAAAGAAGGACAACAAATAAAAGGCTAATTTAATCCATCCTTCTCGTTGACATCTTGTTAAGACATCAGCATTCATAATACTAGTTGGATCGTAAATGCCCAATCCTGACATCACCGGTCTTGTCCGATAACGATTAATGTGATAAATAATCAAAGGAATATTTAACAGGAATGAAAACCATTCTCCAGCACAAAGAAACAATACATTAAAGAACATATGAAGTAAATATTCGGGAACAACAAGCTACAAAAAGAAATTCTAGAGTGAACCCCAATATCCAATAATACTTACAGGATTTAGGCTGTTGCATTGATCAATAGGATTCTTATAATCTGTCTTCAATTCATCAAACGCTATTACGTGGAAAAGCGAAAAAAATATTAGAAAAGCATCGACTATCAGGGCGATGATATAGGAAAACGCAGGAAAGTTGAACGCCATGTTTACTCAATTTTATCACTCAATTCCCTTCAAATTATTATTATAGTCACTTAAAATAGTTTCCTTATCGCAAAATATATATATTTAATTCATTAATTTAATATATTTACCCAAATTTTGGCGTTTTATGATTTATAGGTTACCGTTAGATTAGCATTTCTGTTTTCTGTCAACTTAATCGTGTCCATAGTCCATAGATCGTGTCTGACAGTCATACTGACTGACTGACAGTCCATTTTCCTTGTCATAAAATACAAAACAATGACATTTGACAGATAAAGACATAGGCGTAGCAACTTAGAAAATATATATAGACTGTTTTAGAAAAACGTGTGTTAATATTTATTTATAAATAAATTGATTTTCTAAAATAACATTTCTAGCGTGTTTGTAATCAAACAAACAGATAATTACGTAACTAATGTCTTAACAAATATTTTTCAAATGAGTGTAGATTTCGCGAGCAATTTTGCACAAATTTAAAAATTTTGTTAGCGCAGAAAATACGATTTCTAATTTTGGAGATCATAATTTAATATTACAGTTGGTATAAAATAATTCCAAATAAAAAATAATTTTTTTAAATAATTTTTTCAATATTTACAATAAGTAGATTTTAATAAACTAAATTTTCTATCAATAATAATACTGAGTTTGTAGTAAAGATTAAGATAATTTTGTTTCGACTTTTTGAAACACTTGTGAGAAAAATAAAAGTTACCGTCACACAAATTTCAAAGCTTTACAGGTAAAGCGTTTTGTGCTAATAAAATAAATTTTTCTTACAAGAAATTTAATTCTTGTAGAAAAAATGCTACGGTAAAGTGCTTATTGCAAAATAATCCTTACTCATGAGAGCAACATGCTTATAAATAAAAAAACAATTACAGTTAGCATTTAATAATGCAATAAACCTTAGCAACCAACCCCATTGCAAAATGAAAACTTATTTGCTTTTAGGCGTCAATGTAGACTAGAATAGTATATTGTTATACGAGTTGCACAAGACATATGTTTGTAGCACACATGGCTTTGAAGCACAAGTTGCCCAGCAACGAGTGCTTCAAATAAATAAGTGCCACAAACATGTCTTTTAAAAGAAGTGTAACATGCTATTTTTTCTATTTCGCTTTCATTAATATGTATAATTCAAAATTAAGATTATAAAAAAATCCATCTGGTGAGTTTTTTTTCAGGTTGGTTTGACTCATACAACTACTAACTATACCAACTCAGGGCAAAAGTCCCTAAAAACAATTGGACAAAATTGAATTTTGTTTAACGTTTAACTACTTTTTTTAGAAACAGTGTCACAAAATCTTCATTGTGAACGTGAACTAGAAAAATAGTTTTGTACACGATAATAACACATAATGCAGCAACTCAACTATGTGTACACATTTTTTTGCAGGTTGAGTGCTTCACAAATATGCAATCACAGGTGAAAATGACATAAATTACATGGTGAAATTTATAGTTTGTTCAATATGTGGTCCCAAATATCATCCAAATTGTTCAAAAGGAATAAGTGTAATATCTTTTGAGAGAGAAAACTATGATTTGTTGCAGGAATAAAAGCAACAAATTTTTGTATTGTAGCAGCAATGAGTAACACAGATGACGCCCTTTAATAAGAGTCTGGCTAAAGAAATGTTAAATTTTGGTTGATGCGTCATTTTCTGTCACAATTAAAATCTTTACCGCTTCGACTAAACCAATATTTTTAATCGGTTTCCGATAACAATCAGCGGTTTTAAAAAAAAGCTCATTTCGCCGATAGCATGTGACAGAAAGTTTTTGAAGATGGCAAAAGAACGTAGATAGAAGAAATGTTCCTAGAAATCAACCAATCAACGATTACAAGACATAGCAAAAAAAGTGTTACTTTACGGTCTTTATGTTTTTTATTGCAAAAAATGAAATTAAATTTTTAAAAACTAATAGAACAGGTTTGTAGCTGATAATAAAGTAATTATAAAAAATAATAAGTTTCTTTTTTTCTTTTGTGCTTTTCTAAAACATTATTCAGTTTTACAATCTAGAACGTAATACAGTTGTATAAATAGCAAGCTTTTAAAGTTTTGATACGTTGCAACGGTTTGACGTTTTATATTATTAGATATTTAAAAATCAAATTTCATGCTCCTGGTTGTGACACAAAATGGCGCCTTTGTTTAGACTTTTATTCAAGGGTAGTGACGTCACTATACTCTAGTCGTCTAGTCTATAGTAATAACGTCATTATAGTAATATTATAAAGAAAAAACATTGAAATTTTGTATTCGCATATATTTTCAATGATAAAGACGTCTTAATTAAATTTTTTCTTGCTACTCCAGTCAAAAGGACGTGGTTTCGGCTGCGATTCCACGGCAGAAAGTGTATCTTTCATGCACTGGTAGAACTATGCGCGCGCCTTCTTTTAGCGGGAGTAAATAGCCGAGGGCATCATGGCGCGCAGTTTAGAGCTCTCAAGTTTCTGCCCGTGTAGTGTATACTAGTTTTCTTGCTACTCCAGTCGACAGTACTCGGCTCTGCCTCGGGCATTATGGCGCGCAGTTCAGGAATCTCAACTTTCTGCCCTTGTAGTGTAATATACTATTATTCAAAAAAAATTAAAATAATATATGCATAAAATAAGATTAAAACTAATTTATTCAAACTAAGATCCGTAAACTCAGACATGTTTTGCTCTTATTAGAATTCTTCAGTACCAGATTTTTGTTTAAATTATTTTTGCAATAACGATTAGATTTTACATTTACTTTGGTGCCTATTATATTTACCCAAGTCTTTTTATCTTATATCAAGTTTGAGAAATTAAGTTTCTACATGTGGATGGATGCTAGAGGTCACGCCTAATGAGAGATACCGATTTTGATAAAAAAGTATTTTTTGAGACAAAAAGATTTAGCTGATTGGACAACCAAAATATCACATTAGTGTCTTTTGTTTGAAACGGACAGCTTAATTAAATAAAAAAAGAATGGTGAGCGTCTAACGTCAATGCTCGTGCGTTCAATAGTATATTACACTACAAGGGACAAAAGTTGAATTTTCGGCCCTGCGCGCCATAATGCCCGAGGTGAAGCCGAGGGCATCATGGCGCGCAGGACCGAGATTTCAACTTCTGTCCCGCGTCGTGTATACGATTTTTCTTCATACCTCGGTCGAAAGTACGTACTTTTATTTTTAATTTTATTTTTTTAACTTTAAATGCTGATAGTTTTTGATGCCTGCCGCGACATTTGCGGCACGAGCGAAGCGAGTGTTGCTGGTCATATAACATAGTTACGAGTATAAATAAACACGATGAATTCTTTCTTCCCGCTATTATAGGGAAGAAAGAATTTCATCTTACAGGGACTAAAAGTTAAACTTTCGTCTCTGTTATTAGGGACGAAAGTACGTACTTTCGACCGAGGTATGAAGAAAAAATTATTTCGATCTACTTTAAACTTTTGCTATGTAATTTAGATTGTAAGATTGTTATTGTCTTTGATACATAGTATGATTGCCAACAAATGTTAAATAAACTATATTATCGTAAGTTTCAGTGTATGAAGTAATGAAAAATTGAACGGTTCAATGAGCACAACGAGCGCGTTTCGAAATTTAAAAAAGTATGTATTTGATTTAATAAAATATAATACCTGTATACCTGCCACATCTTTACTAACTCAACTCTATCACGATACTTTTCCATCATAACAAAGCCAATAACATTAACATGGATTATAATTAAGACAAACGTTCAATGAGAAAAACTCACCCCATTATCTAGATTCTAGAAAACAGGAAACAAACACTTTTGTACACAACGATATGAACCCCTAACAGTAAAATCTCGTCGACAACTGATAGTGGATAATTAAACAAGCATCGATCTAGGTATGTTGATGATAACATGCTTATATTATATTACTCAAGATAAAGCACATTCCATCATTCAACGAGATGATTTTATACGGTCAACAAATTAAGAAACAAAAATAAAACTGAAGTTTATCTTACAAATACAATGTATTGGATTAAATGAAGACATATTACAGGAAAATTAAATGCACCTACAAAGAAGGATTATTGCATAACTTTTACAGCGTTTTGTTGATTCTACCAATTTTACAAAAAAAAGTTTGAATATTTAACATTTGTGACCCAATTAATACTTGATTAACGTGCTTTCCTAATTTTAGTGGTTTTTTTAGTATATATTACTTGATGGCTTATGTTTTTATAACAAGAAAAATTCTAATTTAATGTGACAAAATTGCTTTATAAAAAAATATTTTTTTGTACAAAAAAATAAAACCCTTTCTGAATATTTTTCAATTTCACAATATTGTTAGGGATGTATTTTAAGTTTTAAAAAAATTATGAAAAATATCATTGTGGCAAACCGCTTATTAATCTAGAGACAACAAGCAGCCGTCAAGAGCTTTTGAGGGTTGTTTTTTTAAATACCATGATCTGCTGACACATTTTTCCAACTAGTTTTTGCTAATGTAGCAAAAAAATTGTTTATTTGTACAGAAAAATTTTGTTGGGTTTCCAGGTCAGGGTAACTGCTCTCATTAGCAACAATTGCTTACCAATTGACGTCCATGTTAACGTAACTACCTAATTTTACTACCGCGATATAAAATCGTGATTGTTTTGCTTCAAAGGTTCAAATTTTACTATAATGGGGGCCCACTTATAGAGCTTTGTTTCGACTTCTTTCCAATGATTTATGGATATCAAAAACGAAAAAGTAAGAAGCATTTGACCCCTGAATTGAAGCTCGAAGTTTGTTCTGAATTACTCACATAGTGAATATTTTCATTTAATATTTTACAAATGCCAGTAGTTTGATAATAATTATTGTATTTTATATAGTGTTGGATAAAAAGTGTTGTTTTTAATGCAATAATCATTTAGTGGGCGCCCTACTCCACTCAATTTGCTGCATATTTGCTGACGCAACCCAACAAGAGTCAAATTACTAAATATACGAAACCAAAGGGGAAATATAAACCCTGCACTGTTGCTTTTTTTAAATGAGATCGTAAATTTCAAATTGGTTTTTAAACAATAACAAACCAGCCAGTTTTTAGTTTATTTTGTTTTGAATACACTTGTTATATGGAACACGCGTCTGGGATACGAATCAATAAGGCATATTAAAAAAGTCTCTTACATTATATTGCCATCAAATCTAAATTATACGTTTTTTTATTTTCGCTTCTTAGCAGCTATTATTATTATGACATCTATTTGTAGTGCTATGATAAAAAAAAATTAGATACTGACAGATGGTGAATTTCTTTTTTTAAACAGTTTTTTCAAAGTTATAAAAGTTTAAGAAGTTATAATACATCTAATAATCATTTGACTCATAGTAATTTAAGTAGATACAGTCTTAATTGATTAAATTTAAGTACAGTCTTAATTGATTAAATTTAAGTACAGTCTTAATTGATTAATTAATCAGAATGAATGTGTTTTGTGTCTGTAGATGGAGCTATCTATAGGAAATTCTAGTGAATTTGAAAAAAATTATAAGATATTAATAAGATTATTAAAGAACAAATGAGAGCGCCGTTTGTGTTAAATTAATAAAGAGGTGCGATAACATTATTGATATTAAGATCACTCTTTTTTTTGGAACACCTATATAATAAAAGAATAAACTCAAATAACTTTAATATATATTTTTTTAAATTGCACAAGAGACTTAACTGAAATCAGCTATGCCCCAAACTATCATTTTAAATAAAAGTTTCTATTACTGCTTTATTTCTCTTCAAAAACCAAGCAGTTTACTAACAGAAATGTCATTTTAGCACTTTACTGATGAGAAATGTAAATTTTACTAAACACAAATGTCGCTCCAAATTTCATTTTGATTATATTCAAAATTCCAATGTTTTGCATCTAATTAATTTATATGTAATGTAAGGGGTATTTTTTTGACGCAATTTGCATAAGAATAATGGTGAAGGCGCCGGGATAATTAAATTCATATAATTAAATTACCTAGTTTTATTAAAATACAATAATTGTCAGATTGTTTCACCACATTCTTTTCTGATTATGAATACAACTTAAATACTGCATAAATACAAGATTAACAGACTGCATTATTATCAACGATCTACTACAACTCACCCCCTTTGTCGCCGCCGTTAAGAAATTACCTCCAACAAATTGAACGGATTAGATTAACCAAACATGAAACACATTCACACATAATGTACCTGTCAATAATACTTATCAAGGAACTCACCCGGGGCTTGTCCCCGCCAGGCAATCTTCCTTCATTCCAGCCTTGTGGAGGGCATCCTCTGCTACGGTGGCTTTGCTGTTTCTATCATATGGACCGGATTCCAGACTTTGGCGGCTTCCCTCTGCTTCTCCATTCTTCAACCTATTTATTATTTTCGGTACCAATGTGAGAAGTCAATAGAGGCCTTCTCACGAGTGCCTGCACCCAGGTAATTAAACCTAGATGGCTATTGGCTACAGTGTTTCCGGCGAGGAGAAATAAAACAAGATTAAAGGAATAATTGAAAGGTATTTGAACACTGCACCCTTCCATTGCCACAATAGGGAATGCACCTACAACCCTTTTCAGTGACAAGGCACCAGCCTTGACAGCAGCATCAAACCCGGCCTCAAAGATCTCTCTAATCTTTTTAAGAAATCTGAGAAGCTAGATCTCAAATGTGCTCTTTCCTAAGATTAGAGCAAGTCGTATCAGTACTCAAACCTAGCTGCCATGACCAAACCAGCCACATTGTTAGAAGAAGGTAGGATCTGTCACCTGGCTAGGTTACTGGAACAGAAATGTTAAGACACCACATTCGCACTTAATTTGCACACAATAACAAATTATATTCGTTCGAGTATAAAGATAACTATCACTCTCGTTCTCTCGGCTTGACCTGACTATGCACGAGTACCGCACTCGACACCCCTACGAGTACTACTCGCTGACTGCTGTCTACTGCCCTTACGGCAATAGTATCATCCCTCAGCTAAGCGCTCTGCACCATCTCCACTCAGCTATCCCTCCTTTTTGCAATATTATATTAAAGCCGCTTTGAGATAATGTGATAATAAAGATAGTGATAATGCCAAAACCTCAACAACACTATTGTTGCTTACATAGCAACAATAAATTTCTGCAGAATGTGTTGCTTCTTCTTCAAACTTAGAAAATATTTATAGCATCAATGACAGTCAGATGTGTTCTTTTAATAGTTGTTCAATTAATAGTGTAATTGTGAATATTGTTTATCTTGACAATAACAAATCAAAGTTAGAAAATTGGTAACAATTTAAATTATAATGCAAGTTTGAATTTTGGTTGAATTATTGCTATAATAGTTTTGTTGACCACCGAAAAAATTTTGAACCAACATGCTCAGTAATGACGATTTACAACCCCAGACTTTTTACATGTGTTTACAAACACCTGAATTTTAAATAAATTTGTTCCAATCTATGCGTCCTCACTGTATTTTGTGTTAAATATAAAGAAACTTAAAAAGAAAAAAATATATTTAGGGATAGAATAAAAACTATATAGTTCAATAAATCAAAAAAGAGATAAATGTAAAATTTGTAAAGCTTAATACCCTATTTAAAACTGTTAACTTTTTCAGTAGTTTATGACGCTCATGTTCGGTACATCACTCAACATTACAACTGTCCGAGCAAGCCATGGTGATGTTTTTAAATTCAACTAACTTTAATTAAGTTTAATTTTAATTAGATTTTTAATTCGGCTACTGTAGACCTACTCATAGTTTTTTACGATATTGTCTTATTTTATTATCAAATGTTAAGATACGGCACAGTTCAAGAGAGACAGTACAAAAATTTAATTGCTTGCACTGACACACAGAACATTGTGGTAAATACTCAGCGATCGAATTGTAAACACCAATTGTGACTCAGCTGGACAGCTTTATTTCGGTGAAGTACTAAACAATACAGTCATAAACCATTATCAACTAAAGTTAACAGTTTTATATAGAGTATTAGGCTCGTAAAAGTTTTACTAGCTCTTATTTAGTGTGTTGCACTATACCAATGTTTATGTAAGCAAGCATAATCAAAAGCTTTGCATACCTTTGCTGAAAAAAACAAAAGAAAAGAAGAGTTAAAAATTTCTAAAATTTTGCTTACATACTCTCTGAATGCAACTTTATGTTACTCAACACGTGACGGTCTTGAAAATATTTTTGCATTTCTTTAATTGAAACATTGAAACAATCAAACTTCAAATGTTCAAAATTTGTACTTGTCAAAATCAAAACTAAAAACAATAATCACTAAAGAAATGTTTTTTTTTCAAAAAATTACATGAACGGTTTTTTCAGAATATTTCATTAAGAAGATGTTTACGTTTGATAAAATGTGAACATCCTTCAAAAACTATGACTAATTTCCTGAGTTTTTTTTTCTCGCTAAAAGATTGAAATTTTGAATATAAATATTTATATAGGTACCTTTCACCGATTAGTGATTTTAGATTTTTTAAATTGTTATCAGTAACTAACCAAAACATAAAAATTTTATTAGCAATTATGTATGCATCTTCTCATCGTGAACATTTTGTCAAATGTTTTGTTTTTATAAGGTCTCATGTAATTGGAACAAGAAATTAAATCAGATTTTGTTTTTGAATTTGAGAGATACGCATTTTAGGACATTTGAATCTCGATTGTTCCAATGTTTTATTCAAACGCTTCCTCTAATATGAAAACTCTTTGCTCACTCGTGAAACTGTCTGACTAGAATAGTATATTAAAGAAAAAGTGCTTTAAGGTCTTATGAAACGAGTTTTTTATACTATTTTTTGTAATTTGCCATTTTTATGCTGTTTTTAAGAAGCATTTTTTTAATTTGATCAATTTAAGGATTTTTGGAATGGGCTGGAATCTTGATTTTAAAAGTGAAAATTTTATATAGTTGTCTTTTCTTTTGTTTTATCCAAAAATCCTAATCTTGTCAGTCCCAAAATACGAAAATGAAAGAAAGCTTTACATGTAGACACCCCGAAATCCGTGAAATAAAAAAAAATTGTTTGGGTTTCTTTTTTATTATTATTATTATAAGATACATACCTACCTTTTTAGTTTAAGTGACAGATAAACTGTGACTTTGGCATTATTGGAACCGGTTGACCTTCCCAGACCAATGAAGCTTATTATTTACACTATTATATGCCATATTTTACAAAAATATACTTTTTTGTAATCAAAAATACACTAGACAGACAGGTAAAAAGTGTGTAAAAAGTCAAGTTGAGTTTTGCCAACCTAAAAATTTTTAGTCTAAAATCTATTAGAGTATTAAAATAGAGGTAAATTGCAAAAAAATTATATTATTAAAAATATGCATCTTTTCTACTTCATCTTTTTTTCTCATTTACTGAACTGTATGTACCTAATTTTAGACGTCATTAGTTTTTAAAGAATATCTTTTATTACCACATTTGGGTATGATTTGACGTCACTTTGAGATTATTAACAAATTTATAACGTAACAGTTATTTTCTAATAATTTTTCTAGAAAAACTAAGTTGCTTACTTTTCTTAAGCTTGTAGAGGTTTAAAAAATAACTATAAGAGGAACTATATTTTAAAATATTCCCATAAATAATTTATCTATAGACCATCATAGGCGTGTCTGTACAAAATAGTGAAACACGCCCGGTCACGCTATTGGCAGCACTGTTGTCCCCCATTGGTGCTTCATAGAAAAGGGTAAAAATTCCTTTTAAATCCCTCATAACAATGGAATATCTATATCCGTTAAACGATTTTTTTGCCAACATTGTGCATTGTTTTTTAATGTCATTGACTTAAGACTTCATACTTTTGCATCTAATTACCTATGCATTTTTCTTTGTAAAATTCAAACATTTTTTTGAGTAACGGTTGTTAAACCTTCATCTTCTCTTGAAAAAGCAAAAACAATGTCAGCAAGAATAGAAAAGAAGTGTCAAATAAATAAGTATAGAGAACATTGCTGATTTTGCAAATTTCAGTGGTGCTTAGAAAATTGTTGTGAAATAGAAGCGAATGTATGGCGACGATGACTATGACTATGGCGATGACATGTTAAAGTCAAGGTTTCAATGTAAACTTATTATTGCAATAAGAAAACAGGTGTGCGAGCTGACATGTTTTGTTTTATAAATAAAACGGTCTAATTACATAATAATTGTAGTATGGTTTCACCTACCTACTTACAACACAATCGTATGTTTATAGATTTTCTTGACCTATATAATAATATCTAGTGTTTTTTTAAATTTGACGTCAAAGTTAGCCATGGCTATGAGTTTGTGTGAACGGATCATAATTTTTAAAACAATTCATTCAAATGTCAAAATAAGTACTCTATTTCTTTATTTTTGAGTTTGAAATGGTTTTCTCGCTTCATGACAATGAAATTGTGGGCGGGTACTTTCAGCACGACGGTGCCACTCCACATGCCACTTACGAGACCTTCAATAAAATACAAGAATTTTACGATTGTCGATGAGTTGTGTCAGGCAATATTTGCCAAAATTGATAAAATTAATAATAATTTGCAAATGTCAGTAACGCAATTGTTCAAAGCGTCCGCAAATGCTTTAAAGTCGATAGGCGCCATTTTGATTATTTATTATAAACCTTATTTCCTCATTAAAGTTTATTTTTTTGTTTGTTATCTTATAACACTACAAGTGCTTTCAAGATATTTTAATTTATTCTCATTAACGTGTTGAACTATCAATTCATTTAATTAAAAGTAAGGGTACATTAGGTTCAGGCGACCAATTAATAACTGTCACTTTAATTCGATGGTAAAGGTACGCTCACATTCCTGGCAATTTTCGACGCCAAATTTAAAAAAACACCTGTTATAATTATGATTTTTGTTTTAGTTAATTTATTCTTGATCTTTCTACAGTAGAGCTTCGAATAATGAACTAGTGCAAAGCTTTATCATTCTACAGTGATTCACTCTTTATAGGTAAAAGTTCGAATAATATCTAAAGAATATGCGACAGTGATAGAACCTGCAGTATGTTTAAAAAGTAAGCAATGTTGTTTTAAAATAAAGTAAACAATAATTATTATTTGATACTTTAAAATTAAAAATTTATGAAAAAAAGCTTTTTGAACGTTAATTTGATTGAATAATTAGCTTAATTTGGTTTTAGTTAATTAAGTTTGTTTTATTGGCTATTTTCACCAATTTTTAGATGTCAGATCTTGAACAACTAATATGTATGCTTTCATCATTTAGTATTTAGCATTTGGCTTTCATAGTTTATACAGACTTTAAATTGAATAACATTGTTTAGACTATTGCCACAACCACATATCTTGTGCAACTCGTATAACAATATATTATTACAGATTTGTTTTATTTGCCTAGTTGCAACACTGTAACCAAATACGCTTGTTTGACAAATATTTGTCATAACACTCATAAAAAAAATTGTAGGTTATGTCACAGCGAGTAATTTTTTGATTGCACTGTCATCTTGTCAGTGTCAAAAGTGTCACTCGTCAAGGATAAAACGCGAGACAGATGAAGGGTGAGCTATCTAGCATCTGTCTCCTCTAAACCGTGCTATTGAAAAAAGATAAACAACACCTACCCCTCAAGCGGGCGGGTCGAAAAATTTCTATTTGGAACCAAAATATACCATTTGAAGTATAGGGGCTCTTTATCATACTCTGCGCCGGGGTGCAATTTTCGTTCCGGCGCTCCATCTTAGCGATTAGTGTACCTAATGCAAAAAACACAGTTTTAATTTTGGTTTTTTAATGCCTAGGTGTAAAAAAAATCAAAAATACTTCATTGACACCTTGATATAAATAGTACCTATCTATATAACTAAAGAAGTTTACCCGGTACCGACTATTACCTAGACGTAGGTGGTAAAATATTAATTTACCAGGTGAAATAAAAGTTTTGATTGAAATCATTAATTTTTGAATTTTTTCTTATTTTTTAATTTTTTTTTTTTGATTTTGCGCACCTGAATGGTTTTTTTTTGCATCAGCCATTTCAAAATTTATAAAATAAATAAGTAATCCAAATTTAAACTTTTTTTTAATTTTTAACGTAAAGACAATAATAGTATGAAATTAGATATTAATTTTAATTTTTGTTGTTGTTTAGGTACTTAAAAGAAATTTAAGTAAATACGAATTTTAAACAAACATTTTTAACATTACTATAATAGGTGGGCGTTTTAAATTCATGTACATATAACTATATACTAACTTTATAAAAATGTTTTTGCAATTTGCCTCCATTTTGATAGTCTAATAGACTCATTAGAAAACGCAACGTCATAGGTTTCGGTGCGGTTATAAGCCATTAGAGCACCAAACTTTTTTTTTCTAAAGATTTTTTAGGTTGGCAACACTTAATTTGTCTTTTTACCTGTCTGTCAATAACATGTATTGTGAATTGAAATTTGATATTGCAATTTTTGAACAATAAAGTGAAGAGAGCAATTAATGGAAAGTATATTCACTATTTAGTATGAAATATGGTGGTATATAATGGTGTAAATAATAAGTGCAACTGTGCAAATGTCACAGTTTAAATGTGACTTAACCTAAAAAAGTAGGTATCTTACAATAATATCTAATAATAGATAATAAAAACCAAAATAATTTTTGCTATTTCAAGGATTTCGAGAGGTCTACATGTAAAGTTTTCTTCCATTTTTGTATTTTGGGGCTGACAGAATTAGAATTGTTGGATAAAACAAAAGAAAAAACAAATAGATACAATTTTCACTTTAAAAATCAAGATACAAACAAAAACAAAAGATTTTTTTGTACTTAAACCTATAAAAAAAGTCATCAGTTGTTTGGCAGATTAGCACAAATCGTTTTAGGCTTTCCAAAATAGATACTTAAAACCGTCTGCAAATTAAATTAAGTTGTATAATATTAATATATCAATTAATAATTATAATATATTAATTATTAAATCTAATTTAATAATTAATTTAATTATCAAATTAGATTGCTACTAAGCTTTAGGTACTGATTTTATTCATTAGTACATAAGCTTTATTTAGGATTTTTTAGTACAGAAAACTACTAAACAAACAAAATAAATAAATAAACCGATTAAAAATTTGAAAAAAACCGACTTTAATATGATTAATTATTATTTTATTTATTCAATTGATTTAATTTGTGTAAATAATTAAATAATCTAATATTCAATTACATTAAAATCAATTTTTAACCGACTTCAAAAAAGATGAGGTCTTCAATTCGACTGTATTTTTTTTAATTTCTTACCAATTTTATAATCAATTGTAAGTGTTAATAAGACTTAGGTAATTCAAAAACTACTGATATCTCACTCAAATTTAAATGAGAAAAGCACCAGTTTTCAAATTTTCAACATTTCTACTCACATCATTATTCATTAGGGAGCTAATTAAAAATACTTGTAATAATTTTTATGTAAAAGATAATACAAAAATTACTTGTATTTTTTTTATTTACTAACTACACTATATCAAACTAGGGCTGAATACTTTTCAAGACTGCACTAAATAAATAAGACACTATCTAATTAAACTTAAAATACAATAGATAAAAAATAAACAAATATGTTTATTAATTAGTAATAACTGAAATTTTGGTTAATACGGAGTTTGTAAAAAATCCTGATACCTATATGAAACAGATAGCTACATAGATAATATTACAAAATATGTAATAAAAGCTGGCCCGGCAAACTTCGTTCCGTCTAAACATAGATATTATTTTTAAAATAAACAAACCAAAATCTTTAAAAATCATACTAATATTGATACTTGTCATTTTTTATCCCTATCCCACCTCTTTTCATCCCTTTGTTAATAAAAAGTGTCCTATCCTTTTCATTCAAATCCAGTCATCAGTTTGTAATTTTCCATACAAACTTTCACCCAAAGTTGGTATATTGGAAGTTGTCTCATGCAAGACGATTAACATGTAAAGGCACGGTCCGACTTTGGTCCGTAATAGAGGAGTAAATCGATTTATTGCAAAAAAATTTATTGCAAAAAATCCAAGTTTGGGAAAATTTTTTAAGCCACGTCAAATAAATTTTAATGTAAACGCTTCTTCGTGGTTGCGTCAAATTTTTTACGGTAGTTTAATTGAACCGTCCGATTACTTATTTCAAGCTATCCTTAAATACGACTATTACTTCAAAATATTTCAATGGTCTTGGATGTCTAGCGCCTACGTCATAAACGGTAATTTGCCGAGCCTCACCGATCGTTTCCGACATCGCAATTCTAATTTTGACTTTCACCCCTCTTGTAGAGGGTGGTTTCCGAAATAAAAAGTATTCTATGTCCGTCTCCTGGCTCTAAGCTACCTCCTCACCAATTTTCAGCTATATCGGTAAAGCCGTTCTTGAGTTATAAATAGTGTAACTAACACGACTTTCTTTTATATATATAGAAGAAGATTATGAAACATTACATAGTTTATTCCCTACGTATAGTAATTAGTTTGTTTAAAAAAAAAGAGTCAATTTTCGACAAAGATTCGGAAGTTGATTCTGGTAGAAACCAGATTTTTATTTTAAGAAGTATACGTGCAAATTTCGGATAATAGATAATTTTGTCTACACTTGTTTCGGTTAATACGGCGAATATAAATCTCTCGGATAACGCAGCGATCCGGATAATCAAGAGGCTACTAAATTTGACCGCAATCGCCTTTATGGGCGCCTCAAAAATCTTAGCGCCCCCTGATAGAGACGCCTCTGATTCTAAGAAATAATCAAGTGTCAGCTAATTTTTTATAAAGTCATTAAGTTGAACGGGTTGAAATGCACACTCAATTAATCATGGAGGTAATAAAATACGTAATTTCAAGCGACAAGGAGTGGCTGCTTGTGAACGGTGACGTCAGAAATTGACAAATTTATTTAAATGTGTGTTTTTCTTGCAGTTTGGTAGGCATGTAGGCACGTATCATATAACAATTATACATAATTTTAAAAGTATTAATTATAAATTTAAAGGCATATTTGCTGTCAAACAAATATTGTTTTAGCTTTTTTTTTAAATGAACGAAAAATCTGATTTATTTGAAAAACATTTTGTGATATTCGGGGCAGATATCTTCAAAATTTCATTCCTTATCAGAAAACAAATCATCGTCCCATTTGCTTTAATCAAGATAAAATTTAAGCCAATGGGGCTCCATTGTAGAGTTGTTTCCTGAGCGATCAGCTGGCACCAAGGCGGTGCCAGAAGCTGAAAAGTGGGGCTTTGCCAAGCCCCTCACATCAACCAGGTTATCCCTCCTCTAAACTCAGTCCACTCCAAAGTCTCGAAATCGCTGCGTTGTCGTCCAAGTGTACCAAACAAACGAAAGGTGTCTACCGACGGTTTATTTGTGCCCTATTGTTTTCAAAAACTCTGCTAATGTAACACAAAAATTATTAGAAATATATTATTTTGTTAGATTGATACAATTCGAGGTGGCCGTGCCAAGCCGCCCGCGCCAACTGATTTTATTTAACAAATAACGTCGTTTTATGGTGTTTGTTTGAAATAACAATTTGTAAATAAATAAACATTTTTATAATTAATTATGGTGGAGTGAGACGGTGTTGACTTTTATCTTGTTGTTTTTTTTCTGTGTGGATTGTTTTTCAAGATGAATGAACTTCCGGAAATTCTCAATTTTACTGGACGGCCGGCCATACTTCCGACACAAATGATACCTACGATGACTCCGGTAATACTTATTTTAAGTTTGGTAATTTTAAAAAATTATTATTTGTCTTTTGTATTGCTCTTTAAAGGACAATAAGTATTTTGCAATTTAATAATTGTACCACTTTACAATTAGACAATAGGTAGTCATTTTTGAGAGTAGACTTGGTAAGAATTAAATTGTAAAAAAAGGACAAAATAAGTGAAATTCAATTTTTTTTTCGAATGGTTATAAATTTTAACAAAAATTTTGCCAATTTTGGACTATGTTTTCAAAAAACTTTTTTCCAAACATTAACAAAACTTTAATAATAATCATATATCTAATACTAATAAAAGTTTGTGCATTTGACAAACATACAGGATGGGGAGTGAAATAGGGCTGCTAGGGTATGAAACATTATATATTTAGGTCAATTATATATAGAATTTGCGTATAAAAACCGTAAATCATGTCAAAATAGTGAAAATATTAACTTGTCTATAAAGCTTTTAGGGCAAGGAAAGTCAACTAGAATGGTTTGCGGAGGAATATTGACATTTTGTCGTAGGAAAAACTACGAGAATGGTTTACGGTTCAAAAAATAATAAAAAACATAATGAAATCACTAAAACATTAATTAATTATAATTACTATGCATGAGGCATGTCAGGGTATATATAATTCAGCCGTATGTCCAATATCGGGTGTGGTCCGGATTACCAATTAATTTCCCGGAAAAGTACAAACACACAATAAGACAAACTTACCTCATTATTTAAAAAACAGGAAAACGGTAAAACACAATTTTCTACACTCTACGAAACCTTCAAAATCTCATTGACAAATGAATAAATGAATTAAACTTGCATCGATCTACACGGTATGTGGTGATGGTATGCTTATATTATAGAGATAAGAACATTCTATGGGCTAGGTATGTTGATAAACGATGACATAATTTAAGGGAACAAAATCAAATTAAATTCATGTCTCACGTACAAAATATTATTTAGTGTTGGTTATAATTAACTTTCGAATTGCTATTATTGTTCATAATAATAACAGGCGATACCTTAAAGTGAACGCTAATATTTTGAAATTTACCGCGCTTCATGAAGGTATGTAAAAAATTTTTTTTACCCCCTAATAATAATTTGTTTACCTCGCTCTATGAATGTAAATAAAATTTTTTTTTCACCCTCTAATACTAATTTGCACAAACTTTGAGTGCAAAATATCGTTTTTCTATTTCACGTTCACAATGACGATTTTGTGACACTATTTCTTATAAAAGTAATTAGACAAAATTGAATTTTGTGCAATCGATTTTAGGGACTTTTGCCGGAGGTTGGTATAGTTAGTAGTTGTGATGCCAATAACACTGACATTACTGGCATCATAATATTTAATATTAATAGTTCTATCAGACATACCAACCTGAGAAAAAAGCTCACCAGATGGATTTTTCATAATCTTAATTTTGAATTATACATATTAATAAAAGCGAAATAGAAAAACTAGCATGTAACACTCGTTTTACAAGACATGTTTGTGGCACTTATTCATTTGAGGCACTGGTTGCTGCGCAGCTTGTGCTTCAAACATATGTCTTGTGCAACTCGTATAACAATATACTATTCCTACATATATTAGACACATTCTAGAAAAAAAAATTTTGAGCTAACAGCATAGTCCATCATCGGCAAAATGACCTTTCTTCAGATGCTACACTTGGGTCACTTAGAGTGATTTGTTTTTCTTAAAGTATTTATATCCAGTGAATAAATTGAAATAGATAATATTGTATTTGAAAATTTGATGTTTTACAATAATTAATGTCAAGACAGAACATTGAAGAATTTATGAGTAATTTTGCTATTAACTGGGTAGTCACAAAGTCGACAAGAGTAAAATCATTGATAACTCTTCTAACTATCTATAGTCAATGGTAAAACCCATTACATATTTACCAAGGGTTGAATTTTACTGTATGCTGCATTTTGCATAAATCACGAAACATTTTAGGCGCTACAAATTTTATTTATGGCACAAACGATGAAGTACTCTTTTTTTTTATTTTCCAACAATGACATAAACATACTCACGCTCAGTTTTACTGT
Organism: Lagria hirta; assembly: GCA_947359425.1. NCBI lineage: Eukaryota > Metazoa > Arthropoda > Insecta > Coleoptera > Tenebrionidae > Lagria > Lagria hirta. The sequence continues at coordinate 15,706,773 of OX375794.1, forward strand.
ACGAAGTGTTCGTAAAAGAATGGGTTGATGCATTTGCCTCCAATCCGTGCCAAGGGAAAACGATGGATAGCATCAACCCTTATAATGAACAACGCTTCTTTTTTTTCACAAAGACAAACGTATCAAGCTTATTTCACTTAAACTTAGATTGTTTACTACGATTTTACAATAGTGTCAAAAAATTGAAGTAATAAGGATTAAATAATAGTAAGTATATTAAAAAACAAGTTTCATAAGACATGTCTCAAAGCACGCATTTAAGTTTAGCCACTCGTTTTTTTTAAAGAATAAGTGTTTTAAGGTCTTAGGAAACGAGTTTTTTATACTATTTTGGTAATTTGCCGTTTTTTTTTAAATTTGATTGATTTGGGGAATTTTGGAGTGGGTTGGCAAAATCTTGATTTTAAAAGTGAAAATTTTATCTATTTGTCTTTTACTTTGGTTTTATTCAAAAGCTCTAATCCTGTCAACCCCAAAATACGAAAATGGAAGAAAACTTTACATGTACGCTCCCCGAAATCCGTGAAATAGGGAAAATTATTTTGGTTTTAATTATTATTATAGTAAGATCCATACCTACCCTTTTAGATTAAGTGACTTTTGCTTTATTGGAATCGATTGTTCTTCTCAGACTGTGCACTTATTATTTACACTATTCTATGCCATATTTCACATTAATATACTTTTCATTAATTGTTCTCTTCACTTTGCTATTTGAAAATTGCAATTTCACAATATTATCGACTGACAGGTAAAAAGTTAAGTTTTGCCAACTTATAAATTAAAAAAAAAAAAAAGTTCGGTACTCTAATGGCTTATAACCGCACCGAAACCTATGACTTAGTGTTCTACGTCATTCTACGTCATTGTTCTAAAGTTTTTTTATCTAATTTTGTGTTAAGTAATGTTTAATTCGGTACATACAGACCATTAAAGCTGTGGTTTTTTGCACAGCGGTTTAAAGATTTTATTTTGCTAGCGGTTTAAAAAACGTCAATCAAATCAAATATGTCAGCGAAAATTTATGAAGAATTTATTGAAATAAGAAATACTTTACAAGTGGATATTGTAACATTTAAGAACAAAACTAAATGAACATTTTATTTTGTCTTTTATGACTTTTTTTTGTCTTTTATGACTTTTTTTTGTGAGGCTTATTTGTTTTTAAGTCTGGTAACTTACAACTAAAACATTTCCTCGATCGTCCACATCGTCGATTTTTATATTTACAAGTTTGCCAATTTGGCAGCCACTAGCTATACCCATGACAAACAAGTATTGTCTACAATGAAGCAAGAAGTGTTTTTACTTATTTCTTCATTTTCAAAAAATTAACTGACTTTAATCAGTAAAAAAGTTTCATCAGATAGATGCCTTACTGAAAAATCACAACCCATCATCCCTGCTCAGGACTTTGGACTCTTCGCCCCTAAGCCCTCTTGAATTTTGCTGCAACAAAGCCTTGACTTAGAGAACCTGCAACCATATTTTAATTTTTTACGAGGTTTTCCATCTTAGATTTAGTAACCTTCCAATATCAAGTAATTAGGTAAACTTTCAGCATTGAACAATAACTCCGAAGTGACGATGATTTCAAACTCTTGGAATGTTCGAAAATATAATTTAAAATAAGAGCTTCAGTGACACTCGTTATATTTTGCTTCATTTGCGAGTAACAAAATTTTTGATAATTTTTTTTTAAGTTTTTTTGATTTTTTGAGAAGCCATAGTTTCATAATTTTATCACAATTTGTTTGTGATACAATTATGTATCAATTATAAATATTGTGACACAAACTAGTTGAACTAGTCGGATTTCAACATTAACAGTCGACCAGTGCAACAAGGCTCTCAATTCGACCGGTATTGTGCCTTCAAATGTAACTAATTGAAAAAATTGTATAACAGCTCTTTTTGATAAAGGAGGCGATTTTTCTAATGGTGCTATACATCAAACATAACACCAGGTTGTTCAATTGAAGCTATTGTCGATCCAAGACATATAAGGCTGTCGACCATTGCAACAGCACGCAGAATACTGTTTACGTATATGCAACGTTCTATTGCTTGTTTGCATAAGTAATTTACCGGTTTTAAAGAAAAAATATTCGTCACAGGGACGTCTCATTTTGATTGAGCTTACTATTGCATGCTGCATTTTCTTTAATCCATAGATTACATATTTTTAATGGTTCATAAAGAAAATGTCTTTTTCTTTTACCATTCTGTTGTAATTGTCTTCATTTATCAGTAACTAACTTCTTAATTTTTTGTAGTTATTTTTGTATTTTCTTTTTCTATAAATTACGCATTTATGGAGTCTGAAATTGTTTTAATTTGAAATTGCAATTGTTTTTTGTTATTCCTTGTATTTTTTGTATTGAACCTGACGAGCTTAGAATAGATAATGTTCATTCAGTTATTTTCTCTAATTTGAAAAAAATAAAAATGAAAAAATAATAAACATTTACAGAAAGAATTTGATGGAAAAACAAAAAATAGGTCTAGCTCAACAAGTCAAAGGGCAAAGTTAGCTGATTATTAATAATTTAGATTTTTGACTAGAGATGGCTAGATAATAATATGTCGATGAAATCGGATTTTTTTTAAAAAACCGTTTAAAATAATGTTTCATGTCTGTGAAGTTTAAAAAGAAGGAATATATCTACTTTACCGAATAGTATGCCCTGAAATAAATAAGAAAACATGAGTAAAATTGCAGATACTGTTGCTATCGAATGCTTACATGAAGCTTACATGTTCAAAAGGCAAAAACTGTTTTGCTGAAGTATGCCGCCGTTCGTAAGATATATCCAGTGTAAAGATGTAGACAGTATAAAATAGTTACTTTACCCAACGAGTTCGAGAAGTGAAATGTCCCACCTGCATTAGTGCGAATTGGTTTGTAGCGTTGCCTCTGCCATTACCTGATTTTTTTAATTTAAAATGGGCTTATGTTTGGTTGCTATGGTAAACATTATTTTTTCGAAAACTTCTCTTAGTTTCGACTGCAAAGTAAAAAACACCAGGATGTGGGAAATCCGTTTTTTTATCAAAAACTACCGATCTTAAAACGATGAGTGCAAAAATTATGTTCATTGCTTACAAAACTTTCCTGTGCACCTACTTACTACACCGAGTTTAAAATGTTATGTTATTCATTGTGAATCGCTCTAAACAACTCTGTGTACTTTTTATTAATTATTTAATTACAATTTTTTCATATTGAATTTTAAGTTTTATTATTGTCTTTGGGACTCTTGAACAAAATATAGAAAATCTCATAGTCGGGTGCCATTAGCTCGCTTAGTTTTTAGGACTACCTAAAGTCTGTGTTCGTTCAAAGTCTGCTCAACAAATTATTTTCAGTACAAACATGCAAGGTTTGAGTAAAATTTGGTAATTTTACTCTTCGATTCTTGATTTTTTGAGACCTTTTCTTCATTTCGCTTAAAATTAGTATATTGATCAGATTCACCATTTTCCTTGGTCCATTTCAGACATGTTTCAAAACCTCTAACTGCTTCTGCGTGCTTGAGACTTATGGTTTCACTTCTACTTCTCCGTCGGAACTTGAGACATTTTGAATTTGTTCCAACAAATCCATATCGTTTATTAATGCAAAAACAGAAGCACACACAGTCTTTAGCAACAAAGTAAGGAAGTTGAAGTTGATCAGGTCCAGGAATTTCGTTATTTCTTCTTTTCCGACAGCCTATCCATTAACTTCTTCCTGTCTTGTCAATGTCAAATCTTCAAAAATGTTGTTTATCAGTGCTGTAAATTCATTTATTTGTCTATCTATGCCCCTTAACACTAGTTTAAATTATCATCCAACCATCATCATCATTTTGTGTTAAAAATTCACTCCAAGACCTTTTTTTCCCCATGCTTTTGCTAGTTCAAAGACAACATATTTTAAATTAACTTTTTTCAGCTTTGTGTTTAAATCTTTGCTTTTTCAGAAGCAACAATTCGTTGCAAGAGAATTTTTCTATAATGCAACTTGATTTCTTGAATTACATTTTGGTCTTTAGGTTGAATTTGAGGCGTTGTGTTTGGTAGTAAAAACATTACATCAATTTTCTTCTTATCTGAACACAAGTTTTCTGGGTGTTCCAGAACGTTGTATAAAATTTAAAAAAGCTTTGCTTTCTAAATTCAGCTGAGACATTGTTCTTTGATCTGCCGGAACAAAATCCGTAAAAAACCAGTCTTTAAAAGTGTATTTGGTATTTGCTTTTGATTTATTTTTTTTAAATTGACAAATAGTTGGTGACAGCAAGATTTTCAAATAGTTTCGGGTTCTTTCACAAATTTATTGAGAGTGAAGTACTAATTAATAGAAGCCTTAAAAGCTTTGTATAAAATCCTAACCCCGTATACTAGAAAATGAAAAAATGCACCCCTGAATAACTTATTTTTTTCAAAGACAACCTGTTAGATAATAAAACTTCACAAACCAGCAACCTGTTAGATAGATAATAAAATCTCACTTTAGTACGGTTTAGTTTAAAAATTGTGGAAACGCTTTTTGTCCCACACTCCTATATAAGTCTGGAAAAGCAGGGCTTAGCATGGAGCTGCAAACTCAAATTCTTTGTTTTCTTCTAGAGATTATTCCTAAAACAAAATACTTTCTAAAAAAGTTTGTATGTGTATTTCAGAATTTTACTCATTAATTTTGGTTTTGGGAAGGATTTAATAGATAGTGTGATTATTTTTAATGGAAGTCTAAGATTAACAAAAAACTGCAAATTAAATAAATACGTTCCAATCACTTTTCAAGTGGGAAATAAATGTTCACTGAAACCTTAAACTCATGGAATTTTAGATAAGAATGTAGTTGTAATTAATATGATTACTAGTTTAAAAATAGAGTGTTTACATTAAAAATAATCATGAATAAAGGGATGTAGTCGTTTGCTTTGAGGTGACTACGTTCTAGTAATTGTTTATTTCTCATGTATTTTTAGTTCTACTTCTTTTTTGGCAAGTAAAAATAATCAGTTTCCGCCAGCAGCAACTTTCAATCTGTTCAAGCTAATTTTGGTGGCAGTTAGTGTAAGAGTTATGTATTTTTTTTTTAACTCTTAAAGTCTGGTCTACAAGTGCTTATTAATGCAAAATTTTTTCGGTTCGGAATAGTGTGTAGATGTTTTTTGAGAAAATTCAAAGGCCGCTCGCAAAAGTTATTAGCACTAAAGTAAAAAAAAAAAGAGGGTTGGGCTTTTTACAAATATTTCAAAAACTATTTTAGAGTTTTCAAATTTGTAAAAAGATTTAAAAATAGGAAGAGGTTTTCTAAAAAAATTTTTCAACTTCCGGAACTGTAGAAGCAATATTTATAATTTTTCCAGAGGGTTGAAAATACGCTTGAAAACGGGCACTCCGGCTTGCGCAAGCCCTGCCCAGTTTGAACCTTTAATAAATATTATTTTATTATCTTATTAATTAAATATGAAAATTGAAAACTGAATAAATTCAAACGCCTACAAGATAGATAAATGGCGATACAAAATTTTACCGCCCATTTTCAATTAGTAATTCATTAATTAATTAACAATTTTTAATTAACAATAACGATAACGGTTAAACTATAAATCTGAGAACTTTTTTCTTTTGAGAAGCTATTTTTCAAAAGCTTTAGTTGGAAAAATTGGTAATTTCGGCTTTGTTATCAGCAATTTATTTAGGTTAACAATAATAAAGCTTCATTAAACATTTTGAATTATTTTACAAACAACGCGTTTATTTATCATAATTTTTTAAACAATAGAAAATATAAATTATTAAAAATAGTTTTTTAGCAGCTTCTGATCGTGAGAAAACGGATGAATAGTAATATTATAGAAATAGTTATTTACATAAAAGTCAGGAAAATTTCACATTACTGAAAAGGAGCCAAATTGAAATACGAGGCACTTTGTGCCGAGTATTTTAAAGCTCTGAGTCAAGAGATTTTACTCACGTGTTTTGTATTAAATTTTTCCGAAAATCGTGAAAAAAGACGAAATTTACAAATATTAGAATTTTTTTTGACAAATTCCACAAAAATCAAGTTTGTCAACTTTGTTAGCAACTATAGTTACTAGAGTATCTTTTTTATTTTGCGTCTAGTAAAGTTTTTACAGTACTAGTCCGGAAAACTCAATTTTCCTGCGCGTAAACAAGCAGGAAAATGTTGTTTCCAAGACGATTTCCGGAAAAAAGGTTTTTCCAATATTTAATGAAGCTTCAAAATTTTATTCTTAATAACGAAGCAAAAATTAACAATTTATAAATGTTTCTCACAGGAATCTATTTTTAAGCGTTTGAAAAATAGCTTTGTAGAAAAAAAAATTCTAAGATTTATCGTTTAACAATTATTATCACACTTACAATGTTAATGTTTGTGCTACAAAAAATTGTTAATTAATTAATAGATAACAATTACATGAATAATTGTCAAAAAATTTTCAACTGCCGATTGTGGTTTATTTACCTTACCGTTTATTTCTTGCCAAAAAGGAACCGTTCCTAATAATAGCTGGACAAATTAAAATGTTTAAAAATCGACTAGGTATACAAATTTACAAACTTCAAAAAAAATTGTCAAACAAAACGTCAAATTATTTTTCAGGATCATGAACATTAGGAACTTGGAAGGTGTCTTGTCTTGCAATGAAACTTTGAGACTGTGAGCCTTAAACGCCTCGTTTTACTCGGCTATTAATAATGGCTCACTAGTGAAATAATACGCCAATTTACACAGAAACTCGTAAAATAAATAACTATTTTGGTTTAAATATGTATCTAATACGATTCGTGAAATAATAATAAAAGACTATAATTTGTGTGGATACTAGGTAGTAGGTCCACTTGAAGCTGTTTATTAATGGCATTCTTAATAAATGGAAGCCATGCAATAATATTCACCCAGTGGTACCAAGCACCGACGCTTTTGTGCCGAGAATTTGCATACCTCTCATAAATAAAATTGCTTTTTCCAATAATTTTTATCAAATTTTAAATAGAGATCTTATGCATCAATTTTGTCGTAGCAGCGTGAAAAGATTAGGATTGTAAATTCATCTTTAAAATCGATTTTTTTTATTTTATTTGTAAATAAAATTGAAATTAATTACACAGGTTGAAATCAAAGATACGTATCAGCGTATCTTCATAACATTTCTTCAATTCTTAATCGTTATTATGGCACTGTCGATAAAACTCATCTCACATTGCCATTTCATTTATCATTTATAAATTTTCTTAGAACATAAATCGTGGTTTCTGTTTGTTTTTAGCGATATTTCAATTTGTAGTTTTTTTTTGTGTTCGATTAGTATAAATTTACAAAAACATTGAACACTTATTGAAATGTTATAATAGATAAGCCCCTGATAATCGTCTAAAATTAACCGACTTTTTTGGGCCGAACGCATTGACCTTAGCTTTGTAATACTCTTCGATATGACCAGATACAAGCTAAATAACAAACCTTCAAGATAAGAAAAGTCATTGAAGTTAATTTTTATGAAGTCTGTAATCACAAAAATAATCTGGGAAACAAAACTGATCCAAATGTGAAAGTTCTCGAAAATTTTATCAGTTATTCAGTGTAATTGCAAAAATCGGAAAACACTAGTTCAGGTCAAAATAAACAAAGTCATATTTGACTTATTTATGGCTTGTGAGGAAATTTACAAAACGACTATCAAATATTGATAAATAAAGGTTGAAAAGGTTATCCGAGAGTTATTGAAGCAGAGATATTTTTTGCTAGCTTCCAGTCAAATATATTTTGGAAATATTAAAAATTGAGAAACGAGTCAAGTCAATAAATTAATTGGAAAGAATAAATAAATAAATTTAAAACTGACTTCAAAACTTGCCTAGCTTACCTAACTATACAGATTTACAATTCAATTTTGTTTAGGACATGAGGGAAAATAAACAACAGCATTAAAGGAACTGATATTTAATATTTACAATACTTTTATTCATAACTCAAACAAACGTCAAACCTTGTATACGTTCGAAATTCTATGGCAAGAGTAGATCTAAATAATTTATGAACGTACAGTATAATGTTCTAATTATTATTGGCTGTCTCAACTATACAGCAGGAGAAAGAGATGTTGGATGAATTGTTTTAAATTCTTACGGACTGCAGTTATAATTTTGTTAGATTATACAATTTCTAATCTTGTGTTTTTCTCAAATATAAATTTTAAGTTAATTTGTAGATTTTTGTTTACTTGAGATTCAAATAGCTGATTTTTCAATAGCTGGTTAATTTTTGTGGATATTGAAAATTTTATTTTGGTTGATCATAGCTGGGTAAATTTTAGCCGGTTTTAGTGTGTTTTTTTCCGCCAGAAAAGCCTTGTCAATGAAACATTGTAAAAGTGTTTGACAGTTTTTCTTGACTGCTATAAAATTCCTGTATTAGATGGTGACAATGAAATTATTTCAAAAGTACAGCTGATCGTTATCTTGCTTCATTTCTAAAATGTTATAGAGGAATTTTTTATTTGCTAGATTTTTTTCAATTTGTTCAATTGTTGTCTAGTTTTTCTTACATTCTTCATACTTATAGTAGGTTCATTTGGGATAAACTCAGCAGAAAGTGTTATTGCTTGTAATAAAAGTATAGGCAACAAAGGTGAACAAAATTTATAATTCAAAATGTTGCGTGCCTTGAGCTTATGAATAGAACCAGCGCCAAGTAGCTGAGTACTATTCTGAATAGACGGGTATATCTCAAACGTTTTTATTGGTTAGTTTTGATGTATAATATCACATTTTGCAAAAGTTCCTCCAGAATCAGTAGCGAATGTCAGAGATTTATCATCTGAAAATGGTTTTCTCCACTCTTCGGAGATCTAACAGAAAATGGTTTACTTTTAACATATTGTCTTTTTGACAAGAAATTCTACAAGTTTTAGGCACAATAGAATCCTTTTTGTCTCGTAAAACCAATATTTTCATGGAATCTTTTAATAAAGCTCATGAAACATCAATTTTAAAGCATAAAGCATGGCTCCGATACATTGATGACACTTTTATCATATGGCCACTCTCTTCAAATCATTTAAATTTTTTTAACACATATATTAAATTTTTAATGATATTGGGAATTAAGATTTTCTTCCATGTTTAAAGGTTTTGGTTTTTCCAGCGGGTCTTTAAATCATAATATACTGTATGGAAACTTTAACTGGAATAAAATTCATAACTTGGACATACGCGATTTTTGCAAAAATTTTCAAAACACGTCACGTATTGTTTTTTCTTGCCCACATTGTGACATATACGGTTTTTGTTCTTTCGCTTCCCTAAGCGCCCAACCACCCCTGACTTTTTTTTTTAAATAGAAAGCTATGTCAAGTGACCCCTTATTTGAAAGGTCTCTTTGCAAAGAATACAACGCACTATTTGTTTTGGATATTTTCAAAGCCTACGTGATTAAAAAATAAAAACTAATTTTAATTTGAGGCGTACATTTCGTCTCTCATCTTCTTTTTTTCAAAATCATTGATTACTTTTTGTCTTCTGTTTATTAAAGAAATGGGTGAAGTTATGTGTTGTTGCAAGTTTTTTGTTGCTTTCAAGCCAATTTGCTTAGTTACCAATAACCATAGCTACCAAAGCAGTCACATTAATAGTTCGTTAAATTGTAAAAGTAGTTTTTTTTTATTATTAACTGGTTTTTATTTTTTAATCAGGTAGGCTTTGAAAATTTTCAAAAAATGAATAGTGCGTTGTATTTTTTGCAAAAAGGCCTTTCAAGTAAAAGGTCACTTGACATGCTTTTTTTTCATTTGAAAAAAAAAGTTAAGGGTGTCTGGGAAGCAGAAAAACAAAAAGCGTATATGTCGCAATGTGGACATGAAAAAACAATACTAGGCGTGTTTTGAGAATTTTTGCAAAAATCGCTTATTTTCAAGTTTTTTTTTTCAGTTAAAGTTTTCACACAGTATATAAAAAACCTACACATACAGATTATTTTCTTGCGATGTAATACCATCATCCGGCTCAAGAACTGTCTAATCTTTAAACAGAATTGGACCAATTAACATGTAACCCGGTGAAAAATGGATAAAAAAGCAGGATATTCAGCATATTTTACTAAACAAGTTGACTAACGCGTAAATTAATTTGAATATAAATTAAACATTAAGACATTTAAAAAATTAACGCAAACTAAAATCAAATTCGAATGAGTTACTATAAGTTACGTTTATAATAATTTTTGAGGTGATTATTGTATTTTTGGTAAATCGCCCTATATTAATGTTATAATTAAACACATTAAAAATTTGGAAAAATCCGACTTCAACATCAGTTTATTAATTAATTATTAGTTTATTTATTTAATTGATTCAAATTGTTTTTTGTTTAATTTTTTAAATTCTTACAAATTTTTAAAATCAATTATGTCAAAAATATATGTCAAATAAGCATTAATAAGAATAACTTAAAAACTACTATTCAAATCTTGATCAAATTGATATGGGACCACGTGGAAGGCATCAGCTTTTAACTGAATTAATAAAATCGGTTCATCCAGTTGAAAGTTCTGAGATAACAAACATAAAAAAATTAGTCAAGTTGAGAACCTTCTCTTTTTTGGGAGTCGCTTAAACACACAAAAATAAGGTGAGAGATTTGGAAAAAGTGTTTTTTAATTGTTATATCTGTGGTTTTAGGAGGCAATCTTTTTGGAGGATTAGAGCAATAAAATTTAGAATCAAACGAACTTACCTTAAGTGATGTTCGATTATAATTATATAAGAGTCTCGTTCGAGATGATTACATCGTAGTACCGCTACTTTGACTAGTTCTGACCACAAGTTTTAGACAATAAATTGAAAATTGTCGGCTTCCCGCCGCTTGCTCCTACGCCGCACCCTAGCGGTTAATCGTCATATAGTTTAAAGCTTTTCTTAATATTATGGAATTAAGCTGACCTAAACTCTTTAATTTAGGGATGGAAAGAAAAATTTTTTCCCGGCAAAGTGAAAAGAAAAAATTTTTTGGGAGGGATGTAATCATCTCGAACGAGACTCTTATATAATTATAATCGAACATCACTTAAGGTAAGTTCGTTTGATTCTAAATTATATTACGAGTCTCGTTCTTCGAGATTACATCGTAGATGTTTAGAGCAAATCAACTTAGCTTTTATTAATTACTTATTACAGAGCTTAATACCATGAAAGTACTTTTCAAATCTAACTTATAATAATATAAGGCTCATCCACTGTGTTTATTAAATAGAACCTCGACAAACGATTCTTTTCTCGGCTCTATCGGCCGTTTGTAAAACTTAGTGAACACCTGTGAGCTGGCTGACCATCCTGCTGTACTCTTTATGATGTTAACATCTAAGCCTTTTGCCTCTGCAGCTGACGTAGCTGCGTGTCTCGTGCTGTGAGCAGTGTACTTAGGATCTATTCCAGCTTCCACAAGACAGCACCTTATCCAGCGACTTATTGATTGAGGGGTTGCCCTATGGTAAGGCCTCTTAAATGTAATAAACAGGTAATCTTCTTTACCCCTTAGCTGTTTGGTTCTTTTTATGTATTTTAACAATACTGTAGCGACGCAAGCACCCTTTCGCTCCTTAAAAAATGGTAGACTAAAGGAAGGCTGTGCAACTCCAACTCTAGATGTTTTAATTTGTCCCGAAACTCTTATGATGATATTTGACTTAGAAATAATCATGTCACTTAATTTAATTAAGGACAATGTTTGAACCCTATGTGCTGTAGCCAGTGCCAATAAGGATACCAATTTGAAGGTGAGAGATTTCAGGTCCAGACCTTTCAATGGCCCGAGTGCTTCTGCCCAGTTCAAAACTGCCTCCGTGTTCCAGGTGGTATCATATTTAGGCTTGGGTGGTCTGGTTTTAAAAACTCCTTTGAAAAACCGACTGACTGAAGGGTCACTACCCAAGTCTATCGTGCTTATAAGGTTAATCGCTGATCTCTCGGAATTAAGCGTGCCGTATGATGCATGTTGGTTGAATCGGAAGGTTAAATATTTTAGTATTAGGCCAATGTCTGGTTGTAACGGGTCTTTCTCGATACTCTCACAGTATCTCCACCAATTTTTGAGAGCTACGTTGTATTGTTTGAGAGTGGAATCTGTTAGCGAAGAAATTAAAATCTCTACTGCTTCTGCTGGCACTAGTTTTTGTTGATACGAGCGCCGGAGAGCTTCCCTGCAACCAGGGAAAGATGATTCGCTAACGGGTGACTTAGAGACCTGCAAGGAGATAATAGAAGATTAGGTGAAGGCGAAAAATACAACGGTTCTTCTAACAGCATTGACTTAAATAAAGGAAACCAAGGCTGGGTAGGCCACTGAGGGACCACCACTATACCCTGAGCTTTATCTGAGATCATCTTTTGCAGCACCTTAGCAACCATCGCGAAAGGTGGGAATGCATAAAAAAAATGTTTACTCCAATTCACTGTAAAAGCGTCAATATAACACGCTTCTGGATCTCGTTTCCAGGAACAGAATGCTTCGGTCTTAGCATTACTTCTAGATGCGAACAGGTCTAATTCTGGTAGCCCCCATTTTTCTACTATAGTTTGAAAGAAAGAATTCCCTAATTCCCATTCAGTGTCTATATTGACTCTTCTAGATTCCCTGTCCGCGTCTGTATTTTCCCGTGAGGGAATATAAGAAGCGAAGATCCAGATCTTCCTCTCTTCGCACCAAGTCCAAATATCTTTGGCTCTCTGATTAAGTTCTACGTATTGTACGCCTCCCATACGATTAATATACGAGATCGCCGTAGTATTGTCAATTCTCAGTAAAATTTCGCACTCTTGGGCCTCCTTAGCAAAACATTTGAGTGCCAAAAACGCTGCTATAATCTCCAACTGATTTATATGCAGCTTCCTCTCTCCCAGAGACCAAAATCCATTAGCATTTTCTCCATTGCAGTGAGCACCCCAACCTGTGAGCGATGCATCTGAGAAAATTTCTAACCTATAATTTAATGACCTAATTGGATTTTTTGCTACTGGAATACTATTCAGCCACCATTCAAGATCTTTCTTTACATGTGAATAAATGGTCATACTTCGGTCAAAGTCATGATCATTTAGGATCAGCGCCTTCATTTTTTCTCTCTCTAACATCTTGGTATACAACATCCCATACGGTACACCCGGACATGCTGCGACTAGTAATCCAATTAGAGCCGCCATCTCTCTAATAAGACAAGAGTCTCTGTACAGAAATTCTAAAATTGTCTTAATTAGCTTACCCTTTTTCTCCTCCGGTAAGGAAAGTGTCATGTCCCTGGAGTTTATCATGAAACCCAGATACTTACATTTGTTATCAGGTTCGTGTTTACTTTTCTTTTCATTTATAATAAATCCAAGCTTATTAAGGATTTTCCTCGTAGCTGCTACATTATTCCTGCATTCGGACAAGGATTTACCAATGCAAAGCGTATCATCCAGATATGCTGTCGATAACCAACCTCTTTCTCTAAGAAAGTTCAAGACTGGTTTTAGTAATTTCGTAAATACATACGGACTTGTACAAAGTCCAAAAGGCAAGCATTGAAACTCAAAGATCTGACCTTTGAATTCAAATCGTAAAAATTTTCGGCTGCTGGGACCAATCTTTACCAAAAAATATGCGTCTTTCAAATCTAGACTGCACAGATAATAATCTTGGTAAACTAACTTCAAGGCTACTCTCATATCCTCGATTTTAAAATGATTGGTCTTTATAAATTGGTTTAAACGTTTTAGGTTTAAAATAAATCTCCTAGAGCCGTCTGGTTTTGGTACGAGAAAAAATGGTGATAAAAATTGATCCTCTACGAATTCGCATCTAATTATTGCCCCCATAGCTACTAACTTTTTTATTTCTTTTTCTACCAGTTTTTTATCCTCTGACGAAAAACGACACTCTTTTTGAAAGCTCAGGGACTGTGGTGGTGTTCTCAAGAACGGAATCTCATATCCTTCCACACAATTCAGGACAAAGGAATCATTGGTGATCTTTTTCCACTGTGCAAGGAATTGACTGAGTCGTCCTGCGACTACGTTTACCTGATTATTTACTTCTTCTTCTCTGCATCTGTCCATGGCTGAGATTTGCTGGTCGCCTTCGAGACATTGCTGTGAGTGTTCTTGCTGCTGGAGCGATATGGGGGAAACTTCGCCTGGTACTGTTTTGGGCCCTGATACGAGTTCCCCTGTTTCGCATATGGGCCCCGCCAGTTTAAAGAACGTCTAGGTGCTGGTTTGTTTGTTTTCTTATTATTACCAGAGGTTGAAGAAAGAGAGGACGCTCTGATATCTTTTCCGATCTTCTCCATTGATTTTGCAGTTTTTATTTTCTCCGTTAACTTTTCTCCAAACAACAGAGATCCAGGTTTGGTCGTCTGTAGTAAGCTTTTCATTGACTTAGTCAACATCGGGGAAATAAAAGCTCTTCTAGCTGAGGATACTTGGAAGTGTAGCTGCGCCATAAGTTTGCCAGCATCCGCTAGTTTTTCTAGTAACTCTAGACGATCTAGAGGTTCCACTTCATCTTTTAAAATCATGGTGATGCCTTGTCCCAAAGCTGACAAGGCTGAACCAGCTAGATTTTGTTCTATGGTAAAAAGTTGATCCCTCTTAATACCCGTTTCATTCAGCGTAGCTGAAATTTCTTCATTTAGCTCTGGGGCCTCGAGCAAAAGGTTTCCCTTTCGAGGATATTTATCCCCTACTTGGTCTTTAATTTCTTTCGGTAATCCATCAGTCAGCCAAGATGACCAACGCGACACCAAACTCTCATGCAGCTCTACTTGATCTTTTTTCTTAGCTCCTGGATCATCTCCTAGAAGCAGTTCTACTTCGGCATCTAATTTCTTAGAATCAGTTGGCTCAGTAGATTCTATATCATCTACAGTTTGGATGTCGTCGCCAGCCTGCGTCTGCGCTAGCTCTTCGAGGAGAATGTCTGAGCTAGGGATACTCTTTGGCGTTTGGGGCTCGGACTCCTCTACATGAGGAATGACGGGATCATTTTCTTTATTAGAAACACCCCGATTTTCATCTGCAAGGAAAATTAATTTATTAATCTTTCCCAAAATGCCAGATAAAAATTTTGCACTGGTTGTTATTGCCTCCTACGTGCAAAAATCACCAGCCAGGACGCCCGTCAAGGTCTCATCTTACAGAAACCCGACGTCGTGTTATGTTGTAGGTAATTTTATAACTATAGAATTAAATTTACCTTTTTCAAGAGATTTCATGAATGTGTCTGACATACACTGCATCATTTTTTCTAACCTCCGAAGGCGCTTTTCGCAATTACTCTCCTCTTCTCTTTCTCGGCTGCGTTTCTTCTCTTTACCCATTATTTCTATAATGCAAAAATTTTTTATTGATCCGAAAAAACAATAAAAGACAGTAAAATTTAATTTATTAATATAATTAATTCTTAAACATGTGGTTTTGTCTAGCACAAAAAACGTTATGACGATTAACCGCTAGGGTGCGGCGTAGGAGCAAGCGGCGGGAAGCCGACAATTTTCAATTTATTGTCTAAAACTTGTGGTCAGAACTAGTCAAAGTAGCGGTACTACGATGTAATCTCGAAGAACGAGACTCGTAATATAATTTACAGCTGGGTATATCTCAAATGTTTCTACTATAGAATCATCTAAAACTCCTTTCATTGAAAGACTGCAGTGTTCGACCAGAGTTAGGCATTGCAACAGCACAGATTCACACAGCAAACATTTTAGCAAAGAGTAGGAATGTAATTGTACTCTACACTACCTTGTTTGCTTACAAGGTTTGTCGCGAAAACTTTGTCTACATGTGAACCTACAACTCACTATACAATCCCTGAAATACTCAAAACATCCCTCTTTGGATTTGTAGCAAAGGAAAGAGTAAGAAAAATTATTAAGTATATATATAGTTAATCAATAAATTATATTTTTATGAAATCTGTTTTTTTTCCAACTCTGCAAACTGTAACTTTGGCGTCCCTCAAGGTTTTGTACTTGGTCTTATCTTGTTTTTAGTATTATCAACGACATTGTAAATTTGGACATATATATGTATGTGGAAAATTTGGTTTTTTGCCGACCATTATAGCATCACGTGGAACAACTCTGACGCAACTTTTGTACATTCTACTATTTCAAAAAATTTGGATTTAAAGTTTCTACCTCTTAAATTTAAGAAAACAGTAGTTTTGCTATACAAATGTATCTTCAAATTTTTAATTTGCAAAAGATCTTTATTCAAGTAGTCTATACAGCAAATTTATTAAAAATTCGTTTAAATAGAGCTGTCACATCGACGTTTGCATTCACTTGTTTTGTTATCTAGAGAATTGAACGTTATGTTCTTCAGCGAACATAACTTATTTTGCTTTGTTGGAGTCATTTTTTTGAAATGGGTTATAATTCGGGGGCTCTTGGGCTTTGGATTCATTACAATCTATGTTGAACTCCAAAAAAAAGGGTAGTCTGCTACGGTACTTTAAATATCACAAAACTTTTACTCTTCTATGCTTATTCATGTTAAAATCATTTTATATAATTTTATATAATACCAAGAGATTCCATAATCTCTTACCACATCCAACTTTGAAGATTTACTTGAATGGCAAGCGTATGCTGTGTTTTGCCTAAATTTTTATGAGTGGCATGAGTTTTTGCATAAAATAATTACTCCTATGTTTATTACAATAAATAGCAAATCCAGGATTCTAAAAACGCTTAATTAAAAAATTAAATTAATAAAAAGGAGCTCTTCTCTCAGACAAGACCACATAATAATATATAAAGGTTATCTTCAAATAATGACCTATGCTGTTTTTTTGTTAAACCAAAAAAACTAACTGACGCTAAATTAAAAATGATGTTATTAAATTATATTATGATATATTAAATTTTCTATTCGACCTACAATATAAAAAAAGAGTCAAATACCGGATGATTGGATTAGTGAATATAAGCTGAGGCAAGTGTATTATTGACGTTTGAAAAACAAAAATATTAAATCTATTAAACCTCATCAAAGCAAAGAGAGCATAAAATATAACACAAATTTACAAAGCTAATGCTATTGTTTATATAAACATTATGTTGTTTTAATAACAATTTACTTTCATTAAGTCGTGTTTACACTAGCAAATTCAAAATAAAAATATTTTTATAAAACAAAGAATTTACAGCAAATTCTTTGATGGAGATTTGTGATAAAAGTCCATATCTAATAGTATTGTGTGCTATCCATGCATCTTGAATGTTTGCGGAAATTCGTATTTTAAATGGTCTGTGACGTTTTATATCGAATTGGCGAATCGTTTCACTTACGTTACGCGCTTTAGAGCTCTTTGATTACTTGTAGGGTGGTCCTCGACTTTTCAGATACGCGGCACTTAATAAATGCAGTGACCAGAACATCAAGCATTGCCGTTTAAATTGCGTACATAAGTGCGTATTTGTATCGTCAAAAAGGCGTATCTGCAATAATGTACGAACATCTTACGTACCTCACAGGAAGCGGGAAAAAGAACGAATTTCTACTAATTTTTAAACTTTTATTATTTGCCATTTTAGAGTTGAGATAAAAGTTACCACACAAAATTTTAGATTCTCATAAAATGTGAAAACTTAAAAACAGTGAAAACAAATATGGGTGGTTCTAGGAAAAACTAAAATACTTTTTTTGCTTTAGCATGATATTTTCCTTGCGCAACTGATTATGCAAAGGTCTTTATCTTCCGACAAATACATATTGTGAAAGAAACGCAGCTTTTAAAATAAATATCATTGTGATTAATTATGATTCACAAATCTGATTCTTTCAAATTCGAATAACAGCTTTAATATAAATATTAGTAGAATAGTGATAACCTTTCTTCAACTGTTCAACTACCTACTTCAGATTGAACATTGAGTAATATACACAAGGTTTGCGGAAACTGTGCAAATATTTTTTTTAAGACATTTATAGACTTTTAAAATTAGCGCTGAATCGGTCAGAAATGCAAGAAAATGGCATCGGCCGGTACCAATTTTCAGGACCTTATTATATTATTTAGATCAACTCCTGCTGTTCAATTTAGCTTGATACATTTTTATTGTTGATGCTAAAATCAAAGCTCATCCAATAATACACGACACGCTTGTATCTGCGTATGAACTAATCAAGAAATAAACATGTTCAAAATTTCATAGCAAGAATTGATCTAAATAATTTATAAACGCACATTATATTATAACTTATTTACATCTGGTATTTTTATTTTTCCTTATCGTTACTATGAAACTGAAGATTCGTGAACTCACAATAAATACAAAATTTGCCTTATTTTACTATAAACCAAGCATGTTTATTTTTTTCTATTTCAAATATTATTATTCAAAACTCGAAAAAAATATGTAAAATTTATTAAAAATTTGGTATCGGTATCTAGTAGTATATCTACAATCAGTTCTATTAAAAATGATACTATTTGAAAACCTGAGACAAACAAAGTTCTATGTCATCTTGAAGGTATTTACATCCCCAACCCGGCAGTTTAACTATTTGAAAATATAATGCTCATATTCTTTAAGCTACATAATATAAATATCAGAATGTAGAAACCGAAACCAAATTTAATATAGATTTTCTGACAGAATTCATATACTGTCAGTTTCGATTGAAACTTGTTTTCAATTAATTTTAAAACCAAGTTTTTGATGTTTCCAAATTTAATAAAAAATTCAAAAAATCACACCCTTTGGCTCTGTTTGAAAGTTGGTCAAATAGTTTTTTCGATGGTGCGCTTTAGGATTTTGTTTTGTATAAATTTTGATAAAAGATTTTCTGTCTTGGGGTTTAATAATTCTAAATTGTCAGCTTAATTTAAACAGAAATACAGAAAACGTTCATTTGTTACAATTTTGAAGTGATTTAGATGTGGTGTTAAACATTGCAACTCCTATAGTCGATCTTCTCAACAGATATAATAATAAAAACGCCTACAAAAACAAATTTGAAAGAATTTAGTAATTTTTCGAGAAATCGTGACAATTTGCTTTGGCAGAGAAAACTGTAAGTAGCGACTTATGGAAATTTTGTACATATTTACATTCCTGCTTCATTTTGAAAAAAAAAATGTGAAAAACATTTAAAAGTGCAATATTTTTGATTTCAGTTAATTCTTAGAGTTTATAATTTGTGTTTATAATATCTGATACATCAAATTGATTAAATTCCTCATAAGTGTTAACTTAATTCCTTATATCAACAAATTATTTTCTGGGTGTTGATTCTCGGATAAAATTGTATAAAAACTCACAATCTTTTTTACCTTGATGTGCTTGACTGGTTTGACTAGCTATATAACTGTTGACTTTTCTGAAAGGGAAATATCGTTATATAAATGAAAAATTTGTAGACGTTGCTAGAACTTTTTTACTTAAAACTTTTTTCGATTTCTTTTTATGTTTTGTTTTAGGTAAACTTAAGCTTGGTATTGAATTATTTTTTATTCGATACCACTTGCATGGTATACAATCATTTATTACCATAACATTTGCGGATTACGTGATGTTATTTTAGAGGTTAACGTCATGTTTATATTTGAATAACTGTTACTATAAGAGACATAGCTAGTTATAGTCACGATTATTAAAAAAATATATCATTCTTTAAAATGCTTGCTACACACTTTCATAAATGGTGTTAGTTTTACGTTGACGTTTAACTTTAAAGGTCTAGAACTGGAAGTGTTGATTAATGTTTTTTGTTAATTTGACTTTAAAGTCCTTAATTTATAATTTTTATTTTCTTCAAGCGCTTAATTCACGAAAAATTGTGCTTGAAAATGCGCGAATTAAGCAATAATTTAATAAATCGACAATAAAGTTGTTTATTAGGATAAACCGACTCAAAACGTTAATAGCATTAAATTATTAAATAAATTTTTCAGTCACAATCTTAGTTCGCTTTAAGTATAATATAAATTTTAGTTTTCAATGAATCCGTGGGTATTTACTATTTAGGATAGATGGATAATGATCAGGTCAGAAACAGTACATACAATATTGAAAAAAAAATTCACAATATAATCAATATTTACAATAATAAGCTAGGCCAAATATTTTCAAATACACATGTTTTTTGGTTTGATTATCTTTTGTTATCAGAGAACATCTACATCATTATAAATTGGATGAAATTTTTTGGGTGGAGTCATAAATAAATTATTGTCTTTCTTTTTTAAAAATATTTTTGTGTAAGCTTGATCTAAATAAATCTTTGGCTAGCTATGTGTTCTTTTAATAAACTAGAAAACAACATTGTATGTATAAAATTATAGTTACTGTTTTGTTACATGTTAGAGGAGCAAAAAGCAAAATAAAAAATATAGATTTATGGAAGGTCTACAACCTTCTCCTTAACGGAATAATGTAGAAATTTGAAATATTTTTTTTTCCAGTTTGTTTGATTTAAACAAATGAATTCGTTATGTTAAAGTTTGTTTCTCACTTTTTCAATTTGTTTCTTATGCATCTTATAATACAGCGTCTAAAACTACAATTTAAAAACTAACGCTTCCCTTCTTGGTACAATCTGAAATTTATCCCCTTTTGCAAAAAGTTTGCTAAATCTGAAAAATTATAAGAAATTTTAATCTTAATCACATTATAACAAGTCTAATTTCTGTGGAATGAACTAATTTTGAACATTTTTATGCACTCTTAGGAAATTTTCAATCAGCTCTTTTTCCATTCTTCATTTGAATTGATGAACAAATATTGCTCGCCTTTTAGCACCCGCTCTGCATGTAAAAACTTTCCAAAGAAATTAATAGTATCTATTATGATTGCAACAAATTCATATAACTTTTTATTGCTAATTAGAAAACTAAAATCTCTTTCAAGCAAGACGTGTCACAGGACCTCTTGTTCATATTTAAAAGTTTGGGATGAGTGCTAGAAGGGGAAGATATTTTCAAAGTCTGAGCTGTCAAATTAGGAATAGGAAACGACTTGATTCGGTTTTTTGTTGTAAGATCTTGCTTGCTTTCTATTAAAATCTGTAATTTTTTGAGGGAACTGAATACCACAACTCACAACAGTTTTTCGATTAATAGAAGTAGTTGAAAGTCCAATTAGTGCACTGCCTGCTAAACTCTGTATAAGTTGAGTTAAAAGAAAGCCTGGCACCTAGATAATAGAAAGCGCTGAATTTCAACTGAAACGACTTTGCAAGGAGGAAAAAATTGCAAAACTGAAAAAATATTAATATTTAACAATAATAATAAATAAAAACTAAACGAGAAGTGCCTGGCTTGAACCCAAAAACAGCTTGCTTCAAATAGCAAAGCATTTAGCAGTCATTCTGCTTAGGAAAGGAAGGTCTTTAAAAGATAATAAGAGCAGAATATCGCTACCACCAAGTTGTTAGCACTGGATCCAAAACTTTTTTTTTATAAATATTTGTTTTTAAAAGTAAAACTATTACGTTAATAAACATATATGTTTCGAAGTGTCAATGGGTCGCTCAAACTCCTGCCAAACATTTGACGTATTTTATCAGAATAATTGCACCTCATAAATGGTAACAACCAGCAAATCTGTAAAATACTTCCAATTATTAACAACTGATTATTCCAATGACTCAGATAAAGGAAAGAAAAAACGGAAATATTATTCATTCAAAACCATAATTATTTTTCATTTGCTTGAAAAGCCTGTGACACACACAGTTTAAAAATATCAAAAGCATAAAGTTAGTTTCAAAAGCTGTGATTTGGCGAATGGCACTGTAGAAAAAAAAGTGGTTTGAATGTTACATTTACATTAAATGAGAATTGAAGAACTTTTGTTTTCTAAAGTAGGTTTATATTTCAGAACAAAGATTATTAACTTTTAAGATACTCAAAAGAGTTATACTTTATTTAATCATATGTATCTGCATTTAGTTGTTTGTAATAACTAATACAAACATAAAGTGCAGATAAAATAGAAATGAATCTAAACAAATCTATAATTTTATATTAAGCTTAAATTTTGAAAGAAAAATTTTTTTAATGAACAATTAAAACAAATTTTTTTTAGTAATGATGTAGGAGTTATGTGATTTTTATAAAATTTTACTAGTTTTGGCAGCATGTTAATGTAGCAGTATTGTATTTTACTTGGAGAAGTCCAAGCTTTGTCTTGAACATAAAAGCTAGAAGAAATTCAACAGCACTAATCAGCAGCGGATCTTTAATTTTTATAAAGTAAACTATATTTTATTTTGTTTGTGATTTCAAATAATCTTATAAAAGATTATTTATCTTCGGAGTAACTGTTTATTTTTATTGTCTTTTTGATTCTTACCTTTCTTCTTATTTATTTATGTTTCTGTCTCGGTCTATAACTCGATTGTTTTGCCAATCTTTTCTAGACTATATTCTACTCTTTTCCCACATGGTATTTTTTTTTCTCGGTGTTTTCTTAGTTTACTGATAATTGTCTGCCAGCATTTATGCAGTATTTTACATTCTTCTCTTTTTTATTTTGTTTTCAAACTTAACCGGTTTCTTTTTTGTCTTTATTCTTTTTTTTTACTATACTTTCTAAAGGGAGTCTTTCTACTTAATTCTAAAGACCATATGATATATGTACCTTGAAAATGTTTATTTTGCATTTTTTTTCAATCTCTACTCTTTTCTTATCTTAGAATTCTACTTTATATAACATTATTTTTTTAGCAGACTTTCAAACGTTGTCATTTATATTTTTTTGCACTCTTTCAAACCGACTCTGTTAGTTCCTCCTATACTATCACATGTATTTGATAAGTTCACCTAGGGGGAATATTGAACGAACAGATGTTGGAAATGACTTTTGTCAAAATGCTTTCAAAATACTTTAATTTTTTTACTTGTGGTATTTTTTTTGCTAAAGACTTTAGGTTTTGTTCTGTTATTATTTATCTTCTATGACTTGTTTTCTTTTTTTTACATGATTTTTTACATTTTTTATGATATATCTTTTTTTTCTTTTTGGTTCTCTCTATTGATGTTGTAAATGTAGCTGCCGTTTAAAAGTACAAGTTGAGTGACTTTAGTTTTGCGAGGTGAAGTTAATATTTTGTTGATATTTCAACAGCATCAAGCGACATATTCAGTTTCAAAATCTTGACATTTGCACTTCTTAATTATAATGTACAGACTTTATTCATATGTCAACGCGCAGTCGATGTCATCGAGTATGTTTAGTATTTACAAAAAAAATATTTTATTTACACAAATAAAAACGGTCCAGTCCACTCTTTTTTTGATTTTTAGAAACACGATGGTACACCTATCTGAAAAGTGGTAACAAGTACCAAAGTGGATTCATATATTTGGTAATTATTGGATCTATACTATATTGTTTTTTTTTATTGAAATCTTAATATTATTATTATTTATTTGCATAAATTAATAAAATGACATAAAAAAAAAACGACTTGAAATGTTATAAAATAGAAAAAATTACCATCAACTTTTTCGAAAATCCTAAGTCTCACTCATATTGTATTTTTTTTTTAAGTTTGCATCAATTGACACAATTCAGTTCTTGTTTTAATTTATAGCTATCGAGCTATATTTTATTTAGATCTTATATCTAAGCTTTATTAAGTTTTTTTGAACTTTTTTAGCAAAATTAGACAATCATTTTTCAAATATTTTTGATATATTTTATTTATAGAAACCATCTTTAAATTTATAAGATTATAGAAACTTGACTCTGATGATCAAAGCTAATAAAAACTACTAATAAGATAGTAGAGTTTTTGGTAGCTCGTTATTTAGACGATATTTAATATTTATTGTTTTTTTGTCATTTTAAATATTTAACCAAAATTTACTAACTCTCCATTATCATACGTTGAACTAATTTAGTTGCATTTGTATTGTGTCTGTTGATTATCGCATGCAAAAACAATATTTTTTAATGAAGCAGCGTAATAATAAAGTAGACAATTATTACGAAATATTGTTGAAACGTGTTCTAATTAATTTGATGACTAATAAAATTGTATGTAGAACATTGATTCACATTGCACTGACCTAATTTCTATTTCTAATAAACAATGTTATAAAATTCGCCGAACTGTTCGAATCTGGTTGTCAAAATTTCTGACAATTAATACAAAAAAGGATTACTTTTTTCTTTAATTTTATAAATTTTATAAAATTGGCATAACTATAACTAGTATTTTTACAATTTTTATGCTTTTGATAAAACTAATTAATATTTCTTCAATAATGTAAAATACTTAAACAACTGCAAATATCAACCGTTCTAAAACGGAAAAAGATACAAAATTAACAAAAAAGGTTACACTAATATAGGTAGGGCTGAAAGTATGCGTAAAATACTGAGAGAATAAGCCGAAATGGCTTGCCAACGGCATAAAATGTGTGGTTATGCCTGTGTTTTTAAATCACCGTTTCCAACTGGGAAGACCCTGACGACGTTGTAAGAGGATTATTGTTTTTGGCTTGTATTTCACATAGGCAAACCAAAAACTGTTTGTATTGTTGAATTCAGAATACCTACTCTGGACTTTATGGACGCAAATTATATTTTTGCAAAATAGGGTTATATTTAAATATAATAAATATTAACATGTCATTCTTAAGGGAATTGATACTATGGTTCTTATTCTATTAATAGACACGTCTGTAGACATGTCTGTAACAAGTCTGAACTTTTCAGTATTAGTATGTCGGAAAAACGTATTTTACTTGATTTTTCTTAAAAAGTTTTTGCATGATCAAATACAATGCTCTAATTTGTTAAGAAAAGTGAACATTATTGTTTCTAGAATTTCACGTAAATTTCTGCTTACTTTACAACATGAAACTCCTCTCTGCTCAAGGTTTTTAGACTATATAAACAGCCTTATCAATAGTAACGCACATATATTTTTACTATAATTATAAATCAAACTCTTTGTGAATCAAACTTTAGTCTATTTGTTAGGATAAACGTATTTCGTATTTATTAAGTATTGTTGATTAATTTTTATAGATCGTTTTTATATTAAATATAAAATTTTATATTTTATAACCACAATCTGTATTATCAAAGAAATAATTTTAGAAAGAATTAAGACATAAAAAGCAATTAATTATTTTGATAATGGTTTAATCTATACAAAACCATAAAAAGCTTAATGAATTTTTTTGCAAAATTTTGCGTTTGGGTTAACAATAATGCAGTTTTTGTAAATTGATTTCCTATTGAAATTGAATTTAGGTTTGCCAAGATTGCATAATATGTTTTAATAATCGAATTAAATTTAAGCTGTACAATTTTTTTTAACAACCAATAAGGAACGGAATCATACGCTTATTTATAATCTATAAAATCAATTTAGGTGGTTACAGTGCTTGTTCTATCACGACCGAAGCGATAATTAATTGTTCTTTACATCCAAACGAACCACTCAAGCCACTTTTCGGTTTAATATTTATAATACATAATTTTATTTATAAAATGGCCATAAGTTAATTTTTTTTTTACACAATGTCTGCAAAGATTTTATCGGTTTGTAATTTGATGAACTTTTTTTTGGTGTCATTCATTTTCTTCAGGCTTTCACTAGTTTATACCTTAGGCAGAAGAAAAATTTATTGAAATGATCTAAAGATATTTATAGAAAATAGTAAATTTTTTCAGTCAAAAATTATAATATGTATTGGTTTTTTCCAGGTGATTTTAAAATTAATTGTATTTGACAAATTTATGTTTATTATTTTCAATGTTATTTTATCATTTTTCATTAATAAATTGAATGTTATTCAAACAACATTGAATATTTTTTGACAAATTATTGAAATTATTGAACCATAGCCTCCATAACTCACCCTAACAGTGTTCTAAATTTTTTATTTTTGTTATGATTATTGTCTAACTTATCTATTTTGAACTTTTCTTAAACGTGTCTTTTGAAAAACTTTTAAACGTTTAGAATACTACATAGTTTTTGCTGCAATGTATCTTTTACAGCCTGAAGAGAAGAAAAAAAGTGGTGTTCCATGTTCCATGATATGTTTGTCGATCAATGAAATATTTATTTGAAATATTATCAATGCATTTGATGCAAAATTTCATGCAAATAATTTATTGAAAGAAAGATTTGTGTTTAAATATTTTGAAATAATCAAATGTATTAAAAATGGAAATTAATTTTTTGGCATATGTTTTTGTTTGGATAGATAATATGGCCTATGATTGGAACTGACCAATCTAAAGTCATCTAAAGCGTTAATAAATTCTGTTCTAATTGTTTTTCTCTATTTGGATTATAGGAAAATTCATGAATAATTATTTTAAATTCATCGGTATCTGGGGCTACATCAATTATATTATTGTTTACGATAGAAACCTGATAGTCGATTTCAGACAAATTTTGCGAATTTTCTAATGTCACACCACGCAAAATTCTAATTTTAATGAATTTATCACATTTTGTCAAATATTTTTAGGTTTTGTAGCTCTTTTTTGATCACTCAAACATTGAAATAAAATATTGATTTTGGCATATTATCGCCTAAAATCATTCAAAAGCTCTACTCTATATAATCTGAAATTTGGCTCTCATGCTCTGTAATCTGTAAATGTTTACAAATAGTATATAAATTCGTGTCATATGTTGGCTTCAAACGTTTTTTTTATGACCACATTTTGGATGCTACGTTGAGGCAATGGCATAATCTAGTTTTAAACAGTAAAGATTTTATTTTTTAGTTTAACCATAATATTATTTTAATTTTTTTGTGTTTTAAAAAAAATCTAATTTATTAAATTATCTAAAAAATAATTGATTAATTGTGAAAATTACACTTTCTGTTTAAAGAGTGATCTCCGAAATAATTCTGCAAAAAAATAGATGACAATAAGTAGATTAACTCAATCACAAATAATAAACAGATATTTTCGTTCTAGATCTGAAAAAAAAAATTGTCAAAATTTGCTGTACGCAAGGGAGTTAGTAATCCTAACTAAAAAATAATGCTAGTTGTTTAGCATCCATAATTGCAATTTCTTTAGCAACAACTGGCACTTTTGATGTCACGCATATCTAATAATTTTAAATTTGTCACAATGGGTTGGTTTGGGTCTCGGTTTTGATTAACTCACGAATCATATATTCTGCGGAAGAGTATGTTGGTATGCATTTGGTTTACGTTCAAGCGCAGCAAATAAAAAAAATGATTATGAAAAAACAAACGTTCTTAAAGAAATTTAGCAAAGGAAAAGCTGGCAATAAATGCTTAACGAGATCCTGTTTCTCCCGCAGAACAAACAATGAAATTGACTTAAATTCTTTGCAAAAAGTTAAATTCTTTGCAAAAAGCGATTGTTGTTAACTTCGTCGCTTTATTCCCGCGGAATGTTTAATTCCACTCATTATTCTCGGCATTTCATACGTTTCAAGAAACTAAGAACTTCAAATAATCAAATGAAGCAGTTAATGTAAAGAATTGTAATAAAAGAAAAAAACTAAAATTACTAAATCATAGTACTACAATAATGGCTCTTTACTGTTTGTTACTTTTCTGTTTAGTAATTATTTAAGTTGAAATAACAAAATAAGTGATGAAGATGATAAACTTCGTATTTTTTCACAAACAAATTTTTATTAAGAGGAAGAAGCGATAATGGATTTCCGAGAAAAGTCAAACGTTTCACAACGATGAAAATCTTTTTTGCAAAACTTCCTGTAATGCTATAATTAGTTATAAAGTTACAGCAATTAACATTTTGACTGACTGAGGCAATAAAATTCAAAGCTGACTAGAAGCAAATCTGCAGTTTCGCATATCTAGATGACGCCAAGAAGTTTGATAAGCACGAGAACAACTACCACTTATCATCTTATCAAAAACATTTTATTTACAGCATGTTTGCATGCTAAAGGTGCTATTTCGTTGACGCGTCTAGCGGCTGCGTTCGGCGGTTGCGTCTGGCGGCAAGCACTGCTCATTTTGAGTGTCCCCCCTTCGAATAAAATTGATATGTTTTTTAGATTTTTTATGTTTTTGACTGCAAGAAAGATGGGTGGGAATTTTTTAAATTGACACCCTTTATGAAACAGTGTTGCAAGTTATATTCCGAATTTGGTTACCGGCACACAATTTCAGTTGTTTTGTAAAATTTTGTTGCAGTTTAGTTTTATAATAAAGTAATTTGACTGATGCTTAAAAAACAATCAAATTATTTGAATACTATAATGTATAATTATTGTTATTTTTGGAGTTGGTGTCAGTCAAGGTAGGTTTGTATAAGGTTGTATATATTACGATTAGTATATAATATATACATACTGATCACAATATATTATAATATTAGCATACACAATATTTAACCGACTTCAGAACATATCAATAATTGTACATTATAGTTTCCAAAAAATTTGATTGTTTTTTAAGCATATAAGTCTACGCAATTATTTTATACTTTTTTGTGCATTTTTTGAAGTCGATTTTTTTTGGTTAACATTTTTTTTATGTTTTGATTTTTAGTGGATTCGATCACTATTATTTATTTCAATATAAGTAGACCTACTAAACGCGCTGCTAATATAAGACAGCGTTTATGGAATGAGACAAACGAAGAAAGAGATAAACATTTATTTCAAAATAGAAAATCTACTGTTTCCTTACTATTTAATTAATTTATTGCTTATATAAGTGAATTTTATTAAGAGGACATTTTTCTTGAAATTGTAATGCAATGCATTATCAAACACATGAAATAGCATAATTAATAACATTCAAATTGCTTAAATTAATTGAAATATATGTTTTGAATTTTTCACAAATTGAGTTTCAAAAATATATGTCAAAAAAAGCATTAATTAGAATAACTTAAAAACTACTAATCAGATCTTGATCAAATAATGGGACCCATTGGAAAGCATCAAGCTTCCAAATGAAAAAAGAATAATCAAAATGTGTTTTCCCAGAAAAAAGTTCTGAGGTAACATACATAAAAAAAAACAGTCGAATTCTTCATAACCTTGGTTATGAATTCAAAATGTTTGGGGTCAAAACAAATTCTTGAAGGAAATTAAACGCGCTTTCAAAAAGGTCACTTATTTTTTTTTCTTGCATTTTTTCAAAAGTTATTTGAGTTGGAATTTGACTATAAAATAATCTTTGAAATTTTTGATACCATTTATGTATTGAAATAGATATTCAGATATGACCTAACAATTTGAGTTTTCAAGAGTACGATTTTTTCATAATTTATGTTGCAGAGCGAGGTGTTGCTCTCGTCGAAGAATACAATCAATGTCTGAAAATGATCTTCAATACTTGCAAAATGTGTTCAGTGTCTAAACATAAATGAAGATTTTTATTTAGGGCGATATAGTTTGTTTTGCCGTATTAGCTATTATTGTTGAAAGTGTATTTTATGAAAATAATTAAAAAAACAATATTTAAAATCTTTATATCAATGACAAGTAAGTATCTGAAGAGAGAATTTTTCAAATGCATTTTTTGCTCAAATATCGTTGAAAAGTATTATTTATTTAGAAAAAAATTGTGGCATGAAGAATTTTGAGTATAATTTTGTAATAAGTCAGATAGATACCCCAAAAACTAAAAAACCATAAAATTTCTATTAGTATCGAATTCCAACTCGAATAACTTTTGAAGGATTGCTTTTATCAAAAAATTACAGAAGACCTTTTTCAAAGAATGTTCAATTTTCTACAAGAATATGAGTACTTGTAAAAGATTTTATACTTAGAAAAAATTGTTATGTTAATTGAATAGAAAATGTAATACTGCGATGAGGTACAACTTAATATTAAAATAAAGAGTTTTAACAAGCGACTGTTTTCGGTATCCTTCAGTATATCCTTCAGTATATTTTCAGTACAGTTTTCAAAAAAAATACAGCCAAGTATTCAATTAATAGTCTTTTGTAAAGAGAATGTACCAAAGCCGCAAACTTGATACGTCATCGACAATTTCTTTCCTTCGTTTCATTTGATAACTAATTCAAGATCTAAATATTTAGTGTTAACATTTTGCAGAACATAACAATATTGGCACGTAGTGATCCATCGAAAGTTTCTCCAGTGAGTCGAAGTCGAGACACAAAGTTTTCACATTTCTATCATTGAAAATTGCTAATTTATAGGTGTGGTATTTTTGACCGAAAATATTTGTCTGGGCTAAGAAAA
Organism: Lagria hirta; assembly: GCA_947359425.1. NCBI lineage: Eukaryota > Metazoa > Arthropoda > Insecta > Coleoptera > Tenebrionidae > Lagria > Lagria hirta. Next base: position 15,736,991 of record OX375794.1, read on the forward strand.
AAATACCACTGATTAGATAACTATGTTGCCACAGCCGCGATAATTTACCTGACGCAAGAACTTCTAGAGTGTACACAATTCTCTTTTTCACTTTTGGTTTTGCTTCTGGTTTTGGAAAACAAGAAAGTAATAAAATAATGTAAGAAATAAACTTGCATTACAGTAAAAATAAATTGGTGTCTTACGCAGGTGTAAATTAAACTTTAAATATCTTTTGAACTTAATTCTAAAGAAAAAAAAATCTGATAAAAAGTATTTGAGAAAAAAATAGGCTAATTTAGAAATCAAAACAAAAGGCCTAAAAATGAAAACACTTTGTAGAGTAAAGAGTAAATATCACCAATTACCAAAGATGAAACTTGAAAACTGAAACACGCATTTTTGGAACGTTTCTTACGATGAACGATTATTCTGACGAACGTACTGAAACAAAAATGTTTAACCTCTTATACTTGTTTATTTTTACCACTATTTTTTAGTTTTTTTTATAATTCGAATTGATCTTGTGGCGTTATGTAAAAAATGAAAAAAACAAAGTCTTGCGCAACATACTTTGATGAGAAAACAAAATATGGATAAAAGAGAAATAAATGATCGAATAGAACGTTTACAAAAAGAAGCTCAATCGGTTAGTAAAAACCGAATATAGTAGGAACGTTTGAGATATACCCGGCAGTAAATTTTATTGCTCATAATTTACTACCTGGTATATCTCCGTTTTTACTATACAAGAGCTGCCTATGCTATAGTGATGATTGATTATTGAACAACATCTGAACAGCAGAAGCAGAAGCAAAAGAAAGAAACATCTAACTTGATCTAAAAGATTTAGTTTTGAAATAATAACTGTAATAGTAAGCATTTTTTTTAAACAAGAAACCAACAGTAGCCTAACAATATAATAACTAAAATAAACTACAGTCTACTCTCTCATATTTTAAATATTGAAGCAGTTTGAATGCCTATGCAATGAGAATAATTTTAATACTGATTGCAAAGCCCTGGACTTGTTGCTAACTCTAAATCATTCTAATAATATAATTAAAAAATGGAAGCTTTTTTGGCCTTTTGTATAAATGTCGCTAAATATGTCAAAGGCAGATGATATTGTTCTTAGTAAAAGATTAATTGTTTATGTTGCCAGAGCGACTGAAGATTGTTTCTAATTAAAAAAATTCTATATTGCAGGATTTGTTAGCAAATGTTCCAAAAATTAAGACAGAACCAGAATTAGGAAGCTATTCTTTACCTACATTACCACCTGCACTACCGCTGCACTCACATGGTAAGTCAACTTATTATTTATATTATTTCTTAGCCATTTATGTTCCTAGAAATAACACCAATCGCACTTGTTTCTCTAAGAAGTAATTTATTACTGTTTTCTATAAAAACTTTTAAATAGTAGTGGTACATATCTATTAGCATTTTGAATTTTTAATGAAGCAAGCTTACCTTAATCTTTAAATGGGAATATTACATATACATATTTGCGGTTTACAGGAGGAAAACGGTATATTACACGATGATATAAAAAATTTATATTTTTTGTCTAGAGTCATCCTCAAGACTGGCGTTTTTTTGTTGTCTAAAAAGCAGAAATAAGGTGTTGTTCTCGCTAAGAAATTCTTTCTTTATTCACTATTTGTGTAACAAAAATAACTTTTTCTTATGAAAATCAATGTACCAAGTAATTGACGCAATATTTAAAATAAATTATTCGACAATCAACAATTTGAAATATTGACATCTTTCGGAAAAGACCGTGTCGAAAGGTTTAAAAAAATAGGCGACGTTTCGCACTCCATCGGTGGAGACGTTATCAGGACATAGAAATGAGAATGAGAACAAGCACAGTAACTCGACGTGTGAACCACGCTAGAGGCGAAGCGTCGCCTATTGTATTAGACCTTTCTACACGGTCCTTTCCGAAACATGTCAATATTTCAATGACTTCGGGCCGTGAAAGCCTTTCTTCTTCAATCAACAATTTATCGTGAATTTCAAAATTCTAAAATTATTGAGGCCTATAATTGACACAACAGAGTAGTAAAAATTGTAGGTTTCTTATTGGAAAAGACATGGTCATAAATAACCACATTGAACAGACGGCCTGTGTCTTTAGTTAATAGCTCCACAAGTTTCTTTTGTATTTTTATCAACCCATTGTGTGAATTACAACCCTTGATAATCTTAAGAGTTTTGGGTTTATTATACAAAAAAGAATGTGGTGGTTTTTTAGAAGTTAGGCATAATGGCCAGTGATAGTATTAAAAAATATTGGTTTTATTTATTTATGGTTTAGATGTTTAGAAACTGCAGGTTATACATTAATTAAAATTAAATTGCCGTATCTGAACGAGATCATTTTAGCGAAATTAATGCATAGACTAGAATTACATAAATACCATTAATTTGCCATTAAAAGTTTGTTTTATGATAATTCTGAAATAAATTTTAAATATGTAAATAAACAAAGTTGGATTAGGTTAGTCAGGTAGTTAGTTTATAATTATTAGGTTCACGATGTTCGATAAATACTTTATTTATTTATATACTTACTATAACATTTGTCAATTTGTCAGAAATTCTTATTACATTAAAAGTTCTGTAGAGGGATACACAAAGAATTTTCTTCTATTATCCACAAAACTGATTTAGCATTTTGGTTCAAGTTTTAACTCACTAATTTACTAAATTTGAATTTGAATTTTAGCTATGAAATATTGTAGGTAATGAAATAATAAAAGTGAAATGAATATTGATGTTTTCTATTTCTTTATCAATAAATCGTTCATTACGCACTATTTACGTGATAGTAATTGAAAAATTCTTAAAATATTCTAAAAAGCTTTTAAAAGTTATTAAAAATATATATTAAACTTTAAAAATTATTAAAAATGCTTAAAACTATTTTGAACGACGTTTAAATATTTTTAAATTGAAAATTATTGAAAATAATTGAAATTTTGTGTTGAAAATGTTTTAAACCAGTTCAAAGCATTTAAATAATCCTTTTAAGCAGTTTTTGGTAATTCATTTTCACTTTTAAAAATTTTTAAACGTATTATTAAACTTTAAAAATTGAATATAAAAAGTTTAATAAAATTTTTTAAAAATTATTGAAAAATTCTAAAAAGCTTTAAAAACATATTAAAAATAAATTAAACCTTAAAAAAATTTTAAATATGCTTAAAACAAATTTTAAAGAGGTTTAAATAATTTTTGTTTGAACATTTTTGAAAATAATTCAAATTTCGAGTTGAAAATGCTTAAAACCATTTCAAAGCATTTAAATAATTTTTTTTAAACAGTTTTCAGTAATTCATTTGGTAATTTTTTTTACTGCATAACACTTTGCTTCCGCAATACGTTCACATGATGTTATCTCATTTCAGCTAATTGTTAGAAATATGAAATGTCTAACAGGTTGATGTTTCACCTTTAGAAAAATTATTGACAACATATTTTAATCACAATAAATCTGATATAAAACTTTCAATTATTGTAAGGGACTGCATTCGATGAACCGCAATATCAAAGGGAAATCACATCTCAGGTCGGCACTGTTACTAGATGTGAGCGACCAGTGACTATTTATAGCCAAAACGATAGTTGTTTTTGTAAGTGGGCGACAAAAATTATTAAGTGGTTACTGACAACAAAATGTGGCGGTATTATAATAATTGTATGTATCGCGTAAGTTTTACAAGTTTTAACACCCTTTATAAAACTCTTAACTTTTATAAAAGGTTTATGGCGGTCTTGTTCAACATTACAACTGTCCAAGCAAGCTATGGTGTTGTTTTTAAATTCAACTAGCTTTAATTAAGTTTAATTTTAATTAGATTTTTAATTTGGCTACTGTAGACCTACTCATAGTTTTTTACGATATTGTCTTATTTTAATAAAAATGCTAATTTATGGCACTGTTCAAGAGAGACAGTACTAATTTTTTTTTAATTTCTTGCTTTTACAAAGTATAAAATATAGACAGATCATTGTAGTAAATACTCAGCGACCGAATTGTATAAAATGTTTCGTTGTGTCATATTTAGTCAATGGTTGTGTTAAAAAAAAAGTTTCATTTTTAACAAACTATTAACAATTTGCTGAATAACTGTTTTCGGAACCATGCACGAGTCAGATAGAAATTTTTTTTTATAATAATAATAATTATATTTTGTACTGAAATTGAAAAGAGCATTAATCATTTTTTTGTTGTTGTACTTTTGGTAAGAGTGTAATAAAATTTGAGTAAATAATAAAATAAATCACTTAATTTGAAGTTTTAGAGTTTATGATATAGCTTCCATGCACTACGAGCACATAAAATGACGGTAAAATAATTTATGACGTTCCATATATACTAATTGAAGTCTTTAATGTCATTAGAGAATGCGGTGCCTATAATAAGCTCTTATACTATGTTATTATTCCTCAGTAAAATCTCTAAAAACTTGCATAATTAGTGCTTGTTTCAATTTCTTTATTTTGAAAACATTGATAATGATAAGTAAATATGTTTTGAGTTCCTCTTCTTTATCACTATCATGTCACTAGCTCTAATCACAAAATTTATTGAAAACAACCATGTAAATCACTACATTCGAACGTTTTATCAAAATTTCAAGTACATATTTGTAAATAAATTTACGGTTTACGCATTTCACATCTAAATATTTACGTATTTCTGGTCATGGCTAATATAAGCGTTTTTTTTTTAAATATGTAATCTTTATGAGAGATGACGTTTTAAAAAAAACACGTCATAGACCTTGCTGTTTGTCCCGGTGACCTATGATAAACCGGGACTAAAGATTACTATTTTGGTTTTTTCTCTTGATTTGAATTATACAGGCTTTTAGGAATGTTTTGCTTTTGAAGAGTAGTATTATTATTCCAAAAGTGGAAAAGCTTTTTTTCAGTAAATGTGTTTTTGTTTTTGAAGTTTTGATGCATTTAAGGTGCAAAGTTTTATAAAATACTTGTATGATCAGAAATGGAGACGTAACTTTTAATGTTCACCATCACATAAGGAAATTATGAGAAAAAATGATAAATACGTATCTAACTATATGTAAATTACAGAATTAAAAATATACAATACTGGATGTTTAGTAAATAATCATTATGTCCTCTTTAACTCGAAAAAAATTGTTTACTCTGGCAAAAGCTACAAGACATCTTTTCCAAAAATTATATAATTAATATCTCGTTTAAAATATTTCGTTTACTTTTATTTATTTTTTATAAATTTAACCAAAAAACGTAAATGATTTACAATGATTACACTTCTCATGAATGATTTACAATGTTTTTTCCAATGTAAGATTCATCTGTGAAAAGAACTTTATTAAAGGTTTTTTTCTATGATATAATAAAAATCAAATTATTTCTTATCAGAGTTAGCTATAAAGGAAAGATTTTATTTTATTATATCATTTCTAATAATTATATTTAATTACTACTAATACTGTTGAAATAGCGCTTGAAACTGCCGAGGATGTTCATTCTCTTACAAATATTTTTGTTATTTTCTGATGAGTTTAAAACTCAATGCAATCAAAAATAGATGTAGAAGTTTAAAAAATCTAGAAAACATGCGAACGGATTGCTAGCAACTAATAATAATTTGTAGCTCTATTATCAGAATAATAATAAATAAATATATAAATACAGAAAGCAGCATTATTATGTTCATGTCATATTGTTCGAATGTTTAATTTGAAACGTTAAATCTAACAATTCAAATAATATGATCGCAGATGCGTGGGGAGATAGTAATTTCGCTTGATTTTTCAAAAAACAAACTTCTATAGTCTATTTAGTTTAAAACACAATTTGTTCTCTTTGTTTCAATTCTTAAATTGAATTTTAAACTGATTGAAAATTAAAAGCTTGTTTTTCAACAATTTTTATATTATTTGATAAATAATATTGTTATTAGCATTACTTGTCGAAGATCGTAATGATTTTTGGATCCAGCAAAATTGCTGTGCCACCGGGGCAGGGAGGGTTGAACATGATAATAATATTTATTAGCCACGATAAAATACATTAGTAAAAGTCAAAAATCACACCAAAGTACCACCATAGGTAGGTACTCTGTTGAAGTACCTATCTATGATGTGTAAAAGATCAGTTGACTTATTTGATTTTTAGTTATTTTATTTGCCGAAATGTTCTATGCCGTTTCATATCCATATTTAACTGTTTATTAATCTTTTTCGAGGATTTTTGACTTGAGGATCTTTTCTTGTAGTATAAGTGGTAATTATCTGACCTTATATTTTATTTACTGAAAGATATGCCTTATATTATTCAGAGTGCATTAATATTTTAGACGTTCTATTATTTTACTTTTGTTTTATTGATAAATAAGAAAGTGTAAAGGTAATAAGATTTGTCTTAACACTGATCAATTTGGTTGTTGATAATTTGTAGCCCTGAAGAAAAGGCAAAATTATTTATAATTGCTCTGATTGCAAGTCCAAGTCTCCTGTTATAACCAGATTATATAATTAATAATGTTGTTAACAAATAAATATTTGAAAACATTTTGTTTGGTTATAATTTTTTTCCTAGTCGTTTTATCAAAAAAATTACTCCAAGCTTTTTGATAGAAAAGTTTATTAAATAATTGAATTTTTATTTAAAAGATTTTTAAAATTGTATTTAACTATTAGGGTCATACATGACTCAGGTCTAACTGTTACGTTTGTGATCTTTAGTTAGATTTGGAGCAACTGCTAAGCAAAATTCTTTATTTTCCATGATGAAAATGCCCTGTTTAATGATCTTTTCGAAAACATTTTATCTAGGAGCCACCGACCAGAAAAAATGTTATAATGACCAAAAGAAAATTTGTTCTCAAATTTGTGTATACTTTTATTAATAACTAGCTGACCCGGCGAACTTTGTACCGCCTAACAGTCAATGAATGTTGTGTTACTTTTTAGCTGAACTAATTTAGACTTTGATGAACGTAAAACAATGATACAAAATAATATAGATAGATGATACAAAATTTATATAAATAGAAACCAAAAAGTATTTTATTATGATGCATGATGATGAAAACATACATACAGAATGAGAATAAAAATAAAAAAATATAAAAAATAATAATTAAGTACTTCAAACTCATGTCAGAAAGAAATGATTGAAAACTATGTTGTGCAGATAGGGAAAAAAAATATAAAACTCGGATTAATTTATTAATAGGAATTTCATTAAAGCACTTTGTGGTAAACGACATTTTTGGTTAGGCGCAAGAACAAATAAAGCAGATGGTTTGCCGACACGTGAGCATGCCACGTACAATTGACCATGAGAAAAACATGCATTTTCTAGATTGAGGCCACAAATAGTCAAGGATTGGCCCTGTGATGTGTTGATCGTCATGGCGAAGGCAAGACGAATCGGAAATTGAATTCGTTTAAACTCAAAGGGCATATCCGTTGGGATCATCGGAATCCTTGGAATAAGAACTTCCTCATCTTTAAATTTTCCTTTAAGTATCGACGCGTGCAATTTCTCGCAGATAATTGACTTGCGATATTCCGTTGCCTAATTGCATTACGGCTTCGCTGGGAAAGATTAGATTTTCTAGGACGCGGCATTGTTATTAAAATGTGCACTCGCATAAAACCACCAAATATAATAACAGTGCCTGAACTTTCGAGACATAGACAATAGCTCAAAGAGTATATAACCACTACGTATGAATAGCTTATCAAGAAAAATCATAGACAATCTATAAAAAGACATTTACACTTTTTTTAACCTGTAGATTTTTTTCCTTAATCTTATAACCTTTACCAAGTGATTTTTTATTCCCTAAATTCCGTTCCTTTCCGATGATTTTATGTTTTTACTGTAAAATAAATCTTAGGTATTATTTTCGACAATTAAAAACAAATATAACAGTACCTGACCTTTGTAGACATTTTACAAAAAATAAATTTCTGAACGCACACATGATGTCTTCAGAAAAAAATTAAGTTGTGGCTTAAAGGTCTCAGCAACCAGGCCATAAGCTCCAAAAAAAAAAAAAAAATAGTTGTTACACTATTTGACAGGGTTGGACAACAAATGTTTGACATGTAATAAACAAATCAGCATCTATTGATTAATGAAATGATTAAGTATTCATTACACATATCGAGTTTTCATTGTTTTTAAGATGTATTCTGCTATTCGGGACGGAAACAAATCCAACAAATCAAAAACCATGGCAATCGGTCCAGCCGTTCTCGAGTTATAAGTGTTGTAACGAACACGACTTTCTTTTATATATATATAGATAATTTTGGTAATGTTAGTCGTACGAGTAAAAGTTGAATTATCAAAATGGTAGAGATTTTTGTAACAAAAAATATTTTTACAAATAGTCACAAAGAGTTGGCCCGATAATCTATTTATTGTAGGAATACTGTACAGTAAATTTTATATTATAATGAGAGGGAGAGACAGGCAACAAAAGTGAAAAAGGTTTACAATTCAAAGTGTAGCGTGCTTTGGTTTTATGAGTAGAACCAACCAGGTAGCTAAGTACTACCCTGAATAGAAAACGCTATACAACCTCAAACGTTTTTACATTACATTTTTTTAAACAAAAGTGCAGCCCCACAAACAGATTCATAGTTTACAGTAACCCTTTCTTGATATACAAAAAATAATATTGTTTTTTAGCACGCCAAGGCAAAAAAATGTAAAAAATTTATCGTATTTTATTAATATTGAATTGAACTAATGTAGAATAATTATCTATGGTTTAGTTCCAATGTTTTTTAGCTACTATCCCTAGGTGATAAAGTTTTTGGATGAGCCAAGTCTTATTTTGGATATTGTATTGTAGCTGCAATTTACGCTGTATCTCTTCCATTAAATCTCTTCTAGCCTTCGGGGAAAACACGTAAATAATGAGTATAAAGGTCTAATTGGATAAATGCAAGCTTAACCCCGTATTATATTGAATTACATGTTGAATGACAGGTATAAGCGTGCACTGTTCGGTAGAGGGTTGTTCATTAGGGGTTGTCAAGCCTGGAGCATGTTATTGATACATTTGTTTATAAGACCCTTAGTTCACTTGCCCATTTAAATGAATATTGGCAAAACAACTACTGTAATTAGTTTTGTGTTGCTTTTTTATTAAAAGCTTTAATTTATTAGGAATCTGTCTAAAAGTGTTTATAAAATTGAATTAATAGTAGCAACACTTAAATTCGTTTAAATGACAATTAGTAGATTGTAAATTAATAATCATTTACAATCAACTTTATATCTGAATCGTTTATTTGAGAAACCCCATAAGTCCAAATTACTAAATTTTTCAGGAGAAGCAAATAATATTTTTCCAGGTTAAATTAGCATTAACATCGTGAACCAATGATAAATAATATAATAATGTTAGCATCTCTAAAAAAGATTTGAGGATAAAAAATTTTAATTGTTAATTACTACAATTAACAATAATGATTTAAAGTTGGTGGACTTATGGGGTTTCTCAAACAAACGAATCAAATAGTACAAAAATCAGTAATTTATCAATTTTTCTCTCTCAATAATTTATTAAATTTACAAAATAAACTACAAAATATTTGTAGTAGAACTACAATTAACGGAAATTATAACAAATAATCATTTATTTTCAGATTGAAGTCAGTGAAATCACAGTAAACAATAAAACAATAATTTAATTAAATTTTATCAAACTAATAACTGCAACCCCATAAGTCAGTGACTTATGGGGTTTCTCAACTAAACGAGATTTGTATCGACCGATTGGTTAGGTTTTGAACACGGATTTGATCATTTTTGGTACTGCTAAACGTGAGAGGATATTCAAAGAACCGAAAAATGCAATAAACCCAATTTCGAAAAAAATGTGACTTATGGGGTTTCTCAAATAAACGATTCATCTACTCTCCTTAATTAATAATTGATGAAAATTTTTTAATATGTTTTACTTTTTCTGCTCTACTATTCCTTTGCCATCGTGATTGCCATGGATAATTTTTTTTTTAATCTTTGTTATTTCTGCTGTGTTGAAAATGTTCTAAAGTTTCAAAAACCGAAATGAACGTGCTAGGAGAAAGAATTTTACAGAACAAAGCAAATAAACATTTTTTAAAACTAGTCGACGCTTTAAATTAATTATCGAAAACTAAAAAATCTGCAATGTAAATGAAAAGACCAAAGATTAAGTCTGGAACATAATTGGCGCAAAATTTAGTGCGATCGCACATTGTCACCTAATAAAGACAACGAAAAGTTGATAAATTTTTCCAAAAAATATAACAGAATGGTGGACAAAAACATGTAGAAAATAATCACCACAAATTTTCACTATGGATCATCCCTGTATTTGAAAGTACCTCAGAAATATTCACGTCAGGTAAATAAAGGAACTAATAAGAGATGTATCGTCGGATAAAGAAATTAAAAAAAATTATGATTCAATACCTTTAATCAAAAATAATAAAGAGAAAGATTGAACAAAATAGTAAATGAGGGGGGGTAAGGTCGAGAGTGAAAAAGAAGACACAATGCTGTTTTTTTTGCCTGGAAAATTAGATTTTTGCTTTTATCAGGTAGTGGTCGTTTCCACAAGTTGCTTTTCTGCGTGCTCTCTTGTTCTGTGTTTTTATTTTAATTTGTGATTACGCAAATAATTATCTATCTTAGGTTCTTAGGCTATTATCATTGTCATTGCTTGTATCTTCTTACCATTTGGTCTTGATCTTTCCTTCTGACTCTGTTCATGTAAAAACTGAAATTTATTGTTCTGTTCTTTTTTTTTCTTGAAGTATCGCCACTGAAAAAGTGATTCAAAATATCGAAACATTTCCGATTATATTTCCCTTTCTTTTTCGCCCCTATGATAACTGTTGTATTCATTTTTTGCTGTTTCAATTTAGATGTTGTATTAGCTTTTGATATAGGTGTTGTATGTTATAAATTTCATAATCCTTTCCAAATTCTTTAAGTCGTCACCGTTATTGCAATCTGTTCCGAGGCTGTGTATTTGCATTTTAACCATTTTTAGTTTTTTTCAAGTAACATGATATCCTGTATGTCATATACCATGAACCATGTCTGAGTAAAATTAGTTCCCAGAGCTGAATTTAATTTCCCAAATTTCTGGTTTTAGTCATCAGACAACAGAGGGCAGTTTTATTTTCGGGTAAATGTCAGCAAAATGTTTGTTTTTTCCGTTCTTGAATAAACTACATATATGTATTCAAGTTTATGTGTGAGTTTAGAACAGCATTTCATGTGTAACATAAAGTTTGCATAACTTTTGGAATATTGTTCAAACAGTTATTGATTGCAAATTTGTTGTTCTTTCAATTTTCAGCAATGTTCCGGTAATCCAAACAGGTTGCAAATTTAAAATTAATATAATGTATAAAATGTTTTTTTTTAAATCTTAAATGTAGCATAACCTGGCCTTTGCTACAATAAAGCCTTCATATCAAATCTATTCTGCAGTTTCTTGCATTTCTGTTTAGGCTGTAAAGGTCTGTTAGAAAATTAGTAACTCTTGTTCACGAAGAGAGTTTAGTTCTTTTTAAAATTTCACTAACCCTCTCACGCTGTTTTGATATTATTCTTTAAGGGGTTTGTTCTTAAGAGTTGTTAGCATTTTACAATGTTACTCTTAACATATATATGTATATCATATATGTTAAGGTTCATATATCCCAATATATCTCCAAATTATCTAGCAGATACGGATAAAAAATCAAGCTTTCCTTAAAGCTAAGTGTACTGATTCTGAATAAACAATAAAAAATCTTTCAAATGCACAAGCCGAAGTGCCGCATGTTCTTGCTGTTGTAGTGCACATTAAAAAAAACAAAGAGCAAATGATGGTTTCCGGTCTTATTATAAATTTTATGCTTAAGAATCAAATGTTTATGTATATTGGATATTGTTTGAAGCATTTGGCGAGGAGTTGCTAGGACGGAGCATGTCGATGTTTCAAGAACAAAACATCTTCGGCCTACTGTAGTATTATATTGGTACAAAAACATTGGTGAGATCTCTGCTTTTTTGAATATCCAACACAAACTACGAAGTTAAAATTTATTTATCGGTTTCTTCGAGTAAAGCTTCTTACATTTCTTTCATGATATTATGACAACATCGGCAATTTTGTTCTATTAACAAAGTGAGAATAAATTCTTAAAGCGACAGGAAATGTTTGGTTTGTTCAGTATTGAATGAAAAGCTATAAAATGGTAGAAATATTTCACATCACATTAATTTTGACATTTCATTAAATTTTTCATAGCGTTTATTATCGATTCGTTATTTAGTATTGTCCGATACATTTAATTTCCTGTCCAGCTCTAATTTCTGGTTATTTTTGATTTTATGGAGCTCATGTCCTCTGAGCAACGAACGCGCAACGGTGGTAATTTTAAAATATTTAAATGTGAACCTTCTGCGGTGGTGTGGTATAGGGTGAGGTAATGGTCCGAAAAGGACACGTTTAGCAGCTGGATATGAATGTAGGCGGCTGAGTCGACACTTTTTTGTAACGTTCAGTGCACTTCTATTTTATAACACCTAGTGTGACCGCAACATAGCTCATAGCACACACACACACATGTCCTCGTAATCTTAGTCGAACCATTGCACTTGGCAAATACCATCGTTTTGTTTGCTACAGAACGCTAGCCGAACGTGCTTTTTGCTAAGAAAAGATCAGCCCACCCTTGACTACGTGTGTGCTTATTTTCATGTTTCCATAATCTACAAACTACTTACACGTTTTTATTGGACGCCAAATGCTTTGCAATAAAGACTCATTACGTACAAATTATGGCACGAGCGCTTTTCAAACATGCTAATTAGACCATTGGAATTTCTCGTAGAAAAATTTACAAAAGAATATTTTTGGCGGTGCAAAGATATGATTTTAACAGACTTCAAAAAAGGAGGTTCGACCGCACTTTTTTTTATGTGGATAACTTTTTTTTGGGTGAACCGAATTTGGTGATTATATTGTTTGGAAGCTGATGCTTTATCCATTTACCCATGTTGGCCCCATTTAAATTTAATCAAGATCTGATCAGTAGTTTTGGCGTTATTCTTATTAATGCTTTTTTGACATATAATTTTGACACTTCAATTGGTTATAAATTTGTGTGAGAAATTAAAAATATATTTCTAAAAATTTAAATGATAGTCTATTTGTATAATTAATGTATCATATTAAAGTCGGTTTTTTCCAAATATTTCATTTTTTTTAATGTTTAATGTTATGTTTTAATGTTATCTCATAACTTTCGATTTAAAAACCTGATTCGCATAATTTTTGGTTAATTATTAAAAGTGGATGCCTTCTAGATGTGCTCAGCTGTCAAATTTGATTAAAATTTGAATAGTAATTTTGAAGTTACTCTTTTTACTATACTAAATGTTTTTTTTGACATAAATATATTTGATTTTGTAAGAAATTTAAAAAAAATTATTTCAATATGATTAAACATTAGTTTATTTATTTGAAACAAATCCAACAAAAATCAATTTGAATTAATTAAATAAATAAAATCATAATTTTTTATGTAGAAGTCGGTTTTTTCCAAACTTGTAATTTGTTTAATTATTTAATGATAATTTGAGCACTTTGTGAGTCTAATGCTATAAAAACTCAAAACTTTTCATAAAAAATCTTAAAATGTGATTTCTTCAATTCTTGTGCCAATATTCGAAAATCTAAAATACTTCTTTGTTCCTCAAATACCTTAATCATATTTTTGCTGCGGGATTAGCACTAATGATTAATTTGTCTACTTTTTTGCATACTCAAAGTACCAAATTGACCACTTTATTGCAACTTTTTTCTGCCCTGTAATAATACATAATAAATAATAATGCAAAAAGGTATAGGACGAGAACGTACCTTGAAATATAATTTATTGCACAAAAGCTGCACTTAATCACGTAACTATAGTAGGTAGGTAGTTACCTGATAATTAATTTCTTTTGAGAATGTACAATCAAGAAATAACTCTTTAACATCTAATTAGAAGTATTAATTAAACAATTACATACTTACTGTACAGTGCTCCTCTTAAAATAAATTCGTTAAAAAATAAACAATTTCTTGTTTAATAAATCTTTGGACACGTTAATTTTTATTTATAATATCACTTATTTTATGCCAAATAAAATTTCAAGCAGGCATTGGTTTTAGAGTTATGACGTCATCGATATATTTTTTTAAATATAACTTTTTCCGTTTTTTTTTATTCTGAAACCTATTTCAATTGTCTAAACGACAGTATAAAAATTTTGTTGTTATATATAAGCATAATTTGGAGAAAAAAAACAAATGACTGCTTGGAATTTTATTTGGCATTAAAAAGATATCTTTAAAAAAAATTGTTTAAATTCTAATGAATTTATTCCATACTTTTGACCCACACTGTATAATGAATTTGTGTTATATACGTCAACGGGTAGAAAGAACGAATACACCGATTTAGTTGAATTTTTTTGTTTTATAATGGCTGAACATGGTCTATCTAATAAAATATTTTTCTGTTAATGCTACTTTTGGTTATACCGGAAGAAAATTTCAACTTTGATACAAATTTCATTTTAGTATTTAGTTTTGCATACAATTTCAGAACGATTAATGTATTGTTAAGTTTCTCTTATCACTATAAAAAAAATAAAATTTATGAACCTATGAAATTTTAATTAGTTTAAATGAAGCAAAGCTTACTAATTGCATATGGGAATTGGATATAGGCCTAAATTGAAACGAGGCAAACAGATTCTTAAATACGGTCTCAAGATAATTAGATTTTAAACCTAATCTAATTATGTATGATCTATTTAATAGAAAAGAGGATCAAAAAAGCTCAAAAACTTTACAAATTTAGGTATGTTTAGGAATACGGTTATACGGTATATCAGCAGATAGAAAATTGACTGAAAGAATTGATTTTTAGCAACTTTGCATTTTTTAGCTACCAATACGTTTTGACCTATGAATTTCAAAAATTGTGATATTTAAAACACCGTATTGTCATGTCTAAGTATCATTTACATTTTGCTTGTAAAAAGATGATTGAAAGTAATTTTAGATTACTTAGTTTAACTTGAAAGATCTCTATTAGCAATTATTATTTTAAGATAATAATAATACCCTGTATTTGAGATTAGTACGTTTTAATCTGCCATTTAACGTTCTTGCCTGCTGTTTGACATAATGTTGTAATTTTTCACTTTTTTAATTTTGATTCTATTTTCTTGCTTTGCTAATTTTTTTCTCTTCATGTTTTTTCTATCTTCTTGAATCTCACATTTGCATTGCTTTTTTTCTATATATCTCTTACTTCTTTTGTATGTTTTTTTTCTTGCATTCAGTTGTTGCTTATAGAAACTTTTTTTGCTTTTTTTTTTTTGGTTTTTGTCTTTTTTTCGCCTCCAGCTTTTTACTACCATATTTTTTTTTAATTTGAAAATTTTAGCTTCGGTTCAGTTTTTTTATTACTATTGTTTTTTTTTATTCTTTACTTTTTTTCATAGTTTTTTTGCTTCTTTTCTTAGTTGTCCTATTTCTACGTTTATCTTTTGCGAGTTTTGGTTGATAGTCATTGTTAGGCATGGAATTCTCGACAGAATCGACTATTGTGAATTTTTTAGACACATGTGTGAAATTGTTGACTTCTTACGTCGAATGGGTTCTCACTTGAACCTTATTTAACTTTGCTCTTAGAATGCTATCATCTGTAGAGATTTATTGTAGATTGGATGTAAATGGTTATAAGCATGATCTAATTTATATAAAATATTATTTTCAAATAATTGTAGAAAGCATGACTCAAAACAATGGGATTTGTCTCTTGTAGAAAATATTTAAAAAATGGTTTAATGGCGGAAACAGCTTTCTAAAAATTTGTGACCTGTTAAGAAAAAAGAGAAATTTTAACAAAAACCGTAAGGAATTTTTTAAAACGGTCAACATGTAAATTTGTCAAAAAAATTCTACTTTTGAGGGTAAAAATATTAAGGATGTTTGATTGTTAACCCAAAAATATTTCAGTTGTGAGTCGAATTTTTTGTTAAAAAGTTTTTGCATAATATATTGTATTTTTTTAACGGTAGTTTTCAAAGTTGTTACCCCATAAATTTGACAAAAAAAGTTAAAATGTTATTATTCCACTCACAAATATTTCAGCTGTGAATCAAGTTTTTTATTAAAAAGCTTTTGTTTAGTGTTTTTTTAAAGTTTATTTTGGATATTCTATAACATCGTGAACTTTGTATAGTTCTTGGTCAGTTTAGAACATTGGCCGTTTTGTAAATTTTTCAATTCCAAAAATTAAAAATTAAAAAAATGAAGGTATTTAAGATTTTTGACTTAACTTTTATAAGAGACTGAGTTTACATCTGGTTTAAAATGCTTGAAGATTTTTTGATTGGCAGCATTGTCAGCAATCAAAGTAAACCCTAATCTCTTCGATTGCTTTGCTACAAAACCCTGTGAAAAAGCCAAGAAGAACTTTACGACTCTTGGCGCAATTAATCGTCAAGTTAAATGAGTTCTTTTTCCAGAGCGGTGCAGAGAGGTAATCGGGCGTGTTATTACTACCACTGGGTGCCGATAAAATCCGCGTTATTTCTGTGTTGTTCACCAAGCGATAATTATTTGCTACACGTGAAACCTCATAATTTTAATTCAAAACAGCAAGAATATTTGTTTAAGCTTTCGGTTTCTTGAGCGATGTGTATAAATAGTGCTGTTATCACTTGCTGACCTATTACAGAATTAGTTAACATTTGTAGTAAAAACATTTGATAATATTATCTGTGCCACCAAACTTGAGGTCAAACTGATGCTCATATTTTTTTTTCTTTCAGCAATCACGCCAAATTTTGGGTCAATTAATGAAGAGGATCCAGCTGGTGGAAGTAATGCATTTAATGGGAACCACAGCAATGCATCAGCAGAATCTGGAGAAGAACCAGTTCGATCGACTAGTGCCAGCTCAAGTCATTCCCCTAAACCCAAATCTTCATCTTCTAGTACTGCAGCAAGCAGTTCCAATAACCAAAGCAAGCCCCCATATTCGTATGTGGCTCTAATCACAATGGCTATTAAATCGTCTCATTTGAATCGTGCCACACTTTCCGAAATCTATGCATACATCACTGCAAAATTTCCGTATTTCGAACGCAACAAGAAAGGCTGGCAAAATTCTATAAGACATAATCTTAGCCTGAACGAATGTTTCATTAAAGTACCTCGCGAAGGAGGTGGTGAAAGAAAGGGAAATTATTGGACTTTGGATCCGCAACATGAAGATATGTTCGAAAATGGGAACTACCGTCGACGAAGACGAATGAAGAGGCCATATCGTACACAATCTTATCCTAAAGCCTTTTTTGGTGATACTTTAGGGCAGCATGGTTTACCTCTAGCTCGAAACATTTTTACGCCACCAACTTACCCACCTCCGTACTCAAGATATGATGCTGCAACTTGGTTAGGGCAATCTCAGCTAACCTCATACTCTACCTGCAACAGTGCCACAGGGTATACGCAGCAAGGGTACACAAATCCTACTGCGTTTAGTCCTTGCAGTGTACGACAGGAAGCTGCAACAAGATATCATCCGTACTATAGTGACATAGTACGTACTGGCGGATACCCCGAGAGTGAGTACCCCCCCGGCCCCCACAGTTCACCCCCTGCTGACCCACAGCTACTTTTACAGTGGTGACAACAGCAATCAAAGATGAGCCCAGCAGTCCTTCCTATCCTAAGTGCTTCATCTAAGTTGTACATCCCAAGAAGTTGAAGAGAAATATTAGTCTAGATTATGTTATTTTAAAACACAAATTGTGTTATTTTTGTTTATTTATATTCCGTCCGTTTTAAGATCGGATCTATTATTTCTAGATCCTTTTGTTCATATGTATTTATGTATGTAATTTAATTATATGTGTATCATATGATGATTTATCTGTGAAAATTGTTTTCATTGTTAATTTTCTTTTACAGTTTACTAATGTAATAATGAGTTTAAATAAAATTTTCTTAAAAAAAAAGTTTTTTTTCTAATTACATTTTGGTTTCCTAATGAAAAGGGCATAGTTGCATGGTTGTCTAAATTGCGTCAAACTATAAAATAATACCATTAAGTTAAAGACTTTATTCATAATATTCATTCAATAAAAAAAATTATATTATCTAAGTAGAGAAGTTTGAAAGAGAATGATAAATCTACTTTTTGTCTATTGAAACAAAAGCAAACCAATTTCTTAAAACGTTTTAGATAAAACAGAAGTAATTAGTTGTAGGTTTTATGCTTGTCATTAAAAAAGAATATATTAGAAATCGTATATCAAACATTTTAAGTATGGTTTCAAAGATTAATTAGATTGCTTAGTGGTTGGGTTAAACTTCCTAGTCTATTGCTAATCATATTCCATACAAGTTCAATTGCTGACAAGTCTGGAAAGCGGGCAGGCCATGGAAAAACAGTTACGTAATTATCTTGTAGGAACAGTATAGTAATCCTTGCTACGTTATCTTGGGTGAAACAGATTTTAGTGTTTTTCGATTATCACTTTTAACCTTAATGTTTGGTCTTGAAGTTAAATTTGTTTAAATTCCACAAAAGCCGAATTTTAGAATACATACTATTATTTCTTCTTCGTTGTCGAAGGCAAACAAAGCTAAACAAATTATGACAAACAACACGAAGTTTTTGTCTACCTTGACACTTCCTCGTATTAATTACTGCTCATTTTAGGCTATAAGCAGCTGCATTCTCAATTGTTTAGGCAATTTTTACAAGAAGTACCTTTTATCCAAAATTATCTGAACTGCATCGTTTGCGTTGTTTCAAAGTATATTTGATTTCTATTAAACGTGTTTAAAGTCTGGCACAGCTCCAACTTCGTATTGGTTGTTATTTATTGCTCATTGTTCCAATCACTTTCATAATTACTTCCTCCCAATTTTTTTTATCTGCTTTTTTGTCAAATGATTGAAAATTTATGCACGACTACGAGTCAAGTTGTTGGCAGCTTTGTGTTTTTAGAGCATAAATTAATGCTTAAATGAGAGCGTTTTAGGTCGCGCCAATATTAACGCTTGGTTGTCTCGAATTCTGTCTGGAATTGACAGTTACAATATTTTTTGGCGTTCAATCAGCTGTCGTTACAAATTTGAACTGTGTTATCTCTCAGTGCGAATATTAAGGCGGTTGTCGTTCTAAAGACCAACCATTTGCTCTTGCTGGCGTCATTTGATTTCAAGTCCTCTGGTTTCATTTCTGCTAATTTTTTTTTTGATTTTTTATTTATTGATTTGTATTTTCTGTTTTTATTTGATCAATTTTACCTTGCAGCAACTTTTACAATGAGTTTAAATTCATTGTCAAAATCACCTTATTTTATATTAATAAAAATTTTCATTTTTTTTTATGGTAGTGTCTAATTTTCTAACAAATTTGTGCTTCTAAAAAAGTTGCAGTGGCTTCTAAAATTTCTAAATTTTTATTCTAATTTTCTAGAACATTTTTACAAAGTGTCTAAATTTTTTTCCTAATTTTGATTTTAAATCTTAAAATTTTCTTCAAATATTTCGAAGTTGTTTTGCAATTTTGATTTTAAGATTTTTTCAAGTTTCGTAAAATAAATTCTAGTTTTAATTTAATTTTTTTTAAATTTGTTGTGAAGTTTTTTAAAGTTAGAAGGTCTTTAAAGGCATTTATTGAATTTCGTGCTTCTGTGGTAAAGTTTACATTGGCAAAACAAGACGTTCCGTAATCTTCAAGTTTTTGAACATAGGAGGTGCATGAATTTGGGTTTATGGTCTCTGTCTTTACTAGCTGATCATCATTTGTCCACGGGTCACTAAATTTGTGTTGATGAATTTTCTTTGATTTGTAAATCGGAATTTTTCTATGACGTAAAAATCAAGAAAGCAATCTAAATTGTAAAACATTCAAACAAGTTTAATAGAGATTCTGTTTTATTTCTCTTAAACGTTTGGAAGTCTTTGTTCAGGATCACGTCAAGTCAGGTCAGGTCCGATTATAGTTTTTTGCGTGTGACAGGTGGAGCCAGGAAACCATAAGAGAAGAGCTTAAAATAGGTAGAAGAGTGACAAAAGAAAGTATGATTGGTATAATGTTAGAAAAGAAAGAACATTTTGAAGTAATAGTTGGAATGCTAGAAGAAATTATGAAAAGAGAAGAGTATGATGAAAGAAAAAAGATATGGAAGGGAGAGAGTAAAAGTACTGAATGATAGTTGAAATAAGTATAAGGATGGAAACGTTGTAGGCTTTTTCTAGTTCCCGATTGACCAGGAACAAAAATATAAAATAGGTCCCGTAACACCTTGATGATTTAATCCCCTCTGAAGTAATGCTTCGCGGTGGTTTCCGGGGGGGTCTACATAATTTGAAGGGGGTTTTTAGCCGGTAGCAGTCTCTCTCTTCGCAAAAAAAAGGTCTGGTCATAGTTTCGGTTTAATAAAAAATGTATAGCTATTTTCTCAAGCTTTGAAAGCTTTCACAAGGATGTTTGTCAATTTTCATCTCTAAAAATCTTATTAAACATATTTCAAAAAATGTATCCAAATTGATTCAGCCTTTCTCAAATGATAGAAGCTTTTGTTATTAGCAGCAGAACGGAAACATGATTGAGTCGACATAAGTAAGCTTTTTCACGCAAATTTTCTTACAAATTTATGTCAAGTGTGAGGTTAAATTGAAAAGAAAAAAAGTTTTTTGAAGACTAAACTTCCAATGGTCCCGATACCCCGATACCAAAAGAAAACAAACCAAATCCAAACTTATAGTTTGAGAGGTTGTACAGCCGACTGTTAATTGAAAACTTATTAAAACCGATTAACTACCTATAGCAACAGAAGTTTTTTTAGCCCGATTTTTTATAAAATACTGTTAGTATGCATTAAGAATTATTTATTTGTTAAATAACTGTACTGCAGATTATGTGCTGAATTGTTAATAATCAATTAATCATTTGTATTAGTAGTAATATCAAAGTTAAACATGTTGCTAAAATGTATTTGTGTAGTGTAAACATCTTGACCGACAACCTTACGCTGACTTGATTGGCATTTTTGTTTTTGAAACAAAAATAGTAAATTTTGGTTTGGATTTTTGTGCATTGTTTGTGGTTAAAACTTGTTGCATTTGAAGCCATGGCTGTTATTTCAATTTCGATTTACTAAACCATGAGGAGCTCGAGTTTGGGCTAACATTAAAGGACGTAGAGGATTTACAGAAAATCTACACGGATTTGTGAATCTGAAGAGACCAAATATGAATTAACTAAATTTCTAAATCGCAAATTAAAATAGAGAAGTGTTTGAATGGAATAAACAAATTTGCAAAGGTAATTAAAGCAGTAGTAACCGAACAAACTATTTCATTAATTGTTGTAAAGTACAGAACCACAAGATTTGAATAAATAGATCAGCTTAAGAACTGTTACAGATACAGATTAATATTTAGAAATGGAAACGTGACTGATTAATTTGAAACAGAAATCTTAACTCAAGTTCCTCTTATTGTTAAAAGTAGAACATTTAAAAGTTTACAGAATAACACACTAAATACTACTAATGGACTAGTAAATGTACTACCCAAAGATGTTTCAATTTATTGACTATGTTTATCAATCAAATAAGTCTCAACCACTTTGCGAAAAGAAGTGTAGGTGGAAGAAGACTTCAGATGTGAGGGAAGTGAGTTATACATTTTTTTTCGCTGTAGAAAATGGAGTTTGAACACTGTTGTTTAAATTTCTTGCTGGGTACCTGTGAGAAGGAATCTCGAGAAGATGTTTACGTACAAGACAGACTGACTCTAAAGTAAACAACGCAGAGAGTATTAGAATTTTATGTTTGATAAAATACGAACGACAATGTGTTCTGCTAGTCAATCCAAAAGTGTAGCAAAGAGCCTTTTTTGTAATTTAAAGATGTACTAGCTGAACGTAAAACAATGATACAAAATAAAATTTTTATATAGATAGAAACAAAAAAGTATTTTATTATGATGAATGATGATGAAAACATACATACAGAATGAGAATAAAAATTAAAAAAAATAAAAAATAATAATTAACTACTTCAAACTCATGTCAGAAAAAAATGATTGAAAACTATGTTGTTCAGATTGGGAAAAAAAATAAAACTTGGATTAATTCATTAATAGGATTTTCATTCAAGCACTTTGTGGTAAACGACATTCTTTGTTTTTTGGTCAGGCGCAAGAACAAAGGTTTGCCGACACGTGAGCATGCCACGTACAATTGACCATGAGAAAAACATGCATTTTCTAGATTGAGGCCACAAATAGTCAAGGATTGGCCCTGTGATTTGTTGATCGTCATGGCGAAGGCAAGACGAATCGGGAATTGAATTCGTTCAAACTCAAAGAGCATATTCGTTAGGATCATCGGAATCCTTGGAATAAGAACTTCCTCATCTTTAAATTTTCCTTTAAGTATTGACGCGTGCAATTTCTCGCAGATAATTGAGTCGCGATATTCCGTTGCCTAATTGTATTACGGCTTCGCTGGGAAAGATTAGATCTTCTAGGACGCGGCATTGTTATTAAAATGTGCACTCGCATAAAACCACCAAATATAATAACAGTGCCTGAACTTTCGAGACCTAGACAATAGCTCAAAGAGTATATAACCACTACGTATAAATAGCTTATCAAAAAAAATCATAGACAACCTATAAAAAGACATTTACACTTTTGTTAATCTGTAGATTTTTTTTTTCTTAATCTTATAACCTTTACCAACTGATTTTTTATTCCCGAAATTTCGTTCCTTTCCGATGATTCTATGTTTTTACTGTAGAATAAATCTTAGGTATTATTTTCGGGAATTAAAAACAAATATAACAGTACCTGAACTTTGTACCTAGACATTTTTCAAAAAATAAATTTCTGAACGCACACATGATGTCTTCAGAAAAAAATAAAGTTGTAGCTTAAAGGTCTCACCAACCAGGCCATAAGCTCCAAAAAAAAATAGTTGTTACACTATTTGACAGGATTGGACAACAAATGTTTGACATGTAATAAACAAATCAGCATCTATTGAAATGATGAAGTATTCATTACACATATCGAGTTTTCATTGTTTTTAAGATGTATTCTGCTATTCGGGACGGAAACAAATCCAACAAATCAAAAACCATATCAATCGGTCCAGCCGTTCTCGAGTTATAAGTGTTGTAACAAACACAACTTTCTTTTATATATATAGATTTATATCGATTAATTGTGCAATTTCCCCAGAAGGGTAAACTATATCGCAGATGCGATTCAAAAAGGTCGATCGAGCTGTTTCAAATTCAGTTCTCTGCAGACAGATCGTAAAGCATAACACGCAGTTGATCATTTATTAATTAGTATGTCTGTATGGGATGACCATTTTAGAAATTTTTCTATATTATGAAGACCTAAGAATTTTACTAAATGAACCGTGTTTATTGAATTATTGTTGATAAAAATTGATTGGATGTTACCTTTAAAAGAAAGAGCTACAGTTTTATTAGTGTTTAAGCTGAGACTATTAGAATCGCACCACATTTTGATAATCGCAAGGTTAGGTCAGGTCAGAAATAACATGGTGGAGGGACTTGCTGTCAGAGTGACTCCAAGTGATGCTAGTGTCATCGGCGAACAGATAAATTTCACCACTCATTCGAAGATCAGCAATATAATTTATCAAGATTAAAAAGAACACCGGGTTTAAAACAGAGCCTTAAGGAACACCAGAAACAAGATTTTTACAGTTAGAAAGAGAGTCATTTGCTTTTGCAATTTGAGGTCTATTAGATAAAAAGGATTTAAACCACTTCAAAGGAAGGTCTCTTATATCATAAAATTCTAATTTTTCAATAAGTATACTGTGACTAACGCAATCAAAAGCTTTTGCAAAGTCACAGAAAATTGTAGCGGTATATAATTTATTATTCACTGCTGCATAAATGTTATTCAGGACCATTATTTAGAAAACCAAATTGGCAAGAAGACAATACTTCGAATTAAAAAGAAAAGTCATAAGACGAAATTTAACTAGCCATTCAATAATTTTAGAAGAAACTGGAAGGAGAGCAATTGGTCCATAATTAGCCACATTACTATTGTCACCGCCTTTGTGAAGAGGACTGATAATAGCTTTTTCCAAGCAGTTTGGAAAAGTTTCTTTTTCTAAAGAATCGTTAATCAGTAGTGTAAGCGCAGTTAATGCTTAAACAGGTAAATTTAAAAATAGTTTTATAAAAGTTTGAGAAACCGTCAATGCTTAAAGATGATGTCTTTTTACACTATTTATGACTTGTTGCAGTTTAGACATAACTACCGGCATCAAAAACAAAGTAACAGCATTTTTTTCTATGATGCGCAAAAAGTATGTGGATCTTGTGATGGGAAAAATTGCATAAAGGTGCAGAATTTTCTAGATTTATTGAATATATTAATAAATACAATCGATAAAAGAATTATAATTTTTAATAGCAGTACTGAAAGAAAGACAGTCTGTAACTGATAAGTTAACTAAGTTACAACTTATAGAAAGGTATTGATTTAAAATAAGGTGCGCGGTTAGATGATTAATGCAAACATTTTGAGTTTTTTTCTTCTTAAACGGGTTTAGTCTTTAGATGACCTACAAATTGAGTCAAATCCTACCGTGGTTAGAGATTGGTTCCAGTTTCAATGTTTTGAAAACAAGTGAAAACACTAATAAAACATCCAAAGTAATCAACAAGCGGCTCTTGAATCTCAAAAAACTCAACAAATTAAAACCGACATCTACCATCTAAGTCTTAGTACATTAACTAATGACTTTAATTAGTCTAGTGGTAAATTAGTATTAAGTGATTGTAAAATATTTTGGGATTTATACTTGTGTCATCTGATAAAATTGACATATTTTATTTTCTAATAAAGATTGTTATTTGAATTATTTTGTTTAATTTACACTTCTAATCTCGATCTAGAAAAGATGTAGATGATTCGCATTTTATATTGGCAGCTTTGGTAGTTTAATAGGAGTTGTGACAGTACGTACCCGTATGCGTACAGGTAAACGATTACGTATAAGCAGCTATATATGCAACAAACCGCTCGAAATTTGAATAGCAGCTTTATGTTAATAATTTTGAGAGTTCGTAAAGAAAATTATGTTAATTTTATTTAGGATATAGAAATATTTAGGATAGAATAGAAAGCAAGCGGCGAAATGAAATCAGTACTGACACTACTTATCTCTTGCTGTTGCACGTTTTTATTACTCGGTATAGGTCATAATAGGTGTTTTTTTTTTAATTTGACTTTAAAGCTTGCCATGAATATTGAACTTTGAACCGTGGAACGTACTGTTAACATCGAATTGAAGTTATTAATTTGACATATGAATCTAAACTCACTTTAAACTTAATGAATCGATAGTTCAACACGTTAATGAAATTAAATTAAAAGAACTTGTAGCGTTACAACTATCCAAAAAATAAAATTTAATGAAACAATAGGGTTTACAACAATTAATAATAATGGCGTCTATTGACTTTACGACATTTGCGGACTCTCTGAACAATTGCGTTACTGGCCTGACGCAACTCATTGAGGTTATTTAAAATTGCTGGAAAATCGAGTTTTTTAAACAGGGCCAGAAAAAGAAGTAACATGGAATGAGTTTGCAGAATATTGAAGGGTAAGTTGTGGCTGTATTTCAGCTGACAACTTGACGATCATAATTTTTTTCTATCATATTCAAGGTCTCGTAAATGGTAGGTATGTGGAGTGTCTTGCTGAAAGTGCACAATTTCATCGTCATGAAACTGGCTATAAAATTTCTTCTCGGTATCTTGCAGCAGTCAATGTTTTTATTAACAAAAAATGGCGCAATAATTCACCATCAACTCGGTGGCTTTTACGTAAACAAGACTCCACCACAAAAATGTTCTATTCTTTAGAGAAAACCTTTTTAAATTAAACAATAAAAAAATTGAGAAATTTATTAATTATTTTAACATTTGAAGCAATTGTTTTAAAAATTATGGTTTGTTCACACAAACTCATAGGCATCGCCGACTATGACGCCAAATTTAAAAAAACATCCGTTATATTTTCTTGTTTTTGATCACTTATTATTTATTAATGTTATTGACTATGTATTTTTTATGTATACATTTTCATTATTAGCAGCTTTATTTATTTTAACCGGTTTATCAGCGATATATTTTATGCAAATTTTTTTTCTTTTACATAATTTATTAATATAATTATTATTATTATTACGTTATGTAAACGTAAAGCGAGAATTGATATATATGTAAATGAAAATAAATGTGTTTTATCTTTTTTAAGGATACGTAAGGAACAACAGATACAGATACGTACTTTACGGAAAACGTTGAATAAGTATTGAATTTTTTGTTATAAAGTTAATAAAGAACTCAGGGTTTTCATGGGGTTGGAAAATCATCTACAATATAAAGAAAAATGTTTAATTTGTTTAATTTAAACCAATTATTTCATAAATAGCAAAGGTCTTAACAAAAAAGTATTAGCAAATTCGATTCAATGTTCAAATTGATTCTAATAATGAATAATTTCAGTAGAATGGAAGCTTTGCACGTGTTACACCTTTTATGTGATTATTTAAAGTTTTTAAACATTGTTTACCTTATTCATTGTTTATCTAATTACCAATTAAATTTTTAATACTTATGTGACCGCCGATTTGACCTATAAGTACTCCAAAGACCAAATTTTAGATAGATTTTTGATCTATGGGTTATACAGGATATTCACATAGGTGCTGCAGCATCTGGAAAAAAATTCGACCGGATATAACAAATATATTGCATGTTTCCACCCCATGCTTAACACTTGCGCAACACTTCAGACCAAAAGACACCCCATCCACTAAACACTATTTACTAAACAAGATATTTCACTCAAGCCGACAATGTTTAATGAAATAAATCATTGTGATGGTTTTCATCTGGTTTGCATTTTTTTTTGTGGAAATTAGGGATTTAATGTTGTATGAAGAAAAAAAGTAAGGCATTTAAATAATGTTGTAGGTGGACTAGCCAAGCGACAGTTGACACAAAAATATCTCTTGGTTCAGTGGGGCGAGCGGGAGATTCTAAAACTGAAAATAAATTCGATAAATAACCATTAAGCAGCACGTTACGAAAAATAGCTCAGAGATTTGGGATCGAGTGGCCAAATTTCAACGGGACACACAATAAAATTTAATAGATGGAATAAACATGTCAAATGGCAGACCTCGTTAATGCTTCTGGGTATTAAAATTTGGGCATTTTATTTGATTGAGTTTCACCACAGAAACGATTATGAGATGTTAAATAGTTTGTGCGTTCCCATTCAAAACAAACAAGTCCTGAAATGTTTAGTACGTATTTTGAAAAGTGTCATTCGAAATCTTTATGTTTACTAAACGATACAGAACGTTTTAACAAACACTCATCTCTGCGGCACAAACATATCATGAAAAAGTAAATATCATTTTTTTGTATATTTTTTTTTCTAAAACTTTAGTCTCTTGAGTGTACTATACTCATAGACCTAATTAGACAAACATTGTTTCAATATTACTTTAACGCTATTTTTCCAACACTACGAGGTGCAGTAAATATTTAAAAAAAATTATTTTATTATTCTTTATTTGAATTACGTTAAGCAACCTAAAATATTTTTTTTACATTTTTCTCGCTTGATCTCTCTATCTTCTGCTGATTTTTGATAAGTTATAATAACTAAAAAGTTGTTATTATTAATTAAAAAAATAATTTTTAGTAAGAATTTATATTACACTAAATTAAATTGAAAGACTACACGTAAGATCTTAATTGTCAATAGCCTGTATATTTTTCTTGCTTTATCTATCTATCTTCTGCTTACTCATTACTCATTTCTTCTTTCTTTAGTTTTAATTCAGATTTAGTGTTTCTTTTTCACTTGCTTCTCTGTGTTTTGTTCGAACTTGCTCTTATTCTTTCTCATTATCATTCACATTTACCTTGGCTCTGGTCCATTATTCAATATCTTTGTTTTTCATCACCATAAAAGTCCCAGTTTTGTCTGTGGATCTTTTTGGTTTTTTTTTACTTTGCTCGAGTTTATATGGATTTTATTTTAAATGCTTTTTATTAATTTTCGGACTCGAGCATCAACGTTTTGAGGGTGGGCAAATGTTCTCAAGCACAAATAAATTAAAAAAACAAAATTGGTATGATCAGTTAATTCACGTATAGTCTTAAAAATATGGTTTCTGGTTCGTTTTGTGACATAAAAAAATATTAATTTTTTATGGATTTAGGTTTTTGGAATTCGCTTGTTTTTTTAGATAAAAAAGTTACAACCAAACATTGTTGTAATGGATGGAATTTGACTAAGATAAATAAAATTATACCGGTGATGTATCTCCTAAAAATCATAAACGTATATTTTTCCTTTTGTTTATAAAATTGTTTTATTTTATAATATTTGTTTTTTGTACCATTATTTGATGATAAATTATTGATAAAAAATCAAAAAAAATTGAATGCTGATCGACTATCTTGTTGTAACTTGCTATTTATCAAAAAAAAATAATTACATCCTTTTACGAGTGATGAAAAAAAATTTGGGGATGAAGCGGCTTTTACTTATTCCTTTTTTACCAATTATTTCGATTGTTTTTCTTTCTTTCTCCCACGTTTTGCCACATTTTTTTAACAAGTAGCTATTTTTTCTTTTGCTTGTTTTTGGAAAAACCCGAACAAAAAAGTGCTTTTTTTAAAATTTTGCCATTTCTTGAATTATACATTATTTTATCTTTTTTTTAATTTTAATTTCTTTCCAATTTAACATTTAACCTGGATAATAAGCGTTGAGAGCTGTTCAAAGTGTGTTATTGCATTGTGACTATGGTCAGCAAAACTGATGAAATACATTTGTAGAGTACATACAAATGATGAGTCATTAGTGTGGAATTAGTCTATTATGCTCTTGCTAATGACTTATTGTCAATTTTGTTAAAAAATGTATGTTAAAAATAGTTTAATCTTTTAAAATTACATTTTACACTAATAATCTACTATCTTTTATGTTAGCAATTCTGATTTCACAGCACACTATTCACAACTGAATAAATATAGAGTCAAATTTTATAATTAAATCTCAGAAAACGTTTAATGTAAATGTTGTAGTTTTAAATTCAGTAAATAAAATACAGGCTCTTCTATTTGAAAAACAAAGTTTTCAGTATAGAAAAGCTTAAGTCAATTTCTATTCTGAAAAGCTATACTTTGAAAAAAATTATTAACGATACTTTTAAACTTCTAACCTTAACTTTGTGAAATTGTGAATAATATTAAATACTATAACATTTTTTGTAAATCTTTAATTTTCAAAATTTAAAAAAGATCATAGGTTTTTTGTCGTGTTGTTAATTTAACACAGTCTATACAATTGCTATTAGTTAGTACGTCAAACATTGAAATAAAAATAACTGAAAACATTTTTTTTTAAAAATAAAAATAGAAGACAAAGTTTAATCCTGGCAAATTGATATCTCTAAATAGTTTCAATATTCTGAAAAAATAAAAATTTGTGTAATAGAATTTTTTTCTGTTAACAGAATTTTATTATTACTATGACTAAATTATTAGCAAAGATATAAGAGACCAATTTCACACTACATTTAGCAAAAAATGTATAAATAATGATTTGGTCAAGTGTGATTTGTGTAAAAACTTTTCCCATATTGCTTGTACATGGTTAAATATAAAATAAGGTAAAATACAAAAAAACCGCTTTAATATATATATTATATTATATCAAACTAAAAACTAAAAATTAAAAAAAGTTTTTTTTTTAACTAAATAGAAGAACAATATTAATATTTAATATAAACAAAATAGAATTATATTGATTATTTATATTTAATGTTTATATTTATTTGAATATTTGTAACATTTAATTGTTATTTTTGAAAGCGGTGACAGTCAAAAGAAAGAATTTTGACTGACTGACAAACGTATCTAAGTAGTTTATAATAAGCTTAACAAACTTTAGTGAAACCGTCCTTTAGAGTTTATAGTGGTAAAAGATATAGAAGTTTTTCTTTTGAATAGAATCGTATATACAAACACATACTTATAAGAAATGAGAATTATAAATCTAAGTTTTTTAATAATTACCTCACACACTAAGTCAGAAGAAAAATGTAGCAGAAAAAGAAAGACTGTTTTAAATTTTCTAGTATAGATACTTTTTTTTGAAATCTCTAATCTTGTATTCTTTTAAAAACAAAATTTAGATCAATTTTGACGGTTTTAGTTTTTCTTTGAGGTGAACCGCTTTCAATAATAACCTTGTTTGAGTATTATCAATATTTAAATAACAACAATTCTAGAGCAAAGGCTTCAAAAAGTTTACGGTCCAACAAGCTATGAAAAAAAAGCATTGAAAGCGTATTACCCAATTTTGATATTAGTCGCAAATGAACATTTTTTAATGACAATTTAGGTAATAACTTAAGAATTGTTTTTTTCTTAAAATCAATACTAGTAACAGATTAAATCAAGATAAATCAGCTCCTATAACCGCGAGAGATTAAATCAAATTAAATAAGGGTATGTAGCCGTAAACTCTTTAAAAGCTGGACCAATTTGGTAAACCCACGCCCCATTGGCATCTTGGTGAACATTATGAAAATAATATTTGAGCATGATAGTTTTTTGTTAAAAGTGTGAATCATTTTTATTGATACAGTCTTGGGAACAGAATTATTATGATTACTTAGTGACGTTTGTCACTTTTCAATTATTCTGTAACATACGTTTGTTTTTCACGGCCTGCTTGAGTCGATTTTTTGATATATTGTTCTTACCTATGTTCTTCTATGTAATTAAAAACAATATTTTTTAAATTTTAGCTCGGTTTTTAACTACGTCGGTTACCATTTATTTTTAAATTTATTTTTTGTAATAATTAAATTAATCATCAGTAACTGTTTCTCTATTTTTATTTTGAGATTGTATTTTTTTTCGTAAAGACTAACTCTTACTATGAAATTTTGAACATATGCTCATTTTTTGATTAGTTCTTACGCAGAAACAAGCGCGCTGTGGATAAGCCTTAGCGTTTGACGACCCAATCATTCTATCAAAGACAAGACATGTATTAAACTAAATTGCGCAGCAGAGGATGATCAAAATAATTTTTAAAAGCACAGTGCTATTTGTTAAATACGTAAGATAAACTATTCAATAAAAAAAAAATATGTTAACATTTAAAGGTTTTTTTATATAAATAAATATTCCCCTCATCGGATTCTGATGAGACCAATTCAAGAGTACACTTTTTTAAACATACATTTTTTTTATTATCAATTCACATTAGACGAAGAGATCAAAGATCATAAAAAATAGAACTGAACATAGCATTTTTGAAGCAATTCTATTACATTAAATCAAAACGTAATAAAATTATTTGCTTACAAAAAAATAAAATCGGTAAAATGATTGACATTAAAAAAAAATACATAAATGTTTAAATCACGGCTTCGAACTTGAGAATAATTTACATTTATAATAATAATAATTATTCTCAACTTTTCAATTTATGAAAAGTTGGCTATTTATTTCTATTACTATTTATAACTATTTATTTCACCCTAACACAAATATCAAAAATATCAAATGTTTATTATTTTGGCATTGGGCAATGACGAAAGTTTTATTAATGCTCTTGGCTAATAATGGAAGTATTATTGTTGTATTATTCTGATACTGAAATATTACTTCTCAGTCGTTCATGTTATACAAAAATAGTACGAATATCTACAAGTATGTAGTAACAAAAAAGCTGTTGAAAATTGTTTTTGGATAAAAACTTTTGAAAGACTGAACTTTTTTTTCTTAAGCTTTACAGCTTAATCAATAATAGATAGAATATAACATTATATTTCGTTTCTTCTATACTCAAATAATTTATCTGAACTTTTAAGACTTTTGAAATTTTGGAAATAATCAATATTTTTGAATTTTTGCTACATAATTCAATAGAGCCAAAATAACCCAATATCGCTCATAATTTATGTGATAAATTTTAAATCGCATCAAAAGTGGCACAGTCATTTGGTGTCTAATAAATAATTTTTATAATAATATTTCACATTTATTTTGATGTATGTTTACAAAATAATCTAGACCAACTTTATGAATGAAGGAACAGTTGAAGCATTACAAAAATATAAAATGAACATGAATCTGCTTTCAGCTATATCTATAAACAAAAATTTCAAATAGTAAACAACTATTTACAAATATTTAATTATATTTATAGATAGTTGCATTATTTTTAAAGGTAGCTTGAAGAAATAATTTAGAGGAAGAGTGCCGTCTTCCAAAGTGTTAACAGCATTTTAAAATACAAAAAGCCTCTCATGTCACCTTCTAGCTTTCAGCTGTTGGCAGTACGTCTTTCGACCTACGCTGTCAACAAGCTGCCGCCGCTATTTTAAAAAGAATCTTGCTTTAGACACATTCCCGGTTAATCCCTCAGGACCTGAAGTCTCATTAAACGTGCACTTCGAGTATTATGTGGGAGCCCTGTTTTTCTTCTTTTGCTACAACGAGCTATCATAAATAAAAATAAATACCGTGTTTTCTAAACAAATCTATCTATATTAGATTTATCTTTTTACAAATAATAACAATCATTTTTTTTATTTGATGCTTATTAATAGAATTCACAAAATTGCTGCCAACAAAAAAAATTATACTCCAAAAATTCTAAAAAAACAATCTAATAAAATTATAATCTATTCTTTTATAGTAAACTTTGCAAGTTACAAGTTTATACAGAGTGGAACAATCAAAATGAAATAAGTTTGTAAATAGTAAACATGATTTTTTCTAGAAACTTTAGAGAAATTGCTGTTTTCAAAACAGAGAACATTGTGAACATAACAAACAAACACAGAAAACCAGTAAATTGCCTATTTTATAAACATTTGAAAAAAATACTAGATGCAGTTGTTAACAGAATATAAGATTTTAATGCTATTTAAAAAAAAATATCATTAAAACAAGCGTTTATGGACTTAGCATTGATTTTTTTACGTGAGGAAGATAGGAGAGCAAAGATTTGTTTGAACTAGCACTATAGTTGATTAAAATATTTGCAACTGACTTCTGCAACGCTCTGAGCAACTTTTTACAAACTAATGATATTTATGACAAGTTTATAATTTGCTGTCATGGTGTAGTGATATTATTAATAATAAAAAAATTACAATAGTAACTATAGTCGGTTCAAACTCAAGAAAGAGTAATAGTAAATAGTGTGTTGGACGTGATCAATGCGTGATTCATTCATAAAGTCTACGTGATACCCAGCTCTTGGAATCCTGGCTCAGCTGGCATTCGAAAGCACAGAGGTGCACATTATGCATTTGTTTCGTTGCTGTTTCTGTGTTGTCTTGTCCCAAAATATCGTCTACCGAAACAGAGCTTCTGGTTAATGCCAAAACTCTCAGAAAAAAAGCTAGATGTAACCACTTAAATACTACTACTAAAAAATATGATTTTAAATATATTTAAACCGAATTGAAAACCAATTGGTTTAAAATGAAATAAACGTTTTTGTCTGCGGCCTAACCTGTGCGAAAAATCGTCAACCATCTCCCACTTCACATGCATTGGTTTTCATGCACTCTTTCTTGAAAGTGAATAGAGCTTAGATCTTTACAAAAAGTGCTAGAAATCATATATTTGTAGGATTGTAGGTATATACTCAATATATGGTTTGGGTTTCACAAGACCTCTGTTTTGAAGACATTTTATTGGACAAAAGCACAAAGAGTGTGCTATCTATTGTTACAAATATGAACTATGTAGTTTTGTAGTTTTGTTTTGATAAATAAATGTCATAAAACATTTCTTCAGGGTTTTAAGATAATCAGTGCATCAATTCTTCTTTTTCGATGCCCTAGTGCAATAATTACGTGATTAAAAGTGTTAGACCATTTTTTCCCCACAAAAAATTAATGAAAAAGTGACAACTGCTTTAAAAATGAGAAAACCATTTTGTAAACATATGTCTGTGATAATATATGTAGCATTTTTAAACATTTTTTCTTATTCTTTAAAGGTTTTTTCTTTATGCTGACATAAGTATCTGACAAAGACAATTCAATTCGTGGAATTATAATATAATAATTCAAAAAGCACATTTACTAAACAACGAAACTGACATTAATAATAGCACAGACAGAATTGACAGTGATAACCAAATTACAAAAACAATTGACCATTGTTATTCCAAGCATTTTGACGTTTAAAAGTGCGTCATCTATTGAAAAGCTCTTAAAACTGATAAATAAATTATTGAGCGCGTTACTTTTATAATGAGTCTTAAGTAATTTTTCTATTTACCATTACTACTTATTTTGTAGATTAGTACATAAATGAGCCCCCTAGGTGTGCAATTTTATAGTTATTAACTATTAAGTTTAATAGATCAGCTTCAAAGAATTACATTATCTAAATATAGTTAACTGTGTGAGTAAAATATATTAATAAACGTTTTCTATTGGGTACTTAAACCAGTTTATCTATTATGAAAATTATGTATTAATTGCTTTCAAGATATTATAAATTATTAAAACCACCAATTAGGTAAACCAACGATTTAGAATAGAAGAATTGAAATATCTAGATATGTTTTTAATTTATTTGGTAAGGTTGGACTTCTGAGAGAGAGAGAGAAAGAGAGAGAGACCACATTAAGACTTACAGAGATGAGAGAGAGATATAAGTAATAACCAGAAACTACAAGAAGATGCATAATTTTCTAGCTTTACTGAATATAATAATATGTACCAATAAATACGAACAACCAGAATATTAAAAGAACTACAAGTGTGAATAGCAGTGACGTAAGAAAGATAGACAAGTGGTACTAATAAGACAGTTGAGTTACAAGTTATCGAAAGTGTTGATTAAGATAAAGTGTACGGTTGAGAAATTCAAAAGTGTGGAAATAGTCGTTTCGTTCCAAGTTTGAAAGTAGTTTTTAGAACAATGTTTATTTGTAACTTCTTTACTTCTCAATTCGATCTCTTTCACTGATTCTACAGATGTTTTTATTTTTATCTAGCTAGTTTTTGATTTCTTCTCATTCATTTTCACATTTAAATTTTGCAATTAAATTTTATTCTCTTTTTCCTACAATCATTTTTTCATACTTTTTATTATATTAGTATTCTGCTTTGTTTGCTCTTCTTTTCCGTTAATCTTGTTTATTTTCTTTTACTTCTCTAAATGTTACTCTCTTATTTTTTTAATTTCTACTTTATTGTACTGTTTTTTTTCATAATACTCTTTTCTTTGTTTTCTTGTTTCTGTCTCTGCTTCTTCGTTTATTTTTCTTACAAAGTTCATGCAGTATTTTATATTTTGAGCTTTTTCTCATTCTGTTCTCATACTTAAGTGCTCTTTTACTTATCTTTACACTTATTTTCATTCTGTTTTCTTTTCTATATTCTGGTGTTATATGTGGGACTTTTCTTAGATTCATTTTAGAATATTTTAAAGAATGGCGATATTATTTTGTAATCAGCCGTTAATCAGAATTAAAAAACTAGAAGACGTAATCACGCAGCCAAAAACTTGTATACTTTTATTGCGTGTAATCAGTTGCATTATAAGTTACCAAAAGGTAATGATTAAGATGAAGTGTACGGTTGAGAAATTCAAAAATGTGGAAATAATCGTTTGGTTCCAAGTTTGAAAGTGGTTTTTAGAACAATGTTAATTTGTAACTTCTTCACTTCTCAAGTCAATCTCTTTCACTGATCCTACAAATGATTTTATTTTTATTTAGCTAGGCCTCGATTTCTTTTCATTCATTAGCACTTACAGATCTTGCAATAAAATCTTTTTCACGAACATTTATTTTTTTTAATATTCTGCTTTTTCTGATCTTCTTTCCCGTTAATCTTGTTCCTTTCTTTTACTTCTCTAAATGTTACTCTCTCATTTTCTCCATTTCTACTTTATTGTACTGTTTTCCTTCATAATACTCTTTTCTTTTTTTTCTTGTTTCTGTCTCCGTTTTTTTGTTTATTTTTTCTTACAATGTTTATGCAGTATTTTACATTTGGCTTTTTACTCATTCTGTCTTCGTACTTTATTGCTCTTTTACTTGTCTCTACCCTTATTTTTATTCTTTTCTTTTTCTCTATAGCCTGGTGTTATACGTGGCTTTACACTATTTTCTTAAAAAACTGGAAGAGGGAATCACGCAGCCAAAAACTTGTTTACTTTTATTGAATAAGAACACAAAGTGTTGTCTCAACTTGTTTCTTTTTGCTTCGAAAATCCAACTAGAAAACACGACCTAAAATCAAAGTCTGTTAATGTAAAATTGTAATTTGCACCTGTTCAATTTATCTACTCAGCAAAACGTGTCAACATGTCACTTTCAACGTGTCAGTTAGCGTTTAATTTCTTGTTTTATTTTTACGATTTTCAAACATAGTAACTAATCTACGTCGAAATGATAAATTGCCATCTAGATCCTATTGTTTTATTTATATAACTGTTGCAAATTTTGCGCAAAAATTTTATTGTTGCCAATAAAAATAAATAGTAATTTGTGATTTCTTTCTGTAAACATGCATTTAACGTTGTATTTGTTAATATCACTGCTAAATCAAATGAAAAAAATCCTAAATTGAAGAAGTAGATGTAAAAATATTTTTGAAAGCATGTTTTCTTATTTTATTGATAAAAATGCCCATAAAGGACCAAACCTGCATTATTTCATATTAAAATTCAGTTTATAAGATAAGTAAAAATGATTCTTATCATCCAATCATTGAAAACTTGTAAAAAAAACAGAAGTTGTTATTCTATTTATGGAAATTATTATTAGAGTTAATATAATTGTAACCATTTACAATGCCGTCGTTCAGAAACGGGATCATAAATTTTAATTCACAATAGTTATTGTGAATTAAACTTTGTTTGGGCTTTACCGCCTACTGCCAAGGCAAAAAAGACGTTTATCTGCAGTCAAGTACTTTCAAAAAAAACATATAACTCTATCCTTTACCGTTACTTTCTGTTTTATGTCTAAAAAAAAATTATTATGTCAAACCATGTGTAGGGAGTAAGATTTTGCAGAAAACGTACAACTCTGTACGTTTTCTGCTGGTGGTACTGGTGGTATGCTTTACGCTTACGGCGCTGATTCTAAGCCGGTTGACTCAAAAGGCTCAAATCCTTTTACACAAAGAGATTCTTTTCTTGACTAAAACCGTCATCATTAATGTAAAATCATACATTAATGTTCTTAAATGAATGTAGAATCGTGCAATAATTGGGTACATTAACGATCGATTTGTTGTCATTTAGTGTCATGTCTGACAGCAACCAAACTACAAAAATATAAATTTTTAAAATGAAGACTTATGAAAATAAATTAATCGAGAAAACGATTTATTTTCGAGCAAACGACAAAGTTAACCAGCGTTTGCGCAATTGTTTTAAACATGTTTAAAACCAGATTATTGTACTAGCTTGACTTGTAACTAAAAAACAACATAATAAATTCTGGAAAAGTATTTTTGCAATACCTGCTTTGTAAGTCAACGTCTACAGACAAATAATTTGAGACTTTTTAGACACGTGCCAGTTTGGTTATCAAAGGCATGAAAGTCCATGCCGATGCCGGATTCTACGAGAAAGCGGAATCATCTTCATTATTATTTGTTTTAAGAAATAAATTGCTTTCTCTTTCGTTGACGTGAAATATTTTATTTGTCACTGATTCTGCTACATAGCTTTCCGCTACTGTTCACGACTTTCATTTTCAAACTCTTTTAAGTTGTATGACGTCAACAGTAGCTCTATCTATGAGAGTGAGCACGTACTACTTTGGCGAAACAAATGCCCAGTATATTTTCCGGGATTCGGTTAATTTAAATATATTGCAATTTTACTAGGAATTTCAGCAAGAAAATCTCATACAAATTGTTTTGTTTTTTCCGTTATCTCAAACTCACATAGTTTTTAAATAATTCTAAGAAATTATTTAGAAAATTTGAGAAAACTTTTGAAACTGTTTTGAAAGTTCTTTTACATATGAGGTCGTTTATAGTTCTTTTACGTAACTCATGTTTGCAGCAAGCACCAACTAATACCTATGATAGAGACCACTGTCTTCATAAGATATATTTTGCGCTTTTAGTCAAGAGTTTTTTAATTTTGCTATCAATTTTAATATTTTGCTTTTTTTGGATAGTAACCAGTATTCTTATTCTTCAAAAATGCTTTCAATTTTGGATATTTTTAAAAATATCGGCGTTATTGTTAAGAGGAAGTGTAGAAGCATTGAGTTTGCTCCACGGTAAGCTCGCTGGAGATAATTACTTTCTAGACTTCTCTAAAAAATACGCCAACAAAACTGAGTTTTCGGTATTATTACTAACTTTTTTGCCTTTGCAACACTTACCTTGTCTTTGACTTTTTCCTTGAATCACTTTAACAATTTATTATTAACGTCGATATTCAACAAATGTTCTTTTTTTTAATTTTTTGATGATTATGATACAAAAAAAACGCTCTTATATTTATAATTATTTGTCTTTATTTTAGCTTTTTTTCTGTGCACAATTTTGCAAAAAATAGCTTACTA
Source organism: Lagria hirta (assembly GCA_947359425.1). Classification (NCBI taxonomy): domain Eukaryota; kingdom Metazoa; phylum Arthropoda; class Insecta; order Coleoptera; family Tenebrionidae; genus Lagria; species Lagria hirta. The sequence continues at coordinate 15,775,764 of OX375794.1, forward strand.
GCTTGAAACTGTAAATAATTTTTTGGTTCCAAATGCTTACGAAACCTGGGCTTGCATCTCCAAACAAAAAAGTTACACTTACAGTATACGGTACGTAATATACTATTTAACCTATTAGTAATTGTCGTATCAAAATAATAGTTTATTTTTATAGTTTGGATTACAATACTATAGTTTTGTGTCTTTGAATCTGTTAATGAGATTAAAAAGTAAAAAGTTGTTTTCTAGTTTTCTTTTTGACATTATTTTTATCCAAGATTTGAACTAATTATACTGACGTTTTTACATAACTTACTTAAGTCATTTGTGAATTTGAATAAAAACCGTGAAGTTTAGTAGTTTAGAGTTTAGAGATGAAAAAATATTGTAAAATAGAACTTTACAGTGCTAAGTACAAAAACCTTTCAAGTTTACTGGAGTGTACTTACCAAATAATGTTATTTCATGACTAGTGTCAAAAGTAGCAAACATGGTGGAGTGGACTTGGAACGCTTTTTTTTTCAAACGTGTTATTAACACTTTATTTTATCAGATCTCAATTTTTTAGATATTCTTAAATAATTGAAATGTTATTAATTATTCATAATTTTGTGTTGTTTCGTACCTACTTGACTTTTAAAAAAATGATGGTACGCACGCTTTGATGCAATGCTGCATATGGTCGTTGCTATGCGTTGCTAACGCAATATAAACGAACAATATGAATAATAAATATATAGCTCGGTTATTGATATTAGACGCTTTTGAACATAAATTGTCATTACGATATAAATGAACAATAATTATATAACGTTATCATATTAATTGTTTTAATAAATTTAATATAGTAGAATCTTTCAAGCTGCCAGTATAATTTTCTGATTTAATCAAATTTTCTAAGACTACAGTAAAGTATATCATTTATAATGTTTTTTCGAATATTTTTTTTTGATTATACGATGGTTTAAGTTTTTTTTTTGATTATACGATGGCTTACAACAATCTTAGGCTAGCTAAGCTTTGGAGATAATATTTCTCTAATAAATATTTCAAGCAATTTAAGCAATTATTCAACGCGGTTCCAATTATCTCGTCGTAAACATTATTATAATTAAGTGTGGTGCACGAATGTTAAAAAGTTGTTATTAGTTATTTATAATAGCGACTCAGATCAGCTCAGATCAAGAGTATTTTAATGGAAGACATTGAAATTTAATAAAATTGATTGGTTCTTAAATATGGGTTGGCAACTTAATCTCTTAATAAACATGAAAATTAAAGACGTGTTGTTGACATAAAGTTTTAATTTGAAAGTTTGATACATTTTTAGTATTTTTAAGAATCACTAAAAATACTTTTTTAATTTTAAATATAGAGTCAGCTTTTATTTTTAATCCAATTATCAATTTTCTAGTAGAGCTGTCGTCTTCGCGACACTAATTTGTTTGGGTTTTTTTTTGTATGTGAAAAATGGTTGACTTCTCCCAGTTTTGCTTTTGCAGTATTGCCCAAAACGTCATAATAACCAATTTAATTTAAGTGGCTATTTCAATAAATTTTCTGACTTGGTTTCATTTGTTTTTCATGTTTATTTATCAATTCTTGAACGCCAAGAGTGTCTCACCCTCGTCGTCAAACAATTGAAAAAAGTGTGAAAAGAGCTAATAATGTTAACATTCCAAACTATTAAAAGCAAGATTTATGGCAGGAAAAAAAGCAGCTTTCCTAAACGTCTACAAATTGTCGAGCCGGCAAATGAGGAGCATTTGTCACTGGTCTACTACAGATTTGAGCTAATTCTGTACATTGAAATAAATCGGTGATGGTGACACTTTTATTTGTTTGAATTTTTGAGGCTTATGATGATGCTGATTTGGCCCCCAAAATACAAATTGCAAACATGTAGCATAACAGACATTATTTATTTTCTAAGTATCACCCAATAAAGCAGGTCTTAATACCACTAAAAGTTATTTATCTTTTTAAGTCTATTTATTTGTTTAATCGTTTTTTTACACTTCCCAACGTATCTTATTATTATCTTGACGCCCTACTTGATCACTGTGATCAAGCCCCTTCAATTCTTTGTTTATAATTCAATCGGCCCTTTTTATCTAAAATTTTGAGCTAAAAATTGTGTGGTATGAAAGCTCAAAGATTTTGATATCGAAGTGCTAGCTAGAGTGAAAACTAGGAAAGAGGCGACCAAAAGCAATTTTTTTTATTACATTTCTAAAACTATAGGTGGTATTAATGGTAAATAGAAAAACTATCGTTTTAATTTTTTATATTAATTTAAGTTTTCTTTTTTTAGCCGACCTCAAAAAAAAATAGGAGGTTCTCAATTCGGCTGTATCTTTTTTTTATGTGTGTTTATCTCATAACATTTTTTTTGAGTGAACTGACTTTGATTTCATTTGGAAGCTGGTGCTTTCTATTTAAATTTGATCAAGATCTGACCAGTAGTTTTTAAGTTATTTTTATTAATGTCTTTTTTGACACTTACAATTAATTGATTATAAAAACAAGTGAGAAATTAAAATTAAAAAAATTGTTCTTAATATAATTAAACATTAGTTTATAAGGAATATGAGTCAATTAAATAAATAAAGTAATAATTAAGTAATCATATTGAAGTCGGTTTTTTCTAAATCTTTAATTTGTTTAATTCTTTTCTGTCGTTTTTTTGTTTAATAGCTATTATACAAGAGGAAAAACATTCAAAAGAAATGTTTAGCCACGATAGCTTGCTTGAGTGGCCTAATTTTTTTTGAGAGACTTATTTGCTCTTAATACACGAGTACAATACACAGTGGCGTAGCAACTTAATAGCAGGCCAGGGTTAAAAAAAATATTTGCGGGCTCTTTAAACTTTGTGATAGGCTTTATACCCTTTTTTATGTCTTCAATTTTTTTATAACACTTTTTATTAAATCTATAATAAATTATCTAAAATTATATTTTATAAATAAAAAAATGTCATCATACATAAAAAAATACTTTTAATAATTCTGAAAGCAAACAAAAACAAGTTCAGTATATTTAACAATCAAATTATAACTATATAAACTAAATTATATTTTTTATTATATATTTATATATTATATATTTTTTTCTTGCTTTCATGGTAGCAAAATTTGTCAATAAATTTGATAGGTCAAACTCTTTCGCTTTACAGTTTTCAATTAAAATCAAGGAAAAATTTTATAATCGTTTTTGGTCCACAGTATTTTGTAAGTACGTTTTTATTAACTCCAGTTTAGAAAAACTGCGTTCAGCAGATGCTACTGTGACCGGTATAGTTAAAAACAAAAAACAAGTTTAATTTAATTGTTTTTATAAATATATAGCTATTGTTTACTAATTTAAATAACATTTTTCGCGTAAGGACAATTTTTTTAAATTATTATTTTTAATAAAAAAAAAGTTGTTTGAGAAAAATTAATTAGTAAAGTCTACTTTTGATTAGAGGCATCATAATAAATATTTTTTCTAAAAAAATAATAAAAGTTTTAGTTAAATCAATTAATTTTAATAAAACTAAAATAAAATTTTTTGCAAAAATTTTACTCATTTCATTAAGTAGATTAAAAAGAAGAATTTATTATCTATTTATTTATAGTATTTAATTTGTTTGTAGAATACTTTATCTAAAAGTAGTATATTTTTTAAAAAGACTTAATTAGTTGTACATAATAATATCAGTAATTTGTAAAGCTCAGTGTTATTCTTTTTTCAGTAAAAAGACATATTATAATACAAATAGATTAATAGATATTGACCAGACTTGTCTTACGTTATACAATTGTGCATCTGGGTCGCATAAGTCAAAAAAATTGTAAATGAAAAAAAAGGTCAATAAAAGAATTTCAAGGGAAAGAGGCTCTTTACAGCTGGGTTATTTATATTGCCTGCCGCCCATCTTTTTTTACATTCCAGGATCGCTAGCTTAAAGCGTAACAAATTGTTTTATGTTATGTTATTTCGAAAGTTAGACATTTTTGTCTTTAAAATAAACAAAATTTCCCACAAATATGACAAAATGTATAAAAAATTCTCCTTTTCTTTAAGAATAATGTGTATTATCCGGGCGCATGTAGCCACGGACCAGGATGGCGCGGAACCCGCATAGATCCGCCAATGACAATACATATTTTTATCCAACACCTCTCTTTGTAAGAGTTCTTAAAAAATCATCAAAACTCAAAAATTTTATAACTGCAAAGATTAGTAGTAATCTTTGATTTAGTTGTAGAAAATTTATCGATTTAAAAATTTGATTGATGACAATTTACTTTTTAAACAATTATTGGAAGAGATATCAGTAAAGAAACAGTAATAATCTTATAAAGCGCCAACGGTAAGTGACAAAATAAGAATTATTAAACAAAAAAACATAAGAAATTTAATTATCTGTAATAAAAGTCCGTATAATTATAGACCTCAAGTGCACGTTTACGGAGGTACAGGCCCAAACAATTTTTTGCAAATTGGCGGCAGTTCCACCCGCCTTATTTGTAAGTATTTTGTGTTTTTAAGTTAATTACGTCATACTGCACTCATTTGTAAAAAAATAACTTATCTAGAATTATGCATAAATAAGAATTATAAATTAAGACAAAATCCTCTATTCCCTGTAGTAAACGTTATCTGCAATCTGAAATTTATTATTCTTTTCAAGAAGTGTCTTGGTTTTGATTTTCTTAGAAATTTTCTCAGCTTGAACGGTGTTGTTGAACTGCATCAGCAAAATTATATCAAAGCCAGTTAAAATAAAAAAGCGCTTAAAAATTGTATTAAATATTTTTTTCTTAGCTACTAATTTGGCGGCTCCAAAGCAATGCGCCCGAGTGCAATGCACCCCCTGAACCCCCGCTTTGCGCGGCCACAGACTGTCAAAATTACTGTCTAATAGAAAGAAAGTACGTATTACGCCTTTGTTCAGGTCTTACGGATTTATGGTTTATTTACATTATTGTTAGGCAGAAAATTGAGCCTTGTAGAAAAAAAAGTTTAGACTTCCTAACCAAAATCGTGTGATACAGCTTTCAAATTACTAAATACCTTGTTATCTAACTTTTGTATTTAAAAATTAAAAAAATCTTTAGGTCTTATAGGAAATTAATAATATAAAAGGCTAATAATTTTATAAGGTCCTGAAGCAAAACTTTTGTTTAGGTAAATATATCTGACTATGTTGTTAATTAAATTATTTATCAAATAACAAGGAACAAGATCCAAGTACAAAAGTGCAACATACAATACCAATATATTGCTCTTTTTTATTCACAATAAATTAGGGGTTCAAGTTTTGATGTAATACAAGCCGAATTAAATTTTCATGGCTTAAAATTGTGATGGGTAATTTAAAAAAGACGAATCATTATTAAAGTAAAATGTCTAATAACAGTTGGTTCAGTAGCAGTAGACAAAAAGCGTTTCATAAGCAGTGGTTATTTAAAAAAGTTTAATCAAATCAAAAATACAATATTATTTTTCTAATATATAAATAGTATGTTTTACCACTAATTAATTAAATATCAGACTATAAAAAAATAAAATTATACAAATGTCATACACCTTTTACAAGATGCATAAGAGCCACCAGCAACTTTAAATGCAAATAATCCCGTACATAAAACAATGAAGTATAAAGTAACGATTGTAGCAGATGCTACTTGAAAATGATTAAATAGCGTAATTGATGACGCCAACAAATGTGATACGACAACAAGCGCCACATGCAGTTTGTTACCATTATCTAATGCATTGAAAAATATCACCCCCCAAAATGTGTGTAACAAAATAAAACATAAAGTGATAGCAGAGCTTTGTAGGAAAAACATTTCTGTTCCTCCCTTCAACCCCATCGTTCCTGGCCCAATTGCATCCGCCAGAACATTGACTAGAGAAAACGCTCCACTGATTATTCCAAAACCCAATCCACTCACATAAGCCAAAATATGCTTATTCTCAATCAATTGACTACTATCATCCGCTATTTTCTTCAGCCCATTCTCCGCTTTCCTCAAAAGTTTGTAGATCATAAACCGAAAACCTTCCTGGATGAAAACTGAGAAGACCAACCCAAAAGCGAGGTCTCCGCGAAGTGGTATCACTATAAACCACCACAAGGAAGACAGAAGTAGTGATACTAGCCAGAAAAATGCGGCTGCTATCAATATTATTATCCTTACAGGATCATGAACTATTGTAAATAAAAACATTGCAAATGGGGGACCAAATGCTAAAAATGCGCAACCAAAAAACTCTACTAATGTCATGATTCAACTAATGTTTTGTTCTTCACGGTAAAGAAATTTCTAAAAAAAAATTCTTAAAAACAACAACTACAAATTTTTCTCACTTTATATACTTTTTGTTGGTTAGTTAAACGTCAAACAGTTGACTTAAGATTGACAGGTTTGACATTACTGTGACATTACTCTCACGCAGTGTTGCCATTAGTAGACACTAAAAGAACTCAATTCTTTTTCTACCCTAAGGTCAATTAAATATTAGGCGAAATCTTATACAGGCTGGTCAACAATGACTATTCGAGTTAGCAACATTTTTTTTATTTGTCTAGTTGCAACACTGTTACCGGATACACTTGTTTGACAAATACTTGACATAGCACTCATAAAAAAATTGGAGGCTATGTCACAACGACTAACTTTTTAATTGGTGCTTGTCATCTGTCAACAACAAAAAGTGGTTGTAGTTGTACCATTTTAAACTGAAATGTAGGATTGCTAACTCAAACAGTTTTTGTCGACCACGCTGTATTTGTAATACTTAAGTCATTTTTGAAGACGATGCCAGTCAAAAAAAATATTTTAAACTTTTGTAGATAAATATATAATACAACACTGAATTAAAATAATTTACTGAACTGTATTTTAATTATCTTGATTCAGTGTAATACAATACAATATATACAGTGACTCATTAGTGTGAAATTGGTAACTTTAGTATTTGATATTGATTTAATTTAAACTGAGTTTTGTTAACTAAATACTTATACTGCTAAAATTTTATTTCTCAAAGATATTTAGGTTTGAATTTGCTGCTTTAACTACAAAAGTTTGATGATTTGGTTGTTTCTCATAGGTTTACAAAAAATCTTATAGAACTTTTTTTATTATCTACACTATTAAAATTTTTGTAAAACGAGAAAAAAAATTAAGTCTTTGTAAATAATTTTTATTTAATTTTTATTTCTTAACGTCGAAATTTGGTTTTACAAAATAATTTTTAAAATTTTGTTGTTGTCAAAACTTTGTAGGAACTATTTGTACTTTTAAAATTATTATAAAGGCAGCAAAGTGACTCGCCTGGTTGCTCGCCGCGGCTACGCCTTGGCTTGCAATTTTCAGGCTCGTTCGATAAAGACGTGTTACATACAATATTTTTTCGGATACCACTTACCAGAAAAAATCTGTCTTTGAATAAACGAGGTAGACATCGCAGTTACGTTTGATTTGAATTTTGCGTGAAAGTTTTGCAAAAGTAAATTGTCACTATGGTTATGCATTTTCTTATTTTTATTTATTCGGTCATGTCAAAACCATTTTAAAAATATGAAAATGTGTAAATAATATTTGTTTTATTTTTTTCTCGTTGATTATGCATTTCTATTGACTATTATTATTACGCATAAGATCCTAGCGAGAAAATATTGAAGCTACGATAAATGACGTCACAACTAGTAACCAGCTCATCTGTTGTAAACACATTATTAGTTGTTGTGGAAACGACTTTCAATATTACAAATACAATTAAAAGGGCAGTTTGGTTGGCGAAAATGCTTGTCCAACACCAACTGTTGTGTATACGAGTGTAGTTCCGTAAAGAAGAAAAATCCTAACCTTACATTTCATTTATTCCAGAAAAAAAATGTATTCTCTTTACATTAGTAAATAATTGACTTACCGCTCAAAATAATTAAAACTCACAAATAAAGCAGGAAATTGCACAAAAACGCACGGTTATTACCACTTTGAAGTAGTAAACAATCGCCAAAAATGACAGATACTAAACGGGACGTCAGAACTTAAGTTAACTGTATTACAGAGAAATTAATCTGAATTGTCAAAACTATTTAGGGGGCTGTGAAATTAAAACTTTTAACATAGAATATAAAAAAAAAACATTAGTGTATATATTGATTTCGATATTTTAAATTATTTATAATATAAAATAAAAAGCAATAAACAAAGAAATAAAGCTATAAATTATCAATAACTACAACCATATACAGATGTTGAATGTAAAATTACAGCATTTCAAGCATTAAAATAGTGTTCATAGCTTTGCGAATAAACTATAGACCATCCAAGCCTGACGTCACAGCCTACGGAGTGGGAGACTTAATGTTTTCAAATAGACAAGACAAGGTAGATCTAAAAACGGGTGAAAGCGATCACAGTTTTACACAAGGTTAGCGTTTAGGTTTAGCATTCGTTTAGGCTTTATTATTTGTTTTTTGGTGAACTGTACATCATTATCACAAACATTTTGCTATCGATAGTCTTAACAACATAACCTAAATTTTGTGTTTAGAAACACACTTAAACATGAACTTTTCTCTATACGTCATCAAAATTAGTCCTTGGTTTTTTACCATTGTTTATTAATAGATAAAAATAGTTCTTACGAGTGTATTATAAAAGGTAAACATCTGCTGTTGTGGACTTGTTTGTAAAGCTTTTTTAAAAGACATACAAGTTTCTTATAAATTGTTCTAATGTATCTCTCGAGATCTGGTCAGCGTAGGGGTAAAAATACTTTTTTTTTAAACACTGTCCTAGTTTATCTATTTAGTACAAAATATTTGAAAATTATAAACACAAAAGCTAATTGGCTTTAAATTTATCGACTAAAGACTTTGATTACTTTGGACCCGTGGCGTAGCTACCGATGTTCTATATGTTCGTAGAATACGGGCCCGTGGCCAAAAGGGGGCCCGCAGAGCCTAAAATTAGTTTTAAGCTTAATATCAACCATCATAAATAAGTTGTCAATGATAAAAAAAACAAAAAGTGGGTACATACAACAAAATATGTTATCAAATTGAGTTAATTATACTTTTTGGTTTTTTTTTAAACAATTTACTAATATTAGGTAATTTTTTTCTTCTTTTGATTTTTTTCACATTTTGTTTTCGCTTAGCGGAGCCTGATGTATGTTTATTTATAGTCCATAATACTATTATTGCTATTAATTAATACAAACAAGTAACCAATTACTGACTTGACTAGTGTAAGAATAATACAAACTATTTGAGAAACACAATAGGCCAGGAGAGGTTATTCTCTTTGACCCTGATTTGAATGTAATCTGAATATATTTTTTTTTGCTAATGCAAAATCTAAAAAAAAAATTTATTTTAGAAAAATAAAGTCACATTGGTTTTTTCGAGAATTTATTTTCGTATTTTTTTTATTTGATTTTGTCTTGTTTTATTGTAATAAATGTTTGTATTCTGAAATTAGACAATTTATTTTTCCGGAAATCGTCTTGGAAACAACATTTTCCTGCTTAATTACGCGCAGGAACATTGAGTTTTCCGGACTAGTACTGTAAAAACTTTACAAGACGCAAAAGATACTCTACTAACAGCAACTATAGTTGCCAACAAAATTGACAAACTTGATTTTTGTGGAATTTGTAAATTTCGTCTTTTTTTACGATTTCCGGAAAAATTTAATACAAAACACGTCAGTAAAATCTCTTACTTGACTCGGAGCTTTAAAATTTAGCTTTTACAATTTAGCTCCTTTCCAGTAATGTGAAATTTTCCTGACTTTTATGTAAATAACTATTCTAATTTATTTATTATTTATTTTATTTTATTTATGTAATGTTGTTTATTTTTAATGAGAAAGCCCCATACATAGTGCGAAACACAGGCCCAATTGTCACTTGTTACGTCACTGCTTTGGGCTACAGGTAAAAATAAAAAAAATAAGTTCACATTTGTTACAATTATTATTTTTTATTTACTTATAATATTAAAATAAGCCAAAGCTCAGGCGCAATCAGCAATGATATCGCGAAACATACCCACACATATTTTGCGAAATTGAATACATTTTTTTCTTACAGTCTGTTGATAATAAATAATAATGGTTGACCACCAACATTTTTCAAGAGCTTAAAGACACTACATGAGTGTACTCTCGGCCTCTGTGGCTCCTCTTTCCAATGTTTTTATGAAACTCTGAAAATGTTTAATTAAAATATGAATTCACAAATTTTTAAAGCTCGACTTTAAAAATCATAAACGATAGATGTTGATTTACGTGAGCAATAGGCACATGGGTATACGTAAGCCCATCCCAGTCAGAGAATTATTTATTCAAGCAAGGTTTGTTTATTCAAGTGTGTTATTTATGTACGGCAAATTTGAATTTTATCTATTAAGTCTTATTAATAAGTGCTAATAAAGACGAAACAGATCTGAGATTACAAACCCTTGTTTTGTATAAATTTGTTTTGACTTTATTATTAAATAAATGATTTGTTTTCTTACTTTATGTGCAAGATTTGTCAGTTCTTCTGTCATTTCTTTTCCATTTTGATGAACTTGCTGATAAAAAAATCCATTTGGTTTTTGCAATAACAGATACGGATGATCGAATTCTACCATGCACCCATCATTCAAAACCAACATTTTATCCGAATCTATCACAGTATATAAACGATGAGCAATGGTTAGTAAGGTTGAGTCTTTGAATTTTTTTCTGATAGTTGTTTGCATGATTTGATCAGTTTTAAGATCAATATTCGCAGTCACCTCATCCAAGATCAAAATTTTAGATTTTTGCAAAATTGCACGAGCTAAACACAGCAGCTGGCGTTGGCCACAACTAAAATTACTTCCACTTTCTTGAACTCTTGTTTCAAAACTATTTGGCAAACCATAAACAATTTGTTTCATTTCTACTGCATCTAGAGCTTGCCAAATTTGTTCGTCACTGTAATCATTGAACGGATCTAAATTTCTGCGAAGTGAACCAAAAAATAAGATAGGATTTTGTGGAATAATTGCAATTCTTGAGCGCAAATCTTTTAGAGGAATTTGTTTAATATCTACTCCGTCTATTATAATAGTTCCCGTGAAATCATACAATCGAAACAGTATTGAAATTAAAGAGGATTTTCCCGAGCCAGTTCGTCCAATAATACCAATTTTTTGCATTGGTTCTATTTCTGCTCTGATATTTTGTAGCACTTGAGGTGTGTTAGGAGAGTATTGTAGACAAATAGAGGTAAATTTAATTTTTCCCTCGTGAGGCCATGGTTTTGGAAGCACTCTTTTCCCATCATCTACTTCTGTTGGTGCATTTTTGTATTCTTGAATGCGAGAAAGCGAGAGAGTGGTCAAATTGAACTCAGTTGTTATTTTTATAAATGCTTGTGCTATACCAACCAAAGAGATTATTTGAATTACTATCGTTCCAACACTTCCATAAAAATCTAGAAAAAATCTATAAAACGCAAAACAAAGTTAAGTATTAGATCACAAACCTGTTTGGAAAAAATAAAAAAATAGCAATACAAAAGCCATGTACAGAAGACAAAGCAAATCTATCAAAAATCCTATTAGAGAAGTTACAACAATTTTTAGGTAAGAAGCAACACAATTGATGCTCATAATCTCATCAAATTCTTTCATGATGATTTCTTTAGCATTTAGGGCTCGTACTGAAATCGCGCCTTGCATTGTTACCACTACATGTGTAAGTATTGGGCTTTTAGCTAAAACATACAATGGGTTATATGAAGACAGATTTTAAATTTTTGGTCAACAAAATATTGTATTTTTAAATAAAATCTGATGAAGTTTGATACGATTACAAAAATAAAATATAATAAATTATACAATCAATCATATCTTAAACATTTAGAAAAAAAAATTCCCAAATTTTTCTGACGGAAAAAATTTGGCATTCAAGTGAATAGCTTTTTCTGCTAGAATTTGTTGTTTAGCATCTTCCATATCAATATAATATACATTGTTTATTATTTGTATGATTGGGCAAAAATGAGTAATTTTGACTTTTACGGGAGTCGAATTTTAAAAAGCTTGAACTTGCCACTTAGCACTTCTTGATCATATAAAATATATAACACAAGTTTTTTGTGTGAAAAATTACTTTAGTTTTTAATTAGTTTTTTTTGCTTTTATTTGAAATAAAGTGACAGCTGCGAGACTGAAAATATTGCACTACATATTTTTTCTACTCAAACATTATTTTTCTTCTGCTACAATTCTCTCTATAGTGTATCCTCAAAAGTTGAAAATTACCCTGTATATAATAAACACAAAAATTGTAAATTTGCTTTTTTTTTAAAGTCAGTAAAAAACTAAGCACAATGCAAACTAATTTTCTGAAAAATCAATTAAAAATTTAACGTCAATAATAAATCTAAGAGTAACATTCAATAAATAAGTTTTTCCGGAAATCGTCTTGGAAACCACATTTTCCTGCTTATTTACGCGCAGGAAAATTGAGTTTTCCGGACTAGTACTGTAAAAACTTTACAAGACGCAAAATAAAAAAGATACTCTAGTAACTATAGTTGCCAACAAAATTGACAAACTTGATTTTTGTGGAATTTGTAAAAAAAATTCTAAAATTTGTAAATTTTGTCTTTTTTTGCGGTTTCCGGAAAAATTTAATACAAAACACGTCAGTAAAGTCTCTTACTTGACTCGGAGCTTTAAAATACTCGGCACAAAGTGCCTCGTATTTCAATTTAGCTCCTCTTCAGTAATGTGACATTTTTATTTACAGTAAACGTCAATAAACCAGTCCTTTTGTTCTATTAATTATTCAACAGAAAAGTTAATCAAGTTAGTAATGTTTGTAAAAATAATGTCCAATAAAACTAAAGAAGACGGGTGTTTTATAAGCCAAGCCTTTAAAAATACTAAAAATAGAATTGATAATAAAATCCATTAAACAATAAAATCAATTAACAATTTGTTTTGTTGAATTTAACATCGAAGTCTTATAAATACTATTTCAAATTTCATAGTTTTTTCAATGGTTCTATTTCTTTCTGGCAATTTCAAACTATTCTAAGAACATTCAGAAACTCTTTTTTGACACATTTTTTAAGAATGTTTTGTTCTCAAGCAACGTGATTTTTTACTGCATTTTGAGGTGAATAAAACCAGGAGTAGCGTATTATCTTGGCTAATGTTACCACATACTAGGTACTACCTTTACTCAATGGTACTACTACTAAAACCTATTCAGAACATTTTGATTATTGTTTTTAAGATATATTTAAAAATTTATAATTGCCTCTAATTTTAAAAAAGCAGATATTTTAATGATTTTGTTTAGTTTTTATAATGGAAAAGCTATACTATACCAACTTTTGTTATACAATAACTTTTCTCGACAAGAATAAGTTGCTGAAAAACTATACTTATCAATGAATTAGAATACACTTAAAAAAAGTCAATGGAAGGCAAATAGAATTAACAAAAAATTAAAAATAAAATCAGAGAAAAGTTATAAAGCTATGCTTTAAGTTACTAAAGATCATTATGATGCAGATTTTAAAGAACATCATACAAATCCATTGAATAAAAACTATTAAACTTAATTAAATATAAGAGCAAAAAAAGAAAAAAAGTATCGATGAATCAATAAAGATAAAAAATAGCAAAAACGTTTTGAAGAGAAAATGGGAGGGGGGGGGGCTCAGAAAATGCCATAGAAAGGAAAACAATAAAGTAATGGAAGAGAAGAAAGATATTACATTGGAAAGTTTAAAAGACAAATAAATTAACTTAAAAAAAAAGCACCAGAAGTAGACAGAATAAAAATTGATGACTTATTTGTCATGAATGAGGTGTGTCAAAGGTTGAAAAAAGTAATAAATGATGTATATAATTAAACAAATTAAAAATTTGAAAAAAACCTATTTCAATATGATTAATCATTATTTTATTTATTTATTCAAACGGTTTAAATTAATTGAATAAATAAACTTTTATTTAATTATTAAATTAAAATCCTTTTTTCAATTTTTCACAAATTTTTGTAATCAATTATTGTTGTAAGTGTCAATAGTATATGTCAAAAAACGCATTCATAAAAACTACTAGTCAAATTTTGATCAATCTTAATAACAAGCACCAGCTTTCAAATAAAAGACAAATCATCAAAATCGGTTTACCCAGAAAAAAATTGTGAGGTAATTCACATAAAAAAAATACAGTCAAATTAAGATCCTCTTCTTTTTTTTTAAAGTTGGTTAAAAAAATAAGCAAAATTAAAGAAAATTAAACAAAATTAATGAGAATTATAGAAACCAACACTTGTTAGGACTATCCAGCAAACAGCTGAACAAATTTTTTATTGTTCAACAACGAGTAGAAATTTTACTCTAAGAAACGCTAAGAACCTAAAAATGAACAATTTTGAAGAAAATTCTTAGTATTTTTTATCAAAAATTTTTTGAAAAACGAGTGTGCACTTGTTTTTATGTATCATCATGTCACATGTTAAATAATTAGAAGTAATGCTGTAATTAATTTTGGTACTCGTAATCAGAAAAGTCTAGAAGACACAAAAAATATTTTTTGTAAACCAATAACTGATTTAGAAACATAGCACATAGTTGCGTTTAATAAAAAAAATACAGCCCCAATCTATCAAACTTAGATGACCATCTGTTTTATTTTTTTGAAATTGATAATCTTACATCATAGTTTTTAAAGCCATTACACTTTTTAATTCGAATAAAGTAACAGCATTTTTAGAATAATTTATTTCAAAATTACTGTTTTCAGATCTAATGTGCATTCGGCTTAATTAAAAAATAAAAAAAATTTTTTTTGGTTTATTAGTTTGTGTTGAGTTTTTTTGTGATATGACATTTTTGAGTTTTATTTTTAACAAAATATCATTTATCAAATACTCGCATTTTTTGACGCAATTAATATAGCAAGACGTTCTACCATTTCATTTAGATTTAAAAAATATGGTATGCGACTGACTACTATCTGTTTCATTGAAAAGAATTTTTCGAATATTTTCTAAACTGTGAATACACATATTAAAAACTATTAATTTTTTTTACTTTTTGTAATTTTGTTTGCGTTTTTAATGTGTGTCTTCTTCTTCAATTGCTAAAACATTTTTTTAGATTTACTTTGTGAATCAGGGCAATTAAAAACTTGTGTGAATTCACTAATATTCTGCAGTTTTTTAAATTTCTTTTTGTTAACGTCCTTTGAATTGTTTTAAAAAAATGTTTCTAATATAACACAATTTTTTTGAAATAGTTAAAATATTTCATTTTTTTCAGTTTTGTTTTCAGCTTTAGTCATTTATATATTTTGAAAGAAGAGAGAAGTTAGATAAATTTTGCCCAGAGCATAAGCCCTGAGGCTGCTGCTAAATCTAGCAGAAAATAATACGATTGAAGCTCTGTGGAGCTCTCTAAAACAAAAGAACTTTCAATACTATTTGGAATTTTTGAATTCGTTGGAAATTTTGTGTTACAATTTCAAATTTCTATTTTAGCAAATATTTTGTGTTGATTAGCTTTAAAAAGTTTGATGCTTTGAAAAAGATTTTGCATTCCGAATACGTTTTGCATTATTTACGCTATTTGTGTTGAATAAATGAAAAGATCATTAAAACACAACATTAAAAAATTAGCGCCAAAATGGTTTTTTATATTGATAATTATAAGACGAAGCGCCGAAGCGGTTCTGGTAAAGAGTATTGAAATTAGTTATTGAAATTATTGAAATTGAATTGAAATAAATAAGAATTTTACACCCATAAATGACATCATTCTGAATATGTTCTTAAAAAAATAGAAAAAAAAAGAAAGATAAATCAACAATAAAACCACCTGGTATAGATCTTTAGAAAATAATTGATTATGATATGCAGGACATAAAATAGTTAATGAAAAACAAGCAGAAAATTCTAGAAATGCTGCTAGTTTACAATATTTAGCCTCAGTTGTACCATTGACTCTAGTTGTAGATAAAGTTGACAATAATAAGATTAAAAAAAATTATTGTAAATTTTGTTTAAGTTGCGTTGAATAATATGATTAAAAAAAATTCAGAAAACGTTGAATGAATAAGGTTCATAAAGAAACAACCAAATCATTCAAAAACAATCTATTAAAAAAAAAGCCTAAACAAAGTTCATTTAAAAAAAGTGTTTTTTTGAGTATTCTAAACATAATTGTTAAATTTAAAAAGACCAATATAATCAGAAAGCGTCTCAAAAATTGTTAAACCCGAACTATCTAAAATGATTATAAGCTAGATGTAATTCGTAAATACGATGTTGCCAATAAAGAATTAGATAATTAAGGAGAAAGGTTAATTCTCTTGAAAACTAAATTCGACAAACTCTTGATGGGCAAAGCAATTCCATGAGAAAAACTTATTACTCTTTGTTACAATTTGCAGAAAAAATTTGTTTTACTAAAGAAATTTTTTTGATGGTGCACTATTTCTTAAAATATGAAGTTATAAAATTTTACTCAACACCTATTCTGAAAGATTAACATATTAGTAATAATATAAGAGTCACAATTCTTTCAAAACCGTTTTTTATGAAAGAATTTGATTTCACACCTAGAAAAACAAAAAAAAAAAAACAACGTGTATACAAATGAGAAATTTGGTGGTTTTAATCGTAACAGATCGTTTCTATTAAGTTTTTCAATATTTTCTTATAATGTCTGTATCATTTTATTATTTAAACATAAATAAATAGAAGGAAATATAATAATAAATTTAGATAAAATCGGTATCTCAACTACAGTAAATGGTTTGATTTGAAACTGCACTAAAAAGAATTTGATCTTAATCTGACAGAATATAAACAAGTTAAAAATTTACAAAAAATACTGTTATTACTTATTAAGCACCAAAAATACCTTTTAAAGAAATAAAAAAACATTTTTTTTATTAAAATTTGTTTGAAATGGTACAAAGTTTTTATGAGCATCCACAAAGTGGCAAAATCTAAATCTTCTCCAGACGAATATAGACTTTTAGAATTTGACATCAGTAAAAAATTGTTTTTTTAAACCATCTAAATTTATTTTAATGTTTGAGTTATTGAAACCCGTTAGGAAAAAATCGCTTCCAAAGCGAGGGTATTATGGATTGATATTTATGTTTTTTATAGAACAAAAATAAAAAAAGAAGATTTAAGCTACACTTAAAGAACAAAAAACCTAAAAACAAAAACCATTAATTTTATTAAATTTTAAAGACTTAACAAAAAACTTATTTATATTCTAGCAATTAAAACACTTTTTCTAAGCTTGTAAAACTTTTAAAAATTAAATCAAGGCTTGAAATAGCAAATGCATTGTTAAAAATTTTAAAACAAATAATACAAGTCAAAACAAACATAATATTACAAAAAAATTTCAACAATCAACAAGGCTTTATTTGTTGAGAGATTCATTTGTACATAGAAATAAGAAATAAATTCAATATTATATAAAAATTTTGATTTTAATTCTAAACATTATAAAATGGTGAAATATTGACATCTTTTGGAAAACACCGTGTCGAAAGGTTTAATAAAATTGTCGACGTTTCGCACTCCATCGCTGGAGGCGTCATCAGGACAGGGAAAGAAAAGTGAGAATAAGCACGTCATCTTGACGTGTGAACCACGCTAGAGGCGAAACTTATTCAGAATAAGTTTCTTCTTCAATTATATAATGTTATAACAATTCTTATCATGCTACTATAAAAATAAAACCAAAAGATGTAAGTAAAGAAAATGAACGACCACTATTCGAAAGCGTTTATGTAACTATACTAACAAATGAAAAACCAATATTTTAAATTGGTGATAGAATTAAATATGGCTGCTACACCGGGTCAAAAGTCCGGCAACAGGTTAATATTTCCTAGAGAAAGATATTTTAAAAAAAAGTCTAGTACACAAGTTACTTGGATACAAGTTACAAATTTTTTGGAAATCAAACCATTTTTTATCTTTTGCGGGAGGTGGAGGTGACTTTAAAATTTTAAATAGCCAACTTCAATTTTTTAAAATGGAGAGACAGATTTTTGGAAAAAAATTATCAATCTTCTGTCCAAGAAAATTTTTTCATCTGAAACTCTTTTAATTCAATACTCTCAAACATTAAACCTCAAATTTTCATTATTGTCAAAAAACTGAAGAAGGGCCGGGCAGGTTTGAGCATCTACCAAAGCAATAATAAAAATGGATTGGTAAGAAAAACAGTTTAGGAGTTGCTAAATACTAAGGGAGTGACAAGTCTTTAGGCAAAAATCAAATGATTAAAAATAATTAACGAAAAATTAAATTGAATTAAAAATTAAAATTCTACATAAAAAAATATTGAAAAACATTATTTGTTTCAAACTTATTCTCTGAAAAAGTTTAGATCGTCATCTAGGCATTAAAACGTTAACAAAAGATTAGAATTTCGGAGAAAAAAGGCAACGGATAAAAAAATGTTTTGGACCAAAGATTAATATTTTTTCTTCAAAAATCTGAATCCGTCGAGAAAATAAATCGGGAAAAATATGAATTGTTATTTAAAATTTTAAAGTTACTCTCACCTCTTGCAAAAGGATCATAGAATAAAGAATAGTTTAGTTACCAAATAATTCATAATTTGTAACTTGTTACAAATTATGAATTATTTATATTCATTTATATTCATTTAATATATTAGTAATTCTTGTAACAAACTTTTCTCCGAACACTTTTCTCCAGGGAAATATTGATCTGTTTCTGTATTTTTGACACACACTGTATATTGTATAATATAATAGATTTTTTATCGTAATGGCAAAAAAATCAAAGAATGATTGAGATAATACAAATAAGAATAAATAGAATTTGGCACAACCTCTGTTCTTTTTTTAACTCAACAATTTTTAAGCTTGTAGTTTCTAAATTAATAATTTTTTTTTATTTATTTATTTACTAGAAAAAAAGTGTTTGTTAAACGTGAGTTGCTTCTTCTTTGTTATTATACTGAAACAAATTTAAACCCATCTTTGATTCTCAGTGATTCTAAATACTTTTAAAACTCTAGACCATTTTGATAAAAAATAGCATTTGAACAAACCATTTTGTTTTCAATCATGTTTAAGTTTTTTATTTTTTTTTAAATTATAAATAGTTTTCAAAAATAGCAAACTCGTATCTAAATAAACATGATTTTTTTAATACAAAAAAGTTTATGTTTGCAAAAATAGAAATAAATATTAACTTACTCAAAAGTTCCTTGGTTTTAAATGCATTCATAATTGGTTGAAGACGATACAATACCAAACCCAAAAATCCAACATAAACAAGTGATGGAATCACAAATATGTAGTCTATTACGCAAATTAATATTATCGCACCAATAAAATAAAGTATACTTTGAAGCACTTCCATAAAATACAGTGGAAAATATTGATCCACTAATGCCATATCAGCCGAAAATTTATTTAAAATCATTCCAGATTTTTGGGTGTTAAAAAAGGTCATTGTAGCACATATTATTTTTTGAAGGACTAGATAATGTAGAGTTCCTGAAGCTTTGTAGACTAAGTACCCCATTAGAATTGCACGAAAAACTGAACAAATCCCACCGCCCAGAACAATTGCAGTGTAAACGTACAAAAAATTGTCATCTGTAATAAAATTGGATGATTCTGCCGAAACAGTATTGTCAGAAGAAGCATTTAGAAGATTTTGCTGTGATGTGTTGATCCAAAAGTTCATACAATAATCGCTTCCGTTTGTTAAAAATTGAGCTAATATGAAGACTGCTGTAAATAATATAAAAGTGTAGTAGTTCTTAGCATCCATAAAAAATCTGTAAACGTCTTTTATTACATGAACCGATTGATCAGTTTCGCTAGCTTCTTTTGGGATTTTAAAATTTTTTATTTTTAATTTTTTCATTTCTTCTTCTTCTGCATCATTTATCGCTTGCATATTTAAAACGTTTGTTATTTTTGTAAGAGTATTGGTAAGTTTTTGACATTTAATTCTTCCGTCTTTTATAGAGTAAATTTTTTGAATTGTTGATAAAATGTGAACTTGATGGGTCACTAACAAAACAGTTTTACCAGATAGGAATGTAAGAATGCATTTTTCAAAAATATGTTTAGCAACATAGGAGTCTACGGCAGAAAGTGGATCATCTAGCAAATAAATATCTGCTTCTTTGTAAACGGCTCTTGCCAAATTTATTCTCGCTTTTTGTCCACCACTCAATAACACTCCTCTCTCTCCAACCAAAGATAGATCGCCATGTGGAAACATTGAAAGATCATGCTCTAACCCACATGCTTTGATAACATTCCAAAACTTCTCGTTTTCAAAATCTTCACCAAATAGAATGTTTTGACGAATGCTAGCTGGAAAAATCCAAGGCTCTTGAGAAGCATAAGATATTTTTCCTTCAACTGAGAGAGAACCTTGAACAATACAAGTCTCTCTAAGAATTGTAAGAAGCAGTGCACTTTTTCCACTTCCAGAAGATCCAACTATTGCCGTTAATGTTTTGGGCTCTGGTGAAAAGTTCACATCAATTAAACAATTTTCTTTTTGTTTAATGTTCCATTTAACAATAACATTTTTGAAATTAATACTAACGTTAGTTTTATTGTTACCACTAACAATATTTGGAGAAAATGTATTGTTTTGCATAGTAAGCTTAAAATAATCTTCTATTCTATCAACCGAATTTTTCAAATTGTGGAATAAAACTAATGCCAGAGAAAATTGAGATCCAATAGAGTTTCTCAAAATGTTGTAATAAATATATGTTACAAATACAAAGTTTGGCGTCAAACTTATTTTCGAAAAACTTGCCACAACAATAGTGATGCACATTGACCAAGTTGCTATAAAATTTTTAAAGCTCCCTGTTGTAACTTTTACATATGTTAATATTTTTGTAAAGTGCAATTCGCGTCTGAAAAACAAATTAGATAGTTAGTATAGGTTGTTTTTATAAAAATATTATAAATTATCTAGTTGAAAAATCTACATATTTTAATTCTAGAACTTGGTAATAAATTGTTCTACTACGAGCTAAAACGGTTTTTTTTAATTTTTCTTTCAATTTTATATGTTCTGGTGAAGGTTTAAACTTGTCAAAAACTGTACAGAAAAGTGTAGTAACGCACAATTTATTTGAATCTTTATAAAATTATAACTTTAATAAAAAGCACAAATCACAGCCATTAAACATAAGATTTTTAAACACACACGTTTTTTCTAAGACTATTTAGTCGGCATTTTTAGTGTCGATTTTATTTACTTTTTTCTTTAAAACTTAAATACAGGCAATTGGCTTAATTTAACAGTTTCAGATCTTGATCAAGTTTATATGGAACCACATAAAAAACACCCACTTTAAAAAATAAATTTTCTTAGTGTTAGATTTGGTTAATAAAACGAATTGTTAGATCAACACTAATTATTGTATAAGTATGGTTGCGTTTAGTAATTAGCAAATAAACAATAAAGTTTTAACATTTTCAAGAAGAACTGGACTGTACAAAAACGTTGCAAAATTAAGTGTCTTTTGCCACAAATTTAAAAGAAATAGTATACCTTTTAGCTGCCAGAATTAAAGATTTGAACTGGTTTTCCCAAGCATACATCTTAATAATTTGAATTCCAGTGATTAATTCGTTCAACAATTGTATTCTATCTTCATTAGCAGCTGCTCTTTTATCTTTATAATAATTAGATAATATGTTTGCAACAACTAAAAAACTATTACTTTACTAAAAGTAACAACCAAATAGAATAGCTACAAACTTTGATAAAAGATGACAAAAACGAAGATAGATAGTCCAATAATGCCTGACCATTCAAATTGTAGATATAGACAAATTGCTGCTATAAGAACTTCTATTGGTGCTATCCAAAGTTGATGAATTTGAGCCAATCCAACGTCAATCCACACTGCATCCACCGATATGAAATGTATTACCTGAGCAATACTTGTGATTTCATCAAGTTGACTTTTAGTTAAGTTTATTGACTTGCGATATATTACGCTAGTAATGGCTTCACGAAATTGTAGTCCTATTTTAGACAATACGATATGAACAAACTGAAAAGAAATACTTTGATACAGCTGCAAGCCAATAATTCCTAAAATATAGTATAATCCTTCGCTTGCACTTAATTTGGTTTGATCTGGCGTAAAATATGCTAACATTTGCGAAAACAGTACAGGCTGTAATATACTGCAAAAACAAAAAGAAATATTAAATTAACAAAATTCTAAATACTTGCATTACAGCCACTTTTGCAGCCCCATAGAAAAATCCTGAGAGAATTAGCTCCTTACGAAATAAATTAAAAAACACTCTCAATAACGAAGGCGATTTGCAGATTTTACACTGATGAATCCATTCATTTTCCAATCTCTGACTAAGCTTAAAACTGTTAAGTTCATCCATGGGTCTGTAGTATTTTGGATCTTCATGCTTAAATAGAAGAGGTATTGCCCACCTACAAATTTGAACGGAATGCCGTAAAAAATAATAATTATTAACCCTTTATTCAATTTATAATGCATTATTAGTTACAATTGAATTAAAACAAAATTAATAAATAGTTGATTAATATCTTATAATAAATAATGATAAACAGCACAACGTATAATGTTCCTATTTTGGTTTATTACTCACTATATTGGGAGAGAGCCAAATACCCACCCAATGAGGAACAAGCGTCATAAATCCTAAAGTTTTAATCTTTTAATCTCTCAAATCTCCTGCTACTAAAAACGTATCTACAGTCTGTTCAGATTCAAAAAAAGTATTTTGGTCATTTGAATTTTGAATGGTTTTTAAACCATTCAAAATTGGTTTAAAATAAAATATACGATTTTTTCTGCGGCCTGCCCTGTCTGAAAAATCGTCAACCATCTCCTACTTCATAGACGTGATCACGTAGAACCTACATGCATTTGTTTTCATGCACTCTTTTTTGAAAGTGAATAGAGTATAAGGTATAATATCTACTTATAGGGTTGTTTTCAAAATTACAAACTCAGCCCTTAAGAACTAAAATTGCACTGCCATAAAACCAGACTTTAATCAATTTTGAACTAATATGATGCTTATGGTCTAAGAGCCAGTGAACGGATACCTGTATGTATTTGACCAGACCTGAGTTTTTGTACATTGAGGCCCTATACCTACCGTACATGAGATGGGGACTCACTAAGCCCAAAGTGGTGGACGCGCCGAGTGCGCAGGTAAGACAGGTATCGATTTTTGGCTATTTATAAATGCATTTGACCACGTCTGCCGTTTTGATATTTGAAAATATATTATTATTATTAATTGAAAATAACAATGACAGACCATTATCACGCGTTTAACATTGTGCAGGCAACTTTAAAAATATAAAAAAAAATTTTTTTTTTAAATTAATTGACAAGATCTGTCATCAATATAATTATTTTATTTATTATAGTCTTAAAAACCTATATTGATAACGGCAGACGTATTCATTGCGTATGCCGTAGACATTTGTTTGACCTTCAGCACCTATTAATGATTATTATGGCCAGGTCGAGTCAACAATGAGATATGGCATCTGCTTCTGGGGTAGTTCTTCAGGTTCAACTGAAGTTTTAATTTTACAAAAAAAAATTATGCATTTGATAGCCAATGTCCTCTCGAGATTTTCATGTTTGGATATTTTTAAAAGCTATAAAATACTTATTTCTAATTAATGAGCAGATTCATGGTAGAAACACTAGACAAAAAAACAGGCTACACATCCCTTTTAAAAAATCAAATCTCACTAAAAAAGCTTTGAACTCTTTAGGATTGAGTCTTTACAATAAACTACCAACTAACATCAAAAGCATTAAAATTTTAAGTACGTTTAAGGTTCATCTAAAACAATATCTTCAAAATGTTTGTATCACGTTGATGATTTTAACTAATGATAAGTGTAATATATTGTATAGATATAAACACACAATAAAGATTATTATTATTATTAAAATTTTTACGAGCTTAATACCTCATATAATACGGTTAACATTTGAACCAGTTGATAGTGGTTTATGACTAAATTGTTTGATACCTCATCCAACATTAAAGCTGTCCGTTTTATACAGAGCATTAAGCTTGTGAAAATTATACTAGCTTTTATTTGGTTAATCGTACTAAAACTGCTTAATGCAAATGTTAATATTTTTTCGCAGAACTTAGTTAATTATGCATAATTAACTACGTCAAATACCAATAAAAATAAGCAACTAAAACAAATGCAATAAAAAGTACTATACAACAACTAAGTGATGTGCCAGTATCAAACATATCACAGACTAGAAACTACGTCATAGCGCATTCTTGTGACAATATTTTGGTTGTAATATGACAGTTTTTCCTCCAATGCAGTTTTGCTAAATTTTAGTTTTATGAAGTTTTTATTTAAATTGATTTTTTTAAAGAAAATAGTTTAAGTATTTTGCTTAGCGCACGTTTTATCAATGAGTTAGATACAAAGCTTTTATAGTTTTTGCAAAGACATTCTTATACCTAACAACTATGATTTTATTTGAAATCATACAAAATGTCAGCTGTTATGTCATTTGTCACTGTTATCAATCGTTTAGTGCTTCTGTTCTTATACGTCTCAAATTATATTAATAGAAAACATCAATTTATACTTCAAAAAGTGCGTAAAATTTATATTATAGACTTTAACATTATTTTTTAGCTAGAATTGAAAAAAATCACTGCAAATTTATTCAAACTACATCTGTAAACTTGGACATGCTTTGTTTGTATTGGAACTCATCAGCAAGTCGCAACAGATCAACATTTGAATAAATTTGCAGTAATCTTTATATCACTTCCGTGATATGGTAAAACAAGCAACATCTATTAAACCTTGCATTAAGCATTTTTGAGAAAAAAAAAGTTTTTACATGTTTTGATGTATATATTGGTTATGCTCTAATTGACAAATGTTAAGGTTAATAGTACACTTTGAAAATAAACGATATCTTGTTGATTAGACATTCAATTTTATTTTACCACTTGGTGGGTAATCCAAAGAAAATGATTATATTGTATAATCATTGATATACGTATGAGACAAAAGGCGCTAACGTGATAACTTGGTTGTCCTATCAACGATATATTTTCTATTTTCTAATTGTATCTATTAATTTTGACATTTGTCAATTAGAGCATGGTGACTTGATTGTCCTATCTGTAATATATCTTTTATTTTACAATTGTATCTATTAATTTTGACATTTGTCAATTAGAGCATAAATCATGTGGAATTTGTTTTTCACAAAAATGTTTTATGCAAAATATTGTCATATATTCTTAATAATCTCTCTAAAAATAATTAATTGTATGTCGTTTATCATTGATAGCTGACCCGGCGAACTTCGTACCGCCTTAGCGTAAATTTGATGCACTACTTTATTTTGTATAGCTGACCTATCTTATGTATGCGTATCTATTCAATTTGAACTGGAATCTATAATATCCTCCATATAAAAATGAATACCTATTTCCCTGGTCTCGTCATACCCGAGAAGGACTTTACTAATTTTATTAAAAATTGCCCCCCAGTGTCCCCTCCACCCCGCCCGCCGCGATGTCCGGCGCGCTTTTCAGACTGCATCGCAAACAACGGCCACGGCGCTATGGCGGTTTTGTTTACTGTTTGAATTTTTTAATTCGTAATATCTTTTGAATGGAAAGTCCAATTTAAATAATTTAAAAACTATTTTATAGGTAGTTAAATGGTCTTGACCATAAAATAATTTATTTGGATAAGGATTAATATAAACACATAAATAGCATGGTTTGAATTTGGTTAGCATTTTCATTAATGTTTAAAATGAAAAAAGTTGTTGTAGTGACATAAATACAATAGTTGGACATATGCTACCCCGGAGTTTTTTGTAGACATTATGATGTTCTTCAATATTGTTGTACATTACATATTTTGTTCTATAATAGTTTCGGCAGCGCATTCGACGAAAGACATTTTAAGACTCATTTTTCTACACCTTTGGTTAGATTGTTCAAATTTTACCAAGGATCCCTAATTTTTTTCAAAATGAAATGTAACCTATGTCAAATAAGAAGAATGTAGCATTCTATTGGTAAAAGAATTTTTTAAATCGGCCCAGTACTTTTTGAGCCTATTCATTACAAACATACAAACATACAAATCTTTCCTCTTTATAATATTAGTGTAGACTAGTGTAGACTAGTGTAGATAAGACAAAAAAATTGTATTCTTAATTTACAAAATTTTTGCTTTGTTTGTTGTTGGTTGGCATTGCTGCCCTCAAAAATCGTTTTATATTGTTATTTCTATTTTTTACTCAAACTTTTATGATTCTATGATAAAGCCGGAAGTTTGAGACCAAAAATAAATTGAAAGTTTCAAGGAGCTGCATTATCAACATCGAACTTTTATAGCTATTAAAAAAAAAACCTTATAACTTATCAATTGTGAGTTTTCTAACAAATGAGAAAGAAAAGAAAAATATTACACACAATGAAATGCTAAAACCCTCAACAGGTGGTGTTTTACTATGTTTTATTTGCAGTCAGCCAACAAAAAATTGTGTAACAGAACCAATACTTTTTACATTTACTGTTTAAAATAAAAATATTAGCACACAGATGACATTTTTTTGGCTTTTCAAAAAAAGAAAAAAACCAAGAATTTACGTTACTACTATAGTAAGATTTATATAATTTGGTTAAAAACTAATAAAAATAACTCATTATACAGACATTTTCAAACCAGCATCAGATATAATCACATAGTTTGTGTTATACGATATTTTGAAAACTTATAAAGTTGAACCGGTTGTTGGTAGTTAAAACTACAATGAAAAAGCTGAGTACTTGAAAATATACAGTAAAAATATTGCCAAATATTTTAAGAAAAGACGCTATTTGTGAATATCTTTTAAACTTTTATGGCTGTGCTCATTAAAAGCAATATGAGCTCATTTTATATTTCTCCAAATATTTGTGTCACGTATTATATGAACTTATTATAAAGTATGGAATAAATTAATTTAAAATTAAACTAAAAATCTTTTTATGGCAAATAAAACTCCACGCAATCATTTGTTTTAGAGCTATGACGTTATCGATATTTTTTTAAATAGAAACTTTCTAATTTTTTTCTTGATTCTGAAAGCTATTTTTATTGCCTAAACGACAGTATAAAAATTTTGGAATTATACATAAGAAAAGTTTAAACAATAAAGTTGGAATAAAAGACAAAATTAATTTGAAAAATCCAGTATGTGAAACATACTTTTGACGCGCACTGTATATATACTGAATATGCATAAGCATCTTATTTCTAATGTTTTTTGAAGCATTTTTTGTTTTTTTTTTATCATTACTTTTAACAGGTGACTAATGTTTTTCTCTAAAACACCGCTCTGAGATTCTACCTTTAAAATACGTTATTTTCCTTCGATTGCACGAATAGAAAAAGGATTACACCAGGAACATTTGTGACTCAGGGTTTGTGCAATTTTATGTGTTTTTAGCAAAATAATAATAATTTTTCCATACATTTAGCTATTTGGTTATTGTTTATTTATAAGTACCGATAACAAGCCGTTGGGTTGACCTCTCAGAAGTCAGTTTTTGTTATCTTCTGATTTTTAGAATCGATAACAAGCCATTCACCGACTTCTTGGAGGTTACGGCTTTTGGTATGTACTATTTGGTTATCTTTTGTTTTTTAGTATCATTAGCCGAGTCAACCCCTCGCAGGATACGGCCCAAACTTGGAAACAAAATTTAAGAACCCAAAACAGCTTAGCTCACTATTTCTTACATAGTTTGTTGAAACAAAACAATTTCCTTTACTTTTAAGAATGAATTTATTCTAGTAAATTTTAAAACGTAGTGTTTCCGAAAAATGTTTGTTTTTACGTTTCGCTTGGCTTATTGTGTTGTTAAGTTCAAAGAAATTTCAAATGTTCGGTTGTCATGTGTACAGACATATAAACAAATAAAATTTTCACAAGCTGCCACGTGTAGTGCTCTAAGAAGAAAAAAGATAACTTTTGGAAGTCCTTGTTCTTAAACACTCCTTCCTCATCAACACAAAGCGCTTCCGCTTTCTGCGCAGCTCTCTCTTCTGAGCCTTCCGCCAGTTTCTCTTTTGTTCCTTCCACCGCTTTCTCTTTCTAGCTTACCATATATGCCCAAGCAGCAACGAGGTCTAGCCAGAATAAGTTTCGCCTCTATTGTGGTTCACACGTCGAGTTACCGTGCTTGTTCTCATCTTTATTTCTCTGTCCTGATGACGCTTCCACCGATGGAGTGCGAAACCTCGACAATTTCATGTAACTTTTCGACACGGTTGTTTCCGAAAGATGCCAATATTTCAAAAAAGATAAATATTGAATCAAAAAGGCTGCTTGGGAGAACATAAGTATCACCATTATCACCTTCTAATTCTCAAAAGAAATTCGAAATCGCTTTTGCATTTATGAAAAACTAGTATAGCAAAACGTCACAGTTACGTCATTTTAAAACAAAATGTACTGCTTGTCTGGTTATTAATGTCTAATATGTCAGGCAGACACTAGCCAGCCTAATTTAGTGTACCCTTAATAATTTAATATGTCATGGTTACAGACTATATTTGACATTTTTATGTAGCTTAATTTACTTCAACAAAATTTGGATGTACTATCTTTTTTTAAAAGAACGGTACATACATTTTTTCCAAAAACTGGATACAAGAAAAAAACGCAAAAAAGTGACATGAAGTACCTGTTAAAGACCTGTTTTTGATACAGAGCAAATACGCTAATATAAAAATACTACAGAGTAATGAAGAATTTAAAATTATTTTGTGTGGAATATAATAAATTAAATTCCGTCCTCAAAGGATAGTAAATACGAATATTATGACAGTTTTATGATACTTGTAACTATGAATACATGATCATCTTAGACATTGGGGAAACCTCCTAGAATAAGATAGGATACAGACTAACACCAGAAAATATAAGAAACGGAATGATACAGTCCAGAGGAAATTGGAGAAATATACATTGCATGATTGAATGCATACTGAAGAATAAAGATATGAGGAAATACAACAGACAGAAAACAAAGGAAAAAAATAATACAATTCTAGTCTGATGAAGTAACAATGAAAAAAAAATGATAGTAGAATGTTTGGCGACAGTGCCGCCCTTAGCCTGAAGAAAAGAAAGTGATTGCACAAAACTTACTAGAATCTCTTACACCGCAATGTACGGAATCACACTGATAGGCTTTTAAAAATTCCTATCTTCTAAAAAAAATACATCATTTTACAAGATGTAAGTAAGAAAAATAATTATGCTATAAAAATTTGGCTGTGGTAGCAATTGTGAAAAGTTTGTTATCAGTAGTACACAAACTACCCAAAACATTGATAATTGTTCAAAAAAAAATTATAACAGATTGTAAAAGCTTGTTGCTTGGAAACAAACCGACGCACTAGTTCTGAAGCAACATAAGCTTGAGATAGCTGTTATAAAATTTTTGAAAATTTATCAATGGTAGACGTTTATTCTGAATTGTTTGCTAATTATAGAAAAAATACAGAGCAAAAACAATTTATTTAAAGGTGCAATTAACAAAAAAACAGTTAGAAATGTTAAGTGAAGATTGAGACCTGTTAGTTTCTATAATTTATGAAAATGTATTTCCACTACGCATGCTGTTAATAATTTGATTATGATGTCTTAGTCAATATTCAAGTAGAGTTTTGTTGAGTTAGCATTGTTGTGACCCGTAATTTTTATAAGCTCTTTCTCTTGAACACCACTTTTGGCCAATCGACTAACCGAGGCTGATCTATTGGAGTGATAGTATTTTTTTTTCAAGTCAATTGTTTTGGCAGACGATCTGGTCCAATTTTTAATCGTATTTCTTCCAATGGGCATATTATCATACCAGTGATCATTTTTCAATTTCCCGTGACAAGTTGTTCTTAGGAATAATCTGTTAGTTTTAATATATTTGGGTTCTCTTTTGACATCAATTGTTCAAATAATCTGACAGGACAAACATTGCTGTTGTGGTTTTCTATTAAAAATTTGCGTTCAGTACACATTCCTGAACCACTTTGGGTTTTTGGCAAATTTTGATGAATACAGCGTTATATTCAAGTCAATACAGAGCCATATCAATTGTTTGATTCGATACAAAAACAGTCAGTCAAGCAAGCAGTAGCTTCCTCACCTCGCCAAGCTAATTTTACTGCGGCTATGTGATAGAATTTCCGTTGTAACCCTTCAGGGGTATTTTTATTTCATAAATTTATCATTTTGTTATTTCTACAAAACTTAATGCTGTCGCACTTTGTTTCTTTTTACAGGGATCTGATTGCAGTTTTTGTCGTATTGAATAGCGCGCAGCTTGTGCTGGCTGAAATACAAGATTGTTTAATAATATTTTTTTTGTTACAGTTTCCTTGGAACCTGTTACAAATGGTTCCAAGGAAGTTCATAAGTTCCATAAATTCCAAAAGGAAGTTCATAAGTGCTTTCCATACAAACTTTGTACTGTAAACGGTATTTTTTTTATGTTTGATTTTATAATTTCATTAATATGCTCGTCAGTATTACAACCAAATTGTGACATTTTGAGATATTAAGTACTATTTGAAACGTCAAAATCGAAATAAATCACTATCTATCCATAGCAACGTGATAAAATGAAAACAGCTCATAAGACCTGTGTTTAGTATAATCTTGTACTGATTGGTTGTCTTCAATCAGATGACTTTAAATTAATCAATTTCATTGGATTTCTAGTGGAACAAAAACTTTTCTTTCTAACATTATGAAACAATGCAAAAAAAACAGATTAAAATAACCTTACAGTAGAAAAAAAAATCTCATTTAACAAAAGTTTTAATTGGGCAAGCTTGAGGCATAGTCTTTCTTGGGCACAAAAGGTATGTTACGTGCTGCTAACCAATCTGTGGTGATTTAAGCATAATGACATGATGCTAATTGCCAAGTCAGTCTTTAAGGTGGTGTTTATTAATAAATTCAACTAATTTTGGTAGTCATCTTTGAGTATAGTGCTATCCCTCTTATTACCCGCTCAACATACGGTCTAGAGATACCTCTTCCTCTATCTAAAATGGCAGCCCAAACTAAAAATTTACCTTTTTTTTGCTTTTTTAATGCTGTTAGTGTAAAAACCGTCATTTCATTTCCGAACTTGGAAGAGTGAAGTATTGTTCGTCTTTCAAAATGATGAGTTGTTTGTCAAATGTATTCGTTTTAGTGCTCAGATTTACTGATATCAGAATTTTCTGTAATTGACTTTGCGTGTATTTTGAGCATTTGATATTTTAAGTTATAGTGGCATTTGACACAAAAAATTTCCTTGCCAGTTTTCGATGAAATATATGTCTGACACTTCCAATCACTTTGTTTTCACCAACTTTATTTTTAGTCCATCAACAAGTGCTTTTCAGATTAAACTTTTTTAGCATTCTCTGAACATTATTACTCGATTTGGCATGACCTGTAGATGTTTTTTCACAAAATTTAAGGTCCGCTTGCAAAAGTTATGAACATTTAAGTGATAAAAAAAAGTTTGGTTTTTTGTCACTACTTCAAAAACTGTTTCCAATGGAAAAAAAAATAAAAAAAAAAAAATAAATAAATTCTTAGAACTGCAAGACTATTATTTATTAGTTTTTTTAGAAAGTTGAAAAAACGCCTGAAAATGGGTACTCTGGTCAAGCCATGCCCACTTTGAACCTTTGATGAATAAATATTGTTTTAACTTATTAAATATGAAAATAGAGAACAAAAAAAGTTTTACTTTCTAAATCTGCAAAATAATTATTGATAATTTTCCAAAAAGGTTTAAATTTTCCATTTTCTATGCCGTTCTGATAAATTTGTCAATTTAACAATTGGCAATGTTAAAGATGTAAAAACCGTCTTAATTATAAAAATTTCCATTACTAACACTAAGAAATCACGTTTTTTACTCTGCTATGAGACAATTATTTAAGTTTCTATCAAAAATATGTTGCTTTATGTCCAACCGCATTGAAAGAGCGTCGATTAGTTCTGGAAATTGCGGTTGGTATTCATACAATCAGAAGCGTTTTGCAGAAATTAGAACAATTTTTGAAGTTGGACAACTGGAAAGAATACACTGGACACACATTACGACGAACGTGTGCTACTCTTTTAGTTGACTTTGGTGATGACCTCACTTGTCTTAAAAAACACGGGGGCTCAAGCACTGTGGCAGAAGGCTGCATTGAAGACTCACTTCTAAATAAAGAAAATATTGCAAAAATAATACTGCAAGTTGATAGTGATAATGATAAAACAAGCACCATTGTTATGTTTGATATGACAACATTTGAAAATATTATTAAAAACGTGTTGGACTGTTTTGAGAATTGCTCTAAGAATGAGGGTACAGGCAGTTCTAGCGGTTTATTTAATTTTAATACTTGTTTAAACTGTATATTTAATATCAATGTGGCTAAACAATAAGTGTAAATAGTCTTAAGTAAATTGTTTCAAATTGAAAGTACCAATGACAGCATTTGGCTTCTAGGATTAAAAGTGTAACTTTTGCTCGTAGGATTAAAAGTGAATATTATTGTTGATAAGATACATGTTTTTTTTTGATTAGTAAAAAAACGGCAACTTTTGACACTCCTAACAGTTAGAAAATGTTATTCTTTTGAAGCGGTTAGATAATAGTTATTTACCTTATTAGTGGGATAAGCGCATTATTAACATTTATGAATGCGGTGAGTCGGTAAGAGCATGAATATGTTAATATGCCTTATCACACGAATTAAGGTACAAAATTTTATCTACGACTACTCCAAAATTTAAAGAAATTTAATAAGACGAAATTTTTTGACGAGTCTAATACGAATGTTTCATTTAATATCAAAGTTGTCTAAGCTTTCGAAGTCATGGTAATATGTCAACAACACTAAAAATTTTTTTTTGTTTTGCAATTTCTATTTGTTTTGTGTTGAGAATTTGTGAAAATATTGTTGAAAGCAAGCAAATATAATCATGAGCGAGTCTGAACGTCTTTCCTCTGACATTGAAGAATCTGCAACAAATGTAATTTAGTCACTGATACCTGAAAAATCAAGGATAAAATATCAACAAGCTTACGAACGTTTATCCAAATGGTGCGATGAAAAGAAAATTAAAAATGAAGCAAATGAAAAGGTGTTATTAGCTTATTTTGAAACTTTACCTAAGTGTTATAAACCATCACGCCTTTGGGCACATTATTCAATAATACGAGCTATGATATCTATGAGGAAAAATGTAGATATCAGTAAAAACATTCAACTGATTGCATTTCTTAAAAGAAAATCGGAAGGATATAAACCAAAGAAATCGAACATTTTAACTAAACAAGATGTTACCAAGTTTTTACAAGAAGCTGAAGATGAAAAGTGGTTGTTGACAAAGGTATGTATGCCAAACCGTGAATTTAGTTAAAAATAACAGTGAGTTTGATCTTGATTTCATTACGTAACTAGTGATAACGCAACTACGCAACTCAAATAAATTTAATAACAGGTTCTTAGATAAGTAGTCGTAGATAAAAAAATATTTTCTCACCCTTGATGTATAATTACTATTAAAACTTATTTTTATGCTTTAAAAATAAACATTTATTTTCTCAAATCGATTAACAAAAGTCAGTTCTTTCATAAAAGCTGCTGACGTTTTGGAAATACTTATACAGTTCTGGATCATTTTTGTAGACACAAGAGTTACTATTTTCAGGCACCACACAAACCGGGCGGCTTCCATCGAAAAAACTTTGATCACATAGAGACCTAACATTCCAAGTGACCATCCAGTTTAGAACTTTATCTAGACACTTGCACTGCCAGGGATTGCCTCCAATGGCAATGGATTTAAGAACTTTGAGTTTATATAAAAAAGTGGTGGGTAAGAAAGTCAGTTGGTTATAATCCAATCTGATGTATTCCAAGAATGGTAAACCTTGTCGGGGGAAAATGTCGCCATCTATTTCTTCCAATTTGTTATTGGATAATATCAAGTAATTTAATTTGAGGGTTTTTCCAAAGGCTAGAGGTTCAATGGATGAGATCTTATTAGACGACAAAAATAAATTTTGTAAATTGGTAAGACCTTCAAGCATGTAAGCGCTGATTTCACTTATCATACCACCATCAATCTCTATTTTTTCTAATTTTGGTAAATATTCAAAAGTCAAATAATCTTGAAAGAAAACTTGCTTCAAAAAATTACCGCTTAGGTAAATAATTGTCAAATCGGGCAAATCTTCAAAAGCACCATTTTCAATATTAGTGATCCCATTCTTTGATAACACCAAAGTATGAAGATGTGTCAAATTGTTAAAAATACCTCTCTTGATGTTGGGAATATTATTGCCCACAACAGAAAGATAATAAATTTCAGATAAGCCGGCAAAAGCTCCAGGTCTAATATTATTGATATAACAATATTCCAATGATAAATATTTAATTTTCAATCCATCAAACATACGTTTAGATATATTAAAAAGTATATTATCACGTATATACAGTTTTGTCAGATTTACTAAATCCTTGAAATCTTTACTTTTAAAGTTATTAATAGCTGAATCTATATATAATTCTTTGATAGCGGCAGCATTTGGAAGGTGTATTGGCCGCAATTCATGAAATTTAGATTGATTCACACTACTGCTGATATTCGCATTAATAATAATTCTCACTGATGAGCCTTTGTAATTATATAAATCTTCTAGAGATTCACAATAGGCAAGCCATGTATAAATAGAGTTAATCTTACAAACTTCATCACTTTTCTTTAAATTCAAAATAAAAATTAATAACAATGCAAGAGAAGCAACTTTGCAGACTGCCATAGTATTCGACAGTTCGACACTACACTAGTTTAGCAGAATAGCAGAATAAGTAGAGATGTTACAAGGTTAAGATTATTTACAGCAGTGAGCAGTGACATTTTGATAAGCGATAAACTCACTGATATAGTTAGTTTTTTTCTGACATGATGCGAATATTTTGTTATTGCGATTGGTATCATCAATTGATACTGGCCAGCTCATTTTTCTTTTAATATTTTTAGAAAGTTGGTACCAGAAGTATAAAATAGAGGTTTGTTGACCGCAAACTATTAGATTTGTAGAAGACATAAATTTGAACATCAAAAATTATGTTATTGGTGACATTTCAAGTGGCATTATAAACTCAAATAATATTCTGTTTTCCATAGTTGAAAAAGTCCACTATAAAAGTTACTAATGTTACAAGATATGAAAAAAAAACGGTTTTTATTAAAATAAGATTTTGAATTAATTTTTGAAAGTATATATTTTTGACAAATTTAATAATGCCACTTTTGAGTGGTTAATTAATGTACGATTTGTTTTAACTGGTTTATTAGATTATTATTATTATAAATTTGTACCTTTCAATTACCGTATTTTTTTATTTATAAAATTTTTTTACTAAAATTAACTTAAATGCAATTAAATTAAAATAAGATATTTGATTCGTGCAAAATAAAATTTTTCCACAAATTTTACCAATCATGTAACGAATTAATTTTAATTTTAATTAAATATTTAATTTGGTTATTATAAACTTATTCTAAGTCTTTTGAAAATATCAAAGCTAAAAAATAACTGGAAGTAATTAACTATAATGCATAAATTAATTTTATAAATTTATAAATTGTTTTATGGATTTAATATAGTACGGAAATCTTGTTTCAAAGTAAAAAACCAATGAAACTCACTCTAAGATTTAAAAATCTATTAAAATTAAACGTTACTTTAAAATTGTTCACTGTAGTAAGGTCAGGTCAGGTAATCGTTAAGTGACCGTTAAATTAATTTTTTTTAACTATAGTACGCAAAAAATATCATTGAAAATCAAATTTTTAATAAAAACATAAATAGTAAAGAATAAAAAATATAATAAATAAAACAAATTTACCATAAAACTTTTAAATGTATCAACATCAAAAAATAACTAAAATAAATAAATTAGTTTTATAAATTTATAAAATTAGCTTTGTCTATTTAATTTACCACGCAAATCTTGTTTAAGTTATAAAATCTCAAGAGAAAATAAACTCACTCTAAGACATAAAAGAATCAAAGATAAATTCTTAATAAGTTTTGTTATTAACGCGATAACATTTTTAGAAGTAAAATCTTTTCAAGTATCTCAATTTATCTGCTTGTTTACAAATTTAGTCCAGCTGTGAATAATCTGTCGACGACTGTTTGAAAGCTATTTAAACATTTTTTTTGAGAGGTTAAGTGCATTGTTCAGTAGTAGAGGCTTATAAACGCAGAATTATCATTTAATTTATTTATTATTTATTATTACCTAAGTTAAGTACGGACATATAACGTTATTTCACTGGGACTACTATATTTGGCACTAGAACTCAAAACCGACTTAGATTTAAGCTTCGACTATAAATATTATTAGTTTATTATCGATGTGTAGCTGATATTTGTTGTCAGCTTTTTAAGGATAGAAATCATATTAAAATTACTAAACAGCACTGTCGTTGGAATGCACATATTTATTTCTACCTCTACAGTCTACACAGATTCATTAGAATATAATTAAACAAATTAAAAATTTGAAGAAAATCGACTTAAATATGATTAATTATTATCTTATTTATATAACTAGCTGACCCGGCGAACTTCGTACCGGCTAACAGTCAATGAATGTCGTGTTACTTTTTAGCTGAACTAATTCAGGCTTTGATGAACGTAAAACAAGGATACAAAATAATATATTATATAGATAGAAACAAAAAAGTATTTTATTATTATGATGAAAACATACATACAGAATGAGAATAAAAATAAATAAAAATAAAAAATAATAATTAAGTACTTCAAAGTCATGTCAGAAAAAAATAATTGAAAACTATGTTGTGCAGATTGGGAAAAAAATAATAAAACTCGGATTAATTTATTAATAGGATTTTCATTCAAGCATTTTGTGGTAACCAACATTCTTTGTTTTTTGGTCAAGCGCAAGAACAAATTAAGCGGATTGTTTGCCGACACGTGAGCATGCCACGTACAATTGACCATGAGAAAAACATGCATTCTCTAGATTGAGGTCACAAATAGTCAAGGATTGGCCCTTGTGATTTGTTGATCGTCATGGCGAAGGCAAGACAAATCGAGAATTGAATTCGTTTAAACTCAAAAGGCATATCCGTGGGATCATCGGAATCCTTGGAATAAGAACTTTCTCATCTTTAAATTTTCTTTTAAGTATCGACGCGTGCAATTTCTCGCAGATAATTGACTTGCGATATTCCGTTGCCTAATTGCATTACGGCTTCGCTGGGAAAGATTAGATCTTCTAGGACACGGCATTGTTATTAAAATGTGCACTCGCATAAAACCACCAAATATAATAACAGTGCCTGAACTTTCGAGACATAGACAATAGCTCAAAGAGTATATAACCACTACGTATGAATAGCTTATCAAGAAAAATCATTGACAACCTATAAAAAGACATTTACACTTTTGTTAACCTGTAGATTTTTTTTCCTTAATCATATAACCTTCACCAACAGATTTTTTATTCCCTAAATTCCGTTCGTTCCTTTCCGATGATTTTATGTTTTTCCTGTAGAATGAATCTTAGGTATTATTTACGGGAATTAAAAACAAATATAACAGTACCTGAACTTTGTAGACATTTTACAAAAAATAAATTTCTGAACGCACACATGATGTCTTCAGAAAAAAATTAAGTTGTAACTTACAGGCCATAAGCTCCAAAAAAAAATAGTTCTTACACTATTTGACAGGATTGGACAACAAATGTTTGACATGTAATAAACAAATCAGCATCTATTGAAATGATCAAGTATTCATTACACATATCGAGTTTTCATTGTTTTTAAGATGTATTCTGCTATTCGGGACGGAAACAAATCCAACAAATCAAAAACCATGGCAATCGGTCCAGCCGTTCTCGAGTTATAAGTGTTGTAACAAACACGACTTTCTTTTATATATATAGACTAGCTGACCCGGCGAACTTCGTACTTTATTTTGTATAGCTGACCTATCTTATGTATGCGTACCTATTCAATTTGAACTGGAATCTATAATATCCTCCATATAAAAATGAATACCTATTTCCCTGGTCTCGTCATACCTGAGAAGGACTTTACTAATTTTATTAAATATTGCCCCTCCAGTGCCCCCTCCATCCCGTCCGCCGCGATGCCCGGCGCGCTTTTCAGACTGCATCGCAAACAATGGCCACGGCGCTATGGCGGTTTTGTTTACTGTTTGAATTTTTTAATTCGTAATATCTTTTGAATGGAAAGTCCAATTTAAATAATTTAAAAACTATTTTATAGGTAGTTAAATAGTCTTGACCATAAAATAATTTATTTGGATAAGAATTAATATAAACACATAAATAGCATGGTTTGAATTTGGTTAGCATTTTCATTAATGTTTAAAATGAAAAAAGTTGTTGTAGTGACATAACTACAATAGTTGGACATATGCTACCGCGGAGTTTTTTGTAGACATTATGATTTTCTTCAATATTGTTGTAGATTATTTTGTTCTATCGCTAATAGTTTCGGCAGCGCATTCGACGAAAGACATTTTAAGACTCATTTTTCTACACCTTTGGTTAGATTGTTCAAATTTTACCAAGAATCCCTAATTTTTTTAAAATGAAATGTAGCTTATGTCAAATAGGAAGAACGTAGCATTCTATTGGTGAAAGAATTTTTTAAATCGGCCCAGTACTTTTTGAGCCTATTCATTACAAATATACAAATCTTTCCTCTTTATAATATTAGTGTAGATTGATCTAAATTGGTTTTTGTTTAATATGTTAAAATTAATTAAATAAAAAAACTAATGTTTAATTATATTAAACTTTTTTTTAATTTCTCATAAGTTTTTATAATCAGTTGTAAGTGTCAAAAATATATGTCAAAAAAGCATTATTAGAAATAACTTAAAAACTACTGGTCAGATCTTGATCAAATTGATATGGGGCTAAATGGAAAGCATCAGCTTTCAACTAAAGAAAAGAATCAACAATTTTCAAAACCGGTTCATCCAGTCAAAAGTTCTGGGGTAACAAACATAAAAAAATACACTCAAATTATAGCTTCTTTATTTTTTTAAAGTCGGTTAAAAATAGTTAAAACTAAAATTATCATGGCGCATACGTCATTTAACCTCCAATCATCACTCACCGCGCCAATTTAATTACTACCTGTGGTTGTCAAGGTTGCGATGATAATTTAAATTTTAACTGTTTCAATTAAATAACGCTTTTTAGAAGTACTTCATTAATAATTGTGTGATTTACGAGTAATTTACGGTTTTTTAACGTGAAGTCAGTGTTTCTCCGTAACAGCTACAAAATGAAAAAACTTAATTTTTTAATAATTTTTTTTTAATTAAATACTCAGTAAAAAATAAAATAAAAGATTTTCACTCAGCATCATTTTTATTATATCAGTAAACATATCAATGATCAATGTGATCAGTGTAACTTCCAATCTTCATGGAATAGCTTGAAATATTCTAAAGCATGAAAGGTTATATCACTTAGCATTTCGTGAAAGTGTAATGCTTTATGCAAACCTGACTACAGCGCTGTTTCGTTCTTATTGAAACTCATCAGGTCAGGGCATTGCAGTACAAATATGCCCTTAATGCTCACTATACACACAATGCATGAAAGGTTAGAACCACCATCTCACCTACTATGTACGATGTCACATTCGTACATATAGGAGAGATCGAGCTTGTGGAAGTGTACTGGTTTCTGCAATGCCCTGGCCTGATGAGTTTCAATAAGAACGAAACAGCGCTGTAGTCAGGTTTGCATAAAGCATTACACTTTCACGAAATGCTATGTGATATAACCTTTCATGCTTTAGAATATCATTTTTATTAACACGTCGCGATGTAATCAAATAACTGCAAAATTCAATTAAGCTCCAATTGTGACCAGTGCAGAAAGTCCAGCAAAATAGATGAAAAAAATTAAGTGTCTTAAGTTCTGGTTGATAAGTTTTAATGTTTCTTTATAATGCTATTAAAGTAACGTAATACCGAAAAACGTAACGTGGACCAGAAAATAAGTAGACAATAATTTTTAAACAACTAAAAATTCTTTGAGTTATAATTAAGAACACTTTTACCTACTTCTATAGTATACTTTAATTGTTTTAATTTTTTTGGCAATATTAAAACCATGATATAGTGTCTTGGTCAACGTCATTAGAGAACAAAAATCATTTCTTTTCTACTAATTAAGTATAAGTAATTAAATTGAGAATAATGTAAGAAGTTCTATGTCATAATTTGACAGTGGCGCTAATATTTCTGCAACTACATTAAAAATAAAAAAATAATTGTGAGTTAAGAGCTTGTGTGGTTGTTATTTTGTACATCAAACCTTAATTAGTGTTCAGATAAATTTATAAACAAGATAAAGAACGTGGACGATTCGTATATTAAATACCGAAAGTTATTGAATAAAATTAAATTAATCTTATTTATTTGATAAATCATACATGCTAATATCAGAACTTATATCGCTTGTCTTAATAATTTTGCCAATCATCTGATCTAAGAGTCCATGCTTCCTTAATTATTTTTAGCACTTGGTTGACATCTTTAGTCCATTGCTCAGATGTAATTAATTCTATTGCTTCTAGCAGTCGTGTTAAATTCTTTATTATGTGAAGCCACATATTTTTTTATTTGTGCCCAAATTAGTTCAATAGGATTAAAATGACAATGGTAAGATAGGTGACGAATAATTTGGTGACCATGTAACTATCAATTGCAGATTATTTTATTTCTGGTTTATGCTTCTTTACTAATTCTAAAAGTTCACATTTTCATAAGGTTTTACTAGAGTTGATATTCATGCTTTTTCACCACAAAATAATAATTTCATTTTGGTGCATTAGGTGGTTTATTTATTTGTACGGAAAGATATTGCGTTATCTATAACTAAAATAGATTATTCTGGAATATTGGGAGTAAGTTGAATTTCCAACTATTCTTTGAAGTAATTTTTATCCATTTCTTCATGGTAATCAGTGGTTTTTTTCAACTGAAAAACAAGAGAGCATTTGGAACACACCCGCTACTTGAACCTGAATGAAGAATTATTAGACAACCACCTTTCCCACAAGGTACTTTAAAGTACACTTTTTAGTGCCGTCATTCCAAATTTTAGATAGAGGGTGGTTGACATTTAATCAAGTTTCATCAAGAAATATTATTTTATTAAAATTTTTTCTTTCATTTTGTTTTAAAAATGCATCTATAAGCAGCAATATCGCGATGTAAATCTTATTTTGTTGAAAACAGTTTTAAAAGATCCGATGACCCATGAAACAATTTGCTATTTCTTAGTGTAACATATAATTTTTTATTTAATTTTATGTTTTTTAAAATGTCAAATTTATACTAACTTGATTTTTTTTGTTAAGGAACAATTGTTTTACATTATTAATTTTTATATTTTTACCAAAAATACGTACATATTTCAAATCACTAACGAAAAGTAAGAATTGTGAGATGAAAATAGTTTTTACTATTATTAAATAAAATAAATTAATCTAGAGTAGTTAACAGTCATAAATTAGTAATTTTTGTTTTGTTTATTACTTAAGGGGCAATTTTTAACTAACTTGATTTTGTTGTAAACTAAACGATTTTTATTGTTTGTCTTGGTTTTAAACTTTTTTTGCCAGTAGTGAAAATACTGTATTTAATAAAGTTTGTCTTGTAGAAAAGATTACTACCCTTCCGGCGTTGCTTTTTTCAGCTCCTTAAAAAACAAATTTGCTATCGTGCTATAATAAATTCAATTGTAATACATTTTTCAAGTTCAAATCTACTTTTTTTAAAGTAGGTTAACTAAAATCACTAACTTGCACCATAATTTACTAGTATTAGGTCACGAACACACAGATTCATAAAATCTTTTTTCACAAAGCTAAATGTCAAGCAATAAACAATCTACTTGAAGTAACTTAAAATAAATATATTTCACTAAACTACAAAAAATAGCAAATTTTTTAATTTATTGTACAAATTAATATAAAGTAATTTGTATTTTAAGCGACATGTTAGTTAAAAGAAGACCACCCCAAATAATTGTTTGATTATGTGAAATAAGGCATTTTGTACAGTAATTAAACTGCGCACTAAAAGTATAATTGTTCTAATGGTAATAAATATTAGAGCACTTTTATACTTTTTCTACTGCTAAATGTTACATTTTTGCATCACGATGACGTGCTTAAAATTTATTTCGTACCAGATATAGATTGCTCAATGTTAAAGAAAAATAATTTTGATTTAGTAAAATTTTTCTAAAGATATGTCTATGTAATAAAAATATTGGGCTTGTTATCAAAAGATTTTTTTAACATTTAATACTTGATATGACCAAATTTTGGCAAACATTTGTCAAATAAATTTTCTTAATGATACCAGAAACAATTAATCATAATTAGAAAAATAAGGCAATTCAGAAGATGGTTTCTAACTAAACTGAGTGCTTGTCGATGAACAAACGAGAAACAAAGAAAGTGTAGTGCTTTATTTTTTTAATTATTTATGTTACCTTTAATAAATTAATAATTTTATGTTTTTAGTTTTCAGACAAATTAAAGATTTATACGTATTTTTTGTCAAAAATAAAAAATATTCCGCATACAGTGTAGACAAAAAAACAGGTACTTACAAATATAGAGCTCTTGATAGAAAATTTGCCTTCTCTTTAGGGTGGATAACATTTTCATCTACGACACTGCCCGATTCTTCCATTTAAAACCAGTGCTCTTCTAACCACAGTTTAATTGTAAAAAGCCCTTTTCTAAAATAATATGATTACCCTGACATTTACATAAACATTGATAAGACTCATATTGGTGTCGCAAATTAAAAGCACAATATTAACTAATGTTAATATATAAGTGTAAAAATATGTAATGTTTTAAATGCGCGCATTAGAAGCACAACATTAACTTAATTTCAAATTAAAAGTGTAAAAATATGTAATGAGTTAAAATGGGTTTTAAGGTTATTGTGAACGTAGAGAATCTTGAAAGAATTAAAGTTTTTCAATACTTTTTTAAGTACAGATATCAGATAGAGTTAATATAATATAAGCAATTTTTGTGAATCAAAAACTAAACAAGACAACATTTATATTTTTGAAAAATACGCAACATCTTAAAGGTTAAGCTTAACTAGTAAGTAACATTGATCCAGAATTTTCTAGAGCGGAAATTTTAAACACACCGTAGAAAAGTTTGACAAAATATCTCAAAAATTTAGAACGTAACTTAAATATACTGCTTGCTTAAAAATTTCATATGAGCTTTAGAAGAGTTTAATGTAAATAATAAAAACATTCGGTATGTTTATTATGCTGAAGACTGTTTTTAAATTAAAGTGAAAAATACAAGAGCTTTTTATACTAATTGACAGTCTGTTTACAGATATGCCTGCCTGACTTGTCTATGAAAATTTAAGAACATAATGGTAATAGATTCAAACTGTCAAATCTTAAAGCTATCATGATAAATCCTACAGTACAAAAATGAAATGATCAACAAAAAATAACTTTAATCAAGAAAATTTTGTTTAGAGCAAAGCTATTTCAAGAGTCATGGTCAGATTTTTATAATTTCTAAATTAATAATATAAATAAAAATCAAAACACATTCTAAAGAATATTTAACTTTTTATTCAATAAATGTTTTTCACTACATTGGAACTTAACATTATTTAAGGCATTTAACCATTTTAAATTAATATTTTTCGTTGTCATGAAAAATGATAAAAAATATATCCACAA
The DNA here is from genome assembly GCA_947359425.1 of Lagria hirta. Classification (NCBI taxonomy): domain Eukaryota; kingdom Metazoa; phylum Arthropoda; class Insecta; order Coleoptera; family Tenebrionidae; genus Lagria; species Lagria hirta. The sequence continues at coordinate 15,819,740 of OX375794.1, forward strand.
ATACAAGAAAGCTAGGAATAACTACGACAAAAATCTAGATGAAACAAGTTTGTATTTCTTTTTTAAATTGTGTTTTATAATATAATATTTTTTTCTGACACTTTCCACCCAGTGCAGTAAAGATAATAATATAAAAACAAATCTACACTAATAGTATAAAGAGGAAAGATTTGTATGTTTGTAATGAATAGGCTCAAAAAGTACTGGGCCGATTTAAAAAATTCTTTTACCAATAGAATGTTACATTCTTCCTATTTGACATAGGCTACATTTCATTTTGAAAAAAATTAGGGATTCTTGGTAAAATTTGAACAATGTAACCGAAGGTGTAGAAAAATGAGTCTTAAAATGTCTTTCGTCGAATGCGCTGCCGAAACTATTTGCGATAGAACAAAATAATGTACAACAATATTAAAGAACATTATAATGTCTACAAAAAACTCCGCAGTAGCATATGTCCAACTATTGTAGTTATGTCACTACAACAACTTTTTTCGTTTTAAACATTAATGAAAATGCTAACCAAATTCAAACCATGCTATTTATGTGTTTATATTTTATGGTCAAGACCATTTAACTACCTATAAAATAGTTTTTAAATTATTTAAATTGGACTTTCTATTCAAAACACTGGGGGGGGGGGGGCAATATTTAATAAAATTAGTAAAGTCCTTCTCGGGTATGACGAGACCAGGGAAATAGGTATTCATTTTTATATGGAGGATATTATAGATTCTAGTTCAAATTAAATAGGTACGCATACATAAGATAGGTCAGCTATACAAAATAAAGTAGTGCATCGACCCGGCGGTACGAAATTCGCCGGGTCAGCTAGTGACAAATAAAATTTTTCAACACAACTTGTGTCATATGCTTCAAGGAAGTTGGTAGTACAGTATTGAGAGAGATAATCAATAAATTACTCAACAATGGATCTAATAACTACTACGGCCTAAACTATAAAATAGTAAAATGCGTAAAAGACATAATTTTGCATCCACTAACCTTTCTTATTAACTTATGTATTAAGAACTCTTATTTACCACATTGTCTTAAGACTGCAGTTGTTGATCCTATTTATAAGAAAGGAGACTCTAACGATCCCTCTAACTACAGACTTATAGTTCTCCCTGTATTTGCATATTTTTTTGAAAAGATCCGGTTTAATTAGTTGGTAGACTACTTTGAAGAAAATTACTTTTTTAATGAAAACCAACACGGATTCAGAAAAAACCATTATGCATGCCACTCAATCTCTCATAAATTACATAGCTAAATGTTTAAACGACAGGAATATAGGTGTTTTCTTTTTCCTCAATTTGTCTAAGACCTTTGACTGCGTCTCTCACTCCGTTCTTTGTAAAAAGTGGTACTTACAATCTCAAATCAAAAGCTGTTCAGCTAGTTACATCTTATGTGATAAATAGAACACAGGTAGTCAAATTTGATAATTCAATATCTGATGGTACTCATATTACTAGCGGGGTACCCCAAGGCTCTACTCTGGGTTCACTTTTATTTCCTATACATATAAATGATTTACATTTGTGCTTACATTCTCAATCGGTTCTCTTTGCCGATGACACTACTTTACTCAATTAATCAAGTAACATCCAATCAGCAATCATAAAAAAACAATGAAGTGCAGTTGAGGGCTTTAGACTGGTGCAAAAGAAATAATCTATGTTTAAACATCAACAAAACTATGAATATGCTATTCATTAGAAAAAGTGGTGACTTTCCGCCCAATTTTAAAAACCAAAATATTTTTTTAGGATTTCATCTGGACTCAAAACTAATGTGGCAAAAGCATGGTGATATGGTAGCTAAAAAACTATGTAAAAATCTATTCTGATTAAGAAATTTAAATTCCTGTGTAAGTGACACTACCTTGAGAACTGCCTACTATGCTTTAACCCACTCTCACTTGTCCTATGGAATTCTGATTTGAGGACATGTCTTAATTAGACATAGATTGTTTGGTATATAAAGGAAAGCTTCAAGACTAATTGCAAATGACAAATACAGGAAGAATTGTAAAATATTTTTTAAACAAATAAAAATTTTGTACATATACAACTTCTTCATGTATTAAAGCAAAACCTTCACTTCTATGTTTACCACAATAAAAACACAATTACAATACAAGAAAGGAAGATGATTTATATCCTAGGACCTAGACTAAGCAGATTATCATTAAATTAAATGGCTCTGACTACTATGCTATCAAATTCTTCAACAAACTTTCTTTAGATTTAAAATCTTTAGCAATAAATAAATAAAAATGCTATCAAAAATCTTTTTGTAGCTAAAACGTACTACAATTATAACGACTTCCATCTAGACGATAGTGTAGACGACAATGTTTAATTTACCATGTGATGTTGACAATGTTTGTTGTGTTTATATATTGTGTAGTTTCAAGGTATAATTGTGACCTGTACAAAGCCTACTGGCAATATGTATTAATAAATTTATTATTATTATTTATTATTATTATTATTATTATTATATTTGAAAACCTAATAGGCTTGATAGAAGCTGTAGCTAACTACCACTAGAAAAATCAACCGATGTATTTAACGTAACTACAAGTTCTTTTTAATAGTCTCGAGAAATAAATTGGTAATCTCAATCTGTAGGTTGGTTTATGGTTTGATTAATGATGTTATAACAGAAAAACCTAGCTAAAAACTAAACCATGGAATACTTTTTTAAATTAGAATGGACAACTTACATTTGTGGATTCAATGAAAATAGCATGTACTTATGTAAGACAATTTATTAGAAACTGCACAAGGTTTGTTTGGGTATAAAAGAGGAAGAACAATTGTATCTACATAAAACTAGTGTGCGTTCATAAATTGTTTAGTCAACTCTTGCTGTGGAATTTAGCTTGATAAATAATACACAACACGTCTGTATCTGCGTATGAACTAATCAATAAATGAACATATGTTCAAAACTTTTAAACAACAGTTGGTGGGTGTATATACTTTATAAAAGCACAGTATAATATCAATTAGATACACAATCATAAACATGACTAAATAACAAAAATTAATTTTTGTCGTAAATCTATCGAGCTTTAGAGTTTTTGAATTTTTTTTTACTTACCGAGACTCTAATGTAAATTGCAAAATATAAAATTTTAAATAAAAAGCACTTTTGGTTTATTTGAGCTAAACTACAACAATTTATCAGCTGCTAAAACTTCATGGTTATCAAATCTTTCGCGCACGGTCATATAATTGGATTACCAAAGGACTATTACAACAAGCAAATCAATTTTAATTTTTTTTTTGTATACAAAATAAAAACGAAAATATATAGCGTTAGCTTTTATCACAGTGTAATGAAGAAAAATTTTTGTAAGAAATTAGTTTCAAAAGAATGGGATTGCGAAATGCAATAATCGACTTTTAAAGATTATGCCTTTTTTTATCATTTCATTACAAAAATCTAATTCGGATTCTGATTATGTAGAATTTGGTTCGAATAGGAAACATTTTTGAGCAATTTTTGTGGCAAAGCCATGAAATACAAGAGAAGAGTGGTTTCCAATTGTAATTCACTTAGTAGAAGTAGCTGTTAAATTAATATATTTTATTCTTTGCATTATTCAAAAGTGTTAATTAAGTATTACAGTTGAAAATACCTAATAAGTACTGCATTGGGGTTTGTCTAAAACATGTATTTTAAAATTGTTTGACTTTGACTTTGTTTTTATTAGAACTGTTCAGCAGGTCGCAACATATTCTTATTTGAATAAATTTGCAGTGACAATTTGAGTTTATTTTTAGCTACATGTCAATGCATAGGTCACTCCAAGTCACATATATCAATTCAGATATAAATAAATTGAGATAAAATGTATAACGTTGATTGGACAACCAAGTTATCAGGATAGCGCTTTTTGTCTCAAACGCACATATTATTATCTATCTCTGTAATATTATTATCTATACATTATATATCTATATTATGATCAATAATATATATCAATATTATTGATCTATGTAATAGACATGATTTATTATCAGATTATAAGGTTTTAAAAAATCGTTTGCCAACACATTTGCACAAATAACACACTGAGAGGGTCTAGAGAGATCTACGCCGTTTTTTAAAGGTAAATTAGTAATTAAGAATTTTTGCATTTGAAAGCTCAAGCCTAAGCTAATTACAACGATTCACTTGAAAATAACACTCACTTTTTGCACAATTGTCAGAATAAAAAATTACATCTTTTTCTTGGCAATTTGGTTTTGAACAGTGCATTAGTAAACTGGCAATCTTGTTAGCACCTCTTTTGGCTAAAGTTTAATTAAAGTTGAAAGTACACAGTTTATTCACATAGTAAAAGTCGGATTATTTTGAACAGAGATTTGGCCAAACAGCTTCTAAATCGTGCACAGCTACAACAAAGTTTGTATGTTTGTGTGTCAAGACATCAGAAACATTTTTTCCTTTTTGGGCTTGGCAGATTCTTTGTTACTAATATGGTTTTTATATCCTTCTTGCATTTCTTGATTTTCTTCATTTCAAAAGTTTTAATATCGAGCACATAAACTGGCATTGGTTATTTAAAAATATATATATATATATATATATATATTAGGGTGATTCAATTCCGCAAAAATTTTTTTTTTCGTTGCTCATGAAAAATATTAATCTACATATAGAAAAAAAAATTCCTACCAAGTTTGAGCTCTTAATATTAATTTTAAGTACTTACAATAAAAATTTAAAGCTTTACCATTGAAAATGCATGTAAAAAAATCTTTTTTTTTTCAAATTTCTAATGCTTAGCCGGCTTTTACAATATTGCAAATCGGTTTGATGGACCTTGTGGGGAATTTCACGCTCTTCAAAAAAGCCTTAAAGTTTTTTTGTGTAACTCGCACTGGTTCACCGGTAGGAGTCGTCAAAGTACAATTTTTGAAAAAAATATAATTTTTTTTAATTTTTCGAGCAAATCACCAATGGTAGGAAGAAAAAAAAGACTGACTCATAAAAAAAAGTTATCCAACCAATATTTAATGAATTTACAGCCATTTTTATACCGGAAAACGTAAGAAATTGATAAATACTAACTCATAATGTTATTGTAGATTCATTTTTTCTATTTATTACCATTATATTTCCCTACACTAAGAACTTTTTTAAAATTAGTATGATTTTTTACTCATAATGAATACAAAAACAACACATGAATTCATAAAAAAGCAACAAAAATTTAATCCAAATGTACAGAAGGTTACATTCTTATGTAAAACGCTTCAAATGTGATAAACATCTAAATAGTCATGAAAGACAAGTTAATTAATTTCAAATAATTACTAGTCTTATTGAAAACACATCAAAATTTTGAAGCTGAATATAGCTTTTTGGCGCACGTTGGAAGGTCTTTTCTACATTGTTGAACCATTAATAATAAATATTGTTTCTGATCTTCATCATATGTACCAAACTCGTTAAATTTTTCAATGAGTGCAACACATCGTTCGGCAGTATCATTAACAACACGTAGTTTTTTGAAAGTTTCGCAGCAAGTAATGTATTCTTGATCTGTTTCCCACAAATCAGGGTCGATGTCTAAAAATTCACACGTCAAATTAAACTTATCAAAAATCGTGATAGACTTTTGAGTCACAAAATCACTTATACTTTTAGACGACATTATTTCAAGCTTTTTCTTGTCTAAAATAAATCGAGAATATTTACTATTGCTCGATTTTTTGTTTTTAATAGAATCAACTATTTTTAATTTTTCTTCTCGGGATAATTTTTGATCAAAAAGCGCCAAGCCTGTAAGATTCTCGTTTAAGTACCACAAAAGCTTGGAAAGTTTCTCTAAAGCAGCTTCTGCAACTTTTGAGTGATCTTTTTTATACTCTAATAAATTTTGAAATAGTTTTAAGTCATGATACGGAGCTTCAATAGCACTTGTTGCTACGAACCATGCTTCAACATAAAAAAAAAAAAATAAATAATTTGAATTTGAATAAAGAATTTGAAAGCCAACTAAATAGTTATATGTCCTATTACCAATTACTTCAGTCATAATGAACAATGGTTAGGTTAGAAAGTTAATGAAATATAATCAAATAAATACTGAAGAATATCAAGAAATAATTTAAATACGATTTATACCATTAAACACAAGTGACAGCGAAAAATTGATATTAAAATAGTAATTTGAATATAGTTTATAAAAAAATTGGCTTATTCTGTCTTAGTATCAGCGTCAATTGATTCTCGGATTAATCACTTAATACAACAAACAATGAGAAAATTATTTTGAGGTTAGGTATGCCATAAAGGGTCAAATTTGTCAACAAAGACAATAGAGACGGTAATATCATGCTAATTATCTAGAGCAATGATAGAATATGCCATCTTGGGACTGCTTGCTGCAGTTTTTCAAAGAATGATTTCTACTTATACAAAGTTGGCGTGAATAAAGTTGACAATGAAAAAAATTAAATTTTTTGCTAGTTTAGGAATTTTGCTACAAAAAATTAAATAATCTTCATTTTTATTTTTTTGGTAAACGACAGAAATGTTGAAAAATTGCAAGATCTGTTATAAATTGATGTTATAATTTTATTCTGGTAGTTTTTTTATTAATTTGTGTGTTGTTTTAATATTTATTATGAGTGAGAAATCATAATAATTTAAAAAAATTTTTTAGTGTAGGGAAATATAATGGTAATAAACAGAAAAAATAAATCTACATAACATTATGAGTTAGTATTTATCAATTTCTTACGTTTTCCGGTATAAAAATGGCTGTAAATTCATTAAATATTGGTTGGATAACTTTTTTTTTATGAGTCAGTCCTTTTTTTCTTCCTACCATTGGTGGTTTGCTCGAAAAATTAAAAGAAATTATATTTTTTTCAAAAACTGTACTTTGAAGACTCCTACCGGTGAGCCAGTGCGAGTTACACAAAAAAACTTTAAGGCTTTTTTGAAGAGCGTGAAATTCCCCACAAGGTCCATCAAACCGATTTGCAATATTGTAAAAGCCGGCTAAGCATTAGAAATTTGAAAAAAAAAAGATTTTTTTACATGCATTTTCAATGGTAAAGCTTTAAATTTTTATTGTAAGTACTTAAAATTAATATTAAGAGCTCAAACTTGGTAGGAATTTTTTTTCTATATGTAGATTAATATTTTTCATGAGCACCAAAAAAAAAAAATTTTTGCGGAAATGAATCACCCTAATATAATTATATATTATACTGCATTCACAATAAAATATCTTTGCGTATTGAAAATAATGCTCCAGTTGCGTCTCTTTTATGTCACAGATAAACTTGTTATGTAACTAAATTTAAACTTTTTTCAAAATATTTTTGATGTTTTCCGCGTTAAGATCTGTTTCAAGTATGCCATCAAGGCTGTTCTTTGTAAAAACGTTTTTATCATTTGATCTCTGATTGAAAACGTATTTAAAAAATACTTTTTACATACTCTTATAGTGTTTCAATCAACAGTAAAACTGTATTACTTTTTATTTTCTTTCAATTTTTGATTACGGTGTTTTGGCTCTATATTTCTAAAATTTTGCACAAAAAACTGGCGTTGACAATCTATATTGCCCAGTGTTCAATAACTTTAAAAAAAAATTTAACGTTTTTTCACTTAAATTTGCAATTTTCTTACATGTTCATTTCTTTACTTTTTGCCCAACAGCCTTTAGTTTTTGTGTGCGCATTTCCAAAGTTTAGTTGTCTCTTTTTAATACTTCTACCCCGTTTTTGAACACATTTTTTCTTTTTTCCTAATTTCATTCCGTTTTTCGATTTGCTTAAAGATTTTGTATTAAAACTTTGATCTACGTCTATGCTTGTTGGTTTTTAGAGTGTTATTTTTGCTTCTATATCTGATTGGGGTATCAACTGACTCAAAAACATAACATCTAAAGGGTTTTCGGAAACGGCGCCGTCTACCGGTCGTAAAGTTTATAACTTTCTTTTATAATCGAGTAACTAGTGGATCTACAGAAGTTGTTATTTTTGGAGATATGAATTTTAAGAGTTTGAAAAATCTTAAAATTGAGAACTTTTGATTAATGAAAAATATATAAAAACAAAGAATAAAATATAAAATTTTTTTATTTTTTTTAATTATTTATACATTAGTTAATAAAACTACTTAAAAGAAATTTTAAAAAGTTTTATTGTTTATATCTTTTTTCTGATTTTAACTCGCACGCTTCCAAGTCGGTACTTTTCAGTATCGTATGGGTCTTTCTGACTTATATGCAGCACTAGTCCTCTTGGTTTTAAATAATTATTTATCATTAGGTTCATATATGTATTCTTCATTTGTAATTGAAAAACGAAAACAAATTAGAGTACGTTTTGAAAATTGTCAATCGTGCCGTAGAATTATATTGGCGTAAACGTAAAGTAGAGGTTGAACTCTGCTGCGATTGCGATTCCACACGTTTTGGTAAAACAAAAGTCAGCTAGTACTTTTGTGTTTTATCACTGTGTATGAATTTTAAAATATAATTGTCGAAGGATTTAAACAGAGTGTGGCAATGCATGGGCTCAAATATGCCAAATTAGTTGGTGATGGAGATAGTAGTGTCACTAGAAAGCTGGCAGATGCCCGGTCCTACAAAACCATGATGGTGCACAAAATAGAATGCCGCAATCACCTTTTGCGTAATTTTTGCAACCATTTAAAAGAACTGACTTTTAAAAGGGTTAGCTCTAAAAGGCAACTGGTAGCTTCTAATCAGAGAACCTATTTAAAAAATAATATGTATATGCCGATTTCGAAGTGCTATAGGTACAAGGAGCTGTAAAGTATAGATGCAAGGAAGATAGCTTCCATGAAGAAAAGGTAGATAAACTTCGTCGTGATATACATAATTCAGTATATCATATTTGTGGCGATCATTCCAACTGTGATAATTATTTTTGCAAAAGTAATATATTTTTTTTCCAAAACTAATTTTTTTGACAAATGCTATTGTGTATTTTTTAGGCAATAGAAGCAACGACAGGAACTGGGTAAGAAGAAAATTTTGAGCTATCTACTGCTTTTCGAATAGTATATAACCAAATACACAATAATTTTTCATAAAATTATTAATTTTAAACTCATACCAATTCAAAAAAAATTAAGTTTTTTTGGATTTACGATAGTGATGCACTCACAGTGCAAAATATTCTTTATATATCAATTGTAATTTTTTGTCCTTGCTCATAATTAGGAATATTCCTAATAATCTAGAACCCTATAGGGTTCTAGAACAATAGATCAAATTGGTTTACACCTTACAGTTCTGTAAGGTGGAAAGCGCCAAACGACTCCTTCTCAATCTACAATCTACAATCTAGGAATAACCCGTTAAGAATTATATTTAATAAATAAATGAATGAATAAAAAAGTTGTACTTAGATAGGAAAGCATAAAAGCATAAGTAGATATTTTAAGTGTTATGAATTGTATAAAATTGTAGTAAAAGGAAAGAATTGTAATGGTTTCTGTTAAATAAAATCGTATTTAATTTTTATTTTTTACTAGTATTACTTTATTTGTGATAACGGTGTTAGTGTTGATATTTTTGCTAATAATGAGTTTGTGGCTATTTTTAAGTTAAATCTGTTGAAATATTTATCTGAAATAATTTATGCTATTCTTATAGTTTGTGTATAATAGATACATGTTTGGTTTTTTAGGATGATTCATTAGTATTATTTTTGATGTTTTTTTTTATTTTTGTACAAAAACACACAAAAAAATGTATTCAATTTAAAAAAAAAGGTTTGTATAAAAAATAATAGTAAGTAGATTAATTAGCAACCGAGAAATATTCATCAATTGCATATATTTAACTGCTAAATATACATTACTGATTAAGAGAATAACACACTACAATTTCATAAAACAGCGGGGTCAGCACTGCCAGCAAGACTTGTCAATTTATTGAAGCCTCACTTTTGCCTGTCAAACTGGATTTTTTTCCAATGGCGTGCAATAAGCAGCAGATTTCTAAAAATGCATCTAAAATTTTGCGAGTTTTAACAAAGTTGCTATATTTTAACGATGCGCGTGCATTTGCCTCTGCGAAAAAAAAAGAGTATACTTACATATAACATCATATTAGAAAGTTAACCTCTTAATCATACAATAAGTCACAGGCTTGTTTAGATTAAGGATTTTATTTTTGGCGTTTTAAATGTTGCTTTAACATTGACAGAATCTTGTTTCCTGGTCTTAAACCATTTGAAGTCAGAGGCTGTAAAAATAAAGTTTTAGTATTTTTATTTTTATGAGCATAACATATATTCTATATTTTTCCTATTTGACATAGGCTACAATTCATTTTGAAAAAAAGTAAGGATCCTTGGTAAAATTTGAACAATTTGAAGGTGTAGAAAAATGAGTCTTAAAATGTCTTTCGTCGAATGCGCTGCCGAAACTATTAGCGGTAGAACAAACTAATGTACAACAATATTGAAGAACATCATAATGTCTACAAAAAACTTAACGGTAGCATATGTCCAACTATTGTAGTTATGTCACTACAACAACTTTTTTCATTTTAAACATTAATGAAAATGCTAACCAAATTCAAACCATGCTATTTATGTGTTTATATTAATCCTTATCCAAATAAATTATTTTATAGTCAAGACCATTTAACTACCTATAAAATAGTTTTTAAATTATTTAAATTGGACTTTCCATTCAAAAGATATTACGAATTAAAAAATTCAAACAGTAAACAAAACCGCCATAGCGCCGTGGCCGTTGTTTGCGATGCAGTCTGAAAAGCGCGCCGGGCATCGCGGCGGGCGGGGTAGAAGGGGCACTGGGGGGGCAATATTTAATAAAATTAGTAAAGTCCTTCTCGGGTATGACGAGACCAGGGAAATAGGTATTCATTTTTATATGGAGGACATTATAGATTCCAGTTCAAATTGAATAGGTACGCATACATAAGATAGGTCAGCTATACAAAATAAAGTAGTGCATCAAATTTACGCTAAGGCGGTACGAAGTTCGCCGGGTCAGCTAGTATCTAATATATATATACGAGTACATATTTGTTTAATAATATTTTCTTACTTTGTGTAATTAAAACTTATTGGTGGAATTGAAATAGTTTTGATCACATCTTTAATTTTATACTAATATATTTAAAGTTAATTTAAATAAAAAAAGAACGACTAAACTTTAGTCAGCATTAATTTTCTACAATTATAATTCAAATGTGGTAAACACTTACAAAAACATTAGTTGAGCTATGAAAAGATAACGGGTAATTTAGATAAAAAAATGTTTTTATTTTTAAATATAATATACAGAATGTATAATATTAACATTAATCATAAGTGGCTGTGCTTTTTTGGCAGCAAGTTTTAGATCGGTTTGTACTAAAGCCGGTAACAGTCTGCAAAGATACAGTCGCTTACGCAATGGCGTAGAGTTTTTTTGGATATGAATATATCAATTTATAGGTATTATAGATTTTATTCAACTCGACATTTTAGTTTAATTTTATATATGGGTATTAGTTTCAAAAACAAAAACTTTTGTGCTCATATTCAGTATGTAAAACAATAAGCTTTGATTGAAGAAAACATTTACTTTTTTTTGTTACTAAATTGTGATTTTAATTTTTTTGTTAGAGGGTTTTGGTTAGCTATTTTTTTAATAATGTCTGTTTAATTCTGTTTTGTTTATTTTGTCCAAAAACTTAAGAAAGTTTTTAATTCAAGTGATTTTTTTATATATTACCTCAAATCTTTTTCTCAAATGTTCACTAATTTTTTTATGTAAAAACTGGTGTTTTTATGTAGCCTTATATAAATACATTTTTATTAAAAATTTTAATTTCTTAAAATGTTAAATATTCTATTGATTAAATAGTCTTTTTCTAATAACTTTAGTAACTTGAGAATTTAAATACATTAGAAACAAGTCAGACTAAACAATTTACAAAAAATATATGTATATCTGGCGTCTCTATCATTTTTTTACATTTTAATTAAAAATTGAAATTTCTGATGAATGTTTAACTTTCCATTCATGTTCTAAGCTTTTTTTATGATAACTTGTGGGTTAAATATAGTTGATTAAACAAAGTAAATAAAATTTATATCTAGCGCTTCCGCCATTTTTATAAAATATAACTTTCACAAAATGTTAAACTTTTTATTGATTCAGACGTTTTTTATAATAAGCGAAAAACTTGTGAATTTAATACATTTTAATACATTACAAACGCACCTGATTGAACAACTTACAAAAAATTTATTTCTAGATCCATCACTTTTTACTTTTTGTATTCAAAATCATAGTTTCTTATAAATGTTAAGCTTTCTCTTGATCTTTCTAGACTCTTTTCATAATAAGCTAGGTAAATTTTAAATTTAATACATTTGAAACACATTTGGTTGAATTCTTAACAAAAAAAAATATTCTGTTGCTTCTACCATTTTTTAACCTATTTTTTAAAAATCATTATAAATTTTGATGTGTTTTTTTTATTTAAAAACAAGTACTTCTCATGTGGTTTCATATAAATTTGAATAGTAGTTTTCGAATTATCTTTGATTTTCGACACTGATTACATATATAAAAATAAAAAATAAGTAACAATAAAAATTTGGGAAATTTGACAAAAAATCAAAATGAATGACTTTGATTTGATGACTTTGATTAGTTGTTTGTGACCTGCTATAATACCTATTCATCACAATGGCATGTGTCTATGACGTTTGAAGAAAAAACTATATTTTACTTGATTGTGATTGAGTATGTTTTAATCTTCTACTATTTTTTTGTGTAGAAAAAAATCACAATGATCGAATTTTTGGACCCATGCAAAAGACACAGAAAACTAAAAAACAATTTAGTTTTTATAAATTTTTAAAAATATGACTCTTCGATTGACTAGCAGAACACATTGTCGTCCGTATTTTATCAAACATAAAATTCTAAAAACACTCTCTGTGTTGTTTATTTTAGACTCAGTCTGTCTTGTACGTAAACATCGAGATTCCAAAATCTTACTCTCACAGGTACCTAACAAGAAATTTAAACAACAGGGTCTACTTACCTCCCTCTTTATCTGAACTAACTAAAAACTTCATTTTATACAAAGCAAAAAAACTCACTTACCTTACACCTACAGTCAGCTTCCACCTACACATCTTTTTTCAAAGTGGTCAAGACTTATTTGATTGATAAACCGTTTTATTCTTTAGCAGAATATAGTCAATAAATTGAAAGCTTTTTGGGTAGTACATTTACTAGTTTATTAGTAGTTTTTAGTGTGTTATTTTGTAAACTTTTAAATGCTTTACTTTTTTTTTTGTTTATGTGTTTTTTATAATTTATAGTAATTTTTTTGTTTGTTTTGTTTTAGTTAATTGTATGATATTTTTGGCTATTGTTTATTATACTAAGTATTTCTTTGTTCATAGATTTTTTGTAAATTTTTAAGACAATAAAGCTTATTATTATTTAGGTTTTTGCAACACCATGTTTTTTTAAACTTGTAACTTTTAAATTTGGCAAAAAGTTTTCCAAACTTTAAAGAATGAGTTCTTCTCTTTACTAATTTTGCAAACATAGCATATATACTATGAAAAGTATATTATGTTGCAAGTTTCGGTTATTTATTCCAAATGCTTTATTTCACTTTTATTAACACTTACGATGTTAACATATTTTTATATTTTTTTCTGTATAAAATACAGTTTACTTTTAACAAAAAACTTTGATTTCTTTAGTTTGTAGATTGAAATAGAAACAACAAGTTTAAACTTGTCACAATTTGCATTCATTTTGTTGGTATATTGAAAAAACTAAACTTTAGATAATTGAAGACCATTCAAATGTATGTCAGGAATTAATTATGTAACTTTTTTTATAATTGTTAGGAATTATTAATTTAACCTTTATTATAAATATTATTTTTTAAATAGAAACAGAATGTTTGTTAGATTTTTAGCCCTTATTCTTAAAAATAGAGCGCATCTTGTTTATTTGTATTTTCCAAACTTCATCTCTTGTCCAATCAGGATGACTCTAACGCTTTCTGGTTCCACGTCTTTCATTGATGAAGATTTGAATTCCACGTTTCACCCAGGGTCGTAAGATTGTAAAAAAGACTAGAATAAAATCAAGCAACAAAAGAAAATCAGTTGTCGATTATTCTGTGTCTCGTTGTTTTATATGCTATCACACTTTTATTTAGTACATTATTTAAGTTCTGATAACTGTTTTAATATTTTGCGATTTAATTGTCAAGGAAAAATAACCAAAAAAAGCAGAATGTACATAAAATCCAATCCATTTATTTATTTATTTATTTGTTTCATATCAATTCAATTGATCTAAAAACCAGCAAGGGTACTGAATAGCATATGCACATGCACATCCATTGTGTCAAATTTAGAACATATATTATTTACAATTTGTTAATAAACCATCGGTAATAAATAGCTTATTACACAATTATTCTTAAAGTTCTTATAAATATTAAATGTGCGTACTTTCTGCTTCTGTGTCTAACTTTTCCATTGTTTTTATAAAACTCTGAAAATTTTTAATTAATAATGTTAAAATTATAGTGAACATCATCAATCTAAAAAGTTATTAAAATGTTAAATCAACTAATATAAAGTGTAAACATAAAACTTTCTAATCCGATGATCATATAAATAATTTGTTGTCTTACTTTATATGCGAGATTAGTCAGTTCTTCTGTCATTTCTTTTCCATTTTGATAGACTTGTTGATAAAAAAATCCATTTGGTTTTTGCAATAACAGATACGGATGATCAAATTCTACCATGCACCCATCATTCAAAACCAGCATTTTATCCGAATCTATCACAGTATACAAACGATGAGCTATCGTTAATAAAGTTGAGTCTTTGAATTTTTTTCTAATAGTTGTCTGCATAATTTGATCCGTTTTCAAATCAATATTAGCAGTCACTTCATCTAAGATCAAAATTCTGGATTTTTGCAAACTTGCACGAGCTAAGCACAGCAGTTGACGTTGACCACAACTAAAATTACTTCCACTTTCTTGAACATTTGTTTCTAGACCATTAGGCAAAGCATTAACATTTTGTTTCATTTCTACTGCATCTAGACTTTGCCAAATTTGTTCGTCACTGTAATTATTAAATGGATCTAAATTTCTGCGTAGTGATCCAAAAAATAATATGGGATTTTGTGGAATAATTGCAATATTTGAGCGCAAATCTTTTAGAGGAATTTGTTTAATATCTATTCCGTCTATTGTAATAGTTCCGGTGAAATCATACAATCGAAACAGTATTGAAATTAAAGAGGATTTTCCTGAGCCAGTTCGTCCAATAATACCAATTTTTTGCATCGGTTCTATTTCTGCATTGATATTTTGAAGAACTAAAGGGGTGCTAGAAGAATATTGCAAACAAATGGAATTAAATTTAATTTTTCCTTTCTGAGGCCATGTTTTTGGAAGCACCACCGTTCCATCATCTGCTTCTGTTGGTGCATTTTTATATTCTTGAATACGAGCAAGTGAAATAGTGGTTAAATTAAATAAAGTTGTCATTTTCATAAATCCTTGTGCTATACCAACCAAAGAGATAATTTGAATTACTGTTGCTCCAACACTTTGATAATATTCTAAAAAAATCTATAAAATTTAAATAATCTTAATGATTATGTAGCAAACCTGTTTGGAAATAATAGAAAAATAACAATACCAAAGTCATATACACAACACAGAGCAAATCTATCAAAAATCCTACTAAAGAACTTAGGACAACGTTTATATAAGACATAACACAATTGTTGCTCATAACTTGATTAAATTCTTTTATGATAGCTTCTCTGGCATTTAGAGCTCGTACTGAAATTGCGCCTTGCAATATTACCACCACATGTGTAAGTATTGGGCTTTTAGCTAAAACATTCAACAGATTGTATTTGTAATGTTTTTCAAAAGAAGAAAGTAACTATTTTTTTTTAATAAAAATTTAAAATAAAAAACTACTTATTAAATAAATATTTAGCAAAATTTTAGAAAACAGAGCAAAATAATTTGGCTTTACTAGAAAGCAATGTTTTGGTAAAGTTGAGTCCAGTTAGGTAATTAGCATTTTCACAGGCGTGCAAATTGGACCACGGGTGTAAAAAGTAGTCCTGCGTCGTGCGAAAAAGAGTCATTTTGCAACACAAAACTATCTAATGGGAATCATGTTCAAATAGGTGTGGTGTTGTAAACAATAAAAAATATTTATGCTGCATTTTTTAAATTAATGCTAAGATGCGTTGTTTAAAAAAATTCTGTACCTTCAGAAGTCAAAAAGATTACAAGTAATTTGTTATCTAAAACATCAAAGAAACTTGATAAATCTACTTATAAAAAAACTTTGCGACGCCACGAAAACAAAGTTGGTATCTGAGTTTTTCTTCTCTATTTTGCTAAAATGGCAAAAAATTTTAAGCTTTAAGCAATATAGAGCTATTTTTCTATCTTGAATTGCAAATTTTTTTGGTTAATTAAATTAAAGTTTTAACTTTTTATTAAATTGAATGTAAACATTAGCAAATTTAAACGATTGATTGTCTTTCTTAAAAGAAATGCAATAAAAAAACTCTAAAGTCTTTAGTAAAAAAAATATTAACATTTTAAAGAAAGCAAATCATGTAATATATTTTGTATTTGAGTAATTACACATTCAATAGTTATTTGAATCACAAGGTCGGAAACAGGCATTTTGCAAAAGCGTTTTTGGAGGTGTGATTCACAAAATTTTTTGTGCCGCTGCCGATTTTTTATTTTAAAAAATAAAAAGAATTTTTTATTAAAAAAAGTTTTTCCCATGTTATGGCAACGCTAACGCTAGTAAAAAATCCAAATGTCCTGTTTATTAAAAAAAAATATTTGCTTTGAC
Source organism: Lagria hirta (assembly GCA_947359425.1). NCBI lineage: Eukaryota > Metazoa > Arthropoda > Insecta > Coleoptera > Tenebrionidae > Lagria > Lagria hirta. The sequence continues at coordinate 15,836,683 of OX375794.1, forward strand.
ATTTCAAAAGTTACCTATTTGCGTTCTTAAAAAGCGAAATTGCTGCTTTCTGAAAAAAATCGATACTCCAGCACACATTAAGGCTTAGGAACTTTGGGGGGGCTATACAATTAATGTAATCCACCCACAGTAATAAAATTAGAAGTAGAATTAGAGAAAAGCTTTACAAAAACAAATTAACCATTTTAAACTCAGCATACAAAAAAAAAGGCAAAGAAAATGTGGACATGGATATTACCAGATGGGAAAACAGAATGAAATCGATTTTATAATGACCAATAAAAACAACTGTTTTACAAATTTTGACATCATTAGTAAATTTAACTTCAATACCAACTACAAACTGATCAGCGCTGAAATAAAATCAGTACAAACAAGGAAACCTAGACCGAGACAGGAACTAGCAATTAGTAAGCTCATCAAACATCAGATGGATCAACTAGTATTCACCCTAAGATATAAATTCATAGACTTCAAAGAGAATATGAACACAAATATCATGAAACTCAGGAAAAATACAACTGGATAGAGAATAATATTAAAGTTCAATTAGAACACATTGCTAAGACCAGACCTGAACCGAGAAAATGGCTAACAACTAATACCATAAAGTTACTAGAACAAAGAAACCAGCTAATCAACGCCAAAAAACGTAAAGACAGAAGAAAGCACTTAACGAAAATTAGTAAAGACATCAAAGAAAGTATAAGAACGGACAGGAAAAAGAGTAGAACAGAAATTATCGAAAAACATGTAGCCAAAACGGGAGGTATTAAAAAAGCCTATAAAGAAAACACAAATTTAAAAGACTGGATCGCAAAAATTAAAAACGATAGGGGAGAATAGAACTATCACAAAACAAGTATACCAGGAATCGCCACATTCTATTATAAAAAAATATATGAACACAACACCGCTCAAGATAAAAACGATCTAACGAAAACCTTTAATACCCTTAAGATCCTTCAGACAGAAGTAATAAAAGCTATAGATAGTCAAAAGACAGACAAAGCACCAGGACCCGACGGCATAAACAAGGAAATTCTGAAAGAAAGCAAAGAACTTATATCAGCAGTTCTCACTGACATGTTTAACGAGATATTAAATACCGAAATTATCCCACGGCAATGGACAGAATCAAGCATTGTTCTTCTATATAAGAAAAACGACAAATATGACATTGGGAACTACCGTCTTATTAGCCTTATGTCTAACATATACAAGGTATTTGCCAAAATCATACTTAATCGGATTGAAAAAATACTAAGACGAGGACCAACCCATCGAGCAGGCGGGTTTTTGTAAAAATTATTTAACGATCGATCATATTCATGTAGTACGCCAAGTTATGGAGAAGTATAAAGAATACCAATGTACCTAGTACATCGCATTTATCGATTACAGCAAAGCGTTCGATTCTTTGCTTCATGAAAAGATATGGTTGTCATTAAAAGAATAAAAGAACAGGGAATTGAACACAAATACCAACTTTGTCACCAAAAATATTCCCGTCGGTACTAGAATCAATATTCAGATGTTTAAATTGGGAGAATTTTGGTATCACTGTAGACGGTGTCTCATTGACTCACTTGAGATTTGCAGATGATATTGTGTTATTTGCAAAATTCCCGGAAGACATAACAAAAATGATAAACGAACCGGCAGTGGAAAGCGAGATGGTAGGATTAAAACTGAACCCGGAAAAAACAAGAGTAATGACAAATGGAGAGAGAATTATAATAAACCTAGAAAACAACAAAATAGACCATACAGATGAATATATTTACCTGGGACAGCTAATAGCAGATGATAATCCGATGCACAAAAAAGATGAAAGAAGAATAACCAATGGCTGGAGAAGATTCTGGTTTGAAAGAGATTATGAAAGATAAAAACCTTCAAATGAATATCTAAAGCAAACTATTTAATACTTGCATACCACCAGTTCTAACATACGGCAGCCAAACATGGTCCTTATCACAAAACATGACTAACAAACTGGCACCATGCCAACACGCAATGGAAAGGAGCATGATGAATGTGAAAAAGTCGGACCGACTGAGAAACCGTGTAATAAGAAACAAAACAAAGGTTATAGACATGACGTGCAAAATAAGAAGACTTAAATGGCAATGGGCGGGGCATATGGTAAGAGGAAAAGACAAATGGAGCAAAATTGTAACAAGATGGTATCCTAGAGACGGTAAAAGAAAAAGAGGCAGACCACAAAAAAGATGGGATGACGACATAAGGCAAGTGGCAGGCGCCACATGGAACAGTGGTTCAAGAAAGACATGAGTGGAAAAGGTTGGAGGAGGTCTTTGTCGACTGGTAAACAGATCTACAGAAAATTCGTAAAACTCAATTAAGAGACTAGATTAAGGTTTACATTAAATTTAAGTTTTACATGTACTTTTATCATAAAATGATTGTAGTATGGATCTGAATAAAGGCTATTATTATTATATTATTGAATTACAAGTTGAAGATTTGAGTTTGCAGGTATTATTTGTTAAATGTCTATATTATAAGCGCCAACACAATACTCTCAGTCATTAACCTCTTAAAATTAACTTTTAAAAAAAAATTTTGATAGCCATCTAGATTTTTTAATATAGTTTTTCTCTTTGTCGCCAGTTCAATATAACAGTTTTTTGAGTTGAATGATGTCACATCTTGGAATGCTCTGAACTGACACACACTGATAATATTTGCTAATTCAAACTACCTATCTTAAACGCTTGTTAACACTAAAAACATCTATGAGCGCAGTTTTGTCTGGAAAGAGTAGCCCTCATTTACTAAAAATACTCCAGGTACATAATCCAGCCTAATAAAAGTTGGCGAATACTTTTTTATAGTTTCACTTTACAGGAGACTTGTAATGTCAACATTACCTACTTAAAAACGATTAGTACTAGAGACAACGCTTACAATTTCTATAGTTATTTAATCAAAGTAATAATCATAATTGCTTTGATTTGGGTGGTAGATGTATTATAGCTTATGAAACATTGCACTAGAAAAGTTATTTAAAATAGATGCTTAATTGTATTTGGTTCTATTCTAACATTTAGTTATCACTTAAGACAAAAACGTTTTGATATGGCACACTCAATTTTTTCACTTGTCATTGAAATCTTTTTACACCAAAAGTGTCTTTTCTAAATTATGAAGCAATTTTGCAGTAGTACCAAAAGTAGAGCTACCCTTTCCATCATTAGAAAAAAATTGAAACGGTTTTCGACAACAGTACCTTTTGTCAGTGTGATAAACGGTTGTTAAAGTTTATAACACAATCAGATATTTATTTCTATATTTCAACAACATATTGTATATTTTGGAAGTTTTTTTATATAAATAAATATCTAGTCGGTATGCGCCAACGTCATCATAGATTGTGAGCTTATCTTTTCTGAGCTTATTCTCAGAAATTTTTCAATTTCAAAATTTTAAATATTGCGTACAAAGTTGTGAATCTTTGCCACTAATGTCTAATGCATTTATTACAAGATTCACAGTTTTGCTTGATTCTTTACAACAAAAGGTAAGTAGCTCTTTCCATTTGCCAATTGCTGTTGTATCTATTCCCTAAGTTTTTAAGAAAATTCAGCCAAACAGTTAATCTTGTCTCTTTTGGGTTAATTTGAATGTTTTGCCACGTTTTATTAATCAAGAGATTTGCATATTTTAATCTGTGCACAGCTGGCAAGCGTATACAGTTTTTTTAATGTTTTTTTCGATAGTTTAATTTTGGGCCTAAATTATCAACAGGTATTAGTTTGTGTTTTTAGCTAAAACGTACCGTTTGCGTTATTTTTAAATTCTATTATCATTATTAAACGTCATCAAGTTTGTTACAAATCTAATCTCATATTGGTTGTCGATAAATGTTTTTCATAATTACTTTGTTCAAGAGCCATTCTTGGTCAATCATTCAAATGCAAGTTTCACTACGATACAAATTCAAGAGCTTAAACGCATGCTTTCAAAGGAATTTGAATCAAATCTATGCTAACGATTGCTCCAGTTCTACAATTTAAAGCGCCAAGGCAAGACATCAGTTGTACGAAGCTGTCAGCTGTTTTAAGCAAACAAAGCAAGTGAAGCAAGCGGTTTCGGTTTTAAATAGAGCTGCTGTAGATTTTGTCGACTTTGAGCGGCGGTTTTATGGCGGTTTCTAAGCCTCAATTGCTATACATATTGCATATGCGGTGTTCTATAGATGCTCTATAGATATTTTTTTGGCAGAGGCAAATGCGCGGGCATTGTAAAAATTCCTACATACAATATAGCAACTTTGGAATATGCTGCCAATTTAACTGTCAATAGTGTTAATGTCAATAAATTGCTTATATTTACATAACCTCACACAAGCACCGGAATCTCTGAAAAGTCGCAATTGTGGAGGAAAATGTGACATCAGTTGCCATAAAAACTAAACTTTGCACTTCAAACGAAACAGGATTTGCACATCATTGAGGAAAAATTTAGTTTGACAGGCAAAAGTAAGGTTTGAATAAATTGACAAGCTCTGCTGACAGTGCTGACACCACTGTTTCAGAAAATTGTGATATGTAAACGGGAGATTGCTTTAACCAATAGAAAGAGAGTGTTTTAAAGCGATTCCAAAAATGCCCGATTCGTCTTGGCATTAGCCGAGACATATAGTTAAGTCAGTTTTTTTTCTGGAAGGTTTAGGTTATTTTAAATACTTTAAATTAAATAAATTTTAATTTTAATAAATAGTATTTAAATAAATTTTAAATACAATTTTGTAATATGCTAGCACAAATTTTAATGTTTTAAAGATATTTAAATAAATCTTTTAAATGGTTAAGTAGTTGTTCACAAAAGACAACCAATAACTCATGTCAAAATAAACTTAAAATTCGTTTTTATTTTTTTTGAAAATGTTTGAAATTGTTAAAATAGAAATAAAGTATTTTAAAACTTACTCAAATTTTCCTTGACTTTAAATGCTGTTAAAGTGGGTTGAAGTCGATTCAGCACCAAACACAAAAATGCAATATAGACAAGTGACGGAATTACAAATATGTAGTTTATAACACAAATTAATATTATTGCTGCCATAAAATAAAGTATACTTTGAAGAACTTCTGTAAAGTAATATGGAAGATATTGATCTACTGATGCCATATCTCCAGAAAGTTTATTTAAAATCATTCCAGATTTTTGCATATTGAAGAAGCTCAATGTAGCACTTATTAGTTTTTTGACGACTAAATAATGTAGAGTTTTTGACGCTTTGTAGGCACATTGTCCTACTAGAATTGCTCGAAAAAGTGAACAAATTCCACCGCCAATAACAACTGCAGTGTAAATGTACAAGAAATTGTTAACTGTAAATAAATTAAGTGATACTGCTGATATTCTATTGTCGAAAGTAGTAGTATTTAGAAAATTTTGCTTTGATGTGTTGATCCAAAAGTTCAGAATATAATCGCTTCCGCTTATTGACAATTGAGCAAATATAAAAACTGCTATAAATAATATGTAAGAGTAGTAGTTCTTAACATCCATAAAAAAACTGTAGACGCTTTTTACTAGATAGACCGGTTGATCTCTTTCACAATTTTCTCTGGCAGTTTCAAAATTTTTTATTTTTAAAGTTTTTTGTTCTTCTTCTTCCGCCGCATTTATTGCTTGGAATTTTGAATAATTTGCTATTTTTGTAAGATTATTGGTAGAGTTTTTACATTTAATTTTTCCTTTTTCTAGAGAATAGATTTTTTGAACAGTTGATAAAATGTTAACTTGATGAGTCACTAACAAAACAGTTTTACCAGAAAGGAATGTAAGAATGCATTTTTCAAAAATATGCTTAGCAACATAGGAATCTACGGCAGAAAGTGGATCATCTAGCAAATAAATATCTGCTTCTTTGTAAACGGCTCTTGCTAAATTTATTCTTGCTTTTTGTCCACCACTTAATAGCACTCCTCTTTCTCCAACCAATGATAGATCGCCATGTGGAAACATTGAAAGATCATGCTCTAGCCCACATACTTTAACCACATTCCAAAATTTCTCGCTTTGAAAGTCTTCACCAAAGAGAATATTTTGACGAACACTCGCTGGAAAAATCCAAGGATCTTGGGAAGCATAAGATATTTTTCCTTCAACTGACAGAGAGCCTTTAACAATACAAGTCTCTCTAAGAATTGTAAGAAGGAGTGCACTTTTTCCACTTCCAGAAGTACCAATTATTGCCGTTAATGTTTTAGGCTCTGGGCAAAAGTTTATATCTGTTAAACAAAGATCTTCTTGTTTCAAATTCCATTTAACCATTACGTTTTTAAAACTAACACAAACATTATTTTTAGTTATACCATCAACAATATTTGGAGAAAATGTATTTTTTTGCAAGGTAAGCTTAAGATAAGTTCCCATTCGATCAACTGCATTTTTCATGTGATAAAATAGTACAAATGCAACAGAAAATTGAGCACCAATAGAATTTTTTAAAATATTGTAATAAATGTATGTTACAAATACAAAATCTGGGGTTAAACTTGTTTCCAAAAACTTTGCCACAATAATAGTGATGCACATTGCCCAACTTGCTATAAAAGTTTTGAAGCTTCCGCTTATAAGTTTTATATAGTTCAGTTTTTTTGTAAAATGCAACTCTAGTCTGAAAACAAATTAGATAATGGTTAGTATTTTTTTATATAACTGATCATAGGTATAATTCATGTTTCATTGAAACCAAACATTGAAGTTTTTGAAATGACTAAAGAGCGTTTAATCTTACGAGATCCAAACATTTTGTACAAATGAAACATAAATGTTTTTTCCAACGGCTTTTTACCAACAATTTTTAGTAAAAGATTTTTAAATGAAAACAAATTTAGGTTAAAATATATTTCAAACCTAATATCTATCAATTGGTACCAACAGTTGATAGATATTATGTGATAATCTATCTTTTGTGCAAAATTTTATGCTATTTTGATTTCTCAGTTATGCTGTTAGAAAGAAATATTTGAAACAATAAACACGTAAATGCAAATTTTTATAGTCTGTTATTAGTTGAGATTTATTTGTACACCTCCATAAGCTAAAATGGTAAAATGTTTTTTAATTTGCTCAAAATTTTTTTAAGACTAACATAAATAGTTTGTGATTACTCAATTAAAAGTCAAAGCAATTTTTTTCAAATTAAGATCTGTAGTCATGTTTTGTTATTATTTGAACTATTACGTCGCTACAGATTTTTGCTGGAACAAAATTGCACTGACGATGAAGACTTATATCCATGTACTCATAATTTTTGCAATATAGTAAACAATTTTTTGCACTCATTGCTCAAAGATCGGCAGTTTCTCGAAAAACTATTTTCTTAAACCGCGGTGTTTTTTACTTTGCTGCCAAAACTCAGGGTAATTTTTTGTAACAAGGCTTCTTTATTTCAATAAAACCACAGCAACCAAACAACGAAACTATTTTAAATTTAAAAAAACTAATAATCGGCAGTGGCAACGTTACCAAAGAAAAAATAAGTGAAAACTAAATCATTTATTTTAAAAAAATTAGAGCTACTCGTAGAAAAAAAATTGTAACCAACTTTTTCGGGAAGAGATTTCTCTCATTCGCACAAACAAAGTGCTCATGTGGAAAATTTCACTTTTCGATTTCGTTAGGTAAATAACTGTTAGCGCCCATGTGTTAATTTTTTTTAATAATATTCTTAAATGCATGAGTGATTAATGCAAAAAAACCGACAAAGACTCATCTCTCGGAAAAAAACAATTTCATTAATTTCCGAAAATACCAAACCGTGTTAACCAGATTAACTAAAAAAATTAAAAAAAATTTTAATGCAAGAAATTAAGATCTGCCTCTTCGCAAAAGTCTAAGTACATAGATTTACAAGAGTTTAGTGTGAAATGCCAAAAAAAAATATCTTTTGGACTATCAATTTATGTTTTCTGAATTACAATTTGCGCTTTCTGAGTTACAAGTTATACTTTCTGAATTACAATTTATGCTTTCTAAACTACAAAAGTTACACTTTTTCAATTACAATTTACTAATCGGAATATCAATTTACGCTTTCTGAATTACATTTTACTAATCTGAATTAAAAGTGACCCTTTCTGAATTATAATTAACGCTTTCTGAACTACATCTTATACTTTCTGAATTACAATTGAAACAGGTGTAGTACAATTTTCTAGTCATTTCTGAAACGTGGGGTTTTATAATAAAATACACAGTTTTAAATTTTGTATAGAATGTCATACTGTTGCATCCTCAGACCTCTGTTGCTATTTGCTCTAATGGCGGAGAGATCTTTGTAAGCTTGACTGACTAATTAATTATAAAATTATAGATATTTGTATCTACTTTACTATTTTTATACCTGTTATTAAACTTATATGCAAATTTTCTTAGATTTATTTATGTGTTGTAAGTATTTACTTGATATGGAAAATTTTAGACATTTTTTTATTGGATTTCAGTCTTTTGGTCACTTTTGTTTTTCTCAATTCTTCAAACAGCTATGATCTTTTCGTTTTAAGCTAAATAATTTTTCTAATTTCAGCGCTTTTCTTACAGTAATTGTACTGCAGCAATACAATTGTAGCAATAGCCTATGAAGAAATACTATAAAACACTAAAAAATTTATTACTCTAGACTGAAAAAAAAATTTGAATAATCTTTTTAATCTTTTATTAAAAACTTAGAAGCATCTGACTCTGATTGAGATTTCTTTATTGATTCTGTTCTAGACGCTTCAAAACTATTATAATTGTTTCTAAAGATAACAGACCCAATAATGATGGTGAAGACCCCCCAGACGCTTTAAAATTTTTTACAATATTTATTAAATATTGACTATTGTTTTATGACACTACAATGTAAACAAAATAAGTTTGTGTTTTATATTGTCTTGGTAATTACATTGTTATTGGTTATTGACTTATATATCGAATTTCCATACATAATCTAATAAGTGTCTGCTTTGGTTTTCGGAAATTAGTTTGACATGTTGAGTTTTTTATACGATTTAGCAAACAAAAATGGGCTACGAAAACTGTTAATTTCCTAGAAATTAAAATAACGGATACGTCGTAACGACAAAATGTAATAAAAAGGATAAAAGTTGACAAAAACAAAGTCATATGTAAAAATAAAAAAATTTGTTATCATATTATCTGATTACCAAAAGAACATAAAATAAACAAACAAATTTATCTGCTACAAATTTGTATCAAATTTTTGTAGCTGGTTAAAATGATGAATTTGTCGGTTTCTGGGCCTGAATTTTCGACCAAATCCATCGGAGATATAAAAGAACTAATCAAAAAGGCAACACCAAACATAAAATCGCACAAATAAATTAATAATTAATTTGAATAATTTAAAAAAATATTATTATATTATCTGATTAGCATAAGAACATAAAATAAACAAACAAATTCTATTGTTACAAATTTGTATCATATTTTTGTAACTGCAAATTCATCGGAGATATAAAAAAATCAATCAAAAAAGCAACACCAAATATAAAACTGCACAAATAAATTAATAATTAATGAAAATATTATTATATTATTAGATTACCATAAGAACATTAAATAAACAAACAAATTCAACTGCTACAAATATATATCAAATTTTTGTAGCTGGTTAAAATGATGAATTCGTCGGTTCCTGGGGCTAAATTTTCGACCAAATCTACTTTTGATTTTACTACACAAAACCTCAATGTTTTAAAAACAGTTAAGTTCTTGAGCAGCCCTTATTTTCATTTTTATTAGTCATACTTTTTTGACTTACATTTTACTAATTCACATATTAAATTTTTTTGTAGATTGAGTAATATGTGATTAATCCGTATTAACTTACATATTTTACATTTGCATTAATTTTTAAATAATTTTTTTTCTGGTTTTGTCGGTAAAAATTCTGTATTCGGTTATGTTTAATTGACAATAAAGCAAGTATTTACTCATTTATTCATTTATTTTTGATAGAAAACACAGAAAATATATTATTTAACAGATAGGCATTTTTAAAAGACGAGTTCATTATTATATTATATTATATTATATTATATTATATTATATTATATTATATTATATTATATTATATTATATTATATTATATTATATTATATTATATTATATTATATTATATTATATTATATTATATTATATTATATTATATTATATTATATTATATTATATTATATTATATTATATTATATTATATTATATTATATTATATTATATTATATTATATTATATTATATTATATTATATATTTTTTCTATATTTAATTTTTGGTTATCAGAAACAACTTTAATGCCTGGTATCATTTAGTGCTATAAAGATTCAAAAAAGCACAGACTTAAAACCATACTTTAAAAAACATCATTATACAAGTTTTTAACAATTGTCACCGTCAAGCAAAAACTAGTCAACCAACTTTTAGCTTGCGCCTCTAATAAAATGAGATATGCTGTTTTATCATTTGCCTGAATTATGTTTTTTGTTAAAGCAAGATATTATGATGTTTGCTAAATATTAAACTTTAAATCAAATGACTGTTTTTTAGCAAAAATCTTTAAAAACATTAAAAAACTGCATTATAAAAACTTGCATATTATTCGCTCGTTTCTCAAACCTTCCAGCTCGCTTGTGAAGATTAATTTACTAAGCATATCAACTTAACTGGCAAATAATTCTAGTTGGCTTTTGGTTCAAACAGGTACTTGTTTTTCAGTTTTTTTGTATCTAAACATATCACAGTTATCGTATATATACTACTAGGATCAAAGACGCAAAAAGGAGTCATCATTATAAGAAAAACCGTATTTTTGAGATTGGTTCAACATTTCTTACTATTTATTAGATCTCGTAAAATACCTACGTCAACTAGAGCAATTTAGAAGCAGTTTCGATTACCTACAGCTTTTATTTAGCTATCAAAATCTAAATTAAATTCTAGCAAACAAACCCGTCTGGTTTATTTATTAAACACTAATTTCAATTTCTCCGAAAGATGTCAATATTTCATTAATTTCAATGCAACTGCCAATATAATAGAATATAAATTATATGATTTTGACTTTGAAGACAAAATCGTCTTCAAAAAGGTTTAAGTTAGAGACATCGTAAAGGCATCTTTATGAATTTTAAAGCACCTTGATTAAAGCATTTGCTTTGGTTTTGCTTGTTCTTTAATCTTTGCAATTCCTGCATAAAAGCCTTCCTCCATACAGTAATATCATAAATAACTTTTATTAAATAAAAAAGTTGTGTTTAAAGTAACAATAATTTTGAAATAATATTGTATTATATTATAATAATATCAATGTTTCTACTATTATAAAATTATTTGATAAAAAACAGATTTTAGACTCACTCCTATAGGCATTTTTAACACTATTGATAAAAAGATTGAAAATAATGAGCAAAGTAAAAAAATGGTTTTTTGTACAAAATTGAATTTTTTTCTGAATAAAAATTGTAATAAGGTGCAACAAACTTAAAACAAATAAATACCTTTTAGCTTCTAGAATTAAAGACTTGAACTTTTTTTCCCATGAATGCATCTTAATAATTTGAATACCAGTGATTAATTCGTTCAATAATTGAATTCGGTCTTCGTTAGCAGCTGCTCTTTTATTTTTATAATATTTAGAAAATTCGTTTGAAAACACTAAAAACGATTACTCTAGTAAAATGAAAATTAAACCAAAAAGATACATACTTTGATAAAAGATGATAAAAATAAAGACAGATAGGCCTGCTATGCCCGACCATTGGAATTGCAGGTATAGACAAATTGCTGCTGCAAGAACTTCTATTGGTGCTATCCAAAGTTGATGAATTTGAGCCAATCCGATGTCAATCCACACCGCATCGACCGATATGAAATGTATTATCTGAGCAGTGCTTGTGACTTCGTCAAATTGACTTTTCTTTAAACTTATTGATTTGTGATAGATAAAGCTAGTAATGGCTGCACGAAATTGTATTCCTATTTTAGACATTATTATATAAACATAATGATAAGAGACACTTTGATACAGCTGCAAGCCAATAAATCCCAAAATATAAAATAATCCTTCATTTGCACTCAATTTTGTTTGTTGTGACGTAAAATATTCCAACATTTTGGAAAACATTATAGGTTGGCACGTACTGCAAAAAAAACATGTTTTAAAAAATATTAAATTAAGAAAATTTTAAATACTTGCATTATAATTATCTTTGCAATTCCATAAAAAACTCCAGAAATTATTAGTTCTTTGTAAAATAAGTTAAAAAATACCCTCCATATCGACGGTGATTGACTGATTTTACACTGATGAATCCATTCATTTTCCAATCTTTCACTGAGCTTAAGGCTGTTAAGTTCATTCAAGGGTCGATGGAATTTTGGGTTTTCACGTTTAAATAGAAGAGGTATTGCCCATCTATAACCATTAAAAACAGTACTTATTGGCCAAATCTAAATTTAAGTTTTTCTGAAGTTCTGGTTTTAAAATTTATAAATCGACCTTAATATGAGGCGTATTAAGATCGATTTTAAGCTTCGACGTTATAATCAAAGCTTAAGTTTACCGATTTAAGTCAGTATTTATATACCGACTCGAGTTTTTAGACAAACAGTTTTATGTTTTTTAACAAAAGTTAAAAAACAAATATTAAACAGAACGCTTTGTAGTTCAGTTATCTGATATAAAAAAAACAGCGTTGTTGTAGATTCTGCTAAAAGATTGAAATAAAATTTTCGGAATAGATGTTTAGTAATATGACTTTTCTTATAGTATTCATTAAAAAATATTTGCTAGAACGTAAATAATTGACATATTTAATCTTTAACCTCTTTTTTTATATTTCAAATTTTTATTAAGACTTAATTAATTGGATCAAAACACAAACTTAACTCTTAAACGGTAATTAATATTACTATAGCGATTTTAGCATTGTGTGTTATTATAATTCAAGTTCAAATTTGTTACTTGTTTTAAAATGTATCACAATAAGTTTAGACATGTTAAAATGTGAGACGAGGACGATGCGGTTGTTTAAAAAAACATTAATTGAAAGGTTTTAGTCTGACAGTAAATATAGAGTTGTTGTTTTGTTTTTGTTTTTTTTTGTTCTACGTATATAATGGCTTTTAGTTTTGACCATGTGGCCAAAACAAACAAGAGCCACGTTTTTTAAAGTATTTTTTTAAACACCACTTGCAAAAAATTTTTTGTGTTGTGTTTGGTATTGCAGTTGTCTTTTATCAGGTACTAAATTTAAGGTTGAATTTTAAACAGCATGGCGAAGTACAGTAATTCATTTTGCTGTCGGAAATTTTGTAAAAAACAAAAGATAAATAAATTGTCAATTGAGCGGTGTTTACCGCATTTTAATATATCTGATAACTCTATAACAGAGTGTTTCTCCAAAGCAATTATATTAATGTAATTAAATGTTATGGTTTTATCTTTATTTAATATGTTTTCTTCTATAATTATATTAATTTTGCAAAATAATAATACTTAGAAAATAAAGCAATCAATTTGTAAGTTCTAGAGTCATTCTTTTAAACATTATATGAGTGGTTTTTTTATGAAATAAAACGTTTCTCAACGTTTTCTGTCCTGGGTTTCAATGTGCACTTGCTATGAATTGCTTAAAAAACAAAAACTTGAAAACAAAGCACACCTAAAGCATTTGATAATGTAAAAAAAACTTTGAAGTAGTTTTTGGGTGAAATGGAAGAGAATCATTAGTTACCTAGTAAACAAAATAAAAAAAAACATATATAATATATTGAAGAGCCGTAAAAAGAGCAACAATAAACAAAAAGTCTGCAATGAATTCTGCTAAAAAAGATGATCAACCGATTAGCATCCTATCTGAAAAAAAAACTTAGAACTAAAAGCAGAAAAATTAAAAATAATTAAATTCTAGAAAAAATAAACAGAGAAAAAGAAGAAGACTAAAACTAGAACAATAAAGAATTTTAAAAAATCAAAAGAATTTATATATTATAGCTACATTTTAATTGATGAAAACTTGATACAACGCACAATAAAGTATGACAACGTAAAGAGAAAGAAAACCTTTAAGCAATACAAGCAAATAACTAAACATGGGTTTTGGGATTAAGCAAAAAAACAGCAGGGTTTTGGAAAAACACAAAGAGACAACATAAAAGTAAAAACCGAAAAAAAAGCAGTAAACTGTAAAAAAAAATAAAAATTTGAGACACTTCAAGAATGCAAAAGTAAAGAAAATAAGAAAAAATTATTAGAGACTTAGTAGTAAAAATAAAAAAACAAAGTAGTGTTAATAAAAATGTAATAAAAGCAAAAAAAAGCGAATCAACTAACAGCAAATATAAAAAGATCATATGATTCTATTTTGTCTACACCAAGTTAGGTGATTATAAACAGACTACAAACTAAGCTACAATTTATTATATCACTCCAAAAGCATCAAAGGTGTCACTCTCACAAAAAAATTTGAAATATAGTTATTTAATTTTTTGTGCAATTTCAACAATTTTTTTTTCTAAAGAGGACAGTGTATTAGCACAGTGCAGAAATTTTTCTGAAAAGTTTGTTTTATAATATTTTTTTCTAAAATAACATTGAAACAAATGATTAACAATTAACACACTTTTACAACTTTTCAAAAAGTTTTTTCATTTAATCTCAGGACCTTTTTCTACCAATATGTGGTCGTTATCAGGAAATAAATAAAATTAAATAATTATTTCTATGCTTAATTTTATAACAGTAAGAAGCTTTTAAGCTTGATTTTAGCTGGTTTAGAACACTTTTGTGGGTTTTCTTCTTAAAAATTTAAAAAATTTAATTTAATTTTTTTAAAGTTTCAAAGACAAATCTTTTTTTAGATGTTAATGTGTTTTAAAAAGCAAACAGCGGTTTAGAAGCTTTCTTTTTATTAGCATATTGCTTAAAATCCGATTAAGATTGCGCACGTGTCGGAAGAGATGAAGTAATCAACTACTTACTCTATTTAGCGTCAAAATTATCAGTTGGTCTTAGAAGCCGTCATACAGGACTAACGGACGCTATAATTGAACTAGTGTTTCATGAACACTCACTCATGAAGTCGTGTTTGCTCTGCTTTTTTATTGTTTTAATCTTTGTTGGTGTTTATTTAACATCAACAAAAACTATATGTAACTGACAAATCTAACAAATGAAGGCTAAGCATATATGTCTTACATTGCTTTTTGTTTCATTGATTAAAAAGAAGTTTTTTTATGTAAACTGTTTATAAGCGCGGGTGAACCTACCGCATTCTATGGCGACGCATTCTTTGGTTTACTCGATTTGGCTTCGCTCGCAACACCGCGCTTGTCGCAAGCGAGTTCAGACCTATAATTTAGTTTTTATTTTACTTATTATTGATTAGTTGTCACAATAATACTGTCAGAAGCAACATTGAGTATAACTATTACTGAGTCACTAATTAAAACAATTAAGTTGTCGCAATTAGAAATAAATTTCTTAATTTTAAAATTTTGCATTTAATAAAAATTAATAATTATTAAATAAACAGTCATCATTTTTAGAGATAAATTGATAGTATCTTATTATTTCTTTTACTCATATTACTTGTACAAAATAATTCCAATATTTTGCGTGCCGTGACGGCTTGCATTTTTGTTATTATCACCAATGTTTTTAGTTTTTAGAAAAAACTGAACAACTTATAAGTATTTTTTGATTTGCATAGAAACTGCTAGAACTAAATTAATTGTACCTGGTCTTTAATAACACGTACAGTGTTTAAAAAGTACAAATACTTACAAATACAGAATTCTTGATAAAAAATGTGCTTTTTCTTTAGGATGGATAACATTTTTTTCTAAGACACTGCTTAATTCTTCCATTAAAAAAAAATGTACACTCTATTTAAATTTTAACAAACCTATATACATAAATATACACAACACATATTACTTTTTTATCTGATTACCTTCAAATTTTCATAAATATTGATAAGACTCATGTTAGGATCGCAAAGCCAAACAGCAATATTAAATAAATTTAAAATACAAAAATAAAGACATTTTATGTTTTTTAAGACACTGTTGAATAGTTTTATTGAAAGAAAGTGTATTAATAGCAATTCTATTTAAAAATTCTTTTTATTATTTTGTATAATCACCTCAACATTTACTTAAACATTGATAAGACTCATATCGGTGACAAATTAGAAGCTCAACTAATTATTTTTAAATTGTAACTGTAAAAATATGGAATGTTTCAAAGTTATCGTGAAGGGTAGAGGATAAGTAGGACATTATATATATATATATATATATATATATATATATACATATACATCTCGCTACCTTTTTAGCGTCCTTCCATGATGCAGTCTTTCAGCGTCCACCTCTGTATATTAAAATCTCTTATTACCCATAGATGGGGCTTTTTCTGAGGTTTTAAGAAATTCAATGTATATTAAATTAGGAGCATTATTTTTAGTTTAAATTGAAAATTTTCACTGGCAGCTGTTCAGCGTCCATCCGTCTTGCTATCTTTAATAATATAAATTTAAAAGTTTGAAAAAATTATGGTGTCGTCAGAATACTTAAAGCAGAGAATAAAGCTTTGTTAGATAAACATTTTTGTCAATCTTTTCAAAAAGTTATACGATTGTTAATTATCTAATGTTTGATCAAATAAGATCGACATAAAAGTTTAAATAATGGATCTATAATTTTTTTGTTTGTTAAAGCTTTTTTTATTTACATATTTAACAAGATCACGTGATGATTTAAATTTTGTTTGTTATAATTTATTTTTATAAAAAAAAAATCAAAAATGATGCATCGAAAAAAATTTTGATTAAAAAAAATCAACAAATTGTCACTAACTTGTAAATTTCTTTCATAGTAGCTAACTTGTTGAAATTTACTTTTAACACCAATAGTCTGATTTGATAAATGTTTCTTTTAAGAACTAAATCAGTTATTTATTACTTAAAAGTTAAAACTAAATTAAGTTTGGTAAAGTAACATATTTTAGTTTATTTTTTGCCATTGTTTTAAGAACTATAGCAGATAAGTGTCACATTCTTAAGAAGAGCTTTAAAAAGCAGATACATATTTTAAAAATATTTTGACGATATTCTATTCCTAATAATGATTATAAAACGACTAATTTTAAAGATGATAATTAATACTGCTTAAAAATCTAATTACAATAATCTTAGCACAATTAAATAATTTATAAAAAGTTTTTCTTTACTTTTATTGAACATATTATAGCGAATGAAATCATTTCACTTTTATTAAGATACTTAAATACTTAATCAATTAAAGAATATACTATTTTTAATTTTTTATAGTGTAATTGTTTTAAAAAATGGTCATAAACAAATACGTCGCTTTCTTTTAAATTATTGATTTGTAAAAACATAACTCATATTTAATTAAACGTTTATTTAAACAAAATATCTTATTTTTATGTTCTTTGTTTGGAACTGCATGCCTTCGTATTTTGTCTATTTATGTCTTCAACTCTCTTTAAATTATAAATCGTTCTATTTTTTCTTACAATTTACCCTACCATTTCTTTTTAAAATTATTCTCATTGTTTAATTTTTTATATCTGTTAGGTACTATATTACTTCTGTGTATTTGTTCTAAAAATTTCTCTCTACGTTTCGCTGTATACATTAGCAAACTCTTTCGTAAACAATCAAGCATCAACATTCTTTCGCTGCAGTCTGTACTACATTTTTTATCTGTATTTATATCATAGATTTTTTTTTCCAAGTTTTTTTATTTACCCATGATTCTACCATTCCTATTATCTTGAACTCTATATGTATTCCCAAATTTTTGATTTCTTATTCTTGCTACATTTCAAAATACTGCTTTTAGTACATTGTCTTCTTTCTTTTATTCTTTTTTAACTGTGTAATTTTTTCTGTTTTTTTTTTATTAAGTTTCGGTTTTATTAGTTTTTTTACTCTTTTTTTTATTTCACTTTTTAACATTATTTTTTTTGTTTTTTTTATTTTTTTTCCCTTAATTCGCTTTTTTTATTTATTTTCAATTTTTTATTTTTTGCCTGTTTTTTTTCTTGTCCACTTTTTTGTCTCCATTCCTTTCTGACTCTCTTTTTGTCTTCTGTTTTTTTGTGTTTTTTTTTGTTCAACTGTTCTCTCTTGTTTTATTTTTTCTTCTTTTTTGTCTTTTCTAGTTTTGAGAGTCTTCTTATTTTGTTGTTTTAAACCTTCTTTTTTTCTACATCTTTTTCTCTTTTCTGCTTTATTCTCTTTTTTTCTGTTTTCTTGTGTTTTTAACCTCTGCATCTTTTCCCTGTGTTTTTTCTCGTACTTTTTCTAATTTTTCTACCTCCTATCTTACCTCTCGTGTTCTTTTTTGTGCTTATTGTTATATTCAATGCTTTTTTTAACTTTCTTATTTTCTAAAACGTTTTTTCGAATTCTCCCTTCTACTTCATACATTTTCTCTTCTCCTAAATTGTCTTATACCCTATTTCAGCATTCTTTCCTTTTCTTCTTTCTTCTGCTATTAACTATCTTAAATTTTTTTTTTTTTTGTCTATAAATATGTTTTTCCTCATTTTATCCTCAATTTTTTTTAATTACATTTTTTCCTCTTCTAACTTGTCTAGTTTGATCACCACCATCTTTATCTTATTTACTTTTTACATCTTCCTGATGTCTTTTCAATTTCTTTTCTGTTTATCTAACCATGTTTCTGTCAAGTCTATTTGACATCCGTTTGTTTTATCTACTTTTAAAAGACTTATATTTTATTTTCACCCCATTTTATAATAGTTTTTGTTTGCTGTTCTATTTCTGATTATTGATTTATTATTGATTTTTTTTTTGCTATTATTTTGGTTTTTCTTGTACTTTTATCTATGTTTTCTTTATTGTTTAAATTGTTATTTAGGGTGTTTATTAATTAATTTTTTTATTATTTTTTTTTTAAATTTCATCTATGTAAATGTAAATTCTTCATCTTGTTAACCTTTTTTTTTCATTTTTTTTTGTTCTCTTTTGTTTTCTGTATTTTCCGTTTGCTAACTTATTATTTAGCTCTTCAAAAAATTAAAAAAAAAAAACTTTCGAATGAATACTATTACAAATAGAAAACTATAAATAATAATATGATAGAATAAAATTAAAATTCTGCTATGAACATACTGAACATATTGTTGACAATTATGAAATTTATAAAAAATCTTTTGGGCAAAGTTTGTTTATAACATTTTTTTAAGCAATCAAACTTAGTTAATTAGTGAAAACTTTAAAACTTTATTGCTTCGTTAAACATTCTTGTATTTTCATTTTTCAATTAGTTAATGAAAAAATTAACTACTAAAAGTTGCTTTTTTTTTCAGATTACTTGAAGAATTATTTTCTCAAGCTAATTTTAAAACTCTACAAAAATACAAGGTTGCCGTGTTAGTGGACGCTGAATAGCTGCAATCTGTTTATGGCTTACTTCAAAACTGAATATACTGTATATTCTGCTAGCGCTGCTAACGAGGAAACCTTGAACTAGATGTGTATATTTTGTATACACTTTGCAGCTTTCCAGCGTCCACCCAATAATTTTTCCAGACAAGAACCGTTCAAGGAAGAAAACTGTTATTGCAAATATAAGTAACCAAGCTTTAGTCATTTATGAAAAAAAATAGTAGATTGTCATAAGACATTGCAGAAAGCAGAAATACATTGAAAACTTTTCAGCGTCTGAATCATCTGAATCACTGCGGACGCTGAATCATCATATATAATCCAGATATCTAGATAACATTAATAAAAACATTAAACAGACTGGCAGTTGGGAGCCACGTGGTCAGTTTTTTCAGCTCTTTTCTGAACTGTTTTCAAAATCCTTGATAATATAAAGGAGCACTTAATGGTTGTCTGGTCTAAACCAATGGTTTTTTAATTTCAACTTATAGACAGACCACAGTTAAAAAAATATAACAAAATAAACCCAAACACTCGTGTAGTTCTCCTACACACGGTTGCCCAAGAATCAGGCATCTTTAGCGACTGAAAAACCACCGAGCAGTTTTTCAAAAAAAAAAGAGAAACCATTAGATGTTTGAATTTTTAAATTGCTGTTTAAATAACTCAGCATCTTGACGATAAAAAATTAGTCAGTTTTTAACAGTTCTTAAACTAAAAGGTAGAATTAAAAACTAACAGTAACAAAATTGTTTATTGAACATTATGTACCTACAAAAAATATAACTTCTTACGTGCGCGTCGTACTACTTATCTGTGTCACATTGTTTGCTTATAGGTTTTTCGGAAATGCTGAAATCAAATAACTGTAATTTGAACTATTTTTTGTGCCACTAATCAAAAAGAGTCTAATAAAGAAATTTTGATTGCTGATTACAAAAAACTTTTTAAAACGTTGATCAGATTAAAAACAAAATTTGAAAATTTTACTACTTTTTGAAAGCAATGAATATTAGAAATTTGAAGTTAGCAGTTAAACAAATTTTGAAAGAAAAATATATTGTTTAAGTCCTATTTTAAATAAACTAGTGCACCAAACTTTCTAGATTAAAGAGCATGGTAATTACTATTTATCTTACTTTATGTGCGAGATTGGTCAGCTCTTCCGCCGTTTTGCTTCCATTTTGATGGACTTGGTGATAGAAATAACCATTTGGTTTTTGTAGTAATTGGTATGGATGATCAAATTCGACCATATGTCCATCATTCAAAACTAAAACTTTATCGGAATCTATGACATTATATAGGCGATGAGAGATGGTTAGCAATGTAGAGTTTTTAAATTTTCTTTTAATAGTAGTTTGCATGATTTGGTCGGTTTTCAAATCAAGGTTAGAAGTCACTTCATCTAAGATCAAAATTTTACATTTTTGCAAAATTGCACGAGCTAAACACAACAACTGGCGTTGGCCACTACTGAAATTACTTCCGCTTTCTTGAACTCTGGTCTTTAAACCATGAGGCAAAGCAGAAATAGTTGGTTTCATTCCGACAGCTTCCAGAGCTTGCCAGATTTGCACACTATTGTGCTGTTTGAATGGATCCAAATTTGTAAGTAACGATCCAAAAAATAAAATAGGATTTTGAGGAATTATCGCAACGTTTGAGCGTAAATCTTTGAGGGAAATTTGATTAATGTTTACTCCATCAATTGTAATAATTCCAGTAAAATCGTACAAGCGAAATAATGTTGAAATCAAAGATGATTTCCCAGAACCAGTACGTCCAATAATACCTATTTTCTGCTTTGGTTTAATTTCCACATTAATATTGTAAAGAACTAGAGGTGTACTTGACGAATATCGTAAGCAAACCGAATTAAATTTAATTCTTCCTTTTTCGGGCCATTTGTTTGGAGGTACCTTAACGCCATTATCTACTTCCATTGGTAGGTATTCATATTCTTGGATGCGAGCGAGAGAAAGAGCAGTAAGAGTAAAATCACTCGTTATTTTTACAAGAGTCTTTGCCATACCAGCCATAGAAAACACTTGTATTATTATTGTGTCAATATTCTCAACATACATTTCTATAACAAAACAATAAATTGCTTTTAAATACAAATAAGGTTAATAGTTTCAGCAAACCTGTGTAATTAAAATGAAAGAAAAGCAGTACTAGAACCATATACAGAAGACCAAGCAAATCAATAGAAATTCCTATCAGAAAATTTAATACAATCTTTAAATAACAAGCTACACAATGTTTGCTCAAAATATTGTTAAACTCTTTTATGATGATTTCTTTTGAATTTTGAGCCCTTACTGTGGTTGAGCCTTCCATTGTTACCACTACATGCGTAAAGATTGGACTTTTGCCTAAAAAGTATAACAATAAATTGTAATTGTCTTTAAGACTGTGTCAAGAGAGATTTTATATGTTTATAATTATTATGTTTTTTCAATACATCTTTTGAATGCCAATAAGAAGCAACACAAATACAATATTATTTATTTTTATCTTCAATTTTGTGTTATCTGTTGGATAACGCTAAAAGTTTAAAGTTATGCTGATATTAAAAATATGCAACATTATAAGTTGTTTTTGCCCAAGATGGCATTTCTATAGAAACCATCAAACAGTTAGTAGAGGTAGAACCACACGTCGTACTCAGTTCACAAAATAAAGTCTTTAAGAAAAAAATTTTAGTGGAGTGGAAGAAAGCAAAACTAATTCTACTTTCAAAAAGAAAACCGGAAAGCATAAAGTTTAGTCCAATTTGCCTAGTAAATTCTATTAGCACTGGTAAGAAAACGACTAGAAAAAAATTTGAACTTTAAAAGAGATCTATCTATCTGATTGCCAATTCGGTTTTTGCAGAAGCAGATCAACTATGCAAGCAGTTGAAAAAGTCGTAAGCACAATCAGTAAAAATAGAAATGACAAATAGGCGGTTTTAGTTACGTTAGATGTTGAAAATGCTTTTAAACATCATGTTTCTTGGGACAAAATCATAATAAAACTAGCGAATAGAAATATATAAGACTACCTACTTACCAGAAATAAACAGCTACTTAGAAGAATTGTGTAGAAAAGAAAAAATGCTGTTAAAAAAGTTACAGCCGGTGTTTACGCAAGGCTCTGTTCGGGGTTTTACTCTATCAAATATATTTTATAATGACGTTTTGGCGGAGATAGTACCTAAGAGCGTTACAACGCTTGCGTACGCAAAGGACCTAGCAATAGTTGTCACTGCTTAGAGTAAGAAACAATTTATGTTTAAAGAAAACAAAGTTTTTTGCTACGTACATAACTAGATGAAAACACACGAGTTAAAACCAGCTCATCACAAAACAAAAACTCTTATTTTGAAAAAAAATCTATTTACTAGGACATAAAAAAACTAAAGTGAAGACTGCGGTTTTAAGCAGGATAACACCAAACATTAGAAGGTCAAGAAAAAGAAAGATGCTGTTGATCCTATTATACGAGTTCCTCTCTGAAACAGTTATATTAAGAAAAAAAAGTACATGCGACAAGCAATCAGCTTACAACCTAAGATGCTATTGAGGGTAACCAGTGCATACCGCTAGTGCCGTACAAGTTATAGCCAGAGTAATGCCAATTGAAGTAATTGCAGACGAGAGAACAAGTAAAAAACTCTACCACTGAAAAGATAGTACTTCTCAGGCTAAATCAGTAGAAAGAAACATAAGTTTAAAAAAAATTACAATGTGTGTGAGAAAACACATCCAGTGTTACACAACGGACAAAAAAACTGATACCGTGTTTGAAGATCTGGGTGGGTTTAGTTTGAGTGCAAACATCGCTACTTAACAAAAGTTTTAATAGGACACGGTTTGTTTATTTGCATAATAGGTAAGGCAAGAGAAAATATTGTGAAAAAATAGACACAATTGCGCATACTCAATTTGATTGTCTAAGATAGTTTAAAAAAAACCATAGAGGGCAAGAGACAGTAGAAACAAATTTAAACGTCATAAATTTGATCATAAAAAATGATAAAAGATTCAAGGCATTGGAACCAAAAGCAAGAAAAAGTGCATCAGAAATGTAATGACCACCAAAGAAAGAGACAAAAAAAAACAAAAAAAAATAAAACGAAGCCACTTGTATTTCTAAATAGATGTTAAAAGACAGGGCTCAAAAGGTGGTTTAGTGCGTATACCATGTATTGCCGGACCATACATTCCATTCGGTGTCCGTAATAAGATTCCATCTCTACAGAAAATTATATATATCTGCTCAATAATAAAATAATAAAACGACGGTACAGTCTATGACAGGAAAACGACTGCTTAAAAATTATAGTGGTTCGCCTGTAGAATAGTGTCAGAAGCAACTGTGTTTAGATTTGAGAAACTGTAAAGACAATTAGCATTTAAAATACTTAAAATAGATTACAATTTGTAAGTAAAGACGTGGCTACTAAACTGATAATGATATCAAAAGTAGAGCTTTATTCGAATGGGAAAAGCAAATGACTTATTAAACAGTCATATTCTAATGTTTTCACAAATCAATGCAGTTGCTAACTTTGACGTTTATGGCACAGAAAATCATAATCTTATAGGGCTAAATTGATCAATGGCATAAGTGTGAACTTAAGTTTTGTGGCGATTGCACTTGTTCTTAGTAGAATCAATTAGATTATATTGGTAATAAGGTTGGTAACTGCAACATATTACTATTGTGCTTCCCTTTCTTGAGCTGTTTGAGGTGTATCTCAGTTTATAGCTTTCCATTCAGCTTCAAAGCTGTAATAAATTCGGGTAGCTAAAATGGCTTTAAGGATGATGTGTCTCTATTCGATATGTATTCCAGTTCTAAGTGTTTTTTACGTTAGGTTTTAATAGCGACGCATTCTGTTATCAAGTGTTCCGGAGATTTTTTCTCTTCTTTTCAAAATCTGGATTTGTCATTATCTTCTAGGTCGAGTTTCGTCAAAAATTTACCCAGGCGGGAGTAACGGGTAATACATCCTGTGAGGATGCAAAGCTTATTTTGAACAAGGGTCAAGTAGACTTTTGATCTTGCATGATCGAATTCTTTAAGAATTTTTTTAAAATGTTTTAAGCCAGAAAAATTTGGTTGAATCTTTGATCTGTCTGTCTCTTTCTTTATATTTAACTTTTTCTTCTAGCTGTGCTTAAAATCGTTCTTGTTCTACAAAAAGGATTAATAAAGCGTTCTCTCTTGCAAGTTTATCAGCTTTCTCTTTTCTTTCCATTTCCGAGTGTCCGGGTATCTAAACGAGGAATACATTGTTATTTCTGCCTAGTTTGTTTAATTTGCTTTGGCATTCCCATGCCATTTAAACTGATGACATAGAAGCTCAGTGCTCTTATGACTGCTTGTTTTTCGGTGTAAATTGCAATTTACCATTTTTGACAGTTTTTTTTGAAGTTAAGTTAAACTTTACAACACATCTTCTGATTGGTTGTATTTCCGCCTGAAACATGCTTAAGTATATTCTTATTGAACCATATTCTCACCTGAGTATGTGGTTTGGGAACCGACCACTCGTACTTTGGTTTGTCCGCATACTATTTTATGGTGTTTTTTTTAAACTTACTGGTGCTGGTTTTTTTTCGTAAGTTGTTTCTGTTGCTTAATTTTACGACATATATATATATATAATATATATATATATATATTTTTTAAAGTTATACTTTAATACTATCTTGTCACTGGCAAGGTTTGGAAATGAAATGTGTCCAATAACTCTTACTAACTTTCATTATTTTTTAGTGACTTTTGTGTTTGTTAATACAGTAAAACAAAATGTTTGCTTAAAACTGCTCAAAAGCAAAATATTAAACTCTCAAAACAAGAGAAATATTCGCAAGAGTAATAGATTTCACAAGCACAAATTTTGTACACATTTCAATTGCTAATTTTAAACCCTAAATTTTAAAAGCCACAGAAGTTAGTAAAACCGTTTACGCCAGAGATAAACCGCTTAGGAAATGTCATCAAGTTAGTTGTAGCACATGTTCTCTGAATAAGTAATCCAATTTTACAATTTACGATGATGTTGTTATACATAGAATTGAATCTAAAGCAATTTGCTAACTTTTTAAATAAACACTCTATGCATTCTTTATTTTAATAGCTACAAAATTTAATATTAGATATTTTTAATAATCTTACAAAAAGTCAAAGAATCCATTCTTTAGTTTAATTTTTTTGGTTCCAGTTCCATACTATGAATCTAAAGCAATTTGCTAACTTTTTAAATAAACACTCTATGCATTCTTTATTTTAATAGCTACAAAATTTAATATTAGATATTTTTAATAATCTTACAAAAAGTCAAACAATCCATTCTTTAGTTTAATTTTTTTGGTTCCAGTTCCATACTATTGTTTGTTCAGAATAATATAATGTCTATATTACAACATATTTCAGAATCAAATCTGTTTAGCTGTGTAAGTTGTATTATTTACAAGTTTAATTAATAATCTATATATATATATATATAAAAGAAAGTTGTGTTTGTTACAACACTTATAACTCGAGAACGGCTGGACCGAGTGCCATGGCTTTTGATTTGTTGAATTTGTTTCCGCCCCGAATAGCAGAATACATCTTAAAAACAATGAAAACTCGATATGTGTAATGAATACTTAATCATTTCAATCGATGCTGATTTGTTTATTACATGTCAAACATTTGTTGTCCAATCCTGTCAAATAGTGTAACAACTATTTTTTTTTTGGAGCTTATGGCCTGGTTGCTGAGACCTTTAAGCCACAACTTTATTTTTTTCTGAAGACATCATGTGTGCGTTTATAAATTTATTTTTTGTAAAATGTCTACAAAGTTTAGGTAATGCTATATTTGTTTGTTTTAGATATTAATTCCCGAAAATAATACCTAAGATTTATTCTACAGTAAAAACATAAAATCATCGGAAAGGAACGGAATTTAGGGAATAAAAAATCTGTTGGTAAAGGTTATAAGATTAAGGAAAAAAAATCTACAGGTTAACAAAAGTGTAAATGTCTTTTTATAGGTTGTCTATGATTTTGCTTGATAAGCTATTCATACGTAGTGGTTATATACTCTTTGAGCTATTGTCTATGTCTCGAAAGTTTAGGCACTGTTATTATATTTGGTGGTTTTATGCGAGTGCACATTTTAATAACAATGCCGCGTCCTAGAAGATCTAATCTTTCCCAGCGAAGCCGTAATGCAATTAGACAACGGAATATCGCGAGTCAATTATCTGTGAGAAATTGCACGCGTCGATACTTAAAGAAAAATTTAAAGATGAGGAAGTTCTTATTTCAAGGATTTTGATGATCTCAACGGATATGGCCTTTTAGTTTAAACAAATTCAATTCCCGATTCGTCTTGCCTTCGCCATGACGATCAACAAATCACAGGGCCAATCCTTGACTATTTGTAGCCTCAATCTAAAAAATGCATGTTTTTCTCATGGTCAATTGTACGTGGCATGCTCACGTGTCGGCAAACCATCCGCTTTATTTGTTTTTGCGTCTGACCAAAAAACAAAGAATGTCGTTTACCACAAAGTGCTTGAATGGATATCCTATTAATGAATTAATCCGAGTTTTATTTTTTTTCTCCAATCTGCACAACATAGTTTTCAATCACTTTTTTTCTGACATGAGTTTGAAGTACTTAATTATTATTTTTTATTTTTTTTTATTTTTATTCTCAGTATGTTTTCATCATCATTCATCATAATAAAATACTTTTTTGTTTCTATCTATATAAATATATTATTTTGTATCATTGTTTTACGTCCATCAAAGCCTAAATTAGTTCAGCTAAAAAGTAACACGACATTCATTGACTGTTAGGCGGTACAAAGTTTGCCGGGTCAGCTAGTTGATAATAAAAATATAGTATGATAAGCTTTTGGTTGCTAATAGGTTACCCTAAGGCTGCACATTCAACTTCCATTCTGGTTTATAATAAACTGACTAAAGCGATTTTTGGCCTTTTTCTTGTTCTTCAAAATAAATAAGTAAAAAGCAATTTTATTATCAGTGAATTTTTTGTTGCTTTTTTCGATTTTTGTAAGAAAGTAAATATGCTTTGGCTTTATTTGCTAATTTTTTAATTTTAGTGACGTACATACAAGACCGCTTATAACAATATTGAATTATTATAATGTTAAAATGTTTGTGTTATATTTGTAACAACATACGTAACTTCTCTAATATCTTTTTTTAGCATTCGGACTAATGCAACAGTCTTTTCGCTAGTAGTGCAAACAAAGTGCTTGTACAAAGCATTGATTTGTCAACTACGTTAGGTAAATAATTATTTATTAGAAAATAAAATATACACAAATTGACCGTAACAGAAAATTCACTAAAAGCTTGTAATTAATGTAAAAAAGCATACATATTGGCAAGATGCATATTGAAAGGTTTTAAACTTTTAGTAATAATAAAAAAACACTAGTAAACTTACTCAGAATTCCTTTGGTTTTGGCTTCGTTTACAATGGGTTGAAGACGATACATCATAAAACACAAAAATGCAATAAAGACAACTGATGGTAATAAGCAGACATAATTTACTAAACAAATGAATATTATTGCACTTATAATAGAAATTATACTTTGAATAACTTCTATAAGATACACGGGAAAATATTGATCTACTGCAGCCATATCTGACGAAAACTTATTCAGAATCATTCCAGATTTTTGCATATTAAAAAAGCTCATTGTAGCACACATTAACCTGTTAATAACTGCATAATGTAGAGCTTCTGAAGATTTATGGCAGCAATATCCAAATAGAATTGCTCGACCGACTATGAAGAATCCACTACATACAGCAATTGCAAAAGAAATTTGTAAATAATGATTGGCGGCAATATAATTTAGTGATATTACTGATGCTTCGTTCATAAAATTTGAATTTATAGTATGCTGCTGAGATATATTAATCCAAAAGTTCATAAAATAATCACTTGCTGTTATTAAAAACTGAGTGAATATAAAAACTGCTATTAGTAAGATGTAAATATGATTAATCCGAGCCCCCATTAAAAACCTACAAACATTGTTTATCAAGTAAGTAGATTGATCTTTTTCACGAGTTTTATCTGGAATTTTAAAATTCATTATTTTTAGGTTTTTCTTTTCTACTTCTTCTTCTATATTATTTATTGTATTAAACTTTAGTAAATTTGTTGGTATTTTATGTTTATTAGTAAGATTTTGAAGACTAATTTTTCCTTCTTTTAAATAGTAGACTTTTTGCATTGTTGACAAAATGTGGGCTTGGTGAGTGACTAACAATACGATTTTATCGCAGAGAAAATTTAAAATACAGTTTTGGAAAATATGTTTAGCAACATGAGAGTCTACAGCAGAAAGTGGATCATCCAGCAAATAAATGTCAGCATTTTTGTAAATGGCTCTTGCTAAATTTATTCTCGCTTTTTGTCCACCACTTAATAGCACTCCTCTCTCTCCAGCCAAAGATAGATCACCATGTGGAAACAAAGAAAGATCATGCTCCAACCCACATGCTTTGATAACATTCCAAAACTTTTCGTTTTCAAAATCTTCACCAAATAGAATGTTTTGTCGAATGCTAGCTGGAAAAATCCAAGGCTCTTGAGAAGCATAAGATTTTCTGCCTTTAACTGATAGACAACCTTCAACAATGCAAGTCTCTCTAAGAATCGTAAGAAGGAGTGCACTTTTTCCACTTCCAGAAGAACCAATTATTGCCGTTAATGATTTAGGCTGTACTGAAAAGTCTATTTCAATTAAACAAGGATCTTGGTGTTTAATATTCCATTTAACCGTAACGTTTTTAAAATTAATACCAACATTAGTTGCAGTTACACAAACGACGGAGTTAGAAGAAATTGTATCTCTTTTTACCACAAGCCTAAAATAAGTTTCTACTCGGTCAACTGAGTTTTTCATGTTTTGAAATAGCATGACGGCCGTAGAAAATTGTGAACCAATGGAACGTTTTAAGATATTGTAATAAATATATGATACAAATACAAAATGTGGGCTTAAATTTATTTTCATAAAACTTGCTGCAGCAATAGTGATGCACATTGCCCAGCTTGATACAAACACTTTAGAGCATCCATTTGAAAGCCTCAAATAGGTTAATATTTTGTTATAGTACAATTCTGTCCTAAAAAAAATATTTTAGAAGTTCATTTGAAGAAAATTGCTGTAAACTCAACAAAATGGATTAGTACAAGCTCTTAAAGCTTTTCTTGGCTAAACTTCAATATACTGCCAATTTTAAAAATGCCTCAAACAATTAACTGCATTTAGTTTCAATAATTTTAGTTACAAAACTAAAAGATTGAAAACAGCTACAGAAGAAATTTTTTATCAAATTTTTATAAATTTTGTTTTTAATTATCACTTTTTCTACTTTTTTAAAATTGCTTCAAATGTAACAAACATATTACATTAAATATTAGATATACTGTAAACTAAGCAAATATCTGTTTTTTAATTAAGAACGCAAAATGTTAAATTGTCGATTAAAAGAGAATGTCGAAAACCGAGTCAATCTCTCGAAATTGGTCATAAATATTTGAGCTCAGATCATAATTATAAACGTTACATTTTTAACTAAATGTTTGATTAAAAAACCATAAATTTATAATGGTTGTGTACAAGCAAAAGTTTTGTTTATTTGGTGTTATAAAATAAACTATACTATTGCTTGAGTAGCAACTGTTTTATTCGGAAAAGCTCACTTGCAGTTATACGTTGTCAAATGCAACAATAGCAACTAAATCAAGTAAAATCTAGATATATAAAATAAAGTCGTGTTTGTTACAACACTTATAACTCGAGAACGGCTGGACCGATTGCCATGGTTTTTGATTTGTTGGGTTTGTTTCCGTCCCGAATAGCAGAATACATCTTAAAAACAATGAAAACTCGATATGTGTAATGAATACTTAATCATTTCAGTAGATGCTGATTTGTTTATTACATGTCAAACATTTGTTGTCCAATCCTGTCAAATAGTGTAACAACTATTTTTTTTTGGAGCTTATGGTCTGGTTGCTGAGACCTTTAAGCCACCACTTTATTTTTTTCTGAAGACATCATGTGTGCGTTCAGAAATTTATTTTTTGTAAAATGTCTACAAAGTTCAGGTA
Organism: Lagria hirta; assembly: GCA_947359425.1. Lineage (NCBI taxonomy): Eukaryota > Metazoa > Arthropoda > Insecta > Coleoptera > Tenebrionidae > Lagria > Lagria hirta. Next base: position 15,867,337 of record OX375794.1, read on the forward strand.
CTGTTATATTTGTTTTTAATTCCCGAAAATGATACATAAGATTTATTCTACAGTAAAAACATAAAATCATCGGAAAGGAACGGAATTTAGGGAATAAAAAATCAGTTGGTAAAGGTTATAAGATTAAGGAAAAAAAATCTACAGGTTAACAAAAGTGTAAATGTCTTTTTATAGGTTGTCTATGATTTTTCTTGATAAGCTATTTATACGTAGTGGTTATATACTCTTTGAGCTATTGTCTATGTCTCGAAAGTTCAGGCACTGTTATTATATTTGGTGGTTTTATGCGAGTGCACATTTTAATAACAATGCCGCGTCCTAGAAGATCTAATCTTTCCCAGCGAAGCCGTAATGCAATTAGGCAACGGAATATTGCAAGTCAAGTATCTGCGAGAAATTGCACGCGTCGATACTTAAAGGAAAATTTAAAGATGAGAAAGTTTTTATTCCAAGGATTCCGATAATCCCAACGGATATGCCCTTTGAGTTTAAACGAATTCAACTCCCGATTCGTCTTGCCTTCGCCATGACGATCAACAAATCACAGGGCCAATCCTTGACTATTTGGGACCTCAATCTAGAAAATGCATGTTTTTCTCATGGTCAATTGTACGTGGCATGCTCACGTGTCGACAAACCATCCGCTTTATTTGTTCTTGCGCCTGACCAAAAAACAAAGAATGTCGTTTACCACAAAGTGCTTGAATGAAAATCCTATTAATGAATTAATCCAAGTTTTATTTTTTTTTCCCAATCTGCACAACATAGTTTTCAATCATTTTTTTCTGACATGAGTAAGAAGTACTTAATTATTATTTTTTATTTTTTTTAATTTTTATTCTCATTCGGTATTTATGTTTTCATCATCATTCATCATAATAAAATACTGTTTTGTTTCTATCTATATAAATATATTATTTTGTATCATTGTTTTACGTTCATCAAAGCCTAAATTAGTTCAGCTAAAAAGCAACACAACATTCATTGACTGTTAGGCGGTACAAAGTTTGCCGGGTCAGCTAGTAATACATAAAACCAAAAAACTGTCAGTCACGTTCTCACAAAATAATATAAATCGAGTTATTAAAATCTTTTGCAAAACTGTGTCAAAATTAGTTCTTCTAAAACAAGAATGACATTATTCACACAGTTTCACTACATGCCCAAAAGTTGTTGAATCAATCTCGAGAGCTCTTTTGATGACCAAGTTATTATTATCAGGAGATAATAATCACTGAATTCTTATTTGCTTAAATTTACATGGTTTAAAGAATTTTTGTAGGAATTTTTTGTTTTGTGGGTATTTCTTAATAAACCAACTAAAGGGCTGAAAAGAAAACCGTTATTTTTTTAGATGTAAACATAATTGAAAAATTAACAGGCGATTTACAATTTGATATATTTAGAAAAGAAACAAGCAGGTTAAGATTCACACCTAATGACTCGAATCATTGTTTTGAACAGAAAACAGCAAGTTTAAATTTTTTAGTAAATAAATTATTTACCTTTTTATCAAGTCAAAAAAACTTTAACATAAAAAGCATTTATCATAAAAATTGCTAAAATTAGTGAATATAATGAATAGAATTTATAAATAAACAAAAATTTAATACAAATAGACTAATTTTTTAATTATTTTTTTAGGCTTTGTCGGTAAAAATTCGGAATTATTTGTAAATGACCATAAACCAAGTATTTATTAATCTTAACTTGGTTTACTTTATCTAAACCTAATCTTATGAGTATAACCAACTTACTAAAAACTTAATTGAAGTTGTTATTTTTCGAAACAGGACCTAACTAACGAATTGATTTCAATTTTCTTTCACTATTAATCAACTTAAATAGAAGCTTTTTTATTATTCAAAATTTTAAATAAAATAATAGAAGCTGACACTGTTTTCACCTGTTAAAGTCTTTTTGTTTATAAAGTTTGCAGCAATTTTAAGACAAATTTCATTATGAACAATAATAACTCACTTTTTGGCTTCTAGAATTAATTTTTTAAAATGTTTTTCCCAAGAATACATTTTAATAATTTGAATGCCTGTGATAAGTTCGCTTAATAGTCGAATTCTGTCTTCATTAACAGTTCTTTTTTTATTGTTGTAATGGTTAGTACATTTGATTGCAAAATCTAAAAAACAAAATTTTTATTAATACAAAAAGCAAGGAAAATATTACAAACTTTGATATAATATGATCAAAACAAAGATAGACAGTCCGGATACTCCAAATAATCCAAATTGTACATATAAAGAGATTGCAGCTGTTAAAAGTTCAACGGGGGCCATCCACATTTGATGTATTTGATTAAAACCGATGTCAATCCATATTGTATCCACTGATATAAAGTGTAATAACTGAGCAATGGTTGTGATTTGGTCAAATTGATCTTTTCTTAAATTTATTGATTTGCGGTAAACAAAGCTAATAATAGCTGCACGAGCTTGTAGCCCTATTCTAGACATCACCATAAAAATAAAATTTACACTAATAGATTGGTACAACTGCAAGACAATCATGCCTAAAACATAGTATAAAGCTTCGTTTGCACGTAGTTCTGTCTCCTGTTGCGTGAAAGACTTTAAAATTTTTGAAAAAATTATAGGTTGAAGAACACTACAAAAAAATAGCAAATAAAACATTAACAAAACTTTAAAAATTTACATTATAACAATTTTTGTAATTCCGTAGAATATTCCAGAAATTATCATTTCTTTGTAAAACAAATTTATAAATGATTTCCATATTGAAGGTGTTTTATTGAGTTTATATTGACGCATCCATTCGTTTTCCAATCTTTGACTTAGCTCAAAAGAATTAAACTCATTTAAAGGTCTATAATATTCGGTTTTTTCTTTATTAAACAAAAGAGGTATTGCCCATCTGAAATTTTGAGAGCAACGTCTATAGAAATACTTATTACGGTCACATAATATATAACATACAAAGTAATCATAAATAAAATTTTAAAAATATTTTAAATATTTGGTATGACAAGACTTCTAAACTAAAACCATTGCAACTTATAATAGCTATTTATTATAGGGGTGTCTTATAAGGCAAATAAATCACGAAAGAAATGTTTACCCACAAGAGCTTGCTTGAGTGGTCTAATTTTTTTGAGTGACTTCTTTGCTGTTAAGACACGAGTACAATACAATAGTTTTATCCAACACCTCTCACTGTAAGAGTTCTTAAAAAATTGCAACCAAGACTATGATTTGGTTGCCATTTTGTTGTTGACAACAAATCTATTGTTTGAAAAAAATTTTGCAAACAAACTGTTTTGGCGCTTGTAACATTGTTGAAAATAAAAAGAAATAGTTTTCTTCCTAAAAAAAATGCAAAAGATGTTGAAGAAGTTACATCGAGTTGGCTATCCAACAAATCCAGGGACGCTTGTTACAAAGAATTGAGTGAGTTCAATAACTGGAAACAAGGAAACAATGTTTGTGAGGTGAGCAAAAACGTGCTGTTAGGTTACTTCTTCCACGCCAAAAAAAGATTCGCAACTTCTTCAATGTGGACAAAATACAGCATGTTAAGATCGACATTAAAGCTTTACAAAAATACAGATATATTACAATATGCCAAGTTAATCGCTTTTTTAAAAAACGAATCAAAAAATTCCAAGTGCAAATAATCAAAAGTTCTTGAAATACAACATATTTAACAGTTTCTAGCAAAAGTATCCAATAAAAAATATTTTGATGTTGAAGGTAGATCGATTTTGTTATTATGTTTGTTTATTTTTTAATATAAATGTTAATGTAAATCTCAACAAATGATTTCATCTGAGATTCTTATTTCTTATAATTGCATATTTATGTATTATATTTTTTGATGTTCAATAAATTGTTCTATTTTCTGTAAACTGTTGAATTATATAAAAACAATTTTATTATTAATTAATTAAAACAACTTGTGTTTTATAGATCCCATAATTCAATAAAAAACATCATTTTTATAACGTCATAATAAAGAGGTGTTGGATGAAAAAATAAAAACATTACGATAAAACAAATTGCTGTAGCAAGGATAAGAACTAAATTAGTTTCTTTTGTCATACTTTGTCTATACTGTAATTTTCTGTTATATATTTTTTTGCTGCAAACGATCAATTACCGAGTGTTTTTTAAAAATATCTTGAAAAAAGTCATTTGCGTGAAACTAAACATTAAAGACAACAATTGGCTGTTATTATGATAACGCGCTTCGCACACAGCAATTTCAATAAACCAGTATTAGTCCAGTCAGCAAGTCCTCTTAGGTCAATTTTTTTTCAAAAATTATGATTGAGGTGTCATTTAATACAAAGCATGTAAATGTTTTTTAAAAAAAATTGACAAAATTTCAGGGCCGCTTGCAAAAATTGCAAAAGTATAAGCAATTAAGTGGAAAAAAAATTGGGTTATTTGCAACTATTCTAAAAACAGTTTGAGATTTTTAAATTTGAAGAAAGATTCAAAAAGAAGAGAAAATTGCCTAAAAAAAGCTTTAATTCCTGGAGCTGTAGAAAGTGAATTTATAATTTCCATAGAAAGTTGAGAATACGCTTGCAAACGAGTACTCAGATTTGCGCAAGCTAGGCTAATTTGGACCTTTACTAAATAAATATTATTTTAACCTATTAAACATAAAAATTAAGAATTAAAAAAAGTCAGGTCAGGTCAGGTCAGGTCAGATTTTTAAATTTAAAGAAAGATTCAAAAAGAAGAGAAAATTGCCTAAAAAAGGCTTTAGATCCTGGAGCTGTAAAAAGTATATTTATAATATCCATAGAAAGTTGAGAATACGCTTGCAAACGAGTACTCAGATTTGCGCAAGCTAGGCCAATTTGGACCTTTACTAAATAAATATTATTTTAACCTATTAAACATAAAGAAGAGTTAAAATTAAGAATTAAAAGAGGTCAGGTGCTTACAAAATAGATCAATGAATAATAACCCGCAGTTCAAAAATTTTTATCGTTAGTTTTCAATTAGTTATTCATTATATAAATAACAGTTTTTTGTAGCACAAACATTAACATTGCAAGTGCAAGAATTGTTAAACAATAAATCTAAAATAATTTTTGAAATTAAAAAAGTGGTAAGTTTTGCTTTTATAATTTTTATATTTAAAAGTTAAAATAATATTTATTCCTTAAAGGTTTAAAGTGGACATAGCTTGCTCAAGCCGGAGTACCTGTTTTCGGCGTGTTTTTAACCCTCTGGATAAATTATAAATATTACAGTTCCGTGACTTTTCTTTTATTTTGGGATTTTTTTCAAATTAAAAAAAACTCAAACAGTTTTTGAGATATTTGCCAAAAAGCTATAAATCTTTTTTTTATCAAATTTTGCAAGCGGTTCTTCATTTTTTTCAAAAAACATTCACATTCTATTCCGAATCAAAAGACATGCTAATCATAATTTTTGGAGAACTCTAAAAAGTTTAAACTTATAAAGCACTTGTTGACTAGACTACATATATTGCTTCTAAACCTTTTTATTCGCTTGACTTAAGTCTTTGTGATTTTTTGCTTTTCTCGGAATTGAAAAATTATTTTAAAAAAACTCATTTTGGAATATTCGAAAACATTCAAACGGCTCAAGGCTATGCTTGAGAAATAGAATTATTTTCACCGTTGTGTGACGTCACAAAATAGTTAATTTAAAGGAGACAAAATGTAATTTTATTTGAATAAAATTAAAATGCAAGAAAAATATCACAGCTTGATACGAGTATTGGATCTTCTACAAATTTTGGGAATAACTACGTGGTCAATATAATATTTTATTTAGACTACGATAATTAGAATTAGAAGAAGTTTTGTCAAAATGACAACAACAAAAATTTAAACATAAACGTAACTAATTGGTTGACAATTTAAATGTACAGAATAAAATATCTTATAAATAAAAACAAACAGCGACATCTATTTGAAGCTAACCTTACATCAAAGATGAAAAACCAGGTTTTTTCATGATAATGCATAAGTTAAGACAGAACGTTTAGAAGTGTTTTTAACACACATAACGAAAGTTGTTGTTATATACAAGATAATTCACGCAAGAAACAATTCCAGCTTTGTCAATGAGTCATCTCTGCGTTTTTAAGCAGATAAAAAAAAACTGCGTACTATCATGATGGTATGAACCGCACTGGTTTTAAAAATTGATTCAAATCTTAATTAATTCTAAATCTTTCTGTACTTTATTCAATTATAATAAACAATATCTCCTTATGATAGCGTATAAGAGACGCTTTTTATCTACAATTACTTTATTTTTTCTCTGTGTAAGAACCACTTTTTAATAAAAAATTAAACCTCTAAAATAAACAAAACTGATCTGCAAAAATTAAAAGATTCTTTTACACTTATGTAACTATTGTCACCTTCTGAATTAAAGTGCTCTACAGTCACAACTATCAAGTATTCTTTTTATCTATATTTGTTAGTATATATTTTTATAAACATTACAAAAATTTAATTGTATATTTGGCGCCGACTCAAAAAGTTTTTTAATTTGGTTTCTTTTGAGAGATTAAGCTATTTTTTCTCAATTTTTTGTTTTGTTTTTAGTTTAATTTTTTATTTACCGATTTTTTTGTTAAGCAGTTTTTGTTTTTTATTTTTTTTTGACTAAAAGCTACTACACATTTTTAGATTTTTGTTATCTTATAGTGTCATTAGATTAAAAATTCTGCAGAATCAATTTATAGCTAAAAATTTTTTAGTTAGAGGTAAACAAACAATTATTTATTATAGTTTTTTTCATAGAGGCCAAACTTTTTTGACAAATTTATATAATAACAACTTTAAAGAAAACCTTATTCAATAAGAAAGAAATTTTAAATCTTGTAGCAGTATCAGTTCACAGCTGAAAATATTGTAGATAAACCATCAATCATTTTTTATTCTTAGAGCGAGAATTTTTTGTCAAGTTTTTGTGGTACCAAATTTTAAAACTAACTTATTCACTAAAAAAAGTTTGCTACAAACCAACTCTTTTGCAAAAGGTTATGTGTAGTCATACAAAAGAAATATATAATTCATATATGTATACGGGTCAAATTCAAAGCCTTCATTTTTCGTCAATTGACAATTTAAATAAAAAAAAATGAGTTGAATGGCTTGCCAAACTTTTTTGTATCTATAACCCTGAAAAACTAATGAATAACCAAAATTGCGTTTCAATGTCAAAAGTTACACTTGCCAGTCGGTATGTGTCAATGTATTAAATTTTATGTGGTATGGTTTATTCAATTATGATATTTTTTATCTGTTTCATTGACTTAAATTTTAAAATGTTTTACTGATAAGTGATAATAAGCATAAAACCTGTCTGGGTCTACAAATTTGTTTTGAATAAATTTGCTTTGAGTTCAGCTGGCGTAAAAATTAACACACCTAATAAAAGGCTTTTAGTTGCTTGCTCGCCCTCTTATATAATTTTCATTTTGACTAGTTTTTGAATATTTAAAAGTATACTTGATGTTACTGTTTTTAATGAAGAAATTATCTATGTAAGAATTGAATTCGATTCGTCCGATCGTTTAAGGTTAATCTGTTTTGGTACTTAATCATTACAATGGTTACCTGCTGAGTAGTTCAATTCTGATAAGATAATCATAAACAAACAAATTAATTAGTGTTGCATTTTAATCTATGTTCCAAGTTTTCAAAATCCAGGTAATCGAAAAATTAATTACAAAATTTGTATTTAACAAAAATTTAATAAAAACGTGTCAAAAACAATTATTGCTAAAAGAAATTACAATTTAAATTTACAATAATATAATTTACAAAATTTGTATTTAACAAAAATTTAACAAAAACGTGTCAAAAACAATTATTGCTAAAAGAAATTACAATTTAAATTTACATGAGTTAATAAATAGACTTGTCTTGACCTAATATAAGATTATTAATAATAGAATTAATTAATTATTTAAAACGTGTTTATGAAGTGCCTCTGAGTCTGCCCTAAGTAAGCACTTAATTAAAAATATCTTTTTAACCATTTATTTCTATAGAAAATAATCTAAAATTCTCTACACAGACAGATTATTGGTACTTACAAAAATAAAGCTCTTGATAGAAAATTAGCTTTTTCTTTAGGATGAATACCATGTTTTCTATTGGCACTAGAAAAATCTTCCATTGAACACCTTTAATGTATTTATTGAATTGCAAATAAACTATGTTATGTGTGTAATAATTACTTACCTTGAAATTTATGCAAAATTTGATAAGCAGCACTTGTTACACTTTTACTTTAGACTGCAAAAATAACTTTTATGATGCTTAAGTAATCAAAAAATTGGGGGTAAATTGTAGAAAATTTAAAATTAATTAATGTTTTTATACACACGAATGTTAATAATTTAATAGTTAGAAATATGAAAAAAATATTTAGTAGGAAAAGAAATCTACTCTATCAGGTCTGCTTTAGTTTGAGGTTCAAGAGATATAATCAAAATTAGTAGACGTAATGCTTAGTACTCTTTGCAGACACTGACTTGTTTTTGACATTATCTTTTATTTTTATTTATTTATTTAAAATTATTATTATATCACATTAAAAAACGTTCTGTATAAAGGTTATTAAGTTTCTAATAAATTAATTTTACTATTAAATTAATTTGTCATCTATCTCTATATTACAATCGTCTTTCCTCATGTCGTTTGCAGAGTTGTCGTTTATGAGCTTTTACATTTGCAGATATGAGCATGAAACACAAAAAGCTAACTTGCAACGTCTCGTCTCTCTTAAAATAAACAAACACAACATGCTACTGAGCACAAACGCAAAGAGCAAGCTCACAGGGTGTTGTTTCATCTTTAAATTATCAGGTCGTTGCTATGAGTTGCTAACACAAAAGAATGTAAATTATAATCTCACTCGGCTACTCTCATTAAGCGTTTTTGAGCATAGTTTGTGATTAAACAACTGTTATAAAAATAAAAGTGTCAGTTTCATTCTTATTGCTGATTAGAATTGAACTAAATTGCAAAACATTGTGACAATTTCTTGACTAGAATATGACGATTTTCCACTTATATTTAAAAGTTTTCTTTTCAAATTTTATTTTTTAAGCTTTACTTTTATTTAAATTTTATCGAAATACCAAAATATTGACTAATTAACGTTCTAAAAATATTTTAAAATTTTGTTATACTAATTAAAAAAAGTATTTTATAAGACTGAAGAACACATTGTATAAATAATAAAGAAAGTCGCTTGCTCAAGCGGAATACACAATGAGCTCATTGATGAACAAAATGCTCAATGAAAAACAAAGCAGATTATTCAATACAAATATTGAACAAAATTAAGGTAAAGTTTCTAAGATAAATTATCAATGTTAACAAATTCAACTTTGTTGAAAATTGATTAAAATTGGTTAATTCTGTCGTCAAATGATGCGTATTGCAAAAAGCGACTTGCTAAAGGGTTCTAATAAAACCAAAACATCTCCACGTCGACAATTCTAATTTGAATAAATTGTAGTCCGGTCAATTTAGACATTCGAAGTTACATCAATCCTCAATAAGCTGAAAATCGGTGAAATCGTTTAAAATATGATTATAAACAAAATCAGAAAGTTCCCCATTCCTCCCCTTTTTGCAAAAAATTTTATTCAAGGTCAAAGGGCGAAAAAATGAGTTTTTCGCGATTTTCAGCAAAACGGTAAGTTTTATCATAAAAATACTTCAAACAAAAATTGTAGATCATAAAATTATCTACAAAAAATGTATAAATACTTTTTTTCCTACAAGCCACCGTTTCTGAGATATAACGATTCAAGTTATATATACCGTTAGTGATAATTTCTTGTCGAGTTGAATTACTGTTTTTAAAAACTTCAGCACATTGAACTAAATTTTGTTTTTCAAACATTTTGAAAACTGTTATTTTACCCCTCCTGTAAAATGCAGATGTCGTATCACAACCAGTTATTGCGTGTAAAAATAGTACATGATTTTGACACTTTGCAGAAGTAGATAAGCTTTGTGATGAATACGTTTCCGATTGATGTTGAGCTTTTCCTGGTTTTAAGAAGAAAATAGTTTTCTCAGTTGGAGTCCGAGCAGTGAGTAATACGAGTAAGTCTACATCTTCACCAACGACAATAGTTGTATTTGTCAAATTGAATTGCTCTATTGCTGTTTCAATGATCAATACATCAGCATCATTATTAGCTTGTTTTACCAGTATATTTTCAGAAAAATATTTAAACATATATTACAACTCGGGAGATGTATATACGTGGCGTACTCATGCATATTATGACGATTACAACTTTTTGAATCGTTATATCTCAGAAACGGTGGCTCGTAGGAAAAAAAGTATTTATACATTTTTTGTAGATAATTTTATGATCTACAATTTTTGTTTGAGGTATTTTTATGATAAAACTTACCGTTTTGCTGAAAATCGCGAAAAACTCATTTTTTTGCCCTTTGACCTTGAATAAAATTTTTTGCAAAAAGGGGAGGAATGGGGAACTTTCTGATTTTGTTTATAATCATATTTTGAACGATTTCACCGATTTTCAGCTTATTGAGAATTTATGTAACTTCACTCTTATTTTTTTGTCTAAATTGACCGGACTATTGGCATTATTTTTGTTATTCTATTTGTTGGTAATAACTAAAAAATTAATAAAACACATTGTATATCATAGATATACGTTTGAGATAGAAGGCGCTAGCGTGATAATTTGGTTGTTTAATCAGTGATATACTTTTTATCTCATTTGTGTCTATCAAAATTGATATCTGTTATTTCGAGTGAACTATATGCATTACAATATGAAGAAACCTGGTTTATCAACTTTGTGATGTAAGATAAGTTTCTAATAGATCTTACTAATGCGATAAAAAAGATTTTTTTTCTAAAACTCAGATTATACCAATGAATACATTATACCTGATTAACAACGTCTACCAGTACCAGTACTAGAAAGAAAACATTTTGTGAACAGAAGTGTAGATAGAATTTAATATTTTTGTTTCACTATTCAGAAGAACAAACGCAAAGCTGGGCATTTTTATATTTTTAAAAAATGTTACAAAAGAGAGAAATTTAGATCAACTAACAAAAAACTCTTTTATAAAATTATCTAACTTTGAGTGAACTCAGTAGATTACCTAATCAAAAAATGTTTTTTTGATTAAGTTGCTTATAAACAAAATTATGAATATATAGTTTAAAACTTTTACAAATGTGTTAGTGTTAGTTGTTGTTGGGTTTAAAACGAAGTTTTGTTTTTCAATGTATGTAGTTATCTAATTTATAATATTTGTTATTATATGAAAAGTAGTTTAATAATAGAATCGTATTATTAAACTAATTTTGGTAATTAATTTGTTATATCAAAATAAAGATATTATCATATTTGTGACAGCCAACATTCAACGCGTTGTTTTTTTGACATCAAACATTCTAAGCGTTATACTATTTATTATATCTGGTTTTGATTTTGTAAATTGATTGTTTTCACCTTTCACATTGAACTATTTACACAGTTTTTCCACTTGCCAAAAAGTTATGGTACTGAGCACATAAAAGGCTTGCATTATGCTCGCTCTAAATATCTGTTACCGACACAAAGGGCAGACTTGCAGTATGTTCTCTATCAAAATTATTAGAACATAGTACTAAGCTTGTGCATTGACATTGACAAACATTTTATTCAAACACTACGAACTTTTTTAGTCCGGTCAATTAAGACCGGACTAAACAATTATAAAAATAGTGATCAAATAACAAAAATTCTGACCGATCCAAATTTTGGTGGAGACTTTGGGCTTACTCTAAAAAGTAAAAATTTAAAACACCCCATCAATCCCGTGTGAGCTTAGAGAGCTATTTGGAGTTAGAGATCAAATTTATCTAGAAAACGGTAACTTTTATCAAAAATATACTTCAAACTAGAGTTGTAGATCTTAAAATTCTCTACAAAAATGGCTCTTATAATCTTTTCTGTAAGTATTATCATTTCTGAGATATCGCAATTGTAAGAGTCAATATGTGCATCTACACAAGATGCACATATTCTCAAAAATACACGAAACAAGAAGCTGGTAGAATTATCTTGTCTTCCTCCAACATCAGCATCTGCTATTCAACTGCTATTAATATACTCAATACTATGTATTGAGTATATTATCAAGTTTAGTTTAGGCAAGGCAATCAACTAAATCCTAAAGACTGGAGTTAGAAATTAATAAATAATACTATTTTTTGCAATTGCAAAAAAGGTTGTAGTGCCAAATGCGGCTGTAGAAAGGTAGGGTTAGAATGTTCTCTAGTGTGTACCAGTTGCCAAAGTCAGTCTTGCATGTCCAATTGAATACAGCACAAGAAGATTTATGTGATTTTGATAAAGAATCAACGGATTCATCTTCATTTGAACAAATTATTGATATCTAGCAAGAGAAGGAAAAAGAAGAAGAAATCGAAGAAGACACGATTGTTAAAGTTGATTATGAAGAGTATGAATCAGATTGAAAAATCAAAAAAAATCAGAGCGACAATTGAATTCAATAATCAAAATTAAGAATAATAATTTTCATGCAGTTAAATAAAGACTGTCTTTAAAAATGATCAGCTTGTGAAATAGGTCTACCGGGGAAGCCACGTTTAAAAAACGCGCCGACTACACTATCTCACAGGTGGTGTGGAAATGTGTGTATATTATGTAGAGCGACCAGACTATTAAAAATCTTTGCGATAAATAAATAGTCAAACGAGCATCAATTACGTTTTGTCAATGACGGTTTTTTTTTTAGATTAAAGTTATAACTTGAGATAAAGCACATTCTATGGTCTTATAAGCAATGAGATTATTTAATGCGGCAAAAAATTAAAAAAAAAATACGAATAAAATTTAGGTCAGCTGACTTGTTCGCCATTTTGGTGCTAATCTCTGTACGTCACTTGTCAAAATTTTCCACATTAAACCCAGTTTTACATTTTTTTTTGAATAATGCTTGGATTGGATGTGCGGCACCAAACTGTTTCAACCAATCAACAAAATGTTTTAAAATGTACCGGTAACTAGTAATGGTTTTAGTTATAGAAAGTACTTCTTATAAAGTACATTCCTTGATACATTATAAACATTCGTTTCCACAATGTTGCAGTATTTTAAATCATATGCTAAAACATTATACTACAATAATTAGAAGTTTAAGCATTAAAAGTTTTGAAATCGATACTCGAGCGAACAGAACACTGTTCTACAGATCTAATAAGTTAATGATGGTAAAAAAATAAATAATTAAGAACGTATACAATTTTTTTACCTAATTCTGATAACAAATGTGACACTTTAAGTCACTCTTTGACATTTGGCAAGCCAACATTTTTCAGTAGTAGTTTAGTAGATTATTAACAAATATCATGCCCGTCAAACAAAATCAAACTTTTTATAACCAACCCCATTATATGTACTTAAGTTACATTATTTCAAGTCCTACTATATTCATTATTTGACATTCTATGCAACATTTATTAATTTCTTTCATATCTACCGTGAATCGCACGAAATACAGCAGCGGGTTGTGGCTAAATAGAAGACTTTTAAATGCAATAGATTTAGCCCCAAAATGGCCCTCGACTCAGCTACTCTTTATAGCGTACCGCCTACTACAGTAGGTACAGTCGCTACAGTCGGCCATTCCACAAGCAAAATTAATTTAACTTCTTTGCAATAAAAAGTATATTAAAAATTGATTGGCATAATCCTTAAAACAAATGAATGCCTTATATTTTTGGCTTCAAATATAAATATTTTGGATCTGGATTATAATTGATGGAGTAGAACAGCAAAACACAAAGGCAGGATACATTAAATACGCAATTTATATTTATATTATATTTATTTATATTTTATTCTTAAAAAAAATACAAGAAACTAAATAAGTTGAGAACAAACATTGCAAACGTTATTTTTATTTAATAGATATGGATGTCACTAAAAGATCTATTCAAATCTGCATCTTAAAATGGAGGACTATCAAACCATTGAAATATTGGCTTAGCTCGTCTATTCTTTAGGTATTTGATGCATTTGCCACTAAAAACATAATTAATTACATTATAAACATAAAAATTATAATTAAAACCTACTTGTGAGACCATTGACATCTAATTATAGGATAATCTTTTTCAAAACATTGAGGTCCCAAAATCGAAAAGTATGTAACTCCAATAGTGTCAGCCACTACAGTTCTTGCATTTTTAAGACATTTGTAAAATTTCCGGTCGCACTCACAATGAGATCTTGTAAATAAACCAGAGTTCACCAAGTTAAAATCAGTAGCTCCTGCATCAATTATGACTGGACAACTATCATGCTCTCTGCAGCAGGCATCACTTGTTGAAAATGTTCCTAAGTCGGTGAAAGATTTTGCTATGCTGCCGTCGCCACACCATTTTGTTCCTAAAGAACAACAATTAATACACTCAGTAATATATAACAAATGTAGCTTTTTACATTATATAACACAAGCACTCTTTTGGAACCAATAACAAATAGTAAAAATAAGGTAACTGTTTTGAAATCAGCAAACGTTTGAAACAGTTATTTTTACATTTTTACAGTACGTTTATCATATTCTGCTATTAATACCTTATAATAACTTATTAAACTTATTACTTTAAACTAAAATAATATAAGTAGTATTAATCATCTACTATTGTAAGAAAAACGTTTATTGTTAAATGTAGACAATACGTTAATCTGCGCCTAACTTCGGTTAAAAAACCATTTTAAGCCCTTTTTTTCAAGATGGCAATTGTGAGACAAAAGTTGCAACCCTAAACTTGGATTTAACTTTACACTAATTTCCCCTTTATATCTAAATAGTAAAATTGCGTCCTCTACTACCACACCCTAAGCCCAAAAAAATTTGACATTTCAATGGACTAAGCTCAAACTGTTTACGTAGGTACCAAGTGCCCTCTAAAATCAAGAATTGGCATATATATTATGTATAAACACTTTTTTTTTGAAACACGTTGAGTGTCAGAAAACATTTGTTTTGTAGGTTTAAAATGCTCTAATATGCGTATTTGGTTTGCTAAAAAAATTGTACGAAAGTTAAAGCAATTTCATTTAAAACAACATTGATTCATTCAATCGTGTTATTTCTGCACAGCTGATTTAAATCATATTTGTTAAGTCTTATTGCTAAATTTTAATAAACACAAGACATTTCTAACTCTAAAAATTTTTGTTTTAAATAAAATATTTTTTTCATGCTTAGGTTTTTTGATAGCAATACAAAAAAAAATTGAAATTGTTGCATATCTTAGAAGTGAGTTTAAGACGAGATGCGCTAATGTGGTATGTTTAACATAAAAACTCGATTCAAAAAACTTTCAGTAAGTGCCACTTTTTGGAAAAAGATAAAAATATTTTACTTGTTTTGAGAAACTTGAGCAAAATGCAATGTAGTACATCCGGATTATAACTGTTATACCTAGACATAAGATGATAGCAGCTAAATATTTTTAATAAACATTAATCCTAATTGTTTACAAGGTTTGTAGCATGTGGCGCTGCAGCTCAAAGTAAGCCAAAAGAGCATTAGCACAAATTGTTCTCTTTTTGCCAATTCTGCCAAATTTCTAAAATTGTTGTAGACTTTTTCGTATTTATTACGTAATGGATTTTTAGTCGTTGTTTCAGCTACTTCTTGCCTATTATATTATTTTTTGAAAAAAATCTATCAAATAATGTCAAACACAAGATTTAAATTGAATTTTAAATCAAATGGCTTATTGTTGTTACCTACCGTTAGCAACAAAACTTTCCAAAGCTTAAAAACTTGCCTGCAAACTTGTTCGCCATTGCTAACTTATCTCTTCTAAACCAATTTTTCAATATAAATTATACAAACGTTAAGCACGCCGCCTAAGTAATCATCCATTACTTTACCTTGCAAGTGAATGCTAACTCATGTACTTTTAGAAATAAATTATATCAATTTTTTTCACCATCTTTCCGTTTTTTATCGTACAAAGATCAGTTTGTAACCAGATCCAATTTGTAACACAAATAGACACAGATTTGTATCTGTGTGCCACAAATTGTTAACATAATTGACGAGTTACGAATAGCAACAAAATATATAAATCTCTTAGTTTAATAAAGAAATATTCTACCCCTACTTGTTTATATTATGTTCATTATTTAATTTATGCTCACCTGGAAATATGGCTTGAAGTTTTGTTTTAAAATTCTCTGCTATACCATTATTTACGGTGGTAGTGTTACAATCCAATTCTCTAGTAATATTCGAAGTTTTAACATTTATGCCAAGCGATCGACTAAATTGTCCAATTTTTTCCTTCAATCTTCGAACTATGTTTCTTCCATAAGCTAATGTGCCTTGCTCATCTCTGATACTAATGCCTACAGGCTGATTAATATTGTTTGTTATGCGACAATCAGGAGAGTTTTTAAAGACGCATTTTACTGGAGTTGGAATTAATTTGCTAAAAAAGTCTATAAAAACCAAAATAATTATATTTTACCCTTTGACAAAAAGCTATAAACATAAGAAACAATGTCTTGCTAAGAAAACGGTTTTGCTCTCTCTCTTTCGTTTTGATTAGTTAAAAAAATATCACCAGAAGTGATAAGCAGAATTGCACTTTGAGAGTGTAGCAAATTGATACATTTTCAATTTCTATCAGTGGATAAACATCGTTTATAAACAAAACATGGAATTAAAACAAAATTTTAGTGGTGTACGTTGAAGTGATACCTATTTGTATATTTTTAATAAAAATGTTGATAGCAAATTAATATGATAGCTGCTAAATTTATTTAAAATTTAAAAAAAATTGCTTATTACGTTTGCAACAAACTAAAACTTAATACTTTTGCAATTTTCGGGTAATAAGTGATTCTAGCATCAGTTTAAGGTTACATTCTTTTTCTGATATTATAATAATAAAACGTAATGTCAAATTTTTACAAGATCAGATCTGAGAAAATTGCTTACACTAATTTTTTAATCAAAATTACATATTATGTAATTTTTATTTTTTATTAAATATAGTAAAAAACAATTTTGTCTTCCTTAGGTTCAAAATAAAAAATGTTAGATCAAAATCGGTTAAGCCGTTTATTGGCTATAGGGCGACAGACAGACAGATACACATACGTTCTTTTTTTTTGTTAGGGACTTAAAATCAATGGTCTATATTCTTAAAACAAAAAATTCGATCAATGAATTTGTAATTATTATGTTAGCAAAAATTTTGAAGATTAATAGTCATAATATGGTTTAACATTTTTCACTAAACTAAATGCGAATGAACCATTTTTCCAGCAGCGCATTAAATAATCTCTATTATTAACACCAAACAAAAAAATAAAATTGTCTCCTACAGATTAAAACACATTCTACAAATGTCTTTAAGTAATTGTTTTTTAATTATAAATTTACAATAACTTTTAGTGTTAACTATTCTATCCTGAATAGCAAAAATAAAACTATTATATAAAAACTAATATCTAATTCATTTAAATTAGAATAACATGTAACTCAGACACTTAGCCAATATAGAGGACTTGAAGTATTCCACATTGGCTAATTTAAGTGAATTTTTGATATTATAGTTATTAATTTGCGTCACAATGTAGGTTTTTATACGCGTAATGAGATGTTATACGTTAGATTAGATACTATACGTTAAGATGCCTGAAGAAGGTCGAATATAATACCGCCAAAACGTCGCAAATTTAACAATTGGTGTTTTTCGATTAATATCCCATGTCCACGTTCCTACTATATTTTTTCTATCTTATATAATTAATTGGACGAACTTTTGGTAATTATAAAAATAATTAAAATAATTGGTTATCCCTCAATAATATTATATTAAATACCTCTTTCTTTGTTTATTCTAAAAATTAAATATATTTATATTAAGGATGTTAAATAATTATAAAATTTAAAAACAGTATGCTATTAAAATTTTTTTTGTTATAAAAAATTTTAAGAATCTTTTTCATTATCTAGATAAATTGTACGGCTTTTTCTTATTGAAATTGTTATTTGAATAAAGTGATATAGTTATTATTTTATTAGCTTGCACCTTTTATCTGTAATTAAGCTTGTGCTTGTTGATAATTGTAAACACTAATAATAATAATAATAACAATGACAAAACAAAAATCTGTGCAATAAATTTAAGTTACAAAAACTAGAGATCAAAAGATTTTTCACGGAAAAAATACGAGATTACTATGGTTGCAATAAACTCAAACCAAATATGTACTGGAAATTTTTGGGTAAAGTTTTAGCATTAGTTTAAGGTTACATTGTTTTTTTGATATTATAAAAACAACGTAATACTAAATTTCTACTTGATCAGACCTAAGAAAAATGCTTACCTCATTTTTTAACCAGAAAAACAAATTTTAAACAGATAAATCGTTTTTTTTTAATATAGTAAAGAACAAAGCGTCAAAAGCGGTCAAGCCGTTTCGGAATTATAAGGTAACAGACCGACAAACAGATACACACTACAAACTTATAACCTTTTTTTTTGTCGTGGATTAGAAATTAGTGATGTAAATTTTTAAATAAAAAAATACGCTTGACGAAGACAATATATTTAAATTACTGAATAAATTCCGATATGTATACCTAAAAATAAAGCAAAAAATCAGCAATTGTTTTTAGAAAAATACTTTACCACATTTTTGAAAATATAACATTTTTTGATTCTAGAAGATAATAACTAACAGGTGAAAAAACAAATTTTATTATATATCTGTTGTTTAGCTCAATGATACACTTTTTTTGATATAAATAAAAATTGTACAAATGAATTAAAATTTATACTCACAAAAAATTGCATTAAGCCAAAATATGTAAAATTTGTAATTTTTTTTTCGGCTTTGAAATTTAGCGAAAAATTAAAGAATACTACAAGAATTTAGAATATACATATCTATAAAATACGCAATTAAGTTATTAAATAAATATTAAGTTAAAATATTTGGTCTACTGGCATCACAATGTTTGGTCTACTGGCTTTAACTTTTGAAACAGTAAAGTACAATCTTAATATAATTTGTGATTATTATGATCCAAACATTTTTGAAAATTTTAGTTATAATATAGTTCAACATTTTCTACTAAATTAAATTTAAAAGTCAAATTCGAATAAACAATTTTTACAGCGGCGCATTATATAATTTTTATCAATAGCACGTTATTTAATTATAAATTTATAATAGCCTTTAGTGTTAACTAATCCATCCTGAATAGAAAAAACGAAACTTTTAGTTTCTGAAAAATGTTGATCTTTTTTAATCTATAAAATAAATTAAATAGCATTTTATCTATCTCATTCAATATAATTTTTTGAAAAAATTTATTTGGCAATGTTTTTTGCTTAATTTTTAATAAAAAAACTATTACTTTGTTAATTTTACTTTTTAATTTTAATGGCGTAAAACCTGTATCTGTATCTAAACTGTTACTGTCTGTTTTAGAATTATAAAAATAATGTTGCAATTTAAATATTTGGTTATATTCCATTACTATTATATTTAAAATACCCCTTTTTTAGTTTTTTCTACAAATCAAAAATATTTATATTGCAGATTTTATGTAGATTCTTATTATATTTAAAAACAGATTATTGATATAGGTTTTTTTTGTTATACACATTTTTTGAATATTTTTAAGAATAAAGTGATATAAAGTGATTTAATTATTATTTTATTAGCTTGCACTTTTTATCTGTAATTGAGCCTGGGCCTACTGATAATTTGTAAATACAAATAATAATAATAACATAATAAAAATTTAAAATTGTGTAAATTAAATCGGAATTTTAAAAAAACTAAAGATCAAAAGTTTTTTCCGGGAAAAATTATTGACAAAACTGAAAATTCTAAAATCAAAACTGTTTAACAAAAAATTAAATCTCTAAGAACGAACGGAACTGAAAAGCAAAAAATAAATGAAACGTTTTAGTTCTAATAAGTCTTCTACTACCAAATAAACACATTAACTCGTATTAGATTTTTGTATTTATATACCTAGTATGTTTAAAAAAATAAATGCTTAACAATAAAGTTAAAAAAATAAATCATAGATGTGACTATAGAAATTGTCAAATTAGCGCAAAAAAATAAACATGACGTAGAAAATGTCTGTATGGCACCATCGCAATAGTTATTTACCTAACGAGTTTGGAAAGAAGTTAGTTCAAATTTTTTTTGGAACGAATAACTCTTATTTTTAATAATAAATAACTCTAAATTTTTAATAACCAATGGTCGCCGACTATTTGATTTTTTGAATTTAAAATGTTTTCATTGTTTGGTTGCTATAGTTTTATTGAAATAAAAGAATATTGTTTCGTGCATTTTCTTCTAGATTCGGCAGCAAAGTAAAAAACACCGCGATACGGCAAAAACATTTTTTGATACATTGGGAACAACCGAAAACGGCCGATCTTCAAGCAATGAGTTCAAAAAATTATTTTTATATTCACATTAGGGTAAAACTTGATTTTAAATTTTTTTTTCTATTTAGGCTCGCTATTCTTTGGCGGCTTAACTTTTTCTTTAAAAATTTTTATTGTATGTTTAACAGAAAACTCAAGAATATTTTAACAAAACGGGATTTTTACAATTTTCATAATAATTGCCTATTAAAATTAAAACCTAGCAAAACATGGCGATAAATTAAATAAAACAGAATTTTATCAGCAAATCACCACTTAAAGTGCTTATAAACTAAATGAGGGTATTTTGGAAGCCGCAAGAGAAGCCACTCTAAATCAACTTCTGTCTAAGTTAAACAAAAATTATGATAAAACTTTTGGGCAACTTTGTCAATAGAGAAACAGTCAAAAGTTGCAAAGTACCAGTGAAAAAGTTATTTTGCTTTTTTTAACAAAGATTTAATGCGTTTGAAAAATAAACTCGTAATTTTTTTTGATTTTGAGTCTAAATTTTTAAAGACGATTGTAATTGTGACTTACGTATTTAATGCTGTATTTAAAAAAAAACTTTAAAGTGCAAACTGAATGAAGAATGTGATTGAAGAATACAAATAAAAAAAATTAATGACAAATACAATGTTGGGCAGCAGTTGTTTTCATTAAGTGTAAGTAATATATTAAACGAATTTTTAAACATGTCTGCCACAGAATTTTATTATTAAAATATATCTGATTGAACATTTAATCTTTGTTTGTTAAGTGTTATACTTGTTTGTTTGTACGAATGTGTTGCTAATTAGTAATAGTAAAGTGTTGCTAATTCTAAGAGTAAACCTTTTTTTTTATTTAATTCTACCGTATCAAATGGCTATTCTCCATTAGGGATCTAAGACATTACTTTTATTCTACTTTGATGAACTAAATCTTTACATCGAAAAGTAGTTTTAATTGATACTTAAGCCCGTCACTAATTTAGATAATAATAATTACTGTGCGAAACATTTTTATTAGAACCTATTTTCAGTCATTTTAATTTTCCGAAAAATTATCAAATAAATTTCAAATATAATTCAGAAACTATTTCTTTGACATAGTTTGAGATATAAGCTTTTTTTGAAGCTAACTAAACTCCCAACAAAAAAAAAAGCAGAAAACAAAAACCAACCACAAATTTTGAAGTTTAACGAACTTTCTAAGCTTCGTTAAAAAACAAACACAAAATGGAATGCTGCCCGAAAGCGTAAAAATTTTTTTGTCAAAAACTAGAATGATAGGCGAAAATTAATATCTACATCAATGCCTAATGGTTTAATAGTGTTCAAAAACACCCAAAAATGTCTAATTTGGCATTTTTTAATATATTCTATTTTATCTAGGGACAAAAAAGTTAAACGTTTCTGTGGGTTTAAATTGATTATTAAGTAGACAGCAATATCACAGATTGAAACCTCCAAAAATTTTTTTTAATTTTTAACGCAAAACAAAAAAATTGTTAAAAGACCTAGAACAGACAAAGTGGAAGGAATAAAAGCTAGAATGAAAATAAAAGAAAAGAGAATAATTAAACAATTAATTAAATATAGGTAAACCAAAACACAATTTTAAAACGCTTAATATTAAAAAATAATGAAGAATAAAAAACACTTACTATTAACATCATAAGAACTGTTTTGGGGGATGCAACTACTAATAATTAACAAAACAATAACCAATTGTCTCTTTACAGAACTCATTATTTATTATCACTCTGTTAAACAGCTCAGAAAATCATAATTAATTAGAGTAGAGTGAATATAAAGGTTTTTTAAACATTGCTGTGATTGGATGCGAAATTAGCCTTGAAAGATTCTTTTTGGTTTAATGACAACTATGAAAATTTTATTACGGGTTGTACTTCCCGACTAATTTTGCGGTTTATACTCTGATCTGATGGTATTTCGCATTTTTTTTGAAATTGACTTAAAGCATTCTTTGCTCTTTAATTATTATTATTTGTTATTGCTGCTTGAATCTAAAACATGTAAAAGTAATCGTAAAAGATAAAAAGAAAAATCCAGAAAAATGATAATTTAAATTTTTCACATAAATTTTTTAAAAGTTTATAAAAAAAATGCAAAGAAAATAATTGTAGATCTTTTTATTACCCACAACTTTGTTATTTAACTTTTTTTCATAGGATTTGTAGTTTTGCCGGAAATTAAAGTAAATCTCACCCTCTTCCACTTCTCAACCTTAAATCATTATTGCGACATCATTTATCATTTTTTTTTAATTTTTATCATCTGAGATACTATATATTATGTTCTAATTTAAATTTTTACAATTGTATAGTGCTTTGTTGCAAATAAGATTAGTTTATTAGAGTAGGTATGTTGTTGTAGTTTGTTGCTGTTAAGTTACAGTTTTAAACAAAACATGTTTAAATTTACAGATGTAATGTAGTTTGAATAAATTTGATTTAATTTCTTTATTTTACCAGTTAGTGGTCAAACCAAAAAAGATAGATTACATTTTATATCATTAATATAACCTTAAAACAAAAGGCGCTAGCGTGATAACTTGGTTGTCCATTCAACGATATATCTTTTCTTTCAATTTGTATCTATTAACAGTGACATTTGTCATTTTTACCACAACCTATATATGTATTAAAGCCTGTAGAAGGTAGCTTCTAATAGATGTCGTTTGTTTATCATAATCAAAAAAATTTACTAAATTCTAGTGCAAAAACTATATTGAACATCTTTTGCCGTAACAAAAGAAATAGCAACAGTTTTTATGTTTACGATAAGAGCCATTATAATCAAGGTAGACCAAAAACAAAAAATAAATAATAATTTTTTAAGTCAATAAAACTACAGGAAGTGAAACAAAAAACAAATTTTAGAACAAATATTAAAAAGATAAGTGCGTTTTGAGCATCTATAAATTCAAAAAGGAGGTCGATAAATAATTTTGGTTAGATTTTGGTACGATAGCTGAGATATTACAAAAAAAAGATAAACTAATGGCACAAAAAAATGTTGCCAAAAACTTCTCCTTCTAGATAAAAAAAAATTGATTTTTAATGCCGGTGGGAAAATGGATGATTGTAAAAGTTGTTGTCAGCCAAATATATTTAAAAAAAATGTTTTGCTGCCTATAACAAACAAAGACATAAATTTAGCATTTTTGAAACTTGGTTTCAAGAACAACTAACAGCATTTTATAAAATGCCGACTTAAACATATAAATAGCTTGAAGGAACTCATTTTACAGCTAAAGTTCGCATAAAAACAACGTTCTTTAAATGGTTCAAATCAAGCAGGCTAAAACAAACACTTGTAAAAATTGCATTTTTTCAATTTCCGATTTTTGCAATTATGAAAAAAAAATTTTCTAAATAAGAGCAAAATTTAAAACTAGTCATCAACAATTTTTTTGTTTTTAGACGATTTCATAAGTAGAATGACTCAAAAGCCAACTTTTTACCTCTTTAACAAAATTTGTTGATTGTCTGAAGCAAAAAAAAAATATTTATTAACAGCCTAAATTAAACAATTTTTTTAAATCATTAGCGTTCGTAAAAAGAAATGACAAACTTTTTGTACAGGGTTGCTATATCTAAAAAACTTCCAAGAATTGCCTGATTTTTTCAAAGTGCGTAACAGCTTTAATTCTGGTTGACTACTTTATAAAAATAGTTTTTAGCAGAATAGTAGTTATTTATTATGGGAATTTACATCGGGATATTCTCGACAAATGAACATCCTTGTGGTAAACCCTAGTAGACGAATGGGTTTCTATTTTTGCATCCGATTCATCAGTTTGTGGTACTTTTAATGCAGTGGCAATGTATTTCCATATTGTGCTTATTTCCTTTTTGTAGATAACGGTATAAAAACTTTTAACTAGCTACTTGACATTGCAAAGACTTTAGGTATATTTAAGTAAACCCATTGTTTAATCGACTTCAAAAAAAAGGACTAACTTTTTTTTGTGTGCTACCTCATAACTTTTTTCTGAGTGAATTGATTTTGATGATTCTTCTTCTACTTGGAAGCTGGTGCTTTCCATTTGGTCTTATTTAAATTTGATTAAGATCTGACCAGTAGTTTATTCTTATTAATGCTTTTTTGACATATGTTTTTGAACCTTACAATTAATTCATTATAAAATACAAGTGAAATTAAAAATCTAAAAAATTGCTTCCAATACAATTTAATCTTAGTTTATAAGCAATTTGAGTCAATTAAATAAATAAAATAATAATTAAGTGATCATAATAAAGTAAGTTTTTTCAAAATTTTTAATTTGCTTAATTATTTTAAATAGGAAGTTTTATATTTTAAGAAAAGTTACTGAACTAAAAAAAATATCACTAGCTCGATTCGACATAAAAAATTAAACATTTTGTTTTGTTGACCGCTTATTAACGGCCATTTTAACGTTTGATGTTAACATTCAAATCGATTATTAATGTGCTTTATTAGTGCACGATTTTACATTAATGTATAAATCTAAATCAATCCCAATAGCTAATTAAAAAAAAAATTAGGGTTTATAAGATTCGAACCTGCGTCCACAGATTTGAAAACAGCACTGATAACCACTATGGACATTATACGTTTATCTGCAATTGCAACACTTATTTCACATGTTAGGTAGACATAGTCTAATATGATCACAACATAATAAACAAATTTATAGTAATTGTTATTTATTTATCTTTTTGAAGGAAAGTGCTCTGAATGTAAAATCTTTCCATAATTATGCTGATAGTGTATAAAAAAAAACGTTAACAAGCGTTTAGCTACAGCGTTGTACCCACAAATAAAATTAAAAAAATTTTAAACGTTCAAGTTACGTAGTAATTTACAAAGTTATCACATGTTATTCAAACTGTTTAACCTAAACGTCAATCGAATAAAGAATCATGAGAAGTCATTGCTAGTATAGTTGGTTTTTTTTGTGTTAAAAGGTTGAATCTCAAAAAATCAAGAGATGCCGTGTTTTTTTTAGCAGCAGGTTTTAGATCGGTTTGTACTGAAATTAGGTAAAAACTACTTAACCTGCATTTTTCTTTAAAACACCTTTTAATCGAATATTTTTAATTTTTATTTTTTTGCTTTACATATTCTATTTTAAAATAAACATTAAATAATGTTTTAATTAGTGCCGTTAAACTAAAACGCGTTTATTTACAACTGCCAAGCAATACTGTGATTGACATTTGAGCACAGTACCATGCAAGCCAACGCATTTGCGCCATTTTCTAAAAGTGAAATAAATTTTTAATAATTCAAAAAGAAAATGGGAAATTCTCAAGCAGGATAAAAATATGTTGGCAACCCAACATTTTTCAGTAGTAGTTTAGTAGATTATCAACAAATATCATGCCCGTCAAACAAAATCAAACTGTTCATAACCAACCCCATTATATGTACTCAAGTTACATTATTTCAAGTCCTACTATATATTCATTATTTGATGTTCTATGCAACATTTATTAATCTCTTTCATATCTACCGTGAATCGCACGAAATACAGCCAGCGGGTTGTGGCTAAATAGGAGACTTTTAAATGCATTTAGCCCCAAAATGGCACTCGAGCACTCGACTCAGCTACTCTTTATAGCGTACCGCCTACTACAGTAGGTACAGTCACTACAGTCGGCCATCCACAAGCAAAATTAATTTAACTTCTTTGCAATAAAAAGTATATTAAACATTGATTGGCATAATCTTTAAAACAAATGAATGCCTTATATTTTTTGCTTCAAATATAAATATTTTTGATCTGGATTATAATTGATGGAGTAGAACAGCAAAACACAAAGGCAGGATACATTAAATACGCAATTTATACTTATATTAAACTAGCTGGCCCGGCGAACTTTGTTCCGCTTTAGTTTTGTTATTTTATTTTTTATTTTTTTTGTCATTTGTTTTGTTATTATATGTCAGATGCGTTTACGTTTTATATTGTATGTCACGTCACACGGAATGGGATAAAAAATATTCTTTGTTAGGCTACTGGTTCTAAACAACCACTCCACCAATTTTCAGCCAAATTGGACATAAATAGATATAGATTTTTAAAATAAACGACCCCAAAAACTATAAAAATGATACCCAAATTAATTATTCACATTTATTACCTTTATCACATTCATTTTACAACCCTCTTTAACTTAAATATCATTTTCAAAATCAACGACCTGATATTTCTCGAAAATACCCATATCGTTTTGTTACATTTTTATCCCTAGAACACTCTCTTTTCATCCTCCTAAGAGTAATTTTTTAGAAAGCAGGAAACATACCTATTTATTTTTTTTTTGAGAACTTAGGCAATTTATGGGAAAAATTATGAAAACGACATCAATCTTTAGACATTTTGCCCTCTTTCCGCCCTATCAAGGAATGATAATATTTTACTTCTAAAATTTCGGATTTAAACATAGATATTATTTTTAAAATAAACAATCCAAAATTTTTGAAAATCATACTAATATTGGTACTTGTCATTTTTTTGTTCCTATCCCACCTCTTTTTATCTCTTTGTTAATAAAAAGTATTCTATTCTTTTCATTCAAATCCAGTCATCATAATTTTCCATACAAACTTTCACTCAAAGTTGTTATATGGGAAGTTGTCTCATGGAAAACGATTAAAGACGGCCACTGACGATCCAAGATCCAACGCCACAGTCGTACTGCGGCGTTGGCGCGTTGGATCGTCAGTGGCCGGCTTTACATGTAAACGGTGTGTAAGCGCACGGTCCGACTTTGGTTGGTGGTAGGGGAGTAGATCGATTTATTTGGAACGGTAATTTGCCGAGCCTCACCGAACGTTTCCGACATCGCAATTCTAATTTTGATTTAACCCTTCTTTTAGAGGGTGGTTTCTGGAATAAAAAGTATCCTATAGCATTCTCCTGGCTCTAAACTACCACCTCACCAATTTTCAACCATATCGGTAAAGCCGTTCTTGAGTTATAAGTGGAGTAACTAACAGACTTTCTTTTATATATATAGATTTATTTATATTTTATTCTTAAAAAAATACAAAAAACTAAATAAGTTGAGAACAAACATTGCAAACGTTATTTCTATTTAATAGATATGGATGTCACTAAAAGATCTATTCAAATCATCAAATCTGCATTTTAAAATGGAGGACTATCAAACCATTCAAATATCGGCTTAGCTTGTCTATTCTTTAGGTATTCGATGCATTTGCCACTAAAAACAATTAATTACATTATAAACATTAAAATAATAATCAAAACCTACTTGTGAGACCGTTGACATCTAATTATAGGATAATCTTTTTCAAAGCATTGAGGTCCTAGAATCGAAAAGTATGTAACTCCAATACTGTCAGCCACTACAGTTCTTGCATTTTTAAGACATTTGTAAAATTTTCGGTCGCACTCACAATGAGATCTTGTAAATAAACCAGAGTTTACCAAGGTAAAATCAGTAGCTCCTGCATCAATTATGACTGGACAACTATCATGCTCTCTGCAGCAGGCATCACTTGTTGAAAATGTTCCTAAGTCGGTGAAAGATTTTGCTATGTCGCCGTCGCCACACCATTTTGTCCCTAAAGAACAACAATTAATACACTCAGTAATATCTAACAAATGTAGCTTTTAACATTATAACACAAGCACTCTTTTGGAACCAATAACAAATAGTAAAAATAAGGTAACTGCTTTGAAATCAGTAACCGTTTGCTACTGGCTTCAAAACAGTTATTTTTACATTTTTACAGTACGTTTATCATATTCTGTTATTAATACCTTAATAACTTATTAAACTTATTACTTTAAATTAAAATAATATAATCATCTACTATTGTAAGAAAAACGTTTATTGTTAAATATAAACAATACGTTAATCTGCGCCTCACTTCGGTTAAAAAACCATTTTAAGCCCTTTTTTTCAAGATGGCAATCGTGAGACAAAAGTTGCAACCCTAAACTTGGATTTAACTTTGCACTAATTTCCCCTTAATATCTAAATAGTAAAATTGCGTCCTCCACTACCACACGCTAAGCCCAAAAAAATTTGACATTTTAATGGACTAAGCTCAAACTGTTTACGTACCTCGTAAGTGCTCTCTATAATCAAGAATTGGCAAATTTATTATGTATAAACACTTTCTTTTTTGGTAAACGTTTAGTGTCAGAAAACATTTGTTTTGTAGGTTTAAAATGCTCTAATATGCGTATTTGGTTTGCTAAAAAAATTGTACGAAAGTTAAAGCAATTTCATTTAAAACAAAATTGATTCATTCAATCGTGTTATTTCTGCACAGCTGATTTGAATCATATTTGTTAAGTCTTATTGCTAAATTTTAATAAACACAAGACATTTCTAACTCTACAAATTTTTGTTTTAAATAAAATATTTTTTTCATGCTTAGGTTTTTTGATAGCAATACAAAAAAAAATTGAAATTGTTGCATATCTTAGAAGTGAGTTTACAACGAGATGTGCTAATGTGGTATCTTTAACATAAAAACTCGATTCAAAAAACTTTCAGTAAGTGCCACTTTTTGGAAAAAGATAAAAATATTTTACTTGTTTTGAAAAACTTGAGCAAAATGCAATGTAGTACATCCGGATTATAACTGTTATACCTAGACATAAGATAATAACAGTTAAATATTTTTAATAAACATTAAGCCTAATTGTTTACAAGGTTTTTAGCCTGTGGCGCTGCAGCTCAAAGTAAGCCAAAAAAGCATTATCAGAAATTGTTTGCATTTTGTTCTCTTTTTGCCAATTCTGCCAAATTTCAAAAATTGTTGTTTGTAGACTTTTCGAATTTATTACGTAATGGATTTTTAGTCGTTGTTTCAGCTACTTCTTGCCTATTATATTATTTTTTGAAAAAAATTCAATCAAATAATGTCAAACAAAAGATTTTAATTGAATTTTAAATCAAATGGCTTATTGTTGTTACCTACCGTTAGCAACAAAACTTTCCAAAGCTTAAAAACTTGCCTGCAAACTTGTTCGCCATTGCTAACTTATCTCTTCTAAACCAATTTTTCAATATAAATTATACAAACGTTAAGCACGCCGCCTAAGTAATCATCCATTACTTTACCTTGCAAGTGAATGCTAACTCATGTACTTTTAGAAATAAATTAGGTATATCAATTTTTTTCACCATCTTTCCGTTTATTATCGTACAAAGATCAGTTTGTAACCAGATCCAATTTGTAACACAAATAGACACAGATTTGTATCTGTGTGCCACAAATTGTTAACATAATTGACGAGTTACAAATAGCAACAAAATATATAAATCTCTTAGTTTAATAAAGAAATATTCTACCCCTACTTGTTTATATTATGTTTATTATTTAATTTATGCTCACCTGGAAATATGGCTTGAAGTTTTGTTTTAAAATCCTCTGCTATACCATTATTTACGATGGTAGTGTTACAATCCAATCCTCTAGTAATATTCGAAATTTTAACATTGATCCCAACATTCAAGCCAAACGATCGACTAAATTGTCCAATTTTTTTCTTCAATCCTTGAACTATGTTTCTTCCATAAGCTAATGTGCCTTGCTCATCTCTGATACTATTGCCTGCAGGCTGATTAATATTGTTTGTTGTGCGACAATCAGGAGAGTTTTTGAAGACGCATTTTACTGGGGTTGGAATTAATTTGCTAAAAAAGTCTATAAAAACAAAAATAGTTAAATTTTACACTTTAACAAAAAGCTATAAACATAAGAAACAGTGTCTTACTAAGAAAACTGTTTTGCTCTCTGTTTTGATTAGTTAAAAAAATATCAACAAAAGCGATAAGCAGAATTGCACTTTGAGAGTACAGCAAATTGATACATTTTCAATTTCTATCAGTGGATAAACATCGTTTATAAACAAAACATGGAATTAAAGCAAAATTTTAGTGGTGTACGTTGAAGTGATACCTATAAAGAGTTAAAATTTGAAAAATTATGAAGTTTTTTTGTATATCTTTTGACACCTAGCAACTAAAACTCAGGGGATAGCTTGCTAGATTATTAGAAACGACGATTGAAATTTTATAATTGTATATTCTCAATGAAAATGTTGATAGCAAATTAAAATGACAGCTGCTAAATTTATTAAAAATTTTAAAAACATTGCTTACTACTGTTGCAACAAACTGAATCTAATACTTTTGCAATTTTCGGGTAATAACTGATTCTAGCATCAGTTTAAGGCAACATTGTTTTTCTGATTTTTTTATAATAATAAAACGTAATGCCAAATTTTTACAAGATCAGATCTGAGAAAATTGCTTACCCTAATTTTTTAACCAAAGTTACATATGTAATTTTTATTTTTTATTAAATATAGTAAATATAATAAAAACAATTTTGTTTTCCTTAGGTTCAAAATAAAAAAGGTTAGATCAAAATCGGTTAAGCCGTTTATTGGTTATAGGGCGACAGACAAACAGATACGCAAAGACAGAGATACACATACGTTCTTTTATTTTGTTGGGGGCTAAAAATCAATGATCTAAATTCTTAAATCAAAAAATACTCTCGATGAATTTGTATTTATTATGTTCTAAAAAATTTTGAAGATTAATAGTCATAATATGGTTTAACATTTTTCACTAAACTAAATGCGAATGAATCATTTTTCCAGCAGCGCATTAAATAATCTCTATTATTAACACTAAACAAAAAAATAAAATTATTGAAATTTTTTGTTATAAAAAATTTAAGAATCTTTTTCATAATCTAGATATTGCTAGGTTCTTTCTTATTGAAACTGTTATTTGAATAAAGTGATAAAATTATTATTTTATTAGCTTACATCTTTTATCTGTAATTGAGCTCGTGCTTGTTGATAATTATTGTAAATACTAATAATAACAATAATAATGACATAACAAAAATCTGAAGTTGTGTAATAAATTTAAGTTACAAAAGACTAAAGATCAATAAACTGTTGCAATGAACTCATACCAAATGCTTGAAATTTTTGGGTAAAGTTTTAGCATTAGTTTAAGGTTACATTGTTTTTTTGATATTATAAAAACAACGTAATACTAAATTTCTACTTGATCAGACCTAAGAAAAATGCTTACCTCATTTTTTAACCAGAAAAACAAATTTTAACCAGATAAATCGTTTTTTTTTAATATAGTAATGAACAAAGCGTCAAAAACTAAATTTTTAAATAAAAAAATATGCTTGACAAAGACAATATATTTAAATTACTGAATAAATCTCGATATGTATACCTAAAAAAAATAAAAAAAATCAGCAATTGTTTTTAGAAAAATACTTTACAACATTTTTGAAAATATAACATTTTTTTATTCTAGAAGATAATAACTAACAGATGAACCAAAAAACTGCAGTCACCGCGTAAATTTCATTATATATCTGTGGTTTAGCTCAATGATACACTCTTTTTGTTATAAATAAAAATTGTACAAATAAATTAAAATTTATACTAACGAAAAATTGCATTAAGCCAAAATATGTGAAATTTGTATTTTTATATCGGCTTTAATATTTTGCAAAAAATTGAAGAATATTACAAAAATTTAAAACATATCTGTAAAATACACAATTAAGTTATAATATTTGGTCTACTGGCATCACAATGTTTGGTCTACTGGCTTTAACTTTTGAAACAGTTAGTAAAGTACAATCTCAATATAATTTGTAATTATTATGTTTCAAACATTTTTGAAAATTTTAGTTATAATATAGTTCAACATTTTCTACTAAATTTAATTTAAAAGTTAAATTCGTATAAACAATTTTTACAGCGGCGCATTATATAATTTTTATCAATAGCACGTTATTTAATTATAAATTTATAATAGCCTTTAGTGTTAACTAATCCATCCTGAATAGAAAAAACGAAACTTTTAGTTTCTGAAAAATGTTGATCTTAATCTATAAAATAAATTAAATAGCATTTTATCTATCTCATTCCATTTAAATTTTTGAAAAAATTTATTTGGCAATGTTTTTTGCTTAATTTTTAATAAAAAAACTATTACTTTGTTAATTTTACTTTTTAATTTTAATGGCGTAAAACCTGTATCTGTATCTAAACTGCTACTGTCTGTTTTAGAATTATAAAAATAATGTTGCAATTTAAATATTTGGTTATATTTCATTACTATTTTATTGAAAATACCTCATTTTTAGTTTTTTTTACAAATCAAAAATACTTATATTAAAGATTTTATGTGGATTGTTATTAGATTTCAAAACAGTTTATTGATATGGATGTTTGTTTGTTATACACATTTTTTTAATATTTTTAAGAATAAAGTGATATAAAGTGATTTAATTATTATTTTATTAGCTTGCACTTTTTATCTGTAATTGAGCTTGGGCCTACTGATAATTTGTAAATACTAATAATAATAATAACATAATAAAAATCTAAAGTTGTGTAAATTAAATTTTAATTTTAAAGAGACTAAAGATCAAAAGCTTTTTACGGGAAAAATTATTGACAAAACTAAAAATCCAAAAATCAAAACTGTTTAACAGAAAATTAAATCTCTAAGAACGAACAAATGCAAAAAATAAATGAAACGTTTTAGTTCTAATAAGTTTTCTACTACCAAATAAACACATCAACTCGTATTAGATTCTCGTATTTAGATACCTAGTATGTTTAAAAAAATAAATGCTTAACAATAAAGTTAAAAAAATAAATCATAGTTGTGACTATAGAAATTGTCAAATTAACGCAAAAAAATAAACATGACATAGAAAATGTCTGTATGGCACCAACGCAATAGTTATTTACCTAACGAGTTGGGAAAGAAGTTAGCTCAAATTTTTTTTGGAACAAATAACTCTTATTTTTAATAATAAATAACTCTAAATTTTTAATAATCAATGGTCGCCGACTATTTGATTTTTTAATTTTAAAATGGTTTCATTGTTTGGTTTCTATGGTTTTATTGAAATAAAAGAACATTGTTTTGAGCATTTTTTCCTAGATTCGGCAGCAAACTAAAAAACACCGCGTTGCGGGAAAAACATTTTTTGATGCATTGAGATCAACCGGAAACGGCCGATCTTTAAACAATAAGTGCAAAAAATTATTTTTATGTTCACATTACTGTAAAACTTAATTTAAATTTTTTTTTCTATTTAAGCTCGCTATTTTTTAGCGGCTTAATTTTTTCTTTAAAAACTTTTATTGTATGTGTTTAACAGAAAACTCAAGAAAATTTTAACAAAACGAGATTTTTACAATTTTCATAATAATTGCCTATTAAAATTAGAACCTAGCAAAACATGGCGATAAGTTAAATAAAACAGAATTTTATCAGCAAATCACCGCTGAAAGTGCTTATAACAAAAATGAAGGTATTTTGGAAGCCGCGAGAAAAGCCGCTCTCAATCAACTTCTATCTAAGTTAAACAAAAATTATGATAAAATTTTTGGGCAATTTTGTCAACAAAAGATGCAAGATATCAGAGAAAAAGTTATTTTGCGTTTTTCAATAAAAAGTTAATGCTTTTAAAAAATAAGCTCGTACTTTTTTTTCATTTTCAATTCAAAATTGTGACTAACATATTTGATACTGCATCTAAAAAAAAGCTTAAAAGTACAAACTGAATGAAGAATGTGATCAAAGGATAAAAAAAATTAATAAAGAATACAATGTTAGGCAACAGTTGTCTTCACTAAGTTAACGTAACATAGTAAATGAACTTTTAAAAGTGCATTTAACCGAATTTTATTCTAAAATATTTCTGATTGTACATTTAAACTTTGTTTGTTAAGTGTTATACTTGTTTGTTTGTACGGATGTGTTGCTAACTAGTAAAGGGCTGCTAATTATTAGAGTAAAACTTTTTTTATTTAATTCTACCTAATCAAATGACGGTTTTCGGTTAAGGGTATAAAAAATTACTTTGATTCTACTTTATAATGAATTATTTTTTTATATCGAAAAGTAGTTTTACTGACTTATACTTCAGTCTGTATTTACATAATAATAATTACTGCGGAAAATATTTTTATTAGAACCTATTTTCAGTCATTTTATTTTTCCAAAAAATTAATAAGTAAATTTCTAATATCAGAAACCATTTCTTTAACATAGTTTGAGATATAAACTATTCTTGAAGCTAACTAAACTCTCGAAAAACATAATAGCAGAAAACAAAAACCAACTACAAATTTTGAAGTTTAACGTATTTTGGTAAGTCTAAGATTTGTTAAAAAACAAAAACAAAATGGAATGCCGCTCGAAATCGTAAATGTTTTTTTGTCAAAAACCAGAAATCAGTGCCGAATGGTCTAATAGCGTTCAAAAACAGGTAAAAATGTCTAATGTGGCATTTTTAAATATATTCTATTTTATCTTTGGACAAAAAACATTTTTGTGTGTTTAAATTGATTGCTGGACTACGATATCACATCCAAAAATGTTTTTTTATTTTTAACGCAGAAAAGAAAGATTGTTAAAGAACCGAGAACAGTCAAAGCCAATCTACCATAGCTTTAAGTGGAAGGTATAAAACCTTGAATGAAAATAAAAGAAATGAGAATAATGAAACAATTAAATTGTACAGGTAAACCAAAACACAATTTTAAAACGCTTAATATTAAAAAATAAATAAGAATAAAAAACACTTACTATTAACATCATAAGAACTGTTTTGGTGGATGCAGCTACTAATAATTAACAAAACAATAACCAATTGCCTCTTTACAGAACCCATTGTTTATTATCACACTTTGATAAACAGCTCAGAAAATCATAATTAATTAGAGTAGAGTGAATATAAAGGTTTTTTAAACATTGCTGTGATTGGATGCGAAATTAGCCTTGAAAGATTCTTTTTGGTTTAATGACAACTGTGATAATTATATTACGAGTTGTACTTCCCGACTAATTTTGCGGTTTTTACTCTGATTGTATTTCGCATTTTATCTGAAATTGACTTCAATGTATTATTTGCTCTTTAATTATTATAATTTGTTATTGCTGCTTAAATCTACAACATGTAAAAGTAATAGTAAAGTAATAGTTAAAGATAAAAAGAAAAATCCAAAAAAATGAATATTTAAATTTTTCACATAAATTTTAAAAATTTATGTGAAAGAAGATGCAAATACAATAATTGTAGATCTTTTTATTACCTACAACTTTGTTATTTAACTTTTTTTTATAGGATTTGTAGTTTTGCCGGAAATTAAAGTAAATCGTTTTCTACTCTTAAAAGCCCACCTCACCCTCTTCCACGTCTCAACCTCAAATCGCCCGTAAATTATTTTTTTGGATATTTTGGATATATACTTTTTTTTCCAATGGGTTTCATTCAACTATTTTTTTTCACTTTTTATAAATTTCAATAGCTTTATCAGCACTAATAGAAACCTAATTTTTTGTATATTGAGAATATTACCGAATTAAAATACAAAGATCATTATTGAGACATCCATAATCAAAAAAGTTTACCAAACTTTCCTGGAAAAATAATGTTGAACATCTTTTACCGTAACAAGAGAAATAGCAACTGGCTTTATCTTCACGATAAGCCATTATAATCAAGGTAAACCAAAAGCAAAAATTAAATAATAATATTTTAAGTCAATAAAACTACAGGAAGTGAAACAAAAGAACAAATATTAAAAAGATAAGTGCGTTTTGAGCACCTATAATTTAAAACTGATAGCACAAAAAAATGTTGTTAAAATGCTCCTCCGTATAAATAAAAAAAAAAAATTTAAATGCCCGTGTGAAAAATGAATGTTCGTAGAAGTTGTTGTCAGCTAAATATATTTAAAAAAACCTTCTGCTGACTATAACAAAGACATAAATTTAGAATTTTTTGAAACTTGATTTTAAGAACAACTACCGGCATTTTATAAAATGCCGTCTTAAACATATAGATAACTTGAAGGAAACATTTTTACAGCTAAAACAACGTTCTTTAATAAATGGTTCAAATCAAGCAGGCTAAAACAAACACTTGTAAAAATTGCATTTTTTCAATTTCCGATTTTTGCGATTATGGAAAAAAGTTCTTCTAAATTAGTAGATAGTAGTTATTTGGTTTTTTAATGGAAAGTTACATCGGGATATTACCAACAAACGGACATCCTTGTGGTAAACCATACCAGACTAATGAGTTTCTATTCTTGCATCTGATTTATCAGTTTGTGGTACTTTTAAAAATGCAGTGGCAATGTGTTTCAATATTGTGCTTATTTTCTTTTTGTAGATAACGGTAAAAAAAACTTTTTTTTAACAAGCCACTTGACTTTGCAAAGGTCTTAGGTATATTTAAGTGAACACATTTTTTAACAGACGTTAAAAAAAAGAAGGACCCCTTACATATTTTTTTGTGTGTGCTACTTCATAACTTTTTTCTGAGTGAATTGATTTTGATGATTCTTTTCTATTTTTTTCCATTTGGAAGCTGGTGCTTCCCATTTGGTCCTATTAAAATTTGATCAAGATCTGACCAGTAGTTTTTAAGTTATTCTTATTAATGCTTTTTCTAACATATATTTTTGACACATAATTAATTGATTATAAAAACAAGTGAGAAATTAAAAATTTAAAAAAATTGTTTTTAATATACATAATTCAATTTTAGTGAAGCATTTTGAGTTAATTTTATAAATAAAATAATAATTAAGTAATTATAATGAAGTCGGTTTTTTCAAAATTTTTAATTTGCTTAATAATTTTAAATAGCAACTTTATATTTTTAAAAAAGTTGCTAAACTAAAAAAACATCACTAGCTCGATTCGACATAAAAATTAAACATTTTGTTTCGTTGGCCGCTTATTAACGGCCATTTTAACGTTTGATGTTGACTTACAAATCGATTGTTAATGTGCTTTATTAGTGCACGATTTTACATTAATGTATAAATCTAAATCAATCTCAATAGCTAATTTAAAAAAATTGCGGGTAATATGATTCGAACCTGCGTCCATCGATTTGAAATCGGCACTGATAACTACTATGGACATTATACGTGTATCTGCAATTGAAACACTTATTTCACATGTTAGGTAGACATAGTTTAATATGATCAGAACATAATAAATAAATTTATAGTAATTGTTATTTATTTATCTTTTTGAAGAAAAGTTCTCTGAATGTAAAATATTTAATTATATAATTATGCAGATAGTGTATAAAAAAAGACGTTTAGAAGCGTTTAGCTACAGCGTTGTACCCACTAATAAAATTAAAAAAAGATTAAACGTTGAAATTACGCAATAATTTACAAAGTTATCACATGTCATTCAAACTGTTAAACCTAAACGTCAATCGAATAAAGAATCATGAGAAGTTATTACTAGTAGTTGTTTTTTTTGTGTTAAAAGGCTTAATCTTAAAAAATCAAGAGCGGCCGTGTTTTTTTTTGGCAGCAGGTCTTAGATCGGTTTATACTAAAAATAGGTAAAATAACTACTCAGTCTGCATTTTTCTCAAAAACACATATTAATCAAATATTTCTATTTTTCAGTTTTTGCTTCACATATTCATGGGTTGAGTCGAGTAGCTATAGCTAAACTCCGCCCTGTCCTTGTAAATCGAGTGGAATAAAGGAGTTATTAATTATTATTATATTCTATTTTAAAAATAACATTAAATAATTATTTATTAGTGCCGGTAAACTAACGCGTTTATTCACAACTGCCAATAAATACTGTGACTGGCATTTGAGCACAGTGCCATGCAGGCCAACAAATTTGCGTCATTTTCTAAAACTGAAATAAATTTTTAATAATTTAAATAGAAAACGGAAAATTCTCAAGCAGGATAAAAATATGTATTTCTTATTTTACAGTACTCAAAAACAATAGCGCAAACTAATTAAATTGGCAAATATTCAAATTCACAAAAATCTCTACGCCATTGCGTTAGCAACTTTATGTTTACAGAGATTGTTACCGGCTTTAGTACAAATCGATCTAATACCTGCTACCAAATAGGCACAGCCGCTCTTGCTTTATGTCAATTTTATACATCGTGTATAATATCTCACATACAGTAAAACTTAATATTAGCCCACATTACGTATTATAACTTCGCTGTACAATTAGAACATAAATAATAATAATAAGTAAAACTTTATATAGGTACTAGAATTCAAGTTATACTGTTATTGCTGAGTTTCAAAGTCATTAAAATACTTTTGTATTTTTGAGATCAAATAATGGCAAAATTATTAAAAAAATATTTAATTTGTTATATTTGAAGTATTAAATAAAATGCAAAATTAAAGAATACAGATCACAAAATGTGGCAATTAACTTTTTACTTGCTAGTAGAAACCTTCATTTTATTGTTATTAAAACTAACAAAAAAAATTAATGCAAATTTGTTCAAACTACATCTGTGAACTTAGACATGTTTTGTTCTTATTAGAACTCATCCAGCGCACAGCAATTTTAGATTTGAATAAATTTGCAGTGGCAATTTTATTCTGGGTCTATATATGTATACCTAAGTGCCTGTTACTTGCGTAATGTGATAGAACAAGCGACATCTATTAGAAGCGACCTTGCATCATACATTTTTTTGAGAAAAACTTTTTTTTGCAAATGGTCTAAATAATACAATACAACAGTTGATAGATATCTACAGTTGAAAATAAATTATTTTAAATGTATCCTCTACATGATAGAATATAGTGTTGATAGATAAATTGGAAATAAAAAGTATATCGATGATTGTACAAGCAAGTTATCACGTTAGCGCTTTTTGCTTCAAACATATATCAGTGGTATACAAATTAATATATCTTCTTTAGTTAGCCACCAACTGGTAAAATAAAAAAGCTCAATGCAAACTTATTTAAACTATATCTGAGAACTTGGACATATTTTGTTTCTATTAGAGCTCATCAGTTTCTATTGCGACTTGCTGTAGACCTATTTACTTTTTTATGCTATTTTTGACGAACAGCAACTAATGTTTTAATCGGCTGTGGTAAAAGTGATTAACTAATTAAAACTGATCACGCTGTTTGCTCTACTTTTATATAGGTACGTACACAAAACTATGTTATTGACTAAAATTAAACGCTTTTCTTAACCGTAAAAATGGTCGTTTCTATAGCGCTCTTGTTTTGTTTTTCAAAATTGCGCATGTTATTCTCTTTTTCTTCAAGTTTCTGATGTCACATGTTATCTGTCAAAATTTAAAATTTTGAAAGGTGGAATGTGAAAACAACAAAATAATTCAAAATGCCTCAAGAATTACATGCTCTACAATGTTCTGAATGTGCCACCTACCAGGTAAAGTATTAAATTATTATTATTTGAATGAAATTTTAATTTATTAAAGGTTCACATTGTGAAAAAAATCCCCAAATGGACGTGCAAAATTTGCGGTATCGCACAATGTGTTCAGAAGGTAATTTTATCCGAGATTTTGTGCAAAATATTGGTTCTTTTTCACATGCTTTTGTTAGATTTTTGCAAAGGGTACCGGTCAAAGCTGTCGAGAAGTTGTGCAAATTCTCAATCAGAAGCGTATTCTAGGGAAACTCTCCAATTTACAGGATGAGGGTTGTGACTCCAGTTACAAGACTGAATCTGCATGCATTCCTCTTTTTTCAAGCAAAAACTCTAGTCAAACAACAAGCAAATGGAACCAGCTTTGTACATCATTAAAATCAAATCCAGAAGAGCTCAACGAAGACGTAAAATCTAACTGTCTTCAAGAAATAGCGAAGGTGAGTAAGCTTTTGAAAAAGTTTGCTTTATTTTACGTGCTCTACATCTTGAAATTGATGTACATAAGACTCTAAATCTCAGTTTTTTTTACTATAAAACAAGACAAAAAGATAGGCTGGTAGCGCCTTATAGTGCTTTTTGTTTTATGTGGTGGCACCATTAATTTGTGACATTGACACGCGTAAGCACATTCAAGATTCGGGTGCTATCCACATAGAATTGACATTGTCAGTAAGTTACAGTAACCTAACAGTAAGTTGGCAGTTGAATAAATTCACAATTTTTTAAGTTTGTATCTTTAAATTATTGTGTTTAGTTTTTGAAAAAATGAAGTTTTGGGTTTTACAGTTTTCTAGGTTTAGTTTCAATAAGTTCTTATAAATACTGTATTCTATTAAATGTATATTTTCTAGAGAGAAGAATCTACGCTTTTAACTGATGAAAGGAATACTGGAATCAAATTCTCTAAATTGGAAAGTCCTTTGTGGAAAAAACGAAAAATTGATGTCGACACAAAGATAGATAGCGTTGATTTGGAACAGCCGACAGAACAGAAAAAAATTAAAATTACTAGAGGCATCTTTGAGGATGACGACGATTTTAATATAGATAACATCGAATTGTAATTTAGAAAAGAATACACGTGCTACTTATTAAATTGTAATTTTCAATGGCCAGCCGTATAGAGACAAAGTCCCAAGTTAGTCCAGGCAGCCGTGCTTGTTATTTTTTTCTCATTCCGAGTATCTAACCATATGAGTTAAGGTCACTAGATTAACAAACTACGTGTTGATGTAGCACCTTTAGTATTTTTTTATATTTATCTTTGTCGCACAGTAAATAATCTGGTGATAAACGAAAAGTCAAAAGTTAACGTTTGAAAATTTGAAGTGTCATTAAATGTCATTAACAATTTTTCATATTGTTTCTAAAGCTTTATTTTACTAGTTGTTCCGTTAAACCATTGTTAACTTGAGAAATAATTTTAATTTTTAGTTTTCTACTAAAAATATCTACTGTCAAAGTGACGTGTTTGCATAACCCTATTACTTTTGGCGTTGAAACACTGCTGCCATTTTGGCTAACAAAATTCTCTAAAGTTAGTGACTTCTTTATTTCACTTACGACATTTGCATTTTCCATCCATTGTTAACGGTAAATCTCAGCATGCATGTGTTATTTCTAATGACGCTACTTCAACACGTTATGTGTTAATCGAATGATTTTAATATGAGTGATTTATGAACGCACTCTAGCGTTGCGTGCAGCACCTAGTAACTTTAACTGTTGCTCATAGGGGATTTTAGTTTTGAGAAGCTGTTAAGCTTGACTCTAAATTTTTCTTTAGTAAATGTTGGCAATTACACAAATGTCATTTGAAGGTCACAATGTTGCCAACAGTAGGCTTCAAATCAATCAAAACAATTCTTTGTATTTATTGAACAGCTGTTTCGCATATCCTGTTTGGATTGGATTTCGACCTGTGTATGTGTTGTTCATAAAAAAATTGACGCGTATTTACGGAATACTGTGTTGGCGTTAACGTTTTGAAACAGTGCAGTCTATATGTTTACACGACGTAATTAATAGAAATTATATAATAATAGAATATGCTGTGCCCTGAAATCTGGGATTTTAAGGCACCAAAATTTGATTTTCAGATAGAAAAAAGTGCTTCTACGAATACCATAAATAGTTT
Source organism: Lagria hirta (assembly GCA_947359425.1). Taxonomy (NCBI): domain Eukaryota; kingdom Metazoa; phylum Arthropoda; class Insecta; order Coleoptera; family Tenebrionidae; genus Lagria; species Lagria hirta. The sequence continues at coordinate 15,909,239 of OX375794.1, forward strand.
TATTTATAGTCATTTGGTGAGTTCAATTAATAAGGTATTATGTTTATTTATTTATTTATACTTTCAGGTTTCTGTTATTTTACCTGATAGATTTAAAGTGCCAGAAACCCTCACGAATACAATCAACGACGATACCGATTATTATAAAGTGAATGAGCTTAAATTGGCCGATTTAGTTTCAATCAATTTCATTGACGACTTTGTAAAGAAAGGTATGTTTTGGAACATAACCTCAATATGTAATGAAGTGTAACATTATTATTATTTCTTGACAGGCAATTTATACGCATTAAGTGTAGATACACGAATTGATTGTGATTCTTGTTCTGCCTGTGTTACTCCAAGTGGAAGACTTGTTTTGAATTTGGATAAAACGACTTTTCAGAGTTTGGGATTGGAGGGACAAGTTTCTCATTTTCATAAAAAAACATCGTCACGTTACGGTGAGTATTGTATTTGTCTAATTACTGGTCGTATGTCCTAATCAATTCATGCTAATTGCGATCGTAGCTCTTATTATAATGGCACAAAGATTGTTGAATAAATACGCAGATATTATGTGGCTAATGGTTAAAATTAAATTAATTTTAGAGCTAGAATAAGAAAACTGCTTCAAACAAAAAAATTCCAAGGTCTACTTCATCTACAGGTAGTTCAGATTTATAAAAAAAACTGCATTCAAAGGGTTGAAACTCTGACAGAAAATTTGTAATCATTCGATGAATATCATTACTTGCAAATGACTATATTTCTAATGAGTATAGCTTTTATTTACCAGTGGATGGGTAGGAGACAAGCCTTTTTGTTACTTACAATTTATTCTTATTCTGAATCTTCGTTTACCGACGTGAGATTCTTTCGTTTCTACGAAAAACAGTACATGTTACCTAAGATTTTTTATCGTATTGTTTACCCCCAATTAGCTTGTAATTGAATAATAACAGACCTGTAAAAGGTAGGTAATGTGCATCTTCCTTCTCTTGGGCAAAAAAACCTAGGCTACTTGAACACACTGTACCCTTATGAAGCGCAAAATGAAGGGGATATAGCTCAGTGGTAGAGCATTCGACTGCAGATCGAGAGTTCACGGTTCAAACCCGGTCCCCGGTAAGACTAAGAACTGCAGACTATGTGAATCGGTTAGTGAAATCGCTGAACACATACTCTGTGATTGCGATGCGTTAGCGTCCCAAAAAAGGCTGACTGTGACCTACTTGGACAGTGCGAGACTAACGCCTGCCGAAGTCAAAAACAACATTTCCTAGAATTTCTAGGGAAAATGAGCGTAGGGTTCTAGAACAATAGATCAAATTGATCGCAGTTCTGTAAGGTGGAAAGCGCCAAACGACCCCTTCTTAATCTACATCTATGAAGCGCAACCCATACAATCACAAAAACGGTCTATGGTTTTATAATACCTTCAATTGTTTTAATATTTCGTAATGTCATAATTATTTATATTGAATTAAGAAGAAAATATTTATATTGAATTAAAAAGGAATATTATGAGTGATTGTGGTTAAAAAAGTATACATTCCTTGACGGAATGTTGCATTTCTGTCTCGAAATAAAGTCAACCACGACGCTACGCGTCTTGGTCAACTTCTTAATTTCATGACAGAAATGCAATACTTTTTCGTCACGGTATGTAATCTATTGTTGTATATTAATTGTATTATTATAAAAAATGTAGGAATTTCCTAACTAATGTTTATGTAAACATTAAAAAAATAGCTTTAAATGTCCCTTTAACAATTATTCTTTCATAATTTAAATAACTTTGCTTCGCAGTGATCATCTTTGATTACAGATTACTATTAATAATTTGTGATCATAGGGTATGTCTTCGATTTAGCAATCGTAATTTATTAGTTCTAATCCATCAACCACAACCACAATTTTGTTTTACTGCTTCTATTTTGCAACATAACGTGGCGCTAGTTAAAATTCAATTTTTTGAAGTCATCAGAATTTATTTTTGTGTCTACATATGTGTTAGCCCACTTATTTTTGGTTTTGCAAATGTGCAAATATTTATTTTTCTTATTAAAATAAGAATTTATATTTATTCCTGTCAGTGTCAAACCAGCATCAGTCAATTGACTTTTGGCTGTGGTTTAAGTACATTATGAAAACATGTGAAGTCTATGACTTGTCTAAATTATGTTTCTTTATAAACGCACTTTAAACCGCTTCCACTTTTGTTGGGAGTATATAACTGAAACTTTCCGATTTTGTTATTTTATTCTGTTAGTCTGGCTTTGATCTCGAGTTTTACCACGATTTTCATTATTTTGTATGTTATGCACTATGGTGTTAGCTGAAAGAATTTAATTTGATTTTGTTTTCTTATTCCTTCCAATAATTCTTGGCCGACGTAAATGATCTCAGCGTGTATATAAATAGTTCATGTAATGTTTCTAGCTCTATAATATAAGCATACCATCACGTTTAATTATTTCATTTATTTGTCGATGAGATTTTGAAGTGTTCGTAGAGTGTAGAAAATTAAAAACACACCCGATATTGAACATATTTTTAGAATCAAAAACCATTTTTGTAGGTTTTCCTACGACAAAATGTCAACATTCCTCCGCAAACTATTCTAGTTGACTTTCCTTGCCCTAAAAGCTTTATAGACAACTTAATATTTTCACTATTTTGACATGATTTACGCTATTTTTACGCATATTGTATATATATTTTACTTATAATAATGTTACCCGTAACCTATTCCGGTTGTTAGTTAATTGCGTAAACTTTTATTAGTATTATATGCTTAGTAATAAGGGTTTATTAAGGTCTGCGAAACTTTTTTTGGAAAACAGCATAGTTCATAATATACAAAATTACCACGAACATATTTGGCTTTAATCATTATAACTTGGTCCTAAGATTCTAACGTTCTTTGTATTGTTTCTCTTTCTTTCGTGACTTGATTCTAATGTTTGCTAATTTTTATTTTGTATACTTTACATGTTGACCTGGCATTGCTTTACCCTAGAGAAAAAATTGTTACCTAAAAGTAAAGTCTATTCTTTTTAATAAACAATTGTCAAACAGTTTTAATGTTGGCAACGCCATTATGTCGAGAGCGTGTTTTCTACGGTAATAAAGCAGGATTCCAACATAATTTTCGAATTTTTGACACTGACAATTGTTTATAAAAAACAACAGCATTTATTTATAGACAATATACTGGCTTCAGATTCATCAATTTTTGACTTTGTAGTTCCTTGAACAAAATTTTTCAAAATCTTTTACAAAATGTTTCAAATATTTTAAACTTTTACTTATTACACACTTGTATTTATACCTTTTTGTACCTCCTCGTTCTTAATGATGTTTGTTTAATTTGATCATTGACAAATTATTATTTATCTGTCAAATTTGAGATATTTTGAAAATCTTGTCAAATTGGACAAAAAGTTTGTAAACGTAAACTAATGAAACCTAACAAAATTATAACCTTTGTTAGAGTACATTATATAATGTCAGCCAGTGCATAAATCATGTAATTTTAAATATCATTAACGACACGCCACCGATTTTAATACCATTAGAGGGTATTATGATGCAGTCTGTTTTTGAGAATATAATAATTTTAATTTGGAAGCCATAGATTTCAGATAAAGAAAATATATACTTTTTATTTATAGTAAGTTATTGAATTTACTATATCAAGGTAGTGAATGCTTGCTGATTATATTTGGTCGATCGAAATAATTAACAAATGTATAATTTTGCTAATTAAAGATTAATGTTCTGATAGTGAACACATCCGTTCTGTTGCGTCTTGCTGTATTTTTCATTACAATTTTTTTTATGGCAATTATTTTAACAATGCTCTAATTATTTAATTCTGCTGATTGTTTCTCATAATACATTGTAAAGTCATAGGTGTGCCCCTTCTCGTAAAAATACCGTAACGAATAATAAGAGTTATGATCGTACATTGAAATTAAGAAAGCAAGATTGATTAAGGTTTCCGGCGTGTTTCAGACGATGCCGAAACACCGGCTCGTCGCCAGTCTTCAGACGCTGAGTCTTAAAGGGGTTGGCGATTTGGTGGTGTCGCTTTCACCTCCAATTATTACAAAACTACAATACTATCATGATCCACAAAAAATTGTAACAAGTCTATATCAGTGCCTCGACAATCTCAACGAGATGCTCGTCACTAATGTTCCTTATTATTTGTATAATACAATGGCCATTCAAGTGTTAGGAGCTGTTAAAAATTTAATTGAAAAAACGAAGAAATGTTATTACCCAAACACCAATATGGCGGCCTTTCTTACCGAAATGAATGTAGTTGTGAGTTTAACTGAAGTGGTGCTCAATGCTCATTTGAAGCAAATCGATTTTACAGAGTGGCCCAAAATAATGCGATATGTATTATATAAGAATTTGCCTAAAATGACAGGTTTAGAAATGTTAAATTTGGGATCATGCACAGGCGGATGGAGGACTAATGATTATGATCGATGTATTGTCGATGGAATATCCAGCATGAAAAGTTTACGATCACTATGCCTATGTTTTGATTGTACTGATCAAATCATACAAGTTATAGGTGAAAATTGTCCAATGATTCAATGTTTAGATGTAACGTCATCGCGATCTGTTACTGATCGAAGTATAGCTTCGTTGTTGAAATGCGTCGAGTTAAAAGAGTTACAACTGAATCGTACTTCCGTCACGCCAACTGGACTTGCTCAACTGTTGATTGGTCTTCAGAAATTACAAGATATTGGACGTTGTGATGAATTTGGTGGAGTTATAAAGGCTTTATTGAGTCTAAATAATAGCTGTGCTCATTATGGACTTAAAAAAATTCAAACTAGAGGTTTGACTTCTGAAACATTACGATTGTTAGTTGATATGTTTCCAAACATTGAATTTATTAACCTTTTTCATGATGATCAAGGTGCAGATTTGACCATATTGACATCGTTGGATCATTTAAAGGATTTAAAAGTATTATCGTGTGCTTTCTATGGCGATTATTTAAAACAATTATTGGAGGTACGAGGTAGGAATATTACTAGCCTTCATTTGGAGCATGCCGAAGAAATCGATTTGAATGTACTGATTGATATTAGCCAATTCTGTCCAAATCTAAAAAATTTACTTTTGTACAATTGTGATTTTATGGATAACCTGTCTATTGATAGGAATAAATTTACAGTCCATCCATTCCAGCGATTGGAGAAATTATTCTGGATGGTTGATTGCGCACGCAATCATTTAGAATTTATTTTATCACATGCTATAAATATTAAGAATATTCATTTAGGCTCATCGACTGGTATTACGCATACATCAATTGTGAACATTCTTAATGTGAATCCAATGAGGCATTTGGAAGAGCTTAGAATTTTATATAGTAGTGATATGAATATGCGAACTGTCAAATTATTATTGGCAAGCTGTACTAATTTAAAAGTGTTATCAGAATTGGAAAGCTGGCAAGGCATCAGTATGGATGAATTGAAAACATTCAAACAACACATCTATTCGAATAATTTTGATTTGGATATACGACCGACTCTCTCATATTATTAATCGATGTTGTGATCAATTTATTGTATTTTTACTGGTTTATAAATATGTCCATACTAAATGTTCGTTTCCTTTTGCACCTTTTCAGTTGTGACGGTTGATCTGAAAGAAAAGCATTTCCGGCCCGGAAAACGTAATTATGAACGTACTAAACGCTGTTTAGATCAATTAAAATTGAATTTTATAATATCGTGGGGACCACCGGAAAAAGAAGTCTGTCCATCAAGCGTAGCCAAGTATTTTGTAGATTTGGGGTACAATGTAGCTTTATGTGAAACTAAATACTTGACCAAAACTATTTATGGAGTGGAAGTACCGGTAATTAATGAAAATTACTACGACATAGTTGAATGGATGGGATTAGTCGCCTTAGATGGCGATCTGACATGTCATGAACCTGATGATTTTACCAGCACGTATGATATCCCTGAACCAAAATGTCATGTGGGACAAGTTAAACATTTGCAATGGAGAGGGTTTTTCACGCAAGAGCAAGTTACAAGTTTATGGCACGCACTTAGGTAAGAATTTTTCTACATGTAATTTTGGAAAGTCGTCAATGCTATTAAGTTTTTCCGAACAAGAATCCTGAACGGTTTGCAACTTCTGAATTTAAATGAGCAACAGATTGTCTTTGGTACTAAAAAGTTCTAAGAGCAAAGTTTTCTATTGATTTATGATTAGATTATAAACACAATACCCATCATAAATCAGTGAAACGGTGTATGATAGATATTTATAATCCTTAAAATTTAATTGAATTCACCCTAATTTATAAATAGGTCATCAAGAAGATAAAATCACAATTAGATTTTGCCCACCTATAGTTATTATTATTTTATCTTAGTTAGCTTCAAGATAAACTGAAAAAAAGGCTGCATTTACGCACATTTTAAAAAAAACTTCATAATTGGTCCGCTTTATTAATTAATTAAGAAAGAAGTGACTTAACTGACCATGCCGAATATGAAAAATTGCAGCTCAATCGCTTGGCGATAACTTAGCTGCAACATTTGATTCACACTAACAAGGCAAGTTAATTAAAAGCTCATAAAAACCTATAAATACCATTAAACTTTTTTTATTTCGGGAAGGTTGAACTGTTTACAAAAATTAATATTTTATTCCTACCGTATGGCAGCTCTTGTTTTCAAAATGTTATGAACGCTCCAACATTTTGGAGCGTTGTCATTTGTAGAACGTCTTGTGTTTTACAAATTTCATTGGTTATTGCTTTCAAAGTTTATGAAGTATGTTAGTGACTCCTTTGAGATAAATAACGAAAAAGTTACATGACAAAATTTCGGCAATTCGCCCGAAACCACTGCCGTGTAAATTATATTCAAGAGGAAGACTTAACCAGTGTTGAAACCGTCATTAAAGTGATATTCGTTTCAGCTCAAAATAGTATCAAATTTCCAACCTATAAACAAAAGGTACTTTTCGTATTAAAATCAGGGAGTAGTTACAACCAACACGCACCTTATATTTCGGTCAATACGACTTAACCTGGTATATTTCTCCACGTCGTCGCACTTAGAAAGTATATTGATATATAGAAAAGGACAAATTTTGTATAGAATGAAAGAATGATGAGACAATACATTGCTTCATATTTTAAGAAACATTTCCAAAATTTAATAATTTTTTATGCAATTTAATATTATTTTCAAGAAAACAATATCCGATTTTGTGTTTTTGTATGTGCAGCGAGCTGAGCCAGTCAAGTTCGTGTGATTGGGTCGCTATGTACGTTCAAGGGTTTTCAGATTCCCCGATTGCTTGGAACACAGACGAACATCATTTTTACACAAACGGTGATAACAGCTATAGTCTCATTAAATCCAATGATTTAACAGTATCCTGTAAACAAAAATGCACAAGGAAGCGTTACAACAATAAAAGAAAATAAAGTCTTATAAGAAAAATGTATTTATAAGTAAAAGTGTGTAACATAATTATTATCGACGTTTTCTTCTTGCCTGATTTGGATTTTCCCGCATCCAATTTTTCACTTCTCCTGGCCTAATTCCTAGCAATGCTGATCTTGATGTGACATCACGTACAGCAAATGGTGAGTACCCCGCTATGTAATCGTCATCCAATGGGTTAATTTTGGTTCTTGCTCTTCGACTAGCATGATTTTGTGGCATTGGATGATCTTCTACTAAAATAGGATTGTTTGGATGCTTTCCACCTTTCATTCTTGGTAAACTGAATTTCTTGCCTCTTGCAGTTAACGGATGTTTTGGATTAATGTGTATTTGCAATTTACCATTTTCATCTAAAGACACAGCTACTTTTTTAAGAGTGTTGTGCCCACATGAAGGACAAAATTGTTTAGTCATGATGCTAGTTGTTTTAAAACATGTATAACAACGGAGAATAAAGGTGCGCAATTGCTTAATCATGCGGCCATCTAGCGCGGAGACATTCAAATTCATTTGTCTAAGCACGTTCTGCATTGCAAAATCTGTAGTCATGCAGGCTACTTTAACATGTTTTTCCTCCATTAATTGAGAATTGACTTGTTTCTGGGCTTGCTTAAGATTGGAGGGGGTTATCCAACCCTCATCGTCGTCGCCATCACTGTCTTCATCATCTTCTTCTACAGAATCATCATGTTCCAAGTCTATGCAAACATACGTAATTTACACAAATCCAATTACCTGCGATACGTCTAGGAAATAATGAAATCTTAAAGCAAATACATAACTCGCATACAATTTGAGTATATTAGACAAAACTTAATTGCATTTTCATAAATATTTATTAAATTGAAAAAGCGTTCTATAAACTGTCGAGGCTGTTTAAAACTCTAGCGACCGCAGGGAGCAAGATCCTTTGATCGCCCATAAACTTTTTAATTTGAGACCAAAAATGCGCATTGGAAAATTTAATTGATGACTAATTGTCATTTATATATATAATATAAATTTTTTAATATAAATATATATAAAATATTATATAATTTATATATAATATAAATTTATATAATAAACAATTTGCCATTGTGAAAGTGATGTTAATTGTTGTAATTTCCTAGAAACCGTGCATGGATGAGGTTCATTTTAACGATCAATTCTTTAATCAAAATCAAACGTTAAAGTGGCTCTTAATAATCGAGCGACAAAAAAGTTTTTCTCTATATGGCTTAGGTCAATAACTTCACCTTCGTCATACAATGATTAAAACCAATGTATGACAAAATAGTTAAAAATGTAGCTACTATTTTAAAGAAAATTAACAAAAGTGTAACCCCAACTGCTGGCAAATATGTGAACAGATGCACTTTCGAAATTCTATTTTTTCTTTAGACGGTGAGAATGAAGGGTGCATCGAACTGTCTTAATCGGCTGGAACGTAACCTTTGCCAGACTAGGTCGGCAAACACAGACACTTCTTGACAATATTTAATTAGAATGTAGATCACAAATGTCAAAACAAATAGGTATGGCCCAATTTATAAGTCATTACGGGTGGTACTTACCGAACTTAAGTTCTAGTTTGCAATTTATCAATCGATTTATAAATTTTGAAACTAGGACTTAAGATAGACTTGATTTCTAGTATTGACTATAGTTACCACCCTTAAAGAATAAGATCAATGTGCTATTGCGTATTTCAAAATTTGCCAGAAAATGACATCCTGTCAGTCTCAAAACCCTAAAGTTTCTTCAGGTTTCTAAGAAGATTCTATCATTATTTGGGGTCCCTACACTTAATACAAGCACTGGCGGGTTGTCTCTATGTTTGTTTTCTAGATTCTCAATTTTACTTACTTGAATTTTCCAATTCTTTAGCCAAATCGTCAATTTTCTTGGGCATATGAAAGCCACTAACATCTGCCTGTGTATCAGAAATAGGATCTGCAGTCACTTGATGTGTTGTTACCCTCTGAATAATAGGTTCTGTCCGTAAATTCTCCACACCTGAATGTTCCTTCTCTAATTGATAAGTTAACGCCATAACTTTAATATCAGTGGCTGAAAGACTCAAGTAATCCCCCGTTTTTTTTGCAAAATCTGTAACAATTTTGACATTTTCTGGAAACACATCTTTAATTTCGAGATCGTAGGGAAGAACTACCAAACGCTTCAATTGTCGTTTATTCAGTATTTCATTAACAACATCTTGGCAAGTGATTATTTTATGAGCAACATCCTAAAAAAGAAAGGTTAGAAACCCCTAATTATGCAAATTTTATGACCTACATGTAAAGTTGCGCATTCAATAAAAGCAGTAGTGTCCACAATTAAATAATCTACGTTTTTGTTGGTGGTCATAGCGAAACTATTATTAATTAAACACCATTTACACACGTGTTAAAAAATATACAATATCCTTGCATGCGAAAGTATGTACTTTTTTAATTTGACATTGACAAAGACATATTGACAGCTGACAACAAGTGTTGCCAACAATACAAATGAAAACGCTTTTGTTTTATGGACGGATGACAAAATTATTGAAAAAAATCAGCAAAGTGGCTGACTTCTAACAAAATGTTTTGCAAGCTTCAAACGAAAGAACACATTATGCGTAATATTGGTTTTATCGTCGTTGTAACAAGATACGACGTGGTCAAATAGAACTGTTTGAGTTGGCAATTTTACGTTTCATTTTAAAATGGTACAACTGCAACTATTTCCTGTTGTTGACGGATGACACTTTTGACGCTGACAACATCATTGACAGATGCCAAATAGAAAAGTAGTTGTTGCGACATAACCTACAATTTTTTTACGAGTGTTATGTCAAATATTTGTCAAACAAGTGTTACAATGTTCCAACTAGGCAAATAAAAATAGTTTTTAAAAAGTGTTGTCAACTCAAATAATCATTGTTGATCACTCTGTAGATTGTTACGTAGAAATAAGGCTGTTATTGATTTATCAAGTAGCATTATAATGTTCTTACTTGTATTTAAAATTCAGATAAAGTATTAAAAAAGCTCAGTAAAATTAGAGTCTTTTTTAAACTTTATTGTTCTATGGTTGGTACTTTAAACTATGTGTCTCTAGTAACTAAACTAGTTTACTAGTTGTCAGCTGTGGTTGTCAGATCAGTTGGTTGGTAGTAGTGGTAGTGTGTAATGAGCTTTTAATGGTGGATGTCGATCTGAAAAGTGGTTCGTAAATAAAAGCATTTTTTTTCTGTATTTTGGTTAAATTTTTATTTATTTTTGCTAGAAATGTATTGCTGATTGTATTATTTAAAGCCAACCTCAAAACAGTACGAAGTTTCGGTGACGCTAAACATTAATTTTGTTATCACATTTACGTCATAAGTTGATTTCAATAATTACAGTGAATTCATATTTTTTTATATTTTTTATCAAAATTCCAGTGTTCTATTGTGACAGTTATCATCCTTATCATTTAGTTATAGTGGAGTGATTAAAAGATATGTATGTTGCTTGTCTAAAGTGTACTAAAAAATAATTGTGAAAGGGGGCTCTACCTGACAGGATTTTTATTATTACAGTGTCTCGACGAGCAATGGTAGTATGAAACATGGATCAGGGGGCAGAGCAAGGGCCAGGTCTTCATCAGCTATGTATCACAGGTGAATTTAGTTATTTATCTAGACTTAGATAATGATGGTAAACATTTGGTGAAGCCCCGACAAAGAAATTGAGAAATAATTATAGCTTAATTACCTAACGACTAACAACACGGAACATGTGTTGTAAGAATGATTGCAATGTTTGTTTGCCCATATATAATGGATTAATAATATCGAATTCAGAATTATTATTGCATCTTATTGATTGTGGATAAGGGTATGATAATCTTATCTAATATGAATGAGATAATACAAATTTTGCTATTTTAATCTGAGAAAGTTTTAACACAACATTATTGTGATAATTTGTTCCATTTCAATTAGTTCGCTAATTACTTTTTAATTTAATGGTACGATTAGGGAAAGTTGAGAGAAGTACACATTAGCAAAAAATTGAAACTTGAGGAAAAGCCGTAAACGCTTGACTAAATTGGAAATTTAATTGTTTAGGTTTTTACCTTGAATTAATAGATGATGTTGTCACGTTAACAATAATACTACACATCACGTGATTAATAAACTAGACTTTGTCTATTATTAAATAGTTTAATCCGTTTTTATTGTGTGTTTAAAAGATCAAAGTATTTTGAGTACTGATAACATTTAAACTTATAATATTCAACTTTACACCTGACATTGAATTTTTATATTTACATTGGCTCTGCCAAAAGTCTTTTCATTTTTTTCGTTTATCCTCCTAAATTGTATCAAATAGACTGGAGTCAAATTATAAACGTAACTACCACTTTAATAGAACAAAAGTGTATTGCTGTCATTTATTTTGTTATTGCATGCAAATCTTTTGTCTCAAAAATATTTTTCTTAATCTCCTTTGTAGTATAACAACTTTAAATAATAAATAAATAAATATAAAGGTGTCACATTTATTTCGTTAAAATAAATTAATCTTATAATCAATTATTATTATATAATGATATTGTAGCAATATTTGCTTGTAAGAGTATACATTATGTTTACTTTTAATTACCTCACCGGTGAGGGTGTTACGACCATGGAGTGGAGACTGTGAAGCAATAGCAGGTACAACTTTAAAATACGCAATATCACAGCCGTTTCTACTTAACAAGCCGTGAACAGCGAACTGTGGCAACGCTGTCAGCGGGTCTATTGGCATTTACTAGTTCAAGTTTCAAATGTGTTTATTGAATTTTTCCCGTGGCAATACTTTAGTTTTAAACTTCAGAAAAGTGAAACTGTTTGTGGTTTAGTGTGTATTTTGTCTTTTACTGTTTTTCCAAGTGTTCTTCATTAGTGGCTGTATGACAAATTACACTATTTAGTAGAGGCGAATTTTTTGAGGTTAGGTGCGGTTAGCCGCATTGTTTTGTGATAATTTTGTGGTGTAAGCGGTATTACAAAATTTGTACAGTGACTTCGGTAAGTTAACAATAAGTTAATGTGATCTGAAAGTCATACCTATCTAGTTCTACTATGGTGTTAGCTCAGCCCACTCCCACAATAGACCCACTAACGCTGTTGCCAAGTTGATGTTCACGGCTTGTTGAGTAGAGACGGCTGTTACACTATTTATTTAAAAACACTTAGAATTGCTTAGCTCAAGTATTTTCAAACAGTGATTTCTTTCGATTCATATTCGGACATCTTTGTCGACATGAATTCATCACCCTAATGCAAAACACAATTTTTTTTATTTTTAGTTAATCGGATTTACAGATTTGCGCTTAATTTAGAGCTTTGTTTAACCAGTTTATTTCTCTTTTTTATTGAATATTATAACTGATGCTTTATGCCTATTACACCTTCTATAAAAACGTGGTTTATTTTTGACGGACAACATAAAATCTTTAAAAAAAAACAACAGATAATTAGTTTTTTCATTAATTTCTACACTAACAGCAAAAGAACCGTGCGAGCTTTATTTTGAACTACGCTAACATTATAAACTTCTTCATAATTTGGTTTATAATAATAATAATACAATGTACAAAGTGATCTCAACTACACAAAATTCTATCAGCAATTTTTAATGAATTTAGATAGAAAGGTATTTGGCATTTTCTCTTATTCATGCAAATTTACACAACTCTTCTATATTGTATGCTTTTGTAGATCATTCTAAAAGTTTACAATAGAAAAGATTGGCTTTTTTCTGTTAGATTTCCTGTATTACAAAAGAGTTCAAACACATTTCTCGCTTTAAGATGAAGAAAGACTTGTCTGATTCTCTCTTTGAATTTTAGAAAAACCTTCTGTATAAAAAGTTTAAGTTTTTATTTATTATTTTTTCTTCTCTTATATTTATCTTATTTGCTATTTTTCAAGTGTTTTATTTCAATTTAACGCGCTTGTGAATAGCATTGGGGTATTTAAATTTTATGTTCAGCGGGACTACGAGATGATCGCTATTTTGTTATTATATACCGATGTTTGTAATTATATACCATACCTTTGTATTAATTTTTATCTAGATAGGTTATTTTGTATTCAAGACTATTTCAATACCTGTTGATTACTTTTTGCATTATTAAGTTCGGATATTCTATCCAAAAGATATTACAAAAAAAAATTATACGCCGGTGTGCTGGTATGGCTCCCGTGCAAAGCCGGGACAAGCCGCTAGTGTACAATAAAAACATTGAAGAGTTTTTTTTATAATTAATTTTTTAGAACCTTATAATTTACTTTTTTATATTAAGTTTTGAATCTAGATTAAACAAATAAAGCAAAAATTAAAATGTTTTATTATGAATTTTTGATAAACAAAATTCATAATCAGATAAATCAAAATAACCTTATTAATGTAGACAAATTTAGAACAACTTGGCTGTACGTATTTGTACATACAAGACGTTAACTCTAAACCGGTTATGTGATGAAAATTACTTTACCCCTTATATACAGAGAAATAATATTTTCAAATTTAGAAACTTCCATAGGGGGATTTTGCAGCAAATACTCTTAACGTAATATCAGAACTTCTGCGTGTCATTAGCTATAGTGTTTTGTGTAAGCTCTTTATATAACTAAGGTGTGCCCTAAAAATTTGTTTTTATGGTATTTATTATATTTATTCCGATAAAAAATGGCACGCGATTTCCAAAATTTAATGAGAAAATTGTGTTTTAATTTAACATTATGGATTATTTTGAATTGTACCAGCCCGGAAAACGATCTGTTTTGGGTTTTTGAACAAATATTCGTAGTAATGGTAAAATAGCCGTATATGTTAGTCGTTAGATAAAATAGTCGTATTGTTCACGAAAGGTTCAGTCTGTGATTGTGATAACTTCAGATGAATTAACTTTTCTTAAAGTGAAATATTTTGGCTCTATTTACTGGAAAATTATAAATTGTTTGAGTTTTTTTTATAGTTTAGTTGATGTTTGAAGCTTTAGTAATAATTTTAAGAACATCATTGACATAGTTCAATGTAAGATCATTTTCTCCATTACCAGTAAGTATGTGATTTCAGTTCCATTAGTATTTATTTTCCGGAAACAGATTGTTAATTATATTTAAGTTTGTATGGGCTTCATTGGTTTAAAATTACATTTTGGCTTTAATATATTTATTGCGTCTACAAATTAAAATGATTATTTACTGAATTTTAAAATTTCAGTTGAGTGTGCTCATTTGCGCAACAGCAACTTTTTGAAGCCGTCACCGTACGTTGAAATCAGCGTGGATGGTAATAGCCCCCGTAAAACAGAAACAGTGAAAAATACAGCTCAACCAAAATGGAACGAAACATTTACTCTTCTTGTGACACCACAATCCAAAATAAATTTTGTTGTCTTCGATCGAAACAATTTTCGCAAAGATACACCAGTTGGCGAAAAAAAGGTCGAATTATTTCAAATTTTGACTCATTTTAGTGGCCGTTGTGATAATCTAGAATTAACCCTTGACCTTATAAACGAAAACAAACAGAGTGAATCGCCAGCGAAAGTTGGTGAATTAATATGTGTTTTTCAAGGCCTTAATGTTGATATGTCGAAATTTTTGAAACCTGGACCGAGTACTGCTGCGATACCTTTAGCTCAAAATAATAGTGATGGAAATGTACAGAATAGAAGTGTATTTAATGGGATTCGGGCGAAAGTGAGAAGTTCTGGTATAGAGAATATTGTACCACCACCCGCACCAGGAGTGTCAGCAACCGGATCTAGATTATCTACGTCGGAAAGGAGAACATCTAGATCAAATACAAATATTCCACCACAATCGCCGACTACAGTTGCTATTCCAAATGGAACTGTAGGTCCACCGGCTACAGTCCCAAATGGAAATGCTGTTCAGGTGGAAAATGAAGATGGAAGGCCAGAAGAGCCTTTGCCCCCAGGTTGGGAAATGAGATTTGACACATATGGAAGAAGATATTATGTGGATCACAATAATAGGTAATCTAATCATTGTGTGTGCAGATTACAGTCTGCTTCTATCTCATTGGTGTGTTTTGTATAGTTTAAATTTAAAATTTTGCGTCGGTGAGTCTGTACAGCAGTGCTTAAACTCAATAATTTTGAGATCAATTGTGAAATCGTGTCTTTCACCACACTTTAAATTTCGTCTAAAGTAACATTAAATACAAAATGGATGGTAATCACCCGAAAGACATTTATATTGTGGAAGTAACATTGCAGTTTGCTTCTATCTCATTGACTTTTTCCATGATAGAGCTTGCAAACTAGTTTTGAATCTTTAATACCTTGGGCTGGTGAACAACTTATCTATTTCAAAAACAGTAATCTAACTTGTTTAAATTTGTTACGAGTAAATTTGCTTGTATTCTACAATTATTTATTTCATCTATAGTAGTTTTCTTTTACAAAAACTGCTTATCTTTAATAGTTTCTAACAAAATATTTTCATCATTGAAAAAAAAATTAATATAAGTTACTTATTCAAGTACCTTTAAATGTTGCTGTTTAGCAACATTTAAAATATGTTTCCGACAAAATATAATTTTTACTTTTCATTCTTAAGCACCAATTATAAAGTATCATTTAGAGAAGTGGATTTTTTAAATTGAATTTTTTTAGGTCGACCTCTTGGGAGCGACCTCAGCCTTTGCCGCCAGGCTGGGAAATGCGGCGCGACTCCCGTGGTCGTGTTTATTACGTTGATCACAACTCTCGTACGACAACTTGGCAGCGTCCTAATTCAGAGCGTCTTGAGCATTTCCAGCAATGGCAAGGACAACGTCAACATATTGTTCAGCAGGGCAACCAAAGATTTCTCTATCCTCAATTTCAACCAGGTCCTTATCCTGGGACATCAGTTGTCGTTGAAGATGACGATGACGGTCTTGGATCATTGCCACCCGGTTGGGAGAAACGTGTTCAGCCAGAAGGTCGTGTTTATTTTGTAAATCATAAGAATCGTACAACACAATGGGAGGATCCACGAACTCAAGGAAGGGAGCGTATAGACGATGTACCACTACCGGGCGGTTGGGAAATACGTTATACAGAAGATGGAAAACGATATTTTGTTGATCATAACACGAAAACTACAACGTTTGATGATCCACGGCCTGGAGCTCCAAAGGGACCAAAAGGTGCTTATGGAGTGCCACGTGCATACGAAAGATCATTTAAATGGAAAATAAGTCAATTTAGGTTTTTGTGCCAGAGTAATGCCCTAGCAAGTCATATAAAAATTCAAGTGACGCGACAGACATTGTTTGAAGACTCGTTCCATACTATTATGAGATTACCAGCCTATGAGCTGCGCAGGCGATTATATATTATATTTAAGGGAGAAGAAGGCTTAGATTATGGAGGTGTCAGTCGAGAATGGTTTTTCTTGGTGTCACATGAAGCTTTAAATCCTATGTATTGTCTGTTTGAATATGCTAACAAGAACAATTACAGTCTTCAGATTAACCCTGCTTCTTACGTCAATCCAGATCATCTAAATTACTTCAAATTTATTGGTAGATTTATTGCAATGGCTTTATACCATGGACGCTTTATCTACTCTGGATTTACTATGCCATTTTACAAACGAATGTTGGGCAAGAAATTGATCATGAAAGACATTGAAAGTATCGATCCTGAATTTTATAACTCTTTGGTCTGGATCAAGGAGAATGATATTGATGAATGTGGCTTAGAGCTTTATTTTAGTGTCGATTTTGAAGTTCTCGGTCAAGTTGTACATCATGAATTGAAAAAGAATGGCGATAAAGAAAAAGTCACAGAAGAAAATAAAGAGGAATATTTAACATTAATGACAGAATGGAGAATGACACGTGGTATTGATCAACAAACTCAATCATTTTTAGATGGTTTTAATGAGGTCGTTCCAATTGAATGGTTGAAGTATTTTGACGAGCGAGAATTGGAACTACTATTGTGTGGAATGCAGGAAATTGATGTTGAAGATTGGCAACGGCATACGATTTATAGACATTATACAAGAAATAGTAAACCAGTTACATGGTTTTGGCAGGTAAGTTTTTTTTTGTGAATAATTAATATTTATTTGCAAAATTTGCATAGCAGCGCTTTGAAATTGAGACTCGTTGCCAAAAAAAATCAAATTCAAGTCATTATAAAAATAATACAGAGATTGACATTATTTGACAACTATTATATTGACTAGGCTCTTAAGAGCCATGTGCAGGCCTAAATTTGGAATGACTTTAAAATATGTAAAATAAAAACAAAAATAATACTGTAGAATTAAACTTAAATACAATTGAACACTGTTACAAATAGACGACGTCTAATACACGTCTGAGACACATTGAACTAAAGCCTATCACAGATAGAACTTTTTCTGTCTAATTCAATAAGAATCGTTATTCTTTCACTAGTTTCTATTAATGAAAAGCCTGATGTAAGTCAAAAATCAAGAAAGACATTTGTCATGTAATTACAGATCTACTAGGAAGTAAGACTTACAAATAATTTTGATATTCAATAAAATGTGACTATCGCGTTAATTTATTGAGATGATAAAAAGTGTTAAACACTGTGTCTGATAAGGGCCGGACGTCGTTATCCACCAAGGAAAAGAAACAATTTTAGCGACATCCACAAGCTACAACCACAAACCGCACACAACCTATAATCTAACACAAAAACACGTTTCACGGCCAAAAAACGACTTGTCTGATTATGTATACCTTAGTAATAATGTTATAAATAGCATGCAGATACGGAAAAATATACATCGAATATTAAAATATAGAATTTCCTATATTTTTTATTCTTACCTCAAATAACGCTTGAAAAAATTGATTCAAGATAAAATGTTGGTAAATGTTAAGTTAATTTTTTGAAAAGCGTTGGATTGTTTTTTCTAAATCTTTATAGCTATTTAAAATACTGAACCCTAAGAGATTCATAAAACAAAATTAAAAAAAAATACATTTAAAGTATTTGTCTTACTGCAATCATTGAAATTGTAATTTCTAGGGAAAGATTGATTTTGCGATAGATTACCTTATATGATAATTATTTTCCGGGATATACGGGGTGTATAATGTTAACACGAATCAAGAGCGGCTGTGTTTTTTTGACAGCAGGTCTTGATGATTTCCAATCTGCTACTGTCGAGTGTTAAGCACGACAAAAATTAATAATGTGTAGATAGACATTATATTGTTGCCAAATATTTTTTTTTTATTAAAATTTTTGTGGCTATATGTCAGTGGAAAACTAGGTAGTCGACTGTCTTATAGAGTAATTAAGTTTTTTCAAAGTGTAGTTGAAACGATTGTCAAGATAATGTTCAATTCTTCTACGATTTGAGAGAAGTTTTTTTGGAAAAATATCACCTGAGACTTTTTGTCACATGCAAAGAAATTTAAGTACATAATTGTTGTTGAGTCGGTTTTAAATGTAGCGATTATTTTATTAATCAAAAAATGTTTTCAGTTTGTGAAGCAATCCGACAACGAAAAGCGAGCTCGGCTTCTTCAGTTTGTTACCGGA
This sequence comes from Lagria hirta, assembly GCA_947359425.1. NCBI lineage: Eukaryota > Metazoa > Arthropoda > Insecta > Coleoptera > Tenebrionidae > Lagria > Lagria hirta. Next base: position 15,928,300 of record OX375794.1, read on the forward strand.
ACGTGCCGAGTCCCTGTCGGTGGTTTCGCCGAACTAATGGGTTCAAATGGTCCTCAGAAGTTCTGCATTGAAAAGGTTGGTAAAGAATCATGGTTGCCTCGTTCACATACGTGTTTTAATCGCTTGGATTTACCACCGTATCGAAGCTATGAGCAACTTGTGGAGAAATTAAATTATGCCATTGAAGAAACTGATACTTTTGGTCAAGAGTAATGGCAACGTTATGAATTGATTTGAAGTGATCTAAAATATGTGAATATAGTTCATCTGTGACCGTACCTGATTATTAGAAGTCTGGATTCAATATTTCCTTTTATTTTTCTTAATTTTTCGTCGGATGGATGCAGTATTGTGCTTTGTGCAATTTTCTTTTTATGCGTTTATGGATTGTATTTCAATGTGATATATAGACTTATATTGGCCTATTTTTAGCTGATTTATAATTAATAATGATGATAGCTTTTATTCTAATAAATGTAAATATTTTTTTGAAGATGTGGAAGAAGAAGCGATGACTATTTTTGAATACAATGTAATTCTGTTTATTGTGTATGTACATTCCTATTTAGACACTGTACATTGGTCAGATCAATGTTTATATTCGTTCTATATTTTTAACCAAAGCTACACAATTTTACACTGTTTCACTTTATTTACAACTATTTTCTTATTCAACACTGAGTTATATTTGTAGAATATTGTAAAGCGAGAATTGTATGTAAATATATTACGGAGCGAAATATTAAATTATTACAAAGATATTCTGTTTTTTTTTATTGCTTTATTGTGAGATAAGTTTCATTCACCGCTAGTACAAACATATTTAAATGAAATGGTTTTATAATTCTCATGGGCGACTTTCTCTTTATATAGAATGTTATTTCGATAGTATAATAAGGATAAGTTCAGTATTTTTTCAGCCATTCCAGTATTTTTTTTGTCTTTTTTAAACCTTATTTGGGTACAGACCAGTGGCGGCTCGTGACTCTACAGAGATGAGGCTGTGTTTTACTACAGACTTTTTCTACTGTTCTTAAATTGATAAATTTTGGAACATTTCGATTATCTTCGTTCTATTCCGAACATCAAGTGAACCTACGAGAAAACAGACTCAGTTGTCGTAAAAATTAAGTTTGCCCGCCATAAGTGCGCATGCACAAAATCTTTAAATTTGCTGACTAGCTGAACCAAAAATTTTACAGCCTCAGCTAGACAATTATACACACGTTCCCACTCAATTTAACGGACATTCGCTTTTAAATTCAAAAAAATTATGGAAACACGGAAGTACTTACTTCTTATTACTCCAAATGTAGTTAAAAATATGATATTTGTTATGGCCATTTAAAGACTAAAATTAAGTTCTTCTGTCCAAATAAATTTCTTTTTTTTCAATTTTATTTATTTGTTTAGCGATTTGAAGTGGGTGAGGCACAGCCTCACTTGACGAGCCGCCAATGGTACAGACTGTTTAATGCACAATCTGCAATCAAACGTTTTTTCATGAATATAGCTCCAACTACTACCAGCAGATGTCAGCTACTCCGTGACGTTATGGACGTTTCACAATATAAAATAATTAGTGCTATTTAGTTATTTTGCGTTGTTATGCTGGTAGTTTGTTTTTTTGACCTGATTTATGACGTTTCTATTTATAAATTTCTAGAATGTTTCTAATTTTCCAGCTGATTTGAATTTTGTAAAATACAAACCTCATGAGCTTTCTTGAACGTTTTCGAGAATTTTTGGGGCTTACTCCAGAAAAGGGGGACCCCAAACCTTTTTCTCCCCATCAGTAAGTAATGTTTCTTTTGGAAATGGTTAGCTAATTTGTTTTTCTAGATTTTTCCAAAATGATGAACGTTTTAATGAAGGGTTTGAACCCCCAAATCACGGTTTTGGAGGACGTAGCTTTAATATTTTTACTGGTCCGCTGGAAATGCATAAATACTTCGAGCAGCAAATGGATGAAATGATGAAAAGTTTCGGTTTTAATGATTATGGAGGTGATTTTGGTCTAATAGCGCCACAAATTGAAGAAGAGGAAGTACCATCTGGGAACTTGCGAGATCGTTATTTAAAGCATGGCTATGATGTTCCAGATCCACACGAAAAGAAAGATGTGGATCTTGACGGGAAATTGGATATAAAAGATTGGGGCTCTGTTTTCCAAGGTACAAGGACACCCCAAGCAAAACCACATTTTTTCGGACAAAGTGTCACTTCCAAAACCGTGAGACATGCAGATGGGGTACTAACTTCCTGGGATTTTTTATGTAATCTAAATTTTCTGTTTTTAGTCGGTGGAAACACAACGGACAGTTCGTGATCACGAAGGTAATGAAGAAACAACTATAACCCGAAAACAAGGGGATAAAGAGTATAGTATTGTGAAAAAGCGAGATAAAGAAGGTAAAGAGGAAACTATTGAAAACCTCGTAAACTTAGATGAGAAAGAAGTTGACCTCTTTTTACCAAAACCGAACAGGGGTGAAGGTTTGGGGTCAATTTTTGATCGCTTTTTCAAGTAGTTGTATGTATAAGTGGGAATTGTATATAAATTTCTGTAAAATATGTTGATAAATAAATGCATGTGATAAGTAACGACACATTTAAATTAACTGTTACATCTTATGGATGCGCTACCGTACCAAGCATCTATACTTTTGCATTCTATTATAGAAAATAATCTGATCTTGCCATATGTTCACAGATATCACTTTTAAAAAATAATACAATTTTAATTTACTGCAGCGCGATTAACCATTATCCATTAAATCCTCAAGGATCAAAGTCTGTTTTAAATGGTTTACTTGACAAGAATTGTGAAAACAGTGTCGTGCAAGTGATGTCACTGCACTGTTACAGTAAAAATTTTACATCAGTTGCAATTATCATTGTAATGGTTTGTTTAGAAGTTTCCAAATGCCTACGAGCGCAAATACTGTACACAAGGAGATAAGTAGTAATAGGAATTGTCGTTTAAATTATCTTTTGACTGTTTGATAACGAGATCCAATCAAAAAATAAAATTGTAAAAGTTTTGTAAAAACTTATAAAGCCCTTACAATAGAATTTCAAAGTTTCAGGTTTCATATTATAACAATAAGCTAAATCAAATGTTACGCATAGTGTTTCATAATTCGCCGAGATTTTGATCAGATCCGTCACAATCACCTGAGATTAAGCAAAACGCAATATCTCTACTCATTAATCTCACAATTATGATTATAATTTTAAACCTTGTTTTTCATCCAACTTTGATGTCAAACGTGATTGGGATAATCCTAAATTGTGGGAGTTCAACGTCGAAAGATCTTAACATCCACGTTTTAGCCAGAGACAAAAACTCTGAATTGGTTTATTTCAGTTTTCTTGTAATTCAATTACGTTTTGTTGCTATTGGATCTTTTCTATTTCTTTAAAACATTTTCTAATAAAATTTAAACTCATTTCTGAATCACATTCACTTTAGTAACTAACCAAATTTAGTAAATGTTTTGATTGTAAGCGGATTGAAGTAACAAGTTTAGTATCTTATTATATTTATTGACATGTGTGGCTTAAAATTATTAACATCAGTCGATTTCGGTTACACCAAAAACCCCTTGTAGCAATTTTCCGCCTAAATTTTGTGGGTAATGCTCCTTGTCTGAGACGTATATGTACGGCAGTCTCATAACCCAGTAAGCAGATTGTGTTAGCTTTGTGGGTTGTTCGGTTGAGCTTATAAAAATAGATGAATTGGGAACTGGCTGGACCTAAAAAGATTGTCAGTCTACATTAATCCTCATCACCACTACTTATAATGCTAACCTTGGGATCCAAAGTACAATGCACCGGTGCTTTCGGTGTCACAACATGTAGCCTCATTAACTGGGCCAGCTTATTGGCTCTGCACATGCACGGAAAATACAAGGGCATATCAGATTCAGCAACTTTATGACCCGTATCTTTCACAATACTGCCAGGCGTAGCTTTCAGAATTTTATCTGGTGCTGCTAGCATAAAGCGATGTCCGCTCGAACATTCGTATTCTACTCCAATAAAAACTTTCACGGAAAACTGCGGAGAAACGCCCATTGGACGTCCTCTTCTTCCTCGTGTAGAATATTTTCCAATATGCGGCCAATTTTGTTTTACTTTAGAATAAACAGTTACATCCCATGGCAGTAAATAATTGGTTGAATTCAAAAAACCGGGATGGTGTGAATCTGATAATCCCAAATTGTGGCTATACAACGACGAAGGACCTAAACAGACCAGGCTCCAGCTTGAATACACTGGTAAAAGACCTGGAGGAGAACTCATCGTCAACATGCCGGGTAGATACTCTGTTGTACTTGGTTGCCGTACCAAACCGCGTTCATTTTCTGGACTCAAATCTGTAGATCGATCGGATAATACAGATAAACTATCTTCAGTTTCTTTTAAAGTAGCTGCTTTATATTCCTTGATAGACGGTTGGAAAACAGGAAAAGAAATGTGTTCCAGTTTTGAGCAGACGCATTCTCGACTTATTTGTTGATAGAACAGGTGATTTGCTTGCTTGGCTGTGTATGGGTCTTCCCTTGGGCCAATTTTACGACCACAGTCACAAATTGCTATAAAATACCTATGTTAATCCACGAAAATGACGTGCAGTTCGTGATCACAAAATTAAAATTACATAAAGACGCATATATATTTACAATCCTTAGACCAAAATAGATAGACAAAAGTATAGTTGCCCAAGTTCTGTAAGAATATTATGACCAATAATCTATTAATGACGATACTTATTACTCTTTATCTACCATTGTTGGAAGGATTACTGGACCCATAAACCGACCTTATAGTAAACGGTAAAGCTATTTGTATAATTTGTACTTATTCTTATACACTATACAATATGATCACTATCATAAAACTGTTACAGAACTTGAACTACTCTACTATATTTATGAAAAACATCTATGACTATTTTGAATTGATACCTAAACTGATAATTTTTTAAATATATTTATTTCAACAAATAATTTCTATTATAAGCTAATACCACTATTTGTTGTTTACCTTGGTTTTTACTCTTAAATATTTCATATACAGGGCACCCAAGCAACATGAGCCTTGCTTACATAATTACAATATTATTTTTTAATATTATTATAAATGGAATTAGTAAGGTATACCTTTATAAACAAATCCACTCATATGCTCCTGATCGCTGGAATGTTTTGGCAATTTACAGGAGTTCCCTGTAAGAGAAGCAGCCTCGCACTGTTGCCTTCCATTCTCCCAATGCGATTTGCAATCAGTTTTTAATTTTGTGACGTATTGTTGAAAAACTGGCCCTCTAGCTTGTGCATTAAATAAAGCTAACGCTATGCTTAATCTTCTCTCGTGTTCAGCATAAGCGTAATGTGGCGGTAAGTTTTCTTGATATCTAGCAATCGCTAAAGGAAGCACTTTTAAGCAGCGTTGCTCCGAAAATCTGGTATCAGTACAAAGAGATGATATCAAACTTCTTTTCATTAAAACTTCATAGATTGCCTTTGTACTGTCGATCCATTTTTTTAAGATTGGTAACTAAAAAATCATTTTGCGGCTGAAATTTATTTGTAATGTAGTAGTTACCTCAAAATGTGAGGGTTGAGACAATTGATGTCTACTGGAGCTGCCAGTATCATTGAAACCTTTATTTCTAGCTTGTTTAATATGTACTTGTAAAAATTTAAGAAAATGTCGTTCACTGTAGGGTTGACTACAAAATGGTGCTTGTATTTGCAGAACACCACCAGGTTGAAAATCCTGTATCAAACCCCTAACAGCCTCCCCTAGTCTATCGCTTGTAGGTTCAGATGAAATATATACAAATTCTTCATTCATTGGAATTGCAAACAGTGACGATCTAAAAAGATTTATTAAAAAACATTATTTCATTTAAACAACCTGTTAGTATCAAATTATAAAAAGGCTTTATTATTCTTATGCATACTAAGGTAAAAAACTAGTCACATAATTCTTGTAGATAAAATATTCGGCGTTGGAAGTTAATTTTAATCTTAGTACATCGAGAAACTCTTTTGCTGCTATAAAATCATTCGCCGCTACCTAATAACATTTGGTAACATTTTGGGTATTTTTTCAATCAACGTTTTGAACACCTATTACTTCAAAATTAAGACTATTATAATTTATAAAATCACTAATAGCAAGATCCAATCACAAATTTGAAATAATAAAAACTCTGACAAAAAAAAATTTTTTACTGAAATTGATGACTAAAATTATTATTGTGGACACCTGTTAAGGATCGCTTTGTATATTTATCGCAAATATTGCCTTTTGCTTATACTATTATTCTTAATCATTAAAAGTAAGAAGTAATAACAAAAAGAAAATATGTTCCTTCAATTTTGGTTCAAATGTGTTATGATTTAGAAAATTAAATAATTTATTACCAAAAGTTTTTCGTCCATTAATTATATAACATAGAAAAAATATAGTAGAAATGTGGACATGGGATATTAATCGAAAACACCAATTGTTAAATTTGCGACGTTTCGGCCGTATTATATTCAACCTTCTTCAGGCATCTTAACGTATAGTATCATCTCTCATTGCTCGTATAAAAACATACATAATGACGCAAATTAATAACTCTAATATAAACATCAATAATTCATTTGAATTAGAATAGAATTGAGTCACATGTTATTCTAATTTAAATGATTTATTGATGTTTATATTAGAGTTATTAATTTGCGTCATAATGTATGTTTTTATACGAGCAATGAGATGTTAGTTAGATACTATACGTTAAGATGCCTGAAGAAGGTCGAATATAATACGGCCGAAACGTCGCAAATTTAACAATTGGTGTTTTCGATTAATATCCCATGTCCACATTCCTACTATATTTTTTCTATGTTAAATAATTTATCTTCAAATTTGTATATATTCAACTTACTTACATAACCTGTTTATCAGTTTTCCTTTGTCTAAAAAGAAAAAAAACAAAGGTTTTATATTTTGTTATCATCTTTTTTGTTTAAATTTAGTTTAAGACTTCCTGCTTTTTGCCACGGACTATTATATGAGCGCGTCATAAATTTTTTTAAGACGTTATCTTTATTTGATTATGTTTTTGTAAAAAGAAATATTTAGAAAACGAATCAGTCCCGCTGTCCGTCGTTTGTCTTTAAAAATTCGGTTTTTGGCGTGTCCTTACATTTTTTTTTTTATTATGTGATGATCTGAAAGATAACGCTTTGCGTCTCCCTCCAGGTAGGTCCCAACAGTAGAGCCCCCCAGTTTTCTATCAGGCCAGGTCAGTGCATTCAAATTTTGGTGATGAGGCTATTAATTATTATATCTTAAGTGATTGAATTATTGCCTAAATCAAAAATATTTATTCTACTTTTTAGTAAATGTCTAGCAATTTTAAACAAAATAATAAAATTTACATTTTTTTGATAAGAAGCCCTTTCCAAAGTTGTCCTAAGGCGTAATTTTTAATATAAATAATAATAGTTTTAATGATTTTGTAATCTTTGATGTTCAATTGTTTTTGAATCTAGTAAGCCGTGAGTTTGATCTAATGCTAATACGACTCAATTTTTTATATTGACGACGTAGTTTCTTTCAAAACGGGTGTTTTTGTGCAAAAAAAAGATAGAAAAAGGGTTTTAAAACTTATTTACGGGTTCATAATTCATTTGTGTAGTGTTTATCTTTCATTCTGTGAGAATTTGAAAGGTTTTTTTTGGTGGGGCCCCCTTGGATAGTACTTCCAGGTAGGACTCCCAAAGAAGCAACCCCCCAGCTTTTTACAACAGAAAGACCGCAACCTGATAATGTACAAACAAATTTTATCATCTTGGATGGGCATAACTATTCAATATTTCTGCAATAAATCTGCAATTTGCGTATCTAATTAATGAAAAAAGCTAATAAACCTTAAAATTAAGCACTAAATTATTAGTCAAAAAGCTAAAATTAACATTTCAACATTTGATTAATAATCAAATTGTTTTTCTCTTACCCATAAGTGCTAATAATTCGAGTCTTTTTTAAAATATGATATATTCTGTCCTCCAAATTATGTTCCATTTTCTTTAAATTATAATCCCCTTTCGGACACTTTTCAAAATAAAATATAAAACGTGGAGTGCACAGTCGTCCATTTGCGACCCAATCTGAACTCAAACCATCTACATTTTTCAATGCATCAACAATTTTACTAACTTTCTTCGGGCTGAGATTATCAATAGCTTTAAAATATTGAATATAATTCGTATCAAAAGTCCATCCTGGATGTGATATTACCACGATATGGCTAACATGAATTAAAAATAGTAATGCTCGGGCAAAACTACTTTTTATTTCATCATTTATCACAAGAAAATCGTCACTTTTTCTTTCTTCAAGTGATTGTTCTTTCAATTTTTCATAATGCTGTATTAGAACATCTGTATCTAACAGACTGTGTAGATGAAGGTATATAATTTGATTTTCTTCATCATAGCAGCCTTCAATAGTGCACTGAAATTACAAAAATCTATAATTTTGCCAAGAAAAAACCTTTTAAAACAAATAGAAGTTGCAGGATTAAAAAAACATATTTGAATTATTAAATTATTTAATATTGACCTATATGCAAGTCAACAATAATTTGCCCTCTAGATTTAGGAATATTCGTTGATAGGTTGCAATAAATCTGATTAGGTTGGAGACTATTAAATTCTGGTGGAAAACAAAAGATATCGTGACCATGTCAATAGTTTAGGTTAGGTCAAAAATAATAGTTTACATAAAACTATTATTTTTAAATTTTACTCATAATTACAGTAAAATCATGAAGAATTTGTTATTCTAGACTGAAATTGTTGTGTCACAGACTTATTAAGTTAAAAATAAATCAATTAATTTCCACTTCCTAATATTTTGCAAAATTTGATCATGTATTAAAATTTGTTATTTTCATAAATTAGTCTTTAGACATTTCTAAACTAGCCTTGTAGCAGCACTAAACACTGCATTTTTTAGAAAGTACGTAAAAATAAAAGGCATATTTCAGCTTTTAATAAGTAATGTTAACTTACGGACAATATTCGCATTAGACTTTTCGATAATCTTTCTAAATGTCATGCAGTGAATTCCTTATAACAGTTGCAACTCGCTAACTGGTAGATGTTTTTGATTTCACAATTAATTTTAGTTTCTGGCGGCATATTTAATTAAATTTGCGCAAAAATCTATCAATTAATTCTTGACACATGTACATTAACTATCAACCTCCAATTTAACCAAACCGTAAGCATTCAAAATTACTTTTGAACATTTCTATTATATGCAGCATGGAAAAGCTTCCTAAAACTTCGAATCCTAGAGAATAATTTAATGTTGACATGTATATAGGTATTTGGTGCTTTCATAATTTTGATAGTGAGGATAGATAGAGATTTTGAAGACGTAGGAGTGAACAGCTCTATTGTATTGATCATAGGCAATCCCTAATTAATAGAGTTTAAATTATATTTGCCTGATATTAAAATAAAACCGTAATTTTTACCTGCACATCCGATGAGGCCCCACTTGTAAACACACATCCAATGCTTTTTACTTTAATTCCTAAAGAATTGTAGGCAGATTTCCCAACTATAGATACCACAACAACTTTATCGCAATTTAAGCCACTGGATTTACTAAAAATAAAATATGTATAATTTTAAATTAAGTATTTAATTGAAATTACAGTAGAAGTTCAAATTCTGGTAATATAAATGTTTCTCTCATATTTATCACTACTAATAAATGTCTCACTGTGACAGCTAGTTCTGAGGTTATGTCTATGTTTTTACTTTTTTTTTAATTAACAAGCTCGCCAACCTTTCAAAATAATCAAAGATTTAACCACAAAATGTAGCTATAATAGAATGAAGTTAAGATGTAAACAGAGAGCGCGTGGCAACGTATATACTCCGCGCTTAGAATGCTTTTTTTTTGCATCCAAACAAATTGCTTACATTCTGACTTGATTCTATTATAGCTCCATGAAAATTTTTTAAAATTGGGGTAGTTTTGACGTATGAAAATTGTAAATAAAGTTGTTTTTTGTATTAGATGTTTATTTTTATTAATGTTTTGTCATGTGTTGCAATGATTCAAATATATAAAAAAAGCAAAACGTTTAGTCAGACTCGCCAGGCTCGTGGTGCAATTTTTATCTTCATAGATAATAGCTATTTATAATTAAATAATATGGCTTAAAAAAGTTTTTATTATCATTTGTTTCGCACTATCAAATTCAAAAATATTTTTTCTTCATACCTCGGTCGAAAGTACGTACTTTCGTCCCTAATAACAGAGACGAAAGTTTAACTTTTAGTCCCTGTAAGATGAAATTCTTTCTTCCCTATAATAGCGGGAAAAAAGAATTCATCGTGTTTATTTATACTCGTAACTATGTTATATGACCAGCAACACTCGCTTCGCTCGTGCCGCAAATGTCGCGGCAGGCATCAAAAACTATCAGCATTTAAAGTTAAAAAAATAAAATTAAAAATAAAAGTACGTACTTTTGACCGAGGTATGAAGAAAAATCGTATACACGACGCGGGACAGAAGTTGAAATCTCGGTCCTGCGCGCCATAATGCCCGAGGTGAAGCCGAGGGCATTATGGCGCGCAGGGCCAAAAATTCAACTTTTGTCCCTTGTAGTGTAATATACTATTTCGACTATATTTTTAAATATTTTTGAATAAATAATATTCTTAAATCTATTGTGTTTTAGTCAAGGTTATTTCAATAAAATGTTTTTCACAAAAACATTCCATCACACACTTTTGTCGGCTAATCAGAATGCTTTATTTATTTTTACAAAGCCTTTGTGGTTTTGTTTTTAGAAAATTAAACGTATTTATCTGTTATAATTAGTAATTATTTGGCTTTCAAGGTAAAATGACGCGCAACCGTAGTTAAATTTTCGAATTTTTGTTTAAATAAAAGTAAATTTACTGTTTTTGGACGTTTTTGAGTGAGAATATAATTTATACCAAGAAGTTTGTTTTAATTTTAATTTTTCAAATTTTTTATTTAAAAAAAATCGATTTAATCTTAGTACTAAATTAATATTTTTTAATTAATATTCAATGAAATGAATTATTATTTGGTTTTTGGATAATTTTTTCTATATTCATAATGTTTTTTGCAGCTTATAATAGCTTTTTACATTTTTATGTAAGTACAGTTGTGTAATTAAAATGTTCTCTATTATTTGATAAAGCAAAACCTACTTTGATAAAGAAAAAAAAACAAATAATATCTGTTTTTTTTTTATTTTGAATAATTAACAAAAATGAAATAATTATAAAATTTTATTTAGGAATTATTTGTTACCATTTAAGCTGTAGTTATTGCGATTATTTTTGAATCAAGTAGGCCATGACTTATAACATAAGTTTACTAATTTTTTTTATAATTAAAGTGACGCTATGGCTTCCTTCAAATACGGGTGATTAACTGATTTTCGTGCTAAAAGAGATAACAAATCTGTCTTAAAACTCATTTTCGGTCTGAATAACAGTGCAGTTTTTTTTTATCAATTTTAGATTAAAAATGCTTGGTGCTCTTGTGAAAACACTTTGGTAGCTCTTTGGAGAACTACCGAGCTTGTTACACCACAAAGACAACAAAAAGGATAAAGTACACAAAAATTTTCAAATTTTAATGTTAATTTGGGCGTAGCTTTCATTATAAAAAAAATTGCTAGAAATAATAGTTTTATAATGTTGCATTTTAGGTTTAGTTAAGTAGACTATCAAAAAAATAGCCAACTTATTAGAACAAAAAAAACTATTTTAAAACAAAAATGTCAAAAATTTAATTTAAAAAAATGTCATTTGCTTGATTTAAAACCGAAGAGTTTTAAAACGATCCATAGTTATTGCCAGCGTAATTTTTTATATTTTTAAAAATTACTACTTTTCTATAGTACGCTTAATAAACATTGTCATCGTGGTAAGCTTTCTTTTCGTGAAAAAGTTTTTTTATAAATTATTTTCTTAGTTCTGTAGTTACATAAAAATTTAAAAATGATTTTTGTAAAATGCTGTAATAAATTCTATTTTGTATATTGTTGTTTTCTTTTCAACCGACAGAAAAAAAAAGTCAAAGTATGGAATAAGCTCATTAAAAAGTAAAATTTTTTTTCAAAAAAAATTTTAAACGCTCCAGTTTTTATATATAAAAACACATATTTTTGTCCTAAATTAAATTCCAAGCAGTCATTTGTTTTGGAGTTATAGCGTCACCGATATTTTTTTAAATAGAAATTTTTTATTTTTTTTCAATTACATGTATTATTTTATGTTTAAATAAAAGAGATTTTAAAAAAAGTTGGTGAAAACAAATTGTGAACAATTCACTTATTATATTATTCACAATGAGAATTAAAGAAAAGTCTTCTTAAGCACTCTTAGAAATTATAGCCATAATTTCTAATAATTTATTTTGCTTTTTTTTAAAATTTCGAACTCTGAATTTGCAGGTCGCATATTTTTAAATTTTTCGCATATTTAGAGATCTGTTCTAAACTTTAATTAGACTCTTGTTCAAAAACTTTTTTGACATTTTTGAATGTTGTTTTGATAAGCCAGAAAAGCCAGAAAATTCATAGAATAACTAAGTCAGGTCAAAGTCAGGTCAGGTCAGGTCCACCATGACCGATCATTTACACTTTTGTTGTTAACAGTCTACATATTTGTCAACTATTTATTGTAAACTGCAATAATGTTTTAAACAATTCTATTAAACAAAGTTGTTGTTTAATTTGATTAAAAATTGCATTGGTAGCCAACTTTTATAATAAATAAACTTTAGAATTATCACAATATACATGGAGCTTCGTTGGCGTTGCCGCGCTTGACTGGGTCAACTATAAAGTTTAAAGATAATTGTTGTTGTTGTTACTATTAATGTTACTATCAAAAGTTAATTATCATAAAAGTATCTCACTCCCCGTAATTCTGCATCACAACAAACGCAGATTGTAGTGGAGAATCCTGACTTCATGCTATTATAGCTCCATGGCTTTAGCCATGGCTTTAACATAGATATAAAAATATTAATTGCTAACAAATATTTACAATAATGTTAAACTGTAAAAATAAATTAAAATAATTGTAATTTGAACATTTTTGATATTTAAAATATTAAAAAATACTATTTAAAAAGCGATTGGTAGCCGTGCTAATTGACATATGATGACAGCTGATTGTCAATTTGACATTCGACCGCTGTTTACAAATGGCTGTATTAAGCGAAAATTTATTTAATTTAAATAATATTTAAAAGGATTCAAATGGCTTATTTTCACTACCGATGTGGTGAACGCATTACATTACTGAATGACAATTGTACGGCAGTGCGCAGTGTTGGTGATTTTGATAATGGTTTAGTTATAACAGCGGAGCCCCTTGTCAACGATGTATTATTTGAAATTAAAATTGATAGAAAAGTAAGACTGTTGCTAGTTTATCTTAATGTGATTACTAGTTTTGATTTATTTAGGTAAATTCTTGGAGTGGTAGTCTTGAAATTGGGGTAGTAGAATGTGATCCCTTAAGGTTTGATTTTCCTGCTTGTTCTTCGAAAATTCAAGCACCGTCATGGGTAAGAGCTCAACATTTTTAGCAGAGCCAGTGTTATTAGTTTTTTGAGCAGTACATGTTAAAATGTGCTTGACTTAAATGAATTTTATGGTATTATAGAATAATAATTGTAGATGTTTACCAATACCAATTGTAAGTTTATTTAAGAACAATTAAGTAAGGTACCATGAACATCAAATTAAACTATTAATTTTTATTAAATTTTTTGACAGATTTAAAGATGGATTTAACAGCGAAAAGTGGACCAAGCTATCTTTTTATCAACTGTTGTGTTTTTTTAATCTTTCTAAATCTATAAGTTAAGAACCATTTTTACAAACTTTTTATGATTATTTTGTTTGTGGTTACATTATGGTTATTCATTGGTTACTTTTATCTTGATATCTGTTACGATTAAATTACAAATGGGGATAGTTATTATTTTCAAATAATAACGATTTTTATTAATTGTATTTATAAATAAAACTATTATCCTATTGCCTCAATAATGTTAATAATGAGGACTTTTGTTAACGTTTACTTTATAACAAAATTCCATGTCAGCATGTTATGATATACATATTGGTGTTTATCATCTGCAACACGACTCACGTCTAAATCGTCTAGACCAATTGTTTTGTATTTTTTTTTCAATGATGCTACTACGCCTATCAAATGACTAAAAATAACAATATTTGGTTTTTTTTCTACTCATATGTATGAATTATTGCCATTAGGCGGTGATAAATGAATAAGCCTTTAGGCAAAAAATCTTGATTGGTACAATGCTTCTGTTTCAATTTATTTTTGTTACACTTTTACATTTTTAATTATACATTCAGTGATTTTAAAATTGAAACGTTTTAAAAGGCGTTAACACATTTTGGTACTTCAAAAAGCACGAATTGAGAAAATTCATTAATATTTTTTGCATTAAAAATTAACATTATTATTAATAATTGAATTAATAACGTTGGTTTAGGTTTATCTGGAACATTATTTTAGGATATTTTTTCAGATAATGGCTGGAACATCATTTTTTAAAAGTGGAAATTGTGTAAATGAGCGGTATGGTGCTGATCTAGAAAAACTTAGTCAAGACGAACGTATTGGATTAGTTCGAACTAGTGAGGGTGATTTAATTTTTTATGTAAATGGTGAATCACAAGGGGTGGCTGCAGAAAATTTACCAAATACAGTATATGCAATCGTAGATGTTTATGGCAAATGTGTCCAAGTCAGTATTACTAGTCCAGCACTTCGTGAACATAATAATGATGATTGTTTGAGCGGCAGCTCGGTTCTTGCCATCGAAAATGATATTTTGAATGTTACATTGGGTGGTGATCTTAGTGAGCTTAGTATGAGCAGCAGTAATAGTCTTGATATTCGAATGGATATGTGTGTTAGTTTAAGTCTTCCGGAAGAGTGCCCAAGACCTGATAAGATACGTTTTCATGACCGATGTGGTTCTTTAGTGAAATTATCTAATGGAAATCGTACAGCGGAACGAAGAAGACCTTTAGATGAATTTAATAATGGAGTTGTTATGACACAAAGAGCTTTGAGAGATAGCGAACTGTTTGAAATTCGAATTGATAGACTTGTTGATAAATGGAGTGGAAGTATTGAAATGGGTATTACCACACATAATCCAAACGCGCTAACATTTCCGGCAACTATGACTAACATGCGCAGTGGTACAATCATGATGTCTGGTTGTGGTATTCTTACTAATGGAAAAGGTAGGTAAATTAATATTTGCTTGCTAGGTTATGTTTAATTTATTACACAAATGAGTTTATCTGACCCTCAACTCTCATAAAAAAGTCAGATTAGTAAATTTACTATAGCTTCTATTACATTATCTCAGGAACTCGGAGGGAATATGGAGATTTTAATCTAGATGAACTAAGTGAAGGTGATAGAGTAGGCATGATGCGAAAACCAGACGGGAACTTACATTTTTTTATCAATGGTTTAGATCAAGGAGTAGCTGCACAACGAGTACCGACTATTGTTTGGGGCGTAATTGACCTATATGGAATGACAATTAAAGTATCAATAGTAGAAAGAGACGAACGAGAAGAACAAAATTTAATGACAAGAAAAAATACTAGGGATCAACAAGTGGTTGTACTAGATCCTCAACCAATACTACCAGATTATTACAATCGATTAACGTTTCATGCAAATTGTGGAACACATGCACAGGTTATAAATAACGGCAGAACAGCTCATAGGCCTAATGCTGCCGACGATTTTAATAATGGTGTAGTGTTAACGTCAAGGCCTTTAAAAACTGGTGAATTATTTGAAGTTCGGCTTGATCGAGTGGTAACAAAATGGGCAGGTTCTATAGAAATTGGGGTGACGACGCATAGTCCTGTGGATTTAGAATTTCCATTTACTATGACAAATGTTAGATCGGGCACGTGGATGATGACAGGAAGTGGAATTATGCACAATGGCACAATAGTTTTGGAACAATATGGTGTCAATTTAGATCGTTTACAAGTAGGAGATCGAGTTGGAGTAGTTCGAAAAGAAAATGGTTTAATATACTTTTTTGTTAATGGAATTGATCAAGGCGCGGCAGCTACAAATGTGCCAGAAAAAATTTATGGTGTTATTGGTGAGCACTTAACACTTGATAATACGTTTTTTACATTGTATTTAATGTTTTATGGATAAGATTTATATGGCCAAGCCGTTGAAGCATCTATTATTGACATGTACGATTATGGGTCACCTGATACTATTCATTCAAGCCTTTCGAACACAACTCTTTTTAAGTATTATTTTTATATGAAAAAGAGCTGACAAGTTTTTGCTGTTTTGTTGCTTGTCTGCTCTGGTATAAGTCAGCTCCACCAGGAAAAACCTGTTAGCTCTTATGTTATCTTATCATTATAATTTGTGTAGTGATTTGAGGTTTCATCATGTTCATGGCAAAAACGCTCGTATAGTTAATAGTGGTCTAACAGCACTACGTCCTCGTCCTCTTTCAGAGTTTAACGATGCTATTGTATTTTCGAGTAGACCTCTGCGTGATGGTGAGCTTTTTGAAGTTAGTCTGGATAATATTGTAGATCGGTGGGCTGGAAGTATAGAATTAGGTGTAACGGCAGTTCGGCCAGATGATATAGAATTGCCAGGTACTGCTACAGATCTATGTCGCGATACTTGGATGCTTAGTGGATCTTCTGTGATGGAAAATGGTACTACCATAAAAAATAACTATCCGTGTGATCTTGACACCTTAACAGCTGGTACCAGAATTGGAGTGGTAAGAAGCAGTGATAAAAGTTTGGAGTTTTATAAGGATGGTGTACCGCAAGGCCTAGCATGTTTGGTTCCAAATGGAAATGTTTATGCTGTAATAGATTTATATGGAGAGTGTGCACAAGTTAGTATTCCTTGTGCATCTCCGTTAGTAGCGGCACCAACTTTAGACAATTGTCTAAGATCTGATACATCAATTAGTTTACAAGCCGTCAGTGTAGTTCAACCACCTGTTCCAACTGATTTGCATCTGTTTTCGGAATCTTTTAGTAAAGGGGTAATTTTGAGCGATGGAGGTCGCTTAGCAAAAAGAGATAAAGATATAAATGGAGCAATAGTTTGCAGTGCGACACCGCTAGCACAAGAAGAATTTTTTGAAATTTCTATTGTATCACTATCACATCATTTAGCCGGAAGCTTAATAATTGGGGTAACCGAAACTCTACCCTCAAAATGTAATAATTTAATGACAGTTCCCGAAGATTGCTGTTGCATTACAGGTTATTAGTGCTTAAGCTGTATTGATTTGAGTCATAGTTCATTTTAAAATAATGTTTTATAATTTATGGCAGATAAAATATAAAGGCTATCCAAAAATTATTTTTATTGAAATGCTTTATAAATTGATCAATATTGAATTAAGTGTTAAGTGTTCTTAACAGATATATGGAATATATCTGTAACCGTGCTTATTCTCACTTTTATTTCCCTGTCTTGATGATGCCTCTACCGATGGAGTGCGAAACGTCGACAATTTTATTAAATTTTTCGACACAGTCTTTTCCGAAAGATGTCAAGATTTCATATGGAATATATTCGCCGGTTCTCACCAAGACTTTTAAAATGTATCTACTCGGCAAGTAGTGTTTGGTGATCCGTTGCTTTCAAAGACTGCACGACTGAAAAATATTGTGGTTTCTTGATGGAACAGAGTACAAGAGTGGCGTTAGGCCTTGACCTACCACAAGTTTCATAAAAAGTTTCAAATGTTTATCAAACAAAGACTAAATAATTAAAATAAGTTTTTAAAACTATAATAATCTTAGAATTTTGAAAACTAGAATCAGAAATATTTGGCTTAATTAAGGTACTATTTTATTTTGTTATATAGTTCAAACAAATATAACAAAAAAAGGTTTTTCACATTATTTATAACTCATATTTTTTTAATATAAAATGTTATTTATATATACATAAAAAGTATCTAATTTACAAAACAATATGTTTAAAAGTAATGCACTATTGCTGGAATCAATACAGACAAGAAACTCATATAATAAGTTTTATATTTTAGGCAATGAGCTCCGTTACAAAAATAAAACAATTCAATTATTTACTCCTAGCTTAAATTGGCTTAATGTAGGTGACCGTATAGGTTTATTACGCAGCCAGGATAGTGTATTGAAAATTTTTATAAACAGCGAAGAATTAAGTTTATCGTTCCCTCCACTTCCCGATTCCTTATATGTAGTGATTGATTTGAAAGGATCTTGTACTTCGGTAGCTGTTACAAGTCATAAAATACCTTTATCGCCAGTTATGACCATACGAATGCAAGACAGTCTTGAAACTCCGGTCATTCAAGAGCCTGAGTTAGCAATGGATTCCCCTAGTAAAAGCTTAGCCAATACTGTTTATGATTTTCATGAAAATCATGGCAGAAATATTGAAATTGTTGAAGGCAGAATGACGGCTAGAAGGGTTGCATCTTATAATCAAGGCGTAGTAATATCGCAACCAGCTTTAGAAATTAATTCTAAAGTTCAGATTATTATTGATCAATTGGATGACCGATGGGAATCTTCAGTTATTGTAGGTGTTGTAGCGGGACCACCTGAACGTTTAAATTTACCAGTTAATGCTCTAGCGTTTAAGGCGCCATGCTGTATTGTGGCTAATGATTGGATTTCAATCAATGGAATGAAGGTAAATAACATTATTTTGGATTAGAATGTTCTGTGCGGAGTACTTTTTTTAATTTTAAGTTTTTTTCCCACATCGCACGTAAGAGCACTTCTATTTTAATCTTGTTTTAGTCTCGTTCAAATTATGGACAACGGTTAGGTAGCTTATGTGTTGGAGATACTATAGGTGTTTTATTAACAAATTCTGGATTGAAACTTCTAGTCAATGGTGCTGAAGAGGAAATATTGTCCTTTGTTTTTCAAACGGGACAACCTATTTATGCAGTTTTTGATTTGTATGGACAATGTCAGCAGGTATGTATTGTAGAGATTGTCAAACAGTTGTTACATTTATTTTTTATCTTTTTCAATTGGGTTTTGGTCTGATTTTAAGTTAATTTTGGGACAATGGCAAATGGTGTTTTATGGTAGCAACGCATTATTATTTGCGCACTATCAAATAATAGTAATAAACGGCTTTGTTATTGCTGTAACATTATTTTTGCGTGTACAATGAAGAAAATCAAATTAATACAATATTAAAACAAAAGACGAAGTTCAGAAAAGCTGTGTCACATACTCAACCTTCAGTTTTTAAGTTAAACGCGTATCTAAATTGTAGCTGCTACCTGGCTATCGTGGCAACGGCATTTGGGGCGGTGGGAAAATTAATTTGAAATCACGCGTCATATTTTGAATATAAAATAGTTGTTTTTCTGAAATTGTTTGTAAAATTTTACATAAGGGCTTATAAAATATGACAGATGAGTTCTTAAATTACTACTTTTTAAAACTCAATGCCATCTTTCTATGCATGAATTTTGATTTATTTCTTATCTGGGTTTAAAAATTTACGTATGTTTTTTACAAAAAAATTAAAAAAAAAAATTTGTATCACAAGAAATGTTTCATTTTTCTTTATTTTAAATTTAAATGTAGAAAGTTTAAATATGTATAATATAAATATATAATATATGTGATATAAACCAAAGTTTTCTTAAATCGAGAGATGGTTCTTGTTTTTTTTCTCTATTCTACAGTCAAATTTGGAACGAGAAGAAGTGAAGCTGCATATTTTATGTTAAACAATACATTAAAATTGTTGTTTTTTTTTCGCCATTTCGAATATTTCAATTTGGCATCGAAACTTGTCATAAATGTTTAACTTTGAACTGTGAACTTACTTTTACCATCGAATCGAAGTGACATCTGAAATTTTATGAGGAAATAAGGTTTATAACAAATAATCAAAATGTCGTCCATCGACTTCAAGTCATTTGAAAGACTTGAATCAAACTTTACGGTTTTAGATAAATGATCTTGATAATTACTTGGTACATTTTTTTAATATTTATTCTACTTACTTACAGGTAAAAGTATTAAATGATCATCCAGTTCAGGAATCTGTTGCGCAAAATGTTGTGACAGATTTTGAAAAGGCTGATTTGGAATGCTGTGAAAAAGAACGTTTATCCTTACCAATACCATCAGCAAGTACGAGTATAACTTCATCAGCAACTGTATTGAAGCCAAGTCCTTTAACTCCAAATGACTTAATATGTCCATATCGTGAGCAATGTATTTTAATGAAAAAGCGATTACTTCTTCCAGGTTATTATTTTAATATTTTGAGAAAAGTAAGCTGCCATATAATATATAGAAGGAAAATAAAACATTATCGTTGGGAATCGTTAGCTTTGTTTAACAAAGAACATATTACTATTGTTAATTTTACAAGTAGCATCTCCGTCGCTTTTACCCTTGGAAATCACGAGCCGACTGCTTGTGATTTATTGGTTATGACTGAAATATTATTCAATGACTGACGAGATTCTAAAAATAATTTAAGAGAAAAGGGAATATAAAAAAATAATAAGTGCATATAACAAAAACTCAATAGAACGGGGCGTAGAAAAGGCAGAGAACCAAATGGCTACGCAGTAAAGGAGTTATGTAATATGCACAAAAATGTTAGTTGGGTGTCATGTTATTAATTGGTTTAATTGGAATTCTTGGTAGCAAATCGATTCAATTAGAATTTTTTAGAAAAAAAAAGTTTTTAATTTGCACTTGATATATTAATTATTGTTAAAAAAAGATAAATGTATATATTTTTTTTCTATTTGTGGCAGCTTTTAATCATGTGGCTTATTAACTAATTCTATAGACAATACGAGAGACCGATGGTGGCGTTCTATTTTGACATATATGACTCTTGAATTACGTATAATCTGGTGCAGAGATTAAAGAAAACTTTATTACTTTGTCAATTAGCCGTATTATCAGATTTTTTTATATTAAATAAGTTATTCAATTTGCTAAAAAGTTTTTTATTTAATCTTGAGACTTTTTTGTAGTTATCATCTTTTGATGATAACTACATGGTAGTTGAAAAAACTTTTGAAATGAAAAAAAGCTTTTTGGCAAGTGGTGGAGGAGTACGAAATTTTCCACACTTATAGTTTATATAGAGAAGGAGTGCAGAATGCGAATATTTTCTTTATAATTCTTGCATTTGCGATGACAATAAATAAGTCTCAAAGACAAACATTCGGAAAAAATGGAATTTTTTACGAGTTATGGCCAATTAGCAAACGATCAAAGTGTTTTTACAAAAAGCATCGTTTATAGAGAAGTTTTGTATCATTAATTAAATTATTGAATTATGTATGTCATGTTCAATGGACAGCATTTTCTTTATCGCATGGTTTTTTATTTCAATAAAAAAAATCTTTTATAGTAGTCCTTTGTTGGATTTTTATTTAAATTTCATATAATTTGTTTGAAAAAAAAAGACAAACTATCAGTGTAGCTTTGGCGAAATCTGTGATTATAGAAGTATAATATTTGACAATAGAACCGGAATAGTGTTTAGGCTTAAAATTTTAATTAATTAACCACTAATTTTTATAAATTAGTGGTTAATTAAAATTACAAAACAGTGAACAAATTTTTATAGGATTATACAGAGTTCAATAGATCATTCAAAATACGTAAGATGCCACCTTAGATCATTTCGATGGCCTATAACATTTTTTTACGTTTTTCGAAAACATTGCTATTACTAATCAGTGTTTTCAACACTTGCTTGTTTTTGGTATTTTAACAAGATTTTTTTAGAACATTATTTTGTGGTGGAAGAACCGGTTTGTTTCTGCATCATATGCAGCAAAACCAAAACTGAGACCGGCGAAAAAGACAGTTCGTTAATTGGCTGGGTTAAGTTTCCTTTAAAAATAGTTGCAAATACAGCAACAGATAAATGGCATACAGCGTTCTACCCTTCAAAAATTGGCTCAATTAGATGTATTCTAGATAAGGAACAACCTTTGACAAAGGGGCAAGCACAATGGTGTAATTTAATTGTACAAAAAGAGGATGATGTTCAAGTTGTGTTTTATCCTTCGTTACAAAGCTGCAAAAATGGTGGCTTTAAATTGAAAAATAATAAGCAGACGTTCGCTGCATTTCAATTGTTGGTGAAACCTAGTGCGTACTCAGTGTCTAGAGATCCTCCGGAATGGAGCACGAAGGAAACAGGAGCGATTGTTTTACATTCCTTGTTACTCCAAATTACGTAGTTTTAGAAAACTGTGCAATAATTTTTTTTATAAAAGTCATTTGTTTTATCTATAGAATATTTTAATTTGGACAGTTTGCTCTAAGTTACTAGAGAATTATAATTTATTTTAAAAAAAGTGCAAAACAGATCTGTTTAGTTTTTTTAATTTGAACAAAATTTTTCTGTATTATATATATATATATCATGTGTGGCACGTGCCTGACTAGAAAATCAGCATCTTACTTTTTTGTTTAATTATGTTAATTGTAAAAATCCATAAATTTGGCGGGCCTACTTCATAAAAATGACAAACTGGCAAGTAACACCTGAAAAATAGCAAGCCACGATTTGCTAATATTGCTGTTTTTTAATAGTTATTTACATAAGTCAGGAAAATTTCACATTACTGAAGAGGAGCTAAATTGAACGAGCTCCGAGTCAAGTAAGAGATTTTACTGACGTGTTTTGTATTAAATTTTTCCGGAAATCGTAAAAAAGACGAAATTTACAAATTTTCGAATTTTTTTTACAAATTTTACAAAAATAAAGTTTGTCAATTTTGTTGGCAACTATAGTTACTAGAGTATCTTTTTAATTTTGCGTCTTGTAAAGTTCTTACAGTTCTAGTTCGGAAAACTCAATTTTCCTGCGCGTAAATAAGCAGGAAAATGTTGTTTCTAAGACGATTTCCGGAAAAAGCTATTACAGTAGGATTTTGATTATGCGATCTGATATAAACTGAACTTTTTCCGGGTGAGCAAAATTCTGGCTAAACCGAAAAGTTTAAGGTAATAGTTTTTATATTAAAAAAAACTAGTGGTGTCGTAGGACACCAGATAGAAACAAAGTACCTTATTATAAAAATATTAATTTCAAGTTCTATTTGAGATATAAAGAAATAAATTATTTGGGTACTTATACATTTTTTGTTTTAATTTTTTTATTGATTAAATTAAAAATAACTCTGAAAACCGATAAGCTCAATTAACGAGTTGAAAAAACCTACATTATCAATTATTTAAAATTATCAGGCACACAATTGTGTATTTCATAATAATTATGTATGTTACGTAACAAAATTTAAATAAACTATTTAATTTTATATTTAAAAAAATAACGTTACAATATATTTATCATAACTAAGTAACTCTCTAATACATTTATAATAAAAATATAGCTAAAAATATTCCCTTTAATAGTTTCTTTCATACAAAATTTGAGAATTAAATTTTAGAAATTTAGTTAAACAAGTTCGATCCAGTCCAGCTCGGGCCTGCTTAATTTCATCAGTTTTCAAGTAATTCAGCTTGCGCTGAATTACACAGTAATGTTTTGGAACTTTTTAAGCACCCTGTATATCTGTAAATAGTTTTTTGGGTTATGTTTTCAATACGTGTACCGCGAGTTATTAATAATTGATAGCAAATATTTTTTGGTTTATTATTCTTAAATCTCTTTTGGAAAAGGTTTTTCTTAAAATTTACTGAAGATCAATTGAGAATATGATTTGTTTTACTATTTAAAAATTGTTAACAATTTTTTAAAAATATTTAACAGCAATATGTTTGTGGACACTATTGTAATATAACCATTACAACTACAAATATGTCATCGCGCGAGCCTCGTCAAATTGCCATTTATTATTAATTTATTTTATAAAAGCTTGTATTACGACTTGTTGTTTTCGAATTTTTTTATTGGAATTTGAAACGCGAAGACCCAATAAGATCTAATTTAAGATATTTTTCAAATAAACACTATATTTGTTACTTATTTTGCAAAATTGAGACATTTGTTATTTTTATGAAGTAAATCTTTAGTTTTTGGCTCTTCAGAACGCCAACAAATTTTACATCTAACCATTGTTAATGTCATGCACGAAAGGCATTTTTTAAATCTTTTTATTATAAAATTTTTACGATTTTTGAAAAATGATTTTTCTTTAATTTGTTGAATATTTAACTATTAGCTACTTATTAAGCTTTCATTCAGAGTGATTTGTTTGATAATAGCAATTGCAATAGAAAAATCTATAATAAAAGTTGCTGTTTCACCGAATGATGGTATTCGTATATGGAGTATTACTTTTTTCCAAGATGAGTAGTTAGATACCAATTCCAAGTGATTTGTTTTATTTATGACTTTTATTTACAACTTGGCAATGTTTTATTTTATATTTAAGTTATGTGATTTGATTATTTACGCTTATTTAAGTTAAATTAAAGAATTATATAAAATAATCTAATGGCTGTTTTTTTATGCATCCCACATCCTCGCCCACTATAGAGTCTGATTAGCTTGCTCTGTAGTGTTTTTACCAGTGATGAGAAATACAAGTAGATGTAGACGGTTGACAAATGTATCTAATATCACATTTATAACCACTTTTTTTCACTTCTATATGTACAAAGTGATTTTTTAAAACCGAAACACTTTCAATATTTATTTTTTAAACAGACGAAACTTATTTTTTTGGGGCATTATTTGACATAGGTTTTCAGTTGTCATCTATCACTTTCTTAGCGGGGCTAACAACCTTTTAAACATTTTAAATGGATCAATCAGTACTGAGTAGTGCATTTATAACTCATCAACAGCTGTTTTCGGATTCGAACAAATGTCGCCCGTCGCTTCTAATTTAAAATTTTAAGATTAGACTTTACCACTGTAATATCTTTTTTGCGTGTTATTTCAGTTGGAAATTGAAACTCCTCACCACCTATTGGCAATAATGGGGCAACGCAATGTTGGGAATACGTGTTCAATCGTCATCAAAAAACAGATATATGAATCTGACATATTCTCTATTATTCAAATATATACATTTATGAAACTGACATATTCTCTAAAACTATGATGATTATTCAAATATATACATTTATTTTAACACAACATATTCAAATAAATTTATTCTTAGACAGATATGATTCTTACATGTCTTACTTCAATAATCTAGCAAGCTAGATTATCAAAGGTCTAACTTTCAAATTTGACACAACGTTTAAAATTATGAAACACATAACGCTTGTAAGATTTTTGCATTGTTTATTTTTAAACTACAAATGTTTTATAGCTAAGACAACTATCAACTGTAACATCAAAAGAATCCACCAAACTCACAAAGATGAAAGATTTTAAAATCTACCGTTTTTCGAAAGAAGATAGCAAGAAGCCTTTTATGCAAAAATACAGCATTGATTTGAACAGGTGCTACTTAAAATTATTTTAAATGTCTAAATAGTGGTTTTAGTACTGGCAATATGATTCTCGATGCTCTTTTAACAATAAAACGAGAGCAGGATTCTACATTAAGCTTTCGCAAATCGTGTCGTGAAGGTGTTTGTGGCTCTTGTGCTATGAATATTGATGGCAAAAATGCTTTAGCTTGCATTAAAAAAATTAATCCGAAAGGAGTTACAACCATTTATCCTTTGCCTCACATGTATGTGGTAAAAGATTTAGTTGTGGATTTTTCTCGCTTTTATGATCAACATAGGAAAAGCATGCCTTATTTGATTCGAGAGAAGCAGGAACCAATAGGGCAGAAGCAATATTTGCAAAGTCTTAAAGATCGCGACATGTTGGTATGTACATTTCTCGTTACGGTAAATGTTAATGATTTATTTAGGATGGCTATATTGAGTGCATTTTATGCGCTTGTTGTTCAACATCTTGTCCTGAGTACTGGTGGCATGGCCAAGGTGATCCACAAAACTTTTTGGGCCCAGCAGCTCTTCTTCAAGTAGAGAGATGGCTTAGAGACTCTCGTGATCAAGGCAGCAAGCAGCGCCTATCACTTTTAAAAGACTACTATAGTATTTATCGCTGCCATCAGATATTTAACTGCACACTTTCTTGTCCTAAAGGTTTAAATCCAGGCAAAGCAATTGCCCATCTTCGTCTTAGGCTTGCAGGTTTAAAAAACAAGAAAGAATCAGACCTGAAGGAGATGGCTTAATAAACGTTTATTTTTTTAAATAATCAATTGTGTTGTTAGTTCGTTGTTCTTTAAATGTATCTTCTAGATCCAGAGATTTATTGAAAGCACACCAGTCGATTAGGGGACAAATTTTATATTCGATCTGTGGCACGCAACTAAGCTCATGCTTCAGATTAATTGGTATTGCGTCACGAAGCTTGCATATGTCGCGATTGAAAAAGTTTAATATGTCTTCGTAGTAGAGGTTTCCATTTTCATCTTTTTGGACACTGCAAAAAACAAAACTTACTTTATTTTGTATTTAGAACCTAAGAAACCAATTGTGGCTGCGCGTGGTTAAAGTAATCAAAAAAATCTTACACTTCCAAGACTTTTTCTGTGAGTTCTTTTTCCAATGGCAATCTACAAGATCGAATGACCATATAGCAAGCATGTTTAGGAAGAACTTTGGTTTGATTTGGATCTCTCATCACAAAGTACTCTCTCAACCTCTTTAAATCATCCCAAAGACCTCTTTTTAATTCAGTGAGAGTAATAGCTCTAATTTCTTCTCTGTTATATTTTGTTCTAATTGAAATATCACCAGGAAAGGCTCTCGAGATTGTTATCATTTCATGTTCTGTAAGCTCACCTTCCAGAATTTTGTTTAGTTTATCTCTGAAAATATATAATTTAAAAGACAGTCAAACTAGCAGAACAATAAATACTTTAAAGTGCGGTAAGGTATTGTGTTGCTTTCATTTGGCATGTGTTCAGCAACAAAATCTTTGTAGGTTGTTTTTAATTTGTTCTTTATTTTGTTTATAATTACTTTTACGTTGGATTTAGGGTACTATAAAAAAAACTATTATAATGAATGACATTAGAAAGATCTCACTTAGAAGGAATTATTTTCTACAATTGTTTGTTTGACCACATAATGCTTAATTAAAGTTTGTTATGCTAACTATGGAACGTTTTATCTTTGACTACAAAAAAGTTGTTGTGTTTTTGCTCAACAATTTCTAAATGTTTCCAGTTTATTAATCACCATTTTGGCAATTTTGACATGGTAGAATTATATAAAAAGGAGTTTTTAAGCACTTTTTAAAATTTTTTTGCAATTCTTATAGTTTCATTTTTGATGCAAGTCTGCGACATTTTTACAAAAAAATATTCCTTCTAGGCGTAACAGTTCTAATGTTACAGAGTAGATAATAAATGTTTTACCTCAAAGTCATGAACTTCCATATATCTAAATGCATATTCATCGGCGTTAATTAGCTGAAATTTGAACCTATTAATTATGAGATTTGCTCCAACGTACATGTTTTGCGATGTATAAGTAGCTGGGGGCTTGGTGGTGAATGATTCTTGATCCGGCAATTCTATAGACCGACGACCAAAGAATTGCTTGCTATCAAATCCTGAAAAAATGAACATAGTCTTGCTTCATATTCACGATTTTTTTAAATTATAGCGGAATCAACATTCAGACATTTTGACAAAACAAAAAAGACTTGGGCATTATGTTTAAATTAGATATTTGACATCAGAATGATGCTACAGGTCATTTTTTACTGTGAACATATTATGTGAAAATAGAGGATTTTATAGTACAAGTTCTTACCTGAATTTTGTTGTCCAAGTTCAAAAACACTGATAGTATCATCGGCCAAATAGTAACTAATAACAAAATTTCGCTTATAATCTTCTGGGATGTTTGATATCATTTTTGCTTGAAATTTTAAAATATGGCTATCTAAACCAACTCGATCAAGGGTCAAAAATTTTTTAAAATCTCGATGCGGTGCTTTTGGTTCTACTGTGATACAATTTTGTGCTGAATCTTCATAGGTTCCAAAACCATTCCATGGGGGTAGTTCCCGGTTCGCTTGCTCAGTTTTGATACCAGAGTTTTTGTCATCTGGCAAAGCAATAGCATCTAAACTATTTAGGCCATATTTGCTGCGGTAATACTCGCGGGTATAAGGATCGCAATCACTTAACACTAGTTTTCTGCCGTAGCAATTGATAACACTGCCAATAAATAAATCTTTCTCAGTGTAGTACTCGATCACATCTGAACCACAGGCGAGAGGATCTTTAATGAAACGTCCTGTTTGTAAGTTGGCGCCCAAAACATTTAAAACAGTAAATGTAGAAGCTGCACCTGGAGCTGGTAGTGCACTCCATGTTTTAGGAATCTTATCCCGATGAAGAAAAACAAATGTTGAGGGCTTACCACATTCAATTGATATTTCTCGAATTTCGATAGTATCATCAGCTAAAAAATACAGAATCTCTAATTTATGCAAATAACCAAACACTGTCTCTTGATCATCCCAATATCCATAAAAACGTAAAACTTTTCGATCATTTTCTAAAAACTTCCCTAATGCGTCTTCTTTCTTTTTACCACGCATTTTTGGTAGCATCATATCCTTATGTCGCCAAGGATCGCATGGAGATTCTAACGGATCTGGTACCGCAATGCCACATCGATTTAGGAAATTGCGTGTGAATTTGTCACAATTTGTTATTTTGAAAATTTTACCATAAAATTCCACTTCTTTGCCAACGTTTAAGTCAATTACTTCATAGAAATTGTCATCCATTGGTGACGGAAGTCGTATGCGATGGCGACAAATTAAGGTACCTTGTGCAATGCCACTGTTTTCAATTTTTGGTTCACTTACTTGAATTGTACCATCTTCCAGAAAAAAGTATATTTTAACACGTCGTACTTGAAACGGCGCGCCGCGGACTTCTTGTAGTGTTTCTTGGAAGTAACCATCAAAGCAGAGGATCTGGGAGTAAATAAGGGTAGAAAATATATTAAAAAAATGTGACTTGTTTGGTAAATTATGTTAGCTTAGAACAGGTTTTTCTATTTAAAAGAGATAATTTTGTTTTTTTTAAATACGCGACTTAGGTAAACTGAATTTCAGATCAACCAAAATGGTAGAATACTATGAAAGAAGCAATAATGCATTTAAACCTTATTTTGGTGGTCTATAATAAATTTGTAGTGCATAAACTTTGATAAATTAAACTAAGTTAAGCACAAAATTTATTAATTGTCAGTTTAACATCCAATTTTAACCTGCTGGTTTTGTTGTGCAAGATGGACAGTTAGTTTAGGGGTCAAAAAGTGACATAGGTTACGTTTTATTCCGAAAAAATGCATGGTTTTTATGGTATAGTATAACAATAATGGTATCCTACAGGAACCGTGTATTAAGAGCGCAAAAGGATATATTTTGACGCGCGCCAAGGTGGCATTTCATAGAAAAAGTTGACTTTTGCGTTCGAAATGATTATTTTTTGTCTGAATTTTAGAAAAAAAAAAGATTTGTTGGAGATTTTGAAATTATTTTAACGCGTTTCTCTCAAAACGGCTTGGCACGCAGTAACGAGAAAAATTTCTTACAATGTTTAAAATAATAATAATGTATTGTAATATGTAATCGATTGTAGTGAACTTCAGTCGTTTCTACTCTTAGTTATTAGAAATATAAAACAATAGAGATTTTAGGCAATTTTTTCTATAATATTTGCATTACAAATTTTTAAACTGTGTATGAAATCGTTTGTAGTAAAAGAAGAAATACTCTATTTACTTAAATATCAAAAAAAAACAGTAAACAATTATCTAAAAACCATAAAAAATCATAATTGGAACATACAAACGATGTAAATTATTGCAGTAAAGTTTAATCGTTTATAGTTTTACTATAATAAATAGGAATATAAAACTATATATTTAATATAAAAAATATATATTTTGTTATAATATATTTATATATGATACAAGAAATATTATAATAAATGTTGATTTTAAATGTTTTAAATCATTTTAAAGCATTTAAATAATCTTTTAAAGCACTTTTAAGTAATTCATTTTTACTTTTAAAAATTTTAGAACGTATTATTGAATTTTAAAAATTAAATATAAAAAGTTTAATGAAATTTTTCAAAAGTTATTAAAAAATTTTTAAAAAAATTTAAAAAGCTTTTAAAACTTATTAATAATATAAATTAAGCCATAAAAAATTATTAAAAATGCTTAAAACTATTTTTAAAAACGTTTAAATATTTTTAAATTGATAATTACTGAAAATAATTCAAATTTTGTGTTGAAATTTTTTTAAATCATTTCAAAGCGTTTAAATAATCTTTTATAATTAAAAAATTTTAAAAATTGTTTAAAACTTATTAAAAATATAAATTAAACCTTAAAAAATTATTAAAAATGCTTAAAACATTTTTTTAAGACGTTTAAATATTTTTAAATTGAAAATTATTGAAAATAATTCAAATTTTAAGGTTTCTGCCAGCATCTGGACGTTGTTTTTATCGGCGACAGCAAAATATTTTTAAAAACGTAGGGAATGATTAATTGCCAAAAGATCATGTTTTGTTTTTATATTTGCAATTTAATCTTTTGTCGCTAGATTTTTAAAACACATAAAACATTCTTTTTTTACTACACAAAATTTAATAAAAATAACAGACACAATTTAAATGTATTATGTAAATATAACAAAAAAAAGTGTTCATCTATTGTTTTATTTTTCTAATTAAAAAAACAACAAACAGTTATATTTTACTACAATTTTTTACATCGCTTGTAGTTTATAATATGTTTAAAAAACAGTATTATTTTCTAGACAATTGTTTACGGTTTTTTGCTATAATTTAAACGAAAAAACATATTTTTTTTACTATATAAAACTACTACAGGCGATATCAAATATAATTTATGTTTAATTTTCAAATTTTATGTCTATATTATAATAAAAAAAGCTATATTTTCCTATTTAATAAAATTACAAACTAAAATGTTTTTAAAGTTTACTATTTTTTGCGTTATTTATCTAGAAAGCATATTTTTTACCATATAAAACTACAAACGATTTTAAATACAATTTAAAAGATTTTTTATGTAAATATTATAAACAAAACAATTTGCGCAAAATCTATTATTTTTATGTTTCTAATTAATAAAACAACAAACAGTTACACTTTACTACAATCTGTAATAAAGTGTATAGTTAATATGTTTCTAAAAATTATTATAGAATTTCATTATTTTTTATAGTATAGTTTTTAGATAATTGTTTACGGTTTTTTGCTGTGTTTTAAACCAAAAAATACATATTTCTTTATTACATAAATCTACAGATGATATCAAACACAATTTAAATTTTTCATGTGTAGGTATATCTATATTATAATAAAAAAATGTTTTTTTTTCTATTTAATAAAATTATGAACGATTAAAGTTAACTACAATAGTTACATCGTTTTTATTTTTATATATTGCGAGAATGCTTAAAATCCGAGGAAGTAAAGCACCAAAATCTTTTATTGGTTAACCACCAACGAGTAAAATTGCAAACTCATCTAAACTATATCTTTAAACTTGGACATGTTTCCTTCTATCTGGAACTCTTCAGCAAGTTGCAACAGATTTAGATTTGGATGAATTTTTCAATGACAAAGTTGGGCTTATATTTACCCAAGGGCTGGTTACGGCCGTAATCTGATAAACTATGAGAAAAGGTACCCTGCATCAAAGTTCTTCGAGAAAAAAATGTCTACATGTTTTGTTATACAGTGCGTTCATAAATTATTTAGATCAAGCCTTGTCATGGAATTTTGAACGTATGCGTTTATACGCAGAAACGTACGATATTATAGACGAGCTTTGACGTTTGTTCGACAATTGTCGGAAATCATATATCAAAGACAATAAAAATCTGACAAGCTAAATTAAACAGCAAAACTATAGATATAAATAATTTATAAACGCATGTTACTTAATTAAATGATGGAACGTTAATATTAGTAGATACAATTTGAAGTAAAAAGTATAATGCTGATTGGACAACCAAGTTATCACGTTAACGCCTTTTGTCTCAAACGTGAATCAATGTGATATACAATTTAATCTATTTTCTTTGGTTAGCCACCAACAACTAAAATTAAAAAATGCAAAGTAACTTCTATTAGATGTCGCTCATTTTACCATATTACGGAAGTAACAGGCACTTGCGTAAATATAAGTCTAAATTTGTCAATGCAACTCTGAGTCGGTTGCTGAAGAGTTTCAAAAACAACGAAACATGTTCAAGTTTACAGATATAGTTTGAATAAATTTGCATTAATTTTTTTATAACAAGATGTTTAAGTTTAATTGTTTTTAAAAATAAGAGACCAAAATTTAAAGCATAAAAACATTGTAAGAAATAATGAAATTAAAATGCCACTGGTAAGAGCTCATCAGGAAGTAATTTTTGAACTCAAATTAAAAAATAATGTGTTCCCAATCTTTAGACAGGTGGGCATAATTTTTTTTGTCAAAGGTTGGAACGCATTGCACTTTATAACGTAATTTTAAGTGGCCGACAATTCATTCTTACATTAAAAAAAGTTTAAATTAATTAAAAATGCACAAAATTAAATTTTTTAAATTTTTAGTTAAAATTTAAAACTAGATAGACGGCTGCCTTTTGCTAATTGATAGCACTATCGAGTTTATGGAAAACTAGGACAGCAAAACGTCATAGTTATGTCAACTTTTGAAAAATGTTGTTGTGTTTAATTTGATTTCGCTGTATTTAAAGCAAATAACTTTAAAATATTTAAAAAACTATATTTGCTTAGTATTTAAAAAAATAATTTACAATTTTATTTTAAAATGTACCAAAAAAATTAATATATCATAGAAATCTTACTTACGTTGCTGTTATTAAATGCGAGTACATATTTATCTTAAAATTTGTTAGAATAGAATAAATAAATTGAAATAATTTAAGTCAATTTGTTAGTTTGATAAAATTTCAAATGTTGTAGCGTTGTTAGACAATCAACTTTTTCATTTAAAAATTATTAATATTTGGTTTTAACAAGTGAAATGTTTGGTTTGACAGTTGAATTGATTTTTCAAAACTTTTATATGTTATTATTTACTTGTTTGTCAAAAGCAATCCATGATGGTAATTCTAGTACTTCGCCTCGGGGATACAACGACGGATATTTATCAGATAAAACGCCACCAAATATATTTGGCTTTACTTTTTCAACTAAAGCTGGAACTCCATCTCCAATAAAATCAAATTTTGGATCCAAATTAAATTTTGTTTTACCTAGCTAAAATTGTTTTCACAGATATTATCATGGATATTAGACAAAACACTGTATACCATTGAGTTAAAAGTAAATCCAGGAAGAAAAGGTAAATCGGAGCAACGAACCGACATGATGCTAGTAAAACTGATGTTTGTTTATGTTGTTTCCATAGAGGTTGTGCGTTGTGCTATGGAAACTTTCATACTTTTGTAATACTCTGTTGTTTCAGAGAAAGAAGAAAAAAATGTATCGACAAAATAAAGCTAAGTATTTGTGTATTAGGAGTGCAAAATGATATGTTGTCGATTGGAAGAGATTATTGTCGCGCAACGGAAGAGCGCCGCTAGCTTTTGAAACCAGCAATTAATTTTTCGCTCGCACGCAAAAGTTTACTTTTGCGTTGTCAAATGCAAGCTTAAATGTATCGACTATAGCACATAGCTATTATGCATTATTTTTTCTACAATTGCAAAGCTTATGCAATGTTTAAAAAGTTTTATTTTTACCAAATCTTCGTCTAAATTTAAAATGTAATTTATTATTGTGAAACAAACTATACTTGATTGATTGAATGGCAAGCGTTTTGTACATTTTGTCGCGCCTAGGAGATAAAGTGACATTTGTCAGAAAAGTTTACTTTAGAGTTGACAAATGTTCACTTTCTGTATCCATTGTAGTAAAAGATCATGACACATAGTTTTAATTATATTTTTGCCAAGTTGTATTTTAACATGAACATTATTCTTAGAAGAATAATATTGTAACGTGAAAGCTGTACAGTATATTTATATAATTTATTTAAATACTTAAAAGCACTACTTTTTACACTAATTTATTTGTAAACTAATATTAGGTTTATTAGTTAAAACACTCTGTACATTTATATTTATATCGCTTCGGGCAAGTGACGTTCACTCGGTAGGATTTAAATTCGACTGATTTCCACTCCATTCTCGCTTGCTGCTCGCTTATATTGCATCTGGTACCGACAGTCTGGAACCCACTAAAAACCGTCTCGCAGTTTCGATCTTTCTCGAATCTTTGTTTCCGTTACAATATAAATCTAATTTATTATTTGTAGCTTAAATACAGTATTTTACTGTTGTAGCAGGAACGTTGGATTTATTGTAGCCGAGAAGTTACTCTTTGAGAAAATTGAGCTACATAAATACATATAGCAAATAATAGGAATACCAAACACTAAAAATTTTGTAGTTATGACGTTTTGCTCTACTAGTTTTTTAATGAATTTGATATAGGTTACTAATTACTAATGTTGTTAAATAATGTTAATTTGTTTTTAAATAACCAAGAATGACATTTTTAGATATTCTTTTGGATTTGCATCGTCTTTCCTCTATAATATTATAATATTCTAATTATTATTCTTATTAGTATTAGAGATGGTATTAGTAGAATTTTAGCAAATTTTATATTTACCGCATCTCTATAAATTATATGTGAAATTCAAAACTTGTGAAGTACGTTCGAACAATACTGGCGACATCTATGTTAGCAGCTGCAGCATGAAGGTTACGTCAGGATCGATAGTGTAGCCTCGCAGTATCAGGAATCTCGGGGAAGTACAGAATGTGGAGCTCGGAGGAAGGTCAAGCTATGGGAGAAAGGAGGCGGGAGGCAGTCTATGTTTAGGCTTAGCGCAGAGCGGTTGTCAATGTAGAAGTGAACCTTGTCTTAATAAACTGTTATATTGGATTGTGGGTTGTATTCTCCCTTTATCATCAGAACTGGGATTTAATTTAACGCAATTTTTTTTGTTCTTGGTTTTTTTTTTACTAATTAACCTGTTGTGTTTCATGTGCTTGTCGTTATGTCACAACGAAGTTACACACCTCCTCTAATTGCGTCCCCTCACGCCCACTCTTCTCTTCCTGCCGGAACTCACCATGGATTGGGGCGTAATCCATCGAGTTTCTCGGCGAATGCATCTGGGTTGGAGGCACAGATTAGTTATACCAGATTGCTCACTTGCCTCGAAACGTTTGATCTTTTGCGCATCGTTTCTATGACCTTGGCGTCTCTTGTCCCTTTAAATTGGTTAATAGCAGTGTTGCCGCGCGCAGTTTTTTGTCAGAATTACTACAGAAAATGCCCTGTTGCCAAAAAGTGTCGTCCTGGAGCTACTTGACACATCATAGGTTTTCTGAAGAAAACTTGTGTAATCAACATTAATTTTACTAATTAAGCATAATTAGGAGGTAATCGTTTGGTTTTTAAGAAAGATCCTACTTTATTCACATAATTACAAATGCATTAAAATAGATTTTTTTGTTTTTTGTCTAGAGGTTTCCAAATAGTCACGTTCTAAAATGGTACATTCACGTGCCTTTTCGATTTTTTATATTTTCAACAGCAAGAAACATATTAAGGGTGGGCCGTTTTATAATTGGTAGATAAAACCACGAGGCAAATAAAACTGGATCGGACAGACATCGGACCAAATCGTGAATTTAGACACTGCATACAAGCAGCTCGAAGCGTTCCGAGTGTATCTTTGCTTACAGTGAAATAAACTTCTACTGGGCATGCGTCAGCTGGACCTTTAAACTGGTTAATATTCTATCTCTCTCTTTTTTAAGCTTTCTTTTCTAAGTGAGCGATCTGGTATAACTCGTATAACTCATCTGTGTTGGAGGTTCGAATTCCCGATAATTCGTTGCAGGAATCATTTTCGGATCTTCGACGAGTAAGGGTATCCAAACAACCTGTAAGTACTCTTTTATGTAACGGTGATATACCATCCTTTGATCCATCGGTCGACCAAATTGATCGATGGTTGAATAAAATAAATCAGTTGTCCGAAATTTATTTTTGGAATGACCAGGAGACCACGATTCATGCATTACGTCATCTCCGCGGCGCCGCAAATATTTGGTATAGTGGCTTATCAACGGTTGTTTACACATGGATTGAGTGGCAAAAGCTCCTCAAAGATACATTTCCCAGTACTCGTGATATTCATGTTTTGCTAAACGAAATGCTGTCTTTTACGGCAGACAAAGCGGAAAATTATTATACATACACATTTAAAAAAATGGCTTTAATTTCTAATTTGAATTTAAATTTTTCTACCACAGACGTCTTAAATTTAATTGTCGGTGGTATCAATGACCCTCAAATAAAATTTGCAGTAAAAATGTCGAATATAAACACAGCTGGCCAGCTCGCGTCTTATCTCCAAACATTTGATTTTAATAAAGCAAACTTTACTAATACTGATATTACGAAAAAGCCACGTTCCCCTGAAAGTAATTCACCTGGTATAAAATGTTATCACTGCAAGCGTCAAGGGCACATGCGTCGACATTGTCCTTACAATTCTAAAAACTCTCCGCATTCCCAACATTCTTCTGGTAATATTAGACGTCCCCCCTCAGCGCAGTCTAAACAACTTGCAATCGAGTACCCAGATAAGGCAACTAAACACAGAAAAGTACTTTCTGTCGAAACCATAAATAAAACTCCGTTTCTTAAACCAATAAAACTTAATAAAATAAATACCAATTGTTATGTCGACTTAGGTAGCGAATGTTCTTTACTTTCTATGAACTTGGCCCAATCCTTAAATTTGGTTCTCAATCATATAGCGCCTGTTACCTTGTTACACCTTGGTAACCACACAACGCAAACATCGCTCCAAACTAATGTGACCGTTGAAATTGACAAAGTGGTAAAATGTCTTGATTTTTTCGTTGTTGATAAATGCATAGATACTGCCGAAGTAATTATCGGACGTAATTTCTCCGATCAAAGTGATGTTTATTATGCGAAAGGTCCAAACGGCATAGTTTTTTCTACAGCAGTTTATCAATTGAATACCACTGTATTTACTGGTGAAGTAATAGCTTCGGCTCGTGATCGTTTACAAAAATTATGTACTGAGTTTTCTCATTGTTTTGCGAATGATGAACTGACTGATGTTGGCAAGTGTAATGGA
The DNA here is from genome assembly GCA_947359425.1 of Lagria hirta. Taxonomy (NCBI): domain Eukaryota; kingdom Metazoa; phylum Arthropoda; class Insecta; order Coleoptera; family Tenebrionidae; genus Lagria; species Lagria hirta. The sequence goes on from OX375794.1 coordinate 15,965,699, forward strand.
GTCATGACAATTACGTTGACGACTGAAGTTCCAGTGTCTCAAAAGCCACATCGCTTAGCGTTAAAAGAGCGCGAAATTTTACAGAATACAGTTCATAAATTATTGACGGCCAATATAATTAGACCATCTACTTCTCCATACAGCAGCCCCGCCTTTTTGGTAAAAAAGGCAGATACCAATAACTATCGTATGGTAATCGATTATCGTGCATTGAACAAGATCACAGTTCCACAGATATTTCCATTACCCTTAATTGAAGACTTGATTGACCGTCTTGAAGGCTTTGTGTACTTCAGTAAAATAGATCTGGCTTCAGGTTATTACCAGTTTCGCATGAATGACCATTCCATTGCCAAAACTGCATTTTCCACACCGGAAGGTCATTATGAGTTTCTTCGCATGCCTTTTGGCCTGCGCAATGCTGTAGCTGTTTTTCAAAAATACATAAATGAAATTTTGCAACCTTTAATCTCATCTCATCAAATCGTTGTCTATATGGATGATATTCTAATTCCTTCCAAAACAATTGAAACTGGTTTCACTACGTTGCAAATTCTTTTTTCTCTTCTAAATAAAAATGGTCTTAAAATGCGTTTAAGCAAATGTTCGTTCTTTTTAACTAGCTTAACTTTTCTCGGCTATGAAATTTCTCATCAGGGGATTCAACCTACTTCACAAAAAATAGCGGCAGTTCAAAACTTTCCTACGCCTACAAATTTAAGCCAATTGCGTCAATTCTTAGGACTTGCGTCCTATTTTCGCAAATTTATCCCCAACTTTGCTCTTAAGACAAAATTACTTACTCAACTCCTTAAAATTGGTTCTGAATGGACATGGACAAATGACCATGATAAAATTATAACCAATCTCAAAGAAAATCTTACTTCTAAACCAATTCTCACATTATTTAACCCCAAAAATGAAACTATACTTTATACAGATGCCTCATCGCTTGGATTTGCCGCTGTTCTTATTCAACTTGTTGATAAGAAGGAAAAACCAATAGCCTTTTATAGTACTCAAACCACACCGGCCGAATCACGTTATCATTCCTTTGAGTTGGAGGCCTTAGCGGTGGTCAAAGCTTTTAAACGGTTTAGACATTATCTCTTGGGTATTCCCTTCAAACTTGTAACTGATTGTAACTCCTTAAAGGGAGCTTTTGAAAAGAAAGATATTAGTCCACGTATCGCTCGCTGGATAGTGGACCTCCAAGAATATAACTTTACTGTAATCCATAAACCTGGCTCACAAATTAGTTTTGTTGACGCTCTTAGCCGCAATGCAGTACCTTCTAAGTTGAATGTTCACATGATTAGTCATGAAGACTGGGTTATCTCTGTGCAAACGCAGGATAAATTTGTGACAGAAACTATGACAATTTTACTCTCCGGCGACCAACATAATAATAAAGACATTTTTCTCAATTACGCTGTGAAAAATGGTAAACTGTACCGTCTTACAGATGAAGGACAGCGCTTGGTTCTTCCCAAAAATTGTCGTTGGCAAATTTTACAAAAGTTTCATGATAATAATGGCCATTTTGCTTTTGATAAAACCTATGCCTCTATTGCATTTTCTTTTTGGTTTCCTAAAATGCGTCGCTTTATTCAAAAATACATAAATTCCTGCATTCCTTGTACTTACCATAAATTGAAAGCAGGAAAACAACCAGGCTACTTTCATCCCATCAATAAAATTGCAATTCCTTTCCATACGATCCACATTGATCATCTGGGGTCTTTCCCTCGCAATTCACAGAACAAAACTTATCTTTTTCTAGTTGTTGACGCCTTCACAAAATTTATACTGATACGTCCGGTTCAGAGAACTAATACTCACCAAGCTCTTACAGCGCTTAAAGAAATTTTTGGCATATTTGGGTTTCCCACTCGCATAATCTGCGATGCCAGCACCTCTTTTACTTCTCAAAAATTTAAAGATTTCTGCACTACTATTGGGGCTCATCACTTTATCAACACCGTTGGAGTGCCTCGCGGCAACGGTCAAATTGAACGCTATAATAAAACCATAACAGATAGTCTCGCTACTTCTTCTGCTGATTCTCCGTCTGATTGGATTTCCCACATTAATCAAATCCAATTGAGTCTCAACAATACACTTAATAAGGCAATTAATGCTACTCCCCAAGAACTGTTAACAGGATATCGTGCGTATACGGGTGACGGTATTGTGTTGCCAGAATTGACTTCTTTACTTGATGTTAAAAAACTCCGTACCGAAGCAGCAGCACATGTCAAGGCAAGTCAAATTACTACAAAAAAAAGGTTTGATAGAAAACGCGCACGTCCACCTTGTTACAACGTTAATGATTTAGTTGTTGTCAAAATCTCCAGTATTATTACTAAAGGAGACAGTAAAAAACTCTTGCCTAAATGGAAAGGCCCTTTTAAAATTACAAAGTGTCTCCCTTATGACCGCTACGAAGTTCAACAACTTAAAACCATGTCTAAAGCCCGCCACTACACTGGTGTCTATGCAGTTGAGCACATTAAGCCTTGGTTTTCATGCTATTCGTCGTCTGACGAGGACTAGTCATTCTTCTTCATGCGGACGATTTGGTCAAATTTTACTTGTCAGAATAGCCGAACAAATTGCTACTTGTAATTGCCGTGTTTATATGTTGTAATGTCTGTAAGTCAGAATTACAGAGGGTGTTCCCTTGGTTTGACGTCAGAATTGGCAGTCTTATGCCATGTCTGTAATAAGTGTTTTGCATGTCTGTAATTCAGAATTGCTGGCGCAGTCATGTCTGTATGTCAGAATCGACTGTGAAACATCCTACTGTTTTGTGTTTTGCATGTCTGTAGATCAGAATTGCTGGCGCAGTCATGTCTGTATGTCAGAATCGACTGTTCATCATCTTCCTGTTAGTTAGGATAGTTAGTTAATTACACTTACTTTGACGCTCCTACACATTCTTATATCTCAATTTTAAAGACCTTTTTGAAATGTTCCCTTTATTTAATATTGCGTGCACTTGACATTCTTACTTTTTTTTTTGATCTGGTGTCTGTATAAGATGTGTCAGAACCAGCTGTTTCTCCTTCTTCGCTCTACAATACCACTCTCGTTGGTGTTGGAAAATGTTTCAGAGTTCTTCTTCGTTGAGGCTGTCGAGGACGCCAGCAAGTCAGGATGGCCGTGTTAGCAGCTGCAGCATGAAGGTTACGTCAGGATCGATAGTGTAGCCTCGCAGTATCAGGAATCTCGGGGAAGTACAGAATGTGGAGCTCGGAGGAAGGTCAAGCTATGGGAGAAAGGAGGCAGTCTATGTTTAGGCTTAGCGCAGAGCGGTTGTCAATGTAGAAGTGAACCTTGTCTTAATAAACTGTTATATTGGATTGTGGGTTGTATTCTCCCTTTATCATCTATTAGAAACTAACCTTACATCAAAAAGTTGATAAGATAGGTTTCTACATGTTTTAATACATATTAGTCACTCTAAGTAACAGATGTCAATTTTGATAGACACAAATCAAATAAAAAGTATATCGCTGATTAGACAATCATAAATGTTGCATGGACACAAGTGAGTTGGTTTGTAAAGTTTTAAGTTATATAAAAGTTTGGTGGCTTGATAGTCATGTAAATTAATGTAGAGGTGCGTACACTATCAAAATTAACGTTGAAGCGCTATAGTTATTCAGTAATGATACTCTTTCCGCTTTTTAAAAATTGCGGTTGACTTTCAATAGTGAATTAACTGAGATTACGTTTTGTGCAGTTTGTTGTAGCAGCTGCAATGGGTTCTTAAAATTACATGTATCAGTAGAATTTTGAATTGTTTGTCAAATTTAAAGTCAGTGAATGACAATTCGTTTATGAAATTCTAATTTGACTATAGAATTACAGTTTGTTTGTAAAGTTCTAAGTCATTTATAAAATTTCAATTTACAGCGTGGTCAATAATGACTGTTTGAGTAGGCAACACTTTTTAAAGACTTTTTTATTTGCCTAGTTGCAACATTGTAACCGGATTCGCTTGTTTGACAAATATGTAACATAATATTTATAAAAAAAATTGTAGGTTATGTCACAGCAACTAACTTTTTAATTGGCATCTGTCAATGATGTTGTCAATGTCAAAAGTGTCATTTGTCAACAACAGCAAGTGGTTGCAGCAGTTGTATTATTTTGAAATAGAATGTAGGATGTTACATGTCATTGTTGACATGTACTCACAGCATTCTAATTTAATTATAGAATTTGATAATTACTTATTCTTATCTGTCTATGAGCTAATTGGTCAATGAAATTTGACTTTGTTATTTAATTTTACACTGCTTGTGAAGTGTTGATGCTTTTATGATATTCTAATCTGTGATTACTTCTTACTCACTTGTCAGTATTATTAACTATTGCATACAATCACAAAATAAATCATCCTTGTTTTCTCTAATTAGTATTATAATTTTATGAGCATTTAACTTGCAACTAAGCAAATATTATATATATACAATAAAAGATTTGGCATACATAAATTAAAGACAATAATAAATTTATAATTGATTGTGGATTAATAAAAACAACAAATTTAGTTGATTGTTTCTTTCAGTGTTAGCAGCCATAAATATTGTGATGCAGGCGACACCTTAAATCTTCTTGTGGTAATCAGTGATTGGTAACTTAACAAACGACTCTGGGCATTTATATCTAAACTTTATCGTACAAGATGTAGCGCTTTTTGTCTAAAACGTATATAAATAATATACAAAGTAAGTTATCTTCTTTGGTTTTACGACTAACAAGTACAATAATAAGTTTAAGTTTAACGCAAATTCATTCAAATCAAACACGTAGATTTGGACATGTTTAATTCTTATTAGAACTTCTCAGCAAGTCGCAACAGATTCAGATTTGAATAGTGTCAAATTTTGGCTTATATTTACCCAAGTGCTTGTTACTTTTGTAATATAATAAAACTAGCGACATCTATTAGAAGTTAACTTGTCACTGCAAACTTATTCAAATTTGAATTTGTTGCAATTTGCTGAAGACTTCTAATAAAAACGAAACATGTTGCAATCTACAGATCTAGTTTAAATGAATTTGCATTAATCTTATTGTTTAACTAATAAACAAATTATTGTAATTTTATCTAGAACACGTAAATGACGACATTTAAATTTTGTGGCGCTACACCTCTTTGTATCTCTAGTCAAAAAAATTTATATCTATGGTTAGTGTTAATTTTATTCTATGGTGTAATGACGTAAATTTTTTAAATAAACTGACAGCTAACGTAGGCAACTCATTATACAAAGCAATCATAAATTATCGTATAAAAAGAATATTTTGATATAATTCTTTTTTTATTAATAGTAAGTGATATCATGTGGCAAGTGTTTGGCGCTTGTTAGGAGGGGCTAATTGCTAATTTAATCAACAACAACAAAATAGCAAAGAGATGAGTCTTTTAAATTAAGCAGTACTTATTTAAATAACTACACTTTTGCTTTCGATAACAACTATCATTGTTTCCATTTATGGTCTGCTCACAATTTTGCTAAATTGATAAAAATGAGTGTCAGCAAAGAAGACACGTCCGCCACAATGGACAAAAAATATTCGGACAATTCCAGTATAATCAGCATAATTTTCAGTGCTCTGAAAAAGGTAGGTGCCCCACAAAAGCAAACCAAAATTCGGAACTAGAAGTCTATAGTTTTAGGCTTCTGTTGTTGGAATCGTCTACCTAGCGGGGTATATGCAATGGTCAGTTGCATGGTTTATAGGCCCTATTGCCCTTTTTGTCATTAGGGATCAATGGAAGAAAACTAATGATAGGAGAAGAAATATAGCAAAATCAGCTGCTTTAGCCAGCGAAAAAGATGTGGTTTTAGCTAGATTGGACGATCTGCCGGCTTGGGTAATCATTGTAAACGTTTTTGTTTATTATGATAATATAGCTATATCTAAATATATACCTAAAGCTCTAAAAATTATAGCTTATTACACTAAACAACCATTTTTATGAGTTGATAATATTTATTTAATGTTTAAGGTATTTTTTCCGGATGTTGAACGCGCTGAATGGATCAATAGAGTGAGTTAAATTTACTTTATTAAATGTTCATCGAAGGAGGTCATGATTTTGTTTTGTTAAAAAACAAAAGAATAATTGTAGTTTGGATAAAGTGGTTATTTGTAGAAGATTGATTATTATATCGGCCACAAACCAGAAGGTTATTTATATAGAATTAATAATTATGTTTATTTTATGTTTGGTCTCTTTGCTATTCATTCGGCTAGTGCGAGTCTTTTCTGCAAATTAATTTTTATAAACCACATCAAATCCATGTGGATTCTTGACGAAAGGAATGGACTTATCATTATATCGAAAGTAGTTTAATAATGGATCATATTATTAAACTGATTCGTAGCAGTTAGCTTTGTTATATTGGTGGCAGATGACATTACACGCTTTGTTTTTTCTGACATCATACATTGTAAGCGCTATATGAACCTTTATAATATGCCGGTTTTGATTTTGTAAGTATGTTGCTTTTAGCTTTTATATTGAACATAAGCAGTCAAATGATATGATAAGTTGTTGAACTAGTAAATCAAATATCAAATGATTCGTATGTTGTTAATAATTCATTATGCAAAGATTCACCGTGTTCAGTTGACATCAAATCATTGCTAGTCTACATCGTCTTGTGCCAAAAATGCTAACTTTTTGATACAAAGCAAATACGTTTGTGTAAGAGAAACACGAGTTCAATTTTAATTTCACACCCTTAATTTGTGGTTTCTAAAAACAGCTCATTGGAATGGGCTATTTAAAGATAATTATTAAGAATTATTAAAATATAATTGTTAATAGAGATCTTTCAAGTTAAACTAAGTAATCTAAAAATTATCATCAATCATCTTCTTACATTTGTCCAAATACCGATTTATATTTTAAAGTTAAATGTCGGCATACATCCGACCCTCTGTTACCAGAATAGTTGTTGTAAAGCTATTATTATTGTCGTGGTTTCTCATTCAGCTGGGGAAGATTTTTTTTGCATTTTGTGTGCTTTATGTTTTGACCAAAAATGAAAAAAAGCCTTTGACTTCAAAATTGAACAATAATGTTATAAAGGGTCCGCCATCTAACGTTTTTTTTTTCAACTAGTGATTATTTTCTGAATGGTAACACTTAGCTCATGTTTGATTTGACAGATAATTAGCATAGAGAAGAGGATAATTAGTTTTATCCTTCCGCTGAACGAATATGGCTGTGTATACGCTTGAACAACGCTGGGAAATATTGCGACATTACTTTGAAAATCATGGTAATGTTGCAGAAGGTGTGCGAAAATTGCGTACGGATTTTGGAAGAGGAGAAGCACCGTCAGCTCCGTATGTTCGTTATCTTGTGAAAAAAGTGAAAGAACTGGCATCCTCATCGATAAACCAAAGCGTGAAAAGCCAAAAACAGGGCGTACACCCGAGAATATTACTGCTGTGGCAGAAAGTGTGCGTGAAGCGCCATCATCATCAATTCACCGTCGTTCTCAACAATTGAACATTTCGGAGACATCATTGAGACGCATTTTGCATAAAGACCTTGGTATGACGCTATACAAAGTCCAATTGGTTCAGGAGTTGAAGCCAACTCGAACTGACCATCCAATGCGTTTTCGCTTCGCTCAGCGGGCCTGCGATCTACTTACAGAAGATGCCGATTTTGCCAAAAAAATCATCTTTTCAGATGAAGCTCATTTTGATCTTGGTGGGTATGTAAACAAGTAAAATTGTCGCATTTGGGGCACAGAAAACCCGCACGCATACATTGAAAAGCCGACGCACTCAAAACGAGTCACTGTTTGGTGCGGATTCTGGTCCAGAGGCATAATTGGGCTATTTTTCTTCGAAAATGCGCAAGGAGTGGCCGTTACAGTCAATAGCGATCGTTATCGGGCCATGTTGAACGAATTTATGTTCACAAAAATTGAAGAGGAGGATATTGGCAACATTTGGTTTCAACAGGACGGCGCTACGTGCCACACAGCCAAAGCTGCGCTCGATGTTTTGCGCCCTGTTTTCGAAGATCGCATTATCAGCCGCAAAGCTGATGTCGTTTGGCCACCTCGTAGCTGCGATTTGACACCGTTGGACTATTATTTGTGGGGTGCCGTCAAAGATAACTGCTACGCCGGACAATTGACGCTTTAAAGGACAATATTCGTGAAGCCATTGGTGAAATACAGCTGCACACAATCGATAATGTGCCTAAAAATTGGACCGATCGTGTAAGCTACTGCATGGCCAGCCGAGGCAGCCATTTGAATGAAATTATTTTCCATTATTAACCGGAAGGATTGTACTTTCAAATGAAAAAAGAAATTTGAGAAAATATTCAGTAGTTTTTTTTACAGCATTTTAAAAAAAAGTTATTTGGCGGACCCTTTAGTTATTTCAACTAACAATTTCGGAAAGTGAAATAGCTCCATGGAAATTTTCCACATGAGCACTTTGTTTGCAGCACAAGTGAAAGGAGTGCTAATTTCAAATTAATTGTAAATATTAATAAGTGTGCTTTTAAGCCTGTTGAAAGAGATTCTCTATTTCTTCTTTCTCTATTCTTCTAATTCGGCAAGTATTCTAGGAACAGTTCCTTTATCTTTTTTTTTATGAAATTTATAATTATTCTTTTTACTTTTTTATTGTGCACTACTTTTTATTTTATTTTAGTTGGAAAATTGTATTTTATTTACAAAATGTTTTTTCCAGTTTTGTTTTATGAATAAATTTTGCTCTTTATCTAAGACATTTTTACTTTATCTCAATATGCCAAACACAAAATGTGCCCAATTTAATCACACTCTTACGTATTTATTTTTAAACCCTAAACTATTTAAGTGAACAGTTAACAGATTTTAATTAGTAATATATTTTTTATGACATTAATGTTTATTTAAAAGTCCGTAATTCTTTCATGAATGGCAATATGAGCTAGTATGACGACACGATTCTGTTGAGAATTTTTGATTTCAGATCCTAGATGAACATTTGAATAAAATATTACATAGAAACTTTGTTTATTAGAACGCAATTTTGTAGATAATTAAACAAATTTGGCCCAACATCAACCAATTTGTCCGTGACATAATTAGAGACCAAATTCAGCCTGCTTTAAAGAAAAATCTTGAAAAATATAAATTAAGTGGATTTAAATTTGAACGTATAATCTTAGGCACTGTGGTATAATACTTATTAAACATTTTTTTTTACATTAATCAAGTAATTTTAAGCCTTTCCGCATTGGGGGTGTAAAAATATATGATAAGAATGTTGCAAGGAATGAAATAATCATGGATTTGGACATATTGTAAGTGTTCTTGGACTTAACTCGTCTATGATTATTGTATGAGTTTTATAGCTACGCTGGCGATTGTGATATTACATTTTACCTCGGCGGCATAAAAGGTGGTATTCGTGACTTTCAGCTTCATGGCATGCTTCGTATTGTTATGAAGCCTCTAATTACCACTATTCCTCTAATTGGTGGATTACAAATTTTCTTCTTGAACAATCCTGACATCGATTTTGATCTTATTGGAATTGCAGATTTGTTGGATATGCCTGGTTTGAGGTATTTTTAGCAAGATGGTGCACCAAACACATTAATATTTTATTTTCAGTGACATTTTACGGCGCATTGTAATTGAGACAATCGCGTCAATGATGGTTTTACCAAATAAATTTCCTATCAAACTGAGTGATGATATTGAAATTATGGAATTAAAGGCTCCAGAGCCCGAAGGCGTTTTACGTGTACACGTTGTTGAGGCGAGAAATTTAATGAAGAAAGACGTTAGTATGCTGGGTAAGGGTAAATCAGATCCTTATGCTGTTATTACACTTGGAGCTCAAGATTTCAAGACCAAAGTTATTGACAATACTGTCGACCCTAAATGGGACTTTTGGTGTGAGGTAATGTTTTTTGTATAAAATATTCGTTTTTTCTTAAATTTTTTGTTGTGTTCTGCATGACAACACTTTTTTTTTGTTTTTTTTTGTTTGTCCGACATTATATACTTAAGCGGCTTAGAAAATTTAAGCTGCCTGTTAACGTTCACTATCAAGCTTCACATATCAAACGAATTAGTAGTACTCGCTCACAGTAATAGCTTTAGGTTACAAAATAATAAAAATCTCTTAGGTTGTATTTGTCTCTCTGTTCATCGATTGATTATCTATTATCAGTTTAATGTGTTGGAATCCGATGGACAACAACTATATATTCACATTTGGGATAAGGATGAGACATCTGATGATGAAACTCTGGGCAGGTAAGACATTTAAATGGTCTTCTGAATGAAGGCGGTCACAATGTCATTGGCGAGTTTTAACTTGAAACAAGAATTCTTTCTCATTGTAACATAGCTAAGTTTTTTACGAAAGCAAAAATATAAAACGATATCAAATCACGAATTTTTAGTGTAGGTTCCTATAGGAGTAGTCTAAAATTGTAAAAGTAACTACAAGGCTTATGCAAAAATGCATTCAGCGCTATGAGTAGCTTTTAATTTTTAGCTGGAATTTATTTTTATTAATACAATCTTGCAATGAAAGTGAGGCTACTCGAGTTTATTCATAAATTTCTTTTTGCCGTTCTGTTCGTTTTCAACTTTATCGGTGAACTTTAACTTCAACTCCACAGGACTCGCGTCAGAACTCAATCGCGCTTTGAAAATTATCAAAGGAACAGTAACTAGAACTATAGAATCGAGTTTTGGCACATCTGGCTTGAATAAAGGCAAGGGGAATGAGATAGAGCTCGAATATTCCTATACTGTACTCCTATAGTAAACAATGTGTAGGACGTGATCCATGCGTGATCCATTGATAAAGACTAAAAGTGATACCGATTTCCTGAAATTTGAGGCGGGCTGGCAGCCGAAAGCACTGTGCATTTGTTTCGTTGCTGTTTACGGAGACAAAGACTGAGGTTAATCCCAGAACTTCAGTCCTCCCAGAAAAATGAATATACGTAACCACTTAAATACTAGTGAAAATAATATAATTTTGAATATATTTAAGCCGAATTGAAAACAATTTGGTCTAAAATGGAATAAACGATTTTTTCTGCGACCTGCCCTGATTGAAAAATCGTCGACCTTCTTCCACTTCATAGATATGAGCACGTGGAGCCTGCCTGCATTTGTTTTGATGCATCTTTCTTGAAAATGAGTACAGTATAGAAAGGTACACCTGCGTCATGTTTGGATGCGCCCACTCGTGATAACGATTATTTTTACTCCAATGAATGAAGACAACTTAGCTTAGAGTACCACAGCTCATCTAATTTGAATAATAAGCTGTCCCCATCTAGGAAAAATGGTACTCTAATGCTACGATATCAGCTGAAAAAAATTATGTTTATATTAATGCTTTGTAGTCGCCCTGACGATGACACTGGCGCGTGGTCCCCCGGGGAGTGTTACTTTAATAACACTATGGGTACTATGCAATTTTTATTTATATTATGCAAAAACAATAATTAATTTTATATTATCTTATAAAAAAAGTGGCGCACTAACTAAATTTGAATTATCACCACTTTCGTTTATATAAAACAAGAATTTTTTTGCTTCATTACTTTGTTGATTTACAAATAATACATTTTATCTAAAAAAGGGTTTAAATATCAAGTGATACATAAAAAAGCAACATTAAACGAAAAACACAACAAACGATTACCTTAAATTAACTAACGTTTTCTGGTATCAGTAACGAGTGTTACCTCCCCGAACATCCACCAATGCCAGAATTTGTCGAGGCATACCTTGAATTAAATGTCTAATAACATTTTGTTCCATATTACCATTGATATTACCGTATCATTCGACAAATGTCTGTCTTAATTCTTGTAGAGTTTCTGGACGCACCGGGCGAGCTCTAATACGTCTTCCTAACTCATCCCTATTGTGCTCAATGGGATTCATGTCAGGACCCATCGCAGGCTATTCTAAAATTGTAATTCTTACTTTTTGTAGATACCGCATGACGCACCTACTGGTATGAGATCTTGCATTAACACAAACTTTGATGCTATAAATGGTGCAAATGGAACAACATAGTCTGCAAGAATGGCATTAATATAGTTGGTTGCATTTAAATACCGTTCTTGAAGAATAAAAGCTTTGTTTTCGCTTTTAGCAAGATCCCAGCCCAAACCATAACAGGCTCAAAAATTTTCAACGGTAGCTGCAAAATGTATTCTCTATTGTCTACTTCAGACTCTATTACGTCTCTCTTACGTCTTAGAAAAGAAAACTCGTCTTCAATCACGTTCTTCCCAATTTTGATTCATTCTAGCAAACTTTAATCTGCTGTCGTGTAAGCCTAGGTACTCGATTCGGCCTATATGCCTTCAAACTTGTCACGTATAGTTCCGAGCCTCTAGGCTTGTTCAACCGCGGTTTTGTGACATTGATCTCGAAAACATTGCAGTGTCAAAAATCTATCATGTCTTGCAGATGTGGACCGCGGCCTGACCTGACCTGAACCAGGACGTTGGGTGTATCTCTGTGTCTCGCGGAACTTCTGAAGTGGTCGACGTACAGTCGTTTCTGCTTTCTTAACAGCACGAACAGCATATCGAACACGTCGGCCATCTGCCACTAAAGCTATTGCCGCTGTAATTTCACCTAAAGCTATTTATCTACAAAATTAGCTCTGATGTAATTAACAGCTTTAATTTATTGTGACTGTGTTCAGGTTTCTACTCAACTTTACATTCAATTGACATACTTCGAATTTAATTATTTGGAATATCATTTGAAGTTTAAAAAAAAAAACTTTCATGTAAAAAAAATTGTTAAGTTGTTTGATTTTCTACACGTATAAAGTAAGCAAAACTCGTCTAGGCTAAATTTTTTTTTTAATTTTTAAACTACTTAATTAAACAAATGAAAACTTTGGAAATAACCGATTTCTATATAATTAATTAAAGTAGTATAGCTATGGGGATTTTGGGACGTTTTATTCATGTATATGCAAATTTTGAGATTTACAACTTACGTGTTTATATTTTTGCTTTAGTACTTATAATTTTAACCTTATCTTGTTAAATTAAAACTCTTGGCTTTTACGCTTTGCTTTCTGCTTGCATGTCTTGATTTTCACTTTTAAGTCTAAGAACCATGCTTTATTACATTTTTATATACTGTTCGAATTTAGGCGCAGATAAGCTCGAACGAATCACAATTGTTGTCTGTAAATATTTGGGATTGGGATCCAGGGTTTGGAGCACAAAGTCACGACTATTTGGGAAGGTTAGCTATCGTTTTTTGAGATTGAGCTCATGTGTGCGCTTGAATTTGTTTTTGTTTGTTTTAATCAAGTAAACTTGACTAAACGGCTCTTGTTTACTACACCATTATGTTGTATAGTCTGTCTTGGAGAGTACTAAAGGTACCCAGCTTCAGCTTCATTTATATGATAAAGACAAGGGCCATCGAGATGACGATCTTGGAAGGTACCATTAATCTATCAATTTTTTTATTCATTCATTCTTGTAATATACTTCAATACCTAATCAATGCTTGTGGTTAATTATTTTTTGTATATTTAACGCAATTTGTGGTGGAATTAGCTTGAATTTAATTATTATCTGTTTGTTTACTGCAAACATTTATATGAAATTTTCTTAGGGCTACTGTTGAAGTATCTAACATTGTCAAAAAAGGTCAAGATGATTTGTGGATTACTTTAGAACAAGCCAAGCATGGTATGGTTCATTTACGTCTAACATGGCTAGTGTTGAGTAAAGACTACTCAGATTTAAAAGCCGTAAGTTGTTTTTTTGTCGGGGAAACTGGAATCACAACATCAGTTTTCTTATTTTCTTCTGACTTAGCCGCTTGACCTTTATTTTTAGGCTTTGGAAGAAACTCAACAATTGCGTGTGACTAGTATGAGTACAGCACTTCTTACAATTTTTATAGATTCTGCTAAAAATTTGCCGGTAAAATATATTACCACTTAATAGAGTGATTGGTTAACAGATTGACTTATAGCAAGCAAGGGCAAGCACAAAACCTGATCCATACGCAGTATTACGCGTAGGAAAAAACACTCAGCAGACAAATGTGTTAATGCGCACTATTCATCCGGTGTGGGAACAAGGTTTTATTTTTTTGGTGCCTAATCCTGAATCCGATTCTTTATATTTGACCATTATTGATCAAAAAACTACGAATGAGCTTGGAAATATAACGTATAATATCAATAAATTATCAAAGAAGTCAAAGATGGAGGTCTATAAAGAACCATTTTCGTTACTTAAATCTGGAGCTGAGAGCAAAGTCATATGGTCTATGCATTTAAGGGTAAAAAATTTAATACTGGCATGCAAAAAAGTGACAGCGATATTTTAGGTTTTGAAAAAAGCTGAAGCTAGTGAAGATGCGACAGATGCGGTTTCTATTAATTCTTCTACAGATTTGGGTCCACCAGTGATTGAAGAAACTCCTGTTGCTCAAGAAGCTAAAGAAGACTTAAAAATTGCTACACCACAAGAACCTATAGAATTGGAAGAAGTTATTAAAGATTCTGCACCTGCCCTAAGCAGCGAGGAAGGAGCCGAGCTTATTCACAGAACTCCAAGCGTTATATCGTAATGTTTCCCTTTTAATAATATAAAAATGTAAATATAATTTATAGGTCATCTGGAGCATATGAGTTAGGGAGAATCCAACTAACCCTACGTTATAGCGTCCAAAGACAACGTTTAATTGTAGTGGTACACAAGGTGGCAAATATTCCACTAAAGGATCCATCTAATATACCAGATCCCTACGTTAAGCTATATTTACTTCCAGAGCGGGCGAAAGATTCTAAGCGAAGAACACAAGTGGTGCGAGACAACTGCAATCCGATTTTTGATGAGACTTTTGAATATATTTTGTCTCAAGGGGAGCTCAATACTAAACAACTTGAAGTGACTATTGCCTCACACAAGCAACTCTTCTACACCGGAAACAATGTGCTAGGCCTTGTGATTATTGAATTCTCAAAGCTGAATTTAAATCAACCTTATACCTCATGGTTTGATTTGAGCCCAGATGCATAAATTGTTAATGAACGGTACTTAACACGTTGTGATGCTTTTTTTTGACATTTGTTACCACTATTTTAAATGTTTAACAATGTTTATTTTTTTTTATAATTACTGCAACTATTTATGGAGTGTAAAAATTAAAGTGTTTATGCATTTATTTTATTGATTTAATTTGAAGATCCTTTCTTTTTCTTAGATTTAAGAACTTTTTGACGGCCATTCAAGTATGTAGGTTACCGAGAAAGGTTTTTTGTTTAAACGGATGGAAAAATTCTGTTAACATAAATAAAACACATTGTCACAACCAATTTGGCGAAATATCTTTTTTTTTTAATAAAGCACGCAATAAAAAATAGTGTCATAGGAAACAAAGTATGACAACCAACAGATTTTTTCACACATAAATTTTCTTATTAAACCATATAAAAAAATCAAATCATTTCAAAAAAAAATTGTAAAAAATAGTTACTTACATAAAAGTCAGGAAAATTTCACATTACTGAAGAGGAGCGAAATTGAAATACGAGGCATTTTGTGCCGAGTATTTTAAAGCTCCGAGTCAAGTAAGAGATTTTACTGACGTTTTTTGTATTAAATTTTTCCGGGAATCGTAAACAAAGACGAAATTTACAAATTCCACAAAAATCAAGTTTGTCAATTTTGTTGGCAACTATAGTTACTAGAGTATTTTTATTTTATTTTGCGTTTTGTAAAGTTTTTACAGTACTAGTCCAAAAAACTCAATTATCCTGCGCGTAAACAAGCAGGAAAATGTTGTTTCCAAGACGATTTGCGGAAAACAGCTTATCTTTCCAAATCAACGCAATAAAAACAAAAAAAAGTATAAAATTACATAAATAGATAAACGAAACAACGCTAAAATACAAAAAATACTCAAAAACAACTGTAAAAAAAATCACAAAAAATAATAAGAGCAATAAAAGAATGAAGAAAAGTAAGACATAAATAAATTGACCAACAAAACTTGAATATACAGAGCAAAAAAAAGTAATTAATAAAATAAGGATGTCAAGTTCATAAAAAAAAGTCTGAAAATGAAATTAATTACTAAAAACAATTTTAAAAAATGTTTGGCAAACTGTATAAAATGTAATAATAATGCAAAAATATATTCATAAGGAATCTTTTTATGTAATTTGTTTTACTATTCCGATGTTCACTTATGGGATTACATTTTCATTAAAAGCTATGGTGCAAACAGTGATTTTTTGGAACTAAATTAAACATCCCAGACGAACCCAAAGAAATTGTTGAGTAAAATGTAAAAAAAGAGAAATGTGGCAGTCACAAGAGGTGTCTAGAAGAACTAGAACTTGTCTAAAGTGAACCAATAAAATGTTTATGAGACAACAAAGACATTTTTATTCTCGTGCTCAATTGTGCATCATCCTTTTCCATACAAAAGTAAAGGCGATTTTCAAATTCTCGCCGCACTTTTCGGAATGTTTTATGTGGAATTCGCCTGCACTTGTTAATATTTTTGCACTTATCGCTCAAAGATCGACAGTTTTCGGTCGTTCCCAATGAATGCATCAAAAAACGTTTTTCCCGCACTGCGGTGTTTTTTACTTTTCTGCCGAAACTAGAGGAGAATATTCAAAACAATGTTCTTTAATTTTCATTAAACTATAGCAACCAAACAATGAGACCAGATCATTTTGGATTTAAAAAATTAGATAATCGGCGAGAGCAACGCTAGAACCGAAAAATAATTAAAAAACTAAATCATCTATTATAAAAAAATTTGAATTATTTATTATTTAAAATTAGAGTGATTCGTTGCAAAAAAAACATGCACCTAACTTTTTCGGAAAGAATTTTCTCTATTCGCACTAATACATCACTCCTTTCAGTGGAAAATTGGGAAAGTGAAAATTTCCCAAATTGGGAAAACTCGTTAGGTAAATAGCTATTACGTTTTCACGTAAATCCTCCAAGTTAGCGAGCTGTGTTTTTTAAACGACCTAATAAAAAAAAAAATTCAAGAGGACCAAATGCGGTGACTGTGGTGGCCATTCAATGCTTTACCTACCAATCCAGTGATCGGAAAACCTATTTATTTAGCCAATATCGCAATAGCATAATGTGGCGAGGCTCCATCCTGTTGGAAAAATAACCCATCTTTAGCCAACATTTGATTTCTATCAACTAATGTTGCGCTGATTTTCTAATTGTTCGATAATCAGAGGGTCGCTTACGTTTTTCAACATATTCAAGTAATTCCTGCTATTCAAGTTGCTGTCAATAAAACATAGACCTATAATTGCGTCAAGTATTCCAGTCCATACATTAAGTGTCTGAGGGGCTTGTGTATGAACTTCTCGAATAATATATATAATAAGCATTCTGTTTATTCACACCGCTATTAAAAAAAATTTACATTCGTCACTGAATATTTTTCACAAGATTTGGGTTGAAAATAGTTTTTTGGACATCTTCATCTTATAAGAATGAAATTTGAAAAGTTTTGTCACTTTGCGTACATATGAATAAAAAAGACCCGTAGCTGTGGCTGTAGCAACGCAACGTAGGGAACTGGTTTAAGTCGTAGCAAAATTTCTAAGCAATTCAATTTGAAGACTGATTTAAGTCATTTTATCAACCACCCTGTTTCTATTTGTTTGTCACTGATTCTGTTGCTTGAAATTTTTATACCAAACTTTACCTTAAAAAAAGACCTAATTAGACCAAACCTTCCCATTGCTAAAAGAGACACCAAAAAAGTTGATAACTATTCAAAGCAAAAACGCAAAAAATCAGAATGCTCCAGTCGTCAGTTTCGTGAGTAACCATAAAACCAATTACATGAAAAGATTCCTTATAAAAATAGTTTTCAAATGAAAGCGATGTATCACAAGATGGATGGCTCCATTTACAATTTTTAAAAAGTTGTTCACCCCGCTAAGAGAGTGAGAGATGACAGCTGAAAGCCTATCTCAAATAATGTCCCCTTTGTACAAAGGGGACATTATTTGAGATAGGCTTTAACATAGAACCGAGCCAATTAACATTTTTACCCCAAAAAAACTTTAAATAATGAATTTGCTAGAAATATTTTAACAATATGTACATAACAATATGCACATAATAATGGTGTTTTCTAGGTTTCCGCGAGAATTTTAAATAAAGTTTTTAATTTTTTAATAGTAACTTTTAATAAATTTTTTATTTAAAAATTTTTTTAGCTCAAAATTTGTTAGATTGTTTAAAACACTATCATAAACAAAATCGGGGTCAAAGGTCACAAACAAATTAAGAATTAGGAAAAGTCCGACTTCAATATGATTAATTATTATGTTGTTTGTTTAATTAATTCAAATTGCTTTTTGTTTAATTTGTTTAAATTAATTAAATAAATCGATTTACTCATTCAAAACTTCTAGTTGTTAATTTTCAAGGAAATAGAGCATTAAATATTGACATTTGTTAACGTTATCCTATTTTAACAAAGTTAACAAATTTTAAGCAAAAAAAAAATTAAAAAATTAATAAAACTTATTAAACATATTAAAAAATTTATAATTATTTTTTATAATAATTCAGATAATATGAACGCAAATGATCGTGGGGAGATAGTGACTTAGCTTGATTCTTTAAAAAACAAACTTATATATTCTATTTAGCTTTAAACTCACTTTGTGGTTTTTGTTTTAAATTTAATTGTTAAATTGGTTTGAATTAAGCAAAATTGCTTGAAAATAAAATAATTGTAGTGTTTGTATAATACAGTTTATTATACCTAAATTGGAACAGCACTTATAAAGTGCAGTTTGGAAACGCAGAAATGTATTTTCGAATCTTTAGCTACTTTTCGTAGAAGCAGGTAAAATGTCCAAATCTTTATGATAATGAGAGAAGGGTAGGATGAAGATTTTATTGCTTAATCCGATGATTGACAGCTGTCAAAAGCTAACAAAAATTTAAATTTGCAATCAACCAAACACAACTGTGCCATGCAAGTGGTATTTTTAGTAAAAACAGTTGCTTATAAAATGCCCTAGTGAATTATAATTTGCTGGCGAGTGTACACAAGTTGACGTGTTTTCCAGAATTTCAAAAATTTTCCTCTGTTTAAGATATTGAAAGTGCTTCGGTTTTAAAAAATTACCCTGTATATTGGATATAATACAATTACAATTTTTATATTTTAATAAAAACTATTACCAAATATTGTAGGTACTTAAGATACATTTTACTCAGTTCTAATAATTAAGTCAGTAAGTTTTTTCTGCGTATAGGTACATTTCAAATCAGAAACAAGTTATTTTTTAACAATTTCCTTTCTCAGCTTAGTGATAGTTATTGATAATGCTTGATATTGATGTTTTTTCCAATAATATCAAAAAAACACTTTATTTTAAAAGTTCCATGAAAAAATATTCAATAATACTTCAAATTACTAATACTATATTCATAGGTCAGCTTATTGATTGATATCTATTGCTAGATTTCGCTATCTATTGATATTGATAGTCTAATTACTGATAATTCTTTACATAATGCAAACAATTATCACTAATAATTAAACTTTAGGTATTTAATAAATCAATTTGATTTAAGATTCCAAAATGTTGTCATGAAATTTAATGAAATAAAAAAGAAAAAAAACATAAATTATGAAAAAAAATATTAATACATAGTTCGTTCGTGACGTAACCTGGCAAAATATTGATTATTCGCGCAATTATTATGCGGCAAGCAATCTTAATAAAATTCAAATCCTTCCGTATCTACCTTTTAGTTCACCTTTATCCAAGGAACTAATAAGACTTCAATAAAATATAATTGTGCTCAAAAAAGTGATAATGAAAATTTATGGTGATAAGACCACCTACGTATTTAATCAAAACTCTAAATTTAGCGTTTGCTTATGGCTTTAATAGACCAATTTCGCAGAGGAAGCTGGCCCAAATGGGATGAAAAGTGGGGCTTAGATAATTTAAATGATAATAAAACTCGCATTCTTGATTCTGCATTGCAACGTTCCCACGTTTCAATTTTTTTCTAAAAACATGATACATTCAATTCAATTGAGAAAATGTTTTTTTAATCATAATCATCGTAAAAATGTAGAGGAAAAGCAATAGGTAGATAAAATTCAAAATACTGATAAGGATAAGAAGGCGACAATAAGTGTCTTAATCTCATTGGGAAAGAGTATTCCCTCTACAATTATTATTAATTAAATGAGAGTCAACATAGCGGTTGTTCTATTTGTTGACTAACAAAAATAATACCATGAGTAATACTAGTGACGGTGACGGGAGTGGTAACTCAAGTGATAATGCTGAAGAAAGCATTTTAAACTTTGATACTTTTATTCAAATTATTAAAAAAGTAAGTAATATTTGATAATGCTTATCATATTTCACACTACTCCACCCACTTTAAATCCAGTCATTTTTATTATTTTACATTACATTAACATTGTGTTCAGTTATAAATTTTCATAGAATAATAGTTTTTCCACATAATATTTGTGTTGTGCACCAATGGTCTAAGCCGCGGAAGTGCTGTTTTGATGAAAATCTTCAGAAGAATGATCTTATTTATTTTAATTACTTATTTTTTTGATTGTATATTGATTAGTAATTGCATAATTTTGCAATTTTTATTTCACTTCCTCTCTTGCTGACGATGAGGCTCCGTCAGCTTTTTTGCACGCTAAACACTACTCAGCTTTTGTGGTCGCAAGCGAAGTCGATCCGGGTTTGCCTTTCTTCCATTGTAAACCATTGGTGTTCTAGACCAGTGCTATAGATTTAGAAAATGCTAAAAAGTGAAAAAAAAATTGTTAAGAAAATAAAATCCATTAGAATATAAAGAGAATATAAAACAAACAAAAAAAATATATGGGCGACTTGAAGTCGGAAAGCGGAAGAGACTTTAATTTCTGGTAAAATTAAAAATCCTATCGATTAAAATTAAATAGCCAAGTTGTAGGTAATAAAAAGATCTACAATTTTTGTATTTACACTTTTTTGCATAACTTCAAAATTTGTATGACAAATTGAAACAATTATGTTTTTGGTTTCTATTTTTTTATCTTTTCCTATAAAATTTTTTATTTTACGAAATTTGGTGAAAACTTACATTCTTATGTCCCAAACAGTGATTTTTTTTATTTAAAATATTTATTTTTTTACTTTATTTTGACTTTATATCGAAAAAGTATACTTATATATAAATTTTCAATCAAAACTCCTCGCGTCAAAATATCTGTTTTATTAAAAAAGTTGGTAAGCTTTTTGTCCGTTGAAATCTCTACTTTCTAATTATGTAAAAAAATGTACAATATAGTAAATTTTCTCAGAAAATGCAAATAAACAAAAAAAATCGAATTCAAAGCTTTTTTTTAAACCATCATGTACACTTTTGATCTATTTATTAAAATTAACGCTTTAATTACTCAAAAAACGTAAGATTTCATATTACACTAATAAGCAAAAAAATTTCAAATTAAAATATACTTTTATAATTAACAACCAAATAAGTTAATAAAATTAATACAAATAAAACATTTTTAATATTTTCAGAAAATTGTAGAACTTTTTTAAATTTTAAGCGTATATGCCTATTTATTGCTATTTTAAGATAACTTATATGAGTGACCTACAAAAAATTTTAGTCTATCAGAATGTCTTTCATAGAGAGGTGGAAGAGGGCTATGTGGATCTGGGTCTTAATATAAGTATGACAAACCAAATAAGAGCAAGTAAAATTTTACAAGCCTTATATTCTATATTAAACTATTAACTTTTTCAGGTAGTTTATGGCGGTTATGTTTAACATTACAGCTGTCTGAGCAAGCTATGGTCCTTACACTTACTTGTCCGTGTGACCAATTATCGTCTTGTTTAAACAGCTTTGACGTTTGGTGAGGTACCAAATGATACAGTCATAAACCCTTATCAACTACTTCAAAAAGTTGATAGTTTCTTATAGGGTATTATAAGCTGGTAAAATTTTTACTAACTCTTGTTTGGTTGGTCGCACTATACCTGTCATTTCGTAGCACCAGCACAAAATGCACAAATTGTCATAGTTCTTAAAAATGCTCCAATGTAGAAGAAAAAACCCACAAAGAAGGTAATGATTTAGATGAAATTGTGCATAAGTGATAAAAATTCAAAATAAATAAAATTTATAAATATCAAGATTTAAATATTATCTTTTATATTTAAAACAATATTATTTTTGCATATTTTTTGCAATCTTTATGTTTTATAGATTTGTAATATTTTTGTTTATCAATGTAACAATGTAATATTACGTTTTTCAAGTAATTAAAATGTAAATTATAATAAATAACTCAAAAATGAAAAAAAAATTTGAATTTGAGTTTTTTTTCCCATTTTGTGAGAAAATTTGCTGATAGTACCTGAAGTGTATATATATTTTTAACATCATCAGAAAGTAAAGATTTTAACAAGCAAAAAACCCACCATTTTTTTAAAAAACCATTTATTTTGACACGAGAATTTTTGATTGAAAATTAGAGTGTTACTTGAAAATCAAGTCAAAATAAGGTAAAAAACTGAATATTTTTAATCAAAAAAATTACTATGTGTTTACATAATAATAAAACTTGTTTTATTCACTAAATTTCGTAATAAAATTTTTTTTTTATAAAAGATAAAAATAAAAAACCAAAAACTTGATTATTTAAATTTTTCATATAAATTTTGAAATTATGTATAAAAATTAAAAATACAAAAATTGTAGATTTTTTTATAAGAGTTGTCGTTTTGCCAGAAATCGAGATAAACCATTTTTTACCTTTAAAAACTCACCTTCTTTTACTTCTCCACCCCAGATAGCCTGTAAATTATTTTTCCTTTTATTTTTTTTTTATTTTGTTTTTTTTCAATGTGTTTTATGCAACTATAATTTTTTTTGGTTCGACTCTATTCAGTGTATCTGATCCGTGCAGATCTAATCCTGAGCCCCGATCTTGACAATAATTGCTTACAAATTTGCTTCCTTTGCTTCTGATCTTACACACTGAGTCACCAAAGCTACGTTGATATATTTCAAACGTAAGATTTTTGAAAGCAACTTATTTCAGTCATCTTCTGTTTTGCTTCATTTTGGAAGAAAAATCCTAGATTTTTTGGAACAAATTCTGATTATAAAACTTTTTATAACTCTCTAAATGCTATTTTTGAAATACTTTATATATGAGGAGCAAAAAGATTCCTAAATAATAGTCAATCTTCTTATGAATTCTAGTGATTTGTGTCAATTTTGGGTAGTTGTCAGATATCAAAGAAGCTTCTCTTGTACTCCTTGCATAATAAATTATCTGGAAGCTGTAGAGTCAGGTTTTTAAGATACACTTGATTGTTTTGTCACACACTGAATCTTCCTACTGTGATTAGTAAAGTTCCTTCTTTCTGACTTAGATTAAATTACAAGTTGTCTGATTAAAGGCTGTCGCCTATACTACATAAACTGTTTGAAAACGCTTTTATTTTCCAACCTTCAAAATGGCCAAAATCTGTCCTATTCTAATCCAAAATGACATGAATTCTGTTATCAAGTATCAATCGTATCGGTTCTATCTAATTTTCCTAAAATCTCTAAATCTATACTCTTTTGAGCAAGTGCTATTTTCACTGATTTCTCCAATGCAATTGATTGGGTGAATCACCGTGTTATTTTTGAAATTTTATTTGATTTTGAGATCTCTGTGATAATTTGCTTCCTAATGAAGTCTTATCATTTTGAAAAGAGTAATTGCTTTTTTGATACCAATATCAAATTTAAGCAAATTATCAATAACCGGCATTTGTGTAAATTACAATAAAAATTGCATGACTACTCTATGGAAGAAACAATTTAAATTTAGTATTTAAACAAAAATTTTCCAAAAACTCACTTATCAGCCAAAATTAATAACTGTCAGTCTACAATTTTCTAATCAAATACCTCTCGAATGTTGACGGAATCAAGATATTTTGTTCTTGCGATTGTCAAAAGCATGTATCACGTTTTTGAGAGATTGTTTATATTAGTGGTTTAGTAAAAATCTCAAAAAAAATACACTCGAATTATGAAAATTAATTTATGAAAATTTTTTTTTTTTTAATATAAGAATGTATATTAGGGTGTTCCAAAAAAGTCGATAATTTTTTTTTCGATTGCATGTGAAATTCTTGTTATATATGTTAAAAAAAAGATTCTGTAAAAATTTGAGCCCTTAATATCAACTTGAAGAACTCCATCATCGAATTTGAAGATTTACCATTGATTTAACATGGAAAAATGATTTTTTAACCTTCATTTCTCCTGCAAACTATGTAGAACATTATTTTTCGGAAAAACCATCACTGTTCCTTCTTCAGCATTAAATTCTGTAAAAAAAAGCTCTTAGGGTCCAGTCTCTAACGTCAACCCGCTCGTTTTTATTTGCGTTAAAAAATGTAGATTTTTTTAAATTTCGATTTTTTCCATTTAATGTGTAAAATTTTGATCTCAGGCTATAAAGTTTGAGGAAATTTTAGTAGATCGTTCAATGTTTCACAAATCTGTGGCAAGAAAATTTTTCGTATCACTTTTGGCTTCAAAATTGTGAGGTTTGCAATATCTATTTCAATGATTATTCGCTATAATAATAAATTTCACAAAAAATTTTAAAATCTATCAATAAAATATCAAAATTTCTTTATAACAGTCAACAAAACGCTGTATTTACGCTTCAATTCTTTCAATTTTATTATTTTTGTTCATTTAATATAACAGTTTTCGGATGTAACATATAATTTACACACATTTTCGAATTTTTTAAGAATTTTTTGAATTACAACAGTTAATAGAAAGAAAAAAAAATCCTTTATCTAAAATTTCTGTAATAATGAGCCGGTTACCCAAAAACTGTTAAATGAACAAAAATAATAAAATTGAAAAAATTGAAGCGTAAATACAGCGTTTTGTTGACTGTTATAAAGAAATTTTGATATTTTATTGATAGATTTTAAAATTTTTTGTAAAATTTATTATTATAGCGAATAATCATTGAAATAGATATTGCAAACCTCACAATTTTGAAGCCAAAAGTGATACGAAAAATTTTCTTGCCACAGATTTGTGAAACATTGAACGATCTACTAAAATTTCCTCAAACTTTATGGCCTGAGATCAAAATTTTACACATTAAATGGAAAAAATCGAAATTTAAAAAAATCTACATTTTTTAACGCAAATAAAAACGAGCGGGTTGACGTTAGAGACTGGACCTTAAGAGCTTTTTTTTACAGAATTTAATGCTGAAGAAGGAACAGTGATGGTTTTTCCGAAAAATAATGTTCTACATAGTTTGCAGGAGAAATGAAGGTTAAAAAATCATTTTTCCATGTTAAATCAATGGTAAATCTTCAAATTCGATGATGGAGTTCTTCAAGTTGATATTAAAGGCTCAAATTTTTACAGAATTTTTTTTTAACATATATAACACAAATTTCACATGCAATCGAAAAAAAAAATTATCGATTTTTTTTGGAACACCCTAATGTATATCCAATTAAACTATTTAATAACAAATAGTAACAAATAAATAACTAATATTATCGTGAGGTAAATTAACACAGCCAAAAAAAAAATTAATATTTGCAGCAGTTTAGAGGAATCACAATTCCAAATAAAAAAATAACAACTAAATGTTTTTTTAATGTCAGAATAATTGAGTAAATGAAAAATAAAATAAATAATTAATTTTATTTTACTAATAAGTAACTTGCAAAAAATTTTCTGCCGAATACCTCTTCAGCATTGATAAATAATTTTATTACATCTTTCTCAAGCACGTTACAATTGTTGTTTCTAAGCAACGTATATTTTTATAAATAGATTAAAAGTGTACATGATGGTTAAAAAAAAGCTTTGAATTCGATTTTTTTTTGTTTATTTGCATTATGAGAAAATTTACTATACTGTATATTTTTTTTACATTATAGGAAAGTAGAGATTTCAACGGACACAAAGCTCACCAACTTTTTTAATAAAACAGATATTTTGACGCGAGAAGTTTTGATTGAAAATTAAGGTGCTTTTTCGATATGAAGTCAAAATAAAGTAAAAAAATAAATAGTTTAAATAAAAAAAATCATTGTTTGCGACATAAGAAGGTCATTTTTTACCAAATTTTGTAAAATGAAAAATTTTATAGAAAAAGATAAAAAAATAAAAACCAAAAACATAATTGTTTCAATTTTTCATACAAATTTTGAAGTTATGCAAAAAAGTGTAAATACAAAGATTGTAGATCTTTTTATTACCTACAACTTGGCCATTTTATTTTAATCCATAGGATTTGTAGTTTTACCAGAAATTAAAGTCTCTTCCACTTTCCGACTTCAAGTCGCCCGTAATTTTTTTTTTTGCTATATTTTCTTTATATTTTAATAGATTTTATTTTGTTAACAATTTTTTTTTCACTTTTTACCATTCTCAAAGTCTATAGCCCTGGTCTAGAACACCAATGGTTTACAATGGAAGAAAGGCAAAGACTTCGCTTGCGAGCACAAAAGCTGAGTAGTGTTTAGCGTGCAAAAAAGCTGACGGAGCCTCATCGTCAACAAGAGAGGAAGAATTTTGCCATGAAAATAGTTTCGCCGATGTATCTCGGAAAATAATCTACAAAATACCCCTCTTGCACCCAACTAGATACTAATTAGGTCGAGTGCACTTATAGAGTTATTAATAAGCTTCATTTTCAGTTTATCTTGTTTTTGATCATATACTCCATTGGCTATTATGGTTTCTCCATACTGTGGGCCTGCGTTTTCGGTGCTTTCATCATCCTCCATCGAAAATGGAGAAAGGAAAAGCGCGATAAAGCTCAAGCTGTGCAAGCTATGTCATTGGGATTTGAACAAGAAATAATTTTAAACACTCTTCCTCAACCGCCTTCTTGGGTTAGATTTCCCACCGTTGAAAAAGTGGAATGGGCCAACCGATTATGTAATCACGTTTGGGGTTTAGTTAATCAATATGCTCAAGAATTGGTGCCAAAATTATTAGAGCCCGCTATTCAGCGTCATGTTGCCGATTTTAAGTTTCAAGAAGTTGTTCTAGGGAATGTTCCGATCAGAGTCGATGGAGTACAAGTTTTTGATCAGGAGAATAGAAATAAAGTAGTGATGGATATCGATGTTTCGTAAGAACTAACTATTTTTCAAATATCCTGATATATTGTTACATGGTGCAGTCAGAAGTATGGTACTGTATAGCAATATATATAGAGTTAATAGAATTTTTTTATTGTGGTGTATTTTTTAGGTATGCAGGCGATTGTTATGTAACATTTCAAACTTTTAAATTTACTGGAGGTATCAAAGACATCCAATTACATGGCCGC
Organism: Lagria hirta; assembly: GCA_947359425.1. Classification (NCBI taxonomy): domain Eukaryota; kingdom Metazoa; phylum Arthropoda; class Insecta; order Coleoptera; family Tenebrionidae; genus Lagria; species Lagria hirta. Next base: position 15,993,166 of record OX375794.1, read on the forward strand.
CTGAGAGTGGTTCTCACTCCTCTAATTTCTAAACTCCCAGTCATCGGAGGCTTACAAATCTATTTTATGAGCGAGCCTCGTATAAATTTTGAATTGATAAAAATGTCTCATATTTTAGACGTTCCCGTAATCCGAAATAAAATTCAAAACACAACAATGAAAGTGATAAATTCGTTATTTTTATTCCCAAATGTCTTCTCCATAAAGCTCAATAAGCGCGTGCAGATGTCAAAGCTGAGTGTGTTTAAAGTTGATGGCATTCTACGCGTACACGTTGTAGAAGCGCAAAATTTAGTCAATAAAGATTTGATCGGAAAATCCGATCCATATGTTGTTTTGAATTTGGGTTCTATAAAAAAAGAAACCTCTGTCATCCCCAACTGCTTAAATCCTAAATGGGACTATTGGTGTGAATTTGAAAGCGAGGCCAACTCTGAGCTGAAAATTCATGTTTGGGATCGGGATGAAGGAACGCGAGATGAAACTCTAGGACATACCACTGTAGATGTGGCATTGGTTGCTAAAAATAAAGAAGCAAATTGGGTAAGTTCTAATTGCCACTCATAGTTCACTACGCATAAGTAGGTAAAAAAAATCCTTGAATAAATATTATGTTCTCATAACTTATTAACTTCTTCTATTGTTTTTTTTTGTTTGTCCTCTTTTTCCACTATTTATCATTTTACCTTATTTTTTCTGTTTTATTTTTCATAACTTGCTTTTTATCATTTTCATACACTTATGCTCTGTTCTATTTTCATTCAATAACTTTCTTTTTTAACTCACAATCTCTCATTTCTTCACATTTTTTTGATATATACTGCATCTTTTTCTTTTAAATTTGCTTTTTTTATTTTTTAGCTGTTCACATATTCATTGTCATCTTTTATTTTTCACGCCAATTTTCTTAAGTTGTATCTTTTCCTTTATGATGTTTTTTTCTATTCTCTCTGTGCCATATGCACTTTTTTCTATCCCAATACTCTTGTCAATCTGCTGAGATATGTCTTGCTGCTATTCTTATATTTCCTATCTTATTTTTTATAATTCATCCCCACGGTTTTTTTTGCAATTTTATCAACCATTCTAAAGATTTGATTTACACTCCTTTTATTTATCCTTACATATTTATCAGATTTTTAATCAAACTATCAATCATACATATTCTTCTCTTGTAGTCACTCACTAATTTTCTTTTTGCCATTTCCATATAGCCGCGAATTTTTGCTTTTTTGCTTTTTTTTGGGTGTCTTATAGTTCTTTTTTTCCCTTAAACAGTACCTAGAATACTTCTACTATTTCAGATGCTATACCTCCTTTGTTTCTCACTTCTATTTTAATTTTTTTTTTTTTTTATTAAATAATATTATATTTCATGTTTTTTTTATTAAAGATAATTATATTTATTTTTTTCAATATTGTATCATCTGCATTTGCTACTGTCCGAATTTTTCCGGCTTACCAAAACTCTCCTCTGGTGCTCTTGCATTCCTCTCAATAATTGTCCTATTGGTTATAGTGTAGACATAAAATGGCTAAATTGGCACCATTTTTTCAATCCATTTTCTGTCTAAAACCAGTCACTTTTCTCACTTTTTTTTGCTCCCTGTCAAGAGCCACCTTCCGGTTCACAGCCAACTGTTCTTTCACTTAATTTTTTGTTTCTCATGTGTCTTTATACTTAAATTTTTCTTAATAATTTCTGTAGTAAATTTTTGTGTATCGGGAATATAATTCTCAATTTTTAATTTTTAGGAATTTATGTTTTCTTAAAATTTGCGCTTATTAACATCTCATTTATTGTTTCTTTCAATTTTTCCCCATTTCTCACATCGTCTATTTCTTACTTTAACTCTGTAATTTATGCTTTTGATTCTAGCTAGATTTGTTTTCAAATTGCCTAGTTATATATTTTTTATGCCATTTGTTGTTTTTTCTAAAGTTTTGTGTTTTCTGTTTTATTTCTTTATTCTTTGAAATATTCTTTTCAATTTAATTTGTTTGAGGTTGTTTGGGCTTCTCACTTTAGTATGCTGTAACTTTCTTTCGTAATTTTATGTTTTTTCTTTTCTATTTTTTCAATATTTTCCTATCTCTATTTTTCTTTCTGTTTGTTTGCAATTTTTATTTTGACTACCGCTTGATTTAATATTTTTTTAGTTTGATTTCAATTACTTTTGCTTCATACTTCGCCCTGTGTACCATATACGGTAGACAGGGTCTATTTGATAGCGGGTTAGTATATTTTAGTTTGCTTTCTTATTCCATCTTTTTTTTTCTAGTTTTTTATGTTTTGTGTTTTAGCTGCACAGTCTATGATTCTGCTCTTTCTCTCATCTCAAAAAACTTCTTTATCGCTCTCTGCTTTGTTATTGCGGAATATATCACTGTCTGCTCTTTCCCTCTTTTATTCGATCATTTTACATTTTTATGTTATTATCATTCAAGATTTCTTAACCATATTTTTTTTATCATTTATGTTAGTATTTCTTCTTCTTCTGTAAGTAATATTTTATATTTATAAATTATTTTTTGTAATTTGGTGTTCGAGTTTATTCTACTTTGTTTCACGTTTTTCTTTTTTTAACACTCTTTCTATTTTGATTCTAGTATTATGTTCTATATTAGATTTTTTTTTACATTTCCACTCTATATCGTTTATTTTTGTAGGTACCTTGTATGATTATTTTTTTGTATTTTTATTTCAAATAACTGCTAAATTTATAAAAAGCCTTATCATACTAGTACTGTACAGTACCAAAATTATGCTAATCAATTAAGAAATAGAGCTATAATTTTGTAAGGTCAGGGTCAGGCAAACAATCTATCTGGCCTTATCCTTTCAGAGACAGGATTAAAATTTTGAATTCATTATAGATAAATCCTTAAAACATGATTTAAGGTATGGGTAGACATTTATCTGCCATCAAGTAGTTTCAAAAGGATCATATAGCCTTATACCTTCAGCGTTACTATGCTACTGATGAAAGCCATGGTTCTACCAAATAAATAGCAGCTAGCAACTGATATTATTTCATTATTTATTAACTCAGATATTTATACACTGTCCTTCTATATCATACTTATGAAATAAAAATGGCATGTTCTTTTAATATTTTGGAAATCACATAAATTTAGTAGATATAATGATACCTTGTGTTGTTTGCAAATTGATACATTTTGTAGTTATGATTATTTGCTAGCCTTGCTGAAATAACTAAATAGAATAAAAACAAAAATCATTCACTTAAGTTCTTAAATGACTTATTAATGGTTTTGGGTTTATTGGCCTTTATCAGTTCAAACTTGATAAATAATGATTACTATACTCTTAAAATAATCAATTTTTGCAAAATAATTGTGCTGCAGCAACAATATTTTTGGAACACATAAATATAATTATTTTGCCACTTGCCAAAAGTTTGTATATTAGATCTTGCGCTTATTCTACCACCAAGTGTCATCATCAGCAAATGAATAAAACTCCTGATTATGATCACTTAATTAACAAGTAAGCAATCTTTTTGGCAAGTGGTAAAACTATATGTGAATAGTTTATTGTGCCAAAGAGTCCAAACCAATTAATTAATATACTGTTATTAGTGTTTGTTTCTTTGTTGACCAGTGGAAAAAACTTGAAGGAGTGCATCAAGGTACCGTCCACATTCGTCTAGTTTGGCTCAATTTTAGTACAAATTATCAAGATTTAGACTTGGTAAGAAACTCACAATTTTTTCTAAATCTTTCAACTGTATTATGACAATTTCAAGGCCTTAAAAGAAACAGAAACGTTAAGCCCTCTTCTTCACACCGCTCTCTTAATGGTTTATTTAGATTCTGCCATTGATCTCCCAATGATTTCTAAATCTCTTCCAAATCCCTTTGTTGAATTACGAGTAGAAAATTGTATAAAATCCTCTGATGTAGAAAAATGCACGTGTGGCCCTATTTGGGTAAAGGGTTACACTCTTCTTATCAAGGATCCAAGGAAAGCAGTTTTGGATCTGAGAGTTTGGGATGACGAAAGTAAACGTTTGCTAGGTAGTTTATGCTACAAAATCGAAAATTTGAAAGAATATCCATTGATGGAAATTCGACATCAGTCTTTTTTCTTAAACCAAAACCAATCAGATGCTTCGATAACCTTTTCTCTGCAACTGAAGGTAAAAACAAACAGAAACAATTTTATACTAATTTATTTCATTTCAGATTTTTAAATGTGAGAGCTTCGCACAAGAAACGGCAACTGAAGAAATGACAGAACCTAGAACTTTACTTAAACAAAACTCAACAGCCTCTACAACATCTAAGCATAGCTTAAACAGTTTAAATTCTGAGCAAACGGAATCTGTTTATTCAGATGATACACAAAGTGGTTTCAACTTATCTTTGTAAGATGCTTGAAAAAAGTACCAAATGAAAGCTGTTTTCAAAAATGTTTTTTGCAGCGATCCAAAAGGTCCTGAATTGGGCAATCTTAAATTGTCACTTTCCTATAGTGTTCAAAGACAAAAACTAGTAGTTACCGTGCACGAACTGTAAGTGTATTTTCTTAAATAAAGATGTCTATTCATTTTAGATAGCCTGTGAGGTAAACAAAGTCCAGTAACTATGTGGAACATAAGCAAGTTTTGGTCGGTTTTATACTTTATGCGCTTTTACGGGTTGAATAAAATTTGTGTAATTTTAATGACTTATGACATTCTTACAACGTTATAACGACTCTCACTGAGGTAAACAATTACAGCGCTGGAACTTCTTCAGCTACTGACTAATTAAAATGAATAGCGTATAAGTAACTGTTTTCTAACAATGTATTGTATTACAGAGATCTTCCATTATCAACCTCTTCCAATGTTCTAGATGTCTATATGAGAGTCTACCTCGAAACTGACAAAAACAAAATAATTAAAAAGAAGACAAATGTAGTGTAACAAGCAAGGTATACTCACAATAATATTTTCTTTTTTAGATTGTCAAAAACAGCTATAGTCCGATCTTTGACGAAACTTTCGAATACCTGATATCAGCCAAAGACCTAAATTTTAGCAAATTAACAGTAGAAGCAGTGACCGAAAAAAGTATTTTGAGCTTTGGAAAAAAGTCTTTAGGAAAAGTTATCATTGCTCTTGATCGTAGTGATAATCTGGATAAACCTTATACGAATTGGTTCAACTTAGTACAAAAAAATGCAAGAAACATGTACCACTTGAAATAAATTATTTTCTTGACTTTTCTGTTGTAATTAATAAATTCTTCTGACTAACATTATGAAAATATTTCAAGCAAGCCTAAGCTTTTTAGTTCGATTAATCAAAATAAAACAAACACATCTTTTTGTGTGATACGTCTTCCATTATGACGATCTGTAGGAGTGGAAAGGAAGACAACTTTTAGTTGTTAAACGGGTGTCCTAGAACAGTGTGATTTACAAGCTTTATTTTACAATATTTAAACAATAAATAGCGGCATTTATTAAAAGCCAACCCTGCATCAAAGTTGAGAAATCAAGTTTCTACATGTTGTTTAATGCATAGGTCACTCTAAATTCCAGATATCAATTCTGATGAGACAAAAAACTTATTTCTGATTGAATTGAATAACCAAGTTATCACGTTAGCGCCTTTCGTCAAACGCAAACCTCTGATATGCAATGCTATCTATCTGCTTTGGTATCTACCAACAAAATAGAAAAGTAAGTTCAAAGCAAATTCATTCAAACACTAGATCCATACACTATTAGACATGTTTCGTTCTTATTACAGTTGTTCCTAGTTTCTAATGCCCCCTTTCCACCCTTCCCTTATTTTCATTACCTCTTTCATCCATATGTTACTCTTCCATCGTCATTCAAAATTTCCCCTTTTAATTTGTCCGTCTCTTTTAATATGTGCACTATACTCTCACTTTTTTCCCACACAATTTGCATATTTTTTTATTCTTTTCTGTTCAATATTTGTTCTCCCTTTTATTTTTACCACACCTAAATCAGCTTTTCTCCTTCCTGTTCTCTCTCTGTTCAAACCACTTGGCCATTCAATCGTAACTATGGTATCTGATTTGAGGTCTTGGTGAATCAGACGACTAAACAAAAGTACGTAGTCTGGTCTGACGAGATGTGGGTTCTATGCCCACCCAAGAAAGAGTATTTTTCTATAAGAAGGATAACTCTTATCTGGCCTATGTGTGTGTGTGTATATGTCTGTAAATAAAGGGAGCACAATAGAACCATAAAGATCGCAATGCATTATCCCCAGTTAATCATTGCATCATGGTATCTGACTCGTGATGGTATAATTAGGCAGTTTTTTTTGTTTTCTGTTGTCGGTCAATGTCTTCACCTCTTTAATTTCAACTCAACTCTCCATTCACCCAAAATCTTTCTTGTGTTCTCGATTTCCTCCATGGCAAAACCATGTCTATTGAAACCATGTCTCTTTCTTTCATTTGCTCTTGTGACCTCTATTCTCTTTTCATACAAATTACATATTGTTTAAATTTTTTTACGTAACTACGGCAAATTTAGATTTTTAAATTAAAAGTTTCTAGTTTTGTATTTTTTTTTAATAAATTTCAGATTAAATTTAAATTTTGAATAATAACACAAATTCTCAACATTTAAAATATTTATTTGAAAAATTACATATACACAGTGCAAAACACATAATATAAAAAAATTAACATATAAAACATTTAAACCAATATAGATCTATGTACTATCCGTAGTATAAATATAGAGATAATCACAATAAATTAAGTTTTTTCTTCCAATACTAAGCAATATACATCCCTATATTGTATTTACAAAACATACCTGATATGATGTAAAGCACTTGCGTGTAAAAACTCATTTTTTATGAGATATTGTAGCCATTGTAGAAAAAATAACTTTAAAAATAAAATGTTTAGTAGTTTATTCTCTATTTTTCTTTCTTGTAATTCAGAAATTCTGGACTATAGGGATTTCCAGAATCTCTTGTCAATTTAATAATTAGCTCTCTAGATCTCATCAAAAACACTAACTTTGCAAATAAATCCTCTTCCAATTTATACTCTCGACAAGCTCTAACAATATAAATATCGTTCAACAAATTGTAAATAAAGTTAACATTTGGCATATCTTCAACCCAGACATATTGTATAGGATTCCCTATGACAACAAATCGAATAATCCGGAACAACGCCGCAAAATACAAAGCATACAACCCAATAATCCTAGTAACACAATATTTTTAAAAACAATAAAATAATTTGTTTGGCTAAAGCAAACAAAAACATCTAACAAGCCCTGAGATAGTATAGGCAGATTAATAAATTTAAGCATCTTCTTCTGGATCTTCATCATCACCAACTTCCTCTTTAGGCCTCGTCCACTTTATCATAGTCTCTGGCGACCGGAACAGGAACACTAATTTAGCAAATAGATCTTCCTCTAAAGCATACTCGCGTGCTTCACGAACTAAATAAATGTCAAGACACAGCTGGAGGACCCTATCAATATTTGGCATATCCTCGAACATTATCTTAAAGCATTGCTCCGCAAAGAAGCCACGGAAGAAGCGGGAAGCCACAAATACTAATGTTGTATAAAGACCGACAATGCTGAAATTTCATAGAAGAAAATGTAGCCAATATTTACTTTAAAGCAATATATGAAAGCCAATATTATTAAAATCCTACTCACCCTCCTCCAGTTAATAGAGTTAAAGTACTTGGAAAGATCTTGTCATTGAAAGTGTATAATAAAATGGAATTACTACAATCCGCTTTTGCCAACTGACTTAGAAATTTTTGATAGGAATAATCATTACAAAGTTCGTTAAAAATCCACCATTCTTTGTCTTGATCTGTATTGATTATTAATGTTGTGTTTCTAAAAGCCAAACCAACTGGCTCTGTACTACCTGTAATTGCAAACAAAAAATTTTTCTATCAAAATTCAAACACTTTTCAAGCGAAAATATACTCTACTCTAAGTTTGACTAGTTTATTTAGACAAATATAAAAAAAAATATCAAAGACTTGTAGATAATCTTAAAAACGTGAATGAAACCTTCACAAGTCTCAAAATACAAGTTTTTTAACAGCATTGTGTGCAAAAAGTGTGTGATACATGTATATTATATAACTAGATTTATAAAAGTTCATTTGGCGCCCAAGTCCGAGGATTCTATACCAATACCCCGTATAAAACGTGTTCATAAAGCTATTTTTTCAAAATCTGTGAGATTTTTCTTTAATTTTATATAAGAAAAAAATTAATTTTTAAACGCTTTAAATTTTGTTGTTAACGGTTAGTAAAAGCAAAAAATTATTTAATCTAAGAGCTGGTTTGATATAATTTTTTAATTTTTAACAAAAACAATTAATATCACAAGAACAAAAATTATGTGCTCCATCAGAAATTCTCGAACTATCCGACAATACAAATAAAAGTTTATTACCTGATAAATACAAAGTAACCTAACAATCCTGGATGTAGCAAAGTTCTCATAGGAAACAATTTTTTGCAGCCCTGCTTGACGCCACTTTGTCTCTAATTTGAACCACCAATATTTTAAAACAATTTCGATTCAAACTAAATACGTATTTTATTTCAAAGATATAATAGGAATAATCCGTAAGTGAAAAAATTATAACATTGATGTAATTGTTTTTTTTTGGCAGCAACCTTTGAACCTTTTAAAATAAAAAAAATCATAAAAACTATCGAAAAAATCGAAAGTTCTCCAAACACTTAATATGATATTACAAATTTGACTATTAAAAGTGTATAGTATTTCAAAAATACTAAAATTCTCAAAATCAATTTCTTGAAACCATAATATTTACGTTTAAAAATTAAAATTCAGTAACATAAAACTATTGAAACTTTTTCTGCAGAAGGTAATAAATTATATTTCGCAATAAACTAGGTTATTAATAAAAATAACAATAAAAAAAATGTTAAAATTACTATTGTACACTGCAAGCTTCTGATACCTACATAGTAGATACCGTCTAGACTCTAGACGTCAGTTCATGTTCTAGTTAATAATAATAATAAGCTTTATTGTCATAAAAATTACAAAATTTGTAGACAAAGCGAATAGCAAACATATAAGGAGATAATGACCAATATAAAAAGTAGAACATCTAAAAGAACCAATTCTAGAACTACTAATGAACTAGTTTATGTAATACCCAAAAAACTTTCAAATTATTAACTACATACATTCAGCTAAAGAGTAAAACGGTTTATTAACTAAATAAAACTTAACCACTTTGCGAAAAGATACGTAGCTGGAAGAAGACTTTAGGTGAATGGGAAGTGAGTTATAATTTTTTTTTGCTTTGTAGAAAATGGAATTTTTTGTAAGTTCAGATAAAGGGAGAGGCAAGTAGACACTGTTAAAATTTTTTATTGAGTACCTATGAGCGTTAGGTGTAGGAATATCGTCAAGGTGTTTGCAAACAAGACACACTGATTCTAAAATAAATAACGCAGAGAGTGTTAGAATCTTATGTTCGACAAAATACGGACGACAATGTTCTCTGCTAGTTAATCCAAGAGCTCTTTTTTGTAATTTAAAGATGCATTCAAATTGATTAATTGTGCAATTTCCCCAAAAGGGTAAACCGTATCGCAGATGTGATTCAAAAAGAGCAAAATAGGTAGGACGAGCTGTTTCAGTCTTCAGTTCTCTGCAGACAGATCGTAAAGCATAACAAGTAGTCGCTAATTTTTTAGCTAGTATGTCTATATGGGTTGACCATTTAAGAGATTTTTCTATATGAAGACCTAAGACCTTACCGAATCGACAGTGTTTATTGCATTATTATTGTTGATTAAAAATCGATTGAATGTTACCTTTAAAAGAAAGAGCTACAGTTTTATTTGTATTTAAGCTGAGACTATTAGAATCGCACTATGATTTGATAATCGCAAGGTCATCAGAAATAATTCTAGAAATCAGTCCAAACTTGAAAGAAAATGTTTAAAAATGAAACTTTTAAGTTTAACATTTATTGTTCTTTGCTGTTGGGTGCCGTCACAACTTTGATGGCGTTGTGTGGCAATACTTTTAAAAGTTTTCATTGCATAATTCAATAAGATATAATAGCGACTAGAAAATAGACTTACCAGCATCTGCTTTGTCTTGAAACATCAACTGTGACACGGCCTTGGCAGTGCCTTTATTGGTAACTTTAACAAATTTCGGCAAAATACTTTCTAAAAGTAAAGGTTCATAATTGTTACTACTATTCGTAATAAGCATATTAAGTAATTTCTGTCTATTTTGATTCGGTTTTCCATCAACTAACGCCGGTATTTTAATATTAACGTTCTCAGTAATCAATCCGGCATCTTCAGCTTTGCTAGTTTTATGAGAGATTTTATAAATTAAACTAATTGATAATGGATTCGTTGAATTCACTTCGTTGATCATCCGCTTTCGATCTGGTGGTGAAATACTCCATATATTAGCAGAGTCAGTGCTTAATTTAACAGCAGCTATATCGGCAGCTTCATAATTCGAGATAAAAGTAGCTGCTGATTTTTGTTGTAGATAGGTTTGTGTAAGAAAACTGTAGTCACTTTCAGAGAATGTATAAATATTGTTGCTTTGTGCTGACATCATATAAACTGGTTCGTAAGGCCCAATACGAATTTCCAGAGAAACATCGTAAGGAATATTTGGCTTTCCAACAGCATTGCCCAATGAAAAGAACACCAATGGGAACCATATTATCGCAATTATTAACAAAAGTATTCCTCCACCCATGAGGTATTTAACAAACGGTGGTTTTCTTTCGCCACGTGGTTGCGGATATTCGCTTTCTACATGTCGACTACACTAAAATCCATCAAATAAATTATTAATATACAAATTGCGCCATGTTCAAATACATACTTTAAGTTGGAAAATGTGGGCAAAAATATCTTCCATTTTAATCCAATCGAAAACTGTCATCGACGTATCTGTCCACATCCAATCCATCACAGTTCTCAGTTCAAATAAGAATGGGATAGCCATAAATCCTTTGAAAAGGAACATATTCGCATAGTTGTATCCTTTACACAAGAAATTTCCTAAGATTCTTGTAGGATATCCGCATCGGATTTGATAAGCGGATAGTAGTAGATAAAAACATTTAACCATGTAGTACATTTGGGGTGCCACAACTGAATTAAACCCTCTACAAAACGCAAAATTGAAAAAATAAAATAGAAAGAGTGTGCTAAGTAAAGTGAAGCTTTTGTCTGGTCGCTCAAGAACAGTTTTAACTGTGAATAGCCACTTCTTCTATTCGACGATAGACTTACTATATTTTAAACCAATCAACATACTCAGAGCAAGCTTATTTACGTTTACCAGAATGAATAAATTTAGCCGTAAGTCATAACTGATAAAGTTTAATAATGTTATATTTAAATAATTAAGAGTTTAATAATACGTTCTGTTAGCACATAAATATGTTTAAGTCACGACGAGTGCAACAAAGAGTGTTTTAATACAACGAGTCTGACAATACGTGTACAAGTGCCAATGTACTATTTTTTATATTTTAGTTTAATTCAGTAAATAGATATTGTGAAAAATTAATTATTATAATAATTATGTATGAAGTTTTCATCTCAGTTCTGCTTTGGTGTTGTGGTCAACAAACCTGAGTTCCACTTAAGACGCTGGAGATCAAACTCTAGCACAGATTTTTTTTATAATGATTAATTACTAAAAAAAACTCAAAAAAGCTTTTATTGTGCAAGAACTTTCAGTTTTGCAATGAACAACTTTTTTAATTCATTAATTTTGTAAGCATAAATTTTATTTTTCGCTATCCAAAAATAGATTGGTTGTCTGACTTGGTGCGTTTTTCACATTTTTATTCTATGATTAATTGTTTAGTTTCTACCTTCTCCAAGCAAAAGTAAATAACGCTAAACGATTAGTCTATTTGGCTAAAAAAGTGGGAAAAAACACTAAATATAAATGTAGTTTTGTGATTCCAGACAAATCATAACATTATTTAAATAAGGTCAGCTAAAGTATTTAAATAAAAAGCTGTAAGACTGTATAATTACATTTAGAAAAATGAACGTGCAAGTGTAGTGAAAATTCTTACCTTTCTGTAATAATCGGAAATATAATAAATAACCATATATGCAATACAAAAACTTGTATAAACTGGAATAAAATCTTTGCAAGAATATTCTTCCTCAAGAAAATTCCTCTATCGACAATAATCAACGTAAATTGTAGAATCAACATAAGGAGAAACAACACCGGAACACGATTATCTTCAATATAAGATGAAACACCCCCATCTCCTTGCTGTGTTCCAAACGAACTGTAGCCGAATAAAATTACAAAGAAGTTGAAGAAATCACAAAGAAACATGTATGAATAAACATCAGCTGCAACACGGGAAGTCGGATCTCGTAGTTTCTTCATAAACAATTTTATTGCTTCTCCGTATTTTAAAAATCTAAAATATTTACAGTAATAACCAATTTTTTTTCTGCGTTTAATACTTACCCCATTTTTACAGTTTGTGGGAAATGCGTCAAAGGACTTATTACTCTGGTATGAACAACCACAAGTTTATTATCATCAGTATCTGCATATATATTGTCCGGAATGTCATCGTCCAGATCATCAGTTTCTTCAACCAATTTTTGCAAATCGCTAGCTTTGCTTGGTGGTGAATCTTTACCGATGCTTTTACTAAAATTAAAAGATAAAAGCGGAAATAAAACTGATAAATACAAACTTCTCATAAATTTGCCGCAAAAAAGAATCACGAGTTTTGACAATAAAAGGACTTGTTCTATGGAGAGGATTCACAGGAGAGGAAGTTAAAAATCTAGAAGCAATCCTTAAAATTAAAAATTATATTTAAATGTTTGGTTTTTAATAATATTGTTATACCCCCTATTTAAACTTACTGAAACGTTAAAGTTACGTTCGTTACGTATAACATAATGAGGTAATAACCCTACGGTCACTAGATCAAAACACTACGTGTTAAGATTGTGCAATTACATTCCTTGAACTATTCATTATTTTAAAATTGTAAGCGAACGAAAAGTCTTTCAGTCTTTATCCGTTGTCATTTCTGTCACCTCTACTGTACTCCCCTAAGACAAAGTCATCTTTGTTTGATTCCCTACCAACCTTGGCAATAAAGTCTCTTATGATTATTATGTTCTTCTTTTGCATCAACTCTGCCATGCATTGGTAAAATTTATCTTTAGCTAATTTTGTATAGGGTTCTGCAGGTGCATGTAGTTAAATAATCGACCATGGGTGTTTAGCTTCTGTTAATTAAATGTTGAGATCTGATATTCCTTAAAAGCTAATTATTTTATCATTTAAATATATTTTTACAAAGAATCTTTTTTGTTCACCATAAAAATAAAAAATGTATTTCTCATATTCTCCAAAATTAACGTTCTAAAGTTTAACGTTGCAACGTAAATCTTGTTGTATTTTCTATTTTCAGATCGGATTATCCAATTTTGCGCTTTAAAACTAAACTATAATTTAAATTACCCGATCATTTTTTAGTTCCGTTTTGAATATTACGTCATTTGACATTTGACCAGCGATATGATCAAGTTTGTTTACTTTTTTTGAATAAACTAATAAATGGATTAGAAGACTGTCCGGAATCACTTTTTTTGTACCTGGTAGAATAAATAGATCTGCTGATTTGTTCTACATAAGTACCCATCGTAGAAATTATACATTTTACGGACCGCTAAATGTTATTTGTCAAATTGCAAATAAACAACAAAGAATAGACATAGATGGCCGTTTAAAGGCAAACGTTAGGAGGCAGTTAACTGCCAGAAATTAAAATACATAATTACCTGGACAATGCACTTTCGTCAATTGGTTCTAATTTACCATCTGGTCCAACCCTATATTCTCCATCGGTTAATAGTGCGGCCGTAACTGGAGAAGTTTTCCATAAACCCATAGATTTCAACATAAACCTATTGTTTAAAAATTATATTTTAATAAAACATTATGAATCAATTGTGTCTGATCTAACCTGTGGAAAAATACCACAAGAAGTAGCAAAAGATCGTAGACAGCATAATATGAGTTTCTTTCGATACCAATAATTTTTGGAGGATACATAGGACTGTTGATTACACCTTGGTTCTTATTCCATGGAATAATATCAAATTGAAACATACATTTCATCAAAACAATGATTTCAGTATATGCAATGATCGTAACCCAAAACGTTTTGTCTGGTCTTGGAATTGTCAGGCTACCCCAGAAAAATACCATAAGAGGTAGCGGTAATGATAAAAATGACGCCGATTTAATTTGATTTAAAAATATAATAAAATAGCAAACGTTCTCAGAACGGCTCATTATAATGTACCAAATAGCTAGCATCAATCGAATTATAGGTGGTTGGTCATAAGATGACATTTCTGTTACGTCATAATCTTCGTCTAATTCAGATGGTCCATTACTGTAAAATAATAAAGACAATATATCAATCTTAGATTAACATATAACAGAAACATCAAAATTGCGACACTGATAATAGTCACAAATGTATACATTTACAAGGTGTTCAAAATTAAAAGAAACTATTATATCTTGCTGGCGCTGCACCGGTATACCAAAAACAGATCATCTCTGTACTCAAAACCCAGTAAATTAATTAATGCTAGGGACCATGCGCCCCTGCGTTAAACAGTTCAGTAAGGATGGGTTAACATCTTTTTATAGATATTAACTGTTTAGTTCTAATTTTAGAATACACATTGTTTATTAAGGGTAGATAGCGTTAAAAAATTGTTATTGTTTATTAAAAGTTAAAAAATTGTTGTAGAAGTAAAAAACATCATTCTACAAATACGAACTTAAATTAATAGTGTTAGAAAAAGCTTAAATCTAGATTTTGAATTGCAGCTCAAAAAAAGCATTCCTTAATATTTGCATTGTCCGATAAAAATGCTCAAAAATGAGCTATATTTTATTAGACAAATTATGTATTATGTAATAAAATATTAAGCTGCTCTATACGTCAAACCCTAGGTTTAACCGTCTTCTAGCCATTGTTTAAAATGTATCAAATGATTATTAATAGTTATTAATTTAGGTTCGTATTTATAAAATGATTTTTTTATTCCCACAACATTAGCTTAACATTAAGAAATTAAGTAATAAAAGCTTTAATTTTCTGAAAGCGAATAAATCGCAATTTTACTGAAAAAAAAACTTGTAATGTACAGCATACATAAATCCTTCATGAAATGTTACAGATAAAATCGTTTATGTATTATAAATAGTCAAATTGAGACTGACGCTCGTTTGCAAGAAGCTTAACAACTTGGTATATTCAGACAACTAAACTAAAGTTTGACTGTAATTGCACCAAAACAAAAATGATATTTATTTGCTACAAATTAAAAGTTGTCGTAGCCTGATGGCGCATTAACTCTATTTCCAATGACTTCTCAAAAGTCAGGTATTTACCCAAACTAAAAAAAAAGCAAACAGAACTTAATCATTTTATTGATTCAACGGTGACACCAGCTTAACGTTTTCTAAATATTCTGTTTAATTTTGAGCCCCAGTGCACACCAGCTGAAAAGTTGTTTGTAGATAAGCTAAAAAAAAAGTGATAGGAGGGCAAGGCCATGCACGAAGCGTACAACATCGTGAGTGCGTGTGTTACCTTGGTGAGAATGGCGAGTCTAATCCACGCTCCAAACTCGGTGCCAGAATGCGAATTTCGGGAACCGTGAGAACACTCGCCTTGCGCCTACAGCCAACATACACAGCCGATATTTTTTTGCTACACTACTCTTATGATACAAATTATTAAAAAAATGGCTTAAGAATATGTCTAGTTCTTATAGACATATCTTAAGCCGCTTTTCAAATATAAAGACTAAAAATACCTGTCCTGTTCGGACGAATACGGTAAAGTAGTAGCCAAGGCTTTAGTGTCGCTTTCTTCACTAACCGCTTGTTTTTCATCATCTCCAAAATGCAAAGAGTCCAACCTAAGTGATACATTATTGGGTTAGTTTAAAAAAAGAGTTAAATATTTTTGCAAAAATGAGGCCTTTTTGAGAACAAAAACAGACCTGTCGTCGAACACAGCGAGTCTAAAGGATTCAGAAGGAGTGAAGGATCCAATAGAGGCCGTCGCTATAAAATCCTCGCTACGCATCATAAAAAAAAACATACTACTCACTACCTATACTACAACTACCCAAAAATTACCAGGCTTATAATCTAAACAGCACTTACCGAGACTGACGTAGTAAACTTGCATAGGACCCTGCAGGTTGCCACAACTGACCAGAGCCCACGCGTACTCCAACATTATAATCAGTATTTTCCTTAAAAAACAAATCTTATTGATTAAGACACTCCAAAAAAACTTCTCAGATACTACCTTCAAAATTTTCTTCTCCTTGGCCAAAACTCGAAGCACGTAACGATAATCTCTAGAATATTTGTTCAGAAAATTGGTTAAACTAACCAAAGATGTTTGAATAAACATCCAGACGAATTTAAAAGCCAAAACAATTTTTTGTCGAAAAGACGTAGCTAAAAAAATTTGAAAAATTAAAATTTTGCTTTTTGTGCTCCAAGTAATCTCTTTAGCAAACAAAAAACCCTTTAGTGCGGCAAAACTGCAAAAGAGTTCGTAGTGCGACAAACTGCATAATTATAATCTTTTTGTTAAATTAAAAAAAAACAGCAACCATTAATTAAGAACCAATAATTATAATATTAACTTAAAAAAATTTTTTTATCAATTTAATAATAATTTTCAAAGATAATTAGTTAACATTTGTTCAAAACCTTTTTGGCGTCAGAGTTGGCTATGATTTTCTATTTTCATGTTGAACACAGGATTCAGTAATGTGACAGTTGCAACTATTTTTTTCAGTTTGAAATAAATGTTAACACTAAATGCTTTTCTTAGGTTTTAATTTCCATTCTTGCCTTAATCATTTAATTGCCGAATTCATTAAATTTATTCCTCCTCAATTTAAAAACAAGAAATCTAGCAACAAAAATAGTCAAAAAATATAGCCATAATCAAAAAACAAGTTAACCTGAATTTAAAAACGTGTTGTTTACTGTCAACATCCATTACAAAGTTTAGTTTGACCATTGACTTTACTTGCAAAATTACTAGATGGCCATAGCCTCCCTTGACGCAAAAAGATTGTGACCGAATATTACTCTTAATATAATTAAATACAATACCTAACATAAACAAAACAACCTTGTATTTCCCGATTTTGTTAAGACAGTTTTGCCATACCTTATTTACAAACAAGCCAACTTACCTGGTTCAACAAACATATCACTAGTATCTTCATCTCTGCTTGTTCCTGGTTGTGGTTCATCAAGTTTATCTCGTTCATCAATAATTTTAACACTTCTAGGTCCATGTTCAATCTGTTCAAACATTATGCACGTTTATTCTATGATTTCAATTAGTTTAAAACAATGCAAAAGCAGCGACGAACGACGAATAAAATATAAGCAAAAATTTACAAAATTTTGTTCTAGTGCTCAACTAAAAAGAAAAGCGCACTCTGTGTTAAATTTGGGGATAAACTCACTATAGGAGGAGCGGATAAAGGAGCAGATAATTGAGACTTAGTTGAAACAATCGATTTTTGCCTTCGTATTGGCATACTCGATCGTCTATGGAAACTTGACTGTGAACGCTTAATGCTTGTACCAATATCTGTCTTCATTGCAGTACTTAAGAGCTGCCACGATTAAAAAAATGTTTGTAGTTTGTTAGTAACGTAGCATATGTTATTAGAATAAAGCAATATAAATTTACATACATCACCAACAGTTTGCCCTTTATCCAAATCCGGATCCAGATCTGAAGACTTCCCTTCCAAGAAATCTAATTCTTCTTCATCATCTAAATCATCGAACATGTAGTAGTCTCCAGACCGTACAGCTGTAGGACGAATGTTTGTATTAGCCGAAAATTAGTCGCCAAAGCTTATAATAATCAAATAAAAAACCTTAGCAACCCAAAATTGCACAAACAAAGCAAAAAAAGTGTGTTTGTCTATTATACATGAGGTGTCAGTACGATTAGGTGAAAACTAAGGACTACATACAAACAAACAGACATTCCCTGTACAAATACAAACCAATACTACGAGTACTATTTCCCAAAAGTGCTGCTATAATTATCTTAATAAACGCAAATTCACAAAAAAAATTAATCAGAATCCACCAAGCTAGTCATAAAAGAAAACCAAAAACCTAAGCCCAAACACCAAAATAAAAATTAAAAAAAAAAAAAACAAAACTTTACCCTCTTTATAAGTTTGTGGTTCTTTCCTTCTTCGTAATGGTCTACTTTTAAATATTGTATCTAAAAATCAAAACAACAAAACAATACAAAAAAACTGTATATACAGAAAATCAATAAGTATGGAGTGCAAGAGATTTTGTACAATTGTTTTCCTTATAATTTTTGTACAAAAACAAAAACTAATCAAAGCACATCAACTTGTTATTACATTCATGATGGCTCAATGGTGACCTTGACGAATATGATATAATACTCTGACGAGGCGTTACAAAACTCCCTTGCATCCACGACGGCCCAATGCTGGTCTGCCGTTGTACAACTCGGTGCGGCTCACTCACTGCCTCGGCGTAAGTAGGAGCCGCATCATATGGAGGCGGTGAAAAAACAGGGAAACTATCGTCAGGAGAACGAGGACGAGGATTTAATTCAGAGTTCGGAGGAGAACTAAATGAAATGCGTTGTGGTTCAAGATAACCTTCCAAAGATACTGTCATGACAGCGGAATAAGGAGATGGAGCTTGGTGTTGCAACAAGGAGCTACGAGGGGTTAGAGGTGGATGGTCATCTTGTTCGATGGGAGTATGATAACCGGCAGGAGAGGTTTGGGACGTTGCTGACGTACATGAAGACATCGACGTAGAGTGAGCCAACGGTGGATGGTCTGACAAGTTTTCATTTATTTTTAACATTATTAATATTAAATCACCAATTTGGAGCACTTTAAACGTGTTTGTGACGTTAAGTCATAACTTCTAAGACAAGGCTGTTTAACCTCACTGTAGCATACGGACGAAATTTGAATAATCCGCATAAGCAAGTTAAAAAATTTCCACCAAGTTGAAAAAACTTTGCGAGCCAAAGAAAGAACAAGTAGGTACAGTTCCGCTTATAATTGTATTGCATAGGATTAGTGATTTGAGAACCTGCCCGAAATATCGTGCTTTTATATATAGAAAGAAAAAAAACCAACACAACTTATAATCTGTTCAGATTCAAGAAAGAGTATTTTCGTCGTTTGAATGTTGAATAGTTTTTACACCATTCAAAATTAGTTTAAAATAAAATATACAATTTTTTCTGCTGCCTGCCCTGTCCGAAAAATCGTCAACCATCTCCAACTTCATAGATGTGATCACGTGGAGCCTGCATGCATTTCTTTTCATGCACTCTTTCTTGAAATTGAATAGAGTATAGGTAAGCAGTGAAATTCATTTGTTTTCATAACGTTATTATAGCCACCTAAAACGTTAAAAGTTTTTATCTTAAAATGACGAGTTGGTATGAAAAGTTCAAAAGATTATTGCAAATTACAAGACCATTAATTCTAAATAATTTGTTAATTAAACACATCCCGTTCCTCTCGACAGAAGATGTGAAGAACTCTCATTGCAGATACGCCCTGCAGATCGTTTTTAGAGGAACAACTTTTATAAACAACATTTTTTCATTAAGTCAATAGCTAAGGTTTTACAGCGCTCCGAAGTACTTTTTTTCAGTACTCTTAACTATACCTACATATATTATACGTGTGTACTAATAATGTGTCATCAGTTATTGTTTTTTTTTTATTTACTTTGTTATAATAATTTTTTCAATTATAAATTTTACAATATTATTAATAATTTCTTTTATCAAATAAATAGTTTAAGAGATATATTGTAAAAACTATTTCAACCCCTATTTTCAAGATGGCGGCCGTGGGACAAGAGTGGCGACCCCACAAACTTAGTTTTAGCTCTACACTGACCCCCCCTACACATCAAAAAAATAAAATTGCGTCCTCTAAAAAATGCAAGGTAAGGCCTAAAAAATGTAACATTTCAATGGACTATATTTAATTTAAAGTAAAAAGAACTAGCTCTCCAAAAAGACTTAAAGTTAACCAAAAATCCATCACCAAAACCAATTCTTCTTTCAAAAACGTTCAAAATTTTTTTTGTTTAAAAAAATTAAAGAGCAAAATGTGCTTTAAAATAAAATTTTGAAAAAATAAAAACAAATCGACCCCAAAATAAAAAGTTTGCTGTAAAAACTTTCAGTTGTATAATTCCTTGAGTGCTTTGAGAGTGCCCCAAGTTGGTGAAAACAAAAACCTATTCTATTTTCACCAATGAAACTTACCAACGTAGTGATTGGTTGGATCCTTAAAACTCCCTTGTAATTTTTGTTGATTGGCTTTAATCTTGTCCATCTTTGCTTTGATCTTTTCTAGAACCAGTTTCTCTAGTTCATCTTGCTCTGTCATTCGCTTCAAACGTAATTCTTCAATAAGTTCAGCTCCTAAATTATTAAGTTTAGCAAGTAGCTCCTAAACATTTCAATAAAAAGTACAAACCTCTTGATGCTAATATAGTGGCTGCTTTAATCTCATCAACAATACGAAAGAAATTGTAGCTTTGAAATATGCGACGTTGAACAATCATAAAGCCAAAACATAGTCCATCCCATACTAATCCAACGAATTCTCGAGGTACTTTGCAACTATCATCATCAATTACACCAGCTTTACCAGATAAATCGCCAAATTTCTTCACACAGCCAATGCCAAACAGTTGGATTAGCCAGCAAGAATGTGATGGAATATCTTGGATAAAGATACAACCGCATATTTGTAGAGACACTTTCATAAGTATAACAAAAACATTGTAAGCAAGCAAAACATCCCAAGATTTAAGAATTTTTGGAATTGGTCGTAAATACAAGTCGGTGCCCACCCAAAGAAACATAAAAGCACCAATCAGGTAACCGATCGAGAAAATATTGACACGACTAGTGCCAGCTAAGAAAACTATAGCTAATGTAATCCAGATAAAACTTGAAAAAAAACCCTTTTTTAAAACATCCAAGTAAGATCGAACAGTCGATATATAATCATGAATTGGATTAACAAAACCTTTTTCTTCCACATGGTGAATTATGCTTTCATTAGAACCGCCTTGATATTCACGTCCTGTCCATCTTGCTTCAATTCTAAAAACAACCGCTTGTCGTGATACTAACAGTAACAGTAGAAAATCACAGATTAGTTTTTTGGCTGCTGGTGGATATTCAGTATCTAGTAAATATGCAAACTCTTGGAATTTTCGGTAAACAACTGCTTGTGAGGTATTTTTGTTCTCCCAGAAATCATTATCCCATGGGAATGCTAAATTAAACATAATTAAAATTATTCTAATTAAAAAAATTACAAAATCGAGTTTCGATTATAAATAGAAAATTTTTATGTTTAGTTTAGTTATGGCTTAATTTTAAAGTTTTCAGATAATGATAGTATGTTATTTTGTAAAAATAAAGTTAAAGTAGAAAAGATACTCAAAGTTTAAAAAACAAATATTCGACTTTGCCTGCCTAGCTGCTAAAAGTCTGGCAGAACCTCATAATCAAGACCTTTACAAAACTGAAAGTCAAATTTTAATTAATTATTCTCTGTTGCCGTTAATGTGACTTTGATAGATCATAATTTTTCTATACAACCTATGTTAGTCGGCTGACTTTCGCTGCTAAATGTTTTTGACCCATTTATACTACAGTGTTTCAGTCTCTTCAGCTTCAAAAATTTCTATGTAGTCTTTCTCTTTCTTATATAGTCTTGCTATGTAGTCTGTTTTAGATTTTTGTGTATTTTTACTTCATAAACTTCATTATCAAACTTATAAGCTGGTAAAAGTCGCTTGTAGTTAATTCTGAGAATATTTAGTAGTCAAATTGCCATTAGTCTTTGATCGTATTCATATATTATTTAATCGCTGAATCTTTGTTTCACTCTGTTATTGTTAACGACTGCGGTCACAACACGTGCGTTCAGCCTTCTATGATAATTATTTTATTATTACTATGTCTAAAAGGTCCTGTGACTATTCATAAAAGACTATTCGATGTATTTTATGTCAAAGTTATTGTGTATCAGTGCCCAACTCTCTTGTTCTTCTCTACTAAGCTGTGGAGTAGTATAAATTTGCCTCCATTGTTCTCTTCTTTCTTTTTTTTAAGACACATATTTCGATTGTATAAGTTTCCAATTTTTGTACTCTTTTCTAATAATTTTTACTTTTTCAAGCTCTGTTTAACGCATCAACCTTACCACGTTTTCACTTGTTTCTTTTTTTTTCGGTTCAATAAATTTAAAAAACCACTTTCAAATAGGTTATCATGTCGTTGGCGTTTTTATTAATAAAAATTTATTTTCAAACTAAAATAGAGCTCAATATTACTTAACAGTAATACCGTTTTTTATCAGAAAAAAGTTAGAAACTGTTCAGTTCGACAAAGATTATGAACTATTAAAACAATACTTGTTTATATAATATTAAGCAGTATAAATTATCACCTAAATATTATGATTTTAGTGTGTGCCAATAATATATCACTTTCTTCAAATAAAATACCATAAATAAACTTTTGTCAAAGATATAATGAAAAAGCAATTTAAATCCGGCACTCAATTTAAGAAAATAAAAATACTTACTAATACACAATGTTGGCGGTAGACCTACCGTCATCAGGTACTGAATTGGAAGTAGTAAAGCGATAAAAATCATGTAAAAATTCCATACCCTTGATAAGGTACTCCTTTTTAAATTAAAAAGTACACATAACCATATACTATAGATTATAGAATACATGTCCATTCGAAATCCTATTACAGCTACAGTTGCTATTAGACAAATCTAAAAAAAAATTGCTTCTATTATTGGTGTAAAAACACATATACCTAGTCAATCAAGAATTTTTACACTGAACTAAAATGCGCTTTCATGATGTAAACTTTTATACAGTTGATCTGTTTTTATTTAACATAACCTGATTTGTGCATTCAGACAAGTTTCGTGGTTATTACCACTCGCCAGTAAAACTTAACAATTCAAATTAGTTGTGTACAAATAACAATAGCTAAACATGTAAATCTATTTTGTTTGAAATAATTTTGCTGCCTCTAATTAGTATATATTTACCAAAATACCCATTATTTTAATAAAAATATAAATCTTTTCCAATGAATCAAAGTCAAGAAACAAATTTTCTATAGTTCTATCATTTTGAGACACTCACGATCAATGCAACTAACTAAAAAAAAAAATTGTTGCATGTGCAACCGTATTACCTCAAGTGCACCTAATACTGCCTCAGAATTACTTTCTCAGAAGCCTTTCTTTTTACATGTTTTTGTAAATATCAAATTTAGTTTTAAATTACCATATTTGATTCAAAAATTAAAAAAGTTAGAAAACTACAACAAAAATTTGGAGATAAACGAGAGAGAAAAATATTACAGAAGAAATGGGTATGCAAGTAAAGAAATGGTAAGATTAAGAACAGAAGGCAAGTGGATGAACGCAGAAACGAGCGAAAGAGACAGGGATGTAGATAATCAAGACAGAAAAAATCAAAGAATCCAGGTACAACAGGAATTATGAGAAATGTATGACAGAGGAGATCCCAGTGTACCTGGGAAGAGAAAGTGCGAAAGAGAGGAAAATAATGGCGAGGTTCAGGTGCGCAAACGAGAAGAGAGAGAATAGGTATTGAATGGAAAAGGAAGAGAGACTGTGCAGAATCTGTTATGAGGAAAGAGAGACAATAGAGCACATGTGGAATGAATGCAGTGAGATGAGAGAGAGAGAGAAAGAGCAGAAAGAAAAGAAATACTGATAGAAAATGGAGTGGAGATAAAGTGGATGAAAGAAGTATGGGAGAAAAGGAAAATGAAGGACAAAGGAAGAACAGGGAGGGTAGAATAAAAAATGAAACAAAATGAATTGTAATATTTAAGCCGGTATAGGCAACAATAAATCTTATTAGTAGTAGTAGAAAACTACAACAGTCTTGATGCTTACCTCAACTCCAAACTTATAGAATCCATAATTGAATAAATACTTAATGCAACTACACAAATCCTTATCAGCATCCATTTTTGTAATGCGTGGAAACATAAAAAATGCCCTAGTTGTTGGTTTTCCTTGTGATACTTTATAATTAAATTGCCGTATTAAAATCACAGACCATAAAGTCACCATCAAAATATACAAAATATTCCATTTGACCAAACCAGCCAATCCACTTTTACCCGTTTTATAAAAACCAAACCATTTAGCATTATTTTCAATTTTAGTGACGTTGTCAGCAAACTATAACGCAATCAATGAGAAAAAATCACTAAATATTTTTTAATTTTATTAGACTTTAATGATTTCTTATTCGACAGTATTTTGCTCATACCTAAGCAGTACAAAATGTACTTATTAAATCAGATATAATAAAAAAAATTATTAATGCTTGTCCACTTTGGTTTGCTATTAAAATGATCAATTTTTAAAAACACTTACTATTTGGACAAATATTCAAAATATCCCTAAAGCCTAATAAAGCTAAGAAATCATCAGAATTATAAATAACTTACCACACAAGATACATTCCACGTACCCGGTTCTATATAATCAATTTGATAGACCATTCGTGCAAGTAACATCAACGAAACAAAAACAGAACTAGCGTAAATTGAGAAAATTTGCATTGGACGGCCAAGAACACAAGCTAACACTACTAAGACAACCAGCACAAAATAAAGTGCACACTTGTCGTAGATACAAAGCAACATTAAGAATATTAAAACAAATTTTGTCATATGTAGCTCCAGAAAGAGAAATACCAAATTATAAATTGTGTTGAAGCGGTTTACGTAGCGTTGCCATCTAGCGTTAGAAGTTTCTAAAAAATAAAACCAATTCAAAGTTTTAATTTTAAAATGGGAAATTAGATAAACGTCAAAAACAATTTTAATTTCTAGGGCCCGTTATAACGATAAAGCTAATTACAATCGTTAATTATAAAAAATATATAAGTTTTGCTCATAAAAAACATTTATATATGCTTTAGAACAATTATATTAAGGTTTTTAGCTTATTTTTTATCTATTAAAATTTCGATACCAAATCAAAAATTTATAATTAGTAACATAGAGCAGAAAAAAATGTAGCTAGTATTATTATTAAGATGGACTGAGCACTGTACTTAATTTATTATTGTCTAAAAGTAAATAATGCAAAGGCTATTAAACAAGTTTGTTTAAATTACAAAAAAAACAAATCTCTCTTTATATAATATATATTACAATGTACCCTTTTTAACAGTTTTATAAAAAAATTAAATGTGTAAATTAGTTTAGTAAATTAAATTCCAACCGGTGGTAACAATTACGCAAGAATATTTCTAAGATACAAAAAATCTTACCTGTTACAGTTAAGTCATTTTTCAAAGATGACGTTGTAGTTTCATCTCTTTCACTCATTGGAGCTGCACCCCCTTGCAAAGAGCTTTGATCTAAATCTACACCAATCACACTAGCATTTTTCGGATCAGATACCACCATGAAATCTTTATGGAAGTAATGAAGCTGAATGACGGTTATTATCACAAAAAAAGTTGGCGTCACAAGGCGTACAAATAAATCTTTAGTATCAAATCGCTCTAAGCCAATATCTTTTTGCCTAAAAAAATAATAAATATCTATATTTATGGAAAATTAGAAAAGCTTGTGTAGAATCAGTATCTAGCCGCAGCAACCAACGTCTTAAAAAAATAATAGTAACGAACAAATCCCATGTTAACTAAGACATAGCAAATGCAAAAGAAAATCTAAAGGAAAGCATAGGAACCAATGTTGAACCCTCCTATCAATCTAAACGACTCTCATTCACCGAGAAGTTTGTCAATGTTTTGTTGTTTTTAATTATTTATTCGTGTTTTAGCATTCGATACTTGTGTACTTTGCTAAAGTGGTACTTTACAATAAGAAAATGTCAAGAACATCACTTAACTCATAGTTGTTATACCTAGTTCTTTAAAAAGACATCATAAACAATAAAAAATAATTACAAAATCTATGATATTATAACAGTAACAAACATGTTACATATTACTGTAAAACAGGCTAATGATTATTCTGTATTTAACTCATTTTTGGTTTAAAAAACAAGCAGAAAAGGTTCTATTAGATCATGATTTTGTAAATAAATTGACATTTAGAGCAAAGCATGCAATATATAGGTACTATTTTAAAAGCTCACAACTGACGTTGATAGCTTTTTTCGTCTTAGATCATTGATGATAGAATATTATAACCTCGTATCGACTTTTACTCTTAGCTATACAGCCGTGCCTGCTGTGCAAGAGTAGCAGCGTGAAAAGTCTCCATTCCAACTCTAATATCGCTTTTAATATGAATGTTTAAAACTCAATAAAAAACCGGAAAAAACTAATTTTAGAAAAACTAATTTAATGATGAAATCCCACCTAGCCATGTTCCAAATTCTTGTTGTATAATAATTATTGTTATAACATTTTGTAGCTGATTTCATCTAATCATTGATTTCAAACAGCCATGAGGCTATAATGTCCTTGCTCTTGAATATTTTTTTTACTTATTTTATTGTTATCTAAATGTAGAGACGAGCAGATTGATGACGTTTTGTCTAACTCCCAAAAAACAACCGTCGTTTATATATTCATTCTGAGGCATAAACAATCTTAGAAAAAGTTGATAAATATTTATTTAATTTTCAAGTTCATTACTTAAGACCATATTTAATAAAAACTTACTTTTGTTTTGCCTGATTTACTTCAAAATTTGAAGATGATTTACCCTTCAAAAACTCAAACTATTAAATTTTGGTCTCAATCATATATATATGCACAGAGTGTATAATATCAACATTAATCAAAGATGGCTATACTTTTTGGCAGCAGCTCTTAGATCGGTTCGTAAATATAAAGTCGCTTATGCAATAGCGCAGAGATTTTTGTGAATTAGAATATATCAATTTAATTAGTTTGCGTTATTGTTTATGAACGCTGTGAAATAATTTTTTTTTTGTTTGAAAATTTTCCGATTTTTTTTTAATAATTAAAAATTCATTTTATTTTTTAGTGACATGATATTGTTGATTTTCGTCATGGATACGATATATGAAACGTATCTCATATCTCCCTTGGGACTTTGTAAAGTTTTTCACCCTCAAACACATGGTTTCCATGCATTTGCAGCAATTATACATTCATGCATTCTCGGATGTTGTTATTTTTCATATAATTTTATTAAGAAAGCAGTAATGAAATGCTAAAAAATAAAATATTTAATGCACTACGGGAGATATTCTGTTTTTCACCCTCGGTAGACTTACAGACCGCGGGCCTCCGGCCCTTGGTCTGTAACACGTCAACCTCGGAGAAAAAACATTCATATCTCCCTTAATGCATAAATATCTATTACCTTCAGAAAATGAAACTGTGCTCTAAAATGTCACAATGTTAGTTTTGAATAGACACCTGTAATAGCGGCTTAACTTACCGACACTTACCAGAATGTAATAAAATAGCTAAATCAAGCCAAAACAATCATTTGATTTTCGAAAACCACCCTTGATTAATATTAATATTATACACCCCACTTATCAAATTTGACAATAAGTCAGTTATAATGTACTTTTATTTATATAAACTATAAAAAGTAAAAGTCCTAAAATTTACCCCGGCGGTACCCAATTGATTACAGAACAGCTATCAGATTTTCATCCATTAAGATTCTATTTTGCAGGCAGGTATTGGCTTATTTATTGGTTAAATTAACCATTAACTTAGCAAACGCTAAAAACATTAATTAGTTTATTTTGGTTGTGGTTCACGTCCATGTTATTTAATTAAATAGATCTTTCGGACAATGACTATACAAGAAATTACTTTAATTTTATTCTGTTTTATAATAAAAATTTCAACTCAAAAGAATCATCTAATTTAGATATTTAGCTTTGATAAAGAGGGACAAAAGAGCCCTCGAAACGTTAGCAAGAATATCATAAACAATTTTTTATAATAAATTGTCCAAATCCCTGTATAAATCTATTTAATTAATTAGTTTTTTTTAAACTAATTAATGCTGTTATGGTCGATTTACAACAGTCATTTCAAATATTTTTGAAGCTGGCCTCTGAATTGAAATTCGGCGATAAGATTGTATTTCTTCAAGTGGCCTTACCTTTATAAACTGGCACACATTTTAAATGTTTTATTAATTCAGAAAACTTACCAGTACTAAATGAAAGTTGATTAGATTAGATAACACCTTGTCTATTTCATATTTTATACACTTCAGTCTTTTACCATTTATTTCAACTATTCCCGCAGATTTTTTAGCGCCAACTTAATTTAATAAAAATCTCAATTTTTTTAAGTTGTGTGTGGTTAGGTTTACATATACAAACAGAGTATGTTTTTTATGTATTCTTTAAGTTGGCAATTGGTAGTATTTTTTCTATTGAATGTTCTAAATAAATTAGTTGTTAAATTTTACTACTTCAGTCAAGCCACATGTTTCTCCTTGCTTATTTTATATAGTTAGCAACTGCGCCCCATTATCTTATCAAGCAACAAAACAACTTAAAAAACAAAGATCCTACAGATTCCAAACGATTATTTTAAAGATTTAAATTAGATGTTTTTATAAAACAATAGCAGTTTTAAGTGAGAATATTTTAGTTTAAACGATAGAGTTTAGTTTGAAGTCTCTTATTACTATTCAAGTTACCAGTTTAAAAACTTGTATACTTGGAAAAACAAATCTTCCGATTCACCCAATAATCGACAGTAAAACCTTATTAATTTTTTCCCTTTCAAAACTAAAAAAAAAAATATAATTTAGCCTACCTTTAGCATTTTCCAGCAGAAGAAACGGTTTTTAAGCAATGATATTAGGTTCCGTGCACTCATCCAATAATCAACAGTAAAACATCAACAATTTTTACAAAAAAAAAAAAAACAAAGTTAGCCTACCTTTCCCTCAAGCCTAACGTCTTTAACTACGGGTACTTCAAGCCAAATCATTAACAAAACTATTTGCAAATAATAAAAAGTGTTCTATGCGGCAATACTTAGTCCCCAATAGATTAAAACTATTACACCAATTAATATTCAATGCATGTTTTCACTTTATTTTTATCCTATGCCAATAAAACTCACACATATATCACAAAAATAGATTGAAAGCCAATTAATGATTTGATATGTCTATTCCGAGGTTATAGAGAAGATGCAAACTTTCAATGCAGTACAAACGTTTTACTGCAAAAACTAAAAATACTTATAACTTTTAGAAAAAGAGACAAAATCGGAAAATATATATATCAAAAATGAGTAAGAGATAATTCTCCTTCTATAACAAAAACAAAATCAGTACAACAATCGTAAGGCTGACCCCTGCAAAAAATGAGATGAGTTTAAAATAGAAACTAATACAGCATGATTATAATCGTTGTAACAACTGAAACTATTAAAGTCAAAAAAGTTTTCACAAAAAGCATTTCGTGAAAATTATTTAACATTTTACCCCCGATTAAATAATGAACAAAATTGTCAGTTTAAAAAAAAGATCAAAATAAACTATAAAAATACTAAGAAAAAGCAAAATAGATTAAATAAGAGAAACAAATTAAATAAGCACTAGAATAAAATTTATGCATGTTACTGTAATTAATAGCCCATTAAATGTTATTACTAAAAATCAGTGCCCATAACTTTAAACTATGGTTTAAATTTTAGAACAGCTACTATTTTTTAATTTATCAGAAGTAATTTGTTAAACTACTAGAAAATGTTTATAACATGTATAAGGTAATATTGTAATATCTATAATAAAATAGTAAAAAAATATGTCAAAAATTTTGTGTCCCGCAATGTTTATTATATAAACTATAGTAAAATGCTATCAAAAATGTGTCCTCTATAAAACCTACAAGAACTATATTAAAATATTAATTATAATCATTTATTTGAGTACTATATCAATAAACGACTAATATAGTAAATAAATCTACAACTAGTAACGCCTTACCCCTTGCTGGTGTTAAACCGTTCAGCCGAATTAATCTATGCAATACAATTAAAAGATATGTGGTGTGATATAAAATCAATGATACAGAAAGTATACACAAAGCTTCCACTTTGATAAAACATAAACATTTTGTTCATATTAGATGTACAAAACAATTGTAAATAACACTTTAAGCGACTGCAACTGATTACACAGCTTACAAGCTTGTTTTTAATAGAAAACAAGTTTTAAATTTCTTACTAAAATTTAAAATTTATGCAAGTTGTATAAAAGCAAACTCTAATTAATAAAAAAACATAAATAAATAAAACTTACTGTTGATCAGGTACATGAAGATACGTAGTCCAGTACTCATCAAAGTGGTTGAATTGATAAGTATAAACCAGAACTAAAATAAGCATCGAATACACAATAACCACTAACCAAAAGACAAACATAATTCGTCGCCAAACTTTAAACGACAGCTGGAACGATAAAATAAAAACTAAAAACAATCCCATATAGACAATTCGGAATCCAGTCATTCGTTCTCCTGTAATAGCAACAGCAAAAAGTGTAATGGCCACAATCCATATCCAAAATTTGGTTAAAAAATCACGAAGAATATTGCCAAACTTTGTCATTAGTTTACTACCCGGTTCTTGTTCGTTTGTAACACCTAAAATCACTGATAAGATTGAAAAAGATAATACTGATTAGACAAACCAGCTGCTGCACCAACAGATATTTGTAATGGGGCTACCATATCAGCCAGAGCATTACTTTGTCTTTGTTGTATTCTCTCTCCCATATACTGTCTCAATGTAATCCAAAACATACAAGTGAAAAGGCACTTGACTAATAATGGATTGCATGGTAAAACTTCCATTTTCACAAAACCAATTTCCGTTAAATTCCAACCTTCTATTTTCGATGGTAACTCAGCATCCGTTAAGTTCATCGAGTAGATATAAGAAGAAAGTAATAAAAATGCTGCATAAAATACTATAATCGGACTTGACCATAACATTGATTTTCTTTGATTGGGCACTAACCATAGAATATTGGCCCATAGTAATAATACAAAAGTGATCCAGCTTAGATAGGTAATACTCCAAGCCATCATTATTATATTGGTAACAATGTAAGATGATTTGATAATCACTTGCAGAAGTGTTTCCAATGCAAATACAACATTTTCCCAAAAAGTAAGCTTAAATTCATCTTCTGTAGTACCTTACAAAGAAAAAATGTTAGATTAAATTTCGAAATAAAAAAGAACATAGTTCTTACCGAGTTGATCCAACGGAATGTCATCATAATTATCACCAGTAATGGTTACACTGCCGGTAGAATCTTGAAAACCAGAAGGAATTTTTTTCCCGGAACCATAACGTTTAGAAGGACTCACTCCGCGTATCAACTGTTAAATAAAATATGTTCTAAAAACTGTTCAAATGCTTAAAGAAAAGTTACGTTTTAACAAAATGTATTGCTGAAAAGTGAATGCGTGGTAAGTAGTACGCCACAAAAGCATAATAATAGCGCCCAATAGTGCCTAAATCTTCATCATAAGATACTTTCAAAATTATTGCTGTACAAAACAATATAATTTTGGTCGTCTTGATCGTCTATGAAACAGAAAACAGTAATTTAGTGAATTAGTGTCAAAAAAAGCCCCCTACTAATGTTGAAGCTCACCTGGCTGAAATTTATTGAAAATATAAACAAATATAATATGTACACACTTTCACAATAAATTCTTCTTTCTCGACCTACGTGAAGTAAATAATAAAGATAAATTCTTGACATCTCCTGACTACTATGTTAAAGAAAGCCTGGCTAATAAAAATATGCTTTAATCAATGCCATCTTAAGAAACTGTCTGCCAAACGTTCTAAGAAATATAAAATACTAATTGGATAGTTTCAAGAAAATAAAAAAAAACAATATAAGAAAATTTAACAAAGTTCTTCAAATTTTATATGCTACAGATTTACAGAATACTAAAAAGCACAGTTTTAAGAAGATATTTTTTACAGCAGACTCTAATGGAGTTCTCCTTAGTAAATAACTCCGTTGACCTAAAAACACACGTTTTTCCACCATTCTTAACCGAGCAATTGTCAAGCGTTGCATAACAAAACTAAAGTACATTTGTACATAACACTAAATAGCTCAATTGCCATCTTAAGTTCAAAACAAGCTCAAGACTACCAAAATTATTTTATTTTTCTAAACAAACCCTAGCAAATTGTTTAGATTCTACACTGAAAACTTATTGTTATACTTTGCTGCGCTGCATAAGTATTCGAACCCCATTTCGTTTGATATCTGTTGGTCTGTCAAAATATAGTTAAAATAATAAATATTGAAATCAGATCTTAGCAATTCGAAACCAAAAAAATGTTTTGTATTGTCAGTGCACTAATAAGAGATTTATTCCGATCTACGTTTACCTGCTCTGTCACGTAATAATACGTCATCACATGCTCTTGACATGTCTCAAAAACCTTGTTGAAAAATAATCACACGGTAAAAGTTATAGAAAGTTTACGGCAAATTTAATTCCCTAAAGCGTTTAACAATTACCTTTTGTTAAAACGTAACAAACAATATTTTATACATGATAAATTGTAATAAAAAAGCACAGATAACACATAAAGCAATAAAGAAAATGAAATAATCAAAATATACATACGGGTGTCGTTTCACCAAAACTCCCATAATCGCCGTTTGGATTCTAAAAAAGAATATGAAAAAGCAAAATGATAGTTAATTAGGAAAACATAACAAAATTATAAGAAAAAGTGCTAAAATCACAGCCGCCAAAAACCATATAACCAAAAAAAAAAAATTACAATTGTCATCAAGAGCTTACGCGAACTTTACGAGTAGCACTATGCCATCGTTTTCTCGTTGTAGCTGAACGTTTTAGTTGTCTGTTAGAAAGCGTTGAAGACACTTGTCTATTTAGAGGTGAAGTAAAACTGCCTTCCAAACGTGAAAAAGGTCCCTGTTTCTTTTGCGACTGCATGTTAGTGGAAAGAAATTGTTAAATTAAACCCAACAACAAAAAACATAATTTTTACCCAAAGAAGAACTGGTACTAACCTGAGGTTTTAGTAAGAATTTCGATTCTAAAGCTAAAACGTAGTAAAGTAGAAAGATTGCCAAAGGATTAACATATGTAGCCCATTCATCGCGAACCCACTCAAATACTCGAGGATCTTCTGTACAATTCACTTTGTAAATTTGAGTCATAGCAAAATATCTAGAATAAGGACTAGTACTATTAAAATACTCCTGCGTCCACTCAAATTGATAGACGTAAAGTGATATCATGTGTAAAACTGCCACAACCATTACAATTCTCATAACGATCGCAAAAATTTTTCCCAAAGGTTTGCAACAAGCCCACCATGTGGCAGCTGATAAAAATACCAAGAAATAAAAGCCCCCTTGTACTGAGGGTCTAAAAACGGCAGCAAAACACAGTACCGCCAATGCTGCATATTTTCCTCCAGCCACAACTAATGATAAAATCTTCTGATTTGCTTTACCCTTTCTTGGAAGATCTTCTTGATTTGATG
Organism: Lagria hirta; assembly: GCA_947359425.1. Classification (NCBI taxonomy): domain Eukaryota; kingdom Metazoa; phylum Arthropoda; class Insecta; order Coleoptera; family Tenebrionidae; genus Lagria; species Lagria hirta. The sequence goes on from OX375794.1 coordinate 16,026,946, forward strand.
AAACATCAACTAATCTTTGTAATGTCAGTTTACTGCATGCTATATAAAATGCAATAGAAATAATAATCATTACAATTTCTGGAGATATCCATGTAATTATTGATACTGCATTCAAGTTGTTTAGTTTGACTAGACCAACATGTCGCAAAATTCTTTCAATCAGTTCACATTTTTTTAAAAAATCTCCATATGGAGGTAGGGCAGCTAAAACTATTTGAAATGCTATTTGAGCAGTTGTTGTTAGAACTGATGTTGCAATTAAAAGTTTCAAATAGAGTCCTGTTCCTCCTGCCATAGATATTGTAGTAGGTACGGGAACACATGGTAGGATTAGAAGAAAGATAAAGTAAATTGCTGATAGTGCTGACGGCCGAAATAAAATACCTGAAAAACAATATTACAATATAAATAATGTATTATTTGGTATTATTCTTTAACTTAGAAAAAGAAAATTTGAGAAAAAATTAAAAATAACCCAAAAATATATGTAAAAAAAATAACTTCATACAATACTTATTAATATATAAATCTACTGCTATAATTAATTTAGAATTGATTAGACCGGAAGTTAAGTTTATAAAAACGTGTCTGATAAATATTTAAGATAATGTGAAGCCAGTGCTATTTATTTAAAAAGTTTTAATTGAATTTATACAATTTAAATACATCATGCCCACTACTTCTGTTCTAGTTATTGAATAAACTGTTTTGTAAATTGATGTGACGACAGAAAAATACTTTGCTTCTGGAAGTTTTAAGAAGCTAACAAGCTCTGAATCGTTATCAAATGCCTACTTTTACTTAATTTCAATAATTTTTATTAATATAAATAAGTATAAAATTTTGAAACTAAAAAGCTCAAATATAGATCTACTAATTAGCAGCTAGTTATAATTATTATATATGAGTTTAACTTTGTTTAAAAAATTTAAAAGATAATTGTTCAAAATTTGAAACTAAATTAACATTTATTTATCCTAATAAAAATTATTAGAATTAAAAATTTTTATGATATTGAATTTATTTAAGCTAATTAAACATTTTATAAATAAAACACAATTATATCGGCTTTACCAGCTTCGCCAATCACTCAATGATAAAGTCCAATAAGCACAAAACATTTATAAGTTCTATAAAACTTCGTTCAATCAAGTTTGCAAGAAAGATATTGCAAAAAGAATTACTAACAGAAATCGAACTTATTGAGAACCAAATCTTAGTCGTTTACTTCTGCCAAATCAACTTCAAAACACGCTATTAAATCAGAAAAGAAGAAGTATCTATTGATTCTACGAGTATGATCACTTATGCTTCATCTATTCTTAATGCTGTGCGTTTATAATATTAAAATTCCATGTTTATAACGGGTAATCACTAAATAGTGATAAAACGATGACGTTCAAATTAATTATTATCCTATACATATTTCACAAATACAAACTATTTGCAATAAATGACTTTTAAAATTAACAATCAAAAACCTTCCTTTTAATTTTTGTTGAGGGGTAAAAAACTACTTATAGTATCCCAATTGGCAAATTACAAAAAAATTATTTAACACTAATTGAACATTGGACAAACTGTAAACTCAAGTCTTTTTGCAAAATGCTCATTACAAAATTGCCGGAGAATAAAGGTAAACTCTTAAATCAATGAAAACAAAGTCCAATTCATGTTGAAGATAAACAGAAAAGATAAAAATAATAAATAAATATAAAAGCAACAGCTGCAAAGTTCTTCATGAACGTTGTTCGTGAATGTTACTGATAATAAAGATGAAGCGTTGTTTTGCACTTTCTTTAATTAGTATGTAATAAACAATATAATATAACTAGTAACAATAATAATAATGAATATGAATTAATTGAATAATGATTGATTAATAAATGGACTAAAGTTGAATGATGTAGGTCTGAATGACCAATGTTAATGTTTGAATGACGAAAGAAGAATTAATGTTTGTCTTATCGTGTCCTTTGGTCAAGCCACCCTCATCCCTTCTTTTACGCCTACGTCACAAACTGAAAGTGGGATGAGGGATGGCGCTCTGCTTAAACATACTCCCCTCCTTGCAAAGCTGTAGCTTTGAAAATGAAAATGAAATTAAGTCGCTGGACAAGACAAGACAAAAATTTTGATTTTATAAACTAAATTACTTAACTAATAATTAAATGGTATAGAGTTAACAATTTACAATAATTAAAATTAATAGAATGATTATGATTAAGATTAAGTTACTCTTGGTTTTCGTTCAATAAAGAGCACACTTTTGAAATGGCACGTTTCACTACACCGCGCATTGTTTTCACAGACACTACACGAGTTTTTCCATCACTTCCTGGATGCAGTTCCGTGATTCGACCCATTGCCCAATAAAGAGGTGGAAGATTGTCTTCTTTTAAAATTACCAGATCTCCTATTTGTGGCGAGTCGTCCACATTGTTTGTCCACTTTGTTCTTCGCTGTAATTGTTGTAAGATCTCTCGAGACCAGCGCTTCCAAAAACTTTGTTTCAATTGTTCTATCAATTGATATCTTGACAATCGATTTATGGAGACATGGCCAAGGTCTGGTTCTGGAGGTGCTTGCATCGCTTCTCCGATTAAAAAATGACTTGGGGTGAGAGGTTGGAGGTCGGATGGATCATTGGACAAAGGGGTTAATGGTCGGGAATTCAGACATGCTTCAACCATTGTTAATATAGTATGCATTTCCTCGTAATTGAGCAACGTTTTGCCTACAACCCGTTTTAAAAGTGTTTTTGTACTTTTTACAGCACTTTCCCACAGACCCCCAAAGTTTGGTGAGCGAGGTGGTATAAAGTGCCAATTAATATTATTATTGCAAAGATGTTTTATGACTGTCTCATCAAAACTTTGATGTTCAAATAATTTTTTCAAATTAAAAAGTTCATTTTTGGCTCCCGTAAAGTTTGTACCATTATCAGAAAACAGATGTAAAACCTTGCCGCGTCTTGAAATAAATCTCTTTACCACATTCAAAAAGGTTGCCGCTGTATAATTTGACGCAAGTTCAATATGGACTGCTCGAGTGGCAAAACAGACAAATATGACAATGTATATTTTTATGGTTTTATTTGTGCGACCGAATCCATTTTTTAGACTTAAGGGTCCGGCATAGTCAACGCCTGTGTAATGAAATGGTCTCGATGGATTCACCCGTGGGTGTGGAAGATCTCCCATTATTTGAGTGTATGAGATCGGCTTTGCTTTTTTGCATATAACGCATGATTTAATAATTGATTTTGTTTGAGTGATACCTGCTATTGGCCAAAATTTATTTCGAACTGATGATAAGGTGCTTTGACACCCGGCATGCAAATTCAATTTATGATGTTGAATGATAATTAAATTGGTCACGTAATGTTTTCTTGGTAGAATAATTTGATGTTTACTATCAAAGTTTATATTTGCGTTTTTAAGACGGCCACCGATGCGTAACAAACCGCTTTCGTCTAGAAATGGATTAAACGATTTAATGCTACTTGTTGTAGATATATTTCCATGTTTTAATAAAGCATGAATTTCACTTGAAAATGCGCTTTTTTGCGTTAATTTTAAAATATATGTTTCCGCGCGTTTCAACTCATCTTGATTTAAATGTTTTGTTAATTTTGTAGCGGTTTCTTTTGTTTTTAACTTATTTATGAATCTAATACAATATGCGGTTATTCTAATAAGCTTAGTGTAAGAAGAAAATTTATATAATAAATTAAATTGTTCATTGCCAGCTTGAGTAGCTAGACAACAAATTGTTTTAAGTTCTGGCAATTTTGTTTCCTTTATCACAGTATCAGGTTTTGATAACTCAGTGTTTGAATCATTTAAAAACGATGGACCGTGCCACCATAATGAGTTATTACTTAATTCCTGTGTTGCGGTTCCGCGAGAAAGAATATCTGCTGGATTGTCTGATGTACGAACATACCGCCAATTGTCTACATTGCTACATGATTGAATTTCAGCTACCCGATGTGCTACAAATATTTTTAGATTACTCGGTTCTAACTGCAGCCATGCAAGAACAATTTTTGAATCTGTCCAGTAAAGGCACTTATTGATTTCAATATTGATATTATCAGTGACTTGTTTAACTAATTGTGTTAACAAAAGAGCCGCACACAATTCTAACCGAGGAATTGTTGATGTCTTTAGAGGCGCTACGCGATTCTTTGAGCACAACAAATGTGATTTACAACTTCCATCGTTACGAATTGTGCGTAAGTAAACACATGCCCCATACGATGTTTCGCTGGCGTCTGAAAATCCATGTAATTCGAGTGTACTCAGGTTTTTGTTATAAACAATTTTTCGCGGAATGCTAATTGTGGGCAAATTTTGAAAATTATTTACAAATTGAAACCATTCATTTCGAATTTTAATTGGTAATTCCTCGTCCCAATCAAATTTACCTAACCAAATCTTTTGTAAAAGAGTTTTGGCAATTATGGTGATAGGCGATACAAGTCCTAACGGATCGAATAATTTTGATATTAAGCTTAAGATATGTCGTTTTGTTACTTTTGTATTATTTGAAGAAAAAGATATTGAAAAACTAATATTATCTGAATTTGTGTCCCAATAAATTCCTAATGTCTTTGACGACGATTGTTTATCTAAATTAATTTTATTAGTTTGTATTTTTTCTGATGGCAAGTTTTTTAGGACTTCTTGTGAGTTAGATGCAAATTTACATAAATTAAAACATCCTTTTGCCAATAAAGCGGTTACGTTTTTTAAAATACATTTTGCTCTGTCGAGATCGTTAGCACCTGTTAATAAATCGTCGACATAAAAATCGCGAAGTACAATGTCATATTCATTTGGAAAATGATGAGCTTCTTGTTTTGCAAGCTCTTGCAATGATTTTATTGCTAAATAAGGTGACGCTGACAACCCGTAAGTCACCGTTTTTAGCCGATATGTTTCAATTTCATCATGCGGCTTATTACGCCACAAAATTAATTGAAAATTTTGATGATCTGGATGAATCAAGATCTGACGATACATTTTTTTGATGTCAGCGGAAATTACATATTCGTATGTTCTAAATCGTAACAAAATACATTTCAAGTCTTGTTGTAAAGCCGGTCCGGTAAATAGATTATCATTTAAGCTCTTTCCGTTTGAGCTTTTTGCGCTTCCATCAAAAACCACTCTCAAATTGTTTAGATTATTGTTTTTCAAGACCCCATGGTGAGGCATATAAAAATGTTTACCTGGGCTAAGTACCGATGGGTCGGTAACCTTTTCCATGTGCTCTAGCTGTAAATACTCAACAATAAAATGTTTATAGTTTTCGTACAGATTAGGATTTCTAAGTAATTTATGCTCTAAAGAATTAAAACGTTGCAAAGCACTCTCTCTGGAATAACCCAGATCAATATGGTCATTTTTGAAAGGAAGATTTACGGTAAATCTTCCTTCTTTGTCCCTTTTAGTGCTTTGCTGATATAATGTCTCACAAATTTTATTATCTTGGGACATTGGGATTTTCCCATCATTAAAAGTTTCTACATCCCAAAATTTCTCTAATTGTTTGTTTAAGGTAGGTAGTTGAACTAAACTACAAATGTTTTTAGAATTATTCATAGAAATTACTGCATGAACAATAAACCCTAACTGAGTGTTTTGAAGGATGGTACCTGATAAACCTTTTACCTGAATTTGGGGAAACTTTAGTAAATTCCAAAAAATTTCGTTGCCAATTAATAAATCAATAGGATTAGATATGTTGAACTGAGGATCTGCTAATTTAACATGAGCTGGAATATTTAATGGTTTCGCGTCAAATGAATTTAAAGGATGATTCATAGAAATTGTGGGCACTACTAAACAATTCAAATTTGATTTAAAAGAGCTGTAATTAGACTGTATTTTTATGTGTGTTGCCCGATTTATAGTGGATTCATTATTGCCTAATCCAGCAACGGATATATTTACTTTTTCGAATTTTAATCCTAATTTTGAGCATGCATTTTCAGTAATAAAATGGTTTTGAGATCCATTGTCAAGTAAAGCTCTAATCTGAAAGTATTTTCCGCTACTTCCCATTACTTTAATTAAAGCAGTAGATAGTAAGACATTTCTTGTATAAATCTGAGCGCAATGATTGTTCAAGACCGTTATTTGAGTCGGCTGTTCTGCATAAGAAGTAGATGGTTCCGCATGATTTTGGTGTAATAATGAATTATGTTTATTTCCGCAGAATTTACAAGTACCCGAAGAGCAATTTTCCGTTTTATGATTATTACGCATGCAATTAACGCATAACTTGAGACGTTTAATTTCGTTTTGTCTTTGTAAAACAGACATTTTAAGAAATTTTTGACATTGGTATATATTATGATTGTCTTTACACAATAAACATAAATTTTTAGCAAAATTGGTACTAATGTGCATATTTGATTGTTTGATATTTTGTGATTTATATTGCTTATTGAAATCTATTGACCCAGAACTAGGAAACTTTGATGTTTTATTCATTTCGAGTGAATCTAATGTTTGACAGCGTTGTGTTAAAAACTGAATCAATTCTAACATTGTTGGCAAATCTGACGATAACATGTTTTCCCAAGCAAGTGTTAAATGATAATCAAATTTTGATGATATGAAATAAACAAGTAAATCATCCCAATACTGAGTGGGTCGATTGATTGCCTCTAGAGCTTTTAGGTTGGAGACGATTGTTTGTAATGTTTGTCTCAGCGCTTTTTCGTCTTTACTTTGAATTGATGGAATTGAAAATATAGACCGAATGTGATGATATGTTATTAATCTATTATTTTCATACCGATTTTGTAACAGTTGCCAAGCTGAATTGTAATTGTCTAAAGATGGAGTTAAATGATTAATTGTTTTTATTGCTTCACCTGTGAGACTGCTTTTTAAGTAATAAAATTTTTGAATTTCGTTTAATGTTTGATTTTCATGAATCAGAGATTTGTAACTATCCCTAAATGTTATCCACTCAGTGAATGATCCAGAAAAAACCGGTAGTTTGATGTCCGGTAATTTTAATTGAATATTTGATTGGTTGTTACCAACTTGATGAATCATTTGTGAATTGTGGGGAATTTCTTGAATAATTGACTGAGCTAGACTTAATATTTGATAATATTTGTCTTCAAATTCGAGCCTATCCTGATCTGAAACTTGCGTCTCGTCAATAACTTCGATTTGAGTGGAAACCTCTTCAAATTGTTGTAAAAGTTGTTGAACTACCTTTATTCGTTCTTTGATTTCTGCGATTTTAATTCTGTTTTCTGGTATTCCCAAAAATGTTACGAATCGAGTGAGATTTCCTTTGATATTTGAGCGCTTTGTTTTCAAAGTTTTAAGAATTTCTTCCGTCATGATTTTTGTTTGATTTGATTTTAACCGTTTAAATTATTGAACTCAATTACGAATAAATGAATATTGCAATAGTTGCAGCACAGATCTGAATGGAATTAGGAAAAATTTGAATAGGTACTAACCTTGTAGCCAAATTTTCTCCCAGTGATCTTTGACCTCTTGCAGTCCTTGATTGACGTGTGTGAGGTGATCCCGTAGAGCTGAGTTGGTTTTGGTTAGTGATTTTCCGATAATTCTTGATTTTTTTTCACTTGTGAATTGATTTTGATGATGTTTCGACCATGTGTTGATGGTGGGTTTGCTCTGATGATGATATGTGAAAGAACTGTGTGTTCCAAGCGGGTTCAAATGTGTATCGAAGGACCAAAATATGTTCGTGAATGTTACTGATAATAAAGATGAAGCGTTGTTTTGCACTTTCTTTAATTAGTATGTAATAAACAATATAATATAACTAGTAACAATAATAATAATGAATATGAATTAATTGAATAATGATTGATTAATAAATGGACTAAAGTTGAATGATGTAGGTCTGAATGACCAATGTTAATGTTTGAATGACGAAAGAAGAATTAATGTTTGTCTTATCGTGTCCTTTGGTCAAGCCACCCTCATCCCTTCTTTTACGCCTACGTCACAAACTGAAAGTGGGATGAGGGATGGCGCTCTGCTTAAACAAACGTATTATAATAGTATGTTTTGGCTTATCTAATACCAATCCAGTTTCACAAACTCGCATCACAAATTGATCCGCAAATTGTCTTTAAAGCTGGACATTTTTACGAAATGTTAACAGTTTGAGAAGAAAACTAACCATTTCAGAAGTTTTAAATATTTCCCATTTTTGTTTTTACATGGGTTTATAGTCGATAGACCAACAACAACTACAAATCTAGTAAAGAGTTGCTCAAGATATAAGATTTGCATGAACAACCGTACAATAATCGACGTAATTTACTCAAAGTATTTCATTTAACAAGTCACAATCTTGAAAGAATGAGAAGACAAATCATTCAAACAAACGCTATAACGCACTATCGGTTTCAAGCTCCTTAGCTCTCGTCAGTTGAACATAATAACAACTCCAATTCAAATCACCCATCTCCTCTTTCTTTGTCACCAAAACAGACGAAAGTAGCAGTATAAATAAAGAATAAAAATAGACTAATGCTCTTTTATTTTGCAATGTAAGACATTGACAAAAGTGAAAAAATTCATAAAACTAACCTCAAAAATAAATAATTTAGACCTACAGTGTTATGTACCAAGATCTCCTAAATAAAATAAAAAAAAAGAAAACATATGGGTACAAAGTATTCCATTTAAAAAGACAAAATTAGTTAAGCGCAAACTAAACCAACTCTGTATAATTAAAACTGTTTTTGCGGAATATATTGTACGAACAGAAACAACTTTTACATAAAACAAAAAAAAAAGTGATGAACAAAACAACTAATCAGAAAACAAAAGTTAAAAATGCCAATTTTGAGAAAATTTCCTATAAAATTGTTTAATACTAAAAGAATCACAACTGATTATACAAAAAAATTTCAAGTCAAAACACTCTGTACATTAATAGAAATGTGTTCAATTCTCTATTCAAAAAATAAACAGACTATGTAATACTAACACAGTTATAAATAATCTTAATTTGATCATTAAAAGCGTATTAGAACGAATGAACGTTAGATTTATGATGTTATCGGTGCGGAATTGCCATAACTGTGTCAATCAAAGCCGGTTGTTTGTTTTAAACCGGCATTTGACAATAAAATTTGTTTTTGATTCTTTAATTGTCTTCAATTAAATAAATGGTACAAGAAGATAAATATTATTACGTCACAGATATTATACTGCGTCTGATCTACGCAAAGTCCAATTTTGTCCATTTGTCCAAAATAATGTCCAATTTTCACCCGTAAAGAGCAATTTAGGATCTTCAAAACACTTAGATAGTATTAATATTTAATAAAAAAAAATTGATAGAAGACTTATTTAAACTATAATCCTGTTTCCACCTTTAGAAACAAACTATATTCTTCACATTTAATTGGTTTTACATATTTTTTAAATTTAGTTTTTCTACTTAATTAATTGGTAGTTTAATTAATTGACCTATGTCTTCAAATTTAGTGTAATTTTTGGGCTATAAGCTTCCTAATAAACGTAAAAAACCTGATTATTATTATTATTGCATATAGCTGACCAACCTTTTTATATTAGGTTATGATATGGCAAAATATACTCAAAAATATAGCCATTCTTGATTTGACTTTACTACCTATTTCTTTCTAACGTCGGTTGAAAAAAACCAAATTAAATGACTTTTGTGTCAACCATGCATTAATGTACATAATGTGGTATTAATTAATATACAGTAAATAGCCAAACTGTCAAACGCATCTTATAATGGTAATGACAAATAGAACCATTCAATATTCAGTTGTACAGTAGACGGAAAAATATTGTAATCAACTCTTACATTAAAATGTGATTGAAAATCTAAATAATTAAAAAAATATCTCAATTATTAATCGTCTACATTAAAGTACCGAGTGTTCAATATTGAGGTGAATCAAAAACGGCTGTGCTTTTTTGGCAGCAGATCTTAGATAGATTCGTACTAAAATTAGGTAAAATAACTACTCAGCCTGCAAAGACACAGATCAATCGAATATTTCCATTCTCCATTTTCTCGCTTTATTCCATTTCAAAAATAATAATGAGTAATTACTTATTAGTAACGTTAAACTAACCTGTATTGCATGTGTTTGTAAATATCAATACTCTAATTAACATTTGAGCACAGTGGCGTGCGCATAAATGCTGGGCCGATGCATTTTGCTATTTTCTAAACGTGGAATAAATTTTTAATTATTTAAAATAGACAACGGAAAAATGTCTAACAGGATAAAAATATGTATTTCTTTTTTTACACCGGTCAAAAACCATAATATTAATATATTCAAATTCACAAAGATCTCTACGCCATTGCGTCAGCGACTTGTTGTTTACCCGGCTTTAGAACAAACCGATCTAAGACCTGCTGCATAAAAAGCTCAACCGCCCTTGATTCTTCTTAATACTGTACACCCTGTACAAAATTTAATTCATACTTAAAATACATTTAATTTAAATATTTGCTTTCAGTGTCATTATATTGAACATAAAAACTTATTAAAAGCGTTTGGCACAGTTCAGTAATATTTCTACGTAATTTTACAACAACCTTACTTACACATAAACAATGCTTACACCAACATAAGCTATAAATTTTCTGACTACCGCCTATTTACATATTGTGTTACGAATGTATACAAATTTATTCATAAATAACTCCTATTAATGCATGGTTTTCTATTATTCAACAATTTTTTTAATCAGCAGAACTACCAAACGTCAATCAACAAAATAAAACTTCAAACTAAAACGTTGAAATAAATTCTGTGACAAATGTCCAAAGCAGCAAAGTATGTAAACATAAATTTGAACTCAAAAAACCATACAACTACTTCTGCTGTGCTCCCATCTAGTTTTCACAGACGCACTTTTTGTAACACTTATATAAGGTGCGTTCATAAATTATTTAGATCAACTCCTGTAGCATAATTTAGCTTTATATTTTTATTGTCGTTGATAATAGAATGGCGCCGTTAAACGTGAAAGCTCATCCAATAATACAAGACACGCCTGTATCTGCATATGAACTAATCAAAAAGTGAACCTATGTATGTTCAAAATTTCATAGCAAGAGTTGATCTAAATAATTTATAAACGCACAGTACATAAACCATTGTAAACATTGAAACGGTACTGATTCATTATAAGACTGTTAACAGCTATTAGGAGAATATTGTAGATATTTCATTATTGGTAAAACAAAAGATGTAGACAGTTAATATTGATTTTTGTAAAAAATAAAGACGACGTACAGACTACAGAACCAACGCATGAAATACGATTAGTAATCTCTATGAAAACGCGTTTGATATATCGTAATATTATTTGCTTGTTCCTCACTTGTAAACATGCACTTATCAAGTGACTATATTTACATTGAAAACATCTCATAACTGGCTAGCCAGTTATAGATGTCATTTAACAAGCTAGCCAGTTATGGGCGTCACTTTTATCAACAATAAAACACAATAATGAACTTTTAGCGATTATTTATTGTCATTAACATTTAAAAATGATTTATCTTTATCATACACATTAAATATCATCGTACAATTGTGAATTCCACTAAAACTAAAGGTTCCAGGTGTTGACATTTCACTTGAATCTACTTGCAGAATTTCTGTGGAAATGGACGTGGATAGCGTGGACATGGATTCTGTTGTTGAGAACATCCTTTCTGACACTTTAAGTCTGTTATTAATTGAGTCTTCCACGTAACTTTCTGCTATTTTACTACTCTTCCAGCCCCCTGCACGTTTCAAAGTCAAAGAATCGCCCCCTGATTGATCGCCTGAATGAATGACCTGTATACAGTTCAGGCTGATTTAATCCCAAAAATTGCGTAATTTTCGTAGGTACTCCGCCTACAGTATGTTGACCTGCATTAAGGGCGACACATTTACCATTCCGGTATGTTAAGAACAAACGAAGATGCTCTGTTACTCTAGGACGTAGCGCTAAATATTTTCTAAATAAATGTCTGTTATTGTAAACCTTATAGTAATTCCATTTTTGGTTTCTCGTAATGTGATAATAATGTATTTCTCGACAACCTCCACATCATTTAAAGTAAGTGTTAGAAGCTCGTTGCATCGACATAAACCGAATATACCACAAACTGTGATGACTTTAGCCAATAGCCACTGATCGTCAGGAGCTTCAAGTAAAAACTTCTCTACTTGTTTTTTCGTTAGAACTTTAGCTTTCTTCGGTACACAATGCTTGTTACGTTTTTTCAAAAACGCAATCACTTTATGATATCTAAAAATAATGACAAATAAAAACCTGAGCTGTTTTGTTACAACAACCAAACCTGTCAACTGAAAGGTTTTCCTCAAGAAGGTGATGATTCTATCGCCAGTAAAAACCTTTATACCTGGCTAGTAACGTTAAATACTATTAAATTCTAATTTAGATACAATTTAAAAAACCCCAATGGATACCGCTGCAATGAGACCAAAAAAAAAATTACTTCTGCTGCCAGTTGAAAGTGAGAAAGTTATGTGACTCCAAATTTTAGGTGATGCTTCAGCATCAGTTCTGGGTTACAATGTTTTTCTAATATTATAAAAAAAACGTAATACCAAATCACCACTCGATAAAATTGGTGAAAGATGTTTACATCAATTTTTGAACCAGTACATTGACTAAATACCAGTAAAAGCTTCGCGACTGAACCCATTTTTCGAATCACAGCTAAAAACACTTTCGATTACCACAGCTCTCTAATACAGAACTCGGTTAGACCGTTTAGTGTCTAGAGAGCGCCAGACAGACAGACACACTACAAACTTAAAACATCTCAATTTTCTCAGGGTTTAAATCAACAGTTCAATGCATAAGAGAGCCTATTATAAAATTTTGATGTATCAACAGCTATTTCAATTGAGAACTGTCCATCGGGCGGGTTTAAAACATATCACGCACATTTTTTATGCTCTGATTGGCATGGTATAAATAAATAAATATAGTTGAATACATTTTTATTATTTATTTTATTACAATATTTCAAACTTTACAGCTTTAATTATCGACGTATGTGTGCTTCATTCATTGACCTGTGCTTTTTTAAATGACATTTAAGGATTTAGTAGAGAGTAGGTTCAAATTTAAAAAAAATCTCTCTGTGTAATATATCTCGATCGCTTAATTGCTTTCATTAATGTATTTTTTTGATTAAATAAGTAGCAAATGATTTGTGGACATAATATAGTTAGTTAGCTATAAAGAATATTCCATAAAATATAATATCTTGGTCTAACTTTTAGCTCCAATAAGCAGACAATCTACGACCGAGTTTTGAATTTAGGATGGCATTTAGTAATGACATTATTAGGGTGGGACCACCATCAACATTTCTTTGTCTAAATAGTCACCAACGTAGGAATGTCATAATAATGTATAACAGTATTTTTATCTTATCTTTTGTTTCTTGCAATTTTTCTATACCTTCCTTGTGTTTATTAAAAAATTAATATTCAATCATAGTGTAAGGGTGGACTGTATTAAATAAAAAGTCCACACCTTCTTGCGATAAAAGGTTATTGGCAGGTCTTACTATGTCACGAGGTGGCTCCTCTATGAATGGAACTGGTCTATTCATTGATCGTACTTTTTCTACACAAAAGAATACTCGAATCATTTCAACACTCCTTTGTTTAGCTTGCTTTTTTGATATTCAAATATTTACATACAATTTATTTCCATTATTTCGAAAAAAAGTACAAATTCAACCTTTTTAACGCTCCATTTTCGATATAGAAGTTTTTAAACTTCGAAATAATATTGAAATTTATTTTCTTTTTATTAGAGCCAACTCCATTCGGTATTACAATATGCTTTCAATTTGTTTATTTTCTTTTAATAACTACAAGTACCTTACCTACCTTTATTACAAAACTTTGTTTCTTTTTTACTGTTCTAGAATTATAACATGCGTTGTGTAATCTGTACTGTCTAGCTTGACAGTATGATTACCAACAAATATCAAACAAACGTCAAAGCTGGCCTGTGAAACCATACGTTTCTGCGTATAAACTAATCAAAAAATGAACATTCGTTCAAAAATCGATCACAAAGCTTGATTGAGCGCACTGTATATGATCGAGCTAAACGTACTTGATAAGATACGAATAAGTTAGCATTCTATACAAGTAACAAAGTTTAAAAACCAACATCAATATAATTTTAATTATTTAATAAATTCTCAGCTTTCTTTACGTCTCCCTCTATTTTCTTTTTGAATTACCCAGTTCGAAACTTCCCTCCACACTATTGGTAAATGCATTTGCTATGTACCTAAATATATATATTTTTTAAATTTTGCAACAGATCACTATTGAATGTAGAAACTAAGCTTAGGTCTCAAAATTAAAGCTGGAAGCAGAGAAAGGAGAATGTTATGCCCCAGCTCAATCAAAAGCGTTACCAAAGTCACAAAAAACTACCGACGCAAATATCTAGCAGTAAACCACAAAAAAAGTTTTGTATAGAACAGAAAAGAAGAACAATCTATAAGAAAACAATCTAAATTTAATGATAAAAATTAGTAATAGTTGGATTCATTTATGAATGATTTTAGCGAGAACAGGCAATTCATTTTTGGATGAAAACTAATAATAGATTCAAAGTTCAAATATCAGTTGTTTAGCAAATAAAATAAGACCAAAAAAAAAAACAATTTACATGAGTTTAGAAACTATAGGAACAATGATTTAGCAAATTACACACTTCTTAAAACTACAGCAATTTAACACACATAATATACGAGTATAATGATTCAAGTGCCGCTCTACACATTCCCTTAAAATATACATTACTTTTAGCTATGATTGTACAACAAAGTGATAACTAAAAAAATGCATAAATGAGTCAACATCATATTATTTTAAAGATTTCCTCCTAGCCTTAATTATGGAAAGTGATAATAGCCATGAAACCATGACATCATTCATAGCTCATTCTAAAAATGACCATTGTTAATAAATAAAATGCATTTTGTTTAAATTATTTTAAAGAGGCGTGTGAGAAATAGTTCACGGATCTTTCCTGAATTTCACAATTTTCACCAAGCTCCTTCTATTTTTAAACTAGCTGGCCTGAGTGTCTGTAATATGTCTAGATAATTGTTTTAACGAACGTTATGAAATTGAACTTTTAACATTAAACAAATTGCTTAAATCGAGTTATAATAGGTTAAATGTGAACATTAATATATATTTATTGAGAGATCATTAAAATTGACTATCAACAATGATAAAAAAAAATTGTATTAGGCCTATCATAGTAATGACACTCCAAATACAAATCATAGAATTTTTTTGTTCGTTAATTAATTAAATTCAAAAAACATGCAGTAGATTTAAATGTGTCATCAAAATTCGATTAAACTTTAATCATCATTTCAAAGTAATAAATGCAAACTTTTATACAATTTAACATCTCTGAATGCCGTAACAAGTGCAGACGGCCGTGGATATTTAACGTATAATTTACTTTAAACTAAGCTTCTAAATAGCCTTAGTTGTAAAATTTCTTATTTTTAAAAAATAATCAAAAACCACCTATTTTGGTAGTAGGTAATTTAATTAAAAAGAATAAAAATATTTTCTTCATAAGCGATTTCCATAAGAAAGTGCATATGTATAATGTAGAAGCAAAACCGGCAATAATAATATAATAATAAATTTATTTCGTAAAGACATTGATAACAATGTATAGAAATGTCACATAACACCAAACAAAAAATAATAAAAAAGTAAACTAAATTTTGTTTAAAAAATCGTTGACAGGAAAAAACTCCTAAGAATTCATTGCATCTGTAGCACACCGACCTTTTAGAAGACCGAACTGACTTTTATGTGACATATACCAAAATTTTGTGACATTGGTATAAAAAGGCAAAAGCATTTTTTGTCAAAAACAGTATTCAAATGCTTTTGGAAACACAGATGCCAATGCTGCGAGTCTATAGTTTTCTGATTTTTTTGCAGACTGGAACAATTTTTCAAGTTTTTAGTTTCTTGCAAAAATACAGTGAGTAAAAAATTCATTATCCAAATGAGCAAAAAGAGCACAAATCAGCTCGGAAACCTATTCTTCAGTACCAATGACCGAACACCTGAAAACTAAAACAACGCACGGGTATCAAACAACATTTTTGGTCGTCTTCACCCTAAATGCTTAAAAATACCAAATTATATTCAATTTAGAGGCTAACAGTGACAGTTGTCAAATAAAATATATAACTATATAGAAAAATCTATATTTTTTTATAATAATATACTTCTTTTTTGTTTATGAATCATTGACAACGATGGCAACATTTATATACCTAGTGCGTAAAAAGAGCCATTTTGCTATAAGGATGTGAATTTAAGACAAAACTTTTTTTGGTCCAAAATAAATGACAAAATTGTTACTCTCTGGTGTGATGGTGGATGCGCCGTCATCTAAGTGCCAATAATTTTTAACAAATTCAAATTAAAATAATAATCAGGTGGCAATGGCGGTGCATAAAGCCACGTGATTATTTCATTAAAATATTGTTTACGTGATTGCTATGTTTAATTGG
This sequence comes from Lagria hirta, assembly GCA_947359425.1. Lineage (NCBI taxonomy): Eukaryota > Metazoa > Arthropoda > Insecta > Coleoptera > Tenebrionidae > Lagria > Lagria hirta. Next base: position 16,043,578 of record OX375794.1, read on the forward strand.
TTATCACAAAAACAATGTGTGAATCGCTAAATTTTCGCAATGATAGTGTGCTTTTAACAGTCAGTTTCAAAGGTACCGTAGAAAACTAGTTTTACAGACCTTATATAATAAACAATTTTTTTAATAATTTAATCTGTGTGAAGTCTGTACATTATATAAATTAAGCTTAATTGAATAAAATCGTGTGTAAAAGACCAATGTAAATTAAATTGAGAACAGCTTTGCCAAGCAACAACTAACAAACCAAAAAAATTAGTAAATTAGGAGTAGAATTTTTCAGTCTTATCGATGACAAACCAACAACCAATCGTAAATTGAATAAGTATTCAATCATTTTGGTATTAAGATGCGGATTTTGTGCCGAGCGCCAGCGAAGTGCGACAAAGCAACCGGTTACCAAAATGACTCTTTACATTCGAAATACATACATAAAACATTCTATAGTCCAAAATAAATGATTCTCTAGCAGGATGGTAAATGCGCCGTCATTTAACTGCCAATAATTGACAGTTCCAAATTACAATAATAATCAGGTAGCCATGACGACGGTGTGTAAAGTAATATAAAGCCACGCAATTATTTCATTTACCAGAGAAAAAATGTGGAAATCGCTGAATTCTCGCATTGATAGTAAGCTTTTAAAATTCAGTTTTATAGGTGACGGTTAAAAAATTAAATTTAACCTTCGCAATTCCTGCATAAAAGCTTAACTTCACACACTAGTATCGTAATCATAAATCACTATTATTATGGTATTTTATTATAATAACTTTATCCGGCCAATGAGACATTTTATTTTTACTTTTCAATGCCAAAATATTTTCCTTATATCATCTGATATCATTTTTAAAATAATTATTGCTTATTGTTAAATTGATTCTGCTACTAATGCTTTTTGCTGTAGTTATTCGCGCATCTCCAAAGAATGTATTTAAAATGTCTGTGATCTCCGTTATACCCGCTCATTTACTTTTTGTTATATTATCAGAAAATGATATCAGTATACCAGAAAAAACACTTATTTCATTATTTTTGTATTGTTTACGTGAATATTTTTCTTTTTCATGTAACTCTAGATAAATTTGCTTGATAATGTTTGTGTTTGTTTCGAGAATCTAAAACTTAACAATATTTATTTTTTCATTTTTTTTGGAAGCCTATTAATCAATACCGGAAGATGTTAAAATAGTGTCCCATGACCTTGAACTTGAAATATACAGTCTAAATCAACGCTTTGCATATTTATGTCATCAAAATGATAAAAACAAAAGTAAACTGTAAAAAGTTGAAACCATCAAAAAAATAATGATAAGCTCTGCACATTAGATCTCATCATCTCCTCAAGCAAAAAAGCATTTTCGGCATATCTACCTACAAAAATTAATTCTGCTATTCCCAACATGTTATAGCCAAAATTTTCGACAAAATAATGAATTATATATTAAAAAAACAATTTTATTTTAATTATTTCATCGCCGCTGTTAATATCAATTGCAAATAAACAAATATTAAAACCACGTAAAGATTGAATATGTAATAAGTTCAACTGGTAAAGTGCAATAACACAAAAACCCTTTTTTTGAGTTAGAGTAGTGGTGCTAACCGGTCTCTCTTTTAGTTTTTAGCATTTTTTCCCATAATTTGTAAAAATTTCCAATTTTTTCTCGTTGAAATTTTAGCTAATATTGTAACTCTTAGTGTATCTCATTTGTTTTTTTTTAATTAAAACTCGATTAATAATAGAATATACAACATAAACATTATTTTCATTTACTTTTTTATCAAAATTTGATTCCTGAAATTTATTGTTAAATCAGCAGCATAAATACCAATCTAAAGCTGCTGCTCAAAAAGCTAGAAAATTACAAACAAATTGTCGATTTTGGCCCGTTTTTTGCTAAAATCTAAAGCCAAGTTGTAATTGTGACACAGCACTGCAACATCTCAAAGCTTTCGGTATGTGTTTGATAAGGACCGAATCTTAAATATCTTTATGAATTTATGATCGCCATTCGAACACTGGCAAAAAAACAGCAGGCAGGTATTGACTATAAATTGTGTTTTGCGGAAACAATACAGTTTTACAACAAAATGATATTAAAACAAAAAAAAATCTATTTCTAGACAACTAGGTATACTTTTTCCAAATTACAATAATTGGTAATTGATCAATAAAACATATATTATTATTAGAACCAATAGAGCCTTATACCAACATTCGCATTCTATTTAAGAATTGTTATTGTATCAAGTGTTGAAAGTGTCTTATTAATAATTAATATTTTATTATTAGAAAGATATTGCTAGTTTTAATTATTAGTTAATAATATTTATACTAAAAATAAGGAAAGAATAGCAAAACTTATAGTAAAAAAAAGAATTGAAGATACTTTAAAATCCTCGAATACCAAAGATAATCAATCCACTTATGTAGAGCCAAAAGAATCAGTAATATACTACATAAATGTAAATCAAGAGACATAGGCGGAAGTAGAAACGTCCAGAGTGGAAAAAAGAATAGAATCAGATCACTAATCACAAGAAATTGCAATAACAGCAAAATAAATAACAGGAACAAATCCGAAAAAGACATTATTTGTAGAAACAAAATATAAACTAGTATACTGTAAACCTAGGCGGCAAAGTGCCATTTTTCCAGGAAAAGACAAGATATACACTTCTCCCTGGAGGCTATTACCGCCAATTGATAGTGTCAAACGTCGACAGATGTCAAAAATTAATGAATTACTTTACTGTCGTGATTTACACAATTTATCTTTCCAAATCAACGCAATAAAAACAAAAAACTATAAAATTACATAAATAGATAAACAAAATAACGCTGAAATAAAAAAATACTTACAACCATCTGTAAAAAAAGGTTACAAAAAATGTATGGTAGTCATCACAATAAAAATAATAATAAGAGCAATAATGAAAAAAAAGTAAGACATCAAGAGAAAATAACTTGACCAACTAAAAATTAAATATACATACATTGCAAAAAAAAATAATTAATAAAATAAGGATGTCAAGTTCTTAAAAAAAAGACCGAAAATGACAGTAATTACTAAAAACAAAATTTTAAAAAATGTTTGACAGACTGTATAAAATGTAATAATAAAGCTGAAATATAAAAGTGAAAAAAAAAATACAAAAAAAGTGCAAAAAAAAACAAAAAAAAAGATAGTTTCTGTACTACTACAAATTTCACTTTTAGCTTTATTAACGAGCTTAAGATGTTAATTTCTTTATTTTGAAAAAATAATATATTTTTTTATTTATATTCGGTCTAACAGACTGAAAGACTCTTCTATCCTCAGCCAACTACTCAACTTTTAGTATTAATAAAAACCATATCATTGTCTAAATTATATCAAAAATCAATTACAGATTTATGGTCAAATCTATAGTTGTAGTCGTTGTACTTGTAAAGCAATTTTGCAACATTAAATTTTCCATAAAAAAAGGTCTAGCGTAATCGCCATTTATAAATAGAGTTTTTGTTCTCATTACCGTTATATACCATCAAATTTAATTAGTTCCTGTTATAATAAAAATAACAGGTCATAACTTGGTTTGTTTATATACGATCAATAATTAAAAAAAAATGATGGATCAGAGAAACTTCAAATAAAATTTATTGCATGAGATATAAAAGAAACTATAATTTATCAAATAAAAGAAAAATTGTTTTTACATTATTCATATCAGGATATCGCTGAATTCCCAGAAATGCTTCATTTTTCATCATTAAAGGAAGTAATTGAAATAGGAAGTTATCAAGGTGTGGTCCAATTTTTGAATTGCTTGCCACAATTCCATATTCTTTACCACATAGGTTCTATAGTTATTCAACCAACAAGTACGTACATAATGAATGCGTTTAATAATCGAGATCTCTTACCGCACAAGCGCATTAATTATCTATATTAATAACTGCATTTTAACGTAAGAAGTGATTAAGTACAATAATTTTTTTTCTTCAATCGTATTTTTCACTACTGCAATAATAAAACACTCTTGTTTACCAATAATATAATACAAATTTTCTTCAATAATTTAATTATTCATCAGTCTCATGTTTTCAATAATTTATGTTTATATTAGAAATAGTAGTTCTTAAAATTGAATGAGCATAAGCAGAATTAAAAGCTGTGTGGTTTTCCAACTTTAAATTTAGGGTTTATTTAGCTGCATTAGATTTTTGTCAGAATTTTATTCATCGCTGGTTGATAATTGTGGCAAGCCTGCGTTACAGTTTCACAAACAGTATTAATTAGTTTATTTAAAGTCTTTATAACAAAAAAGTTTTTATAAATAAATGTCAGTATCAAAAATTCTGAAACTATGTTGGAACCCTGCTTCATAACCGTAGAAACCACGCTCTTGACATTTACTCTTTTTTTTGAAATTTTATAACAAAACATGTTTATTATTATTGCCTATACAGGCTTAAATATATACATTAATACCCAATTATACATTTTTACACAAATTTTTCTATCCGATCCTCCCTTTTCTTTCTTTGTGTTCTCTTCCCCTGTCTTCATTTACTCTTTTTGCATACTTCTGTCTTCCGCTTTCCCTTCTATCATCTCTTCCTTTTTTTTTATGTATTCTTTATTCAATTTCTGATTTAATCTTTCTCTCTCCCTCATTATCATTTTCATCCATTCTATTCCTTCTTTATTTCCTTTCATTACATCCTCTCTCTCTAGCATACTTTCTTTTATTTCTATGCACTCTTTCATCATGTGCTCCAATGTTTCTTTCTCTCTTCCACACATTCTGCATTTTCTTTCGGTTTCTTCCATCCAATATCTGTTGTCTCTCTCTTCATTCCCACATCTAAATCTTGCAATCATCTTTCGCTCTCTCTTACTTTCTCTTTTTACATATTCTGGTCCCTCTTCTGTTATCAACTTCATGTATTCTTTATTGTATCTGGTTTCTCTAATTTCGCCCCCCCTTTCTTGTTTGTCTATGTCTCTGTCTCTGTCTTTCAATTCTCCATTCCTTTCGTAATAATTTTTTCTTTCTTTTTCCATTCCTCTTTCTGCTTTTCTACTCATCACTTCCCAACTCTCTTTCAATATCTCGCACTCTTCCCTATCTTTCATCCTATCTTCGAACTTCACGGCTCTTTTTCCTGCCTCTATTCATAATTTTTCTCTCTTTCCTTCCTCTCTCACTATATATCCTGGAGTCTCTCTGCTTAGCCCTAACATCCATCTTGTATACCTTTCTTGCACTTTTTCCATTTCCACTCATTCTTTCCACCCCCAAATTTCAGCTCCATACATCATCACACTTTTTACCAGACTGTCAAATAATGTCATTCCTATTCCATATTCTCCCCCAAACTTTCTCTCTGCCATACTCCATACTCTCGCACTCATCTGGTTTCCTTTTTTAACTAATTCTCTTACCTGCGCCTTACATCTATTTCTTTCCTCAAACATAAATCCCAGATACTTCCATTCTTTCACCTGTTCTATATCTTTCTCACCCCATATCCATTCTACCTTTTTCCTTGCTCCCTTACTGAACACTTATAATTTTGTTTTACTTTCATTCACCTCAAGTCCCTTTTTTCTCATGTATCTTTCCGCATTTTTTATCATTTCTCTCAGTCCCCGTTCCTCTCTCGCTCCCATCACAATATCATCCGCATACGCCAACAACCAAATTTTCTTTCTCCCCACTACCACACCCCCTTCTTGCCTTTTTGCCAATTCTTCCTCCATTGACATTTACTTTTAAATAGCGTTGCCAACATTAAAACTGTTTGACAATTGTTTATAAAAAAGAATAGACTTTAGAAAACGTGTCTGGCGTTTGAAGTTTGATTTTGCTAAGTTGTTTGATTGCTCTTGTAATTACAAAAATTATTTAATAGAAAATGATGCAGATTTTTCTCTATGCAAAATATAGACAATTCAGCGCATTTTAGTTGCTATACAATTACCAAAACGAATTTTTTAAGTAGGTTTTACCAAAAAATGTTTTGGTAAAACCTACGCTCAACCCAATACGTGAACTACAAAAGACCTACGTAATTGACAAAGTTAATCTATAACCTACGTAAATATGTTCAAGTACTACTCTGAACAGAAAATGATCTGCAATAAGTGGTCTTCAATTTATGACTGTGGTTTCAGATGTCAAAGTTTCTGAGATATTAGTGTAATAAAATTTACTGCCGGATATATCTCAAACGTTTTTACTATACTTCTGAAATCTGGACCAAAGAATTGACCGCTATAACCGACTTCTTAAAGGTGACTGGACACGAAACAATGAAGAGGATCAGGGTAATAACAAATCCGACACTGACTGAAAAGTCATCAAGTTTATGTTAGAATAGTTTTATTTTAGTTCAGAAATAACATGCGTTTATAAATTATTAAATATAGTCCTGCTGTGTAATTTAGCTTGACAAATTTTTATCGTCTTTGATAGTATGCTTGCCGACAAATGTCAAACAAACATCAAATATCGTCTATAATATCGTACAATTTTGCGTATGAACTGTTATTTGTTTTTGTGACATTTTAATCAACCGCAGTATAACATCCAATAATATTACAACAGAAAACTTTCCATAGTTGAAAGCTCATAACAGAACACACTATAAAAGTCACTAAAGTTACTAGATTTGGTTAATCATGTTCAACAAAAACCGATTTTAACAAATAAAACCATATTTTGTTTACATTACATCAGCGCTTGGATTAATAAAGTTACTTTTTCAATTTTTTTCCGTTCTCAAGATAACATTATTTAATAATTAACTAAATCAAACCCAGTTATTTTTAAGACATATTTTATTGAATTTTCAAAAATAAAGTCATATTGGCAACATATAATTAAGGAATGACGTCACTTCAAGCTTAACAACAAATAATAACATAGGTACTGTAACAGCTTTCATTAAACACAAGCAGGACTGCCAATCTGCAATGAGAATTATCCACAACTTTTCGAGGAAGAGGTTAGAGTGATGAATTAAACCAATTAAATAACAATATTTAATAAATTAATAAAATTAAAAATAAATTCTAACAGAATGGCACAAGTACAAATCAAGTGTCAAGAGTACAATTACTTAGAATACTAATTTACGACTAATTAAAGTAATTAATTAATAAACTAAGACATAGCTGCTGTCTGTTCTAATTTGTTGGATTTCTTGAGATTCTGGTAAGTTGCTCGCACTCTGGTATATTGAAAAGTTCGCCAATAGCCTTGGATGTAGTAGGGCACTTCACTTGCTTTCAGAAGATGTATATTAAAATCAATCTGTAGCCTCGGTAGTATTGATTCAGTTACTAATCGTCTTCTAGAGACTAAACCTCTTCAAAAAGAAAAGAACCTCAATGGTTTGAAATAATCACTCTTCCAAGAGTAAACTTCTACAAACCACTTTCAAACTTAGGACCGAATCAATATATTCACACTTTAGGCCTCACTCTGTACACTTTTATTTCAATCAAAGCCATTTGATCACTTTTAAGTTGATTGCCTTATTAATGCCACTTGACTATCTTCTTTTCGGCACTGCAATTTGAAACTTATTGGAAACTCATTAGAAATTTATTTGAAAACGAAACTATATTTCCTTCGTTCGCCCGTATTTATTGGTTTACCCAAAAAATCTATAACATTCTGAACCTTCCAGCATTTTCTGGTATCTCTTATCTCTCTCGTCAATTATTTCTCATATACCCTAATGGAAAGTGTGGTTGGTATTCATACAATCAGAAGCGTCCCGCAAAAAATAGCACAATTTTTGAGGTTGGACAACTGGAAAGAGTACACTGGACACACATTACGACGAACATCTGCTACTCTTTTAGTTGATGGTGGTGATGACCTCACTTGTCTTAAAAGACACGGTGGCTCTAACACTGTGGCAGAAGGCTACATTGAAGACTCACTTCTAAATAAAGAAAATATTGCGAAAAGAGTACTGCAAGTTGATAGTGATAATGATAAACCAAGCACCATTGTTATTTTTGATATCACAACATCTGAAAATATTGTTAAAAACGTGTTGGACTGTTTTGAGAATTACTCTAAGAATGAGGGTACGGGCAGTTCTAGTGGCTTATATTTAATTTTAATACTTGTTCAAACTGTATATTTAATATCAATGTGGCTAAACAATAATTGTGAATAGTCTTGAATAAATTGTTTCAAATTGAAAGTAGGATTAAAAGTGCTACTTTTGCTCTTAGGATTAAAAGTAAATATTGCTGTTTTTTTTTGTTCAGCAAAAAAAACGGCTACTTTTGAGACTCCTGACACTGACAGTTAAAAAAATGCCATACGTTTGAAGCGGTTGGAAAAAAATTAGTTAATTTTTTGGTCCAGTGGATTAGGATTTAGGACACCCTGTATTTATAACATTATTTCTGCAGTAGATTGTACAATATTTATAAATATGTATGAATACAAAAATAAAATTGTGTATGCATAGATAGTGAAAGGTTGAGTAAATTCAAAACATTCATAATTACCGCCGATTAGATCATTCTTCAAAAATATACTAAAAATAATAGGAAAAATACTTACATGCTAAGAGAAAAATAGGCAAAAGTATCCGAAATAGAACCAAACAGATGAAAAAATTAGCCATTTCTACCTTGGTTGACTTATCTGTAACAATAAAACAAAAAAATAGGTAGCAGTAATTGAATAGCCCTCGAGACCGTATTATTCATTGTAAAAGCTCTTTATTAATTTATTTTTCAATCTGATACTAAAGTCACATGTGTTTTGAAATGTAATTTAATTAATGTCACTATTTATTCTGCATTTTGCACGCAATCTTGCAATCGTCTCTCGAGACACTCCCGCTTTTGCTTTACTCCTATTATTTACAATCCTTTGACATCTATTACATTTTATTATAAGTACCTAATCTGATGTTTTCATTAAATTATTAAAAATTTAGCCTTGCCCCTACAATTTCTTATCATATTGAAGTAATAAATTATCGATGATGATACACCGGCTTACCTTTTTAGGCGCTATTTTTCTAATCCAATTTCTAAACATTTCCGTTACTATAATTATTTTTCATTTTTGAAAAAATATTTTTAGCTTATCGTAATTTTCACGATTTTTTTTTCGGCATAAAGTGATGCGAAACCCCATATGATACCACGCACTGCACGCACAACTGACGGTCAGTGAATGTGTCAAAAACGAAAAACGCGTCCGTCCGTCCGTGCTGTCAGTTAAAGAAAGAAAACAAAATGTTAAAGTGTCCTCTCTTAATGCTGTTGATAAACTAGTTACAGATTCCTGCAAAAGTAAACAACAATTTTTATTCGATTTTAGAGTGCTTTTGCAATTAGCCTTCATTTTGATACTTTAATAGACTCATTAGAGAACGCTACGTCATAGGTTTCAGTGCGGTTTTAAGCCATTAAAGCACCGAACTTTTTTTTCTAAAAAATTTTTAGGTTGGTGAAACTTAATTTGACGTTTTACCTGTCTGTCAATAATATTGTGAATTAAAATGTGAAATTGCAGTTTTTGAACAACAAAGTGAAGTGAACAATAATTGGAAGTATTTTTGTGTGAAACATGGCATATAATACATAGTGTAAATAATAAGTGCACTGGTCTGGGAAGATCAACCGATACCAATAAAGCAAATGTCACAGTTTATATGTGACTTAACCTAAAAAAGTAGGTATCTTACAATAATAATAATGAAAACCAAAATAATTTTTGCTATTTCACGGATTTCGAGAGGCCTACATGTAAAGTTTTCTTCCATTTTCGTATTTTGGGGCGGAGAGGATTAGAATTTTTGTATAAAACAAAAGAAAAGGCAAATAGATAAAATTTTCACTTTTAAAATCACGATATTGCCAACCCAATCCAAAAATCCCTAAATCGATCAAATTTAAAAAAAAAGGTAGCACTCCGGGAGTGCCGGCAGAAGTGAAAACTTCAATATTAACGTTGTGTTTAATTATAAGTATAAAAGTACTATCATTTATGAGGTAGAATACAATGTTTATTTATTGCGCTATCGTACACAAATATGACAATTTATATGTTGTTATTTATAATATTATATCGTTATTTATATATTACATTAAATTTTATCTCTCACAAAAATCAACTTCCATCCATAATTTCGACGACTTTTACACCATCGTTATTATCAGAATCATGATCGCAAATTTTTACAACTGATACAATTGGTTTATGATAACTGAAGTAAGAAACAAACAGTTTTGATTCGAACCTATTTAAGTGTCTAATAAAGACCGCATCAATAGTAGTTTTGTATTTCGTTGTGCTAAAATTGCGATCATTTGACATAGTTAAACCAAATTCATTATTTAAAAATTCAATTAACGATTGATTTTTATCGTCTGCAAAGTTTATATTGAAATCTCCACTTAAAATCATTGGCAATTTATCAAAGCTTTTTCCAATTTTTTTTTCTTACTTACTCATTTTCTTTCACTACTTCATCATCACTTTTTTCATTAATAGATTCACTTTGTTCGATTTCCATAATTTAAACAATTCACATTTACGAATACACAACAGTGTATTTACTACACAACAGTCAAGCAATCAGCTGTCACCATCCTTGGATACGCGTGGGACGCTGTACATAAACACACACGGTCATTCGCGCAAGCGCCCTGTGCCGCCTAAACAGAGCAGCACACTCAGGCCATAGATTTAATACATTAGATATAGCTATGCATGCTGAACATACTTCGGTTCTTAAAAAACATATCAAAGAAATTGGTACATCTCTCCATTTCTTTCTATATTTAATGAAACACATTTTTTATCCTTTTCATCATATTTGTTGTATGTCGCACACGAGTCTATAGTGATTAAACAGACACGAATTTCTACGATTTTAGTCGACAATCAACGATGCAATGCTTTGCTGTCAACTTATTGACATTTGTCATACACAATCTAATAAAATACGAAAATTAGGTTAAAAATCAATTTTATTTTGGAATGAATAATTATTTATAAATAAAGATTTTTTCATCAGTGCTAATGATTCTTAATTATTTTATCAAAAAACTCTATTCCAATTTCAAAATTTCACCAACTTTTAGTTGTGTCAGACCCATGTAAACTTTATTATCCGCTTCATATTTTATCAGCTTACAAACCCACAACTGCATCGTGACAATCACAATAATGAAAATAAAAAACTTCTCTCCTATGAATTTGTAAAATTGAAGTTAGGCTTTAAGAAAATAGAGAAACATTAGAAAGCTGGAAGAAAATAAAAGTTGAGGTTGAAATCTCAATAAATAAAATTACCTTCAAATTATTAAATATTTTTCTTGACAATAATTATTTTCAATTTTTAAGTGACTGAACTAAGTTTTCTGTTCAAATTATGTGATTAGAAAAATTTGAATAGAAACGTCAAAATAATTCTAGTGTCATGCTGACGTAGCGTACTCTGCGTCTACTGATTTCTGCTTTGCTATTTGTAGGAACCTCTCTAAAAGATAGCGCTATCGAATACTAATGCAGTTGAGAGTGAGAGCAATAGATGGTACGTCTTGGCGGACTATCGCAGTGCATGGCTGTATCTTGTTATAATAAATCTATGACTCAGGCACGGTAGAAAGAGTGGGAGATACTAGTTCCTCTCCCTTCCCCTCGATCTTACGCTTTTTCGATCAGCATCACGTGACCCTGACGCGAGTTTGAAAGTTTTTACCCATACAAAAAAAAGTGCTCAGCGCCTCTAAAGAAGTTTTCACTTCAAAAATAGCATTAGTTTTTAAATGGTCAGGACAAAGAAGTTCAATGAAATAGCCAGCTAGGTCTCCAGATCTGCTCCATTGATTTTTTTCTATAGGGGCAAAACTGATCCAACAATTTGGATGATCTTAAAGCAAGAGATTTGGATGATCTTAAAGCAAGAGTTTGACATGATTGTAATTTAATAACTCTCCAAATAATTCAAAATGTATTTGTAAATGTATTGGCTGCTTTTATTTATCGTCTTGGATATTGTCAGATGATGCAGTGTCATCAGTTTGAACATTTAGTGTAATATCTTTGAATTGTGAATGTTACGTAAAAAGTTTTTTTTGTTAACTTTGCTTTTGCCAACTTTTTTTCATTTAAATCTTCTGCTTTTTTTGTTTAAACGCCGATAAAGTAGACTACTCGGTTTTTTTTATTTTACTAGTTTAAACTGTAGAGTCGTTTTTTTTTATGTAAGCTATTAAGTATTTCATGCCATTAAAATGAGAAAAAAAAAACTGTACTCAAATGTAAAATAAAGAACATAAGTTGCCATAAAAAAAATATATTAATCATGTCATAACTGTCAAAAAAATAGATATAAAAAAACTTAACATACGTTACTCGTTTTGCGCTATAATTAACCCCATCACAAGCTTTTTTAATTTAATTTTTGGCGAAGTTATTGAATTTATTTCTTACTATAGCATCCCACGCTGTATAATTAAAGTAAGAAAAAAAAATCTGGAAATCAATTAAAATAAATCTTCTAGATAATAGAGCTTTTCTAAATCAAACATTTAATTATAAACAAAAAAAAATTTACTAATTTTAATAAAAAATGCAATACCCATAAAAAAAAATTTTAATTTTATTGTTTTTTAATATAACTTTAACTTGGCATGATTGTAAAGCTTATTGCACATGATTTTTATTTTTTTTAAATTGAATTATGACGTTCAGATTTTAATCGTTGAATCATGCGTTCGGGCATATACAGGGTGCCTGAAAAACAAGTTAGTAGGTATAGTCGTATAACGTCAAGAAAAATTAGACTTTTTTGAAGCAAATTTTTTTTCTTCAGTACCGCTTAATTACCTATTCAAATAAACAATGAAACTTTGCATATAAGTAAACAATGGACGACTGCGTGCGGTTGCACTAGTCAACTGACTCAAAATCGGAAGCCGGCGAGTTGTCAGTACACAAATTGTGATAAGTAATGTGGTCGATACAAGAACCGGGCTGTGACTATATGTCTTACATCAACAATAACTATATGTACTTGTAGGTTTTACCACCAAATTAGTATCATTGATGACAATTTATAAATCCGTCAAGATTATAAATACTTGAAGAATCCTTTAGGATTTTATCTCCAGGAAAATATTCTAGAGTCTGGATAAATTAGTGACACCGGTAGAAAACCGGCTAAGCAACTTTACTGCTAATCTACGTAAATAAACCAATTATTAAAAATCCTTCAAAACCAAAAGTACCTAATAAAAATACCAGACGATCACAAAATTAAATAAAAATGTTTCTATTTATGGTTAAAAATAGTTGACAGCCTGGTCACTGTTAATTCTAAGCTCAACAACTTTTATTCAAGATAAAAAAAGAGATTTTTTTTACTGGTGAAAAATTTATTCGATTAATAATCCGGTCTCTTTAATCAACTGACCAAACAAACTATTTGGCTTTTCCAAAAGCTGCTCTGGTCTTCCTAGCTCCACAATTTCACCGCTGTCCATTACAACTACTAAATCAGTCTCCATAATCGATTGTAGCTTATGAGCAATTATCACAACTGTGCTATTCCTACAATAATCTTTAAGTGTTTTTCGTATTAAAATATCTGTATTGAGATCAACATTTGCTGTCGCTTCATCTAATATCACTATTTTATTTTGTTTCAAAATGGCTCTTGCAAGACAAATCAATTGTTTTTGTCCTACACTAAAATTTGATCCTTTTTCTAAAATTCTCATCATTAATCCATCTGATTCTTGTTCAATTGTGTTTTTTAAACCAACACATTCTAAGATGTGCCACAGTTTTTCATCGTTGTATATTTGGAATGGATCTAAATTATCGCGAAGTGTTCCAGAGAATAGAAATGGATCTTGTGGAATTGCTGACAAACGTTGCCGTAAAAATTTTAATGGCAGATTATTAATATCATTGTTATCTATTGATATCACACCTTCATAATCATATAATCGAAAGATTGAAGAAATTAACGACGTTTTTCCAGCACCAGTGCGACCAATAATACCAATTTTTTGATTAGCAGCAATTGTCAAATCGACCGATTTTAAAACTGGATGATTTGCAAGACATAAAGAGACATTTTTAAACGAAATAGAAGCATCAGCAGGCCAATTAGGTGCTGGTTCTCCATCAATGCTTTTTTCGGGTTCAATCTTCATATAATCTACTATTCGTTCAACATTTATCATTTGGTTTTCAAGTTCACTCAATTGACGGATACCCCATTGAAGCATTCCAATCAAATTTATAGATTGAGTTATCGACAGACCTACATTTCCAGCCGTTTCATCTAAAAGAGATTTATTTTTTAAATAATTATTTTAACATCAAGTTGTTATAGATAAGACACTATAGAGGTTAATGAAATATCAAATTCTTGCAATTATAACTTAAATGCATTTGCTTGACAAAACTGAGGGTTTTTTTATATACCGTCTGGCGCATCAAAAACGAAACAAAGACATTTACAGATAGCTCAGTTTTTTTTTCGAGGAAAAGGCAAAGTTGGCAAAAAATCATTTTAACACTAGGCGGGAGTGGCACCACCCTAAAATCTTAATTGGAAAAGACGGTTGAGTAAGTAATTATTTGGAAGGCTTTTTAATTCTCTTTATGTTTATAATGATCTATTTGAAATTACTGCAAGGCACCATAGATCCTGCACTAACAACCGTAATCTAAAATTAGAATGATCTGCGGTACATTGCGAACAGATTGACGTTTCAACAGGATGGTGCCACACCGCACTAGACTTTTACATGTTCGATAATATTTATATCAGACGTTTCCAGGTTGATAGATTAGTAGAGGAGGTGCCATTAAATGGCTCCTTCTAAAGTCCATCTTTAGATTTCTTTCTGTGTGGTCACTTAAAAGCAAAAGCTAGGCTACTCAGCTAACGTTGTTAGAAAATTTGCAGCAAAGAATTGTGAATGAGAGCCTTCAAATTACTTCTCAAATATTGCAAGTTGTGCGGCAACGTTTTGAGCAAAATCTTGATTACTGCATGGAGAGTCATGGTGGACATTTCCAACATTTACTTGGCTGACAGGTCAGTTCGTTGTTAATTTTTAGACTACTTTGCTGCCAAATGTATTGATTGCACTAATGATGATAATTTAAAGTTTTATTAAAGCTTTAAATCAATAAGTCTCACAAACTAATAAACTAAAGTACATGAATTTTACATCATTATAAAAGGAATTGAAAGACCTTTCCAATGATATCTCATTCGACTTCTCTTTCCATTTAAGATTTCAAGGGTGGTGCCATCCCCGACAAGAGAGCTAACGTAATTTTTTGCCAATTTAGGTTTCCCTTGAAAACAAAATCGACGAAAATCTGAACGTTTTTCACAAAAAAAAAACTAAACTGCCAGTAAATGTCTCTGTTTGATTTTCTATGGGCTACCCTGTATAACTGGTCAATTAAACTCTAAACTAATTTAAAACTACAAAACCTGTTACTTGCTTTCTTTTATAGTTCTAATAACTGGTTGAAGAAAAAAATTATAAGCAATATTTGCAATATATATGTACATACAACCTAAAAGTTAATTTCTTTTGCAGCTGTTTTCTTTCTTAGCTTAAATCGATTTAGAAGATTTTGCTTAACCAGATGCTGTTCAACTTTGACAAGTTGTCCGAGAAAGGGGCCGTTTAGAATCAAACAATAATATTTTCCGGTATCCGCTGCAGGCCTAATCACAGAATTTTTCACACCAACTTGTCACTCATTTGTTAAAAAAATCTTAAGTTTTGTTTCCACAGAAATACTACTTTATAACAAAATAACCTCATTTTAGAGTTATTGCATTACAAGTTCGATTTAGCAGTCAAAATCCAGCAAATTATTAATTTTCTGAAATCGAACATTAATGCAATTTGTATCTTGTACCCACCTCTTACAACCATGCTGGCTACAGCAATCGAAGAATAGCACACGCAAATCATATCAAGCCAAAAACCAAAAGCTCTACTGTAGATGAAAAACATGTAAAAAGCTGAAGTATGGCAATTTTGAAAGTTATTAAACTTTTTCAACTGAACGTCTTCCGCTTGGAATGCTTTTACTGTTATAAGTCCCTGTAAAGTTGAATTGACATGAGCATAAACAGGACCACGAGCTGAAAAACAGATAGTAAAAATCAGTAAAGATGGATATACATTAGCTGAGAATAGCTAAACCGCAACCAAAATTTTTCTTTAATAAACGTACAAAAAAAAACTGTATATGCCTGATGAGTTCAGAGTAAGAGCAAAACATGTTATGTCTCAATTGTTCGCTTTCATTAGTTGAAAAACAGCATTATAGATAGCAAAAAATGTTGCTAACATGCCAAAAAATACATTGCTTATGCTTATATTATTAATAGAAATGTGAGGCTGATAAAGATAATAAAAGTCAGCAGATTTAAATACTTATTCAAAATTTTGTACTCAGTAAACTTTTGGGTCACTCAGACAATGCTCAAAAACTACGTAAGCTTATTTTTTCTAAATGCCAACTTTGGATGAATTTATATCTAAATTTTGACAACATAATCAAAAAGCTATAAGTAAGTCAGTAGTTAACAAGTGGGGGAGCAAATGCTCCCCTCACCACTTTACGCCACGAGGCCTTGACCTTGAGTTCCAAGGTCAAGACCGAATGCGTCACTTGGCTTTGACAGCCCAAGGACAAAGGCCGAATGCACCACTTGGCCTAGACAGTCCAAGGCCAAAGTTGGCTACGTCACTTGGTTTTAGCAGTCCAAGGTCAAGGTCGAATGAGCCACTTTGCTTTGACAGTCCAAGGTCGACTACGTCACTTAGCCTTAGAGAGCCAAGGTCACTACGTCACTTAGCCTTGTTAAGTTTCTCTACTGTAACGCAATCATGAATAAAAAGTGGGGGTTATTTTGCCCCTCTCTTAAAATTTTTTAGCACGTCGTCTAATACAAACTGAGTTTTTTATGAGATTTTAAACTTCATTTTCCCGCGCTGTCATTCTGTCAATTAACGTATATTTTTGACGCAAGTGTGATTGCCTGCATATTTCCAGTTATAATTATAAGCTTTAAGTTCCACTGTGAATAACCCAGGTAAGTATTCATCAATTTTAAACCTTAATCTATAATTAAAACACTTTATATTTGTTTCAAGCAATTGAAATATGTTTCTATCACTGTCAACCACTGGCCTCCACCAGGGGGCGTAGTGCTTAGCATTAAATGGCAATAGGTAATGTATGGGTGATGCGGTAATGTGTTGCATGTAATAGTGAGCATGAGCATGTTCTGTGGTGAGCATTATGTGTCAACCTCCAGGAATAAGAAGAAGAGTTTGCCCTATATATGGTAAGTGTAAAAATGCTTAAAGTTTTTTTGTTATAAATATAGTATTTATAATGTAGTAGGACGAAGAAATCGATATTGCTACAAAGTGTTTTACACGGGACCGTTATCTAGTTTATCTACATTGAGGTTGTGTCGCTTTTGTGCTAGAGAAGAAGGAGGACGAATGTATCTACAGCACGATCATACACCAGGTCCAATATTGTTATGGTGCAATCGCTGTGAAGGGCCAGTTATGCATCGAGACATGAGAAGATGTAATGGACCACCAGGTGTTTCGATCTTAAAATATCGGAGTTTGCTTAGAATGCTCGAATTCAGCGATAGTGAGGACGAGGCTTTGTTTGAAGATGATGCCGATAGTGGAATAGAGTTGTAACTGTAGAGGATCACTATCACTTAGAAATAGTATAAATAGTAGTGTATGTTTAATACTAATTTAGTTGGCTTAAAGTTTGTATATAGAGATGAAAATATATAAATGTAAAAATAAAAACACAAAGTTTAATAGTAAACAAAATACTTGTAAGAAAGGTACTGGTTTAATAAATACTTTAATTAATAAACTCCCTTTAGAATTGCATTTGCCTGGGTATCAATTTTGCGGTCCTGGTACAAAGTTAGAAAAAAGATTAGAACGAAGAGATAGCGGAATAAATCTTGCTTTTCATATTTTTTTATAGTGCTTTTTTTTATAGAATATCTGATCTGCCCCTATGATGAATCGCATCGAGTGTTACACAAAAGATTGGGCCATCATATGATCAAATGTGAAGCAAAACAAAAGCAAGTAGCTGACCCTACATCCCACGAGACAATTTCAGTAGGAATGAGCGCTGACACCTACCACCGGTGGCAGCAATGTGGTGAAGCAGGGTTGCTAAGACGACCACCACCGTTCTTGTCAAAAAAAGAAAAAAAAAACTTTTATCCACAATTACCTTATAATTGAAGTTTTATCCACACTTACAAACCGTATAAAGTAACACTTTATCCACTAGTGGAATAATTAAATCACTTTATTCCACTAGTGGAATAATGAAACAATACATTCTTAAATATATATTCAATACATTTTATAGACCTTTATAACGGCCTTCAGCATCGAGTACTTTGACCACATGGATGAAATTGCATACCTCTTCTTCAAATTTAAGAAATACGATAGCAGAACTTCCTCATTTATTGTCATTACCTCCCGTTCTTCTTTCCATTCATTAAATTCTGAAAATACTTTTTCATAATGTTCCCTGGACTTCGCAGGCAATAACTGGCGAGTCGCTTCTTCCGCTTCCTCAAGAATTGTCTCAGGAACAGTATCACTTTCTTCCATTTTCACCAACTTGCACAGCGTTTTATCCAAATGGAGTCGATAAACAATCGAAAATAAATAGCGACGATTCAACACCTCCCATGTTTTTTAGTTAATTTCAATGATTTTTGAGGTGACATCGGCTGTCAGAGTGTAATGTCAAATCATTTTTTGATTTTAAATCGCTGTAATTGTGGATAAAACGTTATATTGCATTCGTGTTTCACTCGCATTTTATCCACTTAAGAAAATTAAACGCTCGAGCAAGCTCTCGCGTTTAAACATTCTTGCGTGGATAAAATGCTCTCTGAAACACTTATACAATAAATTACTATAAACTTTTAAATAGAGAATTTTATAAATAAAGTTATTTATTTATTTATAGTATTTATTATTACTGCCTTACACTTGTTTAACTTTAACAACATGTAGCAAAAGAGCTCACAAACTTTTATCAAAAAAACATATAGAACTACTTGTAACATGTTCTCATACTATTAGTATCAAAAGGATCAACAACTGTAATGTTAAGAATCTCTTTCTGACATTGAGCACAACTTCCACTGTGCTTACGACACAAAACATCTAGCTCAGTTTTAGAACATATCATATCAATATTGATCTTTGTATCTTTCATGGGATAGCTTGCTTCATCCTTAGTTGCATCTTTTATTTCTTTGACCATTTTCACTTCTTTTTCTAAACACTCTTCACATACAACACTATCTTCAAAAATATCGACCCATTCTAAATTCTCATCTAAATTTCCTAACTGGTTGCGATACATTATACGTTTAAAAATAACACCACCAGATAAATGAAATCTATAAAACATTTTGTAAGTGCTACACATTAGGATACACACAAATTTTTTTTAAAGTATTATTTATCACTTTTTCTCTTTGATGTTAAGTTAGAACTACTGTAAAACTTATGCAGCGCTTATTTATACGACTCACTTTTACAGATAAAGTGTAAACAACTTTTTTACATCCTTGTTTGACACATATTAATCTTATGATCAACCCTAAAGTCAGGGTCGCGCATTGTTTAATTGTAAAGAAAATAAACACAAGACTTTGTTCTTGTCTTTCGTCGTTGCCTTGGCCATTGAAGGCTAAGTGACGTAGTGACCTTGGCTCTCTAAGGCTAAGTGACGTAGTCAACCTTGACCTTGGACTGTCAAAGCAAAGTGGCTCATTCGACCTTGACCTTGGACTGCCAAAACCAAGTGGCGTAGCCGACTTTGACCTTGGACTGCCTAGGCCAAGTGGCGCATTCGACCTTGGCCTTGGGTTGTCAAAGCCAAGTGACGCATTTGGCCTTGACCTTGGAACTCAAGGTCAAGGCCTCGTGACGTAAAGTGGTGAAGGGAGCATTTGCTCCCCCACTTGTTAACTACTTAAGTCGTCGTCATAAAACACCTTCAAAACTATAAAATCTGATAGTTTCATAGAATACGTTCAAAAAGTACTTACTTACGTCAACAATTTACAGATTTTTAATATTAATTGGTCAAAGTGTATTTTTATTAAAATTATTAACGCTTTATCAATAAATACTGTAGCCCAGTCGAATTAGTATTTTAAATTTACAAAAATTCTAAGCAGCAATTTTTTTCGAAATTTGTTGATAAGGGTCACTGGTAGTCTAAATTCAAAAAGTAGTGGTACCAGTCTGGTTGCATCATCTGCCATTTTGAATTAAAGAGTTATTTTTTGTTTCTTGAATAACTCGTTTATTTTCAGTTTTACATGAAAAATAGTTATTACAAAATATGTTTAAAATTAAATTTTCTACAATTCTAGTTCTTATTAATTTTTTTCTAGAATTGATTTTTTTTTATTTCTACGTGAAAAGAGGGTGAATTTTGGTTATCAAACAACTCGTTTACTTTCAATTTTACATAAAAAATAGTTATTACAAAATATGTTTAAAATCAAATTTTCTACAATTTTTCATAAATTTTTTTGTAGGATTACTATTTTTTGACTTATAATCCCAGAAATAGAAAGGATAAAATCTTATCATTATATTATTACGTTAATTGTCGATTTTAAGAAAAAAGTTGAAATAAACAAATTTGCTTAAAAAAAAATTCCTACAATTTTGGTTCTCATTAATTTTTTACTCCTGCTTGGAATTTTTGTAAATACATATTAGCCCGTTTTGAGCTAATTCAACTGGCCTACTGCATAAAAAATTAAGCTACTAAATAATCTCAAATGTTTTTTGATGTCTTTGTAGAATTCACTACAGCGCCGTTTTGTTTTATTTGATGTATGATGTATAGTCATCCAAGAACTGTTTTGTTTTTATGAGAGTGTCTATTGTGTAGAAGTTAATAGTATTCATAATAGGAACGTACCGCTAAGAATCATTAGGTCATGAATAAAAGTATCACCAGAGATCCGGTCTTATACAGAACCCTATTTTGTTAGTCAAAAAAACAGTAATGAAATGTGATTTATGACGGATTTGTCTACAGCTTGCTACCTTTAAGTTAATAAATCACGTAGTAATCATTAACAAAATAATAAATGCTTACAACGTTTCATTAAGGCGTTGCTGTAAAAACTCTAAAGATGAATGTCAGCATGAGACGTAGCATGTCAAAAAAATTACAAGACCGCAGATGATATTATTTCACGTTACCTGCAGCTTCAACACGTTTTAAATCCAGACTGCTCGCCAAATAAACAAATCTCATCCCGTAGAATAGAACAAAAATTACTATACTAAAAACCAACATCAAAGGATTCAGGAGAGTAACCAGAACGGTGCTGCCCAAAACAAGAAACAGGACCTGAAAAACTCTATAATTAATGCTTTTTGATAAAATGTTTTCACAGTTGTAGAAGATAAAAGCTAATTTTTGCTCCTGTTTTAAATCTTCAATTTTTTATTTCAATTGCTTGGGCTAGAAAATTTCTAGCCTATGGATTTATATTGACAAAAAAGAATTATTGTTCTCAAGTTACTTTCTTTTATTATATTTTATATCTTTTAACAAGAAATAAAATATTCTATATCATATTAATACATACTGTAGTATCTTGAGTTTCAAGCTTCTAAGAACTAGTTTTTAAAATGATTTCATCCTAATTCTGCTACAAAGTACCAGAAAACAAAAAAATTTTCTAAGATACCGATTGGATAATAGTTTCTTAGTGCCTTACATAACTAATTTATTTAACACAAACTGTCAAAACACCAATGTACAAATATTTCAGAAATAAGAGATAGAGCTGATTACTGGAAACTTATTTTTAAAGTTTCTCGTTAAGAGCTGAAAATAAAAAATTGTAAAACTATAGTTGTTAATAAGAAAAACAAATAGAATATAAATCAATAGTAATAGAATTTCAAACCAATTTAGTCATAGAAAACTGTGAGCCAAAAACAGTTTTACCTATAAATTTTTTCTTATTACAAACCTGATACGCATCCATTATAGTAGTCGGCAGAACTTCATCAACCAAGCCAACATCTTTCGAGAATCGATTCAATATCTCACCAGATCCATTGGTAAAAAACGTCAAAGGAGCTTTCAATATTTGATTCAGCATTTTATCGTGCATATTTGTAGAAGCCTTTAAGCACAACTTGAAAAAAAGTAGAGATCTTAGAAGAGAAGCCGAAACTAACAATAATATAAATCCTAGATAGATGTATATGTAAAAAACATCTACAGATTGTTCGTTGATCCTTAAATAAATGTTTTAATAATCATCATTTATATAGACTTATCATAAATACCAATAAGCTAAAAAATAATCAGTAATACTGACTGCAAACTGTGTAGAAATAAAAAGTAAAACCAAAAGAACAAAAACAAACAAATTTCCACTGTTTGTAATATACTCTGACCAAATTTCTTTACTATGATATTTCTTTGGTTGAAGTGCACTTTTTTCTTTAAGTGCTAATTTCTCTGGTAATACTGTATTTTTATCCTCTGCATCATTAAGATCTTCATCTATGTCATCTATAAATTGATTATTTTTAACAAATAATAGTTTTCCATTGCTCACTTCATAAGTTGTGTGTGCTTTAGCTATAAATTTAGAACGATTGGTCACTAAAACAACACTTTTATCTCGTAAATAGTCAACAACACATTTCTTAAAAATTTGATTAGCAACTTTTGCATCAACAGAGCTAAACGGATCATCTAATAAATAAATTTCTGCGTCTCTATAGACTACACGAGCTAAACTAACTCTAGATTTTTGTCCTCCACTCAATAGAGCTCCTCCTTCGCCAATTTCTGTCAGGTCAGCCAATGGTAAATTACCAAAATCTTCTAGCAATGTGCAAGCTTTTACAACTTCATCATATTTATTTTTGTCAAAAGGTAAACCAAATAGTATATTATCTCGTATAGTCCCCGCAAAAAGCCAGGGTTCTTGCGCAGCATATGATACTGTTCTCCCAGCGGTTAAACATTCTTGTAAAATTGCCTGAAGAGCTGAGGTTTTACCACTTCCAATTTTTCCCATAATAATCATTAATTGTTTTATTGGTTCAAAAATGAAGTTTTCTTTATAATTTGATAAAAGTTTCTGCTCGCTTTGATCTGCAGCTTTTACAACTTTTTCTGAAATTAACAAAAACTTAAAAATTCTTTCTACAGACACTCTGGTTTCTGACAGATGCGCTACTCCATAAGGCACAAATACGGTTAAAACTTGACGCAGCACGGCGTAGTAGCTGGACAAAACAAAAACGTATTTTGCATCTAGCTTCTCTTGTACCAGCACATAGGCTACTATGCTTAAAAAAATACCGACCCTGTTCATAAAAAGCATCGATGAAACGTTGTAGGACCGGAGGTAACATATGTTCCATATGTGCTTCACTTCAGCTCTAAAAAATCATAAACATTTTTCTTTTTTAAGAAGAAGTATGGAATTACCGTCTAATTTTTCCAATTAATTTTGAAAAAAATTCTTCCAACGTGCCCATTTTTATAGATTTAATGCCTTGAATTAATTCATTTATTATTTTCATTCGATTGTCGGTTTCAGAAGCAGTTTTTAGGCGAAATCTTCCGGTAAGTTTGCTTAAGTACACTAAAAAAAAAACGTCTAATAAGAGAAAACTGTTCACTAATACTAAAAACAACAATCAACAAGATTCCGTCAGCAAATCTTAAAAAGTTATTTATTATATAAATAATAAACTTATATTGTTTACGCATCTTCCACTTTTTTGACGCAAATACTCCAAATCAAAAAATCTAGTATTTTTAACGTTATCAGTTTTTTAAACTTATTTTTAAAAGTTTTAAGTTCTTAAAAAATCAGCAAAGAGACAATTAGTCCTAGTCATTATTTATCTTTACCTTCTAGTAGACGACCTCATAGATTAAGAATTCATTATGTCTGTTTAAAACAAATCAAGCTTAATCTTTAATTCAAAAGCTGTAATTGAATATTTAGCGGCGTTCTTAAAACAATCAAAAAAATACTAAAAACCTTAAACCAAAAATGTGAAGCTAATTAAAATAATGTCTACTTGCAGGTTGGTATTTCTTTCGACAACTAAATATAAGAAAAGAAAAATTAGAAAAAGTCTATGTTTAGCAGTGGGCTTAAATGGCCGTTTGATAATAATAATAAAACATATAATATATAATGCAAAATCAAAAAATGCAAAACCTAATACTTTTGTGTATCTTTGTTAACTATAATATAAAAACTAATTGCCTAGGAACATTTAGAAAAAGCAAAACAAAACAACACCTGTTGTTTTTGTTTTATTTTGAGTGTTTCACTCACAAAACAACCTACCAACGTCTGACGTTACTTACTTAACGTGTAATAATTTAAGAACAGCGTTAAAAAAATGCTGTAAATTAAAGCAAATAACAAATTATGATTGTAGATAATCGACTTATCTATAAATAATTATTAAATGACTTATTAATTAAAACAATTTAAGCAAAAAAAAAACTTTCTAAATCTTAAAATTTCAGCACCGTTTTTATTCTAATGGAAAGATTGTTTGTGTAGGTACACTATCAATTTATGTATATTTTTCTCTTTAAGTTGCATTGATAATAAATAGTCCAGTCGAGATAGACATAAAAATAGCCTCAAATAGAATAAATTAGAAGCCGCATTTTTTTAAACGTTGAAGGGGTTGGGGTGGTTATAAGTCTAATTAATCTCAATTTTCGAAACAATCTCGCCGCCATCTTAATTTAAAGCTCAATTGTTTGGTTTTTCTAAAATAACTAGTTAATTTACAACTTTAGAGCAAAAGTGATAGTATCCATATAGTTAATTTCCTACAAGTTTTGTCATTATTATTTTCACGCTAGAAATAATATTTGCAGAGTTTTATTACCTATCAAGTTTATAAAAAAAATCGTAACGGGTGGAATTTTAGTTTCTTCCACTTTGTTCTCGCACTTTTTTTACTCCACGATCAATATTTTCAAATTTAAACTCAAATCAAAGATAATTATTTATTTTACAAATATTTTGTTTATTATGTAGTGTATTGACAAAAATTGTATTATAAACTTGATAGTATAACTTTGCAAATATTAATTCTAGCGTAAAATAATAATAACTAAACTTGTAGGAAATTAAATTTCCAACAACTTTAAATACCACTATTTTGCTCTAAAGTTGTAAATTAACGAGTTATTTAAAAAAATACAAAAAAAACTTTAAATCAAGATGGCGGCGACCGCAGCGGCAGGGTTGTTTAACGTTTAACAAAAAAAAATCGCAGCCTTTAATTTTTTCTATTTCATTGTCTATCTGGACTAAAACCGATTTCGCTGATTTTCACACATTTCTACACTGTCGTAGTGTAATTCAAAATACCACTCTAAAAAAAAACCCTTGTCAGATGATTAACAAATTTGGAAGGGTTTATTTTCTCAAAATATTTCTTTAAAAAAAAATGTGAGCCGTCACGAGACGCCTAGCAAATGTGAAACATCGAAATAATTTTGAACAAGTAATATTGTTAATTTAATAATTATTTATTTTCATCAAACACAAAAATTCAATTGCAACACAATTGTTTTAATTAGTAACTCAGTAATAGTTACATTCAATGCTGCCTCGGACAGTATTGCTGTGAGAATTGGTCTATGATAGACGATAGCTAAACGACTGAAGTATCCAATTCGCCAAGCCAAACCGAGTGAACTAAGAAATGATTCGCCACGGAATGCAATGATAACTGATTCAAATCAGTTATTAAACAAGAAATTTATACGCCAACATCCGTTCTAATTGAAATTGACAATTATAAGCTTGCTTGTTGTACACTCAAATGCAATTATGCTTGTCATACTCGACTAAAAAGCTCGAGTATGTAATTATTTTCAAAAAAAAAACTGATTATATCATTAGACTTAGGCACTTATAAAAAAGTGTTTGAGAAGCTTTATTAGGTAGTACTTCAAAAAGATAATAAATAAATTTCAAAATTATTTAAAAAACACATATTTACCAGCAATTAGGTAAACCTTCCCCGTGCTAGTTTTACAACAATTACTGTCATTCTTATATGCCTATTTTAAAACTTTTTATTAGTTTTAGTGTACAACTCTCAAAACCATAGTACTTACTTTGAACTGGAACAAAAACAAATAAGAATCCAATTCCAAAAAGTGCAGTCACGCCAACAAAATGGTATAAAAATCCTATTACTACAAAAGTTTCAATCGGTGCAATTAAAAGCTGCGTCAAATGCATTGGCGCTAGATCAAAACGATTGACATCGTTTGAAATTAAATTAATAATTTTACCAACAGTAACATCAGCCAATGTTGTTGCATTCAGTTGTAAAGCTTTCTGATATATTAAAGAGCAACAACAGATACGAATTTTCATACCCACATGCTGGATTTTTAGCTGGTATCTGTGAGTGACTATTATTGTCAAAAAATTGCAAGCTATCAGAGTTGCGGTATATATGTAGAGATTCTGAGTTTTATTGGTGTTTGACAGTTCCTGCATTATCTTGCCAATTAGCCATGGTTGAGCCATTCTAAAATAAAACTTTAGATAAAATCTCAAAATTTACAATCCAAAATGTTCATAAATTATTTCATTTAAACTCTTGTTTAGAGTTCAACATAAAAATTTATAAACAAACAAAGAATTACAAAAAAACTAATTCTTTAATAAAACAGAGAAAGACTGAAATCAAAAAATCCAACCAGAACAATTTCTTTAGCACTCTCCACAAAGAAGGTTTCTTTCTTCTTATCTCTTTTTGCCAAGCAGCTTGAGCTCTTGTTCCCAAAAACTCAGATTCATGACTTGGCAACACTTTGTACTGCTTTGTTGTTTTTGGTTTTTTAAAAGTGTTGTAAAAAAGAGGAATGGCCCAGCTAAAACATTGTCAACACGTTGTGTACCAGTAGAAAAATTATTAGTTAAAAGTATTAAATTGTTGCCAGTTAAGCCAACAGTTTTTAAATTAATGACTTAACCCCTATTAATGACATTATTATAGTATTTCAAACAAAATAACTCAGCAGAAATATAGTCCTAACATTAAAATGTACAAATGACCTTTTTTTGTTTTTTTTAAACATTTATACAGTTCACCATTGATAAAAGCTTAATTTGCAGCAAAAATATAGATTGTTTTATTCTAAATAAAATTTACAAAATCGATTGAGAGATTAAACTTATAAAACATTATTTTATTGTCTGTTGATCAATATCTTTTAAACGGTTGGAACTGGGGAAATATGTTACAATCTGATATTTTTTAACAACCTAAGTTGTTATTTAAAAAATTGGAAAAACAAACGTCCAATTTATATACAAAAACTATACATTTTGTTAGCGATTCTTCACTAAAAGCAAAACCCACCAGAATTTTCTTTACTTCTTCTTCCGATTTTATAAATTCGTCATACAACGTCATCTTTGATGTGTTGATTTTAGCGATCATGCTCATACTCTTATCTAAGTAAGCCTAAACTAAACAAAACTTAAGCATAAATTCTTTAATCAAACATCACAACTTTGTAGCACCATGTGTTTTATTACATGAAATAAAAGTTTTTATCTACACGTAATAGTAAAACAAACAAAAAATTAAATGTTTTTTATTTATGTCCGTTTATTCCTCATACAATCAATTATTTGTTTTATTGTCATTGATAATAAATAAATATACAAACCATTTGAAATGCCGCAAAAACAAAAATCTACTCAAGAACAAAAAAATTAAGCTTTCTATTTATAACTTTTCATGACAAAAAACTAAATAAGTTAAATAATACCAACTCTCGTTCATTTAACTTTTAAATTCTTGTCGCAGATACGAGAATGATCCCATCTAACCTATCATTTTGTTTCCCCCATGTCAAACATCAAAAGTACTAAACAATGTTGTCGGTTGTTTTTTCCAGAAAAATGCAGTGTTGGTGGTTTTAGTTTAAATATTTTGGCAAAGATTATGTATCGCACTTCCTTTACGTCTTGCGAATAATAAATAAGTATAACATATTTGTCAATCGATTATTTTTGTTGTCTTCCAAAGTACCTACTAGAACGTATACCTACTGTATATGAAAATCAACCGTTTTCACAACCAAGGCAGCATACAAAAGAAACTATCCAGTGAATAAAATACCTATAAATGGCGCTAACTCAAAGTTAATACAATCCGAGTATCTACACCACGATCTACCACAATCATTTCAAATTGTTGATGAAAATAAAACATTTGTGGCATGTTGAAAATGACTAACTGTTTCAATTAAGATTACTTTATTAATTAAAAGGGCTTCGATGCTCTATTGCCACCAATAAACTATGTTTTGATATACAATATTACATTGTGTGTTCAATTCCCAAAGGTCATCATTCGAATAAATTACTCCAAAGTCTAAAAATAGTTCTATTGAAAATTAATAACTCACCAGAAAAACCACTGAGAACACAAAGATGATTTTTTATTAGGAAAAACTTCAAAATTATCCATTTTCTAACCAATCTTAAAATAAACTCATAATAAAACAAACTGTTTCACATCAATTTATTAACATATAAATAAAAACAGATGATAGAAAGGTCACTTACCTCACACAAGTATATTAGCACTAAAAAATTTCCATTTTTGACTATTATGTTATCAGATAATAGGCATTTACTATATTTTTATACAATACTGAATTTATTCAAGGCTAAACAAACACGTCATTGTTGTCTGCGGCTAATTATGATAAGCTAGAATACCACTCTCCGTTGGCTTTGCAAGATAATAATAAACATCAACGTTCAGAAATATGTAGATATGGATATGAACTACCCACAGTTAGTAAAAAAAGGGATTAACAATAGCAATGCAAGCTTATCTAAAAGATATTTTTTTTTAATTAATAAAAACTCAAAAAATATATAAGATATTTTATTGCTAGAATAATACATCAATTTACAGACATTATACAATAGTGTAACAATAGATACAATTAGTCTAACACACAGGTCATTCAAATTTCAAGTCTTTAAAGGAGTGTATGTAAATGTATGTATAGCAATTTAAATAATATATAAATAAGAAAATTTACATCACAAGCTTATTATTATCAATGGAAATTGGAAGAAATCAAAGGAAGAAGCTGCTGGAATAAAAAGATGTAAAAAAATGGTGACTAGTAAAAACAAATCCTCAACACGCATCCACTTGAAAAAAAAAGAATCAATCTATGGCAATATTTCATAATAGCAAAATAGCCATCTCTGATATGTAGTTTGGTTAAAACTTTACCCCGGACTTGAGATCTAAACGTAACACAGACAACGCTGGAATGCAACTTTCTATATTTTTTAATACATCAATCAAAATTGAGCAAAATATACACATCTGACAATAAATAAATAAAACAGTCTTACATGAGTGCCATTTCATTAAAAAAAAAGAAAGCTGCAGCTAAATGTGTTTAATTTTGGTATTTGGTCATAATAAATAATTTAAGATGTCTTACCTACCACACGAAGATGGCAATACCTTAATATGGTATTCTTGTCGATTAGACATTATCTAATGATAGTCATTTTAATTTAGGCGCTTTAAAAATCCAATCAATTGACATCACCTAACCACATTACATCTATCTCTCTATTACTTAATGATAAGATTTAAATATTGATAACTATAGCGCATGGAAGTTAACAGTTGATAATTTTATACATACTTAATAATCTCTGCACTGGCAATACATAATAACAATATTACATAATATAAAATAAATATCTCCTGATGAAATGTAACGTAAACATACGAACGACACATATATAACAAAAGATGTATGAAGAGAAGACACTTAACTATTTTTTGAAAAGAAAAAATCCATCAAACATTACTGTCATACAATGGACTGCCTGTAAAACTTATGGGTTGAGCATTGGCTACCAAGTTGGCTTGCATGGAATTGGGTCTGTTTGTACCGGTCGATGGAGCGTTTTCTGCAGCTGCTGCTTGACGCATCTCTTCTGCAGAAGCTCTAAATAACAGAAGGATAATTACACAGCCATCAAAATAAATAAATAAAAAGTTTTGTAAACTAAATTGGAGCAAGCACAGCATTTAGATTTTTTATCCAAGACTTTTACTTGAGATACTTTTAAATAATAACAGTTTTAAAGTCCTCACACCACACCAAATTTATTACTCATTTTAAAATACAGAATAAGCGCCTTATTCCTAAAGTAATAAATTTCTCACCTGCAGCGCCTAGTAAACAGGCAGGAACAAAAATTATTTAGCTCCCATTTAAACACACATGTAAAAACACACTTTTTAAGAGGTCGACGTTTCAGGTGTCAAATTAAAGTTTGCAAATATCAAGAACATTAAAACAATGGTGCGCGAAATGTAAAAATTTTCGAAAAAAAAACTAATTATTTGACGTCAGCACAAAGATTTACGTACTAAGCATGTATAACTTGAGAAACATTTATTTTTCAAGTTATATAATAAAAAAATAACCTACACCAATAAAATTGTAAGAGCTAACATTTGGATATCTATTTATTTTTTTTTTTGTATATGTATATTTTGAGAAATCGATTCTCCTCTAAGCATTTATTACATCTAACCCCATCAATATGAGGTTTTATAAACGGTACAAAAAGCACGTACTCCTCTAGACATCGATCATCTGAATTTCAAAACCATTTTTAATTTAAAACTACAATGTTTTCTTGACATTGTGGTAATAAAATGATTTAAATTTCATTTACTTAATTACTTTAAATAATTGCTTTAAATAATTAAACTAAAACTAGTTCAACTAGTGTTGCTGTCAACGGCAAATGTGCCAAACTTTTTCTCAAGAACAATGCGCATTGGAGTAAGCTGTGACTTAAAATAATCGTCTGGCAAAGCTGAAGAAACAAGTGAACAAGTATTTATATTTGATTGTCGAATACTTGAACTTTCTGAATAAAACATTAAAACCACCTCAAGGTTAATACTAAATGACACAAATCATACATAATTAAAAAATCACCCGAGAGTACGACCGACAAAAAACCTAATTTATAAAAATCCAGTAGAGTCCTTGCACTTCATTCACCTACTGATGCTCGAAAAAACTGTCGATTGGTTACAATATTCCATACCGTATAGTTTAATATGAATCTCTTAATAAAATGTTAGAAATAAATCTACTTCTACGTCAAAATCGTGTAGATGACAGCTTAATATGAACAAGTGTAATATGGTTTAAACCAAACTTATAGTTAATTACTTCCTGTAGATAAATTTAGATGACGGCGCTTGAAAATACTGTACTAAGATAAAATAATATTCGGTCTTGTTTACAAGCTACAATTTTAAAGCAACCATTAAAAAGTAACTTTTGTTAACATGTTAAATTAAATTTTTATTCATTAATTTTGAAAACGTCTGGCTACCAGAACGGCAGAAATACCATATTTAAACCACCAACAAGTTGTGTCATGTTTAACTCCTGAATGAGGATTCTCTATAGTGAGAACTGTATTCCCATTCTAAGCATATTAGGTACAAAGTATAAGTATAGCCTAAAAAACGGCCAAATACGTGCTTATTTGTCTATTTAGCGTCGACTCAAAACTATGTAGATGACTAGAAGAAGATCTATTTTATTTTTTTTTCCTTTTCAGTTCCGTTTTTCTTCGGTTCATTCAATTTTTTACTTTAATTTTAGTTTATGCCGCTAAAATTTACTACAACTTTTACTGTTAGGGGACAGAAAACATTTTGGGTATTAATGTTAGGTTACATTAGAACATCATATTATTACGTGTGTCAATTTTTATCTCAATCGGTTCAGTTCACAGCTGAAAATTTGTTGGATGAACAATCATTTTTTTATTTTTTCACCTTTAGAGGTAAAATTTTTCTAAAAACTTCACCCTGAAGTATACCTTATCCAATAAAAAAATTCTGTTAAAATTGGAGCCCTCTATAAAAATTATTGCGTGGTCATATATATAAAAAATATAAACATATATACGACAGATTGAAAACTTCCAATTTTCGTCAGTTGAAAATCTATTGCAGCTTGTCTCAACAATCAAATATTTACAAAACCACATATAGTCTAGACGAGGAGTGTAAAATGGTGACAAATCGACATACTAATGCTAAAAATATGTGTTATGGCTCATTCGATAGGGAATCACGTCTAGAAAATTGTCCATGAAAATTGTATTAGCACATTAAAAATTTCAAAAGTTATAAACAATTAAAGATGTTGAAAAAAGTAGTGCTTGGTTTTTCGCTTGTAATTCGTAAACAAATAATTTTTTTGGAATTTGGAAAAAAGATCCTGAAAGAGGAAGAAATTTCCTATAAATAACTTCCGATCACCGAAACTGTACCTCTATTATTAATAATTTTAATTAACGTTGAAAATTGCCGTCCGCGCGCCATTCTTAGGTTGCACGCATGCTATAGAAAGTCAGTAAGTTATAATAAAAAATTTTTTTCGGGTACTTCGAGTAAATTAAAAAATCTAAATAAATTATGATATCATCTAAACACTTCAAAGAACTAATTCCCGTTGGAATTTTTTATTAAATGAAATTTTCCAATAAACTAGACAATTGTTAATTAACAACATTTTACGGGATTTCTCTGAGCATTAAGAAGTAAATAAAAGTTGCAATAATTGTTCTAAAATTATTTCCTTTCGTGGAGTCCTTGCAATTGACACAATAAAAACGAATACGTAATTAAAGTTTGAAAAAGTTTAATAGTTTGTTTATAATAATTTTTTTAAATTCACAAATTACGGCGATTTTTCTTTATTTGTGGAATTTCAAAAAATTATTATAAACAAACTATTAAACTTTTTCAAACTTTAATTACGTATTCGTTTTTATTGTGTCAATTGCAAGGACTCCACGAAAGGAAATAATTTTAGAACAATTATTGCAACTTTTATTTACTTCTTAATGCTCAGAGAAATCCCGTAAAATGTTGTTAATTAACAATTGTCTAGTTTATTGGAAAATTTAATTTAATTAAAAAATTCCAACGGGAATTAGTTCTTTGAAGTGTTTAGATGATATCATAATTTATTTAGATTTTTTAATGTACTCTAAGTACCCGAAAAAAATTTTTTATTATAACTTACTGACTTTCTATAGCATGCGCGCAACCTAAGAATGGCGCGCGGACGGCAATTTTCAACGTTAATTAAAACTATTAATAATAGAGGTACAGTTTCGGTGATCGGAAGTTATTTATAGGAAATTTCTTCCTCTTTCAGGATCTTTTTTCCAAATTCCAAAAAAAATATTTGTTTACGAATTACAAGCGAAAAACCAAGCACTACTTTTTCAACATCTTTAATTGTTTATAACTTTTGAAATTTTTAATGTGCTAATACAATTTTCATGGACAATTTTCTAGACGTGATTCCCTATCGAATAAGCCATAACACATATTTTTAGCATTAGTATGTCGATTTGTCACCATTTTACACTCCTCGTCTAGACTAATAAGAACTGAAGACATATCCCAACAAAAAAATCATATTCAATGTCGTTCCAATTCACTAATTATACAAATGAAGTGTTAAAGGTCATCATGCTATTTTAAAAGTAAGCAATCAATTTTACTAAAAATTGTTCATGAATTAGGTACTTAAAACCATGCAATACTAGTGTTAGAATCTCATGCAGAGGAAAAAAATTATAAGCAAAGCTATGTACAAATACCGCTTATGTAAGTACTTTTTGCTAAGTAACCCATAACACTTATGTTGGACGCCAAACATCTGGATCTTCCATAAGCGTTGTATGATGATCACTCTGCCCACCGAGTCCAGTGGGAGAGGTAGCCATTTGAGGAGAAGCAGCCGCTGCCATGTCTTGTCTAGACGCTCTGTTATATTAGGTTAGAAAACACACCAGTTTTATTAACATAAAATATGAAAGCGAATGTTATTATTATTTGATTAATTAATTAAACACAACATAAAAACCCATCATTATTAATTCTGTTATATAAACCAATTAGTAGAATTAGAACTTACTTCCTTCCGAGTGCCATCATTCCATATATTATTCCAGTTGCGAAAATTAAACCGCTTCCAAAAATAGAAGCTAAATTGGGTTTTAAAATAATTGCTGGGATAGCCAACCTAAAACAAAATAAAAATTCGATTTATCTTATTGCCTGAAAACAAAAATTTGAGTTCAATATATAGAATAATCAATTTAAAAATCAATCTATCTCGAGCATTCTTTTTCAAAAAAATATTTTTTACCGAAATGGACGGTCAAAATTTATTACATTTGACTATATATTACTGACCAATTGCAAAATAAAAAATATATAGAAAGTAATAAACTCTTGACGTTTTGAAAGATTTAGATTTGTGACAAATGTCATTTGGTATAAAATAAGATATTGAACAACCACACCTTATCCCATCTTATTATCATATACTACCTGTTGCATAAATAATATATTCTAATCTAATCATAATAGTAGAACATGAATTTTGTGTCATAAAGCCACTGTGCCGGTTTCAAAAATGGAAGTTTAAAAATTCTATTAGATTTAAATTGTCTTGTCATGCGTAATTTAAAAATAATAATTCGTTTTGTAGTGTTATTATTTCTCTTTTCTTTAATGTGATTAATATAATTTTTGCCGTTGATTTCTAACAAACGGCACAAGCTTTTTTCTTTTCATAGTGTCCTTGAACTGCTTCTAATAGACAGATGTAAAAAACAATGTTCAATTGCACAAATTATATCTCGAAGTCTAAAATAACGCATATTTCACTGTAAACATTCATGTAAGTAAATTATAGAAGAAAATTGTTTCTTATCACAAGAAAGCTTATACTGATAAAGAGCGTATCAAATTATTATTAAGATAGAAGTAAACAATTACATTTGATGGAGAAATAAACTTTGTACATTGACTAAAGACATTTTTAAAACATAAACTACTCACAGAACATAAGCGGCAGCTCTATTCCAATAAGGTCTTTTCTCCACCCAATCACTTGCTCTTTGAACGTGTTCAACAAACATGCAGCAACAGGGGGCCTCACAACAAATGCAAAGAAACCCAGAAACAATTTGCCATAAGCCACTAAGTAGACTAGGCACATCAGCGAATAATATACCTACACAGTTCCAAATGCCCAATAAAATTGCCACTGAAATGTATCATTATCACCATCGCTTATTGTCTGAATTAATCCATTATTACTTACGGAAACTGCCCACAGTGCCCACCCCCCTGCCAGCATACTTCATCCACCATGGAACATCGTCTTTTGCTACGGGGTCTTGCCCCGGCCGGGCCATTATCGATGCTATTTTATCCGAAAAAGACTACAAATTTTTGAATTAATCAATTTCTTATTGAATTTATTTGATTTTTTCAGAAAACATACCATTTTCTTGATGATAAAAACTAGATGTTGCTCGAACGCTGACTATTCAAACTAATGACAGCCAGTGACGAGTGACAGCACTGACAGCCATCTGACAGCTAGCTGTCAGATTTGACAGATCGATCACACAATGCTATGACGTCAAGTCCGGCTGCTGCTGCAGTTGTCTCCACTTAACAAGGAGCAGGGATGACATTGGCGTATCACTACAGTGGGCTGGGGGTGTTTTGTCATAGCTTAATTTATTGTAACTCTAAACTGTGACTGACTTTTGCGTGCATGGATGTACCGGTAATCTCATGGTACAGCTGCAACAGTGGATTCTTTTCGGTGTTGTGTAATAACAACTTTCTGTAAAAGGTCGACTGCATACATAAACGTGTTTTGTTTCAACTGCTCACAGACCAAGTACTTGAAATAATTTTTTTTAGCACTGCCAGCTTTAGAAATCTTAAACATAAAGATCCATAAATAAGAAGCTCTCTATTGAATTTTCCACTGGTAATGTGGACATAATGTGAACTTGGCAACAGCGTTAGCGGGTCCATTGTGGCAGTAGGCTCAGCTAAGACCATGGTAGAAGAAGATAGGTATGACTTAGAGATCACATTAACTAATTGTTAACTTACCTAAGTCACTGTAAAAATTTTGTAATCCCGCTTACACCACAAAATTACCACAAAACAATGTAACTAACCGCACCTAAACTCAAAAAATTTGTCTCTGCTAAATGATGCAATTTGTCATAGACCCACTAATGAAGTAACAAATTAAACATTTGGAGAACCTGTAAAAGACAAAATACTCATAAACCACAAACAGTTTCACTTACCTTTTTGAAGTTGTTAAAACAAAAGTATTGGCAACTCTTTTCGCCGAGGAGAGCGCCACCAGCGGTTCGATCAGCTGAAGAGTAAAAGATTTGATTCATCTGTTGTCATTTAAATTAACGTGTCGATGTTTAGTTTTATGTGTTTTTAAGTGTCGGTTTTTAGTTTTAAGTTTTTTTTTAGTGTTTAGAACTGTTTATCAGATGTTTCTTACACTCCAGGAGATATTTAGGTATCTAAATGCCATTCCATCGTCAAGATGTTTTAACGAAGGTTAATGGAGCAATCCTTATTTTCAATGATTAATATTATTTCCTTTGCAAGAGAAGGGCTGGTTAATTTTTCTCATCTGATCACGTGTGGAAGAGCGAAGGAAAATGAAACGAAACATCATATTTTCGTAGACAACGTAAAGTTATGTATTTTTTTTTTAAATGTGCACTAATCTGCCAATTTCTTTCAAAATTATGCGCGACAACGCTGCCTTGTGTTTTTTTGAAGAGCTTTTAAAAAACAGATTAATCTGTTGTTGTGCATAAGTTATCTGATGTGCTATTTTACGATAAAAGCCGAAACACCTACGTAAAATACATACAAGAAGTTTTTAACATGTTGTACAACCTATAAACTTTTAATTGCCAAAAAAAACATTTTTTTATAGAATGCAGTGTTTATAAGCATCCTTGTACGGTTTTAGTGAACTTTTGTCAACCAATTAATATGGTAGAGACATTATATACTATCGGTCCATGTAGAAAGAACAAATGAATTTTAAGCGTTATGTACCTATTAGGAAGAAATATTGAAAAGCTGCCATAGGGAAATAATATTAACTATAAATTGTCGAATAGTGCTTGATCTGTCTCATGTGGTTTCCCAATACAGCATAATAACGCTAGAAATCAACTTATAGACCAGAGACCGCATTGTATATGGTTATAAAAACCCATTTTAAAATAAAAGCAAAAACTAAAACGATTAGAGAAAGAAACTTAACACATTTATTAGTCGTTTACAAACAGCACAAACAGTTTTATAAAATATCACTTGGTTAATCCATCAAAACAATTAAAGCTTGCTCTTATGCAAAATTTCCTCAGAATTCAACTGTAATCCGCCATCTGCTCCACTTTTCATAACAAGGAAAAAATGCCTTCTCCCATCAATATACATCATAGATTCTTGATAGGTTTTTGGGTAGACTTCCTGAACAATTTCTGGAACTTCGTAAGTAAAATGCACGGTATTAGTAGTGTCACTTTTGCCCGTTTGGGGATTAAAAACCTCTACATAGACGGTAATTTGAATATATTGCATATGAGTAAAAACCACAAATGCATGCATGTGTATCAATGAATTGACAGCTATTGGTTTCGAGAAGTTAATATCGCTTATACTTTTGAGTTTTGGTCGGTACTTGCTAAATTTAAATCCTAGAACCCAGCTTAATTCTGTTGCTTGTCGCATGATAAATCCACCAAAAACGGTATTGTGCAAATTTCGATTTTCGGGCTGGGAGAAAATTGTATTCGAAATAGTGCAGTCACTCATCCAAACACCGTTTGATGGCAAAGTAGTTAAAAGTAGACTGATATCTTGTTTCGATTTAGTTTTTAAATACATCTCGTGAATAATCCTTTGCTCTTGTTCACTAGGAAGCATTTTATTTACATGTAGATTGTCTGAAGCTCGCCGAAGCTGCTTGCGTTTCTCACCTTCGGCAAAAATAGCTATCTCTCTGTCGTCGGTTGGAGATAAACTATTCACTACAGCAGCTTTGGAGTTTGTAGGATCTCTAGCCGCTATTATAAACAGAGCTCTAGTAATCCTATTCCAAGTGCCATGCATTATTTGTTCAAGCCAAACTGTCACTTCCATTGAAGATCTTCCAACCCAGCTCACATGACCAGTCATTTTAATATCATGTGTTGGCTTAGGTACAAAATCAGTGAAATCAATTCTATCTGCTAAAGCTGTAACGAGAGTTTGAGGTGATGGCACATTTTTCGGTAGATTTGGATTGAGTATATATTTCTGAGCCACCATTACTGCAAAAATATCCATATCTTCCAGCAAGCGTCCTACACGAACATATCCGGCAAATGTTGTATACTTGTCTTGTAGCTTTGTATCAGAAGCCAAAGGAATAAATGCTTCCAAGTAGCTATCTCGCATTGATCGTTGAGGTAAATCTTTTTGGTCTTTCGGTAAATATTGGATGAGTTCTTCACGACTTTCACGAATCGGATTATAACCAGCTTCTACACCCATTAGCGTCGCTATTCTTTTGGTCACTAATTTATATCATAAATAAAAAATTACTGATAAATTAATATTAAAAATTAACACTTCTAATTTTTTTAAGCTTGAAGAAAATTCATACACAAAATCTTCACCAAAGAAAAAAAAAACAATGTCTAACTCAAATTTTAACCGAATGGACAATAATTAGGTTTTCTTATAGCGTTTTAAAAATTTAATCTTAAAAATCATTTAAACAGCCAACCTTTACATTAGAACTCAACTTGTAGAATACTTGAATATCATTTTCAGCATCAAAAACTTATTTAATTTGTTATCATTGCGGTAATAAGTCATGCATGTTTAAATTACGTCAGTTATAAATAGTTTAGGCAGTCACATAAAAAATATGCATAAAACTAAAGATTGAATATGTAGAAGTAGAATCTACGTTTACAACATTTTGATTCAAAAGTTAAATTTTTTCGGGAGCATAAGAAAACATCTCACATTTACCAACTAGAAGTTGAAGCGTATCAATTTGCAAGTAAACAAGATAAGTTATCATGTACACAATAATTATTGTTGTTTATAATTGGCAACTTCAATTGTTTTCAGGACAACTATGTTTGGTGGCATAAATCACAATTCTATTTTTTTTATATCACGAATTGAAATTTCAGAAGCGAAATAGAGTGGCAAGACTGAGTAAGTTGGTAGTGCAACCTGTCAGTTGTCAATCGTCTTTATTTAGGTTATGTCACAAAGTGAAAAAACGACATTAAAAACATTTTTAAATTTTTCTGTCAAGTGTCACATTGCGTGTGTCATCAGTTGGCAACGTTATGGTAATCATGCCTTACCAAAAATCTTACCAACGTAAGAAAATAATTTTAATCAGTGACCCCGTAGTTTTGATAAGTGTTAAAAAAGAAGTCCCCAAAAATGCAGTGACACCAACAGATTTTACTAGTGTGAAATAAATTTAAAATTTGGTAAGTTCCCGTTGTGTATGAAAAATTGAAGAATAAATGGTCAAAACTCTACCGAAAAAAATTAGAAGTGCATCGAAAAATTAAAAACAAAGTTAAACTTACATTCCTGCACAGTTGCATGCTCGTGAGCTCCCGCTCTATTGTCTGTCGAATACGTCCAACCACCCATTTTATTACCTGTGCTGTAATCCAGAAATGGCTTTTATAATGTCCCAATTCAATTATTATCAATAAATGATTCACCATTCAAAGGTTATAATCTTTGAATGGCGAATCATTTGTCTACTTTTTTAAGTATATTAGGAGGTATTATGCGAATTATACTTACGGAGTAGCCTTGAGAATCTGATAAGCACCACGCCACTGGGCCAAACTGCGGACAATTTTTAAAGCCATTTTGTTAATGATAGTGCTAATTTCGATAAAATCGCAATCTGATGTATTATCTTAGATAATTCCTTTCCATTTTAATAAAAATGTAAAATACGCAAAATGGGTACATGAAACTGTCACAAACATATTAGTTTAGGTCACAAAAAGCACCTAACCTGCTCTCTTACGTCATTATACATGACCTTGCTGTAGGCCAATTAAATCAAAACTAGCGTTTTATTCAGGGTCTTCCACATTTCTGGTTTTTTGACAAACTCTTAATTTTAAAATCATTTTTATTTAACAAGACAAAAATAACCCAGAAATCAGCAGCAAATTGAAATCGCTTGAAATTGACATTTTCTCAGCCCTGCCAACCATAGAACAACTACTGCCAACTATGGCTGCCAACGTGTTAACGTAAAAAAAAATAAGCTAAAAATAACAAAGCTTCATGTATATTGTGATAATTCTAAAGTTTATTTATTACAAAAGTCGGCTACCAATGCAATTTTTAATCAAATTAAACAACTTTGTCTAATGTAATTGTTTAAAACATTATTGCAGTTTACAATAAATAGTTGGCAAATATGTTGACTGTTAACAACAAAAGTGTAAATGATCGGCTACGGGGGGCCTAACCTGACCTGGCCTGACTTTGACCTGACTTCATTATTCTATGAGTATTCTGGCTAATAAGAGAGATAGCGTCTCTAGAGAGCATGCGTCAAGACAACTTTCAAAAACGTCAAAAAAGTTTTTG
This sequence comes from Lagria hirta, assembly GCA_947359425.1. NCBI lineage: Eukaryota > Metazoa > Arthropoda > Insecta > Coleoptera > Tenebrionidae > Lagria > Lagria hirta. Next base: position 16,084,374 of record OX375794.1, read on the forward strand.
AACGATAGTCTAATAAGTTTAGAACAGATCTTTAAATATGCGGAAATAATCTCTTTTATTTAAACATAAAAAGAAACATGTCATTAAAAAAAATAAAAAAACTCTATTTAAAAAATATCGATGACGTGATAACTCTAAAATAAATGACTGCTTGAGAGGTACAGTAATTGGTGCGTTTTTTTATAGGGGTGTTCTCAGTAGGCCTAATCCACTGTCAAAATAAAAAAGGCGCTAAATATTGCAAAACCAAATAATTTTTGACCTAACAACTACAGATCCTAAAAATAAACGCTGTTTGCTTAGATCTCACATCCGTTTTCTCTCCTCAGAAAACGACACCAGTCATTTGTGCGCATTTTAAAATCTGAGCAAAATTTCCGCATAAAAATACAAAAAAAAACCAGATATATATAATTAAAATAGAAATAGATAAATCATCGCCAAACGTCAATAGAAATAAAAAAGAAACATCGAATACAGAAAAACAACTTTATTTACAGTAATCAGTGAAAAAGATTATTTGGTTTAAAATAGACTGTTACATACGGTTAAGCCCTTATAGTTAATTAATTATCTCTAGATGCCATCTTGTCATGAAGATTATTTATTCAAAAATGTTCTGGATTTGACACTTCAGAACAAATGCTATAATTAATTGGATACCCATCAGACTAAAATCAAATAATATTAATAAACAAGCTTTTAAATAGTTTTTAATTTTTATTTATTCGTTGCCATTTGCTTTTTGTATCCCATATTATTAGCTGCAGCCCATCTCTTTATGTGACCATATCAATCTTATATTTGTTTTCATTTTTAAATAGTTTGGTTTTTCTACAGCTCACTCATATTTTCATGTAAATATTTAAAGATGCCGTAACAAGCCAAAATATATATATTTATATATTAAAAAAAAATATTTTGATAATTCTTTGTTGGAAAGGAGTTATCTCGAGGGTGGTGCCATAATAAAGAATTCAAGATTTGATAATGGCATCATAAAGAAATTGAGAAAAGCATGAAAAGCGTCAAAAATATAGTGTTGATTTTAATAATTCTGTTTTTGTTAGAAAAGAGATATCTTAAAGAAAGTATAAAACTATAATAAGGAAATTAAGATGTGATAATGGCATTTTAGATAAATCAAGAAAAACCTTCGAAAATTGTAGTGGAAATGAAATACATAAACAGCAAAAAGCATCAAATCTATATTAATTACCTAACAATGCAGACTCCCCTAACATGCCCTCACATATCTATGTACAAGACATATTCACAGAGAGACCATGCCGATTCCTTCTTGCCGCAGCAAGAAACAATTATAAGAAACACTATTATACCTAACTCTTTACCGACTCTTAACGGGTTTTGCACACCTCCGGATTACCAAAAGGGTCAGAGTTTGATACGCTCTTCAATGTGGACTATCGTACACTTACGCGAAGCCAAACAAAGTTAAGAGTAACAAATATACATTTAACAACAATCACTGCAAATGTTTCTATTAATAAAAAGAATGAAAAAAATATCATATAGAGAAAAAAATATTGAGAATTTATAATATAAAAACCTAAAATTTAAAAAATTAAAATCGATAGACAGCAAAATTAATTTGTTTTCTGAATATTTTTTTTACTAAACATCACCTATGTCTTAAAACAATTTAATAACGCTAAAACAAACTCACTCTATTTATTTCTTCTATAATGTGGGAACTGTATATATGTAAGATGATAACAAACAAAAGAATTAGATTTTATTTAAAAAAACCTAATAATTATCTAATTATGCAAATAATTTTAATCTAAATATACAGATTAGAAAAAAAAGTCTTAAACATTTGTTGCAAGGAATACGATGTTTTAAACCACACTCAAATAGATAACATTTTAAAAAACAACAACAAAATCTTATATACGACTAGGAAAAAAATGATAACAAAGCATATAGTCATTGGTTTTTATAACAAAAAATTGAATCGGTAGGAACTGATTGAAAAAAAGAATGCAAACCTATTTGATTTTCTTAAAAATTTTATGCAAATTGTTACTAAATTTTTATAAAAGCATTCATTTCTAAGCAAAAGAAAAATTATTAAAAACTTTTTGAAATAAACTGAGATATAATTGCAAACTGACTCACTCTGTATATTTAAGTAGTGGACATCGTCTCCATGGATAAAGTAAAGAAGCAAAATAGCAAGCAATGCACATCACAATAATTATCACGAAACACGAAAATTAATAATTATTTCTTATTTTATTATCACAGAGAAAACATTCGTGGCACTCTCTACGACGTTGTAAACGACACTAAAGTAGATAAAACTTTTAAAAACGACACGAAAATCTTACATAAGTCTATAAAAAAAATGATAACGAAAAATAAAACCATTGGTTTTTTTCTTTTTAAACAAAGGAAAACTAATAAACAAGTTATGCAAGTACCTTGAATATATACAAATTCTACTAAATTGTCTGCAAATTTTTAAGCATAATTCTGAAGATTTTTGAAAATTTGCTCTTAATTTTTACAAATCCACCTCTAAAGATGCATGTTTGCATTCTCCTTCTCTTCCACAAAGAAACAATTATTAAAATCGGTTAATAAACAAAGAAGTTATGCGCAAATATTTACGTTATCACAAAAATTTGTGTTTTTTTAAATCGACTAGGATTTGAGATTTGATTAAAACTTGGATTTGCATTATCAGATAGAGGTTTAGATTAAAATTCTCAAAAACCATTAGTTCTAATTATTTCAATACATTTATTAAAATAATTCAACCGTGCTTAGCTTATCTTAAATAATAAATAATTTAGCCTACATTTTTTTTTAATTGTAGTAATTTTTGTATTTAACCTAATTTCTTAGCTTGGATTTGCATTGTCAAATAAAATACAATTCTCTATGCCGCTATTCAACTAGAGAATAGCTACCATTTTATGAAACCCATTGACAAACAGAATTTAAATATTTTGGAATAATCTTTGTGTTTATAAAAGAAAATTATTGTCTTAAATTTTTTGGCATATTTTTGTTTGGGTAATTATGGCTTATCACTAGGACTGATTGATTTAAAGTTAACTGAAGTTTTGATACATTTATCCTCTAGTTGCATTTCTAGGCTTAGATGATACGAAAATCCGTCAATTGTTTTAATTTTAGTGCCGTTTAGGGCTAGAGTGATCTTTCCATGATCTTCCAAGGCTGAAGAAACCCCATCGCCACTCTTCGACAAATTTTGTGAATTATTAATTTGCTATAATTGAATGATCAATATCATAATCATTCAAATTGATCATAAATAAAATTCTCAGAAATTCAATTTGGTTGAGAAAACGTTATTTTTCTACACCAAAACAACTACCTATAAAGTTTGCAATGTTAACTGTACAGACCTGATAATAATCAATAAATTTACAATTATTAAATTCTGTGTAATTCTGCATTTTGTTTTTTGTTACTCTGTCTAATATGTGAGCTTTATAAATAAAATAATTTGAAAATAAAAGCAGTACAATGTAGCCTAAGTTGTAGTTTATTTACATTATCTATACATAAATAGAGTGTACTACAGTCAAATATGATTTTGGGCAACCCATTCATGACGAGGGGTGCTTCCGGTAGATTCTGGCGATTCGGGTGGGTTTTGTGTACTACCACTTTCACTTTCTAGTACTGCAACACTATCTTGATGGTATCCTACCGGCGTAGCTCTTTCAGAGGGTATGTGTGCATACGAAGTATCAGCGTTTACAACAGAAATGTACTCTGGGTTTTGATAGTGAGTACAAGAAACATCTTGATTGTAATAACCCGAATACGAAAGGTTTGTTAAATTAGTGACCGGTTGATAAATTTGATGATTGGGAGATTGGTTTGGAGGGGGTTGTGCAGAAATTTGATACGGAGGTGGAGGGCTAGAAGTTAAGGACCAACAATTTATGGCGGGACTCATAATAGTGGTAGGTGTTTGAGGTTGTACACTAGACCATGTGGTGTATGTTGGAGGTGTTCCAGGATAGTTGACAGTTTGTTGCACGTGATCTGGAGGATTATATACATGAGGAGGAGGTGATACAGAAGCTGATTTTGGTCGTTGCAGCATCGGATAAGGAGAAGCTCTATTATTTTTTATTGCAGTTCTGGTTGGTAGTCGGTCACAAGTTGATAGTTGCACAGTTGCACTAACTGCCGGATAGATTGGTTGATGTGGTAATAGCCAAGAGCCGTATTGGTACTGAGCTTGCTGTTGTGGATAAGTGGGAGAGTATTCTCGTGGATAAATACTATCTGGGCGTTCTTTTGCATCAAGAAAAGCTTTTGCAAATGGATTATATTTAATTTTTAACGAAGTTACTTCTTCATTTTGATAAGCAGTGACAGCAATAAACTGCGTTTCTGGAAAAGGAAAAGTCATAACTCTTCGAGGTTCAGCTCCTACTTTAACTAAATGAACACGTGGCTCGTATTTATGTAAAGAATTTAACATAATTTGGCCGTTTCCATTAGATTTGTTTGTTAGTTTTACTTTAGCAAACGAAATAGATTCTTTCATCCAATGAGCTCCAAAATTTGGAGATTCAGGATGAATATAGATGGGGTTTGATGGCGGTACTTCAGCTTTTCCTCCCGGAACCCATTCGCCGTTTACGTATTTCCATCTGTGAGGATCAATTTGGACGAACTCTAATAACACTGTATACATGGCTTTCGGGTCCAACCCGTTTGCTGTTACTTTTACCACTGGAAACATTCGCCTGCAAACAAAAACAAAACTAGACAAAATCGTCTTAAAGTAACCAAAAAAAAATTAAATAACTTGTAAAAAAAATTTGATAAATATTATTGTTTTTATTATTATAAACTTAAATAAATACACTGTCAACGAGAGTTATGCTAAAGATGAGTTTTAGAATTAACGTATTTTTTTGCTGCATCAAACATACAGTGCTGTTAAAAAAGGGATTGAGTTAAATGTTATAAAAATTAAACATTGTCTTAGGTGTTTATCAAATTTGTTGTGAAGATAGGTTTAGTTAAACTTTTTTGTAAATGTCCTAATGTGTCAAACTTAATATTTATATAAAGCGCATTTTCTTCTGAGCTCTGTGATGTAACACTATGTATACTTTATTTTAATCCAAACTTAAAAAAATTATCAATCAAATAACATTTTGAAAATTGCTAAATTTTACAATTGTAGCAAATGTTGTATTTATCTGTTGTTAGCTTTTTGCCGCTTAAACTTTAACAAAAATCAGTAAAAATTAATAATAACTGTTCATTTTTAACTAAAATAGACCACATTTTAATAAAAATTAGTTTCAACACTAAATACGTAAATTCCATGCTTACAAAATATTTTCCATTGTCTTCTTGGCAATGATGAATACGTTTGGCAAAATTTTGCAAAAAAATGAGTTAAACTATTTGGAGAAAAATAGGCACTTTTTTTTCTTATTTGTTTTTTTACGTTTTCTATTTGTAAGAACATGTTTACATGCACTTAATTTTTCACATAATCCAACAGAAATTAACCGAATTGAAGTCAAATTTCTAATTTGATTTGAAAGTTACGTTTTAAATGTTTAAAGCCAATCACAACCGAATTTCACTTTTTCATTTACGTTTGTTAATATTTCAATAACGACGCATTTATTACATAAAAAGAGAGCCACATCTATACTCTTGTCGTTTTCCCGCGCTTTAAATTTTTTTCAGACAACTTTATCTATCTACTATCATAGACTAAGTAAACCTAATAGACTAAGGTATATTTAGTCAATGCGACTATAGATCTTTTCACTCTTTAATAGCTCTTTTTTCACATAATCTAAAACAGATAAAATCTAATTGAAGTCAAATCAGGAATCCTAGCTGGTCATTCTATAGCTTTTCTTTGTCTGAATTATCGACCGAGAAATGTTTTTTCCAAATATCTGCGCAATTGACGACTGTGCTTTTTGTTAAAACTATATGATAAAATCACACCAAATATTATATTTCTGTGGATCAATCTGATCATCATATGCAGATGTTGATCACACACATAAATGTTTATCTAGGCCAAAAGTTGACTGATTAAACAAGTGAACACAGTTAAGAAAAGTACTATTTTTATCAATTCCGTGCATCATAGTTTTGCAATAGTTAATTCTGCGTCTAAGATTGTTCTTCATTCTTTCAGCATAGGGTTTTCTTAAGGATTATATTATTTACCTATCAATAATTTAGGTACAGATCTTCTACTTATATTGTGTGATTCACCAAAAACCAATCTACTATTTATATCACATAAAAAAAATTTTACCGCTGGTAATAATTCGCGGTTGTCCAACCAGTTGATTAAAATTTTTTAATTGGAGATCGATATGAATTTAATTAAAAATAGTCACTACTTGAGTAAAAATTAGCTTTTTGTCGCCATAATCATTGAGAATTCTTATACGCTCAGTTTTACTTGAATGCATCATTGTTAAACAAATTATTGTAAACAAAATTGATTATGCAAGTAATAAGATTGCTAATTTTAGAATTAAATATTAAAAATTTTTTTATTATTTTTTTAGGAAAAATAAAGGTGTACAAATGTTGTTACATCACTGAATTCAGGTAAAATCTTTTTTTTTAAATTGTTTAGTTTGATCTTTAGTGCTAACATTGACTAAATATACCTTACTTAGTCTATGGTGCTATTTAAAAAAAATTAAATTAGTCTTGTTTTTTCAAAATAAATAATAGTAGAAATTTGAAAAAAACGTTTCGGATTATACAATTTTAACACTTTTGTGTTTCAAATTTTTACGTGTTTTGCTAAACCGTTTTGAAACTATTTCGCTGTATGTAGACTTGTTAGCGATGTTTTTGTTTGTTTTTTTATTTTAAAATTTAGTTTTGTGCTATACATACTTTACATGTTTCTATTACATATTCTTTTGACTTTTATTTTATAACTGATATTTTATGTATAGTTTTTTTAACTGTTACTACTGTCGAAATTTTTTTTATTATCAGCGGCAACACTGTCTAGTGTTTCTTATAGTTCAAATCGAGGTTAGGTTTGGCTTTGATTGCTTCTGTCATAAGCTGAGATGAGAGTTGTGATGATTATCAATATTTACATGAAACAACGTAGATTAGACATTCAAAAACAGAAAAAGTATACTGAGATTTTGTAAAGCAAAATTATTTTGCTTTACTTATTATTTTTGCTTTGATACTATAATGAGATAATAATTAAACAAAGTAAACATTTAGAAAAATCGACTTTAATATGATTACATAATTATTATTTTTTCTTATTTAACTGACTCAAATTGCTTATAAACTTTATAAGCAATTTGCTAATAATTTACACAATGCTAATAGGTATTGAATTATTATAAAAGCAATATTTTAAATTTATTATTTTTTACTTGTATTTTATAATAAATTAATTGTAAGTGTTAAAAATATATGTCAAAAAAAGCATTAATAAAAATATCCTAAAAACTACTGGTTGAATCTATATCAAATTTAAATGGGACAAAATAGAAAGCATCAGCTTCCAAATAAAAAAAGAATCATTAAAATTGATTTACCCAAAAAAAAGTTATGAGGTAATACACACAAAAAAAGTTGAATTAAGAACTTTCTTCTTATTTTTTAATAGTCGGTTAAAAGTTGGAGCATTTTACATTTATCATTGTGGTATGTATTCTATATATTCTTTTATAAAACAATTCAAATTTCATTTTATGACTGGCACTGTTTTTAAAAACAACTAAATGTACATTTGTAAATATTTAGAAAACATAAAGTTTCTACAACGTTTTATGTATTAAAAAAAAAAAAGGTAGCACTCCGGGAGTGCCGGCAGAAGTGAAAACTTCAATATTAACGTTGTGTTTAATTATAAGTATAAAAGTACTATCATTTATAAGGTAGAATACAATGTTTATTTATTGCGCTATCGTACACAAATATGACAATTTATATGTTGTTATTTATAATATTATATCGTTATTTATATATTACATTAAATTTTATCTCTCACAAAAATCAACTTCCATCCATAATTTCGACGACTTTTACACCATCGTTATTATCAGAATCATGATCGCAAATTTTTACAACTGATACAATTGGTTTATGATAACTGAAGTAAGAAACAAACAGTTTTGATTCGAACCTATTTAAGTGTCTCATAAGGACCGCATCAATAGTAGTTTTGTATTTCGTTGTGCTAAAATTGCGATCATTTGACATAGTTAAACCAAATTCATTATTTAAAAATTCAATTAATGATTGATTTTTATCGTCTGCAAAGTTTATATTGAAATCTCCACTTAAAGTCATTGGCAATTTATCAAAGCTTTTTCCAATTTTTTTTTCTTACTTACTCATTTTCTTTCACTACTTCATCATCACTTTTTTCATTAATAGATTCACTTTGTTCGATTTCCATAATTTAAACAATTCACATTTACGAATACACAACAGTGTATTTACTACACAACAGTCAAGCAATCAGCTGTCACCATCCTTGGATACGCGTGGGACGCTGTACATAAACACACACGGTCATTCGCGCAAGCGCCCTGTGCCGCCTAAACAGAGCAGCACACTCAGGCCATAGATTTAATACATTAGATATAGCTATGCATGCTGAACATACTTCGGTTCTTAAAAAACATATCAAAGAAATTGGTACATCTCTCCATTTCTTTCTATATTTAATGAAACACATTTTTTATCCTTTTCATCATATTTGTTGTATGTCGCACACGAGTCTATAGTGATTAAACAGACACGAATTTCTACGATTTTAGTCGACAAACAACGATGCAATGCTTTGCTGTCAACTTATTGACATTTGTCATACACAATCTAATAAAATACGAAAATTAGGTTAAAAATCAATTTTATTTTGGAATGAATAATTATTTATAAATAAAGGTTTTTTCATCAGTGCTAATGATTCTTAATTATTTTATCAAAAAACTCTATTCCAATTTCAAAATTTCACCAACTTTTAGTTGTGTCAGACCCATGTAAACTTTATTATCCGCTTCATATTTTATCAGCTTACAAACCCACAACTGCATCGTGACAATCACAATAATGAAAATAAAAAACTTCTCTCCTATGAATTTGTAAAATTGAAGTTAGGCTTTAAGAAAATAGAGAAACACTAGAAAGCTGGAAGAAAATAAAAGTTGAGGTAGAAATCTCAATAAATAAAATTACCTTCAAATTATTAAATATTTTTCTTGACAATAATTATTTTCAATTTTTAAATGACTGAACTAAGTTTTCTGTTCAAATTATGTGATTAGAAAAATTTGAATAGAAACGTCAAAATAATTCTAGTGTCATGCTGACGTAGCGTACTCTGCGTCTACTGATTTCTGCTTTGCTATTTGTAGGAACCTCTCTAAAAGATAGCGCTATCGAATACTAATGCAGTTGAGAGTGAGAGCAATAGATGGTACGTCTTGGCGGACTATCGCAGTGCATGGCTGTTTCTTGTTATAATAAATCTATGACTCAGGCACGGTAGAAAGAGTGGGAGATACTAGTTCTTCTCCCTTCCCCTCGATCTTACGCTTTTTCGATCAGCATCACGTGACCCTGACGCGAGTTTGAAAGTTTTTACCCATACAAAAAAAAGTGCTCAGCGCCGCTAAAGAAGTTTTCACTTCAAAAAATTTTTTTAGTAAAAATCGGTTTTGGTTGTTTTTTTTTTATTAAAATAACTTATTTGCTCTAAACCATCACGTGCCGCGTTTTAAAGTGCAATCAAGTAGTCAGTAAATCAAGTAGATAGTATACATCACATTAAACGTATTAAATATTAACAAAGCGCATAACATTTTATTAGCCACACAAAAATTATTAATTGTTTTGATATAAAAATGTTAAATTGTTTTGGTTACAATAAAATGTTTCATAAGTTATAAATAAGTTAAAAAAGAAATAAAAAACAGAATTTATTGGTTGGTTGGAATCTATAAAATTAAAACTGCTCGCACATTTCAGAAGCATTATAGATGAATAAAATAAAGTCGAATTGCTTAAATTTAATAGTTTCAGACAGAATAGTTAACAGAAAGATTAAAATACTTCTGATCTAACAAAACTTTTATTTAGAACGCGATTTTCTAAAAAATCACATAAAGAGTTTTTGATTATAATGAAAGAAGGTTCAACCTTCCTTCTCGTTACTAATTCTTGAATATCGAATTCGACTTAAATCAGAAATTTAAAAAAATCCGAACAGTTTTTTTTTGTAACTAATGTCAAATATGATTTTTGTTAAATGTTGTTAATATCAACATTAAAATGTATGCGGCATTTAATAAAAGCTGTATGCGTCATTTGTAGTTCAATATTCAAAAATCTTACATGAACTAATGTCTACTTTAATAATTTGGGCATTACGATAGGATACACTGCAATCTCGAGTTTAAGCTGAAACTATATTAATTAAAAAGATTATAAGGTACGTTCTGTTATTTTAACATAGCCACCTTAAACATCTTAAAACGACTAATGATAATGATAACAATTTTTGACTAATAATTATTAGTCAGATATTACAGAAAACAGTAGCCAATTTTTAATTTTCTGTTACAATTTCAAATAATTTTGTCGGTGTATAAAAAAAGTTAAAAATAGTTTACAACAATGTCTGTGATTAACAATGAGATCAAGGTTATTAATTAAATCAAATTTTATCATTAGTTGTTTCAAGATGCCTTCTTAAGAAGAAGTTATTGAAAAATAACAAAAAGTTTTAATAAATTGAATAATCAAATAACATTTGACAACTCTTGATCCGAAAAAAACTGATTACCTTTTATCAGTATAATTTTCAAGATTGATCTAAACAATTTATGAGTATATTATTATAAAAAACTAATAGGCTTACGTATAACTTAACCCTAAGAAGTTGTTACAGTTTTGACTATATAGCAAGATGAGAACCGGATTTTTAAACAAATAGCATAAAAGTTAAAACTTGATCATTGATTTAAGTTTGCCAATGTATGTTTAATGTCGTGAAAGGTTGTCTGGTATCTAAATATTATATAATTTTTTTAAGCAAGTGAATTAGCATCTAAGGCTGGTTGGTTAATAATTAGCAAGACATTATTAGATTTCACGCTATTATTTGCTTGTTAATGATCCAACGACAACAAATCTTGTATTTATTAGCAAACCCATTTTAGACTTCCGCACTTACCTTCCATTCTTTGTAACGATCATTTCGTTTGTGAAACATTGGAATCGCACCCAAAGTTCCCGTTCATCCAGAGTAACAGTCAAGTCTCGTTCGGTTGGGTCACCTTTATTTTTTCCCGAAGTGATTTCTGATTCAACCGCTGATATAATGTGTTGTGCTGCCATTGCTACTTGCTCTTCAATTAAATCTGTAATAATAGAAAACTCAAATAATACTTATATTCTATTTCGTCATAACGGCGCGGTGAGGCCATCAATGTTTGCTCATTCTATGTTGTCCGCTCAGATGATCATTTATAAATTCTAAAAAGCAAATCTTAGATCAATATTAGCAAAATTTTTGTTGGTATTAGATGGACAGAAAAGCATTAAACTCGTGTTTGATTTTCCATTGACGTTGATTAAAGATCGTTAAAATCAAAAGATATTCTGCATTTGTAATGAACAACAAACTTCACTAATATGCAATGTACATATTACAGTATTCAACTTTAGCTACCGTGCCTGGTACTTATCTTCTTTTGCCAAAATAAAGGAACTTTCCGTGTTTCTCCAAAAATCCTGTTTTTGTTTTTAACAATAATGGAAATTTTGCAAAACATCAGAGAAATGACAAAACGTAGTCATTTAAATATTATTTTTGCTTATTTTGCAATATCAAGCAGCTTTTACCTATTTAGATTTATATTATTGCGTAGCTTGTTCATCTGTAAGTTGCTCTAAATGTATGTGATAAAAAACATAAGTAATTTTCTAACTTTTTACAACAATTGACTTAAAACTTACTTAACCCCATTTGATTATTCTTTAATTTTTAATTTTATAGTTATTAAGATGTAACCAATTAATTTTAACTAATTGGGTAAACTGCTTGACTTTCAATTTTTTTACACGTTATATTAATCATTGATGGAAAATTGGTTCATGTATTGTCCACTATCAAATCAATCTAATTATGTATATGTAACTTTTCTTCTTTTTTCAAAATATCACTGCTCATGAAACAATTCCACTGATAATAATTAAAAGCTGAGCAATTTGCTGCCCTATTTAGTTGCAACTTTGTTTATGACTTTAAAAATTCTTTTAAAATCACAATGACTTGATGCACCTTTGAAGTGACATTTTTTTAGCACTTTAAAGTTCATTGTGAGATCAATTAGTATTTTTAATGAAACCGCTTTTAAGCTATTGTTTACTATCAAAAAAATAAGTTTTTGGTCAAATTGGGTTATAAACTAAAAAGTTATAAGCAAACATCTATAAAAAAATATAATATACAAATGTATTTATTCGAATAGAAAACCTTATTGGGTTAAAAACAAGAAATTTTGTTATGGCATTTAATTTAATAGAATCCAGGTGATTACTTCACTTGAATTGTGTTATCGGCAGTATCCGGTAAAAAGTCTTAAATATAATTAAGATCAATACACGTTCATGAGATGCTCAGAGATATAACCTTTTGTGCATTATACAATAATTCATCTTAAGAGTGCACAATAGAGAGAAAAGTTAAAAAAAGCTGTTGGCACAGTAGTAATAAATAAACCTTTTTGTAAAATGTCAGCAACGTAGCAAAGTTTGACATTTTTAGCAAATCTCGTGTAAATTGAGAATTAAAGCCTTTGAAATTTTTTTTCATTTTAATTTTTAAGATCATACCAATAAAATGATGTAATTGCAAACCTAATAGTTTTGGCCATCCGCTTATTGATAATCGTAGCTAAATAAAATTATTAATTCAAAATTTTGATCAGAAATTTTGTAAATTTTCATTATTTTCGTTCTATTTTTCTTGGTGTTTTTCATATGAAAGTCTAGTCAAGCGATGCAACGTATTTTTTACTTTTTTCTCATTTTTTTTAGAGAGACATTTTTTGTTTCCTAACAATTAAGAAAATTGTTTACTTTGTTCAAACTTGCATAAGCTCTTACATTTCAAACTTTTACATTTGGCTAACAATGCCGTTAACTTCAAAGAAGCTAAATAAAACAATTTTATTATTTTTAGACGTGGAATTAGTCACTTCTAATAGAAAGAAACAATAAATCTCTGAGAGACAATCTGGAGGAGTAACATTATTTTGCAAAATTAACTTTTAGATAGTATAAACAAAGAATTCGGCTTTGTTTTCTGTACTCTACAGCTATTTTATTCAAAAAAATTTTGTTTAAATAATTAAGAGAGAATTATTTGATAGTTTATATATTATATAGAAATTCAATGTATACTTTATTTTTTTGGCTGAGGCAGATAGGCGCGCGTTGTAAAAATCCCTACATACAATATGGCAACTTTTTCAAATCTCGCAGGATTTTCTGTGCATTTTTTGGAAATACTTAGGAATCTGCTGCCAATTTAACTGTCAATAGTGTCAATAAATTGTTTATGTTTACAAGCACCGGAATATCTGAAGAGTGGCAATAGTGATGGAACATGTGACATCAGTTGCCATAGAAACCAAGCAAAGGAAACAAAATTAGGACGCCGTTGAGGGTAAATTATGTTTGACAAGCAAAAGTTAGGTTAGGATAAATTGATAAGTTCTGCTTTCAGTGCTGACACCGCTGTTTCATAAAATTGTGCTGTGTAAATAGGGCATTGCTTTAACCAATAGAAAGAAAGTGTTTTAAATGCGATTATTTGTCTTGGCAACAGCCGGAGTTGTCACTTCTATAGTATAGTATAGAATACTATGTTTTCTCATAGTTCTATATCTATAGTATAGTATAGAATACTATACTATAGATTTATATAATATAGTATAGAATACTATACTACAGATTTAATTTATTTAAGTATGTTTAATTTTTACATTTGAAAATTTTTTCTTGTTAATATTGAGTTTTTTTTTAATACTTGATAGGTATTTTTAAAGTGCTGGCACTAACCTAAAAAAAATAAATGTCTCTAATTTGTTTTGTATTGTTTTTATAGTGTTTTTTTGTTTTCTTGTTGTGTATGTTGTAACAGACACTAGAATAACTAATCAAACTTGTTTTTTTAATTTAACTGCATTTAACATAATTTTAGATTAATTTACTTTTTGGAAACCTACCCTGATTGTAGTATTGTTTTTTATTTATCAATAATATTTTACTTTAGTGGCTCGTATCGGATAGTCTAGTAATATTATTAATTTCTAGTTTTTGCCGCGTTTTGTACTATTAGGACAATTTAGTTTAAGCCGTTTGAAATTTGACAAAAGTTTTGAGATGTCCTTTCGTTCGATACACACATACCTCTGTAAATAAAAAGTTTGTAAAGCTGTAAATTTCATAGTGCCAATAATACATTTAAGACTTTGTTTTAAGTCTGCTATTTAAAAAAAAACGTTTTAAATTAATCAATAATAGAAGAAATATAAAAATTTAGAAAACTGTTACAAAAGGTTGAAATTTAAAAAAATTAGAAGTGTTGAAAGCAACAAAATTTTTTTGCTTAATATTCCTAACTTCAAAATGTTAAAAACTGCAGCAAAAGTTTAATTTAAAAAAACAAAAACAATTAAAAAATACTATTAAAATAAAAAAAATTTGATTGTTTATTTATGTGACAATTAAACGTTTCAATTTATGTATATAAAAAATTATACATTTTTAACATATAACAAAACTTTAAAACCAGCTTAAGCGATTTACATACATATTTTAATAACAAAAAAAATGTTTGTAATTGGAAAAAATATCATTTTGAAATTGACCAAATCTTTGATGCAGATGTAACTGGAAAATTAATTTAAATCTAAACCAAAAAAAAAAAAGGTGGAAAAAATTGCAACACGTGTTCAATTTAAACATCTATATCCTATTCTATCATATATTTCATTTTTCCCTGAAGGTACGAAATCTACGACTTATGACAGGCTGGTCATCTGGATCAGATATATGCTAATAGAAGCGGTTGAATATTTTTTGAAATAAGATACAATTATAGTAAATTACCGATCTTTTAAAACTTTGCTTTTTTGCACGTGTTTAGAATATTATAACAATTTTTCTACCTCTACATACATCGTCGATTACAACCTTTAGACTGTTTTTTTCAGTTTCCTAACAAATTAACATGCAAAAGAATGACAAACTATTTTGTTCATAAAAACGCGATTAATGAGGCGGTGCAAATATTTGAAAAAGTTTTTATAGATGTTACCACAATAGTAAAAGATTATTTATCAAATATTAAACAGATTATTTACCATCGCAAGTTACAGAAATGGATATTACTAATCTAACTGATTTGAAATCTAACTCATCTGTTTTGTTGAAGCAAAAAGCATTTTAGCAAAGAAATCTGTAAATAATATTAAAAAAAAATATTTTGAATCCTAAATATCAACAGTGATCAAGTGATCTTCAACCGTCAACACGTAAATCTGACGAAAAAATTATTAATAATAAATTTTCACCAGAACCCACATCTCAAAGATCAAAAGCAAACGCTAAACTGAAATCCAACACTCAGCCTGCTAAAGGGCTGACTAGCTCACTTAAATGTTAATAAAAAAAAAAAAAAACAAAAAAAAGAAAAAGAATTGTTGAAATACTGTCTATATTAAGGTTTTAAGTCTGATTTAAGTAGTTTGATGAATGAAGTTTTTGAATGTGTTTTTCATAAAAAATCTTCCGTAAACAGACGCGTAGCTATCATAAACGGACACATGAGCATTAATATGTGTGGGCAGAAATTTAGGTGATTCCTCGTTTTGCGTTACACTGCATTTTATTTGTCTTACACTACTGTTCTGTAGGCATTTACTTCTATGTAATTGTTAATTAAACGTGTATAAGAAGATAATAGTAATAGCACCTAAAAAAAAACACGAGAGAAAACATGAAAGGAAAAATAATCAGTGCGAGCTCTGGCAAGAAGGTTACATACATAGTTATTAAATTCAGACATTGGCTATAACAAATATATCTATTGTCTATTCTTTTCTCTCTCTTAAGCGGACATCTCCCATAAATGGACAAAAAAGCCGACCGTCTTTTGACTGTCCGTTTATGAGAGCTTTTACTGTATATACCTCTCACATGTTTGTTAGGTAAAAAATTTGATGAACGAGAAAAGCATAAAAACACTACAACTTTAAGAAAAGAAGTGAGAGCAGCATTTCGAGAAATTAAAAATATGCTTGCTGCAAGAAATTTTTCGCGTTTTTATTTTTATTGGTGGTCTTATAAGCAAGATCTTAACTTATCAGCTCACATACATTGAGGTTTTTACTATTTTTAATTTATCTCTTTTGTATACGTCTATCTTTTCATCGTTATTATTTCTAGTAGAAAAAATGTCTATATGTGCTAAAGTTGTTTGATTTTATCTGAAGTTTCTTAAAATACAATCAAAAGTTCCAGTTTTCAGAATAAAACTAAAGTACATATTATTTTTTTTTTCTATGTGATACTGTTCATGCATTTATAGAAATTATTTAGATCAACTCTTGCTATGAAGCTTAGAAAATCTGATCAATTTTTAATCAGTTTGTACGCAGATACAGGCGTGTCGTGTATTATTGGATCATACTATCTGCGACAGCAAAAATGTATCAAGCTAAATTGCGCACCAGGAACTGATCTAAATAATTTATGAACGGACGGTATATTATTACATTTTGGTAAATTTTTTTTTTATTTTAAAAATAATGTATATGTCTTTTTTATCTTAAACTATCATTGACTTATTGTTCGTGGAATAAATAGCACAGTGTAATTTCGAAATTGTTAACACTGGCAATTGTTAAAAATGAAAACTATTGTATTTATTAATTAACATCTCATTGGTTAATGTTTGATAATGTCAATTATTCTGTGAACTACGCTGAAGACAAAACTTATTCGGTTTAACGATTATTTTAATCAACATGCTTGAAGACGTGCAGTGAAGGGTTGAAGCATTCACAACTTCTTATTTGACAGTATACTCACGCCATCAAAGCTTTTACATTTTTTTTTGGCATATTAGAATTTAAATTAAAGATAAATTTTCTACTATGCGACTAAGCCTTCTGTCGAGTCTTTCTCGCTGTGTTGGTTTTTTGGTCTAGCTTAGATTCTTTCTGACGATAATAAAAACATTAAGCATCAATTATCTGCCTGTAGAAGTTGCATTACAATTGGTTTAATCATTTTAGAGATTATAGCTAGAACAATAAAAAATGGCAATTCTAATTGCAAGTGCTCTATCGATTAACTAGCAAAAAAACTCAAACACGGTTTAACCTTAGCACTTTCAAAATTCAAAATTGTACATGTTTCAATAGATGGAGCTTTTTTAATATCAGGCAAAAAATACACTCACTTCTGCCATATTTTTGATTTAGAAATTGCAAAATTAAAAACTGATTTTTAAGCGCAAATAATTTCTTATAGAAAAGACTACTCAAATTCTGTTATTAATATTTATAATTTAAAGCTGACGATAATGCCAAACAGTATAGTTGTTATTTAGTTAGACTATATTTGCTAAACAATATTGTAGTCTTCATTGGACTATTATATTGAGGTAAACGGTTTTTTGGTGAACAAGTCAACCAAGTATATTAAATTTTAGGAAATTATGTTTCTAAAATGTTAATTTTATTTTTGTTATTTAATGTCAAAACAACTAAACATACTTGAAAAATTCTATTAATTTTTTTTTTTAAAAGCAGTAGTATAAAAAAATTATGAAAGCATTTTCTCTGCTTGGCAAAAAAAAACTCGTTGTCTTTTTATTAAATTTAAACAAAAGAAAGAGATTTTACTTAAGATTAATTAATTAAGCGTAACTTTGAATACATCAGACCTGCGAAAAATCTAGTTATCAGCTATAAGAAATAATTATTTTTAAATGACGAAGCCAAATAACTTATTTTAATTAATTTAAATTTTTAAACGGCGCCAATTTAAAATTTGTATATAAAGAAAGAATATAAAGTTTGCTTGTTCTCTAGACTACAAGAGAGTGCTCAATAAGCTTTTAAATTTTTGATAAGAACCTATGTAAGAACAGAATAGATTTTTTTTTGTTTTCTTAAGTTATAAATTTTAAAACAAACTAATATCCGGTGCTTTAAAAAAACGATTTTTTATTAGAAAGTGCACTACATTATACATTTTTTCCAAATACATAGCTCTAAAGTTGCAATTTGTCAAAATTATGTAAATGTTTCATTTTTTTTTTCAAAAAAAATATAATTTTTGAAACGAATAAAAAAAATCGTTGGAGATAATTAAGTTGGTAAAAGTTTAATTTGTGTATTTGCAAGTTTGTCTCTGATATTGTAGCTACCAAACGGCTGAATCAATTTTGATTTACTTTTGTTGCTTTTGTTAATTTGTTGTTAGTATATTTAAAAATATTTTTAAAACGCCGCTTAAAAATTATGAGTTTTGTTTTGGTTGATAGATAGATATGAGAGCTTTTCTCAAGTTCTGATTTAACAGATTGTTAAATTTTTATTTTTTGTAAAATTGATAATTTTTAGCAAGTTCGAATTGTTTGAAAATCACTGTCTTATTGGCTGAAGCTTGATCTTCCAAGACTATTTTTATTATCTGGAACTTCGTAAAGTATCTATTAAAATATGATTGCCGGCAACCCTGACATTTTTATAAAAATTTTATGGAGTCATAATTATTATTTTGTTGTTATAATTATTTTAGTAAAACATAGTTAACATAGTAATCCTGATGTTAAAGCATCATTCGAAATTTGTAAGACACCCAATTCTCTCACCAACTTGCAGCCGAAAAATTTTTTTTGGACTGATTAATTTAGTTTTAATCAAAAGTTTTTATTTGAATTTAAAGGTATATATCTCTAATAACAATGACAGGAGTGCGCTGGAAGTAGAAATGATCTCGATGATTTTTTGGCAAAACTGCGTTGCACCCTTTGTGAGCAGACGTAAGTATAAAATTAAATTATAGTAATTATAATAAGTGTACGAAATTAAGTTTGTTTAAATTTATAGAGTTTTTCTTTGTTTTCAAATGCTTACAAATCTTGGTTTGAATGAGTTTGCTTTGATTTAATTCTTTTGACATGTATCATGATTAATAAAGATGACGAATCAACGGAATATATTTTCCTTCACTGCGCTGATGTTGATCCAATCAACAACTACTTTGTCAATTCGGTAAAAACGTTAAATTACAATCGCAACACAGAAGATGTGATCGAACTATATAAGAACAAGTTGAAATCTGATATTGATGAAAAATTTTCTTTTACATTTGTGTACCTTAAAGACGTAATAGAAATATTATGAAATTACGGTTGAAACTTTGTAGTCCACGCATAAGCACCCATTTAACACATATTATAAATTGTGGCATAATACATAGCTACTTCCCGATAGACTAAGAAGCATCTCTAGTTACGTCTTTGTCAAAAGTTTCACAGCTAAAGACTTTAAACAGCTACGGTTTATCAGTATTGTGCCAACGGTGTTCAAAATTTTAGAAAAGATAATGTGTATAATTAATTGTCAATGTATCTGGATAAAAATAAAGTATTGCCAGAGCCACAATATGGGTTCAAAATACACCATTATTGTACAACTGCCATTTTAAACATTGTGGATGATATTTTATTAGCAGCAATTCTTGACGGTACTAATTTTGTTAGACTACTCAAAAGCATTCGACTGACGCATTGTTTCCAATATTACATTATATCGCCTTAGATGGTACTGTTTTTTCACGAATAGAAAACAAATTGTTAAATATAATGTCAAAAAAAGTTACTATAGAATGTGGTGTTTCTCGGGGCTCAATATTAGGTCTAATATTATTATTTTTAAATATCAGGCAATTAAATCTAAATATGAATATTTGTAAAGAGTATTATTGAGCAGATGATACTCAGTTATATGCGTCATTTGCAACAGACAAGCTGCAAGAGGCTGACATTAAAATTAATTTAGATTTAACCAGTTTAATCGAATCATTTACTAGAAACTCTTTATATGTTAATCCTAAAAAAAGTGTGGCTTTGTTGTTTCGTAAGCTAAAATCGAGAAAAAAATTCTATATTGAAATAAAAATTGCTGTAGAATAAAATTGTAGAAAAAGCTTATAATTTACAACTAAGTTTAGATTCAGATCTACGTTTTAAGACTCACATAAAGAATTGTAAAAAAAGCTTTCTGCAATCTGAAAATTATTTTTGCAAATAAGGGTATTATTATGCTTTTGTGTGATGCTGTGATGCTTTGGTTCTATTTCATTTTTTCTTCTCTGGTGGTGTTTATCATAACTGCATTGAAAAACCAATGGCGCATTCTTCGGTGTTATTTTACAAAGTCATTGTTAACAGATGTCCTGTCTATCTGTATAGGAAAATCAGACATCGAACTAATGTTTACAATGTTAATATTTGTAAAAAATCATTGATTACCCCACCAGCTCATAAAACTATTCTATTTGAAAGATCAGTCATTTAATATAGCTAAAACGTACAACAAGATGATTGAAAAAACAAATTAAATATAAACTATTACATGAGCAATAACGTTTAATAAAATTCATAATTAATTCAGAGAATTTTCAAAGTTGAAAATTCTTAAATTGCAATAATTGATCTAGATTCGTCTCTTTATTGTTATAGTATATTAGTCTTATTAGTTTTTTGCTTTGGCTATTTTTCTATAAAAATATTTTATTAATTTGCTTAGTTAATGGGAAATTGGTTTTTGTTAAAATACTAGGAGGTTAAGTGGAAGAACAGCGCATGATGAACTTCGCTTCCTTCCAATATGTAAGGCTAATAATTATGCAAATGCATAATACTGAGTTTGTGGATATGCAAGACGATTTAGGTTTTAATAATATAATATATATTTTTTATAATAATATCTATAAATACAAATCATCTTATATCATATTTGCAATATATAGTATATGTGCTACGTTAGTGCATATGATGCATATTCTGGTTTTTTCCCGCATATTTGAAGCATAACTATGCCTTTTGCCCTACGACAATTGATTTATTATTTTGTAAAACAACTATAAATTTTTAATTTTTTATTTATATAATTGTCTAAGACTATGAATTGCATCGAGGAGGTTTAAAATAAAATTAATGCCGTTTGTGACACGTGTGGGAAACAAGTTAAAGTAAAATTAAGTAATGTTGTAAATAAAAATGAATGCTATCAAACTCTCTGTAAAATAGCTAATATTTTCTCGAGCAAAGAGAAAAATACAGTTGTAGTCTCCTGTGATGTTGAGAGACTGTTTCCAATATACAAAAACCTTTGATGGACAAAAGGCATTCTATGTCTAATGCTAATTTAGAAAAGTATTTGCTGTGTATTGCAGTACAAAAACATAAGTAACAAATCATTCCTTAAAGTTAATTTTTTTATTAATATTGTTATTATAATTATTGACATTTAATTCTATTTCATTACGTATATTATAAATTTTGTATAATATTTATTTTTATGTGATATTAATGTAAGATTTTAAAATAAAAAATTAAAATCAGTACATATTTTATTTTTTTAAGAAAATCTTTAAAATTTAATGAGGCATATATCTGATATTTTGTTGCATATTTTACCAAAATATTGCCAGCATACATATGCAGCATATTTGCAACATTTTTAGTAAATATAATTATCATCATTAATAATATGTATTCAGTTTTTCTTTCAGACCTTTTATTTATTATTATTATTATTATGTTTAATCCTCCTGGTCTCGGAAGCACAGCAATTTGGCTGTATTCAAAAATCATTACGGTTTTTGACAAGTAATAATAATGACAATATTATTTTTCCAATAGTATAAAAATTGTTGAAAAACAAGCTTTTAAATTTCAATAAGTTTGAAAACCAATTTAAACATTAAATTAAACTAAAACCACAAATTGTGTTTTAAACTAAATAGAATATGCAAGTTTGTTTTTGTAAAAAATCAAGCTAAATTACTATCTCTTTACGCATTTGCGATCCTATTATTTAAATTCTTTGATTTATATTTTAAAAGTAAAACATTTAAACAATATTACATGAACATAATAATGCTGCTTTTTGTATTTTCGCGAGACATTTTAAATCCAAATCTAAAATTTTGAGATTGTAACTTAACGATGTAGGGATAACACAACTAAAAGTAAAGTTTTTACCATTTTTAAATTGCAATGATTGGTTACCGAAAGCAGCAAATATTTAGCCATTTTTATGAATAATATTATAAGAACTTGGAACAAAATTTATATTATTATTATTACTATTATATTGCAGAAATATGCTCACACATTTTTCTAACTATAGGATTTGAATTAAATAATTTAATCAATTTTATACTGTCTTGAACTCTAGACTCCTCAAACCATACAATTTTTTTAAGTAAAGAACAAGAAAAAAAGCTTTGAAGGTGATCATAATTTTATTACATTTTATGTACCTAAATAATGACAGTTTTAGAATATTATTTTAGTCTCTTAAATTTTTAGTTGCTTAAAATGCGTCAACACAAGAGTACTTTGTTGAATACAATCTACTTACTAAGTCTAAAAGGTTTAAAGTTGAAACATTTTGAAAAATGTAGGTATAAATTTTTAAGTGATTGAAATGACTTTTAATTGTGTTTTATAATCTTAAAATGATATCATATGTGTGGCATGGAGCTATAAACTGAAATACTCATAAAATTGATAGGTAAGTAAATATAAAAACAATAAAATTTTAAAAGTTGCAACATGGGCTTAGGGTATTACAATAAAGCTAAGCAATCGTGTTTTATACCGCATACTACCGTCGGATATAAATGGATATAGACAGTATTTCAATGATTTTCTGAAATTCTAGAGGTAAATAGCTGAGCACTGCGCGCAGCATTAAAGTCTCCTCACTGATGTTCATTCTGATTATAAATTAAGTAATTTGTATAATTTATCTTACCTTTGGCTTATTGTAAATATATAATCCAATGAAAAAATAACACAAACACTTGAACAAATTTGAAAATCTTAGCTTAGTTTCCACTTTACAACTATTAAAAAAATTAACATAATTAATTGATATATCGCAGTATTTAAAATGTCAATCATACAGTATATGCTTATTTGATAAACACACAGCTTGGTATTTTGTAAATTAAACGTTTATTATATATTATTTGTCATTATTTCACACCAAATCGATAAGTACTTCTTACATTTTAGAGATCTTAACATATTATCGCCAAAGCTTTCGGATCTCGAGCTAAGATGACCATCTCTCAATAGACCACACCTTCGAAACGATTCTATTGGTTGGTATTTAACATAACCGCAGATTACAGGTTGATTCCCTTTGTTGAATCATACTCAGATCTATTAGTTGGAGTTGAACTTGCTCAGGAAAAAGATGAACAACTCTGCCATCTTGGATTAATCTATACAAACAAATCATCATCGATCATATATTCACTGTTAATTGAATAAATCTACTTTACCTTTTGACCAAAGAATTAGATAAACAATTGGAATTGTGTAAAAATTGGGTACAATCATTATTAAATCATAATTTTGTGAATAATAATTGTGGTAGGTATTATATTATTTGTGGAGTTGGGCGTTCGATCTAGCATTGCAGTTTCCTTGATTAATGCTCTGTCTATTATCTATTAATTGATTTTTAAATTATAAAAACAAAATTTTAACATTTTTAATCATGATGTAATTTAACATTTGAAACTTCATAACACGCAAATGAGTTTCAGTAAATAGAGGATAGAAATAAGTAGTTCATGGTGATAGGCTTATTAAAGAAGCATATTATTAACCTATTTTGTACTGTTTTATTATTTATGTAAATAAAGCAAAAATTTTAATTTCTATAAATAAATATTTATTAATTACTTAATAAATATTAATTTCTATTAATAGGTATACTTTTTTTATTTTAACATTTTTTAAGACGAAGCTTTAATTTTATTACGGCGGTATAAAGTTTGATTTAATTTTTTTGTTTGCAATGTGACTTGATTGAAAGGGCTTTTAGATTCTCTAATTATTAGATAAAAAAAATTATTCAGCCAGCTTTTTTCTGTTTTAGAATGAATGAATGCATCTTTCAGAAGTTTGATGGAGTTGTAATTTGTTGTTACGCATTAAGCATAGTTTTAGGATATCATAAAAAATATAGTAACACCGTCTGTTTTTTTTATTTTTAATTAATTATATTTATAACAATTTGAATCGTTATGTAAAACTTGTTCTGGTCATTTTTGTCAATATTTTGCACCAAATCTTTTGTAATGATTGTCGATGAAGTGTATTAAGATGTGTGTAGTAAGACAAAAAGAATAAAAACTAGTAAAATTTACAGCTGTCCGAGCAAGCTATAGTGCTTATTCGTTCGTGCGACAAATTGTCGCTTTGCTTGTACAGCTTTAATGTTGGTGAGGTACCGAACAATACAGTCATAAACACTATCATTTATTTATAAAAAAGTTGACAGTTTTATATAAGATACATAATTTTACTAGTTTTTATTTGGTTTGTTGCAGCATATTCATTGTCACATTATACCCAAAATTAAGGTTTTTTTAAAAATATTTCTAGAAATGCAGATTTTTAGTTTTATCATAAATAGGGTATACCTAAAAACTTTTTTTTTGATCTTTAAGTTAATGTTTAAGTAGTGCATGTAAATAATTTAAACACATTTTTTGGGCTTCACTACTTTTCTGATTTTTGATCTCATTCGTTTGGTGCTTAGGCTTCCATTATTAATGCTATTCTTCAAGTCTTATTAATGTTGAACACAGAACATCCACTTGGAACTAAATATAAGGTTTTGTTTCAATCTATTTTGCAATCTAAAGTTTGTTTAAATCTTTTTTTCATAATTTTAATAGGCATATTGCTTGTAGCTCAATGGAATGAAGTAATTAGCATGAAAAAATTTAAGATTTATTTTGATTTGTATGATATTTTCTCATCAGATTCTGATTTGGCGCTAATAAGACTACTGCAAATTTGGGGCTTTGCAAGCTTAAAAAGAATATTTTATCCAATTTAGTTAAAACTTATAAACACAAACTCTTTTTGACTATTACAAATAGCTTGCGGCCTTGCAAGTTTAAAAAGAATAATTTATACAAAATTTTTAAAACATATAAATACAAACTCTTTTTGACTATTACAAAAAGATAAAAAGCGGAATAAGTTCTCTTGCGTGGTAAAAAAGAAATAAGCGGAGAAGCAAACACAAGCAGCTAGCGGCTTTGTTGTTACATATTTGAAGTTTAATAAAAATCTAATTGGGTGACTAATGACAATAATAACACATAAAAATAAGTACAACTAATAAGAAAAGAAAGAATCAACGGTTTACATTCAACGCTTAAACAAACATGCCTAGTTATATGTAAATATACTGCAAAACGTTATATCTTCTTCTTTAGAAGTCAGCTAAAAATAATTAACAAGAATACTTATACTATAATATAAAATTATTGTTATTTAAACAGGAATTTACAATACTTTGTCAATTACGTTTTGAAGACAGTCTGAATCTAGAATCTACAAATTTTATATAAAATTTATGTTTAAAAAAAACAAATTTGGAAATTGTATAATTTCAAAAATACTCAGTTTTGTAAAAAAATTTTAGAAACTGCAGCAGAAGAATGTGATGCGGGATAAGCTAGCATCCCATTTTGCTGCTGCACCAAGATGCATCAATAAATAATAAAAAATTTATTAAAATTTTTTTCCGGAAATCGTCTGGGAAACAACATTTCCCTGCTTATTTACGCGCAGGAAAATTGAGTTTTCCGGACTAGTACTGTAAAAACTTTACAAGACGCAAAACAAAAAAGATACTCTAGTAACTATAGTTGCCAACAAAATTGACAAACTTGACTTTTGTAGAATTTGTCAAAAAAAATTCTAAAATTTGTAAATTTCGTCTTTTTTTACGATTTCCGGAAAAATTTAATACAAAACACGTCAGTAAAATCTCTAACTTGACTCGGAGCTTTAAAATACTCGGCACAAAGTGCCTCGTATTTCAATTTAGCTCCTCTTCAGTAATGTGAAATTTTCCTGACATTTATGTAAATAACTATTTTTTAAATCGACTACGACCCTAGATAACTATTGTAAATATGTATGTAAAAATAATTACATATAAATGGTATTTTTTTTTTTTTTATGGAATCCAAAAAAATAGGTATATATTTTTTACTAAATTCTTATAAACATGTACCTACATATATAAAAAAAAGCTGTTTTTTGCTTATGTATGCACATTACCGCAAAAGACTTTTACAATTTTTTACTATTAAAGAACTAGAGAAAAAAGTTTGTGTGTATAATTTGTAAAAATTTTTGAAAAAGTGGCTAAACTTTGACGAGGTTTTTTTTAAAACAAACATTTTTTTGTTTTTATGGTTAATGCTGGTCAGATCTTAAAAAATATATTAAAATAAATGATAAAAAATTGTATGTTTAAAAAAAAAATTATTTCAACAGCATGCGTTTATTATGGTAAACTCGCAGTAACTATTTTCATCTACTGCACATTAACTATTTTTTAAAAAAATGTTATGAATTTTTTTTTTCTATAAAGTGCTGCATTTTTGACATGATTTTTTACCATGTCAAAATCTGATAAGAAGAGTACATAGAAATTAAGATACATTTTGTCATATTCCTTTTATTAAATAAAAAATGTCAATAAGATACTAAAATCACTTATTTATTACTAAAAAATAAAATTTGTTTAACAATAATCTAAAACCGACTTATGTTTAAAAAAAGCTGAAATCTAATAAATAATGTTTTTTGATTACATAGAGATTTAAATACCAAAAAATGTAAATAAAAAAATATATATTTGTTAATTTTTAGTTTTTGTTTCATACTTTTTATAAAATGTAGTTTTAATTATACAGAGAGTTTAGTTTAGTCTGGGCGCTGCTTAACTTTTTTTTTTTAAATAAAATGCGTTGTACTTATATTGTTTTTTTTATTTTAAATTATGTATTTTCCAAGTTTTTTAAGAATTTGTCATAAAGTATAATTACGCTGCAATTTGCTTTATGTATAACTATTAAGATTTTTGTTAGGTTGATACTATAAAAACCACAAACCTGTAAAGCTACCATGTGACTTAACACTTAAAGCTTGAACGTAACCTATAAATTTTTAAAATCTAACTTCTTTATAAAAGATGCCTTATTTTTTAAAAGCATTAAAAATTTACAATTTTTTTTTTGATTAATTCACAGTTATTTATACTTAATTTTACTAATGTTGTAAGCTATTTTTGCAAATAACGTTCTTTTAAGAATTTTAGGGTAAAAGAACAAGTATAAAAAGTAAGTTTATTTAATGTGCAACTTTGCTAACAAATTTTTATGTAGTTTTAAAAGTAAATGTCTAAAATAGAATAATGATCCAGTCAAAGAAAATTTAAATTTGACAGTGTTCAGACCAAGATTGAACAAACACTTTGCCTAATTGAAACTAATTTTGTGAAATACGTTGCACACTGAAATTGGAACAACTTTACATTGAACAATTAAACTTTTTTTTTTAATTAAATAATATTAATATAATAACTTCGCTAAAAAGCATAAACTTTTAAAAACACTTAGAAATATAAATTCTAATTTGTATATCTTTTCTCGTTCAGTGTTTTAAGTTGTAACAGACAAAACAAATTTTTTGTAATTTAGAAAAAACCGACTTTAACATGATTTTACATACATAATTATTATTTTATTTATTTAATTGGTTCAAAATGCTTTTTCTTAAATTTGCCCAAATTAATGAAATAAATAATTTAGTAATAAATTATATTAAAATTGTTTTTTTTAATTTCTCTTTTAAGTGTTAAACATAGTATTAATAAGAACAACTGTAAAACTACCATTCAAATATTGATCACAGTTATACGGGACCATATGGAAAACGTCAGCTTTCAAATAAAAAAAGAGTAATCAAAATTGGGTTACACAGTCAAAAATTTTGAGGTAATTTACATAAAAAAAAACATACAGTCAAATTGACAACTTTTTTTTTCTTTGAAGTCGGTTAAGAAGTACAATAAGCAAAAGTTCCTATTAAAAAAAAATAAGTTTTTTGTAGACGACAGTCAGGAGCAAAACTCAATTGTTTTCCAAATAAAAAAATTAGATTACTATTGGTTTAGCCGTTTTGTAACTTCAGAGCGACAGACAGACACACACAAGTACACAGTACTACTACTTATAATACTTTTGTCTTTTGGCAAATGTTGAAAATTGCCACCTCTAATAGCATGTAATTCTAATGACACTATAACATAACAAAAATTTCACAGTAAATTCCATTTACAAGAAAATATAGATTAAAAAAATAAAAAAAAAATATTTTAATCTTTTTAACAAAAAATAATATTTTAAAAAGAAAAAACGGGAAAACACAAAATATTGCAAAAACTTAATCTTAATTTTAATTTTCTAAATAACTTTATGTCGGCGCCAACAAACTCTTATGTCATGTTTATTTTCTGAGTGAGGGATGTTTATAAAACAACAATATTCAAATCAATCACGATTTGATTATTGTTGTAACTGTAAAAAACTTTAAACAAAAAGTTTTTAGTTTTGTTTTTTAATTTTGTTCTTTATTGAACGTTCGTTGTCTTAATTTTCTTAAAAAGTTTAAAAACTTTTTTTTTATATATTAATTGTTTTTTGAAAAAGTAGTACTTTATTAGATATACAATTGAACATCTAGGTATAATAAATTTATTAAAAAAATGACAATTTGAAATGTTTCTTCAAATGACAGAAAATATTATTCTTGTATCTTCAAAAATAAAGCCTATAAATAAATTTTTTTGAATGTTTTGTATTTAAGCTTAATTTATTCTTGAGTATAAAATATAAATAAGTTGTTTAAAAATAATCATCACAATTGTAAAGCTTTTTCTTCTTTAAAAAAAATGTTATGTGGTAATTTATAGTTATTTCATACATCGTTTACCAAAATTGAGCAAAAAATAGATAGAGCATTTTGAAAAAAAATGCTCTATTAAGCCGTAACAGAAAGAAAAATGCATAAAAAGTAAAAAACCGAAAATATTGAAAACTATTTCAGTAGAAAAAGAACATAACAATAAAATAATTAATTAAGCAATAGTAATTGTTTTTTTTTCTATTGTTACAGATTTTCTAAGACTTACTGCATATTTGAAAGCGTAACAAGGTAAAAAAAATGTGTTTGTTCTATTTGTAAAATAAAATAAAAAATTTAAGTTAATAGTTATAATTTTTTAATAATTTTTTAGGGTGTGTATGGCAATTTACGAATATCTTGTAGTCAGGAAAGTACTTTAGAAAACTATTTTTTGTAAATTGTCTATTTGTTTAATGTTCTTCATACAGTTAGTCCTGGTTCTAGTTATAATTCGTATTTTACGGTAAAATCTTCGTCGAAGAGCAGTAGTTGTGGTTGTTACGTTGAAAATGTGTACTTTATCAATTAACACATCTCTACGTCTAGGCAGCCATGCAATTGCCTTCTCTATTTTTAAAAGCGAACTGTGTACATTTCACATTACTGAAAAATTTTTCCCGACCGGTTATTTACGTTGTTTTCTTTTTGTTTATTTAGTGATTTTTTTCCTCTAGTGATCACCTACTTTTGGGGTGGGTGTACCTATCTTGTGAAAAATTCGAAATACCACTGCCGGCTTTGATGGTTTATTGCTGCTGGAGACTAAATTGTCGTAATAAAAGAGACAGCAGGTATCAGAAGCACTTGTTTTAATGTCTTTATTACCCTTTGGAATAACATATATTGTCCGATGAAGCGGTGTCTTTGATCTTCTCAGGATTATTACTCTTAGTTCGGTAATATCATCTGACTAATTAAAAACAACGAAGAATACTAGATTTTTTCCGACACCTTACTTTGCATCACCGTCAACAGAAATAAAATTTAAAGGAAAATACCTGAAGGTTTTAATATTTGCATTTCCTGACCAACCCTTTGAGATAACCCTTCCGACTTGTCGACGGTTTACCTGTGTTGCATTATTTTTTTATAAATTTCACATTGGGTGGTCTGTAAATAAGTTTCAAAGTCTTTGCAAAAAATATAACAATCTAACCATTTGCTTCAAATCATTTTAGCAAAAAATATTATTGAACTAGCAAACGTTTCCCAAAGTTGTTAACAAACATTTTTATTCAGAAAAATTAACTAAAACTAAAATAATATGTTTTAGAAGATTTCAATTGTTTCTAATAGATGTAGCAATTATAATTATATATAATTATTATATATAATTTTAACAAAAACAATTGTATGTCTTTATTAAATTTAAATTACATATTTCTAAACTCTAGCTTAGAGCTACTTACACTTAACCCTAAAAAATGCTTTTGTCAATTCGGAAAATGTACCTAAAAATAAATGATTAAACAAATAAAAAGTTTGGTAAAATCTGACAACAATATGATTACTTAATTATTATTTCATTTATTTAATTGACTCAAATTGCTTATAAATGAATATTTAATTATATTGAAAGCAATTTTAAAATTTCTAGTTTTTTTTTTAATCAAATAATTGTGTCCAAAAATGTCATCTAGCAGGTATTTCTTCAATTCTTGGAGCTGTTAATTTTCTACTTCAATTTGACAAATTGATGTTATAAGTTAACTAAATTTTTCATTAAAAGTAGACGTTAATTACTATTTCTAGGATTAATAGGAACAGCTTAAAAACTACTGTTCAGATCTTGATCAAATTTAAATGTGACCAAATAGAAAGCACCAGCTTCCAAATGAAAAAAAAAACAGCAAAATGGCTTAACTCAGAAAAAAGTTATGGGGTAACAAACATAAAAAAAAATACAATTGAATTGAAAACTTTTTCTTTTTTTAACGTTGGTTAAAAAGTAAAGAAAAATTAAAAAAAAACAGAAAAAATAGATAGAAAAATTATAGATAACTACTAATCATCTTGAAAATAAATTTTTATATGTTTTAATTTGAAGTAAAACTTCTTAACGGTTTAACAACAAATTATAAATTTGTATTTTATTGTATGTGGAACTTCTTTTAATGATAAGTAATCATTCCGTCATTTCAGTCCGAAAATGTTGTAAGTTTATTCTAAAAATTATTGTTAAAATAAGATCATGTTTTTGTAATCTGGATATCGACTTTTATCAAAGCTGTAGATGTTTTCAATAAAAATAAGGTTTAATTTTATTAAAGATTCTTAAATTAAAATTAGAAATCAGAAATTGTTACATTGTTCTTAATGGTCCAAACGTTTTTGTAATGACATATGTCATACATGTTTAATGTTTATAATGTCGGATGTTGTCATCTAGTAATAAACCCAATATTTTAATTGTGTTAAGAAGTCAATATAGATCATTCGAATATTTAAGCCGGTATAGGCAACAATAAAGCTTATTATATAGTAAATATAGATTATTCGTTTTTTCAAGTTATTATAAGAGCTTTGTTTGCAAAAGTCAATAACATGTATTTACTAGAATTTTGTTTAAATATGTAATTTTTTGAAGCGTAAGCCTTCACTAGAAAACAACACATTAGTTGGACTATAAGGATGTTATAGCTGTGAGTCATCAGCATAATGGGATAAATCAGAAAAACAAATATATGTATAAATATCAAAATTGATTTTTGCAAAACTCCAGAGATTATTTCCATAATTGGATTTAAAACTGTTTGATCACAATCGATCTGTCAAATTAAGAGCTGTACTATATCTACTTCTAAACCATGACTGTGCACACGTAATAATATTATTAACTGTCACATAAATATAAGCGGATTTGTACCAATTTTTCTAAGATTCCTAAAAGTGTTTAAAATATGCTTATTGGTCATATTGGCCAATAAGCAATAAAATAATTTTGTGGGGATCTACACCTCTTCAGAGTTGTATATTCCAACGTACTTTCGCTTGGCCACCTGGTCTATCAAGGCTTCAAGCTTTAGGTATAACGTTCACTAGAAATTTTTGTATGCATCTGGAAAAACTCTACCTTGAAGACAAAATTATTTATATTTGTCATTTGCGGCTATAACTAAGATACAAGGTTTTAACATTTTTGCATTTACGGGATAAATGCAAAAATACATTTATAAATAAAATAAATAAATAAAAAAATAAAATAAATAAATTCAAATAAATTCAAAAATAATCAAAAAATTAATTTTAAAATAAATTGTTAATAAAATTAATGTTAATAAATTAACCTTTTTTAAATAGAAAAAAAAATTTCGCAAATTGATGTAGCTAAAAAACATAGGTTCGGTCAGGCCGGTGTCATAATTATCTTATAGTCATTTTGTAGAGCTCATTATGATTTACTTTTTTATATAATTTTTTATATTTAAGCAAATTGCTTAAAATATTAAAAGTTTTATTAAAAAAACAATTAAATTTTTTTTTATTTGTAAAGCAATATTTTTTGTAAACGTTTTGAAAAAAAAAATTATGACTTTTTTGTAGTTAATGGAAAACACAAAAGAATTAAACAGTTGCAAAGCAATAATACCGCCAATAAAAATAGTTTAGTGCCTAAAGCAAAACAAAAGGGTAAACAATAAATAAATACTTTTCTAAAAAAAATGCCGTAAATAATAGAATTGGTAAGATTGTGTTTTGTTTCAAATAATTTCTATAAATGCAGAATATAGTCACTAAAGTCAACCATATTTAATATTATTGTCACAAAATAGGATTAATTGATTGCTTTGGAATGTTTGGCACTATAAACTATTTACACAGTTTCACCACTTGACAAAAAATTTGTTTATTATATCTGAGAGCTCTTTCGACCACCATGTGAACATCATCAGGAGACAAATAAAACTAAATTTAAATTCAATCTTTTTTATTCATCTGCTTATGATAACCACATGGTGGTTGAAAGAGCTTTCAAGATCTAATAAAAAAACTTTTTACTAAGTGGTGAAAGTGTATTAATAACAAAATTGTTTTACCACTTGAAAAATTTTTTTATTATTTTAGATCTGAGAGCTCTTTCGACCACAATGTGAACATCATCAGGAGATAAATAAAACTGAATTTAAATTCATTCAATTTTATTCATCTGCTGATGATTACCACATAGTGGTTGAAAGAGCTTTCAAGATCTAATAAACAAATTTGTTGGCAAGTGGTAGAACTGTGTTAATAACAAAATAGGGTTCTAAAATATGCCTGAAAGAGTTGTTTATCTCATTGGATACAAATGAGCCGATGATAAAGTTTCCCAAACATAAATAAGAAATAAGTTATTGGTATTGAATGTAAATAATTATTGTATTAAATGCAAATAATTATTGTATAACGTAGAAGAGCAAAATAATTAGATCGATTATAACCATTATAATTAAACAAAATAAAAATTTGGGAAAAATCGACTTTAATATAATTAATTATTATTTTATTTAATGTTTCAATTTGCTTTTTGTTTAAATTAATTAAATAAATAAACTAACACATAATTAATTACATTAAAATCAATTTTTTAAATTTATCACATGTTTTTATAATCAATTCTAAGTGACAAAAATATATATATATAAAAAAGCATTAAAAAGAATAACATAAAAATTATTTGTTAGGTTGAAAGAATCAGCAAAATCGGTTCACACAGTCAAAAATTCTCAGGTAACAAACATCAAAAATAAAAAATAAGGTCGAATTGAGAACCTCCTCTTTTTTTAAAGTCGGTTAAAACTAGTCAATCTTAATAAATACTTGAAAGGCTATCTTAAAAAAAAGTTGAGTGTTCAATCACCAAGAAAATCAGAAAAAAATATCAAAAATATTTGAAAATTGAAATAGAGTTGAGAATCCAAATTTGAAAAAAAGGTTTAGAAAAGTAGAAGAATATTTATAGAAATTACCAAAAAATTTATAATTATGTATAACCAAAAAAAAATTCTGGAAATTAGAAAAAGATTCTTTAAAATTTAAGACAAAATTAAAAAAATCATAAAGTCTATAAGTACAAAATAACTTTTAAAAAATTTAAATTTAAAAATTTAGAAAAAAATTTCTACAGAAAAAAAAATCTCAAAAAAGTTTCAAGAAAACAAATTAAAATTTTATTAAACTGTTGAGACCAAAAAAGTTAAACATATAAATGTAGAATATCTATTCTAATTTAAGCAATCTTGATATGCTTAAAAATGAAAAAACATAACGCTTTTTGTAATATGCAGGAAAAGATTACTAAAGCTAAAGATGGTTTCGACGCAGGTACACCAAAAAGCTATTTTAATAAAACAACTACTAAAACGAAATCAAAAACTAAAAACAATTAGTTCTTGGGCAAATCCTTTGTCAGGCATTGAATTATATTAGTTTTTGTTTTTTCATACTACATAATGCAAAGTCAAACTAAATCACAAAATAAAATCCAAAATAATCCAATAAAAATAGTATATTACACTACAAGGGACAAAAGTTGAATTTTCGGCCCTGCGCACCATAATGCTCGAGGTGAAGCCGAGGGCATCATGGCGCGCAGGACCGAGATTTCAACTTCTGTCCCGCGTCGTGTATACGATTTTTCTTCATACCTCGGTCGAAAGTACGTACTTTTATTTTTAATTTTATTTTTTTAACTTTAAATGCTGATAGTTTTTGATGCCTGCCGCGACATTTGCGGCACGAGCGAAGCAAGTGTTGCTGGTCATATAACATAGTTACGAGTATAAATAAACACGATGAATTCTTTTTTCCCGCTATTATAGGGAAGAAAGAATTTCATCTTACAGGGACTGAAAGTTAAACTTTCGTCTCTGTTATTAGGGACGAAAGTACGTACTTTCGACCGAGGTATGAAGAAAACTCTATAGCGCAACACCAGTTTAATACTCAATACATCATAAACCCTATTTTTTCATATCTATTTGTACAGCGTGGTCATCAATAAATGTTTGTGTTGGCAATAGTTTTTTAAGACTTTTTTTATTTGCCTAGTTGCAACATTGCAACCGGATACGCTTGTTTCACAAATATTTGGCATAACACTCATGAAAAAAAATGTAGTAGGTCACAGCGACTAATTTAACTGTTAAAAGTGTCACCCGTCGACAACAAAAAAAGGTTGCAGTTGTACTATTTAAAAATGAAATGTAGAATTGCTAACTCAAACAGTCATTGTTGACCACGCTGTGTTTTTGTCATGTCAATGATGTCATAACTGATTTTAATGTTTTTATACCTAGTGATTATTAATAATTGAAGCAAATATATTAATAAAATTATTATGAATATATTTATTCTAATTTTTGAAACTGTTAATTTTTATCAAAATGTTATAATATTTTTATCTGGATTTTTTAAATAAAATTAACAGCTTATGCAAGACAGATTTTAAAAATTATAACTAGTAATTTAATTATTAAATTATAATGAAAGTGAAGAAAACGTAAAATTTAATTAAAAAGTTTATCTAAAATGTTTTTAAAATTAAATATCTCTAAATTAAGACGATTTATTTCAAAATCTTTTTTTTTAGTTAATATACTATTAACTAATAGTTTGTTGTAGGTTATAGACTACCTAAGTAGTGACGTATAGAAAAGAGCTTAAATGTTTTTAACTACAAAAGTTAGGTTATGTCATAAAATATTGGAAGTATTGAAATTTTGGCGACAATGTGTAATTTTGTAACAATGTTTATTTTGTAATATTATTTTGTAACACTAGTTGACATATTGGTGACCATACGCCAACAGTAATTTTACATTTTTTAAGAAGTAACTTTAAGATTACAAGAGATGGTTTAAAGTTTTGTAAAATTTGGTGCTCAACACTGTATTTAATTTTTAATGCATACTTATTTTACAATCAAAGTAATTTACGAAAATATGAGCAAGCTTACCAAATTAGATTCTTTAAGAAAATGTAACAATTTATTTTTAAATGAATCTAAATATTGTGTAAAACATATTTTATGAGTTTTATTGTATGCTTTTTACTAAATCTAAGCTGCTTTGCCTACCAACACGTGACTTGAATGTGAATTCTTTGTCTATTAAACATAATTGAAATTTACCTTACTCCTTCTAATGTTGCCATTGCTGACTGCGTTTGGCACAAATAGGTAAACGAGCAGACTTTCTCAAGTCAATTAGTTATTAGCTCTATGGTCAAAGCAAAGTGTCAAATAGAAACAAAACAAGTGTCACTGTTATGTCATGTGTCATGTCATGTGTCGCAAATTAACAAAAAATGACATATTTGTTTTTATTATGCGTTTTAAATTAAAAGTTTTAATTGTTCCTTAATTATAAAATGTTTAAATTGTATTTATTATAAAGATTATTTCAGTGACAGTTGTTTGTGAAATTGTTAAAGTGACTATCGCGTGATAATTGCAAAATTGATTATTGATTATTAGTGGACAATATCAATTAAATTAAAAGAATGGAGGCTGTACCTCGCTTACCGATGATAAGCTTTGACCTTAGGGTCAGCCCGGAAAGTGCTCAATTTGGGCCTCAGATAAAACAGGTAAATTTATGATTACTTGTTTAGCACAGCTTTTATAGGTTATGTTTCAGTATATTGCCAGTTTTTACAACGAAGATCCTGAGTCTTACAGCACAGAAATCAACAATTTGGAGTCTTTGCGTTCTGCGGCAGTACGGCCAACAGTTGATGTAGCTGGATGCCAATTGTTGAAAAAGTATTATTGTCAGCTGCATTTTTTAAAATCCCGATTTCCGATGGCTGAAATGCAAGCAGCAGCGGTGTATTTTTCGTGGAAAGACAACTATTCGAATATGCCTTGTAGTGTAGCTGATATACGTTTTGAGTTGATGAATATTTTGTATAATATTGGGGCTTTGCATACGCAGCTCGGGTCTGCTGATAGTCGGACATCGCCTGATGGACTCAAAATGGCTTGTACGCATTTTCAGTGTGCTGCTTGGGCTTTTCAGGTGAGATCATTAATGCTTAAATATCTACAGAGCAAGACACAATTAATAGGAAGATAACGCTTGTGAATTGGTTTTCTTTCATTACTTTTATCTGAATATACTGTGTGATTCATCGTATTCGCTCCGTGACCTTAAACGTATTAAATACAAAATGTTTTGATAATTGAATGTTATCAAAGTCTATATTTTTTTTACTTTAACTAGATTTTTGATAGCAGCTTATGTGTCCTTGTATAGTAAACCCAAAGCTCAAAAATTATTGTGTGTTGTAATTCACACAATGGGTTGGTAAAAGTACTTAAAAGACTCTTGGAGCTATTGTGTACCGCATTATTGTATTATAAATATTAGCGAGAAAGATCCGGGTCTTGAACGTGGCCCGGCACTAAAGTGTGAACCCCATGTATAAAATTTGAAATTTCCAAATTTACAACAAAGCTGATTATAATTCATAAGACCTTGCATTCGGATACTGAATAAATATGTTGTGGGAAATAAATAGTAGTGTTTCTCTAAGCGATGCAACACTCGACGTGGTAGATATGGATATTAGTAATGATGATGATGGAAAGTGAACTCTATACAAAGAGGAGCAAAAGTAATCACCCTATTGAAAAACGCTGTAGCTTTTGCCAATGGCTCCAAATGTTAATTAGGTTTGAACATTTGTGAAGTAAAGGAACGCCAAATTGACAAGCCATAAATTGCTTTACTCCGCAAGACCAATTCGTCGGTTGTGTTGGAGCAACGTGAATTTCGTCGCAGATTTCTTGGCTGTTCGACACCATCTGGACAAACACTGCGGCGTTTGGCCACTCAGTTCATCAGCTGTTGACCGCCAAACGCGCCTAACCTACGCTCAAGCCATCCTGCATCTCAACGAAGAGGAAGACGATTTTTCATAAAAAAATTATCAAAAACGATGAGGCTTGTTTCCATCTTAGCGGTGATGGGAATAAACAAAACACTCGTTTTGGGACACCGAAAACTCGTTTATCACCCACGA
Source organism: Lagria hirta (assembly GCA_947359425.1). NCBI lineage: Eukaryota > Metazoa > Arthropoda > Insecta > Coleoptera > Tenebrionidae > Lagria > Lagria hirta. The sequence continues at coordinate 16,122,553 of OX375794.1, forward strand.
AGATCATTTACACCCGCTTAAAGTTGCTGCGTGGTGTGCTGACTATTTTTTTTTGAGAACACAGCAGGCCAAACGACAACTGTAGACGACGCGCGCTACAGAGCCTAATTTTTTTCTTTCTCAATTGGATGAATTGGGTCTGAAGAACATGTGGTCGCGGGCTTACTTCAACAAGCCTTATCTCATTATTCGGGTCCGTATGGTTATTAACTCTGACGACGGCTACTTGGTGGATATCATTTTCTCGACTTGATGGAATAAATTCTAGGATTAAATAAACAAATTTTACAAGCAGAATCATAGTGATGTTTTCAATAAAGTTTAGTGTTTTGTTTTATAATGTAGTGTTATGCTTGCTTACTTCCTTCTTATTTTGTCAATCACTTTTTTTCTGTACGAGTGCTTTTTGATGTCATCTCATTGATAAGATGCAATAAGATTTTATTTTGGTTAACGTTAATATGGTTAACTGTTGGAGATACCAATGGATGTAATATTATGGTCAGTTTAGTGCAATATATACATTATTAAGTCACCTAAAGTGGAAAGTGACAATTTTAATATCATTAATTTAAGACTACTTGCAAAAACCGATTTATTGCTCTGTAATACACCAAGGAGTTGGAAAATGTTATAATTCAAAATAATTAACAAATCTGAAATATTACCTTATTGTTTTTTAATGTGGGTTAGTTTTTGTTTATTTAATTTTTAATGTGTTTTATGTATTGGTGTGCAAAAATTTAAAAACTATTAGGAATTTTATTTTTAGACGGTCAAAGAAATTTATTACCAAATGGTTGGTTATTTTTCAAGCGTCGAAGTAATACATTTAATGCATCAAGTTTGTCTTGCGCAAGCACAAGAGTGTATTTTGGAGAAAAGTATGATGGACAACCGAAAAGCAACAATAACAGGTTTGCTTGACATATTTATTTAAAATAAATTTTGTATCTTATGTTTTTTTTTGTTTGTTTCATTAGCAAAAGTGGCTGTTCAAGTTGTTGATTATTACAGAAGAGCATTAACTATGTGTACGTCAGGTGATGAGGATACATCGGTTGGAAATTTTATAGGCGGGAAATTAGCTAAAGAGTGGACTAGATATCTCACTTTTAAAATATCTTATCATAAATGTATTGCACTTTTATTTCAAGGACAACAAGCTGAAGAACAACAAAAAATGGGAGAACGTGTTGCATTTTATCAAGCAGCTTGTGAACAACTTGAAGATGCTCGGAAATTGTCAGTTAATCTGAAACAACAAAAGGTAAGCTATAGATTAAAATAAAAATTACGGACGTTTGACACGATGTAAATTTTACCTAAAGACTGACAGTATTTTATTTATATACATTTTTTATTTTATAATTATGGTTTGACTTATGGTTTAGGCTTAGAAAAATATCTTTATAAAGTACTCCACTTGATGTCATACAACCACGATATTTTACCGTAGAATTTATACAGAAAACTGTCAGAAGTTTTACTGTCAAATTTGTGGTAAACGTCTTAGTAAATTCTACATTGTGTCAAACGACTTCTAAAATAGTATCAAGTATTAATACTTTGGTTGATGGTTTTTACTGTCGAAGTTTACCGGTCACTATTAGCATTGTTTATGTAATACATAAACAATGCTATTAGTAAAACCGGTCTTTCTATATTTTGATATATTACAATTAGGCATGATATAAATGGTTTTAGAGAAAACTTTGTGTTGAGGATTTGAAAAAGCGATCCAGTTGTAATGTAAACATTGAGATTAATGATATTTTCAATTACGAGTACATACTTAAATACGGCAATTTGTTAGGTTTTTCAAAGCTGCAATTCATATATAAAGTGACGTAAATACGTATGACCGCAACATTCGCGAAGTATTAGTGGCGCACCATCGAGAAGAAAATAAAGATGAATTGATGTGCTGCTTGAATAAATTAATGAATTTTGAATTAAATTTAGTGTTATTTTCATTCGTATATTATAACAAAATACTTTTTATTTTGAATTAAGTTTTTACGTATAAACAACTTTATTTACAATAGCGCGCCACTGAAATGGCTAAAAATGTCTAATGGATAACTACTCGTGAATAGTCGTGATTAGCACATAATTTAGAATTGGTAGATATAATATACAAGAATATACTTTAAAATTTAATTAATGTGTTTATTTAATTAGTGTATTTAATTAACGTATTGAATTAATGTGTATTTGTGTTTAAGTAATGAACAGGAGTTTAAATTTTTTTATCCGGTCTACTATGAATTCAGGAATTGTCTAGACACTTAACATTTTCTCTTTACAGGAAGTAGGAGAAGCTATTGCGTTTACCTCAGATGTAGTTGAAGGTAAGCGTAAAGCAGCCAAAAACGAAAATGAATTCATCTACCACGAGGAAGTTCCTGATAAAAATGCTTTACAAGAAGTGAAAGGTGCCTCATTAGTTAAAGGAATTGCATTTAATGTAAATGATGTAGAAGTCTCGGGTCCTGATATTTTTGCACGCTTAGTACCAATGGAAGCACACGAAGCTTCGTCTTTATATAGTGAGAAAAAAGCGCAAAAATTGCGTCAGTTAGGTGAATTAGTTGAAATGAAAGATCAAGCTTTAGCTGAATTTATGTCATCGCTGCAACTTGATGTTTTTAGTCAAATGCGTAAGGCTAGTGGTTTGCCGCAAGATTTAGTCGATCGCGCTGCAGCTTTATCGGCAAAGCCAATGGTCACCCAAGAATTAGTAACAGTAATGAGCAAATTATCTAATATCTATCATGATGTTGAAGCAATGCTTAACGAAATACAAGATTTTCTAAAAGAAGAAGACAAAAGCGAACAAAGCTATCAAGAATTAATGGGAAAGAGACCTCCGAGTATTATTGCAACTGATTTATCACGTGAGGCAGCAAAATATCGGGAAGCTCACAATAAAGCCAATGATTCCAATCAGAATCTACATAAAGCAATGACAGCACATGTTGCAAATTTAAAAATTCTGATGCAACCTCTTAGAGAGCTACAAAAGCAAATTCCATCTGTGGAGCTACCGAATCCAAACATTGATGAGGCAAGTGTGCGAGAGATTGATAGTTTAGTGGCAAAAGTAGACGAAATGAGAAATCAAAGAGCTATGCTTTGGACACAATTTCGTGAATCGGTTCATAAAGATGATATTACTAGTGTCTTAGTTACTAGACAAGCGGATCAGCCATTGGATCAGTTGTTTCAGCAGGAGTTGGAAAAACATCAAGAGTTGGTAAGTTATTATATTTGAAACGACATTTGTGGAAATCAGTTGAGGTTTTTATTGTTTAATTTTTACAGACTAGTCTTATTGAGCAAAATATAGCAGCTCAAGAAAATATTTTGAAAGCATTTGTTGATGCTTATGCACGTTCTACGACAGCCCGACGATATCTACAAGACATTATGAATAAACGCAATGCTACAATATCTGCTTTAATCGCTTCAAATGATACCTATGAAGATTTGCTTGCCAAAGCTAATAAAGGCATTGATTTTTACAGCAAGTTAGAGACAAACGTTTCAAAATTACTGCAACGTATTAAAAGTGCATGTAAAGTGCAGCAAGAAGAACGTGAACAGATTCTGTTAAAGAATTCCGTTTCTCTTCCAACGGCGAAAGAAGAAATAATTTTGCCACCACCCTCAACGGGTACAGCTCCTAAGTTGAAAGATTATTTGGACAGCAGGAAAAAAGTAACACGACCATCACAATATTATCAGGATGCCCAAGTATGGCCTCCAGCCGTTAGGCCTGCACCTCTAGGTTCAGAAGTAGCTGATCCAGCAGTAACTCAGCCTCAAGAACAAGTTGATTACGCTTTAAGCGATCGAATGTCAATGCTGCGCGCCTATAACAGTCCAAGTTATACTATTGCTAATTATAACAATTTTGTACAGCCAACCTCAAGTATATCGCAAACAAACATTAATAAATCGGAACCGACTGGAACAACAAATACATATCAACCTATATCAAGCATTTCCCAAAGCACAATTGATAATTCCAGTAATTTTTATTCAGGAGCATTTTCAATGAGTTATACCACTGCGAATCAAGATGGACAACCAAATTCATTTTATGGGACACAAGCCTGCGGGGGGCAAGTTTATAATTATCCTCTGAATCAAGTTAGTAATGAGCAATCTTATAAATATCACATGGGTTTTACTGGTGGACAAAATAATACTCAGCTGGTCTATTCATATCCTGATCCTAGCCAAAAACAAGCTGGTTATTCATCGAATGTTGGTTATGGGCCACAAGTTAAGGCTTATTCTGGAGATGTTAATCCGAATATTTATTTGCCACAAACCGTACAACCGCCACTGAACTCGCCATCTGTTGATGCTCTAAATGCACAACCTACTGCGGCTGCGGCTTATCCAGTTAATCAACGGACTGGGACATCTCCTTATTTAGTTAACCAACAAACTGGTTCTGAGGTTTATTCATTGAATCAACAAACTGGTGTGGCGGCTTATTCGGTTAATCATCCAATGGAATCTGCAGCTTATTCGGTTAACCAACAACCTGGTGCTGAGACTTATTCAGTAAATCAACACACTGGTGTTGCGGGTTATTCAGCCAATCAACAAGCTGGTAATATTGCTGCTTATCCAGTTAATCAACAAGCTGGTCTTGGGGCTTATTCGGTCAATCAACAAACTGGAGCTACTGCTTATTCGATTCAATCTACCCAACCCACTGTTACTGCTACCTACCCTACTTCTCAACAGATTCAACCGGCTTATCAGACAGTCCAACCGGCTGCGACTGGAACGTTTTCAATTTCCCAAGCTGAACCATCTACAGTGACTACACCTACACAATATCCTACTTCTAATTCTAGTTACACAGTTCCAACAATGGCATACCAGAACTATGATGTAAATCAGCAATATCAATATTATTATGGGCCTAATTATGCTCCGAATCAGCCCTATCAGAGTTATCAAAATTCTTACAATTACCCTGCGACCGAAACACCAGCAAATGAACCAATTCCCGTCACAACAAAAGAATCAAATATTGATCTACTAACTGGTTTAGATTTTAATGTCAGTCAAGCACCTTTGATCCCTCAGCAGAAACCTTCTATAGCAGAAGTCAAACCTGATCCCATCAGGCCAGTTGTAGCTTGTAACATCGAAGAAACTAAGCCGGTTCCAATAATTGAGAAAGTTGTAAATAGAAAACCGATGAATAACGCTGATGTGAAAAAATTATTTGGAGCAGAGCTTGATAAAATGGAAAAATTTGTGGACACGCTACCTCATAAAACGTTGAGTGGTCCTACAAATTTGGATTTAAAGTGGAAAGAAATTGTAGATAAACAAGATGTGGAAAAGCGGGTAATTTCAGTGGCTAGGTGTTATCCGATGAAGAACCGTTATCCGGATATTTTGCCTTATGACTATTCAAGAGTTGAACTTAAAGCAGCTGCGGATGATTATATTAATGCTTCACTTATTAAAGATATTTCTTATTATGCTGCACCTTTTATTATTACTCAATTACCGATCCAATCTACCATAACCGATTTCTGGACGATGATTCAAGAGCAGCAAGTTGAATTAGTTGTTTGTTTGCTTAATGATACTGAGGTTGGTGGTGACATTTATTGGCCACAAGAAAAGGGTCGAGATCTTTTGTTTCCTGGGATGGTTATATCACTCGTAGGACTCACTGTGAAACCTCATTGGATTGAACGTTTAATTTCTATAAGTATCCCAGAGAAGAAAGAGTCGAAGATGTTAATTCATTTGCAATATACTGCATGGCCAGGAAGTCTTTTCCCTACTAATCCTGACCCATTTGCAGTTTTTACTACCGAAATAGTAAACTTATATTTGCAACAGCGTCACACAATGCATCCTATTGTAATGCATTGCTCTTCAGGAATTGGCCGTAGTGGTTTAACTGCTCTTTTAGTAACTGCAATCTTGGAAGTTACAAGCAATCCATTAACTATTCCTGATTTGGTTGCAATAACCGTGAAGTTAGCCGCGTGGAGGAGAAATATATTACGTGATAGAGAACATTTGAAGTTTAGTTATGAGGTGTTTCTTGCTTATATGAAACAAGTAGTGACGCAAGGTTAGTTTCTCTGAGTCATTTTGAAGTAAAATTATTATTTTTTTATCTTTAGGGCAAGCCAAAAAAGTTTTGAATGACGTTAGTTTGCGAGGCATTCCAGAAGCTGTACCAATAGTTACAGCACCAGTTGAGAATATACCAATTGACCCATTAAGTACTTTGGATCCGTTTTGGGCGAGCAAGAGGGTGACGTGAAGGTTGGAACAAATTGAGATTATGTAAATGTACTTTTTCTTCTGTATTTTAATTTTTTTTATTATATAATGGATTTTATTATGGCTAACGTAATTAAATCAAAGTATATTATATTCAAAAATGTACTGAAATTCATATTGAGGAAAAATAAATTATTGAGAATAACTTGGTCATTCTGTTTTTAAGTTTATAGAAATTTATAAGCGATGAGTGAAAACTTATAAGAACATCAACATTTTGAATCGTATGATAAAAGCGCACTTGCTTGAGTATTAGTCTCTGCATGTTGTTTTAGACTCAAGGTATACATGTGTTGATTTTAGTTGAAATGAAAAAAAATTAAAGTCGCAAACTCTAACTAACGTTTGATCTTAATTTTCGAATGCCTTATGTGTAAGAAATAAATTAAAATTCAGAAAATAAAATCTTAGCAAAAAGTTTATTTTGTAATTACATGTAAAATCTATATAAAATATTAAATACAGGGTTAGCGACTGTTAAGGCATTATTGACACATATAATACAAAAATAGCTTTCTTTAAAACCAGCTTTTTGCAAAGCCAGCAAAAGACTTAAAACATTCCAAAATCTGTATGAACCACATCACAGTTGTTTTGTTTGTCTGCATTTCCACTCATATTAAGCTCTACTAAAGTATCTACACTGTTTAGGCCTACTCCTTTCAAAATTTTTTGCGCTGCAAGACTTGTAAAATTGAAGGTAAGGTCATTTAGACTGGGAAATTCTTTCGTCGGGCTTATTTCTTTATAACATATATTAGGTTCGGATCCAAGCATATTCTTCTCCAGCTTTTTGCTTGTATCGAAACTTGCTAGAGACCCCATTTCATTTTTAGTGTAAATATTGCCAACCGAAGACATTGATAGGGTATCAGTACTTTTTGTAGGACTTGGAGGTGTACTGTTATAACCCTCAGTTTTAGGCGAATCAGGAGAGTACTGATTGTAGCAGCTTGATACATTTTTGATAACATTGTGAAAACTTAAGCTGTCTTTGTTTGGTAGTTGCAAGGATAATTTGCGATTGTTCATCGTTTGCTCTTCGGTGTTTGGGAGAAAATCACGTGAGTTATTCAAGTTGGTTTCTTTAGGTTGGTTGGTGTTTTTAGTGAATACAGGTTCACGTGCTGATTCTGTGTCGTTGATAATAACTAAGTTAGGGTTTCTGTCGTCGCCTTGGCCGTTTTCAAACGTGATAACCGAGCGGACGGGCGAGTTTTGTACAAAGATTTTAGTACTGCTACTTCCTTCACCATTAATCGTAGTCGTTGTAGTGGCTGGCTTATTATTATTTAGTTTGGAATTACCTTGATTCGTTGTAACTTGAAGCGTAAACGAGTTGCTATGCGATATAGAGCGATTATTTTGTTGGGGTTTGGATTTTTTGGTTTTGAGGTCTTTAGTGTTAATGACTGTCTTGTGCGATTCGAGGCTTGACGGGCCACTATTAAAAGAACTTTCAGTTTTGCTGCTACTTTTCTGGGATTCTATGCTGGAGGGACCACTATTATCTGGGGGCTCGAGAAGTTTCTGACTAGTTTTCACGGGACTATCACAAGTTATACTATTTACAGTTGATTCGGATTTTGGTTCTTTTGTAAGACTACTCCTACTGGTTTTGCGCGAGCTTTCTCGACTTTTTTGCTTCAAATTTCTCGGAAGAGTGCAGATATGGTTAGATTTGCGGGATACTGGAGAATTTTCACGAGAAATCGGCGACACTGAATAGGATAAATCTGGGTACTGGCGGAGTCGACGGCGCGGTAACGTTGCAGACCTTGAAGCTTTAATTTCGCAGTTTTCAAGATATGAAGTAACTGCAACAAGTTCCTAGAAGAAAAAAAAGGTTTTTAATTCGAACACATTAAAAGAAAGTAATACTTTGTCGGATGTTGATGTTTGGGTGCCTATACTGTGTAAATGTACTGCTTTAGAATTGAACCACTCGGTTGGTGGAAACTGCTCGCTGAAAGAGCTTATCTGGCACTGGGCTCGTTTTGTTTTTCGAAAGAGACGTGTTAATAGTGATTCTTTTTCTGAAATTTATAAAAAATCAATATTAAAATATAAATTGAATAAAAACTAGTTACTGGGGCTTGGAGTTGAAGGGGTTGATGCTTCCGTGCTGCTGGTGGTAGTATCAACATAATGTTTGGCTATAGTTCTGGTTGATGCTGATCGTCGCAATCTTCTTGTTGATTTCCACAATCTAAAAGACCCTCGTCGATCAGGACTTCTTGGTACCGAAATTGAAGAACATCTATGTTTGCTGCTTCTTGGATAAATAATCTTATCGCTTGAGTTTCCACCACATATTACATCAGCTAAGTTGGTTTGTATGAGCTGGTGCGTAACATCTCCATCTCGTATGGTAGCCATGTCACCATGAACCATGACGAGCGCTTCATCATTAGACATGAGCATTGACTTACCGGAAACTGGATCTTCAACATCTTCCATTCGCTTCCGGCCTCGCGATGCGCTTCTCGACCGCCGTTTTCTGCGAATTAAAAGTAAAATATTGGCCAATCAAAAATTAGGCAAGTCTTACTCAGGCGTTACAATAAAGTACCCATTTGACGTATGATAAAGTTTTCGTTCTGTGGCCAACTGCACCAAAGTATCATACAAAGCTTGCTCACTAGGCGGAGAAACATGTGGAAATGCAATAATAAGAGCTTCTCGAATTGTTTCAATTCCCGCTGGCCTTCCTTGTCGCGATAGCCGAAGTACCACTGCACATACCGCCTCCGGGAGGGGCGTCCATTGGGTTTGCGTTACAGTATTACCGTAACAATTCTCTATATCTTCAATTGCTACAATTTGGTAACCTGGGGGTGGTTGTAACACTCGACGAGCCCAAGCATTTTTAACAACGTCGATGGCACAAGGCTCGGACCCTATTAAAATTGCTCCAGGGCTGATGTAACCAAGGTAGCTTAAGCTTTTTGTGGCGCCGTTTAAGCCGCTGTTCCACCAACAAAGAGAGTTTGAAGATAGTAGACCCTTCAAAAAATGTCTTGATTAACATCAATTGCTATGGAAATCCTAATTAATTGTGCTAATACAAGTATAACGTAGGTAGATAAATGATTGCAAAATGTGTACTAAATCAATCAGAATAGCATTGTTGCGTTAAAACCTCTTAATTACTCAATATATTCTTGCGTAGCTATTTGTAGAATGTAATGAGCAAAAAGATTTATTTATGAAAGCTGTTAGGCATATTACAGCCCATATCTCACCCAACAATGCAATTTTATGATATAATTTTTAGCACAGAGGCGTATGTTAAATAAAGAATGTATTAGAGATATATGTCAAATGATTATGTGTGATGTAATTTCTAAATTATTATTCTGTGACCAATTCATTCGTCATACGTGAGATTTGAGAACAGGTGGTATGAATAAATTTGAAGATTATACCACAAAAAGTGTACAAAGTTTTTAAACAATTAGAAACGAAAGATGTTAGTTTCTATGGAATATTATTTTAAGTCTTGATCAAATTTTACTATTCGGGATAAGCAATTAAAATAACTTGAAAAAACTTTCAAAAGAAAATTTGAAAACAACAAATTATACACATACAATGTTTACCATTTATTTCATATGTCTATTTTTCCAAAAATGTTTTTGAAGAAAAGGAAAATTTTGAGTATTTTTACAAATAATGACTATAGATTACAAAGAATAAAAGAAAAGTAAATAAAAGAAACCAGTACTACGTACATTGAAACTAATGAAATCAATGTAATAAATAAATGAGAAAAACATCGTGGTTCCATACAGAAGCATAAAATAATAATATCTAGAGAAACAAGTGCTTAATACAGTGGAAGTTTGACAAAGTAAAAAATTTCGATAAAGTAAATTCTTTGGCTTTTTACCTTCCCTCCTTGTCCCGGTGACACAGCAACTTGGCTGGATTCAAATATCATTACGGTTTTTGACAAGTAACGATTATGACAAAATTACTTGTTTATTTATTACTAGCTGGCCCGGCGAACTTTGTTCCGCCTAAACATAGATATTATTTTTAAAATAAGCAAACCAAAATCTTTGAAAATTATATATTGATACATGTAATTTTTTGTCTCTATCCCTCCCCTTTTCATCCCTTTGTTAATAAAAAGTAGCTGTTTATAATTATTTAGTTTTATTAATTTTTTCTAATTAATAATTAAAAATTATTAAATATTATTAAATATTTAATAATTAAATATTAAAATAATTATAAATATTTAATTAAAAATTTTATTAATATCTTTAAATATTTATTAATATTAATAAACTCGCTGCTCGATTCAAATCAGCACTTATCTTGTTCTGCGTCGCAAATTATTTATTTGTTGACCTCTGTTGTTCGCTCGACGATTCTGCATTGCCAACCGAGCTGTTTCACGGGCTGCTTCACTTTGCTCTCGTGATTGAGAAGCACAAAGTCGAGCCATACTATCGCGGCGCTGTTCACGTGCAATTTCTTGTTCTTCTTCAGTCCTTTCATTTGCAGTATTTCGTATTCTTCTTGCATCACGGCTTTGTCGGGAAAGATTCGATCGTCTTGGTCGCGGCATTATTAATTAAACTTCACTTCACCTAAAAACTAAAATTTTCAACCATACCGAGTTTTATAGTTCACTTCACTTTTTACGAATGGGCAACGGCACTATCATTACATTATAATTGTTAATTATTTATTTAATAGAAATAGTTTTATTATTGATTTCTTACAAATATCAAATTGTCATCCATACGTTCATTACATATCTGTCATTATACGTCAATTACATAGCTGTCATTTGCGTTTTGTTATTCGTATTCCACGTTTTATAGTGACTGACGTTTCATGTCAAGTCACACGGGAATGCTGTCGAACGGGATGAAAAGTATCCTATGTCCTTCTCCTGGCTCTAAACTATAATTGATATAAAAATCCAAGTTTGGGAAAATTTCTTGAGCCACGTCAAATAAATTTTAATGTAAACGCGTCTTCGTGGTTGCGTCAAATTTCTCGGTAATTTGTCGAGCCTCACCGAACGTTTCCGACATCGCATTTCACATTTGACTTTCAACCCTCTTTAAGAGGGTGGTTTCTGGAATAAGAAGTATCCTATGTCCGTCTCCTGGCTCTAAGCTACCACCTCACCAATTTTCAACCATATCGGTAAAGCCGTTCTTGAGTTATAAGTGGAGTAACTAACAGACTTTCTTTTATATATATAGATTATTTTGAAATGTTGCTTTCTTGCAAACTTTTTTGGAAATCAAACTGGTTTTAAACGTTTTGTATATATTTTTTACTTTTTGAACGAACAATGTATTACAATTATGGAATACAACTTGAAACTACTTCTAATTATCGGTCTTTCCTATTATGTAATTTGGATGACACTAGCGTTGTTTTGAAGCTAATATAATAATTAAGATAAAAGGTAAAGCTTGTTTTTTATAGCTATTATATAACGAGAATAACATGCGACTTATAATAATCGCCTGGCCTGACGTTGATACGCGAATTGGCTATCGCCTCGTCGGCTAGCAACGTCCGAGATAGTTTAAATCGCTAGTATTAACAGCTTTATCCTTTATCGTATTGTAGAAAGAAGCAATTTTAAAACAAAACGCTGACTTTGTTTACATTAAATTAAAACAAATTGTCAAAAGTTTTGTCACATTTGGTGGTTCCTAATAAAAGTGATAGAAAATTTTGGTGTTTCCGCACGTATTTTAAAATTAGCAGAAAGCAGAAAGTGTGAACATGAATTTGTTGTCAGACAGAGAACAGGTTCGAAATGCTGGAGAAATATTCCATGCTACGAGCTTGTTTGGACAAAAGATCAAAATTAACAAATATGGTTTGTTGATCAAATTTAACAAAAAGAAGAAGAAGAATGTTGGATAACGACATAAAAAATCTTCAGTACTGGCGAAAGAACAATTTGATGCATTTTCGCGCACAGCTTCAGATAGAACTTTTTTTCATGACAATAGCTTTCTTGATTAGGCTTGCTGGAGCTACCAGAGCAAAGAAATTGGTGAAAATGTCTTCCGATGACGTTGAGATTTTAGAGAATATTGTAGTTATTACTGTTCCTGGTTCAAAAACTTACAAAAAGATTTTTTGCGACTGTGTCTAAGGGTAATTTACCTCTATTGTTTTAATTAAAAAATATGCAGAGTTATTTAACGCATAGAAGATTCTTTGTATCACACAAAAATGGAAAGTGTACACCTACATTTTTCAAACTCGAAAATCCAGCTATGTACACGGGTCATTGAATTATAAACGGTGGAGACACGCTAGAACTGCAAGAGTTAGGTGAATGGGAGTCTATCAAGGTTGCAAAGGGGTATTCAGAAGAAAATCTAGAAAAGAATATTTCCATTGCGCAAAAAAATCCGATTGGAAGGGAGTGTGTGGCAAGGTACTAGTGTATGGCTTCAGGTACTAACTAACCAATAAAAATGGGTGCTGACTTATCGTAAATGGTATGTCGAGTGACTTGTTGAAAGAACGCGTCCACAATTTTATCGTCATGAAGCTGTGCAAAGAATGGCTGTAGAATCTCCTGTCGGTATCTTGCAGCAGTCAATGTGCCAATAAAAAAATGAAACCAATAATTCTGCGCCTTGAAATAGCGGCCTATACTCTTATTTTTTCGGGGTGCAGTGGAACCTTTTCAATAAAATTAGGTTTTTCTGAACTCCACATTCGCATATTTTGTGAGTTCACATAACCATCTAATGAAACCAAGCCTTATCCGTTAAGAAGCATACGTTTAACATATTTCTCTTAAAAATGTTAATAAACCAACGACAGTATTGAACACGTCCAGGATAATTAACAGGAAGGAGTTGATGTACTGCTTGCAGACGATAGCGATACAAGTGAATATCTTTTTTTAAATTGTGTGGCAAGTGCTGGTTGATAACTGAACTTGATGTGAAACTCTACTTAGAGATGTTTGTGACGCCTCTTCCATTATTTGCCTTACATTTTCGATAACGTTCTCTGTTTTTTTAGGAAGACCAGTATCCTTTTAACGATCACACTAGCCAGTCTCACGAAAGAGTTGAATATAATGAAATGATGAAAACTGTTAGATGTCAAAATTTTTGGCGGAATTCTTGGATACAAGCATGAACTGAGTAATTAAGAAGTTGAGAAATTAAGTAAATATTTTGACATTTGAAGGAAGCGATTGTTTTAAAAACTATAGACATGGTCAACTATGAGGCCAAATTTTAAAACAACATCCGTTACTTGTGCATACAAAGCTTTATTGGCACTTGTCAATAATTATGAATAACTGGACGATATTTTTCCAAGATAATTTTTGATTTAATCATTTAATGTAGAGCTTTTGACATATTTTTTTAGGAACAGAAAAAAGAGCTTTTTTTTTGTGATATTCTATAAACGTTTTAATTTTGCCATATCATGAGCGTGGTTCTACTTTTAATCTTGACTATCGGTTATAGAACATAATTTATATCATTTATCAGCTATTCACTCATACTGAAAACTCAAAATTTTTGAATAGTTGCGAACGATTTTTTGACTATTATTTGCCAGACCCCTGGCAAAGTTTAGAAAGTGAACAGTAGGCGAGGTTTGTAATTGCCCAAGGTCTCCAAGGGCATTTTTTTAACATGGTTTGATTACTATTTTTTTTATCTTTTGACACAATTTCGTTGTAAAAAAAATTTTTTTTCCCAATTGGTTTGAAGTGTTAACAATGCGTAACCCATTTGAGGTACAATAAAGTTAGGTACAAAAGTGAATCACGCAATTTTTATGATGACACTGTACTGAACTCCTCTCAAAATAACGTGATTTAGTTTTTTTTAATTACGTGATTTATTTTCGATTGAGAAAAAATTTATTTTCAATTTTTATTGAGTATTTATCCCAAATGTTTTTCGATGAATTTTTTCCCTTTGTATGTGCACGAACGAATAACGCGCTTTATTAAAATTCATGTCTGGTACTTAGCACCTTGGACTTGCTAATAATCATTACATAACTCAAAAAGTTCAACACATATGCATGTACATAATAAACATAGACATTAAATTCATGGTCGTCCATTTTATGATATTACTAAGAGTTATAAACGTGCAAACTCTGATTAATAGCACTCATAAAGATTTTGCATTCAAAGTCTATTAAATAAAATAAATCTAATAATATATGGCCTAGATGACCTAGATGTCAGAATTTCCATTTTATTTCAATAAACTGCAGCAACCTGTAGACGAACCTACTCAAACAGCAACAAAAGGAGAAAAGGAAGTCAGAAAAAAATCCTTGTGAATCTACCATAGCAGCTGTAATAATTCAATCAAACCCCATTTGTTCTTTGTACCAACAAAGCGTTTGATTGTTTGATAAGTGGTTTACAACATCAGCACTAACAATTAGGAGATTTTAAGCAAATAATATACTCAATTATGCAATTTAAATAGCAAACAAAAGAATTTCTATTAACAATTAAAAATAAATAATGTTTTGAATAAAATTACGTGTTGGAAAATACATAATTTTGATGCCGACAATTTCGTTTCTCTTTCTAAACAATTTGATTGACTTAACCGTTATTAAAAAAAGCAATAAGTACGTGTTAATTATCTTATTTAAAATATTATTATTCTATATAATTTCTTACAAGCTACAAAATCTTAATAAATACTAAACGAAAAATTGAAAATTTTATTTTCTTAATAGACGAGTTGTAAAAAAATTAGATAGGTATACTTGATTCAATTGGTACAAGACCACCCTGAGACAATTGTAATGACCTATCCAAACAAGCAATGGAACGTTGGATATACGTGAACAGTATTCAACTACGCAGTGTTGCACTGGTCGACTGAGTCACATATCTAAGACCGAGTTAGTCACTAAACAAATTGTGATGAGTAATGTGGTCGGTACAAGATAAATGAACTGGGTTGTTGTAAAGTCGTAAAATGCGCCAGCCGTATATGTTTTGGATAAACTATAATTCATTATCATAATCTATTGATCCATATATGTATACTTGCTGAGAGCAGATCTCATATACCTACCATACCACATGATTATTGTTTGAATATAATAGCAATAATAATGATTTATTTGTTCAACACATTAAGAACACAATTTTTCTACATAAAGATTATACTGATGCTTAGGTATAAGCAATTTAAATGAATACAATAAATAGGATAGAGAGAATTTTAGTAAGCACAAACCATAGGGACTTAATGGTAAAAATTTTAACCCGTAAACAGTAAAGTTTTCTTATATTAACCGGATAATAGTTATTTATGTGCATAAAATATTTTAACACATGTATGTTATACAACAATATTTAATCTACTCGCCCGACATATGACATAAGATTGACGAAATGTCAGTGTCATGTCAAAATATTAATGTACTTGTCACGACCTAATTAGAAAAATTAGTTTGGTCAAATATTATGATAATTTTTCTAAAATATTTAAATATGTGTTAATATAATTGAGTTTGCAATAAGTTGATTGTTTCTCACCCATCAGAATAAAAAATTTTATCCTTGATTTAGACATCTACTTTTATTTTGTTCGTTATTGCTTGGCGACGCTGACGTCAGAAATTGTTTAATAATATTAGTCCCATTTAATTTACAATAATTTTTTTTTATTTACGCACGGTTTATATAATGTAGCTTTCCACACATATTAAATTATTAATTAATAGGTGATCATAGTCGTATATAATTTATTAATGACTTTGTTCTTTTACTATAGAAACAATATACATCATTCCTACTTGAGATGTCACTTTTCTGATGTACAATAATATTTTTTCAAGTAAAAATGTAATGGAATACAAAATTTAAGAAAAAGTAATATTGTAACGGCGTATATCAAAGGTATGTCAAGCCGTGAAAAAAAGACCATTTCGCGGCTGGAAATTAGGACCGTTTAATTCTTAGTAAGACAACAATTCTTGCATGTTGTAACAGTTTTGTTTTGCAAGGTTGCTTAGATAAACGGCACAAAAGAAGAAAGATAGTATTAACTAAAGAGTTTAAAAATAATTTATGTTTAGCAGAAAAACAAATTTGTTCATTTCTTTGTAATTTCTCACAGCAAACTCAAGTTTTACAAACTACATGCATTAAAGCTTTAAGGGAAGAAAATTATAAAAGTTATAAAACAACAAGCAAGTACGAATAGTTTAATTGAGATTATTTTTTAAAATGAAATTTTGTTAACTTTAAACTTAGAAAATAAATTGCTACTTTATATTTAAACTTTAATACTTTGTTTCAATAAGAAAACTGTTTTTACGTAGAGAAGCAAACAGTCAAAATAACCAAATATAGGTCAATCAAAATTCTATGCGACATACACGTACTCAGTATGGACAACAAAATGTCTGGGCTAGAATATTAAAGCTTTTAGTTTTTTAAACGCTGTAAAATATCTACAATTCTTTAGACCGCTTTAAAAACATCTAGAAAAATTGTAAAATATTTTTTCAGTGTAGTTCTTTTTCGCGGTAGTCAAGAAGTACCTAACTTTTGGAATAATGACTTTACAGAAACATGGATAGGTTGTTATGGTTCAATCAAATGACCGGCTTGTAGTTCCGATCTAACTCCACTTGATTTTTTTGGGCTTATATTTTTGATATATTACAACATTAAAAATGCCAAATTCAAGACCTAAATGAGTTACGGAATCGAGTCTTCGTATTTTCTAACTCTTACAGTACAGTAAGACATAAAAAGAAATATTTACGGTCGCTATGGATTCTGACTAGTAGAATATAAAGAATTAATTGAGCATCAAATGAAGATCATTTATTTTTAATGTTATGATAATTTATTATGTAGATAGGTATTTTTGTAATATTATGTTTTAATAATAATAATAATAATAAATACGCTTTGTTTTCTTTAAAAATTATATAATTAATTTTGTAGACAATGCATAAAACCTTAAAAGAGGACAAAAAAAGGAAGGAAAAACAGACATTCACAAACATGTCAAATTTACATAAATTCAATAATATGTACAACAGAAATAAAATTTAAACCAATTCTGTGCATTGCTCATACCTGCAATTTATTTAATATAAATATACATTAAAAGCAGCTAATTTGCTGATTAACATGAGTGTGAGAAGCCCATTTGAGAAATTTTTCAATATGTAGACCTAAAAATTTAACCGACTCGACAGATTTGATTTCATTGTTCTTTGAAAGTATTGCTTGGAAATTATCTTTGAAAGAAAACGCAACTGTTTTTGGGTATTTAAATAAAGAAAATTTGAGTCACACCATGTTTTTAACATTGAAAGATTGAAAATTGAAAGATCAACAGAAACGACGTGATGATGTCCGTGTGGCTCCATGTATTGGTTGTGTCGTCGGCATATAGATAAATCTTACCATTATTGTTTAATTTTGCGACGTCATCAATATAAACTGATAAAAGAACAGGGCCAAGAACAGAATCTTGAGGGACACCAAATTCAATTTTTTTACAATTTGATAGAGAATCTTTAACTTTTACAGACTGGTGCCAACATAGAAAACATTCAGACTAATTTAAAGGGGTTCTGCGTCACAAAAGACTGTAGCCATATATAAGTTCTCATTCATCATTGAGTAGATTTGGTTTAATACAAAAAAAATAGCATAATTTAATTTAAGATGTTAAATAGACGTAATAATGTTTAAAATTCTAATGTAACTAGTAATGTTTTATCAGGTAAATTTTATAAACTAAAACTTTTTTTTATTTTCATATCTTTGAAGTTTGCAAAGATAATTTTCACGAGATCTTCAGAATGTAAGCGGTCAGTAATAAGTTTATTTCTAACCGCTTACGTTTTGGTGTCAATTTGTCAACAAAAGAAATATATTATCCAAATAAAAATATTTTTGAAAACGTCCTTTAGAAAGTTATCTAACTCTAGTTATTCTAAACTACTGCAATGTAAAAAAATCGGATCAGTAAAATGTAAGCGGTCAGTAATGAGTCCATTTCTGTCAATTTGTTCACAGAAATGATATGTTTTTTACATAAAATTATAATTTATATTTATTTATTTTAATATCTATTTATCATATTTTTTCTATACTTACCTGTTCAAATGAATAATTTGCTCACAATTAAGTTCAGAAAATGATGTAGCTCTAGTTTTCTAAACTACTGACTAGCAACGTAAAAAAATCAAGTCAGTACAAAAATTAAGCAGTCGGTAATGAGTCCATTTCTGTCAATTTCTTTACAGAAGAAAATGATATAATTTCCACATAAAATCTAGATTTTGATATATTTATTTTTATATTAAGTATTATATTTTTTCTATATCTATATGAAAAAATTTCTCAAGATCTCAAGAACTACTAACTAGCCATGTAAAAAAACAAGTCAGTAATTAAATGTAAGCGGTCTGTAATAAGTCTATTTCCCCCACAGAAGAAAGTTACATATTTTCCCCATAAATTTTTGATTTTCATTTATTAATTTATTATATTTGTTCTATATCTGTATGGTTAATTTCTCAAGATTTAATTTTAGAAAATAAGCTAGTTCTAGTTTATTTTCGTTTAGACGTTTGATATGTTTATGGTTCTTCTAGTCTCTTTGTCTTTGCTGCTCACGACCGATGTCTCAGCAGCCTATTTAAATCGTAAGCCTATTTAAGACTACTGGTAAAATAACGCTTCATAGGTTGAACTGTGAACAAGACAAAATTGATTCACAAAAAATCAGAGAACAACAAATATTGTAAATTATTACTCAATGCTCAATGCCACAGTTATAGCAGGAAAGATAAGGTCAACAAATCAAACGCTAAGCAAAAAACTTCTTGCCTAAAAACACAAGCATAAGTGTTTTTTATTAAAAAAAATTTTGCGCATGTCTGTAAAAAAAGTACACAGACAACTTTTTGAAGACAGAGACAAAGTCAGTAAAAAAGAAGGAATGGTTTGTGCGTACGTAAAGATTTTTTTTAAATAAATATTAAAAGTTACAAAGCTTTACTATTGCAATTTTTTAAAAGC
Source organism: Lagria hirta (assembly GCA_947359425.1). Classification (NCBI taxonomy): domain Eukaryota; kingdom Metazoa; phylum Arthropoda; class Insecta; order Coleoptera; family Tenebrionidae; genus Lagria; species Lagria hirta. Next base: position 16,141,955 of record OX375794.1, read on the forward strand.
AAAATTTGGAGTAAAGGAAGTTTTGACAAATTTCCAAATCACGATAAGATACAATAAAAGAATATACATGAGAAAACACAATACAAAAAAATAAATAATAATAGAAGACACTAAAGAGACAAAACATTTGCTAAAAACAGAAAGAATATTTCGAAGATGAGTTTAAAACTAGAAGATTTAGAAAAAGTTTATAATAAGATATCTTATTTACTAATGCAATGTACAACGTTTTTTCTAGAAAATTGCGTGCTAAAATGTTTATCTTTGTTACCTTTGTTACAGCTCAAACTTGAAAGATTTTTATGTTTAAATTAATAAATTCAACATTTTTGTGCCAATTGTACATGTGAAGATGTTCATTAATTGAATTTTTCGTTTAGAGCTGATATTGATAAAATAGTGCGACGAAATTGAAGTAGCATTAATATAATTTTAAAGATTTTTTAACTTTTTTAACCATCTTCTATAAATTTTCTAAAACTTTGTTTAGTTGCCGAAATGAAATATCTAGAACAATTAAAAAAAAAACAAATTAAAAATTTAGTAAAACCGACTTCAATAAGATTATTTACTTATTATTTTATTTATTTAATTGACACAAATTGCTTATAAACTAGTATTTAATTATATTGAAAGCAATTTTTTAAATTTTTCTTACAAATTTTTATAATCAATTGAAAGTGTTAAAAATATATGTCAAAAAAGCATTAATAAAAACAATTTGAAAACTACTTACTAGTTATAGATCTTGATCAAATTTAAATGAAAAGCACCAGCTTTCAAATAAAAAAAGATACATCAAAATTGGATCCCCAAGAAAAAAGTCATAAGGTAACACATAAAGAAAATAGAGTCGAATTGAGAAACCTTTTTTTTTTGAAGTCGGTTAATAATCATTTTATTATGTATGTTTATAATTAAAGAATATAATAAATAAAAAAATAGTAAAAAATATTAAAGAAAACGTTTCGTTTCATTTCTTTAAAATATTGAAGCAAGGTCTATAATTTTCTCAAGCATTTCCAAGACGATGTGGAGTAAATCATTCTACATTATTTCCAATATTTTAGAAAATATGGTGATTTTACGTTAGAAATTTTTGTGTAATTTTTTTAGTGATATATACTTGATATTGTTTTTCTTACTTATTATAATTTGATATTACATAGACTTTTACATGTACAATATTTTGTACAAATTTATTATTTTAATATAAATAGACTTTTTTTTATTAACAGTTTAAACAATCGGTCGTTTCCTATTAGCTGTACGTGAGCCACTTTTTTCTTTTTCCCAAGTGTTTATAATTTTTGTTATTCTGCATTATAAAAAGAAGCCTTAATCAAAGAGCTGGTTTTAAGCCTAATAAATTTACACAGCTTCAAGGAATTTTTTAAATAAAACTAATAAACATTTTGTATTTTAACCAACAAAAAGCAAAATTAAATTAATTTTGTAATGATAATTATTATATTCTATTAATTGAAACAATTAAGTACTTTTAGAAAGTATAAAACATCTAATTAAATGGTTGCATGGTCAACTATATGATTGGTTTCAAAACACTAGTTAGTACTTGCTTGCGTAACTTTGATGGCTTTAAATCTAGTTATAGTATTTTTTTGAAATTGTTTTAATTTACATTACGATCAAAGCTTTACCCATGTAGGGTAAACTTTTGTTAGCAATTGTTTTATACAGATGGAAGCAAAATTTATTTTAGTTTTTATTCACACTTATCAATATTCAAAGTCACTTTGTACGTACCTACTTTTAGGTTGAATTTTGTAGTACTATTGTCCAACGAGTACTTTTTGCTACCATACAATCATATTAGGAAATTTTTAAATTTTAAAGTGGTTAGTAAAAAATCTAATAATAATAATAATTGTACAATATTCATCTTTAAGAAAGTCAATCGAACATTGAACTGAAAAAACAAATTTTCATCAAATATTTACGCAAAAAAATGTAAGCTTAACCATTACTAATCAGCTCCTTCAAGATCATTGAACGTGTTCCAATCGTTCTAGTTTTCAATCTGTATTAGTATCTGGCGAAAGAAAAAGTTAAAGAGCGACAGTTTTCTATTTATTATTTATTACCAAGAGATTGATGGTTGGTTGCAAAGTTAAAGACACTCACTCAAAATAAATAAACTTATTTTATTACTATGTCAAGGAAAAAGCACTAACAAGGAATTGAAAACCAATTGTAATTGAATGGTTTAAGGACAGGGTCATTTACACGGTCCACTAATTGATTACCAAATAATGCTTACCAATGGGCACGGAAGACTGATCGAAGAAATCAGGATCCATACTATTTTGATACCAAAAAATAAATCAATTGCTCAATTCGATGTGAATCAGAGATGAGGTAAAAAAACTTATTGAAATTTAATGAATGGTCGTGGTTACAATAACGCCGGATGCGTAACTTTAATGACAAACAGAATTATTTTAAAAACAATCAATAATCCAGTCCGTTTGAATGAAATGAAGAAAAACATAAATGCGTATAAATTATTATTTCGAAATGTAACTCAAAATGATTTAAAGTGTTTCTAACATTTTTATAGGTCACTACAGATTTTCACAAACCACCTACATTATTTTTAGTTTTTAACCGACTTCAAAAGGGGAAGGTTCTCAATTATAACTTTCTTCTGGGTGAACCAATTTTGATAATTCTTTTTTTATTTATTTGGAAGCTGGTGCTTTCCATTTGGTCCCATTTAAATTTGATCAAATAGTTTTTAAGTTATTTTTATTAATGCTTTTTTTGGTCATTGTTTACTTTACTGGCCAGTAAGGTATGATGCTGGAGTGTTGTTTATAGTGTTTAAGAGGGTTTTATGAATGTAATTTACTTTAAAAAGTTTTATGCAAATGTCCCAAACATTGGCAAAATCCACATTTTTCACACACTTTTGTTCACAGCGCATGCCCCAAGCCCAAACTCTCTTAATTCACTAAATACATAAAATTTTCCCTTGCCTTAGAATGTTGTAAGCCTCTTTTTTATTTTTTACAATTTACTGGATTTTTACTCTAGTTTGTTGTCTTACAAGGTTTTAGCATTGTTGCTACAAATCTCTATGTAAATACGACCAAAAATCAAATGTTTTTAACGTTTTAGATGTGTTTTTAGATATGCATAATTAATTATATGTTTTTTAACTCTTTAGGGCATTTGCACAATTGTTTAGTAGTGGAAAATGATGTTAAACAATGTTTTTTTTCTACGACCACTATGTTAAACTCGCTTTACATATATCGTTGTTGCTATGAAAAGTTCATCTTTTCATTGCTAACGCAAAATGCGAATGAAAAGTGACGTTTCTGTGTGAAAAGTGACAGATCTGTGTGAAAAGAACATATTGACAAATGACATGATAGAATGAATGCCATACCTAAATCATATGGCATTCATTTTGATATTTTGACATTAATATGTAATAAATTGGTTTAATAATTGGTCGTAGAAAAAACATTGTGTTGTACTCGTGTGAAAAGCTTTTTTCATGCTCGTGTTAATAAATTACACACAAATTAATTAGACTGGCCGGTAAAGTAAACAATTACTTTTTTTTGACACTTTTAATTAACTAATTATAAAAACAAATAAAAAATTAAAAAAATTGCTTTCAATAGTTTCAATATAACTAAATATTAATTTATAAGCTATTTGAGTCAATTAAATAGATAAAATAATCATTCAGTAATCATATTAAAGAGTTCTAGAACAACATAGAAAAAGGTCCGTGTTTTACAAAAAAAAACCTTGATTATGAGCAAATTTGACGCTATGGTATGTTGTGGCAAAGAATGAATGAGCTAAGCAAATGTTATAAATTCTACAAACATTTTTGTATTAGTTGGAAAATAAAACTTAATTATTTTCCTAGGTATTGTTAGAAAGCCTTTATAAATTCTGCAAATTTTACATTTTTTTAAATTTTTTATGATTTTGTTTTTTTCTAATATTTGTCATTTTTTTATCACTCTATGTAATTTAAATACTCTTTATCTTTCATTTAAACTTTTATCAAAAATATTGTTATTTTGTGTTTGTAGTTTTTGTATAATTGGCTTATAAGATTTTTTTTTGATACTGGTGCGTATTACATTTTGTTATATTTGGTTGATTTATTTAAGAATAAATTTTTGTCTTTATTTAATATTTTTAATTTTTTTGAGAAAATTATGGGTAATTGGACTTAAAAAACCAATTCTTGTTATTCAATAATTTGTTAAAGTTTTGAAACTACAGTAGACCCCCGTTAATCCGGCAGCCCCTGTAATTCGACGCTCAGTTTATTTATTATTGAATTTTTTTTTGACAATTTTCGCTAATGCTTGGTTGTCTAAGGTAAAGTTATTGCATATTTTTTGTAAGTTTCATAGCATTAATGACGTTAATTTTATAATAAAACGTAATGCTCTCTATTGTGTTGTTTAATCTACTAAATTAGACATACATAATGCAATACATTTGATTTGTACAACATATAACAAACAACATATAATATTATAATAACATATACTCTAATCTTATCATTATATCTGTAATTTGTCAGATTACAAAGTACTTTTTTGTAAAAATTCCGGACTATATTGGGTATTAGGTAGTATTCTATAATCCGTCAAATTCGATAGTCCGACACTGCCCTGCGAAATGTTTGTCGGATTACCGGGGGTCCACTGTATATTTGTTTTCTCATAAAGGTTCTATTAGTTTATTTTAGAAAATTGTATATTGTCATGCAGATAGAGGAAAACACATTTTTTTGAAATAAAAGAGTCTTGATAATGACACAAATGTAGTATTAAAACGTTTGCGAATTAACAAAAAAAATTTTGTTTTTTAAGTCAAATTACCAGTGATCCTTTCAAAGTTATTTATAATATAAACGTATTTTTTTTTTAATTTTCTTTTTAAACTACTCAAAACTCAATTGGAATATTGTTCGTAAGCATGTTTTCTATGGAAAATATGATTTACCTATTCACATTATTATTGATAAGTTAACAGCAAAAAAAGTAAGCATAAAAAACAATTTTTTAGATCTTTAATAATAGCTATTTATTATACACTATATATTATAAGGCAAATAAGTCACGAAAGAATATTTTGCCACAAGAGCTTGCTTGAGTGGCCTAATTTTTCTTAAGTGACTTATTCGCTGTTAAGACACGAGTACAATTCATAGTTTTATCCAACACCGCTCTTTGTAAGAGTTAAAAAATCATCAAAACAAAAGATGAAGAAGAATGAAGAAGTCACATCGAGTTGGCCACCCAAGAAATCCAGAGACGCTTATTACAAAAAATTGAGTGAGTTTAATAGCAGGAAACAGCAAAACGATGTTTGTGGGGTAAGCCAAAATTTACTTCTGTTGGGTTACTTCTTCAACGTCAAAAAAAGATTTGCGGTCTCTTCAATGTGGGCAAAATACTGCATGTTAAGATCGACATTAAAGCTTCACGAAAATACAGATATTTTACAATATGGCAAGTTAATCGCATTTTTAAAGTACGAATAAAAAAATTACAAGTGCAAAAAATCAAAAGTTCTTAAAAAAAGCATATTCATAACAGTTTCTAATAGAAGCATCTAATAAAAAATATTTGATGTTAAAGGAAGATCAATTTTGTTATTATTTTTATTTGTCTTTTAATATAAATGTTAACGTGAATCTCAACAAATGATTTCATCTGAGATTCCCGTCTCTAATAATTGTAATTTTATGTATTGTAGAATTCAATCAATAAGATAATTTTATAACCTTATAAGAAAGAGGTGTTGGATAAATAAATAAAATTGTAAATGTTTCATATAACGTAAATATATTTCAATAATTTAGATGTATTTTATAAGTTTTTTTGTAAATACTTGTGAAATTTGGCGACTGTCATACTAACAAGCTTGCTTTTTTAATTAATTAGATAGAAACTTAATTTTAACAACAAGTATTTACCCTCAACTTATTTATGTCTAATTTTGCATAGACGTTCGTTTAGACAAACATACATAGTGAAATTAAGTCAAATCAGTTGAAATTTAGGATGTGAGTTTTTTAAAAGTTTTTATTTAACTTGTTTTGTTGGTATAGGTCAAAGCTAGCAGCGATTGTATACAACAGCTAATAGAATAAAAAAGTTGTAATAGAATAAATTTTGCTTCTAGCGTGGTGCACACGTCAAGAAACCGTGCTTATCCTCAAATTTATTCTCTTGTCTTGATGACGACACTCCTTGCCTCTACCGTTACAGTGCGAAAAATTGACAATTTTTTCAAATACTCCGACACGATCTTTTCCGAAAAATGTCAGTTTTTCAATGACTTCCAACCGTGAAAGCCTTTCTTCTTCAATAAAATAGTTATTTAGGTTAAAGTTTTGCATACATAGTTAGGTCAAAAATTCATACTTAACTAAGTGGCGTTATTCTAAATTTATTAAGACAAACTTCTAAAGAATTTTTTTTACAAAAGGATATCAAATAAAAGATTAAATTTGCTAAGAAAAACAATATAATAACATATACTTTAAATATAAGCGGTTTTTAAATAGTTGTTTAAATTGTGCATAATTTTTTTAAGACGTGTTTTTCTAGCCCGGGGGCTCTACAATCTACTGAGAGAAAAAGCAAGGTTTATGTACTATTTTTTGCAGAACCCAGCGATTTTAATTAAAAGAGTCTTAAAAATAAAATTAATTGTCAATTTGTCATTCCTAATTTGATTAAAATAAAAATCTAGATGGCATATACAAATCTGTTTAAAATTATTATGACGACCGATAAATAAAAGTAGCCATATTGCTTTTTGTTAACATCGAAAAATTGTGTTCGCATTTCCTAAATTATTTTCCTAAGTTCATTGTTTGATAAATATTGCAAAAATGTCTGATAAGACTATTAATAAAGCTGCTGCAAAAATAGTGGTAGATTTATTGTCAGAAAAATCCCGGAAGATTTACCAGTGGTATAGAGTGCTTCAAGGAAATTTGTGATTGGTGCCTGATGAATCAAATAGAGGAAATTCATTGCTCTTATAGTGTATTTTACCGAGAAGACAAAGCATTGTAAAATTTCTACACTTTGGTCATATTATTCAATGATAAAACCAGTGTTGGAGTCAAAATTAATATCAAGGTTAGGTCAGGTCAGGCCAGGTCAGGTCAGGTGAGTCAAAATTAATATCAGCAAGTCTTCAAGACTAATAGCATTTTTGAAAAAACAAAATGTTGGATAACAGCCAAAAAAATCCAAAATTCTTACTAGAAAACAAATCAATCGAATTCTAAAAAAAGCTCTGAAAGAAAAGTTTTTAATGGCAAAAGTTAGTTAAAAAAATTTTTTGCTACTTCAGGAGCAATAATTATGATCTGGGGCGTTAAGATCGGATGAATTAGTGAAACTGATAAAGTTTAAGACTTGGGATCAACCATTTTAGAATCTGTCAATAATACCAAAAATCATGTAAATAGAGCGTTTACAAAAACAGAACACAGACGATTTTTGTAAGTTATAGAAATAGCAAATGTTCTACGCAACCACTTGCTAAAAAGGTTTTATGGAAGGTTGCCCAAGATGATAGCTGAATTACCCGATTCATCTTCCTACACGAGCCACTGCTTTTGGCGCTCTTCAATATCTTTGCGGGCAGTTGCAGATGATGGTGGCTGAAAATTCAGCAATGTTGCAGAGATTTATATTGAGAATTTATTAACTAATAAAAAGATGGTTGCTGAGACAATTCTTGTGGGAAAAGACTCCGACAAGGAAAACCATTTATTGAAATTTAACGAGTGGAAGCAAGTGTACCAAGATATTAGTATACCAAACTGTGCGATTCATTAACATCTTTGTTTAGTATTAGTGGTGGTTTCATTAATAATGTAAATGTAAATATTAAATAAATATCACAAAATATTCATTCGGTTGTGCTTTTTTAACCTAAAGCGTAAAAGACCCACTTTACTCACGTTTTTGGAGGAGTAAAATCACTTATTATATATGCATCGTGCAAAAACGGTATTTATTATAAAATTTAAAATAATTTAGAAGTTAAAGAAGATAATATATTATTAATCAAAATGAAGATTATTATAAAAATAACGATCTATAGTTTATGCCTAAAAAAATGATGTCAAAAAGAGAAAATAATTTGAAAGATAAATTGAAGAAAATAAAGATAATAGAAAATTAATAAAACTATGTTGTTTTGAAACTTAAACCACCAGTTAGGTCTCTAATTGACCAAAACACTCAAACGGAAAACAATATTTAGTGTGGTTATCTTTGTTCATTAATTTTCTTCAACTTTCAATTTTTTTGTTGATGCATGGGTTTAATTTGGTTGGTGCGTGCGCTTTTGTCACCTCTGGCAAAATCGAAACTGATTAAATACGCCTCTTGAACTCAATAGTGAAATGGATGGTTTAGTAGATGTAATAAGCCATTCGAAAAATTGGTTCTTTACAGAATGCCGGAAGCCGACCGACTATCTATCCATCTACTGCTGTTATAGCCTAGAGCAGGTGGTTAGAGCACCCACTCACGAGATTTATAACAGATTAAAAATCTAGGCAAGTAATAGACCAAAATGATTATTTTTTTCTCAACACTTTGTGGCTTATTAGGCTTTAGTTAACTGCTAGTTGTACAGATTTGATTATTTACTAATCTTCACTCCCAAATTAATGTCTGATGTGTCTTTATGAAAAAGAATTTATATTATTATAGCTTAAGATAGCAGTTCTGAAAAAATTGCAAACTAAGTAACAAAGCCTATTGCAAAACAAATTTTTTTGCAGATATTGCCTTTTCTGACTTTTTCTAACCAAAATAATTTTTCTTTGATATTGGCCATTAGAACTTTGAATATTCTATCAGTTGTAAAGATTTTCAATCTGGAATCTGAGTACTAAAAGTTAAATTAGGTTGGTTAAGTTAACAGCAGCATAAGGTTTTATGACTTTGTCAACCTCTTAAAATATATTGCGCCAGAAAAAAAACGTAAAAATCATAAGCAGGCCAATATATTTATTCACCTGAGAGATCTGCATGATTGTAATAAATATAAGAATGAAATTAAATTGCAATCAAATAAAAGAAAATTATTTTATTTTTGGTGACAACGGAATTTCGTTTTTTTCTTATTAATCGTCGACTTCCAAAAATTAATATTTTTCTCACATTTTACTGTTATTTAATTTAATTAAGTTCTTGTATATATTACAATCTTGCTGAGGTCCTTTAGGACTTCTGCGAGATATATATTAATATACATTAGTAGTAACGCTAAAAAATAAAAATTTCAGCCTTTTAACAGGCTCAAATATTTCTTTTAATTTAGTGAAAGCTTTTGCTTAAACCTGATCATATATAAAATAATTTTTACACACGGAGATTGCAAAAATGGCTTTTCAAATCAGTTGTTACTAGATGCATTAAAACTATTAAAGATTATATTATATTATATTATATTATATTATATTATATTATATTATATTATATTATATTATATTATATTATATTATATTATATTATATTATATTATATTATATTATATTATATTATATTATATTATATTATATTATATTATATTATATTATATTATATTATATTATATTATATTATATTATATTATATTATATTATATTATATTATATTATATTATATTATATTATATTATATTATATTATATTATATTATACTAGCTGACCCGGCGAACTTCGTACCGCCTAACAGTCAATGAATGTCGTGTTACTTTTAGCTGAACTAATTTAGGCTTTGATGAACGTAAAACAATGATACAAAATAATATATTTATATAGATAGAAACAAAAAAGTATTTTATTATGATGAATAATGATGAAAACATACATACAGAATGAGAATAAAAATAAAAAAAAATAAAAAATAATAATTAAGTACTTCAAACTCATGTCAGAAAAAAATGATTGAAAACTATGTTGTGCAGATTGGGGAAAAAAAATAAAACTCGGATTAATTCATTAATAGGATTTTCATTCAAGCACTTTGTGGTAAACGACATTCTTTGTTTTTTGGTCCAGCGCAAGAACAACTAAAGCGGATGGTTTGCCGACACGTGAGCATGCCACGTACAATTGACCATGAGAAAAACATGCATTTTCTAGATTGAGGCCACAAATAGTCAAGGATTGGCCCTGTGATTTGTTGATCGTCATGGCGAAGGCAAGACGAATCGGAAATTGAATTCGTTTAAACTCAAAGGGCATATCCGTTGGGATCATCGGAATCCTTGGAATAAGAACTTCCTCATCTTTAAATTTTCCTTTAAGTATCGACGCGTGCAATTTCTCGCAGATAATTGACTTGCGATATTCCGTTGCCTAATTGCATTACGGCTTCGCTGGGAAAGATTAGATCTTCTAGGACGCGGCATTGTTATTAAAATGTGCACTCGCATAAAACCACCAAATATAATAACAGTGCCTGAGCTTTCGAGACATAGACAATAGCTCAAAGAGTATATAACCACTACGTATGAATAGCTTATCAAGAAAAATCATAGACAACCTATAAAAAGACATTTACACTTTTGTTAACCTGTAAATTTTTTTTCCTTAATCTTATAACCTTTACCAACTGATTTTTTATTCCCTAAATTCCGTTCCTTTCCGATGATTTTATGTTTTTACTGTAGAATAAACCTTAGGTATTATTTTCGGGAATTAAAAACAAATATAACAGTACCTGAACTTGGTAGACATTTTACAAAAAATAAATTCAGCCGAACGCACACATGATGTCTTCAGAAAAAAATAAAGTTGTGGCTTAAAGGTCTCAGCAACCAGGCCATAAGCTCCAAAAAAAAAATTGCTGTTACACTATTTGACAGGATTGGACAACAAATGTTTGACATGTAATAAATAAATCAGCATCTATTGAAATGATTAAGTATTCATTACACATATCGAGTTTTCATTGTTTTTAAGATGTATTCTGCTATTCGGGACGGAAACAAATCCAACAAATCAAAAACCATGGCAATCGGTCCAGCCGTTCTCGAGTTATAAGTGTTGTAACAAACACGACTTTCTTTTATATATATATAGATTATATTATATTATATTATATTATATTATATTATATTATATTATATTATATTATATTATATTATATTATATTATATTATATTATATTATATTATATTATATTATATTATATTATATTATATTATATTATATTATATTATATTATATTATATTATATTATATTATATTATATTATATTATATTATATTATATTATATTATATATAATACTTTTAATTTGATTAAAAAAGTCATTGCTTATGAAAATAAAAGCATGTTTCAATTTTTCCAGTCGAATATGATGACACTATATTAATTAATTAATGACTCAAACCTAATCAAACTATCGAGTTTCTGTATTTTAAAAATCATTTATTAACTACTGAAGTAGAATTACTTTGTAAATATCCGATATGAGAGCGTTCTATGCTTTTTTAGTGCCCAGCTTTTATTTTTTTCTGTAACTTCAATTTCCGGCCTGCAGGAACTATTGGAGTTTAGTCTTAAGAAAAATGAGAATCCATCTTATCTACGTATCCACACCATATCATTTGCCTTCATTGTATTTTTTCAACTTTTCTGTACTTAAATTTTTGGTTTTGTAGTTTGAAACGCGTTCTTTGCTTAAGATAGGAGGTTTTTGTTAAACGTATATTTTGAGAAAGAGGAAACAATTCTCTATAGATTTTGTTATTTGCCGCATTTCATATTCACACAGTACAAAGCTTTTAAATATAGCGTTATATGGGTTGTTTCGAAATAAAGTCGAAAAAATTTAGAAAAATATTTTGTGTTAACCATTAATAAAGGTTTTCTATATATTTGAACATGTATTTTGAATCATTCACTACAAAACTACACTCTTCTCAGCTTGAGATAAAAAAATTGTTTATTTTTTTGTTCTTTGAATGGAAATAGAACATCGCCTGGTGGTACACATTTACTACTAATAAGTAATAAGTGGCATATTTGCAAATATTTGTGAGCTTTCCTAAGAAAGTAAAACATACAATCTCTACTAAACATATCATCGAAATTTTTAAATATAAGAGCAAATAAATATTTGAAAATAAGCGTTTTAAACCTCAATTTATTTAACAACATTTTGATTCTTTTTTTTTTATAAAGCAAGTGAAAAAATAAAACGCAATTTTATGCACTAATAGGTCATGAGTAGAGTAATTTTGACATAGTTCTGACAGTGTTAGAACGTTTATTTTTTTGGCATAAAGACAAGTAATGAATTACTTTTAATCACAACATAGACAAAATGCATGTCGGTCATTTCTGGATTTGAATAATCATTAATCTCAAAAAAAACACAACTGTAATAGAATAAATAAAAGACGGCTTTGATTTTAACGCCAATCTATTTGATAGACGCCTACTTAGTTTTTAAATTAAAATTAGCTTTATATTTTTAAATTTGGTCTATTCCCGTTTAGTATGTTAATTTATTGTTTAAATTATTTACATTTAGTCATTTTGAGCACGCCTGTTGTTTATTGTTTTTTTGCTTTGGTGTGTCTCATACTCTCATGTGTCTTATTCTATAAATATAATCTATTCCTTATTGGTTTATGTCATCATTGACAACTTTTTTCTCCCACGCTTTCTTGTGCTGCTGAAAATAACGCAGCGATTCTATTGCAGTAAAAATCTTAATTGAGTGAGTGTTTGAGCGGTTTTGATAGACTTTATTGTTGTTTTTTCAAAATTATTGTCTATATCAATCCAATGTTCTTGTGATGTTGAACATGATTTAATTTTGGTTTTTGGAAGGTCTGCATTGTATAACTCTATATATTTTTTTTTTATTTCTTGTTTGGTTTCCTGTATAATTATCAAATAGTATATTATGGCCCTCAAATAGCGCGTGCTCTAATACCATGTATTTTAATAAACATTTTAGTGTTGAAAAAATCTATTCTAAACTTTTAGTTGGTGTCGTTCCCTGAGTTAAATTAATTTCAGAATATTGGTTCAACTTATTTTCTAACAAACTAACACCTAATAGAATGCATTCTCGTTGTTCTCCCATCATGTTTATTGTATTATTGTGTACACTGCAGACGTTATTTTTGTTTTGTTGTAATTGTAAAGTGTAAAACATTCTAGTAATTAGGACCGTAACCTAGCCGGCAATAACAGTCGCTTTGTATCTTTGCAGGATCATGCTATTTGTTGCAATGCTACTACTAAGTGTTCTTTATATATTCAGATATTATTTTAATTTTTTATAGATTGGTATTGAAACATCCTTACTTGCTCTGTTGTTTTTAGGAATATTGCTAAATATGTGTATATATCTATCACATTCTTTTTAGTCTATGCACAGCAAAGTCAGATTTCATAAAAAAATTTCGTTTATGAATAGTGGCGTGCCAAAAATCTAGATTAAAAAATACAGCAAAAAGTATTGATCATTTATGTTTATAAATAAATAAACAATTTTATAATTCATATGTGAGAGATACTTGGAAAGTATAATTGCAGAGGTGTAATAAACCCGATACTACATCCGTCATGTGCTGCAAAATGCTTTCTGCGATATATAATTTTTATTGCTGAATAATTGTGACTTTTTTATTGAGCAACTAAATTATTAAAAGATATAGGTAATCAATATTATTATGTAAAGTAAAATAGAATTGTATTATGATAAACTCATTTCTAGATGAATGCAAAATGTGTTCCCGCAAAGAGGAACATCAAACAAATACGACACCCAACTCACTCACGTTGTATTTTTATAATTATTGTTATATTATATACAAAAAAAATAAAGGAAATTTTACATCACCGAGAGAAATTTTTATGACGTATTTCTGAAAAAGCCCAATAAGAGCGAAATGAATCAGTTATATGCTGTCAATGGTTTTCAGCAAAGTATAATATTTATTGCTCAATAATTGATTTTTAATAAGTAAAATTTAAGTTATTTACAATAAAGACACGAAGTAAACAAATCAAGTAGATCTTCTGAATTGTTTTTGTCAAATTTCTTGGATTCCTAATTCAATAACAAAAAAGCATTTAAATTTTTCCAAACTTTTGTTTTATACATTATGATCAAAAAAACGCTGTAAAAATTTGTATGTTGCAAGAATCAACGCAATTTATTTAATAGATTTATTATATAATTTATGATAGTGACTCGCATTATCATTTTGCTATGATTGAAACGTGATTTGTAAAGCAAAGAACCTCCATTAATAAGAGAATAAATTAATATAACAATAAATCAAACGTCATCTTTGTCATTAATTTATAGTAAACAAATGTCTGGCATAATAAATGATGTCAGTCAGTATTTACCTCAATTTTTTACACTTTTTGAAAAATAGTCATAAAATATTATGTAGCACAAGATTGGGTTTGTTATATCAAGTGAGGTTACATAATATATGGAACATGGTCTTTAAATAATATCACAAAAGCTATAATTTAAAAAAATTTAATGCAATTAACAAAAGCGCATCTGTTGTTAGCATTAAAATTTCTATATTTTACCTTAAAAATTTGAAATGCTAAGAAGTCTAGATGAAATATAAACACAATCAAAACAACTACTTTCAAGACTATTTTTTGATCAAGAAAATTGAACTATGACAATATTCTTTCTTCATTTAAGACATTTGAGATGATTCAGCCTTATTGGCGTTTTAGAAGCATCTCAAAATTATCATTATGACACATTTTTATCCGGATTAAGTTAGCTTTTCAAATTCAACTTGTCACAACTCAATTTTCAAAAATTAAAAAAAAGTATTTTTAAAGCAGCGATAGACAAGTCAAGTTTAAGTACAAACGGAACAAAACATATTGTCTAAAAATATCCTTTAATATTTTTAAATACAGTAGAATTTGCTTGACATCGACAATAAAGAAGAAGAATTTTAAAGTTATGTAAAAAACTAAAAGTAACAAAGTTGACCAAAGAAACGTATTCTTCACTAATCAAAATATAAAAAAAAGTTCTCCCTTTTGATTTTAAACGTGATTTTGTGATTAGTAGTTTGTATTGGACTTTTTTTTTATTTTTGTGTAAAATCAAATGATTTTTCAGTTGTTTTTGAGTGTTTTTTTTGTGTATTTCCATCCTCTTCTTTGTTATCGAAAATTTATTATATAATAAACAAAACAAAATATTTATTATTACTAATTTAATTGTTTAATAATGTGTAGTTTAAAATCATCTAAAAAACTTAGTGGTTATTGAATACTTCTGGGTACATTATGCTGCCTTAAATAACTTTTTATGAATCATTTTTTTGTTCTATACTGCATAAAGATTCCAATTCAATTGAATTTTCATATTTACACCATGATAGTGCAATGGTTCAAACATACTAAATATATTATAATAAAATAATATAACATATTTATTATATGTATGATAATATATTATATATTATATATATATATATATATATATATATTGCGTTTATAAATAATTTAGATCAACTCCCGTTATAAAATTTTGAGCTTTTGATGTTTGACGTCGCGATTATACAATCAACAACAATAAAAATGTATCAAACTAATTTGCACAGCAGGAGTTGATCTAAATAATTTATGAACGCACGGTATATACCAAATAACACACTGTTTTTTAGTTATCATCAAACAAAATTTTGTACCAGCAAATACTTGTCCGCACTAGCAGGTAATAAAGCTACAAATGCATGTTGAGATTATTGTTTTACTAAACATAACGTTATAAAACGCATGTTCAGTTTTAAAAAAACCAAGTCAACACATTGTCGCTAGGTAGGCAACCAAATTAACAAAGGTTTTATTTTGACACTTGACAGAACAGAACTCTGAAATTTATTTTTCTTTTTCTCTAAGATTCCTTTAGTCTTCGCATTATGTGTCTTTGCAATAGTTCTAAAACCTTGGCGGCATTTAGGTTGCCATCAATAAAAACAATAAACAATTAAAAATGGACCAATATTATTATTGGTCCACTTTGAGAACCTAAACGGCAACCTAAATGCCGCCAAGTTTTTAGAACTATTGCAAAGACACATAATGCGACGACTAAAAGACTTGAATCTTGAGAACGCATGGTTTCAAATGGACGGCGCTCCACCACATTCCACGGACCCTATTACACGTTTCCTGACTGAAAACTTCCAGGATCGCTGGATTGGACGGTTTGGACCAATAGCTTGGCCACCTCGGTTGCCAGATTTATCACCAAACGATTTCTTTCTTTGGAGTTATCTCCAATCTAAAGTCTACAACAGTACCGTAATAGAGAGTACAGAAGAACTAAAGAATAGAATAATCACCCCCTGCAACGAAATAAATCCAGTTTTTTTACAAAGTACTGTACAAGCATTTTATTGCTTAGAACAAGAAAGTGGTCACTTTGAACATTTATTAAACTAATTTGATTAAAAGTTTCTTTTTAAACTTGTTATTAAGAGGTAACATAACCTTCCTTATCTATGAATAAAATCAAATTTCAGAGCTGTTCTGTCAAGTGTCAAAATAAAACATTTGTTAATTTGGTTGCCTACCTAGCAACAATGTATTGACATGGTTTTTTTAAAACTGAACATACGATTTATAACGTTATGTTCAGTAAAACAAAAATCTCACTGTATGTGTGTCAATAAATTTTCTTATTTAACAATAAAAAACAAACAACTAAACATGTCCTGACCCTATTATCAGATGAGTTCTGGGGACCAAATTATTATTATTATGTTCAACCCGACCTGTTCCGGAAGAACAGCAATTTTGCTGGATTCAAAAATCATTCCGGATTTTGACAAGCAATAATGAGAAAATGACTTTTTCTCCACAATATAAAAATTGTTGATTAAATTGTTGAAAAACAAACTTTTTTTTTTTAATTAGTTCAAAAGCTAATTTAAAATATAAGTTAAAAACAAAAACCACAAATTGTGCTATTATTATTATAATTACTTACAATTGTCAATAGGCTTAACAAGACCTAAATACAGATAAAAGTGCAAGCCACCGAGCCAAGAGTAGAGATGTGGTATAATTATAGTATTGTCATACAAACTGCATATACCTATAAAGTTTTATCTTCATTGTAAAATTATAATAATGTTCAAATTAATTTCTAAAAGTTTGTTACATCGTTAGTTACAAGTAAAAATAATAGCAGGCGTGGCAAACAGTAAATATTCTACCAAGAACGTGGATATTTTTCAGAAATTTTTTAAACATTACTTTGAAAAGTAGTGACAAGTGTTTGCAAAGAACTAAGTTTAATTTAGTTTAACTTAAATTACCACTTTTTATTACAAACTAATGCCCATCTTGACATTTTTATATTCTTAATTTTCATAGAATAGAGCGACGCGTTATCAAAAATTATTCAAATAAAAGAAAACACACTTAGGTACTTACAATTATTTAAATTTAAGATTAAATACTAAAAACGCAAAAACGGTGTAAATTATAACACAAATAAGGTTTTTGCATTAACTTTAATTGAAACATTTAAAACTTAATGCACTTTACTTTAATTAAATTGAACAAAAGGAGGAGTCTCCCAGATTTAAATGTATTTAAAATTTGTTTAACCGTGTAAAAAAATAACATATTTCAAAAGTATGTTTACATAATTATATCCGTTTTATTTTAAATTAAATACTTATTTTTTTTAATCAAAACTAAAGCTAAGATGTTGTGTTTTTGTCAGAATTTAATTAATTCCAAAACTAAATAACCGGTTTAAGCCATTTATCTGTTTTTTGTTAGCCTAGCTGTGAAAAAGCTTAAAGTCGTATTTTTTGTCTTTAAATGAGCCGGTAAATCTAAATTTTTTATTTCCATTTTTTTTACAAGTTCAGAAACTTGTAGATTATATCGTCAGAATTTTGAAGACAGTCATGATGTAGAATTTTCTGTGATTTAGCTAAAGCCTTTGATTGCATTGCAGTCGACACTCGAATAAAATAGCTCACACACAAAGAAAAATTTCCTATTAAAAAATTAAATAAAATAACAATTAAACAATTTTATTACTGTATGAATAAACATTATTATTTTCAAATTAATACAGTGTGACAATAACAATAAATAAAAAACATGGCAAAGTTATATGTTATACATAATATTATTATTTTATATTAATATTAATTAATATGTTATACTAAAGATTTATTTAATGCAACAGTGTCTGTTAAGTAAATTATTAATAAAAAAGTGACAGTGTTTTCTTTATAATTACGTTTTGTTTTACTTTGGTAGAAACTATGTTAAATAATTTAAATTTTTGTTTAAAATTAAAATTTAAAAAAAAACATCAAAATTAAATGTTTTTTACATCAACAATAATTGTTAAAAGATGCTAACACAACTTAGTAATGCTCAATTAAGATCATGTCTTTATTATTTTTCGTTTTAGTTATAATTAATTATTATTTCAAACTAAATTATATGCACACAGATAGCCTGACGCATATTATTTTTTCCAAGTGTTAACTTATGTAAAAATTATTTCAAAACTGTTGCCAAACACATTTGTAAACAAATAAAGACAAAATAAATATTATTGAATAAGGTAAGAAGTGTTTAATAATTATTTGTTTTTATTTTTGAAGACTTAATTGGATTGTACTGCACTGATTATTTGATAAATAAAGTGACGTTTAATAACCAATGCTAAAAATGTTTTTTATTTTGCTGTAAACAACGGGGTTTGGGTTGTTAAACATAATGAACGTTATTTACGTGTGGCTCTATTTTAACAATTGCTCCAACTACAATTTAAAAAAAAAAAAAAATTGAAAATTAAAGTAAATAAAAATTTTTAACAGTTCAGAACATATTTTTCAGAACTTATCTATTGACTTGTGATTTTTTTGAACTGAATAAATTTTAATCTAGTTTTTAACGGATATAATTATAAGCGTTATTCAAAGTCATAGATTACTTGATTCCATGTCATTTTAAACACTTGTTACTTATGAGCAATTGTTTTCTATTATATCACCAATAACGATCTATCAAATTAAAACCTAATGTCAATGAAAAAAGTATCCCGTAACATAGATTCAGATTTTAAAAATATCAATTTTTTTGTTACCGTTTAATTACAGTATTAACAGAGTGCACAGTGGATATTCGTTTATATTGTCTGAAACTATAAATTTCATTGCATGCCAAATTCACTTAACTTTTTTTTTCCTTGCTTTATGTCTTTTTAATATTCTCCTTCCTTTGTTCAATCGTCTTCATTATTTCCATCTACTCATTCTTTTTCTTTCGCATTATTTTTCTTTCCTGTATTCATACTTTGTTATCCCACTAAAAACGGTTCTTTTATATTCTAGCAGTTGCGAGTAACTATAATCGTTTCTAACATTTAATACTGACAGCTGTTTATTAATTTATTTTTTATTTTATTTTACATTGCATCTGCTATCCTTATATTGTTTCTTTTTTTGCCTACATCTGCCATATATGTTTCTTATTTATAACTCCAACAGAAAAAAAAGAGTTATAAGCTTATATGTTATAAGTTTTATTATACCTCCTGAATAAATACAAAATTTAGTTTTATTTATTTAGAAACTAAGGTCAAAAGTGTTCTATATAAAAAAAATGTTTAGCCGTTTAAAAATTATTAGAAATATTTTAGTTGACAGAAATTTAGAAACACATTTTTTCAGTGATAAACAGATATATGTAAACCTTGAACTGATGCTGAAACATTTCCCAAAAAAGTATGTTGTTGAGGCTTATTGCAGTGATCCCAATCAAAAATTTTGTAGTTTTTATACAATTTTACTTTTTTTGTTTTTTTATGCTATTCGTATTTTTTAAAGCTCTATTATCTGTTCAATTTTTTTTCCAAGTTAGACATATTCTTGTCTATCTGTGTTTCCACTCTATCTACAATCTCACTTTTTAAAAATCATTATTCTTCACATGGCTATCTATATACCATCTCAATTTTTATCAAACTGTCAAACATTATTATTCTTCACATGAAACTGTTTTTCATTTTTTCTTTGCTATGTTTTATACTGATGTGCATACTTAGTTTTTCTTGCGAATTTTGTCACCTGACTTTTTTACACTTATTGTTCTATACTAACATGTATCTTAAAAACTTTCCATCTTCTTTTTACTTTTTTAGGCTTTATTTTTCTTCTTTTTTTTATAAATAATGTAGCTACAAAAAAAGATGGCGCATTTGTTATTAAATTAAAAAATTACTTTATAAGTCTATCGAGCCATTTTAGAAACAATAATAATTAACTTAATAAAAAAAATCTGTTAATTACTTATTCTTGTTTAAGAGTACTATACACATTATTTAATAAAGAAATTACTATTAAAATTTAACTTATTTGATGATTTTGACTCTTGGCTAAAGATAACGCCAGTTTTGTTAATGAAATCAAATTTTAATATTTAACTTTTAATAATTTTATGCTAAATGTTACAATTAATACTTAATATTGCACTCCCAAAAATAATTTACATGAAAACATTGTATGGACAAAGTTGTCGTTACCGTTGGTGTCCAATTTATTGTTTACAGGTTGAGAAGCATTAAAATTTAAGTGTTAGTGTGTAATGTCAAAAAAACAGCTGTTACGTAATGCATGTTGAAGCATATACCTATTACGCTAGTTATAGAAAAAAAAACCAAATCTTAATTTTTGTTTCTGTTAATCTTCGGAAGAGCTAAACAGATTTTGACAAACTTTTTATTGGCAGACAGCTGAAAGATGAAATTATTTAAATTTTATTTTAATTCATTTTATATATTTTAGTATATGTATATAAAACTATTTTTATTAATATAATCATTACTTGCTACAATTTTAATGCCATTCAAATGACAATTTTTATTAAAAAAGTGAATCTTTTTCAGGTTACACCCATTGTTTCAATCTAGAAGATTTTTTTATAGAAGTTTTTTATTTTCTGAAAGGATTAACAGCTTCTCTTTGATTTGTTCGGCTCCATTTGATGGTTTGCTTAAGACTCCAAAAATGTTTTGTTCAATAACTTTTTGTTTTTATTTAAACGCTTGAAAAAACTCAATGTTAAATTAACCGACTTTTTAAAACCAAATAAAAACCATATTGAAAACAAAATTATATTCTTTTTTTTAAAGTTACTCTACATTTCTTTATTTAAACATTTCTTGAAAAATTTAAAAACTAGTAACCAAGAAAATAATTAATAATCAGTTTTGGTTAGAGTTTTAGGTTAGTTGTGTACAGCGTGGTCAAATAGTTTGAGTGTTTGAGTTGGCAATCTTACATTCAATTTTTAAATGGTACAACTGCAACCACTTTCTGTTGTTAACATGTGACACCTTTAACTGTCAGTGTTGACATCATTGACAGATGCCAATTAAAAAGATAGTCGGTGTGACATAACCTACAATTTTTTTATGAGTCTTATTTTAAAATATTTGTCAAACAAGCGTATCCGGTTACAGTATTGCAACTAGGCAAATAGATACAGTCTTTAAAAAGTGTTGGTAACTTAAACAGTCACTGTTGGGCACGCTGTATTTAGAGACTGGTTGCACAAATTAAATCTCCAATCAACAGACTTTCTTCAAGTATTTATTATCAATACGCATTTTAGATTATTACCAGAATTTAACCATCTTAAACTTTAATGCTACCGGCTTTTAAAGACAGCATAAAGTTTAATTACTAAAATTTAAAATTGGTAAAAGAAAAACGGTAAAAAAAACTCGAATCGAAAGTAACTACAAGTGGTGATTTATTCATTTTCTTAATTTATAAATAGCAATGTGTAAATTATTTTTAATAAAAATGATTATTATTAATAATTAATTAAAATTGTTTAATGTACTGTACTACCAATTAAACACGATCCTTCTTTAAAGGATACCAGCTGTTGTGTTGAGTTTTGGTAAAAATTGGTGTTTTTTGTCTATATTTTAAAGGTCTTCATATATAATTGTCAGAACTTCAAAACAAACCTTGTACATACATTCGCAAACCTTTGAATTTGGTTTAACAGGGGTTTTGAATTAAAACCCACAAGGTCTGTTCAAGATCAAACTAATAACACAATAATTGTATTTACAATTAGACGTAAATAAACCAAATACTTAGCAACGAATGACAAAAAGTAGTACTTGTTCTTGTGACAATGAGAATAATTAAGCAAATTAGGCTTATTCTTATTCAAAACATATCAAAGAATTTCAGTTCATAATTGCTGAACCTAAAACTTCAATGTAAGGTTACATATTTTAAAAAATACGAAGGTTTAAAAGTCAACAAAAAAGAAACACATTATTATTTTTTTCTTAAATGTTTTGAATCTAATAAATATTTTAGTGTGTGAGATAAAAAAGTTGTAAATAGAAGCCAAACTTGAAAATAAATTATAAACGCTTTCCTAACAGAACATGTTAATTAATATCTTGACAGGAAGCTGCCCATTTATAATACAAATTATCAAATATTAATGAGCATGTTCCGTAAATTATTTTTTGAAAAGTCTAATGCAATTACAGCTTTTAGCTTTATTATAAATGCTTGCGATTTGCATCAATTTAAATTTGAATGTACCGGATGATATGGAAAGTGTTATTAAGTGAAAATCTTATACATACTAGTAAAAAACTTTTCGCAACAACTCTTAAAACACGACAATTATTATAATATCATAAATTATCTAGTACTTATAATTATTAAGTACGTATTATTATTATTATTACTTAAGTCACTTTATTCTAGCAGTCCATATCTTGAGATCACTATTAAACTCAGTAAGTATCTAAAAAAAAAATGAAAGTTCTAATCATTAATAAATTATTTTAAGAGATTCGCCAATTAAGTCGGTTTTAAATACAATACAAACGCAAAAATTCCAAAAATTCCGGAAGAATGTGATTGAGTGAAAATGATTAAAACATTCTATATTTTCGAAGACAAATTGCTATGTTATTTGTTTAAATTATTAATGTATTTGTGAAAATTTGCAAAGCGGAACAATTGCAACCACGTAATTATCTATTAATATATTTTTAATGTTTCAAATTAATAACATGAGTTATCGGTAATTAATAATAAACTATCGCATAGAACAGTACGGTAGATAATTTATTATTGCCTCCAGTTTTCAATTCGTGATTGAATAATAAAATACTCTGATTCTGAACTAGAAAATTTAATAAAATGTTGTGAAAGAGCTATTTTATTACAGTTAGACAAGTCTAATGTTTTTAATAGAAACATGTTGTCAGCATAATTACCCATTCTTGGTAGTTTATTGTAGTACTGTTATTATACAAAGTATGAAATCTGACTAAAAACTACTCCGCATGTTGACATAATATTACCAGGTGTGTTAATAAATAAACAATTTATATTTACCTTTTGATTCAACAATATAATTATAATTTATTAAATTCTTTTGTGTTATTCAGGGTAATTTGCTCATTATTAATAGTTTCAAATTGGTTATTATTTATGTTACAACATTCAGCTGATATTTTTTAACAAATACTTTTCTTTTTGGTGATAATTGATCGAAAATTTAAATTTCAAACATGTTTTCTGCTTCTTAGGTTGATTTTAATTATTAGAATTGTTATAATATTGAATTTAACTTGAACAGCAGCTTATCAAATTTTAATCACAATTAAATATAGCTGTTTAATAGTTATAGCATCGTTAACAATGCTCATGTATATTTCAATAAAATATACTAAAATCAAAATAAACTCTGGTTTACATTGTGTTTTCATAAAAAGCTAAATTTTGACAAACCAAACTGGAACCAGTTTTAGCCACTTAAAACAGAAAATTAAAATATAAAATCTTAATTAATCTTTAAAAAATTTTTCACTTTAAACTGATTTTACAACAAAGAAAAAGGCAAAAGGTGGTGCTGGTGTCGGGAAGTATTTCATTATTATTTGCTTCACAAATTTTCAGAAAAAATATCTCGTTTTAGCTTTTACAAAAGGTTTTACAATGTGTTGATAAACTCCTTATCAATTTTTATTGAGTTTTTGCATGGCCACTAGGGTGCTTCATTTTTAGGCGATATTTTTTTTCTCTGTGCTACCCGAAAATCTAATACTTTATAAAAAATAAAAGAAATTATGCCGCCAGGTAAAAGGCTTTAAGTGTAATAGCGGCTTAGCTCATTTAAAAATTCAGTTTCTTGTTTAAATAGCATAGAAAAAATTTTTTTTGGTTTTATCTTAATTTTTCGACTTTGAGTCATTATATGATTCAGGTTTGTAATTTCAAAAATTATTTAAAACTATAAAAAAGAAAAAACAATTTAAGTAATATAGAACAACAAAATTATAGTATTTTTGTAGGAAAAATTAAGTTGATAAAACTAAGTTAAGCATAAAAAAAATCGAAAAAAAAATTATAGAAAAGAAAATGTTTAGATTGGAAAGCTATATTACAAAATACGAAAAGAAAAGATGTGAAAATATCAGGAGTTTATAGATAGATAATGAAATATTAAAACAAAGAACAGTATGAAAAATAAAATAAAAATACAAAAAAAAAGAGAATGTGAAAGAGAAACGTAAAAAGGAAATAAAAAAAATTAAAATAAAAATTTAAAATAAAGTAAAAACATTATAAAAACAGGAACAAATAGAATCAAAAAAAAAAGAAAGTGAAGAGAACAAAAAAACAAATTCGAAAAAAAAGTTGAAGAGATTAAAAAGAAAGACAATGAAAAGAAAGAGAAAATAAAAAACTATAATAAATAAAATCTAATAAATAAATTTCAACAAAATAAGAAAAAATTTGAAAATTCAAAAAAGAAATTTTATAAATAAATAAATAAAAACTATAAATAATTAAAAAAAAATTAAATATAAAAATAATAATACGCTTATTAATAACTAATAATATGCTTACTTAAATTTAAAAATGTTTATTTTTTAGGTTGCCGAAGGCAACCCCTCTCGGTTCATACACGTTGCCGCAGGCAACCCTCTACTCAAGAGAGTAAGTTAAGCACCCAGAGGGTGCGTAACCATACTCTCGTAGAATAACAAAGTGTAAACAAAAATTTTAATTTAACGTATTTTTAATTTGATTTTATTAGAATTATTGATAAAAATTTATTTTTCTCTATTTTATTCAAAAATAATTTTTAAAATTAGAAACCTGAATCATATAATGACTCAACTAAAGCGTGTTTTTGTCTATAATAAATTAATTCTTAATGTAAAAATGATAAATCTTGATTTAAAAATGATTTGATGTGAAATATAATAAACATTTATCTTCGCAGCTGTATAACTCAAAAGCTGTTGGTCGGGGAGGATTTACGCTAAGGAACTTTTTGTAGCAAATTTAATGCTCTACAAAAACTATACACGCCTTTTTCCTAAAAAAAAATTTTTACGTAAAAAAATTAAGTTGAAACCGAAAAAAAAATTTTTCTGTTATTTAAATAGGAAATTGATTTTTTAAGTGAGCTGAGCCGCTATTGCACTTAGAGCCTTTTACCCGGCGGCATAATTTTTTATTTTTTATAAAGTATCAGATTTTCGGGTAGCACAGAGAAAAAAAAATATCGCCTAAAAATAAAGCACCCTAATGGCCACACATTCAAAATTTAGTTTTTGTAAATTCTATCAACAACCTAAAAAAGCTACGCCAAAAAATCAGTGGAAAAAGTCTCGAAATAAATAACTTACTGGATATGCTTTAAAATGTGTCGGCAGAATTGAGAAGACGTGCTATGATTAAGACTATGTTTAAGTAAAAACTTCAGCCAGAGTCAATTGACTTTTGGCTCTAATAACATGCCTTTGCTTACAATTCCGTAGCCTTGCTTAAATTATGTTTTTTTATGAAAGCACGTTATAAATTGATATAAAATCTTTTAGTATGTTAACGGTTCAATAACATTATTGATCAAGCATGTAAAAATTAATAATAGATAGAGACCTTTTACTTGACAGGTACACAAGTATGGCAACAAACTGCGCAAAGTCAGGCTGAAACCTCGACAGCGTCTATTACATGGATAAACAAATCTTTTCTTGCAGACACAACGTTGTCTTCACGAGAAAGATATTTAATGAGCAACAAACATGAATTGAAAAAAAAACAAAAATAAAATTAAAGAAAATACTTAAAAGTTTCAAAATAATTTTAATTATAGATCAAAGATAGAAACCATTCTTTGTACCACTGTCAACACTTTCAGGTATGCACAGTGCTGGTAAGTCCGACTTATAAAATAGTTAATTTTTAATATATTATATTTAGTTATATATCAAATAATTATGTATTATAGTTTATTATAGTTAATTTTCAATTATCTATATATATAAAAGAAAGTCGTGTTTGTTACAACACTTATAACTCGAGAACGGCTGGACCGATTGCCATGGTTTTTGATTTGTTGGATTTGTTTCCGTCCCGAATAGCAGAATACATCTTAAAAACAATGAAAACTCGATATGTGTAATGAATACTTAATCATTTCAATAGATGCTGATTTGTTTATTACAAGTCAAACATTTGTTGTCCAATCCTGTCAAATAGTGTAACAACAATTTTTTTTTGAAGCTTATGGCCTGATTGCTGAGACCTTTAAGCCACAACTTTATTTTTTTCTGAAGACATCATGTGTGCGTTTATAAATTTATTTTTTGTAAAATGTCTACAAAGTTTAGGTAATGCTATATTTGTTTGTTTTAGATATTAATTCCCGAAAATAATACCTAAAATTTATTCTACAGTAAAAACATAAAACCATCGGAAAGGAAGGAACGGAATTTAGGGAATAAAAAATCAGTTGGTAAAGGTTATAAGATTAAGGAAAAAAAATCTACAGGTTAAAAAAAGTGCAAATGTCTTTTTATAGGTTGTCTATGATTTTTCTTGATAAGCTATTCATACGTAGTGGTTATATACTCTTTGAGCTATGTCTCGAAAGTTCAGGCACTGTTATTATATTTGGTGGTTTTATGCGAGTGCACATTTTGATAACAATGCCGCGTCCTAGAAGATCTAATCTTTCCCAGCGAAGCCGTAATGCAATTAGGCAACGGAATATCGCGAGTCAGGTATCTGCGAGAAATTGCACGCGTCGGTACTTAAAGGAAAATTTTCTTATTCCAAGGATTCCGAGGATCCCAACGGATATGCCCTTTGAGTTTAAACGAATTCAATTCCCGATTCGTCTTGCCTGCGCCATGACGATCAACAAATCACTAGACCAATTCTTGACTATTTGTGGCCTCAATCTAGAAAATGCATGTTTTTCTCATGGTCAATTGTACGTGGCATGCTCACGTGTCGGCAAACCATCCGCTTTATTTGTTCTTGCGCCTGACCAAAAAACAAAGAATATCGTTTACCACAAAGTGCTTGAATGAAAATCCTATTAATGAATTAATCCAATTTTTATTTTTTTTCCCTTATCTGCACAACATAGTTTTCAATCCTTTTTTTCTGACATGAGTTTGAAGTACTTAATTATTATTTTTTATTTTTTTTTCTTTTTATTCTCATTCTGTATGTATGTTTTATCATCATTCATCATAATAAAATACTTTTTTGTTTCTATCTATATAAATATATTATTTTGTATCATTGTTTTACGTTCATCAAAGCCTAAATTAGTTCAGCTAAAAAGTAACACGACATTCATTGACTGTTAGGCGGTACGAAGTTCGCCGGGTCAGCTAGTATTAATATAAATTTTACAAACATAAATTAAAAAAAAATTCTAAATAAAAAATAAAACTTTTAAAATTTACATAGTAATGATAGATAATATTAAAGATTAAATATTGCACACTGCGACTTTTTTGACCATTGTTCTCCGTACAACGAAGAACACTGGTCAACAACTACACCGGACTACAAACACTCACGCTCAGACAAAAACCTTCTTATTTCTTAAAATAAGATGGTTTTTGGGAGTCCTTTTCTTAAAAAGGACTCCCAAATGGATAAGAATTGAATTCAGTCAGGTTCTGAACGCACTATCTTCTGCCACCTGACCATTGAGCGACCTTATATTGCAGATAATTAAAAATTAATTAATTATATATTATACTTTATAGTTAATTATTAATTAACTTTATTATTTAATATAATAATTAAAAAACAATAAAAAAAAATATTTAAAAAATCGATGATAGATAAATAAATAATCATTATTTTGTACCAGTGTCAAAAGTTTTAGGCATGCACCATGCTTGTTTAAAAACGTCAAACATGGCATTACTAACTAGCAGAGCCGATTTAACATAGTCACAGTTAATAGTTAAAATACTATAAATAATTGGTAGTTTGCACTTTTCAAGTGAACGGATTCAGTAAACTATTTTTAAGTATTGCCACAGATGAGTTTATTGTTGGATAGAAAAACGCTTACTACTTCAATCATCAAATTAATTTGTTCAAAGTAGCCGGTGGTTAATAGTCACTTATTATATAAAAAAAAATTATGCCAAATATTTTTTGTTTGACTTTGTTTTCTATTGCGTTTACAACGTGTCAATGTCAGTGCTTGAATTTTTGGTTATTTATTTCTATTACCGTTTGAGCTTCTATAACGTTCTAAATGAATGTGTTCAATGTTGTTTTTATTTGATTGAATTGTAACTTGATAGATAAATACATATATCAGCCCGCTCATTCCAGTAGTTTTACGTTTCTCCCAAGTCTGCCTGTCGTAGTTACCTGTGAAAGTCGTTGCATTATGTAGGCGTTGCTGGTTTGCTTGTTGGCATCATTAACATATAAACAGTAATTATTACTTTTATTCAAAAGTTTGACAACTTATCTGTGATTACTCGTGTGGTTCATTTATAGAGTTAAATATTATTTTTGTGTAAATATATAATTTATCAAATAGACAAAATTTTATTAACAATATTTCTATATCTAACATTAATTATTATTATTATTGTTATTAAAATTAAATACAGAGCTTGTATCGTTTTTTGTGGTAATCTATATATATAAAAGAAAGTCTGTTAGTTACTCCACTTATAACTCAAGAACGGCTTTACCGATATGGTTGAAAATTGGTGAGGTGGTAGCTTAGAGCCAGGAGACGGACATAGAATACTTTTTATTCCAGAAACCACCCTCTAAAAGAGGGGTGAAAGTCAAATGTGAAATGCGATGTCGGAAACGTTTGGTGAGGCTCGACAAATTACCGAGAAATTTGACGCAACTACGAAGAAGCGTTTACACAAAAATTTATTTGACGTGGCTCAAGAAATTTTCCCAAACTTGGATTTTTATATCAATTATAGTTTAGAGCCAGGAGAAAGACATAGGATACTTTTCATCCCGTTCGACAGCATTCCCGTGTGACTTGACATGAAACGTCAGTCACTATCAAACGTGGAATAACAAAACGCAAATGACAGCTATGTAATTGACGTATAATGACAGATATGTAATGACGTATGGATGACAATTTGATATTTGTAAGAAATCAATAATAAAACTATTTCTATTAAATAAATAATTAACAATTATAATGTAATGATAGTGCCGTTGCCCATTCGTAAAAAGTGAAGTGAACTATAAAACTCGGTATGGTTGAAAATTTTAGTTTTTAGGTGAAGTGAAGTTTAATTAATAATGCCGCTACCAAGACGATCGAATCTTTCCCGACAAAGCCGTGATGCAAGAAGAATACGAAATACTGCAAATGAAAGGACTGAAGAAGAACAAGAAATTGCACATGAACAGCGCCGCGATAGTATGGCTCGACTTCGTGCTTCTCAATCACGAGAGCAAAGTGAAGCAGCCCGTGAAACAGCTCGGTTGGCAATGCAGAATCGTCGAGCGAACAACAGAGGTCAACAAATAGATAATTTGCGACGCAGAACAAGATATTTATCAAGTGCTGATTTGAATCGAGCAGCGAGTTTATTAATATTAATAAATATTTAAAGATATTAATAAAATTTTTAATTAAATATTAATAATTATTTTAATATTTAATTATTAAATATTTAATAATATTTAATAATTTTTAATAATTTTTAATAATTTTTAATAATTTTTAATTAACAATTAGAAAAAATTAATAAAACTAAATAATTATAAACAG
This sequence comes from Lagria hirta, assembly GCA_947359425.1. Classification (NCBI taxonomy): domain Eukaryota; kingdom Metazoa; phylum Arthropoda; class Insecta; order Coleoptera; family Tenebrionidae; genus Lagria; species Lagria hirta. The sequence continues at coordinate 16,172,126 of OX375794.1, forward strand.
CTACTTTTTATTAACAAAGGGATGAAAAGGGGAGAGATAGAGACAAAAATGAAAAGGGGAGAGATAGAGACAAAAAATGACATGTATCAATATATAATTTTCAAAGATTTTGGTTTGCTTATTTTAAAAATAATATCTATGTTTAGGCGGAACAAAGTTCGCCGGGCCAGCTAGTTTATCATAAAGAATGTACTCGTTCAGTTTAATAGAATGTTCGCCTGTTATAACTGAGTAAACGACTAGCTGAGGCGATTTACCTACGCTTATGATTTTTTGACTCGTTTTGATTTTGTAAACAATGCTGTCTTCAACGTATCCTTCAGCTATTAAAAAAATTTTTGTTTTCATGGCGCTTAAGCTGTACAATATCACTTCCTCCATCAACTAAAGTGTGCAATGTGCGACGCAGACTATACAGTTTTTTTCTTTTGGTTTTCCTCTTTTGTCAAACGTCTTTCACTTATTCTCAAAAGTATTTCCCACCTATGTAGCTTTGACATTAATAATCAAATGAAATTCACTATTTGTCAAAACTCTTTCACGTTATTGCAAATGATTTTCCTCTTTTTTAAAGTTTATTAGAAAAAGAAGAATATAACAATTTACTAACTATACCTACTAATATTATGTAACGCAATACTTGTAAAAAAAATGTTTCAGAATTAGTTTAAAATTTCATTTCTGTTGAGGCAATCTCCCAAATATGTTTCCATATGTCGAACATAATTTTGGCAATGTTCTTGTGTTATAGCTTCAGAAGCATTATGAATTTGAACATATAGTTGTTCTTCATCTGTAGGCTGACTTCTTTTTATTATAGTTTTCCATTGGTTAAACAGCTCTTCAATGGGGTTTAAAAAAGGACTGTACGGAGGCAGAAATACTGGTACATGTCCATGAGCTCTGATCAGTTGTTGAATTTCATCCGTTCTATGAAATCCAACGTTGTCCATGACAAAAGATGCACCTTGTATATGATCTGAGGCCAAGTGGTCAATCAAAGATGTCAAGAATTCTCCAAAGTGTTCTGCATTGTAAGGCCTGTCTTGAATGGTAAACAAAAATAATGAATTAATACACATTGCAGCAGCAATCGAATAATTGCGGCCTCTTACATAATTGGGCCTTCACTTTGTTAGCTCTTGTATTTTTCGGTGATCTTCCATAAGCTCTTCTAGAATTCACTTGAATCCCAAATTCATCAATAAAAAATAGTTTTTCTCTTTGAACCATTATTCTGTTGTATTGAACAGCATATTCAAACCTACTTTGGATAGTATCTGGTGTGTTACGCCTTTCTGGCACAAAAGAAACGCGTTTTACAGAATAGTGAAATGCCTTTGTCGCTCTGTCAATGGTCGATAAGCTCACCTCTAGTTGTGGATTTTGCTCCAACAATTTGGCTTTTAGTTGTTTTAGTGTCAATGTGCAATCGTCATCCATTAAATTGCAGATTTCTTCTTGCTCCTTTTGAGTAAATTTCTTGGGGCGATGACCAGCACTTCTTTTATTCACTTCGTTCGTTATTTTGTACGTCTTGTAAATTTTTCTTACAGTGTTCGGCAAAACATTAAATTGACGTCCTATTTGGACTGAAGAACTACCATCGTTCATCCCTCTGATTATTAAAGCACGTACCTCGTTCGAGATTTTGTTTTTTTGCCTTCTTTCAGCATTCATTCTTATGTAATAACAATGTGAAATAGGTTTAACAAATAAGGAAATAGATTTGACAAAAGGGGAAATAGTTTGACATACACAGCACTCTGTTTAATAGAGATGGGAAATACTTTTGAGAAATAGTGAAAGACATTTGACAAAAGAGGAAGACCAAAAGAAAAAAACTGTAACCAATATATGATGTTTTTTGTGGTAAATTTTAATACTAAGCGCGTTTACCAAGATTTTTCCAATAATATTCATGTCTATAACTTGTTTAAAATATTTTTTGTTAAAATATTGTAGAAAAAGATAATACAAAGTGTTATGATCAGATGGTCTTATTCAACTGACTTGTTTCTGCTATTAGCCAAGTTAAGGCTAGGTTATAATAAAAGCACGACTTTTCTGTGGTTTTGTGTTAGAAACTTGCATTTTTAATATTTTCAATGTCTTCTATGGTCAAGTTCGTTCCATCTACATGCACCAAAAACTCTCATAATTTGAACTACCTGTCAACAACATAGAACATACTTAAAATATAATATTTTTATGTAAAGATGTTATTGTCTGGCAAGTGGAAGAAAAACTATTTCTTCTTTCGTAAAAACTTTGATATTTTTGTTTAATATTCTACAGATTGTCGTTTTAAGAATGCAAACTATTGGTTTATACCAATATCAATATCATTCATATCTTTACAAATAATACAAATCTGAGCCTCAAATACATTGACCAAATGTTAAATACTATAGAGTTTTTGCTTTCTTCAAAGCAAGCTATCAATACATTTTTCATTTTTCTGTGTATCTTTAATATTTTTTCAATCACACCAAATAAAGAGGTCGTACCAACTGCTATTGATGTTTTGGGGCGACTTTTTAAAGAACAAATCTAATGTATCTATTTAAGCAACTTGTCATGTACACAATAAATCACTGAAATTGTATTCTTTTTTTTGACAGCAGGTTTTTTGTTTCCCTGTTTGTTTTTGAACATTTTAAGAACATAAAAACAGACAAAACTACAAAACTTAATAATTTGCTAAAAAATACCTTAGTACAAATGTTGGGCAATAGTAAATTAATATTTAGTAATTATTTTAATTTTGTAAATGTCAATAGAAACATGTTTTTCAAAAGGAAATTTAAAAACGACATTTTCTATTTCATTATTAGCATAAAAATTAAAATCAGAGTCAGCTATACATGAACAATGAATACTTAATTATTGGCAAATAAACTACTAACATAATATTTATAATCTTTCACCGGTACAATCTATTCATTTTCAAATGAATAGATTGGTTTTTATTATGATCTCTAATGTCCTTCCCAACAAATTTAGAATAAACACTTATCTAATTTTAAAGTCAATCGTAAATAATTAATTAGTGTAGAGATTAGACAACATGAAAACGCATATAAGCTCTTTCTTATTTGTATAGTTTGTTTAAAAACTGAAAATTGTAAAAAAAATTAGTTATGAAAACATTTGTGAACAATAAGTATTCTTCCAACAATGTTAAAAATCATAAAAAAAAATTATTTGCGCAAATAATAATATATTTAGTATTTTGTCAGAAATTTTATCCGGTCTTAGAAAAAAACTGTCTGTGTTCTAGTTACACTGGGACATAGAGCCATATTGGATGCCATCTCGAAAAATATGTATCAATATAAATTTTTGTATATGACAGCAAAGCATTTGATTGTATAAATCATAAATTGTTATATTCTATTTTGCACTGCATGGGATTCACCACAAATTCTCAAAATTTTATAAAAACTATTTGTCAAACCAAAGCCAAATATTGTAATATAAAAATACAAACTTTTCTAAATTAAACAAGCTAAAAAATCTTGCAAGGCTTATCATTATACATAATAGCATTTTATATTGTAAAACACACAAACGCAACATTCTCTACTTAAACAAAAATTAATTTAGATAAAAGACCTCTTTTGTTGAAAATGCAGAAAATTTTAGCCTGATAATTGATAACAATTTATATCACACCTTGCAAATAGCATTGAAAACTTTTGCAAGCTTCTTCTTATATATCACAAACGTATTGATGCAACAACGTCTAAAAATTCCAAAAATTCAATATTGTTGCTAAGAATTTATTTGTGGTTGCTCAAAAAAAACCTACTTCAACAAAAATTATAAAACTAGAGGTTAAATTTGATTAAAAAGCATACTAGTGTAGCTTTCCCAAAATTATATTAGATAAATGGCTACAATAAAGTTATTAAATACAGGTCAATTGTTTATAATATAAATAATATAGGTAAATTTTTAATCACTCCTATACAAACTCACAAAACAACAATATTTGAAAGACCATTTATCTTTAATATTTCAAAAACATATTTAGTCGTCCAAAAACTGTTTTGTTTTTATGAGGGTGTCTATTGTTTAGAAGTTAATAGTATTCACAATAGGGACTTACCGCTAACCGCCAGCAGGTCATATATAAAAGTATCACCGGAGGTTCGGTCTTATACAGAACCGTATTTTATTAGTCAAATAAACAATAATGACATGTGATTTATGACAGATTTGTCTACGGCTTGCTACCTTTAAGTCAATTGTTATTGCACTCTTATAAAAACAAAGTAGTTCTTGTACGACTATACCAATATTTCAAAACAAAAAAGAAAATTAAAAGAAAATAATTTCAAGAATCTGTTCAAACGCCAATCAAAAACGCAAGTGCTCAGTATTAGTGACTTGTTTTAATAAAATTTTTATCTTATTCTTATATTATTTTTGTGTTTTAGATTAAAAAGTTTTTTAAAATATCTTATGTTAGAACTGTCAAATGTCAAATGAAAAAACATTTTTAACTAAATTTTGTCTTTTAGCAAAAATGAAAAACTGTGTCATATGCTATAAAGTAGTAGTTACTAATCTTCAGTTGCTTAGCATAGATTCTCTATGATGTTCAACATTTATAGACAAATAGTCATGTATTTTTTAAATTTTTTCTAGAAAAAAATTATTATTATTACTAAAATCAAAAGCTTTTAAAGAAGACAAGCTTTAATGTCAAAACAAAAAAACTTAAGAATAATTTTTACTTAATAATTTTAAGATAATGTAAATTAACAAAACCATATAAAAAAAGTTTCTATTATTTGGATTTCATTAATTTAACAGACAGCATAGAAATAAGCATGCTTGACATAAGACTACAAGTACAGGATTGATGGAAAACTTTAAAAATAAAAGAAAAAAACAAAAGTTAGTGGCGTGCTGCAAAAAAAAAACTTAAATGGAACTAGACTGGACATGTTATAATAAGGACTAACAAAGAAAAATGGACTAAGGATGTAATAGAGCGGTATCCGAAGAACGGGAAATGACAAGGAGGAGGTCAAATCAAAAGATGGGAGGACAATTTACCAAAAGGATCGAGGAAGTCTGTCAAGGATAGAGAGACGTGGAGACAATTGGGAGAGACCCATGTCGACAGACAACCTGACCACACTGGTTGCTAATAAATTATTATTTTTTAGTAAATGTAAATTAGATTTAAGATTAGTACTGGTTGATAAAAATAGCATGTAAATTAAAAAAGTCAGCGAATTGAGGCTTTTATTATTTTTATTATTATAATTTCACAGACTTCAAAATGATTAAGTTGATTAAAATTATCCAAATATTTTTAAAGTATGATTTAGAGCTACAATGGTTCTAATTAACAAAAGATAAATTAGAATTAATTATTATAATAGTTTTCTGGAATTTTTTTGTAAATTTTTATGATGATGATATAATTTTTATGAGGATGATGATAGAGGAACCGGTAAGAATTATTTACTATGATTAATTGTTAATAAGTGTTTTTCTATGTGTATTTGAATTAATTAAGGCGAATAGCCACAAGAACATCTACGAGACTGTGAAAAAGTCTTAAAATTGCAAATTGTCAAAATATATTATAATTGCGCAATTCTAACTCATCATAGACAAATCAAGTTTAAGAGATAATAATTACATTGTAAATAAGCCCGTCATTGCTAATTGAAAAGTCACTAGCGCTCAAATAAAAAACACCTAGTTTTTTGAAATCTTAGACAGACTCATGACTGGGGAATTAAAGCTTTATTACTATTCTGAAATAAATTAGCAATTTATTTTAAAATAGCCACTAATTGATAAATTAATACCGAAATAAACAAGTTTGACATCTTGTTTCCTCATTAATTAGTAATTATCTCTGGCACGTATAAGTTTAGGAAAAAGTTATGTGACACTTAGTCGAAACGAAATGTGAAATTTCGGTAGTGAAATCAATCATTTTGTAAATTTTTTTTCTAGTTTTTTAGGCCAATTTGTCATTCCTTCTTGTTCAAACCTACCTAAAATGGAATCGTATATTTATTATTTTTTCCTGTTTCAATTAATTATCCAAGAGAAAATTAAAGTAAATCCTAATTATGTGCCGGTAAAATTAATTATTGTTGCTTATTCTGAAGATCTGACGCCTAAAGTCAAAACAGATGACTCACATCTTGCTACTTGATATGATAGTAAATTGAATGTTCTGACAGTAAGAAAAAAAACGGTTGTAATTATGCAAATGTTTAGTAATATTATTAAAATTGTTTAAAAACTTTGCTTCACTATTTGTTTACCTTCTGCACTTTTTGCATCAAGCAAGAAAAATTTTATATTTTGATTTTAGATAGTTACCTGGAACAGTAAGTATCCATTTTCATACATCCAAAAATCTCCAGGATCATCTCGACAGCCCTCTTTCCTGACAATAATAGCAAGGCATTGGCGAAGCAGCACACGACACTTGTTGCCTTTAGGGCTAGAAGAGTTCATTTTTTAGCAATATTCCTGCAATAAAAAAACACAATTTTATTATCGTAAGATAATTATTTTAATAAGTTCATACATTTTTTATTTTTAATCGTCTTTCTCTCATAGTTGCTTAGTATTAATATCCGAGGCATAATCTCGGTTAACAACTGCAAATGCTTTCATTTCGTTTTAATAGTCATACACATGAAAGTTCTGCGGCTGTTGAAGAAATTTTGCTTGCAGACATACGCAATGCACAACACATAGTAATATTATAAGATGACTCTCTCTTTAGAATGAGGCATATAACCGCAGCAGCAAATTATAAATGAGAGTAATTCGAAACGACATAAGCGACAGAAAAACTAAATTCTTTTCAAGAGTTTATTTTACGGAAAAAACGTCAAGATTGGTGTGAAAGTAAAATTTGGTTATATTCAATAGGGTAGGTTAACAAAAGGTTAGGAAAAAATGTAATTTGTTGGATGGAAGGCTTTCTATTTCGTATAATTTGAAAATGCTCTTACATATTACCATTTTGCGAAAGTGACGCTTCTAATGTAATTAATATATCATCAAATGTCCTCTTGACATATAAATAATATTGTTGATGTGTCAAAGTAAAATTATACAATTTTTATATTGCTAATTAGGCAACAACAATCATTTTATACGTTTTTCAATAGAGACAAAATAGTAAACAGTTATTAATCGCTTTGAAAGTTTTGGTATTAATTTTTTTGAACTATTAAGTTTTACCACTTTCCAAAAAGTTTTTATTTTATTCTATATATTTTTTTCTGTTCAGATTTCATAATTTCTTGACTATATTACATGTGCTCTGGTTTTTTGCTATTATCACATATTTTATGACAAAAACCGTTTGTTTTCCACTAATCAAAGAAGCACCGACACTATCTCAATTGAGGTGTGATAAACTTCAAGTAGCACTAAATGATTTATTTAAACAACGAATAAACAGATACCCGTTTGTCAAGTCTGTCTGCACTAAAATTTATTAAAGTCGAAAAATCTATTTTTTTTATTGTTAGTCATTCAATAGAATTTTAGGTTCTTAGATGAGTGAAATTTGTAACAATTTTAAGTATTTTATATTTATTATAACTGCTAAATTGAATAAAAATTGAAAAAATTCCGAGACCTTTTCAGTGAGTTCTAACAAAATACTCAAATGAAAGATGATGAGATATAAGAGTGTTTTGAAAATTTTGGGCATTATTTCAGGGTTACAATGTTTTTTTGTTTATAATATAATCGTATAAACAAATTGTAATACCAAACTTCTACCAGATTAGACCTTTGAAATATGCTTCCATCTACTCATTAGTCAGAAGAAAAACTGAATTTTTTACCGGCGGAACCAATTTTTTTAAGTAGAATTATTATTTTAACACCAGCATTAATAAACAAAACTATCTCAAAATTGGTTAAGTCGTTTGGTAGCTGCAAAGTGACAGACCGAAACACGAATACACACTACAAAATTACCACTTCTCTTTTTTGCTAAAAATATGAATTTAACGACGTTTAACGACTTATACGCATTTAAGCTACCTTAAAGCATAGACTAAAAGTGATGTATTTGTATATTTCTAGAATTTGAGAAACTAACAAATTAATTATTTTGACCTGATTTGGTAGAACAGTGAGTAACATCTTTAAAGATTAAACTTTTCAAACAAATTTTAAATATAAAGCTTTAAGAAAAAATAAACTTTTCAAAAAAAACAAAACTAAAAAAAAATCAAAAACTTTTTTATTCAAGTGCTACACTAATGTAAACATCTAAATAATATCGAGTCGACGACAAGCAATCAAATACAATATTGATTTTTCAATACAATAAAAAATTACCAATTAGGCAAACATTACTTTGACTTGAACTCCATGCAATCTTCATTTAAGATAATTTACAAAAAATTGAACAAATGATGTTCTTTCTGATTTTTGAAATTCAGTTATGGAGCAAGTACATAGTTTTAGACTTTCCAAATATATTAATTTAGTGAAATTAATTTAGATGTTAAGAACGGGTCAAATTTAATTTTTAGATTAAGTTTTGATATAAAGATTTTAAAATGACCATTTTATCGTTTTAGCTAGCTGATCTGACTACTAGATACCTAACTGTCATTCAAAGAGTCATTTTAGTCAATCATTAAAATTCGCCAATAATTAACAATATGGCTTTAAATCTAGTAACGCTTCTAATAAAATTAAATTTGATAGCTATTTTTTTAAATACAAACTATGACACTTTGAGAATAAATTTTTAACTAGTATAAAGTAGCTACATCTATTAAAACCTTCTCACATAAAAGTTAACAAACTATGTTTTTTTACATAAAGATGCTAAGCGTTACTACTTATGACAGTTACCAATTTTGATAAACATTATTTTTAAGACAAACCAAAAAAATTGCTGATTGAACAACCAAGTTATTACACTAGCTTCTTTTTTCTAAAACGCATATCAAATATATGCAACATTTTTTATCTACTTTGGTTTCTATCAACAAATGTATGTAAAGTCAAAGCAAATTTACTCAAAACAAGATTCGTAGATTTATGTTTCGTTCTTATTGAAAGTTTCCAGTATATTACAGTAAACTTTTGTTCAAATAAATTGATGTAAAAAGCTTCTTATTGAGAGACGTTGCCAATTTTTAAATTATGAAAAAGTAATAGGTATTTGGGTATCTGTTGCGAGTCACTAAAGAGTTCAAATAAGAACGGAATTAGTTCAAGTTTCTACAATTTCATTCCAATTTTTGTATTTTTACTTGTTTTTTTTTATCTTAAAGAGTTTGCTTGACGCGGCTTTTTGTAAAAGAATCCAAACCAGCAAAAGTTGAGTTCCAAAAATACTAAAAAATCAAAAATTTTACAAAGACGCTACTTAAAGAGTTATATATTTTGTAAAATTGTTATTTAAATTTTACAACAAAAAATTAAAATTTTATTATTATTAGAGTAGTCTAGTTGCTTATACCGCGTGTTTAAAAAATTTTTGGGTCAAGCAAGCGTGAAAAACAATCGTATTAAAAACATACGTCTGTGATTGTCACAGATTAATTGCCACAAATTTTATTAAATAATCATCGCAATAACTTTCTTATTTTTGCTTTCTTATGATCACTAAAAAGCTTACCAAATTTTCAAATGTTGCTGTTTTTTATAAAAACTTTTTCGCTACTTTCAAGAGCACCAGTTCATGAATTTCAAAAGAGCGGAAGCCTGAAAGTGGTTGACCTAAGCCTCGCATTCAGAAAAACAATTGAAAAGTCTGATCAACATCAAATGGAAAACATACACATAACCTAACTTTATTTTGATCTAATATATATTTTACAAAATTTTACTATTTTATTTATCTATATATATAAAAGAAAGTCGTGTTACACTATTTATAACTCAAGAACGGCTTTACCGATATAACTGAAAATTGGTGAGAAGGTTGCTTAGAACCAGGAGACGGACATAGGATATAGTTTTTATTCCGGAAACTGCCCTCTAAAACAGGGGGAAAGTTAAAATTGGAATTGCGATGTCGGAAACGTTCGGTGAGGCTCGGCAAATTACCGTTTATGACGATTATATCCAAATAAAGCGATCCACTCCCCCACCACGGACCAAAGTTGAACTGTGCGTTTACATGTTAATCGTCTTGCATGAGACAACTTCCAATATACCAACTTTGAGTGAAAGTTTGTATGGAAAATTATAAACTGATGACTGGATTTGAATGAAAAAGATAGGATACTTTTTATTAGCTAAGGGATGAAAAAGGGTGGGATAGGGATAAAAAATGACAAGTTAGTATCAATTTTAGTATGATTTTCTAAGATTTTGGTTTGTTTATTTTAAAAATAATATCTATGATTAAATCCGAAATTTTAGAAGTAAAATATTATCATTCCTTAATGAGGCGGAAAGAGGTCGAAATGTCTGATGCCGTTTTCATAGTTTTTCCCATAAATTGCCTAAATTCTCAAAAAAAAAATTAATAGGTATATGTTTCTTGCTTTCTAAAAAATTACCCTTAGGTGGATGAAAAGAGAGTGTTCTAGAGATAAAAATGTAAAAAAACGATATGGGTATTATTTTCTAGAAATTTTAAGTCGTTGTTTTTGAAAATGATATTTATGTAAAAGAGGATTGTAAAATGAATGTGATAAGAGTAATAAATGTGAATAATTAATTTGGGTAGCATTTTTCAATCTATATCTATTTATGACCGATTTGGCTGAAAATTGATGGAGTGGTTGTTCAGAACCAGTAGCCTAACAAAGAATACTTTTTATCCCGTTCCGTGTGACGTGACATAAAACGTAAAATATAAAACGTAAACGCATCTGACATAGAATAACAAAAAAATAACAAAAGAAAGAAAAATGAAAAATAAAATAACAAAACTAAGGCGGAACACAGTTGGCCGGGCCAGCTAGTATTCTATAAAAATTAGCGTTTTTAAGCTATCACTAAAATTGTTACTTTTGAGTAACAATTTTGAAAGTTTCTCTTTTTTGTGCCTTGCGCCTGCAAAACATAATATAACTAGACCGGCAACGGGCTCTTGCTAGCCTAGGTCGGAAAACGACTACCAGGAATATCATGCCAATTAATTTTTTGCGTTTGCCTCATTTGATGTCATTGTCCATTGTGAGAAATCTATCAACGACAACGGCTTGTATTGCATAATATATAGCCCCCCAAGTCCCTAAGCTGTAAGCCCCACGCCTTACAGACGCCAGGAGTGACAATTCGTTGGTGTGCCCTACAAAGGGGCTTGGTAACGGGCCTTCAAGAATCATTCTCTTGTTAATCATTCTAGTATGTATAAACCAAACTACCGCGTATTGTATATGGTTTCAAACAATTTACTTTTTTTAGAATAAATTTACCTTTAGAGATTAGTTTTTCGTAAACAATTATTGAACTATATATAATTATATAAAAACTTAACTTATAGTTGCATGATTTCTTTTCTTTTAAAAATAAATAATAATAAACAATGGAAATACTGTTACTCGAATCCTGTTTATGTGTGCTGGGGGGGTAACGATTTTTTCAGAAAACAACAATTTTATTTTTTTAGAACGCAAATAATTTTTAAATGTCAAAGCAAAATATATTTTTTTATAATCTAAATAAATAAATAATGTATTATTTAAATTTTTACAGCGGCAAAAAAAATCTTGTGAATCACATGTTCGGAAACGCTTTTGCAAGGGCTTGTAGTATCTATTGTTGTATAAAATAAGTATTGTTTGTCCTAGCCTGTTTGATCGAAAATGTTTTTAAACATATGGTATAAGCTTTATAAATACTCAAATTAGCTGGAATGGGTAACATGTTTGATTTGCTAATACTAACTGCTCCGCCACTGTTCAAAATAATGTTAAGCGGTGTGTTAACAATTAAAACTCACGTTTTAATTCAGCCACAAAAACATTCCACTGCATTGCTGCTAAAAATTGTAAATATTTGCGCTGTGCATTGTAACGGAAGCGTATCGTTTGCGGTTCCGTTTACGTCATCAAAGGAACCCAAAAAGATGATGTTAGGTACATATTCATATAAACGGAAGTACCTGTTGTAAAACACGTAATATTAATCGGTGGGCGAAATAAATTGATGCTAGTTTAGACGACTCCGTTATAACGGCAATTATTTTTGGTTTCTTCCGTTTTTGGATGGTCAATTTTCAGTGTACCGATCCCATTCATAGTTTCTCATGTTCCCATGAGAAATGATTTGTCGTCTTATACTTCATGAATCACAATAATTCGTCGAACAATGCCCAAATAAGCCTTAAATTTTTTGAAAACAATTATCGAAACTTTTTGATTAAAATGTCATCATTGACAGCTAAAATTGCCGGTTATTTGCCAAATTTAATTGCGTAATATTTGCCTTGTACTCTAATGTTGCTAAAATTAAACAACGATTAGATTTTCTGATTCAAGGTTCATTGCTAATAAGACGGCAGATTCAAACTTGACCGTTTGACCTATGGTACAATATTCTTCTTATATGGTATAGTCAAGTTTTTAGCATTGGGAATTAGTCTTGAAAAGCCATTTCTGCTATTCCTTTTATGTGACGGCTGGAATAAATACATTCATTTTCCCAATCTCATGTTAATTAAGAACATTTCTTTCGTTCAGAAAACTAATCGACCTGCATTAATTTTCTTGATTAGTGGTAAAATAAAATTCAATGTTGGCGGCCAATCGAGCGTTTTTTTACAAGTTTTTGTAGCAATAACTCTAAATTTAAACTCTAAAGTTTGATTGAGATATAAAAAAAAACAAACTGAGTAAAAATTTGAATAGTAAAAATAAATTTGAAATTGATTTTTTTGTTTTCCTTGTAACTCTTTGAATGGATCAATCTGGATAAGCGATATTAGTTCTCCATCGAGCTTATAAAGATATTAAGAAATTTCATTTATTCTAAACCAAAATTGAAACTATCTACTATATCAAGAATAGTAGAAATCAGACATTAAAATGGTTTATTTATTCAAATTTCTTTATTTTAATGTATCTTAACGCGAGAAAAGACAGACTAAAACTATAAATTTTGAATACGATTTCTAAAACACATGATTGCAAAACCATGCATCAAATAAGACATCACAATAATCAATAAACAAATCAAAAAAAATATACACTACTTAAAAACTGTGTTTTGAACAACTGTCAACGGATAATTAAGCAAACAGAGCTATAAGGTAACATTTTATAAGGCTTTTAGATTTGTTGAAACTCGGAATTTTTACAATGGTTTTAATCAAACGTTTTTTTCAATTTAGAATAAAAGTAGCAATTGCTATTAGAAAAACACTTTGTCTTATTCAATTTTTAGTTATTTGAGCACATGAAAGATAGCTACTAAGAGTAAGCAAGCAATACATTTCTAGGTTCATTCTATACACGAGTAGTTGAGCGTAGAAAATAGTTATTTACTTTGGAAAGTAAAATTTACCAGATGCTTGGGTGCATTAGGGCTAACTCGTAATTTTTTAATAATAATATGTAATTTAATTTTTTAATTCTTTTTTGGTTGGTAGATAATTTTTTTTAATTTAAAATGATCTCATTGTTTGGTTGCTATAGTTATATTGATATAAAATTACATTGTTTCTAACATTTTTTTCTAGTTTCGATTGCAAAGTTAAAAACACCGCGGTGTGAGAAAATTGTTTTTCTATCCATTGGGAACGATCAGAGACTACCGATCTTTGAGCGATAAATGAAAAAATAATTTTGCAACATTCTTTTTTATCAATAACTTGAATTGTTTATTTTATTTTAGATAAAAACCGGATTATCAAAATAACTGATAACACGGCTAAATAATGAAAGATGGGTGTACAAAGCCGTCAAAATAAAACACAAAACATAAGAAAAAATATTAAATTATTGAGAAATGGCACGATAAATTGTATAAAAAAAAATATGACAGGAGAGTTGAATTCTGGGAACGCCGACTATATACTGATTACTGGACTTTTCATATAGAAAGAAAAAACGCAACAAAAAGAGAAAACATATTATGATATTAATAAATATTGAAAAAAAAATATATATATTGAAAAAAAAAGCAAAGTTAAATAATTTAGTTTCAAATTTGATTAATCAAATTTATTTTATTGTTAAGATATTTATTTTTTGTTAAAATATATATATTGAAAAAAAAAGCAAAGTCAAATAATTTAGTTTCAAATTTGATTAATCAAATTTATTTTATTGTTAAGATATGTATTTTTTGTTTGTGTATATGTATGTGTCTAATAAACTAAATAACAGCTGTAATAACTTATAATCATAATCAGAAATCGAACTGATTATATCACGCTTGTTTTTACATGACTCTATGTGCATTTTTGATAAAAAAATTTCCCAAAAACAACTTTTATTGAAACTGTTTTCATGTAAAATAATATAGCTGCAAAAACGTAATAAATCGTTTCAGCTTTAAATTATTTCAGCAACAGATAACAAAAAATCTACAAAATTAATCAGTTTTACGTAAAACGTTTTGACAGTTTAGCAGTAATACTATAATGATTATAGCATTCCATTAGTTTTCAATACTATTTTTTTTATTAGTTTTTCTAATTTTCAGCTTTTTTAATGTCTCATATCTTCTCTTTTTTCACTCTTCACTTTATTGTTGTTTTTTTCTTTCTATTTTATTGTATACTTTTCTTTGAATAACTCCACTTTCGCACTTTAAATAAAATAGTATTTAAAAAAATATTTTACATTTTTTAATAAAAATATATATTTTTTTTACCTTGTTTTTGATAGCTTGGGTAATATTTAATATTTAAAGTATTTTTTGATTTAACTAATTTTTTATTAAGATATTTAAAAAATATATTAATACATATTCCATTTGATTGCTATTCCTAGTCTATTTGAAAATTTTTCAAACCTTTTTTATTTATTATGTTTTAATTTTTTTTATTTTATAGTCTATATGTTATAGCCTATATTTCACAACATTTTTAATCACAGTATTTGGTGGACATATTCCTCTAAACTCTAAACAAATAATCTCAAAAATCTTAAAAAAATTGGTGTCTGTAAAGTCGGGTTTACAAACGATAATTTTACGTAATAACGTCATAGGAAAAAACTATGATAAAAATTTGCGCATACTGAATTGAATTGAATTAGTATTACTGAATTATCATTATTTTGTATAATACAAAAAAAAGAACATAATTGAAAATTACATTTTTTGGCATTCGTTAGTTTGAATTTTTTTTACTTAAGTTATTTAGATTAAGTTTAAGTAAAGTCAAATCAATGGTTGTTCCTCTCAGCATTGTTGACTTATTAACATCTAATACGTATATTTTTTTACGTTTGTGTTAAAGTCGCCGCAAAAATGAATTGGATCATCGGCATCAATATCTATAAAAAACAGTGGCACATATTAGCTGTTGTGCACATAAGTAGAGCCACATACCAATGTTTTAGATACTCGCAGCCGATCGTACCTGCGTATTGCTTGTTTTGCGATTGCGCTTTCATACTTGGGCCATACTTTTTTGTGCGTGCGGCCCGTTATATTTGGTTTATAAGACGTTATCACGTCAAAAAAACTAAATTTCTTTAAAACATGTTTGACTAGTGCATGTGATTTTCTAGCATATTAATAAAAGATCACCACTAACGTTTTATTCCATATAATAAGATTTTTTATGCCAGTCTCTTATTATTGAATAAATTAAAAATACATTTACATTGAATTTAATCAAGAGTTCAAAACTTGCTTGTTATAATTTTTTTTGTTATTTATGAATTTCTGAATATTGTTAAGTCACACTTTAACATTTATTTTTTTTTGACATTTATTTGGATTATAATTTTCGTATAACAAATTTTATTTGTTGTATACAAAGTTGTTAGTTAGAGTGTAAGACCATAATTATTATTTTTTAAAAATAAAAAAAAATACTTGACAACTTTGCACTACCCGTCGATAGCTACTGAACAAAAATGAAAAAATTCGGTTGTTGAACCTAGTAGAAATTAGGTCTCAGCTGCTTTGCCTATTTATATATGAATATACTTTATACAATTTATCTGGCGTAGTATTGCCTTTAATTCGTTCTGCTTACGACTAGCTACGCCCCTGATCTCTCACAAAAATACTTTTGCTTTTATTTCGAAAGTAAATTAAAATTGCTTTGAATAATAATACCTACATAGTTGAAAATCATTCGAAACAACCGATACAGCTGATTATTAATTAGAGTGACTGTGTAATTTGAAGGTATTTAGTCCGGATCTGAGGCTGTATTTACGACCTTTGTGAAATTAAGACATTGCTTTTTGATGATACAGTTGGTATCTACATTAAGTTCGATAACTATCAAATTTCAGTGAAATAACTCAATTTCGTAGAAGAAACTCATAAAAGTGCCTCCAACAAACAGCTAGGTGTATGTGCTATTTATTAGTAGTTTTGAAAGTTATGTTTTTTGAGTAGGTTGATAAAACAATTGGTAAATACAAGCGTAAGCTTTTAGAGACGGCTTCTAAACAAATAGTATTTAACGATGTTCGGTTGAAGTTTGTTTGATTTTAGCAAACTTCAAGGCTTATTTAACTTTGAGCTTGTCAAAATGAAGAAAAAAACTGGTAAAGATCTGGTCAAGCTAGTCTGAAACATCGCGGCGCCATTCACTTTCCAACTTCGATCGAAATCTTCGTTTTTGTTGTTTATTCACAAAATTATTTAATTTTGTCTGATTCCTCAGGCAAGCATTTCTTGGACCTTGATAAACTCACCGAAGCATAAACTATATTTATCTAACGTGAGAGAGTCACTACTTCTCTCTAATAACCTCAACGGTACAAATTGGACGTTTCTGCGGATAATTTTCGGGCTATTATCAAGATGATGTTTTCAACGAGGAAGTTTAGCATGTCATAAGTGACACAATGATTATTGAAGCGAATGTAATAAGAGAAATTAGATTTTTTTCTTTAAATTGTTAAATGATATTTTCCCTGATATTACGATATACTGCTTGATGTGGCAATTATTTCGAGCTTGAAAATTCGAATTAATTGACCGCACGTTTACTCTTTAATTTAACAACAAAGCCTAATTAGGTGGATTGCTTAAAAATAGTAAAAAAAAGTGTATAAATGTTGATGTAATTACGGCTGTAATACTTTAGTGAAAGTGCCCGCTGGACAGGCTTTATAAATACATATTTAGATTCTCAGTACATCAATGCTTTTATGTTTACAAGAAAATGGTTTACAGTTTTCAGGTTTACAAAACGAAGCCAGAACGTTTGCCCAATTCAAACAAAATTATAATTCTAACAATAAAAATTAATTTTGATTAGAAAAACAAATGAACCTTCTAATACATTGTTGAAAAAATTAGCCCTTATATTCTAGAGCCGCTAACTCTTAAAAAAACCCAGAAAAATTTAAAACTAAAAAGAAGCTTCTCTACATAAAAAAAGATCTATTCTAGAACCGCTAACTCCTTATCATATCATTAGAAAAAGATAAATGTAGAAAAAGACACAGAAAAATTAAAAACTAAAAAAAAGTTTTTCTACATAAAAAAAAGATCAGTGCTCTTCTTTATTAAAAACCAATTAATCGCTTTTTGTTTTAGCTTTTCAAAAATATTTGAAACAGTTTTTTTAAATTTTTTGTTTTCTATTATTATCTAAATGCCAACATGGATTTTTTTCAAGAGAAAAGTGTTGATACGGCTTTGTACTACTTTATTAATAAAATTGTAGCATTTTTGTATAAAAAACAGATATGGTAAAGACTATATTACAGATATATATAAACCTATATACATATCTATATATATAAAAGAAAGTCGTGTTTGTTACAACACTCATAACTCGAGAACGGCTGGACCGATTGCCATGGTTTTTGATTTGTTGGATTTGTTTCCGTCCCGAATAGCAGAATACATCTTAAAAACAATGAAAACTCGATATGTGTAATGAATACTTAATCATTTCAATAGATGCTAATTTGTTTATTACATGTCAAACATTTGTTGTCCAATCCTGTCAAATAGTGTAACAACTATTTTTTTTTTGGAGCTTATGGCCACGTTGCTGAGACTTTTAAGCCACAACTTTATTTTTTTCTGAAGACATCATGTGTGCGTTCAGAAATTTATTTTTTGTAAAATGTCTACAAAGTTCAGGTACTGTTATATTTGTGTTTAATTCCCGAAAATAATACCTAAGATTTATTCTACAGTAAAAACATAGAATCATCGGAAAAGAAGGAACGGAATTTAGGGAATAAAAAATGAGTTGGTAAAGGTTATAAGATTAAGGAAAAAAAATCTACAGGTTAAAAAAAGTGTAAATGTCTTTTTATAGGTTGTCTATGATTTTTTTTGATAAGCTATTCATACGTAGTGGTTATATACTCTTTGAGCTATTGTCTATGTCTCGAAAGTTCAGGCACTGTTATTATATTTGGTGGTTTTATGCGGGTGCACATTTTAATAACAATGCCGCGTCCAAGAAGATCTAATCTTTCCCAGCGAAGCCGTAATGCAATTAGGCAACAAAATATTGCGAGTCAATTATCTGCGAGAAATTGCACGCGTCGATACTTAAAAGAAAATTTAAAGATGAGGAAGTTCTTATTCCAAGGATTCCGATGATCCCAACGTATATGGCCTTTGAGTTTAAACGAATTCAACTCCCGATTCGTCTTGCCTTCGCCATGACGATCAACAAATCACAGGGCCAATCCTTGACTATTTGTGGCCTCAATCTAGAAAATGCATGTTTTTCTCATGGTCAATTGTACGTGGCATGCTCACGTGTCGGCAAACCATCCGCTTTATTTGTTCTTGCGCCTGACCAAAAAACAAAGAATGTCGTTTACCACAAAGTGCTTGAATGAAAATCCTATTAATGAATTAATCCGAGTTTTATTTTTTTTCCCAATCTGCACAACATAGTTTTCAATCATTTTTTTCTGACATGAGTTTGAAGTACTTAATTATTATTTTTAATTTTTTTTTATTTTTATTCTCATTCTGTATGTATGTTTTTATCATCATTCATCATAATAAAATACTTTTTTGTTTCTATCTATATAAATATATTATTTTGTATCATTGTTTTACGTTCATCAAAGCCTAAATTAGTTCAGCTAAAAAGTAACACGACATTCAGTGACTGTTAGGCGGTACGAAGTTCGCCGGGTCAGCTAGTAAGATATATATAAGACTATATTTAATCCAAAAAAATATTAAAAAGCTAATTAAAAGAGCCCCATTTGTCTAGGAAAATAGTGCGACTATGTGACTTCTCTCAAAAATTAAAATTAAATATCATTTTTAATTTTTTTTTATGAATTGCAGCTTTAATTATTAGCCATTCTCACAAACCTAATAACTTAAGTGCAAATTATTTAAAATAATTACAAGCAAAATTAAAACATTATCAAAAAATACAAAATTTGTCAAACATTTTTTATAAAAATTATATAGATGTTTTTTTGATAATAAAGCTATCAAACAATTAATTATGTCTGGTTTCAAACTTATCAAATCTGAAACAAATCTTTTAATAGCTGGTATTTTTTTGTAAGATTTAATTTGCATTTGTTTGTATTCGATTATGAAAAACTAAAAAAAACATCAGAAGATAGGAAAGTAAAGTATTAAATATAGAAAAAGTATGTTGAAAAAATGTATGAAAAGAAATTATAAACTAGACAAAAACGATGTAAAAAATTAAAATAAAAAATTAACATACTAAAAAAAATATAAGCAAAAATAAAAATAGAAAGCAATACTCTAATCTAAACAAATGCTAAAAATAGCTTCTAAAAAGCTATTCAAAAAAAAATAAAGTAAAAAGATATAGATGCTCACTGAACTTACTATTATTTGTAAATAACTAGGACGGCAAAAAACTTTAGTTTTGCTTTAAAATTATGAAGTTTTATTTACTTGCATTACTGCATTTTTACGAAAATAAATTAATCGTTTTCTGCAGTAATAAATTTCGTTATATATGTCGTTGAAATTATGCCAAATATTTTTTTAAATTAATGAAATAATATTATATAATACAAAATCCTCCATAAAAAGCACTAAAAGGGATAATTCAATTACCAGTATCGTGTTCTTTGGTACTTTTTGGTACTTATTATATAGTTATTAAGTAGGTGTACTAGCAATGTTTGTGGCAGTACCGTAGCTCGTTTTCATCTTATACAGGATGTTCAATATTAAGAGGAATCAAGGGTAGCCGTGTTTTTTTGGCAGCAGGTCTTAGATCGATTTGTACTAAAGCCGGGTCGCTTAGACAATAGCGTAGCGATTTTTGTGAATTTGAATATATCAATTTAATTAGTATACGTTATTGTTTTTGAGCGCTGTGAAATAAAAAAAAAGATATTTTTATCCTGTTTGAAAATGTCAATAGTCCGTATTGATTGACAGTTGTGAAAAAACACGTGCAATACAAGTTTGGTTACCCACACTAATAAGTAATTAATCAATGTTATTTTCGAAATGGAATAAAGCGAGAAAATAGAGAATAGAAATATTTTACCTAATTTTAAGACCTATTGCTAAGAAAGCACAGCCGTCTTTGATGCCTCTTAACAATAAACACCCGGTATATTCCATATCTCAGTCAAGTTAAATTAGCCTATTATATAAGATTAAGTTAACTTTTTGACCAGAAATCAACTGTTTTTCTAACAGCGTATCGCTAAAAAAACTGCTTTTATAAGAATTGATGCTTACTCATTAGACAGTATTTGAGCCAATAATTGAGCCATAAGCTCAAGACCGGCTTATCTTTTGGATTAAGTAGCATAAATATTTTTTGAGTAATATAATTTTTATTTGAGCTTACAACATCTTAAGAAATTTAAAAAAACTATCTAAAAATAACAAAATTCAATGTAAGTTTAAAAGTGTTTGTAAATGTTAATAACAAAAACATAACTCATCTAATTAGCACACATAGAAAATGGAAAGAAAGTGAAAAATTATTTAAAACCCGATAAAGGTAAATTCTAAGAGGAGATAAAATATGCAAATTATTTCAAGAATTTATCTGTAATCTAGAAAAGTGATCAAATTTGTTTTTAGTATTTTGAGAAAATGTACAGTTTTTCTTAAAATGGAAAGTCATTTTTCTACCAAATTCTTACTTGAGCAAGTCAAATAACAAAATTACTGTTTTTGAATCTATTTTCTCAAGTACACATCTGGTTTTCACATATTACGTTACTGATAAAAATGAATAATCAAAAAAATTGTTGGTGTTGACAAAAATGTGCGATTCGCATAAGTCTTAATATTTAAATCCCTTTTATCATATAGATTAAAGATAATCTCGGTCTGATATGTCTTATGTTCATGCTTTAAAAAGGTGATGTTAAAAATATTTTAAAATAATTATTACAAAAATTCCTCTTAAGATATGAGAAATAAATATTTTTTAATGTAATTAAACATTATTTGTGTTTTTTTGTTATTTTAAGGACCAATGGTTGTAACAAAAGAATCAGCTTAAAACTAGGAAATTTGTTAATTAAAAAAGTTTAAAAAAAATGATGACAAAGTTTGTAATTTCTAACGATTATCTGTTTCTGAAAAATCACCTATAATTACAAAAATATATCTGCATTTTATAACATAATTAAAAAGAAAAAATAAAAAAAAAATAAAAATAATGTATGTAGACGTTTGAATTATAATAACCAGTTGTTAACATTGTCAGCCAATTTAGACAGTTATCCTTATAATTTCAAATTTACACTTTAAACACTTTTTTTTGTATTTTTTTTTTAAATATATTTGCAAATGTGTTAAATTAAAATAAAAAAAGCAAAAAGTATATCCAGCATATGACGTTAATTAAGATCTATGGCCACTTTTTAAAGTCTTTATCCTTATGCCATTAGCTCTTTATCCTTATATTTTCGAATTTACACTTTAAACACTTTTTTTGAATTTTTTTTAAAAATATATTTGCAAATGTGTAAAATTAAAATAAAAAAAGCAAAAAGTATATCCAGCATATGACGTTAATTAAGTTCTATGGTCACTTTTTAAGGTAACAGCTTATAAACCTCTTGTATAAGTATAAAAGATGTGCAATTTCAACGCCAAAGCTTACCTTATAAGCTTTACCAGCTGTTAGCAATATTTTTTAACCTCGGCGTGAAGAGGTTCCGCCATTGAATTACAAGAAATTTAATAGCTTCCGTAATCTGACAATCGCGTAAACCACGTCGCAGATATGCGATCTCTTTAGTGAAAAAATGCAAAATTCTCCGTCGTACCCACATAGTTTTTCCCACGAAAAAAAACCTTAAGCGAAAGATATATTTAGAATAAAAGAGCTCGCTCATAAAGACAGTTGTGATTGTTGTGATAATGATAGGTTAAAGGCGAAGAGGCCCGTTGGGCTAAAAAACAATAAAATGACAATCACAAGTGATGGGATAAAATGAGCGGACGGAAAGAGTCTCATTATAATATTTTTAAAAGAAATGTTGAATAGCTTTAAAAGCCAATCCGGCTTTAATTATGGTAGAATTAAAAATAGTAATTTGCATGAATTTTAATTGAAATTTTCTATCATTATAAATAATAAAAGTTTTCTTTTTTTCTTTCTCCAACACTTTTGTTACTCAAAAAATTCGATAGATGATTATTTTTAACACTAATCATAATTATGGAAAGTCATTTTTCAATTTTTTTCTGCTAATTGCAATTTCATGGATGTTTTATAGTGGATGCTTATTAAAATATAATGACTGTTGCAGTTCATATAGCTCGACAGATTTGGAACTAAATAAAACTTTATCATTTCAAAATTAAAAATAAACTTATTGTAATTTATGTGCAAAAATGGAACTTAAGTTATTAAACAATTCACCAAATATTTAAAAACCATGCTCAATGTAATTGATTAATTATTGATTTATTCAAACCAATTAAGCCAGAAATATTCTTAATTCTCTAAATTCTAACACGTTATACTAATCCAAAAAGGATTTGTACACCATCAATTCAAGTCTGTGATTTATTATAAATTGTACTGTTTATATTAGTATAAACTAGGAAATTATTGTTAACGTAATTGGTCGAAATAAGGGAAGTATTTTATTGTAGGTAAAATACTTGATATTAAAATTTCATAAGAATTAGACATATCAAAAGATGAAAGACTTAAATATTTTTTTAAAAATGAGTCAAAAACAGGTATAGCAACGAAAACCAAGATTTAAAAAAAAGAACATATTGTGCAGTATCTAAGAAGTAGACCGTAAATATCTGATCAGAAAGAAAATGAGATAATGTCTATTTGAGTTCCGTAATCCCTATGCAAATGTATTTATTATACTGAGTATCTAACATGTGTTATAGGTGTAATATGTTTTGCAAAGTGTTCCGGCTAAAATTTTAACACTCAATTGTTTTTTATTCAAAATGTCTCATAGTTTACAAAACATTAATGATTTATAGTTTACAATTCACTAGTGACTTATAAATCAGTAATTTAAATTCTTAAAATTCTTATAAAATTATTTATAAGAAGCAAATCGGATAAGTAACTTCAAGCAAGCTTTGGCCATATGAATTAAATATTGAACAGAAAATATTCTAGTAGAAACCTAACTTGACCTGACATAACTTAACCAGTTTTGATAGAAGTTAAGTGCATAGAACAAAGCATGGAATAAAATAGGATCTAAAACAAAGTTTTTATTGCATTTCTGAAAAAGATCAAAAGATAGCCTTTAAGCTACAGAGATGTATGAGACCTGACCTGACCTGACCACTTTTGCAAAATATACTAAAAGAACCTAGAGAACAGAGTAATATTTGGCATAGGTTTTTTATTGTTATCAGATAGATCAGATAGTTCATCTGTAAATAATATAGTCTTAGTATTAAAAATATAGTCACGTAGACTATTTATATTACACAAAAAGAATAAGACTTAAAACAGATATTTAGAACATTCCAATGTGTAAGCGGTCTCGCAGGCTATTTGCTGCTATTTATTTTTTCTCTAATATATTTATGTCTAAAAACTAGTCAGCAAAAAAATTATTATTTTTCAGACATCAAAAATAATAAATTTATTTATTTGACTGTTGATTAAAATGCAGTCAAACGTTTTAGATATGTCACAAAAAATTTCACTGACAGTTTCAATGCATTTATTTTTCAGTTCTACTTTATCTTTATTCAGTACTTAAATAATTGTTTAAGGGTACCGTTTGAAAAGTTTTTTAAAACATATATTGATTTTCAAATCAGCTCAATAAATTTAAGATAAGCCGGTAAATCTTTAGCTTTGCGTTTTTTAAATCGTTGTTGTAGTTCAAAAGTATTATTTCGTGTATTATTTATCAAACATTTAATAAAGATATGAAACAAGTTTTAATTTACAAAAAAACGAAGAAAGTTTTCAATTCGACCTATATACCGGGTGGGTCAAAAGACCGGCAACAGGGCAATATTTCCTAGAAAAGAAATTTTAAAAAAAAAAGGTTAGTACAAAAGTTGTTTGGTTACAAGTTGCAAGTTTTTTGTAACTACACTATTTTTTCTCTCAACCTTTTGCAGAGGGTGAAAATTACTTTAAAATTTTAAACCTTTACTTTTTCTGACAGATTCAGATTTTTGGAAAAAATATCAATCTTTTGTCCAAGAAATTTTTTCATCCAAAACTTTTTCAAGAGTTAGATCCTAAATTTTTTTTATCGATTATATTATTGTCAAGAAAGAGAAGAAAGCCAGTTTGAGCACTTAGCAAAGCAATGAGAAAAATTAATTTATAAGAAGAAAAGTTTAGAATCGCTAAATACTGAGAGAATGACAAATTGACCAAAGTGTTTTTTTTTCTTATCGCGTCATCAGCGTACTCAAAAAAACCATTCTAGAAAAAAAATTTAAATTGAAAGCATTAAAAATATTAAAAATTAAAAGATTACAATAACTAATTAAAAATATTAAAGATTCTACATTAAAAAATTCTTGAAAAGTATCATTGGTTTCAAACTTTTTCTCGGAAAAAGATCAAAATTTCGGATAAAACAGACTTCGATCAAAAAAATTTTTTAGATCAGATATTGATATTTTTTCTCTAAAAATCTGAATCCGTTGTGAAAATTAAGGGTTGCTATTTATAACTCTAAAGTACCTTTACCCCTTGCAAAAAAAACATAGAATGAGGAATGGTTTAGTTACCAAAGAACTCGTAGCTCCAGTATAATAATTATTTTATAAATCACGCACATTAATTTTTTATTGAATAAAGAACACTTTCAGATTGTCATCCTAAATATTTCACAATATTTTGTTTCTACGGATAAAACATAAGAAACGGAGATCTACTGAATTTTCTGCTGTAAACCGATTCTGGTAAAAATTAACACACATATTATAATATATACTTCTAGTGACACTATAACATAAGGTAAATCTAAGATTGTAGTAAGATTTAGTCACCAAAAATATTAAAATTAAAAAATAGTATCAAAACAAAATCGACAAAAATTCAGAAACAAATCTAAAACGCTAAAAATAAAATATTTATAAATTGAATTAACAAATAATTTAACATTCAAAAAAGAATAAATCTACAAAACAAAAAATCAAAAATAAACATTTTAGTTCGTACGCTAATGTAAGTATGCTTAGACATATAGAGAAGCAGGTACCTGACTTACAAAGTAGAGGACCTAACACAGAAGATTTGACATATATTGTATTTGTTTGGCGCCAACTCAAAATTATTAAGATATTGATCAAAATCTATTAACTTGAAATAAAAGATTTTTTATAATTTTTTTAAGATCGCGTTTTTAAAAGTTTATTTTTTTGTTACTTTTTTTTATTTTATTCGATTAAAGTGTTTGGTGCCTTTTTTTGACGTTTAATATGAACATTTTCCAGTTTTGCAAATTTTATATACTTATATTTTTTTTTAATACATATTTCGGTATTTTTTTTCTAATAAATATAACTTTTTCGATATTTTGTTAATATTTTATAATTTAGTATTAAGACACAAAAAACAAATATTTTCTTATCTATATGGCAACAATCTTTATCTCAGACCATCTTATAATGTTAAAGTGATCTTTGGCTATTATAAAACATTAACGTAAAAAAAAATTTTTTTATGAATTTTATAATTGTAAAATTATTATACTGCATATTTTGCAATTAAAAGTATGACTATTTGCCGTGATTTAAATTACGGTTTAATATTTAAAACATCAACAAATTCTAAAACATGCTTTGCACAAGTTTGTTGAAAAAAATAAATAGAAAGTTTATGTTTGTAAGAAACTTTTCGTAGCATAAATTAGTAATAATAATGTAGTAATAAATTGTAAGGTAAAAATACCAGAGATTTTAAACATAATAATTTTGTATTATATTTATGTCACTTTTTCTTCTCTGCCATGCTTAAAAAAATAGTAAAGAAACTGACAATTTGAACAAATGTTTATTGAAAGTCTTTGGTCCACTCTACAAATAATCTCTTTTCTCTCAAGACACGCGCTCCTGTCTATCATTTCTTTGTTGTTCGGACGGCACAAAGCTGGACTGTCTCTATTTTTTTGACGTCCCATTCGTAGAAATCGATTGTAGCCTGTAGGAGAAGTAGTACAATGGAAAAACAATTTTTTTTAACCATTGCAAATCAACAATTCGATTAGTTGACCGAGTTTTGAACGTGTTTTTGATTTACGCAAGAACCGGCTCCGGAAAAAAGTGTAAACTGTTAATATTTACTTAGAAGAAGTAGAGCAAGAGATAAAGTTCAGGAAAAGCGACATTATCAAAATATTTATCAGAGAACTATGAAATCTTGTCATGGTGAGACTTTAAGAGAAATTTTTAGATATTAATCACAAAGTCGGGAATCCTTAAAAGCAGTTTTTAATTAAGAGTTAAAAAGTAGCGTTTTTTTGCTAGGCAATAAGTGTTAATTAAAAATTCTACTCAAGTATCGTTATATTTTGGAAATATGCAACATATGGTGCTTATTTCATCTCCAAGTTTCTTCTAGAGAAGCATTAATTTTATATTTATTTTGATGTTTAAAATTTGTGAAAATCGTGTTAAGATGTCAAATTATCATATTCGTTTATCAAATAAAATCGATAGTTGGAAATATGATATCTAAATAAAAAATTTCTAATTTGTTTTAGGCTTGTTGTCGTGTTATAAAAGATTTATTTTTCTAATAGTAATATTAATATGTTCTCAAATAAAAATTATTAATGTATCAAAACTCTTTTTTCTTTGCAAATGAGTGTTTAGCTGCCGTAGTCAAAGCAAATAAAACATTATTGCAAAAATATTTAGCAAACGTTGTCAGTTAAGTTTACAACAAAGTTTATAATTTTTAAAAAATTTATTAAAAACTTACAAAATCGATTGGTGTAGAGTAATCCCATACTAAAATGTGCCAGTGCAAATTGTACCTAAAACAAAAATTTGAAATATAACATACATTTTTCAAAAAACATCATCCATAAAAGTAATCTTAGCTAAAGTTACAATAATTTATCTCAAAATTCTAAAGAAATAAGCAAAATCTTAACAGAAAAAGCCAAAGCTTTCAGCAAAGCAGAATATAACAAAATAAACTAGCCGAATTATAAAAAATAATATAACATCAGTAAAAAAAGCAAACAGAACAAAAAAATTTCCTTATGCGCTCATCAACAAATAGGATAGACGAAGAAGTCAGAAAAAGTCCGAAATCAATACACAAATAGTAGAAATTAAACGAAACAAAAACAAAAAATCTCAAAAATACAAGCAGACTATTGTTTAGTGAAAAATATAATGCAGCTCAAGAAAGTACAGGGCTACATCGTATGATTCTAAAAACATTAAAAACAAGAGACTTTTATAAAACCGTATAATTAAAGTATCGTATGTCAGATAATTTGATTAAAAATACATAAAATGACAGATAAGTAATAAATGTTATTCGTAATCAAATTAGTAATAAGCCCCTTCTTAACATCTTCTAAATTGATAGAACGTCCAAGGGGCCTGCCGGCAGGACCGTTTGTCCTGCCGGCAGGCCCTAAATAAAAAAGTGTGTTTTAAACGGATATCAGGCCTGCCAGCAGGCCAAAAACTATTTCATTAGATTCAGAAAAAAAAATCGATTCTGCATTGTGCAAGTTTCAACTTGATATCTTCAGTAGGAGCTGAGATAGTTTATAGTAATTTTCTGTAATTCAGTGGCGCACTTGCAAATTTTTCTCTACCAGAAGACAATAATTCCAGTAAAATGAATATTGGTGATCGTGTGCATACGGCAGCTACTAATTTTGATTCAAAAGACAATCAATGGAGCATTGCAGTTTTCGGGGAAAACTACAAAAATGCTCTATGTTTCGGTACAGTAAAAAAAATCAACGACAAGAATATCGCAACGGTTCTTTGGGACATTGATAATGAAGAAATGGCAATACCTATGAAATTTCTCATTAAAACGCCAGGTGTGTATGTTCAACTTTAAATTCACAATTTTAAATCACAATTTTAAATCCGGTTTTTTAATTCGTTCCAGAAAAAGTACCATATTCTAGTAATAGTAGGGAAAAGAACTTTCAAATTCACAACAAACAAAAATCTGCAGATCGCAAATTCAATGCAAAAACAAACGTACCCTCTACTTCTCGATATGAAATAAGTTCACCCTCAGAATCATCATCTGA
Source organism: Lagria hirta (assembly GCA_947359425.1). NCBI lineage: Eukaryota > Metazoa > Arthropoda > Insecta > Coleoptera > Tenebrionidae > Lagria > Lagria hirta. The sequence continues at coordinate 16,200,904 of OX375794.1, forward strand.
TAGTGAACACGAAGAAAATAATTCCTCAATTATTATACGGCCGACATCCACCGATATGAGAGCAAATTTCAAAGAAGTTGTAGCTCATGAGACTGAATGGAATTTTTTAGAAGAAACAAGAATCAATATTTTAGTTTTGTATTCGTTTTGAAATAAAATTTGTTACGCCTATGTCTCTGTGAAAATGTTTTGTACTGCCAGAGGATTTTGAGTCCTGCCGGAAGAACGCCTTCATTGAAAAGTTTAGGTCTTCCAGCAGGACATTTTGCGTTTTCCAACTGTCCTGCTGGAAGTGGCTTCCAGAAGGACAACTACTTGGACGTTCTATCACTAAGGTCTAAAAACAAATCATTGTTTTTGACTTTGAACCTTCTTTTGACCTATTTTTACGCCTCTATAAATGTGTTTAAATTTTGTCTAATAGATGGCGCACAAAAAAGAGAATTTCAAATGCAATGTATTGTTGATACAAGGTATATATACTCAATGTAGCAGAAACGACCACTGTGTCTTTCATGAACCACATTACTTATCAAAACTTGTTTATTAATTAACTCGTTCAACTGGTATCGTCACCGATATAGAATAAAATTTTTTTAGTTTTTCGGTTTTTCTTAAAATAATTACTTATTTGTTAAAAGACACAAAAACACACCAAATCAAAAATATCACACAATCCATTTGTATTTTAATAGGAAAACAACTAAAGCCCTAACTATATACAAAGGCACATATCACCGTAAAAAACTCGATATTGACTCAGTGGACTAGTGCAACAGCACGCAATCGAATACTGTTTACGTATATATAATGTTCCATTGCTTGTTTGGAGAGATAAGTGAGCGAACTTAAAAATCGCAATGGTTTCAGAAAATTAACATACCGGTGAGAGCAAGTATAATTAAAAATAAATAAGAAAGAATCTCTATCATGTCAATGTTCGATTTTCTTTTATTATTTTAATTTTAATAATTTTATACTATCTAAATTTATTTTTTAAATTATAAAAAAATATTAACTAAACGAAGGTCTTATAAGTGTCAACTATTAAGACAATTGTTTAAAATTGTATAAGTTTCACATAATTGGCACAATGGAGAAAAATATATAACAGTTGTTATTTCACTTGCATACTTTGTCTTGCAAACCTTTCTCTTTGAAAAAGGTTTTAAATCAACTATAAATTACTAAAAGTTTAGCATTTTTTTAAGATAGGAATAAGTATTTTACCTAAAGATTACGATGGCAAGTTCAAAAGATATAACCTAACTTTTGAATAAACTATCAACATAAATAAAAAGCCATAATCAGCAATTTTAATTTCATCGTAGGTATAAATGCTGTTTAGTAATCTTATGCCATCTTAAGTTTGAGAGAACAAATATTGAACCATGGCTGACACCGACTCCAAAAATAACAATAATTATTTATAATATTATTCAAATAATTTGATTGTTTTTTAAGCATACAAGACTACCCAATTATTTTATACTTTTTAGTGTATTTTTTCATTTTTTAAATTTAGTTTTTATGTTTTGGAAATTTTAGCTACCAATGAACACAGTTACTAAATGCTCACTGTATTTTCAATGTATAATGAGTATGATGAGAAATAGATCAATAATAAATAATGCAGTGTCTGATATAGTTTCACATAGCTTTAATGTTGCATTGTTTTTATTTTTATTTAAACTAAAAGACCCGATAAAAACAAAGCACAATACACAAGCTAATAGTAATTAATTTATATAAGAGATTATAAAATATTCTAAAACTCGTAAAATGTTTCACAATGGGTTTTTCTTTAATTATAAACGCATTAATGCATTATTTGTGTTTTATTTTTCCAAAACAATGAAAAATAGACTATAAATTAAGATAAGTAGGCTAAAGGTAAAGTTTAGAAAATTTACTTAAAATGAAGTAAAAAGCACTTAAATATTTTGTAATCTAAAAATGAATTTGGAAAATGTTATCCTGAAAAGAAATAATTTAACCTAATAAAACAATTTTATATTAGAAAATTGTTTATTAAAATCAAAGAATTGCTCTTTTACATTAATCGTAGGTTTGCTGTTTATTACAACAGGAAACGTTTAGAACAAAATCGATCTTATAAGATAATTAATTTAATTTTTTTATTTGCAAAACATGGATCGACTTATAAAATCTTATTTTGATAAAATATTGTCTAAATTAAATTATTATACTCCAAGTATCACATATGTACCTATGTATAATTTATAAATGTTAGAATGTCTATATTTGTTCTTGTTGACGTTTTGACGCTATTTCCTTCTACAAACAAGGGATTTTGCCTAAAAACAGTTATATAAATCATGCCTTTACAAAGTCGGTGACAAAAGAAGTGTTGTTAACTATAGACCTAGTGCTCTCTGACCTGTTTATTTGACTGATGCTTCAGTCATAACATGCTACTCAAAAAAATATTTATCGAATACGAGGCATTACCTTAAATTAATTTGAATCTGTTTTATCAAGGTGTAAAAACCTAAAATGTTGGTTTTGTGCTTTTTCTTGTGTTTATTAATGATATTACAGGTTTAATTAATATTAATGATATAATTTATCGTTATCACATCACTCGAACATTTACTGTTACTGCTGCTGGCTTTGCAATAATTAAACACGTGTGATTCTAATTTCCTTAGATTAATATACAAAAAACAATTGCCAAAAATAACCTATGTCTATAGAAAAGCATAAAATTGAAGCTAAGCAATCGGCTTAATTTTTAAGTCTTCACATTGATAATTCTCTAAAATAGACATTTGATGTGTTGATGAGCCAAGTAGCTGCTTTTTGTTACGTCATATGATTTTTCTAGCTTACAGAGCTAGACTTTTTTATAGCTAGAAAATACATACTTTGGTTTTATCAAATTTCATCTTCAATATGGTTTACTCTTTTGAGGTAACTTCTTGTTAATTTAATTTCAACTTAGTTTTAAACTACTACTACAAAAAAGCTTTTCGACAGAATAATAAAACACAAAACAAAACAACAAAAGTTTTTTTTTGTCATTATTTAGTAGTATATAGTATGTAATGTTCTAAATCAGATTATCAAGCTTAGTTTTCTTGGTTATTTTCCTATATTCTACGCATTTTTTTCAAAAAACCCGTATTTCTACCAAAACATCAAAAAACAACATTGAATTTGACAATATATGCGAAAAAATTTTTTTATGGAGGATTTAGGGTATAAAATGTTGATGTTTTTTACAGTTCTTTATTACATCTGAGAGCTACGTTTCGGTACAAAATTTTATCTTCTTCAGGCTGTTGATGTCATTGAACCGGTCATTTTTTTTTAAAGAAAAACACGTTAAAATAGAAAGATAAAAAAACAACCCAGAATTATTTCGGATTGTTGAAGCAATTGTCATTTTGACATTTTGGAAATCGACTTTGTTGGTACTGAAGCTGCCAGGCAGCCGTGGTAAAATCAGAATCACAATTTCATACCCTAAATCCTCCATAAAAAAAATTTCTTTGCATATATGTATTATTAAAAAAAAAGAGTGATAGCTTTCTAAATTATTGAATTTGACTTTTTACTCTGGTTTTTAACTCTAAGTTTTAACTCAGATTTTCCCAAATCTTCAACTTGTTTTGAAAAATGAGTTAATTTTGTCGTTGAAGTTGGTTGAGTTTGAAAAAACAGTCCATTAAAGTTTGTTCACAAACACAAAAAATTGCGAGAATGACTGGTTTTTAAGCTCTTTTTATCTATTAAAACATCAATTTTTCATGAAAACTACCCTATTTTTTATGACTTTTTTAAAAACGTGAGCCAGATTTTCTAAACCAAATATAAGGATAACTACTTTGTTTTTTATGAATTATCAAAAATGTGAGCCAGACGTAACAATTGAATCTGGGGTTTTTGTTGAAAAAAAATGACTAGGAAAATAGAAAAATGACTAAGATTACTAGGCAAAAATATCAAACAAAATTGTAATATTATATTTATAACATAGTATATTTTGCAACAAGTGTCGAAAATAACAAATATCATGCGAGTGTTTATAATAGCTAAATAATTTAGTTTATAATATAACTAAACACGACCGCAAATATTTGACTTTCACACGAGATGCGAACACTATTTCTTAGACTGTAGCACAATAAAAAATCTGAATAAAAGTCTGAAAATTGTAGTTAATAATAATTTTCAAAAAGGTCATAAACAAAGGGTAGTTTTCATGAAAAATTGATGTTTCAATAGATAAAATGAGCTTAAAAACAAGTCATTTTCTCAATTGTTTGTGTTGTTGAACGAACTTCAATGGGCTGTTTTTCCAAACTCAACAAACTTCAACAAAACTTACTTATTTTCCTAAAAACATTAATGATTTAGGAAAATCAGAACTTAGGGTTTAAAATCAGGGTAAAAAGTCAAATCCAATGTTGTTTTAGATGTTTTGGTATAAATACGGGTTTTTGTTGAAAAAAATGCATAGAACATAAGAAAATGACCAAGAAAACTAGGCATAATAATTTGAGTTAGAACATTACATACTATATACTACTTTATTTAATTTAGAAACTGTGCGTAAACTCATTATAAACTTCTGAAACCGCCACGCTACAAGTAATTCAAATTATTGCTCATTCAAAATTAACGAAATCTATTCTTTAAAGTACAGAAAAATCAAATAATCATCTTCTCTCTCAGATGAAAAAATATTAAATTGTAGATATAGCCAATACACTTAGTAATAAAGTAAATAAATTACAAAAACTACAAATTACAAAAAAAAGCTTTTTTTTTTGTAATTTTATTACTATGTAAAATTATATTGTTGTATGTACATTATTTATTATACAAAGTTGCTAAAAAGTATTGATACAGTTAAACATTATAAAAACTTCTCATTAATACAAAATTTGGTATATGTTTAAAAACAAGATTTCATCGTCTTAGACGTTTATCAAATTTCTATTTTAATTGGTTCTGAGGTAACCAAAATAATTGGTTTTTATTTTCAAATTTAGATAGAAAGAAAAAATTTATATTTTAGCTATTAAGACAATCAGAAACCACAAAAGACCACAAATAAATTTTTGATTCAAATGTGTCTCTATTTATATTTTTCTGAGTTCTGTAATATGACACATACATACCGTATTTTAATCCAAATTTTAAAAAAATTATCAACTTAATTAAATTTTGAAAAATGTAACATTTTGTTGGTCTTGCAACTGTTGTCTTTATCCATCGTCAGTTTATTCTGCCTAAATTCTAAGCAAAAAATAAGTATAAGTTAGCAATAATTGTTAAAATAACATGTTGATCTAAAAAAAACACGTAAAAAAGAAGAACACAAAAATCATTACACGTTGGTAATAATTCGTGGTCCTTTAAGACCATAAAAGCAAATCACTAAAAAAATGCTTTTTTGATGTATGCGACGTTTAAAAATAATAAAATAAGCTTTGTATTTTTAAAATAAATAATCGTTGAAAATTGAAAACATTCTTAGATGATAAAGTTTATGCACTTCTAACGATTTCCTACACTTTAACGTAGTTTGCTAAACTGCGCTAAAAATATTTACATACTTTTAAACAATGATGTATACATATAATAAATGTATCTACTTATACACTTTTTTTTGCCTTTTCTGTTGGTATTTTTGTTAGTGATTATAAGCTGGTACATCTATGTTATTTCTGTGTTGCCATTTTATGTTTTGTCTACAAAATTAATTGTGTAGTTTTAAAAGATAAAACTCTATTTTTATTTATTATTATTATTATTATTATCATTGATTAGTTTAAAAAAATTAGCCAGTTATCAACACATTTCAATGAAAAAATAAGAAATGCTAACAATTTGAGGTTATCTGAATTAAAATATAGCAATAATGTACGGTGTTATAAATGAAAGGTTCCAGGTTTCAGTGCAACTTTGTAAAAGTTTTTTAAAAAAATTATTGAGCTTGAAAAAATAATTAGATTTGAAACGTCGATAATAAAGATAAATTTAATTTTTTTACACAAATAAATTATATTTGATATATGTAATACGTAACAACCTTATGTGGTAGATTGCCAAACTTGTAACCTCAAACTAAAAACCAATATCTGTGTTGCACTACTTAAAAATTAATCAAATGTTCTCAATATTTCATAAATTTGCTGCCACGTTAGAGATTTGATATGAACTAATAGGACATTAAATGTATGGTAAAATTTGAATAACAATACAGAACTGTACGTTCTGAAAAGTTCACACGCTTCACTCGACTGTAAAATCCTTTTCATCATTTTTCATAATATTACTGACACAATTTTAATACTGACCTGACTCACATTTGTAGGAAGTAGTGTAGCCGTAATTATCTATCACCATTTTTTTAAAATTTTAACAATAGAGCACGTTTTTAAACTGCTATATACCATAATGTGTGAACAAAACTGTTATTTATTCAAAAAGATTCAGTTTTCAAGGCCCAGAAACCTTCCTATATACTTTAATCAATGATAATTGTCCATCAAATCCTACATTTATAGCTCTACCTCGTAGTTAAATTGTTTATAAATTAGTTGTTGTTGTCGTTACAGTCAAAGTTTATTTTTGTTTGATGTGGTCACAACCGGATCTATTTTATTTTGAAACTGTAAAAAGTAACATGAAATTTTTTATTATATTAAAACAGAGCAGAATTGATACAAAGTATGTAGTTCCATTTATTAGTTGCACTGTGATGAAAAACATTCTGGCTAGAATCCACAACTTGTGTTTCTACCGGCGCATATGAAATTGCTAAAGCTCAAAATTAAATAATTCTGTCACATCTTTGCGAATTTGGTCTTTATAGAGTTCTTCTGGGCTAAGTTAAAAACTACTCAGCCTATAAAAATAAATTCAAATTCAATGTTGTGAAAAATTGTTGTAAAAAAGCTCTTGACACAATAAAAGCTTAAATTCTAAACCTACAAAAAGACTATTAAAGATGTGTTTTGAATAAACTGAAAAAACAATCTATAAAGATGACCATATTGCATCAGGTTTGACTTATTTATTTTATACAAAGTAAAGAATAATATTAGAGATAAATCTTATAGTTATATCTTAAATCTTGCACTTCAATATCAACTTCGCCAATGCCTAATAAACATCATAAAAGTAAGGTGTAAATGAACTTCTTTGTCGTATGATGATCACTGGCAACAGACTAAATAAGCAGGTCAATTTGCTTGAGTTTATGTTTGGCATTTTTTCAAAAATAATGTTTAAATTTGTAACTTTATATTTTCCGTTTTTACTGCTGTAAAAGGTGTTCTTAGATGAGGAGCGGGTATAGCTTTAACAATTTTCCAATTTTTTGTATCTTTGCTAATTAAAAAAAGTCTGATCCTGTCACAATCATAGCTACCCTTTTTCTAAGAAATAATCGATTGCACAGTATTATATGTATATTGTTAAACTCAATAAAAGTTAAATATTTGTATTGACAATTTCAATTAACATGTTTTGTTTTCTTTTTTTTTGCTAGATATTTATGTGCATTTTGTACAAGTGCATATGAAAAAGTGTAAAACCGCTTACATAATTAAATAATTTATTAACTTGGTTTCTTAATAAAATATTAAATAAATTCTCTATTATAAGAATTGAGGCGTTTTGAAAGCATTAGATGAAGATAATAACGTGAGTAAACTGTCAGATAGATTTTATAAACGTTTGCATTGGTGAAACCATTAATTATGAGTCTTATTTTTAAAATGCGTTGTTCAACAATACGTTTTTGAAATAAATGCTGTGTACAATACGTCTACCAACTAATCAAGAATAAAAAAAATATTTTTTTAAAGTTTTTTCCAGCTTTGACAAAATTTTTATCTGCAAGTAAAACCTCTTGCAGATAAAAATATGGTTGTTTTATATTATCTTTATATATCTCATAAAAATCTTAATAGTTTAGTTAAATAAAAAGTCTTTTTAAACTTTATATCTCTTAATTTAGACTAGTGTAAACTGTCGCATTGACATTTTTTGCTAAAATCACAAAATAAATATTTTAAACAATATACTGGGATTGAAAAGTAGTACAAAATTCAAAACAAAACATGTGGTTGTATATGTTTTTACAATAATTTTCAAATCACAACAAAAAATTCTAATTTGGCTAAGGTTAAACACAAGGTACCTACAAAAATTTAAAAAGATGCGACTATACTCAAGTGAGTGATATCGGCTTGTGGCAAGCAGCCACACATCTGGTGAGTTGGTGAACAGCTATTTGCGATTGGTCTAAATTCTTTGATAGCTATGGATGTTTACCCAATGCTATGCCAAACATGTTCTACTGGACATAAATCAGAACAACTTGCATAAAGTATATGAGAGACACATTGTATATGTGTTGTACAAAATCTCTGTTTAGAATAATTTGAATGTATGGTGTTGCAACAGGTTGTAAAACTTTAGCAATAAACTGTTGATCTGTTAAACTACCCTTAACAAGTACCAAGAGATCCGCTTCTAAAAGATGTAGCGTTTCAATATGATAATAAAAGTATTAGTACCGTTCTCGACATTCCTGAATAATTTCTGGCTAACCAAAGCGTCCCTGTTAATTAGAAGTTTTTCTAATCAAAATCAAATTTTTTTTTCATAAATTTATTGCTATTCGCTGAAAAAATAAAATGGTCTGCGCGCTTCCTTGATTTACTTAACAATTTTATTCGGTATTTAAAATCAAGAGTAAGCCTACTATTAAGCATTTAGAAAATCTACAAAATCAAGTTGGCATATAACTTGAAAGTATCGCCCTAAATGCCGTTTAGCGTGTAAAGACACTCGTGTTGAGCAGTTCATCCTTGAACAATTTCGATATTTAAATGCTATTAGGCTCAATTTAGTTTACATTTCTCTTGGTATTATAATTTACTGTCATAAAATTTCTGAATATTTGTTTTTATAACCCTGTATTTTGTCAGCGGCTAGCATAATGTGGTATGGATGTATGTACAAAGAAAATTAAATAAGAGACTCACAAGTTTACAATAAAGACAAAATTCAACAAAAGAACATAACACAGATAAATAACATAATTATTCACACAGTTTTACCACTTGCCAAAGATTTGTTCAGTGGATCTCAAGAGATTTTTTGACCATCAAGTGGTCATGAATAAAGCTCGTTTAGTTTTATTTTTAAGTTTTATCCTATGTCCTGAGTGTGGCCACTTGGTGAGCCAAAAGTCTGTTGCGATCTATTAAACAAACTTTTTGGCAAGACAGTGGTAAAACTGTGTAAATAGTCTATTATGCGAAAAATTCTAAACCAATCAATTAAAGTAACATAACTTAAAAAAACGACAAAAAAATTCTTTAAAATTATTATCTATGAATTTGTCTAATACTTTTGTAGTCTGAAATCTCGAACTAGAAAAGCATTTCAAAAACTTAATAATGTAAAAGTTTCTTAAGAAAACATGCTACTATTGACGTTACTTAAATAATCTGTAATTTACGGCATAGTATCTGCTCTGCCCACAAAACATTTTAATCGGACTTTTTGGGTCATTTTTCATTTTATAAATGTTTTGCCAAAAAAAAAGATATGTTTCCTTGCGTTCACTTGGCAAAACACGAAGAAACAAATTACAATTTAATAAAAGTTTACGATATCAGAATTTTTATTCTTTAATTTTTCACATAGTAGTTACAACGATTTGTAGAAATGTTGTAAAAACAATTCTTTGCATAAACAAAATCTTGTAAAGCTTCTGCTGCTTTGATGTATTAGATATATTAAACTAAATGCCATTTTTTTCTCGACTAATAATAACTTATTGTCATACTTACTTGCAGTTTTAACGAGTTTCTGTAACCAAGATGATACTAAAATACTGTTAATAGTTATTTAATAAACAAAAATGTCAATACAAGTGATTAATGGCTGCAAGCAACTGCATTTAATCATTAATTGTTTAAAGCTTAAAATTAATTCCAATATTTCTCTATTAACTATCTATTTTTACTGCATTAATAAAAAAATTTTCGAGAAAAAACATTTGAAAATGCCAATAATTATTCGAACATTTAGGGCATTCCAACAAGAAGTTATAAAAGCTGAAAATATTCTGGTAGGTTCAACACAAAACGGGCTTTAATAGAAAGGGGAATTTTACCCATCCCAGCAGTATATACAAATTTATTTTACAAGGCTTCCTAATGAAAAATTTAGAACAAACAATTATTAAATAGTGTCAAAAAGTTAAATAATGAGTACCTACCTAGTGTATATTGATAATTACGCGGCAATTCATTGAATGGTTTCCAAATCGGTCAAGCCACCTCACTGGCAAGGTGAATTAAAATGTATATTATTATTATTATTTTAATTCTATGTAATTAATTATTATTAAACAAAATAATATACAGCTGTATTAATTTTGTTCAAATAACTCTTACATTATAGTATGTGGTAATTAGTAATGATAATAATTGGTACATTATCTTTAACATAAATCAGTAGCTAGTAGATATACATTCATATTTTTTTTTATTAAGACCTGAACAGTACCAGTCAAACAAATATTTTAAGTTTCAATTTATAATACCTTATTTTGTATAATTTTCAAATTTTGTTTCAAAATTTTATATGTATTTAGAAAATTGTTTTTAGAACATATTTTGTTGAAACAAAAACTTTGCTATCAATTTTGTATTAAGATATTACACACCTGTGAGTTAGTTTGCACCTGAGCCTTATGAAATTGCCATTAGCCTTTGTAATGATCTGTAACATCATCAAAATGAAGTGTGACTCCTTCTGTTGGCAATTTAGTGCATTTCTGGGCTAATAGTCCGTGTAATCGCAATGCTTACGTAACATTTTTAATTAAAAATAATTTATACCGTATCGACTGTAGACGAGCGACCGACCGTTTGGTTTTTTGATTCTATTTGTGGTTTTTCATCGACTATTTCTAACAGTATTTACATCATGGATAGTTCAAAAAAGTGGCACGACTAGTAGACGCTATCAACTCGAAAATAATGATGATAGTGAAAAATTGGTAATATTAAATATCAACATCGATAGAACAATGATAAACAATGAGAATCATTATTCTATGATAGCCATGCTCTTAGAAATCTTGTAAGAAAGTCATAGGTCACACCGCGCGAGTTTCTCTCCGTATACAGAGTAATTGCTTCGCTCAAAATAAGTTTTATGAGAAAAGAAAAACACAAATGATCTTTTTTTCTTCAAGATTAATCGACAAAATTTACAAATCGCAATGTTACGTGAGACTAGTAATTCGCTAGAAGCATTTCAAAGCACTAAATTACTAAATCCGCCCCCAGCTGATACAAAATCGTGCAAATTTAGTCACTGCTCCACTGAAATATTAGAATATCAAATAATACCTTACCATTGTTTAGAAAGTCGATTAAGATTTTTTTTTGAATTATTGAAGCCAAAAAATAAATCAAACAACTTTAAAATTGATTTAAGTCAAAATTATACCAACCAAATCTCATACAAAATACATATTTGTTCTGTATATAGACACCTTCATTATGAAAAACTCAGTGAGTAATGATCAATTTATTTGCAATCAATTACAACAAAACTAATTAATATTTGAATGACTAATTTACTTGCTCGGAGCTTGTTTACTGCTTTAAATGATATCAGGCCACGTAAGAGAGAAAAACAGCGTCTTTTGATTTTGATTTTTTCCTATTGTCTCTTTCCTTCGCAAAACTTGAAGTCAATGAAAGCGTTTTAATTCGCAAAACCATCAATCATATCAGCGTCGAATTACTAGATAATTTTGCACTAGTACGATTTTAATTCAGTGACAATTACAATTACAATTTTTTTAATGTTTATATTAAATACAGTAAGAATTTTGTCATAAAAATCTTTCAGATTATATATATTAGGAAACAGTCTACTATAGTCTGATGCACTTTCGAAACTTGATAAAATTATTGACAATTTGGCATGCAACCAGGATATTATTATTGATATCTAATTTACAATAAATTTCTTGTGTAAGCTATAATTTTTTAAATTAGCAGCATTAGATTCTATATAAATTAGGTCCATTGTTTGTATTGAAGCTCCGCACAATGTTGTATTCTATTTTAACCATATAGTCCCATTATGTTTTACCATTATGTAAAATATTATTGAAAATCTTTGTTATAATATGTAGTATTTTTAAAATTCCAGAATTAAAACTCGTTCAATGGTTCAAACCTATTTTTGACTAGTATCTTCAACCAAACTTGTGGTAAACGTGAATAGTCTAATGCTTCTTGAATTACATTTTAAATTTAAACTATACAGTTTAATAATGCCATTATTTTCTTCTGACAAAAACACATAGTTAATTAAAAAACAAAAATAACAATAAAATAAAAACATACAAAAATAAAGCAACTATTTCAGTTCTGTGCAACAATTTTCGAGTTAAAGTTTATAAATTTATTTGTTAATAGTTATTAAAACAATAGTCGAGTTATATTTGGGACAATTATTTAGTACTATGATTATCTAATTGTTTATTTATTGAGCGTACAATAAATATTGGTGTTTATTTTTAAAAACATCAAAGAGGCGATACCAAATTATATTTCTTATCTAAAATAAAAATTAATATGTTACTTTTTATTCTGAATTCAATTTAGGTTTACGTTACGTTTTATTCTCAAAGACAACAAGTTTTTTGACTTTAATGAAAAGAGAAGAGAAGAGAAGTAAAAAAGGATTAACGCCAAAAACGCTTCTGATTGGGTGATGCTAGGGTATGCTATTGATAAAAGTTTTAAATTTGACATGTGAAGGAAAAAGTCAAATTAAGAAACGTATGAACTCATAATTTTTACCTCTTTTCTATATTATACCGTTGCTACAGTAAAATGATAGAATAATATACTGTTTGTTATAAAGATGCCAAACAATTTTCTTCAAAATTAAAAAAAAGCAATAAAAAGTAGTCAAAAAATTCTACGTTTGTCATACAAATATAACATGAAAACATATATACACTATTAAATAATAGAAGAACAAGCTTTATGAGAAAAAATTTGTTGCTAAAGGTTTGTAACAACAGCAAGACAATTAATTTCTAATTCAATTAAAACTTTTGTTTGACAATAATTTGATTAATTTTTAACAACAAACTAATTTAATAAAAAATATCAAAATTATCATCTAATTACTTGAAGCAAAAAATTTAAAACTTTAATAAGTGTAATTGCCATTTAAACGCAACCATTACATAGTATTATCAACAATTTTGAATTTAGCAAGATCTCCTTAGCAAACAAATTTTAGCAGCTTTGCTTGAAGCCGTCTTGTCTTCTGATTCAATGCATTAAATCGTTTTTCTAAATACTCCCGGTTTAAAATAAATACGTATTTTCTGTTAAAGATTCGTAAGTAAAAAATTAAAAATTATTGATAATGACATTAAAAAAAAATTTGACGCAATCATTTTTTGACAGTCAGCAATACCAACTTTAAAAAACATATCTATACCAGCATTAGCGTTTTTATAGATATCTATAAGACATTCAAAACTGCAAACTTTTATAAACTTATTCAAGACTCAAATTGGAAAAAAAACATTTTTCATGTTGTTATTCTCGTAGTACAAAATCAAGAGTTATTATACAGCGTGGTTAACAATGACTGTTCGAGATGGCAATCCTACATTTTATTTTAAAATGGTACAACTGCAACCACTTCCTGTTCATGACGAGTGACACCTTTGACACTTACAACATTAATGACAGATGCCCATTAAAAAGTTAGTTTTTGTAGTCTAACCTACAACTTTTTGAGTTGTTTGTTAAATATTTGTTAAACAAGCGTATCCGGTTACAGTGCTGCAACTAGGCAAACAAAAAAAAACTCTCAAAAAGTGTTGCCAACTTAAACAGTCATTTTTGACCACGTTGTACTAAATTGAGTGTAATAGTACTACAAGCGTCATGATAAAAAATTGTATTTTAAGACAAATAGTTAAGCGTAAGTTGACGCATCAGTTAGACTTATTACTCAATAAATCCTAGATTGTCTCAATCATCGATATTTTGCCGAGAAATTCTATGTTCTTTATATATATTTCGCTTAGAGTCCGTCTCGGTTGTCGAAATTTAAATAGTTATAAAATAATAATCTCCAAATATCTCCTAAATTTTTTTTAAGTCTACTGAGTTACTTTCTCACAAAATTACAAGCGACATTGCTGTATGGTGATTTTTTCAAGTTTCCTAGAAACCAAAAGACCAAAAGATTCTGAGAGTTCCGTCAATATTAGTCAATATTTACTTTTACTTGAGAAATAATTTTATAAATAAATTGCAGGTGCAGAAAACAATGGGTGGAAAGTTGTGGATTTTGAAATTTCCCATATTTTTGCACCAACCGTTGCAGATGCGTTTTTCACATTTTCTAATGCTACTTATTGCTTCAGCCCACAAATTTTGTTCTTTCCTTATCATCTGTCAAGATGTTTATAGTACTGATTGCAATAAGCCCAAGCCATTTCAATAGAATTTTTTAAATTTAAAACCTAATCTGCAAAAATAATCATTGCCAACATGTTCAACACAAATTACCGAAGTTTTTTTGCAATGCGAACATAAAACAAGAAGTAATGGACATTTAAAAAAAAATGCTAATGAATGATGAATAAATATAAACAGACTATTATTATAAACTTTTACAGTTATATAATTCATTTAGCATTTGCGACTGTTACCCTCTAAATTAAAAAAAATTAGTAATTTTTAAGCACTATTAATGCTTGAAATACTCCAATACTCAATGCGGTGCTGGCAAATAAAAAATTTTGTTAGATAGAAGCTCCTATGTTGGTTTTCAGGGGTTTGGTCTCTTTTCACCTGATCAAACTAAGCCTCTTACCTAAAAACAAAATTTGTATTTGTGCTCTTGTTTATTTTTACCATCTAATATTGCCTCAAAAAACCATTAATTGTAACAATTCTCTTTCACGTTGTGATAATCAGTTGGCGACGACGACAAGCCAAATTGTGTCCAATTACAATTTATATAATTTTGAAAAAATTGTCATGTAGACTTTTAAGTTTGTAACGAATTTAATGACTAGTTATGAACATTATTAATCCAAATAATATCGAAAGTAACTTATATAACGTATTTGCCAAGTCCACCGTAAAAATAATTAAATCACTCAGTATTTAATTGTGGTACATAATGATTTAATTGGAAGAGGCATGAAATGAGGAAAATAAATAAATAATATTACCTTATCGCTTGGCATCAGGCTCCAAGACTGTTGATTTTTTTAACGGTACGAAATAATTATTGAGAACATGCTAATTTTGTAATTTCAGATACTACCCGTTAAGTGAAACTTGTCACGTATATATCAAAAAGTTTTATTTATATAGAATGATTAAAGGCTACTTTTTGAGCATTTGTAATTTATAGACATCAAAAAAAGATATAAATCATGATGTAAAATGAGGTAATAATGTAGACCCATCGGGCAATAAAAAGAATTTTTAAATTTACTACCTAAACCTATAATTAGATGAGCAGGTCTAAAAGTAGTTTCTATCTTAAACGCCATTTTTTTTAATAACATTTTTGTCTAATGACCTTTTTAACCTTTTTTAATAAGGTCTAAAATCATTTTTTAATTTTGTCAAATTTACAAAAGCAAAAACTCAGAATATAAGAGAGTCTAGTAGTTTATTCTTTTATTTTTTTTAGTGGTGGTCAAACTTAGTTTTAAATTATTCTTTAACGTGCTAATTGGTTGATCTACCAGTTTGAAACATTTTATCTCCCACTATACTGTTTGCCTTAAATAAAATATAATAAGACAAAAACGCTAAATTGATTTTCCAATCAGAGATATACGTTTTATCATTGGTGTCTATTAAAATGAATATATGTTATTTAGATGCATTAAAACATGTATAAATTTTGTTTCTCAAAAAAAGTTTTGATGCATGGTAGCTTCTCATAGATGTCGTTTTTTCTACCATATTACGGTAGCAACAGGCACTTGGATAAATATAAACCTAAATTGGTCACTGCAAATTTATCCAAATCTGAGTATGTTGCGATTTGCTGAAGAGCTCCAATAAGAAGGAAACTTGTCCAATTTTACAGATTTAGTTTAAATAACTGTGCATTGATTTATTATTGAATAAATAGAGTTGCAGAAAAATCAGAATGATAGTACGAATCTATTTGTAATCTTTTTCACAGTTGTGTTTTCACAGCTTACACACTGCAAAATTAGTTTGTAAGCAGAGCAAAAACGGCTTACTGTTTGATCCATTTGACATTTACTGCATACTGATCATTTTCTTACTATATTTTTAAAGTAAACAAATCATAGAAGTAGCTTTTTACAAAATTGTTTGCAAAGGTTTACATAAAAGTCTGTAAAGTATGACAGATGAGCGTGTAAAGTACTCCTTTTCAAGACTCAAATGTCATTTTTATATCCATTATCTTTTAAAATTAACGTTAATTTTTGATAGAAAACACAGAAAATATATAATTACAATCGATATTTAGTTTTTCTTGCTTCAAATTGAATATCGAATAAAAACACGTATTTTTAAAGAACCGTAAGGGCGAGTATTTTTTCACTATTTAAGACAAATTTGTTCTATATTGTATATCTTATTTTTTCTTATTTAATTAATTGATTTTAGAAGACTTTAGAAGTACATCTTAACACTAAAGTTTTTGTTTTATAATTTATATAAATTTTTTCTTCGGAATAATTAATCATATATGTATTTGCCTTTGAAAAAAATAGTTAACTTTAGTGTCTTACAACTTACTATTACCATTGTTTACTATTACTTAGGAAAATTACTGTAAAATAATTAAATAATTAAGAAGTAAACAACAACTTAATAGCATAAAACGTTTAGGTATATCTGTAAAAAAGCAATAAATTACTAAAACTAAGACAAGTAAAAAAGTGCAGAATAAAAATTGTCTAAAATGATAAAATTAAGAAATAAAAATCTAATTAACAGAAAAAAAACAAATCAATTTTTTATTTGTTTGATTTTTACATGTCAAACATGTCAAATCAAGTTACATTTATTATTGACACATAATAATATATTTTGTAGAATATATGTACATAATTATATCTAAATCAACTCAAAATGTTTCAATGAACTGGCACCGCTTCTAAAAATAACTGATTGTAAATGTTTAAATTGTATAAATTTTAAATAATATTTCAATAAATTTTTTATGTAACCAAATGTCTTAGTTTTTTTTAACTTTTCATAAAATATGTAAAGTAACCTAAATAAAAATTTTGCTAAAAGTACGAATAGCAATGCAATAGATAAATAAGTGAACGGAAATATCTTGAAGCAGCTAGATATCTTTTTTCCAAACATAAGCGTAACGGTAAGTTTTGCAGTTGAAAAATTTTGCATAGAAAACTTCCGGATGGAATCATTATTTGCGCCTGTACAGGGTGTGGCCTGTGATCTTGTGCTTGTCTTGTATAAATTGCAAGTCTGTGCTCCATTTGTAGTCTTATAATAAACCCTATTCCCATAATCAATCGCGATTTCTCTAATTAACAGATTTAAAAATGAAAAAAATAATTGTCGCCTCTAGAGGTGCTTACATTTTTACGTGATGTCAATTAACCTAGTAGTGTGTTATAAGAGCACCGCTCATAAAAAAGTGAGGAGCTTTAATGAGTCTAATTAAATAATAATTAAATTGTACGAAATGGATTTTCGATGTGTAATTATTGATAAGTTGTAGGTCGTGACTTGAAGATGAGAGGTGTAAATTTGCTAATTAGGTGTCTGGGAGTCGCAATGATAATGGGAAAACCTGACTTAACCATTACAGCAAATTTCTTTTAATAACAATTAACAGAGAAAATAAAGGTTTAATATACCTAATAATATAGTGAAAACAAATCGGATAGAAATAAAGCGCTTCTTTATTAACAATGTTTTCTTTTTTTTTATTATGTTTTATATAGAGATTAAAACACAGACTTAATAAACTAATTTTAGTGAGCTGCTTTACAAAACCCTAAAACCAAAAAATCTTCGGAAAAAGATGACATATTATACACACATGAACTCTAAACTGGTCAATCTAAAGAGATAATCTTGCAATCTCATAACAACACAGAACGGAACAAAATAAGCAAACTTTATGAGTTATGTTTTTAAAACATTCTAAAATATCATACATTAAAAAACTTGCTTTACTTTACTTAAGAAATGTGAAAAAACTATTGATACAACAATGACCAAAGAAAAAAACGTATTCATGTGTTTCATTAAATTATCAAATTTTTATTTGATAGAAACAATTGTCTTTGAACAGTGTTGTATCTGTAGACAACTAAAGTAGCCAATTATTATTAACAATAATTTTACATTGAAAAAAAAATGTTAATTTGTGTAATTTTATAAATAAATTTATGCAAGTTTATAAATGCTTTTTGTACTTTCATAAAAATGTGTTTTAATGTAAAATTGTGCATTAATGAGATACATTACAATTATTATAGGTTATTTATATCACCCTAAACATTTCAAGTTTTTGCAGTGTAAATTTATTCAATTGACAAAATTTTCATTATGTTGTTAGCAAAAGCATAAGAGATCAATCCTATAGATACTAATGATTCACTGTGCATAATATGTCTGTTTTTCTTCGTTTTTCTTACAAGCCACATAACAAATTTTATTAGGGTTTTAACTAATAAAAAGAGTGATAGTCAAGAAAGGTTTGGTCTATTTTTTATTATTTTATTTTTTTTACTTTTAATTGAGTGTAATTGGGCGTAATTTAAAACGATCTTACAAAAAATTGGATATCTTAAACTCTTACAGATGTACAAAAAAGTCTGGAACAGTTTTAATTTATTTTTTATGGTACACCCTCAATGAATAATAATGTTTATCTACTAAACATTAGCTGTTTCTACAATATCTTATAAAAATTTTGATGTTTTTCACCAAAAATAAAATCAGCTTAAAAAACAAAAAATTGGTTTAAACTTAAAGGTCAAAAAATTTATATTTTTATGTAGAAAAGAATATAAGTTTTTATAAAATTGTTGTCATTTAAATATTTACGACAGTTAATCTCTTATTTTGCAGGCAGTGTCAATCAAATGAAATTAACAGTCTACAAATCTATAATTGATACATATTTAAAAAAATACAAAATTAAAAATTGTAAAATTTATAACTAATAACTATCATAAGAGATGCAAATAGTTTACCAAACATGTCTTTATTCTATGATAAATTTTTAACCGACTTTAATAAAAAAACTTTTACATGCGCTACCTTACAACTTTTTTCTGAGCAAACCGATTTTAATGATTATTTTTTTATTTAAAAGCTGGTGCTTTTTATTTGGTCATATTTAAATTTGATCTAACCAGTTTTTAACTAGTTTTTAAGTTATTTTTGTTAATGCTTTGTTTGACATATATTTTTGCAACACTTAGAATTAATTCATTATAAAATCAGTGAAAAATTGAAAAAAATGCTTTCAAAATAATTAAATATTAGTTTAAAAGAAATTTGAGTCAATTAATTAAATAACATAATAGTTAAGTAATCGTATTGAAGTCGGTTTTTTTTAAGTTTTTAATTTGTTTATATAATCATTGTTCCACCACGATGCATGAGCTAAATATGAGAACATGTTACAATTTTTCAAAATAGAACTACACTTTTGTTTCTAAAATAGAATATATTATTATTTGCTATATTAATTGCTATAGGGCTGTATATTTGTTTTTAAGTTTGCATTAACTAAAAAAAAGTTATAAATTTGTTTTTAAATAACTGTGCTATAAAAATTGTTATTATATAAAATTTAAATAGTAATTTAAAAAGTCTAAGCTAATTCTAATTAAAACTTGTAAAAAAAATAAAAAACAATAAACCAAAAAAAAAACCTATAAATTAACACTTAAAGATATTTAAAGAAGTCTCTATGCTCTTCAATCCATTCGTCTATCTTTTAATAAATAATCTTTTACCTTTTATGCTAGTACTTGGTGATTGAATCAAATGTTTGAAAAATTCTAACTTTTATATAATCTTTAGTTGTGACAGGTTTATAGCACACTAAATTTTTTAGATAACCCTACAGAAAAAATAAAATATTATTATATTGAGAGATCTAGGTAGCCACGTAATTAACACTCCTCTGTTAATCCAACTATTTTAAAATCGTTTGGGTTTTCTGCAGAAGCGCTTTGTTTTGTTGCAACTATAGAAAATTCATAGAAAATCAAGTGATTTTAATAATTATCATTTAACACTAATATTCTTCTTTTGTGCTGATTTTTTTTATTCTACAGCACACTATTTACAACTAAAAAAAATAGAGAAGCAATCTTTATTATAAAATTAAAGGATATTTTATAGGTTTAGGTGAAGGTAATGCTTAGTTTTGATATAAAATCGGTTTTAACAACGCAAAAAAGTTAAAAATATTTTTTTTTTCTGAAAACAATTTTAAATTTTTTTATTCTAAACGGTTTTACAAAAAAAATCATAGGTTTCATAGACTTTCAAAGTTTCAAAGTGGTTTACGTGGTTAATTATTTAAAGAAGACTGTTCTGCTGTCTAACTTTTCAAAGATAAAAAAAAACGACAGACAGTAAAATCAAAGTATGAAATTTAAAAATGTAACGCAGCTAGAAATTAATTAAACTCTAACAAACAAGAAATAAAAAAACAAAACTGGAATAAGCTTAATATCAAAATCAATAGGCAAAATATAGAATAACTGTACAAATAATGTCAGTGGAATTTTTTAATTGTGACGCTTGCAAATGTTTCCAGAAACTAGAAGCAATTTAGGGAAAACAACAAGAAAAATTATTAAAACTAATGTTAAAAAATCACCAGACAAATAAAAGTTTAAATAAATAATAAAAAAAGTCCCTGAAAAAAAAGTAACAAACAAAATATTTAAAATGATCCAAAACAGAAAGTCATAGCAAAAGAAAAAAATTCAAATACAATAAATATAAATGTTTGCAAAACTTAAAAAAAATGCCGTGAATGGTAATAGAAACGCCAAGAGGAGGCTTTAAACTTGATTAAAAAAAAATTATCATGTTAATATAAAGAAACTGAAAAAGTTTGAACCAACTAGAAATCTTCTCTTTAAAAATTTTTGACAACATTCAAAAGCAAGAATTTTATAAATTACTGCAGAATAACGGCCACTATGGGCAAATTCTAGTAATTATTTAATTCAACAATAACATTTAGTGTACAAACTCTCTATTCTATTCAATGGTTAATCAATATTTTATTATAATCAGCTTTGCTTAAGCAAAATTAGCAAAGTGCATCATCATTAACAAATGTATAAATTTGGCTTTTTATGCGCTTTTAGAACAACAAACGTTAATTGTTCAACTTCAAGTACAATAATAAGATTAAAGATAGTAAGCACCAAAATTTTCAATTTTAACAATTTCTAAAAACTCAATGAAAATAGTTTATTGTGTTGTACAACTTAATTAATCAGAAAAAAAAATTTATAATTATATTCGCTGCAAATTATGCGGAAAAACTATGCAAATATCTTTAAATGCTCGATAAATAAGCTTTTAAAATGATAATATAGCAGAACTGTGAAGGTTACCGGCATATTAAAATACTTTGTTATACAATATAGCGGTTAATTGTATATTTTTAGATTTGTAATAATTAACTGTAAATAAAATTTAAATGTGCATAATCAAAACAATTGGTTGAATGGAAGGAAGATATATAAACAAATAAAATGACAAAAATTAAATATGTTTTCAATCAATAGAATTGACACCTGTGACCTAATTAAAAATTTGAAATGTAATGACTTTTCTTAAATAACACAATATTTATTTATTATTTTAATTGTATAATATTTAATTTATTTGTTCAATGCAAAACATACTACCGTGTACCGTGTGATCATAAACTTTTTGGAACAGCTATTTAACAGTGCAATTTAACTTGACAGATTTGTCTTTGGTAGTACGAGTATGATTGAACAAAGTTTATCTAATAATACAGGACACGCTTGTATCTTTGTATGAGCCAATTGAAGAATGAACATACGTCCAAAATTCTATAGCAAAACTTGATCTAAATAATTTATAAACGCAATGTACCTAGGACTGATTTTATGAATAAATAAAATCAACTCTACATTATTACACAAATTTAATAATAATTACTTTAATTTTGTCTACTATCTATTCCCATAAGTCATTGATATTGTAAGCAGTATAAGATGATGCTATGCAATCTATGTAAAACTACCGGCTTTGTTCAACTTATAACAATAAATTGCTACACTTATTAATTTATTAAATTTAATAAATTCATCACTCGTAGAGTATTTTAAAAAGATATTTATTGATAATAATTATTGTCAAAACTATAACTTAAAGTGACTCTAACAACTAGTAAGTGTAAAAATATATACCTAATTGCTTGCAAACTATTTTTACCAATTACTAACAATCAGGTTTAAAAATAAACTAATAACACATGACTGAAACCGATTTACTCTTGAAATTCTTAAAAAACGTTTTAGTGCATACAAAAAGTTCAAAACTTTTATCAAATCCTCACTGACAGCCTTCCAAGCAACTGAGTAAATCCCACAAAAATGTGAAACGCAAAACATGTAATTCAGCAAAAGTGAAGCATACTTAAAGATATCTTAAAAATACTATCATTCTAGATGCGCAAAAATAGATAAAAACTGCAAACAAAATAAAACGCTACAAGGATGGATAACACAAGTGATATTAGATTTGTTCAACACTGCCAAAAATAAAAAACACGCAATACAAAAAAAGTTATTTTCTTGAAAAGATGTAAACTTTCCAAAGCTAAAATAAAAAATAACAAAAAGACAAAGAGATGGAGAAACTTTATTAGGGCACACAGGATTAAGAAGATAAGCAAGAAAAAGAAGAAGAAAAAGAAGAAGGAAAAGAGAAAGCAGAAGCTTCGAATAATTATGATTCCAATGGATAAATTTTGCATTTTTTTTTAATTTCCACTTCTTTTATCATTTTCAAGTCTTGTCAATATCTTTAATTATTCAATAATTTTAAATTAAACATAATAGATTAGTGAAATAGGCCTACCGGTAAAACCACATTAAAATAAAAAAAACCCGCTAGGTATTAGCTCAAATGTGCCCAAAAAACGTGTACAACTGTTGCATACTATGATGATTACAGCTCTTTCGGCATTTTGAAACGTTGTATCTTTAAAACAGTGGCTGTTAGGATTAAATTATTTCAACGTTTTTTATAGATTATTATCTGATCTACAATTTTTGTCAAAACTATTTTTACTATAAAACTTACCGTTTTGCTGAAAATCACAAAAAACCTGCTTTTTGGTAACCTTTGACCTCAAGTAAATTTTTTTGACGGATCTGTCAGATAAATGACAACTTTTTACATTTTATTTAAAATAGGGTTTTGGACAATCATACCAATTTTCAGCCAAGTGGGAGTTTTTGTAACCTTCGATGTCTTAATTGACCGGACTATAAGTATATTAGGCATTTTGAAATTGCAGTTCAAAAAGCACTCAAAAACGCTCTCTCATACAACTTACTATTACTGAGTAAAATATTAATCAAAGATAAACAAATTATAAAATATAAAAAATCATCAATGTAAAACAAAGATATCAGTGGTATCCAAAAATCAAATCAACCATTGAAGCATATGGAACATACACGCGGATATGCTTCAACTCAACCAAAAGGCAGCTAAATGATGAAGAAATAAACCCCAGATAATATAACTAACTATACTGTATTCATTTTCAAGAAAGAGTGCTTCAAAACAAATGCATGCAGGCTCCACGTGATCATATCTATCAAGTGGAAGATGGTCGACGATTTTTCAAACAGGGCAGGCTGCAGAAAAAATTGTTTATCTCATTTTAGACCAAGTTGTTTTCAATTCGACTTAAATATATTCAAAATTATATTATTTTCACTAGTATTTAAGTGGTTTCGTTAGGCCCTTTTTCTGGGAAGATGGGAGCTCTGGGATTAACCTCAGTCTCTGTCTCCGTAGCAGCACACAGAAACAGCAACGAAACAAATGCACAATGCACCCCTGTGCTTTCGGCTGCCAGCCCGGCTCCAATTTCAGGAAATCGGTATCACTTAGTTTTTATGAATGGATCACGCACTGATCACGTCCTACACATTATTTACTACCACTCTTTCTTGAAAATGAATATAGCATAGTGTTATGATTATGTTCTTGACGATACATTGGTATTTTTTGTCAATATAATTACGTCACAACCGTTGTAGTGGTTTTGTTTTTTAATTTTTTGTGTTTAATTATAACTAATTAGAAACCATTTATTCTTTTGCATCAATTGCCAATATTATATACAACTTATTTTAAAGTTTTAACATGCTATAATAATAAAAAAATTCCTTTCAAAAATTCAATTATATTATTGATAATCGAAAGGTAGAGCCACTCAGAGAAGAAGATTTTATAAATAATGAGTAATTGTTAGTCGACACGTGCTTTACAAAACGTGTCATTAAAGTTACACATTGATAGTTAAATACCTTGCAATTTTGTTAATAGTATCTTCAACTTCCGCTTCTAATAAGAGAAACAAACGTTCTAACATACCAATTCCAACATACCAATCAGTCCAATATAATCTTCTTTAGAATGTTTAAAATGAGACCTCTGAAAGTATGAAGAATAGTTAAGTCTTCTAAAAATTGAGAATAGTTATGTACTTGATTAGCTTTACTGTTTATTAAAACAGTACAAAATCTTTGCAAAAATTGTAAATTTGAGAGATTCCTAGGTTAAACTAAATGCTCTGACGTCTAAATTTTTTCTTTTTTTACTATATAAAAGTTACATTTTCTATTTATAAAGCATACCAGGCATCACGGCTTTTATATTAGATCATTTTTAATAATGAAAAAATAGTGTTAGCTGCTTTAAAAACTACAAGTATATAAATAATTGAGTGCACTAAAACAATGAAATTTGTAAATAAACACATTCAAAAAAAGTCATTTGTTACTATAGTTACGAAATCTTTTAACACCATATTTTTTTTCATTTCAAGGTACGTCCTGTATCTCTTTAAATATTTGATTTCAGTTGGCATTTAAATGACATAGTTATTTACATACTTTAAACGTTCCTATATTAAAAATTGCACGAAATGTGACTGCTAAAACAAATAGGCAAAATTCCAGACCTCCCATGCTTAAAGTTTATGCAAAAACTAAAAAAATTACAAAACAATAGGTTTATAAATCATTAACTTTTGATAAAAGAATAATTTTTCATAGCAGTCGACGCTACCCGGAAACACATATTTATATGTATTGATATAATTTCAAAATTGATTGCTTTGAAATGCCCACTCGGTATGGCATTTAATTTGCTGGAATTCAATATTTATGGTTAGTTTTAGTTAAGGATTTCGTATCAAGTATGCATATCATATTATCATAAATTGTACTTCATGAATAATTGATTAATTGACCGGATTGGAAATGATCTCACCTATGCTTGATATTCCTAAGAGAAACAGTAATACATATTTGATTTTTTTCAAGTGATTATAATGCTTGTTTTAAGTTCAATGAAACTTTGATAGGAACAAGTTTAATATTTAGCTGAAGTTTAATTTCAGCGCCAGGTGAAAAAACGTATTGACAGGAAATTATCAACAATAAATTTGTTACAAAAACGTGGTTTCTTGCAACTAGATTTTTATAAGAAAAATTTAAAATAGTTTTTAACGCTCAAAAGCGGGTTTACAAAAAGAACATTAAACTGAAATTATGTTAATTGCAATTAGATTTAAAAGTTGAAGCAAGAAGTTTTATTGGTGGT
Source organism: Lagria hirta (assembly GCA_947359425.1). Classification (NCBI taxonomy): domain Eukaryota; kingdom Metazoa; phylum Arthropoda; class Insecta; order Coleoptera; family Tenebrionidae; genus Lagria; species Lagria hirta. Next base: position 16,226,871 of record OX375794.1, read on the forward strand.
TGCAAATTCAACTAATCACGTAACGCATTTACTTTAATTAAATATTTAACTAGACTGCTATAAGCCCACTCTAGAATTTAGAAAGGTTTGAACTGTAAATTGTTACGTTTAAAACTAAAATTATCTAAATATACAGCCTACAGAGCTCCCATATCGTTTATAAGTCTGAAAAAAACAATTGTTTTTGCGTTCTTTCAACACCCTGGTACTCCTGGTACGTTTACAAAAAGCAAATAAAGCTAAAATTGAGTTAACTGCAATTAAATTCAAAATTAAGATTATTGGTTATTCTCGCCAATTTAACCAATCGCGTATCAAATTTAGATATATTTTTAATATGGATTAAAATTATTTAAGTTTAATTTTCAAATAAATGTAACAAAACTATTGTTTTTAAATTTTGATCTTGCTTTATTTTGATTTAATTTTTCACTTTATTGTAAAGTTGTAATCTAAGGCCTAAGCCACTGTTGAACCAGCAGTACCACATGTAAATGACGTTTTATAAAATAGCAAGTAGTCGGTTAGATTACCAAAATCCAAAATATCCGAAAGTAATTGTAACTTTTTAAAAATAAAACTACATGTACAGTCAAATGCAATAAATATTGATCGGCAGTAAAATTTATTTTCCTATCTCAAAATTTGTACAATGTTTACTATGTGATTTAAAAATAAAGTGAATAATGTCAAATAGTTTTCTTATATTGTTGATCTCCTCCTGACTTTGATGACCAAAATTTATTGCGTTTCTCTTGTGTTTTTGTGATTATTGAAAATCAAATCTAAATTTATAATTGTCATAATTTTTGACATTTACTAGTGCAGTTTAATCGGCTTACGAAAACAAGGAGGTCTCGGCTACAAACTTTGACCAGTTGTTATAATTGTTAAATGGTATATGTGTAAACTGTCTGATTTTAAACGAGAGATTTTAAAGTAGAGCAGAATAAGCCTAGATATTTTTATTTTAATCGGTTGGTGTTAGAGTTTTATTGAAAATTAAAGTTTCAAGCTGCCAAAAGCGTAAAAGTTTGTTGTAATAATCAGTTTGTCAACAGTTTGTTTTGATTCCTTAATTAGATTCCCCTTTTCTAGAATTAAGCCAGATTGTAAATATTTTTTCAAACTGCGCAAATGCTTTGTTTAACACGCACTTTTAAACGTGAAATTAGGCAAATCTAGCAGCTAGCGTAAAAAAAAAGATTTTATTGAACCACTGCAAAAAGTCAAATAAATAATAATTTTATTTAAAATCTTAAATAAAAATATCTAAAAAAAGTTGTTTTCTCTAATTTGCAGACACATTTTATAATAATTTAGTAGTTATTATAATCAAGTCTCGATGTTGGATTACATTGTATATCATTTATATACGTTTTAGACCAAAGGTGCTAACTTGGTTGTCCAATCAGCGATATAAACTTTCATTGAGAAGGTAGAGAAACAGATATAAAAAGCTAAGAAAGAGGAAGGCTTCAGGAGAGGAAATTGTATCTAGTAATCTTGACATTTGTCACTTAGAGTACAAACCTTATATGCATCAAAAATGTTTGATGCAAAGTAGCCTCTAATAGATGTCGCACGTTTTACCACATTCCGGAAGTAGGTGTCAACAGGTACTTGGGTAGCCTAAACTTAGTACAATAATAGTTGATAATAGTTGATAAGTTCCAATAAGTACAAAACATATCCAAGTTTACAGACGTAGTTTAAAATGAATTTGCATTTATGAAAAAAAGCCTTTAATCTTAAGCAAAGAGTATATAATAGTTTCAAAAATCAAAATTATTGGTAAAATTTTAATAGTCTCTAATTATTAAAGTCTTGGCAATTTTTACATTTTAGAATTAATTTTATTGTTGTAATTTTAAAAGTTAAAACTCCCTATCTTTAATTACACTATCACTTTTTATTTGTTGTCAGACAAATGTTGCAATCAAACTATTAAACTTAATTTTTTTTGCCAACAATTAGCATAGGTTCATTCTGGTTCACACGTCACGTTATCGTACATATTTTTATTTTTCTGTTCTGAAGATTCCTCCTCTAAGAGAGTAAAATTTCTAAGTTCTTAAACTTAAAAAAAACATTTTTTTAATTAATTGTGTGAAGTTGATACAAAATCTATACAATAGCCTTAACACTCAAAAGTCAAAAGAAATCACATCAATGTTGTAATGAGCAGTTTTAATGTAAAAATTAATAAAAGAAGAAAAAGCTTTTTGAAGTTGTGTTTAAACCTCTTAAGCGAAGACTTTATACATCAGCAAGGTCCACAAAATGCTTAAAACTGCACTCCATCTTTTTGAAATCAAGTAGACTAAATTTCTTAATAAACAATGTAGAAGCTGATAAATGTTTTTTTTAGAATTGATATCAAAAGTAGTCGCTTTGTGCTTGCGTTTGGCAACGGGTGACAAAATGTACAATACGCTTGCTGTCAAGTTACGTAAATAAGTTCATTTCAAAACAACAGATTCATAAACTATTGTTTGAACACAAACATTTTGAATTTATAGTTTTGTGGACAATAATTTGTTAAAAATGGAACGTTTCTTTTAATATTTGAAAAAATTTAAAAAAATTTCTGTATAATGGAAGCGCCAAATTTATTACTGATTTTGAGAGATTAACTCGCTACTTAGTCGAGTGGCAAGACTATCTATCATTCGACAATATATCATTTTTTGCCCTTTCAACACACAAATAACTATTACCCCTTCTTTTCACATTTTTGCAGGTTTTTGTTGAGCGGTTTTTAAATCACGCATAAAAATTATACAAAATATGGAAACGTTTTTTAATTTGTTCAAATATAAGCTGGATTTGTATTCTCAAGTTTATATTTGCTCTGTTCAAACAGTCAAAAATAAATTTTACCAAAAACGGTTTGGTAAAACAACTTCTACAAACTTCTATTAGAAAGTACCTTACATCAAAAATTTAAAAAGCAAGGTTACGACATTTTTTAATGCACATAGGTGATTTTTGATATTGACATTTGATAGATACAAATTGAGATAACACTTATATCGCTAATTGGACAACCATATTATCACTTTAGCACTTTTTGTCTCAAACGCATATAAATGATATGCAATCTTCTTTGGTTACTATCAACAAGTAGAATAATAAGATCAATGCAAATTCATTCAAACTAGATCTGGAAACCTAAACAAAGTGATAAATTGATTGTCCAATCAATAATATTTGTTTTATTTCAGTTTGTATTTATCAAAATTAACTTTTAGAGTGACCTATATGCAATAAAACATGTAGAAACCTTGTTGCTTAAATTTTTGATGTAAGGTAATTTTGTTTTCCGGAAATCGTCTTGGAAACAACATTTTCCTGTTTATTTACGCGCAAGAAAATTGAGTTTTACGCACTAGTACTGTAAAAACTTTACAAGACGCAAAATAAAAAAGATACTCTAGTAACTATAGTTGCCAACAAAATTGACAAACTTGATTTTTGTAGAATTTGTCAAAAAAATTCTAAAATTTGTAAATTTCGTCTTTTTTACGATTTTCGGAAAAATTTAATACAAAACACGTCAGTAAAATCTCTTACTTGACTCGGAGCTTTAAAATACTCGGCACAAAGTGCCTCGTATTTCAATTTAGCTCCTCTTCAGTAATGTGAAATTTTCCTGACTTTTATGTAAATAACTATTGTTTTACCATATTACGGATGTAATAGACACTTGATTAAATAAAAGCCCAAATTGGTCACCGCAAATTTATTCAAATCTAAATCTGTTACAACTTGCTAAAGAGCTATAATAAGACCAAGTTTACAGACCAAGTTTGAATGAATTTGCATTGATCTTATCAAAAATAGTTTGTCAAATTATTATCGGCAATCAAAAAATTGTTCATGTAAGTGACCGATCTGACTTCGTCACTTTCATAGCTACGTTAAATCAAGATAGTTTTTATAATCTATTCAATAAAGTGAAATAACTTCTGATTATTTGATTTAAAAAATTGTATATTATTTTTAAGCTTAAGAACAAAGAACTGTAACTTTTTTATTTGAATAAAACCATCAGTAACTGTTAAAATCGCTACAATCAAACAAAGAAATCGCGTAACATACTAAAAACTATTCTGATATTTAATGTTTGTTCAAATAATACATAAATTAAAACTAATAAGACAACCAAAACTACTTTAATTAAAACGAAGATTTATAGGTTTCATATGTGCAGTTCTTTGAGTTTTTTCACACGTAAAATGAAACAGATCCACACCTTGTTGTAGTACATTATAGAAGCCGCCTCTATGTTTAGCAGAAGCAAAACACTAGTGTGCAATTGGATCAATTATTGACAACTATATTTTAACAAGTTAATCTGGCGGTTTGTAGCTGATAACTGTGAACAAAACGTTAACTGCCAAATATAAGTAATTTGCTCTTTAATTTTTAAAACCATGTAAAGCTTAACATTAACCGTCAGTTACATTTAATGCTTAATCAACAATTTGCTCTATTTGTTAAATTATTGAACTGTTAGGTGTACACTATTTTGAGTTCACATTTGGATGCGATTGTTTAATTATTATTATAACAAAACAAGCAGTATTCCATATGAAACAATAAAATTGTAGGTCTTACTACCAAAACAAAGCATTTGGACTTTAATTAGGCAAAGTTAATGTAGCGTTCACCAAATTTTTTGATAATTTCTCATGATACAAATATGGTACAAAGTAGACTACCGTTAGAACGTAGTTTCTGTGACAAAAATGAAGGCTTATTTCTAAAAAAGTGATGAAAGTGATTAGCTTTAAACACAATAGATGTTTATTAATAATGATTAAATGATAACCTTTTGACCGCCCGCAGCAAAATTCAACTCGATTAAGGTTGCTAGACTGTAAACGCGGCCCAAATCTTTTGTTGCCAATACCAAAGTACATCTTTCAAAGGTGATTTTTCTAATAGTATAAAGAACACAAATACTAAGGTCAACGTTCTTCTTGTTACCTTTTCATTGTTATTCACACACCGAGACTAGAAACGTATTATAATCATAAACGATTTGCTAAAGCCATTCTGGGGCTGTTAGCTCTCTTCGATTTCAATTTATTGTTGACTTTATTGCTTGCCACAAAGCCCACACAAGTCTTTGTATGTTGATGCATTTAATTGCAAAATGTGTGTTATGGAATTTCTACTGCACAAGTGCAACTGCCACTCGGCGAATAAAATGCATTTTCAGCACCCACGACCGAACTCCACGCTTTCAGATTAATCACTGAAAGATCCGGAGAGTCCGGAAAGTAGAGAAAATAGAAGAAGAGCTCGGTGCTCCCCTATGTATGCACGTGATGGTTTTGCCAATTGCAAGGGAGGGACTATCTTTTAAACATAAAACAGACTTTAATTATTACATATGGTTTTTATAGTTTTTTGTTTTCAAGTGTCAGACGCTTAAGATAAAATCGATTAGCTCCTTAAGGCTCCAGACTGTCTGCTAGTCGTCTTAAGGGCGCTTTTTTGACGAATGAGGGGTTTTCACAACAGATAATCTCAATCGATTTTTAGTGCCTTGTTTACGCTTCGTCAAATCGTGGAAATTGCTAAAACATAAGCGGTTGGAGTTACTTGTAATTGAAAGGCTTCAAAATTAGATTATCTTGCGTTTTAGGAAGAAAAATACATTAGACAGTAAGGTAAATGTAAAATTTAGCTTTAGCAAACCTTTAAAACCCAGCACTGCACTAAAAATTATTCTATTTTTTCTTTCAACAAAAACTTTTTAATAGTTAAAATTGTTACTTTACGTTTATGTAGTTACTGTAAGAACTGGATATCCTAGAATATGTACTCCCTCTTCAGTACTGAAGTAAGTACTGAATATTTGAGTACCTCCTGAAAACCGCATTCAAAATTAGCAGCTAGATGAATTTTAAGTATGATAAGGTGACTAAAAATGTTTTTTTTGAAAAATACGCATTTATTTTTCAGTACTAAAATTTCCAGTACGTACCGTGGTGGAAGTACTGAATTCAGTATAGTGTGGCGATTAAACGTGTTATCAATTTTGTCTTAGTTTTAACCAGTAAACATCAATTTGTGACTAAACTATGTATGAAAATTCTTATTACAGTTCGACACTTAGTAGTTACTAATTTCATCATTTTTTAAATAATTATCGTGAGTTGGTATTTAGACCTATAATTGATTCAGAACCAGAATTAGTTTCCTCTTAAAAAAGAAAAAAGTTTATCATATCTGATCACAATAAGCTTTCGTGGTTTTTTCTATCTACACTAATATTATAAAGAGGAAAGATTTGTACCTATTTTTGTATGTTTGTAATGGATAGGCTCAAAAAGTACTGGGCCGATTTAAAAAATTCTTTCACCAATAGAATGCTACGTTCTTCCTATTTGACATAAGCTACATTTCATTTTGAAAAAAATTATCTTCTATTTTGAAAAAAATCCAACTATTGTAGTTATGTCATTACAACAACTTTTTTCATTTTAAACATTAATGAAAATGCTAACCAAATTCAAACCATGCTATTTATGTGTTTATATTAATCTTTATCAAAATAAATTATTTTATGGTCAAGACCATTTAACTACCTATAAAGTAGTTTTTAAATTATTTAAATTGGACTTTCCATTCAAAAGATATTGCGAATTAAAAAATTCAAACAGTAAACAAAACCGCCATAGCGCCGTGGTTGTTGTTTGCGATGCAGTTTGAAAAGCGCGCCGGGCATTGCGGCGAGCGGGTTGGAGGGGAGTAAAAATGTATATAATATCCTATGTAAATAGTACTTATTTAAGTGCCCGCCACTTAAACCATCAAAGAAATTGAACATAAATAGACTTACATACAAATATAACTGTGGGATTTTTTTTAATATATAATTAATAAATAATAATTTTTTAATAAATAAAAGTATTTGTGAAAAAAAGTGTTTTATATCCAAATTTCCCAAAATAAATAATTGTCTACCCCGTGCGAAGCCGGGACGGGCTGCTAGTTTTAGTATATTTTTAAACACATTAACAACCTTATTATCAAAAATATAAAACAAAACAACCAATTTAGAGATGAAATCAGTTTTACGTCAGATCATTTATTTGATCTAAACCTAATTTAGTTTCTAAAAAAAGTCACTTTTTGTATATCAAAGTTGAAAATTATGCTTTTTTATATCTCTATAAGAACGAGACAATTTGATTTTATTTGATTTCTGATTAAAGAAATATGTACAACAAAATTTATTGTTTCTATAAAGTAAAACTTTTTGACCAGCGCGTTCTTCAAATGACTTTTGTTATATTATTTAATCAACGTCACAATTTTGATAAAATGTTTGAAAAGAAAAACATATAATTCTGCCTTTTTCATAAAAAAAGCAAAGATTTAACACTATTTTTTTACGGATTCTATTTTTTATAGTTCCCTACGAATAGAAGTGCAAAAGAAATTAATCCAACAGGCCAAGTGGCCCACTTTGAATTATTTTTGGATAAACTGTTATACTCTGTTTTGTATAAAAAAGCTCAATAATTATTTTATTAACACTTTTCAATTACAATTTTGTTCTTATATAGATGTGTAAAATGTGTACAAATGCCGCAATTAAAATTAATTTTTTTTAAATAATGTGTTTTTTTAAATATATGTGGAAAATTAAACAAAAAACATTACAGTAGATTAAAAAATATATATTTAGCTTAGATTGAAGTTTTTCTTTTTATAGATTAAGAAAGACCAACTTTTTTAAGAAACTGAAGAATGTTTGCTATTTAGGATAGCTTAATTAACATTAAACTTTATCGTAAGTTAATAATAAAAAAACAATAATAAGTTAAAGCGATTTGTGGAATGAGTTTCAATCTGTCGGAAAGTGTTGCACACATTTTATTTTCTTGTTCAGTGCATAGATTCTGGATTATACATAATAATTACAAAAATACATTACGCGGGTGCAAAAATAGTTCATTCATATTTGGCTTTAATTTAAATTAATAAAAAATGTCATATGTGTACTATATTGTAATTGTAATCTTCAATTTTTTTCAAAAAATGATATTTACAAATTATATTGAAACCAAACTTTATTAATTCCTTTAAAAATTAAAAGTAATAGACTGCAAACATTGTAACATTATTTATAATTTTAATACAATGTTTGCTATTTTTCGTGTATATTAAAACCCCTTTAGAATGTAAAAATTGTAAAAAAATTTACTATTAGTTATTTTAAATTTAAGGGATGCACCTATGAGACACAATCTCAAAATTTTTTATTGGGATTAAAATTCTTGAAAAAATACAGAAAAAAGCTTTGATATGTCTATGTAATATTGTTCAAATGTTCTTAATGTTAAATCCGACAATTCAAATAATATGATTGCTGAAAAGATAGTATTTTCGAAACATATTTGACTTGATTTTACAGAAACAAACTTATATTTTCTGTTTGGCTTAAAACACAATTTCTAATTTTTGCTTTTAATTTAATTCTTAAGTTAGAATTTAAACCAATTCCAATTCAAAAACTAATTTTTTAACAATTTTTATATTACTAAACTAATAATATTTTATCATTACTTGTCAAAAAACGGTAATAATAATTTTTGAATCTTGTAAAATTGCTGTTCTTTTGAGAAAAGAAAGTACACATTTAATACATTTAATAAAATGTTCTCACTTTTTACGTACTATACACATCGTTTCTTATATGAATTTTTTTTGTCATAAAGTTAGAGCTAACGTTGATTAGAGTTTTTTTTATCCCTACTCTCAGCTATACCCATGAAAAACCCTAATAGATTTTTAATATTTTAGTGTTCGGTTTGGTACTGGTTTATTTTTTATTTTGAGTTTTTTTTCACTTGCTCTTTCTCAGGTTTTATTTGGTATTACATTTATAACAGGTTTTTTTAATTTAATTAATTATTTGAATTTTTGCATTATGTATTTATTAATAGTTTTACTTTTTTCTTAGTGCTGTATGTAACGTATTTTATTTTACTTATAATTTTTTAAGTCTGGTACGTTTTTTTTATTTTTATTTTTAAGTAAATAAACTTATTAATAAAATTTATAAACATAATTTAAAAATGTGTTTAACAGAACATACAAGATAAATGAAAACTACCGTATGGTACTATTTTAATTTTAGACAAAACATTAATAAATAAAGTAAGCATTGTCCCCTGACCGCTTGTTATATAATATTTCAAAATAATGATAATAAAATTGCATTCTGTTTGCAAATTTTCTCCATGATGCAATTCTCTTCTTTTGAATCTGGGTTACTGTTACATTATTTAACTTTTTTACCCACCATTTGTTCCTGACCTTCTCAGCATCAAGTTTCAATTTTATTCGATCTTCTTCACAGAGGACAGAATACAAACCAGTTGCTTGTTATAGAAAGCTGGCAAAAAGTTAATCAACTTTATAATAGAACTAATAAAGAAATAGATCAATCAATTATTTATTATTCATCTGTTGTTGTTGAGCTCATAGTAAAAAAAACGTCAACACACCTGTTAGCTCTACTCGATTTTAACTTCTTATTGCAAAACATTTTATTAAATTGAGATAAGTAATTTGAATTTTTATTACTTTTCCATTGTTAACCTACTTTGGTAATTTTTAATTTGTTGGGAAATAAATAATTATGCTGGTATTTTACTTTAGAATGCATGCGTGTCAAACATATTTTTCTATTTAAGGTAGATGAGTAGATTTAAATTAATTTGAGTACCTTGTGATACGACAAAGTTGTTATTTTAGCAAATAATTGATATTATTATCAAATATAGAGTATAGATAGTATAGAGTCCGCTCAACATTCATTTGGTTAGTTAAAAATTCTACTATAGTTAGCTCTCGTAATTCGACGTGTTTTAAAGACAAAATAAAACAATAAAATATTCAAGTTTTTGACATTGCAAATAAGAAACCGTTTTGTCACGGAACCGGAAATTAGATTTTTACGTGCTTATGCTTAAGGTCATGAGGAAGTACACACGACATAATTTAATAATTTGCATACAATATAATAACTTCATGAGCATAGCTACTAAAAATGTGTACGATTTATGTTTAATAGACCTACGACATTCTCGAATTTTTTTTTTCATAATCTTAGAGAATGACGATTCTATGCACGATTTCTTACAAAAGCATAGAAAAAGGTCATACTATAAATCAAGATTTTACAACATCTTGACATTAAATGTTGCTAAAATCTGACTGTTTTTTGAATTTGAGTGAGCTCTATTTACGAAATCAAATTACAATAATAAAAGAGCTGTCGTGAATAAATTTGGTTAAACAATAAATTACACAAAACGGGAAAGTAAACGTGACAATTTTTGACTATCAACTAATGATTTATTATTCTACAACAACTAAAACGTGTTTAGTTTCAGTAAGCTTATCTGATTATCAAAGTTATTAAAGAAAACCGTTTATATTTGCATCTTTGCATAATTTGTTACTAAATTTGAACCCAAATCTCGTTCCGGTTTTTCTCTCAGTTTAATGTATAGTACCAACAAGTTCCGTAGGTTGCAACTTTATAAATAAAAATTAAATTCATCTCTTCTAACCATTAAAAACATGACGGATTAACTATTATTATTTTGGTTAAGAATATGAAGTGACGATGATAATACTTTGGAAGTTTGAATTTTTCTGCTGTGGTGGAAAAAAAGACCTCGATGGATCAGTTGGTCAAACGAAAGTACGTTAGAGAATGGTCTGACGAGGTCTGTAAGTTTAAACTTACAGCAGCTTAACCCTTAACAACTAACTAATTACTAATTAAGAGACAAACTAAAAAATAATTTTGCTACCGCTTTAGTTTTAGTAAAATTCAACATCAGCTAACTTTAACTAAAACTTTATAAGCAAAAAATAAAAAAAATTGCGATTTTTTATGTTGTTACAATTGTACACTATTCACACAGTTTACCACTTCCCAAAAAATTTGTTTACTAGATCCCGAGAGCTTTTTCGGGAGATGCATAATAAGAGTTTTATCAATCTCCTGATAATCACCACATTGTAAAAAGATTTCAAACCTCTGAATTCATACAATTATTGTACAGTTAACTAAAGTTAATTACTGCCGTAACCGTTGCTGATTTTTATTAATATTAACAAATCAATTAAGATTAAGTACTATGAAAAATCTTTAGTACATACTAATATACAAACTTAATGGCTTAGTAACAATTAAAATCATCAAATAGTAAACAAGTTTGACAATAAAAATCAAGTTTAAATAAAAAAAATATTGACGCGCTTAAGCTGCTGTTAATGCTGGAGATTAAATCTTTTAAATTTAAATGATCATAAGATTTTCATTTATGTACTTCAACAGTACTTAAAGTATTACTCTACTTCAATAAATTAACGCATCACAATGGAATGTTAAGATAACTAAACCATTTTTACAAAATCGTAAAAACTGATTAAAACTATGTAACTAATTTTAAAATTCAAAAGCTTTAAAAGTAAGTTAAATATCATATTTAAATAAAATATAAACTTTAAGCAAAAAAATTAAGAAAATGCAATGTTATACAAATGTATAAAGTTCACAATTTTGTAAAAACGAGTAAATTGTTTGAGAATTTGACACTCAAAAAGGACATTTACAACTCAAGCGACACTAGTTGGCAAACAGTTTATAGTGACACGTTAATTTAGTGAAGTAGATAGTTAGTTTTAAAATCATTTACTTATATATTATTTATTAACTATAAAAACTTTAACCATAGATAAATGACATGAGTAACATAAACTTTACATATAAAAATTAATTTGACTGCAATACTATAAATTTGATAGTTTTGGTAATTCTTTTTACTTTTAACTGTAAATTTTTTTTTATTAATTTGGAGCTAACAATTAAGCAGATAATGGGTAATAATTAAAAAATTTTTTTAAGTTTCAACATCTAATATTAAAACGAGCGACATCTATTAGAAACTAACTTTTTTGCAAAAAATGTCTAGATATTTTTGATGCATATACTGGTTATGCTCTAAAAAACATGTCCATGTTACAATGTCCAATTGTCCATGTTAATAGATACAAATTGATACAAAAAGTATATCGCTAATTGGACAGCCAAGTTATCACGTTAGATATAGATTTCGCTCGTTTTACCTTCTTAGGGAAGTGACAAGCACTTGGGTAAAAGCATACTCCCAAACTTTTCACTGCAAATTCATTCAAATCTAAATCTGTTGCGACTCGCTGATGAGTTCCAGTAGGAACAAAACATATTCAAGTTTACAGATGTAGTTTGAATGAGTTTGCCTTGATCTTATTATTAGATATTATGTATATATACGTTGCAAAAAAAACAAAATAATTGTACGAATCCATTTGTCATTTTTTTACAATTTTGCTTTCACAGCTTACAAACTGCAAAATCAAAGTGCAAACAGGGCAAATACGGATTACTGCTTGATCCGTTTTGCGTTGACTGCATGTTTAGTATATTACACTACAAGGGACAAAAGTTGAATTTTCGGCCCTGCGCGCCATAATGCCCGAGGTGAAGCCGAGGGCATCATGGCGCGCAGGACCGAGATTTCAACTTCTGTCTCGCGTCGTGTATACGATTTTTCTTCATACCTCGGTCGAAAGTACGTACTTTTATTTTTAATTTTATTTTTTTAACTTTAAATGCTGATAGTTTTTGATGCCTGCCGCGACATTTGCGGCACGAGCGAAGCGAGTGTTGCTGGTCATATAACATAGTTACGAGTATAAATAAACACGATGAATTCTTTCTCCCGCTATTATAGGGAAGAAAGAATTTCATCTTACAGGGACTAAAAGTTAAACTTTCGTCTCTGTTATTAGGGACGAAAGTACGTACTTTCGACCGAGGTATGAAGAAAAATCATTTTCTTACTATATTTCTAAAGTAAATAGATCATAGAAGTAGCTTTTTGCAAAATAGTCGGCAAAGGTTTACATAAAGGTAAAGTATGACAGATGAGTTTGTAAAGTATGTACTACTTTTTAAGACTCGATTGTCATTTTTATAAACCCCGACAATATATTATTATAAACGACTTTTTTTCGCGTATTTTTGAAAAGCCGTAAAGACGAGTCGCTTCTTACGCTTCAAGAGGAGTTTTATTTTTATTATACATCTTATTTTTACATATATATTTAACTGGGTGGTTTTAGAAGAATTTGTTGATTTTGCAGAAACATTAATTTGCATTGACTTTTCATCTAATTTTAAAATAAATATTCTGTTAGTGGTAATTAAGTAGTAGAGATATAGTTCATTAAATTTAATAGAAACAATACTTATTTAATTAATTTAATTTAGTTTTAAAATTTTATTAATTATAAATTCAACTAAAGTGACAAATTATTATACAGTGTATTTTTATAAATGAAAGTATGATGCAATCAAATAGTAAGCCTTCAGTAGCAGCAAAGTCAAGCAATTATGTTTCTGCATTTTGATGCTTAAAGTCACTTTTAGATTTTAATGAAAAGTATTTTTAGAATAAAAATAAAACATGTTCGAGTCTTGTTTGAATAAATTTGTTTTGACTTTATTTTAATAGGTTATGAAAGAACAATCATAGTTTAATTATAAAAAATAGATAAACATCAAACTACTTTGTTTGTTTTATCGGTTTAATATTTAACCAATTATAACTTTATAATTGTACGTAATAAAGCTATTAGCTAAGCTATTTGAAAATTGTCAATCAGTAATTATTGGAAAATTACCGGTTATTTAATTCATTATAATATTTAAATATTATTTTTTTAAAGATCACTAATTGCAACTATTATTAACTATTAGCATTTTTATTATTAAGTGTAGATAGAAAAAAGAGTAAAATAAAATTTACAAAATTAATAATAAAAATCAAAAAAGTATTCACAATAGACTGCACTAAAAAAACTGATATATTTTTCTTTTGTAAAATATTCAAAAAATATTTTTTAAAATAACAAAAAAACTTTTTTGAGAAAAGTTCAGTCTTTAATATAAATATTCATATTAGAAGCTTTATCATAGCAATTTTTAATTTTTTTTAGCAAGTGGGCTTTTACAATATTTCTTAAAAGAAAATAAATGTTTGACAAAAAAGATATCAGATAATTAATAGTTGAAAAAATAAAACAAAACTAATCAATATCATCGATACTTGAGTCTTTTACAAAACTTAATTTTTAGCTAACACAGACCTTATACAAGGAAAAATATGTCATATAACAAAGAATATGTAAGCCTTATTAAATGAGTAAACATTACTAAAAATATTTAAACTACCATTTTATAATTTACACATGATTTATGCCAAAATAATTATTGGAAGTTAAAAAATTAAATCAAAATAATTATTGAAATTCATTTTTTGTCGGGTGACTATCGGTTATTTCATTAATTATAAATTTTTAAATATTATTATTTTTAATTCAACTAATTAAAGGTAATAATTAAATCTCAACATTTCTTTTTATAATATATGCGCTGAAATCAATTATAAGTAAATAACAGTTAGAAACCTAAACTAACGTCTTTGATAGCTACTTTTTGACTAAATTAGTAAAAATATTTTATAAATTAATTTTAATAATTTAAACATAATATGTTGTAGCCAAAATCAATAGTTTCAAAAAAAAAACGGTCAAAAATATTAAAATTTATTATTTACATCAGGTTCTAGTCTTTTTTCATTATCAAGTTTTGGTTTAAACGTAGTTTTTTAAAAAATACGTATGGTTTGGTAAAGAGTGAAATATAAATTATTTTACGCTAAATGACCATCCAACTTGGCGTAAAATCTAAAAATGAAATAATATACATAAACGTTAAACGTCTTTTAGACAATTTAGTTGCTGTGAATTTTCGGCATAGATAAAAGTAACACGCCCGTTGAAATATGTGGTTTAAATTATCCACAATTTGTGATCTCTTTTTGTAATTTTTTAAAAACACTGTATGAATAATTTTTAAAACTCTCAGAGCTTGGCGTGACACACCCTGTATAAAGATAGATATCAAAACAAAATTATTCTCATAAATTAATTACTGATAAAAACTGATAAACCTCTAGAATAATTTTGAATAACTAGATTTAAATTTGTTTTTTAAATTATTTGAGTTTACTCTAGCGTAGCGTGCAACAAGTCAGCAAGTTTTTATAATTTGGGTCTGCTCTGCTAGCCGTTGAATAAAATTATAAAGGTAAATAAAGCAAAATGTTGTTATTAAGCTTTAAGCTTTTGTCATTATATTTATTATTATTTACAGTAGATTGTGAATATTATTACTGATATCGTATAGAAAATATAATAAAAGTTATCAAAAAGTTTTGTACACAGCTCATTTTTTAAATATTAAACAGAAACTAGAGTCGAATAATTGTGACTTGACAAAATACACTTTAGCGAAGCTTCAGCTTCAATTTTCCTCACGTATGATCATAATCATGTTTAATTAATAGTAATAAAACAATATCTTCCCATAAATGCATTTATAGGAAAATATTGTTTTATTACTATTAATTAATTATTACAATCCCATTTTGAGGAAAAGATGGAACACTTTCACAAGTTAAAGATAATCATGTTTGTTGCATCGTAAATTTTTTAATATAATATTGAGATCTCTCAAACAATTCAAGGTTTTTAATTATTAGCTCATTTTATAATTTTTGATCGATTTAAAAAAATTCCATAAAAAAGATATTTAATTTAATTTTACTGTTTTTTGTAATCTCAGAATTTTTTGTATAGTGAACCAATTTTGCTATTTTTTTCAATTAAACAAATTAAAATTTTTGAAAAAACCAACTTCAATTATGATTACTTAATTATTATTTTATTTATTTAATTAGCTCAAATTTAAATTCTTAATTTTTTGTTTGTTTTTATAATCAATTAATTGTAAGTGTCAAAAGAATATGTCATAAAAAACATTAAAAAAAATTACTTAAAAACGACTGGTCAGATTTTGATCAAATTTAAAAAAGGATCAGCTTCCAAATAAAAAAAGTATCATCAAAATCGGTTTATACAAAAAAAAGTTAAGGTAACACGCATAAAATAAATATAGTACAATTGAAAACCTCCTTTTTTTTTTAAGACGGTTAAAAAGAAAGCAAATGATTATCGTGTGGTTCTAAATAAAGTTGATCAAAATCTCTTAGATCTTGATAAAAATAAATTAATTAAAAATGCCTTTTTCCAACGTCCATAATTCTAAATTTACTATTTAGTAGATTTAAAATTATTTTTAATAAATGGTTTTTTGACATCAATTTTTGGCACTGACAACTGATTATTAAAATTAATAACAAATAAAAAAACTGGAAAAACGACTATAATATGATTTGTCTATTTGATTAATTTAAACAAGTTAAGCAAATAACAATTTGATTTCTTATATCAATTGAATAAATCAATTAATTAATTGTATTGAAGTTGATTTTCTTCAAATTTTGAATTTGTTATATTACTTAAATTAGTGTTTAATTTGACAACATAATTTTCATCAGCTTTACAATCTAATTTTGCTCGTTGATGTGATTGTGTTGATGTTTGCTAAAGCAAGAATGAATGTGCTCTTGACATTTAAGCATTTTAGCACAAATTCTCAAAGTATCATCACCAAATGTCAAATGTGGTATTAGAGAAGGAACCCAAATATAACATGACTCATTTTTATCTCAGTCAAAATACATTTGAAGACCCAAAAAAAAACAAAACATGTGGGTTTAGAAACCTGCAGAACGACCTAGAGTGCATTATGCAAAAAAGTGTAACAGAACCTGTAGGTTGAGTCATTTCATCCTTGTTTTTCTCTTAAAATTTTTACCGCCTGTGTTTTTTTGCATTAATATGCGTGCACGTTTGTGATTTACATCTTAATTTATGTCCTTATAAAGTCAGATTGCAGTGATCCACTTGGGACGCACTTTTAATGTGTCAATGTAATCAGCAGACCACCTGTTTGCAAAATTTTTTTTTTAAATATTATAAGTATTGTTTATATTTTATAAACCTGATTTATCAATAATCTATTAAAATAAATAAAAATAAAATAAAAAAAAGCTCTATATTGGCAAAGTTACAGTGTTGTGATCAATGAAACTTACACAAATTTCCAAAATCATCCTTAGAAAACACACAAAAAATGACACTTTAATCAAACACTAAACAATCAATCTAACACAATGTAATACACCTGTTACATCCTTCAAAGTAGAACCAAGACTAAAGAAGAAATGGTGGTGGTTGTGGTACCACTGGGTAGAGAGAGACCTGCGTAGCCAACACTCATGGAATCTGTATAATTTTTGAGAGAATGTTATAGCCAGGTAACTAACCGGTTTCGCTTAAGATCCTATTTGCTTCCATTTCATGTTTGAAATTGATGATTTTTTGGGGAACATTTGGTAACAGTTGCTAATTATGGTGGTAGAACTGTCTCCAAAAAACGCTCTTCAGTTTGACAATTTTAGGGAACTCCCCGAAAATGCAGTGATCATAATATGGTAATTTTACATTTCTCTTCGTTTTTAGACACATTGCAAACTGTCAATGACCTTTGAAGGTGATGGTCACACATGTGCATCTATGCGGGTGTCTTATTTGCATTTTGTTGACACTACTGAACTGAAACCTGAAATTCACCTATTTTCTAATCATAGGGTATATTATCTGATTTGCAGATCTCATTCACACGATTTCGAAACAATGTTTTGTATGCTGTGTATTATAATAATTACTGCTTTTAGAACAATAAGTAAAAAGAAAACAAATGAAGCACTTAACGTTAATCAAGGATTGTTAGATAATTGCCAAAATCAATTTTGAAAGCTGCAAATATAAAAATTACACATTATTAGCACAAGAGGTACACCTACCAACTTTTGCAATCTTGTAAACATTTAATGAATTAAATACTAAAGAATATAATAAATAATATAATTAAGGTTATCGGTTCTACAATAGAAAATACAACCAATAACCTTAATTGTTTTAGAATTAGGTTTTTAGTTTTGTATAACAAAAGTTTACAGTATGAGAAAATGAACTTTTTGACAAGATTGTTGTTATTCTCTGGCAAAATTTAAACCAATCATCATAAGAGCTTCTAATTTTATTCCTGTCAATCCGAGGTTCCTGTCAATTCGCACCCTGCTTACAGTTGGTAGGATTCTTAAAACCTTTTTCTAAAAAACTCTCATTGGTTCGATACCAACAAAAAAATTTACTCTAGGTCAAAGGGTACAAAAACAATTTTTCTGCAATTTTTAGCATAACCGTATGTTTTATCAGAAAAATAATTTAGACAAAAATCGTAGATCAGAAAAATCTATGAAAAACATGCTATACTTTTTTCCTAAGAGCTACCGTTTCTGAGATATAAAGATTCAAAAAGTTGGGCAGGTTTTAATCGTTATAATATATATATAAATACGTACGCCTCATATATACATCACTAAATATATTTCAAACCAAGGGAAGAACGTGCTTTCTTAATCTTAAACAGACTTAAACTGTGTCTGCAAGGGCACTTTTCTATCATAGTTTAAATACTATTTTTTTCCTACCAAACACAACTTTATTTATAAAAAAACTAATTTTAAATATATAATTAGAGTAAAATATATAATTAATTAAAATATTTAAAATATATAATTGGGTAATTGGCCAAAGTCTGCAAAGACACTTTTTTACTATGGTTTGAATACAATTTTTTTCCCTTCCGAGACAACTTTCTTGTAAAAAAACCAATTTTAAATAGATTACCGCACTGTTTTGATAAAATTTTCAACCAAACTCTACAAAAATGTGATGGATGACAGTTTATAAAACAAATTATTCAGCTTACTAGATGCTCGATGGTTAAAAAGTTTGTTTTAAATCAGGACAATTTAAAATCTATAAAAATACAAATTTTAATCACGTTTGTAAAGTTCGTTAGAAAGACTAACAGAAGTTAATCAAAAATATTTTTTTTGCAAAGACTTGACAATTTTGCACAAATTTTATCTGGCACTTCTTACTCTAAATTGTCAAATGTGAGTAGGAAGGAGGACCAATTTTGACAAAATTGGTTTCAATGGAAACATAATTTTTTGTTTAATTTGATGCTTAATAAATTAAATAATTTAATTTAATGTTTTAATTGATAAGTAACACTGTTCAAACTTATACGATTTTTTAAAAAATTAAAATAAAACGATTTATGTATAAATCTTGATATAATTTAAAAAAAAATTACACAACAAGTGCAAATTTATAAACCGCACGTCGATATCTTTTTTGCAACAAAAGTTATAGGTGAAAAAGGGAAAAAAGTATTATTTTTCATTTGGATATGCCGTATCCTGTAAAATCGATTCGAAGAGAAAGTGTATCTCTATGGCCATCTAGATCGCCAGATTTGACTTGCTTAGATATTTATTTATGGTGAAAGGTGAAAGATTTAGTGTACTTTACTAGACCGACAACCAAAGAAGACATGGTGCAAAGAACAAAAAATGCATTTTAAAGTATTTCAGTAGCTGAAGTAGCTGCTAAACTCCACACAAAAAAGATTGATTCTTTGTGTCCATAATAAGGGAAATCTTTTTAAACATTTGACAGATCAATAGATTTATTACATTTGTTAATTTTTTTGTGCTTAGTACGTGCATTTTTGTTATTTTTGTTGTTCGTGTCTATTTAAACAAAATTAAGTTTATCTTTGTTTTTTGATAATTAACTTTGTAAATATGAAAGTCTTATTATCTCAGTTTATAAAGCGTATTGCTAAAAATGTAATACCTGTCATACTCTTTTTACTTTTCCACCTATAACGTTTGTTGCAAAAAAGATATCAACGTGCGGTTTTTTATAATTTTTTTAAAAAATTTGTAAAAATTTAAAAATTTTTTAAACAATGCTACTTTTTAGCCATAAAAAAATAAAATTAAATTGGTTCATTTCTTAAGCATTAACTAAAACACATTTTTTTCCATTGAGACCAATGTTGTCAAAATTGGTTGAGGCAAACCAAAGTTATAAATGTTTTTTTCGGATTGCATACTCCCACCTACTTAATACACACATTTGACAAATTAGTCTTTAACAAATGCCACAGATAAAATTTCTGCAACATTGTCCCGTCTTTGCAATAAACAAATTTTTGATTAACTTTCCCAAGTCTTATAACTAAAAAAAATCGGTTTTTCTAGTTTGTTGTCACAATTTCTCTCTCTGGCGGTTAATCTAGAAACTTGAAAATAATTTCCAGCAATTTTTTTTTGACTACTTTGGTTATAATTTTTTTTATTCTAAAGTTCTATAGCCGGTGACCTTTTTTATTGCGACACCCGGTACAGTAATCTATTTAAAATTATTTTTTTTCTTTATAATGTAGCTTAAAACTTAATTTTAGTGCTTTAGTATGTTTTCATACTAAAGGTCAGGTGATTTACTGTCGCACCTAGGTGAAAAAGCTTTACTTTCGTACAGCAAATGAGGTAGACTTTTCTAACCTGCTGAAAAAAAAAATATTATTCTATCGGTCAGTGTAACTTACACATATAAAATATTATAAATATGAGAATGTTAGGTAAAATGTCATGAGTAAGCAACCTACGTGCACGACAGCTTTAGTGATGTATAGGAGTAAAACAACAGTTTTAAAAACACTATGTGCTTAAATAACTTTCAATATGCTATTTTGTTAAAAATGCTAGAAATAAAAAATAAGTGACATTTACTTATTTTTCTCAAAGCTTAGCCACTGCTTATCTTTTACATATTGTATTTAGTCAATGATATTACTAAGTTCACGTGTGGCTTGATTATCAGCTAGACCCAAAAGACTGAGATTAGAAGTTGGTAGACAATATATTAGAACCATCTCAGACTTTACTTTGCCCTGCACCGGAAAAACTGCTAAACACAATTTTTTCAACTGTAATGAGGAATGTTACTACTAAATGTTGTGGTTGGACTGTTTTGTTTAAATCGCCAAGGCCAGTTGTGCTTTAATGTTGAATCACCAACAAATAAGGATGTGTTTAGTACCAACCAACTTTTAAGGCCATTTACTTGTACCCATAATGAAGAAAAAGAGCAAGGAGAAGAGGAAGCAGAAGTATTAGAGAATTTTGAATCAGGCGAATAAATTTCTATAAATTTTTTTTAATCATTTTCAGCTCTTGCCAATATCTTTTATTATTCAATAGTTTCAAATTAAACAGAATCACAACAGATTTGTGGAATAGACCTACCGGGTTAACTTTGACAAAGTTGAGTATACTACCTCAAAGGTGGCGTGGAAACGTCTGCATATTAGCCATATTATGACACTCTGTTCCAGCTTTTTAAATCGTTAAGGTGGCTCTTAAAAAAAAGTATTTATAGATCTAATTTTTGTTTGAACAGATTTTATGATAAAACTTTTTTTTTTTTTTTTTTTTTTTGTTTTGACAATTAACTTTATTATTACACAAAAGTAATTACACAATACACAATAATACAAAGTCTCTTAAATTTATCATTATTCTAAATGAGTATACAGGCACCTAAGTGCAAATACACTTGCATGTGCCGAAATCTTAACTTAATAGATATCAATTATTCTTACATAAATCTTACAGTATCCTCTATCTTTGTAGTATAAACTAAATAGTTGAAAAAAAAAAAGTAAAATATTTTTAGCTAATCGAATAGATGTTGAAGTACTTGAAAATTTTCTAAAATAAATTTATTAGATATTTTTTTGAACTTCATCTTATTTCTAATATCTTTTATTTCGTTAGGTATTATATTATATATTTTGGGTCCTAAGTAGCTTACAAACCGTAAGTTGATGCTATTATAGTTAACTGGGATTATAATGTTTTTTTCGGTTCTACCACGAGTGTTATAAACATGACTAATTCTTTTCCATAAGTTTTCTTTATTATGTATAAATTGAACTACTACCGAACTATATATTGCCCTTACCATACTAAAATCCCATATCTCAATAGTTGTTCAATAAAAGCTATGTATATAATTACCAATACTGTTTTGTTTAAAAATTCTTGCAAGAGGTAAAACTTATGTATCAGTTTCCGCATTCTGTTATATAAATAGTCTATATGTGGTTTCCATTTGAGATGGTTATCTATTATGATGCCCAAGTATTTGGTATGAGGCATCTCCTTTATCTCTTGTTCATTTATCAATATTTGCGAGAAGTCTGGTCTATTGGCAGCCGTCAAAGAAAAGGCTATGTAAGTAGTCTTCAGCAAATTTAGCGTCAACTTATGGGTTTGCAGCCAATGCTGCACAATCTCAAATCCATTCACGGCCTTATCCCTCACATCATTCCATGTTGCTCCACTGAAGACAAGAACGGTATCATCCGCATATGAAATTGTCATACCACCTGTTTTCAATTGTAGTAAGGAATTTATGTATGTAATAAACAGAATTGGCCTCAATACTGTGCCCTGCGGTACACCAATTTCTATCCTCATCCTATCGCTGAGAGTGCCATTAATTTTAACCATTTGGCATCGGTCAGATAGATAACTCTTAACCAGCTGCAACACTGTTCCTCTGATTCCATAATGTTGTAGAATTGTAAGAAGTTTTTTATGGGGAACAGTGTCAAAAGCCTTAGCTAGATCTATAAAAATACCAAGACATTTGTTACCAACATTTAAATTTTTTACAACTTTAGATACTAGTGTATACATTGCATCCGTTGTGTTGAGTCCTTCTATAAAGCCAAATTGATTTGAAGAGATCACGGAGTGATTAGTTAGAAACCTAACCAATCTGTCTTTAAATGCTTTTTCAAAAATTTTTGCAATGTTACTAATTAAGCTAATGGGCCGATAATTTTTTATATTTTTTACTAAACCAGATTTATGTATTGGGGTCACCACTGATATTTTAAAGGCACTGGGTACTATACCCGTTTGAAAGATTTGGCTAATTATGTGCAGCATTGGAGTAGTAATCTCATTATATGTTTCTTTGATAAGTTTAGAAGGTATTCTTCCATCATCACCAGGAGAACTATTATTCTTTAACTGTGAAACATATTTTATAAATTAATTTTTTGTGAATGGATTAAGGAAGAGGGATTTAGATACTCTTGGTCCTGGAGTGCACATTTGTTGTATCGGGTTTTTAATTTTTTTTTCCATTTCTATACCAACATTTATAAAGTATTCATTAAAATATTTAGCCATGTCATAATCACAAGCAAAACTGCTACCATCTTCATGCATAACTTTAATTTCCCTCTTTATGTTGTTTTTTTCATAAGTTGCTTTTTTAACTATCTCATAAATCTTTTTCAAATTATTTCTGTTTGCCTCAATTTGGTTTTTATAATAATCATTTTTAGTCTTATGTATTAATTTATTAAGATAGTTGCGATATATTTTATATTCTGTTTCCAATTCTGTACTATAATGCTTTAATAGTCTTCTTTTCATATTATCCCTGTGCCTCGTCGAAGTAACAAGTCCGGCAGTGATCCAGCATTTTTTTTTTCTGCTACCTTTAACTACACCATTGGAAACAGTTGTTGCCTGATCTTTAAGTTTGTTGTATATAGAAATAAAATTTCTAGTTGCTATTTCAGGATCATTAATGTTAACCACACTGGACCATTCTTGTTTCTTCAACCCTTTCTTGAAATGATCTATGTCTATCTTACTTTTCGTACTATGAGTATTATTGTTACTTATGCAAGATTTAAGATTGTTATTACTTATATTGAGCATAGTAGGGTTATGATCAGTCAGATGTGTTTCTAGTATAAAAGAGTTTAGTTTCAGATGTAGCAGTCTCATATTTGGTCTAATAAATATATGATCTAAGCATGTATTAGTATCAGCCCGTGTAACAGAATTGATATACGGTTTATAACCCAATTCAGCCATAGAGACCAGATAGTAAGCTACATCATTATCATTTACATTTAAAATATCTATGTTAATATCACCCATAAAAATCTCGAAGTCACAATTTGCATTTAACAGTAAATATTCATAAAGGTCGCTAATAAAAGTTTGCATCAGTATTGGGGGTGGCTTATAGACAGCTGTTATACCAAAGTCGATATTATCATTTTGGAAGGTAACTCTGCCAATTGTAGCTAATGAATTAGGTAATTTGTGAGATTTAAAATCGGCTTCAATAGTTAACTTAACAAAAATGATGACACCATCATTCCTATTGTAATCAGCATTATTGTAGAATGTTTTATAGTTAGGGATATTACACTGATCTGTTGATAAAATTTGAAAGCATTCACTTAAAATGATAATATCCTTAGTGTGCAATTTGAAATTCATCAAAGTTTTTGTTAATGCTGCGAATGTTTAAATGAAGTATGTTTATTACTTTATTATTCCAATCAATATGTGTGTGCAACTCACTACAGTCCACCATCCTTCCCTTTTCAATTTCGATCACATCTGGTATTTCTTCAAGAATTTCATTTTGTGGTAATAGTTCCATCAAATGTTATAATTTGTCTTACTTCTCAAAACTTTTGTATGATATATAGTGGATGGACATTCTTGATCAGATGCAGCATGATTAACATTGTATCGTGTCTTATATTGCTGATTTGCTAAACAACAATTTGTGCATTTCTTATTCTGAACTTTGCATTCCGTTGAATTGTGTTCACCTGAACAATTAGGACATTTCTCAGTGTTGGTACATGTATCACTTTTATGGAAATATCTTTGACATCTAAAGCATCTAGGTATATCTAGGTCCTCATATACAGGACAGCGTTCCCATCCAATATATATTCCTTTTAAATGCATCAGCTCATGATATATTTTTGAATAAGGTAGAGGTATTTTTAGCTTTGTTCTTCCTTATATATGTGACTTTAAATGATTCATCGGATTTAATCCATTTATTCTGTTTCCTAATACTATTTTCAATCTCATTCACTGATTCTTTACCCATATAGCCAACAATCTTCACTTTTGGAGAACGCATTTTAGTGGCGGCAACTGTGTATCCATTTCTCAGAGACTTTTCCGCAGCATTCCTAAATATCTCTACATTTTCCCTATTTGTACACTTCACTATTACACTACCCTTTTTCATGCTTTCCATATCTTTTACACCAATGTTTAATGATGTAGGATTGATTCCCTGCTGGAGATCTTTCTTTGTCGTCTCAGCATCTTGGACAGAATTTGGTTTAATATTTATAGCTGGTATATTTTTGTTTACGGTTTTCATATGTCCATTGAAATTAGTTTTTACGATTTCAGAAAAAGGCATTGGCATTGTAATAGATTTCTAAAAAGAAACAAACAAAATTTATTTTAAATATGTAGTAGATTGAGTGTCTGTTGGGACAAGCCTGGAGAACTTTAGAAACTTCAAAAGTCCAAAGAAGATACCAAGATATCAAATAAATTTTTTAGGAAATCGTCTTGAAAACAACATTTTCCTGCTTATTTACGCGCAGGAAAATTGAGTTTTCCGGACTAGTACTGTGAAAACTTTACAAGACGCAAAATAAAAAAGATACTTCATTTTTGTGGAATTTGTAAAAAAATTAAAAAATTTGTAAATTTCGTCTTTTCTTACGATTTCCGGAAAAATTTAATACACAACACGTCAGTAAAATTTCTTACTTGACTCGGAGAATTAAAATACTCGGCACAAAGTGCCTCGTATTTCAATTTAGCTCCTCTTCAGTAATGTGAAATATTCTTGACTTTTATGTAAATAACTATTATCATTAGGGAGCCTGTAAAAAATTGTCTATGTTGCCTCATAAATTAAGTCTCATTTATTATAAAGTTAAGAATCGAAACTAATGTTTCTATTTCTCAGTCTAAACTATTCAAAGTGGCTTCCAAAAAGCGAGAATAACTCTACGACCCAAAACTAATTTTAGAAGCAAAATATGATACTGCAGCATTACGTAGATAGAAATTTCACTAACAGAATCGAGAAGGTAAAAACGAAGAGTTGCCTGAACGGGATGATATTGGCCTCAACATAATTAATAAAGAAATTGTAAATGCAATAGAAACACCAAATTTATTTAACTTATTAATTTATAAATAATTTTTCTACAAAAAGTGCAGCAACATGATATATCTGCTTAAAAAAAACAGAAAAAAAGTGTGTCTTAGAGCTGTGGTAATAACGCAGGTAGACGTTTTTCAAAAAATCCAAGAAGCTAAGCCAAAAAAATCTCAACTACTAGTTGTTTTAAAAAACTTAGTGTTTTAAAAGTTTCTAAAAAAAACATCAAAACAAGAAAATTCATCAAGTGATGAGTCTTTGAAAGAACCTGCTTACAATGACATAAACCCTGAAGACTATGACGTTTATTATTCTGAAATCATTAAAACATTTCACGAGTACTGCGAATTGAATAAACTTACAGTCAATTCAAGGAGATTTAATTTACATATGCTGATCAACCAATACAAATCACGCAGGAATATGAATACCTAGGAGTAACAGTCTCTACCCGTGGTATCAGCAAGCCAGCAGCACTCAACGCAATGAAAAAAGCAAAAATGGCATCTGGATTAATACACTCTATCCTAGTAAAAGCTAAACCTAATTCCTTATCCTGCTCACATAAACTATTTGATTCAATGGCAGCAGCAACGCTTTTGTACGCGGCACCTATCTGGGCAATCCCATGCAGAGATCTGGTGGAGAGAACTCAAACAGACTTTTACAAAAGACTTTTTAGTCTTCCACGGACTACATCAGGAGCTTTAATTAGAAGTGAGCTGGGGATAACCCACCTATCATACAAAATACTAAATGCAGCATGGAATTGGATTATAAGAGCCTTAGAAATGGAAGAAGACCGCCTACCGAAAGCCTGCCTCAAACGACAGTCTAGACTCTTAATCGATGGCAACTGCCATAGCAAATATAACTGGCTCGCAAGTTTACTCAACGCTGTTAAGACCATAACAACGGAAATACTGCCTGACTTAAGCACTCTCAACCCCAGAGCTTGGACAGCACAAAAAACAATTTTTTTTGATAAGTACAAAGCACACTTAATGCAAATTGATAAACATCTGCATGAAAATGCGCACTACTTACAAAATCCGCCATCTAACACGGCGAAAAGCTATTTAAACGAAAGAATCGCCTTTCAAGCAATAAAACTCTTACTATAATTTGAGACTCGCCAGTAAATATTATTGTCAGCTAACAATTGACGGACATCTTCACAAGTTCAACTTCAGCGAAAATTCTCAATTTGCAACACTGGAGAGCCTGATTCCATTGAACATCTGATGATTGGCTGCCCGATTTACAACCACTTGCGAGAACATCATCTATCGGTTTTTAACTCACCTCGGACTATAACGACTATTTTGAATGCAGACAATAAAAACTTAATTAAAGCAATATTGTACTATGTTATCAATAGCTGTCGTCTAAGGGCTTTCTGCCTCAATGAGTGAACTAATTATTGTAAAAAGAAAAAAATTTTGTTTTTTTGGATTCTTTTTATGTAAACTACTAAATTGTAATTTATATATTTATGTATTAATTGTATACCTCCTTGCTATGAGTTAAATGTACCTGAAGAGCAATAAATAATCTAATCTAATCTAATCTTATTCTGAAATCAAAAATAGAAGCTGGGTGTTGGTGAAATATCTCACGTAGAAGTCTCTTAAACACTTTTTTGCTCAAGTGTTGGGAAAAGAAGAGGAAGAAGATGAAATTTGAAATTCACAGAATTTAAGCAACAGAAATTTAAATGGTCTGAACGAATAGAGACTGATATTATTGATAAGACCAAGATTTTGTTCAAATTCTACCAGATCCCATTTTAAGGCAAAGAGGTAATTTTACCTTTATTGTAGACTTTTCTAGGATCAATTTTTAAATAAATATACTGTTTGTTTGATCTTAAATTGCAATAGGTAATTAAGTTCATTTTTTGTATGTCTATAAATATTATATATTTTTTATGTTTAATGAAAAACTTTATAAAATACTTGGTATTTATTGTATTGATTTCAATCAAAAACTTGTACATGAATTCCTAAAAAATAATAATTGTTATATAAATTGATAAGAAAACTGTCAATATAAAAAACCAAATAAGTTATTATAAAACAAATGACAATCAACTTGGGGCTTGGGTCAGTTTTTCTTCGCCGCGATTTACAACAACATTGTCTCTCGGTTTTTAAAGAAAAAATAGTAAAAATTGTAAAAAAAAGTGGAAATCTAGTGCATAAGTTTAATTCTACATCAAGATTCTATTGATTGAGATAAGTTTCTGTTCGGAAAACCTTCTTATTTAAAATCATCCAAAATTTTTTTTAATTCTAAAAAAGCGAAAATAAAAATCAAAGAAGAAAAGCGCAGTTTTTTCATGTTTTTTCAATCTTAGTGCAAAATATGGAATTTCATTCTATAGTTTTTTTTGCATAAATAGCAACGTAAAGATAAGTGAGCGCTATCATTATACAGAATGTATAATAATAGAGGGACCATCCCTCTGTGCTGTTATTATATATTATATCAATTTTTTTATAATGCAAAGCGACGATTTTTAGGAAATTTTTATACTTTTTAAACAAAAATTAAAAAATTATAAATTTTTTTGAATTAGTTGATGTATAATACAATTGATTCTCTTTTGATTAATTTTTTTTTTAATTTTAAATTTTTTTTTCAAAATTTTAATAAAATTTCTTAAATTAGTATATGTATGATACAATTAAGTCTTTTTTAATTAGTTTTTTTTTAAATTATAAACTTTTTTTAAAATATGTTATTTACTGCCATACATTTAATTCTTTAGGTAAGCTCGCATGGCAACGTATTAAGGTAGGTGAGCGCTATCATTATACAGATTGATTACTTTTGTGCTACTATTATTTATTATACCAATTTTTTTATAATGCAATGCGATGATTTTTAGCAAATTTTTAATACTTTTTAATTTTTGTCAAAAGGTTTCTCAAATTAGTTAATGTTTAAAACAACTGCGTCTCTTTTGATTAGTTTTTTTCAAAATTTGAAGCTTTTGTTTAAAATTTTAAACTTTTTTTTAAAATGTTATTAAGATTTCTTAAATTAGTTAATGTATAATACAATTGTGACTCTTTTGACTAGTTTTTTCCAAAGTTATAAACTTTTTTTTACAAAAAAATGTTATTTACATTCAATTCTTTAGGTAAGCTCGCATAGATAGCAGCGTAAAGGTAGGTGAGCGCTATTATTATACAGACTGATTACTTTTGTGCTATTAATTATTATACGATTTTTTTTATATTGCAAAACGACGATTTCTAGCAAATTTTCAATATTTTTTTAACAAAAATTTAAAAATCTTAAGATTTGTTAAGTTAGTTAATGTATAATACAACTGAGTCTCTTTTGTTTAGTTTTTTCCAAAATTTTAAACTTTTTTCCAAAAATTTAAACTTTTTTATCAAAATTTAAATAAAATTTCTTAAATTAGTTAATGTGTAATACAATTGAATCTCTTTTAGTTTAATTAGTTTTTTTTGAAATTATAAACCTTTTTTACAAAGTATTATGTTATTTACTGCTATACATTTAATTCTTTAGATAAGCTCGCATAGATGGCAATGTAAAGGTAGATGAGCGTTATTATTATACAGATTGATTACTTTTGTGCTATTATTATTTATTATACCAATTTTTTTTTAATGCAATGCAATGATTTTTAGCAAATTTTTAATAGTTTTTAATTTTTGTTAAAAGGTTTCTCAAATTAGTTAATGTATAAAACAACTGAGTCTCTTTTGATTAGTTTTTTTCAAAATTTTTAGCTTTTGTTTAAAATTTTAATCTTTTTTTCAAAATGTTATTAAGATTTCTTAAATTAGTTAATGTATAATACAATTGTGACTCTTTTGACTAGTTTTTTCCAAAGTTATAAACTTTTTTTACAAAAAAATGTTATTTACATTTAATTCTTTAGGTAAGCTCGCATAGATGGCAACGTAAAGGTAGGTGAGCGCCATTATTATACAGAGTGATTACTTTTGTGCTATTATTAAATATTTGTGCTATTATTATATATGTAAAGAATATCACTACACTAGTGCCATTCTTTTTCTTTATGGATTTATTATTTACAGATCTCTAATAAGTAAATGTGAGTGTCATGTAGGTCACACACCAACTGGCATTGACATAATTTTAAGAATTAAAAGTGAGGTTAGATTATAGTATCCTATTTAAATAAAAGAAAATAAATTAACTAAACTAGAAGTAAAGGCTTTAAATGTTGTTTTTTGTTATTTCAGGTAAGTTACTCTGTTTAGAATGTGAAAATTGTGTTTAAACTTTGTTATTTTGTATAATTGTGTTGTAACTAAAAGTATTTTGTTATTTCAGAAAACGCAAATTTTGTCTTTATTTCATTCATTACCATTATATATACTATACCAATTTTTGCAACGATTTTTAGCAAATTTTTAATACTTTTTTATCAAGAATTTGAAAATCATAAGTTTTCTTAAATTAGTTAATGTATATTACAACTGAGTCTCTTTTAATTAATTTTTTTCAAAATTTTAATAAAAATTCCTTGAATAAGTTAATGGATAATACAATTAGGTTCTTTTTAATTAGTTTTTTTTTAAATTATATATAAACTTTTTCACAAAACATCATGTTATTTATTGCTATACATTTAATTCTTTAGGCAAGCTCGCATAGATGGCAACGTAAAGGTAGGTGAGCGCCATTATTATACAGAGTGATTACTTTTGTGCTATTATTAAATATTTGTGCTATTATTATATATGTAAAGAATATCACTACACTAGTGCCATTCTTTTTCTTTATGGATTTATTATTTACAGATCTCTAATAAGTAAATGTGAGTGTCATGTAGGTCACACACCAACTGGCATTGACATAATTTTAAGAATTAAAAGTGAGGTTAGATTATAGTATCCTATTTAAATAAAAGAAAATAAATTAACTAAACTAGAAGTAAAGGCTTTAAATGTTGTTTTTTGTTATTTCAGGTAAGTTACTCTGTTTAGAATGTGAAAATTGTGTTTAAACTTTGTTATTTTGTATAATTGTGTTGTAACTAAAAGTATTTTGTTATTTCAGAAAACGCAAATTTTGTCTTTATTTCATTCATTACCATTATATATACTATACCAATTTTTGCAACGATTTTTAGCAAATTTTTAATACTTTTTTATCAAGAATTTGAAAATCATAAGTTTTCTTAAATTAGTTAATGTATATTACAACTGAGTCTCTTTTAATTAATTTTTTTCAAAATTTTAATAAAAATTCCTTGAATAAGTTAATGGATAATACAATTAGGTTCTTTTTAATTAGTTTTTTTTTAAATTATATATAAACTTTTTCACAAAACATCATGTTATTTATTGCTATACATTTAATTCTTTAGGCAAGCTCGCATAGATGGCAACGTAAAGGTAGGTGAACGCTTATATTATAACATTATATTATTATAATTTTGTATTTTTAGGTAAAAACAAAGTTGGAATAGCATTACACTACCGTTTTTTAAATTAATTTTATGTTTTTTACTACAAGCGTAAGTAAATCCCCTGTAATGCAAAATTTTCATTCAGAGGAAATGTATAAAGCTTTTGTATAAGCTTGTTTTTTTTCTTTTTAGCGGTTTAAAACAAAAACAGCACAGTTTGGCGTCGTGCATTTAAGTATCAACCTATTTAACAAGTTATTTAATGTTTAATTTACAGAAAAGCAAAGGTTTAACATTAATAAACCCTAAACAACGTCGTTTTTGTATAGAGGCACTTGAAATCTGTTTCGTTGTTGATGTCATGAGCATGGTACAGCAATATTCGAGCGGCTGGCGAGCACACCATATTTTCCTCCCACAACAATATTATATAAAAGTTCTTTAAACCATTTAAAAGAAACAAATAAAAACTTTTAGAATATAATTAACACAAAAAACGTTCTATCTTATAAACAAAGCATGAAATAAATTGACACCGGAGAAAAAAGTTTTAGAATAGTAATTTAAATGATAAGTGTGGGAACAGCAGTTTTGCAAAAAGGCGGCAGTTTTATACAGAAGTGAAGAATGTTGCAAAAAACTGTTCTTGGCACTTTATAATTTTAATTCAAATTTTTAAATAATTAATTGTTTAATTCACTAGGATATTGCTAACGTTCTAGGCGGCCATTTGTTGAGGTTGGTCACAACTGCACTTTCCAAACAACATTCGTGTTAACAAATCGTATTAAGATCAAAATCGTCAGCGTTTTAACGCTGAACTCTAACTTATAACGATCCGTTCGTTTGATGTTTGACATGTTTCTTTAGTTTTATCATCGTCTTCTAATTTTTCTTTTTCAGAAGAACTGCTAAGCGTGTGACAAATTTGGGTTCTAGTTCTACTAACCTCTTTCTTTACTTTATTCTTTTTCATAAAATACATATACATTTTCTAGCAATTGTATAAGAATAATTTTTAAAATAAGTTATTTATTTATTTATACATTAGACTAAAATCATTATTAATTAAAGTTTTTTTGACTTAAAGAAAAGATAAATAATCTATTTACTAAAAAATTTACTATTTACACTATCTGTCCAAAGGCTGGCAACTGTTTAACATTTTCCTAGCAAATATTTCAAAGACATTTTTTTTTAAATTAAAGAGCTTGAAAATCTTAACTTATAAATGTTTGTTTGGCACCGATCCAAAATTGCTTAGATACATATTTACATTAGTCTAGAACTTAAATTATTACAATGTTTTACTATTTTTTATATTTTAGTTTGGTTTTTTAAATAGTTTAATTCAAAGATTGTTAAATCGTTTTTACACTTACGGTATATAACGGTAAAAGCATTGTTGTAAAAGCAAGAACTTTTGTTTACTTCATTATTATTAAAAAACTGATTGAATTGATAATTACATAAATTATTTGGTAAACAAAAACGTATATAAATGTTTTTGATTGTTTTTACTTAGTAATTTTGCGTTTCTAAGATTAGAATACAATTAAAACAGGTTTTTAGCTTGTTTGTAAATTATTTGTAAATAATGGGTACATAATTATTATTTTTTTAACAACATGAAAAAACATATTATATGCGGTAATGGAACATTAAATATATAAATTTATAATTATGATATAGAAAACAATAATTAGTGTTTTATAATTTTGTGTGTAATAGTTATCTGTGTACTTTTTGGCTGCAAATAAATATATGTTTATTTTTTGCTTGTTTATTATTGATTCTTTTTGTCTGTGATACCTGCTATATAAGCCTGTTCATTATGACTTAGAGCAGTGGCGGCTCGTGATTTTTTCTCACGGAAGGGCACCGGGGGGTCTGGAGAGTCCGCGCTCCCGGAAATTTTTTGCAAAATATGCTTTCAAAATCCCAATTTTATTACAAATTTTAAAGTGTTTAATATCAAAAATTAAGTACAGAAAAAAATTAAATTTGGTCCAATTTAATTTTCCAAAGTTCTTTCAATAAACATTTGCTAATGCCATCAGCAGTATGATTCTCTGGTTGCAGAAAAGACCGAAATCGTTCTTGAATTTTTCCGTTCAACTCGTAGCGAACTATGAAAACCAACTGGGAAAGTGTAGACGAATCTGTCGTCTCGTCTGCTTGTATAGCGATGTAGTGAGGTTTGTTAATTTCGTCTAGAATCAAAGTGCGACAAACTTCGTAGATACTGTCCAGCAATTCATTTTGAATGGTTTTTGATAAACCCATAAAAACTCTATTATTAGATTTGTTGATGTGGTCCTTGAAGGTGCTGTCAATTTCTGACAATAAATTAACCAATCCACGAAAAATCCCCGGATTCGCACTGTCTTGTGTTTCGTCATGGCCCCTTAAAGCGATTTCAAACATGCCACAAAACTTAATGCAGTCAATTAATTTTCCAAGAATATGTCTGTTTTTAGTGAAGTTTTCATTGTGCTGAATTATATTTAATCTATATGCAGTATTTAGCTGGCACATTATGCTTACTTTACCCAAAACTGAATATTCTATCATGTTCTTAGATGTTTTTCACTTACTTTATGTCTTTTTACTTTTTCACAAAGGTGTTTTAAATCGCTCATACCTTTAGAAGTCAAGGCAGGGTCGTTTTGTGAGAAATTCTTAATTAAGCACACATTTGTTATCAAACAAATCAGAAAAGTTACATACAAATTACAAATTAGGTATTTATAATTAATTTATCTGTTAAAAGAAATTTATCACGAAGGGGCAGTGCCCCATTGCCCTCCCTGCACCAGCCGCCACTGACTTAGAGCCGTAATAACGCCCGCAAATTTATACATACTTCTGCAGAAAATAAAAATACAGCAAGCTACAGAAAATTTTTAATGATAGCTGCTGATAACTTTGTTTTTAATCTTTACAATTGGAAACTCTTTACAACTGAAAATGATTAATAAAATTCAATATTGCCTGCAGTTGAAGAATTCTCTGGTTTTTATAAGTCATATTTACAATATTGGAGGAAGTGGATTCTTTTTCCGATACGTCAACTTTAGCGATCATTCTGCAAATTTTATTCTGAAAAGCTATCCTGTCTTTTATGTGTCCAGAAGCAATTTAGTCACTCTTCCATTTTCCATGTCTCTTTAGTGTTAACATTTCGGCACCAGCATTCACTAGAAAACTGGCCGATGTACGATGAGTTCTTGTGTACTCTTCCGCATCCGCATAACCAAAGTTCTTTGCCACTTTTAAAAGTATGCTACTAAAAGCCTTTTTAGTAGCTTTTAGGACAGAAAACTCCTGGGTATATAGTAGGAGAAGAATGCAAGAGAAACAAGCTGAGAGTGAAAGAGGGGAAAATGGCCATTATATTTAAAGATAGAATAAATGTTGGAAAAAAAAGTAAATAAATACAGAGATGAATGAAAGAAAGAAGTATTACAGAAGAAAAGAAGAAATAGATATGCGAAGTGGAACAATTAAAAACAAAAGGCAAATAGATGAACGGAGAGACAAGGATGTAGATAAAGCAAGAAAGAATTAAAGAATTAGGTACAACAAGAGTTATAAGAAATGTATTAAAAAGGAAATATCGGTGTACTTGGAAAAGGAAAGTGCGAAAGAAAAAAAAATAATGGCAAGGTTCAGGCGCAGAAATGGGGAAAAAGAAGATAGATATTGGACGGAAAATGAAGACAGACAGTGTAGGATGTGTTATTAGGAAAAAGAAGCAATAAAGCACATGTAGAATAAATGCAGTGAGATAGATGAAAGAGAAAGAGATATAACGGAAAGAAAAAAAAATAGATAAAACAATTGAACGGAAATAAAGTGGATACAAAAAGTATGGGAGAAAAAGGAAACAAAGGCAGGGGAAGAGAACACAAAGGAAGGATAGAAAAAAACAGGGAGGATAGGATAGAAAAATTTTGTATAATTATTGTGAATAATGTAGATATTTTAAGACTGTATAGGCAAAAATAAACCTATTTATATATACTAAAAGCGTTTTTAGTAACTGGTTGGGCCTTACGTCTTCCATTTCGATAACGTAAGAAAAAACTCCTCTTTTTTAGTACTTTCGAAAGCAATGCCGTTTATTTCCTGTAAATTTGCAAAGCATTCATTTTATTTTCCTCAACAATAGTAACTCTTTTTAAACCGTCAGCCTTTGTGTTTTCTTATTCCTAGAAATAGCCAATGAAAACAGTTTTGCTGACAATTTTGACCGAATTTTTATTTTTCTAGTCTTCAAATTTGTGAAGCTCTATCTTGTACAGTAATCGTGACTTTTTTTGAAGAAGCTGCCTATCCGCTCTTAACGCTTGTTCAATAAAATCACTATTTCAGGTATTCATCCGTCCATTTCATCAGTTCAAATTTTTTGCGTTTATTTACATGAATAAACCAGCAATTTGTCATAGATACAAAACAAAGTACGACTACACACATTGCAGTCTTGTTTCATTCCTATGAACAAAAAGCTTATGAAAGCTTTTTATCAACTTTTTATTTTTTAAGTGGAAAACAAAACGTTATGTAAACCGCGAGCATAATGAATGCTTATAAAACTCGGGCAAAGTACAAAACCTCTGACCAGAGGCCCTTGAAGTTGTAAACTATTGCCCTCGGATATAAACATCTCTATTATGCCCTTGATACATAAATAACTATTTGAGAATGAGAATACTGTGTTGTGTTGTGGAATTTCTCACAGAATGATTTGTAATTATTTTGAATCTACTTCTGCTGTTTTATCTGTAAAAAATCTTCTAAAAAATTTACATTAAAACGATATCTTAACTTTAATCTTTTGTTTAAACAAGATTTTTGAAAATCAAGCGGCAAAAAACCAAAAAAATTGTGAATTTAAGGTTTGTGATCGTTGATTTGCGTTGGTCACTTGATTTTTAAGTGTCATTATTGGTAGTTCTATAATATATAATATATAGAAAACTGTGATAATAACTGAAAACACTTATATGAATAACTTAATTAATCTACTACATTTTGAACTCTGCGATGAAAAACTAGACATTAATTTTTAATATGTGAACCGCACTGAGTAGATAACGAAACAAATTCGTATAAAAATCGTTACAAAAATTGTAATATTAAAATTATATCTATAATCTTAGATTGTTTTTCATTTTGTTAAATGAAAATTAATGAAAATTTCGAAAAATTATTATTTCTTTTTATAAAGGTACTGAGTAAAGTGATGTTGTTTGAAGTCGCTTGATTGTCGGTTTTAACTGAAATTCTTTTAAAAACTTTTGACTTTTGGCATTTCGGACAAAATTTCAAGCATTAACCCACAAGTTGGTTTAATATGATGTGACAGACGAAATCAGACAAGAATACAATTTTTTCAATGTTAAATTACTTTTAGGAAAGCGTGAAAAATAAATAATTATAAATGACTACAGTTTTCTGTAAATTTGCAAAAGCATTGGATTCAATTAGTTTTATTATACTTTTTAAAAATATAAAATTTTAGTATAAAAATAATTTTGGATGATTTGTATTCAATAAGATTCTGATTGTAAAAGCTAATAGTTTTCTGTCTTCTAATTATAAAAAAACATAAGTTCGGTGCTTTCTATTATTCCGTTTTACACCCAAAGCTTTTTAAAATCTTCATAAATAGTACTATCTCAATTTTTGAATTAATGGTGAGATTACATTACTTTGCCGATGAGACAAACAATACGTAACGTCATTCTAACAGTAAAGTTTGTTTTTGTTATTATCTCTAAGGATCTTGTTATCATTTCTATTTTGATCTAACAACAACAAAAATTCAATACTTTTCCGTCAAAGGTAGCTTGCCAACAAAATTTATTAAAAATAATACAAAAATTATTGTCAATTTGTTTAAAACCTTAGGTTTTTGAAAGTGTTTTAAAAACTTCTAAATGTTTGTTATTATCAGACAATTTTTTTAACAAAGTTTTACTGATAGCCGGTGTAGTGTTAATTGTGTAATACATGTATTAATGCTTAATGTTTATAAATTAGGTATTATTTATGTAAAATTTTAATAAAAAAGTAAAATATATACTTTGAACTTTTTTTTTCATATAGTGGTTGTAGTTACAATTGTGCAGTTCTTAAAGCGTTTATATTTTGATTGCCATGTTACCATAAGCTACTTTTAGTTTTTTAAGCAAATAATCTGTTCAAAGTTAGGAATTTAATGTTGTCTGGTTGGCTATGCTCTGTCAACATTATCTTACACCTGTTATTTTTAATATTCAAACTCGCTGATTAGTATGGTGGTTACATAAACAATAGATGGTTATACTAGTGCTAATTTAGATGTTTTTTACCTTCTCGAATAGAACTATCTGGCTTCGCTTCTGCTGAAACGTTGCGATCATTCTAGGTCAAACTCATACAATGTTGTTAGTTGTATGTTGGAAGTAAATTGGGGTGTTGCACTTATTTAATTGAAAAAAAAAAGTTAATTTACTATTGTTTTGTTTATAGATTTGTTGTAAAGTTCTTAAAATTGATGAACAAATTGAAACAGTCTTAACATTAGTATTTGTGGGTAGAATTTCACAAACCCGAAGAAAGATGAAAAAAACTTTTCTTGTAAAATATTAAACTGTGGTTTCCTGTCGTTTAAAAATTTTTTATTGCAAAAGATAGAAAATCAAAATTTTAAAATGTTGCAAGCTAAAAACATTTAATTTGAATAAAAAAATTCTCATTTAGAACATGTTTTAGAAAATGACAGCTTTTTTGGCGTGTGCTCAACGTTTTATCTTTCAAAGAATGCTATCAAAGTTGCAATTTTTGATATATAGAATCTATCATAAAGAAAAATTAAGTTTTCAGCCTAAAGGCTTTCAGGTGACATTTTGTTGAACCAAATAAGCCAACAATAGTTATTTGTTTTACAAGTGTTGAAAAACGAATTTTTCATGCGAGTGTTCAAGTTACGCACGAGGCCGAGTGTGTATTAACACGAGCATGAAAAAAGCTTTTCACACGAGTACAACACAATGTTTTTTCTACGACCATTCAATAAACTACAACATTTAACAAAAGAACCAATTTATTACATATTAATGTCAAAATATCAAAATGAATGCCATATGATTAGTTATGGCATTCATTCCATCATGTCATTTGTCAATATGTTCTTTTCACACAGATCTGTCACTTTTCACACAGAAACGTCACTTTTCATTCGAGTTTTGCGTTAGGAATGAAAAGATGAACTTTTCATAGCAACAAGGATATATGTAAAGCGAGTTTAACATAGTGGTCTTGGAAAAATAGTTTTATTAATTTCACACTTTTTTTTCTCACACCAGCTTAAGAGGATTTTGTATGTATTTTTACAACAAACCCTTAACTTTTCAGAGATTATTGATAAACAACCAATATTCCAAACTTTTTTAATTTTACTATCTAAACCGTCTGCTTCCGTATCACTCATTTGTATGCAGAAAAATATTCAAATTTTTTGAACAGTTGCTTTTTTACAGATATATTTTTTTGACAGTTAACAAATTATTTTCTAGGCAAGTTATAATTAGTAATTTATAACAATAATCAATACTACAATTTTTATGCAAATCGAGCAAAGACTAATCAAGAAAAAGCCGTTTGTTTTCAAAAAAAGCAATATTCTACCGTGCGAGAGTTATTATAAGCATCGCAAACGTTAAGGACTACCGATCTCAAACAATAATTGGAGTCCTCTCTCTGGCCCTCCTCCAAACAATAGTTTTCGATCGGTAAAATGTCCATATCGTTCTTGGTACTTAATATACTATTATGTACTTAAGATTTATTTTTTTTTATTACAATTTTTATAGAAATAAATTATAATTAAAAAAACAGTTTATTATATGCTCTTTTAGAACGTATTTTCACACTTCAGTTTTATTAAAACTGAACACACCCGTGTGGTAATAGAATGTTTTATCAAACTCGTATAAGTATATTTAACAATGTGCACTTTTGTTGATATTATAAACTTAAAAAGTTTCATGTCATTAAATATCAAATACGAATTTAAAAAAAATTATACAGTCGCACGAACATTCTTTAATTACGCGTATACCAAATTCGATTAATTTTTACGCCATAGAAAGACAAAAGCTGTAAATCTTCAACCGCATAAAATTTTTAAGAAATGAGTATGTAATTGCATAAAAAAGCTGAAAAGAATTGAGAATCGGAAAAACATTACAAATGTTAATTTTGTCGCAACTGTAAAGTTTCTTATGTATTTTCTAATTTAAACAACATTGATTCATGTTTTTCAAGAGATTTTCCAAAAGAGAAATTCTACAGCCGAATCCTGTTGTCTCTTCTTGTTTTGGTTAATTGCAGCAATATATTTACAATTTCATTGTTTTAGTGATCAATTATGGTATTGTTGAACAAAAAGTGCTCTTGTTCTATTATTACTCGAATGCTTTTTGTAGAAAATATTAATTGATTGCATTATGTTGGGTTTAAATAGAAGTGACAAACTCTCACTTTACTGATTGAAAAGGATAAATTGAAGCCGCTTTAGGAAAATTTTTAAATGATGTGTGGGTGACAAATGCTACAATGCCTAACAAAGCTATCACTTTCATCGATCGTTCCGACTCTTATAAAACGTCTATTATACATTTTCCACTTCGATACCATGACTTGAATACCTCTACCTTTCACTATTTTTTGCCTTTTTGACTGAATTATTATATGTAAATTGACACATTTTTTTAAATGCCTTTAGCTATCTATCTGTTTAACATTTTTGAAATGCCTGTGGCTAAAAGATATATTTACAAAACGAATAATTTACCCCTTACACACCAGCATCCTAAAACATCAACACCGACATGAAAATAAAAAGACTTTTTTTGGTTCAGTTATATATAATGATGGCTAAACCTTAGAACTATACAGCAAAACAAAAAAAAAACGTTTATTCATTAGAGATTCAAAAACAAATCTAAATTAAAGCCTCAGCATCTTTTTTATTGTAATATTTATCTACATTAATTAGCAATAGAACATCGCTATTCATAAAAAACCGTCTTTATTAATTTAATTCTGAATGATTACACAAAATTGTTAAATTTATTCAAAAATCAAAAAACTCCTGCTTCCTATCCTTGCAATGAACACAAATAACATACTTTTGTTGCAATTAAAGTGAGAAAATTGAGTATTTTGTTTCAGTTTGCATCAGTTCAGATGTTCAGAATGACATTTGACGGGTTTGAAAACCTGTGAAAACTTCTTGCTTCAATTTTAACCTGCAAAAAAGAACGGTAATTTTCAAAAGATTGAAACTATTTTTTTTAATTTTGACTAAAATTTTTCTCAATGACGGCAGCTCTCAAATAAAAAAAATGATTAAATTGGGTTACACACCACAAACTTATGACACTCTCTTTTTCTGTTAAAGATTAAAATACTCGTAAAAACAAAACATAAATAATTTTAAAAAAAGCGTAAGCTTTACAGTTGACCTATATTGATGCACTTTTTGCATTTTACACATTTTTTAGAAAATTGACCTTTAAACTACTTTTTTTTATAATAATTTTGTTAACAGTTGCTTTTACTGTTTAGTTTTTAACCCGTTCTGCTAAGGATAGGATTCCTTCTTTGGTTATAAAATTTCACGTTTAGCTTCAATTTTCTTTATAAAAATATGCTTTTTAGGTGACACAAACTAAAAATCAAGCTTTTTCAAGAGTTGTAAATGGCTTAAACAGCTTTTTTGTTTGTTAAGATTTACATTGATTATGATCTCAGATTCGTTAAAAGAATCTGTCGCATTGTAATAATATATTAAGTATCAAGAACGATATTGAAAAATTATTGTCTGAGATTGGTAGTCCTTAACGTTTGTGATGTTTATAACGTCTTTTGCAAGATAGAAAATTGCTTCTTGTGAAACCTAACAGCTTTTCCTTACTTAGTATCTGCTTTACTTACATAAAAATTGTTGGCATAATGAGTAGATTGTAGTATTAATTATTGTTAT
Source organism: Lagria hirta (assembly GCA_947359425.1). Lineage (NCBI taxonomy): Eukaryota > Metazoa > Arthropoda > Insecta > Coleoptera > Tenebrionidae > Lagria > Lagria hirta. Next base: position 16,268,408 of record OX375794.1, read on the forward strand.
AAATTATTAATCTTAAGTTAAGTGAATAAAAAAATATACATCTGAAAAAACCGATCTTAACCAACTTTGAACATTTTTCTGCATACAAAGCAGTAATAATGAGTCAGACGGTTTCGATAGTAAAATTTAAAAAACTTGGAATATTAGTTGTTTATCAATAATTTCTGAAAAGTCAAGAAATTCCTCTAAAATACATATAAAATCTTCAAAAGCTGGTGTGAAGAAAGAAAGGGTAGTATTATCAATGGAAATATTTAGTTGACTTATCTGGCTCGACAAAATGTGAAACTGAAGTCCCTTGGATGCCTTTGAATTGAATATTCCATGTTAAAAAGCTTAAAACAAGCTAAAAACTTGTCATTTTCACGCAAAAAATTTTTTTTTAAAGAAGCCTTAGATGAAAATTTTTTTAATTCTAAAGGTACTGTATTTTTATATTCATTTACGTAATACGTCTATTATGTAAATGTTCGTTTTCGGTGAAAATAATATTTGATGTATTAGGTGCTTGTTAAAGAGAAAAATAAAGGGGAAGACATAGAAGATAAGAAAACATATTTCGTTTACTTATTAATTATTATCGTAAAAATTTCTAATTCAAAAACCAACGTTCAACGAACATTTACAATAATTGACAAAGGGAAAATGCAAAAAATACTTCAGGTCTAGCAAAAAGTCGGCACTTATTTTTAAAGTATTATAAAGCAAAGTGCAGTTGGCAAAGACACTGTTGGAGGCTGGCCTTTAAGAATTGTAAATTTTCTAAATTTAAAACATCGTGACACTTAACCTCGCTAAGTAGAGTTCGGTAACATTTTTGGCAAACAAAAAAAATAGATTTGTTTAAATGAAGAGACATAGTGGATGGCGTTTTTGTGAACATAGCCAAAAGTTATGCCAAAGACTCATTGGAAAATAAACTTGATTTTGCTAACAAAATTTTACCTAAAAAAGAATGTAGCAAAGCGAGCTAATTGTTAAATTTAGCATTAGTTTCTGTGAACTTAACTACTAAAGAAATCACGAAAATTATGTTAAATTTAGCGACAGTTTCTCTGAATGCATTTGTCAAAGAAGCCAGCTAGTGGAATTATATTTAATAATTGTGTCAGTTTTACAAGTCTCATCTAAACTGATCCGATTTTAAGCATGTTTGACGACTGCAGTACATGGTAATACATTTTTCATCCATTGTTTCAACTTTAATTTTGTCTTTGGTGAAATTAAAATCAACAACAATATCTGGTTTTTTAGTCAGTGAATCTATACTGCAATAATGGTGAAAAAATGAGAACAGAAAAACTGGCTTAATAATTCTTAGAATGTAGGCGAGTAAAGTAATGTCTTTTGTAAATGCGTATAGACTGGTTCTAACTTCACGGTTTTTTATTGATAGAAAAACAAAAGATAGTTTTTGTTTTTTTGTTGAGTGCCAATACAAGTTAATCTTTTGCTTTCCATTGCTTGCACTAATTTAACCAAAATATGCCACTTTCCAAAAGTAACTAATCTAAATGTGAATCAAAAAGTGTTTGTGTCAGTCAGTAGTAGTTCGATTTGTTAAATTGGGATAGTTCGTTTTATTACATTTTTGCTACTATAAACATAAGTTTTCCTGAAAAAATATCTGGTATAAAAAATATTTTACTCTTAGTCAGTATTGTAATTGAATAATAACAAACCTGTACAACGTAGATAATGTGCATCTTTCCTCTCTTGGGCGGAAAAACCTAGCCTATGTGCTATGGTTTTATAATTAATCTTAAATTGTTTTACTTCAACTTAACACATCAAAATGTCAATTTTTTTTTTCAAGTTTAGTTTGCATTTGAGCATTGAATACACAGCTTATTATGTGCTAGGTTTTTTTGATTTAGAAAGACCGTAAAAGGCCTGTAAAAGGTAGTTTATGTGCATCTTTCTTCTCTTGGGCGGAAAAACCTAACCTACGTGCTGTGGTTTTATAAGTAATTTTTAATTGTTTTACTTCAATTTAACACATCAAAATGTCAATTTTTTATAAGTTTGGTTTGTATTTGAGCATTGAATCCACTGCTCATCATGTGCTAGGTTTTTTTGATTTAGAATGATCATGAAAATATGTCAAAATATCATTTTTGAATAAATAATTTGTTTTGTGTAGTTTGGGTTAGTCCATGTAAGTCTTATAAGCCTTTTCATACAGCTTGCAATTTTTTTCTGGTATTAGATAGTTTGTTGCATCTGCCGCAACTTGCAATAGTTCCGAGGAAGTTAATTGCGTGTCACTAGAGTCACTATTAGACATTTTTGAGCTTTTTCAAGTTTTCAAAAGCAAGCACAACACTAACAGATTTTTTTAATAACTGTCAATTTCGGTCATAACAACTTGGCAACTTATTTTTTTTTTTTATTTATTTGAACACGTTTACAGTCATAATTATATAGAATTGTAAATGATTATTATGAAATGTGAGTAAAACAGTATAGAAACATTTACGAAATGTTGCATTTTTGTAAAATGTGACACATTTTTGTCACAGTATGTAATGTACTATTACTGGTTTATTTGAAATGTACAATTTAAGTTAACGTCTGGCTGTAAATAAAAAATTTTTTTGATAAAAATGTAAAAAATTTGAACTGTAAATTTATAGTTCATCTTAGGTACCTATGTCTCTCGCTTGTAGATCATAAAAGAGCCGTATAAGCTAAAGAATTCTAAGAAATTGTAAAGTTTAATCATGTTTAGATATCTTAAAGTTTGTGAGTTTTGTCTTTTATATTTTAAGCTTTTTTTATTCTAAGATTTTTCTATTTTAGAGTTGATTCACAAACATCTTCACTCTTCACTAAACAAAAGTTTCAAAACAGAGAATGGGAATCTACAGTCATGAAATTTTTTTGCTAAATTTTGTAAACTTATCAAATGTATAATTATATTGTGTTGTAATCGCCGCTTTCTATTTAAAGTAGCGAGCTTTTTAGATCATCCAATCCAGTTTTTATCATAATATTATTGACCAGTTTACCATAGAGAGTATTTAACTTTTTTGGTGTTTTTTTTTCTAGACTTTTTGATACTGATTTTTATTAATATTAGTATTTTTAATCAAATGTTTATTCAAGTTTTTAGTTTTATTTTCATTTCATGTTTTCATCTAAATTGGTATCGTTTATAGAAAAACATAAAGAGTTGCACATAACGTTGTCAAATATTATTCATATGTATTTTCAATCTTGGTGATTCATGATCATTTTTGAAAATAATATCTTTATTATCGTCCGATTTGTCACTGTCAAAAACATCAATTTTCTCCAAGTATTTTCGCAGAGTGTGCTGTCTCAAAGTTTATAGGTCTTGACTTCCCAACCGAAGGGTTAAAACTGTAAGTAGATGTAGATATTTATTCTTGTTTAGGTGTACAACATAATGTGCTGGGATGTCATGATCCAGTTTTGTCACATAGTTATTGGCAAACTTTTTACCAAAATTAGCAGAAAACAAAAAAAGATTATCACTGATTTGATGATTTACTGATTATGAAGTCAGCGTAAAATTATCGCGTAATTGGACGCAAATTTTCAAATAATAAAGCGCTTTGATAAGCTTAAATTGTTCGAAGGAAATTTGTTAGTTAGTTTAATTAACAAAAATAACAAATAAATAGGGATTAAAGCGCTAAAATCGGATTTTTTAAAACAGCGCCAAGCCAAACCTCAATTTTTAGAAATTGCTTGTATAAGTAGGCTTGTCACTAATAATACATTAATCTGCATTCAGTGTTTCTATCAATGCATTCAACCGTTCTTCAGTTAAATTAAAGGTTTGGTTTCACCCCCATGTTTTCACTACACCAAACTGTTTCCTTGATTAGTTTATTATTTTACAGTTGAGCTCTTATCTACTTGATGCATAACGACAGCAAAAATCTTGTGGCAATAATGTATCAGTTCCTCGTCAATTAAATTCGGTTTTCATTAAGTAATTACAAGGTTATTACAAAAGAAAGTTGCACAAAGACGGTTTGAAAAAAAGCCATTTAAACCTTTTTTACACGATGAAAAAACAATTTTTTCTTACGGAATAATGAAATTAAAAAAACAAACAGATTCTGTCCTGGGTTAGCAAAAAGACAAAACCTGGGCATCAATTACTAAAAAGTCATTGCAACTTTGAAGACAGGCTTTCGCCGTGCCTAGCAATAAAAACTTTTATATAGTAATTAAAAAAATCAAAACGATTAAGAAAAAAGCTGATGTAAAAAAGATTTTATAAATATTTAGATGTTTTCCAAAATGGCAATAAACAGTTTTAGGTTGAACCATATAAAACCGGTTAGGGCTCAAAAAATGTAGACGTTATGTTAAATATATGCAACATGTTATTAAAAATACTGAGGCTAATAACAATTAAGCGTCACAATAATCTTTACAATGGTAATAATAAATTATTGTTTTAAGAACAGAAACCGGCTGTTCTGTTTTATTATTAGAACCGGAAGAACTTGATAAACAAAATAACATAGAAATGAGCAATGCTAATAATCACATTAATTGAAGAATCGTTTTTTCGGCAGGTGTGGATATTGTATGCAAGAAAACCCTTGCAAAATATTTTTGTACTTTTTTCTACACTACTAGAGTCTTTTGTAAAAGAAAAAAATAGTAACAAACGAATGCAAAAGGTAACAATAGCAAAATAAAACTCTAGCTGTAACCATCACAAAATCGTTGAGTACTATAGTAGATTCACGTTGAAGATGAAGCTGAAATAAACACCATCACGCGCAATTTACGTGACCTCCTACCTAAATAGGCGTTTTTGTTTTCTTACAGGGCTGTCTTCAAGGAGTGCATGTTCTTTATGTTATGAGTCATCTGATAACGTTTCTCACAACAAAACCGAACTATAACTTAAAAGTACTTTCTCAGGCCCTGTCTCGTCACTCAAGCTGCGCCTTTACCTGTCCTTTCATCTAATAATTTCTATACTACCCCATCATGAAACACCAAACACGAGATGATCATGCAGTGTTGTTTGTTTATTTCAGCTATGTCGTTAACGTGAATCTATTATAGGTTTACTCACCCGCGTAATACAATATTTACAAAAGCTGTTTTTTCAAATAAATTTTCAAAAGTATTTTCGTAACCTATTCCGACATCAAATATGTCAACAGGTTTTTCCAGGTTAAGAATATGTATATCTATTTCTTTTTATATTGTTTAGTACGTTGATCACGCATAGGATTCTACCCTGTTCAACCTCAATTCAATCCGCATTCCAAATTCCTTACTAATTACAATACAAATAATAAATCTGAATCAGTTCGAGTAAATTTGTGCAAAAAATTTGACGAGTAACTTGAGTATCAGAGTCAGAAATGTGACAATATTAAATTTTTTTGGTTTTTGAAAAAATTGTAGTTGCAAGAAAACAAGTTATGCTCTACGAGTAGAAATAGCAACTCACTACCTAGATCAAAAATTTTTTCGGAATTTACTTAAGTGTTATAAAATTTAATTTTTGTTTCAAATTTTCTTGGTAAATTATTTTGTGGTCGTATCTGTTACAGAATGTGTTACATCTGTCTTCCAGAAGTTTCTTATCTTAAGATCAAGAAACCATGTTTCTACAGTTCGAAGCTAAAAGTCATTACTAATGACAGATAAAAAATAATCCTAAATAAAAGATTTGTAGGATTCTTTTAAGCTAACATTTGAGAAGCATTCGCGCAAAGCAGTCGTGAATGTGTTTTGAGGTAGATATGCAATCGGGTGTTCAAAGCAAGATTGTATCAACTAGAGAAGTCTGATCCATTCCATACTTAATATTTTCTTTAAAAAAATTATAACAAATCTTAAAGATTGAAGCAAAACTTGGTAGTTTTATATCATTAGAATGTTACGCTAAATTTCAACCAAATCTTATTAAGTCAACAATGCAACAAGCAGCCGCGAATAAACTTTCTATTAAAAAGTTTTTTGTTGCTGGTTTTCCATTATATTAGAATTAATTTTTAGTTGAAAATCTTAAAAGCATTGATGTACAAGCAAATTTTGCATGTACATGTACAAAATCTTACGCAAGTTTACTATATGGTTTAGATTTTGCCGTTGCAAAATTGCCGTTTCAAACCATATAAATTTGATTCAGCAGCAAAAGTTGAACGAAACTTGTGTTAAAAGTGAAAAAACCTGTCAGATTTTAGTGAACAAGAGATGGGTTATGAAAACTCTTCAAAAAATTTGAAAATTAATAACGATGCGTGAAGCAGAATAAGGACACGACTTGTCTCAAATGTCAATCTACTATATTATAGAATTATTATAAAAAAAAAAACTTAAAAAAAGAGCAATGTACTGAAAAGCTTTAAAAGAAATAAATCGGCAGTTGTTCTGACGAAGAACATACGCTTTACATCTACATAGTTCTAAAGATAACAAAGGGTTGTTCTTGTTTGTCTGTTTTTTTATGATGTTTGTTGTTTTTAGTGTCGTATTTCAATTTGAATAAGTAAATATTAACCAAAACTCTATAAGCTCATGATCAGTCTTAAACAAAACTCAATAAGTTCTTTACATGCAAATAAAACTTAATATATCTTAAACAAATTTTAGACTTTTGAATTAGTTTTTTCATCTAGTTTTTGATTTCACTTAAAAATTGGTGTTTTGGGAAATATGGTGATATTTGACTGTAGTAAAAAAGTACAAAGTAGTCACGTAGATTATGAAAAAATTGTAATTTCTAAAAATTATACAAAAATAACCAATTATCTAGTAAATGCGTAAGTTTCGCATGAATGCTTCACATTTGTGAATTTTAAAAAGTAATTGATTTTATCTTTGATTCAATAATTTATTTATCTGTTACATCGCATTTTATGCGAAATGACTATTTTATGCAATTATAACTGACATCTGCTGAAAATCGAAAAATTGCTTGACACAAAAATATGGCTATGCGAAGAGACTGAAATTAAACCGAGAGAAAAACATTGTCAATTTTATAAAAATTATAGTTTGCTGTTGTTGTAAATTACTGTTGTAAACCGTGTACAGGAAAAAAAGTTGTGGTTAAAGTTTTATTGTTTAGGTTTTTTTTTATAGTATATATACATCTATTCGTTTAAAAATGAAGTGGAGGAGATAAAAATGTTTACAGCTAGTAACCATTTATGAACAATACTCTGTTCTATAGAACTCCAAGCAAGCCATTGAAAAGAAAATGAAGAGATTTGAAGCAGAATGACGCGATTTGAAACAGCGCGTTCTGTTCGTTCGGGCTGAAATGTTCAAGTGTGGACACACTTTTAGGCTTCCACCCATATTCTATTTTTCACAAACTTTAATGATTTTATATTTAACATTTGAATTATTTCAAGACTATCTAATTGGTCTGCCTTTAATTAAAACTTTTGCTAATGACTTTTTTCAAGTAACGTTTACATAATAAAAAAAAGAAGGCGAAGATAAAAATTGACCATCAAAAAGTTTTGTTATTATTTTAAAAGCCTTGTTCTTTTATGTTGCCAAATTTTAACCAAATAAACAAGTCATTCCAAAGATTAGTCCAGAAATCACATTTTGTGATCCGTTCAGCTCGGGTTATTCGAACAAAGTTATTAATTTAATTATTTTCATATTCATAATATTTCATTTTAGAATAAAGGCTATCACAAAAACAACGTGGAAATCTGTAAAACCCTTAGATCACTTACCAATAATTAATGTTAAAAAATTACTGCATTATTCGGCTCACGTCAAGGTGTTTACAAAAAACAAATAGTTAAACAACAGAAAGTGGGTAAGAAAGACATTTATGTTATATAAATGTATTCACAAGACAATACACATAGTAATTTGTTTTTGTTCTTAATACTAAACTAAAAAATCTATAACTAGAAATACAAATGATTTTGTTTATCCAAAACGACATATTTGTGAGCGGATTCTTTCACATGATATGAATTGATTAATATTGCTTTCTTGTGAATCAATGATTTTTTCTGTGGCATGATCGCGAATTTTACAAATGATGAACGAAATAAAGACAAAAGAATCCACTCAGTATTATATGTACACAGTATCTTAAGATTGCTTTTCGGTCATCAATTCACTAAAAAAAAATTGTGAAAAAATATATTTACAATGTAATGAGATAATAGAATGTATGATTTTGTTGAAGAACTTTCCGTGCTGTAAAACTGTCTGACTATAGCAAATTATTGCACTTTTATGGTGGAACTGATTGTGTGAAAAAAAAAGATGCTTTGTTAACCGAGTAATTTTTTGGATTGAAAATAGTGCAAAAAGTTTTTTAACAAAATCAAAGTAAAAAGCCCTACAGATTGATTAGAAGAGAGATGCTATGCTATGTTACATAAAAAACCGTGGCTGCCTATACTGGCCTGGAAGAAAAGTTTCATTAAATAAATAATAAATTACGAATTTGTTTTTAATAACTAGCTTAAAATATTTGGCATCATTTGTTTTTTTTATTATCATTAACATAATTATAAAATTATCTTTTCAGGATCAAGTTGACTGATGACTAACACTATACAATAATTTATTTTTGTAGGCATGTTAAGAACACTATAAATATTCTTTTCTTTATGTCAAAAATATATTTCCAACACTACAAAGAATAAATCTATATCGTAGAATGCACACAGCATTTTGTATTAGCACACCTGAATTAGAATCGAACCGGAGGTCCTTCATCCTACTCAATCTATACAATTTTTTTTTTCACAATATAAAGATTCTCTTCATTTTTATTTTTTGTTCAAGACCATGTTCACGTCGTGTGTGGGCAAAAATATATATCTTTAACGTGAAGCAAGGTTACAAAAGGCAAAATTATGGAACAAATGTTCCAAATAAATTGATCTCTATATTAACATTAAATAATTAACATTTATGCAAGGACTAAGTTATAAGGATAGTTATTAATAATGGCAAATCACTCTCGTATTCGGCTTTGATTCGTGTGCAGAATTTGTGGACCAACAATACCTACAGATTTTTTTTACATTACAACATTTGGCTGTGGCAAAAACTGTTTTAACAAGATGGTACACCATCCCATATGCTAATTATGACTCGTGACAAAAATAATACTTAAAATAAATTCAGATTGACTTAAATAGTGTATGGCAGTTGTACTGTATTGGGTTGAATTTTTACCACAATGTTGTTTTACAATTTTTATTTTTGTTTGAGAGGGCTTAAGAGAAGTATAAACCTACGACTTTGACAAACTTATTCTAAAATATAATTAATAATATAAACAAATCCGCACTTAAAATATGGCAGTCGTGTATCATCACTAAATCAACAATTTACAATATTGAATAATATAATATAAATTAACTAATAAGTTTAATAAATAATAAAATTAATAAAAATGCAAACATTCGATTGTTAGTATTAGTAGAACGGAATACTATATTTTGTACTTATGTGGAAAAATTTACACTCGACTTTTTTTGTGAGATCATAGAGGCACTGTTAACATCAATTTAGTTCTCAAGAATAAACGAAATGAATCATGTCAAAATCGCATACCTCCCAACCAAAGTGGGACTCCAGTCGATTTTAGAGTCCGGACTGTTTTGGTACTTTATTTTATGGCACCGTTCAGTGTATTTGTCCCACCTATGGCTACTTTTATTCAAATTCTTATGCTGAGAGAATACAAGAGCAACTCTTGAAGGATTTTTTCGATTTGGGATAGTCAAAGTTGTTGTAGCATGCACTTCGTGTCTTGCACATTTGAATAACATACTACCGTGTCCTAACGCTATACCAACTCCTATTGATTTGACTGCAAAGCATTCCAAATTATTGCCGAAGTTCTGTACTACATCAAACTTCAACAATTGGAGCGAACTGATAGAAATGAGATCCAAATCATTCTGTTTTTCAGTTTTTGCATTGTCAGACAAAGCGTTTTCACAATTTTTAGTTTGGTACCTAAAACAAAAGCATACGATTATTATTAAAAGCTAAAAGTTTTGCCACTAAAAAATTTGATACAAGCAATCTAAATTAGTGGAACTTTCTCTGCTGCTTACAAAAACATAAAATTAATGACTATTAATATATATTGTAGACACACTATTCTGAAAAAACGTCATATGTTATATCCATTTTTGTAGATCTTTTCTAATTGTAATATTCTTTAAAAATGTTTAGAAAAATTCCAAATTTTAACAATTTTTTGTTACAGAAGTATAAGCTGCTCAAAATAGACAAGCAAATGCACAACCTAAACTTTGTAGAAGAAATAAGAAAACGTCTTAAAAAAACACCGCAAACAAACATTTCGACATTTAGATGAATGCTTTAAAAAGCAGTTGAAACAAAAAAAAAATAACATCTAGAGATCATCAGAAAAGGGAAAAAAATTGAATTGATGAAAAAATGTCAAGAAATAGATAAACTTGAAACAGAACATGACAGTCTGAATTTGCGCAAAGGAAAAAAAAATCAGCAATAAAATGTTTCTGCGTTTTATAGATCAGGAAAAATATTTTGGCAACGTGAAAATAGTTATTTTTGATTCTAGATTGCGAAATGATACTTTTGCATTAGAGAATGGAAGTTTTTTTGTTTGTTATCTTTTGTGGATCAAAAAGTGCACATTTATATAACTCAGCATAGAAGTCAAATTGAAAAAAAAACACAAAATTATCGAGAAAAAATTTTTATGATTACAAAATGTTCACTCGTGTGTTGGTATCTGGGCTGATCTGAAGGACAACGAATACAAATAAACGTAGAGTTATAACAAGAATGCCTTAGAAGAAAAAATAGGTAAAGCCTTAGTTTTTCAAAAACTCTATTCTTTTAAAAGGAGAGCATTTGTAGTTTCTATCTAAAAAATTCGGATTAACAAACACTTAAAAATTTATCAATTGCCTAAATTGTAAAATCATTATTTTTTTTATTTTTGATTTTTTGTGTTTTAAAAGTGACTTTCCTTAGAGTAAAAGTGACCGAAATTTTCCAAAGCTTGTTTTCCAAGCATTTAATTTTCAGCAGCATTACTTAGCACAAAAGACTGAACCAAAAAAAATAGCTTTTGATCAACTTATTGGCATCAATTGATCAATCAAAGTTTTGTCAATGTGAACAAAATTCAGTTTTGACGTAAATTTGTCATAAAATGAATTGTAGAGGAAAAAACAGTTTATAGAAGAGATCAAGCGACAAGCAAAAAAAGTAAAAAAAAAATTTAAAAAATAAGAATAAAGTTAAAGAATACAATTTTTAATAGAGCTTTAATTGATTTATAAACTTCAAAATTTATTTTGAAAAAAAAAGCATTAATAAAGAAGATGCATATATATTGTGTGAAAGAAAAGTTTAAAATATGTAAATATGCAAAATATGTAAATATTTTATAATATTAAAAAAAAATTAAAATTTACATCTTGTTGGAGACAGAAAGCGTGTGAAAAAATGGTATTTTTAATAATAATAATCATAATAATAATGGTTTGTACTGTATATTTGTAATCAATCGGCAAAGCAACCAAAAAAAATTAAAAATATAAGAAAAAAAGCGTGGAAAAAAATTTGGTATAACAACCAAAAAAAATTAAAAAAATTAGAAAAAAAGCGTGGAAGAAAATTTGGTAAAGAGTACAATAGAAATGTATTCAAACAAGGAAAACCATAAAAGTAAGTGAAAAAACGGGCGAATGTTTTTCTACACATAATAGGTTTGTAGAGTTTTCTTTTGAACCAAAGCATACAGAAAATTTTGTGAAACACCGCCAAAAGAGTGCTATGAGAAAATGTAGACGTTAATCTCTTCACATAACATGGCGGTGGTAGTAAAAAAAATTGCAGAAGTATAGTAAACATTAACTAAAACTAGAAAAATAATAAAAGGATAAGCCTATAATGATCAAATTACCTAAAAAACTGAAGAAAGTCAAAAAAAACAAATTTGTTGAAAACAACAAGGAAATCAAGACAATATTGGGCTACAATTTTACCAAATTCATACGGTAGATATAATATAAAAATAAATAATGTATGCCTATTAGATGTGTGAAAAAAATGTTTAATGTCAACATAACAAATCAAAACCAAGAGTGAAAATAAAAAACAATTATGTGTAATGTGTTTGATAAAAAAACAAGGCTACAAGATGTCAAAAAAAGCAGAAAAACATCGAAAGTAAAAAACAAACGTTTTGCTCAAAAAAAATAGACAAAAAAAACAAACTGAGAGTGCAATAAAATATATGAATTCACCGTGTGTCACGATACAACTGAATGTTGTTCGCTATAAGAAATTTGAAAATATGTGAAATTGATTTCTGCTAAGAACAAGATTATTTTAGTTTAATTAGTCTTAACATAAGTAGAAAGCTAAAAAATCCGTTTTTTATACAATAGAAACAAAATGTAGAACTATTTTAAATTCTTTGACTATAAATTTTTTTAGAATTAAATTAAATAGAAAAAATAACTGCAAAACATTAGACTTTCAAAACTCTTGCGGTTTAGACAATATTGTTTAAGTAATTATTAAGTAAAGTTATTTTGTTTGTAGCTTATCTTATAGGTTTCGGTTTCTGAATCTTTTATTTATTAAGTTTTACAAAAACAATTCAGAGGGTAAAGACACAACTGTCTAATGTCAGATAATACCAGTTCCTTAGATCAAAAGCAAATAATTACAGGATTTCACAAGAATAAAAGAACGACACAAATTGTCAAAAAAAATCAGCATATCTTGTTACGTACCTAGTTAAATCTCCCACATTTCTTCTTTGTTTTTTCTCTTCTTGTGTGTTATTAGATAGGGACTCATCTCCAGATTCCATAACGTAAAGAGGAAAAACATTCAACTGTTTTTGAAAGGATTTTGTTAATTTATGTTTGGTCAAAGTCACAACCACGATACAACACTTCACCATAAAAATGATGAAAACCTTATAATTATGTGCACAAAAATCCAAACATGCGGTAGCTCCAGAAAATGGTTTATTTGTTGTATACCCTAAGCGATGATCCGTAGTAATTGCCTTGTGCAGACATTGATTTTCAAACGCTGTTGACACCAAACGGCGATAAGCTTCACCAATCCAATACGCTAACTTTTGTAGCTTTTCATTAACTTGCTTTTGGGAATTGAGATAAATTTTTTTCATAAATTTACATAATGTGGCGAATTTACAACCGATGAAATACATACTCCAGTTATTTCCAAAAGAATAACCAGCGCTACGATTTTCTTGTTTTTTGCCTTGGCAAGAACAAGTTTTTGTTGTGTTAGAATCACAGCGTCTTTTAGTTGTAAATCTGTTAAGTGTTTCAGTAAGGAATATGTAGGGTTTAGTAGTTTTAGATTCTTGGAAACCATCCAACATAATAATGCAGGACACTATAAAGGCTGTACTACAAATGTGACCAGGTTGCTGTTTTGCGATTATTAGGTACTTTTCTTTATTATTAGATTTTGGAATAATCTGTAAAAAAAGTCATGTAAACCTAAAAATACTATAAAGAGAAAGAGTATTTACCCTTCTAGATATTGGACATCTAGCTTCAGTCTTTCCTTCTATATCTTCTTCTGTATATTTGATATTTTTCATTTTAATAGAAGTAAGAGCGACTCTTGTTTTGTGTTCAATATCATTCCACAAGTTTATCACGTTATTGGAATGACCTATAACAAAAAAATGTTGATTTACAAGAATGAGAGAGAAATTTCTGCAAGTTTACCTAAGTGAATAAAATACGTTTCCGCTTCTGAAGTACCGGAACAGTTGCAGTTAGGAATTTCAAGTTGCTTGAGACTAGTTTTATTGTTTTTGGATAGCTTTGGTATAGTGTTAGGCTTTGACGATTCAAGAGAGCCACCACCACCGCTTACATTATTGGCGAAACGATGATGGTGGCTATACCATAAAAAATGACCGGTACTATTGTCTTCTTCTACGGTTTTGTCTTCATTTCGATGCTCTTCATTTTGTTGTTTACTTAAAATCATTGTTTTTATACGAGTGTTCAAATTTACCCTGTCCGATTGCAAGAAATCACTTTGTGCTTCGTTTTGCCGGTCTCCTTGGAAGGGACTTTCAAAATTTTGATCCTCTTTGACCTAATTAGCAGTTATATTATCAGTCTGGTAACAAGTTTACCATGTGGAAACTACACCACTGAATAACTCAAAAATGTACAAATAAAAAAGTTTATACTATATAGTTCAGTCAAAGTTTCCATACGGTAAGTGGAGCAGGAGAAACTATTACCTCTTGGTTCTCCCACATGATGTGGCCTTCCTGCCACATCTGTTCATGACTAGTTCCGCTGTATTGTCCACTGCCTGGGTATCCACTAGAGCTGTGTGAAGCTAGCTGCGGGTTGCTGTTCACTTGTGGATACCCAGGCTGGGCGTTTCCCGAATTTGCAGTTGCGTAATTAGGATTAGCACCTGGACTGTAAGGTGCTGACGATACCGGAGTAAAATTTACATTTGATTGTTGATTGAAATTTTGATTTGGAGGCGCTGCTGGATTACTTATAGTACTATTCACAGAACTTGGTCTCGACGATACGCTTTCTGCGTTCCCTGAAGGTGTTGTAGCAGGAGATACAAAATTTTGATTTTGCTGATTATACTCCTGATACGTTTGGCGATTTGATGAGACTTGAGCAGAAGGTGCAGGACTAGCATTATGAGAGTAGTTTGAATTTGGCCTGGATGTCAGCTGAGTTTGCTGATTTGGAGCACTTGGAGGACGAGCATTTGTGAGTACTTGAACAGCTCCTGTATAGAAAGTATTTGTTTCAAAAGTTGGCTGTTGGTAGGTGGCTTGGTAAATGCCGTTTGGATACTGCTGATAACTTTCTAAAGTTGCTTGCGACGCAGGAATTTGTTGAATAAATTGTCCCTGAGGCCAAGCTAGAAAAATCAAATAGTTTAATAGCGACACTCTACTTTAAGTTGTAAAGTCAAGATTGGCGCGACTGCATTTGGCAGTAACAACAATTAGGTTGGTGACATAATATACGAGCTAAAAAATAAGTTACCTTGCGTGGGGTCAGTTTGCCAGACAGGTGTCGGAAACCGATTGGGATCAGCATAAAAAGGCATTGGAGTCTGAAACAGATAAAAATTATGAATAAAACGGAAAGAAAACGAGGAAATCATTATTCTATCGGGACCACACACTAGTTGTCTAAGCCCTCTGCATCAACCTTCCTCCGTTTGCGTCCCAATAAAGAGGGAATTTTGTGTAATCCACCCGGAGCGGGATCAGATATACCACCCCCGCCATTAAGGCAGGTCAGTATCTTGTCACCCTCTGCGAGAGGTCTTAAATCAATTGCTTTATAACTTTCATCATTGTCTATCAAGTGCAAAACAAAATAATAAAATCTTTGAAAATATTTTATTTTACTGCTGGATGTAAAATTTTTCACAAAGAATAAATTTGATGCCAGATTTATGAAAAGTGCTAGACACAAAACCGATTATGACTATCATTTACAAAATGTTTACAATGGTTTTTCATATAACTTTAGTGTAAAAAAAGGCTCTTTTTTTAAAAAGTGCAAATGTGCAGCAACAATGTCAAATATAATCAAGCCTTTAAGAACACAAATACAAAACCATTTAAATTGGCAAACATTTTGTATTAAAAACGATTTATAGTCTGAAGAAAAAACATTTTAAGTTTTCATTTTTTGAGGTTATACAAAAAGAATTTTTCTTTCAAAAGAAGTGTTTGCATATTTAATGTTTTTCTGTTACAGGTTTTAGTTTTGAAAAAAAAACTTATACAAATTTTTTCCTGTCAAAGATAATGCTATTATAATTTTAAAATATTGTCAAAAAGTAGTAAAAAAGATATGAAAGCCATCATGTTTTAATGACTACTGTTGAAACATGTTAGTGGGGCAAACCATATATTATCTCATATCAAAAATTGTCCAACGTTGCAAATTTCACTTATGAATAGCAGTAAACAAATTTTTTAATGGAAAATAATTATCAATTACTATTCTTTGTCAAATAATATAATTTAACTTTTTTATGAAATTAATGCTTTTAAAGGCAAATATAAGAGATAATAAAAAAATGTGTATCAATTATT
This sequence comes from Lagria hirta, assembly GCA_947359425.1. NCBI lineage: Eukaryota > Metazoa > Arthropoda > Insecta > Coleoptera > Tenebrionidae > Lagria > Lagria hirta. The sequence continues at coordinate 16,284,522 of OX375794.1, forward strand.
GTTTTATGTTCGACTGCATCATATTGATAAGGTTTTTGACATTGTTTAGTGTCCAAAATCTACCACTTTTTTGGACTAGTACCTTTTGTTTATTTTTTTGGACTCATCTGTCATTGTCAAGTATAAATGTCGAACTAAATAAATAATTTATTTTCGTCAAAAAATTACAAATATTAACAAGAAAACACACTGCTCTATGAGTGAGGATCAATTAATTAATTTTATGTTCGACTGCATCATATTGATAAGGTTTTTGACATTGTTTAGTGTCCAAAATCTACCACTTTTTTGGACTAGTACCTTTTGTTTATTTTTTTGGACTCATCTGTCATTGTCAAGTATAAATGTCGAACTAAATAAATAATTTATTTTCGTCAAAAAATTACAAATCTACATATTGCAGTCGAACATAAAGCTTTGTTTGCCACTCGTACATAATCTGATTTGTTTTGGACTCGTCTTTATTATATAAAAAAGTCATAGATTATGTACTTGTGACAAAAATAGCTATTTTTTATCCGTTATATTTTTATAACTGTTCATATGTTTTATAAAATCAAAAGTAGAAAGGTAGATGCAACACCTTTGGCGGTTTAGCAACATTTTAAAAATATGCAGTAACATGTTTGTAACAACGTTGCAGCTCTGTTTTAAACCTAATCTGCAATCATTTTTCTAAGAGAATAGAGAATAAGTAAGTGAAAGCTTAAGAAATAATCAATTTAAGACTTATTATTTATTAAGTATGTATTTGAAACAAATATTTTTTTTAATTTTAAAAATGTGAAAACTAAATGTTTAGGTCGTTTATAAACCTAAAATATAAGTCATAATTATTTTAAAATAAAATAAAAAATTGTTATAACAAAAATGTTAACAAACAAAAGCTTTAGTTAAATTTAATATCTGAATCGTTTAATTAATTTTTGTAACTTTTTTTATAAAGTATACCGTTTTTTTTTTATAAAGTATAACGACAAAACAGTATAACGTTTTATCCTATCTTGACCTATGTCAAAAAACTAAACATTATTAAATTAAGGGATCTCACCATTGGTGATTGTTGCTGGACGGGTATGGTTTGCTGCACAGTGGCGGCGACAGGCTGGGGACTTGGCCTAGATGGAGGTTGTTGATTTGAGATAATTGTCACGTTCCCGTTGGCTTCTGGAGGGACTCCGCTTGGTGGCCCAGATGCCACAGAGGCTATAGGTCCGCTGGGCTTTCGTCCGCGGTAACTCTAAAACAATAACAAACATTTAAAACCAAAAACTCCTTTGAGATTTAGAAAGTTTGCGGTTAAAAGTTTCAATATAAATGGCGCAGTTAGTAGACTAAAGCGGTATAAGGATTTCAGTAATCAAGTTTGCAGTTTTTTACCTGGACTGTTTTATGGTAGGATAACCATGAATTAACCAATTTTTTTAATATAATAGCATACGTTGAACCCCATTTATTAAAGCTTTTGTTAACGCTGCATAACTAAACCAAAAAAAAAACTATTCAAGCTCAAATAAAACGAAGATTTTTTTTGCAAGATTATTGTAAAGTAGAACTTGAAAAATTAAAAGTAAACAGCAAATACATAATAAATACAAATCATTATAGAATAAAGTTCAATTTTGTCCATCAATAGTAAAATGGCGGCAAATTAAAACTTTAAACCAGTTTTTTAATGACTACCCGCATTAATTTCTTTATAATTTGTTATCAATACATCTAACCAATTTGTGTTCTATTTAACTTCCTATTTTCCAGCCTAACGTTTTACAAGTATCCTCCGGGTTTTCCGCCCCCGTAATCGCTGCATCAGTCACGCAAACCCCTTAAACTAGGTACTTCCTGAAATTTAGCCCTTTAGGGTGTACTCTGAAAATTACAAAAATCCAGTAAAAATTCAGCAAAATGCGGGAAAATCGGATGTATCTTGACCATTTGAATAACAACAAAGCAACTAGCTATGGTGGTGCGACTGTTATCGACTCGGAGCAAAAACTCACACAACAATATATCATTTTTAATTGCTTTGTAAATAATGAAAATCGAGTTGTGTATGGTTTGCGATAAGGCGATAACTGTGTCAGGTTTGGCCTGCTCAAATCGGACATTTCCGTTAAAGCTTTCATTAGATAAAGAGAGGCAACACATTTCCTCTTCTAATTCCTATAAGAGTTTTTTTTCTGTCTCTTTAACTATTATGTTCAATTTTTATTACTGTTTTGTGTAAAAAAAATGTATGGTAACAATAAACTAAGGTATGTTAAAAATTTTATAAAAGTATTTTATGAAGTTTAAATTGAATATCTAATTAATTAATATGTAATCAAGAAATCTAAACATTTAAGTGTCAAAACACGTTGAAAATTATTAAAATATTTGCGTGGTCTATGGTTGTTATTTAAAACACTTCGAAAACGTTCTAGTAAAAATTGTGAAGCTTTAAAAACGTTATCAAAATATTTAATAAAACGAAGAATATAACCGGCTTAAATTAAAAACATAAATATATATTATCTGTGTACCCTGCTGCATTCTCATGTTTATTAATGTCTCCTGTTCTTTGTGTAAAACTAACCAAAAACAAAGCAAAAATCTGTTAAATATATAAGGCATTATGGAACGACCAAAATTCCTACAATTTACGCCAGTATGATAAAATCAGGAGGAGCCTTCAAAGCCGATTGCGTAAAAGTTTGTTTTTTCTTCTTTTTACCAAAACGTATTTTATTTAAAAAAATATATACGTTTAGACATGTTGCAACAACGCATAAAAAAAATGAAAGAGTTTTTTGACCAACTCTAAGAAACCTAAAAACAAAAATAAGTTTAAACTAATTAAATTTTTTTTTAACAAAAACCAGAAATCAGATTTTAATTCCAATAAATTAATAAAATGCACTAAAAAGTATAAAATAATTGCGTAGACTTGTATGCTTAAAAAACTACCAAATTATTTGGATACTATAATATACAATTATTGTTATTTTTGGAGTCGGTGTCAGTCAAGGTAGGTTTGTATAAGGTTGTATATATTATGATATACTAATCTTAATATTAGCTTACACAACATTTAAACTAACTACACGCGGCTCACAGGCGAGCAGACGCGGGCGCTCATCCTACCTTGACTGACAAAAAAATCTTTTTAAAAAAAGTCACGAATAATAACACAACAAAAACATGCAGATTAGTATTACTAATTCTAATATGCGTGCCTTTTATGATTATTTCTGAAGAAATTAAGTAAAAGTAAAAAACCTTTAATAATCAAATTTAAAAAAAATTAATCCTCAAAGCAAAATATAGTAAATACTAAATATATAGTAATGTTTACTGTTTTACTCTACACGGCTAACATATTTATTATTATAATATACATTATTAATATATTTATTTACAAAACAAATTGCTATTATTTGGAATTTATTGTATGTGCTTTTTTGTTTACTCTTTCTCTCTTTGATATTTTTAAACATTGTATTCTCTCTTTCTTCTGTTTTATTATGTGTTTTCTCCTCACCTGACTTTCTTTTACTTCCACACTCATCATAATGTTTATGTTCTAATGATTCTCTCTCTATTCCGCACATCCTGCATTTTCTTTCTTTTTCTTTCATCCAATATCTATTTTCTATCTATCGCGACAACTTTTCAATAATTAATTTGTTACATACTGTGTTATACCTACTCTCCATAAAGCCTGCCTTTCGTTATTGTGCCTCTGTCAATTCTTTCTTTTTAGTAGTTTTTTTAACACTCCCGATTTTTTGGTGTATTTTTTTCTCTTTCTCCCTTCGCTCGTTTTCCATCACTTTTTCTTTTTTGGCTTTTTGTTCTTTTAATAGCTCTTCAAAATAGTCTAGCCAGTAAGTTTACAAGTTAACTCTTTTCTTTCTTGATTTTATTCATTTTGTGCTCTTATTTCATTATTATTTTCTTTAAACAGTAAACATTTTAATGAATATTTGAAGTTGAAATTCATAATCAAATAAATAAAAATGAATAAATAAAGAGTTTTAAAGATTAATAAAAGTAAATAGATTTAAAATTTTAAAAACTTCAAAATTAATCAAGAATTTTCAAAACCATATACACACAAAAAAATTTGTTATTAATAGCAAAAATTAGGCTTATGTTTTAAGATTGAAGTTTGAATGCCAAATAAAAAGAATTAGTTGAAGCAACCAAAGCACAAACTGCAGAAGTGAGTACTTCTCTTTTTCAAAAAAGCATCTAAATTGTAACAAAACGGAACTAGAAATGAAAAAACAATGATTGAATTAGCATTCGAATGATGAAAATAGAGTTAAATTGTAACACCTCATACAAGTTTTTGGTGACTGAAGGTAAACGAAACAAACGTGAATTGGAAGAAAAAACTCAAAGTGTGTAAATCGTTTGTGTAAATTTGTTTTGTAATAACTTTTCAAATACTTCCAAACAGAACCTGACGATCATGTCTGAGTTCGGATTGGAAATATACTAAGCGTTGAACAAGAGATTACTACCGTTCAAATCAAATGACATCTGTCTATAAAATGTCTTTCCAGACATTTTTAAAATATTGTGTTTTTTTTGAGTTAACAGAACAAAAGTGGTTAAGATGACAGATCAGCTCAAAATTTTCAGCAAGGATAAAAAGCTCTAATAATTTTATTATTGTATATATTAATCTTGTGTTGTATAGTTGTACGACATAGTTTTATATACCAAATATATTATATTGACGTTTTAATATGTTTTTTCACACAAATAACAAATATCAAAAAACAGTTTACTTTAGGATTTTTTGTCCAAATTGCATTAATTAGAGAATATACGTAAGACAAAATATATACAAATTTTGTAAGGTAACTGAACTGGTAAACCTTACTTTAAAATTATGTAGCTGTAATTAATTTTACATTTTTATTCAATTATTCAGTCGGTACAAGACCATCCTGAGGCGATTGTTTTTTCCGCTTAATGACCTATCCAAACAAGCAAAAGAACGTTGGATTTACGTAAACAGTATTCGACTGCGGTTTTGGCCTGGTCGACTAAGTCATCAACTGAGACCGATCCGTGTGACCGAGTTAGTCAGTAAACAAACTGTGATGAGATAGATATTTGCAAATTATTTTGTATGCTGTATAGTTTTAGTTCAAACAATAATAAACTGTCTAAATTAAATGATGGCAAAATAACAACATAAAAAACAATTATTGGTTTATATGTCTCATAAAAGAAAATTACTGTTGTTATTACTTCAGTTTTATCCAGTGTTTCTTGATAAAATAGTTTTTTACATTAGCAGATATAATCTTATAATTCACGGTTGTGAAACAAATATTGCGTCTCTCTTCATTTCTTCACATTGATATACCAGGTGCGTCAAAAGTCCGGCAATAGGTCAATATTTCTTAGAGAAAAAGTTTTTTCAATTAACGTTTTGTCTAAAAGTTGCTTAGTATGAAGTTACAAATTTTTTGGTAATTAAATTGCAAGAGGTGGAAATGACTTTAAAATTTTAAATGGCAACCCCTATTTTTCCTGACGGATTCAAATTTTTAGAAAAAAAATATAAATCTTTTGTCCAAAAAATTTTTTTATCTCTTAAGAATTAAATTCGAAATTTTTGTCAACAATTAGATTATGTCAAGAAAGAGAAAAAGAGCAGCTTGAGCATTCAGCAAAGCAATGAAAAAAATGGATTTGTAGAAAGAAAAGTTTGGAGTCGCTAAATACTGAAAGAGTGACGAATCTTAAGGTACTTTCTTCTTGTCGCGCCATCAGCATACCAAAAAAAATAATTGTTGAAAAAAAAAACAAAAATTAAAAATATTAAAAATTAAATGATTAAAAATTATTAATTAAAAATATTGAAAATTCTACATAAAAAATTCTTGAAAAGCATCATTTGCCTCAATCTTATTCTCGGAAAAACATTGTCATTCAGGCATAAAAACGTTAACAAAAGATCAGAAGTTCGGATAAAACAGATTCCGGATAAAAAAATGTTTTAGACCAAAGATTGATTTTTTCTCTCCAAAAATCTGAACCCGTCGGGGAAAATAAGAGTTGTTATTTAAAATTTTAAAGTCATAGAGCTCAATGGTTTAGTTACTAAAAAATTTGTAACTTGTAATCAAGCAACTTTTATACTAAACTTTTCTTTTGAAAACATTTTCTTTAGGAAATATTGGTCCGTTGCTGACCTTTTAACGCACCCTGTATAAACTTGGTAATCAGTTTACAAATGTTTACATAAACATTTTAAAAAGTCTATTTGTAAAAAACATACTTTTTAAATATAAAAATTTCAGCTGATAAATTGTATCGACCATACGCTTGTTTTCGCTAAATTTAATTTTTTTTTAAATAAATTTTAAATGTCTTTAACAATTTTTTTTTTATTTTCGATTAAATGTCATCAACAATTTTTTTTCATTTTAGAGAGCTTTGCAGCATTAGAGTTTTTATTTCAAGAATTCTGACGCAGTCTTTCATAGTGGATAATGTTTAAATTATTTCATAAAATTTGATAAAATGAGCTATAATTTGACAAAAAAAGTCTGATTTAATATAAAAAGATTAAAAAATTTGCAGCAATACTAACTTGTGTCCTGAGCACAGAGTCGACAATAATTCATAAATGACTAAAGTTTTACATTTTCAATATTAAATTGCAAAAAACTTGAAATCTAAACATTATTTTTCAATTTTTAATTAAACCGTTATATTTAAAAATAAAAAAATTATTTTTTTAAAAATTTTTTTAAAACAAAAATAAACTAATAAAAAAATTGTTTTAAACGAACAAAAAATGTTTCTTTTTATTTCTTTCACAAAAAAATTACTAAAAACGTATTTACTTCTTTGAAAATACTAGCATGACAAGACAAAAATAATAAAATAATAAATAAAAGCGATACACAGAACGGTCCAATAAGATTTAATTTTTATGTTGAATATCAAAAAATTGTTATCACTAAGAATGTTTACGATTTTAAAACATCACACACGCACAGTGATAGTGTAGTAAAAATAAAGTGCAGTTTAAAAATGGCGCCTTTTGTAGCACTTATATTTGTATTTATTTACGGAAATAACCATATATCGCAGCATCTGCATAAAAGTGCTATAAGATTATGGTAATAGTTTGGAAAGAGAAAGAAATCTATTGAAAATTGCAGCTAATAAAGTGCCTCGCCGACCATAATAAAACCCTATTTGGTTCATGAATAAATCCTCCGCCACTGAATATTCTCGTTCGATCCGACTTATTGAATCGTTTTCAGTTTGGAAAAACCCCTTTGACATGTTATTGGCAATGATGATAAATTATGAGGGCTGTACAAGAAAAAAATATTTTTGTCTGTTGAAATGACTCAAGGTAGTAAAAAATTAAATTTTTTAGGGAGTAAATATTTAATAAGGGTTGCGTGTTTATGATTTTTGAGGGTTAGTCAGACAGATAAAGAGTATCTTAAGTCTCAATTTGAGCTTTTTCCGATCAAGTTAGCGTTGTCAAAGCAAAACAACCCCTCTTTTGGTACATTTATCGTCATTTCGTTGTATGATGCTCGTCGGTACCCAGTGTGAGTATTGATTAATAAGGGGCGCATGCTCGATGCTTGAACACATTTTCCACAAAATTTACAATTACCGTGTACAGCTCATCACAAAATTATTTTCTCCTGAAGCTTTTTAATAATATTTTAAACGATGAGCACGCTCCTGAAAAATACGATTAAAAACAAATTGGAAATAGTGCTAGAAATGGAATCATAATTAGATCACATCATGCAAATTATCATCACCATCCGGGCATCAAATTATTCTACCCCACGCTCTTACATACCCCACTGTACCCTATAATTATTTTTCTCAAGTCAAATGTCTCTTGTGTCCTTCCCTTACCTGCACCACTGATTTCTCATAAGCTACCACTAAAAAGAAACTAATCCAGCTCTCCTCTACAGAGATTTTATTGATCGTCCATCAGTGGCGTGCTTTTTGGTCAAAACACCAATTTTCATGAGTCATAATATGTGTGTATTTATATAAAAGTGATAGTAGGGCTTAAAATTGCAACCTACCCCAGCACCTCGTCCCTTTCCCCGGCCGCGTCTTGACTCTCCTCGAAGGTAACCCGCTTCTCCGTACAGATTCTAAAACAAAATAAAAACGAAAAATAAATAAAAAAAAAGAAAAAAAAAACTATAAGAATATGCAATTTTCATGGTTTTCTAGGAGAAATACACATATTGTAACCTATTTCTACCCCTTCTAACCATGGAAACTGTCACTGGTGGTTTTTGCCCGAATTCCACTATTCCAAAAAATAAACACGTATAAAGTAAAAAAAAAATCTATATCTTATAAGGTTCAACAACATACTTACACTAACTTATTTAGCTATAAACAGTAAACAAAAATAATAATCTAACAACTTAAAGTTTTGATTTCTATAAAATAGTGCCCCGATGTTTTTAAGTTGGTATTTAAAAATTTAAAACTCATTAAAAATACTTTTTTTTTAAAGCTAAATTTATAGAACACCTAATTTAATTTTTCAAAATTTTGTTTTAGTTTTTTTAATTATTAATTATTTTTAAAAGCAAATACATATATTTGAAATAACTTACAAACTCATATAATTAATAAATTACAACTTATGGTTTGAGCTGAAAATCTTCGAATAAAATACTTTACAGCTTAAACTCTATTCAGCTGGGTCAGGTCCGGTCAGGTCAGTCTCAAATCAAATAAATAACAAGTAAAAATGTTAAATTATTCAACCGGGGTTGTTGTTTTGATATTATTTACTTGAACTAGTTCATATTAGTTCAGACAAAGGGTTCTGTGCCTTATATTTAAACACATGTCTTTTGGACATACACAGTGTACTAACTTTCCAAAAAACATTTTAACTTGTTTATTATTATAAGTAAAAAGGTTTTGTTTTGTCTTACAATGTAGCGTTGGAAAAATATTTTGATTTATATTGTTCCAATAATAAAAAAAAACATTAAATTTATACTTTTTTATATTGAATTTACTTAGTTTAATTTTTTTTGGATTTTATGCTAAAAGGCAAGTTTTGGCAAATATGTATCTCTTAAATCTTTTTAAATATGTCAAAATGATTTTGAATGTTTGCTACATCTTTTACGGCTTCATTGAATAGCCTAATACTTGCATCTGCCGATTGCAATTTTTGAAAGAAACATCTAAAACCCATTTTCTTTTAAAGAGGCATGTTGTACTCAATATTGCGCTAATTAAAAGCTTTTTTGACAAGCTTTCTGTCAATATAAATTTTGCAAGTATAGTCAAATGTAAAAACCTAGGTTAGTACTCGAACACAAAATTTTGAATAACTTTTCTACTTAAAAAATCCTAGCTGGCTTTACGGTTATTATTTTATTTTGAAGCTGATACAATAAAGCTTTGAAAAAAAAAACTACTTGAATTTATTGTGTGAAGCCGAAAAGTTTTTTAAAATTTTGTCTTCTACATTTAACCGTATTGACAAAAAACTTGACTTCAAAAAATAGTTAAAAAAAAATTTTATTTGGCAAAATTTTAGTAGGCACGTATCAGTGAACAGGCTGTTTAACACCTAAACAAATAAAAAATATGGAAAACATTCAGAAAGCGTACTGCCTTAATCATTTTAATTAATCTGAAAAAATTCAGAAAATCTTTTAAACAGATTTTTGCACTTTGAGATCGTAGCAAAAAAATGCCGTCAATTGAAATTTATGGCAAATAGCCGAAAACGTCTTTTATAAAAGTAAATTATATTTTGACATTTGATTCTAAAATACAAACAAAACTAAATAAGTAAATAAATATATCGTAAAAATTATAGCTTTAATGTTAATAATTTTTTAATATTGGAACAGTGTTTAAATAAAGCAAAATATGAAAAACAATCACAACTGTGACAAGTTTCTTTATCATAATAAATAAGTTAGAAAGTTTTTTTTAAAGGTTGAAACACCTTACCTTCCTAATACTAGTTGAGATGTACTATAAAATCAAAGTAATCTGTTTATTGGATAATTTGTCTTCAACTTAAAAAAATCTAATAAATTAATTTAAAAAAGTCAACATGAAACATTGAAAAGTTAATGCTTAGGATACATGTCTTAATAAAAACAAAAAAAGTAATAAACAGTATAACTGTCGAATAAGAAAAAAATAAAACATAAAAACAATTAAAAACATAAACTGTAAAAAATCTCGATTAAAACATACTAAAAGCAAATTGGAAACATACTAAAATTGTGAAATTGCTTAACAATTGCTCATGACTACAAAAACACATTAAACAACAACATTAAACATAATAAAAAATTGTCAAATCACGGAACCATCTAGTAAAAAGCAAATATTTCAAATAATAGCAAATAATATGTCTTACAATATTCATATGACATAATTCGATCATCAGAGATAATTATATAAAAAACTGATCATATTGTTAAAGCAAAAAAAACTATATTTAAACTTGTAGTGAAAACAGTCGCAGCAAAAAACCATTAAACTCATTAAATATGAATTAAAAAAAATTCTAAAAACTTACAAAAACACAATTTTAACAAATATAAATAAAATTCATTAACTATTTTAGTGAGATGTAAAAAAAAGCAGATAGAAAACAATACTACAATAACCTTATCAACAATTTTGAAACATGTCTGAGTTTATTTTCTAAGAACGAATATGTGTTTTATTCAAGTATTTGGAGTGCATTAAAGTCAGCTTTTCTGTATCACTTTTTACAACAGCATTTTATTTGATTTTCTTTCACTGTCAGATTCTAAAACTAGGATGTGGGCCGCTGGCGGTTAGTTTAAATATTGTGTATGCTAATAATATGATTAGTATATCATAATATATTATGATCAGTATGTATATTATATATATACTAATCATAATATATACAACCTTATACAAACACCTACCTTGACTGACACCGACTCCAAAAATAACAATAATTGTACATTATAGTATCCAAATAATTTGATTGTTTTTAAGCATACAAGTCTACAGAATTATTTTATACTTTTTAGTGAATTTGATCACTATTATTTTTAAGAAAAGGAGAAACGTTCATCTCAAAATAGAAATTCTACTGTTTACTAAATAATTAATTAATTGATACTATTTTATATAAATTTCTGTTATAGTTTGCGCTTATATAAGTGAAATTCATCAAAAGGACATTTTCATTAATATTCTAACACATTAAACGACATAATAAATAATATTCAAATTGTTTAAATTAATTAAATAAATAAACTATTATTTAATTATATTAAAATAGTTTTTTTTAATGTTTCCCAAATTTTTATATAAGTGTCAAAAATATATGTCAAAAAAGCATTAATAAAAATAACTTAAGAACTACTGGTCAGATCTGGATTGAATTTAAGTGGAACCAATTGGAAAGCACCAGCTTCCAAATGAAAGAAGAATTATAAAAATCTGTTATTCCAGAAGAAAAGTTATGAGGTAGCACACAAAAAAATACAGTCGAATTGATAACCTCCTCCTTTTTTTTTTAAGTTGATTAAAAATAAAAAAATTGAATTATAAGCCAAATTGAAACAAAATATATTAGAAAAAAACGTAAGCTGTATAGTCAAAAGTCAAATTTTATTATCGAAACCTATAATATCTTATTGCATTGTATTTTATCATTGACTAGCATTATATAAGATTTATAAAAATGCTTTCAAAGTTAAAAAGACCAAACCATTGCGTGTTTAGAGTTAGTAATAGCAACACAGATATTACACTTGGTTTAACCAAATCAATATCAATCACGATCATCTTATAGAAATTCAAAGCAAAAGATATTTTTCCCTACTGACAAAGCCTCAATTTATTTGATATACAGTGAGATCATTCAAAACAAGATTGTATTTTTTCTATAAATTTTTTTTATAATCGCTAAATGTTTTTTTTTAAATGTATATACCAAACAATCTTTTTCTAGAAAATTCATAAATCTTCAGCTGTTTTGACCGAAAAAATTAATAGAAAATCAAGAACTAGACAATAATTGGCACTCATATAAACAAGTTAACTACTTTATAACTAATCAATCCCGTCTGAATAACAGTTAAAATTTAATAAGAGTTTATTCAGCTTTCATTTAAATTGCCCGTGTCAAATTTGTGGCAAAATTCAATTGGTTTCGTAAGACGCTTTTTTAAATTCTCTTAAATTATTTATTACACATTACAATTTTCATGCTTAATATGAAGCTTTTACCTTAAAAATTTCTTCCGAATGTCAATTATTATAACAATTTCGGATGTTTCAACTTTGACCTCTGAGTGCCTGAATCAGCTTAGCTAAAATAAATCGTCGATAAAAATTAATTTTTGTTATAATTTTCAAATTTGAGATAACAGTACCGCCGAATGATGCTTTAATCGTGGCCAAAACACATTTGCCGTATAAATTAACAAGTCAAAAGAATGTTATAGCTGGAAGTGTCGCTTATTCCCAAAACCAAAATGATGAAAATGATAGGTGTAATACAAAAATTGACTTTAATTTTTAAAAATAGCTCCTAATGGGGTAAAATTATATTCAGCGCAATTATAAATAACTCCATGCAACTGTAAAAAAACATTACCTAAAAGAACAATCAATTTTGAGTTACGGCTTCAAACAAAGAATTCCTCGACATACGCATTAATAAAACAACCTACCCCATTTCCACGCTCAAATATAATGGATCCAATCCAAATCAAGTAATATTTGTTTACATTTCCACGTCACAAGTTATTTTTGGAGTGAAATTTATTTTTGAATTCAATTTATCGTGACCTGGACAAATTTATTTTTTTACCTTGGGAATTGTAGAGAAGCTCTGAAACATACAATTAAAAATGTTCGGCATAAACTTTTTTTTAATGTTGAAAATGGAGCAGAAATTGCAATAAATTTCTGTTTATTTTGACTTATATTAAAGCTCCACTATGGAACACAATGGAAAGACAAACGGGAAGCTCGACATTTACAGTGAAGTAAAACAACATTATATTTCTACACAGGGAACTTTATTACTCCCTTGTCGGCTTGAACTTCTCACTAATTTCATTCATACCAAGATCAAAATTCGTATTTTAAAACTACAGAATTATCAGACGCCACATCATACAAAACTTAAATTAAAAAAAGTATTGTCCTCATCTAAGCTATTTAATTCCAAATCTACATTTATATTGATAATAAATCTGTTTTATCTACTACTACTAAAAAAAAACGACTGAATAGTAAATTGAATATGGATGGATATGAATGGAATAAATAATCTCAAAATAATTTTGTTTTAAGACAATGGTCAATATTTTTAAAATTGCCCTAGGTTGCTTATCAAAATTTAACATTTTCTGCAGTTAAAAAATATTTAAAACAAGTTATGCAGCAAAGTTTTCCAAGCGGTGTACACTAAATTTACATTGCAAGTAATATAATAAATTATTTGTTTTGCCAAAAATTATGACAAAAGATAAATTGCACGTAAGGCAACAGCCACAAAGATAATAATAAAAATTACAAATAAGGCAAATGTCACTTTGGCATAAATAGAACAAAATAACACTTTTAAGTGCAGACCATCAACCAACCACAGTGAATGGTTTTGCAATAAAAAAGTATCATAGAAATAATTTTTTTATTTAAAAATTAAAAAAAAAACAATGTAGCAGCCGTCATTGGTTTAAAACAAACATTATTGGCTAGTTTTCTGATCTTAAATTATCACATTATAAAAATATTTCGAAGATGTTTGTTTACATCTTTTTTGTTTCTTCAAAAAGAACGTTTAATGTCTCCAATATTTAATTTTAAGAAAAATTAAAACCGTGTGAAAAATTTGTGTTATATAATTTTTTCATTGTTAAGAGTTTTTGTGGTTAAAGTTACATTATTTTTTTGCAGTTATTTTTTAAAATTTTGATTTGCGTTTCACTTATAATGCAGTTTATTTTTTTCAGAGTAACTACAAGCCTTATTTTAATTTTATTTGTAAAAAACAAATTAATGAAATCTTGGAAATAATTCAGATTAGTAGATGACAAGTAGACAAAAAATTCGTCATACAAGCATTATGGTGTATTTTCATCTACCAAAAAATATATACAGGTTTAGTCAAGAATATAGAATAGACGGTTTATCTCCGTAAATATAAACTATAAAACGAAATGTCTTTCACAAAAGTTTTTTTACTAATTATTTTCCATTTCTCTGCCTACTCGTTGTTTTTGTATGTTAACGCATTTTCATGGAAACGTTATTGTTTTTTTTTAAAAGCAATCAAGAATTTTTTTGCTGATTTTTGTTTCTCTTTTTTTTATCCTAGATGTTTTTTTATATATGCTTTAATAAGAAAATTCCTGTGTAAAACGATAATTTCAAATTAACGGCAAAATCTGATATCCAATCAGATTCTCCAGTTTCTAATACAGCTTTTTATTCATGTAGTCTACAAAAAATAATAATAACTTTTTTTTTTATTGTCATTTTTAATGTCACTGTAAAGTACCTTTCAATAAGTTAACGTGAAAATTATTAAAATAATTAAAACTAAATTATTAAAGCTTATTGGAAATTGTTATTTCACACAGAAATTTGCTTATTAAACCATATAAAAAATATCAAATGATATCAAGAAAAAAAAAAGGAATAAAAATAAGCAAAAAAAACTCTTACTTTCTATTTAAAAAAAAACAATAACGGAAATACGTTAACATACACAAACGACGAGTAGGCTAAAAACTGAAAAATAATGACTAAAAAAAATTATATACCGAAAGAAACCGCCTATTCTATATTTTGACTAACCCTGTATATAAAAAAACAACCACCAAAATAGTAAAATTTACTTAAATTGATTCAAATACAAATTTATAATTAAATTTTTTACTCTAAACTCAAAGTAATTGCAAATTTAATAATACCGCTATATTTTGTACCATTGGTTAATTGATTGTTTTTGTCGCCAAGTTACTAAAACAACCGCCACTTTAGCTAAGAATAGCCACATCTGGCAACATTGTCGGTCAGAGATGTGATTCCACTTCGATATTGCAGTTCATCGGATACCGTCACTTACGCTGAGTAGAACCTTTTCATTTTGGTTTATTGTTTTTGGAATATAATGTAAATGTAAGGCTGAATAAACATTATTCATCAACCAAGTCTACACTTTAAAAAAGTTTTGTCTACGTTTCTAGCAATTACCTGAAATGAGATAGCGTTATGTACGTATTGCTGAAGTTGACTGCTACGGAATAAAATCAATTACGCGTTAGTCAAAAGCACTAACTTTTGAGATGAAGATCTGTGTACTCATATACAGAAAAAAATTTAGCACTAGATGTCGCTTTGAAGTTTTGAGGTTATGGCGCCACCTTTAAAAAAATCTTTGATATTTAAATTGAGCGGCTGATAATTTATCATGTTCTAAATTTCCTCCAACTAAGAAAAAATAGGAACTATAAAAAACGAATACCATATTGGGTGTAAGAGAGTAGAGAACGAGAACAACCGTCTGTCTGCTTGTATATCCGGTAGCAATAACCAGGTGCGCGTATTTTCAGGGGTATCCAAACTGTTTTCTAAACAAAAATAAATAAATAATAACCCAAAATCTAGCTATCGGCAAGCGATGAAAATAATTGAACAACGCACAAGTTCAATTAACATGGCTAGACAGTCATATAAATAAAACAATACTCTGAAACCCCTATAGAATTGATATAGAGTTTTAAAATTTTGGGCACCCTTGACAAAAAACACGTGGTCTATGTATCGCTGACAGCTGGTCCAAACTCCACCCACCATGCCTCTTGCCGTTATAGTGTTCCAGGGCGGCAATAACCATTTCTACATTATTAAAAGTCTCATTTGCATTATTATTCTCATTACAAACGTAATAGAAATGGAAATTATTTAAAAACTTGTTTAAGCAGATGACATTATTTTTGGGGGTTCCCCTTGCTTTGAATTTGACATTTGATAGATTGCCGCCAAATTAACCCAGATTGGCATTTTTTCATCAATGTTTTAAAAGTAAACTTTTTTTAAAATGTTGTACTATTTATCACTAATTATCATTATTTTAACATTTTATACTTTAAAGCGTTAAAAACATAAAAAAAATTAAATACTATATTATAGTAAGAGTTAAATAAGACGATTTAATTGTCACACAAGTGTGTTTCTTGCTGCACTCGCCGTGTTTTAATAAAACACAAATAAAACATGTATATTAGTGTATGTAACTTGTCTTACTAACTTTTGCATTGCCCAGGTTGATATTAGTTGATAATAACATTTGCGCTTAAATTTTAAAATAATCTAGTAAGCGTGAAAATTTAATAATTTTTATCATTTGTGCGCTGAGTTCAATATAGACGCTAAAAACGATAAACTTACTTGATGAGAATTCGTTTATTATATACCAAAGCCGGCATATAATAAAGAATATGGCGGTGCTTTTAATGCAAGATGTCACAAAAAACAAAGCGCTGAACGTCATAGAGAGCATCGTTCTTGTAAGTGTAACATGGCTGATATTTGCAAATGTTACCCAAATCAGTTTAATAATACTTACCATTATTAAACTACTTTTGATATTTATAACGCAAAGTAGATAAAAAAACTCTGACCGGATTTTCAAATTGTTTAATATTAAAATTTTTATCAGGTAACTACTTGATTTAAGTGTCGTCACCGTGATCTAAACAAACAGAAACGATTCCATACTGTTTAAATTGCATTGCGATAATTAACTCCCGGCAAAAAAAAAGACGGTTAAAAGTTTGTACGATGTATCTGTGGATATGTGTATCTGTATGTTGCCTTGTAGCTACCAAATGACTAAACCAATGTGGATCTAATATATACGATTTCGTATTGGAAAGCTGAAAAATTAGGAGTTTTCTGTGTCATAATGCAAGAAAATAATTTAAGTCTGTTTAGCCGTTAAATAAATATCAGCTTTCATCGAGTTGATAAATGGATATTATAAGCCTTAATTCACAGGTCTGATCTTGTCGCAACTTGTAATCACATTAGAAAAATTTATATTATATTATAATAGATTTACTTTTTATATATTTATACATTTATTTTAAAAAAACACTGTAATGCTATAACCAAATTACCAAAAATTTGCAAACACTCAAACTTTGCACCAAGTTCTTTGTTATTTGTTAATAATTATATTTAAACCAGACTCGCATAGCAGGCTAAGCAGGCTTAACTTAGACATATTATGAACGTAACATTTATATATAAAAAAAATGCTTTTGATTAGTCTAAAGTAAGCCGCATGTCAAATTTATTGCTTACAAAAAATGACAAATGATAGCTATTTTTTAAAGTACCAATTGAGAAAAAATATCTTCAATTTAAAATCAAAGACCACATAAATCTGAGTTCAAAACGTCGGTTTCTAATGACTTGTATAGATGTGTAGAAGAAAGTTTTTGCCAGTTAATAAATTTCCTGCTTCTGTCTATTTTTAGGTTTCGTTTTGGGGTAAAGCCTTCGCATGGAAGATGACATCCTTTTATAAAAACATTTTATAGACTAAACTAAAAAATTTTCTAAATTATGAGGTGTCTCAAAAATTATTTTAGTACTTTCAAGCATTAGATAGTGTAACAACTAACAGATTTTTGCCTGATTTTGGGGCGAATTGATTTAAAATTTTATTTTAACCTTTTGCGGAAGATTTTCTCTTTTTTGAATTTTGAAAATATCTTAGAAAGATTTATAAACTCATCAGATAATAGCTTATTAAACATAAACAAATAATAAAAATGAAAAGTTTGTTATAGACTTCTAAAAGTTTAAATTAGGGCAAGTATTTCAAGAGCAAAATCAAATCAAGATCATAACTATTATGTGAGGCGTTGAAAAGGTTGTTTCTGTGATGATAAAGTGTAGGGGTCATAGCAACACCTTTGAGGAAAGAATTCGCCGATGGGGGTGTCCCCTAATTGTTTATGAAAAGTTCTTTGGCCTTAAGAGTCGCGTGTCCAACACGTGGTCGTCGTGGTCTAAGAATATGCATTGTGCAGGAGGAGCGTCAAGTCAAGGTCTATTCTCCTAACCCAAATAAAAGCGGCCTCGGGGCCGGAGGGCTGTCTGGGTGGCTCGTCGTCGGTGGGATCGAGATTCGAGAGCGGAACCCTTCATTGCGTGGTGAATCCTTTTTGGGGTAAACAGGGTGAGATTCCCGGAACGACGGACGGACCGAATAAACCCACCGCAAAGTCATATCCCCGAGCGGCCATCTAAGCCTCCTCTTTCTCCCACACCGCCCTTTTATGTCTGCTTCATGTCTAGTCGGGATCCTAACGACCCCCGGACTGACCGACCGACAGCAGACAGAAAGGACAGACACTAGACGGAATACCCACCCGATCCTCGACCTTTACCTTAGACAAATCTAACTCCTCGTATCACACGCACACATTATATCCACCCACCCAACATCCCCCTGCTTCCAAAAGCACAGATTCAAGATGAGCTTTTCGCCCTCTTTCTGCTACTTATTCCACCCCCTTCGGTTTCACACATCGGACGACTTAATGGATCACTGTCAGTCAATCTTTTTACCGGCAAACCGGCACGGCACGCACAAGACTCAGGGGGGTCCCCTTCCATTTATACTTTTTTGTGGCTTGCTTTAATATAGAACCACGCGCCATTCATCAGTTTGTTCTAAATAGATAATAATACTTTATAGGTCTACCAACCCTAGCCGAAACAAAAAATCACAAACCAATTAGGTATAATTCACCTACATACCTATTTTGGGGAAACCCTGATCTATATAATTTCTCCTCTAATCGGAAATCTAGCACACTTTCAAGTTAAAGCGGCTAATGTTGACAGGAAAATTAGGACCATTAATAATTATAATTAAATTTCACAATTAGCAAAAGCTCTTAATATTTTTAGATAAACATTTGAAGTATTTTGTAAAAACCTTTATTTCAGACATCTACAAAACTCATCAATCTGACGAAGCTATTATTATTTATCAACAATCAAAATTTAAGATGTAGGTAACAAACTAGAACTGAATTACAAAAAATTAAACTAACAATTATCAAAAAAACTCCAGTAAAACGAAGCAAACGGCGTCATCTATCTAAAGTACAAATAGCTTCTAAGTTATTTGTTAACTGTCTTCAACTGGTGAAGGCGTTCAATTAAGTTGCTTTTAAATATGGCAAGTTTGTACACTTCAAAAGTTTTAAGCACTTTTGGTTCTGGATACTTGAAACGGGCAGAATATAAAATGAGAGGTTTGGCATCGAAATCACTGAAAGAACAAACGTTCAAAGAAGTGCAATACACTTCGTAATATACGGTATGTCGAAATAATCACAAAATATCAAATTAAAAACCAATTGTAATTTAAATATTTGAAAAAATAAACAGTTTGTTGAATTCAAAAATTTTTAAACTTGTAAAATTCTAAGCATAAAAATTTGAAAACTTCAAGAATCCTAAATTTGATCAATCTTTGATAATTTTGAGATAGCAGTAGTTTTTCAAAATGTTTTATTAAATATGCAGTGTTTTTTTGTCTCAATTAATTTTAGAAAAGTGTTTAAAATGGCGGCCGAATATTAAATAACAACCTTTAGCTTGTATGACGTCACTTTTTGATAGGTTAATTGCGAGTTTTATGTTAACAATTGTTAAACTATTGCAGTTTTTTATTGTTGTCAGAATAAATAAGACATAAATAAAATTAATATCGTTGTCGTTTCTGCAAAAAAAGCAGTTAAGTAGTCATTACCTACCATCACAGCTGTCATAAATTATTATGATTCAATTTATCGAAACCTAACCGTCTGTCTGTCTGCACTAATAATACACAATTCTACATAAAATTGTTCTTTTAATAAAACATTCATAATAGCAAAGCTAGAATTTTACATGAATCATCGCACCTCGTCATTTTTACAACTTGTACCGACTACACCTACCTAGTAACCGTTTTTTCCACCGTGTGGTCAATTTTAGCTTTGCGAATTTCAGATCTACGTCACAATTTCCGCTTATTTTTGCCCTTGAATCGCATTTTAATAACCTTCCAGAAATGTCCGGAAATCGTAGGTACTTTAAAAAATATGCCGTTTCGTTTCGATAAACTCGAGCTTTGAGTTATTACAAAAAACACGTTTGGGTGCCATTAGATCGCTCTAATTCAACTTAGCTTTTAGGTTGCCATTTTTTTTCTCCACTTAGCAATAAATAGTATGTACCTATAATAAAAAAATATATCGAAAATAATTCATTCATTTTGGTTAAACTGATTACTAATTTTTTTGATATTTTTCATTTTGGTAGACTTTTTGAAATAAAAATTCTTTAATTGAGTTTAGCGCTTTTGGAATGGAAAAATAATCTCTGAAAGCGCGTGATCGCTACGCAATGAGCATTGATGTAGTGCTTTAGCGGCCATTGTGCCTAAATATATATTTTCTGTGTGTAAATAACCTATTGAATTGCTTTTTAAATATTATAAACACTTTTGCACTATTTCAATTATTTATCGTAACTTTAATTACATTTTTTTCTATTATCAAAATCTGTGTCACGTCTACTTGTAAATAAATAATAATCTCTTTTTATGCAAAACAGCGCAATAAATAAAAATTTATATAAAAAAATATTTCTTAAAAGTATATTTTAACAGCCAAAAATTATATTTTTTATAGAAAAAACTCTTTTAGTTTAAGATGAGTAAAAAAGCGCCAAATTTAAAATAAAAGTTTCAAGCTCCGCATTCTTTTAGATGCCGTTCTTAAGCACGCATGCGCTATATGGCAAGTTTTTACAACTAACACAAATTCAACACAGTAATTGGTTTCACTTTGTGTGAATATTTGATAAAAAATGTATTATTTTTTGGAAAAAGCGTTTGCAAGTCAGAATGGCAGTAAGTGCAATATTCAATGCAAAAAAGCAGTAATTTTCATATGGCTTGTATGATGCTATCTTAAATTTGGCTTATAGTGTTTTGTAAAAAAGTTTTAGAATGGATACATTTTTGATTACTCTGCCCAACTTTTATGAAAAAAGGCAATAGTAATAAGTAGGTTGTTTTCGATCTTCTATCAGGCATTTAATTATCTTTATTTTATGGCAATGTTTGCGTCTAACTTGTCATGGTTTCCTTGTGCTCACAATTTTATTCTGTCTATTGCAATCTGTATTTTTATTTTTGTATTTCTTTCTAATAATATTTTTATATTTTTTAAATAATCACTAAATCTTCTGCGTATTTACAGTATATTTACAGTATGTGGGTAGGTACTTATTTAATCTATTATTCAAAACTTATTTCTCTAATAGCAAGTCAAATATCAAAAATTTTGTTTAACTTTTAGCTAAAACGGGTATAATTTTTCTCTCAGTTTGACCTATGTTCTATCAGATTTTGGTTTTGTCTTGACGGTATTTTACAAAATACCTTCTTATGTGTACTTGAAATCAATTTTGTAGTCACAAGATCTTGTAATAGTTATTTCCATAAAAGTCAGGAAAATTTCACATTACTGAAGAGGAGCTAAATTAAAGCTTCGAGTCAAGTAAGAGATTTTACTGACGTGTTTTGTATTAAATTTTTCCAGAAATCGTAAAAAAAGACGAAATTTACAAATTTTAGAATTTTTTTTGACAAATTCCACAAAAATGAAGTTTGTCAATTTTGTTGGCAACTATAGTTACTAGAGTATCTTTTTTATTTTGCGTCTTGTAAAGTTTTTACAGTACTAGTCCGGAAAACTCAGTTTTCCTGCGCGTAAATAAGCAGGAAAATGTGGTTTCCAAGACAATTTCTGGAAAAAGTTTTATTATCAATAATATCTAGTTTTAATGTCGCTTTAATGTAATATTGTTTTTTGTCCAAAGCGTCGTTGTTTTATAATCAAGTGAATAATAATGTTTATCTCAATACATTTACAAAGCTGGTTATATAATTATCCAATTGAGACATTATACTAAAGAATAATTTATTATATGTCTGTGGTGCCTAAAAGTCCCATTCAATATTTTTGAAAAAAATGACGTTTTTTCTTATAGCGAAAGCATTTCGACTCGTCGCTGTTTAAATGCTTTCAATAACATTGTAATATTTCAAGATTTTAAGTGTTGTTAACAATTTTTTTTATTGAACAAAAAGGGATCATAATGCTACTTACAATCTGTGGGAAGATGTTAACAAAACTGACTATGCAATTGAGTAATAATAACAACCCTGAAACCGGTGCAAACTAACGGTTTTTATAAAAATAAGTATCATAAACCGAACAAAGGCTGCATTTAAACTATTTTTTTGCTAGTTTAAATTCTCAACAAAGAAAAAGATATCTTTTATCTAATAAAAAAAACGGCGCAATTGTTATTGTATTATATTATGGTCAGAAAGAGTTTCTAGCAAAGTCAAAAATTTTACGTTTTATTGTACTTATTCTGTGCCAAAGTAAGTTTCAGAAAGTTAAAAGTAATGAGTTTTACAGCGAAAAACAATAAAACATAGTAATCTCACGTTAATAGAACACAGAAAAATTTAGATTCTAGAAATGTAAGTAGATTTCGATATAATTGACTTTTTTCACCACTAGCTTTAGAAGATATTTTTCTATATCATCTTTTTAATCCGAGAACTTGATTTTCTTTACCTTAGCCAGTAATTTTTTTCCCTACAAATAAATAATGAAAACAGCTGATATCATCAAAACTGAAATTTGACAACTCAAACTTTTTTATTTATTTGTTAATATCAATTCAGCAAAGATTAATAAAAATGTATCAGGTAAGAAGTTTAGTACACACCTCGTGTCTAAAGCTTTTTGTAATGCTCAACTTAATGATACACTTAGCTTACAAGTCGTGTTCAACATTTGATTGTAAATCATTATTTTTTTAAATGACAAATGTAGTTTTCTAAAGACTTTGAATTGTGAAGCTTTTTGTATTATTTTAAACACTGACATTTTTTGACAGGTAGTCAAAAATTTTATGTTTTATTTTATTGTAACGTCTTTTGCTGCCTCAAAACTGTTTGTAGTTATATTTATTTACATCACTAAATAAGTGGTTAATAAAGACATAAAAAAACAAATTTAGTTTTTCATAATTTTTACAATCAATATGTCATTATTAAATGCACATAGATGTAAGCCAGTTGCACTAAAAACTAGTTGTAAGCAAGTTTTCATAATAAACGTTCACAAAAATCAAACCTTTAAAAAAAGTTTTAACAAAACAAAATGGTTTTGGTCACTCTGAAATTTCTTAGAGCGTAATAATTGAGCTAATTACCGCCATTAAGCAGATTGCTAAAAGTTATTTGTTGTTGTAAATAAAGAAAGAAATTTAACAATAATAATCTGCTCAAACTACCAAAGGCGTTTTGAAAAGGCTTTTGAAAAAACCAATTTAAGTATGTACGTTGTCACAGCTCCATTATAAATAATATTCAATCTTCACCTTTTTGTTGATTTTTTCTTATAAAGTAGTTTTTTATGTTTTATAGTTTATAATAGTGTATTTTTCTTTTCTATCTCTGAAGAGAACTTTTTCTTCTCAAGTTTTCTACAAAAGATTTAATTTTTGATCATAATCTATTGATCAATTAGTTTTGCTTGCTTATTTTTCTTCATAAGCTTTAAGAACCGGCTTAGGGCTACAGTAACACAAGTCTACGTAACGACAAACAAAAACATAAAAACAAAAACATTGTTAGAAACAAAACATTTTGAACTATTTGGAAAATTTGACTAGACTCGAGTCATCCAGGCTAGTATCTAGTTTTTTAAAATGCTTAATTTTTCATAATTCTAATTTAAGTCCAAGACTTCAAGAAGTAAATTTTACGAAAAACAATCAAAATGTGAATGAGAGAAACTAAATATCTATTGGCGGTAATAACTTAAATTAGAATTTGAACAAAAACTTTAAAAATAGAAGCTATAATATCAAAATACCAAGAAAGTTTAAGCAATTTTGAAGAGAGATGGAATAATTGTTTGAGAAACCGTCAATTGTTTTTTTTTCGGCATCTAAATAATTGTTTGCTTTTGTTTTACATATTAAGATTTTGTTGTATTTATTTTGGTTCAGATTTGTCAAGCCTAATTGTTCAATCTACGGTAATATACTTTTTTTATATGTATAATAGCTTACTGAACAAAATCCATTTTGTGACATCTGGATCATTTTTATTCACTTCTCATTCACTTATTTCATCATTTTTCTCTATGTTTTTTCTCTTTGTTTTCATCCTTTTTCTTTCTCCTGATTCCTGAATGTTTTTATCACTTGTTCAATCACCACATGTTACTCTTTTTTTTCTATCATATTCTCTTTTTCTACTTCTATACTTTTTTTCTAACATTCTGCCATTACAAATGTCCCTCATTTTTTTTCTTTTTTATTTTCACAATACATATAGTTTGTATTCGTCACTCTTTTAAATCTTTTTATACACTCTTCAAAACATCTTCATGTCGAATAAATGTTGAGCTAGGTGGGTATAGATACCGATCCTAGACAAATTATGTCAGTTTAGACTAATATAAAAATAAATCAGGACAAATTTTCTCCACAAGTCCACATGTATATTTAATTCACATTATTTATTTCAAAGCGGTTTAGTTTAGTTTACTTTAAACTGATTTAAGCGTTGTTTGTCTCAATAGGCAAATTGAAAGATTTAAAGCATGTTAAATGTGGTCAATCTACTGTGGGTCAATCCGTCTAGTTTGATTGGTTGAAAAGATCAAAGCGTCTTATGTGTGATTAAGTTATTTTCTTTGAAAGATCTTATTAGTAAAACGAGGTGGTGCAACGGTCTGTAAACGGTGCATAGATTGCTGGATATAATAGTTTATTTATTATCTCAACTAAGGAAGATAGTTTGCAAAATAAATAATATATACCAAACTTGAAAAAACCTAAATTTCAATATATATATTTTTGGATTTTTTTAAGTACAGTCGCGAGCTGCTTAAAATGCGTCATAATATGCATTAACTTCAGTGCTAAACAACAAAACAATCTCTCATTTCAAAGTAGCCGAGCTGGCTTAATTTAGGAAATAGATTGTTAAATCTAACAGAGTTGAACTTGCATCCGACTGGGTACTTCCTCTGTAAAAGTATTCTCATAAATAAATTATATAATGCTCTAGATATAAAAATTGCGCTGCGAATCAATTACGGCTATTTTTATTGACTATACGATTAGTTCTACTTAAATTTTTTGACTAATTTAGTTAGATCTTTTGATTAGAAAATTAGTGTAAAATCAAGTCTATGTCACTAGATTTTTATACTTAAGCTTCAGCTGCGAAAACACCTAATCATTGTCGCTTGACAGATGCCTAATTGGCAATCAGAGCAAATGGGATAAACATGTTTATTGTTTGTCTTGTTAATGTACATCACACAAATGTAAAGCTTTAAAATGATGTATTAACTCTAGCTTGACCATTATTCGACATATTGATTTGCGCAAACTAGGTATATAATTGGCGCAGTCAGTAAGATGACCAAGTGGTTTGTCGATTTAAGTATTAATAAGCATCTTGTATTATTTTTAAAATATTCCACCTTGCAGTAATTATATAACATTTTAAACTATATTTAAAAGTACACTAGGTAAAACCAATGTCGTGCACAAATAAGGCGGTCATAGGTGACCGGAAACCTCCACTCCTCCATTGCATATGCCGCATCCGTTCCACACATGTACACAACCCTCGGCATCCCCATGACGTCACATTTCCGCTGCATAAAATATTACAAAAAAATATTAATAATAACAAATAAATAAAAATGATGACCTTGCAATGTGCAAATTTCGATGCAATAAGGGTGCGAGACAGCACGAGTCTCGCTTTTGTTTTGTAAGCGATCCCCTTGCAAAAGAGGTCCGTCCCCTAAAGGTATGTTGAAGTGTAGGTGGCTTAATTTGGGGTGAATTCAGCGACCTTCACGTTCTTATTCGATCCGTCCCGTTATATTATTATAAGAACCCTCGGGATAAACGTATGTAACCGGGTTTCAATTGTTGTGGTCAGGGTCATGCAAGCATAATTTACCACTTTTAACCAGAAATTTCGGGCCATTGGCGTTATTAATGCAAAGTAGATGGACACACCTGGACTTTATTAGACATTTAAGATGCAACGGTTTTCTACACTGGCTGATTACAAAATACCAAAACATATGCGATAAATTACACATATTTTGCATATAAGGATAATAAACAAAATTACAATTTTCACAAAGAGAACCGAAGCTGTACTAATCAACTGGATTTTTAAAAAAATTAACAAAAGCTTATAACCTCAACTACTACAGCCTCAATTGTCTAAGCGTTTATTACCAAATAATAAAAACCATTTTTTAATACAATTGATTATGTAGCAATCTAGTGTCTCACAAATATCAGTTATTTTATTTAAATTGTTTAAGCGACTTTGATTTATTCTAAATCTAAAAACGTAAAAGTGAACTGACCCCAACCTAGAACACACTTCTTCCAGTGCTGTCTAAATTGGTTGATAATAATTTATTATTAATGCTGTCCTTACACAAGATATTTTATTTAACCAGAAAATATTTTTAGTTAATGGCCGAACTTTTATGTAGACAGTGGACTGACCTGAAACCTCACGCTTGTTCAGGTTTTTTTGGCATCACAAGAATCATCTCATCACGCTATTATTATATTTTATTAATTTCAGTAAAAGCAGTTAGGTTTATTTAATTTAAAAAGACTGATTTAACAGCTGATAGATTAATAAAGTTAGAAAATATAACGCCCCCCCTCCCCCTGCTAGAAAGTAGACCACGTTTAAAACCCGGCTAAAATAAAACTTTTCATTTATATTTTTTGAACAAAAACACATTTTTATAAATCTACATATTAATACTACATCCTTATTTATTAATAGATAATATATTATTAAAAATGTTTTTAGTATAAAAAATTGCAAGTATTTATTTGCAATTTATAACTACAACACGTGAAAATATAATCGGTAAAATTGTAATATATTTTTTTTGAAATGAGGAAAATTTATTTTAATTTAGTTTAAATAAATGTATTCTAATAAATTTTTATTTTTATTAGACTAAAGAGATTGTATAATGTACTGTTAATTGTTCATTAAATCAAAACTATTCATTAATTTATCAGTTTTTAATCATTGTGTTCAGCCTCACATAGCAAAAAACTAAAAGAAAACTATTTCCAGAAATTGCATTTTATTCTTTCTAATAATTTTCAAAATATTAGATACTAACTCCAGAAGGTTTCTAAACCTTCAAAGCTTTATATTTGTACTATAATTGTCGTTATCATTGTTTTAATCTTTTAAAATAAGAAAAAATAATATATAACATAAGCTTTTTTTTGCTATTATACCAAGTTTAATTAGACTAGTTTGTGTTTTATTGTACACTACCTTTATTAGTAACATGTTTAGCAATTTTTATATTTTTACTATAAAACACGTAAAGTAATATTGTTTTACATCTTTAAAAATATTTGAATGCAACGTAGGAATGTCATTTTGAATTTTTCTTTTATATTTGTAAGCAATTTTTTTGATTTTTAAGAAAATTCCCATTTATTTATTATTTTGTAATCATTGCTTTTAAATATTTGTCAAAAAACTGAAAAAAATGCAGGTTAATAATCCTAGTCGTTTTAAAAGTCATGACTGAATTTATTTTTAAGCTTTATTTATCTTGCTTTATGTTCTATACTAGTTTTTTGACTGTCATTAATAGTGCTTATTTTTAAAATAAGAGGGATAAATAAATGGAAAGAGTTTTTTATCAAATATAGTTTTAATCGATGACTATTTTCTACTGTACTGTTTTGTATCTTAAAACTTTATATCTCTATTTTGATCAATTTTTATTGAGTTCTAACTGTATAATTCTTTAAAATAGTCTACGTAAATTAAAATAAATTTTGTTTAAGAATGTGTTATTACGATGTGATTATTATATGTGATTTTATTCTGTTGACAGTTTTTTCAGCCTATAGTTGCCGACACGTAATATGAGTGTTTGCTAAAAAAGGTTTATGCTGAATAAAGAAAATATTAAGAATATGTTGTGAAAAAAGTAATATTAGACGAACTATTTATTGCACAGTGCAAAATATGTGCAATTTTATCCGCTTATCAGCTAATTAGCGTCAAAAAAGAAGCTATCCGTGGAATCTGGCTCACAATGTTCCAATTCTAATTTTTTCCAATTTTTTTTGTAATCGACTATAAATCCGAAAATTTCTAACAGCTTTATTAAAAAATAAAAAGAAAAAAACACAAAAAGAAGACAACAAGAAGAAGAAACAAAAGCGCTAATAAAAACAGCTAAACTGACTTTTCATTTTTCTAAAATTTTACATAGCATCATTCAGATCAAGTTTTGTAGTATATTTTAAACAAATTGTCAACTCTAACTTTTCATCAGTCTATAATCTATTACAATGTTATAATATATATTATATTATAGCAATATATATAATATAATATTATTAGTAAGTTTTCTCTCCAAATAATGTTTGATTCAAGTCTAAATTTTTTTGCGGGTTGTAGGTATACTTAGCTATTTATTTGTGTTTAACAATTTGTGGCTATATACTTGCTATATTACTTTTTTTTTAAATCTATTTTTTCTGTAGAAGATAAAATCATCAAGCACCTGTTTATAATAAAAAAACATGAAAAATTTAATTAAATGTCAGTATTATGGCTAATTAATTAACGATTTTAAAATCCTAATTGAAATATTTGGTTATCGTGGAAATATAAAATTGTTCCACATTAGTTTGAAAATGTAAAAAAAAAATTAAGTATTGATCATAAATATTTAAAATTAATTTACCGTATGAAACGACTTTTTAATTATGAAATGACGGTTAACGTAACGCCAACACCTGTTACAGTACTTTCCAGTTTGCCTAAAATATTTGTCATTATTTTTTGTATTGGAACACTAGCAGCGTGTTCGGCTTTTGTCTGAAATCTTTAGTTAACTTTATTATCTGAAAAGATATAAGTAGTTTAGTTTGAGTTGAAATATTAAAAATTTTCTACAATTTTTATAAGACTTTAACATTTGTATTTTCTCTAGAAACAATGTGAAGCAAAACAAATGAAAATTTTTGGGTAGCTATGTAATCTGTGTTAACATAAATATATTTTTGATTAAATTGTCTGAAAACTGGTTCTTTAGTTCAATATCAAATTAGTTTTTGAATGTAGTAGAGTGGTTTAGTTGTATAATATATTATATATTATCCTATATAAAAATGTGAGCTTAAAGTTTTAGCATCCCTTGTCACCCCTTACTTAGGACAACAGTGTTGCAGCTAGTGTCGCGACATGCCGTTTAGCAGTCCTATTCTTAAATTTGGCAACATTTGGCATTTGCCGTGGCAGTTCGGATTGATTTTTTCGAACGAAGCAAAGCAGCGGTAGCAGGCAGCAAAGTGCGTGCTGTAGAGCGCGGACAGACGGGGGTTAAAGGCAATGGGGGTCGAGGGTGTCGCATGAGTCATCATTGCACTCGTATTCTTATCGATCGTGGCTGTGCTGTTGTAGCTGGTGCCTCTCTGGCTTGTTCTGCACACATTTTTTCGTTATTATTGATGAGGCCAAGAATACGCACACGTACGACGCAAAAGTGTGCTTTTTATAGATTGCTCTTTGGCGAAGGGCTAAAAGGGCCAAACTGACTGAAATTTCTCTTGGGGACGACCTTTACACTGAATGAATGGACGGACTTTCAAGTCCAAGGTTCTTGTGAATGAATGAATTACGAAACGAACAGCTTTTGCGGAGTATACAAACGTGCATTTTCCACTACAACTATAACAACACTATCCATGTTACTTTCCGTTTTATATAATCGAAATAAAATCGCATAAACACAAAAAATCCTAATCAAAGTCGTCGCCATGTTGATGTTTGGGTATTGCCAGGTTGATGAACGTTGCATCCAAATCAATATAACTGACAAAAACAAACTATAGTTGACTGAATAATATCTAAAAAACGTTTTTTGAGTTTTGAGATACAACATAAGTATCAACTTATTTCACACTTATCAAATTTATTGATATACTGTACAAAAAACTTAGTTGGTTATAAACTACTTTTAAAATTGTAACAAAACAGACTGATTTAAGACTTACCACACATTATAAACTGTTCAAGAGACATTTTCGGCATAGATCACAGACTACCTACATTTTATTTAGGGGATAGCTTTATTCAATGAGGTGGTCCCAAAGAATAATAAAAAATATTAAATCATTATTTCAAACTATTTTTATTTAAATAGTTGAGTTGGCTATTCCGCCTTGTTGCATAATTTTTATGAAAATGAGTCAATATTTTCCTCACTTTCATTTACTATCAAAGACACATATTTTATGACTAAAAAAGATATTCATAGTTTTCACAACTAAAATTTAAAGGCCACTTGATGATGATTAAACACTCATTATCAGTTAGACGTTGTTGTTCTGCACCAGAATAGTAAAAGCACCAAGAAAGGTAAAACTGATTTACAATAGCGATACATTTTTGTGTACTACCATTGATTATTACAATTGTACTATACTAAGTCTATGACTCTATTGCCTATAGAGTATATCTATAAATAGACTCTATCTATAGTCAATGATACAACATAACATTAATTTTCTTATAACATCTAAATATAAATAAAAAGATTTTTTTCGATATCTTAATTAAAAAAAATACAAAATTGTTCTTTATTATTAACAAAAATAAATCAATTGCTATTCACATAACTAGATGATATTATTTAACAATCGTAATATTTATCAAAACGAGCGACAACCCCGTTTTGATAGATAGAGCGAGTTTGTTTTGCAAATAAAGCGAGGAACAATAGCGCATCGTCATAACGTCTTGACATATTTCTAAAACACTCACTGTAATTGTTGACGTTTTGCACTTCAGTCATCAGAAGAAAATAATAATAGTCAGATTAAGCACGGTAACTCAACGTGTAAGCCCCGCTGAACGCAAAACTTAATCTAATCTACAGACCTTGTCGCTGCTAGGGCTCATATTGCTGAGTGAAGACAAGAAAGCGGTATGGAAAGCGGAAGCACCGGGGTAGACTAAATGGAAGTAGTAGAAAAATAGTCTCCATTGGATTTGTTAGAATGTTTGACAATTTTTATTAACTCACAAATTTTTCATCATAGAAAAAACTGGAATTAAAAATTAAACCAAATTGTGGCTAGTAATTAAATAATGTTTATCCATAGAAAACTGCGGTTATAGAAACAATTTTATAATCCTTTTAAGCTCAAACATTGGAAACTCGTTTAAATATAAACTTTTTACAAGCGTACAGAATGTTATTGACACTTTTAAGGAACAAAGTGTCAAATTTATCTCTAAGAGATGGTAAGGCTTATGAAATTTTTTAAGGTGCTTTGAAAACTGTTCTCAAATCTCGGCTACGAAAAATCTTCTGATTTGTTCTGTAACCTTATAAACAAATGAAAGAAAAGCAGTACCAGTATTATCTTTCAACTATCTTTTTTTTGCAAAAGAGTGATGATGATAGTGATTCAATATCTTTTTTTTAATAACTATTATGTCCAATTCTGCTTGAAGATTTCTTAGTTGACAAACCAAGAAAGCACTGAAGTTGTGTGATGTCACTTCTGTATATATGTAATTTTTTTATCTATAGTAGGATTCAAAGACACGTTGGAAAGACGTCTTACCAAGATGTTCAAAAATGGGAAGAATCCAGGATTTTCAATTTCTATTGCAAACTGAACATCTTTATTCAAACCCTTAAAATGGTTTTGAAACGCTGGTAGAATGTGATTACCGTGAGGTCATACGATAAAAGTGTCGTCATACTACTTATGGCTTTTAAATTCGAGTTTTAAGAGGAGCTTTACTTTCAAAAGCTTTCATGGAAATGTTGACAATGACAAACAACAAAAAAGTCCCATTACAGTGCCTGTAACTGTTCATAGAATTTGTTGTCAAAAAAAAAAGTTGAAAATAAGCATTTTTCCGCTAGATCTTTTAAGATTGAAGGAAAGTCCCTGATTCACTGAAATAGCTACTGATACGAATTTAAAGAAAAAATAGACAACAATTGGACAAGATAAGAAAGGTTTAGGAAACATGACGAGACTTTTCCCTAACACGTCCTATTCCGTTCTTCAAACCGTTACGAAAAATTTGATAACGTCAATATCTAAAATCAAAAGAGTGAGGTAACTAAACCGCACGAAAACAAAAAAACATCTGCTATCAAAGAAATTACTCTTTTTCAAAAATATCTTCAAGGATTCTATTGACAACGGATTTTTATTTACGAATAATTGAAACTTTTTAATGTTTTGCTGCATTAACTCATATAATTATATTCTTCTATAGGTGACAGCAATTAATGGAATTGCAAGTGGCTGTAGAGAAGCTAAATGAACAAATTTTTGAGTATAACATAGTAAATTAAGGAAGTTCCTTGTTCTTTCTAAACAAAAACCTGATGCAAAAATTGGTAGTAATCAGCGGTGGCATTGCCAAAATAAATTTGACAAATATCATTCAAAAATATAATAATTTGCACCCCTAATTTACTAAGCATGATTGCTTTTTTGTAAATTGTAGAACTAGAAAATGTGGAATACAACAAATTCGGAAAATTAATAAATTACTGTTGTTAATATGCTGGTTTTTTAGTGTAATTGTGAACTAATTATGTAATAAGTTGCATAATTAGTATGCAAAAATGTATCAAAATTTGAAAAAATGATTTCAGTTAAATAAAAACAACATTTCAATATTGAAAAGTATAGGTTGGTAAAATAAAGTACTAACATCGAATGTAGTGTATAAATGAGGTAAACAAGTCAATTATAAATAAAACTCTTATGTTGTGACGTCAAAAAATATGAATTTCCAAACAAACAAAGCTTGACTTCGTTTATAATTGAAAAAAAGTGGTGAGTTTTCTCAAACTGCTCACCATTTTCAAGGCAATACAAAAGAAAAGCAACCAATTTACTTATTAATAAAACTTTCAACATAGCTTTCATTGACACGAGACTCATTCCATCGATTTTAATCAAACGGCCTGAAAATCCAAACTTTCAAATGAATCGTCGTCCGTTTGGAACTGCCAAAATCAATAAGGGTGAGGAAATTGTGAAAAAGATTCTTCAGCCATTATACTAAGGGAAGTTCGCAATTTTAAATCCAATTTCTGTGCCACTTTTTTTTCTTCTCGTTTGCTCGGCGATGGCTTTTTGTTTTTGCGAGATTTGAATAATCAATGAATAGAATAGTGCCAGATTTATTAGAAAGCCGAAAAATTAATTAGTTAAAAGATTTTTTTGTAAGAGAAATCCTTTGAAATTTGTATAACTGTTGGGTCTCCCTAGAATCTAATTTGACATTTCTATCAAAACTAAAAAATAATTTGAAAAAAAAGTATTATAATTTATTTGCTTTTTTCAAAGTAGATATATGTGTAAAGTACACAAAGTGGTCATTGTTGTTTTTTTGCTTAAAAAATAATAGTATTTACTTGAACTGCGCTATAATTTTGTGGTAGTTTCGATAAATAATTGCTGCTTTTTTATTACGATCATTTATAATAGAAGTATAATAGAATAGAAAAGACAAGAGGGATCTAAAAAAAATTTTTTTCGGTAATATTTTATAATCAGTATCATCTAAGTCCTATTGTAAGTGTTCTTTCAATACATTTCGCCATTATGTCCTGTAACGGCAGACGTCCAATTTATTGTTGAACGAGAAAAACACACATAAATCGTCATGGTGGATGAACGTTGCATATGTTGGGCGACTATAAGTAAACAGCTGGCAAAAGTTTATTCTCCAAACGCAGCTGTTGGATCCTCTAGGCCCATGGCGTACTACCTGGTTCTCGTGTGTATAAAGCATATATGCACCATAGACTGGATCAAATTTATATTTTGTGAAAATGTTTTATACACGTAACGTTCATAGGTTTTATAAAGCACGCCACTGGTTTAAGCAAATATAGTAATATAGTTCTTTTGGAAACGACATCTGTTATAATATGCTGCCTCCAACATAAATAAAACATGCATAAATGTGACAAAGAACATGATTTTAGCATAAATTAACGTAGCTTAATTAAAAAAAAGTCATAATAAATAAAACCCGTAAAAAAAGTTGGCAAAACATAAGCTTTATTAACAAAATAATTAATTAAAACATCGTCGAATAGGTTTGCAATGTCAGCTTGATGATACTTTCACTTACATGGTTATAGAATTTTAGAAAAATTTCATCAATTTTTTAATAATTTTGAGTTGACCTGTTAATACTGAAATTTCGTTGTATAACCAATCTATTAGTAAATTTACACTAAACAGTGTTTTTTCATTGTGACTCGCTTTTTTGGTCTTTGGAAAACTAACAATAAAAAAAAAATCAAAACATTGGTCTTGTTAGACTTTTTTTTTTAGGAATTTAGTATTGAAATTTGTCGATATTGCAATGTAATAAATCTAGACTATTGTTAGGTTTTTTGCAAATCAAAGTATTAGTCTTACGTTTTGTTATTTTCAAAATAATTACGGTTTAAATTTTTTGTTGTGTGTATTTTAGAAGCATTTTTGATTAGGTCTTTTGATTTTATAAAAGTTTTTTTGCTCCATACAAACTCTACATACTTTTTTTTAACAAATTTTGCATTTAAGAAGTAATTGGTTTTTGGAAAGTGTTTATAAAGTTTAGAAACTTTTATTGTTTTCAAAATAAAGCATTTTTTCCATTTTTGGCTTTTGAGTATTCCTAGACATTTAGGTTAATTTTAAGTTTAGTCAATAGTTTACCAGTTTGACATGTTTTAAAAGACTCATTTATGCTTATCTTATCAACGTTAACGTTAAAAATAACGCTAATACATAAAATTCTAAAAAAAATTGAAATTGTTTCAGCTTCCAAAAGTTAAATTATTTTTAAACTTTAATTTAGTTTAGTTTTTATTCTTGATTGTTTTTTTCATTTACAGTTTTATTACGTTTATGAATCATGAGAATTATTGTCTTTATTTTGACTTTATTAACATCGGCTTGTAAATATAATATTAAGAAACACTTACTTTCTAAGCTTATTTGTATGTTTTTGCTATTGTCTAGTCATTTATTGATTTAGTAGGTTTAAATTTTTGTGTTTTTGTATTTTTTCAAAATTATATTTCCAAAAACGCAATTTTATGAACCAGTTTAAAAGATTATAAATAACTACAATGTTTTGTTGTACACTAAGAATACAATTATAATAAACGTATGTTTTTTTTTTTTCAATATAATGTTTAGTCGATTTTTTATGAGGGAAATAAAACAGTCTCTTCTTTAAATAATATAAGTTCCCGTAATGTACAAATTGAGTAATATAATGTTTTGTGTAAAAATGTCAAGAATCTAAAGTAGATTTAGTCAGGACTCAAACTACTTTTTAAAATGGTCAATGAATCCATCAAAAAAAAGCTTTTGGAAAGACCAATCCATCAATTTGCTTAGAAGCTTTGGTTAAAATAATAGAAAAATCATTCTAAAAACTTGCAACTCTCTCAAGAAGATCTGAAAGAATTGTCATCAGCCCCAGAAACTTGTATTATTTCGTAGTAAATAATATAGCCTACTGATTGTTTGCTCCATGTGATAACCAAAACATGCTTTTCTATATTTTCTAAAAGTCTCAACCGAAATGAAATAGGTCTTTATCACTAAAATGTCAAAAAATGTTTTGAGAGTTTGAAAATAAAGTGATTCTCAACACTTAACAAACCAAAAAATTTGGAAAAAATTGTCAAGTAACATTATTATTTATTAGAGAAAATAGTTAAATAAACCAGTTTGATGTATTTTGACAACAATAAACAACTAATAGATTTTGAAAGAAACTAAACTAATTATTATTACTCAATATTACTCAAACAGCATTACAAGCAGTAAGACTTAATACATTAGGCCTAAAGGCATTACGTTAGAGACGTTTTTATTTTTAATATTGGCTGCACCGTATGTTAATTGGTGATAAATATTTTGCTTAAATTTAAGGTTATGTTTTAAAAATAAAATAAAATAATTTGGTTGTATTAAACTTTCTTTGAAAGACATATTCATGCCGTGCTCAACACATTCAATTTTTCAAAATAGTACGCGACGTTGGACGTTGGAGGGTATATTTCTTCCTTCTTACAATAAACAACTATTAAAATTTTTATTTTTATTAGTTATATATGAATTAAACCAAACAGATTTTTGTCAACCAGCATCATAACGGGAATAAATTGCTATTTTATAGATTAAATGCAAAGCAGCCACTTTTATTTTAAGTTAAGAGGATGAATAAAAGAGATGCTAAAAAACCACCACATTTTAATTAATAAGCTTCCCACACTAAAAAACCAATTTAAAAATATTTGTAAAACGAAACAGCGCTGTACTAGATTCTGCTAAAAGAAATGAAAACATTTTGCAGAAAAACGCGATTTTAAATTTCTGCAAGATAAACAGCAGCTGTTTACTACAAAATTATAAAAGTTTTGTGTTATAATGTGTATCAGATAAATTGCATTCGCTAATAGTAGCATATTTTAAGCAAGCTGATCTACACAAAAATGTCTACCACAAAATAAACAAATTAAAAATAAAATAAAATATTTTTAAAGGTGAAAATAGAAGATGACCGATTAATATGATATTAATATAAGAGTTTTAGAAGACGTTGTCTTGTCACATAAGTGTGTTTAATACTTTGATTTCCTAATTTTTGAAATTTCGACTGCCAGTTGTCTTATTAGACCAGGAAGAGTAGGTTGATAATGACATTGACTATTCGTCTTATTCTCTAATAGTTGGAAACCTAAGTTAATAATTTATTGCTATAATAATTCATTTACATTGTTAAAGTCAGAATATTACGACGATTTTAATTGATGCCAGAAAAACAAAACGCTAAATGTCACAGAAAACGTTGTTCTTACATGACTGATGTCACTAATATACCAAAAATAAATGTTACCAAAATCAGTACATATAATACAACCCCTTAATAACTACTTTTCAGTATTTATAACGCAAAGTAAATAAATTAATTTTTTTCTATTTTTACCCGTTAATAAAAAGAGGTAGTTTCAACTCGACTGTATTTTCTATGCGTGTTACCTCAGAATTTTTTCAAAACCAACTTTAATAATTTTTTTATTTGAAAGTTGGTGCTTTTTCTCATATTTTTTAAATATTTTTAATAATGCGTATTTAATGCACTTTTTGACACTGACAGCTGATTATAAAAACAGATATAAAATGAAGAAACCGTCTTTAATATAATTCTATTTAATCAACTGAAACCGTTTGTTGTTTAGCTCATTTTGCTTAAATTAATTAAATAAATAAATTGATAATACAAAGTCCATAAATTGTTGCTCAGGTGTAGAGATAAGAGATGGCTTATTAAATTGAATATCATAACTGCATTTTCTTTTATTATTAAATATCTAGGTTTCATTAAAAACATTATACCTACTATAATTGAAGAATTATGCACTTAAGCAAGTTTTTAAAAACGGTTGTTGCTTCTTTATATAGTTACCTATATTATAATAAATTATTTGATAATGAATAGAAAATGTTGAGACTTTCTCTACATATTAAACTATCTATTTCAAAATTAAGATAGGTAATTTAAGTTGGACTAGAGGAGCTGACAGTTGTTAAGCTATCGAATTAGATTGGGTTAAATTCAAGATAAACTAAACTATAGACCAAATTACCCCAGACCAAGCTATTTAAGCCGTATAACAAAAAACACTTTTTTGTGTAAAATTATATGTATAAAGTTGTTTTAACTAGCCTACGGCAAATTAATACAACAAGGTGTTTATTGGATTAATTACATGTACAAGTTGATAAAATTAATTGACAAAATAGCTTTGTCAATTAATTGTCTTGCTTGACCGTTAAAAAATGTTTAAATCTGATGTAATTAATGAAAAGCTGTTGTTTTCTTCTAAAGTCATCGTTGTCATTTTTAAATGGCGCTTAAGGAAAATGTCCAACAGAGACATTTCTCTTTTGAGTGACAATTGAACAGTTCCCAGATAAAACAACAATCGAAAGAGATAAAGAAATCTTGTCGCGTGCCCAACACAAACGGCAGCTGCCACCAAACCCAACACATTTCGAATAACGTTCGATAGAATAAACACCGACCTATTCATTCCTCATCTGAACGTATAAATACACATCATTTTCCTAACTCAAATGTGTTCTTCTGTTTGAATATGATGATGACACTATCTATTAGTAAAATTCTCGAAAATGTTTTAATTATTGTTCCAAATCTAAACAACAAAGTTTTAAATGCTGCGTTCCTTCCGCTCAAATGCTATCAGTCTACTTTATAATTAATTATCGCCGTTTAAACACCTTTATTTCAATTTAAAATCAGTGGTAAACGCTTTTAATCCCCTTTGAGCAAGGTGCGGGTGGTGTAAATTTGCCATTGACACCACTGCTCTGTAGTGATTGTCTCATTTCCATATTTACAAAAAGGGGAATGTTTCCCAAACCAAGCATGCATAGCTAAATAAAAGCGATTTAATGTAAAAACAAATCGGGGTCAAAGTTACCTATGTTTAGTCAAATTTGACAAATTCGTAGAAGGGTGTT
Source organism: Lagria hirta (assembly GCA_947359425.1). Lineage (NCBI taxonomy): Eukaryota > Metazoa > Arthropoda > Insecta > Coleoptera > Tenebrionidae > Lagria > Lagria hirta. The sequence goes on from OX375794.1 coordinate 16,323,342, forward strand.
GGCGTCCGTAGTGATGAACCCCTTAAAGTTAATAATGCATTAAATGGAAGAACCATTTTTGGCCCTCATAACCCTCACTCACACGAAAATGGAAACCCTTGACATAACCTACCGCAATATTTTCCGATGAAATCCAGAAGGAAATTCGCAAAATTTTTTGATGATAATGTACGTATAGTTTTCAGGATCAATAATTATCATAGACAGCTTGTAGCAAAAAATAAGTCACGTCATTTTAAGTAAGTTTTTAAAATAAATATGTTTTACATTTACCCTTAGAAACGAAATTAATAGAAAAATGTTTTCAATTAAAGCATGATTATAATACGTTAAAAGTAGACGAACTTGTTTTATTTGTCTACTTTGAGCTTTTGATTCAACTAGTTTAGGCAGCTTTATTCAAATGAGATGATAAACTGCTCCTTCTCATGATGCTGGGAAAAGCTGTTGAGATGATTTTTCTCTGAACATCAACCGTTAAACTTGCATTATTATAAAAGGTGGTAGCTTTTATAATAGATCCAGGTGCCGTGCCAAAGGCCATTTTCTCATTTTTCACCACAAAGCTGAAATCACAATAGTCCTTCGTTTTGATCAAACAAAATTTGGAAGCATTTGACCTTTTTCTACGGCCATAAAAGCATTTAGAAAAACAATATTTTTAATGGACTAACCGTGAGACAAGCTTTTATGATTTAAAATTTTATAAAATTGCCTTCGATCTTTTCGATGTAAAAAATATTGTTTTATTGCTTTTTATTAAACAATTTTTAAAATAAATAAAGCTACTGGAAATATTAACGTACCGATTGCTTTAGATCTTACTGTCATTTTAATAAAAAAATTTATAATAAATAAGTGCTTACGTAGCTTATTTTGATTTTTATATAATCAAAAAAAATGCTATTACCTTAGAAATTATAGCTTTATTAAACAATCTTTTTTTAAAATAAAATTTTGTTTTCAAAACAAGTCAATGAAAATCTTACACTTTTTTACATTTTCAGCCAAACCTAAAAATTAGTACATAATAGAAATTAAATAAAAGAAAACATAATTTTTTTATAAATCATAACATTATTTAACTTTTTCTAGTAAAATCATTAGTGGTAATTTATTTAATATGCGTTTTTAGAATAAAAAAAACTTTTATTCAAATTACAATAATTTTTGCAAATGTTGCAATAAAATCTGACCGTTAAAGTCGTTTTTTTACAAATTAAACTTTTAGGTTAGTATATTCCAGGTTTTAAAATATACTTTTGAGATTAATTGTGTTAACGGCGCCGTTCACATTTGTGATGTAACTGTAAGAGCGTAATGTCGTAATAAATATGTTCGAAAGTTTACAAAGACTAGTCAGCAAGAAAAAAGCAACATAAAAAACTGGATGACGCTTGAAATATTTTTTATTTTAAATCTTTGATGATAAAATCCAATTACAAAACAAAAATTGTAAGAATCTAACAAATTAACATTACTGACATTGATGGACCAATTTATTGTATTTGTCTGTTGGCAGGTATTAATAATAAAAATAATAAGTGCCTTTATTAAAACAAAAATATAGCGTAATGTAAGGCAAAGTCTAACATTCTGCTACTCTTCTTAACCTCACAAGAACAAAAAATGTTTATAGAACAAAAATGAAAAATAAGTGAAATACCAAAAAAAATATAAATGAAATTTGTAAAAAAAAGTAAAAGTATGATGAAGCAAAATTATGAAACAAAATATAATACCACCTACTATCAAAGCAAATCAGTTAAACTAGAATTAAATAATAAAATTTGATTGGAATATTTGGTTGATATAATAATAGTAAACAAAGCAAAAGTAAAACTGATGTTCATCTAGATAAAAAAAGTACATTACCGAGCATTGATCTAGATTAAGTTTGAATCTATGTTGTGTAGTATATTTTTGTAAGGCTTCCAAGTCAGTATTTACAAATTTGACTGCTTGATTAATAGAGTTATTATAAAATATATATTGCAACTGAGTGTTATCAGCAAAAACATTTACAACTGAATATTTAACACAAGTGACACTATCAAAAGTATAAATCAAATAAAATAAAGGTCCTAATACAGAGCCTTGAGGTACACCTGAGGTGACATGAGCTCTTAAGGGTACTTGGTTGCTGTATTGTGCTTGGCACTTTCTGTGAACGGTTATTCAAGTATGAAAAGAAAAAACTGATAATGGAATAATCAAAACCTAAGTAAGACAAGTTTATTTAGAAAAATTATCAATTAATTTAAAAAATTTTAAATTTTTCCCAATCGTTAATTTTTACAAATTCAAAATAAACTAAAAAACTACATTGATTGTTTAAATTTAAAAGTTCTAAAATCTTTTGAATTTTTTATATGTTTTGAAGTTTTTAAGATGGTACTGAATTCTGAAATTGAAAATATTATATGATTAGGCAAGTAATGATGACAAGTAATTTGAGTAAGTAGATAGAAAATTATAATGTCTATAATATTTTATCTTTAATAGAATTAAAAATGATTATTGTCAAGTGACAATCTTTACTTGTGTAATTTATTAGAATCAGAAATATAAATAATTACAATTCAACAAAAAATATACATAAACAATATAAACCAAGTCACGCAAGGTCTGTACTAGTAATTCGTTTAGTTGAGATAAGGTTTGTACTTGTTATTCGTTTAGTCGCAAATGAGAGCTACAGTTTTGCTCTTTTGTAGTTTGATTCTTAAAACGTTGATTCTTAAACTGTTTGAATGTCGACATTGTCATCAGTTTTCACGTGTGGTATCAATGGTATCAAATATTTTAGGTATACTGTTAAGTAAACACAAAGCAAATATTATAATAAGATTGAATAAACTAATATGAATAATAGGAAAAAGCCTTACTAACCTTTTTCTCTGTGAGTTTTTCACATCTCCTCTGCTTGCAGATCTGATGACTCTTATCATTCCGACACGGCGCACAGTCACCACAATTGTCTTTCCTCTGACAGCCTATGCATTCACCGCACCGTTTTCGTTTCTTTTTGACTTGTTTATCAACATTGCCGCCACTGATTTCGTCAATGTCTACCGAACTCGTACTCCCGGCTAATGAGTGATGCGATTTGAATCCAGCTGTGCTGGAAATAGCCGCCACTTGTCCGGAATTTTCCGAAATTTCCATATTACTCGAAGCTCCGTCACTTTCCGCAGAGCTTTCTAAACTCGAAGCGCGCATTTTTCGTCGTTCTTTTTTACGGAAATCGTTCCGCGTCGGACTACTCATTGTCGCACTGATACCGTTTAGTTTTTTATCAAGTCCGTTGTAAAGACCGTTGTCACTGGACATAGGATTCTGAAATTGGGTAGGATGTAAACCAATGTTTTGAAGTTTTAAACCTGAATCCTGGATGGTTGCAAGTTTAAGTTCGGGTTCAGATTTTAGAACTGTGACTACGGTAGGTTGTGGAATAAGAGGATTATTTTGAATAATAGTACCATTCTGTGTAGGGAATATACTAGCGGAATGTATTGTGTTGTTGATTTGAGCTGGATGTGTGTAAAGTTGAATGTGTCGTTCGTCAAGAAATTGTTGCTGGATTGATGGGATTTCTCTGGCTTGAATTGGAGCTGGTACTAAAGGATAACCTCTTGGATTAACAGCACTTAAGGTGTGAAAGTTTGAGTTTAACGTAGTCAAATTATGACTTCCTGGACTAGAAGGATTTGGTGATACTGGAGTTAGGTTTGTTAGTGTAGTTAATGTGGTAGCTTCTGTACTAGTTACAGGCTCATTAAATGATTGGAATTGACTTTGGAACGAAGGTAATTTGTTAACACCATTTTGATGTGCAAAACTTTCAGCAAATGTATTAACAGGATTTGTGGAAGTAAAACCAGTTGAAGAATCTACAGATTTAGACTCCCATGGTCTATATTGCGGTTGAGAGGTAATGATGGAAAGCCCATTTTCACCACGATCAAGAAGACGTGCCTCGGTGTAATAATCCCAGTTTGATATGTCTAGGAGTCTAGTATCACTAAAGAGGCGATCTGAAGCTGTATTAAAAGCAGCGCTATCCATTTCTGAAGAAAAGGTAGAGAACGGAGGAAGATGCGTATTTGGAGGACCATCTTGAACTGTTGAACTCGGTGTAACTGATGTTGGTGGATAAGACGGTGCCAAGTTTGTATACCCCGAGTTTAGATCAGGGTCTTGGCTCAAAGTTTCGCTCATTCTGATCTTTCTGCATTACCCAGAAATCTCTTCACACATCCAACTATCCAAAAAAAACCTCTTCTACTTGTAGTTATCTTATTGTCATTATATGTGTCTAAATCCTGATTTGTTTCGCTGAGATATTTGTAGAACAAAAATTCTTTAGGTATTTGTACTTTGCTGAATTTGTACTCTATGTTTTGCGTTTCTTTATTAGTTTGTAGTTTCGTATAAAAATATCGCTTTTAATTCTTGTACATCGTATGTTTGTTATAAAAAAAATAATATCTGAAAAAGAAAAACACACTTTTAAATTAAGAGTCTTTTCACTCGAAAAAAAGCTTTGAATTTGGTCAAAATTACACATAAAACCACATTATTAATTTTTTTACGAGAGATTTTGACAATCCAATTACGATTTCCTAGTTCATTGTAAGGTCACGGTCGCTATTCGAGGGTTGTTCGTCGCTAACAAAAGGGAAAGTGGATGAATCTGGACAGCGCAAGCGCTTGCAATTAGTCGATTTTAGAATATACCACAGTTTTTAAATTAAAAATGTTTTCAGAAGTGAAATTCAAGCAAAAAACTGGGAAAAATGACAGCTTCAAATTATAAAACCCAGTTTATCAAATAGAAACAAAAGCATTCATTAACAAACACATTATTTTTCGTCTATTACGAAATCGTAGAAGATCAAACTGTCGAACCCTTTTGGCTTTGAGATCAAGCTTTGAAGCATTATTACCTATTAACAGAATAAATGCGAGTAACACACTAGCCACTACAAAATTCAATAATGTACAGAAAGCAAAACTAGACTTCATTTATTTAACTTCTCAGATAGGTACATAAAACAAAATCTAAATAGAAAAATGCTTTATTGCTTTTCAACTAAACTAGAACATCCAATAATTCTTTTGTTGTAGTTTATCATCAATCTCTTTTCTAAGTTTTAAGCAAAATATGATGCAATATAGAACTGATGACACTCAAATATGTCAAAACAAACTAAATCAATTAATTTGAATGTACTACAGAAGAACATATAGTTCAGCGTGGATCGAAGTAGCTTACCTCACATGTTTTTCTGTGCCACTGTCTTAATAAAGAATAATTGGTCTGTGTCAATACTGCAGAATGTTATTATTCTGTTAAACAATTAATGCTATTTATTAATTAAATCCAATATAGATAACAGATCTATCCAGCAAAAAAAATTGTCATTGTAAAATTTGACTTATACTGTGAAAAGATTCTGAATTATTTAGTTCGACACTGTATACTTAAATATACGATAATAGAATAATTTTTAATAAAAAATAATGTTTGCTGAGTTTTTGAAGACAAATCTATGTGTTAATTATTATTTTAATTGTTATAGTTTCAAATTAAACTTTGACAACTTAAATAGAAAACTACCACTATATATTTATAAACTTCCAAAAATAAGAAAAAAATAAAAAACTAAAAGCACATTATGAATGAGTTTAACAGTATTGTATGTTAAGAAAATTGACGTTTTTGTAAGTAATTCTAGTAACAATAAATACAAAAGAGACTTTAGTGGTCAGAAAGATATATAGGTAAATACATACTAAATACAGAATAATTTTGCGCTAACTATTTTTTGATTTGATAATGTTTTATATTCCATATTGGTTTATCTTCACTCAGTGGCAAAGCAAAGTATATTATTTTTCAACGCAGCATTCACTGAACAGGTATTTCAAAATGTCTACTATCTGTCTGAATATATTTATTTAAAGCACTTATATTTATATATTGTGAGTGCTCAATATATCAATATAATAATGATCAATACATAATATGAGTGCCAAGCCCCTATGGATTTGTCTATCATACGGAAGGAAGAAGGAACTGATACAGGAAGCGGAACGGAAAACAACAAAATTAGTTCTATTGAGTTTTGAGTACAGTTCTCAAAACAAAAGCAAACTAAAAAGAGTTAAATAAAGTAAATGAACGCAAGAGAATTAAAACAATAAAAAATGAAAAAGCAGTAAAATTAAAAAAATGACAAAAACGTTTTTAAAAAATTAACAAAATAAGAAGTCAAGTAAGAAAATAATAAAAATAATTCGTAAGAGATAAAAGCCGATAAATAATAAGCAAAAAAAACATAATAGTAAAGGAGATTAGACAAAAACAAAAATAAATTAAAAGTATTAGTCATGAGAGACTAGAAAGAGGAAAATATTTATGTAGAGGCCAAAGTGGGATACCCAATAATACTTATAAAAGAAAGCAATAAACGTGAAACAAAAAACAATACTGAATATTGGTTTTTATTACTTAAAAAAAAAACAACCAATATCGAAAAATAAAGATAAAAAATTAACAAGCAGGAAAAATAATGTTTGAAATAAAAGAAAAGAATACCAAAAGAGTAAGTTGCCGCAAACAAAATAAAAAGAAAAAATAATAAAAACTATAATCTTGAAAGTATCAAAAAAGATTAAAACATAAAAAAACGGAAAAAAAAGATTTTGATAGATACCTTATAATAGAGAAATAATAAAAACAATTGATGGTAAAAAATGTAAAAAAAACATTTGAAGAGAAAAAAACTTGCTACCGAAAAGAAATTTAATCTTATAAAAAAAAAATGGGAAACAAAAAGCAAAAATAAATCAAATTAAGACCAACCCAAAAAAAAAATCTAAAAACAACAAATATTGCGAAAGAAGATCAGTAAAAATGGAAAACAGTGATGTAATTCAAGTGCAAAATAAATTCATTAAAAACGCAAATAAGAAACTACACAGCCAGAAACTGAAACAAAAAGAGAAGAATACAATTATTATGCGGTGCGTTCCAAAGTATAAGTTGTGTAATTTAGCTTGACAGATTTTTATGGTTTTTGATAGTATGATTGTCGACAAATGTCAGACATACGTCAAAACTCGTCTATAATATTGTACGTGTCTCCATATGAACTAATCAAATTTTGAACATACGTTCAGAATTCCATGGCAAAATAGATCTAGATAATTTATGAACGCACTGTACAAAGAAACAAAAACAAAAAAAAATCTCTTCTTTTGAAGAATATTTATTGCAGGTTGTAATAAACAAAATGTTTTATTTTGTTCAATAAAAGATAAACCAAAAAAACAAGTAAAGAGAAAGAAAAATGATATATATATATAGCAATAAAATTCATAAAAAACCAAAAAAAAAAATTACAATTGATAACAAGAAATGCCCGATTAGAAAGATTGAGACAAAACAGAAAGATAAGAAATATATAAACGAAAAAAGCAGAATATAGCAATAAAAAATATTATAACAGGTTAATCTTTTTTGGTCTATCAAGGTTTCATTTTTATGAAATTATTTTGGATTAATATGAAAAACTAAATCAAAGTTTTAATAATAAGATTAAAGTACCAGGTCAATTATGCTATTTTTAAACTAGTAGGTCCAAAAACATATTTAGAAAGAATACATATTTTTAGATAAAATTCATAATGAGAATAGCAAAGATTCCACAATATTACATGACTAGTTACCTGATAATTGCGTAAGTTTAAAACTACGTAGTGGGAAACTGGTCAAGAGCATGAGTTTTTCTCATTTTTAATTTTCTCTATAGAAATTTCAGTAGTTGATTCAATAATTTAGCATAAACAAGGCAACAAAACTGGCATTAATACTATTTTTAAAAACGGTTTTATAAATTTTTTAAAATGCAAAACGCATTGCAGAAAATAATTATAAACAAATTGTTTGAAGCGAGAAACATATCATTGCAAATTCTAAGTCAAATATAAAATTGTTTAATATATTTCAGTTTAATTTTTTAATTTTTCTTGTGAGAAAGTTTTTGATAAGTTCATTGCATACTAGATAGCAGCTGGGTGATAGATAATCTGTTTAAACATTATGGTAATTGATTGTGAGCATTTTTTTAGTTTTTTAGAATTGCTAGATAAATATTAAAAATACAACAACTTATGTATTTCTAACAAACTACATTAACAGACTCGTGTGTAGTTGTAATAGAAAACGTACAAGACCTCTATAAATAAGAATTTAAGAACATAAAAAATTCAGCAATCCATGTGCGGCAGATAAATACGCATTAACAAACATGCTTGAAAAGCAGCACAAATTACAGGGAGCAAAACATCAATAACCAAGAAAAAAAGCAATTATGTACAATTGAAAGAATATATTTGGGAAAAAATTAAACCAACAACAGAAGGGGACGATCAGTACCTCATACGAACAAACATATGATAAATAATTTGATAATAAAAACTACCTCTAGAAGATAAAAATTTAACAAAAAATAGTGTTATAGTTATTAGAAGTAACATTTGTAAGATTTTTTTTTTATAAATAATCGATCTCATCTCTGGTAAAATATGTTCAAAATTGTTTTTTTTTGACAAATAGTATACTAACACTTTTTCTAAACATAGTCAATTATGTCATATTATTCTTATGGCATATTTTTTCTGTGCTTTTTTTTCTAGTCTATAGTCTTCATCAAACTTTCTATCATCTTTCATAGCTTTTCTTTATGATGGTTTTTTGTTAAAAATCGCGAAACAACGATACGTCGGCCATTCAGCATTTAACAGTTCACCTCAAATTGTTTGTTTTTAAATCAACGGTTTGTGAACAAGCAAATTTGTCACTATTTAAACAAATTACAAGTTGAGATTACCACATTAAAACAGACTGTTTTTAAATTTAAATAGACAACATTCATGTTCAATGTCGCAGATTGAAGCAGCTAAACTTGATTTTATTAGTAAAATTTGTAATATTGTGTGCGGACAGATTTACATAATTAAAAATTCTATTAAAAAATTAAATAAAATAACAAATATGCAGTTGCGCATTACTGTATTTGATTTTTTAAATTAATAGGTAAGCTTTTGTTCATTTTCTAGAATTTCAAAACGGTTTTTAATCGCAGTCAACGCATTTAAAGAGTATCTTTTTCTAAAACAATCGAGTTTGATACGACGTCAATCTAAGATCTTCAATAAAATTTTGACGTAACGGAAATAGTAACTTATACTGTAAAAATAAAGTTTAATTCACCACAACATTTTTTTTCACTATTTTCAGTAAGCAGTTAGAACAAATTTCGATGTAAATGTTGCTCTAAAGTAACAATTTCTATTTTAGGTGAATTCGAAATATTTTAGATATTTATTGTAATTTAATTTTATTGTTGTCCTTATTATCTCAGCAAATCAATAGATCTAATCCATACAGATAAATTTTTTGTTCAAATTAGTTTAAATCTGATGTTATCGTAAACAGAAAATTGTAATTCTAAACATATAAGACATAACTGTATCAAATGCTTCTCGTGCTATAAAACACAATTGAACATTTTTATCTTCTCAAAAATTGGTAAACATGTTATTTCAAGAAAAATTAAGATTTATTTAAAGAACTCTGTTCCAAGAAAGCAAGATGCAAATAGCCGGCAATAGAGAAGAGGCCAAATTGCTCAACCACTTTACTGTAGGTTCTCTTCTATCAGATCTGAGCTTTGGCTAGCTTTGTGTGAGATTAAACTTCTAGGCGACTATTTGCAGCAAACAAATGTCAAAAATACGTACCTGAACGACAAATTCTTTATGAGATTAAACATAAACTAATGCTATAGAAAGAGAATCTGTTTTCGGTGACTTTGACGCAGGTAGCACAAATTTTGTTGAGGCCTTTGTGCGGAATTCCATCACAAGATTCGCTTTTTTTTGCCTTCGAGCAACCAATTTTATTGGTGCTAGGCGGTTCAAGTAGGTACTCTAATTTTATGCATTTAAGTTTTACAACGCCGTATTTTTTTTATTTTAGAGCATTTTTTATATCTGGAAAATTATCAAATAATACACTCTTAAAAATACCCATTATTTTAGAAAATGCTGAAAATTAATTTTTACTTTCGGTTGCCATGTTTTCTTTCACAAATTGCACAAAGGGATTTTTGCAAATTTCCTTCACAATTACATCAAATTTTTGCAATTTGTAACGAAATAACGTGTATATAATTTAATGTTAAAATAATAGCATTTTTACCAATGTAACCGGTTAATGTTAATTGGGGCATCAACAACTTTTAAAATTAATAATTTTGACATCTGATGAAGTAGTTAAGCACTTTATTACCAGTATAAAAGCCACCAATATAATATTAAACGTTGTTTTTTTATCAATTTAAAATGAGAAATGTAACCAAAAAAAAAACATTAGACAACTTGGATTGCAATATTTTATTTCTTGTTCTTTTCTTCATTTGCATTTATACATCTTGTAACAGATCTTGTAACAGACAAGTCTAGAACATGCGTGTCTGTCTCACTTTGTTTATTTTCCTGCATTGAAAGACAACATTTTATTGTTATAAATGGTACTTTAATAACTAAAAAGTTTTATTTCATTGAGTGTTTTATTTTATTGAGACTCCTGGAAGTGCTTACTTAATAATACACGTATTAATAGAAGTGAAGACAGCAGAACAAAAAATATTATTGCAATTTTAATGTTTTATATAATATAATAATTAATTTTAAATAAGAGTTTTATTCATTTGCCACTTATTAGACCGGTATTCAAAACATTAAATTTTGGCAGTATTTTAATATTTGGTGTAAGTAATCTAATAATTAAGAATAATCATAATTAAAAAAAGAATATAACAAATATTTCAGTAGCTAAGCACTAACAATGTATATTAGAATTTATTTTGACAGTACACTTTTAATAAGTAGCAATGCGCTATGCAGAAAAAAAATAATCGAGTAATAAAACAGTTAGAAAAAATATTAAGTGATGGACAACAAATCAGTCAAGTTTTGTAAAATAAAGTTATATAAATAAATCAATGCAAATTCGTTCAAACTACGTCTGTAAACTTAGAAATTGGTTCTACAGTCCAAGATAAATGACAAAATTGTGGTGTGATGGTAGATGTGCCGTCATCTAATTGCCTATAATTTTTCACAGTTCCGAATTACAATAATAATCAGGTGGCCATGGCGATGGCGGTGCGTAAAGTAAAATAAAGCGAAGTGATTATTTCATTATGATAATATTGTTTACGTGGTTGCGATGTTAAATGAGTTACCATGAAAAAAATTAGTGAATCGGTAAATTTTCGCATTGATAGTGAGCTTTTTAATAGTAAATTTTAAAGTAGTAACTGTAGAAAAAAATTTTTTTAAGAGAGTTTGCGGATAACTGTTGATAATGAACAGATTTTGATGATTGTTTTTTTTTTTTTTGAAAAGGAGATAATCCAAAGGTTGTACCATGATAAGCAAAATAAGATTTGATGATGGTATATATCAAAGAAATCGAGAGAAACAATTTTTTGGAACAAAAATTTTCTTATTTACTATCTTTTTTGTTGTAAAACCCAATTTGTTTTTTTAAAAACAAATGCTTCAACAGAAGTATCAATTTTTCTGCTAAAAGATAATGTATTTTCTTAAAAACTGCTTTGTTGATTGTTGTCTATTTTAAAACTCTAATGATTTTCAATCGAACAAAACTTTCCAAAAGCATACCAAATTAGTAATTTGTAATGTTGTAATGCAAAATAATTTCTAACTAATACATTTAAGTTAAGTAAGAAAGTAATTATATGTCTAAAACAATTAAATGTTATAAAAAAAAGTATTAATTGTGTTGCTGCTTGTTATTATAATTGCTGCTTCAGCAACAAAAACATCCAAAACATGTTTTCAAAAGTTAACAACTTTTCGTAATTTAATTTTTTTATTTGCAGCCTAATGGAACGGCTTTATAACAAAACGCTGTATCAATATCTGACGTTTTAAACATTTTAATCTATAATAGCGCAATTCTCATACCAATTATTATGAGATGACAATAATTAATAACAATCAAAAATTAGATACCTATTTGTTTTCATAAAAAAAAGAAGCTGCCGCCCAATTTGAAATTTTAATTTAAATCAAAAAGCTTTCCAATATTTTGTAATAAAACAATAGCATCATTTTGAAAAACATTGAATTGATTAGCTATTGATCAAACAATGTAGGTAATTATCTAGAACCAAATGTCAATTTTATTTTTGTCCCAGTTGTTTTTTTATAAACAAAGTGACGCTTAAATTTTGTTTAAAACACCGAAAAATAAAGATACCAAAAAAGAATGTTTTATTCTCCTTTACTTAATTAAAACAGAATTCGTAACTAGAAAGAGAATCGTTAATATTTAATTGAATTTGATAATTAATTTAGAAAGTAATTAGGCTTGAATAAAATATTTATTACAAGAAATAGCTATTACTAATTCACTGTAAAAAAATTTTAGAAAAATGTTTTGCGAATAAAATTATTTTGTAATCGCAGTGGCGCAGTAATGCATTTCCTAGTTAGTTTGCGGGGTCACGGTCGCTGTTCGCGGGTTGTTGGTTGTGAATACAAGGGAAAGTAAAATAGGGCTTAAGGGGCGCATGCGCTTGCAATTTAGTCGATCCTGGGACGCTCCACAAACTTGCAAAATGAAAACATTTTTATCATACAGAAAAATCAATTAATGTTCGTATTTGAAGTTTTCATAATTTTCTTACAAGACAAAAAAAAACAATTGCCCATCAAAGCAGGGAATTATTACGATTCTTCAATAGATTTCAATGCGCAATTAGACTTCAACCCCCGGCGACAAAAAAATAATCGTATTATTGTTGGTAAACAAACCGGAGAAATAACGCACCGGAAGTACAAACTGTCCAATGAGAAAAGCGCGTAAAATTGCAAAGAAAATATAAATATTATAAAAAAATTACTTAGTTTAAGGAAAAAACAGTAGAGATGGAACACTGACCATGTGTAAATAAAAAAATGTTCGCACACACACCACCAATCACGCACGATGTGAAAATACAACTGACGACGCTACGCACACTTTGAAGCTTTCATGTCTCGCGCTTCGCATCTGTCGGTGCTTTAAGCCAATCACAAGCTTTACTTTCCACCGGTGACACTCACCACTTCTGCTCCTGTATCCGTAGCAAAATGTCCTTTCTTCCTTCTTTTGCCTGTCATTTACAACGTCTTTTCCTGAGAACCTTCAACTTTATTTTTAGTCAATTTAGCTTTGATGCTGAAGTTGCTCATTTTGCAAAAGCCTACGGCTATCTTCGGTAAACATACATTTAACCCGCGTAAACACGGGAAAAAGCTGCGAAAATTATAGCTTTTTTCATTTTTTTTTCTGTTGCTAATGAGGTGTTTATAATTGCATTCCAGATGTTCAAATATCTAGATCAAAAACAATTTTGTATTAATTTCTACAAGACTTAGCAGATGGTAATGAAGCTTTTTCTGAGCTTTTTCTTGGCTTTTAAAAGCTGCTGAATTGTAGGCACCCAGTAAAACAAAGCTAGCAGTTCAAACATACTATAATCTTATTTAGCTATATTATTTATATCTTTTATTAGTTTTACTTCACTTTTATTAAGTTTTTGACAAAGTAGAAGATTATCAATTTTTCATTATTGTTTTTTTTCTCAAGAAGTTAATGTTATGGATTTTTCACACAAGGCTTTTATTTAATAGTTTTATTGAATTCTGTGTTCATATGAAATCAATGATACACAATTTTTGAAAATTTGTTATGGATTTATAATAGCGACTCTTAGCTATCTTTTTTTAGTTTTACTTCACATGTATATTTTTATCAATATTTTAATTATTGTTTTTTTTTTCGAGAAGTTAATGTTATGGGTTTCTCACACCTCACACAGTTTGATAGGTCAGTTTGGTTTCATAAAAATGCGTAAGGCTTTGCTTTCTTTCACAAAATTTATGTATTTGTTAACAAATTTAACACAAGCTTTAAAATGTTTTAAAACAATGCTTTTATTTAATATTTTTGTTGATCTGTGATCTGTGCGTTCATTAGAAATCGCTGGTACACATATTTTGGAAATGTGCTATGGAGTTATTATAGCGACTCTTAGCAATAGTATTTGGGGTTCTAAAATTCCGTTATTGCAAGACTTTATAATTGCTTGTAGTTAATGACTAGCAATAATACTAAACCTCTCAAAATTTTATAAAGAAAGTGACAAACAGTCTCCGAGCAAATCACCAACTTCAACATTTAATACAGATAAGCATAAGAAAATACACAAAAAATTAACACTAAACACAACATAACCGACAATAGTTAACTCTGCGCGTGTGTGGTGAACTTTTGTAACTTCATGTAGGGGTTAGAATCACCCCACATGTAAAACAATATATAATTTGCTATTTACTGTTTATTTTTTATTTTTGTTGTATTATCCTGTTGTATTAAATTTATTAGTTACTTGTCTATAAAAAATTTGTCTATAAAAATTTTGAATATTAGAAAAATATTAAATTATTCATATAAAAATTATGTTTGATATAAATAAGGTTAAACAATTTCAAATATTGTGACAGTTTCAGACAATATTAAGAATAATACAAATTAAAAATTTGGAATAAACTGACTTCAATATGATTACTTATTATTTTATTTGTTTATTTAAATTGGTTAAATTAATTAAACAAATAAACTATTAATTAATTATATTAAAATACTCTTTTTAGTTTCTGACAAAATTTTATAATCAATTGAAGTGTCAAAAATATATGTCAAAAAAAGCATTAATAAGAATTATTTAAAAACTACGGATCAGATCTTGATCAAATTTAAATGAGATCAAATGGAAAGCACCCGCTTCCAAATAAAAAATTATCAAATACGGTTAACTCAGAAAAAAGCTATGAAGTAAAACACATTAAAAACATACAGTAGAATTGAGAACTTTTCCTTTTTTTAAAGTCGATTAAAAAAATAAAAATAATACTGAAAACATAATAAAGATAATTGATTTCAGAATAAAAAAGTTGTTTTTATTAAAATAAGATGCAAAATGATAAAAAGATAAAAAAATATTTTTCTTATATAAATAAAGTGGAAAACTTTTAAATATTGCGACAGTTTCAGACAATATTAAGTATAAAACATATTAAAAATTTGGAAAAACTCGACTTTAATATGAATAATTATTATATTATTCATTTATTCAAATTGCTTAGATTAAATTAATAAATAAACTATTAATTATATTGAAATATTATTTTCTCACAAAATTTTATAATCAACTAAAATGTTAAAAGTATATGTCAAAAAAAGCATTTTTAAAATTAACTCAAAAACTACTGATCAGACCTTGATCAAATTTAAATGGGACCTAGTGGAAAACATTAGCTTACAAATAAAAATAAATCATCAAATACGGGTATTTTAGAAAAAAATTATGAGGCAACACACATAAAAAAAATTATAGTGGAACTGAGAGCTTTCTTCTTTTTTTAAAGTCGGTTAAAAAAATAAAAAGTAATGAAAACATAATAAAGATTATTGATTCTAGTATAAAAAGATAGTTTTTATTAAAATAAGATGCAAAAAAATAAAAATATAAAACAATATTTAATATATTTATCTTATATAAATAAGGTTAAAAATTTTTAAATATTGCAACAGTTTCAGACAATATTAAACATAAAACACATTAAAAATTTGAAAAACCCGAATTTAATATAATTGTTTATTATTTTATGTATTTATTCAAATTGCTTAAATTAATTAAACAAATAAACTATTAATTAATTATATTGAAATATTCTTTTCTCATAAAATTTTATAATCAACTAAAGTGTCAAAAATATATGTCATAAAAAGTTTATAAAAATAACTCAAAACTACTGATCAGATCTTGATCAAATTAATATGGGACCAAATGGAAAGCACTAGCTTACAAATTATCAAATACGGTTATTCCAAAAAAAAATTAATGAGGCAACACACATAAAAAAAATTACAATTTTTTTTTTTAAGTTGGTTAAAAAAATAAAAAATTAATAAAAACATAATAAAGATGATTAATTCCAGAATAAAAAAGTGAATTTTATTAAAATAAGATGCAAAAAGGTAAAAAGATTAAAGAATATATTTTTTTAGATAAATGAGGTTGAAAATTTTTAGATATTGCGACAGTTTCAGGCATTATTAAGGATAATACAAATTAGAAATTTAAAATAAACCGACTTCAATATGATTAATTATTATTTATTTATTCAAATTGCTTAAATTGATTAAATAAATAAACTATTATCTAATTATATAGAAATACTTTTTTTAATTTCTCACAAAATTTTATAATCATTTTGAATTGTCAAAAATACCATTAATAAGATTAACAAATAACCTACAAATTTAAATTTAAATGGGTATCAAATGGAAAGCACCAGCAAATACGATTATTCCAGGAAAAAATTATGAGGTAACGCAAATATAAAAAAAATACAGTAGAATTGACAATTTTCTCCTTTTTTTGAAGTCGGTTAAATAAATTAAAAAATAATAAAATCATAATAAAGATGATTAATTCCAAAATAGTGTCATTAGAACTAGATATTATTATGATTGTCAACTCATAATGATCATTTTTATTTTTTTTACTTCGGAAGTAAGAATTTTTGTCAAATTTATTTGGTACCAAGTTTGAAGTATATAATTTGTCTTATTATTAAAAAAAAACTGTTAAAACCGTATTTTTCTTTAAGAATTTATGATTTATGCTCTGTCGTATATAAAAAATATGCGGGTTGAATTAAGAATTTCGTTCTTTTGTCGGCTAAAAAAGACACAGAAATAACAATTGATCAATTTAGACAAATTGACATACAAAGAATAAAAACACAAATAAAATTCTGTCATACAAATACATTCAGTCTCAAGTAAAATGCAGCCACTGCATTTTTATTATTTTATCAAACACCTCTTCATTATGATGTTATAAAAATGATGTTTTTGTTTGAATTATGGGTTCTATAAAACACAAGTGATTTTATGAATCTACACTAATATTATAAAGAGGAAAGATTTGTACCTATTTTTGTATGTTTGTAATGAATAGGCTCAAAAAGTACTGAGCCGATGTAAAAAATTCTTTTACCAATAGAATGCTACATTCTTCCAATTTGACATGGGCTACATTTCATTTTGAAAAAAATTAGGGATCCTTGGTAAAATTTGAACAATGTAACCGAAGGTGTAGAAAAATGAGTCTTAAAATGTTTTTCGTCGAATGCGCTGCCGAAACTATTAGCGATAGAACAAAATAATGTACAACAATATTGAAGAACATCATAATGTCTACAAAAAACTCCGCGGTAGCATATGTCTAACTATTGTAGTTATGTCACTACAACAACTTTTTTCATTTTAAACATTAATGAAAATGCTAACCAAATTCAAACCAAGCTATTTATGTGTTTATATTATTCCTTATCCAAATAAATTATTTTATGGTCAAGACCATTTAACTACCTATAAAATAGTTTTTAAATTATTTAAATTGGACTTTCCATTCAAAAGATATTACGAATTAAAAAATTCAAACAGTAAACAAAACCGTCATAGCGCCGTGGCCGTTGTTTACGATGCAGTCTGAAAAGCGCGCCGGGCATCGCGGCGGGCGGGGTGAAGGGGAGTAAAAATGTATATAATATCCTATGTAAATATTACTTATTTAAGTGCCCGCCACTTAAACCATCAAAGAAATTGAACATAAATAGACTTACATACAAATATAACTGTGGGATTTTTTTAAATATATAATTAATAAATAATAAATAATAATTTTTTAATAAATAAAAATATTTGTGAAAAAAAGTGTTTTATATTCAAATTTCCAAAAATAAATAATTGTCTACCCCGTGCGAAGCCGGGACGGGCTGCTAGTCAATAATAAAACTGTTTTTATATAATTTAACAGTTTACAGAAAACAATTATGTTTAGAACAATTTATTAAACATCAAAAAATACAATACATAAAATTACAATTATTATAAGAAACAGGAATCTCAGATGAAATCATTTGTTGAGATTTACGTTAACATTTAAATTAAAAAATAAACAAAAATAACACCAAAATCAACCTGTCTTTAACATCAAATATTTTTATTAAGTGCTTCTGCTAGAAACTGTTGAATATGCTCTCTTTCAAGAACTTTTGATTTCTTGCACTTGTAATTTTTTTATTCGTTTTTTAAAAAGCGATTAACACTGTGAAACACGTGTATTTTCCTGAAGCTTTAATGTCGATTTTAACATGCTGTATTTCGTTCACATTGAAAATGCCGCTGATTTTTTTTTCGTCGAAAAAGTAGTAACTCAGCAGCACATTTTCGCTTACCCCACAAACATTTTCTGTTTTCAGTTGTTCACTAAATTCGTTGTAATAAGCGTATCTGGATTTCTTGGGTAGTAAACTCGATGTGACTTCTAAACATCTTTCGCAAATTTTTCAGGAAGAGAAATATTTTTTTCTATTTCTATCAATAATACAAGCGCCGTGACAGTTTGTTTGCAAAATTCAAGCAAGCTTTCGTGGCTAAACATTTATTTTGTGACTTATTTGCCTTCTAAAACATAGCTATTATTAAAGCTGTATTTAAGGATTTGCATGCCAAAGTTTTTATTTTACCCTATTTGTTGCAGTACAAATTTGATAGAAATATTTGTTTAAATAATTAAATCAAAAATTTATTTATCAGTTGTACATTGCTTTAATGACGTGAAGAATGAATGTTTTCAATCAAAATTTTTTTTTTAATGTAAATGAGCGATTAAATCAAAGTAAAAAACAATTTCTAAACTTTTTTTTAAATTTTTTTTAGATTTTTTATGTTTATTAATTTATTAAATTAAATAGAAACCATTTATCAAGAAATTGATTAAAAAACTATTCAAGTTTATACCGTATCAAATATTGGGGTAAAATTAAATGAAAAAAACGTAAAAATTAGCTTATTAATTTAAAGCAATTTTTTTTATCTAATATTTGCACACAAATCTTTTTGTTTTACATTGAAAAAAACTGCGACTGAATAGTATTTTGTTGAAACAAACTTTAAAAAAAAAATCTTTTTTTAATAATTTTATTATTATAAAATTGTACTCTTCTCAGAAAAACGTTGTGTTTAGTACATATTATGTCATTAAACTGCATAAAAAACAACTAGCTGAAAATACTGAAAGTTTAATTTAAATTAGCAAACATATTTTGAATTAGAATGAAACCGCTTATGTATCTGAGCACTTCATTCAAGCCAAACGTAGATGTAAATTCCCAGGATAATATATTTAAGATAACTGCTCCGAAAGACCGTTGGAAGACTTGTCTCATACTAAATGTTAAATAAAAGCTTGCAAAAGCTAACAACTATAAGAAACTTACTATATAGAACAATCACACTACATATACCAAAATTTTATAAAATTTATATAAAAAAAGTGATAAACATGTTTCAAGCAATTTAACTACTAACATTTAATTAGAAAAATAAAAAAGAAATACTAAACACAACCCAATGGACAGTAATTGAACATTTTTATTACAGTTATACAAGAATAGCGATTAAACAATCTACAGAAATTTACAAACAAAATATACAAACATTACCACTAAGTAAAGTACGGTCAAACCATGTAGTTGCCCACTATGCCGCCGATTGATAGAACCGTGGTTAGAAAATTAGGCCTCGTCGCTGAATATTAAATTTAAGATAAACTTATCACATTACCATTGTATAAAGTAAGTATTTTATAATACAATTTTTTTAAAAGTAAGTTTTTTTATATAAATTTTTTATTGTTTTGTTCTATATTATTAAGGTGCATAAAAAATAACTGGTCTGTTATTTTAGAAGTCCATCATATTGAACCTTGCTATGTCTTTCAAACTAAGCGTATTTGCAAAATTTCAGCTTAATACAGGCAAAGAAAAATGTATAATCGAATTCACAAAAAGCTAGAACAGCAAAACGTTATAATTACGTCATCTGTCAACTTTACAAAAAGTTTGTAGTGTTTACTGGTTACTAATGTTCAACATGTCAAGTAAATAACCTTACTTTGTCTGTGGTGATTAGTAGGCCAGCCTGGCCAGTATCTATTATTTGTAAGCAATAATTAAAATTTTTGTAATGACAGACGTTTATATTCAGCATTTGTATGTAGGGGGATTTATTCTAATGAAATTTTGCTATACTGGTTTTCTATGAATTTGATATAGTACAAAAAAAAAGCTTTTTGTTTTTTTCTAAAAATTAAAACAGTCGTTATCGGCTAAAACAAAATTATTTTAACGTCAATTATATCTGTCGTTTTAAAGGCCATAAAATGTCAGTTTTTAAAACTAAGAGATATGGACTGGCAAAACGCAGCTAAACTTGTTTTACTTTAAAAAACTACTTACTTTACTGGCCAATTTTCTGAAACACGCTAAAGTGTGTCGCAATCTCCACCGCAAATTAATTAACAAGTAAAAAATACATTTGATAGCAGCGGTAACTACGATTTGACACATACACGGTTTTCTGGTTTATTTTATTGCATACTATGCACTATGCAGTAAAGTAGATACGTAGTTCTTATAATTTTATAAAAAAAATAATAATAATATAATAACATTATATTATTATATTATTATATTATTATATTATTATATTATTATATTATTATATTATTATATTATTATATTATTATATTATTATATTATTATATTATTATATTATTATATTATTATATTATTATATTATTATATTATTATATTATTATATTATTATATTATTATATTATTATTATTATTTTATATCTATTTACCGCGTGAAAAAAAGTACATAATTGCAAATTTATGTAGATTATTTTTGGGAAAACAATATTTGCCTATTTGTAATTTAATAAATTTTAGCAAATTATTAGAAATTAAATATTTAAATCAGATTTCAAACTCATTGATTTACAGCGAACTTCGCTCTTTGCTGACTTATTGAGCATGAACGGTTTCCTGTCAAATTTCTTGTAAAAATATTTATTTTCTGTAATTTTTAATTGCTTTTAATTAAAGCAAAAATTTTTAAACTAAACACTTTAAATTTTACCATTTTATGCTTGTTAGGTTTGATAAAAGGTATTACTAACTATAATTAATGAATAATAATTTGTAACTTTTAACCTAAAACTATTTTATCTTATGAATGTTTAATTTGTATGTAATTTATAAACAATAAAAATAAAAAATAAATATGGATAAAGAATTAACAGAGCAATGGCTGAGAAATTGAAACAATTACAACAATTTAGATGCACAAAAATATTTAAAATAATTATTTAACTGATTAGATTATTTTTTGTATGCAATAAACATTTTTCAAGTATCTTCAATATCTTTATCTACGACTACTTGGATAAGAACCTGTTATAAAATTTATTTGAGTTAGGAAATGAAGCTCATTACCTCACTAGTTACGTAATGAAATCAAGATCAAACTCATTGTTATAACGATTTATAGCAAAATTATTTATTAACTAATGAACATTGAGAAAAATGATTATTTATAACAATTATGAATATGAACAACAAAATCTTGGCATTTCAACACATTCATTCCAGTGGACGACAATTCTGACGAAGAAGCATTAATTTCAAATTTTCCTCTGTGGCTGCTGTTTGAAGCTCCCATCTGCATGTTCTTTTCTCCCACAATTTTTCCAAAGAGTTGTTTTTTATTTTCCACTGACGACTCGATGTACCCCTCAGCAACTGTGTTACTCTTCCAACCTCCATGCCTTTTCACTGTTAACAAGTCTGCCCCCGATTTTGCAATCAAGGAAGTTGACGACCTTCAAAAGCAGTGCCCGGTGTAATCTTTGGCATTTGGTAATTTTAAAAAAGTAGCAATATTCTTGGGCATGCTACCAATGGTGTTGATACCAACAGGCAGTTTTATACATTTGCTACTTCTATAGCCAAGAAAAAACCTTCTGTGATCTGTATTATTTGGACGCAGTGCTATGTACTTTCGAACTATTTCTACTAGGTTGATTCCAACGATGTCTCCAGAAGTTACAACAAATTCACGAGAAATCTTGGTCTTTGTCATTGGTATTTTGACGAAGAAAATCTCTCCCTGATCCTTCACGTTTTCCATTTCCATGTAAGTCAGTTCCTCTTTCCTGCATCCTCCACAAATCCCCATAATCAGGACCACCTAAGTACGTATAAACTATAGGTATTTTTAACTGAATTTACGTTTGGCATACATACCTTTGTCAATAACCACTTTTCATCTTCAGCTTCTTGTAAAAACTTGCTAACATCCTGTTTAGTTGAAATGTTCGATTTCTTTGGTTTATATCCTTCCGATTTTCTTTTAAGAAATGCAATCAGTTGAATGTTTTTACTGATATCCACATTTTTCCTCATAGATATCATAGCTCGTATCATTAAATAAAGGCTTGATGGTTTATAACACTTGGATAAAGTTTCAAAATATGCTAATAACACCTTTTCATTTGCTTCATTTTTAATTTTCTTTTCATCGCACCATTTGCATAAACGTTCGTAAGCTTGTTGATATTTTATCCTTTATTTTTTAGGTATCAGTGACGAAATTACATTTGTCAATGTCCGAGGGAAGACTTTCAGCGTCGCTCATGATTATATTTGCTTGCTTTCAACAATATTTTCACAAATTCTCACCACAAAATAAAGAGAAATTGCAAAACAAAATAAAATTGTCAGTGTGGTTGACATATTACCATGACTTCGAAAGCTTAGACAACTTTGATATTAAATGAAACATTCGTATTAGACTCGTCAAAAAATTCCGACTTATTAAATTTTTTCAATTTTAGGGTAATCGTAGATAAAATTTTGTACCTTAATTCGTGTGATAAGGCATATTAACATATTCATGCTCTTACCGACTCGGGCTAATAACGCCCTCGTCTTGCAACTCACCGCATTCATATGTTAATAATGCGCTTATCCCACTAATAAGGTGAATAACTATTATATTATAGTTTTTAACAAAAAAAACGACTTTAAAGAGGAAACTAAAAAGTAAACAAGTTGCCACTACAATTTTCAAAGATTTTTCTCGATTTCTTTAGGATGCCATTATGAAATCTTAATTTCCCTATTGTAGTACCAACCTTGAGATATCTTCTTTCTAACAAAAAAAGAATTATAAAAATTGCTTCTCAACAGCAAAGTTATCTGCAAACACGCATTAGCAAACACACAATTTTCAAAGGCTTTTCAAGATTCTTCTAGGATGGCATTTTGAAATTTTAATTTTTTGATCATAGTAGTATTTTAGAGATAAGTTTTTTTCAACAAAAAACTAATTATAGAAATCGGTTTATAAATACCAAACTTATCCGCAAACACACATAAAATATATATATATATATACAGTGAGATTTTTGTTTTACTGAACATAACGTTATAAATCGTATGTTCAGTTTTAAAAAAACCATGTCAATACATTGTCGCTAGGTAGGCAACCAAATTAACAAATATTTTATTTTGACACATGACTGACAGAACAGAACAGAAGGTTGTGTAATAAATTCACCCATAAAAAGAAGAAGAACTTGTCCCGTCTTGACAGAAGAACGAGAAATACAGATATTATGTTATGCTGAAGAAAACCCCATTACCCCGTCGCGGATAATAGCAAACGAGTTTGGCATTTCAGAATCCTCTGTCCTTAAAACTTTCAAAAAGTATAAATACAAACCTTACAAATTTTCAAATCACCAACAGCTTTTTCCTCTTGACAAAATAAAAAGAACAGATTTTTGTGAAACAATATTTAATTTAATAAATGAAAATGAAGATATTTTACACAAGATAGTTTTTACTGATGAGTCATCCTTTTGTTTAAATGGCACGGTCAATTCACAGAATTGTCGGTTTGTATTGAACACCTCTTTCCTTTTTTTTCCTATCTTTCTTTCTAATTCCCACAGGTATTGGTCACGTACAAACGAACATGTTCAAAATTTAACACACACTCAGTATAATAGCAGAGTTAATGTTTGGACTGGAATGAATAGTCGACGGTACCCTTATTGGTCCATTTTTTATTGATGGCAACCTAAATGCCGCCAAGTTTTTGGAACTTCTGCAAAGACACATAATGCCACGACTAAAAGACTTAAATCTTGAGAACGCATGGTTTCAAATGGACGGCGCTCCACCACATTCCACGGGCCCTATTACACGTTTCCTGAATGAAAATTTCCAGGATCGCTGGATTGGACGGTTTGGACCAATAGCTTGGCCACCTCGGTCACCAGATTTATCACCAAACGATTTCTTTCTTTAGGGTTATCTTCAATCTAAAGTCTACAACAATACCGTAATAGAGAGTACAGAAGAACTAAAGAATAGAATACTCACCGCCTGCAACGAAATAAATTCAGTTTTTTTAAAAAATACTGTACAAGCATTTTACAATCGTTTGGCGTATTGCTTAGAACAAGAAGGTGGTCACTTTAAACATTTAATAAATTAATTTGATTAAAAGTTTCTTTTTAAACTTGTTATTAAGACGTAACATAACCTTCCTTACCTTTGAATAAAATTTCAGAGTTCGGTTCTGTCAAGTCAGTCATGTGTCAAAATAAACATTTGTTAATTTGGTTGCCTACCTAGCGACAATGTATTGACATGGTTTTTTTAAAACTGAACATGCGTTTTATAACGTTATGTTCAGTAAAACAAAAATCTTACTGTATATATATACCGTATATATACGGTCGAATTAAGAAACCTCCTCCTTGTTAACTAACCACAAAAAGAGGTTTCTCAATTCCACCGTATATATTTTTTAAAATCGGTGGAAAACCGAAAACAAAATTATTAGTTGCTAGGAGCTTTAATAATAGAAGCTGTTAATTTAACAAGAACTTACGCCTATATACTACAGCGTCAACAGCTATAATAATAATAAAAAAAAATAAATTTATTAAATTCAAGAAGCATAATAATTACAAGTCATATAATAAGTTTGTGGAAGTCGTGGAAATACGTCATTCATCCGTATAGTCTGAAGATATGAAAACATTAAGACAATAAAAAAACACTAAAAAATTCTTTCAAAGTTTTTTGTCAAATAACCAGAGCTTCACTTTAAATTTTAAAAAATCTTGTATTATCTGAATTTCTAACTGATTCTGGAAGTAGGTTCTAGAATTTTTAGCCATTGTACATTAAGCTTTTTTAACCGACTTTTAAAAAAGAGGAGGTTTTTAATTCGACTGTTTTTTTTCTGTGTTACCTCATAACTTTTTTCTGGGTGAACCAATGTTGATAACTTTTTTTTTATTTAAAAGCTGGTGCTTTCCATTTGAATTTGATCAAAATATAAGCAGTTGTTTTTATGTTATTCTTATTTATGCTTTTTTCAACATATATTTTTGACACTTACTTATAAATACGAGTGAAAAATTTAATAAATAAAATAAACATTAACTATTTATATTGAAGTCGGTTTTTTCTAAATTTTTAATTTATTTAATTATTAAAATAAAGCTTTATCGTGTTTGATAGATAACAGATCACTCTTATGTCGAGTTGAATATATATGACTGTCCTGTTTAAAAAAATTGTTTTATTTTTATGCACAAGACGTAGTATAGTAGTACCTGTGAAACTGCAGGATGTACAGATTGTACGTATTTTGTAGCATTTTAAAGGCGGAATTTTTCTTAGAAAAGAATGTATCACTTCTTGACAGTAATAATTTAAGCAAGAACTGTTTGATAAGACATTCTGAATGAGAATGAGATTGAATATACTCTATTCTCTCAACATTTTGTAAGTTCAAGAATCTAATAATAATAATAAATAATAAGGGTTGTACAGCTACTATCATACTAATGTGCTCTAGGACAATTTAATAATGCAATTCCCAGTAAAACGTTATTTAGTATAAATATAAATAATTATACAGGGTAAGTCACGGAAGACTTCGACCCTGCCGATTTAGAAATGCAACCCAATATTTAATTTTTGTTGTGAACTCGATTTTTTTAAATTAATACATTTTAGTTTTAGACATCTTTCATTATTTTGTCAAAAAAAATCACATTTTAAAATTTTGTCATTTTTCTGTGAATCAAAAATGTGCACTTGATAATGTATTCTAATTTAACTAAAATGTAGATTTTTGAAGTTTATGTATTTAGAGCAGCACACATACTCATCATTTAATTAATAATACTGATGTACCATAAGAGTTTAAAATTAAACAAATTATTATAAATTAAAACATATTTATCTTAAAAGCTTTTTAAATGATTTTCAATATTTTGTAGCCATGCTTAAATTCGCATCAAAGACTAACGAACTCTTACAAACATATCGGGAGTCATGACGGTATCAAATTTTGTCTTTAATTTTTCTATATTCTGAAAGGGGGTTGCATAAACTTTATCTTTAACGGTTTCTCTCAAGAAGAAATCGAGTATTGTTAATTATAGACTACGAGGTGGCTAGCTGTTAATGCTACCAGTTCAATCTACTCTGTTCTGTTTTGTTATCTTCTGTCAAAAGTCAAGTGCTTTTTTACAATTTTTGCGGAATGTGGATGTGACACCGTCTTGTTGTAACCACATAGAAATATGGTTACATGAAAGTGTTCCTATTCAAATCAGGACGGATTTGGTACTTCAAGTAATAATGATGACGTGTTGTAAACATGCAATCTAGCGATTACCAGTCAATGTTTTGTTAAAATGGTAAGGTCTAACAATGTAATTGTTCACTATGTCGCCGATTGATAGAACGATTGTTCGAAAATTGTGCCTCGTCGCTGAACATTTTAATATTTAAGATAAATTTATCACATCATCATTGTATAAATTTACAAAATTGGAATTGCTTGAAGTAGTATGTCTCTTTCAATCTTTCGACTAAGATCACATGATAAAGATAAATTTTTTTTTAAATTAGCGCACTGAGGTTTGACAGGTTTTAGTTTCTTTCATACAGACATTGGCTTCAGACCAATATCTGAATAATTTTTAAGATCCGTACCTCATTTTTAACTGTTGTAACCGTTAGGAATCTATTTCTTTTTGGATTCAGTCAGTTTATTCTTAGATCATTTTAAGTTTTTTGAAGATTTTGTCAGTGAGATGTGGTCGGTTAAAATATCGTTTTATGTACAAATTTTCAGCTCAAATTGCATTATTGAAGCTAGTTTGACATGAAAATTGAATATTGGGTTGCTTTTTGAAAACGGCAGAGTTCTTTTATTACGTGACCCACGCTGTATATTGCTGTTCAAGCAACTTGTGGTTATATCAAATGATACTGTTGGTAAACTTTCAGTCAAATTAAAAACCCGCTCGGCGGTAATTAACGCTTTCAAAAAGGTAGGAAATGCAAATATTCTTTCAAATGCACAAATAGGAAAAGTATGTTTCATACATTTTAAAGCTTTTATGAGTATTTAACCAAATTATAAATTCCAAATTTCAAATTTTTTTTCTATTACTAATTAGATGATCAAAATTGATGTTTAAATATTAAAATTAAATACAACTTTTATTAGTGTATTTATATTAATTTGTAAACAGACAAGTAGAGCTTTTTCTCTTGTTTTGAAAGCTGCTGTATTATAGGCACCCAGTAAAGCATGACTAGTAATTTTAGTTTTGCTATCTATATTATTATAACTGTTAGCTACATAGCTCTATCAATTTTTTAAACATTTTAATTTATTGGCTAATATAAATATTTTTCTTTTTTTAAAATTTGTTTTATTTTTTTTTTAACATTTTTAACATTTAACAGCCTTTTTTAAGGCTGTTATGTTAGATATTATGATATTTTTTACAGAATTTTTAACTTATATTTGCGACCGTTTGAATATTTGTTTATTGTGGTAATGTTTTTAGATAGATAGGTGCATTGGTCTTGAGAGTAATTTGCTTTTCAAAAATAGAGTATGATTAAAGTAAAAATTATAATTCAAAGTTCTGTTCTTATTGCCATAATAAGATGCATTTCAAAATAATTCTGTTTGAAAGGAAAGATAATTGCGATAAAGTTTATGGTTAGAACCAGTTCATTATGGTAAGTATGGAATAAAATCATTAAAAATTAAACAACATTTTTTTTAAAGAAATTATTTTATGCCAAACAAAATTCCAAACCGTCATTTGTTTCACATACTTGATTTTTCAAATTTGGTTTGCTATAAAATTTATTAATTCTAACTTTTTTTCTCAAAACTTTCCTTATGTAAAATAATAAAAATTTTATACGGTCGTTTAGATAATTAAAATAGCTTTCTGTTTAAAACAAATTTTAATGACGTCATAGCTCTAAAACTAATGACTGCTTAGAATTTTATTTGGCATTAAAGTATGTGTTTTTATAAATAAAAGTTGACATGTTCAAAAAAATGTTTTGAAAAAAGAAAAGCTTAATTTTTAATAAATTTATTCTATACTTTTAACGCGCACTGTAGTTGTTAGAATAGATTGAAAGTATTTTTTTAACCTATTGTAAACAGATGAGTTCATCAAGCTCTTTATATTTTATAATCTCTTTATTATCAATTTTAGTAAACAATTTATATTTGGTTGTCAATCAAACATAAATTGGTCAATTTTAATTTGATCATTTTCTAATTATTTTAAAAATAAAAATGACATAAGTATTTTTTCTTAAACAACATAACTTTAGAAACAACCATATTTAAAGCCAATCGCTTAACGTGTGAGAATTTAAAAAAATAAGATAAAAGGCGTGACATAAGATAAAGTTATCCTACAATTAGAAAAAACGAGGAAAAAATTAAATTAGATAAAGCACAGCACAAACTTGAGCAAAAATAAGGTAAACCCATCTTTATCAGCAACGCTGATATTATTTTGATCCTCTATCTACAGCTAAATTGACAATGGGTCTATTAAAATAATATATGACGTCATGCTTTGCAATTTAAACTTAGCGCTCTCGTTACGGTTGGCAATACTTGTCTACGTTGGTAATCGATCTTTTGTGGATTTATTTTCTAACGGTTTTTCATTCCTTTATTATCAGTTGTATTCGAAATTCTGCAAACAGTAGAACGTACGTCTTTAATCAAAATTTTTTTCTTAATCTGGCAACAAGGCTTTGTTATTACGTCATCGCGAACAATGACGCATTGTCGTTCTAGTTTTGAATGGCCTATAGTTGCTTCACCGTCGCAACTTATAAATATGATAGAAGATAATTCGCGTTGACATTTATTATAGTATTTGACATTATTTTTTTTAACGTATATAAAATGTTTTCAAGTGCATGATAATTAAACATTTGAATGAATATTCCAAAAATTAAACAAACAAAACAATTGAGCGGCAAATCAACTTTGGAAAATACATTGAAAAATTTGTTTATATTCTAAGTACAAAATATTATTATTGTTCAGTATTTTTTTGGGTATTGTATGATTACTGAAACAAATCTTGGAAATACCATCAAATAGGGGTAGCTAAATGAAACTATTAATTACCACCAAGCTTTCGGAAGCTTTTATTTTTATTTTCAAGGCTGTATGCAATTTGAGTTTTTTTATACACCGTTGCATTTTCTGTGATGCAGAAGAATAATTATTTCAATTTATTAAAATAATATTGTACCTGCAAATTGTCATTTTAGTATTCCTTACATTCTTGTCTGCAATAGAGTGGCAACTTGCAAGTTCACAATTATTTGAATAATTAATTCAAATAATTATTTTCTGCTTTGTAGAAAAAACAACTGTGTATATAAGAAAACTGCACACAACCTTAAAAATGAAAATAAAAGCTCTCTAAAGCGTAAGTAATTGAGTGTTTTATTTAACAGCCCCTATTTGACTGTATTTCTAGAATTTTCATCAGTAATTATATTATTATAGATACATATATAAACCTAAAGGCATATATTTTCGGTAATTTTTTCGACCTTTTTTGAACTACACGATAAGAAATACCGTTAGCATACTCTACGCCCGAAAACGAATGGTATTCGAGTAGAGAATCCCATGACGATTCTCAAGGTTTAAGCAGAAGCAAAACATAATATTGGAAACTTTGAAGATTATCGAAATCAAGTATAATAAGTTTATGCTGGTACTGTTATATTTTAGCAATCACAAATTAACGTCAAAACAAACAGATCTCAATAGACGATTCTGATAATATTGATGCGCCTATGAAATGCGTCAGTCATGTGGCATTTGATGAGTTTAGGATGTTTCCAGCAGATTTCTTATCTTACGCCTGTTTATTGAACCCTGATGTATATGTAGATTGCTGAGGATATGACACAGTTTTACTAATCTAATTTAATCTCACTGACGAGTGCTAATCGACACGAAACATATCTGAGTCTATAAATCTCTATTTTCAATAAACGCTGCTTCAATTATTGAATTTATATTTTCAGTTTTGCTAAGCGTTTAAGGTATTCAAATATTAAAAGAAACAATTTATTAATAATTATAAACACGACAGATATAAACATACAAATATAAATATATACACGTTATAGATGTCACTAACATTTATAACAACAATGATATTTTACAGCTTTTTATAAAACATTCGTAGCAAACCCTATTGGTATTATTGTTGATGCTACTGATAATATCAATAAATATATACTCAACTAAATGTTTAACTGGAAGGCAAAATTCAAGAATTTTTGACTTAAAAATTGTTTTGATTACTATTCTTATATAAAATGTGCGATTATTAAATAAGTGAATGTAATAACAAAACAAATCACCTGCTTTTCTTTTAAATGCGCAACAAAGGCACATTTTTGTGGTCAATTTTGTTTTAGACAACTTTTAGCTGGAAGTTCAAGTATTTTGACATCCAGTATATTAACAAATGTGCATGAAATTAAGGCCTGGATTGTGTTCAAAATAGATATTTTTCAGCTATTTTGTTGGA
The DNA here is from genome assembly GCA_947359425.1 of Lagria hirta. NCBI lineage: Eukaryota > Metazoa > Arthropoda > Insecta > Coleoptera > Tenebrionidae > Lagria > Lagria hirta. The sequence goes on from OX375794.1 coordinate 16,354,409, forward strand.
TTTTCAAACTTGACTTCGCGCTCTTTTTTTCGAAAAGATCGTGTTTTTGTCAGAGAGTGTACTTCGGGAATGCGAAGCCCGGAAGAATTTGCAAATGGTGATGTTGCTGGAAATTGATTGGCAACTAGAGGAACCCAGCACTGTGCTTGTAGTTTTCCCAAGGAACCCACTAAAAATAATAATAATATTTAAATGATGTCGTGTTATAAAGGAAAAAAGCATAAAACCAAAAGTTTTTTAAAGCTTCACGCTAAATGGTATAATTAGAAGGTTTTATTGTGACAATGTAGCAAGAAACAAATTAAATTTAGCCTAATTTGTTTGCTATGGTATCCAATAACTTACTTTCGCTTGAATTTAAAGAACTTTTGCGATTGCTGTGTTTGAAAGCTTGTGAGCGAACAAGACCAGTAGTGCCTGTATTTACGGCATCCATAGACATACTTCTGTTATGTGTTTTGGCCCACATGTCATCTCTTCGTTCTCTTTTTCGGTCATTATTCAATCCCGATAAATGCTCATTTAGAGCATATAACTTTTGAGTAATATCTTTACCAATAATGCAGTCTAATACAACTTTTAATATTGGCCGATGTCTTAAAACTCTTTCCAATTTCATTCTCGACCAACATAAGTAGACACTGTCTTCTTCGGCGCTTATTGTGACTTGAAAAACATCATCAGATTGTTCATGGTTTGATTCCCATTCTGGTGAATCCACAAATTGATCAACATTAATAAAATGTAAATGGGTATCATCACACGTTACACGCAGTCTAAAATACAATACATAAATATTAAAAAGATTTTGTGTACCAACCATTTTACTTACTTTCCTTTGAGCAAAATAGACAGTCTTTCATCGGCTGGACTGACATCTTCTACCGCGTAAATGTCACCCCGTTCTAAAGTCATAACTTTAGCATCTCTCACTAATTCTTTGAAATGTTTTTTACTGACCCGAAGAGGTTTGAACACTTTTAGATATAAGTCTGTCATTTCAAGCGTCAGCGTAGGTGGGAGGAATTTCCAAGCCAGAAGACCTGTGTGTGTTAAATTCAAAATAACTAATAAAGTATTCCATAGCAAAATATCCGGAGCACAAACTTCAACACCGCCCCAAATTGTTAAAAAGAAATAACCAATTGACAAAAGAGCCCTGACGATTAGAACGCTTTGCTTAAAGCTACCAGGCACTAGAAAAGCAGCAGCAAAGAAAAAGTTTGCTGTCTGGAAGAGCGGATGTTGAGCAGGAGTCCACTCCTTGCACAACGCCCAGCTTTGGGTTTCAATTGAACCACTGGAATTGAATGTTTGGAAATCATAGTCGTAGTCGGAAGAATTTGCTGTTATATTATAAAAATCTATGCTGTTTGTCGACCATGTGGTGTTTTCTGGAAGCAATGTAAAGTTTTTTGGTTGCAACATTACGGCAGCGGATGACTTGTTTTGGTTGGAAGCTTCGGGCTTTATTGTTACCATGCGGTGGGACATATGTGTCCGCGATTGAATTAAAGGAACCTCCATTGTAATTTCTAAAAAAAAAAAACAAATTTTAGTTGATATTATTTTGAAAACTAAAGAAAACAAAAAATATTTTATTAAAAAGTAGTAGACAGAATTAATCATTAGTGTAGGATTGTTCATCATGCCTTTGCTAATGAATTATAGGTGAGTATCGGTAAAGCAATAAATTTCATTGCAGAAATTCTATTTTCTTAAACTAATTAGGTTTATCTATAGAAACTCATTTTTTCTGAATTTTTTTTTAAAAGCTGTTTTTTGTTTGTTGTAATAATTGCTATGTAACTGTATAATTGTTTGAAGTTTGCACTAACTACAGAATAGTCATATATTTTTTTCAAAAAATTCAAAAACCATTAGTTTGCGAAAAATGTTAAAATTCTTATTTATTTGAACAAAATAAAAGAAAGGTTAGCGGTATTGTATTTAAATTTTATATTTTAATTTTAATGTTTTGTTTTGAAGAAAAAATTTTATATTTTTAAAACTTTATTTTCTCTAATTTCTATAGATTTTTTTTTAAATACCTAAAACTACAGAATATAAAGTTATTGAAACCTCTTCTATCAATGGTTCTAGCCTTAAAACATTTAACCGTAGGTAGTGTGTTATGGAACCAAAATTGTTAACATAGAAAACAATAAAATTTTCTTCAATTTAAACGTCAATGAATATTAATTCAAGTTTAAAATATTCCTAATATAAAATTCCAAAAAATACATAAAAAACAATAAACAAATAATGAAGCTATAAATTTACAATTAAAGAAAATGTTAAAAAAAGTGAAGCTGTCATGTTCTTCAATGAATTTTTATGAGCATGTTAAATTAAATGCTTGACAAACTGTTACTTTCATTATTCACGGTTTTACCACTTGCCACAAAGTTTGTTAAAAAAATCTAGAGAGCTTTTTCGACCACCAAGTGGTCATCATCAGGAGATTAAAAAACGTTTTTGAGTTTTTCTGCAAATCTAATGATTTCCAACGCGTTGGTTTAAATGTTTTCGATTCCAGCTGTAGAGAGCGCTTTCTTATGGATGCAACTACAAAAAATTTATAGAAAACAAGTTATCTTAATAATTATTATTTGATACTATACTATATGCTTCGGCTATTGGCAAGACAAATCGGCCATTTTTAGAATCGCATTTAAAACACCCTCTTTTTATTGGTTAAAGCAATGTCCCGTTTACACACCACAATTTTCTAAAACAGTGGTGTCAGCGCTGTCAGCAGAGATTGTCAATTTATTTAAACCTCACTTTTGCCTGTCAAACAGAATTTTTCTTTAAAGGCGTGCAAATTCGGTTTCTCCATGGCAACTGATATCACATTTTTCTCCACTATTGCAACTCGTTAGTGATTCCGGTGCTTGTGTGAGGTTATGTGAACATAAACAATTTATTGCCACTGCCACGATTGACAACAGATTCCTGAAAATGCATCGAAAATCCTGCAAGATTTAAGAAAGTTGTTTGTTTGTATGAAAGGTTTTTCATGCTGCGCGTGTAACCGTTTCTGCCAAAAAAATAGAGCATACTAAGTTGCTGTATTTGATTTTTGATTTTATAGCAATATCGATGTCTAAGCAATTAAGAAGAAAATCTTATAATCGATTACGAGAAAAGTTTCAATTACTTTAAATCCTAAAGTAGCTTTAGGTATAGATAATGCTTAATAAAAATAAAATGTTTAAAATATTAATTTAATTAGAGATTATATAGAGCAGAAGTTAAAAAAAAGTGGAGTTATATTCATTTAGACAAACGTTCAAATAACTTAAGATACTTCCAAATCAATTTTTTTGATTTATTTTGGAAAACCTCAGATTATCTAGCTTTTATTTAGTTTTTATTTCACTTATCAACATTTAAACAAATCTGTTACTAACGACATTTGTTGCTAAAAAGAGAAAATTTTATCATACTTTTAAAGACGACATATTATTTCTTGCGCTAATGACTGATATTCACTGTTATTTTGATATTTATAGCGTGCGGGAATGTTTCAACGCTTAATTTTAAAAGCTTTTTTTTTAATTATGTATAATTATAGTAGTAAATTTTTATATAGTAAAATACTTTGAAAAAATTAAAATTATATACGATACCTCTAATCTGTTTTTACTTACTATGCACAAAATATTAAATTTTTTTCATCTATATTAGCAAAAGATTTTAACATTTTTTAAAAACCCAGTTTCATGAAGATTTCTTAAAAAAAAATCATACTTTTTGTTGTAAACTCAAAAAAATTCTATAGTTGTATAGCAAATAATTATGGCAAACAAAAAAATATTAAAAAATTTTGAGTTTAATTTTTGAAAAAAAATTGAAGAAAGGTTTTTTAAATTGGGTTTTTTAAAGTGTAAAGTTATTTCATTAACAAATTTATATTAAATTAATAGCAAAAGCATAAGAGATCAACCCTACTGTATATAAGTATGATGTACCAAATGCACCCAAAGTAAGCCAAAGAATCAAACAAGATAAAAAAGAGACAAATTCATTAGTGAATATTAAATTACTTATCTGCTTACTCCATCAATCTTTCACTAATTTTAATTAAAACTTGTTACAAAACAATTAAGACACCGTATTGACATCTGACATTGAAAGTTTTGCAATCTATGACAAACTATGTATTTTGTTAGTCTTCATAGTTATTCATGATGGAATATTTATTCGGTCTTTTTTTGTTATTAGAAAAAAATATATAAGTACATTTATTTCACAATTAAACTTTTTAATTAATTGAAACTTTAAAAACAGTGAAATATTTTGCTTTTATTGTTGAAGTACAAAAAAAAAAACTGCCATATCGTAAAAAGTTTAGTAGTGAAGTGTAATTATATTGGTTAACAAATAAGCTTTTGTTCAAGAAAATATAAATACATAATCGTTTCAAAGCTTTTCCTGATTATGGGAATTAAATTATCGTTTATCTGTTTGTTTATTATGTTTTTTTATTATATTTGTCTAATACAAATATGAACGATGTGCAAAGTAATCATGTAGTGTTGGTCCACATAAGCTATAAATTCAAGCTAATTCAATTAGGAAATTGTTAGTCTCTAAATTGATAAAAATAGTCTCTTTTATTACCAGCTGCTCAAGCTAATATATAAGTTTGTACATATTGTAACTTAAATAATTTTTATAGCTAGTTAACCTAACAGAAAATCTGCACTGAATTCTAACTAACAACACTTTTAACTATAAAAAAACTTGTTAGAATAGATAGACATAAGAGAAAACGTTGTACAATTGACAATTTCATCATCTACGAAATATAAAAACTGTCCGGAAAAAACGATTATTATTTAGCTTTTTTAATTAAAGGCTGTTCATATTATAGCCTAATGAGCTATGAAAAATCAGTTCAACTTTTAAAAAATTATAAATAAAGATAAGCATCTTTCACAGGTGTGATCTAGTCAAAATTTGATATTCTTTAATAATATTAAAAAAAAATTACAATCATAATGCTGAACCATCACCCAAAGTATGCGGAACACTCAACTCTTTTATCAACTTTCAGCAGATTTATTTTGCTTAGGCTTATTGGAATAGTCCAAATAAAAAGTTTTTTAATAAATTTAGTTTTTTGTAATAAAAATAATAATATATTTTATTTTCAAAAGATTTTAAATAAAGCGTAAGATACTGTCAATGCAGGAACATAAATATATAAACATCGAGTTGATAATAAAAAAATTATCTATTTTTCAAATAAAATCTACCAGGTGACTAATAATCAGAAAGAGAAAATTTATTTATCAATTGAATAAAAATTTCCGCTTATTAAAATATCTTTAACACAATTCTGAAAAATTATGAGTACTTTAAATTGGCTTTACATCGGCAGTCAGATTATTGAAAAGTTTTAATGAAAAAACAAGAAGTCTGCTTGAAACAATAAATGGTTGACTTGCAGGTCTATTTTTGTTTAATATTAAATTATTATCTCTCGCATATTTTGTGCAGTTAATGATAAATAGTAAGTAGAAACAGTCCCCGGTAAGAGAAACTACGCGACTTAAATAGCAAAGTTCTGACTTTTTTTTTGACAGATAAATACTTTATTGGCCTGAGAGAAACTGCCGTGTATATTGAGAAGTAGAGATTTAAAAGAGTTACATCTAATTCACTACGCAGTCACCACATAACTAGAAATAAACAAAAAGCATCTAATGTTTAAGATCAAACCCTTTATCGAAAATAATGGCAAATCGGTTTTCTGTTTTTTATTATTAGGTAATAGAGACCGTTATTTGTAAATACAGCATTGATAGCGCTAGTACTAAGTACTTCAACTTCATTTACAAATTTTATAAATAATGGGGGGCCTAATAAGCTTCCAGCGGAACACCACTTGGTACTATTTCATTTGTAGCTTGTATAATAGCTGTTCTATATTTATATTTGTATTTACGTCGAAGAAGATATAAGCAGACTATTTATCGTTATCAAGAGTCTAAAATACAATGATGTTATCGCATGTTGGGTGGATAGACCTTTTTCCAAACCAAATTGTTGCTCATTGAACAATTCATTATTCCAGATAAAAAAAAAGCTTTTTGAAGACTTTTAACAAATCGGATAGTAGAGCAATGCCACTATAATTAGAAATACTGCAGATCATCACATTTTTTAAATATTGGTTAATTTAAGTGCGGCTGAAAAGCTACCTTTTAGAAAAGATAAACTAATCGATGTTGTTACAGTTTCTACTATATATTTAACAACGTCTTTTAATATTCAAAAATTTTTTTCTTTAGAATAAGATGCAAAAAAAATTTTTAATTATGGAAAGAATAGTACTGTTTGCCACTTCTGATGTTGAATCCTTAATAGAATTGATAAAACAGTCATTAATGCTTGTGCGGCATCATCTAGGTTATTACATTTCATGCTTAGAGTGATTATCTACAAAAAAAATCAGGCAGAATTCTAGTTTTTGTTGGCTTGCTGTGATTTATTTTGAAAATATTACATATGTATTATTTGTTGAGTTATAAATATCTTATATTGATAAATATCTCTTAAAAAGCTTTCCATCTGGTCAGTAAGAGTCTTGGTTAGCCACGGCTTATTAACTTTGTTCTTTTTGATTCTATACGGTTCCAGAAAGAAACAATAAGCATGTTTGTTTGTTCTGTAAACGTTGTAAAAATTACTAAATTTACTAAATTCATTTTAAGCTCATTTCTGAGTTTATATTATTGGTTTCTTGTAAACAGTTTTTTAAAAAGGTGATGGTCTATTAACAGTTTTATTATCATTATTCAGAATAAAACTAACATTCTGCAGAGAATGATCAGAAATGAATCGGAGTGTATAACATTTGTTTAATCAAAGTGATTATATTATCAACAGTTGATTTATAGTAGCCTATAACTCTTGTGAACTCTAATATTAAAATTTTTTTAGTGCGACTGCATTGCGACGTCTTACTTTGCTGAAATCGACATTATAGTCACAATCAGCAACATACCATTGCAAACATTTTACTAAAAATTGTTTCGCAAAAAGTAAATTCAATGTACTGTTTCACATATAAGTGTGCTAAAATGTTTTTTTTAAAAAGTTTGCATCTCTTGTTCTTTTCCAGATAGACCTCTTAGGGGGCTAATTTATAAGCTTTTAGATTGATAAGAAAAATTTTGTGAAATGTACACCAGGTCTCTGTAATGCAGATTAGTTTGGAGTTTCTAACGAATTTTACCTTAGACCTCAAGCTGCGTATGTTCAGTTTATTTCTGCAAAAGAATAAAACAGTATTTTTAACAAACGCTGTTTTTGTAGTTATTCGTATTTTCTATTGTATTTTTAAAATTTTCAGATCTTAATTTGTTATCAACTTTTAACAAAATGTTCTTTTGTTAAACTTTCTAATTTTTTTTTTTAAGTACTAGGTATAAGTTTATAGTGTGTGCCTGTGTTTATGTGGATCTATGTGTTTGATTGTTGCTCAGTAGCTGACAAACGGCTTAATTGATTTTGACTTAGTTTTTTTTATTTGAATCAAAAGTGATTATTAAATATAATTATTCAAAAAAATTTATTCAGTTAAAAATTAGCAGTTCTTTCCGGCTAATAAATGAATGTAATCATATTTCACACATCTAGTCTAGTCAAAACTTAGTATATATTGCGTTATAAACATTGGAAACACATTGAAAAACATTGTTGCACTTAAATAATGCTACTCAAAAGTCAAAATACTCATTTCTCTCACAAAAATTAGGTTTGAGCTTATGGGAATAATATCAATCGGAGAATTATTGAATGTTAATTAATCTATCAGCTATTTTTATTTATATCACTTATTACTAATACTAATTCTTTCTTCCTGTTTTATGTCATTTATTCTTATTTTTTGCGTTAGTTCAATTTTTTGTTGTACAGTCTAACACTTATTTATCAATTGTTTTTGACTGCTGACTGTGTCAAGTTTTATTTTAAGTAGTCTTACTCTGGTTTTCAAGCTGCCTTCCGGCAAGCTTAAGTATTTTTTTTTGTATTATTTTCTGATAATTTTTAAAAGTTAATTTTTGTCTTTGTAAAAGTGCTGTAAGTGTTATGTTGGACAATAAAACATTTACTTTAATACGCAAAGGCAATAGAAAACTGTTTTAAAGATAAACTCAAGCTTGCATGTATAACATCCAATTCTTAATTGTTAGTTGATAAAGAACCTGAAAAAATAACGGCTTTTAACAAAGGAAATACTTTGTTAACCTACACTTTTAATTAAGACCTACTAACACCTAAAAGAAAATTAATAAAATTACCCTAATAAATTATTATAATAAAATTAAATATATATTATATAAATATTTTTACAATTTTGTGTATTAAAAAAGCAATTTTTTAACGTTGTTTTATCTTTCTTTTAATTAATTCTCCCTTTTCCAAGGAGAGAAAACAGTTTAAAAGTTGGTATGAAGCGTTAAGTAAGAGGAGGAGAGAGATTAAAAAATATAAAAAACGTAATTTGTGAAAGATTTCAAAATACTAAAAATAAAAAACAAAAGACAAAGTAGAATATTAAAAACGTTTAAAACAGTTTTATTGGTGAAATTGAACCATTAAAAATAATTCTTTTTTATACAAATTAGAGCACGTCTTTTTACTATTTAATCACCAAAAAAAATTAAATAGTTTTGAAGAAACAAAAATTATCAAATCAAATGTTAATTTTATATCAATAATATATATACTTTTTAATAAAATTAATTATTATATTAAATAACATTGAATTATGTGTTTGACTGAATTTTAAAACTCAATTTCATAATAATAAAAATTATTATGAAGTCTTTTTATTACGCAGCAACATAATTTTTATATGCATATTTTATTACGCCGCGACATAAATAAAATTGAAAAAAATTTATTTTTATTTTCAACATAAAAATAAAAAACTTGAATGCAATTAAATTTGAAATTTCGAGTGGATTTGAATTGAAATTATGTTTATAATAATGAGTGAGTTCAAATAATGTACATAATAGAAATTCAGAACTTAAATTATGTATATAATAGAAATTTCGAATTAAAAATGTGTATATAATCAAAATGTTTTAATTGAAATTATGTACATAATAAAAATTCAGAAAAATATCCTAAATAAATTTCTGATCGAATTAAAACTATGTACATAATGAAAACATTCCAATTAAAACTATCTACATAATAAAAGTTCTGAACTAAAGTTATGTACACAATAGAAATTTTGAGTTAAAATTATAAAGATAACAGAAAGTTCAAATTAAATCTCTGTATTTAATAAAAATGTTTTAATTAAAGTTATGTACATAATAAAATATTCAAAATAAAAGTTATCCACATAATGGAACTAAAAATAAAAATTATGTACCTACATAATCTAAATTCAGAATTAAAATTATGTACATAATGGAAATTCCCAATTGTTTATTTCTTTACTATACAGTGTTGCACTTATAAGTAAATAAAGTATAACATAAATATATCTTTTTTTATTTTTTCTTTCCCTTCTTTTTCCATTTTCACCCTTTCCATCATCTCTCCGTTTTATTCATTCCTCGTTCACCCTATGATTCAATTTTTCTCCCTGATTTTCATTTTTATCCATTCTATTCCCTCTTTCTTTCCTTTCATTATACTCTCTCTCGCTAACATACTTCCTTTTACTTCTACGCATTCTTTCATCATGTGCTCCAATGTTTCTCTCTCTCTTTCCCACATTCTGCATTTCCGTTCATTATCTTCTATCCAAAATATGTTGTCTTTTTGTTTGTTCTCCCATATAAATCTTGCTATCATCTTTCGTTCTTTCTTCTTTTCTCTCTTTGTATATCCCGGCGACTCTTCTCTAGTCATATTCATGTATCCATTATTATACCTGCTCTCTTTAATTTCTTCCCTCCTTGTTTGTCTCTGCCTCTTTCAATTCTTTTTGCACCCCTTTCTCCAAGCTGAACCTATATCTTTTTCTTTTTTTTCCTATTCTTTTATCTGATTTTCTACTCAACACTTTCCAACTTTCTTTCAATATCTCGCATCCTTCCCTATCTTTCAACATCTCTTCAAACCTTGCGGTTCTTTTTCCTGCTTCTATTCTTAATTTTTCTCTATTTTCTTCTTTTCTTGCTATGTATCCTTGAATCTCTCTACTTAGACTTAACATCCATCTTACATACTTTTCTTGCACTTTTTCTATTTTCTCTCATTCTTGCGATTCCCAAGATTCGGCTCTATACATGATTGCACTTTTAACTAGACTGTCAAACATTGTCATTCCTATTCCATACTGTCTTCCAAAATTATTCTGTGCCATGCTCCATACTCTCGGACTCATTTGCCTCCCCTTTTTCACTATTTCTCTCACATGCGCTTTACATTTATTTCTTTCTTCCAACATAAAAATACCAAATACTTCTATTCTTTCACCTGTTCAATATCTTTTTCATTCCATTTCCATTCTACCTTTTTCCTTGCTTTCTTGCTGAACACTATTATCTTTGTTTTCTTTCATTCACCTGAAACCCTTTTTTTATCATCTATCTCTCGGCAATTCTAATCATTTCTCTCCTAGTCCCTACTCCTCTCTCGCTACCATCCCTATGTCGTCCGCATCCGCCAACATTTAAATTTTCTTTATTATCATTTATTAAAATGTAAAAAAGATTTTGGTTTCTCATTATTATTTTTATAGTAATCAAGTTAAATTAAAATAGTTTTTCCTCATAAGTAAAATTCAATATTGATATTATTAATTATGACAGCACACAATAATTATATAAGTGTATAAATTTTTTTAATTTTTATTACAACCTTTCCATTATTGGATGTCACTATTTATTTTCATGATAAACCATAACAAAAATGGCAAACTGTTTTGGTTTTTGTACTCGTTTGGATTTTATTAACTTAATTATTGTTATTATTAATTTGCATAATTAAAATTTTTTTTTTTGATAAAATAATATTAATTATTTATACAGATAATTATGTTTTTGTTGCAACATATTATAGATAAATTATTTTAGAGGAGAATAAATGTGTGGCAAATTTTTTTATGCTACACAACATAAGTAAAATAGACTTTTTTTTCGTATATCTTCTTATGTTCGTGTATCTAACTGTTTAATTTTATGCCGTAGATATTTTTATTATGTTGATACATAAAGTCTTTTTTTTTCATAAACAATTGGCAAACAGTTTCAATGTTGGCAACGTCATTTAAAAGTAAATGTCAACAGCGTGATTTATACGGTTATAAAGCAAAATTTAATATAATTTCAAAATTGTTGACACTAACAATTGTTTATTAAACAAAACCGACTTTAGATATGGTTTGGTTTTTTAGTTAGTGTGGCTCAGCTCTATTATGCTTAGCCAAGAACAGATTTGTTAGTAATATTTGGAGAAGGGATTTTATCTTATAATAAAATTTGACCATTATGTTGATTTGTTGAACACTACTGCCATGATAAATAAAAGAAATTAAAAGTAAAAAACTGTAAATATAAAAATTGAGCAACAAACACAAACAACTTATTAGCTTATGAAATGAAAATGTATTTTTCAAAAATTTGACTTGTTTCTAATAGTGATTTTATTCCTGGGCTTCAAATGATAATAGACTAGTGTAAAACAATACATAATAAAAATTGAAAAAAAGTGGCGTAAGAAAACAGTATTTAAGCTTATCTACGCAACATCAGAATTAGAAAGATACAAACATAAATACGCGGTATTTAAATGGTATTAGCTAGAAAAAGCCGCAATAATAAGTGTGCTACTGAAAATAATAATGTTTAGTCAGTTACATACATCTACAATTAATACCTACCTAACAATTATCACAATGACGTTAAATTACAAAAACATAGTGACAATTTAAAATTTAGCTTTATAATCAACATTTTTTGAATTGAAACTTTGTCAAATAGGAGAATCCAAACACCTTACGTGTCATTGCATTCTTTTATTTGACTTACTCATTTTAATTTTACAAAAAAAAGTAAAGTATAAAACAGACATTTAATTAAAATTTGTCAAATCCAAACAATCAAATGACAGAAATTTTATTTAATAAAAATTCACTCACCTTGCACATAATAAATATCAAGTTTTCCTCTCAATTTTTCGAAAACATAATCTGTAGTTAGTGTCCATGTGTCTTGTCATGTTTTGTATGAAAGAAAGAAAGGAAAATTGCCGTTTTTTCTCAAAATAAATCAGCATGCGATGTAACCTCACCGGCACGCCCCATTTTACTGTAACCCAAAGCAACACACGGGATTTTCCAACAGATTAGTGGGAAAAGCGTCCGAATTGGACGACTAGCTCATTGTGTTCTTACCGAATCGATATAAGTTTGTTACGTCTGCGTTATATAGGGAGTTTTCACTGAAAATTTTCTTCTAGTTTTTGTTTTCTTCTATGCTTTCTCTCGTCATCTAGACCATAATAATATTGGACTTGTTAAAATGAAATGACCGATAATAAACTTTTGATGTCGCATCATAAAGCTAAAGATATTAAAGATATTGTTTTTTTTTTGACCTAATTGTTTCTGGGAATATGGGTGGAAATGGAAAATTGAAACTGATCACTATCTAGCAGGAGCTGGTTTAATTAAGAGAGCAGAAATGGCTTTTCAGTAGGGAAATAAGCGAATTACATTTTATACACATGATACAGAGTTGTCTGATTCTTTTTCTTTCAATATGTAACTAAACTTTTTGCTTATTTTTTTGTTTTAAAACCAATTAACCACAAAACCGTTTATACATAGTAAATGCCGCCAAGTTTTGCATATATATTGCTTAAAGAAAAGCGAAATTTGCGGCATTCTTATCGGAAAAGCTGGAAATACATTAGATCCGCTGGCAGATTACTAAGAGTACGGCAGATACACATACGGCTTTAAAAATATATACAATTTAAGCATTAATAAAGTAAATACTTACCGTTTCTTAAATTTGATAGACTTGTAATAAATTCAAATGTAAAAATTCTTAGAACTCTTGCAAATATAGCATTTTTATTTACCACGACAGAATAAAGGTGATTGTTCTTGAAAACAATATTAAATAATTTTTTACTTAAAAGTACGTATTTTAAATAATCTATAGAAAGCATATTTGTTTGATTAAATAAAATTTTATTGTTTAAGCTAGTCGGCAATCAATCTATTTAGATTTTGTCGTGTTTGTTCTTTCATCTTTAGCATTTTGCAAATCATCTGACGCCGTGGGAAAAAAAATTACTGGCATTTGTTGTTACAGGTGAAATAACTATTTGGAAAAAATAATGCTATAACATAAAATGTAAACTATCGAAAATAAAATGGTAATTTTAGATAGATGGGCTATACTAAAATAGGAAATAGTTCTCTGTTATAGGTGGTAAGTTGGTACTTCTATAGAAAATAGACTGACTTGAGGCTCAGGAACTAGCTAGCGTGAGCTTCCTGTTGCTTCTACATCTTACCTGATAAAAAAGAAACACGGTTCTCCTTCAACGCTTATAATAATCTTTTTTAAACCTAAAATGTTATCTCTTCTAATTTTTTTACTCAGTAAACTATAATCAGCTAGCACAGGCTGGTCTAGGTTATTTGTCAAATGTCCTGAGCATGAGCTTCCGAGAAAGGGAAGCAAAACCTTTAATCTAAAGCTTTTCGTTATATTGGTAACAGGTTTATAAGACAAAAAATTGATTTTTTCTTACTGACATTTTATACCAGGACTATATGATCTAAGACAAAATTTCTCAGAGTACTCATGTACGCACATAAATAGTTGTATTCTATCGTGTACAATTATTTTTGATGTTCATTATTTTTAAACGTATTTTTCCAATTGGTTACATTTTAAATTTTTTAAGTGCATTTTTAGATCTTATTATTATTAGAGTTAAAGTTTTTGACTAAAACAAACACAATAAATTGATTTAGATTTTTTCTGAAGTAGCAGTTTTTTTTCGATAGACTGTACATTCAAATTGTAATTATTTATAATCTTGCAGATTCAATTATTTAGTTCTAATTATGTATTGAAAAATAAAGAAACAATTGTAACGTAGAACAAAACAGTTTATTAAAAAAAAAGTTTTGATTGTTACCATTAATTTACCTAAATTTACCTAACTAAGATTCTGTAACCAAACAACATCTATAACTTTGAAGATGTTTAAGAAAGCAGGAAAATACCCTTTGCGAGATTAAGTCGGTAAACTCTTTTAAACAATTTAATTAGAGTCAAATGTCAAAATAAATAGGGATTTGGATAAATGTATTTAAAAACCGTTATATAATAAACAATTTATGGTTTATTTATTGCAAATAGTTTTGAACAAGTACCTGTACTCTGTTCAATTTTTCAATTAAACACAAAATTTGATTGAGTAGTAATAATAATTAAAGTTTTTTCAAATTGAGAAAATCATCAAAATGTGACAACTCCATCTCTGAACCTTTGATTATAGTTTCGTGCTGTTTTGGCACTTATCAAATAGGTGTACAGCCCGGTTTTCATATATTGATAATTTTCTCAATTTTTAGATATTGTGTATATAGCCACCGCTTTAATTAATATGAGTTTATTATTAGACATTTGCGAGGAGAAAGATGTTAATTTCTCGCATTCAGAAAACTATTTAATTCCACAATTAATCTCGTAGATATTAATAATAATATTCAACATGTGTTTTTTCTTAGATTATGTGTCACTGTTGACAATAATCATTCATCTACCACAAATGTATTTAAATGTTAAAAAAATTTAAAAATTGTAGTTGGTTTTATTTTCTAGATTTAAAACTATTTTTTAGTGTTAGTAATCTCGTCAATATAAAAATAAAGTGAAAAAATTTTTACATCAAGAAATTAGAGCCATTTTATTATCACACGTCTGAAAACGGTTTGGCAAGAGTTCGAAGTTTGAAAACTTTGGTGTTTAGCCTTAGTCTCCCAAATCACTCGCCTTGCCAAGTGTCAGTTTCCGGTCATGTGAAACAGATAACTATTGATTTTAATTAAAAAAATCACTTATTAATGATCTTTATTTATACTTAAATAATTTTTTTTCAATAAACGATTTTTTTATTTAATTAAATATTACAGCACTTGCGTTTGCTTGAGCATAGAAATATTTTGATTATTAATCGCATTTTAATGTATTTTTTCCTTAACAAGATTACCAAATTAAAATTAAAAATTAATTAATTTTTGCTATTTGATGTGAGACAAGTACATTGTTGCACTCGGTCATGACAATTTGCCGCTGGCGTTTAATTTGATTTTGGTAGAGACTTTTTGTTAAAATAGGGGTACATACACTAAAAACATATCCAAGCTGTATAAATAAAAAATCTGTATAAAAAATTTGTATCTATTTTTTGTTGTTGCTTATTTTCAAAGATATATTTAATTTTTTTATGTTTTGCTTCTTTGTTTTACTACTTTTAGTTTAAAAATATGTGACATCTTAATGTTGAAGAATACTAACATCACTTATACACCAAATCTTTCCCAAAGCAAAATATTAACCAATTCACTGAAAGGCGCTTTGACAGAATTATAGCTGACATTATTTTACTTTATTTAAACGGAAATCGTTTAGAGAATAATGATGGTCAACGTAAAATTAGAGCGTGAAACAATAATCTATCAGTTAATCTTTCAACATTTGGTCCCGTTGCATTCTAAAAATTTTAATTTTACTCTTACCTAAATAAATGTCGCTCTACCTTAAAAAAAATATAGCTTTTAAAATTATAGCGCTGTAAATAAAAAAAAATTTTAACAAAAAAAGACAAAAATGAAAAAATGCACTAAAAAGTATAAAATAATTGAGTAAACTTGTATGCTTAAGATACTATAAAATTATTTGAATACTATAATGTACAATTATTGTTATTTTTGGATCTGACTAAGAAATAACAAAAACACTTGGAAACACTGTTGTCTTACGTCTGTTGTCTACGTAACAGCTAAAAAAGTAGATGTAAAACTTGTACTGGCCCAAATAGTTCGCTTTTGTTTTTGTACACTGCCGTTTAATTAAAAAGTACTTTAATCAAAACAGAATATTTCTTAAAATATTAAGTAAAATTTGATTTTCTGTTTCTATAATACTCTAAAGCAGCTGCACCTTAAATTTGTCGAGTAGTTCTTTTAAGCTGACAGAACTTATTTCTTCAACAACTCAACATATCTACACCAAGCTTTGGGTTGGTGTTGGTAAGAGCAAAAGTTGTTGCAAAAGCAATGTCTTTGCTGTACATACCTTGAATATATGCTGCGATCATTTCATTGTGTTGAGCTACAATGTAAACTGCAAATATAGGTATCTTCAACAACAAACTATTGACAAATTTAAAAAAAGAGAAGATTTGAGTGCTTGAGAAGATGTTTTTTTTGCGTAAACGCTATTTTCAACATTTTGACTGTATTATTGTAACTGTAAAGATGCAAAGTGGTACTTTAATTTTAAGCTTTCAAAAATAGGCTTTTAAATACATAGAAACATAGAATTAACATCTGGTACTATTTTTACATAGTGAAAATCTTTTAGGTCACACTTAGGGATTGTTTTATTTTGAGTTGCAATAATGTTTCAATAAATAAAAAGCCGTACCGAATGAAAATCAATGATAAAACTCTGTTACACCCACTTTAATGAAAATGTCGTTTTTAACGGAAATTTTAATAAGAAATAAAGCAAACTCACAATTTATACGGCACTTTCCTTTCTATTTATTTCAAAAGAACGGAACACAAACGCACCTTAAATTTATTACAAAAGGGTGCGCATTTCAAATATTTTGTTTTAGAGCGAAATGTCTTTTGTTTGACTTCCATTAGCAAAAAGTAACAACGTATTTAACTCAGGAAGCAAAAATAAGATATCAAATACATTTAGAAAATAAAAAGAGAAGCAATAATAATTGCGATATTTTGGAAGACATTTTATAATCTACATTTTTTATACATAAAAATAAAATAGATGTAAGTAAGACGAAGAATAAGCACTATTACTGCTAAACTCAGTCAAAATTTAACACCTCCGATTGATTTGTTTGTAGTGAACCGAAACTAACTTATGTTGGAAGTTAGTAAAAAAGTTGAGTGTTTTTCTAACAGTTTTAGGGTTACATTTATTTTCAGATCCTTCTAGAATCACTTTCCAGTCAATCTACTTTGTTACGACGACTTTTTCTGCTTTAAAAAAAAGCGACGAACAAATGTTATAAAAGAAACGTAACACTAAATTTTGACTACACTACACCTGTGAAATATATTTACATACATTTATTCACCACAAAGAAACATTAGAATTATTAAACGGCTGAAGTGATTTATTACGTCTAAGTTGCTATAATATTGTGAATCATCAGCAACATACATTTTGCAAAGAAAAATCAACATTTTTGGCTCTGGAATCTTTCTACACTTATTGAAAAACGAAATAGTCTATTTGAAATTTTTTGTTACTGAATCAATTGTCGTGTGTATTTTGATTTGTATCTTAAAAACATATTGTACAAACTTCAGCATTATGGTTTTTAAGGGAAATCTGACTAAAAAAACTCTTTAACAGACAGAAAGCAATCTGTAACAATACAACATAAAATAAAAAAAGTTTTAATGTGAACTTGGCTCTAATTATCTAACTGTTAATTTAACGTACTCCAAGGATTGTTCCTGACTTTTTTACCTGTCTAGACACTGATGTTATTTCTGTGCTTTATGCCGACGACACATCTTTGTTGTTCTTTCATGCGGACTTAACTTTTTTTGCTCAAAAATGTTGAAAACCGCAATACCATTGAATTTGCAATGGAACAAAAATGATTTGATAGTAAAAAATTATTTTTACTAATAGTTTTTATAGAGCTGACAATTTTTTTTATGTCTGATGTGTTGTGATTTATAATCATGTAATTTAGATTTTGTCTGCATATATAATATTATGGCTTCCTTAATATTCCAGTAATATTTTATTTAATATTTTATTAGTATTGAGTACCTTAGAGAACAAATCAATACTTTGCTGTTCAATAATACTTTATCAAAGTTTATCGTATATATACCTATCGGTCAACGATCAACATGAGTGACTTAATATATTGTAATGATGTTCTTCGGTTTAGACAATTGCTTTTATAAATTATCACAATCATCTTGATTGTTAATAATTCTCCTGCTTTAGAAAACCTTTTCATACGCTATATTGAAATATCATTAGGTTTTTTTAGTTTTATTTCTTGTTAAGACTTTTTTGAGTTGCCGAGTGAAAAACTACAGTGCAGTTATTAGAAAAAATGGTCGATGCAGCAGCAGACAGATAAAAATTTGAAATAGATTTTAAAATATAACTATAACTAATCCACCTAATAGATATAAGTAGCAAATAAAAGGTCTATCAAAATCCTGACAATTTTTAAGCGATTTTTTTTCATTTAGTTAAATTGAAATAATGCTAGAACATCGCGAGCCTAATTTACAGAGTAGCCAGTGTCTGTCATACACACGTTTTGCTTAAAACAGTTTCAGCTCTGCATTTTCAGGAAGATGTCTTGACTATGTTTACTAAATAAGAATTTGTTTTTGAGTTATCAATCATTATCGTTACGGCCTTGTCAATTTGTTACCGACCCTTCTATCTTATGTTTTGATGAAGATCACACTTCAGCTCAGAATCTCTTTAGAGATCAAGCTTTGCGTCTTCTAATAAATTACTACCTATATCTAGTAAGCAGGTCAACTATAGTCGTTTGTAACTATTTCAATAAAGCGGTTGCTGTCGTCTTAGATCTTAAACACGTAGCTACTTTAAAAAAAGAAACGATTTATCAGAGTATCGCTTACACTTTGAAACCAGTTTTTCTCAATAAGCGAATTTTAATAAATGTTATTGGTTAAGAGTTAAAACAAGAACTTGACAACATTTATATATATTCCATTTTCTGTATATAAAAAAAACATTAAAACTTAAAAAATAAGTTATTTGCCAGTCTTTTTAATCCATTTCAGCAATTTCACAACTATGATATTTTGAGCTGGTTTCTAACCAACTTTCAACATCATTTGATGTTAGATCATCACTCGATGGTAGTTCAGTCAAAGGCTCCATTTCACTCAAATAGCAATTTTGACTCAAATTTCCATTTTCTTTGAATTTTTCATAAGACCTATATTTGCCACTATCATTTGAAAAACTACTAGGCGACAGTGGGCAACCACCTAAAAAATATTAAATAGATATCAGTGGTATAAGTGTAAAAAACGCAAATATAAGGCAGAACGACCAACGCGGATTAAAAAAGCTGTGGCTTCTACGGTAATAAAGCAAAATTACAACATAATAGAAAAATTTATGTCATTGACAATTGATAAAAAAAAACTTTATCTAACTCATTTATTGAACTAAAATTACACGTTATATAACTCTTTTTCTCACGTGGCTCTTCCAGACAAATAATTTTGTTGTTCACACGTTTTACTGCTTGTTCTGCCAACTGCGAAAGCAAAAAAAAATAATTATTTAGCTGAAAATCTTTTTACGTGCAACTGATAAAGCGAAGCAACCTTTTAAGCCGAACATGCTTTTAGTCTTCAATAGCAAACAAATTTATTATTTATTTTTTGCGTCTAACAAAACATAAGCAATTTAAATAAAATATCTAAAGCAAAAATGAGACGATAAAAAGTTTTTAAAAGTCTTAAAAGAGAAGCACATATTGAATAAAACCAGGAATAGTTATTGATGTATTTAGTGTGTAAAGAGAGCCATTTTGGTATAACTTATATTCTGTAAATAATAGTAAAATATAGTGCTTGTGAAACCGAAAAAATTTTGTGCCCATAAAAATATGCTAGAAAAGTATGGTAAGAAAGTAAAAAAACATTTAACAAAAAATTTTTCTTATTCAACATCGGCGGCGATAAAATGTAAAATCCTACAAACTGATCAATACAAGGTCTCCACTAAGCTAGATTCGAAATGTTTATTTACATTGAAGAGTGAACAATAACTGAACATAAACGCGTCTTGTGTGCTATTTTAGTGTATGGTTTTTTTGATCTCAAAAGCATTCTACTAAATTAAACTAACAAGCATCGAAATAATTTCGATGAGCATTGAGAAAAATTATTTTTTCAAATAAAATTGATACCTTCGGTTTTTTTCCTAATTGGAGATTTGTATTCGCCACTGGAAGTCAATGAAGAAGTTATACTTGGAAGGCGAATATCCAAATGAGATCCCTTAGCAGTAACAATTTTATTGTTCATGGCATATAATTTTGTTGTAATGTCTCGTGCTATTAACGTCGTTAAAACAGTGGCGACATAGGTATCTTTGACAAAAAGATATTCTAAAGCAGAACGTTGCCAGTATAAATATCTGCAAGTGCTGGCAGCCACTATGGATACCTAAAAAAAACAACATTTTATTTTAAGATTTTTGGTTTTTCTTTGGTTTGGTTAATATTTGGTCTTTAACAATCGGTACATAGCGTTATTACGTGTGATAGTACTCTTGTGAGAGTCAAATTTACTAATCGCAAATGTTGTAAAAGAACTTTGTATTACCGCATTTTTTATTTGCTTTGTAGATATATAAAATTACAAGAATAGTGTACTTCAAACCAAGGTAAAAAAGTGCTTTCTTGCCCGCGAGCAAAGTTTATAATATAGTAATTGATCAAAGTCTGCAAGGGCGCTTTTTTACCATTGTTTGAACACTATTTTTTACTTTTCCGGCACAAATTTGTTGTAAAAGAAAATAAATTTTCAAAAACTGGACTATGTATTTACAAATCCTATAAGCCTTAAAATATAAATAAATACAATATGCAAACAGTTAGTTTTATCGAATGCAACTGTTTTCACATGCGCCTCCAAAATACGTGGGTTTGATGCAAATAATTTATCGGTGCAGTGTTTACAACCTACTAATTTTTTTATTTATGAGCCGGATGACATAAAACAAACAAAATTTTAAGTAAAGCTCACCACAATATATTAGTAAAACCACATCTAAATTGCATAAGCCGCTGCTGAGATTAGCGTGCACAGTCGCACAGGTGAACAGACAAACTATCACTTTTTATCATTTTTTAGAAATTATGTATACCGTAAAAATGTAGGAATATCAAATTTTGTTTTTGCATTCTCCACTAAGCTCCACATCAAATTAATATTTGTTGTACTATTTTTATTATTATAAAAGTTTAAAAAAAAAAATGACTTTGAAAAGGAAGCTGAAAAGTAAACTCAAACACGCATTGACCAACGCACACTGTTAGAAGGATTTTTTTGTATTTAATAAGTCTTGTTAATAGGTAATAAATTATTTGTTAGAAGATAGGTATTTAACAAATATTTATTAACAGTCATTTATTAGCGCCTATTTTTTTGTGCCAACCAAATATTTATTACTAGTTAATAATCGATTTATTAACATGTAGAAAATGATGCGCACGCACACACGAGTATTCTATTATATATGTATAATTGTATATATGCAACTACGCGTGAAGTATAACCATCTACCAACAATGACCGCCAACCAAATATTTGTTAACTAGTAACAAATCTTATTTAGTGGAAATAAATATTTTTTTCAATGCATTAAAGCTTTTTAAAGGTTAATAAAATTTTGTTTTAATAAAAAACAGATTTAGTAAATACTAACAAATATTGTTAATAGTAAAAAAATATTTCTTCCACCCAAAAAAATATCTGAAAAAGTTTTTAATAAATTGATTTATTAAATACAAAAAAATCCTTCTATCAGTGCACTAGACGTCACTACAATTTTCGAAGGATTTTCTTGATTCTCGTGATTTATCTTATCTGAGATGCCACTATTACATCTTAATTTCCTTATCACGGTAGCAAAAAAAATTGTTACGATAGAAAACCAGAGAGAAGATTCAAGAAGCTATCAAAGGTTCAAGATCTTTTCAAGTTGGTTCCAGACTATATACATCGTACGCGATATAAGAAGCAGCATGCAAAAGTTGGAGTCAGTTCAAGTTCAGTAGAGTTCAGATCCAATCAATGTATTCACTTAAATATAAATTAAATGTACAAAATGTTTTATCAAAGTTCATATAAAATAGTGTAATATTGATAATTCATATAAATCAGTGTAAAATTAGTAGCGTAATATTAGTATATAAATAATCAAGTGTGTACAAGTTATATAAATAAGCTGTTCAGCTATCACGTTAGAATATATATACGGTCAAATTGAGTAGCCTCCGCTTTTTTTGAAGTCGGTTATAAAAAACTCACTTTTCTGTTTTTTGTTAATTTTTTTTGTTAAAACAATTTATGTTTTTATAAGTAATCTATAGGTTTGGAATTGTTGGCATTCTAAATTAATATTAAAATAACATTTTTCCCAAGTGAAAGAATTTATTTTTAATATTAATTTTGAAGCGATAATGTAACTTGACAAAATGAGTTGTTAGATATTTGCAATACGTTTGTTTAAAAAAAGTGTCGCTATGCTTTAAAAATAAAAACAAACAGTCGAATTCACAAAAACAGGCAAAATGTTTTCGGATGCATGACAACGTCTTTCAGTCTTCAAATTTTGTTAAAAAACATGCGAAATAATTCTAATTCCTAAAAGCTTTTTCCAATTTGAAAATTATTTGCTCACTTGTTATTAAAATTGGTTTTTCAAATTTTTAATGTTACTTATTTTTATCATAATCAATTGTCCGTAAGGATATCTGGAAAACTATTGGTCAGATTGTGATGAAATTTATCTGAGACTACTAATAAACTTTCAAATAAAAACAGCTTACTTTAAAAAAATTGTTTGTGATAACGCACACAAAAAATACAGTAAAATTGAAAGTTTTCTACTTTTATTAAAATCAGTTAAAAATGAGTGCTAACTCTAAAAAGTTGTAAAGTTTTGCAAAAAAAAAGTCAGTTTTCTTCACAAAGTAAAATTTTGTGAAAAACATGTACAGAAAACCTCACCTCTGTCTACTTTTTTTGCATTCTACTGTTTATATATAGACCTATAAG
This sequence comes from Lagria hirta, assembly GCA_947359425.1. Lineage (NCBI taxonomy): Eukaryota > Metazoa > Arthropoda > Insecta > Coleoptera > Tenebrionidae > Lagria > Lagria hirta. The sequence continues at coordinate 16,377,492 of OX375794.1, forward strand.
CTATAGTTTATACTGTTTGACACTTTGTCAAATTTATTATGAGAAAAGAACCAAAATACGCTAAAACTTACCTTAAATTTATCATCAACTGTATTTCTACTAGATTCAAACTCCGGAGAGTCCAAAAACTCACACGGTAAAATAGGATGTAAGAATTGATTGTCAGATAAAACATTTACTTTTCCACACAGTAACAGTCCTAAACGGTCTGTTCTGGTCAAATTTTGCACAGCATATGCCTCTCCAGCGTGTAAAGACATTATTTGTGCAAATTCCGAACTAACCATTCGTTTAAATTGAAGTCTGGAGACCTGTAAATAATACCACTATTATTTATTATTAACATCATCTATCATCATACGGTTCTGGTTGTTTTTTACAATTTATTTTATGACAATCTGTAAACTGTTTAGTTAGTTGGAGAATATTATCTTCTCTCAAGTGTTAGTCTGTGATAAATTTAAAGATTTCTTCTGCTGTTCATTGGCGTCTTAGAAGTATTGAAAGGTTAGAAAATATCACAGATTAAAGAAAATAAAAGAAATTATTTTGTTTTTACAGAATTTATAAGAGTCTTTACCAAAATAGGTAGTAAGTAGAAGCCAGTTGCTGCAATATTACTTGTACATTGCTAGATATAGTTAACTCAATCGGTAGAAGACCACCCTGAGGCGATTGTTATTTCCACTTTTTTACATATCTAAACAAGCGATATTCGTGACCAGTATTCTACCGCGCTGTTGCTCTAGTCAACTGAGTCATTATCTGAACCCGATAGGTGATCGAGTTACTAGTTAGTCAGTAAACAAATTCTGATAAGTAATGTGGTCGATGTAAGATAAACGAACTGGGCTGTTGCAAAGACGTAAAATACGCCAGCCGTATAAGTCTTGGATCACGTATACCTAAATACTCTATTTATATTCCAATCTACCAAATACTAAATCTGTACAAATATTTTTACCTTAAATGGTTCGAATAATGCATGATAAGCTTCCTCCAGCTCACAGTCAAACTTTACAGGTCTTAGCTGATACAGAATGTGAAAAACTTGCGCCATATTCATAAGCATAAAAGCAAAATTCCACGTGAAGACATCAGGTGCGCATATAATATTCCAAGCCCAAGCCGAAAACAGCATTAGACCTAAAATAAGCCAGCAGTGCATAAAAAGCACTCCTTTTTTTGAACAAGTTGAGGAGTAAGCAACAACAAAGCACATGTTAGCTAATTGGAAGAGTATATTCTGGGGATCTTTCCAGTAGTCGCACCATGGCCACCATGTTTCTACAAAAACAATTTGATTTTTGAGAAAAGTATTTTTTTGTATCTTACGGGAAGGAATGTTGTAAGTGACGTTTTTGTTGTCTAAAGGAGAAGAATGGTTGCGATGGCCTGTGCCAACTACTAAAATATGAGGACGTTCTTCATTTTGTTTCAGGCCAGCGTGTTCGTGCATTTCGAAATTTTGAATAAGAGCGATCAATAACAACGCGCATGACAATTTAAGACCGTAATTCTGTACAGGTTTCTCTCAAAAAACTTAAAAATAAACTCTATAGATGTCCTCATAAAACTTGTAAATGTTTTGCTTGTTGCATACTTAATGCAACAGTCTCCGGTCGTTCCAATGCCTCGAAAAACGTTTTTCCCGCACCGCGGTGTTTTTTACTTTGCTGCCGAAACTAGGAGAAAATGTTTGAAACAATGATTTTTTATTTTAATGAAACCATAGCAACCAAATAATAAGACCATTTTAGATTCAAAAAATCAGATAATCCAAGAAAGCAACTTTACTACCCAAAAAAAATCAAAAAATTAAATTATTTATTATTAACAATTTAGAGTTATTTATTATTTAAAAAGTAAAGTTTTTTGTTGCAAAAAAAATTGTCCCTAACTTTTTCGGAAAAAAGTTTTTCCCATTCGCACTAATGAGGAAACAAAGTGCTCATGTGGAAAATTTTATTTTCCAAACTCGTTAGGTAAATAACTTTTTTTTATATGATGAATAACAATTATTTTTTTGTGACGAATTTGTTTGTTAATTGGCCGAACAGTATAAGGTTGATAATTGAAAAAAGCTAGCCAGAAAACGTGAATAAAGTATCTGATGTTTCTGTAAAGACGTCGACTAAAAGCCATAAACTCAAAAAATTAAAAAATAAAATGTGAAACTTTATTTATGCTAAAACAAATGATAATTCCTTTTGTTATTAACAGCAGTCTTTATTGTGAAACAAATTTGAAAAAAGTCATTTGTTAGCTCTCATTACTTATCGATAAAACTAAGTTAAATTTCACAATTTTTTGTTGCTCTGATTGGTAAGTAAGTATTCAATTTTGTTTTAAACTTGCTATTGTTTTTGTCATTGTTTATGACAACAAATAATAACAAAAGTGTTTTTAGGGTCGGTCTACTGGCAGACTATCTAGAACTGCAAAAAAAAAACCGCCAAGAGTTTTCTTTCAACAAACTTCAATTTAGTATTGAGAATTTAACTTATATTTTGAACATTGCCTGCGCTGGTTGTCAAGCAATTTACTTTTTCGGTTGCAACTATTCTGCCTTGTACATTAGCGTTTTTCAACGGTTTAAATGCGAGTTTTTTTTCAGAATATATTGTACGTTGAGTCTAAAACTATCAAGAGCAGTCTTAAACACCAAAACCAAAAAATACTGAGTTACGTTATTTAGGCTTAGGAGGGCAGTATTGTTTTTGTCGTATTGTCAATAAACTTATAGTTTTACCTTTCAAAATCTGTGTGCAACAACCACTTTTTTGAAAAAAAAAGTGTTTAATTTTTTGGCACAAATCTTAAAATTATTAATAGAACTTTTTGAACAAAAGTGATTGCTTTCTGTTAACAGCATATTATGAACTACTGTAGCAAATAAATTTAGTTTTGTTAAATATTTTTAGAGACGAAAATTAGCTTAGAGTAAATTTTAAGTTTATAATTTTTATAATTTATAAAAATTTTTTTTTGTATTTTTTTCTCTTTTTATTTTCACATGTTAAAAAAATTAGTAAAAAAGGTATTGTTTTGCATTTTGTTGAAGAAGGCGGTATTGAGACAAGAAGATAAATGTAAGATTAAGCACGGTAACTCATCGTCTAAACCACGCTAAAAACAAAAGTTAATTTAATTAAACCTCGTTGCAGCTAGGGTTTAAATTGCTAAGCAAAAACCATTGGAACAGCAATAATTTTTATTTTACTATCTCTAAAAATTAGAGTTTTTTTTATAATTATTTTTTTAACCTGTCAACGGTCTATTTTTTTAATTTTGTTTAATTTTTTCTAACGTTTTTTGTTTTCTTTTTTTTTTTTGATAAAGTAGAGATCTTAAAATAACACCACAAATGAGCTGTTAACTAAACAAAAAAATAGATTTTTTATTGATTCCTACAAAGAAAAAACTAACATAAAAAATTTTACAAACAAAATGAAGGAGGTAGCATGGATCAATGTTCAATGTGCCATTTCTGGCTGAGTTATTTATGCATCATTTTGAAAACAATGTAAAAGACAATGTTTTATATCTTCCTAGAATGCAGTTCAGAAAAATTCTGAGAATTTAACAAGTTTTGTGACAAATTTAAATAATTGTTTTCTTTTAATTAAATAATTATTCCTCTAATTAAATAATTAAATAATTAATTCTTCTTCACTTATGAAGAGGAAATCAACAACAAATTATCTTTTGTAGATGTAAACGTAATTAAAAAATTAACAACCGATTTAGAATTTTGGATTTGCTTTTGGATTAACCGGATCGCGATTTACCGAAACGATTGAGAATTTCAGATCCGCCGTATTAACCGAAGCAAGTGTAGACAAAATTTTCTATTATCCAAAACTTGCACGTGGACTTCTTAGAATTAATAAAAATCTAAAATCTTTGAAAATTGACTCTTTTTTTTTTAACTAAACTAGTTACTATAAGTATGTATTAATTGTCATAATATGTATGTAATGTATAGATTTGGTATTATATGTAGCTACATAATATAATAGATCTGTGTAATACGTTGTTTTTTAAATTATAAGTTAATATGAAATAATATTTGTTTTATTTAAATATAGTTTTTTTACAAACTCCGTAATAACCGAAGATTCAGTTATCCGAAAAGGCTTCAGTCCCGACGGTTTTGGACAATCGGGAGGCTACTAGTACTTAGAAAAAAAAAACAAGCAGTTTAAATGACTCAAATCATTGTTTTCAACATAAAATAGCAAGTTTAATTTTTTTAATAAATTGACTAATTACCTTTCTATTAAGTGAAAAAAACTTTAATAAAGATAAAACAGTTATCAAAAAAGCTGCTAATGTTAATGAATATAATAAAAAAAAATCATAAATAAACAAAATTTTAAAACAAACATCAAAAATTGTAGCACTTTTTAAACAAATCAACAAGAATTAAAATTGATTTTATAACCCTTTGAACGTAAGATAACAAACGGACTGGACATTGTATTTAAACAATTAGGATTTAGAGCAGTTTATCAGTCAAGATCAAAAGTAAAACATTTGTTACGACGGCCAAAAAACAAAGCACAATTCTTAGAAAAATTTGAAATTTATCTAAGGTTGTGGGAGATAGGCAGGATTTTTGATGATATAATTAATAAGAGAGTTGTATGAAAAATATTTGGCGTTTATTGACTTATTATTATTTCAACATTGAAAAACATTATACGATGCGTACGCTTCTGATGAATTGTGACGACTCTTGTTTGCATCGGCGCGAATACATGTACGGTGGATCGTCACGAGATGGTGTGAGTATTACTATCTCCAACACTCTCCCTTAATACGTACGCTGTATTAATCCGTCTCACTAACTCCCAGTGCTTTGGTGATATCGGCGTATCTCTCTCTAGTTAGTGGCTTCGTCAAAATGTCGGCGATCATCTCATCTGTCGGTATGTGTGCCAGTTTGATCGTCTGGCTCCGGACTGCTTCTCTGACGAAGTTGAACTTGATCCTGACGTGCTTGGTCCGGTCGTGGAACTTTGAAGCCGTTGTTAATTTAATTGCGCCCTGATTATCGCAATAAATTTGTCCCTCTGAGAATTGTGGGATTCCCAACTCGTAGATGAGTCCTCTCAAATACATTGACTCTTTAGTGGCTTCTGTAAGGGCCTGATACTCAGCCTCCGTCGTTGACAATGCCACTGTTCTCTGTTTTCTGGATTTCCAGCTTATTGCGGCTCCTCCCAGGATGAATGCGTACCCTGTGTACGACTTTGAATCTGTGAGGTCATTTCCCCAGTCGGCGTCGGTATATCCTACAATTTTACCAATTGGTTGTTGGTATACAAGCCCCAATTTCGACGTTCCTTTTAGGTATCTAAGTACCCTCTTTGCAGCTCCCCAATGCTCTTCATTTGGTTGCTCGTTGAACTGGCTCAGCACGCTTACACTGTGCGCAATGTCTGGTCTCGTTGCTACTGATAAATACATGAGCGATCCGACTAACTCTCGGTACTGCGGATTCGTCGTCTGCTTTTTGGCGTCTTCTCCGGCTCTCAACTTCGATGTTGGGCTCGCCGGTGTGCTCTGTGGATTGCAGCTCACCATGTTGAATTTCTTCAGTAGATCCTCGACGTACTTTCCTTGACTCAAGCTTACTTTGCCTGTCTCTTGCTTGATTTCAATTCCTAGGCAGTATTTAGCTTCTCCGAGGTCTTTGACTCCGAACTCTTTATTGAGACTTCGTTTCAGATCAGTGATCCATTTTTCGTCGTTTGAGGTGGCTAGAATGTCGTCTACATAGACGGCGACTAATATTATTTTTCTATCTTGTCTGCATTGGAACAGACATGGATCTGATATTGTTGGCTCCAATCCCAACTTTTGAAGTGCGGTTTTCAAGCGCTCGTACCACTTCTTACCAGATTGTTTTAGTCCATATATTGCTTTGCGCAATCTGCAAACTTGATTACCTTCTACGAAGCTCTTAAGCATCTTCGTTGCCATCGGGAGTAGAGGTGAATCTCTTCTCTCGTTTCGTACAATATACTCCAGAGTCTCTTTCAACGTTGTCGGAGCTTCCATGTATAGCTCCTCGTCGATTACTCCGTGTAAGTACGCTGTTATTACGTCCATTTGATGCAATTTTGATCCCATCTCGGTTGATAATGCTGCAAGTAGTCTGATAGTGTCCAGTCTCGCCACTGGAGCAAACGTTTCGTCGAAGTCGAATCCAGGTCTTTGTGTAAAGCCCCTGGCTACTATTCGCGCCTTTCTGCGCGTGATTTCTCCTTCTGCGTTTGTTTTGTTTTTCAGGATTACTTTAGAGCCGATGACTCTCCCTCGCTCTGGTCGTTTTATGAGCTCCCAAGTTCCATGTTGCAGGTGTGAACGTACTTCTTCAGCGATTGCACGCTTCCATTCGTGTGCTTGTTCGCCTTTCGTCGCTTCTTCTAGCTCAATATCCGCCATGTGAGCCATTTCCTCGATAAGTTTGACCTCCATTGGTTCATCATCGTCTTCCAGATCTTCGACGTCGTCCGTCGATGTTTTGGCTCCACTTGTACCTACTCCATTGCGTGCTCGCTTGTCGATTTGCACTAGTGATGTATCGAGCGGTCCTTTTTCGCCTCGATTTTCCTCGCTTGCCTGGTAAAACACGTCGTCGGGTCCGGCAGCTTCTTCTTGCTCCATTGGTTCCTCCACATCTTCTTCGTGGCTGGATGCATTGCCTGATGCAACACTCGACATGCTTACGTATCGGTATAGCTTCTTCGGTCTTCCGGGTTTCCCTGACATTTGTTTTGCTGGTCTTCCCGGTGCACGTTTCGGTGGTCCCTTCTCGGGCTCTGTGTGGACTTTCTCATTTCTGGTTTATCTCCCTGGATCAGGAGCGTCTTCCTCTGGGTGCATATAGTCGTGATCCATCTGTGCGACGTTTCGTGATCTCAATATCGGTTCTTCGATAATTGATACGTCCCTGGTATATTCAATTCTTCCAGTATCACTTCGTCGTATTTTATAGGCTTTTGCGGTTTCTGAATATCCGACGAGCCTACCTTCAACGGATTTTTCGTCGAGTTTTCCTCGACCTGGACCTTTCTTGAGTACAAATGCTTTTGCACCAAATATACGCAGATGTCTCAAATCTGGCTTATTTCCATGCCATAACTCATATGGAGTTTTTCCTTCGTGGCTTCTGCTAGGACATCGGTTTCTCAGGTAGTTCGCAGTGTTTACTGCCTCTGCCCAGTACATCTCTGAGAGTCCTGACTGAATTAACAAACATCTGGCCATGTCGACGATTGTTCTGTTCATACGCTCGGCTACGCCATTTTGTTGTGGCGTGTATGGCACTGTGAGTCGCCTCTGTATACCTTCACGTTGCAAATATTCGTCGAATTGCTTGTTGCAATATTCTCGGCCGTTGTCTGATTGCAAAGCTTTGATTTTCATGCCTGTTTGATTCTCGGCGAAGCTTTTATATGATTTAAATGCTTCAAATACCGCGTCCTTGCTCTTCAGGAAGTGTATCACACACCAGCCACTGTAATCGTCGATGAAGGTTACGAAGTATCGGTTGCCTCCTTCTGACCTCGTTCTCGATGGTTGGCACAAATCAGTGTGTATGATCTCGAGCAGCTTTTTGCTCCTTTCTGTCCTGGGTTTGAAAGGTTTTGTCGTCAACTTGCCTCGTTGACAGATCTCACACGGCTGTCCGCCTCCTCTTATCGGCTTTAAACCAGTCGCGCGACCGTTCGACAAATCTACTACGGCGTCCATGTGCAAATGGCCAAGTCTAACATGCCATAGGCTTGCTTCCGACGTGTACGACTCTTCCGTCGCTGTGTTGGCCTGCTCTCCAGCTTCTCTTAGGTAGTACAGATCTCCAACCCGATCTGCAATCATCTTGACGTTGCCTTCTAGGTCTCTGATCACGGCTCCATCTTTCCTAAATAAGACCTCTCGGTCGTTTTGGGTGATTTTTGACACAGAAAGTAAATTAGTTCTAAGGTCTTTTACTAATAATGCATTATTAATTTTTACTTCTACATTACCATCTTTTGTCGCTGCAGTTAGGTACGCCGTTCCTTTTGCCTTTGCTGTCGTCGAGGCGGTGTTTGCCATGTTCAGCGTTGCTGTACACTGTTGAAGATCTTCCATCATCTCCTCGTTCGCGCACATGTGCGTCGTGCAGCCGCTGTCTAAACACCATCTTGATGTGGGTGTCACATTGTTGACCTCTTCTGTCCTTGCGACTTCAATGTACAAATTTTCAAAATTTGCGCTGACGTTTTTCGCCGTGGTTTTTGGACGTTGTGGGCATTTTGATGCCCAATGTTCAAGGCTACCGCATATATAACATGGGTACCTCTTTTTCTGTTTCGAGTTATTACGACGTTGATTGTTGCTTTGTCGATTTCCAGCGTAAAGAGCGTTGTTATCAACCGCTGTATCGACGGCGCGTCGACTTTTATTTTCGTCCATAATTTTTCCAATGAGCACTTCTGTATTCGGTAGGTCATCCTTGGACCTCATGGCACACCTGAAGTTTTCGTAGCTTGGCGGTAGACCTTTGAGTATTAACACGACCAGCATGTCGTTGGGAATATCAATCTTCATCCCCGCCAATTGCTCTACAGCACTTGAAAATTTGTCTAAGCGTCCTCTAAAATCGTCGTCTTCGTCTATCTTGAATGACGTAATGTCTGTGAGTAATTCAATCTTTCGCACTGGACCTTTTGAGGCATGAATCGACTGTAGCTTCTCCCAGGCTTCCTTCGACGTGGTGCAATTCGAAATGCTTCTCAGCTCAGCTTCGCCCACCGACAGGATAATTTCTGCTAAAGCTTTTTCGTCGTTTTCTTTCCACTTGTTTAGCGCGATTGTCGCCGCAGCACGATCACCAGATCCAGTATCTGGTGTCGGGATGTTACCACTGACGTAGCCCCACTTGTCATGTCTTAACAACACGGCCTTCATTCAAATTCGCCATACCTCGTAGTTCGAGCTATTTAGCAACTCGATTCTCGATGATCTTTCGGCGTTCATTTTTGGGGTTAGGTTTTGCCACGCGGTTGAAAATTATTTTTCGCTTTCGGCTTTCACTCACTTAACTCTTTCTTTTATTTTATATCATTAAATTTTATCTATTCGTACACTGGGCCCATAACCTGTGGGAGATAGGCAGGATTTTTGATGATATAATTAATAAGAGAGTTGTATGAAAAATATTCGGCGTTTATTGACTTATTATTATTTCAACATTGAAAAACATTATACGATGCGTACGCTTCTGATGAATTGTGACGACTCTTGTTTGCATCGGCGCGAATACATGTACGGTGGATCGTCACGAGATGGTGTGAGTATTACTATCTCCAACAAAGGTAAATCTAAGCAAATGACAATTCAGTTTTATTCATTTCGGGAAGATGACAACTTGGTGGCCGAAAGAGTTCTTGAGATCGATTAAACAAACTTTTTCACAAGTGGTATACCTATGTGAATAGTTTATTGTACCAAAGATTCCAAACCAATCAATTAATAAAAATGGTAAAAAAACAAGCACGGTTTAAAATTTAAAAAAATTCTATTACATGCCTCGTTTCAAAAAATGCAAAACTTTTAATAATTAGAAGTTTAGCATAAAAATAACGACATTATTAAACAAAACGTAAACAAATGAAGAAAAAACAATTAAACCTATTTTAGAATCACAGATATCTCAATAAGTGTACTATCAGCCCATGCGAGACTTTAGTTCAAAACTTTAAAGACTTATTAAATACTTAATTAAATTTAAAACAGCACATAAAAAAATTATTATCAAATTAACATATCAATATGTATTTAAGAAAAATTATGTTAATTATTATTAGAATTATTATTAAAAAAAATATTCGCTTTAATAAAAAAAGCTAAAAAAAAAAACTTTATCAAAATAAATACTAATACTTCAATATAACTAACTAACTTCAATTAATTACAAACTGAAAACTAAAATATATTATTTCATAATACTTACTTAATCAGTGGCTTTTAGTAAGCCCAGCCAATAGAAATAATTGTTTATGTTTAAAAAAATTCTAATTTTGACTGATTGTCAGTAATTTGCGATTAGTCTAAAATTAATAAACAAAAAACGCATTTTTTTGTATTGCTGACCTGCTATATTTCTGACCTGACCTGACCTTTCTTTTTTTGATTGCCTAAAAAATGAAAAAAAAAACAATAGCATTTATAGCATTTAATACAGTTTTGTTTGTTGTTTTTTTAAAGTTCTAAGTTTTTCAACTAAAAACGACTTTATTTTAATAGTATTAATATCAATTTTCGGAAAAATGAGCACTTTGGAAAGCACTCTACACTCTTTTAGAGTGTATAACAAAAGCCCGATTGGAACTGTCAAAAGCGTAAATTATAAAATTTATTTTTACTTGTGGAAAATTTTAGTTCTACAGATTATTTAACTGCATCATATGCAGATAATACAGTTTTGAAGTATTTTGCTGTAAAGTTGATTATCAGAAAATCCTTCATGACATTCTACTTACTGCAGATAACTGTTTTGTAAGATTATGATAGAAACTTAGATTGAAAATTTGGCTTGCCTAGAAAACAAAGCCCAAATTAAAAATTTTATTTTTATGTAAATATTACAAAATTTAATAACTCTCTATATTGAAATTATTCAATCATTATAATAATATATTATTATTTTATGTTATTGTTTTTTAAAATCTACATATAAGTATGCTTAAATACATTACCATATTTAATGACTTTGAAACTTCAATGCAGACAAGTTTGTAATACCGGGTAAACAGAAAAACTATCAAAAAACAAATTCTACATAGACATAATCGACTTAAGAAGTGAAAATAAAGAAATTATGACTTAAAAGTCTAAAATAGTGATAAAAATTTCAACCAAAAAAAATATCTGAAAAATAATGATAAAAACGCGTTAAGCAAAATCAAATTAAAAAAAAATTAAAATTAAAGTTTGTAAAATTTTTTCAAGCAGCTTTTATAATTTGCCAAAAAAATATTTCTTTTAATATTAAAAGACATCTTTAAAAACAGCTGAACAATTAAAAAAATAATCTTGTTATCTTTTAAAAAAAGTCTCATCTTAATTCGCAATAAATTTATTAATAGCGTTAACTACCTGATTCTACTCTCTTTTCTTCCATATTCCAATAAATGTACTCTTACATGTTTGATACTTGTCAAACTGACTTGTCAATAACTGCTAGTTCTAAAAACTTATACATACGTATTTAATTAAAATTTATAGTTACGATAGTGTATAAGAGTCTTAGAGCCGCTTGCATAAAAATTTGATAATAGCTAGGCCTAGTAAACAATTGTATAAACTATTTAGATCTACTCTTGCTAAGGAATTTTAAACGTATGCTTATTTTTTGATTAGTTTATACGCAGGTACCTACGATGTAATAGACAAACTTTGACGTTTGTTTGACATTTTTTGACAATTATACGAGCAAAGACAATAAATATCATTCCAGCTAAATTACACAGCAAGACTAGATTTAAATAATGTACGATATACAGCAAGACTAGATCTAAGTAAATTATAAACGTAAACAATTAGCTGATGGGAAATTTGTTTTGTATTTATGCAGCCAATTCTTAAAAATGTTTTCGAAAAATGTATGTCAAAATGCCGAAAATCAAGAGATTTATGACTTTGATTAGGTGTAATGAGTTTAATGACTATTGTACACTCTAAATGATAAAAAAAAAATATCTAAAGTCTTAAACCAAGAAAAAAAAATTGGTTATGTACAAAATCCCATATAACAAAATTTTTACATTTTATATATAGGTTTAATCTTGTAGATATAAAAGCCCGTTTCACTTGTTTGATACAATCCTAGATGAAATGTATTTTAGAATGTACATTATTTGAAGCTTTTGTGCTTTCCCCACTTAGTGTTCTAAGCTTAAATTCATTCATCTCTTATCTGATTAATGTAACAATACCTAATCTATCCCATCTTCCAACCTGGTTTGACGGACCATAAAATGATCCTTTAATAGGCCCGCCGTCCCGTATTCCCTTTTGATTTATCTGGAGCCTTTTGGAAACAAAAGTTTTTTCAAAACATTTAATTTCTCAGATGTGACAAATCCTTTAGTAATTTTTTTTTCAGCGATCAAGCGCAACCCTTTGTGTCGAAGTGAATTTATTGCGAATTTTATGGTTTGTTATAATGCCGAATTTCAACGGGTTTTCTTTGTTGGAAATTCATTGCATTTACGGTAAATAAATAAGTTTGACGGGATGTATAATATCAATATAAATTTAGAAAGGAGTTAAGGAACATTGTTTTATTTTACCAGCTGCTATTTATATTGAAAAATTGCTGTTATAAAAAGTTAGAAAGTTAAAAACATGGAGAACAAAATGAAGAAAACTAAAAAGTCAAAACTGCAAAGTATTTTTAAGCAAATTGCTATTTTTAGTTATTTTTAACAAGGCTGTTATTTAAAAAACACTGTTGAGTTTTTATTTAAAATACTAATTTTTTTGGTTGGTTTTTTTTTAACTTATAATTTAACAAAGCATAAATTAAATTAAATACGTTACGGTTTTTTTTTCAATATTTATTTAATGCCTATATGTTAAAATCTTTTAAATATTTCCTCAACTTGTTTATTATTAAAACATAAATATTTTTTTAGCTTACGTTGTAGCTGTGCTATTAATACACATTTTGAAAATATTATAGTTTAAATACATGTTTAAAATTAAAAATTTTGTTTTTTTAAATTAAACTGGTATAGTTTTAAAATTTTATCAAATTTTATGCCAAATTACGAATCGGTGTGTTTAGTTAACATGTCGGTTATGTATGAGCAAGATAATAATAAGAATTAATAATAATTATAGTAATAATAAATTAAATTGAAACAAGTAAAATTATCACAAATATATTAGATAAACAACACTAATTAACACTAAAAATGTTCGTAAGTTTATAATTAAGAAACAATTAGTTAATTTATTTATTAATTAATTAACCAAATAACGCATTTGTAGAATGTGTTTGTGTCAATTCGTCGGAAACAACAATTGAACACATTTTATCTTTTTGTTCAGTGCTAGTTAATAAATATTATTAAAAAAAAACATAACACGGTCAGAAAAAGAGTTCATTAATTTAGCTTTAAAATTTAATTTGGTCAAAAATGTTATATAACTATAATCCAAGATATTTTTTTGGAAAATAAAAACTACAAATTGGAACCGATCTTTATTAACTGCTTCAAAAATTAATGTCAATAGACCAGATATTGTTATAGAATTTAAAAAAAACTAAAACTGCATATTCTATAGATATTGCTGTTTTAAATTTTTCTAATACTATTGCTATCTTTTTTTAAAGATATTTGGTTTTCCAAAATAGCTAAATATTTGCGGTTTTCGGTGGTTATTAAGAATTTTTGGAATTTAAAAGTGGCAAAAAATGTATCTTTAGTTATGTCAAATATGAGTATTGTATCCATATCATTAAGTAAAAAACTCAAAACTTGAAATTTGGATTCGAGAATCCTCACGGAAATACAGAAAGTAGCATTATAATGTTCATGTCATATTGTTCGAATGTTTTAAAAGGTTAAACTCAACAATTCTACAAGCTTATATATTCAGTTTTTAAACTAATTGAAAACTGCAAGCTGGTTTTTTAAGATTTTTTATATTATTAAGAAAATAATATTGTTTTTATCATTACTTGTCAAAGACCGTAATGATTTTTGAATGCAGCAAAATTGCAGTGTTTTTGGGAAAGGTAGGGTTGAACACTATTATTAATTTATTTTGAGAATAGTCGCTGAGGTGTTAAAACCAATGTTGGATTTATTCAAATTTATTGAATATGTTTTTAGTCGAAAATAGTTTTATTTATTCATATCTATTTAGTCTTACCACTCGGTTTTTTATCAATAATACAACCAATTTTCAAATGACATCTACACAGTTTAAAAAACTTTTCAGTTTATAGTAAAATTCATTAATAAAAAAAAAAAAAAAATGCAATAAATGGTGTTTATTATGGCAGTAAACATAATGATTTGTTTAATTTCAACGCTGTTTATAAACACAATTTGCAAATGCTGTCACGAATGCTGTAAAAATTTAATTAAAAAATATATAAATATAAAACTGATAATTTATTTTAGTCTAACTTTGACATACGTTTTTTAATTTTGTTGTTGTTGTTTGTGGGAATCAAAAGCGTAAAACTTTTCATAAATTCTTTACTTAGAAATTAAGAATAAGTTTACAAAAAGTAAATTAAACTGAAGTTAAGATAATTGCAATGAAAGTAAAACTTGATATGTTTGATTGGTTGATCTAGCGAATTCAACCAATCTCGTGATCAACTAACTTTAATTTCAATTAAATATTTAAGTCAACTACTATGAATCCACTATTATTTTAACAAACTCTGAGTTAAAGAACATCAAAATAGTTATAGTAGATTTCTTTTATGACTGATGAGACTATAAAAAAAAAATATTTTTATCCTACACCAACTCAAAATAAAATTTTCTCGTCTCTCGACAGCCGTGAAAGTACATCATTTCCAGGCTAGCCGAGAAAAGATGTACTTTCTCGGCTAGCCGAGAAAAAAAAGTCTGATTTTCTCCGTCAAGAGTCGCTGTTATAAGAAAAATTACTCTAAACTCTAAACGTCTCACTATTTATAAAAGGTGTTGAAATTTTAAATCACATTTACTGTTTATGAACATCAATCTTATTTCAAAAAACTACTTTTGTGCAAGATAAATTGTGTAAATCACGACAGTAAAGTAATCTATAAATTTTTGACATCTGTCAAGGTTTGACATTTTGAATTGGCGATTGGCGGTAATAACCTCAAATCAATTTTGGGATAATGCTTGAGTATAAGGTAGTTTGTGTAGGATAAAAAATAATGTGTAAACCACGGCCGCAAAGTGATTTTCCAGGCCTTGAGAAGTGGCCAGGCTCGCCTTTGGCTCGCCTGTCTATATCTTCTCTCGGCCTGAAAAAATGCCACTTTGCCGCCTAGGTTTACAATATACTATTTTTAAACTTTGTTTAATAGAGTTTAAAGTGAGATAATGACATGTTTTTGGCACCGTTGACAATGATACTTATATAAACCAAAAAGGAGTATATAATAAAATATATAGTTTTTGTAATTTTTATTGAAACACTCACATGATGTAGCAACATTTCGGTTGCTTGATAATTTTTAATTATTAAGCGTTTAAGACGACGATGGCAAAACTATTCGCTGTTGTTTAAGTTTTTAGAAGAACGTGTAGAAGACTGCGCTCTCGTGCTAAAAAATAGACCTCACACCTGAAAACTTGACTGAGAAAATTCAAATATATTTTTTTAAATATTGACAAATATGTGTGAGTGAAGAATGAAATTAGAAACAATTAAAAATTCATAAAACTATGATAACTACTGTTAACATTAAAAAAACTGTTGAGACATATTCAGGTTATAGTTTACACAGCATATTTATATAACTCCTATAAAATAATAACAAGATAAGAACAAACAACTGAGATGTTAGAACAAATCTGAAAGAAAAAAAAATAGACACAAAACAAAGTAGAATGCACTTTTTAATAACTCAAATTAAAAGTGAAAAAGAAACAAACAATAGTGATAATGAGAAAGCTTAATGAAAGTTTAAATAATAAGAAAACATAAAGTACCATTTTTGAACCCTTGTGCAAAAGATGGTGAAGAAGATATTGCAATCTACGTCTTATAGGACAGTAAAAGCACTGTAAAATAATATTCACACACAACTTTTTTTGTGTTGATGCTGATCACAATATTATTAATAAATATGATTTGTTTTATTTGTCAATCAGGATAAAATGTGCTAAAATGCTCATTAATAATAAGAAAAAAATACATTTTAGTTTATTTGACGGGTGAGGAATTATCTACTTTGTTATCTGGTGACAAGTGAATATTATTGAGTGATTTGTAAATAATTGTTTCAAATAAAACAAATAATAGTCAGCAACCTGTCAGTTATTAAATGCTACTGTTTTATTTAAATAAATACACGTGTATTTGACAAACATGTAAATACTTTCTCATTTTTGATCTCGTTTTCATTATACATACACCTATGTCAATACTGATGGATTTTAATTAAATCTAGAAGTATTTAATAATATCCTGCTATTATTTTCTGCAAGAAATTGTAGGGTGGGTGTGCAATGTGCATTATGTAGTATTGGTTGCAGGATATTACTATATTTGCAGGTCCTTCTTTTATTTTTAATTTTTTTTTAAGTAAATCAAGATATTGTTTCTACTATTGTAATAAAACATTCCTATATAGTTATTAAATTTCTTTTTTATTAATGCTTTCTGTCGTTCCCTCTTCTCATTAGTCACGTTTTGTGGTACTTCTTTTATAAAATGATGCTCTCTTTTCATTTCAATTTTTATTGCCAAATTTTTTTCTGAGTTATTATTACTTGCATTTAGAAATACTTTGATTTTTAATATTTTGCATCCTTTTTTTAGGTTTCATAATCGATTTATAAAAGTAATTCGAACATTTATTATTTTAACATTTGAAAGTTAATCAGTTTTTTTTTTACAAAAAATGTTTTTGTTGTTACTTGATAAATTATGTTAAATTGATAGTTAATTTAACAGGTAGCAGTTCACCTAAATTGAAAAAGAACAACAGATTTATTGAATTTGTAACATCTACTAGAAGCGGTGAAATCTTTAAACTGCGTTTAAAACACGATTGAATTAAAGCTGATTAACCTGAGTTAGCTTAACTCTAAACAATATTTTTTTCACTAGTAAACACTTTATATATTTTTATTCACGACATTAATGATACAAGACTACAAAGCTTCTGGTTACAAAAAATGTTTCATTTATAAACTATTCAATTATTTATTTATTCTTTTGATGAATTTTATAAAATATACATGCATCTAATAATAACTTAAAAATAACTTGGTTATTTAATAAAATTATTATTGATATAATTTTGTTTTATTTAATAGAGTTTAATAATTATCAGATGTGGAACTACACTAAAACAATTATTAAGTAATCAAATTCAACAAATTACAATTATAAATAATTGTTTATAATAATTGTTAAAATATTATTAAAATTTTTTATATAAAAACTAACTCTGATGTTGACTGCTTTTCGCTGATGTAACTGAAACTTAATGCACAACAGTATACTTGACACATTATGTGTATTTATTAAAATTGGCAGTTAAATCAAACGCTACATTAAGTCTAACAGTGTTACAACAATGAATAGAATTAAACTAACTGAAAAAAGTGACAATAAAATCAAAAGCTGATTGTCAACAAACGTTTATATTTCTTAAGCTTATCAGCTTTCCAAAAATATTGAACCAAAATAAACAAATCAGTATCATTGATATGAATCGTAATAATAAAATATTGTTAATGAAAAAAAAAGACTTTTACGGCTGACAGCCATTACAGACATAAACATTTTTAAGCAAAGCTTAATTTGTTCTGAATAACTTTGGTCTTTTGCGTGGTTTAAATGTCAATTTATTCTGCTTTTTTTTAATAGTTACTATTATTAAAAAAAAAACTTTTTGTAACAGTTTTTTTAATTATAATTTAATAAGCTTAGTGCTCGATTTATATAGTAATTTTTTTTATTGTAGAGCTACTTAAGTAAAACTATATTTGTACTATGTACAATTTTACATTAATAATTAAAGATGTAAGAACTGTCGGTTTGAGCCACGTACCACATTTTACTAGAACTGCCGACCCAATTTAAAATTTTTAAAGCAGTCTTTTTAGCCTTGTCTCTTGTAAAGCGCATATTTACGTTTTGTCAACTGCAATGGTATCTAGACCTTTTTACATGCAGAGCTCTCATCTGTCACTTTGACTGTGATAAAAATTATCTGTTCTTAGAAATCTTCAAAAAAAAGTGGTGTCTTGTCATAAATATAGTTCGTTTATATCAGGACAATTCACCGCACTAAATAAGACCTACAGATTTAAAAAATAAAAACATTTAAATATTTTTGGTGCAATTTTTAAGGCTCCATTTTGTGGTGTGGTACGTAGCTAACCATCGATCAAGCTGTAAGCCACAGCCTTTCTGTACTGAGACTGTTAACCTCAACTGTTAATTCAAATTTCGGAGTTTTTAAAACAGACAAAGTCTAATCTTTGGCTAAAAAAAAATTAATACATTATTTATACTTTAGTAATTTTTTACCGCGTGGTTTCATTAAAGCACTCTGCAGTGCGTCGTGTTTCGAAATTAAAACCTTGCGCTGTGTGCTTCAAAATGAAACTTACCGCACTATAACGTAAATAACTATTATCTGCGACTCCTATGTAAACCTACATTGTGGTTTTTCTGTTAATAAATGTTGTAGTTTATTAAATGGTCGTTGGAAAAACATTGTGTTGTACTCGTGTGAAAAGCTTTTTTCATGATCGTGAAAAACGCTTGCTTGAAAAATTAGCTTTTTAACACTTATAACTATTTCAGGTTTTTACTTTACAGGTATTTACTTCACAGAATCGAGGTTTCACTTTTAATCATGGTAACCAAGATGTAAACAACTAAAAAATATTCAGTTGTGCTTAAACCACAGTAATTCAAACTCAATTCAAAAAAATTTTTGAAGTCAATAATAAACAAACAATATTGTATATATTTTTAATTATGAATTTTCTTAAAAATTTTATTATTAAAGTTTTTGAGTATAATTATACTTATAAGAGTTGCAAGAAAGTTCACCTCAATACAGTATAACAATAATTTATAAAACATTGATTAGTAATTTAGTAATCAACAGTAGTTAACAAATTTTTAAACTAAAATTTTATTAGTTTTAGAGCTGGCAGCAATATTTGTTAACAATAGTAGCATTTAACTTGAAAATAGGTTGAATTATTTAATAAAAATTACTACTCTTATCTATTTACGACATCTAAAGTCAATGTTTTCTTGCCAAATTTATTTATTTTGAATAATTGGCTTATACTTCAAGTTAATTCTTTACATTATTGACAGTTTGTTAATAATTATCAAGTTGGTTTTTGAAGTATAGAGTAGATAAGTTTAGCGGCGCCGCCGGACGTTAACAACGGCCTCAAATTATCAAGAAAGATTGAAATTGAAAGTTAAATGTTTTTCAGACTGCAGAACCCAATAAACATTTTTTATATTTAAATTTAATTTAAATATTAAAAAAAACAATAAATAAATAGCACTTACCTTGAAAAAACGACAAAAATGTTTACAAGAAATAAATAAAAAATAGTTTTTATAAAAACTTTATTGAAAAAATGTATTTATTAATATTGCAAATATCAATACAAAATAGTACAAATATACAAAATATACTCTTTGACAATAAAAAAGTAGCACAATCTTAAGGCATGACTAGAATTGTTAAATCACAATTTGTGTTTGAATACTACAAATATTCATACATTAAATTATTATTGCTAAAATAATTGTTATTAACGTTATTGTATGAATCATTGAAAGCGTAATTTTTACTTTCATTTTCATAATTATTGTAATCCTGCATAAAACTAGCACTAGTGATACTTCCACTCGTCACTACAGCATTTCCATTATTTTTCGCCATAATACTATTTCCATTTTTACTTATCGACACTATAACATTACCGACATTCACTGTAACACAATCACTAACCGCTGAATACTTCTCCAAATCATTTAATGTCTGTGCTAACGCGAAAATGTAGTTATGTGCAAAACGCAGTGTTTCAATCTTTGTTAGTTTTGTATCTTCAGGAAATGTTGGAAGAACGCATCTGAGTCGATCTAAAGCCTCATTAAGCATATGCATTCGATTTCGTTCTCTATCGTTTGCTTTTAGTCGACGAACTCTTTTAATCCTAAGGATTTGCGATGGGCTTTTGCTGCGTCCGACTCGATTTCTTCCAGTAACGTATCGTTTCTTGGTCTTTTGGGCTTTTACGGGAGTGGAAGTTTGAGCTTCATTGTTACACAAGCTGTAGAAGGCGTCGATATCATCGGGAGGATGCAAAGTTGAGTGAAAAGCTGTATTGAACTTTTCGTAGAGTTCAGGATTTGGATGATTCTTATTATTGTAATCGTATTCGTAGAAGGGTTCCGTTTTATCTTCTGGATATTCGGCTGATTCAGATTTAAAAGAGAGGTCGTAGCCGGAATCGCAACTGTCATCGTATGATAGATCCAGATTTGATAATTCTCGACAGTGTGACGACATTCTATAAAAATTTCTATTAGCTAATCACTTATATTATAATGCTCGTAAAGTAATTACCTTAAATGAGTTGGTTCACGGGTTTCACTTACTGAACATGTTGTAGAGAACTAGACATGAATAAGGGGTGGTTGGTTTTATATAAAACTCCCCTCCATCTATTCATTCGGCGTGTTTAGGGTACAAAAAGTCCTTATCTTATTGGCTAATCGCTAACAGTACCAGCTAAATTAATTTCATATCAAAATTATGCATACTCTTTACCAGCACCCACTTCAAAATATAAACACTGATTTAAATTTATAATTTTTTTATATATTAAAAATATGTTAGGCTTGGAAGTGCTTAGGAGACTTTGATTAAGCCTTTTGTTCATCAAGCTATTTCTCGGTGATTGATTGCTTCATCTATAGACAATTGAAACTGCTTTTATCATACATCTATAAATCAAAAAAAGATTATTTACATTGGAAGACAAATAATCATAGTTTTCTAAATTTTTAAAATCTCAACAACATAACAATTTTTTTTTGATATATTTTAATATAATATTTCTTATTGTCTAATTATTATACACTTTTTTGATTTTACTCTATTTGCTTTTTTTGTTGAGTTTAAATTATTTGATTTTGACTGCATTTATGTCAATTTTAAAGAGCTTTTGTTTTTTATTTAAAGTTTAGTTTAAGTTTTTTGGCAGATCTATTATTTCTTGCATAAACTCAAAATTTTATTATTACGTAAATGTAAAAGTTTTTTAATCTAATATAAAATTTTATTAATTTTAAAATAATTAACTCTTACTTCTAAAAATATCAAATTACTTTGATTTGTATGGAGAAAAAAGAGAATAAAATAAAAATAACTAAAAAGCATCTTTTTAAACACAATTTTATTATTTTAATTTCATACGTGAATGAAAAAGTTTTTTGATAAATGGTTTATTATCTAATATTAGATTTTAATAATTTTAAACAAATAATTGGAAAACAACTTATAGAAGAAACTTAAGCAAACTCCTTATGTAAAGTTGTACACAAAACCACCTTATTCTATACATTTACACAAAATATGTTTTATTGCCTTATTGTCTACACTTTTTTGATTTTATTTTATTGTTTTTTGTTTTTTTTTCTGTTGACTTTAAATTATTGGATTTTGACTGCATTCATTTCAACTTTAAAGAACTTTTATATTTTTTAAGCATATTTATTGATTGTTGTATAAACTCTGTTTTCAAAAGTTATATTTCTTACATAAATGTAAAAAAATTTTATAAAACGTTTTTTATCTGGGTAATATAAAATTTCACTAATTTTAAAATAATTTATTTTTAAAACCTAAATTATTTTGATTTCTATAGAGAGAAAAAAGAATCAATTAAAAATTATTAAACAGCAACCTTTCAAAAACACAAAATAAAAAACAAATATTAATAATAGAAAAAGTTAAGCAAACTCTTTATGTAAAGTTGTACACAAAACAATTATCTTCTATATATTTACATAACGTATTTTTTATTGCTTAATTATACACTTTTTTGATTTTATTTTAATGTTATTTTTTTATTTTTTTCTGTTAACTTTAAATAATTTTATTTTGACTGAACTTTAATCTTCTATTTTAAAATTTGTTCAAGTTTCTTGAAGTTTTTGATAAATAAATTTTTATTTAATATTAGATAAAAATCTCTTACTCTTGAAAACCTAAAATTACATTAATTTTCATAAAAAATAAGTAATATAAAAATAGTTAAAAGCACAAATTAAAAAACAATTAAACTCATTCAAATGTACTCAAAAGAATAGGTATAAATGTACCTATAATATTATAAAAATAGATCAAAACAAAAAAGTTGAGAAACATTTTCTTCTATGTTTGTCTCCTAATTACCAAATTTTTAGTTTTATTTAGTAATAGACAAAAGCAATGATGATAGCTACTGAATAAAACAAAAAATAATTTTGAAAGAAAGAAATGTTATTGTGTTATCAATAAATTTTATGTTTTTATGTTGAAATAATTAATATTTTTTTAGGACTTTTAAACTGTAAAATATTTACTGATTATTGTAATTATTTAACTGATATAAACGTCTTGAACTGTCTGATTTTTGCAATTAAAAGATTTAATTATAATTAAAAAAACCAAACTTGTAAGGCAATTTTAATGACTGGTTGCTGCAAGCCGTAAGAAATAACAGCAGTAGAAATAATTAAAAAACTAAATAAAAAAAATAAATGAAGAAGAAATGTACTTAATTTAGTAAACAATAAAAATTGTTTTTATTTAATTACTAGTAATATATGTTATTATAAAAAAAATAAGATTAGAAAATTTAAAAAGAAAATATAAAAAAGCGCCAGCGTAGAAAGAAATAAAAGAATGAAACTACTTAAAGTAACATAAAGTATTTAAAATAACAAAACAAAACTCCAGAGAAGTATTAAAAAAAGCAAAACAATAAATAAAAAATATTATGCGATAAACTGGAGAAAAACTTTTGAAAAATTAACAAAAAAAAAAAAAAACCATTTGGAGCTACTTCAAGGCACTTTTGATAATGGTTTTTTCTCAAAATTGTAATTGTTCTTGTGTCGTTAGTTATAATTTAAAAAATCAGTTCAACCGTTTAAAAAATTTGTTTTTTCTGATTGATGATTACTTTGATGAATAAATGTAAGCATTTTTGAACATGTTTAATCATGTTCAAATTGGGTATTACGTTACTTAAATATTAAAAAAAAACATAGTAACCTTAAATTGCTTACAGCTAAACTATTTTGTTTAAACTTAGACAAATAATCTTAATAAATAATTATTTACCTCACAAGTTCGGAAAATGAATTTCACTTTCAGTTATCTACCTCGTTAGGTAGATAACTCCTTTCAATCGTGCTTGTGAATAGAGGAAATTTCTTTCCGAAAAAGCTAAGTACAATTTTTTTTTGCAATAAATAACTCTAGTTTTTTAATTATTTAATTATTTAGTTTTTTATTTATTTTTCGGTTGGTAGCGTTGCTTTTGTCGATAATCTCATTTTTTGAATTTAAAATAGTCTCATTGTTTGGTTACTATGGTTTTAATGAAATAAAACAATATTTTTTAGAAAATTTTCTACTTGCTTCGGCTGCAAAGTAAAAAACACCGGGGTGCAGGAGAATCGTTTTTTCGATGCATTGAGAACGATCGGAAGCTAGCGATCTTGGAACGATAAAACCACAAAAAATTTTTTTGTGTTATTTGAGCTAGTGTATTCTTCAAAAGATAAGTATATAATTAATATTTGTAAAATAACAAGTAATAAGAAAATAATTGGTTCATTTTAGCAAACATATCTTATTCTCTTAAAAACTTAGCTTGTTTGTAAAAAGCACACAACTCAAATCTTAAGGTGTAATATATCCTATTCAGCACATTCATCTAGATTTTAGTTCTTTTGTCAGCAGAGTCGGCCACCACTCATATTCTTCAACTTGACTTCTATTTTACTTTTCTAATTTTGCTAGAATTTTAAATTACTCAAGTAGCACAACCGACACAAATGCATATTATGTCTGTCAGGGCTTTAAGAAGGCTATGAGAAGGCTTTGAGAAGGAAAAATTTGAATAGTAGAGTGCGTTTAAAAATTATTTGGAACTACTCTTGCCATGGAATTTCAAACGTATGTAATTTTTGATTAGTTTATACGCAGAAACGTATATGTCAAGCAAACGTAAAAGCTCGTCTATAATATTTGACGAGCCATGACGTTTGTTTGTCGATCAAAGACAATAAAAATCTGTCAAGCTAGACACAGCAAAACAAGATTTAAATAATTTATAAACTATAAATAAATTTTTTATCAAATTTTTGGATGGAAGCATAATATCTACCAAGTATTAGCACATATAATCTACGCTTTTGTGTTTTCAAAAAAATAACTTTTTTTTTAGTTACTGTTCATCTAATCGAAAATTAAAAGATCTGTAAGCTCCAAAACGTTAATCGTACCAAAATTTAAATACCCTTTAATAGAAAAAAATACATTTTTTCAAAAATATAATTTTTTTCAAAATATTCTAGAGCAGTTCTATTATTTGATCTCTGTTGGTGTGGATCGAGGAAAGTTTTTGGTCAGCAGCACAACTTTAAAGATAATAATGTGCTCTAATGCGTTCGCACAGAGCCTGGAAAGTTTATTCAGCACATAATTTAGATTCACTCTAATAAAATGTGCAAAGTCTTGTTCTGTTGTCAATATTTTTTGGTAGCCGCTACCTGCAGATCTTTCCAAAACATTTTGATTTTGTTATTTCTTTTTTATGTAGTGACCAGTGTGCCATTGATATATCTCTATCATCTCTCAGCATCCTATTCTCACTCAGTAAAGTTTCTTTTGCTGCTTTTAGAGTGAATTTATTAAAATATTTATCCAACACCTCTTTATTATGACGTTATAAAATCAATGTTTTTGATTGAATTGTGGGGTCTATAAAACACAAGTGGTTTTATGAATCAATAATAAAACTGTTTTTATATAATTTAACAAAGATAAACAAAAATCAACCTACCTTCAACATCAAATATTTTTTATTAGATGCCTCTGCTAGATACTGTTGAATATGCGCTCTTTCAAAAACTTTTGATTTCTTGCCGTTGTAATTTTTTGATTCGTTCTCCAAAAATGCAATTAACTTGACAAATAACATTGTGAAATATTTGTATTCTTGTGAAGCTTTAATGTCGATCTTGATATCCTGGATTTTGTCCACATTAAAGAGTCCGCGTTGTAAATCTTTTTTTGGCGTTGAAGAAGTAGCCAAACATCGATTATTTTTTCCAGTTATTGAACTCACTCAATTCTTTGTAATAAACGTTCCTGTCTTCGCATCTTTCGCAAGATAACCATTTTTAGCAAAATTTTTTTCAAACAATAAATTTATTGTCAAAATGGCAATCAAATCATAGACTACTACTAGTCTTTGTAGATATAAAATTTTTAGGTTTTGACAAATACTTTTTAAAAACTCTTACTAAGAGAGGTGTTGAATAAAACTATGTGTTGTACTAGTGTCTCAACAGCAAAATTTTTGCAGATTTATAACAAAACTTACAAATTCTGTGTCTAAATGATTTTAAAAACATTTGAATTTGCTTGCTAATTTAAACAATTCTAATTGAATAACGCTAAAATAATTTAAAGAAAATTAGCATTACTAGCCGGAAGTTTACAATGCAAAGTTGATTTGCTCAGATTTTATTTCGGCTTTTGTACAGAATCAAGAATGCTTAGTATTTTAATTCCGATGCTAAATCGTTCGTTTTTACATAAGTTGTTTTAGTATTGTAATATTCACTTAATACTAAAATTTTTTTTTAGAAAATTATTAATTATATCCATGCTATTTTTTTAGCTGCGAATTTTGATTTTTTTTATTTGTATATTATATTTATCTGGTACTTTTAAAGTACATAACGCATTATTATGTTTAAATAGTTTTTACAAATATTAGTAAGTAGACGCTTCTTCAGAGACCCGAGTAAAATCTTAAAATTTTAGAAATAATATTAATTCAACATCTTTCAGGTTAAAACTATCTTTACCATAACATGCAACAACTCATGTTTTAGAAAAGTTATTGCTTTGCAGTTATCGAACCTTTTATGAAACTTATCACATTTAACAACCACGTAACTTGGCATTTTTGAATTTTTACAAAAAGTTATTAATCAAAGATGATCAAAACACAACTACATTTTGAAAAAGTAATCAGCATAACGTGAAAATATTTTTTATCTATAAAAAATAGTTTTAGAAGTCTCAACCTCCAAATTAAGGCAATGAATAATAGCAAATAAATAGCTTTTTTAAAAAAAAAATTATTAAGTTTGCTAAAAATAAAGTGAATATGTAACACAAATATAGTTTTGAAATATAACACAATAGTATTTTTAAGATTTAAAAATAGCAGTACACTTGAAGAAGAAGTTTTACATGTCAAAAATTTTAATTTGGTTTTAATATAAATGTACTCGCAATCATAAATTGTGTCATTTTTAAGATTTTTAGCTTTATGAACTGTTAAAAGAAATCTGATTTTCTAATGATTCCTTCGTGATAATAGTCAATAAAGCTTTTTAGAATAATTAAAAAAATTTGTGGCAACTGTGTTAATAATATAGAGATGTTTCAAAACCGTTATCTGTCTTATAGATTTCTAAAAAACTATCTGCTTTTAATAGAAAGGATTTAGATGTTTGCATTTTATGATTGTGTTAATGTTAATAAAACGTTTTAAAATTTGTACCTTATGTTTTTTTTAAAAGTTTATTTCTAAAAATGTTTTCTGATAGCAACTTACAGTCTGTTTAAAACATTTGCATTTTTGTTAGTGATATAATTTAAATTTACTATACCAAATACAAAATATCAGAATGAACGTAATACATTTTTTTTTTAATTTGGTACTCCTAGTGATTCTAAACAATTCTAAAAAATAAGTCCGTCCACTAATAACATTACAACTATCACTTACTTAAACGACGACACACGTCGCTTGCACTTCAACACGTGTTATCCTTACCAGCACGTGCCTTAGGAAGTGATATATATTTTTAATACCCTCTTTTGCTTTTTTAGCGATACTTTTTTGTTGTTCTTTGCATGATCTTGTTGAATCAATTATCGCCCGCCATCTCTTTTAAATGTAACCTAAATAGGCATGTTCCATTTAGTGATAGTTTTCCATTTAATGTTTTCGGTAGAGGGTCTTAATAAATTCACCCTTCTTGATCCTGCCTAGCTTAAGCTTATCACGGATTAGAACCTCAAAACTACTGGTCTGAAGCAAAGCTTACTTTTTATTATTATTAGTCATGATGAATGGAGAGGAAGGAAAGCTGGCTTCGATTTTCTATTTGTTTATTTTAAAAATTTGTTTTAAGGGTGACCAACGCAGTGCTATAAACAATTTGTTCTATTATTTATTCATGTGGTCCATAGTCAAGAGGACTCTTGTTTGATCGCCGACGGCGACGACATCTCAAATTTCAATAGTGCTAAATTTCAATGTCTATAAAGCTTACATTTGATCGACCATAATACAAAGCACCCCTCCCCAACGGCCAATAGCAATTATTTGCTCCCTTTGAATAATTAAATTTCCTATGTGTTCGATTTTCTGGCCATCTGCTAAAATCTTGTTCAAATAGCAGCAACAGGAGCTATGAATTTTTGGTAAAAAGCTCTAAAAACATGAAAAAAATTATTAGGGGCCGAATGCTGGAAGCTTACCTGTCTCTAAAGCCAGATTATTCCAATTGACGGGCTGTCTATAGGTAATGACATCAAATTCAAATCGACTTTGTGAAGGAGTGTTAGAGCGTGCATCGCAAAGCAGGCGTAAAAAACGTACCCATTTCTATAAACATCTGCAAGCTCAAACGACAACGTGATTTCTCGATCTTAAAAAAATATTTTCAATTTATTTGTTATTTAATCTTAAAAAATAAAAAGATATAATTTTCTTAAAATAGAAAGTTTTGTTTTTTATTATCCACAGTTTCACGACCTGACAAATTCTATTTTTAAGAAAATAATAATTTTTTGTTATGCATGATTAAAAATAATAATCGTCGTATGCATTGTAAATTATAAGCAAATTTGTGTATTTTGGGTAATGGGCGGAAACCCAGATTTCACGGCAAATCCATTGGAACCTGCCAAGTAAATCACAACGTGAAAATCACCGGCCAATGTAGAAATACGAACTCAAAACGATAGAGCTGCAGCTGTCTTGATTAGTCGACCATAACAACCCTAACGAATTCGCTGGAGGGTAGATGCAGAGGTGGATTAGCACAAAAAAAATATTTTTGTTACCAATTGGAACCAACTAGATCAAGATCAAATATATTATTTAAAAATACTTAACTCTTATTTAACTAAACACTAAACGAACTACTGTCATTCTTCACCTGTTAATATTTTTTTAAAATTAAACTGCTGAAAAATAAACATGTTACTAATATTTTCATTTTTCAGCTTTTAGATATAATAAAGATTTAATCTTACCAAAATCACTTAAAAACAAAAAAAAGTCAAGTCATTTATCTAAATTAGTAACAAATATAGCAACAATTAACTAAGTACTCTACTTAATTATTAATAGTTATTATATTAAAACTGATTACTGAATCAGATTAATCAATGACAACTAATCTAATCTATACCAATTATAAAGTAATTTATGAAAGAGTTTAAAACAAATTGATGTAACACATTTTTTAAAGCTATTCTCTCGAAAAAAGTGATATTGAAGTATCTTATACGAATGTAAAACTCCGTACGATTAAAAAATTGATTTTTATTCAATTGACACTATTTTACTTAAGCAAACTATGCATTAAAAGTTATGTAGAAATAATATGATAACTGAAAATTATTCAAAATTTAAAAAACCCTAAGCGCTAACAGAACACTTATCCTGCAAGTTGTAAATGTTGCCCGGAATTTGCAAATTTAACGGTTTAGCATCAGTTTAAGGTTACCTATGTCTATTACTAATATAATTGAGGTAACATAACACCCAGTTTAACCCAATCAATCCTATAAAAAAAGCTTAGATCCACTCGTTCTTCAGAAAAATTCTGATAATTTTTAAATGACTAGATAACTTTTTTTGAATTATGGTTAGAATCATTCTTTAATTTCTCAGATTTAAAAAAAAACTGGAGCTGGTTTGGTATATTCGTTCAAGAGCTATGAGGCGACGGACAGACACACAGATTCAGAGACTCACAAATACGCAGATACAAACTCATAACACCTTTTTTTTTTATCAAGATCTAATTCAAAAAATTAACTAACTTAAAATATGTTTGTTTTTTAACGTGGCAAAGTTTTGCTTATCTTTTAATAGCTTAAAGGTTACTCAGATACAAAAGATTAATTTTTATTCTAGGACAACGTAGTAAAACAATTACTATTTACAGCTACTGCAAGAAACTGAACAGAAAGAGTTACTGGACAGGTTAAAAACTTTACATTTTGTAACAAAATACAACAAAACAAAGTAAACTACATGCAACATATTATAACGTCCAAAAACATTAAAACCAACGTTGTATACGGTGAAGAGTTAACATTTCTAAAATTAAAAGCTTGCTAAAAAACAAAAAATTTAGTTTTAATTTAAAATAATTCACAACCTATTTATTTTATTTTAAATGATTATTATTTAATAGCAAAAAATATGGGTTTTTGACCCAGCAAAATTATAAAAATATACTTTTCTGATAGTATGTTTGATCAAAAACAAGTAAATCATTTGATATAATTATTAAAATAATTTTAGCCTATTTAATTGCATTAATTCTTGCACAATCATATTTTAAATTTATTTTTTTACATGTTAATTCATAGTAAGCCCGTAATTGGTGTCAATAATTACGTAAATAATTTTTAAAAAATAACTTACTATTTAATTTTAGAGGTTATAAAAATTACATTTTTTCTTGTCCAGAGTCTTGCAATTGTTTATAACCTCTAAAATAATTCAGTTATCTGACGAGAATATAATAAAGTTACTATTGAATATTTTTTCCATTTTTTAAATTTCAACAATATTGTTAAAAAAATATAAATCTCTAAATCTAATTAAATTTTTGAAAATCTAATTTTAAGTATAGATCTTATTTTGCTGAAAAATTGCTTTAATTTTTTTTATTATTTTAAAGCTATAAACAAAAATACTAGAATCTGGTTAAACGTGTCATTTTTATCCTATCTACTTAATAATGTTATAGCTTCTCTTCAATTTTTAATTGGTAGTATGGCATTGGTAAAACATATCTTAATAATATTTCACTTTATTGTCTTTTAAATACTTTTAAATATCTTGTCTTACCTGGTATCTTAATTTACCTAAAAACAGATTAAAGATATTAATTAATAAAAAATTTTAAAAAACTAATTAAAAATTAAGGTTTTAACATAAAAAAATAAATTAAAAAAATAGCAATGTAAATAAGATATCCAAAATTTTAAACGCAAAAACTGAAATATGTAATAAATAATAACATAAAATAAAAAAAAGTAAAAAAATTGTCGAACCAAAAAGTGACAACTTTTAATTTCACTATTTCAACTTTTAATTTAACTATAACAATAAACACATTTCACAGCAATACATACGTTGATATCAAGCAAAAGTGGTATTTCATTTCCACTTAGCTATTAATCCAGTAGTAAGTACACGACAACCATTGATAGAGGATAGTAGTTTATATACCAATAGCGCAAGGTAAGCGATTTCAGTTTGCAGGCGATAATAGTCTTTTAAAAACACGAATAAACTATCTTGCTTACAATTTGAATATTTTTACCGGCGATATTCAGCTCTTTCAGAAGTTACTCTTCATTTTTAGTAAGACATCTATTTGTTGTACTCTTCTAATAATGCAAATTCTTTTTCTACTACTTCATTTCATACTTAACGCTGAGAGGTTTTTTTAAATTAGATTTTTTGAAATTTCTGAGCTAAACATGACGGGAAAAAATTTCCTATCATAATCAATAAAAAATGTAATCCCAATATTATCCCAATTGTGAACAAGGCATTTATTATTTTTACTAAAAATAATTAATTTTCTCAAGTTGTTACTCAGTAAAGTAAAATTCCGACATTTTTAAAAAACTACGTACAATAAAATTTAATTTTTTTAGATTAATCAATATTTTGTAAGAATTTTATTGTTTTACGTAAGAATACGCAATAACTTTACAAATAATATAACAATTTATGATTCTGAACCCTTACTTCGTGATAGAATAAGAAATTTAGAAAATTAATCATTTACAATTTGAGGTTAACTTTAATTTTAAATAACTTTTAGCCGATTTAGCAAAAACGTATATCAGAATTTTTTTTGTAGATCGGTAAATTTCCTACAAGAATATGTTTTAGTTTTTATTAGACAAAAGTTTGTTTAAGTGCATTAAAATTACAAACAAAAAAATGCTTGTGTTATTTAAATGGGAAACCGAAAAACACATTTCGTCACCTCTTAATATCAATATTAAGAGATCGAATTTTTCCTGAATTTGTTTTTGACATATCAAACGATATTTTCATAGTAACTTAGAAAAAAAAATAAAATTGTGCTTGGCCCACCCTAATAAATTTGCCAAAAAATAAGTTAATAAATATTTTTTTTTCTTCAAACAATTTAATTAAATTAGTAAGTTAATACAAACGCTACATAAAAAATATCTGAAAAAGTAATAAACACATATTGTTAAAATAAATTAGTCAAAAAAAAACAAAAAAAAAGGTAAAAAACAATAACTGATTTTAATAAAATAGACTATACAATAATAGTTAGTGTGCTTAATTCAATAAGTTTTTGTGTATTATAAGTGCAGCTTATTTCTGTTTTACGGTTTATTATATTAAAAGAGTATTGAGCATAAACAAACCACTAATAAAAAATTGGCAAACTATTTTTTTTTCATACGAATGCGTATACGGCTAAAATAAAAAAAAACGGAAAATCAAGCGTAATAAATATAAGAAAAAAAAATTATTATAAAAATAAGGTGTGTTGTGAGAGAATAATTAGAATGTGTAACAGAAACAGATTCACACATAACAGTAATGATGTATATTACAAAAACTAGAAATACAAATCTGGCAAACAAAATCACAAAATTGTGTTTTGCAGAAATCAAAACTTGTGTAATAGTCTGTTTTTTGAAATTACAAAACTATTAAAATTCATTAAATTAAAATTTAAACCAGTAAAAAAATTGAAAATAATTTAAAGTAACAAAGAAATTAGAAGAAGAATTTATAAAAAATTGAAAAATAATTAAAATATGAACATCAATTAAGAAACGAGTGTTAGCAATCTATAATAATGCAGAAGACCGAAAGTTACAAAATCGCAATAATAGTTGCGACAATATTAAAAACTCCAATAAACACTTTATTGTTATAAATAGCTGCGTACGTGTAGTAAATTTTTAAAAATCTTTTGATAACAAATGAGGGAAACTAGCAATCTTTGCGTTCATTGCTTTAATGCCTCATTACTGTTTTTCTTCAAATTTATTTTTATAAAACTAAAAGTTTTTACCAATCTGTATTTATTATTATCATTATTTACAATTAAAAATGGTATTTATTAGATTGTTACTTGTGTATTTTGTAAATCAAAATACTTTGAAAAAATCTAAATACGCCTCTGTCGTTTTTAGTGTCAGAGGGGTACTTTCGCTAAACGCACACGAAAGAACGTGTACTTCAATGTTATATATTTTGTAGTGGCCCGAGTCAAACTCCACCACCGACTACTGGAGGGTTGTCAATGAATGGCTATGTTTATGTACAAAGGGGGGCGAATAACCACCACGCACCTGTTAAGTAAATCGTGATTTAACAGTCAAATTTTAACGCTTATCAAATTTTCTATTCAAGTCTGTTTGCGTTTGATTTAATAGAGTGCAAAGTAGGTCTAAATAAAGCTCTGAATTTTTTTATCATTAGATATGTAAAAGAATTCCTGGCAAATAAAGATTTTAATTATTTTTATTAAAAATGATAGCTTTAAAAAAAAAACTTTAGAA
Source organism: Lagria hirta (assembly GCA_947359425.1). Classification (NCBI taxonomy): domain Eukaryota; kingdom Metazoa; phylum Arthropoda; class Insecta; order Coleoptera; family Tenebrionidae; genus Lagria; species Lagria hirta. The sequence continues at coordinate 16,410,412 of OX375794.1, forward strand.
CACTCAAAAGTAAAATTTCTTCTCAATTGTCAAAAAAATTATTTTTAATATTAGCTGGGGGATCTAGTAAATATATGATCCCTACTTCATATTAATGACAGCTTTTTAGATGAGTTTTACTTTAGAGAGTTCTCAAGTTCATTATCATTTTTATCAAAGCACTAATCACTTCTAATAAAGAGCTTAATAGCCGAAAACGCCTCTACATTAATAATGCCACGAGGCTCTCACACTCTTGGACACGTGTTGCGACCACAGAGCGCGTGCCATGTTAAGTGATCCCTTGATACTTTTATTTTCAAAAAATCTTAAAAAAATATCTATTTAGGAGTGATCAGCCTACGCTTAAAATATTTAAAAGCTCAGCCGTAATAAAAAGGATTGAAATTGTTAATGTAACACGTGTGTTCGGATCTAATGTAAATGCATATTATTTTCGGTTGGACCGTGAATAAATTCAGAGGGTTGAAAAAAAGTAGACAACCCTTTTAAGGTATGAAAGGGCGTAGTTTTTAGAGTATAACCAGTTGATTAATGACTTGAAGGACCAACAATGCAAAGTATTTAGATACAGTCATTCGAACAATAAAAAAAATTTTGTTGAAATGTGTAACAATAGTTATTACTATTGTTATTTAGGTTTATTAGACTAAACTGGTAAAGAGATTTTTCCTATTTCACTTTTTATAACAGTTTAATTTTATAGATTTATTTATTTTATTAAATTGATTTAGATATTACAGTAATCACCTAAAAACGGACTATGATGCACCATTAATAATTTATTTATTTGATTTAAACTGTAATAGGTATTATAGTTTTTATTAACAAATGCATAAAAAATATAAATAATACTCAACAGTAGCTATTTTTTGTTTTTAAGTATTTTTTCTCACAAAATTTGTAAAACCAAAAATGCCTGAATTTCTTCGGAACATTAATATCGAAATCTTGGCATACGCTTAAAATATAAATTTTAATATGAATATTGTTGCAGAGAACTTTTTAGTAAGGAGAAAACATAAATCTGACTACAATGTAATAGTATTTCCACTATTATATCACATCATAACGCGATTTCACATTGATTGTAAGGTTTAAGAAAAAGAAATAATACAAATTTGAAAAAAACACCTTTAATATGATTGATTATTATATTATTTATTTATCAATTGATTAAAATTGCTTAAATTAATTAAATTAATAAACTATTATATGATTATATTGAAATATTTCTTTTAATTTTTTACAAATTTTTATAATCAATTGAATTGTCAAAAATATCTGTCAAAAATATCATTAATAAAAAGAATTCAAAAACAACTGGTCAGATCTTGATCAAATATGGAACCAAATGGAAAGCACCAGCTTCGAAATAAAAAAAAATATCAAAATTAGATGACCCAAAATAAAAGTTATGAGGTAATACACATAAAAAAACATACAGTCGAATTGAAAACTTTTTCCTTTTTCTTTAAAGTCGGTTGAAAACACGAAATTGTAGAAAAAAACAAAATGACAAAGAAAAGCAAAAATTTGAAATATAACAGGAATAAAACAGTAAAACACGATAAAAAAATGTCATAAAAAAATTGTAAAAAATTATTACAGGCTTGTAACTCAAACAGAGGAGATTTTTCTAGTGATAGTAGCTGTAAAGCTGAAGCACTCTTGACACTTATCTACAGTAAATGTGTAAGCAAATTTAGAGATTCAAAACTCTTTATCTGATTTCAAAAAAAAGAAGATTTTTAATTCGACTGTATGTTGTTTTTTTATGTTATTTGTTACCTCAAAACTTTTGACAGATTAAACCGATTTTAGTGATTATTTTTTTATTTAAAAGCTGACGCCTACCCTGTGGCTCCATATTCATTCAATCAAGATGAAATAATAGTTTTTAAGCTACTTTTATTAATGCGTTTCTTGACATAAATTTTTGACACTTACAACTGATTATAAAAACAACTATTAAACTAAAAATAAAAAAAATAATTTTAATATTATTATTTAATATTTTAATATTTAGTTTATTGTTATATCAGTTTATTTATTTTATTAATTTAAACAAATGAAACAAAAAACAAATTGAAGCAATTAAATAAACAAAATATTAATTAATCATGTATTGCCGAATTTTTAGGTTGCTTAATTATTTATATGTATTTATGCATATCTTTATGCTGTCAAAAATGCACTGTTAAATGTTTTTGAATAATTCCTGCTTTATTTAACACCGTATTTTTCTAAACAAAATTTTTGATTAATTGACTGCCGTAGCTTTTTTGATAATTGCTCATTCTTTTGACTCAATTTTGAAAGCAATTTTTGATTGTTTGAGGTTTTAAGGCGTAAATAAGTTCTCAATTATTTCCTTAAGCGCTTTAACAGTTTTTGGATCGTGAAAGTAGCAGCGGTTTGTATAAAAAAAATGTAAGAGCGTCAAATCCCAGCTGTGTTTAGGCAAGAAATTAACAACTTTAAAAATTTGATGCTCAAAAAGTCAATTGCTTTACGGCGGATGTGACACGTTGCACCAAACTGCTGAACCAAAGTTGGTCTAAATCTACATCTTGCAATTGATGGGGCCACAAAAAATCAGTTAGTTTAGCTCCGCACTGTTTTAAATAACGCGTGTTTTTTTAAATTTGGCCTAAAAGCTTGCCATGAATGTTTAACTTTGAACTGTGAACGTACCATCGAATTGAAGTGACAGTTATGAATTTACACCTAGCCTAACCACACTTATAATTGAATGGGAGCACTTGTAATGTTATAAAAAACAAAAAAAAAACTTGCTCAAAGTACCAGTCTACAATTTCATCGTCATGAAGCTGTGCGAAAAAGAGCTGTAAAATCACCACTCGGTATCTTGCAGCAGTCAATGTTCCATAAAGAAAATTGACTTAATAACTCACTTTTAACTTGGTGTTTGGACGCTGTTACAAAAATAAAATTCCACCACAAAAGTTATCTATTCTTGTGAGAAAACGATGTTAAATACAAAAATTGAGAAATTTATAATTTTTTTTTGACATTTGAAGCAATTGTTTAAGTAAACACAAACTCATAGGCATGATCAAGTATTACGTCACATTTTAAAAGCCACGTTAAATCTTTTAAAATTTGTCCAGACCTGTTTAAGCTTAAAACAAATAATTTTGTACAACCAAATCTTGACATTAAAAGGCTGTGAGTGCTAAACACTCCAAAACAAATGTTAAAATAACACTTAATTGATTAGTTTGAAATCTTTGTCACAATAAACTATTCTCGCAGTTTTACCAATTGCCAAAACGTTTGTTTAATAGATCTCAAGTGCTCTTTCGACCACCAAGTGGTGATCATGAGGAGATAAATAAAACTCAATTATTATTTGCTAAAATTTACCAGGGTTCTGAAATTTTTGTGAGTATTTTCTAATAATCCAACTAAGGAGTAAAAAGAGAACCGTTATCTTTGTTAAAAGCATTTGCCTTATTTTTATGAATTTCAATGAGTTCAGCGGCGTCCGGATTTCTATAGTTATTTATTTGCTTGACTAATTTTAAACTGTTGAAACTAATATGATAATTGGTATTAGAAGCGTGCTTTGCTATACTCGACTTGTCCAATCTGCCGTATTTTAAGTACTTTTTGTGTTTAGTTTGAACTGATCTACGCGTTTGCTCTATATAGCATTTCTCGCAGTTATTACATTACTGGTGACCCGGCGAACTTCGTACCGCCTAACAGTCAATGAATGTCGTGTTACTTTTTAGCTGAACTAATTTAGGCTTTGATGAACGTAAAACAATGATACAAAATAATAGATAGAAACAAAAAAGTATTTTATTATGATGAATGATGATGAAAACATACATACAGAATAAGAATAAAAATTAAAAAAAATAAAAAATAATAATTAAGTACTTCAAACTCATGTCAGAAAAAAATGATTGAAAACGATGTTGTGCAGAATAGGAAAAAAAATTAAAACTTGGATTAATTCATTAATAGGATTTTCATTCAAGCACTTTGTGGTAAACGACATTCTTTGTTTTTTGGTCAGGCGCAAGAACAAATAAAGCGGATGGTTTGCCGACACGTGAGCATGCCACAATTAATCATGATCATGAGAAAAACATGAATTTTCTAGATTGAGGCCACAAATAGTCAAGGATTGGCCCTGTGATTTGTTGATCGTCAAGGCGAAGGCAAGAAGAATCGGGAATTGAATTCGTTTAAACTCAAAGGGCATATCCGTTGGGATCATCGGAATCCTTGGTATAAGAACTTCCTCATCTTTAAATTTTCCTTTAAGTATCGACGCGTGCAATTTTTTGCAGATAATTGACTCGCAATATTCCGTTGCCTAATTGCATTACGGCTTCGCTGGGAAAGATTAGATCTTCATTGTTATTAAAATGTGCACTTGCATAAAACCACCAAATATAATAACAGTGCCTGAACTTTCGAGATAAAGACAATAGCTCAAAGAGTATATAACCACTACGTATGAATAGCTTATCAAGAAAAATTATAGACAGCCTATAAAAAGACATTTACACTTTTTTTAACTTGTAGATTTTTTTTCCTTAATCTTATAACCTTTATCAACTGATTTTTTATTCCCTAAATTCTGTTCCTTTCCGATGATTTAATGTTTTTACTGTAGAATTAACCTTAGGTATTATTTTCGGGAATTAAAAACAAATATAACAGTACCTGAACTTTGTAGACATTTTACAAAAAATAAATTTCTGAACGCACACATGATGTCTTCAGAAAAAAATAAAGTTGTGGCTTAAAGGTTTCAGCAAACAGGCCATAAGCTCCAAAAAAAAAAATTGTTGTTACACTATTTGACAGGATTGGACAACAAATGTTTGACATGTAATAAACAAATCAGCATCTATTGAAATGATTAAGTATTCGAGTTTTCATTGTTTTTAAGATGTATTCTGCTATTCGGGACGAAAATAAATCCAACAAATCAAAAACCATGGCAATCGGTCCAGCTGTTCTCGAGTTATAAGTGTTGTAACAAACACGACTTTCTTTTATATATATAGATATGCGATAAATTCCGGACTTTTCTATAAATAGTGTTTCATCTTTTGAACCTCTGGTTATTTAATTGTTATAATGTCTTTTTATTATTTTACTCTTCTGTGCAGTACACATCATTCTTCATTTTTTTTAATTATATAGTGATGCTTTTATCGATTTTTGTTTTCACAATTTGTATTGTGGTTTTTTTCCCCTTTTCAGATCACTTTTTTGAATACACTTTTTCAACTCTTTGCTTATTTTACTATTAATATGACATAATACGTTCATACATATTTTATATCTACTGTTGCCATAGAATTTCACACATATGTTCAATTTTTGATTGGTTCATAATCATACGGAGAAACTCAATGCTCGTCTATACTATTATAGACAAGCTTAAACGTTTTCTTGACATTTGTCGACAATCATACTGTCGAAAACAATAAATATTTGTCTATAGTATATCTATAGATCTACTATAGACAACGAGTAGATCTATAATATGATATAGTTTTTTATTATCCCTGCTAAAACTTAATTTTTAGTAAAATAGGAAATAGGAAAAAATCAGTTTTAATGGTAACAAACTTAGTATACTTTAAAGCTAAAAATTGCACAGTATTTTCACGCTATTACACAATTTTCAACAAAACTTTTAGTTTATATCTTATTGTAAAAAAAATATTTTATTATATTGTTTTCTATAAAAAATTTTCATTCAGTAAATAGCAAGTTAGAACAATAAGATTTTTATTAATCCATTCATGTCTGTCACTTTTGAGATAACGAGGCATTTGGCTAGCATTAATAAGAGAGTAACATCTACTCCTGCCGTTTACCCGCGTTTTTTTGTTTTCTTATATAATTATAATTACTATAGTTTTATTGGCTTTTGATTCAGTAAATAGCAAATTAGAACAATAAGATTTTTATTAATCCATTCATGTCTGTCACTTTTGAGATAACGAGGCATTTGGCTAGCATTAATAAGAGAGTAACATCTACTCCTGCCGTTCACCCGCGTTTTTCTGTTTTCTTATATAATTATATTTACTATAGTTTTATTGGCTATTGATTCAGTAAATAGCAAATTAGAAGAATAAGATTTTTATTAATCCATTCATGTCTGTCACTTTTGAGATAACGAGGCATTTGGCTAGCATTAATAAGAGAGTAACATCTACTCCTGCCGTTTACCTGCGTTTTTTTGTTTTCTTTTATAATTATATTTACTATAGTTTTATTGGCTATTGATTCAGTAAATAGCAAATTAGAACAATAAGATTTTTATTAATCCATTCATGTCTGTCACTTTTGAGATAACGAGGCATTTGGCTAGCATTAATAAGAGTGTTACATCTACTCCAGCTGTTTACCCGCGTTTTTTTGTTTTCTTATATAATTATATTTACTATGGTTTTATTGGCTATTGATTCAGTAAATGCTCTAAGCTCTAAAAAGCAGTTTATGACGTTTAAAAACGACTACAGTTGCTAAGATTGACGTTTAAAACTGTCAGCAAAACTGTTTAAAACGTTAAAAACTTTATTAAGAAAGATTTTTATAGATTTGAATGTCTACAGTCTTTATCACCTTTTTTTTTTTCTAAAACAGCTTATAAAACAAGTGAGCAAAAAGTTTTTAGATTCAAAAATGTTTTTCATGTTTTTGATTACAACAATAAAACAATCTAAATTTAACAGTTTAAAATTCGTATTTATTAAAATCAAAATAAAAATGTTAATGTTTAACAAATTTTGTTTTTTTTTATAAATTTCAATGAACTTATATGACAAAATAATCTTTCATAATTAAAACGTTTTTTTGTAATGCACAAAAAGTAATTAACGAATAGACCTATTTTACGGGTTTCCTCGCAGAATATTTTACTAAAAGCAGATTTTTATAAAGTCCCGTGATGCCCGATATTAAAATAAAATTTGATTTTAAAATTGCAATTGCTTAGAAGTTTCAATCGAAAACCTGCAAAATATTTTAACGCTTTCTCTCATCTGAACAATATTTGCTGATTTGTTATTGAATTATTAACTTTTTTTTAATATTTTATAATTGAAAACAATTTCAAAATCAATATTTCATAATTTTAAAAAAAGTAGCTGAGTTTTTCGTTTTACATAAATTCTATTATCAGTTAAATTTAAATACAGTTACAGCTTGAGTATTATCCAGATAATAATTATAATACAAATATTTACAATTTTTAAAATATTCAATATAGACGTTAATGAGTTTTTGTTCTAACAAAATGTTTGTAACTGATTGAACAATAATTGCGCTTTGTACATCTCTTGGGGGCGAAAACTATGAGCCGAGTATAATTTTAAAAACGTACACCGTTCAAACGGTATTTGATAGTCAGTAAAGCGGTGATCATGTACTCGTGTAATCTGCGCTTTTTCCGCACAAATTCCAGTAATGTAGACGTCTTCTAAATGAAAAATGGGAATGGCAGTTGCAGTTTGAAAAAGCTTTCTTGCTACGTTTTGTGACATCAGATAGGCAGGACCAGCCAAAAAACTTGGATATTCGTCTTGCAAATACATGTAGCTGGGAGCGTACCATTTTTGAGACGGATCTTTTTGTCTTTTTTCTTTTTTAACGATTCTACCAGAAAGTATTTCAGAATTATTTGTAATTTCTAATTCTTTGACAAGTAGAGGAACATTGAGGAAAACATCATCATCAGTCTTGATAAGATAATTGCAGTTCTTTTGTGCAGCAAACAGTTTCAGCATTAGAAGAGCTTTCAGTGATAAATTTTGATAAGTGTCTACAAAATTTTCCATAATAATATCTTTATATTTAACTTGTTCTAGACGGTTTAACTTTTTGATTTCTGATCGGTTACAGTGTCCCATTAGAAAGAACAAAGACGCATTTTTTCTAGAGATATGTTTACCCCAGTTATCTCTAATTGCTGTTCTTGAATAAAAATTGGTAGGTTTAGAAAAAACAATCACCAGCAGAGTTGTTTTTGACACACAAAAATTGTTAGGAAGATTGGTAACTTCAAGGTTTATGTAGTCAGAAATGTTTCGAGAGACATTTTTACTCCAACCTTCTAATTCAATACTATTTTTATTGCTGAGGTTTTTATGGCGGTATTCTGTTATGAAGCCAAGGTAACAAAATGTTAGAAACAATATTGAAATGTAGAATTTCAACACTGTGGCAGATAATTTTTCCATTTATAAAACTTTGGGACTATCTTAGACACTAGCCGCCTCAAAAACTAGAACGGCAAATAATTCAAATTCAAAACAAATTTTTATATCATAGAAATGACAATTATGACACTGGTCATTATAAAAGTTGACATTAAAAGCACACTTAGTTAAACTTCATTTTCTTAATATCTATACATATTGGTTTATGTTTTCATAAACCTAAGTAATTTGTGTTGAATATATTAAGAAAATTGATAATATAAAGGGTGTAGAATTGGTTTGCGATACATAGGATTTTACATGTGAAAGAAAACAATCCCCAAAATTTGCTCTCTTAATGATTTTACGACAAAATAGTTAACATGAAAGTTATAGAGAATTAAAATTGTTGTCTGATTCCATTGTTGTTTTTTTTGTAACATCTTGTTGTACTGAACTAAAGACTAAAAAATATTAAAGACAAAATATTAAAAAATAGTACTGGCTATGAAGTTTGACATTAAAAATTAATTGTCAACAAGCATTCCACATCGTTCTTTTGGTTTGTGCTGAAAATATGCACTACACCACGAACGATAAAGTAGTTTTTATTAAGTGGTATTATGGCGGATCGTCTTTAAGAGAAATCCGAGCAATGTTTGCCGCATTTTTCCCAGAGCGACCAGTTCCAGCTATAGAGACAATTCGAAGAATTGTAAGAAAATTTGAAACTGAAATAAAATGCTGAAAATACTGCTAATGTTCTTAAGCGTCGCGGAAAATATGAATGTATCTTTAAAACAAATCGGTCGTAATTTCGGAATGCATTTTACTACAGCTCAAAAATTTTTAAAAAAACATCAAAGAAAATTTCATCCTTATAAATACTCAAGGCATCAAGAAATTTTTGAAAAAGATGAAGAAAAAAGAATGGAATCTTGCGAGATAATGATGGATAATGCAAATATGGATCAAAACTTTGTATCTCAAATTTTATTCAGTGATGAATCTAGGTTCTCATTAAATGGCGAACCAAACAGGCAAAACTATAGATACTGGAGTACAGAAAACAAGCACTTGGTATTGCAGACACACAGTCAGTATCGAAATAGTGTAAATGTTTGGGCCGGGATCATAGGCAATTGCATAATAGGGCCGTTTTTTATTCTTGAACGATTGTCGGGTAAGGATTATTTAAACTTACTAGAGGAGTTTGTCGGACCAGCTCTGGAAGAAATGAGAGTAAATCATGAAATTTGGTTTCAACATGACGGCTGTCCAACGAGAGGTTAGACTCTTTTTAGATACCGTGTTTTTACAGTCCTTGTGATCATCTCCTGCAGTCTTAATTCATTTCTTCTCAGATTTATTAAAACAATTAATTTAGGTATTGCTTGTCTTTTATTTCAACAATAAAAAATCTAAAAAACCACGAGTAGAATAAGATATTAATTTTAAGTGATTATACTTTTTACTGTAACAAACTATTGTGTTATACTATTCTACAAGAACAAGTAATTGAGATTCCTCATTAAAGGTACCCTCACTTTAAAATTTCTCCAGCTCTAGAGAATTAGAGAAAAATCCAACAAATTCTCATTGGATTTTTTTAAATGACTGGTACTGATGGTAGATCCGGGTAAATGCAGCATACAAGAAACCACCACTTCGTGAAAAATACTTTTTTGTTCGTTGTGTACGAGTCATTTTTTAAAAAAACAAACCATAATACGAGTACAAAGTTGCAATCGTGAAATTATGGATGTCAGATAAATTTTGATAGTCAAATTTCATAACCATTGCTACTTTTTAGTAGTCTTTGCTTAGTACTTTCTAGTCTTTAGTTCAGTACCACAAGATGTTAAAAAAAACAACAACAACGGAATCAGATAACAATTTTAATTCTCTATAACTTTCATGTTAACTATTTTGTCGTAAAATCATTAAGAGAGCAAATATTGGGGTTTGTTTTCTTTTACATGTAAAATCCTGTCTCGCAAAACACTTCTACACCCTGTATATAAAAGTCACAACAATGTTACGCAAATTGTTACTTTTCAATTTTAAAAATTTCATTAGATTGCAAATTGAAAAATTACCATAGAATGGGCGTAGGCTTATTGCAAACGGCATTATAACAAGCACAATTTTTTGGAAAATTAAACGTTAGTAGGTATTTAAAAACACAACTTTATACAATTTCTTGACTTTAATATTAAATCTTTGATTCATTTCTATTCATCTATTTATTTATCTTCCCCATAAGATAGATAGATGTTTTAAGAAAGAAAAGTATCAAATTTTTTTTTCAACTGTTTATTAGATAACAAATTGTTATAGTATTTAAAATACTGTGGATCCAAAAAATAATTTTTAAACTCACCTAATTAGAGCAATAGACCGGGTGATTCATCGTGTAAACTTTGTCACAAACCACACTTCGTAATTATTCGAAAATTCTGAAAAAATTTGTATGCGTTTATTCCTTTTAAGAATACATTGTGTCAAAACTTGAAGATAATATGTATATGAATAGTTATTATTGACTATAATTAAAGAAATTATAAATAATTTTCAATTATTTTTGAGTCGCAAGTTAGTCTATTTCAGGTACGCAATCACAATTTTCTATTTGCGTTTATTACATTTGAAGTATTTGTTGTCGTTTTTTCAATCTTGTTCAATATTGTTTATAACCTTGCCATAAAAGCTAGCACTAAGCCCCAGCTTTGCTTTTCTACGATTTTGATCTTATACTCTTGTTTTCTCATCTAAATATGTGAGTGTTAACACTTTGAAAAAGTTTTTCACAATGACTAATTTGAGTTTTCGAGGTACATACTAAGAGTCAGAAAGTTAAAAACATTTGTATTTGGTTTTCACAAGTAAAAACTTAAAACTGTTGCTTTTGATTTTACCGGTTGTTAGGTAAAAACTTAAAACTAATTTTTAAACGATTACAAGTTGTCAGGATTCAAGCATTGCTCTAAGTCAAAAACTAAGCAGTTTTTTAAGATACAGATTGTTTTTAATAAATCTGAATGACAGATGGTAAAAATTGATCACATCAATTAAAAAAAAATAATTTTGTTTTTATTTGCTTTTACGAAACTAAATAAAGTGCTATGATATAAAACTAAACAAATTATTAAAGTGAAGTATGAATTTTGTTTTCAGTAATATGCATCTTTCTTTACGTTCTGTTAATATTTAAAACGTTTAATGTAATTGAGTGCATACAATAAATTGCCTTATTTGATAGATAATAATTTTCAAAAATATTTATAAACAATTTAAATAGATTTGTATAGAACCAAATTGTCAAAATGTTTTTCTGCAACAACTTTCACTGTAATAGCGTCGAGTCAATTTGACCAATCTTATTGTATTTTGGGTTTATGTAATTTTGCAAGTTTTGGCTGTTTTCACGCTACTGCAGATAATCTCTTGTCGCATCCATTAAACGTTAGCAATTAGACAGTTTAACGTTTTTTACCGTGATTAATCACAATTGCGACTTTTACTTTTTTCTCAGTGCCATCATTTGACATACCTACATGCATAAAGTTCTTTTTTTTTAAATGACCACTTGCGTTGCATTTTTTTAGAAAATTATAAGCGGCAATGTCTATTTTTTTTTAAACACTTAAGAAGACATATTAATTTAGAGTTGAGATTAAGCTGCTCTACTCCTATCAAAAGTTGAAGTTGATGTTAATAACTAATGACCATATTTACTTGTATTTAAAAAATATTGTTGCAGGTAAAAAAAATATATATATAAAAAATTAGTGGAAGATCCTAAACACTGAAATTACTAGAATTTTTCCACAAATCATAACAATTGATATCTTCATAGGGCCTAATATGTACCTATTAACTGTTGAATTATATCAAAACAGATTTATTATTGATTCATAAAACCACTTGTGCTTTATAAACTCCATAATTTTTTCAAAAACATCATTTTTATAACGTCATAATAAAGAGATATTGGATAAAAATGTTCTTAGTACAGTATGCATTTCTTACTAACAAATATTATTGTAATCGAAAGAAACACTAAATTAACAATTTTTTGAATAAAATGTTTTCGAAAATGAATTTTACAACCGAAAAATACTGGAATGCTTCTGTAGGTAATTGAGATACCTCTTTGATAATCTCCACTTTTTCGGCGAAAAAACAAAAATTGTGTAAAAAAATCTTTTATTAGTATCTTTTGGCCCTGCGTAACATTTCTAATGTTGCACATAGATTTGTAATAATTTTTGAGATGTTTTACAAGACCAGAAAAGAAAAGTTATATTATTTTCTAACATTAGACTCCTGACTCCTGTCATATTAAACTGTCTCGTATGCCTTCAAAATGAAGTTCTGTCTAAATTTTAAATTTTTAATTCTTTTGATTCAATCGAATTAGTCAATAAAAACAAGTAAATTTACATATAAAAATAGATAATAGTTTCATTTCAAATAATCACAATATACTCAGTTCACAGTTTAGTACACAGTTCAAATTCAAACACGATCCAAATCATAAGCTATACATTATTATAATTTAAATATTCTTATATACTGAAAGATTCTATTTCTACTAAACAACTATAAGACATTTTTTTTAAATATTTTTATATATTGTTTTTATTTCTTTTTTTTAGATTATTGTAGAATATTATGTATAACAAACCTTTTTTTTTAAAAAAAATTCAGTAAAATTAGCGCCCAAAAATTTTTCATTATTTTAGCCATGGCGTTAAACGTGCACAATGAATCGTTTAAAGCATATTAATGATTAATACTTTCTAGTTATTCTGAGAAAGTATGTTACACGATTTAATGTTGACCTCATCTTTTCTATGTGTTTTTTAACATTTAGTCTATTTGTAAGTGAGCCAGACAGCGTTTTCTAATTCTTTTGCCAACTGATAAAAAAAAAGTATTTAGTCACCTAGTGTCTTTCTCTGAAAACACACCGTTGAAAAGGTTAGGTTTTCCACTGAAACTAAGTTTATAAGTATATGTTCAATTAGAAATAATTAACCGACACCAAGTTGTTGAAATTTTATTTCCTTAGTCAGTTTTTTAAGCGACGAATCAAAGAAGGCTTTAAATTTGACCTTAATTTTTTAACGTTTTTTTAGCCAATAGAAAACCACAAAAAAATACGTAAAATAGAATTTTTTTAACAAAAAATGGAGCCTTTGTAAAAAAGCAAAACTAAAAAGCAAAAAAATTAACTGAAAAACTTATCAGTTTAAGTCATATACTAATCTAAATCATTTTTAGTCAGTGCTAAATAGACAAATAGGTTTTTGTATTAGGTTTGTGGTCAGCTGATCATATATAGCGAGTTGACAGATGTGTTTTGCTATAACGACTTGAAAATAATAAAAAGATTCTCCATCTCTCAGTGACCCCAATAATGTTTAAACTCGTAATTTGTTAATTGGCAACCTTTGTGGATCAATTGATTGCAGTAAAACTTTGACAAACACAATGCTATCTAGTTTTATTTTTGTTTCATAATTTTTACATTGTTTATCTTTGTGTATTGATGTTTTTATGTATTATTTATAATGTAGTAATTGATATAAGACCGTCTTGAGTAACTTTGAGCTCAAATATTATGTTTTTCTTATGTATAAATTTCATTGTGCTGTAGTTGGTTTTATTGTATTGATTATTTCATTATCGTATTCTTGGAAAATCTGTTCGTATCTCGTTAAAAACTTATATTGTATCACTGTTTCCCATAGTACTGCAAACAAGCTCACACTACATTTAGCATCGATATACAATAGAAAAACACAACGTAGAGCGCTGTTAATTTAGACGTCACTTGTTAATTAATGGCGTAAAATTCAAATAAATAAAAAGAGCTATACAACGCATTTAATAGTCGTTTTTACTAGTACTAAAACACCAAAAGAAGTGTTTTTGTTTTTTATAATATCAAAAACAAGCTGAGCATTTTGAACGAGATCTTAATATACTATACAAAGGTTTGTATTCTAGAAGATGTGCTATTTAAGACAAGTTTGCCGTAAGATCAATTCGCCTTTAATTGAAATAATATTTATGAACACTCCAAAAATCTGCAATACCAAACAAAGCGTTTTATAAAATGTATCCGGTAAAAATAGTCCATCCCTTAAATCAGGTATGCGAATTATAAATAAAAAAAAAACATCTGATATAAAAAGTTGTGAGGTAACACACATAAAAAAAATACAGTCGAATTGAGGACCTCCTTCTTTTTTTTGAAGTCGGTTAAAAAAGATGTAATGTTCTTTCTGTGCTAGTGCATATGCAACACCAAGTACTTATTATAACATTGGTTTCTTATCTCAGGAATCTCAGCTTTTATAGGTATCTAGAAGCTCGTTTGTTTTCTGTTGGCGGGTGCCCTTCCATAAACCTGCGCGAACACGTGACAGCTGAAGAAATAAGTGGACGCTGAAAACATTCGACTGATTCGATATCCCGCTGAGCCAAACTCCAACACGGGATTTTGCTTCAGTCAGTGAAGGTTTGCTCCTTGAGACAGACAAGCGCAAAGTGAAAAATTTAGCTGACGTTTTTAGTTTAGTTAGTAATAGCAAAGAATTACGAATTTGAGCTTTTGCGCATGGAGGGGCGACCCGCCAACACAAAACAAACGAGCTCTACCTACAGTTTTATTTTTTAAATACATATACCTTACCTATTAATTTATAAGAAAAAAAAATTGTGCTGAACATTGGCAATGGTGATTGTTTCATAATATTAAGTAAAATGTTAATTCTTTTGAAAATTGTAATATTGTCAATAATATTGAACGATCTCGTGGTTTGCAATTTATTCATAACGGTATTTAGTTACTGTCCATCCCTTTGACGCCAGTTTGGAAATACCCATTTTATAGTTTTTTCCCTTCTGTCTCCGAAGGTTTTGCCTCTCTTTATACAACCAAGCTGGCCGAATAGTACCTTTTTAAAGGGTTTTTCCCCGGTTTGCGGAGTTTTGGTAAAACTGCATAGCAACACTTGTGCCCTTCGGGTTTTTGAACCAAAAGTACAAGTGTAGACTACTGTAGATCATCAGTTGAAATCATTACCGAGTCGAGATAAGATCGTTCCGGAAAAATTATCAAACCGATATTCCGTCCTTACCGTTGATGCCATACCGGTATTCAAATCGTTCCATTTTCTTGACATTCACAATATTAATTCCTTTTCATCGTTTCTATTAATTGTTTTAGAATAAGAATAATAAGTGTTAATTTCGTCGTATAAATAAAGTCTATTAGTGTTCATTAGTGGATTTATTAAACTATTAATTCGACATTAGTTTGTCTTATTAAATTTATTGAGTTAACTAAATACCCTAAACTATTAGGAAAGTGTAACTTAATTCAATGAAAAAACATGGTCCTTCGAGCCGGATTACATTAATAAATTGTGAATAATTAGTGAAAGTGAAAGTGCCGCAATCGCAAAAGAAAGAACAACCGAAAACGCAGTTTTCTAAACTTGAAATCCAGTGACGTAGCATCCAAACCGGAGAGCAGGTCAAAGAATTCCAAAACAACGGAAACATCAGAAATCTTCCGGACTTCAAATCCAGTGGCGTAGCATCCAAACCGGAAAGCAAGTCAAAAGGTTCTTAAATCAACAACAGTCGCAAGCAGCTGTACCAAGTCTCAAGCTCAATCAACACAGAAAAAATAAGGTGAGTTGGTCATTATTAGTCATTTTAATTGATCTATACAAAAAAGGGCCAAATTATTTGTTGTGATTATCCTCAATTCCTTTAGCAAATCATTATTTAAAATTTTCGTCAATAAGTTTTCAATTGTCCTGTTTTCTACCTTATAAATAAATTTATTTATTATGGCTGATCTCACAAAATTAAAAAGGAAACGAGGTCATATTCAAGCTACCATTACTACATTAAAGAAATATCTAGACAAAGCTGAACAAGATGAATCACACAAAAAAAAGCATTTAATTCAAGCGTCGCTGAATACCACAATGAAAGCCTTTGAAAATTTTGAAGCTATCCAAGACAGCATAGAAGAATTAGAAGAAACCGAAATTGACAATCGTCAGTCATATTTTGAAAGTTTTAATTTTGAAACGGCACGTGCTCTAGATATTCTCGACGAATTAAATCCTCCGCCAATCACCGAAACAAACCTTGCGCAACCTATCCTTATGGGTGCAACAACGACCAAGTCGGTAGTTACTTTACCTCCTATAACGCTTCCAACTTTTGATGGCGCTCCAGAAAAATGGGCTACATTTTTCAGTCTATTTTCAACAATAATTGATGAAGAAAATATCCCTCCAGTCAAGAAACTCAACTATTTAAAATCATCTTTATCTGGAAAAGCTGCAAGAGCTATAGAATCTCTAGAAATTACTGAAAATAATTATGAAATAGCAATTTCAATTCTAAAAGAAAAGTTCGAACATCCACGTCGAATGGCAAGGCGTCATATGGCTGCTTTAAGAGAATACCCGCGTCTACAAAAAGATACTCCAGCTGCCCTTATTGAACTTGTTGATGTTTTTCAACAACATACCCGCGCATTAGAAAATCTGAAAGCTCCAGTAGAGTTTTGGGATATACCGCTAGTAGATTTGATTTTATCAAAAATTAATTCAAATACGGCTTGGCAGTGGGAAATGACCCTAACTGATAACAGTTTTTCTTCATTTAAAGAGTTATTAAAATTTTTGGGACGAAGAGCAAACTGTGCTGAACCTTTACAAGTTGATACACCTCAAAATAAATTAATTAAATTTGAAACGAACCGTTATCGAAACGAAACAACGCGATCACATGCACTTGTTACATTTTCCAATAATCCAAAAAGCAACACTCTGCATAATCAAAAAACCGCTATCTGTCCTGCATGTTCATTGTCACATTTGTTATATACCTGCGAAAAATTTAGATCTTTACCAGTTGAAGACCGGCGAAAGGTCGTATCAGCCGCGCATTTATGCTTTAATTGTTTTGGAAAGTCGCATGGAGTTAATTCATGTAAGTCACAGATGTCATGTAAGAAATGCGACAAACGTCATCACACCTTATTGCATATCCAACTTGGACAAATTCCAGCTGGTCCTTCGCAAGCACGGGTAAACGAATCTGAACAGCAAAACCCCAGTACCTCAAAAGTATTAGACTCACACAGACAAGTAGCACTTGTCGTAAATGCTATGTCTAATGACATAATGGTTACCGCCGTGCTTTCAATTTTAGATAAAAATGAAAGACCAATTCAATGTAGAAGCTTGCTTGACACTTGCTCTACAACTAATTTTATGACTCAGCGTCTTGCTGATATTCTCCAATTAAAAAGAACAGTATGCAACATACCAGTGGGAGCTTTAAACTCAATGACAACTTACTGCAATGAATTAGCTACAACCACTATCCAATCACGATTGAGTGGATACAAAAAAACTCTCAGTTTTTTGATAGTTCCAGAAATTTCCCATGTTATTCCAGATCAACCTATTCAACGTGAATTAATTAAAATACCTCACAACATTAAATTAGCTGACCCAAATTTCCATCGACCTGCACCAGTAGACATATTATTAGGAGCTGGTACAACTTTATCATTATTGTGTGTTGGGCAAATAAAAATATCAGCTTCTAATCAACAAGAACTATATTTACAAAAAACAATGCTTGGATGGATATTAGGTGGAGCACCTCCTTCAAAACAACCAACGGCATCCAAGTGTCATTCCACAACCACTTCAATCGATTTTGATTTAAAACATTTTTGGGAAATTGAAGAATGCCCTACTATCAAGCAGTTAACAAAAGATGAAGAAGAATGTGAACAACATTTCCGCCAGCACGTACAAAGAAATTCAAATGGACGGTATGTTGTCGCATTGCCTTTTAAACCAAATTGCACCAAATTAGGAGAATCTTTTTATTATGCCCGTAAAAGATTCGACTATACTGAAAGAAAACTCGAGCAAAAGCCTGAGTTAAAAAGATTATACAAGGAAGTTTTAGAAGATTATATAAATCAAGACCACATGTCATGCGTAAATGAAACTCCAGCAGATTCAACTAATTTCTATCTACCACACCACGCAGTAATGAAAGAAACAAGTCTTACGACAAAAGTACGAGTAGTTTTTGATGGTTCTTTAAAAAGCACATCTGGTGTTTCACTAAATGACGTCCTGTACACTGGTCCTACAATTCAATCTGATTTGTTTTCAACTTTAATTCGATTTCGTCAACACCCCTTTGTGATCACAGGTGACCTAAAACAAATGTATCGGCAATTTCTTATAAGACAAGAAGATCGCAAATTTCAACGCATTCTATGGAGGAACAATAATAATAAATTTCAAGTCTATGAACTAAATACAGTTACTTTTGGTATTACTTGTGCTCCATATTTAGCAATCCGTTGTTTGCATCAGTTAGCTATTGATGAAGGGTCTTTATATCCCATAGCTGCACCATTATTGTTAGCAGATTTTTACGTTGACGATTTTCTTAGCGGGGCCAAAACAAGCGACGAAGCAAAAATAATAGTCAAGCAGATGACTAAAATCCTTGCAACTGCAGGTCTGACAATGAGGCAATGGGCATCCAACGATCTTTCCATACTAGAAGATGTATCTCCTACCGATATTAATCCTGGACTACAGTTTGGAGATACCACATTGAAAACATTGGGCGTATATTGGGATGCTCACACCGACACTCTTAGTTATACTGTAAACCCGATACAACTAAAACGAATTACAAAAAGAAGCATTTTATCTGAAGTTGCCAAGATTTTTGATCCTTTGGGATTGTTGGCTCCAGTTATAATTCTAGCAAAAATTATTTTACAGAATTTATGGAACTATAAACTCGAAAGGGATGAATCTTTACCCGCCAATTTACACCGTGAATGGCAAACTTATTGCCAACAATTACCTTTATTAAATAAAATATCGTTTCAACGTACATCAGTTACGTCCAATTCAATTAATATTCAATTACATGGGTTGGCAGATGCAAGTGAACGCGCATATGGAGCGTGCGTCTATTTACGCAGTGTTGACCAAACCGGCAACATTAGAGTACATTTATTATGTGCAAAATCTCGAGTTGCTCCTATTAAAACCTTAACCATCCCGAGATTAGAGTTGTGTGGAGCGCAACTTTTATCCTCATTGATGAAAACAGTAAAAAGCTTCAAAAAACATCTTCATCATGTTGCAGGACGAGAAATGCTTTTTACATATAAACAGTTCAATACTCTAATTGTTGAGATCGAAGCCATATTGAATTCTAGACCCTTAACACCTCTTTCATTTGATCCTACCGATCCTATATCACTAACTCCTGGCCATTTTTTGATAGGTGACTCATTGACCAACTTACGTGGACGAGATTATTCGTTCTTGCCTCGAAATTTCTTGTCTCATTGGAATCACATCCAGAAAGTGAAGCAGCATTTTTGGACACGATGGCACAAGGAAGATTTTAATGAATTAACGGTCAGAACTAAATGGGATAAGTGCGGTCCAGACATTCGTAAGGGTGCTGTCGTTCTATTGCGCGAAGACAATATACCACCTGCACAATGGGTATTAGCTAGAATAATAAACTGTTATTCCGGTAGTGATGGTGTAGTGCGTACCGTATTAGTGAAAACTCCAAAAACCACATTAGTTAGAAATGTCAAAAAAGTTGCCGTGTTACCTATCATGTCACCAGGCTAAATCTTTTCGGAGTGCATAGTAATATTAATTTTAAACTCTATTGATCGTGACCTCTCAACGGGGGAGAATGTTTCATAATATTAAGTAAAATGTTAATTCTTTTGAAAATTGTAATATTGTCAATAATATTGAACGATCTCGTGGTTTGCAATTTATTCATAACGGTATTTAGTTACTGTCCATCCCTTTGACGCCAGTTTGGAAATACCCATTTTATAGTTTTTTCCCTTCTGTCTCCGAAGGTTTTGCCTCTCTTTATACAACCAAGCTGGCCGAATAGTACCTTTTTAAAGGGTTTTTCCCCGGTTTGCGGAGTTTTGGTAAAACTGCATAGCAACACTTGTGCCCTTCGGGTTTTTGAACCAAAAGTACAAGTGTAGACTACTGTAGATCATCAGTTGAAATCATTACCGAGTCGAGATAAGATCGTTCCGGAAAAATTATCAAACCGATATTCCGTCCTTACCGTTGATGCCATACCGGTATTCAAATCGTTCCATTTTCTTGACATTCACAATATTAATTCCTTTTCATCGTTTCTATTAATTGTTTTAGAATAAGAATAATAAGTGTTAATTTCGTCGTATAAATAAAGTCTATTAGTGTTCATTAGTGGATTTATTAAACTATTAATTCGACATTAGTTTGTCTTATTAAATTTATTGAGTTAACTAAATACCCTAAACTATTAGGAAAGTGTAACTTAATTCAATGAAAAAACAGTGATATTTAAAGTCAAAGTTTCTAAGCAAATTGTCTCTTTTCAAATATGTATAAGAAATTTATTAGATTATAAATTAAAATAATCCCATTAAATTTTCTTGAGCTTATTGCAAGCGGTGCTATAAAAACACTGAAATTAATATATTGACGAATGATAAAAATAAAATAAATTTGTGGGCTTGAGCAATATTTGGCTTCAGTCCTCAAACGTAAAGAAAGATCATTAGTGAAGCATATTGCTACTTTGAGCTGACCTGACCTAGCCTGACCTGACCTGACCTAACTTTCGACTTATTTTTCATATATTTTTGGTACTTGTAACATTATTCTTCCAATTTCAGTACTTAAATATTGCCTAAAATAAACAACTGTCAGCATTGACAAAATCAGTCCAACCTAAACTATCCTTAAACTACTTTTTTCAAGTCCCTCTTATAACAAAACACTAGACAGTGTTGCCGCTTATAATTTTGTAAAAAAATCCAGCGATAATAAACAAAAAATTAATTTCAAGTTTGCCACATGTTTTCACTAGCAAACAGTGACATTACTTTTACTTATATAATTCAACAAATTTTATTATATAGTTTATGTAAAAACGTCCACTATAACATTTACTGCATGGAGTTCTGCATAAAAAAACTAAATGTAAAGATTACCAACAGAACTGTAAATTTCCACAGTCACTCGTTATGTGTCAAATCAACTAAAATAAAATGTCTACTAAAATAAAATATAATTGCAAATAAGGAATTTTATCTTTAAAATGTTAAATTGTTGAAAATAATAACTGATTGGTATTGGTATAATAACGGTATCAAATTGGTAATAACAGGCCTGTCAGTCAATGACACAAATTAATGGTGCCACCACATAAAACCAAAATCACTACGCAGTATTTTAGGTGCTAATAATCAAGAAGTTGAGTGATGCTTTTGTACTAATGAACTTGACTATATTATAATAGTTGTTGCCCTTTATAAGAAGTTTATAGTTTATACTTTATAGTCCCGCGCAGTTGATTATGTTTGCAATTTGTGTAACTTCTAGAGTAAACCATATCTTTTCAGGTATACTGTACATATACAAATTCGAATAATTTATGACATTTTTGAATTAACACTTGCAAAATATTCTGGCAAGCTACACGTATATGACAATATAACGAGTGAGCAAATAGTTTTCAAATTAGAGAAGACCCAGTAAATATCTTGCATGCCTTGGATTGAAACAATCGAAATCCAAATGTAACAAATATAATCCTGTCAAAAGCAAAAACGTTAATTAATCTCTTTTTTTTTCAATAAATTGCAATGATTTCTATTAGAAGAAAAATCGTATTTTTGCAATTTACAAAGAGTTTTTAACGATTGAATCTATTATAGCGTGCTTTTATTGCCAAAAAATGTAAGCAGTATTTTTTTGACGCAATTTGCATAAGAATAATGGTGAAGGCGCCGGGATAATTGTAATAATATAATTAAATTACCTAGTTTTATTTAAAATACGATAATTATCAGATTGTTACATCATATTCTCTTTCCGATATGAATACAAATTTAACAAACTACATGATTATCAACGATCTACTACAACTCACCACCTTTGTGGCCATCGTCAAGAATCGCCTCAAACAAATTGAGGATTAAATTCGCCATATATAAAACATTCACACATAATGTACCTGTCACTTATACTTAATAAAGTAGCTGAAGCTTGTTCCCGTCAGGCAATCTTCCTCTATCCCAGCTTTGTGCTATTTGTGCTACAGTGTTTCCGGCGAGAAGAGTTAAAAAAATTAAAAAATAAGACCACTGCAACCTTCTATTGTTGCAATTGGAATAACACTACAAGCCTTTCAAGCAACAAGGCACCAGCCTCAGAAATCTCTCCAACGCTCAAGAAATCTGAGAAGCTCGATCTCAACCAAAAACCATTATGTGTGTTAATCGGCAACAAAAGCCAAACAATAGTAACGTAGAAATAGTAGTAATAATAAAGACAGGCTCAAGCACAGAACAAGTAATAAACAACAGCAACCGTGTCAATCTCGACACAAAAATATCTGCATGCTCTATAAATAAAACCAGTATGTCAATGTAGATATATCTTGATGTATTTGTATGCATACAAATAGCTAAAATCATGTGATAAAGGCTTACATGCGCTCTTCTCAAGAATTACAGTTGTCTTAGTACTCACAAACCTAGCTCCCATGGCCCAACCAGCCACATTGTTAGAAGGAAGTATAATCGCCTGGCTAGGTTACTAAAACAAACAAGTTATAACACCACATTCGCACTTAATTCGCGCACAATAACAAGTTATATTCGTTCAAGTGTAGAGATAATTGTTACTGATTAACAATATATAATTGCTACACGAGAGCTGATAACCCGATGACTGTTTGTCTCTCGTTCTTGCGTTCTCTTGACCTGACTTGCACTATATTATATTAAAGCCATTTTGACTTAAAAAAATTAATTTAATACTTCCGTCAAAAGTGAACTCTTACAATAATTTACATAAGCAAGTCATGAAAATGGAATTCATTTGTTGTCATAACTTTCGCTTAGCCACCTAAAACGTCAAATTTGAAAGCTTTCAAGTTAAAACTTAAAAGCTTGATAACACGTCAACAAGCTTTTCACGTAAAATGGGTTTAGCAACAGAGCAAACATTTAGTATTCTCATTAAAATAAAAATATTTATATATTTGACTGTCAAATCAGCACTAATTACTGTCTTTTGTTCCATTGCTTACCGTTTTTTTGTGAGAGCACGATATTGCAGCAGAATGCTTGAAAGAACTTTGCGCTTCCTCGCAGAATAGCTCATTAAGTGGAGAGTTTTCAGAAAGTCCCGTATAATCCAAAAAAAAAAATATATATATATATTTTGCTTTTGACAGGTACAAATTTCGTGACATTTAAATTTCGATTGTTTCAATGTAAGACTTGCAAAATATTTCCGCCACTTTTTCTAATTTGCAAACTATTAGCCCATTTTTTACTTTTACCTTCCAATATCGGTTCTACTGCTTAAAATACCTATTTCTTCAACATCTTTTGGTTTTTGTCTCCAAGAATTAGCATATATTATATTAAACCATCAGTTTTTTTCAAACCACAAAAATATTTCTTTATTATTTAAACAGAAGTACATTTTATAATTAAAGCAACGACCAGCGATACGGCATAATCTAATGCTTGACTCGGAATAATCCTTCTCATATGCCATTTTCTTCAGTGTTGCACCTTATGGGTCCACGTAAAGATTACATCAACAAGTAATCCATGGGTTTAAAACCACATGGGAAATCTGCACATACTCGCTTTCACAATAAGTTTTAACTTAACCAAGCTTACTCATATTAGACTTTTAAGCAATTCCTTCAAAACTGACCTAAATTTTAATATTAAGTATACCATTAAACCTATAACTATTTAACATTTATTTAGTTGCAACAATGAGCAGGATAGTCTTATGTCAAAACTAGGTATATTCTTGAACACTAATAAAGACACAGATTAACGACAAATTGTTTATTAAAATTAATAAGTAAAACAGAACATGAATACATAGTCAATTACTTGCATTTAAATTACTTATATACAATAAGTAGTTGATAATTAGACTCCCAAATGCAAGGAGTGGGTTCGTGATGGCTGTACACATTACATTACATTGTGTTAAGATTAACAGTGTGACAATGTAATGTTATCGTCTAGGAACACATAACTGTTGCATTAGTTATTTTTTACATTGATAAGATAGATAGTAAAGATGAGTGTCACAGCATATTATCGGTAAGAATGTTTCATTAATTAGGTACTTTGTGTCTTCAACAGCAGAAATTTATTTTATTATAAATCTTTATCCAAATATAGATAGATTCAATGATTTAAAGATAAATAAAAAAATATTTTTCTTTTAATTATTGAATATTTTTTTAATCTTTCTTACCTAGAATGTCTAACAATCTATATAAAAATCTGCCGAGATTCGGAAATTCCCTGAATACATAAACTATGACATTATTAAAAATTTTTATTTTTCATTGTACTTGTACTAGTTTTCCTGAGTTTATATAAACACCTAGGTAAGGTTTAAAACAATATATAATTACATTGTTTGTACTAATGTTTTCAAAAGGAGAATAAGACTGGAATACATTAGATTGAGGTAGATATCCATTACAGTTTGTACTGTTATTAACATTCTGTATCTTAATTAATAAATGTGACCTCTTCATTGAGTTAACAGGCAACAAATATCTGAACATACTATTTAACATTATTCGAGTGCCAATATATACAAATATATAATAATAATCATGATAGTCTAAAGATAAAATTAATTTTAGATTCTTTCCAAAATACAAAAAACGTAATTAATCAACTGTATTGGTAAAGAACGAAAAGTTAATTTTAACTTGACTATCATCTATACATGAAATTGTGATTTTTAACACATAACAGTCAAACATACATCGCATGCACACGCCTTATTTATAAATAATAACATGCATATGTATGTGGTTGTAGCATATAAAATAATATTTAAAAAAATCCCTGAACAAATATACCTGAGATTATTGCAAAAACTACGACAAAAACAATAATAGTAATAATAACATTCATATCAATCACGTTAACATTGCATTGCCACTAGTAATACATTATGACATAGTAGATGTAAAACATGTAAAAAACAGATGTTGCGGAAAACTTCCGAACTATTAGCAATCGTTATTAACATCAGGAACAGCACAAATTTATTATTATATAAAAGCCGTACAATACACGAATAGAGGACATGCTGGATGAATTTGCGGAACGGTTTCAACAAAAATATACTGACATTTAAACATCAATTAATCGAAAAATAAATAGCGGCCAAAACTTTAGACAAGTCCCCTATCTAATTTGATTTTTATAAAATTGAAAAAATTCCTAAACAATGCCCGATTTCACTTATTTTTAAGTTTCTTATTTAATTTTTATTTTGTTCAGTTCCATCACCAAAAAACCAATCACTGCTGTGCATAATGATCCTATCATAAACCAATTTTATTTCATTCTCATCGAAAAATTCTTTCTCTATATAAATCTATTTTTTAACGTTGCATGAGCAACCGTCAACAAAATTTTTAAAAGAGTTAATCATAAAAAGGGTATTATACTCTTAATACAACTAAATTACATTTAAGCCTAAAAAGTAATATAACATATATTTATACATTTATAAAAAGATGAAAATGGAACCCTGAAAGCCTCCTATAAAAAAAAGACTCAAAACAAAAACCAAAGAGAATTTTTTTCAATAAATTATAATTACAACACCTAATCCTCTTTAGTTTTTGCGATAATAATATGAGTGCATTTGAGGGCAGAAAGCTGCTTTACTGAGAAAAAAAGTATTAAGCCTATTGTATGTTTGTACTATTGTAAACTATTTTTAATCGATACACAATCCATTTCTTATTATAATACGCCTTACAATATAATAATTATAATAATAAATAGCCACGAATTGTCATGATTATTGAGGTAGTTTATTGATGTAACTGAAAAGCCACTTGTGTATGTGTATAAGACTGTATGAAAATAGACCCGTAATACAAGAAAAAAAATACTGTAATATGTATTGTAGACCATGAGGTAGAGTTGAAGTGTAGCTATTGTTATAATGACTAGTAGCTTTAAGAGCACACCTTATATAATATCTATTTGGTTCATTGTATATTAAAAATAGCAATATGGCATTTTATTCCAATAAAAAAAACCCTGTGAAATAAAGTGACAATCAGGGTTCACTTTCCAAAAACTCAGAGCCCGTAAATCTTAATTAAATTGAGCCAACAAAAGATGTAACCTGATCACATTATATACAAAACTCTATAAACTATTAATTAACGTGAATTTAATTCACTTCTGAGCTATGTTTTATAACAACTGTCTTAAAGCTGAGAAAATAAAGAAAAAAAAATTAAACAAAAACTACACCTGAGTTAATGCTAATTTATAAAAAAAAAATGTGTTGCACTAAATGACTAGCTGATACTAAATGGTAAAGAAAAATGAGGCAGCCCGCTATGAGGTTATAAGTTATAACATGAGGTAGTTTCTGGGTTAACGATTCGGTACCTAATCGTTTGGCCAGGACGGTTATACACCCTGGCATAAAAACTGTTCCGCTTAAATAATACTTAAAATCTAGCATAGCGTAACGTAAGTATTTCTTAGAGAAAACAACAAACTTTTACTAAATAAGTACACCGATAATAATAATAATAAATTTGGAAAATCAACGCTTAAAATTATACCCGGAACATATTATGTATATATAGTTTCGATCATCTTAAAATTATATCAACCTGAGTGTGTTCTATTTCTATATAATCAAATGTTATTATTTTTTGCACTTGATAACAAAACAAGACCAGCTCGATTTGTTTCTCTGCGTTCTATACAACCCCTTCCTACTTTTTTACTCCTTAACTAAAGTATAAAAAATGACACATACCATCATATTTAATAAGATAACAACACAGACGAAGAGTCATGAATCCGAGACACCAGTACAGACATACGAGAATAATTTTTTTTCAAATATATTTACATCAGATCTCCAGCTTTACAGTGTCTCGGGGTGCACCTTACATTTAAAAAATATCAGGTAGTTGTGGTTTCTCCTTTCTCCTCCTTATTCATCATCTACACTAATAATAATCCTTTTCTCCATTCTTGTTTTGCGTTTAGTAACTTTTATGGATTATGATTGTGTACTTGTTGTTGATTTTGAAACGCCTTCAAACTTAGCTCGGCCTTATGTTCTCGGGCTATATGTCGTCTCACCGTATTATTGCGGGTGAAGGTACGTGAACAGAATGGACATGGCACCCGAATTCCTTGATGCCGTTGACGTATGTGAGCGCGCAAATTTGTTTCATACCCGTATAATCGCTCACAAAAAGGACACTTCAATTTCTTTCCTGAAACAAAGAGAAACAGAATTAGGCAAATCACTATACTACAACTATATAATCCATAACAAATATGTTCTGTGCTGTGTAACGATTTAAAATCCTTTTACTGAACACCCGGTATATTTGGCGAAATTAAAGAAGCTCAAAATCACCCCAAAAATAGCACAAAAAGCTTTTCGGCTATCCATGAAGATGGTAAATCTTCCTTTTCGCCGAACCGCGACTGAGCCACGTAGGTCCGGGGTGTATTTCCTTGAGTACGACGCTAACAGGCTTGCGACTTCGTCTCCACCCGTAATAAACGATTTGGTAAGTTTTTTTTTTCCTAGCCGCACAAGTCCCATTTTAATTTCTCCATTCTTATAATAAAAAGAGCCACCGTTAAGACCACCGCAAGGTCATAACTAGGACGCAGTTACGCTCCATTTTGTTTAGGCGTTTCGATTTCAATTCCCATCAATTTTGAGTCGCCATCAGCTTCGCCGCCGTCTTGGTACCGACTCTAACGCTAAGCCTAGGTAACAACTGAAAAAACCAATTAGTCAGTTTTTTATTTTTGGCTCCGTCGTCTAAACTTCAAAGTTTAGACGGAGCTAACTATCTACCAATCCCAGGCAGAGAGTTAGTATGCTTCTTTAACTGTCTACCTATCCCAGGTTTGCTCTAAACACCTTTTGAACCAAGATAATATAAACTTTCTGACCGCAACTCAGTGTTTTGTCTGTTTTGACTGCTTGCTGCAGTTCGGCCTGGTTGTTGTGATTTCAAAAGTAGTTCACACCTCAAATCAAAGATAAAACATTTTAAACCTTCGCCAATGTTTTTTCTGCTTTAATCTATCTTCTATCTATATATATAAAAGAAAGTCGTGTTTGTTACAACACTTATAACTCGAGAACGGCTGGACCGATTGCCATGGTTTTTGATTTGTTGGATTTGTTTCCGTCCCGAATACCAGAATACATCTTAAAAACAATGAAAACTCGATATGTGTAATGAATACTTAATCATTTCAATAGATGCTGATTTGTTTATTACATGTCAAACATTTGTTATCCAATCCTGTCAAATAGTGTAACAACAATTTTTTTTTGGAGCTTATGGCCTGGTTACTGAGACCTTTAAGCCGCAACTTTATTTTTTTCTGAAGACATCATGTGTGCGTTCAGAAATTTATTTTTTGTAAAATGTCTACAAAGTTCAGGTACTGTTATATTTGTTTTTAATTCCCGAAAATAATACCTAAGATTTATTCTATAGTAAAAACATAAAATCATCGGAAAGGAACGGAATTTAGGGAATAAAAAATCAGTTGGTAAAGTTTATAAGATTAAGGAAAAAAAATCTACAGGTTAACAAAAGTGTAAATGTCTTTTTATAGGTTGTCTATGATTTTTCTTGATAAGCTATTCATACGTAGTGGTTATATACTCTTTGAGCTATTGTCTATGTCTCGAAAGTTCACTGTTATTATATTTGGTGGTTTTATGCGAGTGCACATTTTAATAACAATGCCGCGTCTTAGAAGATCTAATCTTTCCCAGCGAAGCCTTAATGCAATTAGGCAACGGAATATCGCGAGTCAATTATCTGCGAGAAATTGCACGCGTCGATACTTATAGGAAAATTTAAAGATGAGGAAGTTCTTATTCCAAGGATTCCGATGATCCCAACGGATATGCCCTTTGAGTTTAAACGAATTCAATTCCCAATTCGTCTTGCCTTCGCCATGACGATCAACACATCACAGGGCCAATCCTTGACTATTTGTGGCCTCAATCGAGAAAATGCATGTTTTTCTCATGGTCAATTGTACGTGGCATGCTCACGTGTCGGCAAACCATCCGCTTTATTTGTTCTTGCGCCTGACCAAAAAACAAAGAATGTCGTTTACCACAAAGTGCTTGAATGAAAATCCTATTAATGAATTAATCCGAGTTTAATTTTTTTTTCCCCAATCTGAACAACATAGTTTTCAATAATTTTTTTCTGACATGAGTTTGAAGAACTTAATTATTATTTTTTATTTTTATTCTCATTCTGTATGTATGTTTTCATCATCATTCATCATAATAAAATACTTTTTTGTTTATATCTATGTAAATATATTATTTTGTATCATTGTTTTACGTTCATCAAAGCCTAAATTAGTTCAGCTAAAAAGTAACACGACATTCATTGACTGTTAGGCGGTACGAAGTTCGCCGGGTCAGCTAGTTATCTAATAAATCATTAAAAATTTTGATATTGCGGTGAAAATTAAAAATTCAAAAAAATTCAAAAAACTTCAATTAAAATTTGTGAATACATATATTAAAAGTTCTAAAATTTTATATAAAGCTGCCTATTCCTAGAAGCATTCAACAAGATGGTAAGTAAAAAGCAACCCAAACTGTTTCAACCTTTACATTTTTTTTTAGTCAGACTACAAAGAGTCCTTTGATGATATAACATATTTAATTTCTGTGCAACTTCATTGTAAACTTAAACAACCAAAAAAGGTGTTCTAAGTTTCTAGGGTGTCTTTGTATGTTTGTCTGTCGCCTGATAGCTACCAAACGCCCTAATTAATTTTCAATATATTTTTTTTTATTTGAAAGCTTGTGCAATCGAGAGTGATCTTAGCTATAATTTGAAAAAATCGGTTTAAACATTAACAGTTTTTCCTTTTCGGTCGCTAAATAAAATTGAGCATCTAAGCTCCACTCAAAATTTAGTATTATAATATTAGAAGAGCATTGAATACATTGAAATAATCCTAAGCAGTACTAAAATTTGCAAAAACACCCAATTCTCTCACCAACTTGCAGCAGCAATATTTCGGTCAGGCTTATTGGAACCGTTTCACTAAAGAATTTCTCAAATTTAATGACTTCAGCAGTTATCATCTTAAAAAAATATAATATATCAATCTATATTTCCCATTTTCTCTTCTGTTCATCTTTACTCAACTTTGTTCTAGTTCTTACATCACTTTTTTCTTTCTGAACAAATTCTATTGAAAAATTCTCAAATTTACTTTATCTCTTCAAAATTTTGAAAACTCCTTCAAAAATTTTCTCGCTTGTTCGCAGTGGGTCTGTTTAATCAATAATATTGTTCACATATTGAATTTGTAAATTAGTGCTCTACTTTGCCTCTTTTTCTCTCTTTAAATTAATTTTCATTGTTTTAAAGTATTCCAGTAAATGTTGTAATTGGTTTTTCTCTTAAATCGTCAAAGTTCAAAAAAGCGCTCAATAGATTTTTCCACTTAATGAGTTATATTTCAAATTAATTTCACATTAAAAAATAGAAAAACAGCCAAAAAATATCAAGGATAAAAACCCGAAAGTCTTACCATCTGGTGTGTTGACTGTTCCACTTTTATGTGATAATTTAGACGCCACAGAATTCCAAAGTTGTACTGGCACCAAATCCTTATCACTGTCCTTATTATATTTGTTGAGTTGTCCTAAAGAACCATTAGCTGAACCATTATTGCTAAGTCTTGTACCAGTACCACTACAACCACTTGTACTATTCGGAGGCTCGTCCTGTTGAATTGCCGGCTCCATCTTCATTCTTAAATCTAAGACAAAAACCAAAATATTATATCATGTAAAGATAAGTTAGCAAAAAAAAAATTGTTTCTAGTCACCTTCAGCACATCCACTATCTAGACAGCACTCTGAAGTATTACTTTCTGGGCAGACACCAGCTGTGGCAGGATCTGGATCAAACCTATTTTCGGGAGGAGCATCAGCTTCTGGTTGTAGTGGCAACGAACATGAAGAAGAAGGTCGGAACGCTAAAGAAAGAGGACCATGTGTAGGAGAACCAGGTCTTCCTGAAGATTTACTACCGTCTCGTAATACCGACGCTCTAACAGATTCGTGTAAGGTGTCACTAGGACTTCGTAAAGGTCTTTTCATGGCATTTTCAAATGCTGCTCCGGTGGCGGGCATTCGCTGCTCATACTGTCGATAGTGATGCGGTTGCATGTAGGGCGACATAGCAGGGGAGTAACTGGGGGACGGGCTCGACTGATGATGATTTGTTGATGCTGATGACGTGTCCATCTCTTCTTTCAGAACTTTGAGGTGCTTTCTTGAGGTAGGTGAGTCTAGAGTCGTTTCCATGTTCGAATGGCTTTGGGCAACAGCTAATTTTTCGTGTTCGATGCTCAGCCCTTTGACCTAGCAATGTCAAAATAATCAATCAAAATAAGTATAATCACTACGCACATAGATTGCTTATTCTGAATATATCAATATCATCGATTTTGTATGCAAAGAGACGGGTCATTTGTATTATTCATTACATTATTGTGAACCATATTTATGAGCTCGCTATTATAGCAAAAATCCAAAAACGTAACTTTATTTTAGTGCTTTATTTTGAATAAATTTGCTTCAACCTTATTACTTTCTGCTATTTTTTGTAATGAGAAGATAGACAATTTTGCAAATCCTAAATATGTGTTTCAGACAAAAAAAAACTCAGACAAAAGATTGAGTCAAATGCAGTGCTCATCATGGTTGCTCAACGTACAAAATTCCCAAGACACTTTAAAAACAAAATAACAGTGACGTGTAAACGGTAGCTGTCAATAATAAAAATGTAAAAACTTTGTCTGTCAACCTAGATACATTAGATAATGTTTGGATAAATGTCTGTATCTATTACATCACATTATAATATTAATAATATTGGGTTGTTGAAAAAATAAAATCTGATTTTAACTAAAAATTAAATAATATTTTTTTGTCTATAAAGGATGATACTAAATAAAATAAAAAAGTTAGGTAAAATGATTGTTATTCAAATATTTACAATACTTAATCAGATATTTTTAAAACAATGTAAGTCAAAGGAAAGAAATTATTCTATTTATAGAATAAATTGATTCTATTTATAGATGAATATAAGATATGTATATTACGAATATACTGTCAAATGTATGTCTTAACTTTTTGATAACAAGATCCAATCAAAAAATAAAAATTGTAATAATTCTGACATTAAAGAATAATTTTATATTGACATTGACGACCAAAGTTATTGCATTCGACTGTAAATAGCACAATAATAGATGTAAAATGTTTAATTCACGCATTGTAGTAGAATGCAGCAAACGAAATTTTTTTTTATTTATTTATTTAAAGTTAATAATAAATAATGTAAACATTGAAATAACTAAATACAAAAATTTAAAATAAAAGTTTTTGCAGAAAACTATTTTTGGTCTACATAGGTTTTGCTTGTTATAAAATTATATAAAAAAAGAAAAAACAAATACATAACTAACAGTTCTTGCTGTTACTGTGTTTCTGGGCAACTTTAATGAACGTAACATTCCAAACAACTTTACATGTTCTTTTGTAAAAAAATGTAAATTGTACAAAAAAAAATCAAGTTCCATGTGGTTTAAAATGTTTTATTAATTTTTTACAGTTATAAAATAAGAAAAAACGTGTCTAGACCAAAAATATCCTTCTTCCAAAATATATTTAGGAAATTATCTTATGTGCATCCCATCTATATATACAGCATGTATTCACTCTTTGACAGCTTTGACAGCTTTGACAGCTACAAAAAAGTAGCTTGTCAAAAAAAGAAAATTTCCGTTTTGAAATATGACTTATTTATATATAAATATGACAGAATGTCTTTATAGAGTGTCTTTAATTAAGACAACATAAAAATACTCCAAAAAATATCGTTATATATAATTTAAACAGAATTATTAAATTTTTTTTTAACAAAGTAGCTTTTAACCAATATAATTTCAACAAAAATTCAACACCCAAAACAAATGCTTCAAATGTGAGAGAAAAATTAGTAACTGAGGCAACAAAAAAAAGAACCAACTAAAAATTGTAAAAAAAAGAATAAAAAAGACCACTCAATACAAATAATAATCACAAAAAACTAACACTTGTAATTATATGAGTGCTACGAAATTATCGAATTGTAATTCCTATTCTTGTATCAAGAGGGCAAAATGATTGAGAAAGACTGTTTCAATATCTCAAAATTGGAATAAATCTTGGGCTAGCATCACACACAAGATTTGCTCTACAATTGCACTTTGTGTAATAATTGAAAACGCCACACTCTTACCAAATTTTCTTTTACAAAATCATGAATTCAAAATTTATATGTTCAAACCACGATAAAATAAATTTACTTGATAATTGGATAGCGAGCGTGTTGCTCATTTGGTCGCTCGTGAGCGACATTTGGTGGAAAACCCAATTGACTACACAATACTGAGTAAACCAATTAAAAAAAAACGTTGCTAAATGTAAGAAACAAGCGTGAAGCTGATGTTAGCCGTGGTCATCCTACTGTTGCCGCAGACTTCCGATTGAAAATAATGGCTTCACAAAAATGTTTACACAGCGAAAGTAACGATATAATGTGAGAAAACTTATGACAAAAAGAAAGAAAAAAAAACTCCATTTCTAGTTAAAGAAACACTACAAAAAGCCGAGAGAACCGATATTGAGAATACATAGCGGTAAAGGATATTTATTGCAATCTGAGGAAACGCATTCTAGGCTTCAAAAACAATTTTGAAGAAAGACTGAATGTCGGAGAGTACATAAAAGTTGCAAGAAAAGAGCTGAAACCACATATGAGTAAAACAAGACAACAAAAAGATTACATAATCATCGACAAACTAGAAAAAAGAAGTGGTGATACCCAATAAAAGAAAGTTAGTAGCCAAACAAGCTGAGTTATCTGCGGGAAGAAAAAACGCCAAAAAAAATTTATAGAATAGCCAAGATGTTATCTAAAGCTTCGATAACAATAAATCTCGACATAAAAACGGTTAAATATTGACCATTGATAAAAAAAAAGACGCAAAAAATGTGATAACTGCTTTATATACTGCTTGAAAAGATATAGACAAAAGTGAAACTGTTAATAAGATCCTAGAAGCCAAGCCTTATTGTCAAGTTACTAAAAAAAATACCAATTGTAATAACTGGAGGAGCCCAGTTCTCATTTCAGTACTAAGTAAAGTACTCTTAAACGCAATTCTCAACATCCTTGATTTTCAAAAGAACTAAATGGAATATCTTTATTGTGGCATATGCTCACAAAGAGTAAAAAATATAATAAATAATCTAAGATAATCAAATAAAAGTGTTATTTTATCAAGTTTAACCAAATCAGAAAAATAATGGTTAAAAAATAACATCAGGATTTTGTTTTAATGTAATTAAGTAATACAACATGTTATTTCAAAATCAGAAAAGTAACTCGGAAATATT
This sequence comes from Lagria hirta, assembly GCA_947359425.1. Lineage (NCBI taxonomy): Eukaryota > Metazoa > Arthropoda > Insecta > Coleoptera > Tenebrionidae > Lagria > Lagria hirta. The sequence goes on from OX375794.1 coordinate 16,445,339, forward strand.
ATTCCTAAATATGGGCTTCTAGAATGTTTCCCAAAACGATCATAGTTGACATATTCTGACATAAAATTGAAAAATTTAAAACCAATATTCAGCGTTGCGTTTAAAATAAAAAATTTAAAAAAGAAGATAATTTATTTTGTATAATATCTAAAAAAAGAAACTTGCAATCGGTGAAAAACGCAAAAACAAAAAAACTCGTAACAGCGTTAATAAAATGACACAACAGGTTGAAAATTACTAAATTACAAAAACGTAACACAATAAAATAAAAACCACTAAAAAGATCATAAAATTTCAAAAGCTCTACTAAGTTAAAATCATTAACTTACTAAATGCTAGTTTGCTTATACCTCATCTATGAATAAAGTTTAAAGAGAAAGTTTGCACAAACCCTAAATTATAAACTTTTGGGTTCGACACAAAGGTTTTAAGAGAAATTTTCAGTAAATTAAAAAGATTATCTTTTAGCTTTTGCATAATGATTACCTTCCATTCCTCTTGTGCCTATTCTGCTCTCTCTATAGATATCACATTAAATGGTACCAATTAAAAGCAAATTAGATTATGAATATTGCATATACGAGAGGTCCTTTGTGAGAGAGGTTGGTCCCAATTTCATTATAGTAAATATTAATTCCGACGATGTAGTGTATCTATGACATAATATTGTCGTGTATGATATTACAAAAGCGTTTTATAATTATTATTATATATAAGGTGTAGTGCCCTTAAATTAAATACCGAACTACTAAGTTTAATGCCCTAAGCTTAAAAATTACCTGTAAACATTCGGCAGCTTTCAAAAAACTTGACAAGCAATCCTGCGAAACGTGCACTTCTCCTTTATACATAAACTCGAGCAAAGCTGACATATTAGATGCAGAAGTGCCATCCAAAATGATGATGAGATTTTGGTGAGGTGGTGACGCTTCGAACAAGTCCGCTAAATGCTTGCTACATGCTGCCAGAATCAATTTGTGAGCCTTAAACGTAACGCCTAGAAAAAAAAATTCAGAAAGTTATTTGTATTCCAGAATACTTTATTCCTTACCGTCACAAAACAATGTAACATCTGTCAACGTTTCGGACTTGAAAAGATTGCTGAAGGATGTCGCCAGATTCGTTCCAAAACTGTTCCATTTCAAACAGAATTGTTGTTGCTGAGAGTCCATCTCAACGCCAGAATGAAATAAATTATGAGCTGAAAAAAAAGAGACAAAATATAATGGCTGAGGCTTATAAATCTTAACCAACACAAAATAAAACGTCTAATTAGGCATATTTTAAAGTACCAATGTATTGGCACCAAACAAACACGAATAAAGATGTTTTGTAGCTTCAAATTTTCCACGTTTATATAAATAAATTTTCCTCAAAAAAAAACTCAAAATTTTTCAGTTAATCAAAGATTTTGAAGATTCCTAGCTGTTTAATTGAATTGATAACGGTTGACTTCTTAGCATTTTTTGCTAAACTAGATAGAACTCAAAGCAAACATTGTAAAAATTTTAACAAAATAAAATATACGTTTAAAATTTATAAAAAAGCAGCAAAGAATAAAAAATTATTTCTCTAAAGAAATTGACCAAAAGCCCAAAAAAAGCTACATGAATAAAATAAAAGGATCATAATGATTATGTTGTAAACGCAACAATTTATAAACGCTGATACCAGAACAAGCTAAAATACCAGACCAAATTCTACCACATGGCACTGGCTTTTATCAAAATAACATAAAACTGCAAACAATAATTGAAAAAGACACAAGAATAAAAAAGAATCACAAACATAAAAGAAAAAATAAATAATACTTAAAATCATATAAAAAAAAATTAACAAGATGTAAAAAAAATTAAATACTTGTACAAAAAAGTATTGCCACCGGAAAAATTGAATAAACCCACTTGAAACTTAAACTAGTGAATGCCAATAGACCCAGTGGCAGCGTTGCCACATTTCGCTGTTAAGTAGAGACGGCTCGTTATTTAAAGATTTCACTATTAAGCAATACAGTCACTACAATTGAATCTCGTGGTAAAATCTAAATAAAGATTATTAATATATTATAATAATGTGGAAATGTTTATTTATATTTGGCACTTGTTTTATGAACTCTGTCATTTTTGTACTAGTTGCAAAATACTTGTAAATAGTTGTAAAGATTCAGTTACAAAAGTTGTCGTGAATCTGTAATAATGTCTTTTTGTCAAACTTCGGCAATGGCAATTATTTTACGCGCCTTTTCTCCCATTTACCTTCTTGCTGCCTTTCAATAAAAACTAAAATTAATTTCAAATTAGATTTTATAATTAATAATTTATTAGATTGATTACTAAATTAATTTATACTAAATTAAAAAAAAAAATTGTACTTCATATTTTGCTAGTATGAAACACCTCGACTTAATAATGGTAGAAATGCTTGCGCTGGGGTCAAATATACTTTTTTGGTTCAGACAACTGTCGACAATCTAATATAAAACTTTGCTTACAACCGGCTGCATATTACAAGTAGTAAATTAAAAATTTTAAAAACTGACTTCAATATAATAATATAATTATTTTAATAATTTAAGCCAATTGTGCAAAACAATCTATTGTTAACGTAATGTGTTAAAAAGCATCTAATGAAGAGTTTTATGATAAAGAGGTTGGTTCATGTTATCTGTAATTTTGAACAAATTATAGGTACTACTCGCAAGGCAATTTCACAGATTGAAATCTAAGTCCTTTGCTGCACTCTCGAAGAGCAATCCCGTGCATCATACCAATAATCTTCAAACCTTCATAAAAATATATATGTATATACGCAATATATTACAATTGGAACATTTTTTGTTTGGTACACCAGAAAAAATATATGAAAAACTCTAAAAACAACAATTTACTTAAATTTTTTTAAAAACTCGAAAAAAGACGCAAAAATTAATTTGCCAAGCAAACATTATAATAAAATAATAAAAATAACCTAGAAAATGCAAACATTATAAAAAAAAAAGTAAAAATAACCTAGAAAATGCTTAAAAGTGATTAAAAAAAAATTCGGTGAACTAATACAAACCTAAACCTGGAAACAATACAAAAAGTTGATGGTTGCATTGTAGTTGGGTCATATTTTGACAATTATGAGCGTTATTTTGACATTAATTCTAGCACAGAATATAGTAGGTCAACAAGTGCTTTTTAGGTCAAAAACTTTGTAAAGTTCTCCGAAAACTGTGTCATTCGATTCGGAATCGCCTGTAGATGTTTTTTGCGAAAATTCAATTCAAAAGCTGCTTGCAAAAATTGAAATCTCAAAAACTAATTGAGATTTATCAAATTAAAAAAAAATCAAAAACGAGAGAAAATTTCTTAAAAAAAGTTCCAACTTCCGGAACTGTAGGACCCATATTTACTCAGGTTAAAAATTACAAAGCTTCATTAAACATTTTGAATTATCTTATAAACAACGCATTTGTTTATAACAATTTTCCAAACAATAGGAGATAAAAATAATTAAAAATCACTTTTAGTATCTTCTGATCATGGGAAAATGGATCATTAGCAATATTATAAAAAAAAAGTTTTATTGTTAATTACAAGCGAAAATTATTAACAATTCTCAAATTTTTCTATTCTGAAGCCTTTGCAAAATAGTTTTAAGGAAAAAAATTTCAGATTTATAGTGTAACAATTATAGCACTTGCAATGTTAATTTTCGTGCTACAAAAAACTGTTATTAACTAATTGAAAAAGCGCGATAAAAATTGCAATATCTATTTTATATTGTTTTTTGGTCTATATCTAGATTTTTGCGTAATAATTTCTCATTTTTTCTTGACTTCATTTATTCTGATCAAGTATTGAAATTCTTGTCAACATTTTTTCTTATCTGTCTCGATTAACTATTTTATTTTTATGGAACGCGGATTATGAATCATATTTTAGAATACCCAGTAGCCGCCTGTATTTTTTCAGTTCTTAATTTTCATATTTAATAATTTAAAATAATATTTATTAATTAAAGGCCCGAAGAGGGCATGGCTTACGCAAGCCGGAGTACCCGTTTTCAGGCGTATTTTGAACCCTCTGGAAAAATTATAAATATTGGTTCTACTGTTCCGAAAATTGTAACTTTTTTTAGTAAATTTCCTTCTCTTTTCGATTTTTTTTTTAAATAAAAATCTCAAATAGTTTTCAAGATATTTGATTTTCTCAAAAGACATCTACATGCCATTCAATCATAATTTTCGGAGAATTCTAAAAAGTTTTGACCTAAAAAGCACTTATTGACTAGGCGATAGGTCTTGTTGCTTCAGATTTTAATTATTCTCTCCAATGCATTTTCTCAATGTTCTGAATATAATGCTTCTTTCTATACTTAAAAAATAATAATAAAATAATCAGAAATTTGCCAAGCAAAAGCATTTAGCTTTTCATTTTTATAAGTATTTATTAATTTATTCAATTATTTGGGAACTATGCGTCAAAGCGACTAGGTTATTCTTTCCTCAAATAGAAGCAATATTGTATGGACCATGCAAAAACGTATTAACTAAAATAATTTAAATATTTTGCAATGAGAATGCCAACATTCATTGCAAAAATTCAAGTCACTCACATAGTTCTTTACAAAACTGTGTTATATACATTATTTATTAATTATCAGTAGATAATAGATAGAATGCAAACAGAAGCTTGCTTGCTTGCTCGCTCGCTCGTATAATGAAAATCAAAACCAAGTTACTTCAATACCTTAAAATAAATAAGCTTTTCGCTTTTATTAATTTTCTTTATAGCAAACAAATCTGTTTTTGTAGCAACAAAGGCAACAATGGTGAGTACACGTAACTCAGTAACCCCAGCCAGACAACATAAGATGTTCATTTCGAAGACTTCGAATGCTTACACTTTGAAAAAAAAAACTTGAAAATTATTCTAAAAAAAAAACTTTAAAAGCTAATTTATTCTGTTTTTTAGTCAAAAATTTGTAGATTAATCCAAACATTTTAGATTTGCATTGATGAAAGCTGTTTAAATAATTTCTAAAATACTTTGCATAAATGTATTGAAGTTATATTTCTTCATTTTTGAAGCGTGCTGCCGTAAGAACTAATTCCTGATTTAGGTAAATGTAATCAAAATAGAAAAAAAAATCAATGTCATTAATAGCAGTTTTGTGTAGGGTGCGTGATTTTACAGGTTTCCCTAATATCAGTTTTGAAAACAAATCGAGATCAGCGACATCTCTTGACAAAATTTTGTACAGGTGCAGTAGGAGTATAAAAAAATTCTGATGAATAAAAATGCGGTATTTATATATATTTTTTATTTTCAAATGCAGTCAGTCATGGCCTCTCGCTTTCAATAAAATGTTTCATTTCATACTTTCTATTTCTCTTGTAAAATGCAGTCTTGCATAAACTATCAAAATTTAAATAAATTTAAAGTATGTATTGATGAACACGAGGCCATTGCAACCTATTTTTATTTTCAAATAATTTTTTTTTAATTTGGTAGCACTAAAATTAATATTGACCTTTTATTAGATAAGGATATACGACGTAACATAAAAATTTTAATATTTAGTACTTAAAAGAAAATTACAAAATTCAACCGATCATGACGTAAAGTTTCGAACTTGTCACATTCGAGTGAGTAGTGCAACCCATGGTCAACCGGGATGCAGATAGGCTTACGCCACTCACTCAACCTTGCGTTTTGTTTGGTAATAACATTTCCAGGCCCGGACCGACCCAGAAAATTGCGTAATAATTGAAGAAAGCACACAAATAGATATAATTTATAATGTGATTCTTATTCAACAGAAGGACCCCTCAATGCATTGGCCTTGGCACGACCGGATGGTTTACATTTAATATTCAAATATTTCATTCTCGTAGCTAAATGGGTTTTGTACCTACTAAAAGAAAATTCTTGCTTTTGATGCTTTACTAGATAAGAGGACATCAATTTTTCATTGCAAATAGCTCTACTTTGAACTATTTTTATTCGTTTTTTATTTTCCACTGAAAATTTAATCACCAGCGGAAAATGATTGATCAGACGATGATTTCTCAACCTAGGTGTCGCAAGCAGGTTTAAGAAAGATCGCCTGCTAAAAAATAAATAAGTAATATTAATTGCTTTTTTTATTTACTTCAAAAGTAGCAAACAAGTAATGGCAACTAAATAAAACCAAATAAAGCTGCTCTTTTATAATAATTAATATTGTGATGTGAATTGGCATTCCAAGAATATAATATCAACACTGTAATTACACGAGAGGTTTTTATGTCCGTATAAAATAGATTTTTTCACAAGAATTTGTTTGCTTTGTAAATTGACGACAAAAACCACCTAAGCTATAATGTTTATCTAGTGCTTTGTCGAGTCATTTTACCAAAAAGAAGCTAATTGAAAGTTTAAAAAACGCACGTAATTCGATAAAAAGAAATAAGAGCCGGTAGAATTTGAAAAACAAGTAAAATGTATCTTTTCAAAAAAAAGACAAAAGTTTTTTCTTTTATTTCCTAAAAATCTCTTTCTATAGTCAAAAAGTAAACCTCAACTAACATAATATATATATTTATTAGTGACATAAAAAAATATTAAAGGGTGCATTTACTAAATTCAATAAACATTTCTAATCGTTACATGAAAAGTTAAATTTTTAATCTCGACCCATCACCCAGCATTTTAATGTTGTCACTTTCATTAAACAGACTGTTTTTCTTCAAACGTCAGAGAAGTACGTCATTTTTGAATTAGGTTGCCATAGTTTAAGTTTCACTTCTCCGCCGGCGGCAGAAAAAGTACTTTTTCTGCCGCTACAAATTTTTTTGCGTTTTTGTTATTTTCCTGTAAATAAATAACTAAACATTAAATTAATATCATGAATTTATTAACGAATTATAAAAAAACAACTTAATTATTTGCCACCATAGTAAAAATTAAATGTGCAATTACTAACATTTTTAAAATGAGAACCGTTTGATGCAACTGATGACCCCGAATCACAAGAAACGTGAACGCTAGTTGCTGAAACATTGCTTGCGACGGACTCTGAAGGTAAAACTAGTGGCGAAGAGGTGCCAGCGATCAAAATTTTTCCAGCGGTTTCATTTTTGTTGCTGATGGAGTCTGCAATATAACCTTCGGCACACGATGTGCTCTTCCATCCGCCTAGACGTTTCAGACCGGTGATATCTCCCCCAGAATCTACAAATATTGTGGCTGACGTTTGCCTTAAGGAGTGTCCAGTAAATAATTTCCAATTTGGCAACTTCAAAAATAAAGCTACATCTTTTGCTACGCTTCCAATTTTATGAATGCCCATAACTGACTTATAGCATTTCCCGTTATGAAATTTCACAAAAAGCCGATCCTCCTTCATGTCTTTTGGTCTCAAATTAACATATTTCCTGTATATGTTAATATTACGTTCTCCGACAATAGCAAAAGACCGTGGTTTCTCTGTTTTATTAAAGGGAATCTTCACATGTATCAACGAGCCTAGGTCTTCGACGTCCTCAACTCTCATATTCACAAGTTCGTCGCATCGGCACGCCCCTGCTACTCCAAACAAGAAAACAGTCTGTAAAACATAATTTATAATAACAATGTTTATAATATATATATATTATTGCAAAATACCTTAATTGCTAAATATTGTTCGTTGGGTGCATTCTCTAGAAACTCCTCAAATTGTATTTTTGTGAAGACATCAGCTTTCTTCGGAATGTAGCCTTTATTTTGCTGTTTTAAATAAGCACGAAGCTTCAAGTACTTGGCCAAGTCTGCACCATCTTTGATACTTAGCATGGTTCGTAACATCGAATATTGTGACCACAAAGTCGAACTCTTCATTTTCATATCTACTGATAAATGCAAGAAGTACGCCAGCAACACATCTTCTGAGTAATCCATCACATTACTCTTAGCGCACCAATTAGTAAATTTCTTGTATGCTAGTTCATAAAGTTTTTTGGACTTTCGTGGAACGAGGTTTTCTGTTGCCTTCTGAGCTGCCTTTGCGATTTCACTAATTGCCTTCGTTTGGTCACTACTTTCAAACATAGCGGACTAAAAAATTAAACAAAATTTAAGTGTAAAAATCAAATAAAACAATAATTACTTACCAATTATTGTTAAAACGTGCAAAATGTGAAATTTTTTCGCTGTTGTTTGGAGCGTTGTCAAGGAAACTTCAGTTTAAATTCAAAGCACTCTTTTTGAAACTAACAAATTAAAATAAAGCGTTGTAATTATTATATTGTTGTTCTTTATGTTTGAAGAAAAAATAGCGTTCTTTATACGTCGGCGAAGTCTTACTTTTTGTGCTTCATCTGTAGTAGTTTCATGCCGGACTCACTACGTTCGTCCATCACACTGAAACTACTACAGATTCAGCACAAAAAGTATGACTTCTCCGCCTAATAAAGAAATATACTATTATTGTCTAATTAAATAATATTTTAGAAAACTGTTTTCATAATTAAAAAACAACTCAGAACTGAGCTCAATAAGCGAGTTCAATTTTATTAATAAAGCAAATTTCTATTATGTTTTATTAAAAATCAAAGAAAAACCACTACACCACAGGTCAGAAGCTCAGCAATCAGTTTTTAAATAAAACTCTATTTGAATATACACCTATAGTGAGTTTACTTGGTTTACCTAACCTCTCACGATTTAGCAATATTCTAAAAAACAAGCATGAAAAATTCGGACTTTTATAAGCTGTAGGTTCGCGTTTTCTGTCAACAGCAAATATGTGTTTACTAAATCATACTATTCACACAGTTTTACCACTTGCCAAAAAGTTTGTTTAATAGATCTCGAGAGCTCTTTCGATCACAATGTGGTCATCATCAGGAGTTGAATAGAACTGAATTATTATTTGCTCAAGCTTACCTGGTTTATGTTTTTTTTTTTTGTTAAGAGCATTTGTTTTATTTTTATAAATTTCAATGTATCCAGATGGATATAGTTATTTATCTACTTGACTAATTTAAAATTGTTAATACTAATATGAAATTGATTTTAAAAGCGTGTTCTGCTATACTCGACTTGTCCAATCTGGCGTATTTTAAGTGAGCGAAGTACTCTTTGTATCTAGTTTGAACTGATCTAAGCGTTTGCTCTATATACCATTTACCAAATCAGACAAAGAGTCTACCACGGACTTTGATGAGATTTCTTATCAATTACAAACCTCACTCGTTCATTGTTTTACTTATTTTATATAAGTAAAACATTAATAATAAGTTATTTTATATATTTTATATAAAAATATCATAAAAACTAAGAAAAACATCAATAATTTAGAAAAGCTATCACCCTTTTTTTTATATTATATGCGAAGAATTTTATTTATGGAGGATTTAGGGTATAAAATGTAGATGTTTATTACAGTTCTTTATTTCATCTGAGAGCTACGTTTCGGTACAAAATTTTACCTTCTTCAAGCTGTTAAAATTAAAACTTAACATTGAAAAAAACATCAATCTCGATTACTTATTCAAAGCAACAACATCGTAAGTACGGAATAATAAAAAAAAAATTATAATTTCGTGAAATATTTCATGTTTTTATTTATTCATACACGTTTTCCGCATTTAGTCCTTCGAAATATCAGAAAAAATATTATTCGTAAAAACTAGCGATTTTCATTCTAATCTTATCTGTGAGAAAACTCGAAGTAGTTTTACCGACATAGCGGCTTTTAGTGGTTTTACCAAAATGACGTCACTAACCAGTGACAAAACTCATCGACGCCCAAGATCCAAAGTGCTGGTTTTTAAAATTAATTATTAAGCAAATTTCTAAGGAGCCCTTTGCCAGAAAAACATTAGTAAACATTTATATTTTATTGTTCATCTTTATATATTTCAATTATTACCTATTATTATTTATATTATCGTAGTATAATTAGTTTTTCGTGAAATTAAACTATTATATCACGTCTAATAAGTATTTAAATAAAAACAATTACAATAATTATTAGTTAGCGTACAAATTATTAAGCAAACTAAATATTAAAATAATTTAAAAAATTCAACAAAATAAGAAAGAGTTTGAGAACTAAAGCTCCAGACAAACTTTAAACAATGACATTCTACCAACTTTAAATAAATGGAGAAAAATAAAGTTTTAATTTAGCAAAACATATACAATCTTATTAAAAAACTGTTTTAATCTAGAAATGTAAATATATGTGAACATAATTTGGAACTAGCGTCGTACAAACTCAATGTCATGTTCATTTTCTGAGTTGGAGTTTATATATAACTCTATAGTCCCAACTATCAGAGTTATCTATATTTCTAAGCATCTCTACTTTAAGCATTCTCTAAAATATTTATGTATATGTTGAGGTCAGATGGCAAATTCGGCCCTTAGCCGATATAACAGAACATATGCTTATATGTCGATATTAGACATGTCCTGACTAACTTAATTTGGCCGTTGCCGGTATATTTTTGACAAAAAACTTATACCATTAATTGAAAAAATAGTGATAATATCTTTACCACTATATTCACTACTGAGCAATATTTAAAAGTCACAGCATGAGAAAGAAAAATGTCAGTGAAAACTGCGCTGCTAAGATTATAGACGTCTAAAGAAATTTAAAATTATAAAGATAGAGGAGAAAGAAAATCTTATTGTCATTCAAGTACTTCTTGTCGCAATAAATAATCACTTTATGTAATAGATTATTTCTTTTATTTAAATGGCTTTCGTTCTGTTCGACATCGGCTTATCACGTTTGTAAGCCTTTCCGGATGTGTACAAATCGTGTTATCCAAATGCGGAATTAGATCACGATGTCGGCATCTGGCACGTTTAGTATGAACATATGAGGATATATCAAATTATATCGGCCATAGGTCGAATTCGCCATCTAACTCCAACATATATCCAAAAGTCTAATACGTCCTTAATTATTATTTATCGCCGACTCAAAATTGCTTACATATTTACATTAGTATAGAGCTTAGTCTAAAAAGTTTTTGAATTTTTTGCTTTTTGATTTTCAGTTTCGTTCGTTTTCGGAGTTTTTTTTTCAATTGTTTTTCTCTTTCATTATTCTATCTTTTTAAGAAAGATTTTATTTTTTTATAGCTAAACTCTACTACACCTTTTTAGATTTTTGTTACGTTATTAGCATTATTTTAGTTATATTACAGTGTCATTTGAATTTTAAATTATTATGTGTGTCAATTTTTACCAGAATCGGATCACAGGCGAGTGAACAGTCAATCAATCAATCAATCAATGATTTCAATCATGTATTTTATTTGTGCTTTTGACACTTATTAAAGCGTATACACATAGTCAATACTTAAGCTAGATAAACAAAAAAGACAAAGAACAGAACAAAATGTAATTACAGATTAAAATATTCTGACATATTATAACAACATTTATCAACTAAAAATGATCTTAAAGTCCGTTTAAATACATGTACTTGTGTGATGTTCTTCAACTCATCTGGTAGTTTATTATACATTTTTAAGCAAGCATAGCTAGGAGATTTTTCATACTTTGTCGAAGAGTGAAGTGTAGTGCGCAGCCCAAGACAATTTCTAGTAGGGTAATCATGAAATTTGTTATTTCTATCAAACTTGTTTGGGTGCTTAGCAACGTACATGCACCCTGCAAGTATGTAAATAGAAGAGGTAACAGTTAAAATTTTCTCGGATACAAATATGTATAGGTCTGCAAGACTCTAATTGTTTTAATCCGTACATAAGTCTTATGAGTCTTTTTTGAAGAATGGTAACACACTGACATTGTGTAGACTGACCCCATAAAATTATGTTATAGTTTAGATGGCTATGAGCAAGTGCATAATAGACTTGTTTTGAAGCAGTGATATCTAATTTAGATTTTAATTTAAGAATAGCAAAATATGCTTTATTTAGTTTGCTACACACAAAGTCAACATGTGGATGCCAACTTAATCTACTATCAAGTAATATACCAAGAAACTTTACATTTGTTACGTCATCGCTTTGATTAAAATATATACAATCAGTTTTTGATGCATTAAGCACTAATCTATTTTTGAAACACCACAATTCTACTTCAGATGTTATTTGTTTTATTTTACTATCTAGTTCTTCTCTAGAGTTTGCTGCAAGAGCAATTGATGTATCATCTGCAAAGTTTATTAATAAACCAGATGATATAAACCTTGCAAGATCGTTTATTAATAGTAGAAAAAGCAATGGTTCGATAATAGATCCTTGCGGAACACCTAAATTTAGACTATAGTTATTTGATCTTTTGTTTTCTATTTTTATTATGATTTTTCTATTATTTAAGAAGGAATTTATCCATAGTAATATGTTGCCTCTAATTCCAAGAGAGTACAGTTTGCTTTCTACAAATTGGTGATCCACTGTATCAAACGCAGATGATAAGTCAAAAAATAAAGCAGCAACATACTGTCTTTTATCAAGTTTTTTATTTATATATTCAACAAAATCAAAGGTTGCTGTTTCAGTGGATCTACCCTTGCGGAAACCATGCTGCGTATTGGCTAACAAGTTCATAGACTGTAGGTAGTTGTGAATTCGGTTACACATGATTTTTTCTATAATCTTTGAAAATACAGACAACATCGATATAGGCCTATAGTTAGTTATAAGTGTGGCGTCCCCCTTCTTATGTACAGGAATTACTAATGCGGTTTTTAATACAGTAGGAAATATACCCGTTTCAATAGAACTGTTATACAAATACAACAGTGGTTTTACCAATTCATTTAATACATATTTCACAACCTTTAGTGGAACTCCGTCAACACCTACAGATTTCTTGTTTTCAAGTAGTTGTATTGTGTGATGTAGTTCCTCTGCTTCTATCGGAGCAAAATACATGCTGTTTTTTACCATTGGGGAGGTTGTGCATGGTGCTGTTGGTTTGCATGAACCGAAATGAACTCTCACCAGATTTACTGCTGCATTTGCAAAATGGTTGCCAAACTTGTTGATCAACCAAATCAATCATTTCTTATTTTATTACCATTAAACGCAGTTTTTTTGTTATAGTAATTTAGCACTAAGATTGAAGAATAGTCTTTCTAGTAAAAAAAGGTTGTTAAAATCGAACTTCCTTTTGTGCAATATCGGTTCACAGCTGAAAAAATTTTTTTTTCTCGAAATTTATATGGTACCAACTTAAAGAACCTCCAATAAAAGTTTTTGTGTTGAAATCGGATTCCTTTGTGAAAAGTTATGCATAGTCATACATGAAAAACATATATACGACATGAAAATAACATCGCATCAATAACTTTTAGATTCATTATACAATTACTATTTGTTTCTAAAAATAAACAATACATACTCTAAACGTCATTTTATTATTCATGAGTGGTGCAATTAAAAAAATGACATTCGTGCAACCACTTTTATTACAAACTGACTCATTAAAAGTAATTTCAAAATAGGATCTACAAGGGTTGCAGATTCATTTTAATTTCAAATCGGTGGAAAAGTGGACGGGGTGGTCTGTTTTGATGAGTAATGGCTGTGATAGCAGTAAATTAACATTCAAATTTGCCAAAAAGAAAAACCCGTCATCATCATGCTGGTCCGTCCAAAAACACCCTTGCGATTGTGTTTTGAAAATTTGCCACTGATTTTATCATCAATAGCCGCTCAAATAAATTTTTATTGACTTGTAATTATAAATCTTGCTTTTAAATTTCTGCTATTTGTTTTGTAGTTACACACCCAGAGCACTCGGTATTAGAAGGTGGATGATAGGTTGGAATGGTAATTTCTAGATAATCACTTCAACGGAATAATCTTTAAATTTTGAACCCTGAAAAATAATTTCAGTAGTAGAAGTAGTAGAAGTCATCATAGGAATAATTAGAACACAAACAGCTGATTTACCGAGAATTTGGTGGCATAAGTAGAACTGCTGCAGAATTTTGACAACTGACACTTGTCGACTCTTAAGCTTGACAACGTGAAAATAGACTGTAAACATAGTGACTCTTTTATTTTTCATTTTTCTACCATAAAAAGTCCAGACTAACTTGAAAAGTATTTCCGTTGAACACTAAGTACCCTCTGCGGGTTTAAACAAAGTTTTCAACGATTTATTTAAAAAAGTATACAAAATAAAAAAGATAACATTAAAAAAATTAAAACTAAAGCAGGAACAAAATTATAAATTAATAAATTAAAAATTTCTTTATAAATTCAAGTCTTAAATTTTAAATCGTTAACTAAAAAAAATCATAAAAAGAATTTGATGGTAAAATTTATTAAGCTTTAAATTCAACCACATGCACCTTCAAACCAAAAACTGATAATAGTTTATTAAAAATATGACTAAACAAAAATATAAAGTATCAAAACAGATTATCATTATATACAACCAAGATTTCGAAACATATAACCAAAAAGTTACAAAAATTATATCCAATCAACAGAATAAAACCATTTCAAAGAAAAAAAGCATAACATCTTCAAATACTTAAAGTAGACAGCAAAATGCATGAATTGTGTTCAAAATATAATCTATTTTCTTTTGGTTATTTGGATCATTAGTCCAGAAAATAATATTTTGCAAGTGTGAATGGCATTGCGTTAAGACACGACGTAGCAACACAAGCACTTGCTAAACATTTTTTAGATGTGTAATCCACACAATTTTTCATGCCAACAAATTTAAATCCTTCTAAAAATAAAACACTTTTATATACCACATCTAACCTAAAAAACAAATGACATTACGTGATTACATCTGCATGAAGATAGACTGAAAAAATTATTTACTCATAAGTTCTATTTATTTATTTACGCAAGGTCTGGTTTTGTATTCTCTTTTATGCCAAAGTATCTAGTAAACTTTTGACAAACGTCACTTTTGTAGTCCAGCAAATTGCTGTTGCCGGCCGATGTTAAATCCTGCAAAACAGTCGATAATGGCTACAGGCATAAAAAAGCATTTTTTCCTATATTTCTTTACCGATTTTCTCAACTTTTGTTTTTCTTTTTGTTAAATTTAGTTAAGTTTAGAGACATTAGAAGGACCGTGCTGTCAAAAATTCTTAACTATGAGCTGTCGTCGTAGCTTATGTCATTGTAACATCAGTAGCAAATTTGACAAGTTGCTAATATTAATCAATGTATTAATAATAATGTTTTAATAATAATAATTAAATAAGTAATCATCAAATTCGTTTGGCAATCAAACAATAACAATTCGATCTAGCTTCCAGCTTCCCTTTAAAACTCATAACACTTAGATCAAGATCATTTTTAATCCCACGATATACTCAAGTAGCAAATAACAAAAGTTATTATTGCTATTACACAAAGACTATATAAAAAAAATAAAACCGGAATACTACTTAGTTTTAGCGTAGAGAACAAGAGACAAAAAACTAGTTAAAAAAACACAAAACGGTAAGAACTTCAGAGATGATAGAAAGAAGATGAATACAAGTTAAGAAACAAATTCAAAAAGTAAGCAACTGTAAAAAGATACCAAAAAAAAATCTAAAAAAATTAAAGAGAAACCAAAAGAAGTTATGAAAGACAACAGAAACCATAAACACAATGAAATTGTTGTTAAAAACGTTAAAGTACGACGCCGGAAAATCATTAGAGAGACTACAAACTCTTTGACACAGAGTGTCAAAAAGTATACTTCAAAATGTCAATTATAATTAAGTCAAAAGTTAGGCGCACTCTGTATATATTTTACGATCGACTTTAGGAAGTTATAAGAAAAAGATGCAGTATGTGAGCTTGATGGAACACATTACATTGTTAACGTTACAAATTGCATAATTTAAATAGTAAAAACTTAAGATCAGTGGCGTAGACGCCCGTTATGTTGTTTTTGGCAAGCCCCCCAAATACGTAAAATTGGCGGAAAAATAAGCTGATTACGTGTTGATTTATACGTGTCAATGTACTTCTTCGGTACAGGTTTGAATAATAATTTACATTAAAAAAAATAAATTTTCGTTAAATTATTCCATCTTAATTATGTGTGTTTTAATTGTGCAAGGTTTGCAGCGGCACGTGTATTTTTTTCGACTATAAAGAATAGTCAAAGTCATTGGCGTAGCATTAGAGCGAATACACCAGTACAATCTTGAATTCAAGGATAATAGTTTCTTATATTTTGTTAGAGTTTTAAAGGATAAGTACATGGAACGCTCTGTGGTCAAAAGGTAATTAAATTCGAAACAGCGACATTGAATTTAAAATCTAAATTTAGAATTGTTTACAACATTGCTGCATTAAATTAATTCTACTTCTTAGGTATATTATAAACAGAACCGGCTCCGAAAGAGTGCACACTGATGTGAAAATGAATAAAATTTCGAATAAGAGTAGACTAGGTTTAACGACTCATCAATTTACCCCATTTCAGATTACTGCTGCGTTAACACATTAACTTATGATTATTTTTTTCATTTTTTTTCATTAATACTGGTTTTGAAATACTTGCCGACCTGGTAAATTTATTTCAACTGATTTTATTGCAAAAAACTTAATATTTTTTGAAATAAAACTAATTTTGAGTTGGTAAACACAAGAAAATGTTTTATTTGAAATTAATTAAAAATAATAAAAAAAGTTACATGCTGTATGTTCTAATAACCTCACATTGATTGCTTTTATTTTACAGATATGTATATATTATTAAAAAATGAGTATTTATTAAATATAATTTATTTTTAATATATTAAAAATATCTTTCGAGATGACAAAAAAATACCCTAAAAGTTTGAGGCCTTAAGAATAAGAACAAGAGGCGTTTTCTGTTTTTTAGTCCTGATCTCATTTTAGTGTCAAAGTCATTGAGAAAAAAAAAAATATCGTCAAAAATTATTTTTTGCAGGAAATAAAATTTTCTTTCTTTGGTAAAAACCAAAGAAAGAAAATTTCTTTAGTCTGACTAAAAAGTCAGACTAACCGCTTTCGAATAATCAAGCTTTAAAAGCTGTTTTTTGATTTTACTTTTTTTGATTTTGAAAACTTTTAACTCATAAATAAATCAATTTGTAAAAAACTACAAAAATGTTTCTTGAATGAGATTTATTGCTTTACAAATAAGGTCTGCTTTATATTTTTTTATAAAATACTTCCTACAGAAATTATTCGCAATTAAGTTGAGAAAAATAAACGAATTTTGTTTTGTTTTTCATTCTTGATTAATCTTGTTTTACTCAATGTAACAAATTCATAGTCTTTATCATGAAAAATCATTTTATTATTAATTTCAACACTGAAAAACTTGGAGTTCATAATAAATTCAAGCTTATTCTTGCTTAATAGCTATTTACTTTACGATAAAATGTACTTTTATTATCTTAAATTAATTAAAAATTTACAATTATGTTATTCTACTACTAAATTTTTTTTTATTTACTGTACTTCATTTATAAATATAATACCATGCTTGCAAGTATGATGATAACAGTACTTTAAAACACGAAAAACAAAAACAAAACAGTGGATACAAAACTAATGTCGTTTTGCTGTATATGTAGAAGGAATATGTTGGTTTTAAATATTTTACATTTTTATTTGAAAAATATTCTCCAATTACACTCGTTATTTGAACTAGTGAAATTATTACTAAGTAAGGCTGGAACATTTTTGGATTTTAGTATTCGAATAGTCGGTTGAGAATTTATTCGGATATTTGATTTATTTGAATAATTCTAATTCCAATATTCGAATAATTGAATTCGAATAACGCAAATTTTGGAATCATTGAATATGGCAAATTGCAGATACAAAACCGGACTCGCATTCACCAACATTCAGTTAGCTATTTGATTGTCAATTGCAGACATGATACAAATTCTTGCGAAATTTGACAACCAATAAAATAATAACCTAGGTATGTGTCAGAAAGTATTTCCCAGCTGACCAGAAGTGATCTTAAAAGTATTCGAAGATTTATCCCTAGCTTTAAATTATTCGAATAGTCATAATTATCCGGATAGTTATAAGTATCCGAATAAATAATAGTGTAACAATTCGAATAATAGGTGGCCAGTCATTCGAACAATTCGAATATTCGCTCCAAGCTTTAATAGTAATCTTTCATAAACAGTATCGGTAATTATTAAAATGTACATAATATGGCATGTACGTTTGATTACATACGTCACCAAAAATTAATTATATGATGACTCATATGATCAAAATCTCCCAGAGAAAAGTTGGTTCACCAGTCAGTAATTTGACAGTCAAACAAAGTGGAAATGACGCAGTATGTGAAAACTCAGTAGAAGATTTGTCACCACTTCATTTTTCTATTTTTTTACAATACTGTTCAAATAATAATAGTTACTGTACATTTTATCAAATTAGCTGAGTTTGAGTGGCATTCTAATATTGTTCACCAGACAGAATTATGATAAAAAAACAAAAATAATAAAAGTATAAACTAATAAGGTAACAAGCGTTAAAAAAAACTATTGTAATCAAATAGTGTTAATCTTCTGAGTTTAAAAAATATGTCTTCCAAAATCCATAGTTTATGTGTTGTTTAAAGTTACATCAGTTAAAGCCCAGAACAAAATTTATTACTTAAAAACTCAAAAACTAGTCACACAGCTGTTTTTTGATTTCTAGAAAATCAATTTAAAAAAAAAGCAGAATAACTTGCAATACCAAAGTTTCACCAAACAAAAAAAAATTTAATGTGATACTAATTTTGTGATTAATGTGATTTTAATGTATTATTTTCGTTGGTACATCAATGTGTACCCATTGAGCATTTGAAAAGTGCCAAAAAATACACTAAAAAAAATGACAATATAGAATTTTGTATGTAACAAATGTATATGCGATGTCAGTCTTTCTAGCAATTGTGTTGCAAATTATCACATCAACATAAAGGGCAAGAAGTGGTGGTGATCATCTGCTTTTTATAAATATAGTAGATAGATAGTATAGTAGATACTAGTCAAAACTTGGCAACTGCGCAACCAAGTGTACGCAAGACCAACAAATGTTACAAATAAATTTTAAATCTTTTGTAGTCATTAGGAATTAAAATTCAGCAAAACCAAAGCCTTGAAGACCGCTCGCAGGAGTTTACTTTAAGCTATGTCAAATAAAATGGATGCCAAGTTTGCCACCGGGTGTAGAACGGATTTTGGTAGACGGACACTTCACATGCAAAAATTTAAATTTGTGAAAAAATAGTGTAATATTACATAGAAAATAAAGTATAAAAAAATGTAAAAAGGCCGTCTAACACGATGTAAAGTGTACAGGATTTTGCTTTTATGGAGGTTAACGTTCTATAAAGTGCAAAAAAACGTAAAATGCGAGAAAATTGTATTAGTTGCCAGTTTCTTGACAAATCTTCTATATAACACCATAAATAAATCTTCGAAATAAACATAACCTCAAATTTTGGTGTAAAAAAAACAATTTGGTGATTGGCTAAATTTACGAAAACAATCAATCAAACATCTGGATTTTGAATATCATTGAAATTAACTTAATTTCAGTTTAATTTTCTTTCTGTAAGCCCACCCTTAATATTTTACTGTAAAATTATTAAAAAAAAAGAAACTGTCAAAAATCTTTCATCCTGTCAAACAGCCTTAAGATTTAAATTACTTGATAAAAAAATAATATAATAAGAAATGAAAATTACGTGATGCATTTCATAAAAAATAAATGTATTTGATAACAAAATAAATAATTTGATAGCAAAATTATTTAATAAGAAAGCATATTTTTTAATCTGCATTTAATTTTGACACAAATCGAGTCTCATACATTATAGTCCATCGGCCAGGTTACTTATGGTGTGCTGGTCTGAGCCCACCTGATGGAAGTTGTCCGCATAAAAAAACCATATTAACATTTTAATTCGTATGCACCCATCTATTATACAACTAATACCCTTTTCATACATCTTTCTTTATTCATTTCAAAGAAGAAAAACCTTCTCCACTGACAATGTTTTCATGCCTAAATTTTTAAAAAGTGCTGACTCAGTACTGCAATTCTAAAACCAAAACACCTGCTCTTATTTTAATTTAATCTATTTGAACTTATGCTAATTTTTATGAAACTTTATGTTTTTCATAGCTACCTAAGAAGTACTACAAATTATTAGAAAATTTTGTGTGTTTTAGAGATTTTTTAATTTTGAAAGCTTTACACCAATTAAAGCTCTTAGAATAACCTGTTGCTCAGTAATAATAAATAATAAGTTACTAACAATAATAAAATTAGAAAAGTTATCACTCTTGTTTTAATAATATGTTAAAAGATCCATTTTACCATACCTGGCCAAATTAACAGGTCAGCTTCATTATTAATAAATTAGATTAAATAATGAAAAAAAAAATATATGACAATTGATCTGTAATAATTTTAATTGTTTGATCTGTATTCTATTTCAACGTGTTTGAGATCAACAGCCTGAAGAAGGTAAAATCCTTTTAACCGAAACGTCGCTTATATATCGAATAAAAAAATGTAAAAACATCTACATTTGTTCGATACCGTAAATCCTTCATAAAAAAAATTTCATTTAAAATAATAAAATTGTTAACTCCACCACAATAAAAGTACAAAACCTATAAAGCCCATTTTTTTAATGAAGATTTTATTTTGCATTGTAACGTAAAATATGTTTCAATTTTTTGCATACTTTTTTCAATTTGGTGCATTTTGCTATACAATTTAAGCCAAAATACCTAAAAATAAATTTTGAAAAAAAAACTTGATTGATCTCTAGCACATCTCTATGGAATAAAAATGATACTTTTGGATTATGTTAGGCCATATCCTATTTAGAACTATTATTAGTGTTCTAAATCAGGGTTTGACATACCCTAATCAAACCATGGTAAAAGTTCACCTCATACATATCGGGTTAAATTTCTTTATTTTAAGCATTTAGTTTCATAGCTTAGCTTTATAAAGTTCTTAATTTAATGTTAATGTTTATTGAAGCTTTTGTAAAAACTTTAAAATATCCATAATTGTGGTTTATTAGATATTATTGAACGTTTTTTCTTCTACATCTGACATTGTTTTCAATGTGCATTTAATTATTTAGATCTTTCATAAGATTGTGTAAATTCTGTGCCATAAATATTTCGATCTTTTAATTAACAAATGATCTATCTCAGTTCACAATAATGCAGACGGCCAAAATCAACCATTATTCAAGCTTGTGCGTGTGCCATCTTATCAATGTTGGAAGAAAAAGGGTTAGCAGGATGTGGTTTTGTTGACTCATGATTAAATTGTATCTTTGTTTTAGTTCACAATAGTTTGTTTCTACTATTTAAATTTATACATTCCAAGTAATCTAATTATTGTCAATACATTATAACTAACTTCAAGACGAAGAATTTCAACTTCAAGACTTCGTTTAAAAATAATATTTTATTATGATCAATAATATTTGATTATTGACCAAGAGTTATAATAAGACTTCCATTATTGCACAAGATCTACAGAAAAAATTTAAAAACTTTCGACTGCGCAATAATAGTTTTAACTATAAAATGTTTAGTAGCATAGCTTTAAATACGCGGTATAGTTTATATTAACTTTTAGTGCGATTACAGCTTTGCCTCCTTAAATAATTTACAGCACCCTGCAATTTGCATAAAATTGATAGCCAACAGATGCGTCTGTGGTTCTAGTCAGCATGGACCGCATTGAAAATTTTAGTCCAAGTTGGAAAAACTGTGTTCGTTACGTGATTAAAGAGGAACAATTATACCGCTTGAAAAAGGTACCAGAACTAATCATACAAGTTAATATTGATAGTAACAGTGATTCTGATGTCTATGCAGATGGTTAGATGACAATTACTAATGTTTCCATACCCACATACATAATTTCTATATTATACAATAATAAATAAATCTGTGTCTAGATAATTAATTGTAATTTAAATGTTATCTTTAGTAACATGCAGAAAAAGAAAGTAAAAGCAACCTGAATACCACACTGGCGCAGTATGTTCAAGATTCTGCATAAGCAAAAAACCCTGCAGAAAGCCCTCCTAAAGATTAGTGAAGGTTAAGTAACAGTAAAACCATATTCGCACAAAATGTTTAAGCAAACTATTCATCATATATTTACAGCTTATCTTTTCATAGAGACAAAATAGGCTTTATGAGCATAAAATGATACAAGCTTTGATTACGCAGCAGACATCTGCCATATAGATTATAACAGAAATGACAAACCAGACAAATGTCGAAACAATTTTGTTTATTGCAGTTTAATTATGTCTTTTTTTTATGCTTCAGTTTTATTCGTTATGATTATTGGTCTTACGTAAGTTTTGAAATAAGTTTTTGAACCTTTTGAAAAAAGTAATTTCTCCGATAGTATGTTCCAATTCGGCTCTAATATGATGTAATAAATTCGATGGAACAAAAGTTCAATCAACAGAAAAAAAATTGTTTTAATCATAATTTTATTATGTGAAATTTGTTTGTAAATTTGCATGTAGAATAACTAGCTAGCAGAATTAGTTTCATTCTTTAAAAATTAATAATTCACGTTTACATTTTTTAAGCATATAATAAAAGAATAAAAATGCAAACCTTGTAAATAAATCATTTATTTTTTATTAATGTTTAAACATGTCAATTTTTCACAAATTTGTTATCTGACCAGTAGTTTTTAAGATATTCGTATTAATGCTTTTTGGACATATATTTTTCATTTGTATTTTATAAATTGATTATAAAATACAAGTAAAAAATTAAAAATTGCTTTCAATATATGTAATTAAATATTAGTTGATGAACAATTTGAGTCAATTTAATAAATAAAATAATAATTAAGTAATTATAATGAATTCGGTTATTTCTAATTTTTTAATTTGCTTAATTATTATTAGACAAATTGATGCACATAAGTATCGGTAGAGATAGTAAGCAAATGGTTGCTAATTGTTTCAAATTCTAATCATAACTAAAATAAATGAAAACGCTTAAATAGAATAATTATTCCAAACTCTAATATGTAGTGAACTAAACATGCTGAAAAATCATTAAAATTATACATCATGAAGTCATACATATAATATATAAAATATAATTAAAAATGGTCTTTTAATTTTACATTAAAAATAGTTAAAAAATAAATAAATAATCGTCTTACAATAATCTTAGTGTAGTGATTAATTGATTGCTTTGGAATATTTATCACAATAAACTATTCACACAGTTTCATCACTTGCCAAAAAGATTGTTTTATTTATCTCCTAATGATAGCCACTTGGTGGTCGAAAAAGCTCTCTAGATTTATTAAACAAATTTTTTGGAAAGCGGTAAAACTGTGTAAACAGCTTAGTGTAATGATTCAAAATTGAAAATAATCAAATTAGTACAATAATGTACTTAGTGATTATTATTGAGTTAGTTTATTTATTCATCTATTGAATATTTTTACGTAAGTTGCATTTTACAATTAAAAAAATTTAAAACAATCAGAATAATATTTTAAGCCATTGCTTATCGAACCAGATAACATAATATGCTTCACCGTTTTGTTATACAGGGCCAACATAATCGACGTCTTCAACTATGACTAATTCGAATTGTAATCAATCTAAAACAAATAGTTATGTTATAATAACTATTTGTCTGAGTTTACTCAAAACTCAGTCGTGGTCAAGCCTGATAAGAAAAAAACAAATTAATTCAACAAATGACTAATATATTAGTATAATTAAGATTTTCAACCACTTTACATATTGAAATTACGGTTAAAGACTGGTTTTTGAAGTTTTTGAAGATTTAGATTACACGTTTAAAATAACACACACCCATTTTTTTGGTTGCCAGAAAAAATCGCGTTACACAAGCAGTAACTCAGTTTAACTCTTATAAAACGTTATAAATATTCATAATTATATTAATTGTACAATTTATATTGAAATTAAAGCGTCATCTTGTAAATAGAAAAATATTTTTATATTATTAGTCCTCGCCAATTCAGACTTTAACTGATTTTATTCATATTATAAGTGTATCTTTGTAAATCTTACATAGTTGCTTAATACACTGTTTCACTTATTGTAGAGTAATTATACTGCAGTCCCTTTAATCAAATAATTAAACTTAATTCCATTTTCCATGTTTTTCAAGTAAATTGTAACTTAATCCTTCATTAAGGTTTAATAGCACTTCAATAGTAAGTCAAATAAAATTTAAACTTCAATTACATCTTGCTTCTTTGTTACATTTCAGTTAAAGATTGAAATTCTAGAATTTCTACCTTTCAAGACATTAAAACTGTAAAAAATCTCACTAAAAACTTAAAAGCTCTCTTGCAATTGTTTAATATTTGAATAAAAATAATGATTTCAACAATTATGTGTTTTATTCTACCTACCGAATGTAGATTTTTAAGATTAAATAATTTTGTAATTGTCAAAAAAAATTAAGAAAGACGATGTTAACAACAACTGTTACAAAAAGACAATATGTTGTCATTTCAGGTGTCACACAATGTCAAATGAGTGCATTTTTCTCCAAAAATTTACACATTTTGTATTTTCCTCAGTGACACACATTCAAAAAATTTTTTCCATAAATCTGCTAACATTTAAATAAAAATATACTACTTCACAATATGATCTACAAAACTCTCTTGAAAGTCATTATAGTATTTTCAAGTTGAAGAGCAAGTGAAGGTAAACAATATCACGTGCTCAAACCGGTCCAGCCAGCCAATCACCACACTTTCTGCTGGGTAATGTGATGATTCAGCCAATAGAAACGAGAATAAGCTCCAGTCACGCGACCTGCATGCGCTCTTTTTTGTTACTCCGCCTATAACTTGAAAACACTATAGATTTGCCACAGTATTTAATCTTTACATTAGTATTGACGAAAATAATGATCAAGATGATATAAGTGGGAAAAAAGATTCATTTTTCAAACTATGCATTTCTAGTAATATATTTTTTACGATCACTTCTAAAACTGATTATTACAAGCTCACCATCAACGCGAAAATTCAAAGATTCACACATTTTTCCCTGGTAACTAATTTATCATCGCAACCACCTAAACTTAATAAAATAATCACGTGGCTTTATTTTACTTTACGCAGCGCCATAGCCTTATGATTGTAATACAAAACTGTCAACAATTATTGGCAATTAAATGACGGCGCACCCACCATCATGACAGAGGGTAAGAATTTTATGATTTATCATAGACCATAGAACAAATAGAACCAAGAGCCATTTTGGTATTCGATTGCTTTTTCGCGCCTCGTTGGTGCTCGTCATGAAATCCGCATCTTTATACCAAAATGACTCTCTTTACACGCTATTACATAAATGTAGTTTTTATGCACTTTACAAATACATAAAACAATTTATGAAATTATTTACACGCTTTCAGTTTTATAAGAGACGCGTGGTATTTATTTACCGCTTACTTTTTGTATATTTAATGACAATTCCACTTTAAAAGTAAACTCTCCTTGTGTTTTGGAGCTGACCCGCTTATGTTTTATTATTTAGATTGTAAAATAGTTAATAAAAACTTTTTTTTCTTTATTAGATTGTTATCAAAAATAATTTTCACACAGGTTTTTCAATCCTAAAAAACCTGTAGTCTAGACCTAACTGTGTAAGTTTCTAAAAACTGTATGAAAAGTGTCAATTTTAGAATGATGGTTTTAGAGTAAAAACTGTGAGATGCTTGAAGTGACGTTAATCCTACTATGTCAGACGTGCTGGATTTACAAAAACATTAAATGAATATACTATATACATTATAGATAATAAAGCAGGGCTTTTACCAGCAGTTTTGAATTAAAGGGTTTTGTGCTGGTTTAGTTTTTGCGTTAACACACTAGCGCATTGATTGTCACACGGCCTGCCAGTGTCACAAGTCAATATTGCCACCACATAAAATATAAAGCACTTCTATGAGCTACAACCTACTTTTTTTAATAGCTGGTTCTACAGTATTCAACCATATACATATAGCACTTCTAAGCAATTCAAAATCTAAACTTGACCTAAAAAGAGTTGATTGTTAGTAGAAATTGTTGAATCTGATGTGTTCAAGTAGTGAACAATGACGTAAAAGTTTAACAAGTCTATTTAGAAACAATAAACCAATACAAATTATTGTGATACGTTCTAATCTCGTTGATTTAGAAACAAACTGAACAATTAACAAGATAATCACACAGTATGCATATGTCAGGGACATAGTTAATTATAGATTTGAGGTTTTAGCGTACGTCAGTCTGTATGCATAATGCATAGTAGTCATACTTTCGGAATAACAAACCGTGTTATAATCATCAAATCAAAAAAAAAATAAATTTAATAGATCTCTGAGTTTCACAGTCATTCATTTGCACGCCTCTGGTAATTATGTTATTCTCTAACTATAATATTCTCGTTCTTTCATTATCAGCTACTTTTCAACTATGAATAACTGTTTATGTCGTACCAACACACAAAAATTAACTGATACAACCTATTTAATAAAAAGTTCGATAAATAATAAGAATAATTATCTGCAATTTAATTCAAAAATCATCAACGACACCTTCTTTCTTAAAATTTTTAAATTTAAAAGAACCTATGACTATTAACTTTAATTTTTATGACTAACTGTAAAATAAATGATGTTTATAATGTTATTAACCTAAGAGTGCCAATTACCTAACCTATTCAAAATTAAATCAGGTTATAATTGAGAAAGTTTTCGATCAAATATTTTGAATATAACTAATAATTGAAATATTACTAATCTGTAATTTTGACATATGTATTTTTGTATATTTAATACAATTTCCAAACATTTCCCAATTTTTTTCAGACTGAACTAGATTCTTTTCTAGTTTATTCTAATCTAAACTTACAACTTTAGGCTTTCAAAGCGTGTTGTAGCTCAACATATTTACGCGATTGTAGATGTTTAAAGTCTTTACCATTATAGTGTTAAGTTAAATTGATAGAGATCATTTTTTTTAAATGTCCAAACACATAAACAAATCAACAGATAGTAGACATTTAAAAACAAAATAGGCTGTAAGGTCGGCTTTAAAGGTTAATTATGTTTTGTCATATTAGTTTTGCAGTTTGCTGTAAAAATCTAATTCAACCTTCTTTGGTTTAATCTAGTATATATTATAATACTTATGATTAAATACCAAACGAATTTCACCTAATCATCTTTTACCTATTTTACATAATATCGTTAAAATTTACGCCATAAATAGTACTGAATTCTTAAATAACGTATAAGTGTGCTATATAAGAATTTTCTTAAATTGTTTGGAATTATTTTTGTTTATTTCGAAGTAACATGTTTTTATCTCGCCAATATTCTGGTTCAATGTAAAAACTTCCACCAAATTGTAATGCAATTAAGTCTTTCCTAGTTTAACTTGGCCTTTTCTAGTCAATTTTTATCCAATCCGATCCATTCCAACCCAACTTCTATTGACAGAGTTAAGATTTCGTTACTTAAAGTTAATAAATTAGCTTAGGTTGAGGTTTTTTTTATATAGATATTTTTTTCCAATTTTTCAAAGATATTTATTCAGCTTTTACTACAATGATTTCAAGCTGGTACAGCCTAGTTTCACTTATAATAATTCACTCAAATTTCACTTATTGCTAATCTCAACTTAATTAATCCTAAGTCATTTTCACAAAATTTTTAAAAACAAAACTTTAGAATTGTCAATTTCTTTTAAATTCTGTCTCAATTAGGTTTAAAAAATAAGAATTACCAACTTAAACTCGTCTAAATTTTAGAACAATGTAAAGTAACAAATAAATTATATCGATTAATTTAGTATATCCAATTCATCAATCTTCTTATTCATTATTTTTGTTTGATATTTTTCCTGAATAGTCCAGCATTTTCAGGCAATGTTGACCTGAGTTTCGTTAAAGGAAGTTTTTTATAGGTACACCTGCTTAAAATAATTTATTATTATAATTTAATCTAAACCAATAAAGAATTGATGAGATCTATCTAGTTTTCAATAATATCGAAAAATATATTTTACCCATTTGCGTTATAAATAAAAACTCATGAGTTCATTAGTATAGAACATCGATAATCATTTAATAATGGATCGTATTATAAAACTGATTTTGGCAACATTTATCTTTGTTACATTGGTTACAGTGGCAAGAAAGACGTTCTTTGTGACATTCAACGCTTCGTTTTTTTGACATTAAAAGCTTTATTATAATTATGCCAGTTTGACATTGTAAACAAACAAATGCTTAAGCTTTTTGAGTGGCTTTGTTCAAAATCAGATGGCGTTGAAGTAAATTCCTGGTTCTTAGCGTTCAATTTAAGCATTAGCGCACAAATGAAAGAAATTATTAAATTTGTTTTACAGTTTCAAGATTATTTATATTTATCGACTCACAAGATAATTTTAAATTTAGTAAAATTATGAAATTTTGTTCCATTATTATTTTATGTTAACTGTTATAGTTGTTTAGCATGTATTGACAAGATCTGATGAAGCGTAAATTTTAAACGAAACGTTGTGTCTCCAATAAAAATGTGTTTTAAAATTTAATAAACAACAACTTTTTTCGTACCCTAAGACGTCATTATCACACTACTTTTACAACTGTTTACGATTTAGGTGCAAAGGCTCAACGTCATTACCCAAAGTAGATAAAATAGTATACTATACTATACTTGTTAAATAATACGTATTGTCATACTCGTACTCTCAAAGCACTTCTTATTGGACTCGTCGTGTATTAAACACACTCGTGTGACTTACGTCTTCTAAAACTCGTATTATCTTCATTGGAAGCAAGCTTAATAAGGCTAAGTATAAACGCTTTGTTTAAAAATATGTATTTACCAAAAGTCCATTTTTGTAATAGATACCGCAATAACTTCTGTTGCAGTCGTAACTTTCTAATCCAATTTGTTTAATTCAGTACGGTCCTTTCTATTTCAATCTATTCAGACTCAAACTAGTCTTTAATTCAGATAAACGTATTTCTGCCAACTTAGGACTAATTTAGTTGACTTTAATCTATCCAAACCATCTCTACATAATTTTTATTTTGACCCCTAAACCAATGCAACTTGGTCTAGTGATAATATGTAGTTCTATCAGATTATCACAATAACAAAGATCAATTAAGTAATTTTGTAATGGTTCCCTACATAGCTGCGTTTAATTTTGATTATTTCTTACGTATATATAAAAAGCCATAGTTGCTATAGATTTTCAGATTTTTAAATCGATTAAGTTTGAAACGTCAAAAACTGATCGGGTAAATTACTATGATTTTCAATTAAAGTTGTAATTATGGTCAAGTAATTATGGTCAAAGACGCAAAAAAAAACTATTTGTTTAAAATAATTTAGGAAATAATCATTTTACATACCTCGCGCCCATAAAAATAGCCTGACTAGAATCTTGACACTATTGTCAAAGTAAAGTAAATTTTGATGCAAATTTACTCGACATTTTTATAAGCATAACAATTTGAAAAAACGTCAGTTTTGTCGGTTATTTTTATACACCTAGAGCACTTATTATTTATATACTACTATATATAGATATCCAGCTGAAAATATTATACAAGATCAAAATATACCAATTTTTGATATCAATAATGTGGTCGATATAAGATAAACGAACTGGGCTGTTGTAAAGTCGTAAAATGCGCCAGCCGTATATGTTTTCGATCAACTATATATCATATATCTAACGGTTTCTTAGATTAAGTTGATAATTTCAGAGTTACATTTGACTATTCTGAAAATCGATTGATACATTCGGAATTACAGTTGACTATTCTGAATTACAATTGATATTTGCTTATTAACAGTTGAATTTTCTGAAATACAATTAGTTCTTTCCGAATTACATTACACTAATCTGAAATAAAACTGATAATTTTTGAATAATAGTTTAAAAGGTGTAGATTACTATAAGTCCAATCCACTTTTAGTCAAGTTTAGTTTAGTTCTGAACGGCATTGTCTAATTCCATTTGGTATCATGATATATTCTTAACCCTTTATTAGTCCAGTTTATGATAGCAATTTTTGTCTAGATGCGTTTTTAGTTTGACCTAATATCATACGTCTGATTGGGTCTGTTGTAGTGAAGATTCGGCCATAATTTAATTCTCTTTATTCAAAAAAAAATTATACTATAGTTCAGTCTATTTTATAATTAGCTAAATTAAGTTAGCTTAAAATAGTTCTAAACGGTACCGCTTAATGCAGCTTAGTATGATTTAATCTAGTTGTGTACAGTCTAGGTTTGTGAGTTTATATAAATTTTACAATTATAAATTAACTCCTATATAAAATGATCTATTTAAGGATGACATTTTTGTCAGTTTGACAGCGATAAAAAAAGTACATCCTTTTTTATCACCGGAAAAAATGCCTGTTCCTCATAACAAAACTACATCTAGTAGCCGTGGATGTCACTTTAAATTTTATTCTGTCAGTGGTGATTATATTCTATTCCATATATTCTGTCTTTAATCTATCTTTTCAAAAAACACTCAAGCTTTTCTTTTAACAGATAAATTTCTCTTCAACTCAAAGTTTTGCCAACCACAAAAAACTGATCAGTTAATCTCGTAAAACTAGTTTTGTTACAAAGAGAAATTTATCCGATAAAAAAAAGCTTTTGTGTTTTTACTGTTGATAATTTAAAAATTATTGTCAAAACAAATTCTAATTTAATTTCTAAAAAAAAAAGCTTCTAGAGCTAGTGTAAACGTTGTACAGAGTTTCTTCAATGTTTTTCATAAATATCGGTCATATTTCTTGAAGCATCGTAATAACGTGGGTTATGTTATAAAAATAAAAAAAACAAATGAGAAATATGTTTTTGTTTTATTTTTGCAACCAGTTTTAACCCGATGTTTGCCAAATAAAGCAACACATGCTGTTTAGTTGAATAATTCTATACCAATCTTCGATTTTTTTCCAATGTTATATGTTCTTTATCGTAATTATGTGCTTCTTCATTTTATTGAAACATTAAGGGCTTGTTGCTTCAACAAATCTTTATTTCGATTCAAACCCATCAAGAATATTTTTAAAAATAAGGCTGCAGCTTTTTGATTTCGTCATAACTATTTTTTCATTAGTTTTTTATTGTTTATATTATTCCGTTTATGTTATTCCAAGCTCTTGCTTTTTATCATCAAAAACGACGCTAACACTACTAGCAAATAAAAGTGTTTCAAAATTAAAAATAAAATACATTTTTACTATATTGGTATTCCTTTCTTTGAGTTTTTTTGAGTACTTTAGCAGTTTATGACGGTATCTGAGCTGTAGCCAGCACAAGTTCTGTTCTTAAATTTAATAGTGTTGTAGTTTTTCTTAACTTTTTGCACTTTGGATGTCTTCATTTTTACGACCATCAATACGGCATTTCAGGGATTCATTAAAATGAGTCTCAATGTTCTCATAGCACATAATACAAATAGAATCAATCTGAACAGACGTATAATATAAAAAAAATTACTACTCAAGATATACCCACAATTGCTTCTCTTGCAACTTATTCTGACAACTGACAAGGGTGTATACAAATTTTTGACTCTTTATCAGCAAAAAAAAAGAAGAAAATCATAAAAAATATTTGTGCGTTTTTGGTGGAAGTTTTGGGGTTATGTTATACCTACAGTGCAAATTTTTCTACTGTAGCCAAATAAATTGCATGGTTAAAATTATACTTTGTGCCAACTTTCAATCAGCTACAAATTCGATGCTGAGTTTCATTAGAGTAATAAAACAATCAATAAAACTGCATTATGGATACAGTTTGAAGCATCGTAAGGTTTTTTTAAGTAAATTTTATTCTTTGAAGTTAAAATTAATAATTGTAACAATTTTGGTAGATAACATAGTGTGCTAACAAAAGATATTGTAGAGTTGTGGAATTAAGGTTTTGCTCGCAATAGAACAATGCGGATATGCAACAGTAATATTTTGAATGATGTTTATGCTGGACAGACCGTTAATAAATGCTGTTATCATTTCAATGCATTCTTTAATAATAAAACAAACATTTTAAGTAATAATCAACAATAACAAACAGTTTAGCAGGAAATAACATCAAAAGCCATCTTTAGTTAGCACACTAAGTTTTCTATATTTCTATCCTGTATTTTGTTCATTTATTAATTTCAGCTTTGAAAAGTCAAATTGGTGGAATAATACTACCGGAATATCAAATAAATTTATAATTATAGTAGACTGTAGAAAATTAGCTATGTTACCTCGTAAATTATTTCTTACTTATTATAAAGTTCAGAATTCAAACTCTGTGTTGTAATAATCAATGCTATCAATTGTCAAATTGTAATTCATTCAACATTTTAGTGCACACTTGATTCATTTAGTAGTCATGGTTTACTGTGATTATAAACTTATTTGATTTCCCGTATTTGCAGTGGCTCATCAAATAAAGAATTATACAATTTTATTCATCAATAATAGCTATTTTTTGCAACAAGAGCGCAAAATGATATATTATATTGTAGATTCTTTTAAAATTGGCAATAAACTTTGCGCACAAATCATACACAACCTTTTTTTCTACAATTGGAGATTAAATGATTAAAAACTTTACATTTTTACCAAATTTTCCTTTACAAAATCAAATCAAAATGGTTGAGCTTTCAAACAAAAGATCATTTACCTGTTGTGATGAAATAATCTATACTTGGTTGGTGGATAGCAAACGTTTCTGCATGTTGTAGCGCCTAAGCAAAAAGTGACATTTCTCAGAAAAACACATTTGTTGTCAAATACCAACTTTTTGTATCAAATGTATAAAATAGATATTTATGCATTAAGGGAGATATGAATGTTTTTTCTCCGAGGTTGACGTGTTACAGACCAAGGGCCGGAGGCCCGCGGTCTGTAAGTCTACCGAGGGTGAAAAACAGAATATCTCCCGTAGTGCATTAAATATTTTATTTTTTAGTATTTCATTACTGCTTTCTTAATAAAATTATATGAAAAATAACAACATCCGAGAATGCATGAATGTATAATTGCTGCAAATGCATGGTAACCATGTGTTTGAGGGTGAAAAACTTTACAAAGTCCCAAGGGAGATATAAGATACGTTTCATATATCGTATCCATGACGAAAATCAACAATATCATGTCACTAAAAAATAAAAAAATTTATCAATCTAGAAAAGATGTAGATTTTCCCGTATTCTGCAACTTTTGTTTTAAAGACAAAAAATTATTATTTCACACACTTATGAAAAGCTTTATAACTCTAATGTCTTAATGTTTATAATTATAACATCCACTATAAAAACCAAAATTTATTCAAAATAAAAAAAAAATACGAATAAGATCATTCAAATAAGCCCAAACACAACACCTCTGCTGCAAATTTCGGTGTTTAGCAAATTTTTGGTGATGCTTTATCACTATTCCAAGGTTACAAGGTGTTATCAATATTGTATGTCAAATTTTTACTAGATCAGACCTACGAAAGGTGCATACATTCATTTATCAATCAGAAAAAAACTGATAATTTTCTAACGGCCGAACCAATTTTTTTAAATTATAAAATTTTTATAAGACTGCACTTGTTTCTTTTTTTCATGGACACACTCGGTGGTACTGAAACTGTAAATATATTTGAACTCATATTATTGTTACTCCCGCATAACGTTGAACAGAGATAGACCTCTATTTCTTTCCTAGATGGTAGATTGCACGTCTTGATTGATTACGCATAAGGACTTATATCAATTTCAAAAGCAACCCCGCAGATTTAAAAATTAAAACAATACTATTTAAAAAATATAAATGAATTTTGCCAAAATTTGAAAAACTGAACCAAAATACCAAAATTCTAGTTGAAACTTTTTCTTAGAAAAAAACGTAGGTACCTAAAGATAACTCACTTCTTGAGATTATTAATTCAAGCAAAACTTGTTTAAAAAGTAATTAAGAATAAGATACTTATGCAGATTTCAAGCGTGTATTTAATTCAACATTTTGTAATTTAAATTTTAACAAAAAAAAACCGACTTCAAATCGTATAGGATCCCACTATAGAGCAAACTTCACCGAGCTGGTTAATAGATGAAAAATATTTTATATTTAATTAAATATGTCAATAAATACGTTGCAATTGGGTTGTCTAAAATATGTCAGTCCAAAATGTGATTAATTACCAATTAAATTTTTTTTTCTTATTCATTGCACTGGCTTGGTTAATAGACAAATTCCATACCAATCAAAAGTATAAACCCATAAAATATGCAAACGATAGGTTGACTAATTTTTTTCCTCTCACAACTCTTAGGTAGGCAGTCATAAACAGGTAAATTATTAACATTACACTACTTTGCACCGATCTGATTAATGAATGAAGGTTAGTTATATAAAAATAAAGATTACTTTATTACAAACACGGTGGTCTAGGGTTGTCTGCGAAAAATCAGTCCAGAATTTCGGTTAGTGCTGCTAGTGATTAATTGTTGTACAAAAATGGCCAAAAAGTGTTGCTTGTGTAATTAGGATGATAGTGTAAATGATTTCAATGAGGAAACTTTTAAACTGTTTATCATAAATAGATTTTCGTAAAATAAAAAACTTTGAATACAATGTTTGTTGAGCTAACCAGAGCGTCACTCGAATGTGTAGATTATTACAAAAAAGTGACCACTTTGAAATTAAAATCTTTCTTAACTCAAAAAATTCATTTAACTTACATTGTGACAACATATATTACAAAATGGGGGATTTAATAATTTTTGTGTCGAGAATACAGCAAGTACATAATAATTGATTCTTAAAATTGATTTTACCTAGGATTTCGTTAATTTTCGACCCACATATTAAACCTTGTTTGGGTGATTTAAGAAATAGTTGTTTTTAAAATAAACAAGAAAAATATCAACATAGTTAAATCAAGATAGGTTCATTCAATTATTCAAATCAAAAAGTTTTGAAAAAATATATAATTATATAAAATTTATATTTAAACGCAAAAATCGGTTTTTAGAAGCAATGCACTGATAAAAACTCAAAACGGTTGAGTCCTAGTGTCGATTCCTGTACTACAGTTATTGAGCAATGTTGATAACATGCCTCAAACTTCTTGAAATTTTGACAAAGTAATAAAATATTTTTCTGTTTTTGTTAAGCTTTTTTAGAAAAATTATATAAAAGTCTCTATCAATTGAGATTTTCAGTTAATTTTTTTGTCAATTTTTACATAAAAATTATTTTATTTCATTGAGGAGCAAACAGCATCAACCAACATTAAGCAAAATAATAATAGAAATAAAATTTGCAATATTTGTTTTTAATTATATATTACTATTACCTTTTTATTTACTAATGATGTACCTATATATTTTTATGTACTTAAAATATATACACACATGCTATATAATTTATTTATTAAATAGGATTAAAAAAGCATTCCTTTATCGTTTTTTATTTTAATATTAAGTTTTAAATATTAGTTTTTTCAATTATTTAATTCAATTTTCAACTATAGCGACAATCTACTTCTATAATTGCATGGGTATCACTCGCAGCATTATTTCATTTTTTAAAACTCGACAAGCGGAATTCTGGACTGATTTTTTGCAGTCAACCTTATACGACCGTGTTTGTAATAAAATAACCTTTATTTTTATATAACTTTCATTCATTAACCAGATCGGTGCAAATTACTGTTGGAGTTACCCGTTTATACCTGCCTACCCAAAAGTTGTGACGGGAAAAAATAGTCAACCTAACGTTTGCATATTCTATGGGCTTTATTGATTGGTATGGAGAATTTCCGATGCAATAAATATAAAAAAAATATTTTTAATTGTTCATTAGTCATTTTCTGGACTGAAATTTTTCCGACAACCCAATTGCAATACATTTATTAACATATTTAATTAAATATAAAATACTTTTCATTCATTTACCAGCTCGGTGAAGGTCGTTCTATAGTAGGATTTCAGACTAAAAGAGGAAACTGATAATTAAACGCAAACACGGATTAACAAACGCACTAAGAAGCATCATTACAATTTTCGAAGGTTTTTCTTGATTTATCCAAAATGCCATTATCACATCTCAATTTCCTAATCATGATACCACCTTTGAGATATCTTCTTTCTAACAAAAAAAAATTTTCAAAATCGATTTATAAACAACAAAGTTATCCGCGATCACACGTTAACAAACACACTAAACGCCGCTACGATTTCGCTTGATTTCTATAAGATTCCATTATCAGATCTTAGTTTTCTTATCATGGTACCACGCTTGAGATATTCGCTTTTTAACAAAAAAAGAATTTTCAAAATTGGTTTAATAAAAAACAAACTTATCCGCAAACACCCCCCTCTTTTTTTGAAGTCGGTTAGAAAAGTAGAGTAGTATAGTTAATATACTAATAGGTTTATTATGAAAATAACATTCTCAGTAACTTAATATTTAGTATAGATATAAATACATATGTGTTTGTCACTGTTTTAAACAAGGCGATATAATCAGATGCTACTGTTTGATATCAGTATTGTTGAAAATCCGCTCTCATAATTCTATGAAATACGTACAATTGATACAACCTAGGGATGGGCACCAGAAACATCTGTACACCAGGATTCGTGCACTTTTATGAACTTTTAAGAAAATAATAAAAATCATTTTTTGATTGTCAAATTCTAATAAAAGAAGAATAATTTTTAATTGACTAAAAATACAAGTATAGATCAAACCAACCATAGAGTACAAGGTTATGAATTATTATTATGATCTTTAATTATGTTAATGCAGGGACTTTTGGATTTAGAAATTCGGAAAGTAAAAAAACAAGAAAAAAGATTCTCACCATGCTGTAGATAAAGATAATGAATAAATTTATTTTAAGAAAATTATTACAATAACTATACTAATGGATAATCTATCATAGAATTAAATATTAAAAAAAAATTATGAGATGTAAAGTTTAAAAAAACGAAATGAAGAAGATTCAAAATATTTAATTTTTCTAGTTTTTGCTATATTATGAATTAAATTTAAAACAGGATTTAGAACGAGAATGTCACGGTCAATTCTTTTTCTTTTTTCCAGATCAATAAAAAATTATGTAAATAACTCACATGCAAGCTATTACACGTGATCAAAAAACATTTTGAATTGCAAATTATATAGGGTGATTATAGTTTGATGCAATTGTTGTCAACTCTACCAAATGGAATTGGTCCAGGTGTTAATGGAAAATGCAGTGACGTGCCGAGCACCTTGTCCCTCTCCTTAAAAAAAATTCGAGAAAATCATCCGGGTGCCCATGGAAAAGTTCGTTAACTTAGGCCACGATCCGGTCCTGACCCACCTCGTGTCAGTTTGCTATACGCACTTCTCCTCACACGAAAATGATCATCGGCATCGGCCTTAAAACGCAAGGCCATGCGCACATACATCGAGCACAGCCGCCTAGATCTCTGCACACTCTCACAAATTTATCGATGCAAATTTTTGAAAAAAAAATTATTTTTAGTTTTTTAAATTAAAAATTAGACCACAAATTCCTGATTTACTCACTTCAACTATTAACAAATGCAAAATGATTAATCCAATCAGGCCAAATCGCATCCATGGCCAAGTGTGATCAGTGGGCCAAATTGAAGATTTGGCATTTGGAACGTGGACTCGATATATGCACCACACCACCACCACGCACGGCACGCAATTTTACACACAACACACGCAACTTCGAAACGAAAGCGACTAGCGACCAAACCAACACCAATGCCGATTGCCGACTCCACGACGGACGCGTTTACACACTTCGCACAAACTCAAATTTCCACACGCCTCAAGCTATCAACGAACGAACTAAAACTAAACGATAATGCGGAACTTCATATTCTAAACCTTTTTTTATTAAATAAAAATATTCGCCGACACTTGCACCAAAATTCGCATCTCCTTCGTGCGCTCGCCTGACCTCCTGGTGCACAGAGACCTAGGAAACAAGGCTGATGATGGATGGCGCAACGAACGAACACTTGAAATAGGTCATACGAAAAACGAATGCAGATCTTTGACCCAAATTTGATAATACGCGCTTTTTCCTCTCCAACGACCCCTTTTCAAGCAGACAAACCGAATACACAACGAAATTTACATAATTTGGCAGAAAGACGATGTGCTTTGTACCACAGAAGACTTTAAATTATGCAAAAACAGAAAAAGAAAGTTTTTTTTAAGCAAAATTCTCTGCTATTTTTTCTTGTACGTCGACACCTTCTCCAGATATTATTCTCATATGAAACTAGAAAACACATCAAAAAATATATTATACAGAGTGAGTCATTGGTATTTAATCTTTTTTTGTACGCCTTTGCTATTCATTTAATGTAAATTCCGTTAACGGAATCAATTTATATTGCAAATTATATATATTTAATATTATACAGTTAAATTTTTTTTTATAATCAAATGTCAATCTCAAAAAATTTGAAATTAGGTTGCAATACAAGCAGTATCTTAAAAACGCACCCTTGACAACTAATTTTGAATGAAGTTGCCAACATTAAAACTGTTTGATAATTGATAAACAGATCTAAAAATCACATAGGTATCTATAAGGTGTTCGAATGTTCCAGAATAAAATTTTTTAATAAAACATATGATTCTTCCTATATTAAGAAGCTGGTGATTTCCATTAAGTCCCATTTACATTTGATCAACCAGTAGTTTTTGAGTTATTTTTATTATCACTTTTTTTGACATATATTTTTGACACTTCAATTAATTATAAAAATTTGTGCGAAATTAAATAAATATTTCAATATAATTAAATAATAGTTTATTGATTTAGCTATTTAAGCAATTTGAATCAATTAATAATAATAAATCATATTAAAGTCGGTTTTTTCCAAATTTTTAATTTTTTCATAATAAAATTATTTAAAAACACATGCTGCCTTTGTACTTTGTAAAGTACTTAGAAGAAAACGCATAGAGCCGTATGTGCCAGTTGTTGCCTTTTGCTGGGCAGATTTTGTTTTTTTCTCTGAGATTAACCTATTAACTGTGCTAATTAAAATACATACAAGTAAGACTTTTCACATAACTTAGTATTATTAGTAGAAACTCAGACAACTATTATATATTTACAATCTACCTTCTCAATTACAATTTAAAGAAATTGCTTCCCAAAATTCGTTTCTATTACCAAGCATTAACTTCTTTAATACATTTTTTATTATTCTCAAAAAGTGATTTTTTATAAAATTCAGTTTGGTCATGGATTCTAAATCAGTTTTAATTTCTAATTCAAAATTTCCTCTGGTTGCACGAACATTCAACGATTTTTGATAACAACACTTTTGCAGCGTTATATTCATTTGAATTTCTTTTATTTACAGACGAAATGTCTTTAAAGTCAGAAAAATTGTTGATGTTTATAGCTTTAGCAACTACTTTTTCTTTATTAGCTGTCTGCACAGCATCAAGAAAATCGTTGAACTCGCAAGTTTTCTTTTGCTCTTTTAACTGCAACTTAACAGAATGATGAGAACTGACAGCAGACATGAACGTATGCCCAGGTTCAAAATAATATATTTCCACAGTGTTTACATTCACTTTCCTACAGTTCACAATATAGATCAGAAATGAGAGAAAAGCCCACTTCTTTCTTATATTGAGCTGAACAATTTTCCAGCCAAAATATAATATGCTCCATATCACTGTTATGCACAAAAAACTGGTAGAACGTACTTATTAGTTATTTTTCCCCTTACTCTAATGACTTCGTGCCAGAGAGCTGCAAAAGGTAAACTATCTTTTTGATTTTTACCCATCTTTTTACCAAAGGATTCGTTATATACCACCAACCGATTATTAAAAAGCACAGATTTAAAACTGTCCATTCTGCATTATCACCTTTTGCAAATCCCCGCGAAAAAAAAATTGAAGCTGTCGTATATGGTTTTAGTTTTTGGGTAAAAGGTATTGTTACATAAGAAAAAAAACTCTTTTTAATATTTGTGCATTGACAGAAGCTTCATTAAAGTATTTTTTTAAATATTTTTATCTGGTATTAAAAATTACCGTTATTATCCATGAAATTTTTAACATAAAAGTTATCAAAACTGTTTTTAAAATCGCTTAAAATTTGGTTCCACAATCATTTAGCCTTTGATAGTGAGCTGTGAAAAAAATGCCAAGATAGACACCAGCAGAATGTTAGTGACCATATCAAAAGTTTATATTAATCTTACCATAAAATTGCAAATGAAAAACAAATGATCAAAGCTTTAAATTAACAATTGAAGAAAATGTTCGATGTAGCCTTTTATATTCCTCCTATTCTTGTACATAGCAACGTTTTTTAGCATGTTGTTACTGTTAATTCTTATCTACAACTTTTCATATCGTCAGTTGCAAGGGGTTTTTGATACACTAAGTTTTTTACATAATACCCACAAAAAAGTCTAATTTTGTCAAGTCGAGAGATCTGGTCTCAGCTAGATAGTCCTCCTATACTAATCCAATGCTAAACTTCAGTTATGAACAGAGAATGCTTCTTAATGTTGGAAAAAATATTTACTTGGATGTCCAAAACAACATCATCTTTACTTTACCAAATATCAATTTTAAAAACAGATTTAATAAGCTTAAACCCGATAGACTGATGATAAAAAATTAGCCATACTAATATATGACTAATGCTTGATAGAGAAGAAAACATTAAAAAAGTAAATAAACTATCTAGGAAACTACGGAAAGTACCTCTGAACAAACAGAAGTTTTGATAACGCAGTAATTTTAAAAGTTATTAAATAGATAGTTATGTAGAAAAAAACCTTAAAATCAAAAAATCAAATCAGATATTATTACAATAAATACCACTTTTTTTTACTATGCATCAAAACGGAGATGTTATCAGAGCTTAAAAATTAGAGCTTTTTTGTAGTTTAATATAAAGACTTAGCTGTAAAACATAGACAGTTGTAAAGCAATAATACGGCCAGTGTTTATTATTTAATAAACCGATCGAACCATCACCTGTCAAGTCATGTCAACCTTACTTGACTGAATTATACACAAAAATCTTCTACTTTAAATAAAAAAACTCTGGATACGGAGACAACCATTTTAAGTTCTAGACCGTATAAGAATACAGTAGATGCAATAGATTTATTACAAAAAAAAAAAAAATAAATATTTTGATGATAGTTAACAAGTAGAAACTATGGTCATTGCCTTTTCTATTGAAACAAGTTAGTAATTTTCTTAAAAGTTAGCAATCTATGCTCTAGCCCTTTCGTTGAAATTTGATCATTCAAAAAGTATATTTCTACAGGGGGTGAGCGGTAGAGCTGAGAAATTTTCCCAACTTTAGAAAAATGTCTCATCGGTGGTACTAAATCACTGTTACTGTGCCGGACTTTGTTGTGCTTGTTACTTTCATTACATTTTATTAATTTGTTAAGCCATGTGATTTGTTATCATTTTTCTAATTAAACACTTCTAATTAAGAGTAGAAAAGTTTTGTTTAAAAAGTTACATGTTGCTGATAGCAGATTATGGCGACATAACATTATTACACATTCATTTGAGAAACACACATTTTTCATTGAATAACACTACTTGTTCCATATCTGCCATTCATTTCTGTAAGGTAATTGGTTACAACTATTGTTGCCTTTGAAGAAAACCACTCTAAAAAAATATTAAATTTAAAAATAGCCGCATTTTGTACCTCGTATATTATAAAGATGGCAATACGTTTGTAAGATTTATTTCTGTTCCCCATTATTTAGTCAATGTCAACACATTATAATATTACTTTTGTTATTCCTACAACTACAGCTTCAATATCAATGTTACAAAAAAAAGTGATAAAAAAGCCTTCAAAATAGAAAAAAGTCAATGCTGTAGATTATGAAAAAAATAAGTTAATTAGTATACATAGTTCATTCTAAAAGCCATATGTAAAACACGTTTTTCGTTGTTACACAATTTTTTTAAAGTTTTATTCAAAAACTATAACAGTGTGTATATACTAAGTATGTAATTTTGTGTATATAACATTAAATCACATGCATTGCATAACTGCATCGCAGACAGAAAATATTAAGAAATTTGCTCCAATTCCCCATTCTCCAAGCTTTATGTAGGTTCAAGTTCAGTCTTATTTCTCAATTCTTCATCTTTTAAAATAAATTCTCACTAGTATCAGTTTTTAAAGTTTTGCATAAATTTGGCACACGTGTGGCACCATTTCACGAAAACCTTCATTTTTATTGTATTGTTATTAATGCATTCAAAACGGGGCACTTAACCGTAAAATTTAAATAAGATATGTAATGCAAAATATTCATAAGCCTTGACTTTGCTATTATAAATTATTGTGAGAATTAACAAAGCTTGAACACAGTGGCGTAACGCACTGGTCAAAGTACACATCTGCTTTGAAATCCTAATTACAATTAAAGGAAATCCCAAAAATTATTTTCTTACTTTCACTGACGAATCCGGAAATGCCTGCTAGTATTTATCTTGTTAAGGATGATAATACAGTGAAATAACATAGAATTTCCATAAACATTTTTTAGAGCTAGTTTTGGCACCAATGCATAAAAATCATTTCCGAAATAAGCATTATTGTTATCAAAATGTTAAAAATAAAACTAGCCAAATTTTGCTTAACAAGTACCTGATTTAAACTTCAAAAATACGTTAAAAAAAAAGATAACAACCGGCAATTACTGATTAAAAAAATAGAAAGATTAGCCGAATCTTCAACACGTGGCTAATCTTTTCAATTTGACGCCTAAATTAATGCAAGTAATGCAATTTTTTATCACACATAAAAAATGCCATTTATATCGATCATTCATTAATAATTTCTGATAAAAGATCTGATAACAAAAAAATATTTTAACAGCTTATTTTTTTTGAGAAATATCAGCTTATCAGGAAATATTCACTTATGTTGCGGTTTCACATTATTAATATTTGTGGAAAGTTTAAGCAGTGGCGTAGATAACTAAAACTTAAAATTCCTCTTGAATTTAAAAGCTCTAAATTTGATGTTTTAAGACTACATATATTGTTTAATGAGTGCATTACCCTATATTATTACATGGGAATTGTTTAGAACACAAGCGAGCTTAATAGGAAAGTATGGCGGTTTATTTACTACAATATGAAAATTATTATTTAAAATTCGATCATGTTTACAACTTTGAAAACATAAAAAAAAAATTTTTTTCGTTTAAAAAAAATTGAACTAGTACTTCAGAATTGAGATAATAATATTTTGATAGAGACAATTAGAAAAGTCCAAACTATGCCCCAGGTGTCTGGAAATATATACAACAAACATTGACAGAGAACAATAGACCACCTAGGGCTGACGTCACAGTCCACGGAGTGGAAGAGGCTGATGTTTCCAAATAAACACGGCAAAATAATCGTAAGACTGTTGCAAACGAGGTCGGCGCTTAGCATTAGTTTAGGCTTTAGTACTTGTGTTTGATAAACTGAACTTCAATATAACATTTTTAAATTGCTATATTAATTTCAATTAAATTAATCAATTTAATCAGTTAAAACTACACAGAAATCGCCAAAAACTGCTTAGTAAAGGTTGTACTATCCTAGCTAAGAAAACATAAAAAACGGCTATCAAAAGAAAGACCTAGCAAAAAAATATAAGAAACTAAAAATGTTGGCAGAAAATAAGCTGACGTAGAATAAAATAATTAAAGCGTACACGGAAGTGACTATAAAAATT
Organism: Lagria hirta; assembly: GCA_947359425.1. Taxonomy (NCBI): domain Eukaryota; kingdom Metazoa; phylum Arthropoda; class Insecta; order Coleoptera; family Tenebrionidae; genus Lagria; species Lagria hirta. The sequence goes on from OX375794.1 coordinate 16,489,133, forward strand.
ACCTAAAAAAAAAAGAAAACATTTCTTTGCATTTGCATAGATAGTTGATAAAATGTCAAAAAGCTTTTCCCTTAAAATAGGTTTGACAAAAAACTAAAAACAATATTACTGCAATGTTATTTTCTAAATAAGCGGAGAGTTGATGGTGTGTGACGGTCTTCTCTTCTTGAGTACTTCACAGAATTTTAGCAAAATAATCCCGTTTTACCGCTTAATTACACAACAATTTTTTTCAAAAACCTTTTAAATCCTTTATCGAATTTTAATGATTTTTTGTATAGCCACACATTAAAAATTCAATGCTTGTAGATTCTATTAACAACCTGGAAAAACTACGCCAACAAATCAGTGAAAAGTATCTGAAAACAAATAAGACACCAGATATGCTTCAAGATGTGTCGGGAGCGTTAAAGAAGTGATTCAAATTTGTTAAATTTTAGAAAAAAATAAATTGTATTAGAACTTTCGGTATTTTGTTCCATTTTGGTTAGATTCTGTCATGTCACTGTGGAAACCACACCAGTCAAGTCACACAATTTCATGACATCCTTAAATTATGTTTTTTTATTATGGAACAATTGGAGATTAAAACAAATCATCATAAAAAACATAAAAATTTACAAATTGAAAATGTAATGATTAGGACCGAAAAATAAAAATGCCAAGTTACTATCTGAGGAAAAAGATTACAAAAGAATGTACTACACACACAATAAAAAAAATTAAAATAAAAACTTATTGTAAAAAAAAATTAAAATAAGAAAAATGGTCAAGACGTATAGAAAAACGTTAATAGATGGCAGAAAATAGAAACACAAACATAAAAACGCTATGAAATCCCAAAGTGGTTAACAATAGAGTTAAGCAAATTTATTCCTTAAAAACAAAATAAATCGAAAAAAAGCAAAACGGTTATTTTAGAGTATAAAAAGATTACCCAACAATCCAAAAAAAATTATACCTTTGTATAAAGTATTTCACCTAAGTGTCCAATCAAAATAGTACAAAACACATTTAAAAAAGACGTAGTTTTAAGACATTTGTAAAAAGTAAATCCAAAAAATCTAAAATCTAATTTTTTACTTTGTCAGAATCGGACTTTCAGCTGAAATACATTAATATGTCCATAATGACCTCTTAACAACTGGTCAGTTTTCAACTTTGGTTTAGCTTGCAAGAGAGAATAGTTTTTATCTAGATTATTAATCGCAATACATATTTTGTTGTTTGTAAAAGATAATAAATTTATTTTATGTAGGTTATCTATGAGTTCCATAAGCTTCCAAGAGATCAATGTGTGAGTTGTATGTGACTTCCATAAGCTACTCATTTGAACATAAAAGATGCCTAAATTCTTCATTAATCAGTAATTCAAGATTCTTCTATGACTGAAAAACCCGTAAAGCCATAGAAATTGTAAAACATTTCATTATCTACACTAATATTATAAAGAGGAAAGATTTGTACCTATTTTTGTATGTTTGTAATAAATAGGCTCAAAAAGTACTGGGCCGATTTAAAAAATTCTTTCACCAATAGAATGCTACATTCTTCCTATTTGACATAGGCTACATTTCATTTTGAAAAAAATGAAATAGGGATCCTTGGTAAAATTTGAACAATGTAACCGAAGGTGTAGAAAAATGAGTCTTAAAATGTCTTTCGTCGAATGCGCTGCCGAAACTATTAGCGATAGAACAAAATAATGTACAACAATATTGAAGAACATCATAATGTCTACAAAAAACTCCGCGGTAGCATATGTCCAACTATTGTAGTTATGTCACTACAACAACTTTTTTCATTTTAAACATTAATGAAAATGCTAACCAAATTCAAACCATGCTGTTTATGTGTTTATATTAATCCTTATCCAAATAAATTATTTTATGGTCAAGACCATTTAACTACCTATAAAATAGTTTTTAAATTATTTAAATTGGACTTTCCATTCAAAAGATATTACGAATTAAAAAATTCAAACAGTAAACAAAACCGCCATAGCGCCGTGGCCGTTGTTTGCGATGCAGTCTAAAAAGCGCGCCGGGCATCGCGGCGGGCTGGGTGGAGGGGGCACTGGAGGGGCAAATTTCCAAAAATAAATAATTGTCTACCCCGTGCGAAGCCGGGACGGGCTGCTAGTAACTGATATGAAAGTAACAAAAATGACATTGTTGATTACAAAAATATTTCCTATTCACACAGTTTTATCACTTGCCAAAAAGTATATTGCTTAGATCTCCGACCGCCAAGTGGTCATCATCAAAAGATAAAACTTCAGTTTCAAATATGTTGCCTCTAGATATTATTTACAGAGACATGACAAAAACGTTTAACCAAGCTGATAATAAAATATATTTATTGCAAGACTGTCAAGATTTCAAATCTTCTTGTGTAAGCGGATTTAGAAAAAAAATGTCAAACAAAAAGTCGATTTATTTTTAAGGACTTTGAACATTTTACAACTTGGGAGGGGTCATGTCATGCAATAAAACGTTGTATTTCACTCGTGATTAATAATGGCTCACTAGTAATATAATACGTCAATTTACGCAGAAACTCGTAAAATAAATTACTATTATGCGTTGAATTAAATGCTTTAAAACAATGAAAGGCTGCTGTGAAAATTTAATTTGAAGCCCACTGGTTTTTTTTATCTGCTTGTAATTTACAGAAATGATGTTATAGCATTATAGCGATTATCGAGATAATTATTGTAACGTCCTGCGGTCTGTAGACGATGTTAAAGCATCTCTCACGTTTAAGAAAAAATTACAAACATTTTTTTGCAAATTATTTTAGTGTCAGAATTCTATGACTACTTTAATCCTAAAAATTTTACCTATAACAAGCTGCTGTTTGAATTCGATATTTCATTATTAAAAAATAGACCAATGCACGCGTCAGTAATATTTATAAATTTTCAATAATATTGTTGATAAACAAATTACTTGTTATTTTTTTAATTTCTTGAGTTTTGACTTTAAACGTTGTTGTAGTTCGAGAAATGTAGTGACATTTTCAAATAATGCTGGTACGCAGCTATTATGATGCTTCAAACTTAGAGGATGTAAAATGTTTTCAATACAGAAAACCAATATTATTATATACTAATAAAACGCAATAGCGGCGTGAATTATTGATATTATGTCTATTATTTGTAAAATAGAATTTGATCAATTTTGTATCGTTATCTGCCATTCTTTTTCTATTCTCCTTATTTTTTAAACGTTTTTATTCACCTTATTTTATAGTGCTACCAATTTTGGAAGTTTGTAACTTGAAACTAAATTATTATGACAAAAAAATGTTTTTATTGAAATAAATATTATAACTTATTCACGGACAAATTAAAATTTCATATTCAGCTTAGGTACTCTTCATAAGATCATACTAATTTCTAATCTAAGATCTTAAAACTGACCACACCTGTCGTGTGTTGCTTATATCGTTATGAAGTGTAATTCCAAAAGCATTATTAATAACAATAACACTGCGTTTACATATTATGTAATTTGAAGCTTACCCTGAGATGCCAAAAATTAGTGCTGAGCTTACCTGAAATAAGAAAAAAAAAACAATTACTTCAAATGCGTGAAAAATTCAACATCAACAGTAATATTAAGAACATATGAAAAGCCGCGCCCAGCTGGAAAAGCCATAATTTACAAAAATAATTACGAATGCAGTTGCATAAGCCGGAGAACCGGTGGTAATTTAAATCACGACCACCACAATTACCGTTGCAAGTTGCATAAGAAACTGACAATAGACATGCATAATTTATAGAAACGTCCAGCGGCTCTTCCGCAGTGCTGATGGACAAAACAGGTCCAAAAACCGGATCAAAACAAAACAAAAAGGAGCAAAGTGTTTGGTGGCCTAATTTATTTTGGAGGGTTGGTTTCTAATGTGTGAGAACATCGATTCATAAATAACATTTAAAAATTGAAGAAATATAATGTTGAATACCTCCCGCCATGTCGCCTGATTTCCTTTTTAACGCAACGGTTTCATGGCCTTATTGCAGAATGCATGATGCACGTGCCTAAGCGCACAATAATGAAAGTATCTGTGTCATTCATAATATTTATTCTTTTTCGTTCTTCATGCATTTTGTCGGTAGAAATTTGTTTAAAATTTTCTGCTTCTCCTCCATTTTAGAATTTTAGCCATGCATCGCTGCCTAACTTAGCCACAATCTTAATTTCGCATTTTTATGCGAAAAACGTGCCATACTTTTCAGTCACGTCAACACTTCTATCTCACAAAGCTCAAATCGATTTTAACCTCACTCCCCTATCTAGGATGTGCACCTACCTTCTTATTCACTGTCGCTTCCCCAAAAAAAAATCAAATTATCTCTAATCTTAGGTAAGAATATCGACTTTTCTAAATTTAATTTTTAAAAACATTTCGTGACGGCCAAAGTCACCACGTGCTATCAAAAAACGACAAAATGCCATTTCGCTGTCATAATAATAAGCAATTTTGGTAATAAACAATGCATAAATATTCACACGCCATTTCACCGAAATGTAGCATATAAATGCTTTTCTCCATTGTCTTCGACATGCATTCTTTAACATTATTCAACCAATTCACACAAAAACAATGCTTCTTTTGGATCTGCATCGTAAAAATGCTTCTTTTGCCGTTAATCACTTCAAAAAGTTCTACTTTTCGAGCTGCAATGAAATCAATCAAAGTGTAAAATATTTTATTTATGCCACTTCAAAGAAGAATCCATTGTTAAAGAAAAAAGTTGCTGCTGCAGTTACTTATTTTACATCAGATTGAAGTATTCTGAAATATTAACCGCAGATTTATTAGAGTTGCTATTAAATTTCTAATGCTATTTTTCCTCATGCCCATAAAAAAAAATCCAAATTTTGATCAAATATTTGAATATATTGTTCTTCCTAAATGTCGTTATATTTTATTTTTACAAAACTAAAAGAGACAATGCACAAATAACACCAGAGATTGTTAACCATATGTGCACACTAAATTTCAACATCACTTGATCAGTTTTTAGTTTAAGATATTTTCAACATTCCAGAATCCATTTCGTTATGTCTCTTTCATATGTATTTTTTTAAAACTTCTTTAATAAATATAATCTTCTTACCCTCCTCAATTAAAATTTTTTATTATTTTTTGCTGTTCTTTTCTATTCCCTTGCATATTTGTTCCATAAGATGCTTTATGGTTTCTTTTTATATAATGACATATTCTGCATATGCATCTTATCATTGTCTTATTTATTGTCACGTTTGAATTTGTCGTTCTTCTATTCTTCAAACACTATTTTCTTTTATATGAGTACTTCTTCAGAAACAATCTCAGCATCATTACTGTTACACGTTGATCGTCTTCTTTCTTTCATCGTCTGCAGGTTTAGATTCTATATCTCTCACTCAACTGTCTTCTTAGTTGTATACTTGCATACCCTGTTCTTTAATTATTTTTGTCTCTGCTCTCCTACAGACCACTGCTACTGCCTTTTTTGCGCTTATTTTGATTTGCTTGACTTGGATTCTTATCTAATCAAACACCCCATTGCTTTTTCCACTTTAAGCGTTCATTTCAGATAATTTCTCCTGTCCTCTTTCTTAGTGCTCCATTAATCAAAATTTGTTCATTACTTCTTATTGTACTTCACTTCTCCAAAGTTGTTCTTCTTTATTTCTCATGTTTTTTCTTTTGCATTGTAGAATTTTTATGTACCCCAAGTTACAATGAATTAAAAATTTACCAAGTGCGCAGCAAGTTTAATTTTCTATAGGTTTCTAAGCAGACTTGTCAAACTTTTTTATTTGTCTTCATCTTGTATTTTTCTCAAACCACTCACTTTTCTTTCTCCCAACACTTACTTTAGTTTGTTTGTTGATATAGGTATTTTTTTATCACCCATTTTGGTTATTTGAGTTCAACGTATTTCATTATTTCCCAACTGCTCCCTTTCTTCAATTGCACAAAATTTATTGTTCTTTTCCAGCTTTTGAACAGACCTTCCTGTATTTATATTTTCTTGTAACGTGATGTAAAACTTATCTTAATCTTAAGCGGCTATCAGTTTTAAACGGAATATAGAAGATCGAGCGACCACCTCCATAATTCTTTAAAATTTAATCGAATTGACAAACAATTTTGATGAAATTTATTTGTATTTTGGCGTTTTGCAACAGAGGACAAGCCTTATATGGATCAAGAATTGATGCATAAGTCAATGGAGTTATGTTTGAACAATTTTCGAAAACGCTTTCTATAGTAGCATTACTGCCCCATAATTTGTATGCAATTTTATATCATTATATTATTAGCAACGTCTTATGCTTCAAATTATATACATATTAAACTGTACTAATACTGCTTACTTTAAAGTACAACATTCCAAAATAACTTAAATGCTTGATGACGACATCTAGTTGAGTGCTTTAGACATGCAAAGTTCTAGAAAACCGTTTGATTCATTGTTATTGTTTTGACAATCTCGACAAATTTGGCGCATTGTAATGAGACAATCTAGACTAAATCAATTACTCAAACATGTTTTTTGCAACTTCTTCTGCTGTTTCTACTCGTGTTTCTTAATGGCTTGCATAGAGCAATTGATTAATTTATGCAAGAGCTTAATTTAAGTTCACCGACACATTTATTACTCATTTATATTTTGAGAAAAACTGTAATTATTTGATAGTTTTATTCTCCGCTTTTAAGACATTCAAGAATATTTACAATTAGGTAAATGTATGACAGCGATCAGCGTTGACTCTCAATTTGCAGTCTTAATTCTCAAACTTTCAGTTACTTTTTCTAAATTATTAAAACGTAAAAATCCATTATGTTTTACTATTTAAGCAGCAATAATATTTTAATTTCTATACTATCAAAGTATATGGTAATTTATTTAGTAAGCACATAATTGTTTAAAAGTAATTAACAAATTTTTAAATGTACACTCACAAAAAAATTCAATTGTTACTATAGTTATGTAAAGCTTTTGCACAACTTTTTTTTTATTTTAGGATATGTCATCTAAATACTCAACAATAGAACATTGAACAATATTAGTAACTTTTTTCTACGGTCACCTCTAAAACTGACTATTAAAATTTTTTTATCAATGCGAAAATTTGGCGATTCACACATTCTTCCCTGGTAACATTGCAACCACGTAAACAATATCAAAATATAATAATAACTGTCAAAAATTATTGGCAATTAGATGACGGCGCATCCACCATCACCCCGGCGAGTAACAATTTTGTTATTTATCTTGGACCATAGAAAAATTTTTGTATGTATTTCGAGAGTAAAGAGCCATTTTGGTATACGATTGCATTTTCGCTTCTCGCTGACGATTGGCATGAAATCCGCATCCTTTAACCAAAATAGCTCCCTTGACACACTAAATACATCAATAACTATTAAACAATAAATTTTCAAATTATTCAAATAACAGAAAAACATTAGGTACCTAGTAATAATAAAAATGTGTTTAAGCCCTTTTAAAAGGACTAAACATCGTTTAAAAAATATTCACGCTGTAGTATGCATATACACAAAACTGAGTTTTAAGACCGCCATGCAAAAATGCTTAACAAAATTCAAATATTTTTTTTTCAAAATAAAAATTTTGAATAAAAATTTTCTTTGCACCGGTGCATTTTCCATTACTTTTTGGGAAATTCCAAGCCATAAGTGCTATTTAAAGCAATGACAGCATTAGACAACTTGACAGCCAACACTTTTCGTACTATTATTTAATGACATACAAGCGTTTAAAAATCTAAAAATTTGATAAAAAAAACTTATTTACAAGGATATTCCAAAATACTTTATCCATAAATTATTGTGTCAAACATCTAGGATAAAAAGAAGCATCGTTCCCGACAGTTTTTATATGACAAACTAGAACAAAGTTAGTTTTCTTGGTTTACCAAATTAATTTTAATAAGTATAGATATACGTATTCTTGATCCAAGACCGTTTAAGCTGCGGCTATAGAACCGGCCAATTCGTAATTCTTATATCGAATACATTACTCATCACAATTTGTTTACTGATCACAGAGTTGGTTTCAAAAATTTTCAGTTTCACAGTTCTTCTTAAAATCAACAAAAATAATTTTAAATTTCATATGTTTATTAATTAAACAAAATGAAACTCTGTACATATCTACTTCTTATTCCAAAAATTACAAAAAAAATAAAATAATTATGTATTAAAAAGGGTACAACTGAACGGAAACAAATATTTTATTTGTTAATAGAATAAATAAACAATACTTCAATACATATGTGTTAAAATATATAGAAACACACAAAATCAAAGAATACGACACAATGCGTATTTTAATAGGTAAATGACCAAAGCCGTGCAACTTGTGCAACTAATCTCCACATTTATAAATATTAATCCAGTAGACCAATGCAACAGCACGCAGTCAAACGATGTTCGCGAATATGCGATGTTCCATTGCTTGTTTGTAAAGGTAATTAAGCGGTGCTAACAAAAACAGTCGCCTCAGGGAAGAAACATACCGATGAAACCTACTATAAATAAATAATGTTTATGGATTAACTTAAAATATATAATTAAAACTTATACAAATGTTTTAAATGCAACATTTTGGTAGAAACTCAACAACGTCAGAAGGAACGATTGGATCTAAATTAATTTTGTTACAGAGGTAGATTTATATATAGTCTGAAGTGACACATTTACTACTTAACCCGCAAAAATGTAACGTGTTCATGTGATAGATATGTGTTTGTTGTTCAGAGCAAAAAGTCGACATAATTTTTTGCATTGTGGTAGTTTATGAGAATTTATCTCAAAAAAAACACGGTTCGGATAACAAATATTTTATCCTACAAAAACCGCGTATTTAAAACAAGTTTTGTTAAAGTTTGTAAAATAGGATCTATGCGGACTTTCCTGAAAAAAGATTAGCCAATTTACAATGTTGTAAAAAATGTAAAGAGAATAACCTGTAGAAAAAATTCAAGAAAACAGTGAAGCTGCCAAGTAACAATACGTATTTTACTATCAATTAGCAAAAAAACAAAAGTTTTAATAATCTAGAAAATCAGATTTTTTGAAATATGCATTCAAGAAAGTCAAAACACAATAACATTTTCAAATATTGATATTGATCATAATGTAATTTTTATTTGGTTCTAAACTTTAAAGAAACTTTAAATTATTACGCATCAATTCTTAACAAAAAAAAAAATTCAACATGCATGTCTTCCGGTTCAAAAAATCTTGTACGGGCATATAACTAACGTTATATACATGAATTTGAGCTGCGGTTCACCTAATCTCCACAATGACAACACCAATTTTAACAAAATTTTAACTGACAGGCCATAGATAATTTATATGACGCAACTCAAGATTCATTTACTTTCTGTCTATTTGTTTGTACAAATCTCTAAAACGGCTAGACTAATTTTGAAAAGACTTTCGAAGACAAATCGCTGGTGATTTATGAAGTAATTTAAAGTTGTTTTACTTTGAATTCTAGGCGAGCAACGTCACAGAAGCCGCTAGTAAAAAATAAATAAAAGCTTCCAGCTTACTAGTTCTCTCTAAAAGACACTGCGGACAATTTAAAAAACTTTAATTATATAGACAAAACATTCTTGATCTTTTTTTATCAAGAAAGCTTATGTATGTCAATGGTAGTAACAGTAAATGGTAGCAATAGTTTGTTTGAACTATAGGGCCACACCATTTTATTGAGTTCAGACCAAAAAAAAAAACATAATAAAAATAAACTACTCTTTAAACGTAACTTTCTAGTTTCTAAGGTTAAAGTGTGAGACTTTTGTGACGTGCTATAACTACTCTGTGACATTTTTCCATCAATGCATCAGCTAAAAAACATAAACAAATATTAGAATGTATAAAAACCAACTTCTAAGTGTAAAACCCCAAATGCTGACAAAAAACATGTCCGTATTACTGCACAATACTGATAAATCTATGTCTGCAATGTTGTTCAGTGCAATTAAAATCATTTGGTTTTACCTTGCATTTTTAATGGTCCCAGATATGTCAATTATTGTTGACCAGTTAACTAATTGCACAATTCAGCTCATTACTCAATCAGCACTAGGACATGTTAAAATAGCAAAAAATTCTATTTTTCCAACATTAATTAATTAAGTCATGACAAATAACCTGTTGACATTAGTTAGTAATATTTATTGCTGCAAAAAGTGACTAACTATTTTTTAGATTATCGGATGGTTTTCCGCATTTTATGTATATTCTTGTATTAGTCACCCAAAAAACCTAAAAAGTTCTGATAGAGATTCTATTTGGGATATCAATCAACCGTACCCCGTTTAATAGTAGCGAATAATTAATAAGCGAGTTAATATCTTATTATTGAAAAAAATATTCAATAGATTGTGTATGCTCTTAAACTACTAATTAACTAAGTCATAAAACGATTAAGCCCTTGAATAAACAGTTAAAAAAAATTAAATTCTATAGATGAGACAGTATCAAAAACAATTTTTTTTTAAATAATTATTTCAGTTAAAATTGATTAGAAAAAGCTCAATCTTGTGTGCAACTAATCCCGGTATTAAATTAAAACTATAATCTGTCTAATTCAATAATAACGATTTTTGTTGGATTTAGCGGTTGGCTCCAGATAAAAAAAAATAATAATAAATATGAAATTCTTATCACTCTGGCATTGGTGTTAGTCTGCTTCATATTAGATTTTTTTTTATCTTATCTCATATACTCCAAACAAAAACACGCATTATTTTTTTTATTTGTGCATATGGGTATAAATAAATTTCTTATGTTCTCCTTTTTATTGGAAAAGTTCACATCCCATATATTTCTTCTTACATAATGCAGAAATATATTTCTTTCTACATAATGCAGAAAACATGAAAGAAACTGTAGAATAACATCTTGCAGTTTTTTCGAAAGCACCTTTACGATAATTTTATTCAGAAAATACGTTTAAAAACCGGAATCCGGACAACAACCGAAAATGCGGAAACGAAGGCACCCTAACTGAAAAAAACGCATTCACATTGTACTATTTTAGTTCGTTTTGCTCAAAATAAATAAAATTTAAAACAGCCAAAGTGTAAAAAAGTTGCAAAATTTTAAAATTAAAATCGTTTGAATTTCGTATAGAGGATACGCCTCTGCAGTCTGCTGGTGTTTATTTTGCGATTTTTCAATGTTTATTTTGCAGTAATCATACAGTTAAGATAAATTTATAATTAATTGCTTCTGCTTAAATTAGCATAAATGCGCCGCTTTCTTTGTTTTTGAATAAGAGTTAAATTTTGTCTCGTCATTATTGTGCACGATGATACCTGAAATGACGATAAAAAATTCATTTAAGCCCAAATTACAAACTGGTATTGTAAAAGAAATTACTAAACCGTTATAGAAGAGGAAAGATTGTGTGTTACACATTAAAAATAATAATTGAAAAAATCGAATATCGTGTAATAAAAATATTAAGACACAAGAGTTTGGACCTGACTTTGCACACTTACAACTTTGAATAAGGTCTGAAAGTTCGAGAAATAAATCAAAGTGTTTAACTTTGTTTATAATTGCTTGTTTAGCTATGTTTGTAAGTGTTTGCAAATTTTCTACCAAATACTTAACAATATCAAAAACCTGAAAAAATTACCTGTAAAATAACATACTTTGATTTTACATAAAAATCGAAGAAAAGAAGTAATTAAAAGAAATTATTAGAAAAGCCACACTTTCTTACCGCATGGATGATAAAAAACGCCGGAAGCAGCAACTTACTCATTTAACTAACTAACACAAAAAAGCAGTAAGCTAGTTTAAACTAGTAGCTAATACTATAAAAAGACTATAGATTTTTTTCATCAATGTCATAGCCATCTTTTGTATTTTAAAAATATTGTAAATAATTGCACTCTATATTGAACTATAATAAAGCTACCTTAAAAACTTATAAATATTATAAAGTTTTCGCAAGATTGTATCTGAAGACTAAAGTAACTAAATAGTATCATTTTGGAGAACAAAAGCGCGATCTAAACAGGAATGAATATACGAAGAAGCCACCAACAGGGTTTGGACGGTTTTCTGAAGATCGTCCTCTAAGCTGTTTTCTTTACAACATAACAAGGCAACTCAACAACAGCCTACACTGCAGGCTGTTGTTGAATTCCGTCTGCACCCCCTGTTAGTCGTTCCTAAAGCAAGCACCCGTTTTGCCATTATTCTTCTTTGCACTTCCTTTGTGCTGATGTGCTCCTCTCCGACACTGTCCGACAGTCTTCAAGTTCTACGTGGTTGTGCTGTTTAGCGCGGATAATTACTTTTTATACTAGTTTTTAACTTTTATGTTCTGGTTTCTGTGCATGTTAATTTTGTATTAATTGTTAATCTAATGAACATTGCTAAAAACATTAGTATGTTCTTGAATATTTCAAACAACCATATAAACCTTGATCTAGTGGGATGAAATCATCATAAGTCATCCAAATTTCATATTAAATTTGGTTTATTTGTCAGTCAAGTTCTAATCTCAATAAGGAAAAGGTTTCTAATATTTTTTTTTTTTAATTTTTCAATCATTGTTTTTCTTAAAGGAAAATATCTAACAGGTTACAGTTTTATGCATTAATTACAAAAAAAATTTTTTGCAAGTAAACACAGTAGATGAGAGTTTGGCAAAGAATCATTGAGTATTCAAAAAGGTTGCAAAGCTACAGTTTAGTTAAACTGATGAGGTGAGGGACTTTGTTATTTATTTACTTTCAGATCTACCAAATACAACTTTCGTAAATTTAGTTCAAGTCTTCAATTATAACATTCAACACCAATTAATTGTTTAATTAGAAATAATCCAATATCCACGTATCGGTGCTTAGACCCTTGTACAGAAAATTATTCTATAATTATTTTTAATTTACTATAGAATGTTCAAACAGAACCAAAAAACATAAATGATCGCCTGGTGATAAATTTAATAATTTTATATTTAATATTTACTACTCAACTGACCCTCATAGTTTTCTTTATTTTTCCCTATCTTTGTTTGAGTTTTCCTTTTTAAATATATATTTTACTTTCTTCTTTTGCTTTTCCACTTCTTTTAAAGTTTCTTCCATTTTTTCACAGCCGGTTTCTCTAAATCTTTTTCCTCATGCTCTTCTTTTCTATAATAATTAGACAAGAAATTAAAACTTTTTAATTTATTTATTCATTTTAATGTATTCGATAAATAACCCGCCCGTAATTTTTTTATTACACAAATTTTAATATCGCTGGAACATCGTGAGCCAAAATTTCTTACCACCGTACGGCCATTGCCATTCTGTTTCAACGCCAAATAGTTGATTAACAGAAAAAAGTTTGTCATTATTATAAATAATAAAATTTAATTGCATATATTTTGGAATGTGCAAGAGATAATTTTTAGAAGTTTGTATTCCTTGTTCTATCGCAACTCTGTTCTTTCTTGGTATTAAAAAGCAAACCTGACTTTAGCGTACAATGTCTCCAGACATCAAATTTTGCCTTTTTTGAAGTCGGAACTAACTTCAGCGGCTTCACAATCGAATATTTAACACCATTTTGATTGGCGCAATATTCTAGATTTATACGCTAAATGTATATTTCTCATTAATTAAGTGTTTTGATAATTTGACTGCATATCCATATTGTTAAAGCTCCTTTTATTTTCATTTATATTTATTTTAAAACTACGTCTGACTCAAGATTTATAATATATTTTATTTTTGTATTTTTGAGCAACATTGTCTTTAATGTTTGTTTATAAATTGACTTTATGCTCTTTTACTTTTCCCTTCTGCTTCACTTTTTTTCTTTTTTTTTGAATTAATTTAGTCTTCTCGTTTGTCTCGCTTCTCTCTTTGTTATCTTTAAATAACGTTATTTCTTCTTTTTAGATCCTGTCCTATAGATGTTGTTTGTTTGTTTGTTTGTTTGTTTGTTTCGGTGTTTTTATTTATCACCTGAGCTTTCCCGCGTGTTTCTTTTATTAGAATTGAAAAGTCGGAACTCTAAACGCTCTCTGACTATTCATTGCTGTATCCAACATGAATTCCATCGAAACATCTTATTTTCTATAAAACCCATAAAAACTTTTATACATACAATTTAAAATTTTATAGAATAATGTTCACTTATAAAAAAGCCCTATAAAAATCATTTTTGGGGATTTTTACATGAGGTAAAAGATTCTCAATGTTGCAATAGCGACGACACTTTAAATACTGCAAACTTACACGCCTCTGCAAATCTGCGGATCATTATCTGTCTCAATTCTTAGCTATTATTTAATAACTTTTTCATGAGAATTTTATGTAATAAAGCCCAATTTTTTGTTGATTATTTATGTTCAGGGTAGAATGAAAACCACCCGATGTAAAACACCCCCACGCTGATGACAATATCGGATTGAAGATCAGAAAATCATGATAATGCTACATTACATAATGAGCCGATCAGCTGTTGAAAATCAGAAAAACAGTCTCATTATTATAATTATAAATTTTCTGTCACTTTTTAAACTCAGTCAGATATATTTTCAAAAGTTAGTATAACAAATCAAGTTCATTGAAATTGACACAAAATCAAAAACTCTCAATAATACTAATGTACGTTCATAAATTATTTATAACCTACTCTTGTCATGGAATTTCAAACGTATGCTCAGTTTGTAATAAGTTCATACGGAGAAACGTACGATAGTATAGACGAGCTTCAACGATTCTTTTTTTTTGTCGGCGCCAATCATTCTATCAAAGACAATAAAAATCTGTCAAGCTTAATTACACAACAAGAGTAGATTTAAATATTTTATAAACGCACACTTATATCAATAAATTTCTACTTATATTTTTTATATACTAAGCTTCTGCGGCTCATCATAAGTATTGTTCAAATATTTAAAAATCAGTTTTGATATCTCAAAAATATTATTATAAATAAAATATAACTCTTTATGATTTATTTGGATATTCTATAAGCACCATTGTGTAAAAACAATTTTTGTAATGCATTTTTGCATTTTTTTGAAACCTTGTGCCATACATAGTAAAAATATCTATTAAGACCTTCATTAGACAATAACAAAAGTTAGAATAAATTTACGTTTTTTTTCTAAAATTAGGCATTGTAATTAGCCTCAATGTACAAAATACTAAATAAACATTATTCTCAATGATACAACTGTTAAATTAAAATGCAATGTTATCTAAATAGTTTCTAATAACTCATTTACAAAAAAACTTTGAAATCGAATGCAAATTTTCCAAAATACATAAAAACAGTTCAATATTTAACCACTCAAAATGCAATCATTGTGTAAACAACTGAAAAAAAAATTACGAAATACATAACTTTACAACAATGTTAAATTTAGAGATCTGAGTGCAAACAAACAATGACTGATAAAATTTTTGATAACAGATAAATTCTTTTGCAAAATTTTTTTCGTTCATAGATGCAGTGGCGTAGATAACAGACATTAATATTTTAATTAATTTTGAGCAATGACAATAGAATGAATTAAGATTTAAAAAAATTGTACAAAACAAAAGTCAAGGTTCCAAGCAATTTCAGTTTTCACCTTCATAATTTCAATTCCTATTTTCGTATAGGAATTTCTAATGTATGATGCAGATTTGCGTGACCACGATTGAGTAACAGAGGGGAGAAAAGGACTACGGTCAAGGAACTCTTGTTAACTGCTTAGGATTATTCAATCAGTCTAATAGGGTCCTTGGGAAGATTTAAGGTTCGTTTTTTGCGTTGTTAGCACGACCCTTTATCACATTGGCGTAGCTAATATATTGTTTAGAAGTGCAATGCACTAACAAGTAGTGTTCTTGAATATAAGTCACATTGTTATCAAAAAGCGTGATAACATATTTTATTTTAAGCATTTGATCACAAATTTACATTTACGATAAATATAACACACATTTCTAGGATTTTGCAAACTTTTTCATAAAATATAGCCGAAAAGTGAAATAAACATGGCATTGATGCAATTGACAGTAATTTCTTTTTATTTTCGTGCTTACCTCGTCTGTTAATTATTTTAATTCAAATTAAGTATAAAAATTTTGAGATAATAGTAGATGCGTTGCAATGTTCAATTGCTTCGCATTCATTTTGAGATTTAAAGAAAAACAAAATTTACCTGTTTGATTGTTGTACATTCTATTCTATTATCCAAAAACTTTTGCCAAAACGATTGTCTTGGCTTGATTAAGCTATTTTATAATGTTTCGGTAAGTGACGTCAAGCTAAGCTAGTATTGCAGGTGCCTATCCACAACTAACATTGACATTTTAGAGCACAGTGCCGTGCAGTAATGCCTGACGCATTTGCGCTATTTTCTGAATGTGAAATAAATTTCAAATTGTTTAAAAAAAAAACGAAAAATTTTCAAGCAGGATAAAAATAGGTATTTTTTATTTTACACCGCTTAAAAACAATAACGCAAACTAATTAAATTGATATATGCATTGAAATTCACAAAAATCTCTACGCCATTGCATGAGCGACTTTATGTTTACCGGCTTTAGAAAAAACCGATCTAAGACCTGCTGCCAAAAAAAACATAGCCAACCTTGATTAATGTTAATATTATACACCTTGTTTATGTGTATTAGTATTTTAGCAGTCCTCATCCTTCAAAATTAAAATAATAAAATAAAACTCAAAGGATAAAACATGAACAACATAACAATATTGCAGAAAAAGCAAGAAAAAAATTAACATATACTTAGTAAAAATTCGTTTTTTAGTGAATTTGTAAAAAATATCTACTTAAAAGAACTAAAAAACACGCTAGATTTTAAAGTGTCGACTTGTTCGTTTGAGAACTATTTTTTTAAATACTGTCTATTTACATGTTTAATTGTTTATTTACAATTTCTTAAATTTTTTTCTCGTCTCACAGCCTTTTTTTTATTATTTGCTTTTTCTTTAGACAAATATTAGCAAGCAAGCTAGTACTTGACAAGCCAAAAAAATAGAAAGATAGATTAGAACATAATATCAAATTCTTGTTGGTCATCTCTAAATGCAACTCTGCCACCTAAAAACCCACTTGAAAAATTGTTTAGGCTTGACCACGTCATGCTCAAACTTGATCATAGTGTCCAAATAATTAAAATAAAAATAAACAAAGCAAAATTTAATATTAGACGCTATACTTGATCTCTAAAACTTTTATCTACGCCAGGGTTAGACTTATCATTTTTATCTCTTTATTTATCACAACTATTTTTGTTTTTAAGTTATTTTTATACATATTTAATTGCCAAAAATTATCAGTTTGCCAAAAAAAAACTGAAGATTGCAAACAACTTCATTCATCATCACGTTTTTACTATTGATATATTATTAGGTATATATAATTGTATAATATTATAAGTATTATTATATTTGTTAATTTTGACCATTTAAAAAGTTTGATTGAATGCACTTAAGGATAACAACAAAGGATGATTATTAAAATAGGTATTACATCACAACGTTTGTTAGGCGTTATTAGAAGTCAGTGCACTACGTGAATCATCAGCAAACGAAATTTAGATTTTGTCGTTTAGCAAAGTTCAAATGTCGTCCTCTACAAACCATTGATTTTCCTAATGGATAAAGAATCAAATTATTTAGTTCAATGTCTTGTTAGCACCAGAGAAAAAAATGTTGAAAACCAGTTTCACAACCAAGTGTTTGAAATCTCTGCTAAAGGCAATTCAACAAAAAAATCTAAAATTTGTTGCAATTTTTTAAATAATAATTAATACAGCTTGATTATTAAATTTTATAAACAAACACTTGAATTCTAAAATTTAGAAGCAAAAAAAAGTGAAAAACACGGAAGTTTAGTTTCAAACAACCAAAATCATTAACTTTAATTTTTTTTTTGAAACAAGAATCTTTCAGCTTCTATTAAGTTTTTAATAATTCAAAATAACTGTGCAAAGTTTCACGATGGGTTACTTTCGAAAACTAGCAAGGCATTAGGCCTATCACCATGTTCAATTTTGGGAACAAGTACCACTTAAATCGAATTGGAAAAATCTGAAGTAATAAAACTTTAAAAACGGTAATATTCTGTCAAAATTAGTTTAAACGCTTTTTTTTCGTTTTAAATGTTATTTTCAAGGTTTAATAAGTTTGAGAAAATTTAATAATGATCTACTATTCATAAAACAAAGCAAAATTCAAACAGAAAAATTCTGTCTTTAAAAGGAAAAAAATATAGCATTTTTGTAAAAATTAGCACACATAATAACATTATGTAATAACATTATGTGTCCAATGACACTAACAAAAATCTAAAACCTCAAAAAACAAAAAAATAAATACGTAAAAAAACTGCCAAGAGAAAATTAAAATCTTTTCATAAAAAACTCAAACCTCCGCAAAACTGCAAAGCAAAGAATAGAAGAAATCTTTGAGTCCTACACTAATGTAAATTTTGAGTCAGCACCAAATAAACAAACAACTACATATTAGGCTTTCGTATGCATAATGTATTTCCTCAATTAATTACTTATTAATTTACTTAATGAAGAAGTACCTGATTTGGATCGTGTTGAACTTCAAAGATGAACATGAAATAGATTCGATTCTGTTAGTTTGGCCAACTAAAAATTATTTATAGAAAAAAAAAATTATTTCATTATTTTGTTTTTATTTTTTTTAGGTTTTAAAGTTTCGCTGTCATAAATACGCTCATGTTTTTCAAGATATTAAATTGTTATTTAACAGTTTATCAAATTTTCATTATTATTAGTTTATTAGATTTTAGATGTGAGATTTTTCAAGTAAAATTAAAATTAATAGAAGAGTTCCAATGCATTTTCGTTCCAATCTTTTCAAAGGTGATATTTTATGTTCTAAAATTGTCTAGAATACACGATAATTTAAGTAAAATCAATAAAATTATGATTAGATAATTGAAGAGATAGTATCAAATTTAAAAATTTTATAATTCATTCGAAAAATACAGTTTTACCGTATAAAACATAAACTCAACTTAAACACCTAAGCATTCAGTCAAAAACTAATTTAAAAAACAAATTTGTTTCAAAATAATTATCAAGTCAAAACAAGCTTAAACCACGTCAGAAAACCTTAAATATTCAGTTAAATTTACATCAACCTGTTTTTCAACGCTAATTAGAATTACTAATATAATTAATTATTAATTTTAATTAATAAATAAAATTATTAATTTAAAACATCTACAAATATGAAAAAAACCATCATTGAGATTTTTAAAAGTGACAAGTGCTTGAAAAATTATAGATCTAAAAATTTGATAAAGTGTTAAGTAACAATTTAATACTTCGAAAAACATTAGCTTATTATTTATGACAAAAAACTTTAAAACCTAAAAAAAAATTAAAATCAAATAAATTTTTCTTGTCTAAAAAAAAGAATTTAGCTTAAAATTTTAATGCTTATCAAGTTTTAGCTTACGAGTTAGTAAAAATTTTTCAGGAAAACAAATAAATAACATTCCGCAACTGTACCGTAAAAACCTAGAATTCTACACCTGGTAAGTTTAACCTAATCCATAAAAGAAATAGTAAACCTATATAATAATTCTTCACCTTATTCGTTGAAATTAAATATTGTAGAACTAGTCAAAAATTAGGTTTTTCAGCTATGCAAACCAAAAATAAAAATTGTCATGTGAAACTTCTTCATGTTATAATTGAAAACTCAAATTTTAAGTAAAATCTGATTTCAGCACCGTAATGACTATTTTAAAAATTGAATGCTTCCGCTGAATAGTTGCCATATATAAATGCACAATGTAAATGAGTTGACATTTAAATAGACCAGTTGCATAATGAATATTTAAATGAACTAATCGATTGATATCCAAAATTAATTTGAACAACAAATTGTTTTCCAAGAATTTTTAATAATGTGATTAGTCTACTAATCAACCGATTAGTTGTTGGTCCAAACTGGTTCAAGATGAAATTTGTGATTATAATAGGTTTCATATTTTATTTATTTTAATTTTTTTTCAAATTTTTTTTTGACCAAAAAGATCTTAATTTACTTGACGCTTTCCATCCCTGATAGATTCTG
Source organism: Lagria hirta (assembly GCA_947359425.1). Classification (NCBI taxonomy): domain Eukaryota; kingdom Metazoa; phylum Arthropoda; class Insecta; order Coleoptera; family Tenebrionidae; genus Lagria; species Lagria hirta. Next base: position 16,509,275 of record OX375794.1, read on the forward strand.
ATTATTTTTATTTTTTTACTTGTTCCTTCTTTGCCTAATGTCAATCTTTTAATAGTTCCTTGTGTTGAAATTGTTTGCCTGAGTGTTTGTTGTCATATGTTTTGTTCTTGTTAAATTCGTCTATAAAATTTTAGTTTCTGCCAACAAAAGTACGCTACATAGATGTATTTTCGTTAATTTGTATGACAACATATTTGCAATTTTTTCAATTTTTTATTTATATCGGTATCATGTCTGAAAAAGAGCTGCTGATAAACAGCATCAGTCTTTAGCTTTTCATTGGATTCAGAAAAAGATGCAATATATTTCCAAAATTTCCTCTAATCTGCTAACTATTTGCTACCTCGATATTTGTTTCTTGTTTTGATTTTTTTTTCCTTGTGTTCACAGCTTTTCAATAATAGCTGTTACAATAATCCCTCTATAGTTTATGCAAACTTTTTGTTTTGAGCGTTTCTTATAAATAGAGGTTAAATCTCCTAAATTTCTTTCTATGGTAGATTTTTTCTTTCTATTAGGCATCTGTTAAATTTACCACTCAATTTCTCAAGATATGATGCGTTTTCAACAGTTCTATTGCAAATACTTCGAGACCTTCCAAATATTTGCCATCGTTTATCAAAATAATTGTATTACTTCTTTTAGTGTTATTTTTTTAATTGAATCACTTTTCCTTTGGTTCTCAAACTTGTGTCTATCTTTCGTAAACAATAAACATCCCCGATTGACTTTTATTTTTCCAAGCTAAATTTTTTACTCTTATTATCCGCTTTTTTACTAGCTCTTGTAATTTTGCATACTGTTTCCGATCTTCTGAGTTGTGTTCAACCATAATATTTTTTCCACTGTATTCTTTTTCATCTCTAATTTCAAATTCTTTATAAATTGCTTCGAGTAATTGAATAAATGATCAAAATAAGAATTTATTTTTCAAACCTAACAACAAAAATCTTGAACAATTTAGAATATTCAACAGTCATATTACCTCCTAAAAGCTTAAAAATTTGAAAAGTCTAATAACCTTCAAAAGCCAAAAATATTGACTCACACTACCTCCACGAACTTTGTTAAAATTAGGTTTTAATGTTCCCTGTGTTTTCAAAAAAATGTAATTTTTTAAGACAGTCATTGTAATTTCAGCACAATTTCTGTTTTGAGTTATACGCTGTTAACGCTTGAGAAAGAAATGAAAAATTAGATGATATTCAGTATAACCCAAATAAAATTTGTAAGAAGAAAACCACTTTCATTATTTACGAAAGAAAGAAATTGTCTATCAAAGTTATATTTTATAATATTTATTTCAAATACAGAATTTGGCAGAAAACTTCATAATTGTATGTGTTTTTATGTTCTGCCTTCTCTTGTATTATAAATTTGAATAAAAATACCAAAATTAGCTAAACTTAAAATTAAGAAAACAAATATCTTCTATGAACTTAATCAAATATTTCTTAAAATTATAAACACAAAAACTAAAAACCGAAAAAAGCCTAGAAAACAATAGGTGACATCGATACCAATAGACCAACTGATGTTTTGTAATTTCTTCATCTAAACCTAAAATTTGAAATTCCACCGACAAACATTCTTGAGCAGACATAGAATATAGAACAAATTTAATCAAATGTAATAAAAAAGAAAAAACTAGTAAAAGATCGTAAGCATTCAGCATCATCACCAACTGTATGAGTAGCACCAATACACAACAACAAAAACTCTCCACTTCAACGTGAAAATAAAAATTCGACGAGGACTTAAAAACATTAGAAGCAGACAAAGAAAGCAAAATGTGCATTTTGAAAATTTTGATACATTATGATTTTAAAGACAAAATAGATCCAATCTTAAAAAACAATACCAAAAAAAAAACACAAAAACTTATACGAGCACGAAACAATGAAATAAATTCAAAAATTACATTTTACTAAATACAAAGCTAGAACAACTAGAATTCACAAAAACCTCATTTTACACAAAGCTAATTTATTGTTAAGAAGACCTATAGTAAGCTCACTTAATAGTCTTTGACAAAATGTAGGAAAACTCATAGTAAAAGAGTTTAAAGCCATTACACCATTATTCATATAATAATGTCGAAAAGTCAGTAGAGATGGTCGACAAATTGAAAAACTTAACGATAGCTTTTACGAAGACTAAACACTTATAATATTTGTTTACCAACATTACCAAACCAGCTGTAATAAAATGAATTGAAAAAAACTGATCATCGATTAAAGAAAAGTTAAACGTGAATCTAGAAAGGAAGACGCTAATAAATATGTCGTTTTTTATTTTCATATAAATACAAAATATTAAAAACCAATAAACAACTATGCTATAGGTGGTTTTTCATTGAGTTATGGTAAAACTCTTAATAACGCTTATATATACAGTAAATTTTGATATTCCATTTCTGTTCTCATTCATAGACGACATTTGCAGTACTGTACGGCAGACAAAGTTCAATATTCCTTGAAACTGGTAAATAGCTTTAACGTGAATATAAAATTTACACACGAAATGCCAATTTAAAATAAAGATCATAACACGCTGCTTTTTTTCAGACGTTCAGTTAATAAAAAAAAATACAATAACATTTTGGCTGACTGGTCTAGAAAACCAACTAACATCAACAAACTTAAAAATAAAAATAAAAATGTCAAGTTAACATACATAATATTACAACAATAATTATACAGTAGATCTAGAACTAAAAAAAAAATAAATTGAACAACAGCGATGTAGTTTGTATGATAAGATACAACGAATGATACAATAAATATATAGAACAAACCAAAGCATTACTAAAAACAAAGCTAGAACAACGCAAATTAGACACTAATTGTCCAATATTACCCAACTTAAAAAAAATGTTTTTTTGGAAATGGCACATATAAAATGCCAGAGAACATCAATGTTCTTAAAATATTATTAGATCTCGTTAAACAGTATTTATAATTTTCTATCAACTAAATACAATTCAAGAAATCAAAACTGGGTAGATAGATACACGATTAACAACTCTTTAACCATCAGTCTATACTTTGGTAGCGATTGTTTTTCGATGCCTCAAGACCGCTTAAATCAAAATATTATTTTTTTGTTAAGCAATAAGAAAAGCCAAAAAGTACAAAACAGACAATTATCTATATTGTAATTTATGAAATTTGAGTTCTATGTAAACTAATATTTTCAAATTTTGGTTTTGCAGACTTTTTAACTGGGAAAGGATCTTCTAGAAATCCAATTTCTTTTGCTTTTTGGTGCCAGAATGTACAACCAATTTTTTATTATTGCAAATAAAGAAAGAAATTGATTTGAACAGGTTCTGGAAAAATCCTACAAGTTGATAGAAGTGCATTTTGAAAAAAACCTCGTCTCAGCTGTACTTTTGCCATCAAATCTCTCTCACCATTAAAGAGCGGAGTTATATGCAGACCAAACAAGCTAAATATGCACATATATATGCATAAAAAACATCATATAAGCGTTTATTTGGCTAAAATATGTAATATATGCAAAAATACACATTAATAAAAATAGCGGATTTTTTTATGCATAATTTTATTATTATTATTATTATTATTATAAGCGCATACATACCTATATACATTCAATATCTGCAAAAAATGCTAAGTTATAGAAGAAATATGCGGACTTCTATGCATATATACAAAATAAAGCTCAAATCTGACCCTAATCAGTAAAAAAGTTTCATCAGATGCCTCACTGAAAAATCTCAACACATAAATTTAAAATATATATAAATTTATAAATTGTTTACATTATATTAACAAACAACAATATTATTAGATAAAATTAAGATATTATAATTTTTTACAATATGTTTTTCTATATTCTCCATTAAATAGTTGTGTCGTCTGTTAATATACAGTATTTCAAACTGCGTTCAATATCGACCGACGTAATTGGTGTATATTTCAACATACTAATTAAATCAGAGTTTGATTATAATGAAATATTATATTCCCCACTCAAAATTGAACAGACTTTTTCTCATATATTGAAGGTAGGACCTGACCTGACCTAACCTAAATTTTTGTCAAAAATATATTTGACTTTTTTGTCAACTAATTCTTCGTTTTTCTCTGGCACTTTAATAATTTTTTCTCAAAATGTATTTACTTCTTTAACAGACTGAGTTAAAAATAAGAATCAGTATTCAATTTAGTTATAGTTTTAGAAACAAAAGTATAATTTGATTTAATTAGACCCTGTAAAGTTTTTTTCTTAAAAATTTCTTGGCAATTAGGAATAGCCGCCGAGTCAATATCGTTTCCAAATTCTAAGATCAATTGTTTAAGCTAACCACCATTGGATTAGACGTTCTTAGCGATGCCGCTTGGGGTTGGTCTTAGAAAATGATCAAAGTCTATTACTTTATTGTTTAAAGGGTATTTTGAATTTTTTTGCAAACTTCTCCGAATTTAAAAGTGAAAATATCTGATCGTACCGAAAGACAGAAGCCGATAAATGCTCAGTATGCAAAAAAAAAACAAAAATATGCAAAAATTAATTAGCTTTCAAATTACCTAATTCGTAAAAGTATCAAAGAGTTTGATTGTCAATATCAAAATTGTTAGATATGCAAACCTCATACAATCTGCTCTTTGCTCAAAATAACTCGAAAATTTTATATTTTAAAACAGCTTATTGCTATTGGTGGGCATAGTTGTTTAAAAACAGTACCCATATTTTGCTTTTGCGGTGTTGGTAGTTACGCCACTGCTTACAAAATCTGTCTATGGCAGCTCAAGAAGTAAAACAAAAATTAAATAAAAAATAAAGCTCTGCATCAGTAATAATTACTAGAAGAAGTTGGAGTATTAAAAAATACTACTCGTGAGTTTTCCACAAATAATTTACTTTCCACTATCAGCTTTCTATAGTATTTTGTAAACTGTGTCACACGCTTTTAGTTATAAAATATGCAGATTATGCTTTGTTAAAATATTATTATTAAGTAAAAAATATACTTGTCTTCTTCACTTTTATATTTAGTGAATAATTATAAAGTGGTTTTCCCTATTGGACTGATTTTGAATAATATCATTGACTAAATATACTTAGGTTTACTTAGTCTATGATAATATGTAATAACTAACCGTGTGATATGGCAAAAGGTGTATAAACCTATCTATAAGCAGTCAAAATGACGTCCATCCTTATTTTCATGGTAAAGTAATCAATGCAAACATAATCGTATAATTGAATATTTTCAAAGTTGTATTGTTCCAGCCTTGAACTCAATGGTGTCAAAACCAACCGTATAATAAATACAATGACATGATGTAATAAAGTCAATCATAATAATAAATAATTTGAAAACGTTTCGCGTGAAGAAAATGGCGCGCCGACTTCTCAAAGAAGAGGTCTTTGTGTCGAAAAAAGAATCCGGAAAATTTTTTGCCAAGTTCTGGATGCAAATATAGAACATGCGTCAGATTATAACGAGGATTGCATGATGATTGCGATTTTTTCGCCAACACAATGAGCGCGGAGGCATGTCCGGGTTCAATAAAGAAGCCTCCTAATAATCTAAGCGTTGCCTAATGCTAATGCAGGACAATGCACTACTCGAATTCAAGGTTACAAAAGTTGCAAGTTCGTAAATTGTGTGTGTGTATATGTGTGAGGCACCAAACAATAAATTTGGGGTATTATGCAATGATGAACAAAACAAAAATTTAAATTATCCGAAAATATTAATCTAATTTTAATAGCTGTGGCACCTAAGAAAATGATTACAATCCAAACGACTAATCAGAATGCACGGAAATTATTTATACCAGAGGTTAATGTTATTGTTCAATGCCAAACCACCTTCAAGTTTTTGCAACTTGCAAAAAAAACTTTAAATAAATTTTATAAGTACAAAATTCCCAATTCGCTAATAATAATAATAAGTAATAACATTGCACTACGCACAACATGCGTAGTGCAAAACTACGCAATAAATTACACCTACCTCGCATTTCCATAATTTATTCCAGAAAACAATCCGGAAATTTTGTACAAATATCCTAATAGTCACCGGTTTCTTTCCAATTGCATTCTACTGCTTTGCGGTTCCGATGCTCAATTTGAATATTGTCAATTATTATCGCTTCTAAAAGATTTTTTTTACCGAAAACAAAACACTAACAACACTATACGGAAGACGCACAAAAAGCGAAATAATAAAACTGCAATAGATTTTCAGCAGCCGCTATTTCTGGCAACCAGGAAAAAATGTTCGCCGAACTTACGAGTTGCCAAATTGGTGGGGTCGGCGAGGGGACAGAGACGCTGTATCGCATAGGACCTATTACGTAAGCTTACTGCACGTCCGCAAGCCCGTATCAACATTAGCAAGGTTATATATGTGCCGGGCCTGCCGAAAATTATCATCATTAATATTATTATTTTGTGCGTAGAGAAGACGACATTCAACATCTTAGCAACACTGAGTTTATTTTCTCTAGGAAATCTAGGAGGCCTTGCAAATTTTCTGTAAAATAAAAATATTCCTAGATAAGATATGTATCTGATCTGACAGATATTTGGAATTCAAATTGGCCGCAAAGATATTTAGGCAAAAGCAGTGGCGAGTCGTTACAGAAAAAAGTTTTGGGATTTGGTTTCACTTTCTGTTTGGCTGCTGAGCCAGCTTTTGGCAACTGTGCTCAGCCAAAACATTAACATAATTGATTGAATTCTATCTATTTTGATTTCTCAAAAACAATCAAGCTTTTTAGAATTTTCTCACGTCAATCTATACAATGTCGCAAGACTTTTTCAATGTTTTTATGCATTTGTTTTCGTATTTTAGCCATGTATAACTTTAAACAATAAATTCTCCATAATTAATGACAACGTAGTTTTAATTTATAAGTGTTTTATATACAAATCTTTAAAAAAATTTCAGGGTTTCTTAGTTTTCGAAATAGTGGGATTCAAAGCAAGTTTCACATAATTATGCACTTATAATATGCTCGGCATTATGCTCGACAAGAACAATCTAACTTATCGTTTAAAGTTTTAAAAGTACAAATAACTTGTGAGAAACATCTAATTTCTGCTTGAAAAAAATGTTTCAATATACGAAAGATTCACCTCCAGTAAACTTCAAAAGTACATTATTGAATTTTATGCTTTAATAAATACGATCCTACATTTCCAAATCAACAAGATAATCAAAAATATCAAGGTAGATAATTTAATAGGATTTAAATTATTGTAACATCAAATTATTAATCAAATGAATGTTTCCATAAAGATAATACATTTTATTTAAACTTTTCATTAAAATCAAAAATCTATATTATGTATAAACACTAGTAACAAATTAAAAATTTAGTAAACCGACGTCAATATAGTTTATTTATTCAATTAATCCAACAAATTGAGCAAAAAAACACTTTTGTATAAATTAGTAAAACAAATAAATTAATAATTAATTATAAGCCGGTTTTCCCTATTTTTAATTTGTTACTTGTTTTATATATAACAGAAGTTTTTTTAAATTTGGCGTCATAGTCGGGCATGCCTATGAGGTTGTGGGAACAAACCATAATTTTTAAAACAATTGCTTCAAATGTCAAAAAAATTACCAAACTTCTCAATTTCTTTATTTTTCAATTTAAAATGGTTTTCTAGCAAGAACAGAAAGTTTTTGTACTGAAATCTTGTTTTCGTAACGACCACCAAGTTGATGGCGTGAATGCTAAATTTTTGAACCAATTATTTTAAATGGAACATTGACTGCTGCAAGATAACAAAAAGAGATTTTACAGCCTTTCTTTGAACAGCTTCATAACGATGATATTGTGGAAGAGTACTATCAGCACGACACTCCACATACCACTTACGACACCTTGAATATGATCCAAATATTTCATGATCGTCGAGTAATCAGCCGAAAGACAGCCATAACTTAGCCTTCAATTTATTTAAAAAAACTCAACTTAATTGCAAATGCCTTAAGTCGATAGACAACATTTTGATTATTTGTTATAAACTTTATTTTCTCATTAACGTTTATTTTTTCGTACTTTATTATGACACTATAAGTGCTTTTAATTTAATCTTATTAATCTGTTAAACTATCGAGTCATTAGATTAAATGTGATGTTAGGTTTAGATGTCAAATTAATATCTGTCACTTCAATTCGATGGTAAAGGTACGTTCACAGCAACGCTTAAATAATCTCGATGAGTTGCGTCAGAATTGTTTAAAAAATTTGCGAAAATAAGTCGATAGACGACATTTTGATTGTTTGTTATAAACTGTATTTTCTCATTAGAGTTTATTTTTTTTCTATTTTATTATAACACTCCAAGTGCTTTTAATTTCATCTCATTAACGTGTTGAACAATCGATTCATTAAATTAAAAGTGATGTTAGATTCAGATGTCAAATTAATACCTGTCACTTCGATTAAAAGGTAACGTTTCAAACGTTTACAGTTCAAAATTTAACATTCATGACAAGCTTCAACGCCAAATTAAAAAAAAAAACACACATTACATATATGTATGACAATATAATGAGTTTTATTGTCTTAACGTTTCCGTTTATACAAATTTTTAAATATGTACAATATATGTTATCTAGACATATTCCATAATTCATTTATCCTCTAATTCAGTTTTGTCTGTCTTGCTGTTTTCTTTATTTTGTGTTCAAGTGTTTCGTTCTCTTCAGCATCTCCTTTCCCTTCTTTTTTTCTTTCTTTTACTTTCATTAGGTCTAAAATTTCCTTTACCGCTTCTGTTAACTCGTTCCACTTCCTTACATCCTAAAATTTTTCATTTTTTTTTTCCTCCCGGCAAAATCTACATGGTCTTTTGTTATCTTTTAGCCAGTACTTAATTTCATTTGCTTCACTTCCACATTTAAAACTTTACTTTTAAGTATTCTGGTACTTCTTCAATCTTCCATTATTCATACTCCCCTTTGTGTATCATGCTTTTCTTATTATTTCTTTTCTTTCCTGCTTACATACATCTTTGTCTCTAGTTTCAGTCTGCCCCCACACTCGTTCTCCTTTATACCTTTTCTCTTCTACCTGCCGTCAATTAAGGCAAATTCATTTCTGTAAATTTGACTCTCAACGTTACTTTGTCGCATTTTACTATTACCACGTATCCCAGTGTTGATCTATCCAAGCTCATTTATAATATTTGTTTGCATTTTCTCGCTTTCTTCCTATCTTCCAACTCTATATCTCAGCTTTGTGTATTGCGGCACTCCTTATTATACTTTACAGCACCCTTTGGTCATATTTTTTTCGAAAAACCGTTTTTTTAAGCAACAAGCAACAAATTTTTATTTTAAATTAATTGCATGACTAAGTAAATTTAATTTTTAACAATTCAAAGACAACAATTGCTTAAAAACACGCTCTTAGATTATAAATAATAGTATAATTATTTATGTTACAGTTCTAAGCACTTTTTTAATCAAAAAATTATTAAGTAACCTTCGATAGCTCAGTTGGTAGAGCGGTGGACTGTAGATTGAAGATATTGTTGAAATCCATAGGTCGCTGGTTCAAATCCGGCTCGAAGGAGTTTTTTGCTTGTGAAACCACAGTACAATTCTAATAATTCATAATTAATATACTTCAAAAGCACATATTTGTGCAAAAAGCAAACTTTATTTTTGTTTATTACACTTCATACCTGACTGATCATACCATCTATTACGTTTTTTTACTAGCTTTTTTACATGCGTATTTTTGTTAATAAAATAATAACGTAAAATCTTAAATTCATTTTAATCTTCTATGTTTTGCTCGCCCCCTTTCTTTTTCCCTGTCTCTCTCCCTCTTGCTTTTTAAAAACCATTATCTTTGTTTTTTTTACATTCAGCATCAATTTCTTTTTGTTCGTATACTTTTAAGGTCGTCTAATCATTTTCTTTATGTCTACGTATTATTCGTTTAAGTCATCCGCCTACACTAACGTTTAAACTTTTTCTTTTCCCATCACTACTCCTTCTACCAATAATCTTTTCAACACCTTGCCTCAGGTGATGCAAGGTGCTGATCAGCCTCGATCTTGTATCTGTATCATCCTTATTTTTTCTCCCAATTTAACTTGTTTCCTATTTTTTGTTTCCTTTTGAACTTCCTCTATACTTATAACTTCTTCTATCAAACGCCGTTCTCAGGCTCAAAATAATAACTGTTTTATCAACAATTGTTTGTTTGCTAAATAATGCAAAATGTGCACATTGTCCAATGACAGTACCTCAAGATACACATCATAATGCATAAAACCAACTCACCCACCATATTCGTTGCCAGAAATCTTCATCTTGTGCAACTTGTATAGCAATATACTATTATCTAAAACAAATGTTTTTTTTTTACTTTTTATCAGGTTATTGCAGAATTCCTTAAAAAAACTCAGCTTATTTTACACCACTAAGAAAAATTTGCGCAAAGAACGAAAATGGGGCGGCTCGTTAAAGCTAAGCTACTCACAAATTTTCTGCCGGTTGGTAATGTATAATTATTAATGTGGGTGATGGGTGTGCTCTGGTCTAATAAAAAAATTTATTTGTAAATCTCAAAACAAAAACAATGAATTTTAAATGGAACAACTAGTTGTTGAATGTTTTTTACTAATTTTTCAACTGCTACTAATTATTAACAGTTAAATATAATCATGTTCAACTAACATGCAATTAGATTGTAAGAAACTTATGCTTGGTTTACTTAGAATCTGATTTTAGATTTATTACTGATAGTGTTGTGTGCAAATTCTTTTAATGTTAGTGTATTTCATAATCAATAATTTTTCCAGTTAATAATTAGTTTGTTGATTAAATAGTTATACATTAATTGCAATGTCTAATTTAAAAAAAGAATGTTTAGTCTAAGATTTTTTTAGGAGGAATTCGTTTCTGCATAAACTTTGACAAATTCTTATACATATTACATAAGAAATTACTTCAACCGAAGAGCAGCTGAAACCTGCTGAAATTTATAAAACCCGTTCAGTAACAATTTAAATTTTCTCTATAATTATCACGTTGTAATTAAAAGAACTCTGTTATCTTTTATAGGCTTCAAAATAAAAACAAACAAAAAACCCTTTGTAATTAGCGTCAAGATTTGTCGCATCTGATTGTCCAACAGGTGTTTGAAGAAAAATACTAAATGATAAATCATAGAACAATACGTTGTGAAGTGTTTTAGGCATTTTTTAAGGAAGAAAAAACAAACATGATATAATAAAAGTTATATTTAGTTTATAGTTTAATGCAATTGAGACTAGGCCAGAAAAAAGCTCTTGAAAAACCTATTTCCGTTGTGTAATTTATCTTGAAAAGAGATGCCAAATAATTTTAATGTTTTTTGGGTTTGAGAACAATTTTTACACTTTTTATCCATATAATTAACTGCTTTGATGAGGTGAGTTACCAAAAAATCGTGGGTAAAATTCATACCCACAACATAATGTTTATGAAAAACCGAGAATATTCTCGTTTTGAAGTTTAGAAATATTTGAGATATAGCATTGGAAAAAACCTAATAATAATACAAAAAGAAAATAATTATAGTGAAGGTTAAGATAGATTCCGTTTTACTTACTACTCATTGCAAGAAATAATTTGGGGTCAAATTTCGATCGGAACATTAATTATGAATCGAAGGATGTGCTCTCCTAATGTATCATTATAACAAAAATGTCAGTCCTCGTGTCTAATAAACTATTGATAACACCAAATCGATAAATTGATAACGCACACATACATACACGCACATTGATCAATATAATCAACCAAACCGAGATCCAAACTTACAACCAAAAATATGGAGACCTAGAACAAAGAAACTTTTACATCTTATTATAAAAACTAATGGAAATAAAGAATTTCAAATATCTACATTTGACAGCAGGCTGTATTTCACAATTAATATAATCAGGTTTGTAGTTTATTCCCTAGCCTGAGAGTAGGTTTACAAAAAATAAATTAAACTAGAATTAAGATAATTGCAATTGAATTCAAAATCAAGATGTTTGATTGGTTGTTCTTGCAAATTCGGCCCATCACGTAACGAATTAATTTCAATTTCAATTAAATATTTAATTCGGCTAATATGTGAACCCCCCCTATTAGTCTACTAATGAGAGTAATGAGTGTCTAATTTCACGTTCATAAAATATTGACTAATTTAATTAATTAATAATTAAATAATTATTTTATTTTTATGAAATTATTTTGAAAAATTAAAGAATTTCAATTATTTTACATATTCTATTAAAATTTAAAAAACTTTAACCACAAGACTTTTCATGAAGATTTGCTAAGCTTTTCGTGGCGTAATGCATGGCTTACTCATACTAACTGGAATAATCTTTACTTTTATAAAAATGTTACTTAATATGCTCCTGGTTTTACGACACATAGAAAAACGTTTTTGAAATCGCTGTTTCTAAGTGTTGATGGAGTTTATTTTTACTTTCTAGCGTTGTTTTTATATGAAAACATTTTATATAACGACATGATGTTTCGGTAAATAAAGCGATGTTAGGTAAAGAGAAAAAATAAACGGAATAATTTTGTAGTTACCATGGAAAAGTCTTAAAATCTCAGTATCTTATTGGTTCATATTCACATAAACGCGTTAGAGTTCTCATGTATAAAAAAACAAATATTTGTTTATACCTAGCAACTTCAATTATTGTTTTCAGCGACAACTATGTTTATTGGTATAAATAACAAATTAAAATTTCAGAAGAAATTTTATATTCTCAAATTTAAAAGTTTTTGGTTATCAAAAAATATTGCAATCAAGTCGTATATTAATGAGCAATTTATAATTTCAACTTTTAAAGACTTTTTGAAATTTAAAGTCTTTTGATTAGTTTTTCTTCCACATTCAACCAATTAAATTACCTTAGTTTTAAAAATAATTAATTTTTTATAAAAAAAATTTATAAAAGATTTTAATTTGCAATTAGAATTAATTTAGTGCACTAATTTTTGAACTCGGATAAACAACAAGCCAAAAACTTAAAATTAAAATTTTTTCGAACTTATTGATAGTTCAATTTACTTTTTGTAAACGTTATTTGAAAGTTATTAAAAAATAGACTTATTTGAAAAACATTGGAAAAATAGAAGAGAGAAAATGCACGGCAACTCAACGTGTAAACCACGTTGGAAACAAAACTTATTTTAATTATGTTTATTAATTTTTATTGCTTAGCGGATTTTTTGTCATAAAGAAACTTGACTTGCAGATACTTACAGATTCATTATAAAATAAGTTCTTAAGAGCAAATCAGTTTTTACACCCAAAATATAGCTTTGATATGTTTATTAATTATTAAGATATTATGATAATTATTATGATAATTCTTACGATGAATTGCAAAACGTCAACACTGTTCTCCAATTTTTTGACAGTTACCTTTTAATAATTACGTTAAATAAAATTTTATTCCATATAACTATTAAAAACTAATATTTTCCTAATGCCATAAATAATAAAATTCATTCTGAATTACTTTAATGTAAACCACGTTTTAATAAGCTTTATTATTTCAAATCTATTAGTTTCTGTCATTATCAGTCGTCAGTGTAGATAAATGGCTAATTAATCCAGATTTTAAGTTTCAAGTATAGATTTGATAGTTAAAAATAAACAGCACAGATTTTTATCTATCAAATTATAATAAATATTTTTTTTTAATAACTATGTACCTTGCAAAATTTCTAAAATTTAATTTCTGTGTTGATAACAAAATTGTAAAAAATACAGAGAACAGTCAATGGCTTATCAATCTTAATATTACAAAATATTACCTTTATTAGTAAAATATGTAAAACATCAATGTGCGTAAAATGTGCTAAAGACACCAAAGCCATATTCTAAACGTTTAAATAAGCAGGTTTTAAGAATTAACAGATTATTTAATCAACAAAAACAACTTTGAAAATTGTTTTTTTCATTAAATAATTGATTAAAAATTATAAAATTAAACACTTTATAGTTGATAACATAATCAGTTACTGTCTCAGCCGTTGAATCAAATTTAATGCTTTGCAAACCATAACAATAGGTTTCAGCTATTTTATAGTAGCAGTTAATGTTAAGTACTATTTTAACTGCTATCAATAAAATAATTATTTCAATAATTATTGATCGCGTAACTATAGATATAAAGTTACTTTTTAATAATTTTAGACCGCCTTAACTGTTAATAATTAATCAAAACATAGTGTAAGTAGATAGATTATTTCCTACAAAAAATGTAACACGTATTATCGAAAAAATTCAAAGCAAATGCAGCATCAAAATACTTCACAGTTATAAACACTTAATACACAGCATAACACAAAATCAATTTTGATTATTTGATTATTTCCTTCAAACATACAAGCAGCGGGGGTTGCTATGGCAAAATTTAGCTTTTGCAATTTTTTTTTGACCTATGTGTCAAAAGATAGTCGCTTCTAAATTTTTGAAAATATTATAAAAAAAACAAAAAAAGTGCTTTGTTTATAATAATTCAAGAAATAATCTTTCTAAATACCCCGCGTGCATAAGCATAACCAGATCAAATTTTAACGTTTCTGTTACAACGTTTTGCTTAAATTAGAGATATTTTTCGTAAAGTTGCGTGCAAAACTTACGTCTAAGCCAAACATTGTGACTAAAAATTTATTTAGTGATTTTTATGCACATGGGATTTTTCTGTTGAATAATTGCAATAGTTGACCGTCAATCTTTTAATAAATTATTTGAGACAATGTTTTAAAAGTGAAGTAAATCACTTTTTTGTTATTTGCAGTTTACAAACCATTATTAAATTTACACTTAATTTATTCAGCTGTGTAAAATTTAAAACTAAAAACAATTTATTCAGATATAATTTACAACTAAAAATTTTATTCTTAATAGTAAAATGACTTAAAATTCTATTTTGAGTTCTACGTTTTTAATCATTTTAACTTTGATGATTCTGTTTATATAGAATAATAAAATAAATTTTAAATTATGAGTTTAACAATCCAAAATTTTATTATCAATGCTTTTTTTTATTTTATATCAAGTAGAAGTACTTGTTATAAAATAAATTTTTCTAATGATTCTTAACAATGAAACAATTCTGCTGTCTTTTTCATTTATGGGCAATAGACGTTAGTCTAAGATGTGCGTCTCAGCTAAAATATATATTAAATTTACATCTACCACATCTAAAAGTATTAACTGGAGTTAATATTTGACAAAATTTTGTCTACAAATAAGAATACTTGCACTCTATAACAAGCGATAATAGTATAAAAGATACGAAATCAAATAATATAAGTGTTTTTTGATGCGTGAATTATACCTTACTCTATGGTAAAATTAATACTTTGAAATAATGCCAAAAATGTCTAAAAATGATTTTATTTCTGGCCTATAATTGAAAAAATAAATTTTTCTCATTAGCTTTTTCTTTAGACTATAAGTTTATAAGACTCTACCATGATGAAATTATAGCTCAAAATGCTTTAAATTTGGAAGTAGAGGTTTATCAATATATTTTAATTAGGTCAGAATGTGCGCAAGCATAAGTTGCTAGCGCACATCCTGCTCATCTTCAAAAACTCTACAAGAAAACCTCAAAACTGCACCTGCATTGCATGCTTCCATTTAGATGTGTAGGTACATAGAAAGAGAAAGCGTATATCGTCTTAAAATATAAACAATAATAATCTAATAAATAAAATATTACAGTCTAGCAGTGTTTTGTATTTTAATTTGAATTAATGTGTCAAATTTCAACCTATAGACCAGGGTAGAAGCCTCTAAAAATAATAAAAAGTGAAAAAAAATAATTAGAATGAAACCCATTAGAAAAGGAAGAAAATATTATAACAATTAAAGGAAAAATAATTTACGGGCGATCTGAGGTCGGGAAGGAGATGGGGGTGAGTTTTTAAGGGTAAAAAACAGTTTTTCTTGATTTCCGCCAAAACTAAAAGTCTTATCAAAAAAAGTCAAACAGCAAAGTTGTAGGTAATAAAAAGATCTAAAACTTTTGTATGAACACTTTTTTCACATAACCTCAAAATGTATGTGAAAAATTTAAAATACCAAGATTTTGGTTTTTTATTTTTATCTTTTACAAAATTTTTTTTTTTTTAACAACATTTGGTGAAAACTTATTTTTTTATGTCGTAAATACGTTGTAATTTATTTGATTAAAAATATTTATTTTTTTTCACTTTATTTTGAATTAATATCGAAAAAACACCCTAATTTTCAATCGAAAATTCACCCGTCAAAATATCAGTTTTTTTCAAAAAGTTGGTATGGTTTCTGTTCGTTGAAATCTCTACTTTCCGATGGTAAAAAAAAATATATGGTACTACAGTAAATCTTCTCAGAAAATGCAAAAATTCATAAAAAACTTGAATTCGAAAGTTTTTTTTTTATTATTATAAATTAGGTTTTGTTCTTTAATGTTAGGGTAGTGTATGTTTAATTATGTTTTTTCCAGGAATGTTAAGGGAAAACAATGAAAGAATGTTAAGGGAATGTATGTTTAATTATGTTTTTTGTGTTGAATGTTAGAGGAATATATGTTTAATTACACTTTTTTTGTCGAATGTTAAAGGAATGTATGTAAATTTTACTTTTTCTGGAAAGACGTTGCAAGTTCAGAAAGTCTTCATTTAACAAGAATCTATCAAAAAACACATTAAAAAGTTAAGGGTAAAAGAACGTTAAGGGTAAAAGAATGCTAAGGGACATTAAAAACTCAAGGGTAAAACAATGTTAAAGGAATTAATTATGTTTTTTTGTTTAATTACAGTTTTTATGTTCAATTACAGTTTTTATTTTACAAGTCTAGAAAGTCAAAATCGAACAAAAATCAATCCAATTTATTGTTTTTTTTATACGAAACTACTCCTTAATGTACTAACATCTAAAGACTTTTATTCGTTCCAAAAAAAACCCACACTATTGTTTAAGATGCACAAATTTATGTTCAAACTGTCATGGTTCTAAAAATTGCTCTAATATTGAAGAAGAAACCTACGAGGAAGTTAATGATTCAGAAGAAATTGTGTATGAAGAACCAACGCAGTCTGGAAATAATGGTGGAGAGGAAGAAGGTGATAGTAATGAAGATTTCGAAGATCTACTAGAATCGGAGATGTTTGACGAATCTAACGATGAAGAAATGCCATCAAAAAGACAAAAACTAATGGATAAGTGATTAGAATTGAAGATAAGGTATTTATAAATGATAAGATTAATGTGTTTAAAAATATTGTAATGAATAACGTAATCAGAATAAAGCATCTACATTTAATAGTACGATTTACATTTATATTTATATATAATGACATTTTCTATGACATAAATGTAATTAGCATTAAATAAATCAACTTTTTAATTGAAACAAATTGCAGCAATCACATTTTTAGATAAAATTATTTACAATAATTAAAAAAAAAATTCGAGTTCAAGTTTTTTTTGAATTTTTGCATTTTCTGAGAAGATTTACTGTAGTAACATATATATTTTTTTTTCACCATCGGAAAGTAGAGATTTCAACAAACAGAAACCATACCAACTTTTTGAAAAAAACTGATATTTTGACGGGTGAATTTTCGATTGAAAATTAGGGTGTTTTTTCGATATTCATTCAAAATAAGGTAAAAAAATAAATATTTTTAATCAAATAAATTACAGCGTATTTGGGACATAATAAGGTAAATTTTCACTAAATCTCGTTAAAAAAAATTTTTTTTTGTAAAAGATAAAAATAAAAAACCAAAAACTTGGTTTTTTAAATTTTTCACATAAATTTTGAGGTTATGTAAAAAAAGTGTGGATACAAAAGTTTTAGATCTTTTTATTACCTACAACTTTGCCATTTGACTTTTTTTGATAGGACTTTTAATTTTGCCGGAAATCAAGAGAAACCGTTTTTTACCCTTAAAAACTCACCCCCATCCCCTTCCTGACCTCAGATCGCCCGTAAATTATTTTCCTTTCATTTTTATAATATTTCCTATAATGAGTTTCATCCTACTATTATTTTTTTTGGTTTTAAAAATTATCGACCCTGGTCTACTAGCGATGCAAAATTCTATTAGTTTTTAATACGAGCTCGCTGTCAGTTTAGTTTCAGATTTGAAATGATTTAACATAAATTTAGATAAAGCCTCTAAAGACGCTACACGTCTAAAAACTAAAACAATGAAAATCAACTAAGATTTTTTGCAATCGTCCCGTTAAATGCTTATAAATATTAAAATACCTTTTAAAAGGTTAACAGTGACAACTCTCAAATAAAATATGTAACTAAAAAAGTGTATCTAACTAGTTACTCTTAGATCATTTATACTTTGCCAATTGCTTGCTTGCCATTAGCACCAGCAAGTCATAGAAGGTATAAATAAAAATAAATGTCTAACAAAACCAAATAAAAAAAAGACTTAAATTAAAAAAGACACATAAATTAACCAAAAAACTAAAAGAAACGCTTCTGTTTACTGAGATTTAAGCCAAATATAAACATAGTACAGAAAACCAAAAACAAAGCAAGAAAAGTCAGTTTACAAATAACAATTAAAATGTAGAAATAAAATTCACTTTGAGGTTCATCTTTTTGTGATCCTTCCTCGGCTCTTCTGAATTTCTGAAGTTACACCAGTTTCTGAGTGCGTAGCAAAGAGTGTTTTTTCGTCCTGGTCCACTTTTTCCCTCGATTTTTCCCATTAGTATAATTTTTAGTAAATTATACCTAGGACCCCAGAGAATATCTCCTAGGTAGCATGTTTTTTGATGTTTTACAATGTCTAGTATTTGTTTGGTGTCTAGTAGTCGGTCAGTGTTTGCTCTCTGTAAGCCTGGTTCGTTGGTTACTTGTTCTATCCAGAAAATCTTAAGTAGTCTTCTCAAGATCCACATTTCAAAGACCTCTATCTTTTGAAGAGATTTGACCATTAGTGCCCAGCTTTCCACTCCGTAAAGCAGTATTTATGGGCCAAATGTTACACTTCACCACACGAAAACGGGGCCCCTAGTGGTATAACTTGTCGAAAAAGATAGGGATTAAATCATTCCCATTTGTCGTTCAGTGTTGTGCCCAAGTATTTGAACTTATTCACTCTTTCGATCTGATTATTTTTGATATAGAGTTCTTCGTTGTCGTTGGGTTGTCTGCTCACTATCATCAGTTTGGTTTTGCTTATGTTGATATTAAGGCTAAACTCCTTTTCTTTTGCGTTTATAGCATTTACAATGTTTTGTAAGTCGTCTTTGACGTTATGTGGCTAAAATGTTTTTGATAGTGGTCCAACTGCACAAACCAGCAATAATCACAAAAAGTCTTGTCTATGTTTGACTCAAAATGGTAAAAAGCACCCATATTGACTATTATTTAGAACAAACTAAATAAAATCGTCGTTTAGACACGACTTTTTTAATTAGTCTGTAATATCATCTATAATATCATAACAAAGATAAACCAATAAATCGTTTATCAACCATTATTTAAATTTCATTAACTTTAGTCTGAATAGCATTTTGATTTAAAAATTACATCTTCATTTGAAGAAAAACTAAAAGATAAAAAAAACATGTTAATATCTTACAAACCTGGGTGGTTGTTTCGGTCAGAGCTCAAAAAACAAATAGAGAAATTGTAAAATACCGTATTTGGTTTTGATCTATACTGTCAAACTTCTCAACGTTCAAACAATTGACCTGTACGAGGTTTTAGACAAATCTGAACAGGATGATGTTATTTATTGTTACTTCCAAAAAGCCATTGACTAGTAGCATCATTTTCCCTACTAGTTAATTTACCTACTATTAGAATTACCTACTTTGCTTCTGTCGGTAACAACCTTCGAAAATGTAAAGATGGACAAAACCATTTTAAGCACATATATTCTCGATGGCAATGTACTGAAAAGTGTTGACAGTATGCAAATAATTTTTCCGGAAATCGTCTTGGAAACAACATTTTCCTGCTTATTTACGCGCAGGAAAATTGAGTTTTCCGGACTAGTACTGTAAAAACTTTACAAGACGCAAAATAAAAAGGATACTCTAGTAACTATAGTTGCCAACAAAATTGACAAACTTGACTTTTGTGGAATTTGTCAAAAAAAATTCAAAAATTTGTAAATTTCGACTTTTTTTAGGATTTCCGGAAAAATTTAATACAAAACACGTCAGTAAAATCTCTTACTTGACTCGGAGCTTTAAAATACTCGGCACTTCAGTAATGTGAAATTTTCCTGACTTTTATGTAAATAACTATTTTTTTATAAATTTTAAGTTACTTCTCATATAGTTGAAAAATTATTCAAGTTGTACAGATTTATTTATCGCAAATGCAGCAAGCTCTCTGACCTCTACATCTTGATTGCATTATGTGTTATCGTAATTAGATTCAGATTTGAAGTTGGCATTAAATTGCTTTCCAGAAAATAATTTTTTTCCTGTAGTAAATACTTTATTACACACGTTAAATATGTTTTTTTAAATGATATCTTGAAATCTAGATGCATCTTAGCAATCATTAAGTTTTTGCTCAACTTAGTCAACGGCCACTCAACGATGGCCTAACTGCAATATCTCGTATCTGACAAATGACAATTTTATTACTTTAAGATTTTTGGCGCGTTCCGTCTGTTAAAAGGTGTCTAGCGTTGCGTTAAAACGTTGTAACGTAAAGCCATAGATAACCATGATCATGGTAGGTAAACTGACAGAATTAACACTTCTCAAAATCTATAGCCGTAGCTAGACAATATTTAGAGTATTTTTCATCTCAAAAAACAGCTCATTTTTAACAGCCAAAAAGCGATCTCGTAAATGTCAATTATCTAAGATCTATTAACGCGACAACCCAACCTTTTACTGTAAGTAACTTTGGCCCGTTCTGCAGTACTTTATTGTAATGTCTAACAGTAGTATTAAGAAACTACTATAATATAGCTGTATACTTCAAGTTAAGTACATTTAGTCAAATATTAGAATATATTTGGATTTATTTTCAAAACTTACTCCATTTTTTTCTATACCTAGGTTTGTCGACATTAAACCACTATGATGATGACCACATAGTAGTCGAAAAAGCTCTCAAGATTTAATAAAAAACGTTTTGGCAAAGAACTGTGTTAATAGTTTATAGTGTTGAAGATTCCAAAACAATCAATCAATAAGCTCAATGTTTTTGAACTTTTTTGTTTACATTACTGCATAATAAAAAAACCGTTTTAAAAAGAAAATTTGTCCGATATCTGGATTTAGACAGATGTGCGCTATACCTCCTAACCGATTCATATTAAGCTGAAATTCTATGTGTTGTAGGTAATTTTTTCTGCAATCAAGTAATAAACTTCTATTTCTTTTCGTCTATCTTTTTGTTTTCCAGTAGTTATTGCTTTATGATAGGTACCTTATCATAAATTATCTCAATCAAAATTAACCTTAGAATGAAAAACTGTTGTCTTAGCTTACTCCACATTGTTTAATCTACAAATTCGCTGGTGTAAGTAAAGTTCTCGATCGATAAAATTAATTTTTTAATTTATAGCTATTATTATGTTGCAATTATCATTGACACAATGTTAAAATCGCTTTTGAGCTGTCTTAAGTGTTTTATATAGTTTTTTGTTGATAAGAAAAGCGACTAAGTAGTCAAGTTGCAATATGGTTTATGATTAGTCCATAAAGTATTCAATTTGTCATAATTTGAGTTTTTTATTCTAACGAGCTGAATATTAAATTATTAACTAATAAAAACTTTTTAAGTTGTTGTATTACTAGATTTTGTAGGAAATGCTTAACCCTAATAACTTCCATTATCGAGCAAGGTCAAGAGCTTTCCTGCAATTTTGTATTTAAGAAAAGTATGAAAAAACTTTAATGCTTTACCTTGACCACAAAACCAAGAGTTTCAAGAATCAAAGTTCGCATAAACGGAAATGCCTTAAGATAAATTTTTATTCCAATGTAACCTTAATAATGTGAAACTAAAATTGATTTTTAACTATATTTAGACAAATCGATGAGAATTAATAATTATTTCGCTGTCAACAGATGTGATTAAATAATTTTCTAGTCATTAATAATTAATCATTAATGAAGATCTCCCAAATTAGGTATAATTTTCAACAATAGAATAGTTCTACTGCTTCAAAATATTTATATTTATACCATTTTTTTTCTTTACCACGTCATTACATTGTGTAGTTTTTTAATAACTTATTAGCAATTTCCGTAAACACTTAAAAAATTCCTAATAGTTTGACCTATATTATAATACACAAAAATACTTACTTATCGTAAACTTGAAGCATTACTGATGTCAACGTAAAGACACAATTGCATAAATTTCAATTATACTCTTTTAGTGTCATTCGGTGCTAAATGTAAACTCTGGTTTCCTATGCAAATTCATTCAAAATCAGCCACGTATGAATTTTTAGCTAATTAATTAACAAATCTGTATAAACAATAAGAAATTGTTTATGAATGCAAAGACTTATATATCGTTTGTTACGCAAAAACCCATTTTTCAACCAAATATTCAAATTTTTACTTACTAAATGCGATAAAAAAAATTTGAATTCAATTCATTTTCATCAAAGAAAACCTTCAAAATGATTTAAAAATTATAAAAATTCATATGCAAAAAGTTGTTTGCAAGCACTCGCTTATTAATATTCAAAAAATATCAAATAAAAGCGCAACATTTGTATTATAAAACAATAAGCCATTGTACTATATAATCAAGTTACAAAGATTTTTTTAATTAGTCAAAATATTTAAAACTTTACCCTTATTATTTCCAACATGCATTGTAAAACTCAATTTTAAAGCAGTCTCATTAAGTAGATATAGTAGCATATCAGCTATAATAATGCCTGAGCATAGTGCGATTCAGCCTTAAAATCAAAAATATAAGCTTTCTGATTGTTATTTTGTAATTGCAACTGTTTTAAGGTAAACAAACATACGGTGGAACGATATGTAAAAGCAAACGAAGATTTTAAGTTGACAGTTTAAGTATCCCTTCTAATCTGTAAAAAGCCCTTTACCCCCATTATACATGTATATTAATCAATATTGTACAACGTTGTTTTTGACTTCTGACCACAGTTTTCCAAAATAATGTAATTTATAAAACAAGATGCAACATTCATATTTTATTTATTCCAAATTTACAGTAAGCCGTATAGTTATTGGCGTTATTAGTATTTTAAACAGCACTGTGAGTGAGTCTGTTCAGTCAGAGGTTCTATCATATTTTCTTCCTTTATATTTATACGAAAAAATCACATTTTTTAGTAGTAAATAAGTTTAAAAGTTTTTTAATAAGAAATAAAGATTATTTTCAATAATTTTCAATTTAAAAATTTTTAAACGTCTTTAAAATTTGTTTAAACATTTTTAAAATTTTAATTTTTTAAATAATTTCAAGAATTTTTCAGAATTTTTTAGAATTTTCAGAGAATTTTTAATAATTTAAAAAAAATGTAATTGAACTTTTTATATATAATTTTTAAAATACATTAACAACATTTTTTTTTAAATTGAAGATAACACTGTTATTGTTTTTTATTGACAGTTATTTGTCATGGTATGAGAGAGTTATTGATAGGCACAAGACTGGTTAATAATCACAAAACAAAAAAACTATTTTTGTTTTTTTTTAAGTGTAACACTTTTAATATGCAGAAGTAGCAAAATCTTATAAATAAGAAAAAACAGCATTTCTCATGTCTAAATTATTGTTTCAAAAAGTCCTTTTTTAAAACCATTCATTTTTAAATTTTTTTTATTGTATGTGAAAAGTTCGACAACAAGTTCTGCACGTCACTCTAAATATGTCTAAAGAAATATTACCTTTCGAAAATCTAGAATATTTTTATTTATACGAACTCAATCGTAATCTCAAATTTGGTTTTTTTAGGAAATATTGTCAAAAAAAAATCCATTTTTTATTTGTTAAAAAATTAGAGGTCAAAATTTAATGTTTTTTAATATCAATTTGTTTAGTTTAATCCCGCTTAGACCACCTCCTTTAATATCGTCCGCGTTTCTTTTTCTGTAGGTTTCAAGACAATCTAGTTTTTCTTTTGTTCTTTAGACCAGGTTGTAAAACCGTCAAAAATTTTGTTCAATTTTGTACTTTTTGGTATTACAGTTATGTCATCAAATGTATTAATTGATTAAATCGACAAAGTATTGTTAAAATATATTCAAATGTTTTTAAGACATTATACAGAATTCCTTAACTATTCAAATCAGTTACAGCCGTATCACACTTCACAGAGCATTGAGACAATGACCACAAAACAAATCTTTTCTATGTAATGTAGCAATAATGCCAAAATTTAAAAATTAAATCAAATGTTAAAAAACTATATAGCCTGAGTCTATTGAAAAACTGTATGGTTTACCCTAATTATATAATGTGTGATTTTATAATAAATTACTTCCTAGAATTCAAACTTTTAAAAAAATTATCGGTTTAATGTTGCATGTGTAACAGAGATTTTCAAACATTATTCTAAAAGCATGAGGTTGGTTAAATTTTATGTTGACGGTAGACGTATTATCGGTCAACAGCTAATTGAGAGATTTTTTGCGCAAGTTTAATTAAATACAGCACCAGAAACCAAGATTGATTGTAAAATCATAAGCATCTCCCAATTAGCAAAATATTTGCAATTTCCAAATAAAAAAAAAATCACTGAATTACGCTTAAAAGGATTTGAAATTATCCAATACTAATGCGAATATTTCATATTTTCCGAAAATTAACATTGCTTATTAAAAACCAAAATATACTTTTTAATTTTGCGTTTTTATAAAAAAAGAATGCTATAAAAAAGAAAGACTAAAAACTATGTATTTATAAAATTAACAAATCTTGATACAGAATTTCTTAATGATCAAATTTTGTAAAAAACTAAGACGTTATTTATTAATATATTATACTGTAACATAATTGTACTGTATTTATAAGCAATATTTATTATAATAGTTTCAACCTAACCTAAATTATTGACATGGTTACAATGTTTTTTGTTTTTATCCAAAATTCTATCTAAATTTTAGCCAATAGTCTCCAGTTTATCCAAATTTATGGCAACCTATCAACAAAAATATCCCTATATCTACAAAGTAATCTATTGCTGACATGCATATAGTGTCCGTAAGTTGAATTTTTCTATACACAATTTTCACAAAAAATTGTAGCAATATTTTGAAAAAATTTCTTAGTAATTTTAATAAAAAACTTGCCTGTGGTAAGTCTGAAACTAAAGCTCATAAATTTAGAAACGCTAAAAAACCACTGATAATTGTGCTAAACAAGCAAATACTTCAGTTTAAATACCGCAACTTATTCAAAAATAAAATGAAAAAAAGTACAAATTGAGACTTTAAACAGGAACAACTATTTCCAAGTTCTCAACTACATAACGACATCTCAGGTCAATATTTCAAATCGCCAAATTATTCCAGACGCCTTATCGACTGTGATACAATAAAAAAATCTCTTGTTTGTGATTCCTCAAAAAAAGTAAACTTTTCCTATACATAAAAAGTTTGAAAAAAAGTCACAAACGTTCTAAATGAATTTTAACTCAGAGTAATAATAATATTCATGTCATATTGTTCGATTGTTTTTAAATGTTAAATCCAACGATTCAAATAATATGATCGCAGATGCGTGAGGAGATAGTAATTTAGCTTGACCGATTCTTCAAAAAACAAACTTATATAGTCTATTTAGATAATAACCCAGCCTAAAAAAATTATATTTAATTAGTATAAAATTCAGTTTATTTTAGCATTAGTATAATATGATTAGTATATGGCATGCGTTAATAAATTATTTCAGACGCCTTATCGACTTTGATACAATAAAAAATCTCTTGTTTGTGATTCCCCAAAAAAAGTAAACTTTTCCTATACATAAAAATGTTTGAAAAAAAGTCACAAACGTTCTAAATGAATTTTAACTCAGAGTAATAATAATATTCATGTCATATTGTTCGATTGTTTTTAAATGTTAAATCCAACAATTCAAATAATTTGATCGCAGATGCGTGAGGAGATAGTAATTTAGCTTGACCGATTCTTCAAAAAACAAACTTATATAGTCTATTTAGATAATAACCCAACCTAAAAAAATTATATTTAATTAGTATAAAATTCAGTTTATTTTAGCATTAGTATAATATGATTAGTATATGGCATGCGTTAATAAATTATTTCAGACGCCTTATCGACTGTGATACAATAAAAAAT
Organism: Lagria hirta; assembly: GCA_947359425.1. Lineage (NCBI taxonomy): Eukaryota > Metazoa > Arthropoda > Insecta > Coleoptera > Tenebrionidae > Lagria > Lagria hirta. The sequence continues at coordinate 16,535,590 of OX375794.1, forward strand.
TCTCTTGTTTGTGATTCCCCAAAAAAAGTAAACTTTTCCTATACATAAAAAGTTTGAAAAAAAGTCACAAACGTTCTACATGAATTTTAACTCAGAGTAATAATAATATTCATGTCATATTGTTCGATTGTTTTTAAATGTTAAATCCAACAATTCAAATAATTTGATCGCAGATGCGTGAGGAGATAGTAATTTAGCTTGACCGATTCTTCAAAAAACAAACTTATATAGTCTATTTAGATAATAACCCAACCTAAAAAAATTATATTTAATTAGTATAAAATTCAGTTTATTTTAGCATTAGTATAATATGATTAGTATATGGCATGCGTTAATAAATTATTTCAGACGCCTTATCGACTGTGATACAATAAAAAATTCTCTTGTTTGTGATTCCCCAAAAAAAGTAAACTTTTCCTATACATAAAAAGTTTGAAAAAAAGTCACAAACGTTCTAAATGAATTTTAACTCAGAGTAATAATAATATTCATGTCATATTGTTCGATTGTTTTTAAATGTTAAATCCAACAATTCAAATAATTTGATCGCAGATGCGTGAGGAGATAGTAATTTAGCTTAGTAACTTATATAGTCTAGATATTTAGTTTAAAACACAATTTGTGCTTTTAATTTAATTTTTAAATTGGTTATTGAACTAATTGAAAATTAAAAGCTTGTTTTCAACAATTTTTATATCATTGGAAAAAAAATTGTCATTTCATTATGATTACTTCTCAAAGGCTAGCAATTTTTTCCATTATTCATTTTAGTTTTCAATAGAATTTGCGCAGTTTTGGAAGCAGCGATCTTAAATTTAAAACGAGAGAAGTCAGGTTGGTAAAATAAGCTTTATACTCTAATTGCTTAACCTACCCATTATGAACTTAACTTTTTATGAATTCGTTGACAAATCCTCAAAATTATTTTTTCTAATTTCAGTTCTTGATTTCAATCTACATATTATGTTGGTTAGATACCGAATAAGCATTAAAGAGTTTTAAAAAACAATGTAATAGAAAACACAATCATTTGAAATAATTAGTCTAACAGAAGAAGAATAATAATAGTGTTAAGGATAATATCAAACATGAATTTTAAATTATTGCAAAGATTATTACTTTCCGACAATGGTCTATTTTAAACTTATTTATTGTTAAGAGTTTTTCACATCTATCCATACTTACGGTTTCAGAAAGTTCATAAGTAACAGCAGGCAGTACTAACCTAAAACAAAAAAAAATGTTAGTTTTCTAATAAACATATAAAGTTATAGTTTTTTTTAGATATCATCTAATTTTTTTCTTAGTTTAAAGTCGTGTTAGTCTGTGGCAATATAGTACTCAAAAATTATCCATATCTTCTATATTTACTACAATAATTATACAATACCATACACAATAGGCGTAAACTTATTTAGAGACTTGTCAAAATTATTCACCATTTGGCGCAAACATGTTTAGGAATGTGGCACAAACCTTTTGCCATATTTACAAAAATTATCCCCCTTAAGCATCTGCATTTATCAGGTGCAAAAATTGAAGCAAATTTTTTACAGTTCCATTTTCAAAATGACTTGAGAAATAATGTAAACTTTCTTGGGTAAATTATTGCTACACAAAAAATTACACTCAATATTTCTAGACAAAATGTAATTTTTTTTAGTTCAGTTTAAATGTTCATTTTGGGCTTATAATCATATATAAAGAAAGATATAATTATCAGCTAAAAAGGGTCATGTAACGTATCGGGAAATGCACACCGCAAACACGCTAATATGTCTAAAAACGTAATTCAAACCTATATAATAAGAAAAACCAGATTTCAAATAAATAATATATCAACAAGTGATAAAAATTCAATATTAAAAAAACTAACAAATTTTATTTTAACTTAAATAACTTTTGAGACTTAATTTATTACAATATAGGTCAACACTTTTTTCGCAAAAAGTCTACAAATAGTATTATACAAAATCCATTAGAACGTTGTATTGTCACACGAGTATCTAAAACAAGTGCCACGATAAGAGTTTAATGTAAATAGAAAGACATTGTTATTAAACAAGTGTAATATATTGTCTTATCCTATACTTTACTAATTCTCAAAATTTCGATTGCTTGAGTTTTCGTACTATATACACTAGAAACTTTTACGTGGGTGGGTTTGTAATGACGACATTGATTCTTTGTATCCAAATTTGAGAATAATCTAGTCGCTATAAAACAAATTCAAACAAAGCCAAAATCGGCACACAATGAAGAGTATGACTTTTACAATGATATCTGAAAAATAAAGCGTTAATGTCACACAGAACGTCGTTCTGTTAGAAAATAAGTGTGACATGACTGATGTAAGCTGTCACTAACATAACAAGACCAAATGTTGGCAAAATCAGTTTAATAATACAATCCATTATTAAAAACTTTCGATATAATAATAAGTCCATTTATAAAGTATAAAGCAAAGTGAAAATTTGTTATATATATTATTATTAATGAGACAATGTAACATTTCAATTTTTTTTTAATAATATGTTGATAATATTAAATTACAACAAATTTTAACAAAAGCTTCATTTTGGCATTGTGCACAGTAAATAAAATAGAATTCTTGACAAAAAAAGTTGCCGAATTTTCCAAATTAGTTAATTCTATAAACCTGAGTAAAAACTGTTCTAAAGTGAAGCAGATTAAAAATTCTGGTGATGCTATAATTAAAAATTCAAAAATTTTTTACAAGTCTTTTGCAGTCCATATTGCAGGAAACACGCATATTGTTATGCGCAGAAAACTCATTGAGTGAGGTGCGATTAACTGTCACATTTTTATAAAAGCTAATACAAAACTTTAATACAAATTTGTAAAATTGATAACGTCAATCGTTGGAAATTCATTGTAATGATTGTGCATAAAACACATTAGTTATGAAAAAGTGCTCTCCCCGACAAAGAATTGCTAGTCGGTCGCAAAACACTTGCATTAAAATCTGATTTTATTTTAATTAAAAAAACAAGCTTTTATAGACATGTCATACCTAACAATTGGATTAATTTGTTTATTGTATTTCTTACAAGCTTTAACTTGTAATTTTGAGGGAAAAACTAACTATTGTTATTTTTATAGATTATAAAGTCTATTTTGTGCACGTATGAGAAAAGTGACACATCACAATAACCAGGAGATGGTGTAGGTTTCTTCTACATGCTTTATCGTGACAAATAGTAAAATAATTATTTCAAAGACCAATTAAATAATATCATATTTCTCCATTTCTTTGAGACATTTTGAAGTCCTTTTATTTTTATATCTAACGATTATTGCATCGCATGTGTCATTTTTATGTGCTATTCCAAATTTCTGCGTCGTTGCACCACAACTAGAACTAGAAGCCAATAATAAAAAAAGAAATAAATCACTTTAATTTGGCTTCTTTAAGGAAGGTCTAAAGAAGCCATATTACGTTCGAAACGAATTCCGGCCTTCACACACATTACGTCATAGGACAGTAGATAAAAGAATTTGCATTAAAAATAAAAACGTTTATGTACATATGGAAACGAGAAGCCCTAAATTTCAAAATTAAAAAAGAAAAAGAAAGACATAGTAATAAAATGCGGTCATATTTTCTAATCGTTTGCGTATTTATTTCACAAATAACTTAGGAAAGCGATAACCCCAAAAATAGTATGCCTCCTATCTAATTTTCATTCCGCCTACTCTTTATTTCACATTCGCTAAAGTTCATTTTATTTATTTATGTTCCTGTATGACGTCACAGGATTCATTGAACTCTCTCTCTCTCAATTTTAACCGATCACTACCTCTATATTTGTATATAGGGATGTATAAACGTTGTAGGTACCTTATGAAATCCGCGGACATGATTACGTTCCTAAACCCCAATTTGCTAATGATCAACACATATTTTTGTTATGTTCTTTTATTGATTTTTAATGATCCTAACATCCCACGCAACAGTCCTTGAACCTGAACATGGGACCAAACTAAAATTGTCGGGTGAGCGGCCCCAAAAAATGTCAGGGTTAAAAGCAAATAGAAAAAAAACATAAACTGCATGGGATCATGACATGCTATGATCCCGCGAGGCCCCGATGATGTAATGGACAGCTCAATCCGATTAAATGTTATATTCTTAGATGGTGTGTTTTAGGAAATGTGTTAATAAGCAGAGGCGGTGCACTAAGTTAAAACTTTGTTAAAAAAATTCAAAATTTTAAACGTAACTTGCTATACTTGGTATTGACCTACTATGCTATTTTTTAGATACAGATTTAACTAGAGTAAACAATAAAACATGAAGACAAGGAAATAATAATTATTTTGTAAAGTGAAAGATTTTACTTTTGTTAAAGTAGGTTGACACACATGCATAAAAAACAGTTCCTTGAGGATGTCAAAAAACATATATCTTTCAGAGTAAAGTATAGTAATAATTTTTTCTGCCCTCCGGCCGGAAAGTGGCAACTCTCGGGCCGCTGCGCGGCCCGAAACTTGCAACTTTCCGGCTTCGTCGAGCAGAAAAATAGTATACGCACCTTGCCCAGTAAAAAAGAAAGCCTCAGACCACATGTTTGTCATCCTCGGCTTCGCCTCGGCCAACAATTACATGTGCTCTGAGACTTTTCTTATTTTACTGGCCTAGGTATGTAATTTACTATTTAATAGATGTTAAAATTGTTTATTTATATAAATTTGTACTAGTTCTAGAGTTTTTGAAGTTTTCACTTTGATACTGATTTAAAGATTATATTTGTTCGGTTTCTTTCAACAGGTTAAAACTTTAGCAATCTTAGATCCCATGCGCGGCCAACCGCAATTTGTTAGCGATACATCACAGGAATTTATCACGGCAGATAATGTTAGTTTTCATTTGTGATTAAAATTTGCGATACATTCAGAAAATGTAAAATTTCCTTTATTTACAGCTCGCCAAAGTTCTCAAATAATTGATTATTATAACCTAAAATTAATTCAACAATTACAATAATAACAACTGGTGACGTTAATAACCCAAGCTAAAAAAAATTATATTTATTTAGTTATAATATGATTAGTATATGGCATGCGTTAATAAATTATTTAGATCTAGTCTTGCTGCGTGCTGTGTAATTTAGCTTGACAGATTTTAATTGTCTTTGATAGTACGATTGCCTACAAATTTCAAGCAAACGTCAAAGTTCGTCTATAATATCGTATGTTTCTGCGTATAAACTAATCAAAAAATAAACAAACGCTCAAAATTTTATGGCAAGACTTGATCTAAATCATTCATGAGCGCACAGTATAAATATAGTTATGAAAAAATATATAATTATAGTCATACGATGTCAAATAGACATCGAATGACTATAAGAATAGACAACGAAAGTTAGATGACTTAACGAATGAGAATGGTAGAGGATTCAAATGGATGAAGAAAGTTTATAAAAGAAGGGCAACAGTGTAAATAGAAAAAATAACTAGATATAGTAAAAAGCTAATGATTTGTAAAAACAGTAGCGTTTAAAAAACAAAACTTATTATTATCATAAAAAACACACAAGAGGTTGAACCAAACTAATTCGCGATGTTCAGTTCCAAAACCTATTATGTATTTAGCAAAGATCAATCTCAAAAAGATGGCATAATTCTTGCAATAAACTGAGCTGACAAAAGTTCAACAAAGAGAGACAAAAAAAAAAGAAAGCATCGCTGATTCATAAAACATTTTATGCAGCATTGTATAAAATTAAAATTCATTAGGCCATCAGACGTGACAAGTAATTTGTTGTTACTCAAACTTTTTAGTGCTATGAAAATAGTGCTTTTATAAATACATTAAAAAATTTGAATATGAAAAAATTCTTTAAGTCACATTTGCAAAATAATGTAATAAAAATACATTGTCATCACAACTATTACAATTTGCCGGTGACTATATAATACGATAAATTAAACAATTTTGTTAAACATACATTACACACATAGTACAAAGATATATCAAGTGAAATTTTATTTTTCAGTTCCAAGATTCAAGATCTCACCTAACCCGACCCTAAAAAATTATGAATCACTAGAATTACCCTAAATTATCTTTAAAAACTCTAATAAACTTAAGACAGATAAAAAAATTCATACTCAAAAAGTTGGTACACTTAGAAATTAAATGCGTTAAAAAAAGATCTAAAAATTGATTATAATATAAAAGTCTTTCATAAAAGAAAAAAAATCAGATGTCAGTTTTGTCAGTTGATAGTAAAATTAACTTAAAAACAAACAGTTTTAAATTTAAAGTCACTTGTAGTTATTGTAAACAAATATGTAAAGACTAAAATTTGATAAAGCACAAAAAAAAATTAGTTTTTTTTGAAAATTTTGAACACTTTAACTACTAACCTGTAGACTGTAGACATAATTCAGAAGTCGTAATAAAAAGTTTTAACAGCTGAGGATCAAAACACTCAATACAACTAAAATAATAAACCTGCTATATAAATTCATTGAATGATTTAAAAAGTGCAAAAAACCCAATAGAAAATTTCAACGCAAAAAATTTAAGAGCAACATTTAATAGCAAACTGATAACTGGTGTGTTATATTTGAGAGTCCGCTAAATTGCATTTTTAGACAGAATAATGTCACTTAGCTATGCATTGTCATTCAAACTAAAACATTCTTGTAAACCGCATATTTACGTCTTGTCAACTGCTATGGTATCTAAATGTTTCCACATGCAAATCTTGCATATGTCACTTTGATTCACTGGCGTGTTGTAAAATACCATGAAAATTATCTGCTTTTGGAGAGCTCCAAAAAAAAGTTGTTTAGTCATGAATATAGTTCGTTTATCTAAGGACCATTTACCGCGCTCAAAAAGAGCTACAAATTTCAAAAATAATAATCAATTTAAAAAATTTCAATATTTGGGCTGTTAACGTTAATTGTCAATTCAAATTTCGGAATTTCTAAAACAGAACAAATTGAGTCCTCGACTAAAAAGTTGAATACATTATTCGTGCGTTAGTCATTTTACAGCCCGCGGTTTTATTAAAGAACTCCGCAGAGCGTTGTAAAATAAATCTTACCGCACTAATAACGTAAATAACTATTTCGAACCTCAAATGGTAAAGTTTGCCCCATCACGCCGTGGCATTCAAACTAACTAAACGTGTACGCAACATCGGTCAACTTTTTTTTAATACAGTTGCATTAACGTATTGATAGTAACAATTAAGACAATTTGTTAAAAAGTTGGTAAAAATATAAGAAAGAATAAATCTTTAAAATTATAAAATAATTTATTTTTAATTTTTATTGTAACATCAAAAGCAATTTCAAAAACTAAAAAAAAGAAAACTCATAAGCTTTGAATATTTGAAAAGCCTGAACCTGAAACAACATAAAACATAAAAAAGTTTAATAAAATAACTAATTTAAATTTTTTTAAATTTTCCTAATAATCTAATACTAATAAGTTTAATCACAATAAAAAATTAATTGTTGCTGAGGTTTTAAAATATAAACATCTTACTAATTTAGATTTATTTGAAATAAAATGAATAAAGTTCCGCCGTCACTGTAAAATTCTAAAACAAGCATCGTTTAGCAGTTTCCTAGCTCACAAAAAAAGTGTGTGAGTGCTTGCTGCAGGTTTGCAAATGTCGCTTTGCGTTCGCTGATCGGTGGTGTGGCCATGAGAAATTCGGGTATAGGATATGCGGCGGGGGCCCTGGGGGGGCATGTGGGGTACCTGGGGCATTAGCCGCTGCTAAGGACGCCTGCGAACGGCATGTGCACGACCACGGCCTGCTGCGTGCTGCGTGTATGCTCTATCCACCACCCTGCGCCACATGCGTTTCGACCCCAACGCCACATCACCAGGTTATTATTAGAGAAAAGTACACCTCATCAAGGTCGAGAGGGTGCAAGCGCACCGTGAAGGTGGTGCTTCACAAGGAGCAGGAAATACCTCCACGTAGAATTGTCATCATTTCGATTCTTTTTTGTTTTTTTATTGTCCTGCTGGGGTTAGTGGGAGGTCCAGAACACCTGTCCCGGAAAGTAGAGGGGTTACCGGAAGGGTCCCAATTCCGGGTGTCTAATTGACTGGCAATAAACTGGTTTTTTTCTCTTTTACTTTTTGCTTATTTTTTTCGTTAACGGATTCATTCAGTGGAAAAAGCAAGGTTGCTAAGATCATGATACCTACTTCTATAATACCTATCCATGTTTCATAACGACGTTTAGCAGTGGCGTAGGTTATACAACAATGGTTATACGTAGGGAACATTACATTTTTATTAGAAATTGTAACAGTTTAGAAAACAGACAATGAAAACGGTTTTCCACTTGACAGTTAACAGTTTATCAGTTAAGCAATCGGGAGTTAATGGGTTAATACCATGAAACATGTGTTTTATTACTCCGACAGATTTTCATCTATCAATTTCAATCAATAATTCGTTAAGACTTTCACTTATTAGTGGTCGAAAATTCACACCCTATGTGATAAAGTAACATATCATTTGAAATTTTTACGTTTTAATTATTATTTTCAAAAATGTTTCAAGTGTTTTCTTTTTTCAAAACTGAAAACAGCTTTTTCACTTTTCTTAAGCATAAATCATTAAATTTTTAAAATCGGTTACATTTTGTTGATAAAAATTATATACACAATTCACATAGGTCTACCATTTGTGTTTTGAGCCTTCTCAAAGTAAATTTTTTTAAATTTTTCCTTTCAATAATAATAATAATAATAAGTTTCATTGTCTTAAAAATTTACAAAATCTGTAGACGAAGCGATATAACAAACAATAGTTAAAAATATCATAAATTAAAACAAAACACAAAAATATGACTAGGAATTATAATAAAAGACACATAAACAAAAAGAAAAAAGTAGAACATCTGAAAGTACACAAAACTAAATGGACTAGTAAATGTAATACCCAAAAAACTTTCAATTTATTGACTATATTCCGCTTAAGAATAAAACGGTTTATCAATCAAATAAGTCTTGACCACAACAACGTAGAAAGTGCTAGAATTTTATGTTTGATAAAATAAGTACGACAATGTGCCCTGCAACTCAATTCAAAAGTGAAGCAAAAAGCTCTTTTATGTAATTTAAATATGCATTCATATTGATTAATAGTGGAATTTCCCTAAACGGGTAAGCCATATCGCAGATGCGATTCAAAAAGCGCAAAATAGGTAGATCAAGCTATTTCAGTATTTAGTTCTCTGCAGAAAGGCCTAACAAGCAGTCCATAATTTATTAATTAGTATGTCTGTATGCTTTATATGCTATATAGTATACTTTTTTATCTAGAGATTAAATTTATAGAAAAACCATTTAAGAAATGTTTCTATACGGAAACCTAAAAATTTTACCAAATCAGTAAATTATTGATGATAAAAATTGATTGAACATTACCTTTAAACGAAAGAACTACAGTTTTATTAGTGTTTAAGCTGAGACTTTTAGAATCGTACCATGCTTTGATAATCGCAAGATCATCAAAAATATCATGGTGAAGGGTGACTCCAAGTGATGCTTGTGCCATCAGCGAACAGATATCTTTTACCACTAATTCGAAGATCAGCAATACCATTTACACAGATTTAAAAAAGCACCGAGCCCAAAACGGAGCCCTAAAAAACACCAACATCAAGATTTTCACAGTTAGAACAAAAGTCATTTGCTGTTACAATTTGAGTTCTATTAGATTGGAAGAATTTAAACCAATTCAAAGGAATGCCTCTTAAATCATTAGATTCTAATTTTTTAACAAGTATACTGTGACTAACGCAATCAAAAGCGTTTTCAAAGTCACCAAAATTAATGCATAAATGTGATTCAGGACTAAAAATATCGCATCAATAGTATGTTTATTTGCTAGAAAACTATATTGGCAAATAGACAATACTTCAAGTTTAGTAAGACATGTCATGAGACAAAATTTGACTAACTTTTCAATAATTTTAGAAAGAACTGGTAGGGGAGCAATTGGAACATTACTTTTGTCACCACCTTAAACGACAGGAATAATAATAGCTGTTTTCAGCCAGAAAAGTACCTTTTTCTAAAGAATTGTTAATAAGCAATATAAGAGCAGTTAAAGCTTGAACATGTATATAAATTTAAAAATAATTTTATTGATAAACCATCAATGCTTGAAGATGAGTTTTTTTATATACTATTTATGACTTGTTGCAGTTTAGACATGACCACCGGCATCAGAAACCAATAAACAGCATTTTTTTTCGATGGTGCGCAAAAAGTAAGTGGATCTTTTGATGAAACAATATTTTTAGTTAGATTTTTTGCAATATTAACAAAGTAATCATTAAAGTTGTTTGCAGGAGGACCTAACTGAGAAGTTGATGTAGGTTTGTTACGCAGTTCATTGATTATAGACCAAGTCTCTTTGGCTTGATTTGTAACAGTTTCAATCCGTCTACTATAGTAGTAGTTTGCTTTTGCCAACTTAAAAATCTTACAATTTTTAAATTCTTTGAATTTTGTTGATCTCATGATATATGTAATTAAGTCGCGTACAATAATGATGTATATCTCATAATTCACATATGTTCAACCTTTTTATTTGTGAAACCAAAAGCAGTTGCATAATGGAAGCTTTTTGCAACTACTTTCGCCCTCACAATGAACAATTATCTGCAAAGTAGAAAATAGTGTAGTAAAGAACAAGTTTTGCAAGTCAGGGTTTATCGGACAAGTTAAAGTTTAAAAAAGACTGTGAAGGAAACCTTTCCAAATAACTTGTAACACGAGTTTTTTCTACTATTTCTTCAATTTCGCCCCTATTATGACCTTTTTTCTAATATAAAACTTTAATGCTCTGAGGTTTTTATGACAGTTCGAGGAGTACTACACCTTTTTCGATTGTAACTCAGAAAGCATAAGATGTAGTTCAGAAAGTGTAACTTGTAATTCAGATTAGTAAAATATAATTGTGAAAATATAACTTGTAATTACTACAGTCGGACTTTACCAAAAAAGATGTGAAACACATTTTACATTGTATTTAGATCGTAGATTGTACAAAAATGGTCACTATCAATATAATTTTTTAGCAAAATTGTATTCTTATTAAGTGGTATTTTAGACTATTATTGACTACCCAGCTATGAGTGACATCTCCAATATAGACAAATAATTTTTAAAACCATCATTTAATTTAGCTCTTTTCATTAGTTCATCACTTTCATCACTTAAAAGCACCCTTCACAAACACAAAGTCACTTTTATATAAAAAAAAGCTTTAATAAATTTAATCATCCCTTTTGAATGTCAAGTCGTTACTAAATATTTCTATTTCTTTAAAAACTAAAACCACAACATTCATGAACATATTAAAAAATAGTTTCGCAGAAAAATTGCTTCTGATTTTTAGATTCGTTTAGATTCTGACATCTTAGGATGCAAAAACTCACTCCTCCCATACTCTTTAATTTCAGTTTTTTGCATGCAGTAAGAGCCAATGGAACTGATCTGTACGACAGCAAGTTCTCCCGAAAAACAGATATTTTCAGTTTTGAGTTTGGCAACACAGTTGATTCTTGATGTGCGACTAGCATCAGAATCTTTTTTGAATTACTTTTAGTAATGCTTTACTGCATATTATAAGAGGCTATTTTTTGATCATTTATACTGCTAGTTCCGCCGGGTTTGTCAGCAATAAAAACGGGTATTAGCATGAGTTATTCGGTCGGAGTTGTCATTGTGTGCACCCGAGAAATTCCATCAAATAATTCAACTTTTTGCAAAAATTTCATGAACGTTTAATTTTTGTATAGAAATAAAAATTAGGTTTCAGGGTTCAACAGCTATAGGTAATAATAATTTTGTCAAATCGCTATCATCTTTAACAGCGAAAAAATTTAATAATAAAACATTGATTGTTTCAGTTCTAAAAAGAATGTTAAAAGATCAATAATCTCACAATACCTGTGTTGATATCTATATATGTATATAAAAGAAAGTCGTGTTTGTTACAACACTTACAACTCGAGAACGGCTGGACCGATTGCCATGGTTTTTGATTTGTTGGATTTGTTTCCGTCCCGAATAGCAGAATGCATCTTAAAAACAATTGAAACTCGATATCTGTAATGAATACTTAATCATTTCAATAGATGCTGATTTGTTTATTACATGTCAAACATTTGTTGTCCAATCCTGTCAAATAGTGTAACAACTATTTTTTTTTTGGAGCTTATGGCCTGGTTGCTGAGACCTTTAAGCCACAACTTTATTTTTTTCTGAAGACATCATGTGTGCGTTCAGAAATTTATTTTTTGTAAAATGTCTACAAAGTTCAGGTACTGTTATATTTGTTTTTAATTCCCGAAAATAATACCTAAGATTTATTCTACAGTAAAAACATAAAATCATCGGAAAGGAAGGAACGGAATTTATGGAATAAAAAATCAGTTGGTAAAGGTTATAAGATTAAGGAAAAAAAATCTACAGGTTAACAAAAGTGTAAATGTCTTTTTATAGGTTGTCTATGATTTTTTTTGATAAGCTATTTATACGTAGTGGTTATATACTATTTGAGCTATTGTCTATGTCTCGAAAGTTCAGGCACTGTTATTATATTTGGTGGTTTTATGCGAGTGCACATTTTAATAACAATGCCGCGTCCTAGAAGATTTAATCTTTCCCAGCGAAGCCGTAATGCAATTAGGCAACGGAATATCGCGAATCAATTACCTGCGAGAAATTGCACGCGTCGATACTTAGAGGAAAATTTAAAGATGAGGAAGTTCTTATTCCAAGGATTCCAATGATCCCAACGGGTATGCCCTTTGAGTTTAAACGAATTCAATTCCAGATTCGTCTTGCCTTCGCCATGACGATCAACAAATCACAGGGCCAATCCTTGACTATTTGTGGCCTCAATCTAGAAAATGCATGTTTTTCTCATGGTCAATTGTACGTGGCATGCTCACGTGTCGGCAAACCATCCGCTTTATTTGTTCTTGCGCCTGACCAAAAAACAAAGAATGTCGTTTACCACAAAGTGCTTGAATGAAAATCCTATTAATGAATTAATCCGAGTTTTATTTTTTTTTCCTAATCTGCACAACATTGTTTTCAATCATTTTTTTCTGACATGAGTTTGAAGTACTTAATTATTATTTTTTATTTTTTTTTATTTTTATTCTCATTCTGTATGTATGTTTTCATCATCATTCATCATAATAAAATATTTTTTTGTTTCTATCTATATAAATATATTATTTTGTATCATTGTTTAACGTTCATCAAAGCCTAAATTAGTTCAGCTAAAAAGTAACACGACATTCATTGACTGTTAGGCGGTACGAAGTTCGCCGGGTCAGCTAGTTCTAAATATAATGTTAAACCTAAAAAGAGTTTAACATGATCATATTCCAGCAACAGTTAGTTGATTATTTCTTAATATTTTGCAATATAATTTCCAAGATGGTCAATAGGTCAATAAAAGCAATTAAAAGTAATCCAAGATTTAAAAATATAGAAACGTCAAATAAGAGCACGTTGATTTAAAAGCAAATACCTGTTGCCGCATTCAAGTTTTGTCGAGCTTATTAGCCTTGATTAATGAAGCTTAACAAGTTACAGACCAACTCAGCTGTAACAGCAAGTTGAAAAATCAACGATGCGGCTATATATTTTCGACCTGAAATATAAGACTGACACTTGTCTAACTAAACTTCTTTTAACGAAAAATATTAAGCAAGTCAAACTAAAAAGATCATCAAAATCTAAAAACCATTATTGAATAATTGTGAGAACTATTATTTTAAAATTGTCGTTCAAAAACATATTTCCGTTACTAAAATGGTGTAGGGTACAAACCACAAAGTTCTGAATTGGTTCTACACTGTTAGTTTTGTTGAGGAGCTCGTACTTTACCTTATTATTGTGTTGTTTGTTTGTTTTATCCACTTTTTAATATTTAGAATTTTAATATCAAGCAAATTCTTAATCATTATTTATTGTCAAATGCAAAACATACATTAACACATTTTAGTGTGAAGCTTATTTAGCGCTACGTGTTTTTCATGTTTTAAATACTAATGTACAATAAAAGATAAAGCTACTTAAAAATGGCAAAGAAATAAATAGTTAACAATTTTGAACAGTTAATAATAAAAAACAAAATATTATGTTATAATAATAATTTTAAGACAAACAAGCTAACTGAAAAAGTTATTGAACAAAAGGTAATAAAAATATTATAGTCTAAGATGTCACAATAAACCGATAAAAAATAAGAGGTACAACAACAAGTTAAAATAATCGACTTAACATCAGGTCAAAGGGAAAAAAATTAGATAATTATAGATCAGACCTTAAAAAATCAAACCTGATCTGACCTGACCTGACCCTTTTAAAAAAAGATAAATAATAAAGCAAAAAATATATATAAAATTGAAGCTGTCACAAAAAAATTACTTCTTGTCTTATCTGTTCATTGAAAAAGTAAACAATTTTAAATTTACTTTGTCTAAAGCCCACTAATTGTTACAAAACCAAAACAAGAAAAATTGTATAAACAAAAATATTTAAAATTATTTTATTTATATAACTTTTTACAGATGAGTTCGTTTTTATCAATTCTTTTATTATTAGATACAATATATTTCGAAACTGATACAAAAACAAATTGACTGCCTCTAAGAGTTAAAAAATATTTATTTGAATCACAAGGCCGGAAACAGGCATTTTGCAAAGCAAATGATTTTGGGGGCCAAAGCCGAAGACCGAGGCCCCCAAACTACAAGCCCTTGCAAATGCGTTTTCGGAGGTGTGATGCACAAAATTTTTTTGTGCCGCTTCCGATTTTTTATTTTAAAAAATAAAAAGAATTTCTTATTGAAAAAAGTTTTTTCTATGTTATGGCAACGCTAAGTAAAAAATCCAGATGTCCTGTTTATTAAAAAAAAAATATTTGCTTTGTCATTTCAAAAGTTACCTATTTGGGTTCTTAAAAAGTAAAATTGCTGTTTTCTGAAAAAATCGATACTCCAGCACACATTACGGCTTAGGAACTCTGAGGGGCTATACATTAATTATAACATTATACAATACAAACCGTTAGTTGACAATGACATTGACAGCAAATGTCATAGTAATCATTTTCTAGCCTAGGCTGGCAAGACGGCGTTGCGGGCCGCTTAGGACACGTTGAAAGATATGTTTTGCAGGCGCAAGGCACAACAAATAAATTATTGTTCACCCACTAAACTTTTAGCTATGAACCGACTCTGATAAAAGTTATCATACATCATGATATTTAGTTCTAATTACCCTATAACATAAGACAACTATTAGTTGTAGAAGTATTAGTGACAAGAAATTAAAAATTCAACCTTTCATAAAAAACAACGAAAAAAAATACTGATAAAGAAAAAATATTTAAGAAAAACTTAAACTTTTAAAAAAACAGCGCTAAAAAACAAAAAAAAAGTGTAAACCTACAATAATCCATATATCTAAATTCTTTAGAGTCGGCATCATATTAGGTATTCGGCTTTCGTATATAGATACCGTGTGATCTACAATTACTTAGATAAGAGAAGGCTATGAAAAACCGAAGCAAACCTTTAGCTTGATTCAACGAGTTTAATTTGACATTTGTTTGTAGACTTCTGTCAAATTTGTTGGTTAGCCATTTTCAAACAATAACAGTTTGCACGCAAGAATGAAAAACGTCTTTTATAGAAGCACATTTTCGAAATAGAGTATTCTATAATGGTAAATGGGAAAACAGCATTCGTGCTTGTTTATTCAATTTTCGACAACGGTTTCTTGATGTGAGCAGAAATTAATAGACAGTATAACCGAAAAATATGCTCGCATCACTCTGAATACTCTGCAGAATGTGTTAATAAATATAGTGTTATTAACAAGATTCTAGTTCATAACTGACAACAGCTGATCGGCTATAGTCCGGCCATGGAGCACTGCATGACAGCTCAGCCCGCGGCATTTGAAATTGGTTATTACTCGTTGTTTTTGGTCGAAAACCATCTGCAAGCAGGAAAAACTGGGTATGAAATGCAGTATGCTCTGCGTGTAAAAACAAAAAGCAGATCCTTTGAACGAGGAACACATACAACCACACGCCACAAATATTCATTTATGTTACCGTGTGAGTTTCCAAAATAATTATAAGACACCTTTTGTGTTCTAGTCTGAAAATGTTTCATAACGGTTAGCCAACAAGTTTGACAAGAGTCGTCAAAATACAGATGTCAAACTAACAGCTTGAACTTAATCTAAGAATCACAAGCCTCTTCTTACCTAAATAATTGTGGATCAGACGGTATTGATCCGATTAGTATTTACAGTAAAAGTGTTTAAGGAAATTAGGAAAAGACGAGACATGTGAAAAGATTTTTTTCAACTCCAATTTCTTTCTGGCATAAAACTAATTCGAAAAAATGTTACACAAAGATTTTGGTCTCCTAATAGAACCTATAAATGGTGAGAACCTCAAATCTTCAAGAGGAAAAAGTGGCTGAAAATAAAAACTAGGTATTTCAATCGAGCTGCTGTAACTGAAGAATGTTGACGAACCAAAACTTGTGAAAATTACAATCCATAGTCACATAATTGTTAGAAACACGATTCTTCTAAGCAAATTGATTTTTAGAACTTTTGTGTCTTTTAATATTAGTTTGCTGCATGCTGACATTTTGAAAGTTTGTAGTAACTGTTTCCTAGAGTCCTAGATGCTACAAGTTGTTCTTGATCTAACTAAAGGTATGGTTTAAGGGACGATGGATTGCTATGTTCCGTAATTTTCCCATTATTTCAATTTATACTAATAAAAAAATTCTTTCAAATTGCCGGGGTTACAGTGGGCGATTTTGATTATAGTGCTTATGAATATTAAGCAGATTGAGAAAAAAAAACAGATGTAAAATATCAAATATTAAATTTAGGGGTTGTACGTTGGGTTTATTGACTGTGAAGAATTGCCTCCCAAGGTAAAACAACTCCGTAATCAGTATTGGCTTTTAATAACGATTAAGATAGAGGCTGTATAAAATCACAAAACTGTGGGTATTTGGCCAATAATGCATTGAAAAACAACATTATGCAATATAGTTTTAGAAAAATACATCGAAATATTAATTAAGTAAGAGGAATAACAGGATTAAAAATAAATCATTTTCGTTTGTGTTTATCCTTCGAGATAAGACGTAAAGTACTTTATGATGATGACCCCATCGAAAAATGGATTGCACTTGAGCAATAGAAGTTATGAAATTTAATGCGTGTATTTTTTTGGCAAGGCAACATTTGAAGGAGAAAAATTTGTTATCGTTTATTAGAGCAATGATCCCGGTGTTGATGCAGCTTAGAGAAGACAAATATTTTATTATTATAATTAGCATTAGCAATCTTAGGTTAAAGGTCTTCGCCAATCAAAATTGTCAAATTTACGAATTAATTATGTAAATTTTTCATGTGAAAACCATAAAATCTGCGTGCATAATTTCACTCAAAATAGGTAAACAATAAAAACATTTCCGCATTATGATTTTTAGAAGGTCATGATTTGAAGCATTATAACACTTATTTACTTCTAATCCTTTTATTTATTAAAAAACAAAACCGCTTCCTTATCAGTTCAAGTTTCCAAATGTTCATGCACTGATAAAATGTCTATTTTATATTTTTGTTTACACGCTAGGTAAAAATCCAAGGTCGTATATACACTTTTTCAGATATCAAATTTTTTTTCATATTGAAAATATTTACACAAGCTCAATGTACACGAATACACACACGAGAGATAAAGAAACGTATCATTTCGGCATTATTGCAACAGAAAAAAATTGAATGTTTGTTCAATAAATCAGACAGTGGCGTCTCGTCAAACTGTGAGAAAACGATCCTTTTCATTTTTATCAATAGGTAGTAATAGTTTGCTAATCAGGCAATGGGGTGATTCAAGCTTAGGGGTTATTTTTATTGCGCCACCTGAAAACTTGATACTTTTAAAAAAATATATTTTTTCTATAAATAAATTTACAGATAAAAGATTTCTAATTGAGCTAGAAGCGTTAAAAAATTTATAAATATCACAAAAAATTGTTTTTGTTTTTAAGACAACTGCTTAATATTGAAAACATTTTTTTACTGTTAATTCCACAAGAGCTTTTTTTATGTCGAAGTATTTAAAATTCGTTCTGTCTAGATTTTAAAATAGAATATTAAAAATAATTTGATGCTTCTTCACCTCTCGAAATTAATTAATTTATAGACACAGAATAGCAGATTTTTTTTTCTACAAGTTCTACAGGTACTTCACTTCAGCACAATGTCATTCCAAAAACTTCTGGTTTTGTGAGCTTCTTCCGTTTTATATATCAGTTATCGCAGACATTTCCCGTTTTTTTAATTTGTATGCTCGTAAACGAATTGAAAACTCTCTTATAATCTTTAAAGTACCTCTCTTGCAACATGTTTGCTAAAGTGTTTCAAATCGTTTTGAACGCACTTTTCTTATAACTTATATATAACCTTCTTCATTGTTGTACAGCTGCCTTTCTCACATCGCAAGTTTGAGATATAGCTGACATAATATCAAAAGTTGCTAGAGTCTGATGGTGCAAAGCTGCTAGAGTCAAACGCTTTTGAACGCTAGGTTTTGTTTTATCACTGGAAAAACAAAAGCAAACTTTTTTCGCTGTCAAAGCAATTTATCATAGTAAAAAATATATCTTATTATCAAGTAGGCGCTTAAAAATCCATAACGTACTTTTTCGTCAAATCCAAATGAAAGGTAAGTCTTTAACATAACCATGTAAAAAGTGGAAAATGTTGCAATAAATTGCTTCGAAATTTTCTAGCCCAACATGTTGTGGCGCAAAGAAAACGCTTTCATCAGATTATTTGATCAAAAGAAAAACGTTATCAACAAAGATGGTATCTTGAAATGCCGACAGAGTTTTGCTGAACCATCAAACAAGACACACAAAACCTATAAAAGACAATTAAAAGAAATCAAACTCAGTTGGCCGTTTTTCAGTTTACGTGGATTTCCAATGGTGTTTATTGTGATGAATACATTCACTAAAGCATTAGTTTTTCTAAAATATGAGAAATATAACATCAAGTTTCTTATTAAAGCTATGTTACAAGTTTAATGCTCTTCGTTTTAAAAACTGAGAAAAAATAGAGCAACAAATCTACAATTTTACTAATTAGCATTGAACTTTCAAGCTCTCTAACCCAAAGACTGCTAGTTTAAGCAGCTTTTGCTCAAAAATCTTTTGGTAGTGAATTCAATGTCTACAATTGCACTTTTTTCATTTCTTTTTTTATAAATATCAAAAAAAAAATTGTTTACAAATAAAACGGTTTTATATACAACTAGCTGGCCCGGCGAACTTTGTTCAGCCTAAACGTAGATATTATTTTTAAAATAAGCAAACCAAAATCTTTGAAAATTATATATTGATACATGTCATTTTTTGTCTCTATCCCTTCCCTTTTCATCCCTTTGTTAATAAAAAGTAGCTGTTTATAATTATTTACTTTTATTAATTTTTTCTAATTAATAATAAAAAATTATTAAATATTATTAAATATTTAATAATTAAATATTAAAATAATTATTAATATTTAATTAAAAATTTTATTAATATCTTTAAATATTAATTAATATTAATAAACTCGCTGCTCGATTCAAATCAGCACTTGATAAATATCTTGTTCTGCGTCGCAAATTATCTATTTGTTGACCTCTGTTGTTCGCTCGACGATTCTGCATTGCCAACCAAGCTGTTTCACGGGCTGCTTCACTTTGCTCTCGTGATTGAGAAGCACGAAGTCGAGCCATACTATCGCGGCGCTGTTCACGTGCAATTTCTTGTTCTTCTTCAGTCCTTTCATTTGCAGTATTTGGTATTCTTCTTGCATCACGGCTTTGTCGGGAAAGATTCGATCGTCTTGGTCGCGGCATTATTAATTAAACTTCACTTCACCTAAAAACTAAAATTTTCAACCATACCGAGTTTTATAGTTCACTTCACTTTTTACGAATGGGCAACGGCACTATCATTACATTATAATTGTTAATTATTTATTTAATAGAAATAGTTTTATTATTGACTTCTTACAAATATCAAATTGTCATCCATACGTCATTACATATCGGTCATTATACGTCAATTACATAGCTGTCATTTGCGTTTTGTTATTCCACGTTTTATAGTGACTGACGTTTCATGTCAAGTCACACGGGAATGCTGTCGAACGGAATGAAAAGTATCCTATGTCCTTCTCCTGGCTCTAAACTATAATTGATATAAAAATCCAAGTTTGGGAAAATTTCTTGAGCCACGTCAAATAAATTTTAATATAAACGCTTCTTCGTGGTTGCGTCAAATTTCTCGGTAATTTGTCGAGCCTCACCAAACGTTTCCGACATCGCATTTCACATTTGACTTTCACCCCTCTTTTAGAGGGTGGTTTCTGGAATAAAAAGTATCCTATGTCCGTCTCCTGGCTCTAAGCTGCCACCTCACCAATTTTCAACCATATCGGTAAAGCCGTTCTTGAGTTATAAGTGGAGTAACTAACAGACTTTCTTTTATATATATAGATATAAAAACAAAAAACCAAAAATTGAAAATATTTTCAAAACTGCCTATTAATTCCAAACTATACAAATAGAATATAAAAAATAGCTGAAAAGAAGGCACCAAAAGCAATACTACGTCAGTTCTCACCAATTGTTTTTTTTTCTTTTGGTTAATAGATTTTCTTTATAATCGTTTTTAGATAGTCAATTTTTATAAACCTCAAACCAACCAATTGTGAAAAGAGGCCATTCAAGTATTATGTAAGCACTAGAAAGAGGTTTGTTTCGCTTATTTTTGATCAAATGAAGATTAATAATTTTTCCAAATCTCTTTTAAAGCGTTTTTAATCCTCTTAACATATAAAAACATTCAACATTGTTTTATTTAACCATAAAAATGTTAGATACAAAAACAACTCAAATGGCTTGCACGTAGGTGTGACAGAGGTAAAAAACAAACGACGCATTAGAAAAGCCAAAAAAGCATCGCAAAAAAGCACTTCTTAAATAAATTAATAAATGCGCAAGCAGGAGTGTAGTTGAAAAAAAAGTCTGCGACAAAACAACAATACAATTGAGTAAACAATGCTTAGTAGCTTTTATTAACTGTCAGTTTGACAGTTAATGGAGTTAAAGTGTACAATTAATAAACGATTAGCAGCTGTGCGAAAAAAAATATTCGTTCTCATAGTTTGAAAATTTATTCCTTATGGCGTGACTTCAGTATTTTTTTAAGTTGAGAAATTATTAGCTCAAACATTTGGAGTTTCCGTCGTTCTAAAGTTTTGCCTTCAAGAGACAATTAGGTACAGCTAAACCCTCTGTCTAGCTGAAAAACGTTAGCGCACCTATTCAATTACCAGAGATCAAACAATTCCCTTAATTTCTCAGTTACTAACATTAATTTTATGTCAATTTATCTGTTCTAAGTTATTCTGATATCCTTCAAAATTAGTGTGTTGCAATGAGAACATCAGTTGCAAATATCGAGAGTTCTGATCCAATTATACATTATAAAATAACATTTAATTTCATTAATAGTCCAAATCAATGTCTTTTTTTAATAAATTGACTTGAGCAGCTTTCGCTACATGAAATGCCAAAATCAGCCATTCTGGTTTGAAGCTCTACTCAAACAATCGTTTACAAAAGAAATATTTTTTAACAAAATATTTAATATGCTTTATACATAAACGTAAAACAGATGAACCGTGACTTCTATATAAAGAGAATAAAAGCTAATTTGCATAGGTATTGGTAAAATGTTGTGTAACAAAGTCATTTTCTTCTAAATAATTATTGATTACTCAAATGTTACAAAAAAAACTTGAATTTGACTTATTGCGTATTTTAAGACACCAGTAGCTAGTTGCGTAAATCTCCCAAAAAAAATTGTAGATTACTTACGAGACGATAGGTATTAATATACATATGTAACTAGTTTCATCGCCGAAAATAATCTCAAAAAGCTTTTAAATTTTAAGTAATATGCGAAAGATAATACCAGTTAATTGAATAGCTATTTATTATACAAGTGTCTTATAAAGCAAATAAGCCACGAAAGAAATGTTTTACCATGAAAGCTTTGCTTGAGGGACTTATTAGCTGTTAAGAGACGAGTACAATACATTTTTATACACCTTTCTTTCTATGTAAGAGTTCTTAAAAAATCATCAAAACCCAAAAAATTTTTATCTACAAAGATTAATAGTAGTCTATGATTTGGTTGCCATGTTGTTGTTCACAACAAAATAAATGTTTGAAAATTTTGCAAACAAACTGTTTCAGCGTTTGTAGCCTTGTTGGAAATAAAATACAGTAAGTAGTACTCTTCCTGAAAAAATTTCAAAAGATGTGTTGAAGAAGTCACATCGAGTTTGCTACAAAAGAAATATAGGGACGCTTATTACAAAAAATCGAGTGAGTTCAATAACTTTTAACAGTAAAAGAATGTTTGTGGGGTAAGCGAGAACGTGCTGTTGGGTTACTTCTTCAACGTCAAAAAAAGATTCGCGGTTTCTTCATTGTAAATGCAGCACTCTGTTTTTTTTCTGATTTAAATTGTACAGTCGTTTTTTTCTGTTTTTTTTTTATGTAACCTATTTCTTTGACTGCCAGGACCTCTTAAAACTGATTAAGCAACAATAACCTTATAGAGTGTTCGTATTTATTTTCTTCTATGTAATCTATCAATTTTATATTTTTTCAAAAAACGAAATATCTCACTGAACCTTAAATAAGTCAAAAAAAAACGCCTTTAACGTATAAATACTATAATAAGTATAACTGATTTAATAACCTAAAAATAACTTCAAAAACTGTGTCGCCTAGACACAGCTTAGATTCTTAAAAAAAAATTTTGATTCTTACACAAGTTAAACTCAAAAAATATAAGAAAATAAAAGTGTAATCTTTCAAAAATAAATTATTAAATAAATAAATAAAACACAAGACGCTTCACAATCAAACAGAATGTTATTTGCTGATTAAGCTTCAACCAGCTTCAAGTGTGCAGAAAAACAAAATCAAAAGTAAGCTGCCTTCTAATAAGAAAAATAAATAGCATTTAAGTATTGATATTCAAAAATGTTCCAGAATGTTATGCTACCTGATAACATTTAAAATGTCAATATTGGTAAATGACGTACTTATAAGAACATAAAAAAAATTTACAAAAAACAAAATTTTACATTTTTTCTGGCGAACAAAAGGTTTATTCTTCTGAAATTAAACCTTAAAATATATATATTTTTTTTGTAAAATAATCAATATCGTTCAAGTGTCATGTTTAAATATTCCGCTGCATTCAATAATTAAATATCCCTCAATTTTTTTTCAAGGAGGGAGTGTAAGGGTGGTTCATTTTTAATGTAAACCGTTGCCTCCCTAAACATCGAAGTTCAATCAGTGGACAATGTAATGATTAAATGCGAAGCGTGCTGTTTTTTAATGTTTTTTAAAACAAAGCTCGGGGCTTTCTATGTACTTTAGGCCAGGTGGCGAATATGTTGAGAACGGTTTTAGATTCGGGCAATAATTAATTTTAAATAATTTTGTTTTCTACTTTCAATCATTTTAAACATATTTTTTAAATATGTAACCGTAAAGTTTTATTTATGTACTTTTTTTAAACATCAAAACTCAGATAATATAAAGGCAACAAAAATAAGCAACAGAAACGAAATAAACAGCATATTTGGACGCTAGTTCACAAGCAGAAGATAATAGTATAAAAGAATCTATGAATAAACAATTTTCGAAAACAATATATGTTTTTTCATTGAATTAAGTTACACTTTCCTAATAGTTTAGGGTATTTAGTTAACTCAATAAATTTAATAAGACAAACTAATGTCGAATTAATAGTTTAATAAATCCACTAATGAACACTAATAGACTTTATTTATACGACGAAATTAACACTTATTATTCTTATTCTAAAACAATTAATAGAAACGATGAAAAGGAATTAATATTGTGAATGTCAAGAAAATTGAACGATTTGAATACCGGTATGGCATCAACGGTAAGGACGGAATATCGGTTTGATAATTTTTCCGGAACGATCTTATCTCGACTGGGTAATGATTTCAACTGATGGTCTACAGTAGTCTACACTTGTGCTTTTGGTCCAAAAACCCGAAGGGCACAAGTGTTGCTATGCAGTTTTACCAAAACTCCGCAAACCAGGGAAAAACCCTTTAAAAAGGTACTATTCGGCCAGCTTGGTTGTATATAGAGAGGCAAAACCTTCTGAGACAGAAGGGAAAAAACTATAAAATGGGTATTTCCAAACTGGCGTCAAAGGGACGGACAGTAACTAAATACCGTTATGAATAAATTGCTAAACACGAGATCGTTCAATATTACTGACAATATTACAATTTTCAAAAGGATTAACATTTTACTTAATATTATGAAACAATATATGTATTGTGAAAAAATTCTAAAAAATGTTCCAGTTCTAATGTAGACATGGGGATAAATACGATTTTCAATCAAGTAAAAGCATAAAATACAAACAACCTCCACGTTCTCCAAAAAGCATCATTGAAAAGAAAATGATAATGAACTGAAGTACTGCTGAAGGAAATTGATTTTGTATTCAATTTAATTTAATTTTTTCGCGTATAAATACACTACAGATAAGTATACAAGCTGTCCCTGAGAAAAAAGTAAATAAAACCCTTAATTATAAAATGATTCTAATTTGGTTTACAACATATTAAAAGATTTCAAACTGAGCTAGTATTATGCCGTTAAATCCTAATAGCATCAAAGCTATTTCTGTCAAAATATTTCTCTTAAATGAGATAATGTACAATATCTATAGGGCTGGTTTTTCTCAAAGCAACAAAATATTACAAGTTTTCTCTTACATTAGAAATGTTTGACAATAATTGCTAAACTTATTTAAAATTTTAAAAAACTCCTATAGATCTCATTGTAGTAAGCCCAAACAAGACACTTTTGCTGCAAGTTAGTGAGGAAGCTGTGCTTTGTAAACTCCATGTGCTGTTTTAACATCCTTTCAGAGAGAGTTACAATGATTTACCTAAACTTTCAACTGAAACACTAAATCAAAATCGGTTTAACCGTTTACCAGCTGCAGGGCGACAGACACATCCCCAGATACACACTACTATTTTCATAGAAAATGCTCATATTATGTAAAACAGCACAGTACTAAATCAAATGACAAACACATAATTATTGAATAGTTCTTCTAAATAAAATAACTTAGCAACAGGTAACAAACGATCTTCAAAGTTTGTCATCAAGTTTTTTGACAGCCTAGCCGTAGTAATTATTATTGTATAACTTTTTACATTGTGTTGAAGCAATTGATGCATTAGATCCATATTTAAAAAAGAACCAGATTGTCAAAAATCTAATAAAATTCAACATCTCAACGAACAAAACGAAAGCAATTTTGTAAATCAAGAGTAAACTTTGTTGGTTTTACATTACTGTGAGAAGCCACCAATTCATTGATATATCAACACATATTCAATTATTTCAAAGATATTACAAATATAATTACAAATAACAAATATTAAAAATAGATAACAAGAACAACTGTACAAATTTAACAATTAATTTAAATTTGAAAAAATTTACCGAGTAATGTTTTTATCTAATTAGGTCGTAGATATATTTTTTTTCTAATTAAATCGTAGATAAAATATTGTAAGAAATACGTGTGCGAAAGGCTTTTATGCACTCTTTTGTAATGCATAAAAGCCTTTCAACAAAATAAAATATTTTGTTTATATCAAACAATGTGGAAATTTCGGATAAAACAGACTTTGGATAAAAAAATGTTTCAAGCCAAAGATTGATATTTTTTCTCCAAAAATGAGGTCGAGAAAACTACAGGCTGCTTTTTAAAATTTCAAAGTCACGCCCATCCTCTGCAAAAAGATGATAAAGTTAAGAACGGTTTATATATATTTATTTATTTACTTCTGATATACATTCTATAGAGGTGCATGACACCTGTGCATAGACACCAGAAAAATACAATAATATTTAATATATAAAATTATATCGAGTTGAAAAATTCATTAGCTAATGCAATGTACAAAGTATAAGTTTTCTTACGACTAATTATACAATATTTTGCTATCAAATTTAGTATCTTAATTTATAATTCAATAGCTCTAATCCACCTCCCAAAATTCTTGCTTAATAAGTTTTTTTTGCATTCAAGAGCTTTTACATTATGGGGAAGTAGATTGAAGTATTTTATTCCCACAAAAAACGCATTTTTGGTATTTAAAGATTTACTAATTTTTGGTAAAGTTATCTGTCTATTACAAGTATTTTTAAACCTCCCAGAGTGCATTAATTTACAATCTGTAAAATAAAAAGTAAGCGCATTCACAACAAAATACTGCTTGATTTTTAAAGGTACTAACATTTCATTTTCTATTTTCATTTTACTTATCAATTTATTCTGCAAATTTACAATAGATTTCATCGTATTATCATATGCACCACTCCAAGCAATAATTCCATAGTTTATAACACTTTCAAAAAGACCATGATATATTGTTTTCAGTATAGATGGGTGTAGCCAATTACTTAATTTATAGAATAAAAAAGTAAAATACTTGACTTTCTTAATCAGCTCAGTAACATGCTTGTTCCATTTCATATGACAGTCATACACTACCCTAAATATTTACAGCTTTCTACTCTTTTCAGTTTTCTATCTTTAATAAACAAATGAAAATTAGTGGGAACACTATCAATGTAGCTTCCAAAAGTAATGTATGTAGACTTATCAACATTGAGCATAAGCTGATTGCCTTTTAACCACGTATCTTAATTTTCTTAACCATTCAGTCAGACAATTAAGAACTGCTTCCACTGCACAGGACTGCAGTATCATCTGCATAAGAAACTAGTGCATTCGCTGGTACAATATTAAATATATCATCAATATACAAGATGAAAAAAAGTGGTCCCAAAATAGTTCCTTGAAGAACCCCCATTTTCACAGATCTAACTAAAATCACTAGTACAATCATTTATTTTGACACACTGCTCTCTATTTGATAAATAATTATCAATCAATTTATGAGGAAGACCTCTTATTCCCTTACGACACAGTTTATTTAGAAGAATTTTATGGTTCACTGTGTCAAAAGCTTTAGCAAGATCCAAGAAAACTAACACGATAGCTAGTTGATTGTTTGCGATCACGTTATTACAAATACAAAAATTATATAATCTAACATAAATGATTTTCTCAAAGATTTTAGCCAAGTTAGAAATCAAAGAGATAGGTCTGTAATTGGTAGCCAAATGGGCGTTACCAGACTTGTAAATAGGAATAATATCAGCTTTCTTCAAAGCAGTGGGCCAGATGGCTCTGCTTTTGCAGTTATAAAAGATATATTCTAAAAGCAGACTAATATCTTTGGCTATACATTTTAGTATCTTGCTATGAATACTGTCAACGCCACCAGCTTTGTCTTTCATTTTATGGATAACTTTTTCTATTTCAAATTTATTAGTAGGTAAAAAAAATATTACAATTATATTCAACAGTTTTTTCAAAATTAATTTCATCATTGTTACCGAGTTTAGTTGCCAAAGAATTTGTAACTTGTAACCAAGCAACTTTCGTACCAAACTTTTTTTTGAAAACCTATCCCCGGGAAAATATTGATCCCAGAAAATCTAAAACGTTTCCCATTGAATGTAATTTTTTTTTTTTGAAATTTTGATATACCTAATATTTTATATAAGAAAAATAGTCCATGTAAACAAGTAGACAGTTTTGCACTGGCGGTAAAATTTATTTCACCCAGTATAGTCATGTTACAGAGAATCAGAACTTAAACCCCAAAAACAAAACTTTTAAAACAAGTAGGTCTTGCATAATATTTTCATACAGACAGAACTCAATAATTTTGGAAATCATCACAAAATTTGATAATTTTATGTTGCAACATGCCAGACAAAAATAAACATACTTCAAAGTTTTTTGAGCACTAGCTAGATAAAACTCAACTAAACAAAACTATACTGTCTTGTCATTGCATGAACCTACTCTTAATTTAAATACAAATAGATTATTATTCAAAATTAAAAACAACTAAATGATCGCTTTAAAATCTTTAACAGTATAAACAAGCAACACAGTTTTACCATCTGCCAAAAAGACAAGTAGCGAAATTTAACCCATTTGACTTACAAGGCAAGTTAAATAAAATCTTATAAGCCTTGCTATAACAATTTCAAAAAAGCGTCATTTACCTGAACATGCATTTTCATCCAGGCTAAGCGTAAATGCAAAACTTCGGCTCAATCGGTTAAAAAAACTGTTATAATCAATTTACTTTCAAGATTTGACCCAGATTAAAGAAGAACGCAAATAAAAAGTTTCAAAGAACAAATCACTCATTAAAATCTTAACCAAAAAGCCAGAGCTTTAGATTTTTATGAATTAAACCATTATTTAAACTATTTGGTGCTAGCCTAAGTTCAAAGTATATGCCAAGGGTTTTTCAGATTAAAGTTCTTTTTACTTGTCCAAGACACCTGAAAATTAAAATAAAGCTTTCGATTTTATCAAATTACATAGAGTGAAAAAAAACATTTTGGAAAAAAAAGTGTAAAAGTGACTTTGCTACATTTTTATTAAAAGCTATTCAATTTATTTTTCCTGTGCACCTACAGGACATACAAGATTTTGATGGAAGAGAAAGCGAAATTTAAATCCACAATTTATGGCTTGTAAAAGCAACCTTTACTCAGTCAACCACCGCGCCTACATAAATTTTTCACCATTTTGAATATAATCTTGATTACCTTAAAATTTACAATAATTTTCAAGTTTTTAATTTCGGAAATCCGTTCTTCAAGGTATCTAATAACAAAAAATATTTTTTTTTATTTTATGCTTTTATAGCAGCTTGACTTTAATCTTCACCTTAAATTAAAAAAAATTGAGATAGCTAAAACTTGATAAGATAAAAAAAATTTGGAGTAAAATAGTTATAGATTATTGATATTTGTTTTGACAATTACAAAGATGTGATATCTAATATGGAGCACCCGGTATATAATTCAGTTGAAAATAATAAACGTGGCTAAATAATCCATTTTTTTTAGAAACAGCGTTAGTGCCAGACAATTTCTATATTAAAAATTATTGTCAATATTTAATTTTAATGAGATTAATGAAAAAGTAGTATCATAAATCTTCTTGATCAACGACCTTTTTAATATATTTTATTGAGAGCAAGGTTTGAGGAAATGTTTGTTTCGACATCGATATTTTCGAAAAAATCACAGTATGCTTAATTCTGATTTATAGAACAACATTTTGATAAAGTTCAATGTTCAACAAGAATATTTGAAGCATAAATGTATTTTTTTTCACTTAATAGAAATACCTACCTACTGTAGGTATTACCCTAAATAAATTGAATACCTACTGTAGGTACGTACATACAGTAAAAGCGATTTCACTAGCATGGTCAAAATCTAGTGCTAAATAAAAGAATCAAATAAACATTCTAAGCCATATCGTAAACAGAAGAAAACTGTTTATATTGAGTATATTTCAAATATCAGGAGAATCAAAAATAGAATAGAAAAGCAGAAGTTCGATCAATACAAATTTGCACAAGCTGATGGCGCTTGGGGACACGCGTCAGATATTTACGGAAAACAAAAACAAACGAATGAACAATTGTGTTGTACATGCGGCATAAAAGCTAGAATCTGAACAAGAAGGAATATATTGAGATTTAAATCAAAAGACTTTTTATAAAAAGATTTTTAAAAAAGAGTTATAGATGCTCTCGTTATGTTTTTTGTTTTTTCTATATTATGTAACCAGCTATACACAATCAGCAAGCTTAGAAATCGATACAATGATAAATTTTAGAACAGTGAAACTCTAAAAATGAAGTATAAAAAACACAATCTTAAAAAAGCCCAATAAATTATGGAATCATACAAATTTCAAAAAATTTACTGTTAACCCTTTCCGACCCAGTTCCTTTCCAATTCCATTTGAAATTATTAATTTAATTTTTTTGTAGACAGACCTGTAATGTAACAATGTGTAAAAAACTTTTCAGACAAAATGTTTAGCTTTTAGGAAAAAAATACCAAGTTTATTAGTTGTTAAATGAGATTACAAAGTTTTTTTCAACGCTTTTAGAAAATAGAAAATGAAAATTCTACGGCAAATATATACCTACGCCTAATGTAAATTAAAACAAGATAACATCGATATTGGCACAGAGAAACTTTTATGATTGCAATTAGCATAAAACTACATTTAGTACTAAATCAAATATTTTATTCTTTTGATGATTAACCTGTTTTATTAGATTAAGCATTTATTTTTTGTTTATTTAGATGGATAGACTAATACGCAGTGCACTTATCAAATTAGTGTTAATAGAGTGGCAGACGAAATTACTGGTAAAGTCGGTTAAAGACTTTTTTAGATTAATTTTTAAGATGAATAACTTGAGACCGATCTGAAAAATCTAAGTAACAAAGAAGAAAAACTAGAAATCAAGTCACCTTTAAATTTAAATTAACAAAAAGTTGTTTTTTGTTTTCGCTATACCTACTGAAATTGCAAGAAAAAAATCCAAGAATAAATATTTTAGAGATACCACGCCTATTAGATACAAAAAAAAATTATTTTGATGGTCAACACGTCATTTTCTTCAAAGTTTTCAAATCCATCTTCGGTTAAATCTGAAATCATTATAAATCCTTATAAATATCCTTAAAATCCTTACAGGATATTTAGAATGATTTTTATAAATATGTATATATAAATATCCTTTAAAATATTTTAAATTGATCAAGAGTCATACTCACAACTAATAATTAAATAACAACTCAGTATTTCATATGTTGATGAAAAGACGGTGTTTTGATCAACACCGACAAAACTGAATGAAGCTATTCTTATAATAGTTATTCAGGATACTAGTGTGTAAAGTAACGCTTTTATGCACAAATTACAACCTCATTAGAAGAAACATTATTCGACTATAATTTTTGTTGTAAAACTTGCACAGCTATTCATAATAATCTCTCTAGAGTAATTAAAAATGTGTTAAAATACCATTGAATTCACGATAAATTGGTTGTTGGTCATCGATAAGATTGAAAGATTTTACTCCTTTGGCTTTGTTTGTTGTTTTGATAACGCTGACCTCAAAAATGGTTCAAAAACACTAGTCTCATTTAATTTA
Organism: Lagria hirta; assembly: GCA_947359425.1. Classification (NCBI taxonomy): domain Eukaryota; kingdom Metazoa; phylum Arthropoda; class Insecta; order Coleoptera; family Tenebrionidae; genus Lagria; species Lagria hirta. Next base: position 16,566,956 of record OX375794.1, read on the forward strand.
AATCTTGTTTTGCACAAGAGTTTATTTAATAACGCACTATTTCTATAATATTAATTAAACACAATTAAAGTAAAATTAATTTGTTTCTTGAAGAGTGTTCGCACATAAAAGAATAAAGTATTAAATTATTTTTGCAAAGTGTTAGAGAAATTTTATACGATTTTGTCAATTACATTGACAAAGGTACTATTAATATAGAATGCAAATTAGGAATTAATATAAACTTAGTTTTCTTTTTTTACAGAAAATCGGCTTACATTTATAGATACATGACAGTTGAAAATAAAGCAAGCGGGATATTTGGATTATTTTGGTTAGAAACACAGTTTCACTTCGTCGGTTGGCAGAGTGTTTATTTATGACATCGAGGTTAAAAAACATGCTTGCCGGCTTTTTCAATGTCGAAAGTCACTAACAGCAGGTGCCAATTTGACAAAACACATTTTTGGACAATAAGAGAAGATCGTAACCTGAAATAAAAAAGTATAAACACATAAATTTAATAACTCCAAATAACTTTTTTTATTATTGAAATCTTTTATTATTATTTTTACAGAAATAATAGCCAAACGCATCAACAATAAAAAATAAAAAGTATATTTACAGGACCGTTTTTGAAGCAGGCAAAGCAAAGCTCAAAAACTAAAAAAAAATATTGATAAAGCAAAGATTGATTCAGCAAGTATAAATTGTCTCAATTAGTTGGATAATGTTGCAAAAAAACCTTAAATATTTACTCGGGAGTTCAAAAAATCTAAAAAGTTTATTGTTCAAAACTTATCACCAACGTAAGCCAAAAAAACGATTAAAAAAATATAATTTATTGTTAAAAAGATTTCGTTTTTTTGAAGATATTACACAAATATAGTTTTAAGTCAAAAACTGCTTTATGTAAAACCGCATAACATATCCCCATTAACATTGTATAATTATAATTAATGTTATATTATACCAGGTCCGTCACTTTTGACGGACAATCTGGCAACAAGCCAATATTTCCTAAAAAAAAAACATTCGAAAAAAAAATTTTTTTTTACAAAAGTTGTTTGGTTACAAGTTACAAATTTTGTGGTAACTAAACCATTTTTCACAACAGATTCAGTGTTGATAATAATTGTTTACCTCGGCGGTTAACAAATAAAACAACTATTTAAAATTATAAACGTTTATTGTCGCTCGTCAACGTGACTTGCGACTCGTGAGAACGTATCTCGTGGATCGTGAAATAGTGAATCTCGAATAGACTGAATGACAATCTCGAATAGGCCTGTTGTCGTCTTGAGGGTTGCAACGCTGATGGGTGGGGAAAACACCCCCACTTACAAGTGGTAACATTGCCGCCCCCTTGAAGTTGAGATACTTCAAAACTTTACATACACATAATTATATTACATAAATACATAACTATATTACATAAAAGCCTAAGTATCTACATAAAACAATAAAAAAAAAAAAAAAAAATACAATATTACAAATAAAATTTTAGCACACTAGCGAAAAGAAAAAAAAAGGAGAGAATAAAAAAAAAACAAGAACAATAAAGTTGAATTATAAAAACAGTCAATTTGTGAATTAGTCCGCTTCTGTTGGAAGAACGCACACTTTTTTAATAGCTCTTTTAAACACTCCGAAAATTGTTTTTACTGTTACCACTCTCACAACACCGTCACTCCCTGGATGGATTTCAATCACTCGACCTAGACGCCACTGAAGAGGCGGTAGATTTTCTTCAATCAGCACCACTAATGCCCCGATGACGACGTCTGTCCTTTCCCTTTGCAGTCCTTTAGGACGAACTTGGAGTTGGGTCAAATATTGGAGATGCCATCTTCGCCAAAAATGTTGGTGTAGCTGGCGAATTCTTTGCCACCTCGTTAGACGGCTTAAATTTAGCGGTGCTAAATTTTCTTCGATGGGCGCTGTCAGTGGTGCACCAATTAAAAAATGGCCCGGAGTTAAAGCCTCCAAGTCATTGGGATCATTTGAGACCGGAATTAAAGGCCGAGAGTTCAAGCAGGCTTCAATTTGTGTGAGCAAAGTATAAAATTCATCGTAATTGAGACTCGCGTTTCCCAATACTGTGTGTAGGTGTCGTTTAACGCTTTGAATGTGTCGTTCCCATAATCCCCCAAAATGCGGTGACCTTGCCGGTATGAAACTAAATTTTGTCTTTACATTTAGACAATGCGAAACTATGCTTTTTTCAAATTCCTTGGATTTCAAAAATTGCCGAGCCGCCCCAACGAAATTTGTCCCATTGTCGGAGAATAGCTCCTGCACGTGCCCTCTACGAGATGTAAATCGCTTTAATGCCGCAATAAAACTATCGGCACTAAGATCGCCCACTAACTCTAAGTGTATGGCTTTAGTCGAAAAGCAAATAAATAGAGCAACGTATGCTTTTACCTTTCGCGCGTTACGTAAATTCGAAGATTTTATTAGATAGTACCCCGAATAATCTACGCCGGAAATTAAAAATGGACGAAGCGGTTGCAAACGTTCTTTGGGTAAATTACCCATTTTTTGTTGGCAAGGTTTTGGATTTGATCGTGCACACTTAATGCATGCGTGAATTATTTTTCGCACTGTATTTCTACCCGATATTGGCCAGAATTGCTGTCGTACCGCGGCCAAGGTGGCTTCTTTACCTGCGTGCAATTGTTCGAGATGGATTTTACGGATTATGGCTTTTGTTATGTAATTTTTTTCAGGAAGTAATATTGGATATTTGTTGTCAAAGTTAATAGGAGCGTGTTTTAAACGTCCTCCCACCCTCAAAATGCCGTTATGATCTATAAATGGGTCTAACATAGAAATTTTACCTGGTTTACATTGTTTATCATTTTGCATACAAATCAACTCCGCCGAAAACGCATTGCGTTGAATTAGCTTGATAATACAGTATTCAGCGCTCCTAAGTTCCGTCACCGATAGAAACTTTGCTTTATTTTTTGTTTTCGTTCTTAAATTGCTGACAAATCTTAAACAATAGGCAATAATTCGTGTTAATTTTAAAAAACAAGAAATTTTATTTAATATAGGTAAATCCGATTGGCAATATACTATATTAATCGCTTTTGATTTTCTTTCTAAGACTAAATTTTTGTTTGACATTTGCCACCTTGGTGGCCATTTTGTAGAATCGTTTCTTAACCAAGCTGGACCGTGCCACCACAACTCTGATTTTTTTAACTGGCTTGGTAACATGCCCCGCGACACTATATCCGCTGCATTATCCTCCGATTTAACATGGTGCCAAGCTGAAAACGCGCTATTCTTTTGAATTTCTTTAACTCGATTTGCGATGTAAGAGGACCAGTTAGTTGAGGCTTCCGCCAACCAGCACAAAACAATTGTTGAATCCGTCCAATAATAAACCACATCGATTTTCAAGCATTCTTTAACTCTATTCATTAATCTGCAAAGCAACAAAGCGGCGTTGAGCTCTAATCGGGGCAGGGTAACTTGTTTAATTGGCGCAACTTTGCTTTTGGCGCATATTAGCGATACAGATGCTTCACCCGTTTCGCTAACAGATTTTACATATATCGCGGCACCAAGCGATTTGGTACAAGCATCCGCAAAACCGTGTAACTCTAGTCTTGCACCGCAATCATAGATCATTACATTTCGGGGTATGCGAAAATGATTAAGTTCTGGTATATCGCGTAAAAATTGATTCCATTCCGTTTCAATATCTTTAGGTACCTGCTCGTCCCATGACAGTTTTAACACCCAAATCTTTTGCAAAATAATCTTGGCTTTAACAATAACAGGATTAATTAAACCCAATGGGTCAAAGATCTTAGCCACGGTACCTAAAATATTTCGCTTAGACGTTAATTTATAATCGAACGCATTATCTGCCTTATATCTTAGCTCATCATTATAACAGTTCCACCAGAATCCTAAGACTTTAACGTCATCGGTTTTAGATAATTCCACTTGCGAATGATTATTGTCAGAGCTTATTAATTGCGAGTGATTGCCGCTCCATTTACATAAATTAAAATTTGCGCCTGACAATATTTTAGAAACCTGATTTTTTATTTCTAGAAGTTTGCTTATTGAATTACTACCAGTTAATAAATCGTCCATATAAAAATCACGGTTAATTACATTGCTCGCCTCAGGATACGTTTCCTGCGCTTCCGCTGCCAATTGTTTTAAGCATCTAATTGCGATACAAGGAGCACAAGTTAATCCGAATGTTAGCGTAGTTAGTCTATACATTTTGATCGGTTCGCGTGAGTTATTTCGCCAAAAAAATCGTAAATAATCTACATCTTCTACATTTACCTTAATCATCCTATACATTTTGTTTATATCTCCTGCTATCGCAAATTTATATGATCTAAACCGACATAAAATATCAAATAGATTTTTCTGGAGATTATCGCCCGTTTGAAGATTATCATTGAGGCTTTGTCCATTTGACGACAAAGCCGCACAATCAAAAACAATTCTTATTTTGGGCCCGTTTATTGTTTGTTTAAAAACAGGTAAATGGGGAAGATAGAAAGCTTTCTTGGGAATTTCTGAAATAGGTACTTTTTCCGCATGATTCATTTGCAAAAATTCCGTCATAAATCCTTTGTAAGCGGTAGATAGCCTTTCGTCTTTGTCAAATCTTTTTTCTTGTGCGTAAAAGCGTTTTATTGCAGAGGCTTTGGAATCCCCGAGACTTATAGTGCTTTTAAAAGGTAACTTTATGACAAATTTACCCGAAATATCTCTAAAGGTTGTTTTTTGAAAATATGTTTCATATTCTCGTTCTTCGATGGTTTGTAATGCTAATTCTGCTACCTGCTCCGTATCTAAAAATCTTGCCACAGCTGTTTCTAAATTTGTCGAGTTTGATAAAATATTGCAAGAAAACGAGTGATCACCGCTTACATCTACACTACCGCTTACTATCCATCCAAAATAGGTGTTTTGCAAATACGGCTGATTTTTATGCAATTGAATCGGTGCGCCTAGTAAAAGTTTCCAAAATAGTTCGGCACCTAACAATAAATCAATCTCACGAGAGACATTAAATTGCTCATCAGCTAAACTGATTCCGAAAGGCAATTTAATAAGGTTCTTGTCGAAGGAAACAGCTGGCGTGCTACGAGTAATTTTTGGCAAAATGTAACATTGAATTTCCGCACCAAAATTATTTACTCTAGATTTTATATTAACATTGCAGCTGGAGCTAACTTTATTATCGGAGATATTTACACCTGTTATTGAAACATTACTCGGTTTAGTCGGTAGTTTTAGTTTGTTGCATAAACTTTCGGTAATTAGACATACTTCAGAGCATTGATCTAAAACGGCTCTACATTGACAAAACTTCCCTTCACTATCTGCGATCAGTAAGAGTACCGTTGAGAACAAAATTTGATTATTTTCGTTTATAATAAGGGTCGAAGCGGAAGTACCGGGCGCAGGTACAAATTCATTAATGTGCAACAAAGAATGATGTCGTTGTTTACAGTCTTTGCATAAACTATTTGATTTGCATTTTTCAATATTATGATTTCGTAAACAATTCTTACACAAGTTTAGTGAATTTACTTTTTTAATTCTATCTGAAACACTTAAAGTTGTAAACTCTTTACATTGGAACACCGTATGTGGCTCTTTGCAAATAAAACAAGATAATGTTGTTGACGCGATATTTGTGTTAAACTTTTCATATTTAACACCCGGATTTGTCACAGGCCTCGACCACGCTTGCATATTTCTAGAAAAAGGTTTGGGATTTTTGAAACTAGGTTGTAAATTATAATTGTCATACTTTAAGGAGTTCATTGCCTCGAGAATTTGAAACCGTTTTTCTAAGAAATTGTTGAAATAATCGAACGAAGGTACCTCTTTTTCTAAAATCGACTGCCATTCACGTTTAGTGTTGAAATCTAATTTTTCAACAATAATCGGTACCAATAAAGCGTCCCAATGAATTGTTTCTATTTTAAGTACCTTTAAAGCCGCGATGTTATTGTTTACCGTGTCTATTAAATTGCGTAGTTCGGAAGATGATTGTTTTGATATGACTTTAATGCTTAAAATATTTGATACGTGATCCTGCACAATTAATCTCCTGTTTTCAAAGCGCTTTTTCAAAACATCGATTGCATTTTCATAATTGTCGCCCAACATCGACAAAGATTCTATTGCTCGCAAAGCATCATCTTTTAAGCAACTTCGCAAATAATGAAATTTTTTAATTTTTGGAATGCTTGCGTCATCCCCTACTAGAGCTTTGAATGACTCGTAGAACGCGCACCAATTTGAATGCTTACCTTCGAAAATAGGTAACGGTATAGGTTTTAGATTTAATGCAAACCCGCTCGATTCATTTGAATTTTGACCCGACGCCATATTTACACTTGAATTAGACACAGAATTAGAAGAATCTAGAAGGGATTTTATTTTACTGACAATACTTCGCTTTTGTTCTTCAACTTTGCCGCGTTCTTTATCACTTTCCGCTTCTAGAGTCTCCTCATCCGCTCCCTCTTGGGCTATTTGAAATTTTTCAATTGTTAATTGAACCGCGTTGTATTTTTTAAATAAATCCGTTATTGTTTCTAAATCCGTTTGTAGGGTAAATTTATCCCTACTTGTGTCAATACTGTTTTGTAAACGAGTTATAGCCGCTTTTACCACCCTACGCTCGAGTTTCATATCAGCAAGTTCAGACGACATTTTGTGAGTATAATTATGAGTAACTGACCTTAATTGTTAAGCGGTTTGATTAATGTTCTGCTTCTTGAAGAATTCTGCTCTGCTTGACGACTTCTGCTTTGTCTGACGATTTCTGCTCTGCCTGACGATTTCTGCTTGACTTGGATCGGTGTTCGGTGATGAATAATTCGCTTGTTCTTTATCCGGCTCGAAGGACCAAAATGTTGATAATAATTGTTTACCTCGGCGGTTAACAAATAAAACAACTATTTAAAATTATAAACGTTTATTGTCGCTCGTCAACGTGACTTGCGACTCGTGAGAACGTATCTCGTGGATCGTGAAATAGTGAATCTCGAATAGACTGAATGACAATCTCGAATAGGCCTGTTGTCGTCTTGAGGGTTGCAACGCTGATGGGTGGGGAAAACACCCCCACTTACAAGTGGTAACATTCAGATTTAAAAAAAATATATATCAATCTTTTGTCCAAACAATTTTTTCATCCGAAACTCTTTCAAGAATTAAATCCCAAATTTTAATCAATAATTGGCTTATTGTCAAGAAAAAGAAGAGCCGTTTAAGCATCTAGTAAGGCATTGAGAAAAATGGATTTGTAAGATGAAAAGTTTGAAGCCGCTAAATACTGCGAGTGACGAATTCTGAGGTCATTTCTTCTTATCGCTTCAGCAGGATACAAAAAACAATTCTTGAAAAAAAAATATTAAAAATTAAAAACATTAAAAATATAAGAAATTATACATAAAAAAATTCTTAAAAAGCATCATTAGTCTCAAACTTATTCTCGAAAAAACTTTAGATCGTCCACTAGACATAAAAACGTTAACAAAATATTAGAATGTTGGATAAAACCGATTTTGGATAAAAGAATGTTTCAGACCAAAGATTGATATTTTTTCTACAAAATCTAAATCCGTCGAGAAAAATAAGGGTTGCTATTTAGAATTTCAGTCACCCCCCCACCCTGCAAAAGGGTCATAGAGTGAAGAATGGTTTAGTTACCAAATAATTTGTAGCTTGTAACCAAGCAACTTTTGTACCAAATTTTTTTTTAGAAAACTTTTCTCCGAGGAGATATTAATCCGTTGCCGGACTTTTAACGCACCCTGTATAATTATTATTATTAAAGTTATTATATTAAAGTAAAAAAGTTTGCGCTAATTAGAGTTTTAAAAAACATTATTTGAGATAAAAATGTGACCACCTTACAGCCCAGAACACATTTTTAAATTCAAGGAATTTAAAAACAAATGTCAACAATCATCAACAAAAAATGTCAACAGCTCAAAGAAAAATTGCGATTTGTTTAAGACAATTTTAAACAAGGTCCAATGGGTAGGGCTATCGATTTATGCAAACGAATGTAAAAGTGATGAATGATATCCTCTCAACCAGAAATTGTTTACTTCAATTGTTTTTTGTTGTTGTTGTGTTATTTACTATAATGTATTAAGCATTTCTTCATTCGAATAAAAATATATTTTACAAATACGCAAAATTTGCTGCATTTGAAATATAGTTCGCCTACCAAAATAGCTTAAATGCACTGATCAATAAAAATTAATAAAATTCTGATTCACTAAGTTTCTTCATTATCTAATCTTGCCGTCTTATTGAAGATGTCTTTGGTTAATAATTATTATTTCTGTAAGAAGCAATCGCCTTAAAAACAAAAAAAAACATTTTAAACTAAAAACTGTTATTTTTGGCCACAGAATTTAGCATCTATAAAGTATAATATTATCAACGTTTGTGTGGTCGACATTCCCATTAAATATTCCAACAGCAAATTCTTTTATAAAAAAAGGTAAAACAAAACTTGGCAAAAACAAATCCAAAACATGGCTGTAAAAAACAATCGAGTACTACTGCAGCCGCTAAACGAATTAAATACTCAATAACATTCATACATCTAAATGCAGCAAAATAGCAGGTCCACTATGGCAAACATGCATTTGCTGTAAACACATTTGAAATAACAGCATAATCTGCTATAATTTATGGTCGTTTCATGCAATAACAGCAAGTGCAAACAGTGGCGTCTCTCAAATTTTCAGTAGTTCATTAAAAAAATTGACATTGACAAAAAAACTGTCATATTATTCAGTTCATAATTGAATCACTTATTAGTTATTATTGCTTAGGCCTTTTTAATCGGTTCTGCCAAAAAGACATAAAACCTTCCAATTTAAAAATGTAATCTTTTTTGGGTAAAATGAGTTTTTGTTTTATCATTTAATTATGTAATAGAATCTAAGCTCTGCTCAAATGTTTGTAATATGTCTCAACAAAATTTTTTTTTGAAGTATTTCGTTATGCTCTTCTATAGGGTCCATCAGAAGCAGAGTGCTATAGCGTGTTGTCTATACTTTTCAATCTCCACTTTCCTCTTTCCTGGTCGTTTTGTTTAGTTATTGATCAGATTTTGGTTAGAAACTAAAAAACTGTAAATCAGTTAGTTAACAATCAGGACGCCGTAAACATAGTACTGTCACAACGCTACAACGACTAAGTGTATTTCACTTTTACCAAATAGTTTTGTTAAAACAATTATATTCATATATCGCTATTAAATCTAAATAATGCAGATATTTCATAAAACAATTCAGTTGTGTAACACTGTTAAACGACGTTAAGTAGTTTTTTAAAATATACGTATTCAAATAAAAGTCTTGCATTTATCAATGCAACAGGCTAAAAAGTTTTATAAAAAGTAAGATAATTTTAGTTCAAAATTTTGTTACATGCAATCTGTCGATTGTAATAGAAAGCTGAAAAGCTGTTTCATATACGTAGCTGAACACAATATTAAAGAAGAACTAAAACAGCCTATCAAGATATAAAGCACTAGGGTGAAAAATTGATTTACCAAACAGCAAAAAATCTTCTTAGCTTAAATATAAGACAAAATACTATTTTGAATGTACCAAAATTAATCGCTAAACATAATTTTTGAAAACATTCTTGACAAAACATAAAATTATTCCTAAATTAGAAATAATAACAAAAAACTTGTCATCAATTTGAAATAAATAAAAAACAATATTTAAAACGCTGATCACTTTTCGCAAAACGGCTGCCAAAAAGTCTATATAACCAGCAAGAAATCAGTGCTAGACAAATAAATGCGCTTGCTGTAACCAAAAAAGTTTTCTTCATACCTCGGTCGAAAGTACGTCCTTTCGTCCCTAATAACAGAGACGAAAGTTTAACTTTTAGTCCCTGTAAGATGAAATTCTTTCTTCCCTATAATAGCGGGAAAAAAGAATTCATCGTGTTTATTTATACTCGTAACTATGTTATATAACCAGCAACACTCGCTTCGCTCGTGCCGCAAATGTCGCGGCTGGCATCAAAAACTATCAGCACTTAAAGTTAAAAAAATAAAATTAAAAATAAAAGTACGTACTTTCGACCGAGGTATGAAGAAAAATCGTATACACGACGCGGGACAGAAGTTGAAATCTCGGTCCTGCGCGCCATGATGCCCTCGGCTTCACCTCGGGCATTATGGCGCGCAGGGCCGAAAATTCAACTTTTGTCCCTTGTAGTGTAATATACTATTTTGTGGCTCTATATGTCATTCTAGTTTGACGTAGATTAATAAATAATATATAAAAAATATAATCATATTATCAAAAAAGTCACAAATAATAAATTTACAGTCTTTTACCAACATTTCTGACAATTAGACATCGTCAAAAAACTGCCAGATTCAAGTTATGAATTTCTAGTCGTCATTACTAATTTGCAAAAATTTGCAAACTAAATAATAATTTATACTATTTTTAAACAAAATAAGTTCAACCTTCCCTGTCCCGAAAGCAGAGCAGTTGTGCTAGATTCAAAAATCATTACGGTCTTTGACAGGTGATGATAATGACAATATTACTTTTTTTATATTACTTATTTTAAATTATTAATATATTTTTTATTTAGTGTTATTTATAGATCCCCACAAAAAAAGAATGTTAGAAGTTTGTAATGCGTATTGTGGGTCTGTCAGTTCTCCTGTAGCCACACTAAACGGCCCAACTAATTTTGTTATATCGACTATGTTATTCTAATACCTCGTAACCCACTTTTTCAATTTTTGAGTTAAGATCTATTCCAATAATTATAAAAAATAAATTGCATCGATTAAAGAATACCTCGCCAGCCTTAGTTAACTAGTTTTAAAGTTATTCTTTGTAAAAAAATACCTCGTATCCAAAACCCGTAAAGTTCTTGAGTTAAAAAATGTTTCTTAAAAAAACAATTCGTAAAGTTGATTTTTTTACGAGTTATTAGAATTACGCACAATTAGAATTAGACGAAAGCTTACAGTTATAAAATTATAATTTTTTCTTGTTGATAAATAGATGTAAGAATCTTCCACAAGTCTCATCTAGTCAAAATTTAGTACTATGTTTTTTTTAAACCTTAGAATGCTGAAGCATCACTCAAAAAATGCATGCAAAACACCCAGTAATTATACAGTAAACGTCATTCTTTTAATTCCTTCATTGTCGCCTGACACTAAAACTTTCTGGTAGTTTCTTTTATTTCTAAATCAAAAGTAAACATCAAAAATTATATACTTTTTTATTCTATTTTAATTTTCTGTGGCGTTAATTTATTAGATTTTTTAAAATCCACAATAATAGTTATTTACATAAAAGTCAGGTAAATTTTACATTATTGAAGAGGAGCTAAATTGAAATACGAGGCACTTTGTGCCGAGTATTTTAAAGCTCCGAGTCAAGTAAGAGATTTTACTGACGTGTTTTGTATTAAATTTTTCCGGAAATCGTAAAAAAAGACGAAATTTACAAATTTTAGAATTTTTTTTACAAATTCCACAAAAATCAAGTTTGTCAATTTTGTTGGCAACTATAGTTACTAGAGCATCTTTTTTATTTTGGGTCTTGTAAATTTTTTACAGTACTAGTCCGTAAAAACTCAATTTTCCTGCGCGTAAATAAGCAGGAAAATGTGGTTTCCAAGACGATTTCCGGAAAAATCATTTTTTCAATACTTTGTAGTGCTATTTTATAAAGACAAAACTTTATAGCCACCCAAATTCTCATTTAAAGAACATAAAGTATTTTTGCCTTAAGTGGGTTATCATTGAATCAATTTATTTGGATCTGACATAACTGCACACAATTTATGTGTGATAATAATGAAATATTATAGAAATGATTGACAATAGCGCAACCATTAATCTGCTTTTTTTTGTATCATAGTGTTAAAATTCACAACTAATAGCATTAACAAATATAATGTTGTTAAAAGCGCTAACTTTTAACAAATTTTGTATTAAACCTTTTACAACTTTGGCTTTTTCTAACAATTTTCTAACCGTTAACATGCTATTACCGTATATCCTCTTTTCAGCCAATAAACTACAAAAAAAGATCAATACTATTATTAATAAAAAGTTCAGGTTTTTGACCTTTCAGCACAGCCACCCTCACTGCTCAAACCTTAACATTAATATAATTCTGTTATTAGAGAAACGTAAGAGTATTACAGTTTCAATATCTGGCGTGTTTGAGATACTCCATAGGTCTGTTTTTTTCTACATTTTGTAAGACCTAAGACCTAAGTCATCCGCCCACCGATAATTTGAAAAACTGTCTTTATAAACTTTGTTTCTTAAAAACATCTAAGTTACAAAATCTAATGTAGAATCGTGACTTATTTTGTGTTAATCGTGACCGTTTAATTTACCATTTTTTACTCCAAAATAATAAACCAAGACGGATAGTAGCTGGAATGATTCCAACTCAACCTATAATGCACATTATAACTATATTTCGAAATTTTATATCTTCGTAAAACAAAATAAGGTAAAAACAGTGTGAAAAAAAACATACTCATCTATATTTTATACAATTGACTACTATCTTAGAACTAGAAAGTTTAGTAAGGTTCTTATCCAAAATTCGCCTCTATCAAGTAAGCTCTAAGGAATTCTTCTAGCAGTTAAAACAGTAGTTGTAATAAAAGCTCTCCTAAATTCCGATCGCTTGTTTCTTATTTGATCATAGAATTATGAATTCATAGAAGTATTTTACATAAGCACGGCAAAATCGAGATATGCTTCGCTTTCATTCATGCTTGTGAAAAACATTCACTTCCAAGCAGGAATTGACGATGTGTGATATTTGCGAACATAATTTTGCCATTTTGGTCGATATATTGCCAGTACAAAGAGCATATGATTTAAGAGCATTAATTATTTACTGAATCTCCTCATCAGAGACAAGGGTGGAATCAATAGTGTTTCCCGCATTATTAAACTTGTTATTCAATAGTGAAACAGCAGAAATATGGAATTATTTGGAAGATTTTAATTAGATAAAGAGAAGTTGATTCACATTAATAGTGTTCAAAGGCTTTAAAAAAAAGAGAAGAAGGTACTTATGAAATAATCACTAAAGATATTGTTTTTATCAGAATGAGCCATTTTATTAATGATTGTGGGTGAGAAACGTCTTGTTTAAAAATGTACTACATAATAATTGTAAAAAGAGTCATTGTAAACGAGAGGTCATGAACACAAAAGGTGTGCCTATATAAAACTAGGTCACTTGCATTCTAGCTGTAGAATCATTATTTCCTATATTAGTTATGTAATTTGTTTGTTTTAATAATAAAAATAGGGTGGCTTAATTGATGCGCCATGTAGAGCGCGCATCAGTATTCCTGCTGGTATTTCAAATAATTGAATGTAGAGAAATAGAAAGTGAAGGCTTAGAATGATCGACCCTGAGAGCAGCAGCAGCAGCACGCAGTGCGACGGCGGCGTTGTCAGGGACGCCGAGCGGGGGCGAGCTGCAAAGCAGAGTGCAAGGTGTCTGCGCGACGACTCGACGCCGCCGCCCGCGTCCTCCGCCGTCGTCGTCTGCCCACGCTGTTTTCAAGGGCCAAGGCTGTTCGTTTTCTACCCTCCTCCGCTTGCTTTCCTTGCTGCCACCCTATCTGGAACATCGCCGCCACCTCCTGGCCCCAATCGGGTCCGTCACTCCGGTGACATTTCACTTTCTCTTCTCTGTTTGTGTCACTTTCATTGAGCCGGGTCTGACCTTGCAGCGGGGGCGGCAGCGGAGAGCCTCTGCCTGCTTGCTGCCGCTGGTGCGCTGCTGTCTTGGCAACAAATTATATAATGCCAAGCGGCGGTAGGAGAACCTGCCACGAAGGGAGAACTACAAAAAAACTTCATCATAATTGCAGATCGAACATAGAACAGAGCTCTTACATTATCATTCACGCCAAAAATTTTCACAGCAAGCTCAAAAATGTTTGAACTTTTCTCTACGCTTTCCAGAAATCCCAACTCTACCCTGAACTGATCCAGATAATTTAAGTCTCTAAACATTTTCGATTCTTTGTTACAAATGTATTCTTCAACATTGTTCAAACTCAGCTAGAAAAGTTTTGAGTTCATCGGAAATCAAAAATAAGTTGATCGCTCTCATTTTTTAGCAAACATTTTTGTGAATCCATAAATTAAATCAAAACATTTCGTGTGGATGACGTCAGAGGTAGATAGGGTGAATAAACTGTTAAGCTAATTCTGCTGAAGGGTGATTTTTATCTAACAAACGCATTCAAACGACACTTTTTGCATTTTTGTTTGCCACAAGCCTTTTCCAAATGAGCAAAATTTGCATTTGGTTTGTCATTTTAACTGAATTATCTTTTAGAGGGCCACCGTTAGTGACGTGATCATAAAGGTTTGTACACGTTAACTTTAAGCCAGTCTGAGTAGAAAACTGATTTATGTTTATTGAAGACTCACTACTCAAAATTTTTTTTTGTGTGTAAACAGATAGAAGCGAGTGATTGCAAAGTTGCTTGAGAGCTTCCAATTTTACTCATTATTCCATTCTCTATCACATAGCAGCTCGCCGTTGCCTGACAAATGCGACCCCATTGTAAAAGCATACCAATTTTAGTCTCTTTGATCTTTAAGCATTACAGAAAATCAATAAAACTATCCAAACTACATACATATTCTTATTAAAAGTAGATAAACGAGGTATCTATGTACAATTCTCTATACTTTTCTAATTTAAACTAATGCCTATTTAATTAAATAACAAAAAAAGTATCTATTTTATTGAATCATTAGTGAGAGAGTGCTTTCTGTAGTAAACAAATTTAATTTATACGAAAAAATTTCTATTTTGTAAATATATTCAGAATTATAAAAAAAGCACATTTTTCCAGAATTAGACTCATCTTTTTCTTCAAATAAACATCTCCATCTTTTTTTTTAATCTATTGCTTGCCGTAATGATTGATATACTATAATTTTTTTTAACGACAAAGAAGTGATGATTTTCGATTCTAAATATTTAGCGTTCTTATTACTTACTTGGATTAAAAAGTTTTTCATTTGTTTTTAAATCTTTCCTACCCTTATCTGCAGTTATTCTAAAAGCTGCTTATTTTCAATTTCCACTAATAGAGTCATAAAACAATTTTGTTTGGGTTCATTGCAAAGGTCCCAATAAAAAGTTTCTTCAATTTTCTGTTTAACTATTTCTATTTTCCAAACTTTCAATTGAATTGCCTCATCTCTTGAAATAAATATTTAAAACAGTTATTGGGGATAACACCTTTAGTTTAGATCACAATACATGATAAGCTAAATGACGTCTTTCTAAATTCAATGTGGCAGACTCTCAAAAATGATAGACCGTTAAATGCAGCTTTTATGCATCCCATAGATACAAATTTTTAATACTTTTCAACCAAACTAAATCTTATTTATTGGTCAAATGAAACAATGTTGTAGTGGCAAAATTCAAAAGAACTATTAGCTAGACAAGCAAGACTGTGTCTATTGGCAAGTTTGTAGATTGATAAAAAAGATTCTACATTGATAATTCTGTAATATTACTTTTAAAATGAATGACACAATACATTACATCTGTTAAAAAAGTGCTCTAATTGTAGCAGATTCCTCTTTATGTCATTCCTCTGACGTCATTCGAGAGGCCTTCGGGACCCATCCCTTGTTCTGTAAAGCTCGGTCGTGCAACTCTCACCGTGTATAATTGTGATTTCTGTCACTGTCGAGGCTTCGAAATAATTAAATAACGAGTTTAGGTAGTGGAATCGCAGTAGCAGGCTCTATTTCAACGTTTCAGTGTGTGTGCCCCACAATGACGAGGCTTTTATTATTTAAATCAATTAGTCTGAATTATTGCAAGCAACTCTCTACGACAATACGCACAAAAAAAATCAATTTGTCTAAGCGGCCTTGACCTTATCACAAAGTATAATCTATTTACTGAGCAGAAGGAAAATTTATAAAAAATTAAGAAAAGTAATCAAAAGACAATTAAAGCTCAGCTCAGCTGTTCTCGCTTTCAACTAATCATGATGTAAAATAGTACGTTAAGAGTTTAGGATGGTTTAGGTAAGATATTCAGTTTTAAACTATGTGTTTAAGAAACAAAATAAAAATACTGTTTATGTAAAACAACTGATTTTTAAGAGTTCTTCTTTTTATGAATAAAATGGGTAAACACCAAACGAATAAAGATCAACTGGCAAAAGAACTTAAGAACAAATTTATTTATTAAAATTTCAAAAGACCCTTTTTCTCAAAGTCTTCGCTCAGTTTAGCTGGGAAGTTAAGATACAAAACAAAAACACCTCAAAGCCAATGAAAATAAAATTGCTGACAATAAGTTTTGCTTTTTCACAGAAAAAGCAAAAGTAGGATAAAAATAACAAAATGTTCAATGAACAAAAACATTATAAATCTGTAAATGTATAAATAAACTGCAGTACAAAGAAACAACAGCTAAAAATGTGGTAGAAAAATTGACAAACAAATAAACAATGTACAAACATATACAGGATGCGTCAAAAATTCAGTGGTTGCTTACCCGTTGAGGGCAGAAAGAGGGCAGTTTGAGCATCTAGCAAGGCAAGGAGAAAAATAATGGATTTGTAAGAAGATAAGTTTGAACCGCTAGATACTGAGAAAGTGGCGAGTCGAGGCCCTTTCTTCTTATCGCTTTATCAACATACCAAAAAAACAAAAATCTTAAAAAAAAAATTTATAAAAATTGAATCAATTAAAATTTAAATGAAATTATTAAAAAATGTACATAAAAAAATTTATAATCATTCGTCTCAAACTTATTCGAAAAAGTTTAGATCGTCATCCAGGCATAAAAACGTTAATATAAGATCAGAATTTTCGATAAAACAGTTTTCAGATAAAAAAAATTATTCAATCCGTTGAGAAAAATAGGAGTTGCTAAAGTCACCTACACACCTTGTGAAAAGGTTATGGAGTGAAGAATGGTTTAGTTACCAAAACATTTTTAACTTGTAACCCAGCAACTTTTGTAGCAAAGATTTTTTTTAAAAGCCTTCCCCGGGGAGATATTGATCCGTTGCCGGACTTTTGACGCACCCGGTATAAATACTACCTAGAAAATAATAATCATGGCATAATGTTAATCTTCCACCACTAACTCTAACCAACTAAAAAAGCTATAAAATAAAAAACAAGTAAAATTGTAGTAAGAAACACAAACAAAAAAACAAAATCAACGAGCAAGTACTAAGAAAAAAACCGTAATTAAATGTATAAAAGAGTAGAAAATTTTTTTTGCATAAGATAGGAACATGCCACGAAAAGTTAGTTGTTGAGTTTTATGTTTATCAACAAAAGACAGTTGGTCTTAGTGTGTTTAAAAGCAGATTCTCTAAAAAATTAAAGCAAAAATCAAACTTATGTGGTTACTGAGATGTTCGATGAAATAAATTTTAATATATTAAAATTATTTACAAATTTTCGCTACCTGAAAACCAGAGGGTCCAAGACCTACTTCAATTTTTTTTTAAATGTACTTAGAACCTTGATAAATGATGTTTAAACTACAATAAAAAAATCTCTCTTACCTACTAAAATACATTAGCAGCATTAAAATCTCTCTGTTGTCAAAGTAGCATATTTTTGTTTATTTGAATCTGCTTTTACATATGCGATTTTTTGTTATAAGCATACTTGCCATTAAAAAAGATTTTATAGTTTATAACATAGCTGAAAACTTTCTGGCACTTGTTTTCACATCTTTTAATGTTTAAAATGTATTTAAAAAAATGTTAGTTTACATAAACAAAACAGTGATAAGTGATAGACATCAATACAATACAAAAACAGAAGATAACATCGCCATACTATGTTTAAGAATTTCAAAAATTAGAAAATAATTATTATAGGCAAACTTTTTTTTAAAAACTACAAACTCATATCAAACAACTCCCTTTCTGCAAATTTAAATTCTACATAAAAAACACTCAAGCTTATAATTACAATCCTCCATTCGAGTAAGTATATTGACAATTTTTTTTTAAACAATATGTATATTTTTTTATTATATTCATTCATAAATTATTTAGATCAAGTGTGGCTTTGGATTTTCAAACGTCTGCTCCTTTGATTAGTTCAGATGCAGAAACGTACAAAATTATAGACGAGCTTTGACGTTTGTTTGACATTTGTCGACAATCATACTATCAAAAGCAATAAACATCTGTCAAGCTAAATCACACAGCAAGACTAGAGCTAAATAATTTATGAACGCATGTTATATATATATATGCTTGTTTGCATAATATAACTAGTGACTTAAACGTATAAATCTATGTTTTTATTGTATGGATTAAATTTATTTATTTTCGTATTTGTGCAAACAGTTGTAAATCGCAGTTGTAAAGCTCGAAAAAATTTCTATTCTATCTCACTTATTTAACAATAATTATAATAATTAGTTAAAAGTTAACAATTTAAAAATCCGAAAAAAAAGTAAGATTTATACCGTCATATTCTTGAAAAAAATAATAGTGAACTAAAAGTTGAGGTTGCGTCCATGTAAGTTTTAGTGTTGTGTACAAAGTAAGCTACTTTGATGTTGTTAAGGTTACTGCGATTGTTTAAAAAACAAATCGTTTTTCTGAAGCAGAAAGCGTTTATTTAGCAGAAAGTTTGCAAAAATTTGAAGCTGCTTAGGAAAAATTGATTCCCCATAAATCAAAGGCTTTGTATGTGAAAGAATATGACAAGTTCTGCGTGTGGGCACATTTGCAATTGACAGATCTGTGCCATAAAAAGCAATTTAAGCACTTATTTGAGGGCGTATAAAGACGATTGTTGACTAAAATAGAATAAAAATACAAACATTTACATAAGTTTAAAACGCTAACACATATTTTTATAATTCTTATTGTTATTTTAAAATTGTAAACTTCCATCTTATATGGAAGAATATTTTACTTTGACGTTTACTTGATGAGTTACATTTTTTCGATTTTAAGCGACATTCCACTGTTTTCAAGTAATTTATTCTGAATTTTATTAGTCGTGCATAATTTATAATTATTGTAAATCGATGACTTTCATATTGAAAGTAGAAAAAGCTTGTCATCTGCACAAAACTATAAAAAATTAAAGAAAATTGATTGTAAAACTTATAGATAATTATGTAGTTATAAAAAGCAGAAATTAAATAAATCTTTGCAGCCGTTCCTTAGATTGAATAAAATGAGAAGCTACAGTTGTATAATTAGGCAGTATAAGTACATATAACAATTTTTACATAGACTTAAAACTTTTATTAATGTAGCCAATTTAGCGAAACCTCAGAATACAAGAAAGTCACTGCTTGTTTCCAAAGAGACCAGAGCAAAATCCCAGAGCAACAAGATCACAGAAAAGCTTTTAAAGCAATTTTTAACATTAAATTTAAATAAGTTAGACTTAGATAATTCATAGAAATGTGTAGTTTTCTGTAATAGTCCTTTCTTAAAATGTTTTCAAGCTTCCATTTCTGCTATTTTGACAGAATGAAATCGATTTTTTTTCTTTCTGCAATGACAATAGGCTTTTTTCCAATTAATAAACCAACCTTGACCTTCTCTCTGAATCATCCTGTGTGTTCATTCGTTCAGATCAGAGGTACGATAAAAAACACAGTCAACGGAACAGCGTTTCCCCATTGCCCTAATGACGTCCAACGTGTTGAATAGTGAAAGTTGTTTATCTTTTTAGTTGCGGTGCAATGCACATGGCGCCTAAGATGGCGTCGGCGCCGCGACGCCCGGACGATGCATTGAAAGTGAAACAACTTTCGATTTTTTGCTAAGGCAGCTCGACACGACACCGACTCCAATGTGGTTCAATGACAAGCACTCTCGCTTTTAGACAATTTTCTTAAAAAAAATTGAAATATCTAGCCGTATTTTAGGCATTTTATTTAAATCTCACAAATATTTTTGCTTTCCATAAAATATTTCTTTACTTCTAAAAATTTAAAGCGGTACTGATATATTTATAAAGTTTATATCACTTGAGCTGTATGTATAGTTATCTAAGAATATGCTGAAGGCAGCAATCTGCATTAGAAACGGGATAAACAATAATAATAATAATAATATTTATTGTCCAACAGGTAAATATACATCCCACTTACAGGACAACTACTTAGTTACTACAAATACTTAATATACTTAGCATAATTCTAATTTTAATTACTATATATTTAAATGAAAGTTAAACCTATAAACTACAGAACCAAAGAATGACATAAAAATGAATAAATTTTCACTAAAATGCGACTTAGAATAACCTAGAAAAACAATGAAAACAAAGAATATGAAGAAAAAAGAAAAGGTTACAAAAGACTAGACCTATTTAGACCTAAATAGAATTATTTACGTCTGCAAAACAGTTCGCGTCTTGTTACTGTGCTCATTCTTCTTTTTAATTTTTTGTCTGTTTGCAATCCTAAGCAAAACCTGTTTGAACTCTCTTTGAAGTCTTTTCTGAAGTAAAGTTGCCATAATTTTGGATTTATAATAACAATAATATTACTAATATTACTAATATAACGGATAACGCTTTATCGTAGATAAAACACAAATTTATAAAGTAAACTTCATTTTCAAAAATTTTAAATTCGCTTTTGCAAAATGAAATCGATTGTTGGAAATTTACTTTTTAGCACAAAATAATTCCACTTTAAAGATTGTTTTTTTGACAGATTGACGAAACAATAACAGAATAATAGCAATAATAACGTCAAATCAAAACCGGAGCAGCCACGTAACCAACATTTCAATTCTAATGTTGTGGATTTAGAAAAATGTTGCTTTGCTTCTGAATACAAACTAGAATGTTGGATTAAAAGCCATATATTTTCCAAACGCTTCTATTTTTTATTATTTATTGCTTTTTTTGGTTATTTTTTGTCAAGAAAAATGAAAACTGTGATGAACAAATTATTTATAAATTTTTAATTTCTAATTACTTAACAAAAAATTAGCTGACCACCCGATAAAAGATCGTATAATAAAATAGTTGCAAAACGTTTAAAAAAAACAATCTTTAATTTAAAACTTTAATACAAAGACGAAAACCAACCACTTTTTAAATTGTACCATACGTATTTTATATATACGAAGACCTAATTTACATATTTCAGTTTACAATATTCTCCTCGTTGACATAAGTCTCACTAACAGTATTGTCAAAATATAATTTCAAATTTAAAAGATAAATAATAATTATCAATAAAAAGATAATAAAATAAAATAAAAGATAAATAATAATCAAACCAAATATCATTATTAAGAGCAAAAAGAGATTGAGAAATTGAAATTCAACAGTGTAATTGGTAAAATAACCAAGAAGTAAATATTTAAGAGTTTTAACAAAATTTTAGATTAACTATAATGTAGCTACGTAATCACGTAAGAAATTACGTCCTTATGTCCTTACATAAATAAAAAAAAATGTAAAAACTTTGTACAAAAACCACCGCAAAATAATCTAACGCATAGATTTGTATGCAAAGAACAGAGAACTATTTAAAACGGTGCTTTATATCAAACTGGTTTTATCACTTTCAACAATATTTTCTTTTATATTTGGTTAGATCTTTCACTTTTAGTTCAAGAGCCACATCATAAACTAGGTTTATGTTTTTTATTTTGAGCTTATTTTGATTAATTTTAAAAACACTTTATCCCTGTTTGGCCATTACTCCTAACCCATATTTTAACTATTGCATAAGCGTATTTATGACCTGTGTCAATTTGGAACAATAAATTAATGTGTATGAAATAAAAAATTACGTCATTATGTTCTTTTTTTATACTTTTTAATTTGCTTTATTAATTAGGTATCAAAATTTTAGGTTTTTGGTACTTTTTGGCTATGATGGACTTCAAAATATAGATTGTTGTTTAATTTTGTAATAAAGCTATCCGTGTATATACTAACTTGATGGAAAAATCTTAGTAAATAAAATTCAAACATATTAAGCACGGTCCATCTCATAAAAAACACTCAAGATTCTGGTTTGACATCTGTTTAAAATTATTTTTACAATAGACGGGGCCAAGTAAGCCCAATTGAAGCTTACTTATCTTAAAAAATAGGTTATTATTTAATATCCTATTAAAGTACAACAGTTATTTCATAAAAAATCGTATTAATAATTTCTCATTACAAAAATAAACGCTTTACCCACATGATATCTTCTAAACTTAAGAAAAATTTAAAATCAGAAATAAAATTATAAAATAGAAAAACAATTAGTTCCAATTTTATTTTCAAATGATCATTTTAAAAAGTTTTTGAAGTGAGATGGGTTTTGCTTCATACGACTTTGACACGGTTTTTTGTAAACTGTTAATATGTTAACAGGAATTACTAAATCCTTTAAAGCCTTAAAATCACCTGCTTTTGTTATTTTTTCACCACAAATGTAAGTTTTTATTATTTTTTTCAAAAGTGACTAATAATACAAAAATTTGATTAATTTGCAGTGTAGTTTTTTAGAAAACATTTAAACAAAATTAGCAAATTTTAATTTATATAATGTAAATAATTGCTTCAATAAGCTAAAATCGTTATTAGTTTTTGAACTAGATAATGATAAATTACCTTGTTTGGCAAATAATTAATTTTTATTTTGTGCATTTGCTTATTTTTGTATTTTAATGGTTCATATTGAATAGGTACGTAACAATTTTATTTGTTAATTAATTCGACTTTTCTCATACATCATACAATTTATTTTATTTTTTCAATAATTATTCGATGACTTTCGGACAGGTATTGTATTTTATCTATCGCATATTTTAAGCTTACAAAAAAAGTTTATAAATAAGAGCAATCACAGTACTTATTGATTACCTATACATTTTTAAATAATCAGCTTACATTAAAAGTAAAGAGGCAGTTATGTTATTTCAAAAATCATAAAAAAAAATCCTGCTAATAGCAGGATGTTATTTATTTTGATTGTCTGTTTGTACTTTATATTCTTTAAATCCATCATTCATGTTTATTTTGCCCAAAATGAATTTTTAATTAGTTGAATAAATCTCAACTGGTTTATCTCTTAGATAATAATTAGATATAATTAATTAGACGTTTTTGTAATTATGCGTAATGCAAGCATCATTTCAAATTAATTTTAAAAAGGTTCCTCGTAGTGAGTAGGCATTGCTAATTAAATACAATTCAATTAAATTACTTCTAAAAATTAAAGTTACGCTGAATGATTCAAACCGTTTTTAAAAGAATGATCTGAATCAACTTTATTTTAAACAAAATGTTGATTTTTCTATTACAACAAAATTTATCTTAGCCCTTAAATTGCACCGATATTGGGCTTTCAATATGTATGAATATATACATCTTTCATGTTGATAAATGTATTTAGAATATCAAATAATTACTATTGTTATTACTGTATACGCTTTTAAATTGATTACGGTACAAATATGCACAATATGATGGCCAAAAACAACGTGGGTAAACATTTTACTTCGCAGCCTATACTATTTGATTTTTGGCATACATTTGCTTCAAAACAAATCAATATATAAAGCACTAAAATAAAGAATTATAATTATCAAAACCGTTATAATTATTTCTAACAATAATCCTCGTAAAAATATTGCTACTTGATATAGGAAGATTCAACGACAACGGTTTCCGCGTCTTACGCTTCATCAGTTATTTCTAACTTATTTCTTTGTAAGGTCATTCAAACAACAAGAGTTAATATTATCAATTAATTTACATTAATTTATCATTTTGATTACACTTTTCATTTGAACAAAAGAAGATTAATACATATAATATTTGAGTTGATTTTAACCTGTTAAAGATATTTATTCTGAGTTATTACCATTTATGCTTTCTAAATATTTATAACAAATTATCAATTTAAGCAAAAAGTCACCAGATTTCCCGCAAATCTGCTGATCAAAGATCATAAATCATACAAAGTTTACATAATAAATAATAATATTTAATAAATAATAAGTGTTTAAGTCAGTTTAAGTTATTGATCTGAGCAAACCGTCTTGTGATTTATTAATTAATTAATAGTTATTGTATTGTTTTAAGTCATTATTTTATATTCAGAGTTCCAAAAATTAATTATGAGCAAAATTATCTAATTGCGAAAGTATCATACATAAAACCAAACCTTACAAAGTAACAAAAACTGGTTTTTAGACTTTTTTGACAATTATCTTTAGTTTTTACGACAATTCCTCTCTTATTTTCTAATAAGGATATGCTTTCAAAGCTATATGAAAAGAAATTTTATACCCTATTACATTATTTAGTTTGTCTAATACAAAAACAAATAAAAAAATTAAACTAATTTTATTAAAGAAAATATTTTGATAAAGAATTTTTTTTAATAAAATGCTTTAATTATGGGCAAAATTATCTAATTGTGCAAGTATCATATATAAAAAACCAAACTTAAAAAGTACCAAAAACTAATTGACTTTTTTGACAACTATCATCTGTTTTTTCAACAATTCCTCTTTTATTTTCTAAAAAGTAAATGCTTTCAAAGCTATATGAAAGAAAAATTTATACCCTATTACATTATTTAGTTTGTCTAATACAAAATTGATAAATTGATTAAAATTTATTTAAATAAAATATCTTAATTATGAGCAAAATTATCTAATTGTGTAAATATCATATATAACAGCAAAACTTACAAAATAACAAAAACTAGTTGACTTTTTTGACAATTATCTTCAACTTTGGCAACAATTCATCTCTTATTTTCTAATAAGCAAATGCTTTCAAAGCTAGATGAAAGAAAAATGTATTACATTATTTAGATTGTCCAATACAAAAACAGATAGAAAACTAAACAAATTTTAATTAAAAAAATTATTTTGATAAAGCAATTATTAATATCTCTTATTTTCTAATAATTAAATGCTTTCAAAGCTATATGAAAGAAAAATTTATAACCTATTACATTATTTAGGTTGTTCAATACAAAAACAAATAAAAAATTAAACAATTTTGAATAAAAAAAATATTTTGATAAAGTAATTGAAATTTATTTAAATAAAATGCCGTAATTAGGGCAAAATTATATAATTATGTAAGTACCATATAAAAACCAAACTTACAACAAGTTGACTTTTTTGACAATTATCTTCAGTTTTTGCGACAATTCATCTATTATTTTCTAATAATTAAATGCTTTCAAAGCTATATGAAAGGAAAATTAATAACCTATTACATTATTTAGGTTGTCCAATACAGAAACAAATAAAAAATTAAACAAATTTCAATAAAAAAAAATATTTTGATAAAGTAATTGAAATTTATTTAAATAAAATGCCTTAATTAGGGCGAAATTATATAATTATGTAAGTACCATATAAAAACCAAACTTACAACTAGTTGACTTTTTTGACAATTATCTTCAGTTTTTGCGACAATTCATCTATTATTTTCTAATAAATAAATGCTTTCAAAGCTATATGAAAGAAAAATTTATAACCTATTACATTATTTAGGTTGTTCAATACAAAAACAAATAAAAAATTAAACAAGTTTGAATAAAAAAAATATTTTGATAAAGTAATTGAAATTTATTTAAATAAAATGCCGTAATTAGGGCAAAATTATATAATTATGTAAGTACCATATAAAAACCAAACTTACAACTAGTTGACTTTTTTGACAATTATCTTCAGTTTTTGCGAAAATTCATCTATTATTTTCTAATAATTAAATGCTTTGAAAGCTATATGAAAGGAAAATTAATAACCTATTACATTATTTAGGTTGTCCAATACAGAAACAAATAAAAAATTAAACAAATTTCAATAAAAAAAATATTTTGATAAAGTAATTGAAATTTATTTAAATAAAATGCCTTAATTAGGGCGAAATTATATAATTATGTAAGTACCATATAAAAACCAAACTTACAACTAGTTGACTTTTTTGACAATTATCTTCAGTTTTTGCGACAATTCATCTATTATTTTCTAATAAATAAATGCTTTCAAAGCTATATGAAAGAAAAATTTATAACCTATTACATTATTTAGGTTGTTCAATACAAAAACAAATAAAAAATTAAACAAGTTTGAATAAAAAAAATATTTTGATAAAGTAATTGAAATTTATTTAAATAAAATGCCTTAATTAGGGCGAAATTATATAATTATGTAAGTACCATATAAAAACCAAACTTACAACTAGTTGACTTTTTTGACAATTATCTTCAGTTTTTGCGACAATTCATCTATTATTTTCTAATAAATAAATGCTTTCAAAGCTATATGAAAGAAAAATTTATAACCTATTACATTATTTAGGTTGTTCAATACAAAAACAAATAAAAAATTAAACAAGTTTGAATAAAAAAAATATTTTGATAAAGTAATTGAAATTTATTTAAATAAAATGCCGTAATTAGGGCAAAATTATATAATTATGTAAGTACCATATAAAAACCAAACTTACAACTAGTTGACTTTTTTGACAATTATCTTCTGTTTTTGCGACAATTAATCTCTTATTTTCTAATAAATAAATGCTTTCAAAACTATATGAAAGAAAAATTTATACCCTATTACGTTATTTAGTTTGTCTAATACAAAAAACAAATAAAAAAATTAAACTAATTTCAATTAAAAAAAAATATTTTGATAATGTAATTAAAATTTATTTGAATAAACACGTGCATTGAACAGTTAAATATGCAATATGTAATACACATATGTACGCTACTAAAACCTAAAAAATAAAGAACTTGCATAGTTTTCATTAGTGTAGCCCCCCTATTAATTAAAAGTTGTCATTGTATTTTTAAGTAATTTTAAAACAAAATCTACTCTAAAAAATCTAACAAATAAGCTAACTAAAAGCAAGACAAAATGAAAAACAAGCTTATAACAAAATTATTGCAACTGATCGTTTTTATGACAATTCTTAGGTAACATTTTCCTGTCATAATAAGACTATTAAGACTAATAATTTATTTAAAACATTCAAATTTCAGAAAAATAATTTGAAATTCATTTCACAGGTGGAACGTTGTACTTTAGACAAGGTTAACAAGATAACTGAGACTTTACACAGACTTTATGTTGTAATAAACAGGCAGATGAATAATAAATTTTTTCGTTATTAGTAAGTATGAACACTTAAAAAAATGAAAAGTCTACTGCAAGCCAGAGAATTATGTAAACAAAAATAAAACAAAATCTAACTCATTGATCTAGAAGGACAAAAGCATTTTTAAATTTTTAGGTCAAGGTAACTTGGGAAAACATTTAAAATTGGGTAATAATAATAATGACTCAAATAATATAGTAGATATTTCCACTATAAGAAATTATTTTTATTAAGACATTGCGCAATTTGTTATTGTGGATCACAAATAAATTCTAGTTTCAATCATATTTCATAATATTATTCAAAATTACATTAATAGATTCTAAAACATACTGACTGCACTTTTAAAAATGCTAATAAGTCAGTATATAAAAAAATCAGAAAATAAGTTATACAAAATTAGTTATTAATATTAACATGTTGTTATACAAAACTATTAAAAATACAAATTTAAAAAACTTTTGTAATTGCATATGAATAATTATTGTACAGTGGTGAATTTTGTTAAATAGTGTGCAATAAACTAAAGCTAATTTGGTTAATCACACTTTGTTATTTTAATATTTTTGTACATTACCATTAAGTAATAAACTTATCTTTTATTATTTTAATTTTGTCGAAAGCAAGCATTATACCTAACTTTTGTTTGACAAATTTCCAATATTTATATTTTCTTTCCTGTGTTCTCTTTTAAATAATATATTATAGCGAGTGTATGATAAAAAAAACTCAATTATTTATGGTTGAATTTTAATAATTTAAAAAAAAGGTTTAATATATTATATATCTTTATTTAATATCTTTTAAATAATATATTATAGCGAGTGTATGATAAAAAAAACTCAATTATTTATGGGTGAATTTTAATAATTTAAAAAAAAAGTTTAATTCATTATAAGATGCTTAAAGACACTTAATGTCGTTTAATCTTTCATAAATGAATATATGCAAAGTCGTATCAGAGTTTATGTTAAATAAACACTTAATTAAAAAATAATAATATTTTTAAGCATCGGTATCAAATTAAATGTAAAATGGTTTCGCTATTTGTTTTTGTTATTTGTAAATGTTTTAAATTTTTTCTCCTTAATTTCGTTAATACTGTATTCTGATATTTTATTTTGTTTCTCAGTTTCTCTGTATATCAGTTAAAAAACCTTGAACTTTAAACCATCTCAAAGCGGCCATTTAAAAAAAAATGACATAGAATGAAAAACTTCTATAAACGGTTTCTATAATCAAGATTCCACAAAATTGTATATAAACTCTTAACAAAAAGCTTTAATCAACTTAAAACGCTTTATTAAAACCTAAAAAATCTAAAAATGTAGGCGGTTAACCCAAACATAATTTTGAACTAAATCCTAAAAACATTTATTGTTATATTTTCTAATTTTTCATTTATAAAATCGTCTGCCAAGTTTGACATAAGAGTCTGTAAATTATGACAGATATGTTCGTGAAGAACTACTTTTCATGCCTCAAATGTCATTTTTTTATGCATTGATTTTGATCAGTTTTTTACAATTTACCGGTATTTTTGATAGAAAACTCACAATTTAAGAAGTTTGGTTTATTATACAAATTTAATTTTTTGATTTTAGAAAAAAAATGTACATCTCAACACTAAAGTTATTGTTTTATAACCCATATATATATATAGATATAATTATTCTCAAACTAACGCCTCGGAAATATAAACTCTATTCGTCATAAAAATTCAACTTTAATGCCTTCGTATATAAATAATTATTTACTTGGAATTAATTAGTCTGTTATAGTATATTTTTCACATTGGTTTACATTTGATCTACATTTACACACCTTGTATATTATATCCATGTATTCTCATTTTCTTCTTTTAGTTTTTATTATAGTATTGGATCTTTTATATTAGCTTAGTTGAGTAACATTTCTAATTTTATTTATGAACATAGAATTTAGATTTTATTTATTTTCGTAGAGTGTAGAGGTTAAGTAGAATAGCTATAAGCTAGACTTTGCCTCATTTTGTTTTTTTTTTTTCAATAAAGCCCTGTTATTATTATTATTATTATTGGTGATGTCGTAGTATATTTGATTCAGTAATCTCTCGACAAAAAAAAATGGCAGCAAAAAGATTAAGTACGTTTAATTTCTAATTTATTGTGTATATTTAAGAAATAGTCTATTAACACGAACACTTTTTAACTCTTATTTGGGGTTAACTAAGCTCCTTCTCTTTACACCCCCTTAATTTTGCAACCCATTAATTTATGAAGCAACCCGTAAAACCTGGAAAGGCAATAATTGGAGACTTGCACGCATAAATTTCAATAAATTTTGAGAGAAGCAGTCAAACATCTGCACGAAAACGCTTTGAAATGACGTCACTTGACATTTTCAATGTTTCCTTCGTTGGAAATTCAATTTTTCCAATATCGCATATAGTAATCGAGTCATTTATAATTTAGAATGTTGTAGTCGAAACACCTGTTTTTGCTGTGTAACAGCTATTTTATAAAAATGAATATTATTAGAAGGGTTAACGTTCTAGGTCAACAAAAATTAGAACATAAAGTGCTTCTATTATAACTTTTTTGTTCTTCTGTATCTCTATAAATTTGTTGCAAGATTTAAAACATCAGGCTATAAACATAGAGAAAATCTATTAATAAATGTTGCATGCTTCTGCCACGATCAATACAGTGTAACCTGTATGTATCTCAAAACATAATAGAACGACGCCTAACTTTGTTAATTTAACGCTCTATAAATCTTGAGATTTCCGTTCAGGTGTTATTCACAAATAAGATTCTCTCTCAGTTATTAAATTCAGAAGCAATAACTATAAATACTGTAATCGTGCAACATTTGACGCAACAAATATTCCTTAACTCTTTAAATTTTAAGCCTGCTTTTTTCATATTTGTTTTAAACTATTTAATAGTCCTATTTGCAGTATATTAGCAACAAATCACATTATCATATGTGTGCTTAGATTGTGATCAATTTGCACCATATTGACTAAACCTTTGTTCTAACCGATTTTCAAAAAAAGAGGGTTAACAGTTTATCAAAAAAAGTTATTTCGTGCCTATGCTACGTTGTGCCGTCGCCGATAGTAAGCCGATTTTAACATTGTTTTCTTATTTAAAAGAAGTGTTAAGGCTTGTTATTCTTTTCGTAAAATAATTTGAAAATCGTAATTTTCCAGCAAGATAACATCCCGGTAGAACTTTCTTAGAAGCAGAGCATAAACCCTAACCTTAGCCACCTTGGTCGTCAGATTTAACACACATCGAAAAGGTGAGGAAATGGATGAGTAATAATTGGCTGCAACTCCCGACGGCTCTTCTAAGTAAACCTTGTCATAGAGTTGAAGATGGTAGGAATTTTTAGAGTAGTACATCATCAAGTCGATTCATAGCATATTTTTCTTCAAAATTTCAATTTTAAGCATTAACTGTCCGATTACATAAAAGAACTCAATTAAGATCATATGAAAGAATCTTGTGATTTAAAAATTTAAAATACCAAATTAGTTATACAATAAATATTAAAATTTAAATTTTTTTCAGACTATTTTAATCATTCTAATCTAAATAAATATTTTTTTTAAACACAACATAAAGAAATTACAGCAAACAAGTCGACAAAAAACTTAAAAAAATTATTCAGCAAAAAGTCATCCTCAATTATCAACTTTTACCTCTTACCTACAATATAGAGCTAAACAAATACTTTTACTTTAAGTGGTTAATGAGCACGGTGGAAGCATTTTTTAAACCTTCCGGTATAACATAATATGCATAAATATTATGTGCATGTCATGCTTGAATTTTGACAAATTTTGAACATTTTAATAAGTCATCTGTATAGATAATGTTATAGCAGAAACCCAACCATAGAGCCCAGCGAGACGTCAGATGTTGTTTTTCAACTTTGAACATTGCATTGTTAATGACGGCCACTTGATTTGAAAACAAATACTAAAGACTGACTACTGAAGCTTTGTATTAAAAAAATAATGATCCAGTCTATCAAGAGTTTTAGAAAAGTCTGAGTAAAGTCTAAAAAAGTAAAAGTATTAAGCCTTTGACAAAAACTGTCTAGTTTTCTTAGATGTTTTTGGACATAATGTTTACAGCTGTAACAACAAATTCAAATATAAATGTTGTTTATAACTAAACTTCTGTAAAATTTTTGGTAGAAATATGCTAACGAGTCGGAGACAAGTAACATATTTTGGCTAATTGCTCTTTTCAAGCAGTTTAATTTAACGTTTTTTCTCAAAGCTTGTGAATAATATTCTGCTTCAAGACAATGATTTCTAATATTTGTAACGCATTACTTAGAGATTACGCTTCAACATATATGCTAAAATGCCAAAAGTCCAATCTGAAATTTCCATGTGAGTATGTCATCCAAGCAAATCCTTAGCAATAAACTTTTTAGAAAATTTAGCCACTTCAGCTTTAATAAAAAGTTAGAAAGTTTTTAGATTTAATTATTAATAGTGCAGAAACCATCCACTTTTTTGCACTATTTATGCGGTTACTATAACCTGACCTGACCTCTATTTTATAAAGATGTTCTAAATTATAATTGGAAGTAACATTGTGTCATCACAAATGGTCTGTAATAATAATTCTCGAAAGATTATTGATAAAAATTAAGAATTGGACCAAAATCGAGTATTGTGGTACACCAATACTAATTTTTCCTTGCTCTTGTCACTATTTTCTAATACAACTTGTTTTCTGTCATTCAAATACGAACTCTACACCAAGTATTATTGGTCTAAACAAAAAATGTCTTTTTCAAATATCAAATCTATCAGGCTATCGGCAATGTTATTATTAAAGCGTGTATAGTAGGCTCAAATCGGTATGGTTTTTGCTTAAGACAATTGTTTTTTTCAGCACCGCTCAATTACCTATCCAAACAAGCCCTAGAACATTAAATATACGTGAACAGTATTGAACTGCATGCTGTTGCACTGGTCCACTAGATCAATTTCAAGTTCCGGACGGTATCCCGCAGTCACGGCTTTAGTCATTTACGTAATAAAATAGGAGTGCATATGCATATTCTTTGATTTTGTGTGTCTATATATTGTAGCAGACAAGTATAGAAGTATTGTTTATTTATTTTATTATCAAATAAAATATTTATTTTATTTATTAATAAATAAAATACAGTCCAATTTTACCCTCTTTAATACATAATTATTTGATTGTTCCTTAAGTCTTGGAATAAAAAGTGGATATATACTTCAGTTTCAATTTGCTTTGATAATAAAAAAAAAAAATTTTAAGTATTTTTTTTTATTTAAAAAATTTATGAACAGAAAAATTTGGAATTCAATTTTATGGATCACACTAATTGAACGAGATATTCAACAAATTGTGATGAGTAATGTGGAGAAATTGACAAATTCTATAACCGGAGGATACACAAACCGTACATGTCTTGCATCAACAATATGCAATAGTTTAGCACTTTTATTCTACGTGTGTATAGACTGGATACAAATTATCTGAAATATGTAAGGCGTTTTAATAGATAGATAACTGCAAAAGTTGATAACCTATAGATTTCATTGTAGTGTAATACTATAGAGAGGTACATAATAGACTTAATTATTTATATAATAATCAAAAGCCTTTTAGCTGATCAAAGCGTTAATATTTAATCTAGCTATACTATATTCTTCGGCTATTGGCAAGGCGATTCGGACATCTTCGGAATCGTATTTAAAAAACTCTCTTTCTATTGGCTAAAGCAACGTCCCGTTTACACAGCACAATTTTATGAAAAAGCGGTGTCAGCACTGGCAGCCAGACTTGTCAATTTATCCTAACCTCACTTCTGTCTGTCAAACAATATTTTCCTTAAAGGCGTGCAAATCCTGTGTCGTTTAGAGCGCAAAGCTTGGTTTCCATGGCAACTAATCTCACATTTTTCTCCACTATTGCGAGTCTTTAGAGATTCCGGTGCTTGTGTGAAGTTATGTAAACCTCAACAATTTATTGACACTGACACTATTGACTGTTAAATTGGCAGCAGTTTCCTGAAAATGCACAGACAGTTGCTATATTGTATGTAGGGGTTTTTCAATGGGCGCGCATCCGCCTCTTCTAAAAAAATAGAGTATAAAAAAAATTGCTATGCATTCTAATATTTAGAAAAACAGTTTCACTGTTTGACAGACATTTTATTATCTAATTTCGAGAATTCCTTCGACTACCAAAAAATCATTATTAGGCAAGAGATGAATAAATTTGTTTAACTTCAGAAATGTGTTTTTCTGTGACAACGAATGAGACGTTCCGCTACCTGTCGTCTTGAATACAAAATTGTACTAAATTTAAAGTAAATCAATGTTTTTTGTACCTTACTTATAATGCTAAGCGTTTGACTTATCCAAATCTATGCAATAAATTCCAATTTTTTCTAAATATGGTATTTTATTTCTTTTAAATCACCTATCAAATCTTATAGTTTTGACTTCGATTGATAAACCGTTCTATATCCTAAGTAGTTAAATAATCCCAAGTCATAGGTGCAACTATTAAACCAAATGTGAGTTTTTGATGCCTTATTGAAAAAGATGTGCAATTTATAAAATTGTCTTTACTTTTTAATTTTTTATTTTCTTTATAATAACCGTTAATTTTGATAAATTCTTCATTAATTGTCATTAAGTTGTTAAAGCACAAGGCTAAATAACTAAATTCGTTTACTAAAAAACTTAAAATTACTATTTTATATTGAAAGCAATGATTTGAGTCATTAAACATAATTTTAAAGTGCTCAATATGTTTCTGCAAATATATAAAATGCTAAGCCGCTGAATCCTTTTTTATTACTCACACGTCAAAAAAAAAGTAACTTGTTATTAATATTTTCTTACAAATCATTGCATAAATACCTCAACTAAAAGATAAAGAAAAACACATTCCTAAAATTAAACATGTGATAGTATCTAGTTGTATTCATCTCCTGATCATGACTACATAGTACCCTTTACTCAATGATAGTACCTAGCCGGAAAAGCTCTGAAAGTCAAATAAAAAAATGTTTGAAAAACTTTGTGTCATTTATAGCGGCAAATATTTCAAAACAATCAATCTTAAAAGATGTATAATCTTGAATTTTTCAATTAATATCCAAATTTTATCGTTCCTAATAGTCATTAATTATAAGTGTCTCGTGTAAAATGCTTTTAATGTATATTGGTAATTACATAATCAATTCAATAGATAATAAATGTTAAACTGCTGGTGGTTAATTCAATACCCAGTTAAATGCTAACGTTTCAGCGACAATTATTCGCAAGAGCTTATAAAATATAACGCATAAAATTTGTAAAATTTTTTTTTTTGGTTTTAATCCTGCAACCTACAATGCCGATTGCAGAAACAATTTTTAGCTAACGTATTATTAAAGATAGTTAGGCGCGTTTCTTGTTTCCAATAGAGTCACTATTTAACAGTCAAAATTCTAAAGTCAAAAGTCTAAAATTGACAAGCTCTAAAAAAAGATTATAAGTGGATGATGTAAATATCCTAATATTTAATATCCGAATATTTATACATATAAGCAAAAATATTTTTGAGAACGCAAATTTAAAAGATGTCAAAATGTTAAAAATGTTCTCTATTTCTGTGTTATTAGGACACTTAATCAGTTGCATTTATTACATATTAAGTGATCATCCAATCTTTACAAGTTGCAAATACTTATTTATTTGGCATTATCATCTTACATTATCGGTGTAGAGGTGTCTCTAGAATTATCATTTGCCAGAATGAACTAATTATGTGCATAGTTCGAGAAGACGGGGCTACAAATCTTCCTTTAAATATCTAAAGTTTGCAAATTGTATTGTATTTTTTATCAGCTGAGCAGTTAACTACATCAACAATGTAGTCAACAACTACATCAACATTTTAAAATTCAGTTAAAAAACACCATGAAATATTATATTCTACATAAAATATGTGCCTATTAATCACAAATATGATTTATTAAAACGCGTATATTTTAACCTTAATTTTAAACAATTAACCAAAACTTATTAAATTTATTACCTTTTCAGTTTTAACAAATTGTTCATTTGTTTGTTTACTAATAACCACAAATTATTAACACAGTCAATAAAACAATGTTAGTTTTTAAGCGATTAATCATTGGTAAGAGCTATTTTGGGTCATATGAACATATATGTATTTAATTTATTTTCAAAAAAGATTAGATAGATATAAAAAATAATTGGGAACATAGAGCCAAAGATTTAATTCATTTTTCGCATAACTTTTAATAGTCAGTCAAAACATAAAAATCTAATAAATTATTAAGATATATAGCGATGTCACCCTTAGCAAAAACGTTATTATTAGTTATATTGATGCTTAACCATCTTTTTCAAGAAAAAAATGTATTAAATTGCATTTTATAGAAAAAAAAACAATTAACCATCATTATTACTTTCAAAGATGTAGCTCTATTTGAAAAATAGTAATGCTAATAATGGTAAATTAACAACATTTCGAACTATAATGATCAAATTCGAGAGAAATTTGATACAATTCTACATTTTTTCTGTTGTGCTTTGACAAAACTTTGGAATGGAAGGTTATGAATGGAATCTGACCAAGACGGAAATTCCAAAAAACTAGTTATTTTCTGTTTAAAAGCGTTTGTTCGTTTTAATTCTATTCAATTTGATTTTTTATTCATCCCGTCACATCCTTTTCAATGACATTTTCTCTTGCTGATTTATCGACAAGTTGTAAATTAGGCTACTAAAACTGTCAAATTTTATTTTTTTTGAACATTGACGATTGGGTTTCTGTAGCAAAGTATTAATTATGGTTTACAATAACAAAATAACGGTTTTTAAATTTGAAAAGTTTAATAATCACATTTCATGCCTGTGATAATCAATTTATAAGTAATTGTAACGTACTAACACTAATTAATTATTTAATTAATGTTTTGTTCAATAATCATAGTAACACTGGTCTGACAACAACAATTAACTATAGATAATTAACAGGTAAATTAATGTCAAACACGCGTTCAATTGATTTTAGAATATAATAATAATATTGCAAAAATTCTTAAGTTTCATATCTATTTTGCTAACCAACAGTTGTCGTTATAAGTTTTTAGATAAAATAGTTCTACTGATTAACTTAATATTAATTTAATCAACCTCTTAATAACTTAAAACTAGATACAAAAAAAATCTAGAAATCGAAATAATAAAAAAAATTACCGCTTAATAAAACTTAAGCTCTGAAAAAATTAGTTGTTTTATCTTTGAGCCTTTTGATCGTTTAATTAAAATATATATAAGGAGTTTTAAAAATCTTAAAATGCTAAATAATTTTAATAACAAATTTTAAATTTGCTAAGATAAATTAATCTATCACAACTTCAAAATCTTAAAAAGTCTGGTATTTAACAATTAAAAATATACTATTTTTAAAAATCCAAATCTTAAAAAAATATTTAAAAAATTAAAAACTTGAAATCAAAATACAAACCCAAACACATTATAATAAAAACAATAAGTATAGCATTATTTAAAATAAAACCAAAACTTACATACAAAAGTAAAAATTATTAAATAAATGAAAAAAGATTAAAGCATTATTTAAAAAAATAAGAAGTTTTTTTGAAAAAAACTGTAATTGAGCTAAATGTTTAATATCTAGATAATTTTCACTAGGCATCTTACAACCTTTCAACTTTTAAAACAAAGTAAGCTCAATTTTTACAACTTGACGTTTTGAAAGTAATAAAGCACATGTATAAAAAAATTAATAAAACTTGAAGAATTTAACTAAATTATTCACATAATTCTTATAAAACGTAAAGAAAAAAACGCTGTAGAACCCATCTAAAAACTAATTTAAGAAGCTAAAAATTTAATAAAAGCAACTATGTAACTTTTTAGCAGATTGTTAGAATTTAACGCTTTCAATATTCAGATCTGATAATTTGATTAGTTGCAGCCACAAACAATTTTAATAACCTCAATTTAACTTTACTTAAGTTAACTTTAAAATGTTAGTTATAGAATACACTGCAATAATCTAAAATAATATGATCAACTAGCGCCCTTAAAAAAATTTTTAATAAAATTAATCAACATATTTTGAATACAAAACAATGCCGCAAACAGGGGTGGCTCAGGCTTCTAATGCCATATTATTTTACCTAGAAAAAGCGTGATTTATCGAATAAAAGCGATTACTCAAAAAAGGAAAGCTTTCTGGTCATCTAACTTGACCAGAGAACCGAACGAGTATGTGCTAGACTCGTTGTCAAGAATAATGCATACAATTGAATTGTATTTTAAATCAAACACGCTCTTGTTTGATTTAATTTTTTTTTATATAAATGTTGAACGACCGCCACCCATATATTTATATATAAGATTCTAATGGTGTTCTTTAACATGGTTTTTGATTTACAATTTTACTTAGTAGAAAAAATGAATTTTCATCAATGTTGCTAACACACTTGCAGCTAAATTATTTTGAGCCATTTAGTCCTCAGCTATGGCCACAAATGTATAGTTTTCTTTACACAGTGTTTCATTAGTTCAACAGATTAGTGCAGACTTCTTACAGTCACCTTCTTGTGTAGTTAGTCGAGTCATTTTTAAGAGCGCTTCAATTTTTGCTATTCGTTGATTTAAAATGTGTCGTAAGCTGAAATTGCCAAAACGGCAATTTTGACGTCCGAATCGATAAATATGAGTGGAGACTGAACGAATGTGCAAAATTTTTTTTTTCATCATACGAATCATATTCTTTTAAAATCTTGCATTTTTTTGCATTCTTTTTTTTAAAGTTGATGAAAAGCATAATATTTCAAATGCCTTTTTATTCCTTGACTTGAAAATCCTGCAAAAGATAAAGCCCCAACGCAGCAAACTGGTTGCGTTGGCTTAGTTAACCGTTGTCCCACTGTGTCAAAAACCATAGAAAAAGCGTGCGCGTACATCTAAATTGAGTACGATTCATAAGATACAATTTTGTGACTGGTAAACTGCGGCACAGGTCGAGTACGAAACCCTAAAAACGGTATAAAAACTGTGTAAAAAAATTAATTAGCTTAAAAAAGTAACACTAGAAAAAATAGGGAAAAAAAGTAAACGATAGAAGATAAACGATAAAAATGGTAATTATTCAAGTAGTTAGAGAAAACATGTGGAAAGGTTTATAAAGAAAATTTAGTCGAGAGATTGAATGTAATCATATAAATGTATTTTAATTGCTTGTTTCAGTAATTAATTACTGAATTTTTATAATTACGGACCAAAGTACACCTGGTAAACGACACCCTAATCTTATCGTAAAACTCATAAACTTGTTAAAAACTTTGCATACGCCAGTTTCAAATATACTGTTCACCTACTGTACCCTGATGAGGGTTTCTTTAGATAAAAAAAACAATATTTTTTACAATATGTTTGCAATTCTTTATAACAATAAGATTGCAAATTGAGTTGTAGCTGATCAATTTGTTTGAGCTCTGTAGGAATTTGTTTGATTAATGTAGATAATTTTTAAAAATGCTATTTTAAAATATACTAAAAAGAGTACCTACAGAGAAAGTTGCAAAGTTAAAAAAGAGACAAATTTAAAAAGTGACATTAACATAAGCATTTTAATAAATTTAAAAAAAAGATTATGTATTAACGCAAATTCCATCATGTTGATAGGACTTATTAAAAAAATCTGTATTTACAATGTGCTGTAATTTTAGCAGAGTCTATGCTATTATTATGTTTTATTATGCTCTGTGTAATATTCGTACACTGTTCTGCAACTGGCTTAATCTGTTGAGCAATAAACCATTATTATTATGCAATATTATTTATTTAATATTATAAAAAAAGCTAAAAAACAAGCTGTCAATTTTCAATTAGTTTAAAAACCAGTTCAACTTTTAAATTAAAATCACAAAATGTGTTTTAAACTAAATGGAATAAATAAGTTTGTTTTTTAAAAAATCAAGCTAAATTACTATCTCCCCACGCATCTGCAATCATATTGCTGAATTTAACATTAAAAAACATTCGAACAATATGACATGAACATAATAATGCGGCTTTCTGTATTTCCGCAAAGATGACTTAATCCAAATCTAAAATTTTGAGATTTTTACTTAATGATATGAGTACAAGACCCATATTTGAAATAACTAAAAACAAAATTTTTACCATTCTTAAATTTCAAAGATAACTAAACTAAAGGCCACCGAAAACAGCGAATATTTAGCCATTTTTGTTTTAAAAGAATCAACATTATTACAAGAGTTTGGAACAGCATTATCTAAAAAATATGCAATTTTAGTTTTCTTATTAAATACTATGACAATACCCGGCCTATGATATAGCTTTTGAATTTTTGATGCAGTTAGAAAACTTAGATTCCATTATAATTTGTAATTATCATTTTCCAAGAAATGTTCTGGATTATAATTATAATGCGGTTTTATATTTTTGACCAAAGCCAAATTTGAATAAACTATTTTTGCAATCGTGTCAGAAGATAAAATGTGTTCAATTGTTTTCGACGAA
This sequence comes from Lagria hirta, assembly GCA_947359425.1. Classification (NCBI taxonomy): domain Eukaryota; kingdom Metazoa; phylum Arthropoda; class Insecta; order Coleoptera; family Tenebrionidae; genus Lagria; species Lagria hirta. The sequence goes on from OX375794.1 coordinate 16,606,729, forward strand.
GTAAAACACATTCTACAAACGTCATTAACTAATTTTTCCTTAATTATAAACTTCGATAAATTTTCGTGTTAACTACACTATCTTGAATAGCAAAAACAAAACCTCTGGAAAAAGTTGTCCTTTCTTGATCCGCAAAAATGACAGCTCTTTATCTCATCTAAATCAATTTTTTTCAAGAATCTACTGTGTAATGTCTTTTGTTTAATCTTTAATAAGAAAATATTATCTTGTTTATCTAATTTATTTGTTATTATTTTATTTTCTAAATTTAATAGTGTAAGAATTGTCTCTGTGTTTACAATAAATTTTCCTAATTTATTATCCGTTTTATAATTATAAATTGTAATTTTGCATCTTAGAAATTTGGTTATTTAATAATACTGATATGTTTAAAACATTTTTGCCTCCGTTTTATGTAGTAAACAATAATTGTTTAATTGAAGATTTTGGATAATGTTTATTAAATTTAGTTAATGATGTTCGAATCATTATGTTAATATTATTAATATCTGTTGAGGTTCATTTGATTACACCAAAGGAATAAGTTAATAGAGGAACAGCAGAAGAATTCATTGCTTGTATCAAATTTTGACTATTTAATTGCGTTTTTAAAAATAATAAAACTCGGTTGAAAAACATTTTGTTGGTACTACTTTTAATTTCTTTATAAAAAATTTTTCAATTTTGATAAAACCTAAATATTTGTACAGTTCTCCTTCATTTAAACTGTTAATAAATTCATTGTCCTTAGTTGTATAAGATAAAATTTGATTTTTACCTTTTATGTCCCTTGAAGTTTACATTTGCTACCACTAAAATCCATACCAATACTATTTGAAAACAACTTAGTAATTTTGTTATCAGCTTATAACCACAGCCTGATTATTAAGGAGATTTGACAATAGACTAATTGCTAAACAAAACCATAGAAAACTTAATGAATCTCCTTGAAATATTCCTCGTTTGATTGGTAATAATGTAGTTTTTATTGATTCGTTTCCAATTGAAAGTTGAATTGATGTTTGCCAAAATTGCATTATATATTTTAATAATTGAATTAAAAATTAATTGATCTTATTTAATTGTGAAATTTTTATTAACCAACAATAAGGAAAGAAATCATAAGCTTTTTTATAATCGGTAAAAGCCGTATAGTGGTTACGTTTATTTAATCAAGCTTGCTCCATCACTGCTGAATTAATAATTATTTGTTTTTAACAACCAAAAGAACCACTCATGCAACCTTTCTGCTCAATATTTATAATTTATAATCATTTATGCAATGATTATAAATTAGATCTTTAATGCATGATGTAAACAGTTTATATAATGTTGGCCAACATACTATAGGCCTATGATTTGATAGATTTTTGGTGTCATTTTCCTTGGGCTTTAAATAGGTTATACCTTCAACCAGAAATTTTGAACAAATTTTGGAATTTTAAATGTTAAAATGATTTAAAAATATTTGTGAAAAATAAATAGTAAATTTTTAATCCAGAAATTGTGAATTTTGTCTTTTCCTGGTGACTTCCAATTGATTGTATTTGACAAATTTTTATTTATTATTTCTAATAATATTTTATAATTTTTCATAGATCGAATATCACTTGACAAATTATCGAAATCAGAATTTGAAAAATTATTAGACTATAACCCACTCCAAAAAATTTGTAAATCTACTATATTTGGTAGATCATTTTTATTATTATTATTTTCATTATGACTATTTTCCAAATTTTGACAAAAATGTTTTTTTTTGTTTTTAAATTGTTTATTTCGAACTGCTTTTTTATAAATTTTAAGACTCATAAAAAAGCAAAAAACTAAAATAAAAATTCTTTTTTATAGACTTTTTATAAACTTATATAATAATTGTCCATTGTATTGTATTGCATCTCCACTTTCCCTATCTTCGTTGGCAATAATGCAGTAAAAATACACAAAAAAAAAAATCAGAGATGTTCAAATATTGTGAGCCACCAGTATAGGGTGGAAAGCAAAAGGGTTGTTCGAGGAAAGGGGTTGCTTAGCTGATTAGCTATTTTGCTCTTCGCTATTACACGGCAGTCAATGAGTCAATCAATAGTTAGGTAGGCATGCATATGCGCCAGGCGAGCATCTATGTAACCCACCACCTTCCTCCCCACACACACATCATCCCCTGCTGATCATGGTGGAGGTGGTGCTGTGTTCCTGCTTGCACCACAAAGGACACTATTATTATCATCATGATCATTATTAGGATTCGAATTTCAAAATGATGAGCATTGACCGACACATTTTTTAATTAATATTATTTAAATAATTATATAGAGCATTCATAAACGATTTAAGTAGATTTCAAGGTTATATGCAGAGCGCAAGGGTTGTACGATGAAAGTGAAAAGACATAAAAAGGGGTGCACTGTTTGTGTACAAATACAACTCACCTGTCAAGTTGTATTTTAGATCCTTTTTCTAGCCTTGCATCGAAATTAAACCAAATTATATATTTTTTTTAGTTTAAAACACAGTGATTCAGGTACAAAGATTAAATAAATTCTTTTAATTATTATATTATAAAATTTATTTAAAAAAAATGGTTTAATTTGAAAAAATTGGATGTTTTATATGAATGTATGCATCAATATCGCGTTAATCCGCGCGCGCGATTGATTAATTAATCTAACCTATCATTTATCACAATTATCACAACATTTACTTAGGTATTTAATTAGGTACGAGTTTCGGAAAGAAGTAGCCAGTGTCGAGATGCATTTCTCTCTTAAAACAATCAATTTTATTTCTCTGTAATTTTGTACACTGGCACTCGCTCTTGCACCTATGCGGCGCATGCGGTGCAGGACGAGAACCAATTTCACCTTTTCTCGCTGTTTTTTGGACATTGCGGAAGAGTGCGCAACGCTACGTTACGCCGTTTTAGCGTAGCGACAAACCGCGAGACGTTTTTCACGCACCTGCGCATCATTTGCGAGCTGTTTTGCGCGCCAAAACATCGATGCGAATTCTTGCATCATCGACGACGCGACGCGTTTTTACATAATGACGTTATCAAATGACAACTGTCAAAAGTCTCTTTCCACAGAGTAATCTAAGTTGCCTATCTAACGAACTGCTTTTGATTATGTAATAACAATACTTTTAAATTCTGATTCTATTATATAATTTTTTTGCTAACCATCACTCTCTATCTAGCATAGAATAGAATAGAATATAGAATAGAATAGAATAGAATAGAATAGAATAGAATAGAATAGAATAGAATAGAATAGAATAGAATAGAATAGAATAGAATAGAATAGAATAGAATAGAATAGAATAGAATAGAATAGAATAGAATAGAATAGAATAGAATAGAATAGAATAGAATAGAATAGAATAGAATAGAATAGAATAGAATAGAATAGAATAGAATAGAATAGAATAGAATAGAATAGAATAGAATAGAATAGAATAGAATAGAATAGAATAGAATAGAATAGAATAGAATAGAATAGAATAGAATAGAATAGAATAGAATAGAATAGAATAGAATAGAATAGAATAGAATAGAATAGAATAGAATAGAATAGAATAGAATAGAATAGAATAGAATAGAATAGAATAGAAATAGTATAGAAAAAGCAAGGAAGAAAGAAAGTAAATAAATAATAATGGTTGCTAGGAGGCGAAGTTCACCCACAGAGCTGTTCTACCACTTAACCCCCAATATAGAATAGAATAATGTTTATTAGTGATAGGAATATATTGTATTTTTCACACGTCCAATACAATTTGCACTACACATCAATAATGTTAAAAATTCATCAACGCTATAAGTTTTTGTGGATTAGATGTAATTTAAGCTTTTTTAGTAGAGCTGCTGATGAGAGAGTTTATTTTTGTTGACAGAACATTGAAAAACTTTAAACTATAGTAATTGGATGCATTTTTTGATTTTGTCTGTCTAAGGTTTGGATAGCTAAATATTTCAGATCTGCAAAAGATTAGTTTTTGATATTTATTTTTATTGTAAACTAAGTGTTGCAGGCACTTACAAATATAATGACAGAAAAGTGTTAAGATTTCAAGATGAGTAAATCGCACACTGTCTGCAATCATTCTGATATCTTAAATTGGCAACCACACGTATGGCTGTTTTCTGAAGCTTAAAAAAAGTGCAAAGCTGGACTATGCCCTTTTATCAAAAAACCATCACTCAAATGGCCTTCGATCAATGTAAAAAACACTATTCGAGCAAACCCTACTCGGCAAAAATGAGACTATACCAGCATGTAAATATTTTTTGAGACTTTATTGGCGATAAATTCACTCTGAGCATCCCATTTTAATTCTTTGTCAATGTAGATTCCTAAATATTTTGTATTATCGGAGACCTTGTTGACCGAAACTTTGATATTCTTTAGTGAAAACACCATTGAAACAGTTTTACTTTTATTTAAATTCAATATATTACTAAGAAACCATTGATTAGCGGAATCTGATATTTGATCAAATTGGATCAAATAATATGGATACCGAGTTGCTTGAATCAACAGCTAAGCGAATCACGGTATCATCAGCCTACATTTAAATTTGAAAAAAAAATTATACATCGTTGACGTTTAATAAAAGAGTAGACGTCCCAGAATGGAACCTTGTGACACCCCATATTTTAAATAAACGTTGTTTCAATATGCACCATCTATACTTACACGCTGTTGTCTATGTAGCAGGTAAGGAGATAATAGTCTTATACTGGTTGGATGAAAACTGAAAAAGTAATGTTCACGTATTAATATCTCCTGTGACATGCAGTCAAATGCTTTTGTCAGGTCTAAAAATTAAGCAACGTAAGTAATTTTGTTTTTGAAACTAATTATTATGTTATTACCAAGGTAAGCTATAGCATGACTTGTTGACAAATTCTTACGAAAACTAAATTGATTTGGCAAAAATAAGTTTTTATTTTGCAGACATTACCTTTTTTTGTATATTGGAAAGACCTTAGATACTTTGAAAAGCATAGGAAAAGTGCAGTCTTTTATACATTGATTAAAAAGTTTAGTAATAGGCGAGATTAAACAATCTTTCCCAATTTTTATTAGTTCCATATTCAAACCATAAATGCGCGACTGTTATTAGAATTTCTGAGCTTATTAATAATAATTCTTACTGTCAAAGTCGAAACAAAATTGAATAAAGTAATCATTTTTATTATACTTTACGTTCTTTATGGTGTAAAGTGAATCAAGTGAAGAAAGCGGTAAAACACTAAAAGGAATTTTTGCTATATTTGCAAAAAAGCATAAAATTCATTAGGCGATGTTTCAAGTACACTTTGACAATTTCTAGGTTTGTACTGGTTAATAACACTCCACAAAGCTTTAAGATTTTTTTTATTTTTATCAATGAAATTTAAATTGCTTTTGAGTTTTTCATTTCTTATTGCATTTTTATATAAAGTTTGAAATTTTTAATGAATTTATTGAAATCCGTACACTCAAAGTTTTGTTCTTATTGGAACTCTTCAGCAAGTTGCTGCAGATTTTTGTTTGAACAGATTTGCAATGTAGCTGGGTCTTATATTTATCCAACTGCCAATTAAGTACTTTCGTAATATGTATAGTAAAAATAATCGAGAACCAATGTTTCTATTTGTTGGTAGAAACCAAAGTAGACAGATAATATATTGCATATTTTAGATCTGCGTCTCTACAACAAGCGCTAATGTGATATTCTTTTATCTCAAAAATATGTCTTCTGTATTGAAACATGTTTTTCAGAAAAGTCAAAACTAGTCTCAGACCAAATGATAGAAAATCTAAGTTACAATGATTTACGCCTGATTGGAAAGAGACCCGTGAACCTTTGCGTTTTTATAATGATCTTTACCAAAAATCTCCATCTATAGAATCAAAAACTCAAATAAAAAAATTTAGAGTTCACTGCAGGAAAGAAATAGGAGATGCAAAAACCGCGCTCACGATTGATATACTGGGTATATCAGAACTAGCGGATTAAAATGCTACCATGGATAAATAATCCTCTGAAGATAAAGAGAAATTTTAAACTAAAAACGTTTTTAATTGACCAATGGTATTTTAGATGTAAAATTATCTTAAAAAATATATATTTAACTAATAAAATCAATTTAATTGTTGCAAAAAATAATTAATTTTCATGTCAGTAGGTGCCATAATGAAATGTTTCTGATAATTATAAAAGCTATTCGAAGCGTGCTTTCAATTTATTTAATAATTAATTATGTTTACTATGGAAGAATATTGAGGCTATTGCTCAGAAATACGTCTGTTTTCCAAATAGGAATAGGGCCTAGCAAAAATGTTATTTTAAAACTGGTAGACAGGGGAAAAAATCTAGTAATTTAAAAGTATGCAGAAGAGAGGTTGGGGGTGCTTCAAAGACTGCGAGAAGAAGAACCTGAAACGAGCATTAGTGTTGTGGCTAGAAATTTTGGTATGTCTACCTCTTCTGTTCAACGTATTCTTGGTCGAAGACAAACCACCCATTGTATTATACTAAAGTGGAATGTCTTACGCCAGAAGACATAAATTTAGTACGGCTTAGGTTCATGATCTATTTTATTTTGAATAATTTCAAAAAATGAGACACTGATCAGCATCTACTAAAGGCATAAAAGCAACAATAATTTTGGTCTACAGTTAAAAATATTCCTATAAGACAATTGTGTAATTTTTTTTTTGTCACAAATGACAGAAACAGCTTTGCGGAGTTCCTTGTATTTAACCCTCAAATGTTACAATATCCCTCCTGTTGTAATCTGCAATCTGTAACTCAAGACAAGTTTTGTTTTGATTGCAGTTTTGTTTCTATGTTATACAAAATAGCTATACATACTAAAAAAAATAAATTTGACATATACTCTTGTATGTGTCTTATTGTGACATATTTTTTTATACTGATACTAGAGGGCGCGGCAAACTTTGTTCCGCTTTAGTTTTGTTATTTTATTTTTCATTTTTCATTTTTCTTTTTTTTGTCATTTGTTTTGTTATTCTGTGTCAGATGCGTTTACGTTTTATGTCACGGAACGGGATAAAAAGTATTCTTTGTTAGGCTACTGGTTCTCCACCAATTTTCAGCCAAGTCGGTCATAAATAGATATAGATCTTTAAAATAAACGACTCCATAAACTTTAAAAATAATACCCAAATTACTTATTCACATTTATTACCCTTATCACATTCATTTTGCAACCCTCTTTAACATAAATCTTATTTTCTAAAAAAAACGACCTGAAATTTCTCGAAAATAATACCCATATCGTTTTTTTTACACTTTTTTCTCTAACACTCTCTTTCCATCCCCCGGATAATTTTTCAGAAAGCAGGAAAAATTTACCTATTTATTTTTTTTTGAGAACTTAGGCAATTTATGGGAAATATTATGAAAACGACATCAATGTTGATTTTTAGACATTTTGACCTCTTTCCGACCCATCAAGGAATGATAATATTTTTCTTTAAAAATTTCGGATTTAAACATAGATATTATTTCTAAAATAAGCAAACCAAAATCTTTAAAAATCATACTAATATTAATATTTGCCATTTTTTATCCCTATTCTACCTCTTTTCATCCCTTTATTTCTCGATTTATTACAAAAAATCCAAGTTTAGGAAAATTTCTTGAGCCACGTCAAATAAATTTTAATGTAAACGCTTCCTCGTGGTTGCGTCAAATTTCTTACGGTAGTTTAATTGAACCGTCCGATGACTTATTCCAAGCTATCCTTAAATACGATTATTACTTAAAAATATTTCATAAAGTCAAAACAAATTTGGAGCAAAACGTTGTTAAAAGATTATCCACTAAAATTTGTAAAAAAGTGAAAGATTTTAACTTGGACATTGTTACAGCCTACGTGAAACAAAAGGACATTTGTAAAAATGAATTACCTCAATCAAATAAACGCTAATAAACATTTCAGAAAAGTGAAATCGGCGGGAAGTACATCGGCACTTAAGAAAACAAAGAAAGTTGCTACCTGATTAGAATAGGGTTGAAAATAAAATGTTCTGTTTATTAATAAATAGTATGTTCGCTACATGTCCTTTTAACTTAATTATACATATTATGAAAATATTGACATTTCCAGCGAATGTTTAATAAAAATAGGTAAGTGTTTATGCTCTTTTAAGGCGTCACGGCGTCAGGTTGCTAAACGTACCTAGAATCTTCGCTGTTTAATTCGAATAAATGGTTCTGGATGTTTAGCGCCTACGTCATAAACTGTAATTTGCCGAGCCTCACTGAACGTTTCCAACATCGCATGAGACAACTTCCCATATACCAATTTTGACTTTCACCCCTTTTTTAGAGAGTGGTTTTTGGAATAAAAAGTATTCTATGTCCGTCTCCTAACTCTAAGCTACCTCCTCACCAATTTTCAGCCATATCGGTAAAGCCGTTCTTGAGTTATGAAAAGTGTAACTAACACGACTCTCTTTTATATTATATAGATTTGCATTCCATGAAGCTGATATTTCTTTGTCCAAATATAAAAGAGGGCAAAATAGTTCGACAGTTTAATAAAAATTAATTAAAAAGTTTTCTTACTCAAAATAGAGACCACCATTTGATTAAACTATTTAATGCTAACTCGGTTTTGCATTGAATTGGCAATAAAATTAAGAAAGATTAAAAATTCAATATCAAAACAAAAAATTTAATTCAAACTGGAATGAAATAACTAGGTATAAAGTATTTACTCCAATATTTTAAGACAAATACGTTTTCCAAATATGGAGAGTGTGTAGCAGCACTTTTTTGTGACAGCATAAGAATACTGTAGTTAGGATAGTTGTTGTAACCACACCAGCTTCTAGTGAGAAACATCTGAAGCTGTCGTTGAAGTGCACATAAGAGTCTTTATCGTAAAAATGGCGGGTTTCAAAGCTTTCTCGTTTTCTTAGTCGTCGACGCGTATTCTTTCAACCTGTATGTCTCTGGGCTTTGAATACAAAAAAGCAAAAGTCCGATTAATCGATTATATAGTAAAGAACGGTGTAGAAGTAGAGTGCACACCTGTGGTGCACACTAACACAAATAAACATTTATAGTCGGTTTTGTCAACATTATCTGTCATACAAATGACCTCATCTTTTAATGTAACAATCTACTGCTGCATGCAATAATAAATGTTAGGAATTAATATTTATTCCTTTTTTTTATTATTAGAAACTAATTATTTAAGCCTTACTATAATTATTTTAAGTATTGTATTATGTTATTTGTACTAGAGGCCGTGTTTAACAATTGACGGTTAAAACGTAGAAAAATCTCATTCCGGCAAGATTATCATAAATTGAAGCGAGACGACTCAAGTGTGATGATGGATATAGTCCAGACTTTTTCCTTATCGACATTCCAGGGGAGGCTAACGGGATGAGGATGAGAGGAGATCATTGGGACACTTCGTTCGAATCAACCGTGATTTGTGGACGTGTTACATTTACAAATTGTTGAATCATTTTATATTTGTTCTATTTTATATTTTTATTAAAATAGTTTTATAATTGAATAGACGATTTTTTCACCGTGCTAAAGTTTACATCAGAGGTGGGATCTAACCTATGTGCTAAATAAATAAATAAATAAACAATAATAATCGAAAGATAACGTTTAAAACGCATTGATGATTGCATCCAAATCAAGAGCAGCCACCCTTCAGATGAACCAGCAACTGGAAGCCTAAACCGCTCGAGATGCCAAGAATGAGATGCACCCGAGAAGCCATCGTAGCCATAGGCTTTGTCTTCCTTTTGTTAATCGAGAAAATTGGAGCCCTAAAGATCTTCATTGGAAACGTCCAACCGTCTACTTGGACTTTGGATTCTGGATCTATAAACAAAAAGTCAAATGGGTTACGGATGAATTTATTGCTACAAAGTAGTCCAAAAAAAGGATTTAGTCGCTTTTTGTTCTCATTTATTTTTACACACGAAACGTGAGATAAACCATGAGGGGGGTGAGTGATAATGTCTCTTGATTATGTTTTCTATTAGTCGCTAAAAGTTAAAAAAAAACAGCAGAATCAACAAAATCAAAAAGTACAGTAAGTATCAATTCCCTCACATTCTATTATTTTATAACAATTCACTTAGCGTAACTGGAAACAAACCGCAAATAGAGATTGATAAGATCAAATTCAAATACAGTAAACCAACAAACGAAATATAGCCTCAACAACAAGAACTAGAGTTTTTAGCCACAATGAAATCACGATGTAATGTTCTTTGAAGTTAGTACTTAGCAGGCCAAGACCCAACTACAGAGTTACGACATAAACAAATGTAAGAAAATGATTTTGATGATTTTTAGATTATTTAGTTTGACTCGAAAGACTCTTAAAATATAATTGTTAATAGAGATCTTTCGAGTTAAACTAAATAATCTAAAAATCATCAAAATCATTTTTTTACACAAAGATGAAAATATAAGACAAATTAACAAAATAGACAAAAAAACAACAAACACACAATTTAAATAGATGACTAGGCTAAAGTATCCCTACTAAGCTGCTCTGCCTTGTTGTTAGAATCATAAACATTAATATAAAAAGTTCCTGTATACTAGTTCGGTGCGTCAGAGAAAGGAAACCCTGTTTTTACTCAGGACAAACAAATTACATTTTTTACAACTCTTTTCGAAAAACTTTGGGGTAGACACTTACTTTCCGCGCGGTAAGTTGCTTATTTTAGAAAACGTTTTTGAGACTTTCTCATGCTGTGAATGCAGAGGATTTTAAATTTTAAGAGCATATATCTCATAAATAGAAAGTTTACAACTTTTAGAGCACAAACATTATACAGTTAATAACAAAACCCAAAAAGCTTTGAAAACCGCTGTGCTCTTCAAAAACTCAACTTTTTATCAATTATTGCATCACTCGGATCTTGTATGAATTCAGATTGACGCAAAGTACAATCATTCAATTCTATATTTATCACAATCGATTGTGATTTTAAGAATGATTATTTTCATAAAATAGCACAATTTATTGTTAATATTTTTGCTATATACCTAGTTTGTATTGTTACTTTATCTTGTTATTATTTCTGACAAAATATTGTTTCTTTCACTTTCTTCTTACTAGCTCTTATTTTTTTATTAGCTTTTCAGTTATTATATATTTGATATGGTGCTACAGTTGACTGATTACGTAATATTTAGGTTTTTCATTTATTATTATTCTCAGCTTTTAAGTTATTATATGGGAAAACAGGCTTTAATAAATTATCTATTTTGGTGTTATAGTTATTTATGTACCAAGGGTATTTAGTCCAGTCATTACGTACATTCAAAAAAGAAAATGAATTTGCGCTTCTAATTTTTTAATATGTTGTAGGGGATACTTAGAAAAGCTTAACTTGAGATTGTCGACCAAGCTTTCCTAGGAGCTTTCGCCGCCATCTTGAAAAAAGGGGTAAAATTTGTTTCTCGGCAATAATTCGGCTATCCGATGAGATTTCGAAAAATTTTATAGGACACTTTTTGTAGCTTTCTTTGTGCTCTACAATAACGCTTGAATTATTTTTAGCGTATCAAACATCGTTATCGAGATATCGATCGATAAAGTCAAAAATTTAGGATACAATTTTTGTTTTTTGCTTTTTTTTTCTTTGGGTCTTAATAAATATGAAAAATTGTAAAATTCAAACTTGTAGAGCATATTCAGACCTACAATTTCTTTCTTGAATTTTTTTATGTTGGACAAAAATTACGATCTCCAGCGCGCCGCAAAGTCGGTGAATCCACGCTCAGCGTCGAGCGCGCTCAAGTTAGTATATCGTATTGTAGGAGCGCAAGAAAATTGAGAGACTGTGTGTGTGTGTGAGTGTGTATGTATTAACAAATAAAGGGTGAATGAAAAAAAAAGACAAGCTGACGAGGCTAGCAGCGGTCGTTATGAAAAAATAACAGTCAGTCGTTGTTTGGTTCGCTAAAAGAAACACCGTTAATAAAAAAATGCAAACCTTTAATCATACATTGAAAATCCTACAGTATCGTGTTGAGTTTTTGCTGTGCGTAGTGTAAATCGAGGGTTCCGATATTCTGGGCAAAAATTTCGATATCTAGTTGGCTGTAAACTCGTTATAACGGAGTGTTTATTTTGTATTGTAAAAAAATAATTTTTTTTACTGCACAAACAAATTATTTGTTTAATAAATTACTATTGTGTGATCCTTAATTTGTTGCTCTATGTACTTATTTTTTATCCCATCAATTTCCTGAACAATTTCCCATTCGATTCGACATCCAGACACAACCGAGCGAGCAGCTCGCTCGACGCTGAGTGTGGATTCACCGACTTTGCGGCGCGCTGGAGATCGTAATTTTTGTCCAACATAAAAAAATCCAATAAGGAAATTGAAGGTCTAAATATGCTCTACAAGTTTGAATTTCACAATTTTTCATATTTATTAAGACCCACACAAAAAAAAAGCAAAAAACAAAAATTGTGTTCTAAATTTTTGACTTTATCGATCGATATCTCGATAACGATGCATGATACGCTAAAAATGATTTAAGCGTTATTGTAGAGCACAAAGAAAGCTACAAAAAGTGTCCTACAAAATTTTTCGAAATCTCATCGGATAGCCGAGTTATTGCCGAGAAACAAATTTTACCCTTTTTTTCAAGATGGCGGCGAAAGCTCCTAGGAAAGCTTGGTCGACAATCTCAAGTTAAGCTTTTCTAGGTATCCCCTACAACATATTAAAAAATTAGAAGCGCAAAATCATTTTCTTTTATTTGCCTTTTTTTCGGACGAAATGACTGGACTAATTATAAAATGTTTTAAACACGTCAAATATTTAAAGTCAAAAATGTCCTTAGACATAAAACAAGTACGACGTAGCACAAATTAAAAAAAAAGAGATTGGCGTCACATTGGTATATTATATATTATAATATTACTATACCAGGAAGCTCTCGTTCAGAGACTCATTTAAGTTCTAGAATGCTTTATTCAATCAAATCAAATTCAAATCAAATTTATTTTCCCAAGTAGAAGTACATATTCGATGAACATAAATACAAATTAATCTTTATACAATAAATACTTAAATATAAATTTGCATGTTGTCACATACATATATTTAATTGTTATTTATTTAATTTATGAGTTGCCTAAACAAAATCTGCCTGTGTGCAATCTCACATATCATTAAAATATTCCAACTAGCAAATTTATACAAATACAAAAATATAAAAAGAAATAAAAATTAAAAAAAAAAAAAAATAATAACGTACCATTTCAAATATACAGAGGAGTGCAAGGTGTTAATTTTGAGATAGAAGCTATTTAAACTATAGAGAGGTACAAAGAAAAAGCAAGTGAGGGAGAGCACAAACCTAAAGAAGAAAGATAATCAAGCAAGGTAATAAAATTAAAAATTATTGTATTTACTATTTAAAAATTTCACAAAATACGTCGAGACTTTCTTTTACAAAAGATTTTAGATTTTTTCTAATTTTTTTAACAGGTGTTGTCTTATCAGTATTCATTAATTGTTTTATTTTAAGAGGTAAGTGATTAAACAGTTTTGGACCAAAATAAAACACAAAACGTTGTGTGTGAGTTTTTGTACAAAAGGGAGGAACAATCGACTGGTCTTTTTTGGTCCTTGTGCAATAGCTATGACCGACTTCACAGAGAGATGAAGGATTTTTGAATACCTATAGGAGACACTGATATGCAAATAGTTGCCTAATACTGAAGACATTTGATTCACTGAATAGCAATGTTGAAGAAAAGCGACGATTTTTATTTAAAATAATTTTTAAAATATATTTTTGTGTTATATTTAAGCTGTTTAAGGCATTTTCATACACACCACCCCATATTACAATACAATAATTAACAATTGATTCTACTAGTGAATTATAAATAATAAAAACATTTTTTGTATTTAATATATCCCGTAAACTGTAGAATTTGTAAAATAGTCTTCTAAGTATCTTATTTAAGTAATTAACATGAACCTTCCACTTAAGATGACAGTCAACCATAATCCCAAGATATTTCACATTATTTGCTCTCTTAATAAATGGACAATTACAACGTTGATTATTTTTACAAATAGTGTCATGAATAATAAGTTTATCTTGGTCAGGTTGGCCAACCTCCGTGATGGAAATACTTAAAAATTTAGTTTTTTCCAAATTGAGACTCAGGAGATTAAACGTTAACCAATTTTGAATAATTTTGATGGAGTTCGACGCATTATAGTAAACATCTTTCCAAGAGCTACCTACAAAGAGAAGAGCAGTGTCATCAGCGTAAGCGATTGTATTAGCTTCTGTTTGAAGTTTTAAAAGATTATTAATATATATTAAGAACATAATAGGTCCAATAACTGTTCCTTGGGGTACGCCCCTGGTAACAGTCATATAGTCACTATATGTATCATTTATTTTAACGCACTGTAGCCTGTCTGTTAGATAGTTCCTGAATAATTCTAGGGATAAGCCTCGTACTTCTATTTTTTCTAATTTAAACAATAAGATTTCATGATCTATTGAATCAAATGCCTTGCGTAAGTCCAGAAACACCGTTAAACATTTTTTATTAGAATCTAATGCATTTACAATGCCTTCAGTTAACTTGCAAATGGCGTTTTCGGCAGAAATATTTTTTCTAAACCCATACTGATTATCTGATAATACTTTATGTGTCGTTAAATGATTTACCAATCTGGTTTTCAAACAATACTCAAAAAGATTTGAAAAATTATTAATGACAGATATGGGTCGATAATTTGTTGGTAATTGTTTATCACCTGATTTAAAAACTGGAGTAACAGTAGATTCTTTAAGTTGCTTAGGTATTCTGCCTTTTGAAATAATCAAATTATATATGTGGAGCAAAGGATTTTTTAAAAATAAATGAAATTTTTTAATGAAGACTGTAGATATTCCATCCGGACCACATGCCGCAATATTTTTTAAGTTATTTATATACAGAATAAGCTCAGATTTTTTAAGAGGATTTATAAATAAGCTATTAACAATAGGTTGTTGTAAATTAGTTGTAGTAATGTCGTCCCGCGCCAATTCATTTGATATATTTACTGCAATGTTAGTAAAAAAATTATTAAACATATTTGCTTTATCAGCATTATTTGTTAATGTTTGACCATCATTATCTTTGATATTAAATTGTTCGTTATTTTTCTTTGGCTTACTATCTGTTATTTCATCAACAATTTTCCATATTTTTTTATAATTATTGTTTGCATTTATCAATTCATTTTTATAAAAGTCATTTTTTGTACGTCTTATAATGTTTTTTAACATATTTTTATATTGTTTATATTCTTCATTTAGTTCAATAGTAAAATTTTGCGATAATCTCTTTTTTAGTTTGTCTCTAAAATGTATGGAATTTATAATTGCTGTAGTGATCCACGGCTTCAGTTTAACGTTTCTATTATTTATTTTCTTCAATAAATCTTTTTATATTGTAGTCTTAAATTGTGGATTAGGTAGTGATTGGTAAGTTGTTATAAAATTTTTTTCCAGAGTAGTTCACAGCGCATCTACTTTTGTATAATAGGGAGTTAGTAGCAATAAGTTTATTTTTGGTTTACGTGTAAATAGTAGCAAGTGATGTTATCTTTTACATACATCAAAGAATTTAATATGTATGTGCAAGAAAATGCTATTATATTCTTAGAAATTAAAAAAAAAATTACATTATCTTGGTATCCTAAACCGGCAATAAGTCTTTGCTGTGAAGCCACTATTTTTGAGTGACTACTGTGACCCCACGTTAATATACTGTATGACATCAGGTTTTGGAACAGTGAGTGCTAGGTCATCAGCAGCAAGTCACTCTACACTTTTTTGTTTAGGCTTTGCAATAGGTTATAACTTTGCAAAGCTTCTCTGACAATTTTGTTAAATGAGTTTCCTATGTAAGAAGTGGCTCTAATGTAATACTAAGAAAGTTGGTGACGTTTGATACAACGACGACATTTTTGGTAGAAAATTTTAGACGTAAAGTTTGGTCTCGGTTCAATTTTAGTTTGTTGGCATTAAACCAGAGTAAGGCTTTTGATTCAGAGTCTTTGGTGTTTGAGGTTTAGTGAGTTTTTGCTAGAGTTTGCAATATTAGTGTCATTTGCAAAAAGTACACTTTTGATTCTATTTAAAAACAAAAGCATGTCGTTTATATAGATCAAAAATAGTAGTGGTCTCAATACCAACCTTTAAGAAACTCCACATGTGATTGGGATAATGCTTAAAATTTCTCTTTTGGAACGTAATTTGTTTCCTATCTTTGAGGTAACTTTGAAATGGGTTAAGAGCCACACTAGTAATGCGATAGTTTTTGAGCTTCTCAATAAATATTACTGATTGCACATAGTCAAGAGCCTGGGTCTTGACTGAAGGTCGCAGAAACTAGCAGCAGCAGCGTAATCATTTAACTCAATTTTTTTAATAGCAAAATTTGTTAGTTCTTGGTTTGCTATTGTTGTAGATTTATTTGCGGGAAAATCAAACTGCATCGAGTGAAGGATGTTATTTGGTCCAATAAAGTCTAAAAGCTGAGTGTGAAAAAGTTTTTCCATAATTTATTTATCTATAATAAACTCTTTGGCAGGTACCATACGATACGCTACAAATAACGTAAAGATTTTGTGGGTGCATCATGCATCCTCTGCTCAACATTTGCTATCACATCTTCTCTTTGATTGTTGGCCTTCCAGCACTTTTGTTGTGACTCATATTTTCAGTTTCGCTGAAGATCCTAACAGTATTTCTGACCACATTATAAAAATCCGTTTCTAAACAGTCTACATTAAGAGATCGTTGTGGAAAATTAGATAAGCAAGCGTAGACGCTGCACTTCTATTTATCATTATGAAATACTCTATTTCAAAAATATGCTTCTATAAGAAAATATGCTTCTCATGTAAAAACCATTCTTCTTTGAAAACGGTTAACCAACAAACTTGCTAGAAGTCAAAAAAACAAAAGATAAAATAAACCCGTTGAATCAAGCTAGGAGTCAAATTTTGTTTTTATAGCCTCTGTTTATCAAAATAATTAGTGGTCACATGGTAGTTTTAGTTCATATGAGTTTAACAATTTTTTTTTTAATTTGTTAAGAAAAGATAATTTATTTTTTTACATTTTATTTACATTATTACAATATCAATATATATATACAATATTAATATATTCTAATGTTAAGTGATATTAATTTTGTTATCGAATATGTAGTGATGTCAATTTAACTAATTATTTATTTCAATATTACACGTAATAATTGAAATACAAATGTAATTATGTTCGATAACTGCATTTTTATTAAAGTTATTGGCTTTCTGTTTTTGTACATAATTATATCAATAAAAATAAATAAATAACATAATTGTTACGAAAAACAATAAGATTTTCTTGAAAAATATTTAAGAATTTATATTGTCAATGAGAATATAAGTTTTCTAATATTTTTTTCAGATTCTTATGCGTCTGTTCAAATTCTGTTACGCCCTATTTACCTACTTAACTTTTGTCATATTTATTTGATAATTATTTTGTACCTCAGTTAGTTACCTTTTTCGGAGCAATAACATAAAATTAAACATTATGCAAAAATACAAATAATTAATAAAATAAAGTGTATTTACTAGGCCACCAAATCTCACGTGCAAATTATCATTTAACTTTATCAAATTAATAAACAAAGTAGTAAAACACTAATTCGTTTAAACCAATCCATCTGTTGCTTGTTATAATTGACGTAAATACATAGGGCAATAGTGTTTGTACTATACCTTCCATAATCAATGAATGTCGTCAAAAATATAAATTAACAAATTATATTTAGGGCACGGTACTAATACCCTCATATGTTTTATTATATTAATGTATTAGAAATATGATTCAGATAGCAATGGAACCTGTGAGTAAAACGTCTTTCTCTACTATATCTAGCATTTAATGCAAATATTCCAGAACTTTACAATGGAATTAAAAAATTTCAAATCACAATTATGGATCTACGAGACTTTTGGCGGCAGCAAAATATCGAAATGGTCCAACCGATTTTCTGGAAATCTTTTGGAAGCTATTTATCAAAAATATTCTTTTCAAGAGAGACGTACAGCACTAATGGTGATAATTGGAGCTGACATTTTACTACAAGTGAGTTTGTGTTTTTTCAATTAAACGATAGAGAAGGAAATTCTTATTATTTTAGGTTCCTTTAACTTTTGCACTAATCTTTGGGCTAGAGAGCCATCACAGCATCATCAAACTTGCTATAACTTCAGTATCAATTATTTTCAATATTTTCCTCTTGGTTCTTTGTTGGCTACGCATTGTGAAAACTGAACGGTTAAATTGGGTGGCTTTCTGTGTTTGTTGCAGTCTTATGTCACATGGTAAGCCACACTTTGTTATCATTTTAATTTTAAATCACAAATCTTATTTTTCAGAAATCATAGAAATTGATGAATTGTCAAAAATTAAACTAGTTAGGTTCTCCGTAATAACCGCATGTGTAACATTTGCTCCTTACACAATTTTTCCTTTTTCAACTCTGGAAGCTGTTTTTGTAAGTTGCTGCAATGTTTTAATATCTATATCATCTATTGCTGCAAGTTTGATTGTGATTAATCCTGACGTAAGTATTTTTATTTATATACACAACACAATATTTAGTACCGTTATGACTGCAGTTAGCATGTCTTAAAAAATGAAGTTTTAAAGTCACACGTGGGTAATAAATATGCTTGGAAATTTTATAAAAATATACATTAAAACCCTGCAGTTAACAGAGTTTATTGTTGACGAGTTATAAGAGCCACTTTAAAGATTAATTTGGCTAACAAATCGATCATTAATGTACCCAATTAATGCACTATTTTTTATTGAATTACTTTTGCAATAGGTAATTGTTGTTTATAATTGGCAACTTCTATTGTTTTCAGAGACAATTAACTATGTTTATTACCATAAATAAAAATTCTATCACAAATTGAAAGTTCTCAAACGAATTTTTTCTCTACATTAAAAAATTTTTGGTTAACAAAAATATGTTGTAATTAAATTGCATGGTAATGGTTAATTATAATATATAAAATAAAATAAGCGACAATGTCCGTAGGGAGCTCAAATATTGCTTTCATTAACACACTTGTTTTTTAAAAAATCTATTAACACATTGTTTTGTAATTTTTAAAAATTTAAACACGTTTCAGTCTTTTTTTTAATCCAACAAAAAAGTTCAAGGAAAGCAAAAAAAATGCTTTTTTATATGACAGAATTTGCTATTGTTTTCTTTTAAGTATATTTATTAAGCAATTTTTTACAAAATATTAAACACATTTGCGGTATTGCTTCACTCTCAAATTTGTTCAGTAAGAAGTAATTTTATCATATTTATCAAAAATAAAATGGTAATTTTTTTATTGTATCAATTTAAAAAACTTGTATGAAGTAAAATTACAAATAAATGCGAAAAAAATATTTTGTCAATGAATTATTATTATAAAAAATTATATAAACGTTCTAACTGAGTTTTTTATAAAAATCTTAATTAGTTTTCTTTCTTGAAAACTTTATTTTTTCTATTACTTTATAGCTTTTTTGGCGTTATTATATTTGTCAGTTATTTTCCGTTTTACACAAGACTTTTCAATAATGAAAGCAAATTTTATACAACAAATTTATATTCAACATTAATATTTCCATTTTTTTATAAATATAATAATACACTATTGTTTTTTACTATTATAGCTTTTATTCTATTACGTAAATAGTACTTATGTTATTAGTACTACTTAAATTATTATAAACTAAAGAAAATATGTATTATTATACAAATGTATAGTCACAATTTTGTAATATACTATTTTACCTAAATATTTTGCTTTACTAATTTTAAAAGTTTTGGTTGTTTGAATTGTTGTAATGACATTGACTTTTTGCATTTTAATTTTAACATAATGTAGCAGCTGTAAAACAAATTCAATCATCTGTTTGGACTCTAAATACGATAAACTTACTTTTAGGCCGTCAAATATACCCAAAGTCAATACCGCCTAAAAGAATGTGCTCTTATACCTAAAGTCCAAACTGTCATGTAATAAACAATATGACGCTTTAAACGATTGTTGTCAGAAAAACAAAGCGGTGAATGTCACAGAAACGTTGTTCTTGCAAATTGCTGTTATCAAAACTATCAAATCTTATCAAAATACTTTTGATATAATAATAAGTCAATTTAAAACGCAAAGTAAATAAACACTTTTTGCATATCTTTCTGACTTTACAAGCACTACTTTATTTTTAAAAACTTTATAATATTTTTTCATACATTTAGAAAGAGTCACAGAAAAAAATTTTAGTCTCAAATTAAGTCAAGTGTAATTATTGCATTTAAAAACAAGATGTTTGATTGGTTGCTCTTGCCGATTCAATAATTTTAATTAAAATAATTAATTTGGCTACTAAAAACGCACTCCTAATGTGATAAGATTTGCAATGAGCTGTTCATATTGTTAGCGTAGATATAAACATCATTAAAAAAATACGCGTTTATTAAGCGTAGTTAAGTTTAATTGTGCTTACATCAAATTAAATAATTATGAATAAACTACAAACTCAGCTGAAAATATGTTGGTATAACTCTAACATAATCATCAATGCTATTACTGTCATTTGTTTTTTTAAATAAAATTTTATTATTTTTTTTCATAATTTTTATAAGTATTGTTTTTTTGAAAACGTTATGTACATAGTACAAATAGAAGAGTCTTCTTAGAAGCAAAAAGAAAATATAGAAAAAGATGTATAGAAAAAAAGAGAGAGAAAAGAGAAGAAGAAGATAAAGAAATAAAAGCTATTAAAACAGAAAGAGAGGTGTGGAAGTACATAAACAGAGAAAGATTAAGAAAAGAAGCGGCGAGTGAAGAGATAACAATAAAGGAATGGGAAGAGTTTTTCAAAGATCTTCTGGAAGGAGAAAGAGAAGTAGATATAGAAGACCCAGCGATGCAAACGAACCAGGCAGCACCATTAGGAACAGAAATTACAAGGGAGGAGGTAGAGAGACAGATAAAGAAGCTGAAGAAAAAGAAGGCACCGGGGAGGGATGGAATACAGAATGAACACTGGATGTATGGGACGAAAGGTGTGATAGACAGATTGGTAGAGGTTATGAATGGAGTGTGGAGAGGAGAGGGATTCCCGACAGGTTGGAGAGAAGGCATAATCTGCCCTATCCACAAAAAAGGAGACAAAAATAGAGTAGAAAACTACAGAGGAATAACTCTTCTTAACACAGGGTATAAATTGTATGCGTCAGTACTGAATGAAAGGCTGAGAAAAGAGATAGAGGAAAAGAAGGTAATACCAGACAACCAAGCGGGATTTAGAGAAGGAAGGGGAACTATGGATAATGTATACATCCTGGACCACATAGCGAATAACGAGATGAAAAAAAAGGGAGGAAGGCTGTATACACTTTTCATAGATTTTAGAGCAGCGTTTGATAAGGTCGATAGAAAGAAAATGTGTGAGAATATGAGAAAAAGAGGAGTAAACGAGTGGCTGGTGAGAAAGGTAGAAGAGATCTATGTAAAAACAAAAAGCAAAGTTAGAGCAGGGGAGAAAGAGAGTGAGTGGTTTGAAACGTCAAAAGGGGTGAGACAAGGGTGTCCTCTCAGCCCCTTGTTGTTTACAACCTACATGGCGGATATGGAAGAAATGTTTAGAAAGGCGCAAGCTGGTGGATGTGTGATTGGAAGAGAAAAAGTGTGGAGTCTAGCGTTTGCAGATGATGTGGTATTAATAGTAAAAAGCAAAAGGGAGATGGGAGAAATGATGACAAACCTAAAAAAGTATGTGAGGAAAAAAAAGCTAGAAGTGAATGTAAATAAAACAAAAATGCTGGTGTTCAACAAAAAAAAGAGGAAAGAAGAAAAGAATGATTGGGAATGGGAGGGAGAGAAAATAGAGAGAGTAAAAGAGTTCAAGTATTTAGGGTATACGTTTAATGAAAGAGCTACGAACAAAGCGCATGTCAGAGAGTTGGCAAGGAAAGCAAACAAGATAGTGGGATGTGTATGGGGAATAGGAGAGAGGAAGTGGGGAGGGGATTTTAAAAGGAGAATAATGATGTTTGAGAGCTTGGTGGAGAGCGTATTGATGTATGGGGCAGAAATTTGGGGGTGGAAAGAACAAGAGGAAATAGAGAGAGTACAAGTGAAGTATTTGAGGTGGGTCCTTGGGGTGGACAGAGAAACCCCTGGGTATATAGTAAGAGAAGAATGTAAGAGAAACAAGCTGAGAGTGAAAGCGGGGAAAAGAGCGACTAAGTTTGAGGATAGGATGAATGGAAGGCAAGAATGTAGAATATTGAACGAATGTTGGAGAGAAAAGAAAAAAAATTTGGAGATAAACGAAAGAGAAAAATATTACAGAAGAAATGGGTATGCAAGTAAAGAAGTGGAAAGATTAAGAACAGAAGGCAAGTGGATGAACGCAGAAACGAGCGAAAGAGACAGGGATGTAGATAAGCAAGAAAGAAGAGGAAAAATCAAAGAGTCCAGGTACAACAGGAATTATGAGAAATGTATGACAGAGGAGATTCCGGTGTACCTGGGAAGAGAAAGTGCGAAAGAGAGGAAAATAATGGCGAGGTTCAGGTGCGGAAATGAGGAGAGAGAGAATAGGTATTGGATGGAAAAGGAAGAGAGACTGTGCAGAATCTGCTATGAGGAAAGAGAGACAATAGAGCACATGTGGAATGAATGCAGTGATATGAGGGAGAGAGAAAGAGCAGGAAGAAGAGAAATATTGAAAGAAAATGGAGCGGAGATAAAGTGGATGAAAGAAGTATGGGAGAGAAGGAAAAGGAGGACAAAGGAAGAACAGGGGGGTAGAATAGAAAATTAAATAAAGTGTAGATAGAGTATGTAAGCCGGTATAGGCAACAATAAAGCTTATTATATATAGTACAAATTTTTAAAAAAACATGTTTTACTAAACTTGTTGAAGTATTCAAAAAATATTCTAATGTAAAATAACATGCATAGCTCTGAAACAAATGATAAGCACAAAATAATCAAACAGTTGACAAAAAACTTCAGAAGCTGTAAAGTTTATGTCAACCGAATTTTAACAGTTAAATTATGTTATTTAAAAATTAATGTTAATATGACTATATCACATTTTTCAGAGCAGTTTTTTGTCTATTTGTAATGATTTAATTTAGTATAGACATAATTATTCTTGTCTCATAAATCAATGCTCAACGTTTTTTTAAAACATTTTGTGTCACACAAGTCTTTCAAACCTTAATAATTTTTAAGACTTTTTTTATACTCAATCGAACTCTGATTTCCCATGTTAAACAGAGTGTATTGATCTTTTTACTTGTTTTTGATAAATTCAAAACCAATTTATTACCCATGATTACAATTCTTTTAACAGCATCTATAATAAACGTTTTTCTTGTTGCTTTTTTTCTATTGTTTTAAACCTTAACGGTCAGAATTTTACGATTTATAATATTTTTTGTTTGTATGATTTGATTTTTTTAAGACGCAGTAGTTTTTTTTTATTTCAGTTTTTATTTTTGCTTTTTTATGTTAAAGATTATTGATTATGAATCTAACAGGTAGATTAGCAGATAACAGACTTTCATCTACAAATATTATCAAAAAAAAAAAACCGTTATAATACCAATGGTTTTGTTAAAATTTATACCTTTAGATGTAAATTATTGTGGCACCAAGTTTATAATAATATTTTTATTTATTAAATAATTTTTAATTAAATTAGGGAACTTAGCAGATTACAGATGTTTTATAAAAATAGCAAGAGGCTGTATCTGTTTGGCCTTATCAATAAGCAAAAACTCAAACAATTGAAAACTGTTACATAATTTTATCGGTTCCGGTCAGTTAAGTCAATGTTTATTTTCAAAAACAGTCTGATAACTATGGCATAACATATGTATTTGTCGTAAACATTGACTTTATTGATATGCCAATTTAAATATCGTTAAGTCAATTTTAGGATACAAATTGTAAAAAGTAGAAAAAATTATGTTTTAATAAAAGCAAACAATTTTTGAATTGAATATATGTCAATATTTTTGTTGACACTTTGCAGCAACGAGTAGTAGGTTCATAATAACAAGAGCTTATGTTTTTTCAACTGCAAAAAAAAAGTGAATTACACTAAAAAATTAACACTATAAAGGCTTACCAGTTTTTGAAGATACGTCATTATAACAGATTCATTTATGTAACATTATTTAGATCTTGCCATTGCTATAATGTCTCGTAAAGTTTCTGATACCTGTCTATTAATTTTTCTAGAATTAGATTATTTAAAGCTTGTTCTGCTTCAATTTTTGATATAACTTTGTTTTTCAAACTCATTTTGAAAATATTCAATTAGTATCAACAACAAAATGTAACTATGGCTTCTGATAATAAAATCAACACCGTTAAAACTACTTGAGGCACACCTCAGAAAGAAGTAACCTTTGTCTTAATGTGAACTCTAGTAGTAAGTAAACTACCAAGATCTAGAACTACTACTAGATCAACAGAATCTAAAATTAGTCCATTGAAATGTTACATTTTTTAGGCCTTACCTTGCGTTTTTTGTAAAAATGTTAATAAATTTAGTTTCTTAAATAATTAGTTTAAGAAATATATTGTAAAAACCATTTTAACCCTTATTTTCAAGATGGCGGCCGTGGGACAAGAGTGACCCCACAAACTTAGTTTCAACTTTACACTAACCCCCCCTACACATCAAAAAAATAAAATTGCGTCCTTTTAAAAACGCAACCCCAAATGTAACATTTCAATGGACTAAATAGACTGCATGGCATAGAATATGCCGATGATATTGTCATAATTGGCAAAGGCAAATTTGAAAGCACCTTGTGTGAAACAATACAAAAGGTTTTCAGAATTACTAAACAGTGGTGCAAAGCAGAAGAGTTGAGTATCAACTCTTCAAAAACCGCGATTGTACTATTTTCTCAAACAAGAAAACTTCAGAGGATGAAACCTTTCTATTTGAAAGGAGAGACCAGATAAAACATGGGAATGCCACTCAAAAATACTGCGGTGGAAGTATATCATGATAATTAGACCTATCATATCCTATGAGGCAATAACCTAGAAATCTAAGGTAGAATAAATAGCCACAAAGAAAACCCTTGACAAAGTTTAAAAACAAGCATGCTTGTGCACAGGAGCTATGAAAACGTACTCTACATGCAACACTATTTTTTTATTATTAGAAGTTATTACAGATCTGACACCTTTCTAGTAATAGCAAAAGCAGCA
Organism: Lagria hirta; assembly: GCA_947359425.1. Classification (NCBI taxonomy): domain Eukaryota; kingdom Metazoa; phylum Arthropoda; class Insecta; order Coleoptera; family Tenebrionidae; genus Lagria; species Lagria hirta. Next base: position 16,632,093 of record OX375794.1, read on the forward strand.
AGCAAAGTTATTTTTAGACTGACTAAGGAAGGCATTAAACGTAAAAAAATCAAATGTCAGTGAGCTTGGGCATCTCTGACGGAGTGCATTTGATTTCTAAATCTCCCAAGTGACAAAATAGAAAAGGAATATATCTTTGAAACAAATTTTATTGTAAAATTAAGCAACAAGAACGACTGACACCAGCAAGTATAAAAGACATACTATAAAATGATATACGGACGGCTCCAAGACAGACAAAAGCACAGTTGGTTTCAGAACCAATTTTTAACTCAGAAATAATAGGAACATACCTAAGCATTTTTCAAGCAAAAATACACGCAATCAGAAAATGTGTAAAATTTAATTTAAAAAAAAACTATCAAAACTGAAAAAGTGCAATTTATACCGAGTGTTAAGCAGCCATAAGAGCACTAAGCTCCTATGCCATCTGTTCCAGAATGACATAGAAATGCCGAGGCAAGTTAAATGAACTAAGAAAGAATAACAATCTTTTTCTTGTTTAGATACTCGGACACTTGGGAACAAAAGAAAGCAAGAAAGCTGATAAACTCGCAAGAGAGTTTATCAGCACACCTACAAGAAAAAATTTAAAATAAAGGAAGAAACGGACAGATCAACACGCTGTCAGAGCCTTTCTGGTTTAAAACATTCTCAGAAATTTCTTCAAGACTTCGACCATGCAAGATGCAAAGTTTACATAAACCTCATTAAAAATAGGTTTTTGCGTCCTCACAGGTTTTTGTATCGGTTACTGCCGTCTATGAAGGCACCTGGTAAAACTTGGTCTAGAAGATAATGACAAATGCAGATTTTGCAGGAAAGAGGAGAAAATTCTGAAACACCTGGTAACAGAATGAATATCTAGGGCTGGAATACATATATTAGATAGAATCACGTCATCATTGAAGCTATCCCAGCTGCTGGAATTTATTACAAAATAATTCTATTTACAGAAACCGATAAAATTTTGAACATTCTGCGTATGTAACAAATGTCATACCAGCCTAAGATGTCTTAAAATCTTCGCTTGTAAACTCGCTTAGATTTCAAACTGACATCTACGGCTGGTATGACATTTATTACATCCTAGGTATGTTAATAGCCATTAGGCAATGTTATATAACATATAAAGCTCTTATTAGTCGCCACCTAAAGCTTGCTTGAGAAAATTTTAAGCAACGTCAGTTTTTTAAAGTCTTTTAGGATCTGAAAGTAGCAACCACATGCGTTCAAAGTCACTATATTTTTCGAATCATTGACTGAAGTATGTATTATTTATGATGCTTGAACTATTTCTTAAATTTTTTATAATCAATTGGTTTATTCGAACATAAATATTTATATGTAAAAAAATAAGCAATAAAAAAAATTCCATGGTGATTGATAAGGGCAGCGTCTTCATAAAGTATTAAAGAATGAGTTATACTTATTCACTAGATTTAAAATTTTATGTAGACAAGTCACATCAGATACATTTTTACAGAACAAGAGAAGCAGGTGTTCATAGATAAAAAACAACATTTTTTAGAAGTGCCACATTACTTACAAGAGTGTTTTCTAATTGTTTTGCAATTTTGACAGTTTTAATATTAATGTGTGACAATTATTTAGCTTGTTGTTGCAATGCATTTAATAATTTTTGTACAAATAACTTTTATAAATTTTTTTTTGGTTTTACATTGAGTTATGGCATGCGAAATGCAGATTGCGGTTTATTATTATTACAATTTTTGTTTTTTAGAAAAAAGCGACGGTTTTTACAACACTTCGCCGTTTATCATCTCATTTAATTTTCTACATTGCTGTAACCTATGCTGGCATTTACATCAAAATGTTGATAGATAAGCATCAAAGAAAATCTTTTTTGGAAACTCTACGTTTTATGGAAATGCGTTGCAAAGCACAGAAAGAAAGTGCTAATCAAGAAAAACTTCTATTTTCAATTCTTCCCGATTTTGTTGCTAAGGAAATTCTTGAAGATATTAAATCTAACAATATTCCGTCTCAAAATCAGCAGTTCTACAAGATATATGTTCACAAATATGATAATGTTAGCATATTATTTGCAGATATTAAAGGTTTTACAAAGTTGGCAAGCAAATGTACGGCTCAGAAATTAGTAACCAATCTCAATGATTTATTTGCACGTTTTGATAATTTATCTAAACGTAATCACTGCTTGCGAATTAAACTCTTAGGAGACTGCTATTATTGCGTATCAGGTCTTCCTGTTGCTCGAAACGACCATGCTCTATGCGCTGTAAAAATGGGTCTTGACATACTTAAAGCTGTAGAAGATACAAAAAGAAAGCTTGAACTTGAAGATCTAAGTATGCGAATTGGTGTACATTCTGGATCTCTTTTGTGTGGAGTTTTAGGTTTGAGAAAATGGCAGTTTGACATCTACTCGCATGATGTTACCCTAGCTAATAAAATGGAAGCAAGTGGTGTTCCTGGGTAATATTAATAATAAAAAGCTTTATAAATATCTTATTTGAACTATTTCTTCCAGACGAGTACATATTTCGGAAAGTACTTACCAGCTAGTTAAGAACACTTTTGATGTAGAGCCAGGAAATGGTAAATACAGAGATCAGTACTTACTGAAACATAATATCACCACATATTTTGTCAATAAATTTAAATTGTTTACAAGTGATATCTCATCAGTACCATCAACTCCTGTACCATTTTTAAGACATTTATCAATTCTTTCATTAGATTCTTTTGCTGAAATACCTTTTAAAAACGTACGTTTTTTATTAGTTTTCTTGATTGTAAGACTAAATATTGATTTGCAGTTGAACAAGTCTTGCGATAGTTGCAAATATGGAATTATTTTCAACAAGCTTCGCGTTTCAGTCAAAGAATACATGGAATTGATAACCCAAGAAGTTGCTAGTAACTATGAAAAACAATACAGTTTTCTCAACCACATTACATTGAAATTCTATGATAAGAATATGGAAACAAAATACCAACAAATCAAAACTAAGTTATTCAAATCCAATTTAAACTACTGCTTAATCGTTTGGAATCTTTTGGTTTTATGTCAATTATTAGTATTAAAAATGTATAGCTTTATAATGATTCTTTTAAGACTATTTCTTTGTTTTAGTAATTACGGTCTGCTAGTATTTTTTCTATGTACTACTCTTTTTTTGACCGCAGCTTGTTTATTAGGATGGGCAGAAAATTACGAAAAAATGCCAAGATGGTTAAAAAGATTTTCTAGAAAGCTCAACAGTAAATCGACTCGTATAGCAAGTCTGGTAAGCTGTGTAATAGTTTTGATGAGTACCACAGGAGCGTCTATATTGTTAATCATCAATTGTAATCGTAAGCCCGACCATGACAATAACGTAACAGATTTTCCTAGCGATAATCCAGAATATGTGGTCCTAGCATGGACACTCTGCCTTATTTCAACTGCAGCTGTTTTCAAGTTGTATTACTTGGTTAAGCTGTGTCTGCTCACAATAATGATTTTCATATATTCGATTTTAATCAACGTACCACTTTATCGGCATATTTTCACCGACAACGGAGAAGCTTGGTGAGTATTATTAAAAAAACTCTCATAAAAACTAGTATAGGAAACATGCTTCAAAAATGTTAAATATAACATTAACTTGCAATGATTTTTGTTTTGCTATGCTTAAACCACGCTAAAATAAATTTTGTGCAATTGTATATTGTTGGTCACAAATGATTCAAAACAATGCACCAGAAAATAATTTGAAAACCATGTCGAAAGTTTATTTAATAATAATTTAAATAAAAATAGCTCTACTTTTGTAGATCTCCTATTACTACTAGCAAAGAGACATAGCACTTCTGTCTCAAACTTTCCTAGATTTGCAACCATCTGTTTTCTGCCGTGTTCACTCTGACAATTCACTTTGGTTCTTTATACATTTTTAATTTTTTTTTTCAATTTTTAACCTTGTTTTTCTTTTTTTGCCATTCTTTAACATCTTTGCTTCTGCTCTATTAAATTTTACATTTTATATCGAGACTTTTCTGTCTTTCAATTTTTTTGTTCTGTGTATCTATGTCTTATTCTGAATTCTACATTTCTGCCGCTTTTATTAATTTAGTTTTTTCAGTTCATTGTGTAAGTCTGTTTTATTTTTTTTTATAGTTTTTTTGATCATGCATTAATTATAATTCTAATTTAGATAATTGTTTTATTCTTTTTTTTTCTATGTAAGTTATTCCATACTTAATTTTTAATTTTTTTTCTGTATTAATTTTAAGTCGTTTTAGCTTATTTTTTGCAAGTAATTTTTGATTCGATATTTTTTATTTGATCTCGTTTTTTCCATCTTTTTTACAACTTTTTTTATTTAGCTTTGGTATGCTATTTTGATTTTCACATATCACTATTATTATTATTTTTTTTTATATAAATTCATTGTTTATTTTATTTCAAAATTTCTACTTTAACCACTCACTCTATTTCAATATGCCGTAATTTATTTCGGTTTTTCTCTTAAACTTTTTGTGTCAGCGTCCTTGTTTTTATTTGTTCAACTTTCTTATGTTTTCATATCATTTCCATCAATATTATTCTTTTCTAATTTTTTTGTTGGACTTTCTTTTGTTTTTTTTAATTGTTTTTTCTTATCTCAACAATATCTCTTGAAACAAAACTAAACATGAATATAAAACAATATAAGATGCTTTTATATTAATGTTAAAGTGCGGAATAATAAACTAAAGCAAATGCAAAGCAGTTTAAAAAAGATCAAATAAAGGCAAACATTTGCAGGTAGGCTATATAAATTACTATAATATAAATCTTACAACAAGGAAAATATTATCCCACAAAAGAAATGGTCTATAAGAACAATATTTACTTGTTTATCAAAAACTTGAAACACAAAATTCTCTAATTAAATAAAGAACAGTTTTTTGCAATAAAATTAGAAAATCTTGTACCAGAGCTTTTTTGTACAAAAATAAAATAATTGGCTATTATTGATTTCGTTTTTGCAAAACATTGTGAAAAAACTCAAAATTTGCATGATTTAGTCCTACTTTATATTTAGTAATCTAATATATTTTTTAAATTATAAAGCAAACAATTTTTACACTGCTGGTACAGAGTTTTTAAAATTAAAAAAAAATACTTTGGTAGATACTAAAGTACAAGATTTAAAACGTATCAACATCTTTAATCAATTTATTGCTGAAATACAAAAAACTTTTATTACATTTTATATTTTGGTTCTAGGAATGGCGAATCATCTTCTTATTTAACTGCCCGCTTGTATTTTTTCTTTCTCTTACTAACTTATTACAACAGACTTGTAGAAGTTACATCACGTCTCTATTTTTTATGGAAGCAAAAAGCCGCAGAAGAACTTCGAAGCATGGAAAAAGCAAAATTTACAAATATGCAGCTTTTGACTAATATTTTACCAGATCATATTGCTAGACACTACCTTAGTAGAGAATACACTAATGAAGTATTTTGATAAACTTATATTGTCACTCTTTTATTTGAGAATCATTTCAGGAACTTTATTCTCAATCTAGAGATAACATTGGAGTTCTTTTTGCAACTATTTCAAATTTTAGCGATTTTTACTATGAAGAAAGAGGTGTTGAATGTATAAGACTTCTTAACGAGATTATAGCAGATTTTGATACAGTTTTGAGTGAACCACGTTTTGCATCTGTAGAAAAAATCAAAACTATTAGTGCATCTGCAACTTATATGGCAGTCTCAGGCTTAAACCCCATATCAGAGGTAAGATTGTTGCTTTTTCTATAATGTTAATCCATCATTTAGTTGTGATAATTTAGGATCCAATCAACCCTAGCAAACATTTGTGCAGCTTGGTCGATTTTGCTTTTGCTCTACAAGAAAATTTAGTTGGAATCAGCAAAGATTCATTCAACGATTTTAAACTTCGAGTAGGAATTGCTCATGGCAGCTTAGTTTGCGGAGTTATTGGAGCAAAAAGGCCAATTTTTGACATTTGGGGTGATACTGTGAATCAAGCTTCTAGAATGAATTCTACTGGAATTGATGAATATATTCAAGTACCACGACATACAGCTTTGGTTATCACTCAACATTTATTAAATGTAATTATAATATAATTTTTTTCAGATTTTGGTTAGAATGGGATATCGTTTGAAAAAAAGAGGATTAGTTGATGTAAAAGGAAAGGGTTTGATGGAAACCTATTTCGTTTTGAGTAAAAAACCAAAGAAAAGTCAGAGTTGCCAAAGAAGCTGTAGTCGTTCTCATAGTTTAGAAGCTATGGTTTTTGCAATTGTAGAAAATCACAAAAAATTTATAAGTCGTAGCAATAGACTGTAGACTGAAAATAAATATTCGCAATTTCACACTAATCTTGGTTTATTTATAATTAAAAAGAGCACCTGATGCGAAAGAAAATAAAAACAAAACCATACGCTAAAGTTGGTTTTGGTTGAAACTAACTACTAATAATACAAAACAGAAAACTAAATAAAAACCAAAGCATGACATTGCATTGTTTCTCTGCTGACTGCAATTGTATTTATAATGAGTCTATTCCTATCCTTTGAGAGGTCTTAAAACTTATTATTGTTTGTTACTTTAATTGCTTGGAAAGTGCTTATTTTTGCACCTCTATTTATTAATGTGTTTGCTCACTAAGTAGCGCGCTAAAAATGAGATTTTTAAATGCTATGTCATTAAAACTAAGAAAGAAAAGAAATCTTCGGGTTAACGATTTTTTTCTATTCAGCGTCATATTAATGATATAATCCTGCCTAAATATTATTTTTTATAAAATTACTCTTAAGCTAATCATCGAATTGCAATGCAAGCATAAACTTGATGGCATAATTTATAAAACGTCAAAAAATAGATTTTAAATGTATAAGTTAAAAATCCCGCTACAAAAAACATTTTGTCTTGTTAATTTGAATTTTGCTGCATTAGTTCTTTGTTAAAAAAATTTGTTTGTAGTGCTTAGTTTTGAGTTTTAGCTTTATCAACCGAAAGCACTTTGCTCATTTTCTACAATTTGTTTTATTCCAATTTGTTTATTTTTCTATTTTTTAAAGATCGTAATTGAAATATAAAAATATGTAGGATGAATTTTTTTTTGATTGTTTGTATTATTCTCTGCTAATCTGTCTTTCTTTTATTTTTATAAAAACAGTGATTTTTTATTGACATCGTTATTAGTGGTCGAAAGGTCAAAAAGAAGGCGGTATAGGTTAAGGCGTAGAATCAGCTTTTAAAAAATACATTTTTTTATAGTGGTTAGGATGTTAAAGCCAAAACTAAAGTGAACCAAAATCGGCATTGACCAGAAGAAGAATCCTAGAGCAGAACATCAAAAATTGAAAAGCAATTAACAAACATCTGAAGTTCTAGTTCTATTGCAAATTTGTGTTTTCAATAATGTAAGGTTATGGTTTGCCAAGTGATTATCAACAATTTGGGCGATCTTGTCAAATCTTTATTCTATCACAGTGGAAAACTCCACCTGTTAAGAATGGTAAATGATAATATTTTTCTTTAAACATCATACATTTTTCAAATTTTTTATACTTTCCTTACGTAAAGATCTTTCTTTCATCTTCAGATGACAACTACAAAAATATTTTTTATGCTTGAAGTAATCTTAAATTTAAGCATTTTAAACGCAATTTTCAGTAACTTAATTTTGTTAAATCTGCGAAGACATCAAAAAAATAAAACTGGAGTTTGACAAGTTTTCTCAATCTGATAAAACAATAAGTGTTCATTTTTGCAACCTTTTACAAATAAATTTTTAAACAAACGGTTTTAGATTCACGGTTTTACTATATTATTATCTATTGTTCGACATTAAATGACGTCTTTTTTGTGTTTTTATTGTCAACTGGTTAAATATCCTTATAAAAACTATTCCGACACTTACGTTTTATAAATTCCAAATAATATGTGTGTTTGTTAAAAACAACCTTTAGATTTAAACACATTTATTTACAACATAAATAATACACATTTGTACTTAGTTGTAAACCAAACAAATAAACTTGGTCCCAAAATATTTAAAAAATTACAAAAAATGACTAGAGATAGATATGGACGTCAACATATTATTTAAACATGAGTACCATCCACCGAGTTGATCCTTTCAGTTTTATCTTTTGAGCTTGATCTTTCCAGTTGAATTTTGGTATCACGTTTAATTAGTGGTGATTTTAGAAAAAATTTCATGTCTTTTTTATGTTTTGGTGATGAATGTACGGGAACGGTAGGTCCTAGTGATCTCACTTTAAAACTATCACTCATTTCACTATTTATTTCTCGTTTGTCAATCAAATGAGGTGAATTTCGTTCTAATTTACTAGTTTTTGTAGCAGGGGAAGACGATTTGGATCGGTATCCAACCATTGGTTCTGAAAGCAATCTTGGCACTGATTTGAAGATAGAACCGTCATTGTGATTTGGCGCGGAAACTGGAGTGTGGGGAGCTGATTGTGATATCATCATTTTATTATTTGTGATAATATCTTTATCTAGTGATTTATAGGATTTCATATTTTCTAATTGACTGCCAGATCCCAACTGACGCATGTTTGGTTGAGATCTGGCATGCATGTTTCTTTGATTGGCTCTAGTTGTATTTCTTCTAATTGGATAAGCAGGAGTTCTATGTGGTATTCTCATTGAACTATAATTGAAAATTTTTTTACCAACATCGATCTTTTGCTGGGTTCTGGCTCTGCCCAAGACTGAGCTGCCAGCTGAAATACAATAATAATAAAAAATGTCACAAGCCATCAGAGAATAGTTACGTGTGTGTCCAGTGTGTTTTTTTCTAGTCTGCGCCATTGCATATACAACTGCTGCAAGGGTACTATAATGACTTGGCTGTCTTTGAAAAGTTTGCGGCCGACCTTGCTGACGTCCCATTACAAAATAAGTTTCCATTTGTCCTTTTCCTTTAACATCTATTAGACCTCGCTTAACTACTTCATAACCCCGTACTCCTAACAACTGCAAATACTTTTTCACAACAAGATTGTTACAATTATACAATTCTATACCTGAGCAGTATACTTTGGAACTTGAATTTTACCAAGTACACCAGTGGAATCCATTCTAGAAGCTTCATTGACTGTATTGCCCCAAATATCAAACACTGGTTTTCTTGCCCCAATTACACCGCACACTAAGCTACCACAGGAAACGCCAACTCTCAATCCAAAATTGTTAAAAGAATCCTTATTTATTTCTTCTAGTTTTAAACGCATAGCTATGGCAAAATCTATCAATGCACAGAGATGCTCTGGACTATCAGTTTTGATGCAATCCTAAAAAAATTAATAGAGCTAATATTAGATCGATTAACATAACAAAACAGGTTTAACAGCTTCACTTTTTTTGACATTATCAAACAACTTAAAACAATAAAAAATTAAAATAATGTTGCAAAGTCTAAAAATTACCAAATTTGAAAAATTAGATGACAAAAACGTAAACTTGAAAAAAATAAAGATGTATTTATTATTTTACACATTGCTTCAAAATAAAATAGAAAAAAGAATAAATGTGCTACAAAAAGCAAATATTAAAAATTTTTAGCCAAAAATCAAACTTCCCAAAAGATAGAAATTAAAAAGCTGAAAATAAAAAATCTTTTTAGCTTAAGTTTTACACTAATGTAAACATTTGAAGTATTTTGAGGCGGTGCCAAAGAAACAAACTCTGATAAAGATCAAGATCTGTTTATCTTCTATAAAGCTATTGTTTTTTAGTTACAACACTATCTAAATCAGATACTTTTTTACCTATATTTATAAAAAACTAGTACGTAGTTGTTTGTTTATTTGTCGCTCCCTCAAAATTATTTAGATATTTGTATATTAGTGCAGAAGATAGACTAAAAAAGTTTTTTTGTTTTTCAGTTTTTTTTATGTACAACCCTTTAATTTTTATTTATTTTTTTGAGATTAAAATCTACCATCAATTTTTACTAAAACCGGTACACTGAAAATAACCTTTTTTTGTCAAATTAGGTATATGGTCACAATTTCGAACTATGCCTTATCCGATAAAAAAATAATTGTTAAAACTAAACTTTTTGTTAAAAGATATGCTTATACATAAATACACGTAAAAACATACCAAGTAGGAATGAATTTTAGTACCTTACTACTTTACATGTCAAAATAAAAATTTTCAATTATTAGCTCCTCTAGCAAAAACAAAACTGTACAGTAAAAGGATTTTTTAACAAAAACGGTATTACTTCAATAGTAGTAATAAACACTTTTAATAGTAAACACTTGAATAAAGAAACTTATTTCTTTGACAAAAGTGACAAATTGGCCGATTCTTAAAAAATGAAAAAGTAAAGTTTGAAAAATGGTATTAATCTGGATTGCCTTTTAGAGCAACTTTTCCTGCAGTTTATTTAAAGCGACCAGCTCAACATTCTTAAGTAATAAATAAAGTACTAATGAGGAGCAATTTAAAGATCCATTTTACCACTATACACAAATTTAAAAAAAATAATTTTCTACAGTTTCCTTCTTATAAATACAAAAGGCACTATTCGAGTAAAATAAGAAAAAATAGAGTGCAATATTACAAATGTTGTTCGAATTTTTTTATCAAAATGTTATTCAAGAGTACTGAATTTTATTAATCGGTGAGCCAAATTGTCAAAATTATCAATACTAAAGTACGAAAACAAAACATTTAGCAGTATAAACTTACAGATCATACGCCGTGCCAAAATAATAAGAATGCATAAGGTGGATCTCTAGGTTTTCACATAATTTGGTTTTTGTCAGTTCAGACCGCTTAACTGGTGCTACTTATTAAAGAATTCTATAAGAAGCAGTTAAACCGTATTGACAAAATAAAATTAAACTGTAAATTTTAGTACCAAAAAGGCAAAAAGACGCAATTCTATATATTATACGCGGGTTGTTGTAGACTCTCTATCTAAACAACATATTTTTGAACTGCTGGATAATTTAAAGAAGAGAATTTTATTAGCCTGCCAGATCCCTAGATTTTCACTAAATAATTGTTTTTTTATTACATTCATTGATTTACATGATACTACTACGCTAGAAGAACGTATAGAAACGTGTACGCTTTAAAAGCAACAGTAGTTACACAATGTTGTTAATTATCACCAGGCTGCAAATAAGCAAATTGCAATTTTTATGACAGATTGGGATACTGCTCAGGTAGTAATAAAAACTTGCTTAAAGCATTAAATTTTTTTCACAATTACTTTTGCTACCATATTTTTTTATAAGTTTAAGAATTAGTATAGAATGTTTAATTTTTCTACAAACAATTTAGAGCATATTTGTACAGCTAAAATAATATAAATTATATACAATGTATATAAAATGGTAAAATAAAACGATCAATCCAAATAAATTCAAACTACATCTGTAAACTTATAATAATAATAATAGTCTTTATTGCAAAAAAAAAAAATAAGTTTCCGTGATAACATAACATTTTATAACAAATTTACATAGAATGTCTTAAACATGTAAACTTGAACAATGTTTCGTTCTTATTGAATCTAATAGAAACCATAAATCGTTCTAATAAAACATCTGTAATCTTGGACATGTTTCATCCTAATTAGAACCAATAATCGTTTCAATATGAACTAAACATGTCCAAGTTTACAGATTTACCTAGTTTGAATTGATCTCTTTATTTTACCAGTTGCTGGCTAAGAAGATAGATTACATTGTATATCATTGATATGCGTTTGAGACAAAAGACGCTAACGTGGTGACTCGGTTGCCCAATCAGCAATATAAACTTTTATTTCAATTTGTATCTATTAAACTTAACATTTGTCATTTAGAGCACAACCTTATATTGCATCAAAAATGATAGTAGCTTCTAAAAGATGTCGCTTGTTTACCATATTACAAAAGTAACAGGCATTTAGATAATTTAAAGCCAAACTTGTCACAGCAAATTCATTCAAACCTGAATATGTTGCGACTGGCTGATAAGTTTCAATAATAACAAAACATGTTCAAGTTTACAGATGCAGTTTCAAGAATTTTGCATTCATTTTTTTATATTAGTTCTTGTGGCAAATTAGTAAATTTTGTCAGAGGTTGCCACTCTGATCACGATTAACTGCTAATGCGTTTTTTCCCAATTGTTTCAAGTTGTTTCCTTTTATTGTATACTCTTGGAAAATGTTAATAAACAAAACAAAAAAGCATTGAAACCTATTTCCATACTCCACAACTTTTCTATTTAAGATATTTTGCTGAAAATCGGCAGATTTAAAAAATAATTATTTAGTTTTACATCTAAAGTGCCAATGTACCAAAATTAATATTACACTAGGTATATATAAATATATATATATAAATTTATATATATATTTATATAAATAATATATAAAGAATGAAAAGCTCCTTTTTTTTTGTTGCTTGAAAAAAAACATAAACCTAATTATTATATTAAGAAAAACCGAAAAGTTTCAACAAAATATGTTAAAACATTTTAAAATATCTATAAAGAATAGGTTTTCTGCCATAAATTTTGTAAGAAAAAAGCACAAAAAAACCAGCAAGATTATGATACTTAAAAAAACAATGGCAAGCAAGTAAGAAAATCAAGTGTAAAATAAACAATAGGAAAATACCTAAAAAATACAAAAATTTTAGTCAGAATATGCTATTTATCATAATATGCTAAAGGACAGAATGCACAAATGCAATCAAAAACTTTATAATAGAAATCTAGTTTACCATAATAAAGCCATAAATAAAATTTTGATATAACAATCATTTGATTGGAGATTAATAATAATAATAATAACAAGGCTTTATTGAAAAAAAAAATAAACAAAATGAGGCGAAGTCTAGCTTATAGCTATTCTACTTAACCTCTACACTCTACCAAAATAAATAAAATTAATAAATAAAATTTAAACATTTTATACAAACGGCATAAAATGTTTAAAAATAATTACAAAATAAAAAACTAGAAATTAATCTATAAAACAATTTTTTTTTTGTTAAAGTTGAATATGTACACAAATCTACTAAGATATGTCAACAAATTTGAAGTAAGTATAAACAAAAATAAGTATTTTTTTAAATACCTTGTGCGTTGGATTTAATCCAGATGCCGCCATATAAGTAGCAGTAGCACTAACTGTCTTAATCTTCTCAATAGTACTAAAACGATCTTCGTCTAGCAGCTCATCAAAATCAGCAATAATTTCATTAAGAAGTCTGATACACTCCAATCCTTTATTGATATCTTCAGAATAAAATTCTGTAAAATTAGGAATACTTGCAAATAGTACTCCAACTTCATCTCTTGATTGAGAGTATAATTCGTCACTATTCCTCTCTCCATTTAAAAAATGTTTAGCAACATGATCGGGCAGAATATTTTGAAGAAGTTGTGTGTTTGTTTGTCTTGTTTCTTCCATGTCGTTCAGTTCTCTTTCTGCTTGCTGTTTCCATAAAAAATCTAAACGAGAAGTTACTTCTACCAAACGTGCGTGATATGCAACCATCAAAAAGAAAACAGTTAAAAGTATCAACATTTGGGCATAAAGTGGTATTTGTTTTGGATCAGTAGTGTGTAGATTGAACACATTGTTATATGGAATCAAAATTAAAATAGTGTACACTACTACCATCACTACAGCCAGAAATAATTTAATTAAATAGTATAGCTTCAAAGCTGTGGCAAGAGCAATCAAACATAGAATCCACGTAAAAACTATATATTCTGGATGAGAGCAACTTAATACTGTGTTTTCTGCTGGTAAACTATCTTCAGTTTTTTGGATTAGTACTGGTAGAAGAATAATTTCGGTGTCATTTAGTACCGATCGTTTTTTTCTACTTTTCAAATTTGATAAAGTATGATTTAGTACTTGTAATTTTTGTGTAATACTTTGAATTACGGCTGTTGTTTCATTATTTAAAACTGCGATATTTTCGGCTTCTTTTATCAATTCTTCCATATCAATTGAACTAAGTATTGTTTTAATGCATGTTTCGGTACAATTGTGTTTTGGAGTTTGCGTAGGAGCAATATTACCTCTGATCAACTGATTCCAAAATGTTTCTTCTGAGCTGTTTGTTACAAAACTTGTACGGCCAAGAAGATTGAGAAGCAAATCATTGATTTTATCACTTTTGCTGGCAGTTACAATTTTAGGTAGATTATCGCTAGTAAAAACTGATAGATTGGTTAATAAAAAATTTTGTTGTAAAATGCTACCACGTGTTGTTGTTGAGTTACTAGTAGATTGAAGAACCAAACTCGAGGAACTTGTAACAGCCATTATAATTATCACTCCGCAGATAAAAGCAGTTCTGCTGCGCCGGTTGTGTACTAAAGTATAAGAAATTTTTTGCAAAGCCATTGGTAATTGTTCAAATTCTTCTGCCATTACAAGAACGCTAGTAGAAGTCAAAATAATAGTAGTAATTATGAGAAATGTTATGACAATTTCACTCATATGCTTAATTGCTACAACTTGACAGACCACCATAAAAAGCCAAATAATGAAACAGCAAAGCATATTAGATTTAAACATATCTTCCCGCAATTGACTAAATTTCAACTCCATTTCCTGATCAATAAATCGTAATGTCCAAGTGTTAACATTGGCGCTTCTCATTCTTTTATTGCTTTCTATTTCAATGCTGTGATCTATAATGTCATCCACTTGTTCGGCAGTGGAAGGAAAAGTAGAACCGCGTTTCTTAAGACGAGATTCAGTTAAATCATATTTTTGTTTATTGTAAGGATAGTTGATAGAATCAATGTCTTCATCTAGGTCTCCTGAGAGAGCATGATGTAACTGTATATAAAAAAATAAATCAAATAATAGTAGTTCTACAAAATATACCTACATTTTCAAACGGAATTTCGGGTGTCCAATCTGTTGTATTTTCTTCTTCTACAGTACTTTGCTGAATGCCGCTATCACTCCTCTCCATAGAAGCTGGCAGAGGTGGAGAGACAGGAGTAGTAGGAGTTTTTGGCGAACTCAAAGCAGTCATGTTTTCGTCGTCAGGCCACAATTTATTGGAAAAAATACTAGGTCTAGAAGCTAATCTTCTTCGAGTTCTCATTGGCTCTACTTGTTTAATCAAGTAGGTAGTAACGTCGTGTTCACGGAGATATGAATCTCGCTCCTGACCCAGTCCAGGTTCAACTTCATAAGCGCCATTAAGACATTGATAAGCTGATTCAGAAATGTGAACTCGGCTGAAATTATTAGATAGAGAAGATAAAACGTATAAAAAAAATGTTACCCGGGAATTCCACCCGATTCCATGTGGTTAGCTAATCTGACATCGTAAGACCAAATATCGAATTGCCATTTTCTTAAGCCTAAAACTCCACATAAAACTGAACCAGAATGAATCCCAATTCTCATATTTAGGTCAACCTTAAAATAAAAAAATTACTAGACAAGTTTGATAATAAAACGTTGTAAGTTACTTCAGAAAAGTTATAAAACACAAGAGGTTACCTAATTTGACTTGATAACATTATTTCATTCAATTAACAAACATGTTAAGAAAATGTATTAAATAAATGTAAAAAAAATATATAATAAAAAAAAATTACAAAAAAAAATAACGACTATGTATAACAAAACGATATCTAAAAAAATCCAACATTGAAGAACAATAGAAAGATAACTAATAAAATAATTTAGTAACTCTGTTGACAACTTTCACTGCAAGTATTTTTTTTAACAAACTAATTTTAGTAGTTCAAATCTAAATATTTTTAGATCTTTAAACAAAAAATGTAAGAGTAAATGTGACAAGAAAAAACCAAGTAAACAAATTAATAAAAAACTTGAATTATAAAAAAAATAACATGTTTTAAAATTGTTACGCAAAAAAAGTTTTGTAAAACTATATAGAGCAAAGGTACTAAACTTTTATTAAAATTTTACCAGAAAGAGTACAAAACTAAAACACTAAAATCATCCCTTAAAAACTTAAAGTGTTTGTTTTGATAAATGTTTATTCTCTGCACATATTTTTATTCATACTAATGTCTGCTGCGCCAACAGTATTTAATTGATCGGTTGCATAAATTTTCATTCAAGAAGAAAGGCTTTCACGGGCCGAAGTCATTGAAATATTGACATCTTTCGGAAAAGACCGTGTCGAAAAGTTAAATGAAATTGTCGACGTTTTACACTCCAACGGTAAAGGCGTCATCAGGACAGGGAAATAAAGATGAGAACAAGCACGGTAACATAATACTATTATTTTGAAAAAATAAAAATACTGGAACTGCTTTTCTTCCATTTGTTCATGGAGTTACAGACAAAATTGGAAAAATTCTTCGTAAACAAGGATTGAGAACGGTTTTCAAACCACCTACAAAAATCTTGGAAATTTTACCATTTCCAAAAGACAGGTTTGACTAACTTTTGTCAAAAAATGTTTATAAAATTCCGTGCTCTTGTGGCAAAGTTTACATTGGGGAAACCGGACGTTCAATAAACTTCGAGTTTCCGAACATAAAAGGTGCATAAATTTGGGTTTATGGTCGCAGTCACCACAAGCTGAACATCATCTAGACACCGGTCACAAAATTTGTCTAGATGAATCTTCCTTGATTTGTACATCAAAATTTTTCTACGACAGAAAAATTAGAGAAGCAATTGAAATTGTAAAGCACCCAAACAACTTTAATAGAGATGCAGGTTATTATCTCTCAAACGTTTGGAAGTCCTTGTTCGTAAACACTCCTTCGCCATCATCACAAAGCGCTTCCGCTTTCTCCACAGCCCTCTCTCCGGAGCCCTCCGCCAGTTTCTCTTTTGCCCCTCCCACCGCTTTCTCTTCTTAGCTTACCATATAAACCCAAGCAGCAACAAGATCTAGCCAGAATAAGTTTCGCTTCTAGCGTGGTTGACACGTCGAGTTACGGTGCTTGTTCGCAACTTTATTTGCTTTATTTTGTCCTGATGCCGCCTCTACCGATGAAGTGCAAAACGTCGACAATTTCATTTAACTTTTCCGACACGAAAGATGTCAATATTTCCATTTTTATTCACTTAACCTAGCTACATAATTAATTGTCATGAATTTATAAAAGCTTGATATGAGAGAACCGCTCAAATTATACGTTATTTTAAAAAGCAAAAACAGTGTTTTTCTTTGTTTCTAAAACCCTGGCTAATAAACATGCAGCGGCAGTCTTAACGCTGTAAAAAGCGTAGTAAAACTGATCTTGGTACCAAGTATCAAGCCTTGAAGTCAACTTTTGGAATTTAGAGATGCGGGTGTAGGTGCGGTTTTTGCTTTGTTTATGAACTCTATTTAGTTTATCATGGTAAAAATAATAAACTTGAGTAATAAAAAAAGCTTGACAAATAAATTTAAAAAAAACGATGTTTGATTCACACCATTTGGTTCTGCTACAAAAGAGTGCAGTTTTTCTTTTTTCTTTTATTCTCTAAACTGTTATGTGTCATGCATATTTCCAAATTATCAGATAAAAAGAAAAAACCTTCTGACGCGGAAGAAAAATAAGACTGAGGAGGGAAAAACCGACACAACTTTTGAAAAAAACTTAAAATCGACACTTTAATCTTCCGAACCTAAAGCTGTTTCTTCTGGAACAGAATTGATAAACATCATACATTGCTTAATCAAAGACTTAACAGACAAAACTGCAGAATTCTTTAACATTAGTGGTATTAATATGGAGGTTAGACATCAATACCCAAGTTTGAACTAAGGTGCAAGCAGCTTCAGCTGGCTAAATAAATAGTTCAAGTGGATTAGAATCAATATTGTGGGGTTTTTTACCAAATACTTTTTTAAGTATGCTTAGGAATTGAAAAGACATCACTTTCATTAAATTTGGAAAATTTAGGTGAATGACCGACAATGATCAGTGACAATATGAGGCAAATTTTTATGACACGTGAGCCTATGCAACTGACTGATTGTAATTTTCCAGAGAAAGTGAACGTAGATAGATACGAAGCTAAAATGCAGAAAATCGTTAAATAAAAGTGAAGAAATAATATTAACATGGATTAATTTGTTCAAAAACCCAGAATTAAGTTTTCTGTTTTGTTGCCGATTATTTAGCAAAACATCATATTCCTATCAACGGCTACAAGATTTTGAAAGTTGAAGCATATGTCAGAACTTTTGCACAAACACAAAAAGGCACTACATCACTTAGTCGCTTTTTCTGTAGGCTGAACTGTATAAACGTTTAATGTCAGAAAAAACTGTCAATAAAAAAAATTAACCATTTGAAAACATAAATTAAACAGATTAAAAATTTTGAACAAACCGACTTCAATATGATCAAATTTTTACTGTTTCACTTGTTTTTGTAATCAATTAATTGTAAGTGTCAAAAATATATGTTAAAAAAATCATTAATAAAAATAACTTAAAAACTACGGGTCAGATCTTAATTAAATTTCAATGAAACCAAAAAAAAAAAAATACAGTCGATTTGAGAGCCTTTTCCTTTTTTTTTGAAGACGGTTAAAGATAAATTGCACAATGTACGCAAGTTTTTAAAAAAATTGTGAATGTAGAAACGGTTTTTAAATTGCAAGATTAGGCATTATGTGGATCAACTGAGAAGATTTATACCAGAGAAAATGGTATTTTTTTAAAATTGCTTGAATACATCAGCAATTTTGACGTAGTTATGTCTGACCACTTTTGTGGAATAACTTTTAACGAAAGTTTTTTTGTGCTTAGGGCGAGAAAAAGTAAAAACAAATCAACTAATAAATTAGAACATGCCTTGTCAGCTGATTAATGGTGTAAAAATGTCTTTTAGTTTCAAAAGAACAAACTACATATAAAAAAAATACTTAGAGTCTTTCTGAGATTCAAACATAGCCCTACAAAAAGAATTTGTCGATAACCCGCTAACTAAGCCACCTCATATATATTTTTATTAATTAATTAAAGTGTTCCCCGAAAAGACCCAAAAAACGCAATTCTTTATATAAATTTTCTGCCTACATAAATGTTTTTAAAGGAAAATAAAATGTTTGAAAGCTTTCAGTTATAAAAAAATGATTAAAAAAAAACGAAACAAATAAAAGTAGAAAATAGAGCATAAATTATATGAAATAAAAGTGCAAAAAATGAGTGAAAAAACAACACTTAAAATTTTTTAAATCAAACGTATAAAATTAACAAAAAAGAAAAGAGTCAAACAAAATACTCAATATGCCAAGAAAAAACCAATACTGTAAAATAATGTGTTACAATAAATAGAGTGTCTAAATAAGAGGTGAACACATTAATAAGCTACAAATAAAAAAAAACTAAAAAGTGTGATATAACTGATGTATTCATGTAAAAATAATAAAAAAAAATGAATAGCTAATAATAATAATCCACAAATTAAAGATAAGTAACTAATTGACATAAAATTTATATCAAAGAAATACAATAAACAGTAACAATAAAAATTCTTGACGTGAATGAAATTTTCTTCTAAATAATAATGATAAAAAGCATTAGGTACTAATATTACAAAAAAGTAAAAATTTAAAAAAACCTACTACAAAAACATTATTTACTGAGTTTTTCATTGCGTGAGCACGGCGATAATTTTGATCATGCTCGTGGTACATACAATCTTTTTATTATATTTTGCTTCTTAGAAAAAATATTTAACTTTTTTGGGCACAGCATTGTTGCTATAGGTAAGTGTTTTTGTTTGTAAGCAATTTCATTGAATAAAAATAAATTGTTTAATTTTAGGATTGTTTATTGTTATTTGCTGGTGGTCACAGCTTTTGAGGCATGTCGACGTGGGGAACTTCACGATTTACAAACTGTAACTGTCAAATATCTACTTTAAAATTTCTATTTAGATCTCGATCAAATTTATATAAAACTCACATAAGAGTCTACAGCTTTCAAATATATAATTTTAGTCATGATTATTGAGGTAAGCCAAAAAAAACTTTTATTTTTTTTTCTTACCATAAAAATAACGTTTGAAATGACGACAAAATAAATTGTGAAATAGTCTGATCTCTTAATATTAATAGGTGACGCATTGTGATTTTTGATTTTCCATCTAAATAACATAGGATTTTTTTTGATATTTGTAATTTTAAGGCACTCAAACCAATTTTTGTCTAGTAAAAATCAAAACATATTCTAGAAGAAAGTTTAAAAATCTACAAAAAAATCTTATAATTTTTTGCTTAGTCTACTATTTTAAAAGTTATTTAAGGTTAAAGTTCAACCTTAAATTGTAATTGATGATTAATTTTTCACATTTTCATATTCTATCACAAAGTAAAGGCTTACAAACATAAAATATTATGTTATTTGTAAAGGAAATGTGGGCGTATCTTTACGTAAAACTACAAAATACTCAAAATACACATAATATCGATAATTCTAAAAACATATATTTTTTTCTGAACGTAATTTTTTAAAAAAAGCAAAATTTTACTTCACTTGAGTACAAACTCAAGAAAATTAATCATTCATAGTAAAAATAGTAAATTTTCTGTATACAATTTACTATTAGGTAATTTATTATAATTATTATTAGTTGAAATAATAAAAGCTGTATTTCAATATTTTTTTGATTGGAATAACATTTTTTATTGTATATTTTGTACTATTTTTACTAATCTTAAAATTAAACTATTTTTTTTTACAATTGAACACTTTTTCTCACTTTTTTAAACTTTAAATAACTTTTTCCGGAAATCGTCTTGGGAACAACATTTTCCTGCTTATTTACGCGCAGGAAAATTGAGTTTTCCGGACTAGTACAGTAAAAACTTTACAAGACGCAAAATAAAAAATATACTCTAGTAACTATAGTTGTCAACAAAATTGACAAACTTGATTTGTGGTAAATTTGTAAAAAAAATTCTAAAATTTGTAAATTTCGTCTTTTTTTACGATTTCCCGAAAAATTTAATTCAAAACACGTCAGTAAAATCTCTTACTTGACTTGGAGCTTTAAAATACTTCGTATTTCAATTTAGCTCCTCTTCAGTAATGTGAAAGTTTCCTGACTTTTATGTAAATAACTATTAAAGCAGTTGACTTAAAATTATATCAGATCTTTTTTGTAGATCTTTAAATTTTCTTAATATATTTTAATTTTTACTAGACAAAAAATTGTTAAAGTGCCTTAAAATTCTAAATATAAAAAAATATTATTTGAATAGAAAATCACAAATCACAATGCGTCTTCTTTTAATATTAATATTACGTGTGTCTAAAAATTTTCTTTATTGGGTATCTAGTACTTTAAGCCTTTGAAAAATATTACTCCCGCAAAAAAAAACATAAATGTTTAGTCTCACAATATTAACTTTAAAATCATTGTTTATTGTAGACTTTTCTATAAAAGACTACAATAAACAATGGTTTAAAGTTTATTTTTCTATAAAAGTAAACTTCTATTATTATTAATATTTAATTATGTTAGATTAAAATGACCGTCAACTGCATCAAATCATTAATGCAATGTACACATTTCATCTTATCAGCAACAATTTCCCATACAATACAAATTGAGTGCAATTGGTGAGACGTGACGTACATATACATTGTCTATTTAATTTGGTAGTTGCTATTTTCATTCACTAGATAACAACAAATCCTAATTGTTCTCATTTAAATAAAGATTATAAAGCAAAAAAACAGTCTCGTAGAGTACTTCTGTCAAGCGCCATGGATAAATTTGTTGGATTAAAAATCAATGAATCGGAGTGTTCTCAAGTGATTTCTGCAAAACTTGGATCATCAATGTTTGAAATTGTAAATTTTTATCAAAAACCTTTAGAAGAAATGGGTGGTTATTTAGGAGAGCATTCAATATTGAAAATAACCATTAAACGAGGAAGCTTGGCACAAGAAACGCATAGTTTTTTTGTAAAATCACTGCCACAAGTGCAGTCTCAAAGAGATTTCTTAAATGAAATGAATGGTTCATTTAAAGAATACAGCTTTTTTACAAGATATCTCGATTGTTTAAGAAAACTCTCAATTAATATTCTTGATGATGTAATACCAACGTGTTATCTGGCAACTCAAGAGAGCTTTGTCTTTGAAGATTTGTCAGCTATAAATTTTCAAACTCTTCAATCTCGTAAAGCCCTGGATGTCAATACCGTGAAGGTAGGTCTGTCCTCTTTGGCCAAACTCCATGCAAGTGCTATAATTTTTGAAGAAAAAACGTCGTTTCGTTTAGCTCGTGACTTTTCCGAAGAGCTCAAAGAGAGCTTTTATTTGGGTACAGAGTCAACCGAGCGAGCTATGCATTCATGCAAGCGTGGAAATGATGCTTTGATCGACATAACACACGACGAGAGGATGAAAATAACCAAGGATCAGCTCAAGGATAAGGTGCGGGAAAGTGTAGATTTACAGAAAATCCACATTCAACCCTCGACTAAATTTAGAAATACGATATGTCACGCCGATACTTGGACCAAAAATTTCATGTTTAAATTTGAGAAGGGTCAAGCAGTAAGTTGTGTTATTGTCGACTTTCAAACCTACAGGTTTGGGCCGCCAGGACAAGATGTTATGCTTTTCTTACATTTGGTGATGGATAGGAAAATCAGAAATGAGAATATAGAGAAATTATTAAGTTTTTACTATGAAGAATTGAATAAAAATTTTCGAGAGTTTGACTGTGAGAATATAATAACATGGAACGAATTTTTAGAAAGTTGTCATTTTTACAAACAATTTGCTGTAACTCAAAGAATTATGCATTTTCATGTTGTAGTTATGCGAGACGATATAGCAAAAGAAGTTTTTGGAACTCCTGGGTATGCTAAAAATGCACTTTTCGGAGATGGTCGTTATCAATTTATTATCGATACATGTCAAAGAGACCCTGTTTTTAGACGTCTTAATTTAGATGCTTTAGATGAGTTAAAAGAATTTTACAATAATCAATTGTTATTATGAACACTTTACAAAACCAAATTTTTAAAATATATATCGTTAGTATATGTTTTTAATTTTCAAAGTTTTTATTCCTATTAGTGATTTGGGGCCATTTTCCTAATGCTTCTAACCATGAAAAATATTTTTTTCTATTACACGTTTACAATAGTTTTCTAAGGTAAATTTATTGAACATGTTTAGTTATGACCAATAAAATTTAACTATTATAGTCTCCTTCCACCAACAGGAAACAGACTGATTTATTACTTATTTAAGCAAAAAATTACATAAAATCTCCCGTAATTCAAGAAGAGTGTATGACATCTTAATTTGATCTGAATCTGAACTCATGTTAATGTGTTTGGACTATTTTGAAACTAAAATGCCAAAATTCTCCAAAACAATAAAATCAAATATGAAAAAAATCAACTATATGGATTTTTTATAATGTTTTCAGTCTCTTAATATTGAATTACATATTAATAAAACCTAATTAATAAAATAATTGCACGTTACACTTGTTCTACAAGACATGTTTGTGGCACTTATTCATCCGAAAAAATCCATGCATGCTATAAACAAAAGTCGTGTGCAACTTGTAGAACAATACACTATTTTGCATAATAGAACCATTTTGCTTATTTACCGCGTATGCTCCCAGATCAGTAAGTCGTGTTTACTGGTTACTAAGATAAACAAAACAGTAATTACTTACCGTCTCAGAACGGTAAGTAAACAAGTTTAAACTAATTATTCAAAAACGTTGAAAAACACTGACTTCTCTAGTAGATGCATTCATAGAAACTTTTGCTGAATTCAACAATTAATGTGCTTTAATACATTCTTCTGTAGATAAAATTTTGCTATCTAAGAATATCTTTAGAATAAAAAACTCCTCATTTACAGCTTCTTTTAAAATTTTGACATATTTTCCTTCAAAAACTGCTAGTTTCAGGCAGCTTTTTTTTGCTTATGCTCAACATTTAGTCTTTTAAAGAATGCTATCAAAGTTTTGATATACCGATTCCGTCATAATATAGAAAAATTCTGCTTTTAACATAGAATGTTCAGCCTAAAGGATTTCTGGTGCCTCATTTCGTCGAACCAAATAAGCCCACAAAATTGTTTTATTAATTCCACACTTGTTTCCTCACACCAGCTTTTAAAAATTTTATATGTATTTTTATAGCAAACACTTGGCTTTTCAGAAATCTATATATGTATATATAAAAGAAAGTCTGTTAGTTACTCCACTTATAACTCAAGAACGGCTTTACCGATATGGTTGAAAATTGGTGAGGTGGTAGCTTAGAGCCAGGAGACGAACATAGGATACTTTTTATTCCAGAAACCACCATCTAAAAGAGGGGTGAAAGTCAAATGTGAAATGCGGTGTCGGAAACGTTCGGTGAGGCTCGACAAATTACCGAGAAATTTGACGCAACCACCAAGAAGCGTTTACATTAAAATTTATTTGACGTGGCTCAAGAAATTTTCCCAAACTTGGATTTTTATATCAATTATAGTTTAGAGCCAGGAGAAGGACATAGGATACTTTTCATCCCGTTCGACAGCATTCCCGTGTGACTTGACATGAAACGTCAGTCACTATAAAACGTGGAATAACAAAACGCAAATGACAGCTATGTAATTGACGTATAATGACAGATATGTAATGACGTATGGATGACAATTTGATATTTGTAAGAAATCAATAATAAAACTATTTCTATTAAATAAATAATTAACAATTATAATGTAATGATAGTGCCGTTGCCCATTCGTAAAAAGCGAAGTGAACTATAAAACTCGGTATAGTTGAAAATTTTAGTTTTTAGGTGAAGTGAAGTTTAATTAATAATGCCGCGACCAAGACGATCGAATCTTTCCCGACAAAGCCGTGATGCAAGAAGAATACGAAATACTGCAAATGAAAGGACTGAAGAAGAACAAGAAATTGCACGTGAACAGCGCCGCGATAGTATGGCTCGACTTCGTGCTTCTCAATCACGAGAGCAAAGTGAAGCAGCCCGTGAAACAGCTCGGTTGGCAATGCAGAATCGTCGAGCGAACAACAGAGGTCAACAAATAGATAATTTGCGACGCAGAACAAGATATTTATCAAGTGCTGATTTGAATCGAGCAGCGAGTTTATTAATATTAATAAATATTTAAAGATATTAATAAAATTTTTAATTAAATATTAATAATTATTTTAATATTTAGTTATTAAATATTTGATAATATTTAATAATTTTTAATTATTAATTAGAAAAAATTAATAAAACTAAATAATTATAAACAGCTACTTTTTATTAACAAAGGGATGAAAAGGGGAGGGATAGAGACAAAAAATGACATGTATCAATATATAATTTTCAAAGATTTTGGTTTGCTTATTTTAAAAATAATATCTATGTTTAGGCGGAATAAAGTTCGCCGGGCCAGCTAGTTATTAATAAACAACCATATCCACATTTTACCATCTAAACCAACGCCGTAATAATGTTCAAGTGCTGTTTACAACTGTTTTTTACAGGTACTTATATTTTTTTGATAGTCAACAAACTATTCTCTAGGCAGCATATGATTGGCAATTTATAACAAGAATTAACACTACAATTTTTATGCAATGGGAGTACAATAATTGAACATCGGAAGCCCTAAACTGAAATGTTTTACTTAATTCAATCAATATTACAAAAATGTATTGTCATACGGTCATTCTACACGTAGTGTATGTTTAACCTATAAAATTAATAAAAATGATTATTAAAATAAATATGCTATGCTATCTATGTAAACAAAACCGCACTTTTAACATACAAGTATCAGTTTTTAAAGATTTTTTTTTGTTTTCAAATCATTTGCGAATTTGAAAACTCAGTAATATTTTGAAAATTTTTTATATGTCGGATGAGTTAGAAAATACTAAAGGATCTCTTGGTATAATTTATAGTATATATATTATAGTGTCGGTTGTTTACCATTTTGGCCTTTTCATTTGGGTACATTCTAAATATGTAGTTAATTTTGATCCTAAAAACAATTTTGAACATAAGCTTCAAAAACGACACTTTTTTCATTAAAATAACATAAAATTTTTGCTCTTTTTAGAAATTATTTTTTTATCGCTTGGTATAGTCAATAACTTACTTATCAAATTTCGTTGACTTCGCTTCTGTTATGATCAATTTAAATAAAGTAATTTCCATATTACCGTTTTGGGTGCCAACTACTGCTTTTGATTTGACAGTGGCATGCCAGATAGCAGATTATAAACAATAAAACTCATTACGGAAGTAACAGACACTTGGGTAGATATAAGCCTAAACTTGTCACTGTAAATTTAAATTCATTCAAATCTGAATCTGTTGCGACTTGCTGAGAAATTCTAATAAGAACAAAACATGTCCAAGCTTCCAAACGTAGTTTGGATGAATATGCATCGATATTTTTATTTTTTAAAAGACCAAATGAAAAAAGTTTTAACATATTCGCAACATTTAACAAATTTGCTATAAATGAAATATAGGATTTGTTACACTTAAAGTTTTTATGTCTTGATACAAAAAAATCACAATTGTTTAGATTGCAAAACCGAAAAATAATATTCCTGATGAAAACAAAACATTTGTAAAACACTCGAACAGAACAGAAGGATCAGAATACTGCCAGACACCATCTGTTAATTTTTAAAATAACAGTCTAATAATTTGGTTTTCGGTTGTAAAACCCATTTCTATTGACGTTTTGTCTATATTTAAATTGTCAAATTGACGTTTTAGGTGACTAAAGTAAGTTTATGAAAACAAAGAAATTTCATAGCTTGCCTAAATTATGTTTTTTTATGAAAGCGCAATATTTGAACAACATGAATTAAGAACCTCGTTAGATGTAAATGTATTTCTCAAAGTTTTTTACATTGTTGCTGTTTCTTACAAGTTAAAAAATTACAAATCATTTTATAGATAGCTATTAATTCATAGATAGCATGTTTTCAAAATTTTTTTTAGAACAAAAAAAAACAGCTGGTTTTTGAAACAAAAAAAAAGACAAATACAGATAAAAACCAATAAACTAAAAACCAGCAATACAGTCAATTATTTTTTTAGTTTTATGTGAGCCATGCTTATGAGTTTGTGTGAGCAGACCATAATTTTCAAAACAATTGTTTCACATGCCAAAATTATTACTAAAATTTTCAATTTTTAAATTTTTTAATTAAAAATGGTTTATTAAAAAAAATTTTTGTAGACTCTTATTTTCGTAACAGCCACTAAGTTGATGGTTGAGCCATTTTTTTTTAATAGAAAATTGAGTGCTGCAAATTACGGAAAGGAGATTTTACAACCATTCTTTGCACAGATTCATGACGATGAAATTGTGGACGTAACTACTTCCAGCAGGACACATACCACTTACGAATCCTTGAATTTGATAAATCTATGATCGTCGAGTTATTAGCCGAAATACAGCCATAACTGAACCTTCAAGATTCTGTCACTTCACTTTATGTGACATTTTTTGTGACCTTTAAAAAACTCGATATTTCAGCAACGCTCAAATAGCCTTAGTGAATTGCGTCAGATCAGTAAGAGACTTGTTTAAAAAGCTCACAAAAACCTTGAAGTCAATAGGCGACATTTTGATTATTTGGTATAAACTTTATTTTTTCATTAAAGATGATTTTTTTATACTTTATAACACTACAAGTGCTTTTGATTTAATCTCATTAACGTGTTGAACTATCGACTCTTTAAATTAAAAGTGTGACTAGATTCAGATGTCAAATTAATAACTATCACTTTGATTTGATGTTAAAGGTACGTTTACAGTTCAAAGTTGAACATTCATAGCAAGCTTTGACGCCAGATTTAAAGAAACACCCATCATAATTAAGCCGGTGTTGTGCTATAGATTATGAGATAAATCATTGATCAAATTTCTCAAGTTTTTACGAGTAGAGTTAAAATTTTATTGTGAATTCTATTTTATATTATTATCACATGCGTAACATTTACTTATTTGATGCATGCGTAAGCATAAAATTTCCTCCAAGTAAGATAAGCTATTTCTATTTTTGTTTTTTTCCTTCAATAATTTTATTACATTATATTAATAAAAAGCTGCTTTTATTAGTATTTATAAAAAATTTAAAATTGTGTTTAACTTCCATATTTCTGAAAAATTTATTTTTTTAATATGAGCATATAGCTCAACAAATAAGTCATGATAAATTAAATTAAAATTACATCATAAAAAATGTAGCATAGTAGCATTAATTGCTAAAATTGGCAAAAAAGAAGAGAAATACAAACTAGACAGAAAGTTGGTAGAAAGTAAATCAATAAAAAAACGTATAGTGTAAGCCTTACACTATAGGACACCAGAAAAAAAAATAAATAGTGCACAATCTAAAATTAAATTAACAAAACGTCAATAAATAAAGAGTAACTTAACCCCAGTAAAAAAGCAATAAATATCTGCGACTTATCTATATATATAAAAATGAAACCCGTTTTCCGTTGTCACGACATAGCATGAAAACGGCTTGACCGATTTGGCTGATTTTTTTTGTAGTTTTCTAATACTCTATACAAGGTTCTTACGGAAAAAAAAATTAAAAAAATTTCATTTTACATTTAAGATGAGAAAATTATACATTTAATTTTGCATACTTAAAAAAAGCGCGTTACGAATGTCAACGTCATTCAATTTAAAACAAAAAACTCTGTGGTGATCTATGACATCACAGACATAACCGCGCTAACAAATGTCAACGTTATTCAATTTAACTTCCCTTTCAAACGAAGTACGAAGGCGAAGATATTTTAATCCCACGCATTCCTATGATACCAAACGATATGCCATTCAGTTTTAAACGTTTACAGTTTCCAGTGCGGCTTGCATTTGCAATGTCAATAAATAAATCGCAAGGGCAGTCGCTAAGTGTATGTAGCATCAACCTAGAAAATCCATGTTTTTCACATGGCCAATTATATGTCGCCTGTTCCCGTGTCGGAAAACCATCAACATTATTTATTTACGCGCCAGAACATAAAACTAAAAATATAGTTTATCAAAAAGCCTTTGAATAGAGAGAAGCAGTGAAGGGTATAGAGGCTATTAGTTGCTTTCTAGAGCGCGCATGATATTGAGCTCAGTGTTTACTTCAAAATGTCCAGTTGTTCAATAGCGATTTGTAAAAATATAAGTGAAATTATTGAACCCTACGGAATAAACACTATTATAAAAATATATATTTTGTTTTTTATTGAATAAAATTAGTAAAGTCCTTCTCAGGTATGACAAGACCAGGGAAATAGGTATTCATTTTTATATGGAGGATATTATAGATTCCAGTTCAAATTGAATAGGTACGCATACAGCTATGCAAAATAAAGTAGTGCATCAAATTTACGCTAAGGCGGTACGAAGTTTGCCGGGTCAGCTAGTAAGAGATAAATGTCACTATTTTATAGTATTCTAGGTTCTATTCTACTTCTTTTACAGACAGTAGATCAGTTTTATAAACATTCAAAAAAATTATTAAAGATATAGATTGATGGTGTACATAAACCATCCTCCCATCTGGTATTGCAAATTTTTAACATGTTACTTGTGTATAATTGGATGCTCATAAACTAACTCCAAAAGTTATAAAAAAAAAAATAAAAATCAGTAACAAACGAAAAAATCGTACTCAATCAAATAATATGTCAGAAAACCATAGAACTACAAAAAAATTCAAATCTTTACCGTGTAAAAAATATAAACCTAAAGACTGCCAATGATTAAATGAGATTTTGTCATTACTTGTCAGTCTGAAATTAATTATTACAATGTTCACTTGTTGTTTATTGCATTGAATACAAAATAATTTATAATAACACGACACCAAACAATTAAAATAAATTTCTGATTGTTTTAACTTTTAAAAAATGGCTAATTATTTTGTTCCCATTTTTTAAAGAAAATATTTAATCATACACGCGCAACCTTTTGAAGTGGCAAATATCCTTGAATTACGTACTTAAAAAATATGATGTCTGATAAATTGCACTTAATTTGGATGGGAAATTGCAGCTTCAATTGAGCCAAAACGCTTCTAACGTTATATAAAGAGTAGATTAAATTCTGCGCCAGTTTGTTTCAAAAAAGAAATGAACATCAACAACAAAGTTTGTAATATAATTGTTAAAAAATACCTCAAAACTCCAGAGTTTTCTCTCTTAAACTTCAAAACCATTTCTCAAAAAGAAGAAGAAAAAGAAAAAACAAGACTTGTAGTTACAATTTGTCAAAATAATCAGCAAACAAGAAATATTTCTTTTCTAGTAATAGAAAAAAATAAAACTCAAAATATTTTTCTCAAGTGCATCAAAAAAGTACCACATTTAAATGGAAAGATTATAGAAGAGTATTATTATCAAAGTGATAATTTCATAATTGTAGAAGATCTTGTAGAAGACGGATATCAAAAAACTCAAAAATTCAATATAGAACACTTTCAAGCTATTTTAAGTAATTTGGCTAAACTCCACGCACTTGGATTGGTTTATGACAAAAGCACCAAGACTTATCAAAAACTTTCACAAGACTTCCAACTCAACGAGCTTGTGTCTATACCGCTTTCAAAATTTCAAAAAGTTTTAAGCCATTGTGAAATTACGAAAGAAAATGTGATTTTTAAGAAAATGAAATGCCGCTTTGTAAATTGCAATCTAAAACATTATCTACCTCCCATGTTTGATGTTCTTGGAGTCATTTTTTCTCACAGCAATGAAGATTTTCGTCAGCAATTTTTACACTTTTTAGTTTTGCATTATTATAGACGTTTAGAAGAGTCACTAAATATTTGCAATATTGATATTAACACAGTTTTTCCAAAAGCTGACTTGCATCTCCAAATTCATCAAGTTCTACCATTTATTAAATCAGAGTTACCAACTTTAATTACGCGCGAAGAATGTTACTTTATTGCAGAAAAAGTTTTAGAAACTACTGACTACAAATTTAAAAACTTTTTCATGAAACCTTTAGATCAAGTTAATGGATATCTAGGTGATTACCACAAACTGGAAATTGAACTTGAATCGAAACAAATTAAATGCTTTGTAAAATGCATGCCAAAAAGTAATTCTGCTCATGAAGTTGTCCGCGAAAGTGGATGCTTCTACAAAGAAATTTTCTTCTACGAAACTTTAATTTCAGAAATGTACTTACATGGTATAACACATATTAAAGATTGCATTCCAGAGTGCTACTATCAAAGATTTGAAGATATCATAGTTTTTGAAGATATCTCCACAAATTTCCATGGCTACTCAGCACAAATACCATTTGAATTTGAGTTTCTAAAAATAATCGCTCAAAAGTTAGCCAAATTTCACGCAAGCATTTTTGTTTTAGAGGAAAAAAAATCACAAGATAGGGAACAGCCTTTTCACTTAGACACAGCTTATGGTAATCTTACTCGTGAAGCATTTTTTTTAAAAGATGAAACACATCATGGAGCACAAGTGATGCAAGCTGGGATTGAGTCTGTTCCTGACGTTATCAATTTGTTTCCAGAAATCAATAAAGAAGATTTTGTAAAAGTGTGGCCTAAACTACAATATAGTTTCTATGAATTGATCAAACCGTCCGCATGTTTTAGAAATGTGTTATGTCATGGAGATCTGTGGACAAACAATATCATGATTAAATTTGCCGACAAAAAACCTATAGACTGTCGGCTTGTAGACTTTCAATGCACTAGATATTGTCCTCCTGTTCATGATCTACTGGCTCTACTCTACTTGACAACAGATCGTGCCACACGAGCAAAAAACACTGATGTGGTAAAACAAATTTATTATAAAGAACTAAAAAAAAATCTGAATTTCTACAATATTAGTATAGAGGATTTTTATTCTTTGGAAGAGTTTGAAACCAGTTATGATTGGTTAAAACCCCACATGATAGTTCAAACCATTCTCTATTTTAGCTTCATTATGTGCACTTCTGAAGAAATTTCGTCGACTCTTGTCGATGATGAAATAACAAAGAAAGTGTTTTTTGGTGATCGAAAAGATTATTTAAAAAAAATGTGTGAAAAATCGGTCGCCTTCAAACACCGATTAAGAGAGAGCGTTTTAGATTTGATGGATTTGTGTAAGGAAATGACCACAATTACTTAATTTATAACATTTAACCTTCAGCTATTTATAGGGTCTAACCTAATTTATAAATAGATATCAATTTAAATATAGTGCAATTTTTAGTTTTGTTTGTTAGGTAATATATGAAATTATTTATTTAAAACTGAACAATTTACTTTCTTTCACATGAATAATTAAATTTAATAAATTAGAAAAACTATTTAAATGTTTTAATTTTAACCAGAAATGTTTAAAGAACTTTACCGGTTTTTTTAGGCCTTTATCAATACAATAGTTTTATTGCTGCAGCTATGCACCTTTGAAAACAAAGATGAACATTTAATTATTAAAAATTATATGAATTATTTAGTTAAATAAACTAATTTAAATTATCCAATTATTTATGATGAAATTCTAAAAACTTTTTTGCCATAGAAATATAGAAATAATTATCTATATCACTTATAAATAATTATCAAAAATTAAAATTATAAATAGCAAAAAAAACCTGTAAATAATAAACAAAATGCTCAAAATAAGCTTTTTGAGTTTGAATAATTTGTTTAATAAAGAGAACTAATTACCTTTGAAGTTTTTTTGCATAGTAGTAAAATATAGCGAAACATTCAGTCAAAGGTAAAAGTCAAAGTTTTTCAACAATAGGACAAATCTTGTTTTTGTTATCACTGCTGCAAAATAAAATAGGTATGCGTTTATATAAGTTATATTATAATTAATTAGTTGAAATAATTAGATTCATTAATTGAAATATTACAATGCATAAATGTAAGCAAAGTAATATAAATTAATTAGTTGATACATTAACTGTTTAAAAAACTAAGTCACTTAAAGAAATAAATATGTAAATAATACGGGTAAGCAAATAGTTGTCAGAGTAGACAAAACCTTATAAATCTTTTGCATGTATTTGATTGAAACATTGAAACAATAAATTCAAATGTAACAAAATTGGTATCTGTCAATATCAAAAATATAATCTCCAATTACTCAAATTTTGCTTATTTTTTTTTTATAAATTACAATAGTGTTACCATTAGAAAGAGATCTTTCATGGTCGAGTTATATTTTTGTAATGCATGAAAAGTAAATAACAAGTAACCTAATCTAATTGCTTAAAAGAGTTTTGAGCTTTTTGTAGACAGCCCAACACATAATTATTAAAATTTGTTTTTGATTTTGACACTTCCGAATTTTGTGACATTTGAATTTTTTTAGCTTTCATGTTTTAACTAGCACCCTGCAAAATATTCTCAACGCTTTCTGTAATCTGAAAAATATTAACTCACTTGTTATACAGATTAATATTACTGTACTATATATATAATATTAATTTTTATTAATAATACTGCTTTTAAAATAATACTATTGACAACGCAAAACTTAAACCAAGATATATAATAAAAAAACTAATTATTTTATGCAAATATTCATGCCACCCGTCATAAGCATTCAGATACAGCATAGTCATTGTAATTAAAGTATGTTTTGATACTTTTGCAAAATTTCACAAAGTTTGGCAATATATATAATTAGAATGTAAAAACAAAAAATGTGATCGTGGATCAAAAATCAAGCATACAGGTTTCAAAATAAATAAACATAAAATTGTTAGATTTTTGTGTTTGACAATAGTTATTTGAATCACAAGGCCGGAAACAGGCATTTTGCAAGGCGAATAATTTTGGGAGACAAAGCCGAAGGCCGAGGCCTAAAACTACAAGCCCTTGCAAAAGCGT
Organism: Lagria hirta; assembly: GCA_947359425.1. NCBI lineage: Eukaryota > Metazoa > Arthropoda > Insecta > Coleoptera > Tenebrionidae > Lagria > Lagria hirta. Next base: position 16,665,940 of record OX375794.1, read on the forward strand.
TTTTGGAGGTGTGATTCACAAGATTTTTTGTGCCGCTGCCGATTGTTTATTTTAAACAATAAACCAAATTTTTTATTAAAAAAAGTTTTGTTCATGTTGGCCACGCTAAAAACAATCCAGATCTTCTGTTTATTAAAAAAAAAATTTGCTTTGATATTTCAAAAGTTATTTGCGTTCTTAAAAAGTAAAATTGCTGTTTTCTAAAAAAATCAATACTCCAGCACACATAAACGGGATCCGTGAATAGCATTACCATTGTTTATTACTATTTCATGTTTTAAAGAAATCATAAAGGTTATGTTTTTAGAGCATATATTATAATTATTTCAATGATTGTTTATAAAAAACTAATCTCTAAAATTTATTCTAAGCAGAAATCCATGCTAAACTGTTTGAAACCTAATCCATGTTTGGTAGTTGGGTTTTTACATACTAGAATGAGTAACGAGAGAATGGTTTTTGAAAGCCCGTCAGCAAGCCCCAAACCCGGGCCCTTCGTAGGGGGCACCAACGAATTGTCACTCACGGCGTCTGTGGGTGACATTAGTTGTAACATTATACAATAAAAACCGTTAGTCGTTGATAAATGTCTGACAATTGACAATGACAGCAAATGTCATAGTAATCATTTTCTGGCCTAGGCTGGCAAGACGGCGTTGCGGGCCGCTAAGGACACGTTGAAAGTTATGTTTTGCAGGCGCAAGGCACAAAAAATACATTTAGAAATGATTTTTACTTTCCAATCCCAATGTACCGTATTGTCATTTTTGGAGTTTAAACATAGATTGAAATACTAAAGTACAAGCACCTCAAAATGGGAAGCCGTATCTAGGCATAGACTCAAACAAACAAAGTAATTAAATCTCTAGCTACCGACTTTATTGCAAAACAGACCAAAAACAATTATAGTCAGAACGTCAATATGGCAGTTCTATTTAAGCAAAATTTTGATAAAATCTATAAATCTTTCTATTTTGTAAATTGGAAGATTGATTATTTGAATGGCAGAACTACAATTTTCGGTTAAGAGATAAAAAGTTGAAATCACACCACTCTTTAAGAATAGCTAAATCTTTTGAAATTCTTATTAGTAGAATATAAAAAACTGCGGCACAGTTGTTTCACGTGATGCTAGTTTTGACAGCAAAAAAACAATTTTTCTTGCTATTCTCCATATTTACAATGTCGTTGATATCTATTAGAAACAAGATAAAATCAACTACGAAATCTTAAAGAACGCCAAACTTAGTGTTTTTACAATTGGGAAAAAAATTGTTTAATATTTCTATTGAAAATATATGATTGAAACCGATTAAAAAAAACACACACTAATTAGCTAATTAAGTTTTAATAATATAAAGATCTAACATTTATATTGATTAATTAATAATTGATTATTGATATCAGCAATCATTTTAATCAAATAATATAAACAAAGTTTGACCTTATTTCATTTCATCAGTAGGACTTACTAGTAGTAGGTTATGAACATCAAAATACCTATAAAAGATCGCAGGAGCAGCAATTGCTATCATTTTAATCTATAATTTGCCAACCCTAATAGTTTAGACTAGAAAAAAAATTATTTTTTCTCCGTTTTAAGCTGACCAAAAAATAAAAAAATAACTTTATTAGGTTAAAAACAGCTTAAAATACAATTTTTTCTTATTAACTTTTAGATTTAAAAATCTTAGTTCCGTTTTTGCACTGAAAAAGCAAACTTTTAAGCTCGCTTAAGCACTACAAAAGTTATTAAAAAATTCTATTACTTTATAGAGCGGTGAAAATATTTGAAATATGTTAAATGCTGCATGTTGAATGCATTGTATATACAATGGATATAGTAAATGATCACAGTAAAACTTCTCTTTGCAGACATTTCTATTAAACAAACACTTCTTTTACATTAAACTCTTTTGTTATAAACAAACTTGGCCGTTTTTTTTATCTATAAGTATAACTAGTATAGTCAAACATCCTAATAAACTAAACGTACAAAAGGGATTAATGCTCTTTGTGTTACATTATTAGTGGCAATCGGTTTAGTTTTATGGGTTTAAAAAGATCTTGTCTATTAGTAAACATATGGATACTTTTGTTCTGTGCGCTTGCTGTTTGATTTGCTGTTATATATATTTTTTGTAAGTAAAAAGAGTTAATGATAAGTTTTTTTTTAATCTAAGTAAAAACTTTTTGATTTGCGTAAAAAAAGCTCACCGAAAAATTCAAACCGCTGAAATTATTAAAAGTAAAAACAATATATTGTCATTCATGCGATGCGGGAACCCATACCGATCAAGAAGAGGTTTTTGTGAATTTGTAAAAAAGTAACTTGCTAATTAATATTTACCGAAATTGATAAATTAGGCTTCTTTATTAATAAAGTTATTTAATTTTCCAATTTATTCTGTTTTGTTTTAAGTTATACAACTTATTTAAATTGTAGGATATTTTATCACACTTCCTAGAATGTATAATCGGAAAAAATTAGCGTAACCGTAAGTGTCCGCTAATTGAAGGTTTTATTCTATAACTTTTTCTACTAATTATAAAATAGCATTGACATTGTCAAGTAACGTGTTAGCTGCTGTATACCTATTTAATTATTAATTAACTGTTAACAAAATAGTTTAATGAGAGGAATTAGAAGTTTTTTCACATGCAATTAAAAATATTTATAACTTTTTTTCTATTATACCCTAATTTTAGATTAATTATTTACTAATTTTAACTTATAATTAACAAGTTTTGTTACTAATGGTATATCTGTTTTTGTTAAAAATTAACAGCTTATAAATATGTATAATTTAACCGAAATCAATTAGTGACTCATCTGATATAAAGTGGTAATATAAGAATTAGCAGTAAAAATACTAAATTATCTATTTATGCCTTCATTTTAATTTGTTTTTTCATATTAACTTGTTACAATAGACTTTATTTAGAATACTAGTATATTATTTAATAAATGTATAATATAGAACATATTTCAAAAGAATTGTTTAGAATGGAACTACTGTAGTGTAATGTCACTTATTACAGATCCATTAAACTTTATTTTTGACTACATTATTCAAGCGTTGTAGTTATGAATTTTCGACTGAAACGTTTGATCAAAGTAAGTTCCCGTTGTCGACAAGAAAGCAAATTGTTTTTAATCAAAAGTTAATTAAAAAGTCATATCGATGTTCTGTGCGTAAAAACAGCTAATTTTAGACAAAAATAAATGCAAAAGAAAGTGGATAAGAATTTGTATCAATAACGCTTTAAAAATAAAACCTTTTTTTATTTGAAGATACTGTACTCGTATATTTTAAGTAAATAAGTACGAAATTCAAATAATCGACACTACAAATTTTGAGCTCACTATTAGACAGTGTTTCGCCAATTTTTAATCACCTTTATATGATATTTTATTGACAAGAAGTAGGCAAAATTTCTTGTCCAGACACAGCATCCAAGACAATTTTAGGTAATGATCAAAGTGATAAATGCACAAACAGATAGTTGCTATAAACAAATAAAAAATATATAAAAAACTGTTAGATGTTTGAGGTTACTAAATAAAGAAATATTTACAGGTCTATAAAGATGTGGCTTGACGCAGAGGCAACTCTGACAGAATTAAAACGTTATGAAGACTGGAAATGAGCTGCTGTAGCTGCAGGTTACATTGCTGACTCAAAACGGTACAAGATAATTATAAATTATGAACTAAATTGATCCAGATTCACTTGACAATAATATTAGTTTGTTTAGTGCTTTGTCTTCTGCTTGCACTAACAATTTCTTCTAACATTTTTCACAGTGGTATTAACTTTAAGATTTCTTGTACGCCTGTTCTTGTTAATTTGACAAACTACACTAGTTTTTAAATAAGTAGAACTTACAAATTATCACAAAACTAAATAATTAGCTATTTATTAAAACTATTATAAAAAAAATATTTTTATTAAATTATAAATAAATTGTCACATATATAAATAAGAAAGAAAAATTTTATTTATTGCCAACAAAAAGTCAATTTTTCTTTCAGATAAACAAAAGTAATTGGTTCAAAATTTGAGCACGTCTGTGTTAGAGATAGTAATAGAAACAATCATGTATAAAAAACTGCTATAAATTTACCACTTATTAATTACGAAATTAAATACCACGGTTAATTACCGAACTTATGCAAAATAAATGGTATTGCAAAAGTATTGATAGCCAATGTTAATTAAACTAAAAATCTCAAAACACTAAATTATTAAAAGAAAAAATCCTAAAAATAACTATAAAAGTTCTCTCAATCATGTCGACGCTTCTAGATTATTTTTCTTCCAAAAATTACCGTATGATGATTATGTGTGATATGTACTATCAGATTTGATATACCTAATTAATTATATCAAAACGCAAAGTGTCTCATTCTGTTAAGATCCCCTAAATTATGTTGTGTACCTATTTTGAAAAACGATGATCAGAGTACCAAATAACGTTAATTTCTAGTCTTCTACTAGCTGCCACCTTCTGCAAATAACTGTCTTCTTCTGACATTAATTGAATGAGTTGACTCTGGTTTTTACACTGTGCTGACGTGAAGGGCTTGAAAAATTAAAAGTCTCTCATTCAGTTGATCTCGAAATTTTTTCTCCAAGTTAAAACATAATATTTTTCATTTCTAGTTTGGTTTCTTTTTGGTATGTCGAGTCCCGCAAACCAACAGGTATAAAAATTCTTTATGACCCACTTTCTTGGTAGTTATCTCGTTTACCAACCAACTTAATTCTCTTAAATAAAATCAATTTTCTTATTTAATCCAATTTAAAAAATCTTTTGTGACAGTTGAATATCAGATAGATATAAAGTTCTAGCTGGTTTAATTGGCAAATTGTTTCTTAATAAAATAATCTATATCTATTGATTAGATAAGTATGTTAAGCTTGAATCAAATTATTAGATAACATATAATAGCTACACTAGACGTTTGTTTTAATAATAATATGCTTGCTAATAATTTGATACAAATAATGAATAGATTACTATAAATATATTTAGTAGCTGTAGCATAAAAGTAAACTTATCACTAACAGATTAGTTGATGAATAAATAATTAATACTTAATTGTCAATTTTGCAGATTAAGATTAACTAAATGAATTAGTTATAAAGTCAGTAATATTATAAAAAAATGAATATTTTTTTTACATCACCACTTAAAAAAAGTACTATTTTCAACTAGAGTCAAAAAAAAATTCAATTTGGCTGTGTTTTTTGTAAACCGATCAAGCACCGATTTTTTATATTTTTTCTTGATTTAAATGAATATACTTTCAGATTGATACCATTTTTATTATAATTTAGTTCTAATTAATTTGTTCAACTATTGTGACTAAAAGGTTTAATTTTTAAGCTTGATCAAGAATGTGGCAAGTAAGAAGACAATAACTAGACTTTTATGATTGCCGAAAATCAATAATAAAGATATATACAGTTTAGAAACAGTTTAAAAATCACAGATATTTTGTGGTATTTTTTCATGCAAGGATGCCATATATTTTTATTTGCATAAATGCAAACCAAAAAAAACAGTTTAAAAATCAAAGATTTTTTGTGGCAGTTTTTCATGCGAGGTTGCCATATATTTTCATTTGCATAGGTGCAAAAAAAATAGTATAGTAATAAACCATGGCAAAACATAAACTTTGCGCTAGACATCCACATAGATTCTGATAAAAATACCAAATCAAACAAATGTCTAAAAAAATTTATTATGCCAATTAATACTCGTAACTTCTGCTGTATATGCCACAACGAGGTGCTGGGTAACCATCCTTTATGATTAAGCAACTAAAATCATAGATTGTTAAGCAACTCTTTTTAAAAAATTGCAGCTAGAACATAAAAATTTAAAGAGTTACGGACAATTTTTTCTCCACATCACTCCAGAGAATTTTTTCTAAAAACGCGATTATTCCAACATTATGACCATAACCAACCGGTTAGTTAGTTATATAAGAAAAAATTCTTACATAAACTTAATTTTAGCGTAACATCAAAATTATTTACTTAAGTTTGGCATCAAAGCTGGCTATAAATGTTTAACTTGGAACTGTGAACGTACCTTTACCATCGAATCGAAGAGACAGTTATTAATTTAACATGTAACCCAAACTTCACTTGTTATTTAATAAATCGAAAGTTTAACACGTTAACTAGATTAAATTAAAAGCACTTGAAAGCACTTATAGTGTAGCGTAGTGTTATAACAAACAAAAAAATAAACTGGCTAAAAGTACCCGTTCACAATTTTATTGTCATGAAACTGTAAAATCTTCTTTCGGTATCTTGCAGATGCCAATGTTTCATTAAAACAAATTAGCCCAATAATTCACCATTCACCATCAACTCGGTCGCCGTTACGAAAATAAGATTTCACCACAAAAATTTTTGGTTCTTATGAAAAAACCATTTTAAACTCAAAATTAAAGAAATTGAGAAATTTTATTATTTTGACATTTGATGAATGTTTAACTTGAAACTGAACGAACCTTTACCATCGAATCAAAAAGACAGTTATTAATTTGACATCTAAACCAAACCTCACTTGTTAATTAGGAAATCAATAGTTCAACACGTTAATAAAATTAAATTAATAGTAAAGTCACTCGATTAACACAGTACCACCATTAGAAAATTACATATCCATGCTGGAAGTTGTCGTTAACAAATCATGGAAAATCTAAATATTGTAAGTGAGACGACTAGGTCAGAAAGAATTATAAATATAAACTTCTATTATTTTTCTAAGAATTATAAGTTATTTAATTCTTAATTTTATTTATATTTGGTTTTTGCGCAGTTGCAAAGCCCCATTTTAAAAGCTCCTTGGAGTTTTATCGTTGAGTGAAAAGTTTTAATAAGAGGCTTATGCGGAGCGCGTAGTCAAAAATGGTTCCGACATCTAGATGGCAAGCCAACCGTTTTGGTTCCGAGATTCTCAGTTAGGCTTGAGACACCGTAGGTCAAGTCTGATCATCATCAGAACCGTTAAACCGATCCTGAGATAGTTAGCGACAATGAGTCACAAATGCGATTATGTTCATTGTTCAGATAATAACAGAAATAACAAGAACATTTATATTAGTTTTTTTAATTTTCTGTAAAAGGGTGCGCGAGAGTAACAGAATGGCAAAAAAATTGTGGAAAAATAAACATTGCTCTAATGAAATAAAATAGTTTTTTTTTAAATCAATTTTTAAAAAAAAAAAAAAGTAATAAGAAATAGAATTATTGAAATTAAATTTATTAAGGTACATTTTTTAATTTAAAATATATTTTTTAATATTTAGAAATTAATTTTTTTTTATTAAATTAGGATTAGATACCCTATTATTAAAAAAAAAATTACGCTATTAAAATTAAAGATTACACTTTTCACTCAACGGTTTTATCAAGATTTCAATTTTCAGCTTGACGTTTTAGGTGGCTCAAAACCAATAATTTTTTTGATTTCTATGAAGTACCTGAATTATGTTTATTTTTATAAACATGCGATATTTTAAGTGCTATAAAAGTCTTTTCTGTCCCATACTTTTTAAAATTATCACCATTATTACTATTAAAAGAGTATAATAGTGTGATTCTTATTTACAATACTTAAAGATCTGCACATTTAACTGTAGCCTGTGGGTGGACGAATATAATCGATTGAAAAAATACTCAATAAAAGCACTATGTTTTAAGTTTTTTTTAACACTTATGCACAATTTGGTTGTTGAATTGCTTTTAAAAATAATAAGCGGTTTTTAAAACTCTTTATCATAATTATTATTACAAAATGTAAGTTATTTCCTATCTTGACTTTTTTGTAAACGAACAATTTTATTAATTTATATAGCCTCAACTTCTTTTATACTAGTACGTAATAAGAAATGACAAAAAAAAACAGGTACGTTAAACAGTTTAAGATAAAACTTGTAAAACATTAGAAAACAAAAAATGAAATAATAAAATAAAGCAGATATCAACAAACAAAAATCATAAATAAAGATTAAAAGAGTAGTAAGAATCAAATAAATAAGAAAAATTATAATTTTCCAAAAACTGTTAAAGCAGTAGAAGTACTTCCTATATGAGTAATTTTCAAAAAATTGCAAAAATCTATTAAAATGTATTTAAGTTACTCGTGCGTACCCGTTTGATTCACTGATGTTTGTAGCCAAAATATAACATGTTAAAAAAATATAATTAACACAAAATAAATTTTTAGAGAACGGCTACAAGTAGTCGCAGTAATCTTTTAAATCTTGCAAATTGTCTTGAATTCTTTTCTTATAGTTTTCATCTTTGTCCATGTGTTTTAAAACGAGCAGACTTCTGTCTTCAAAAATCATTTTTGCGTCTTCCTCTTTATTTTGAAAATATTCTCGCACAACTTCAGTTTCCAGCAGGAAAAGTGGAAAATAGACCGCAGTTTGAACCAGAACAAATTTTTTTTGATCTTCACAACTATTGAGAAAATCTTCCATTGGAATAATTTTTCTCAAGACATATCCAGCAAGTGTTATATATTTTTCTAGAAAAGTATAATATGTTCCAATCAAATTGTACATGAATTTAGATCGGAATTCTCGTGACGTAGTCAAATATATTAGAGATATAACATCTTGAGCTGGAGGTGTATATCTTCCATATTGGAAATCTACAAATTTGCAACTTTTGGGTTTTTTGTCTTCATACTTAATCAAAATATTTGTTGCTAATAAATCTCCATGACATATGACATTACGATACTTTTGCGAAGGTTTTACAAGATTGTAAATATTTTCACATAGCTGTTGCACTATTGTCGGAAAATCCTTTCCCGATAAAAGAGTTTTAGAGAAATTAAAAATATCAATGCAACTATTTATGCCTTTAAAAGCTGCTTCTAATCCAATTTTATTTCTAAAATTGTCAGAATTATCAAAATATGTTTCATCTATTTCTTTTGCGTACTTATCTATAAGTCGACAAGAGTTTTTTTCCTCATATATCAAACTACTTGCATGGAATTTTGCTAATGAATTTAAAACCACTTCCAGAGTAGAATAATCAAATAGATCGTGATTGCTTAGATTTATGTATTGTTGTTCTAACAAATTTTCCATTATCAAATATTTGTTTGTTTCCGTCCAGTATATCTCTGGTATGCAATCTTTTAATATTCTCGCTTCCATTTTCATCTTATCGAATAAATTATAAAGAAAAATTTCTTTCTGGAATGACCCAGTAGCTTCAATAATCTCAATAAATATTTGTGTTCGAGGAAATAGTTTTACGAAAAATGATATTTCTTCCTCTTCAGCTGACACACCCAAAGAAACTTGTAACATAGCATGATCTCCATATAATCCTCTCCATTGTTCAATTGGCTTTAAAACAAAACTCAGCTTTTCAATATGTCTAATCTGCAGTTTTTCTAGCACTTCAAACACTACATTTTTGTCGAGACCTTCAGGTGGATTCATTTTAACATTAAACTCACAACGATAATGAATGTATACTCTACTTATCTCTATCGCCAACTGACGATTTTGTTTACCAACCACAAAGACGTAACAGATTAACATCCAAAATTCCCTATATAATTACTCATTTTAATATGCCTGTTGCTTATCAACAGGAAAACTTTTTCTATGTGCATCACAACATGATTGTCATCAGCAAACTGCAACAGATCATTATAATATCTCAACGTTGGTATGCATTGTCGGTTTTTTTAATCTAAGCAATTAGGCTCTATTATACATAATATATTTATAGCACGTGAACAACTAATTTTCAGACTCGAGAAGACGTTAAAAGTTATGTCTTTGACTAAAACATTGGAACAATTGAAATTCAATTGTCAGAAAATGTGTAGCTATTCAGACCAAAATCTATTTTAATTTTTTGCTTAAAACTTAATAAAATATTTTGGAAGAAAGCCCACAACTCTTCGAGACAATCGACTTTCTTCTATATAATTTACTTTTCTTCATACCTCGGTCGAAAGTACGTACTTTCGTCCCTAATAACAGAGACGAAAGTTTAACTTTTAGTCCCTGTAAGATGAAATTCTTTCTTCCCTATAATAGCGGGAAAAAAATTCATCGTGTTTATTTATACTCGTAACTATGTTATATGACCAGCAACACTCGCTTCGCTCGTGCCGCAAATGTCGCGGCAGGCATCAAAAACTATCAGCATTTAAAGTTAAAAAAATAAAATTAAAAATAAAAGTACGTACTTTCGACCGAGGTATGAAGAAAAATCGTATACACGACGCGGGACAGAAGTTGAAATCTCGGTCCTGCGCGCCATGATGGCGCCATGATGGCGCCATTATGGCGCCATTATGGCGCGCAGGGCCGAAAATTCAACTTTTGTCCCTTGTAGTGTAATATACTATTTCGTGCGTTACAAAAATGAGCGTTAACTACAAAATATTTTGAATAAAATCTATTGTAATTTATTGAAAAAAAAACAAGACTTTAATAATCAAGGATTTTGTTTTTTGGTTTGATGGATACGAATTTTGTGACATAAGAATTTTTATTATTTCAATGTTTCAAGCAAAAGCATGCAAAATATTTCCAATCTCTTCTCTAATCTGAAAACTATTTACTCACTCAATATATATATATATATATGTTAATCTTCAGGTTTCCGCGGGTGCTTGATGAAAATTCTTTGGGTTTCCGGGTATTCATCCGCGTGGAATTCTTGGTTAGAATTTCTTGACGACGAGTCAAGCAAGAATCCTCCGACCTGAAGATGGCAAATGAGAATTTGCCGAAACGTTATATATACGAATATTGTTAACAAAATCAGTGACAATATATTTGTCCACACAGTTTTACCACTTGTCAAATAGTTTGTTTAATAGATCTCAAAAGCTCTTTCGACCACCAAGTGGTTAATATTAAGAGATGAATTCTTTTTATTTTATTCATCATCTTATTCAAGTGAAGTAAATTATGTTAAAAAATCATTCTTTTCATTTAGTAGATTATAGATCATGACCTATCTCTGGTTCATTTAGGGCATTAATTTTAATATTAGGAATAATTGAATAAATGAAATCATAATTAATTTATTTTATCTTTTATATTAATAATTCTAATTATATATCAATGATGACGTGATGTTTCTCAAGAAGCCAATTTTTTAGGCTTACAAACTTTTACAGCATCAAAAAGAAAACATTGAAGAATTATTTAATTTATTACATCAAAAATTTTATTTTTTATTTAATTTTTTTGAGGATTTATTCGTAAAAGTTTATGTTCCAGTATTGATTTTGGCATAAACTGACCTCCAATTGGAATTATAAGACCTTTAATCCTATTCAAATTCCTCTTTTAAATAAAATTATTTTACTAACATCAGGTTTTCAGTAACATAAGCACACCATAGAATAACAGAAAATAATTTTAAAGAAACATTAGTCGGTCGTAGTGTTTCAGATTTTTCTTATGGAAGATCGTTTTTTATTGCTAGGATTAAAACAAAACAAAAAATACAAAAACCAAAGATTTAGAAAAAATCTTATAAATAATAATATTAGCCTATTCAGCTATGAAAATAATTAAAAAAACCCCTTTTATAATAATCAGTAAATCCAGAAACTAGTTCAGATTCACTTGAAGATAAATTATTTAAAAAAAAATATATCAAAAGCTTGTGTGAAATTATTTCATGTAACACATGTAACAATTTTTAAAGATCAACACTCTTATGTACGAGAAATTTAAGAAATTACACATATCAAGTTTAGAAAGTTTGTTTAAACAAATATAATAAATATCAATTCTATCATAACTATCTATTTTCAAAATACAATATTCTTAATCAGGAGACACGAAAAACAATTTGAAGATTTGAAATAAATTTTACAAGAGGTATATGAAGCACATTATGTAATCAACAAAACTTTTGGTTTTTATAAATTCAATATTCTAAAGAAAAAATGTAAAAAATTATATAGGAGCTTTAAAACGTTAACATCATGTGAGCAACAAAATTTGAACAATTTCTAAACGTCAACAATTTCAAATAAGAAAAACTTAAGAAATATTGTAGAACTTTTAGATTGCTGGAAATGTGTCATAATGTGTGAGTTTTTTACGTCATTAACAAAATTTAAGCAAATTTTTAAACTAAATAGTTTTGAAGAAAAAACACTTTAAAAAAACATATAACCCTTTAAAACAGGTGGGAAACTTGTAAAAAAAAATTTAATAGGTAACTATAAAAACAAAAAATCTAAAACAAAAAATCTAAAGTCTAAATTAACTATCTCATATACCTAAAGTAGTGAACTTTTATTGAGAAAAAATTATTTTTATATAAAAGAAAAATGAGAACAAAGTATACAAAACCAAAAACAACAGTCAAAAGCAATGTGAATAATTAAAACAAATAGAAATTTTAAAAATTAAGAACAGCGCCCTCATACATAAAATGAAGCACCCAAGACATGAGCATTTATATATTCCGTTGAGTTAGATGGCGAATTCGGCCCATGACCAATATAATTGGACAGATTTTCTTATGTTCATACGGGACATGGCAGATGCCGAAACAGTGATACAATTTGACATCTAGATGACATGATTTGAACGCATCCCGAATTGCTGTTCCAAACAGAACTACAGCAATTATATAAATTAATTCCATCTGACTCTATCATATAACACTATCATTTATTATAAGAATTGATATTTGATTTCTTATTTCTAATATATCTAATAGGCTACATAAGAAGCATCTTTGTTATTTACTCTCTTGAATTTCGATAACAAAAAAGTGAAATTTTTCCAAAGTTTGCTAAATTAAACCTTCAACTTTGAGAGCTTTATTGAAAACATATCTCTGCTTTTTCCAAATAAAATAAAATATAAAAGACTTTTTATATACTAACGTCGATAAAAAAATCAGTAGATATTTTGTCAAAGCAAAAGAAAACGGAAATGTAAAATTGCATTATATTTATATATACTGTGACAGAGTTTTCGTCTTCCGGTTTCTTATATTTTCTATGTCATCAGAGATATATAGCACTAAAAAGTAGTTTTCTAAATAGTGGTCAAAGAATGCCTAAATACACGCTAAAACATTAAATAAATATGACAGAACACAAATTCTGAGAAACCGAACAAATTAATGACAGAAAATTGTAATGAAATAAAAGTTATATATCTGACACAGACTTTGATGACATTTGTGAGAACTTTTGAATATTGTTGAGTGCTTGAAAATAAAAGACAAGAATATTGAAATTTGATAGAAAAAAGTTTGATATACTTGCTTAATGAAGCCTATTGTTCCACTCGTGCTATTAAAATACTCTTCTCCGCACTCGTCGTGTTTTGAACACGTTTGTGTGACAATACGAAGTCTAACTAAACTTTTATATAAACTTAACCTTTTTTTGAATAATTCATCTTTTTGTTATAATTTAACAAAACATGTGAAGTTTTAAAAGCTTTAAAGATAAAATTGCAAAAACTTATAACATGTATATTTTTTATTGTTAATGATCAACTTAAATCAACTTATATACATAAAATGTTTATTTGCTCTTATACCTTTGCAATATCATTTATTACATAAGTAAATAAAGTATAGAATAAATATTTTCTGTTTCTTATTTTTTCTTCTTTTAGTTTTTTCAGCTCTCTTTTACTATTCTTCCTTTACTTTTTTGACAAGTCTTTGTCTTTCTTTTTTATTTTATGTCTATTTGATATATTCTATTGCTCTGCTTTTTTTCATTTTCTTCTTTTCATCAACTCCTTTTTTAATTCATTTTTTGTTTACCCTCAGATTTAATCTTTCTCTCTGTCTTATTATCATTTTTATCCATTCTATTCCCTATTTTTTTCCTTTCATTACATTCTCTTTCGTTAACATACTTTTTTTTACTTCTACGCATTCTTTCATCATGTGCTCTAATGTTTCTCTCTCTCTTCTACACATCCTGCATTTCTTTTTATTTTCTTCCATTCAAAATCTGTTGTCTCTTTCTTCTTCCCTACATCTAAATCTTGCTATCATCTTTCCCTTTTTCTTGTTATCTCTCTTATCCATATCCCGGCAACTCTTCTGTAATCAGATTCATGTATCTATTATTATACCTGCTCTCTCTAATTTATTCCCTTTTTTTCTTGCTTGTCTATGTCTTTATCTCTGTATTTCAATTCTCCATGCACCCTTTGACTCCCTTCTTTTTTTTTCTCAATTTCCTCTACGCTGAACCCATTCTTTTCGCAATATCTCTACCCATTCTTTTTGTAATATCTCTTTCTTTCTATTTTTATTCCTCTATCTGATTTTTTACTTTACACATTCCAACTTTTTTTCAATATCTCTCACCCTTTTCTATCTTTCATCCTATCTTCAAATTTTGCGGTTCTTTTGTGTGTCTCTGTTGTTAATTTTTCTTTCTTTTCTTCCTCTCTCACTATATATCCTGGAGTACCTCTACTAAGACCTAACATCCATCTTATATATTTTTCTTGTCCTTTTTCTATTTTCTCTCATTCTTTCAATCTCCAAATTTCGCTTCATACATTATTATACTTTTTACCAGACTGTCAAACATTGTGATTTCTGTTCCATACTCTCCTCCAAAATTTCTCTCTGCCATGCTTCATAGTCATTTGGTTCTCTTTTTTTACTAGTTCTCTCACCTGCGCTTTACATCTATTTCTTTCTTCACACATAGTCCCAAATACTTCCTTTCTTTCACCTGCTCTATATCTTTTTTACCCCATTTCTATTCTATCTTTTTCCTTGCTGCCTTACTACACTATTATCTTTGTTTTACATTCCTTCACCTCAAATCTCTTTTTTGTCATGTATATCTCTGCAATTTTTTCATTATCATTTTTCATTATCATTTCTCCCAGTCCCCGTTCTTCTCTCGCTACCATCACTATATCGTCTGCATACGCCAACATATAACTTTTTTTTTTCTTACTACTGCTTCTCCTTCTTGCCCTTTTGCCAACACCTCTTCTATATCACTCATATATGTTGTAAACAGTAGTGGGCTCAGAGGGTACATTTATTTCAGGCCCCTCAACTTAAATCAATTTATTGGGTAATAATTTTGTTGTCTACATAATTTTAATTGATATTATTAAACTCATTTTAATTTTGTATCATTTCCTCTATTCCGCTCAGTGTTTTCCGGACAATTTTACAAATCCAATAATTTTTCTCTTTATAGCCAAGGATCTTAGCACTTTATATAAGGAACGTGATATAGCAATGTTAAAGCCATCTAGTCTTTGACCCCTCAGTGCTGGACAATCGGGAATATAATCCGTACAATGTACTGTCCGATGAAGTAAAGTGTGAAAAAAGTAAAATAGTGGATAAATGTTTCATTTTGACATAATTATAAAATTTCGACAAGATTTCTATATGTACTATGTAATCATACTTGAACTGAAAATGATTACACATATTTCAAAACATTTTTAAATAACAGAGTATACGATTATTCAACCCGGCTAAGTGATCTATTCCCAATGACGTCTTTTATTCTGAATAATTTTGTTTTGGCTATATTTTTGCTTATTATTCTTATTTATCGGTGGCATGAATGGCTGTAATTTTATTCAGTCAAGCAAAATGGTTAATCACAATTGATTTAATCTTAGTCTTTTGAGTCTTAAATAAGTCATAATAAAAAACACAAAATTTAAAACATTTATGAGTTCTTTTATTTTGAATAAGTTTGATTTTCTATACTTTTTGATCATATACTCAAAAACGTTTTTGGCTAACAGTCGCCAAAAGTTACAGCAATGTGACATAGTTTTTTCTCATAATTTTTAAATTGTGTTATAGTACTTAGTCCAAATTCTCAAAAGTTGTATGGTACGACTTATTCTATAAAAATTAAACAGTGTACTACAATAGACCACAAACAATTTAAATAATTTTACTGTTTATGGTAGGGCCAGTTTGTTGAGTCAGTAATTCTTCCAACAATAATAAATAAACAGTAGTAAATATCATTATTATTGGAATTGCAAATCATAATATTCTTTCAGAAATTAGAAGATTATACACTGAATATAAATGTAGATGACCTTTATTTTTAGAATAAAATCTCTTAGCGACTACTAGCTGTCGCTGCACTTCAAGGCACTATAAATAGACTCGTATATAAGATTCGTGCAAAGTTACATCTGTCTTTTATCGCACAAGTCAGTTCCCGTGTGGCAGATAGAAAAATGTTTTTTGGTGTCATTAAATGAGTAGAAATTAATCAAGTACCTTAGAACTCAAACAGACTTTTAGTTCTTCAGGCGTAAGGATTTATGCGCTAAGGTAGCAGCTTTGCCCTAATAATAAAAAAAATGAATTGCTACAATTATTTACCGCAAACAGCCGAATGAATCCAATAGACGACAAAATGAAAAACGAACAATTATTATTTGAGCATTAAAAGCTTGCATTTTAAACAAAAATAACTAGCAGGTGGTCCAAATTTTCTGAAGATGGATATAATAGCACTAAGAGAAACAAAAAAGAAAGAAAAATGATGTGTAACGCTAGATAATAATTATTATATACATTTACAGCGATGTTACCCCAGGCCACAGAATTAAAACCAAAGTTTTCCTACTCGTGTTGAAGTAAGTAAGTGTGTTAAAAGTTGAAGCCTAATAAACGAATAAATTCATCTGTGCTGAACTAAACATTAAAGGATATGATGTTATAGTCACAGAAGTGTACGCTCTTTCAAATGATTAGAAAATCTAGGTCATAGAAACAAATGAAAACAACATGCACCAATTATTAGATTATTAGATAAGTTAACACAAATAATCCTGATATTTTTCCAGTACGGTAACAATTTTGTAGTATGAGAATGTCCATCGGTTATTGTGAGGTATTTTTAAGTTATGGAAAAACCTTCAGGAGTAGAGAACTAGATATATTGCAATAGACAAATTATTTTTGACACCAAATTCGAATTGGCAACGTATTAATTCTGAAAAGTATAAAAATATAGATATAGTCATATTCTTATACCTTACCAGACATCCAAGTAGAATAGTATTTTGTACTATAGAACAAAATAATATTTTATCATAAAGTTCTGAAACGACTCCAAAGATTAAGATAACAGGAAATCATCCAGTTCGAGCCAGTACGGTCTTAGTCGAGTCATTTTAGGCATTTTAAACCCCAATCTGAAGAAAAACTCCTAATTAGCTAATTTTTTGTATACACTTTTATTACGGCGTTGTCATAAAGATGTGAAAAATTGACATAGATATCGTGCCGGCTAGTCAAAGTTATAAAGGTCAAAAGATCACAAAAGTTACTTTAATATCTTGCGATCTTATTGCTCGAAGGTCAATATAGGTTTTATAAAAAAAATTTGTCGAAAAATTATCGACATAAATTGCCACTTGTATTTTTTTGTATTATTAACCGATTTCAGAGTAGAGCGCTGAGATCTGATATTTATTGGGCGTTTTGTAAAAAAATCTTGCCTACAAAACCTAACATAATCTATATATATAAAAGAAAGTCGTGTTTGTTACAACACTTATAACTCGAGAACGGCTGGACCGATTGCTATGGTTTTTGATTTGTTGGATTTGTTTCCGTCCCGAATAGCAGAATACATCTTAAAAACAATGAAAACTTGATATGTGTAATGAATACATGATCATTTCAATAGATGCTGATTTGTTTATTACATGTCAAACATTTGTTGTCCAATCCCGTCAAATAGTGTAACAATTATTTTTTTTTTGGAGCTTATCAGTTTAAGCCACAACTTTATTTTTTTCTGAAGACATCATGTGTGCGTTCAGAAATTTATTTTTTGTAAAATGTCTACAAAGTTTAGGTACTGTTATATTTGTTTTTAATTTCCGAAAATTATACCTAAAATTTATTCTACAGTAAAAACATAAAATCATCGGAAAGGAACGGAATTTAGGGAATAAAAAATCAGTTGGTAAAGGTTATAAGATTAAGGAAAAAAAATCTACAGGTTAAAAAAAGTGTAAATGTTTTTTTATAGGTTGTTTATGATTTTTCTCGATAAGCTATTCATACGTAGTGGTTATATACTCTTTGAGCTATTGTCTATGTCTCGAAAGTTCAGGCACTGTTATTATATTTGGTGGTTTTATGCGGGTGCACATTTTAATAACAATGCCGCGTCCTAGAAGATCTAATCTTTCCCAGCGAAGCCGTAATGCAATTAGGCAACGGAATATCGCGAGTCAATTATCTGCGAGAAATTGCACGCGTTAATACTTTAAAGATGAGGAAGTTCTTATTCCAAGGATTCCGAGGATCCCAACGGATATGCTCTTTGAGTTTAAACGATTTCAATTCCCGATTCGTCTTGCCTTCGCCATGACGATCAACACATCACAGGGCCAATCCTTGACTATTTGTGACCTCAATCTAGAAAATGCATGTTTTTCTCATGGTCAATTGTACGTGGCATGCTCACGTGTCGGCAAACCATCCGCTTTATTTGTTCTTGCGCCTGACCAAAAAACAAAGAATGTCGTTTACCACAAAGTGCTTGAATGAAAATCTTATTAATGAATTAATCCGAGTTTTATTTTTTTTCTTAATCTGCACAACATAGTTTTCAATCATTTTTTTCTGACATGAGTTTGAAGTACTTAATTATTATTTTTTCTTATTTTTTTATTTTAATTCTCATTCTGTATGTATGTTTTCATCATCATTCATCATAATAAAATACTTTTTTGTTTCTACCTATATAAAAA
This sequence comes from Lagria hirta, assembly GCA_947359425.1. Taxonomy (NCBI): domain Eukaryota; kingdom Metazoa; phylum Arthropoda; class Insecta; order Coleoptera; family Tenebrionidae; genus Lagria; species Lagria hirta. Next base: position 16,684,736 of record OX375794.1, read on the forward strand.
TATTATTTTGTATCATTGTTTTACGTTCATCAAAGCGTAAATTAGTTCAGCTAAAAAGTAACACGACATTCATTGACTGTTAGGCGGTACGAAGTTCGCCGGGTCAGCTAGTATTTTATAAAACTAATTGTTTTTAAAAAAAAATTAGCCAAAATACTTGAAATCTTAGTGTTTATCATGATTTCCAATAACAAAAAAAACTATTTTTTTTTTATTTTTAACCGACCTCAAAAAAAAGGGTGTATATTTATGTGTGCTTGCGGATAAGTTTGTTATTTATAAACCGATTCTGATAATTCTTTCTATGTTGGAAAGGAGCTGTTTCCGAGGGTGGAAAGAATTTGAGATGTGACAATGACATTTCACACAAATCAAGAAAAATCCTTTTTTTTTTGTTTAAAATTATGTAAACTATCTAAATAAATAAATAATATCTCAAACAGAGGTGTATGAACTCTTATCGACCAATAAAAAGAAGAGTTATACAGAAACCTGTAATCTTTTTTTTTCTGATTTTAATAGCATAACAAAATAAAAATATTATAGATTGAGTGCAAAAAACACTTTCAGATGATGCCTCACATACACAAAAAAAAAACAGCTATAACCTAAAAAGGAAGATATCCTGTTGAATTAATGTATTTGATAACAAAATTATAATTCAAATTTTGTTACCATTTTAAAGTTTTCTGTTTATATTGTGTTAGACCATTTCAATGCTTCGAATGGATTTAATTGTTCATAATTTTTCTCATTCGCTAAATTATTTCGTTGAAGAAGACGTGAGCTTTAGATAAAATTTCCTTCTTTTTTTTTCAACTATTTTTTTTTTTGTAAATTGTTTCTGCAATTTTATTTTTTATTATTTTACCAAGCATCTAACAACTTGTAAAAAGCCAATTTTACTCTTTTATAATTACTCAAAAGTTTTTTTGTCGACATTTTAATAAGAATTAAAATTCCTAGCAATGTAACAAAAAAAAAATGGTTTTTGGTTCTACGGACCTTAATATTTTAGATTAATTGCGTAAAAGCAACCAAACTTAAATTATAAATGTTAAATTTACGTTTATTTTGACACAAAACAAAGCTGGAGTGTAGTTCGGTAAGAAACTTTTATGAATACGTAAATCACATTAAAATAGTATGTCTAATTTTATAAAAAAAAGTAAAGAAATAGATTAAAAATTAAAAAATAATTTTTTTGATTTTTAGTGAATTCAATCAAGAATCTACTAAAAATCAAAAAATTAAAAAAAAATTTAACAATAAAAAAGCAACTTTAAGATATAAAAAAATGCACTAAAAAGTATAAAATAATTGCGTAGATTTGTATGCTTAAAAAACAATCTAATTATTTGGATACTATAATGTACAATTATTGTTATTTATGGAGTGGGTGTCAGTCAAGGTAGGTTTGTATAAGGTTGTACATACCAATCATAATATATTATGATAGCGCCTAATAATGATAAGTTTTTTTTGTTACAACTTTTTAAAGTTTTGTTTTTGGTTTTCAATTCCGTGTACATATAAACAAATGAGTAAAAAAATATTTTCCTATAGCATATACTCAAGATAATTTTATTTCGATAAAACTGATTTGTAGCAAAAGGGTTAATTTACTTTCTCTAAAGCCGCAGATGTATAACCTTTTTCACATATTATTCTTATATTTTCGACACTTTTTTAGAATAAACACTAACGAATGTTTAACTGGTGGCAGCTATTAAAGCATATTGTTTTATTCAAATTGAAAAGTTTTAACCTTCAACAGCACAATACTCCTAATTGAGCACAACAATAGAAGCAATAAAGCAAAACATCTTTATTTTAGTTTAGTCTTCAATGAAAAGCTAATCAAGATGGAACACGCAAAAATGTTATCTCTTAAAGATTGTGAAACAATTATCAATCAATGTGTAAAATGTGAAACAAATAAACCTGAAATAATTGGTCTTTCAGTGACTCGGCGAGAAGATCATAATTTTGATATAAACATCACCATAGATATCCGCCAATCAAAAACTACTTTTAATTTTTTTGGAAAATTTGTTCCACATGCTCCTGAAACCGTTCAAGATTGTGCCGCCCTTCCAAAACTATATCTGGTGAAACCAAACTTTTTAGTTTACGAAAATTTAGGCGTGCAGGATTTTCGTGCTATCAGCAGTGACGTAAATAGTTTTAATTTAGGTCAAACGCAAAAAGTTCTGCAGAGCCTAGCAAGCATCCATACCAATAACGAAATAGATAAGCCTAGAACAAAATCGCCTCGTTTGGAAGAAATACAACTGCAAAAAATTATTAATTTAGCAACAAACGGGGAAGAAGTTAGAGAAGAATTAGAAACAAGATTGAATAGCCCACAATATTGGAGATGTTCAACACATGGAAAACTTCTACCAAGAAATATTTTATTCAAACTTGACGAATGTAAACTAACTGGTGCTCAACCAAATCTATATGAACCACCAGCTTGTGATTTTCTTAGAGTAATTTTATTTTGCTCGAGTGAAGAAGTCCAAAAGCATCATCTTCAAGAACTAATTATACAATACTATGATCTTTTGTCAAAAAATGCAAAAAAGTACAATTTGGGTATCGAAAATATTTTACCATATGAAAAGTTCCAGCAATCTGTTTTCTATTTCTTACCATTGATTAAACTCGAAAAAGTCCTACTTTTAGCAGATGATACTTCTATAAAAGAATTCCAACAATGCGTGAACAATACAAAATTTTTGTCTAAAGAAGAATGTTATATTATTACGCAAAATAACATTCCAAATCAAGATTACAATTTGGAATCATTTGAAGTAAAAAATTTGGAAAACGTCAGTGGTTTTCTAGGAATCTACCACAAATTATGCATAAAATTGGATAACTCTAAAACATCAAACTATTTTCTAAAATCCACACCGACTACTGGGGTTCCACAAGCTTTAGCCACCCAACTAAAAAGTTCAGAAAGAGAAAGTTTTATGTATGGAGTTTTAATTCCGCAATTGCTGAACCTAGGAATTTACACGATTGAGGATTGCCTACCGGCTTCCTATCATCAGAGACATCAAGACCTGTTAGTTTTTGAAGACCTATCCGCCAGTAACTTTCATGTATTGCCGTCTCAAGAACCTTTTGACATTCATCTACTAACTTTGTCTATCAAAAAGCTTGCACGGTTTCATGCGAGTTTTCTTATTTTTGAGGAAAAAATGAAATTACGCATCAAAACCAAATATCCTGCCTATTTTGAAGAACCACTTTTTTTGGAAAATCCTCAACATTTGGGAGCTAAGACTTTCATCACTGGTATTAATAGTCTTTTCAGTAGCAATAGTCTTTTTTCAGAAATCCAAACGGAAAGAAATCAGAAAAACTTTCTTGCTTTTTGGCCCAAGTTAAAAACATTGTTTTACGAAGTGATTAAAACGTCTGAGCGATTTCGAAATGTTTTGTCACATGGTGATATATGGACAAGTAATATTATGGTAAAGCATCAAGATGGAACAACAATTGATTGTAGGTTTGTGGACTTTCAAATTATCAGGTATTGTCCGCCAGCTTACGATTTTCTTTCCATTTTGCATCTAGCAACTCATCGAAATATAAGAATGCAACACGAAGAAGATTTGAAGATTATCTATTATGAAGAATTGGGTAGAACTTTAGCAGAATTTGATTGTGATGTTGCTAAAGTGTATCCGTTGAATGATTTTTTAGAGTGTATTGATTACATGAAACCACAAATGGTTGTGCAAGCAGCTATTGACTGTGTTCTTACAATGTGTACTCCTGAAGAAATTTCTGCATTTTTGAGTGATGAGGAAAAAAGTAATTATGTTTACTTTGAAGATCGCACACAATTTATTACTGATATGTGCAAACAGTCGCCTAATTTTAAGAAACGCCTCCAAGAATGTATGCTAGATATTTACGACTATTGTGATTTAATGTCTCAATAAATAGATTTGACATACCTGTGTTTTGTGTCTTGTATCTCGAATAGCCTTAATCATGTGCAAACCCATTTCTACACTGCAGTGTGCATGATCCGATCTAGGAATTGGTAAACCACAAACACAGTAGTAACAATCTCCTAAAAGTTTTATTCTCAAGCAGTGGTTCTCAGTTGCTAATTTATCAAATCTTGCAAATAAATCATTGAGAATTCGAACTAACTCTTGAGCACTACATTGGCTTGCTAGTTCTGTAAATCCTTTAATGTCTGCAAAAAGAATACTGACATTTTCATAACGATGAATGTAGATTTTGTGAAATTGGTGTGGTTGAAAAACTCCACCTCTTTCCTCCCGTTCAATGTCTCGGATCATTTCTTTGGCAACAAAGTCTGGAAGAACTAAAACAAAATTTTTTAGAAAAAATCTAGAAACCGTTTTTGTATTTACCAGATAATAATAATTTTTCTTGCTTATCATTTTCACTTTGTGTACGATATCGAGTCTCCATAGATCTATGCGTCTCCAAAAATGCTTTTCGTTGACTTCTGTCTGTCAAATATTTTGTATACATTCCAGCAAAATTCACAGCTAGATACAATAGACTATTAGCTACAATTCTTCTAATTTTGCATTCGTTGTCGTCAGTTGCCTAAAAAACATTTATTAAGCTTGATTAAAAGCTGCTTGGTTGCAGTTTTACATCAGTGGTACTTTTATCGTAGAGCTCTACAGCAATCACTATTATATGTCCTACTGCTGACAAACAACCAGCAATCATACACCAGCGCAAAGGTAGTGGCAGCATGGCATATGGGACAAAAACAATAAACAAAACATACCAAACCAAATCTTCTTTAATACTAAACCCAAAACCATCACCAACAAAACCTACAACATGCACATAATAAATATTTTTTTATTTTTGCTAAAAATACAAACTACTTTGAGTAGTCAGAAGAAGCCAAGTACAAACTGCAGCCCAATGCAGATAATTATTTGCGAAACACCTCCACCAGCCCAAGATACAAATTGCAATGTTAATTGACATACAACATACTGACCAAATGATGTTTGTTGGGTCAAGAAAGCTGTACACTGTTGTAACTGCCCAAACAACAATTAAAGCTGCCTGAAAAATTAGATAAAGTTTTATTATTTTCAGCTTTCTGGTACCGTACCTTTAGAAGTAGATCTACAATATTAACAATTATTAAAGCTTTTTGTCTTTGTCGATGAGAATATCTTAGATAAGCAAGCTCAAGATGTTTGCTTTGAAAACTATTGGTCAAGCTAGGCCAATAGATACCTTTGTACATCAATCCTCTTTTGAAGACGCTGGCAAAATCTAAAACAACACACAAAATAAACTTCAAACTAAACCGATAATATTTTAAAGTACTTTCCAAATTGTTTCCAAATAAAAAAACAGTGTTTTCAAAATTTGTTTGTTTTAAGAGCTTAAGCAAGTTGTACAGCGCATAGAAATAAAGATTAAGACGTCTTAAAGCTTCTATGCTCAAATTTAATGCTGTCATTTGTAGTCAACGCGTTTACTTCCTAGTTTGATAGTTTTTTATTTAATTTTAAGTTGAATAGTGCTTAGAGAATCAGAACAATAGTTATTTACATAAAAGTCAGGAAAATTTCACATTACTGAAGAGGAGCTAAATTGAAATACGAGGCACTTTGTGCCGAGTATTTTAAAGCTCCGAGTCAAGTAAGAGATTTTACTGACGTGTTTTGTATTAAATTTTTCCGGAAATCGTAAAAAAGACGATATTTACAAACTTTAGAATTTTTTTTACAAATTCCACAAAAATCAAGTTTGTCAATTTTGTTGCCAACTATAGTTACTAGAGTATCTTTTTTATTTTGCGTCTTGTAAAGTTTTTACAGTACAAGTCCGGAAAACTCAATTTTCCTGCGCGTAAATAAGCAGGAAAATTTTGTTTCCAAGACGATTTTCGGAAAAATCTATTAATGTATTAATCCGTAAAAAAACCTGCAAGAACTAAGAAGAGTTATTTTAAGCTATTTTAAGCTATTTTAAGTTTGTGAAATAAATTTTGTTTTTTTGCCAATTTTAAAAAAGCTGCTGCACGACTAAGTTTGTCATATACTGGGTTTTGCAAGATTAATTTTTAAGACTACTTTCTTGACAAATACTTTAGTTTGTCTAACTTCTTGAAATTATCTGAAATCAGAAAAGGTTAAATACCGTTCACTGTCATCATAAATAAAAATTTCATAATGGGTTCAGTCAAGTCAAGTCTTTTAAAATAGATTATAGCAGCATTATAAATAGTGTTGATAAGGTGATGTTAACTTATGTTACTGTACGTCTTATTGTTGCGTTTCTATGAAAGTTTTTATTTTAATCAGATATGTATAGCTGTGACTTATGTATATAGAGCAGTGATCTAAAATCACTGCAGCAATTTTAATTTGCTCTACAGAGTTCAATGGCTCTTTTAAAGTTCACAAATATTTAAAGAACTGCTAACACAATGTAAAACCTGGTTGTTCTCTAAATTGGAAAAAGACTAATTTGACAGTAAACTATGTTGTTGTTATTATAAGCAGCTTATCTGAAACAGCCTAATTAGATGGACGTTTTTAAAGTTGTTTTTATTAATTTGTCATACCTTGTTTAATACTTTTACTAACAATGCCATGTTAGTAAAAGCTTCTAAGGCTCTGTTATTAATTATTTTTCAAGGCCTATTTAGTTCTGATTTTGTAATTTTTGTTACTTCTTCTGAGCTTTGATTGCAGGATTTTGAGATATTTGTTATATTGATTGATATATCATTAAAGTTTAGTTGTTTTTCAAAAAATCTGTAACTCAAGAAATTTTTTCTTAATCTATCATTACTTCATATTCTTGATATCAGAAAATTTAAATGTCTTTTTGCTTTCAGTTAAGTTTTTTCTCACATTTTGTTTAATAGGATTTGTTATAGTTGCTGCCTTATGTTGTTTACTTTTTTTTACCTGTTTGAAATTTTTCTATATTTTGCTTTGTGTTAATTTCTCGTTATTGTTGGCAAAACTTTTTTGTCTGTTATCTTAGTTTATAAGAAAGAAGCTTCATTTGTTCCATGCCAAATGTTTCTGTACCATTCTTTAAAGCATTATGAGGCAAGATTGCTTGAAACATTATTTATTTGTGTTTTTTTCCTTGTGAAATAACATTTAGACACATTACTTATTTAATTATCCATTTTATCTTGATCTGAATTTTATAAATTTTAAGATTGTTGTCTACATTTTCTGTGTATTTAAAGAAGTGTTTTTAAAATGACTATTTCTTTTGTACCATAAAAATTATAACTAAAGATAGGACTGATTTTTTTTTCACGTTTACTAGTACTTTTCTGCTTTCGAATCAATGGTAACTACTCAATAAAAACATATTTTACACAGTCACGTCTTAAATTAATTTTTTTCACTTTCATAGTAGATGTATTACAATCTCCCTCATTTGTACTGGCACCGTCTTGACGTTTGTTTTTTATTGAGTCTTTTTAAAAAGATATTTATTATATAGGATCTATTGTGATATATGGTTTGACATAAAAGTCACTAAAATTGGTAAAAAATGTGACACTGGAGTAGTAAAGTTGATACCAAGCAGTATTTTTGTTAAGATAAACAGCTGTAATCTAACAGTATACATACTTTATACAAATTTTATATCAATGCAAATTCTATTGACTGCTACCGCTGTAGCAGGCCATCTCTAAATGTTACGCTCTCTTTTAGCTCATCTTTTGGATTACATCTGTCAATTATCATTCTCTATATCAAATTATTAAGTTATTTGAGTAATAAATTATTTAACTTGCAATATTTTTGAAATATACGTCTACTTCTGCAAAATGTTCACTGCTATGACTTATTTCAAGGTTGTATCGTTTGTACAGCTTTAAATAAGCTCCACAAATTACAGCTCTAAATTAAATGCTTCTCAAATGTTTTAATTTTTTTTTCTGCAACAGTTTGAAAGTTAAAAGTTTTTCATATAAGAGCAAGATAACTTTGCCTATAATTTTCAGCTTTGTAGAACGTAAAACAAGTCTCACTGTTAATTTTTCCTTTGTTTTTTCGTACCTTACTGATAAGGCTAAAATTATATGGTTTTAAAAGTTTTTGTTAAAGTTCTATATTTTTTCCGATGGTATATTCATATTTATATGTAAGTAGGTGAAGCAATTGTCATTTTTGTTAGTTTGGTCTTTTTTTCAAATTTTTACTATTTGCTGTTTTTTGCTTTATCATAATAACCAGAGCTTTAAAACTGTCAGACACTCAGCACCTTTCTTGAAACTGCCAGAGACAGAATACTTCGTTTTTCTCTTGTAAAAATTTATCAAAGCAAATGGTCACGTTAACTGGCGTGTCAGTTCTAAGAAAAAAAAGTGGAAACAAAATTGAGATTTGAACAAAATAATACTAAATTAAAAGAAACTTTGTTCTCTTCAGACAAAGATAGAGCATACCACAAAAGCTCATAGAGGCAGAAACGCTAGTTTCTTAAGTCAGCCTATCATCTATAAGCATCACAGAAAAATATCAATTTGCTATGTAAATTATATCACACAGCATTATTTACAAAAAAACAACATTTTCTACAAAGTAAATGCATAATTCTTAAACAAATTTACTTTTTTTTGCTACTGCAACCTGCACATCTTTTATATAGGTTTTCTTTATTGTTTTATGCAGTCAAATTTATTAATTGTTGGAGCATTCAGAATCTAAACGCTTACTGGTAGAGTAGCTGTTCTAAACTGTAAAAAAAGTTGTCACATTGTTTCTTTAATAATTTATCAATTGTTTGATTTGATGTTTTTATTTTAAATAATCCTTAAACAAAACGATAAGTAACTTCATCTATATCACTCATATATAATGTTCTACTCTGCGAATCTTAAACGATTAAGTAATTTCTACCCTATTTTTTTTTCTGTCAAACATAGTATTTCTCTATGTGCTTCTTTTGTCAACACCTTGCTTTATATTTGCACTTACAAACTGAAATATCTACAAAGCATCCTAACACCTGATGCAGTAATCTCCGGTTTTTTATCGTTACACATAATATATTCTAGAAAATAGTTTTTAGCTTGCCTTCATGTACCAAATGCATCTTTTGGTCAATAAAAATAAGGTTGAAAAAATCGTCCAAAAATTTAGAGTATTTTTTTTTCAAAACAGTGATTTAATTTTAGCGCTTCGTACTCGCTTAACATGTTGTCCATATGCTTTTCTTTCATAACGACTAAAATCCAAGAGATAATAATTTGCTTAAAAACAAGCTACTTGCCACTGTCTAAACTTTGGAACTCTTTTTGGTAGGTTACACAAGCAGCATTGTTCTAGATTATCTCTCATTCTAAAATCCATTATACTTTTGTCAATTGACAATTATCTTGACAGAGTAAGGAAAGATAGAAAGTCCGTTTTTTATGTAATTCAAGAAGAGTTAAGTTTTTTACAACTTTCAAAAAAATTATTCCATCTTAGAATTAGCATTACTGTATGAATATCAATAAAACAATTTCAGTCACTCTTGCTTAGAGTGAATACAACTAACTCAAAAATCATATAACCTTGACCAATTTGAGAGATAAAAAATAAAAACTCTTGATGATTAAAACTGTCGTCGTAAATAAGATTCTTTAACACATTTGTTACCCACAAATCCACCAAAAAAACAACTTAAACCATAACAATTTTAATTTCTTTTTAACCAAAACTTTTTTCACTTAATGTACTACAAGCCGCTAGAATTTTTTTGATCAATTTGTTCTCATCTTTTTTGCGGCTGAATGATAAAGGACAGTCAACGTTTTTCTTCTACTTTCTAGGTCAAATGAACGATCTGCATCAGAATCGTCTATGATTTAGCTTACAAATCATCAATAAATTTTGCTAGAATTTTTCTAAAATATGGTTTTTAAGTGCATAAATAAGCAGTACTCATGAGAAATGTTTTTGAGTACTAGTTAATATATATTTAAGTAATAGTAATAAATAATATAATAGGTAACAAATTATACGCTGCACAAGATTATAACTATTATAACTTCTATTGGTTTACTCCTACATTCGAATACGTCTACTCTGCTTACTGGTTTGTCGATGAGAGAACACTAATAATAATGCCGGTATTCATAGTCGTAGCTCAAGATCAAGCTTAAGCTTAGACTCAAGCAAGAACTCCGGCAATGCTCGGGAAAGCGTTTGCATGCGTTTTGAAATAGATTCATCGCTGATTCCATCTCAAGCATGGACTTCGGCAATGCTCGTGAAATCTGATATTTATATCTTGAGCTTGAGCTCGATCTCAAGACCGGACGGTATTCATAAACAAATCTCAAGATTTAAAAATCAAATTACGGTGTCAATAAGAGCGATTTTTGCTTGATGAGCAAGCGCACTAGGGTCGGACTTGAGCAAGGCCTCGACTTGTCTTGAGTCCGACTCAAGACGCCATTCGCCGGTTATGGCATCGTTTGACGTTGGAAAATACTGAAGAGTATTATGTGTTGCAGTTCATAACAACGAACATTGACATGCTAGACGAGTTATGTACGGAGTGCTGCGAGCCCATTGGAATTTTTTTCAAACTGTGAATGTAAGCGTCGCTACAGCTTCACAAAAGACAATGTAGTGAATGTAGGATTGCTTGCAAATTAGTAGAAAAACAATTATTACTTACACAAAATTAAAGGGCTCACATTTTGTGCAAAAATGAAAGCATTGAATAATAATAAAAGTCACAGATATTTATTAATTGGGTAGTTGTAACACCTTCCACTGGTAAACATAAGTACAAAAAAAGTGAAATTTTTATTAGTTTACATTATAAGTGTAAGGTATTGTTTGCAGAAGCATAGTACACAAAACGGCAGCCGAAAACTTTCATCTTTACACACTTCTTGAATAGCTCCTACTACTAACTACTCTGATAACTTTTCTGCATCACATTTCCTGCAATAAAAGTGGATAAAGGTCTGGTTAGATTTATATTAATGTTGCACTTACATTGTTCTTCTCAAAAGCGCGCAGTGTGAGCTGGCTTCTATTTGGGTCTCACTTTTGCAGCTTTCGTGTTTTGAGGAGAATGTAGTAATGGTCCAGATTGTTCGTTTTTCTTGCGGCATCCGTCGTATTGCTTTCTACACTATTGGGGTTGTCCATGCGAGACTACAGCAAGGGTTTTGCTTTTTGTGTATACGCAGCTTTTTCGTCTATAATGCACATTTTATGAAGTTACCATACACGTATTCTGTCAGTAGACATGTACTCACACGTCGTCATTCTTTTTTTTTGCAAAAACAACACAAAACACTTTCGATATAACCCTTGCGGCATCGAGTTATTCCTTGACCTGTAGCTTCATATAAACACGAGAATGACTGTCATGCGTCAAAATGTTAAATTTTAAACCTAACAACACAAAAATGACTACTTTGGTGACTTCCGCAAAACGCACGTTTTCCCGAGCATTGTCGAAGTCTTTGCTTGCTGTCTCGAGCATTGCCGGAGTCTTTGCTTGAGACGGCGTCTCAAGCTTGAACTCAAGGTTGAGCTTAAGATACGACTAGGAATACCGGTATAACTTATTGTTCAGTGTTAACCATATAACCTCTGTGGCTGTTAACATATTTTACAGTACCGTTAGTACCTGTCACTTAGGTTGTGCTCACATAAATCCCACTGTCACGGTCAAAGTTGCAGGTTTAAAAGAATTTTTCAGTAAAGAAAGCTTTTACTTTTACTGCAGTGTCAGACGCTGCTCTAAATTAGAGTAGTTAATCCAAAAAATGTCATAGTAGGCAAGGTTGCAGGTTTGAAACATTTGTCAGTAAAGCTCTTATAGCAATAATAGTACTGTTTTGAAATAAACAATGTAAATGACAGATTTTTAGATATACCAGAAAAAAATTTGATTGTCGTTATGAATGAACGGTTATTAGGCTGTAGTATATATTAAAATTATTAATTTTTTTAATAAAGATTACTAGTTTTGACAAACATTCGGTACTACAAAGTCTTACAGCTAAATTTTAAAATCTTTTTCTCAAATAAAATATAGTGAACAGCCAAAAAAACAATTTCAAAATATGTGAACGAAAAGTATCAAAGGTTGGCTATGACAAGTTACCAAACGTTTTAAGTTTACCTCATTTGATCTTTTATTTCTTCTTAACTTTGTAAACAATTTATTTAGCATCAACTGCTATCTATGAAGTTTTAAGTTTTGTCAAACATTATTTTGAAAACTAATTTAATATAGAAAAAATATAGTAGGAATGTGGACATGGGATATTAATCGAAAACACCAATTGTTAAATTTGCGACGTTTCGGCCGTATTATATTCGACTAATATTAATAATATTAATATTAGTGTTTTCGATTAATATCCCATGTTTACATTCCTACTATATTTTTTCTGTTATGTAATTAATTAGACGAAAAACTTTTGGTAACTAATTTAATGTTTAGCTTTTCGTTAATTAATATACCAAACATACAAAAGTAGGTAAAACTCAGCAACATTTTTCTTAAAGTAAAACTTGTTCCGTTACAAGAGTGGTTTTAACATCATCTGGTCGTTGCTGAGCGACAAGAAACTTACAACAGTCAGTTTTAATACTGTTTTACCTTAAGTTTTAATTAAAGACTTAGTTACTGTAATCAATAGTTCTAACGCTGTGTAAAACAAAAACTTTGAAGCAGTGTGAGACATTGTATCTGCTCTAGGGCATTAAAACAAAGTGTCTTTATTTTTTAAAACAATGAATAAGCAAGTACATATATAAAAAACTCACCTTCTTTGGCAGCTTCACTAGGATTATCTTCACGAAAATAATCCCCAACTCCGTTATATCCATCGAAAAAGTCAATTTTCTCTTCAAGTTTTCCATTTTTCAATGAGCTGTGATTGCTTTGAGTGTTCAAACTGAGTTCGGTGCTGTCTTGTTTCACAATGTTACTATTTTGTTTATTAATGTCGTCAACAATTTGATTCGAATTCATCATGGCGATGGCTAATACAGCAAAGTCCCTTCCTTTTCTCCGTTCGCTGGACAATCTTTTCACCGCTCTGGTCCACAGTGCTTTCGTCTTTAATGGTGGGCTTCTGCAAGGAAGAAAATTGATGATCAAACATTTTTTGAATCGATAGAATGTGACGAATTTTATGATATTGTACACTCGAACGCTATCAGATGTGAAATAAAAGCTCAATCGGAACCATCCTAAAATAACGCGATCTCTCAATAAATACTTACATCTCGTCATAACGCGCAAAGTGATAGCGTGTTTGTTTACATTGTTAATTATATAGTTTTTATCATTTAATGCATTTATTCAATCGATAACACGCGACTGAAAAAGCACCAATAAAAAAATTGCAAAAAATAAAAATTAAAAGCACTATATTTATCCTAAAATGTTTTCAGGTTTCATGTCTGCGAGAATAAGGTTTTTTGTTATGTTTAAGTGCAGGAACAGACTATTTTATTGTCTTATATTTTCCTGTATACCTACCTAATATGTAAAACTGGCTGGTTTTGTAAAAACCTTTTATTAGTTTACGATTTTTTGAAAATGTCACTAAATGCAGTTCAAAGCAGTTAAATATTGTTAAATAAAATCAATTTTAAAAGGCGATAGAACAAAAAAAATAAAATTTTTTTTTTATTAAGGGTTAACAAACATTAGAAATGACAAAATATTAAGCAAAGCCGTTCAAAATTTTTTTTTACTAAAGTTTAGAACCAAAAACAAATAAAATAATAAACAAAAATGTAAAAATAAATCAAAAATCTTATACAATAAATTAAAAGTATAAATAAGAATGTAAGTATATACCGTGAGATCAATAAGTCTGTTTATCAGGTAGGCCATGATATAGAGAACGTGTGTCTAATAACAGTTCTTACTTATGTTGAAAAATATAGTATTTGAAAGTTTGAAATCGTTTTAATTGTAAAAATGGTCTTGTAAACATGTAAACACAAATTTTTTCAATAAAACTGTAATTCTTACTACTGTAACTGTATGCGATTGGAAAATAGAAACTGAAATGCCGTAAATTCATGTAGTGCGGATTTTCCGATAGGGTATGCTAAGCAAGATACCTACCTTGTCAATAATAATTTACGACTAAAATTATTTTTTACAACCTAGTGTAAAGTCTGAAGAAAAGATCAACAATATTATGAAAAACAACGTTTGAAGTCGATCTGAAAACTATTTCAACAAGTCGATTTGTCTTTTTTTTTGTCTATTGACTTGTTAAAACATTCTCACTTTTTTCACAGGGTTTTTTTTTCTTGTTTAAAGTTATGAAAAATACTGCTTAAAATAATTTGCTACCAGTTGTTTTATATATTTTATCAAATGAATAAACAACACTCTAAATAGCACACCTTTGATATACAACAGATCTTTTGCTTTGCTGGCTTATTTAATCGATTTAAATTGCTTTTTGTTTAATTTGTATAAATTAATCAAATAAATAAACTTTATTATATTAAAAAATGTTAAAAAAAATTTAAACAATGAAACGCAAATAAAGGGGTATCATATATATGGCAAGATCAATTGGAGAACAAATTCATAGAGAAATACAGCAAAAAAGCGAAGACAAAATCTGTAGTTTTGGCGAAAGGATTAACATATGAAAAACTTGGAATTATGTAAACAATAGCAAAAGTTTTATACCATTTTTTGTAAACATATTTATGTTCTGAGAAACTTGGAAACTAAATTTCTTAAAAAGATTGGAGAGATCTTTGAGACCGGGTTTGATGCTGCCGTCAAGGCTGGTACCTTGTCGCTGAAAAGAGTTGTAGGTGGGTTCTCTATTGTGGCAATGGAAGGTTCAAATACCTTTCAATTATTCCTTTAATCTTGTTATATTTCTCCTCGTCGGTTAAAATTAGATAAATATCATAAAATCCATAATTTTAATTTTTCACAAATTTCTATAATTAATTGTAATTGTCAAAAATATATGTCAAAAAAAACGTTAATAAAAATAACTTAAAAACTACTGTTTAGATCTGGATCAAATTGATATAGCATCAGATGGCAGGCATCAGCTTTTAGCTAAAGAAAGAATCATCAAAATTGGCTCACCCAGTCGAGGGTCGAAGGCTCTGAAGTATCAAACACAAAACAACAACAAAATTTTTTATGATTTATTATGATAAAACAGAAATTTAATTATAAGTAAGGTTATAATTGACCAAATTAATCAATTTTATCTCAATTGTGTTGTCACATAAAAAAAATATTTAACTTTTGTTTCTTTAATCTTATAATCTTTCTTTTTTGTGATTAAATTGTAAAACGGCGTGCCATAAATACCAGTCCTTTAAAAATTAAAAAAGCATCCAGAATATCAATAGTGTGTAAAAAAAGTGCTTTTAGCGCATTTTTCTCAGCAGTAAAGTCGAAGAAAGTGAAGGCATTGTCATTATAGTCGCATTATTCGAAGTTGAAGCGTAGGTTGTCGGTAAATGAAAATTGTGACATTTTTAAGTAACGCTTTTGAATGTAATATCTTGTGATATTATAAAATCCCTACAGATTTGGCAAGTTAATTACTTTGCTGAAAAACCTGAGTAGGAGATACAAAGCTAAAAAGTCCAAAATCTTGGAGTCAGATGATATTATTAAATTTCTGACACAAGCTCCGGATGACGTCTATTTGTTTATGAAGGTTAAACTTTTAAAATAACAATTATTATTGCTGGTTTATATTTGTGTTTGAAATTGTATCTTATTATTATTTTATTATTTTTGGGGTGCATAGAGCATCTTGCTCGATCAATTAATTGCACAAGCTAGGAGTATCTAATGTAGACGACAGAAAGTCGGCGATGGTCGTTTCATAATTTGACACTGAAACCAAACAGGATAGGTCGTTCTGTATTACTGACAAACAATATAGAGTAAGTTTCTTGGAAATTGTGAGAAAGGACATTGTCTTGCATCTAAAAAACGTTAAAAAACGTACCCCTCAATAAGTTTTTTGTCAGCTACCAACAGAAAAAGTGCACTACTTAACCGATGAAGATCAACACCATAAACATGCCCAAAGAGATGACAAATTTCCTGAAGCTACTAAATTCAGAAATGTACACGGGGCATTGTTTTTGTGGTTTTGCAACTACCATGTTGGCTTAATCTGGTGCTGGTCTAGGAACAGTAAAACGCTTAGGTGGGTAAAAAACGTCATGGGTGAAAAGTCGGAAGGCGGTACTGCCTTATCCAGCATTTTCTTAGTAGAGCAGAAAATCAATCCAGTATCCACCTCTGTACAATTGTCAAAGCAAACAATTACAACTTCTGGTGTTCTAAAAATAAATATGTTCTACAATGTTAATTGTACAATTGAAGGTGTTGTTAATCCTTTGAATTAATTGTAAATTTAATTGAACAAAAAAGTTAAAACATTTTATCTACCCTTGCTGCTAAAGTGTTAATTTTATCCGCACTTGCGGTTAAAATGTACTTTTTCTACTTCAAAAAGTTGATAAAAAATAAATCTGCTACAGAAAAAATATATACTTCATTTAACGGTAGAATGTACATTCTATAAAGCAACAGTTGTATTGTATAAAAGTAGGTAAAATTTATTAAGAATTAATCGATTGAAATAAAGCTTACCCTTTAACGTTAGTTGAACAAAGTTGCAAATAAGCGTTGCTGTTCAAATAAAAAAGCGTTTTAGAAAAGCGCTTGCAGCTAACTCAAACGTAAACTCAATGTAGATTAAATAAAATAGCGTTTTACAAACATAAACTACAAATAGGAAAAAAATTGAAAGGAGGTAAAACGAGATAAAAATTAGCTTACGCATAAAAAATTGTTATAAAGCTAAAAAGTGGTTCTAAAAGTTGGTTGACAAAACATCAATGTTATGTCACAACAAATTTTCACGTTTTAGTAGCGGCTTATAATTTTTCTAAAAAATGTAAATTTTATTTTGCCAAAACTATAAGAATTCAAATTCTAGCCTGCAGCAAAAACATTTTCAAACTACTGGCTTGACCTGACCTGATCTTTGACAAAAGCTTTTTCAAGCAGTATAATTCTAAGTTTGCAATTTGAACTCATCATCAGAAATCTTCCTTTGAAAAAAATTAAGTTTTTAAAAATTACTTTCGTTTAGACAAAAGTAAGCAATATGACTACAAAGTTAATTTACTTGTGTAATTTATACTTTTTGCGTGTCTCTCTACACGCTTGAAGATACAAATGATACCCATTCAACAGAATTTGCACTTTTAAACTCTGCTATTATGAAAACTATTTGCTCACTCATTATATAACCATGTCTTATCTGTAGATTGTTTTTTTTTTAATAATTGTACTACATACCTGCTTTAGTGTAATTAATTAATTAAAGGAGTATTTTTATTATTTACCAAAAGTAACAATCTTTACAAAGAAAGTCAATATTTTGTTTAAACCTTGTTATTTTTAATTAAACTCTTGAAACGAGAGGCTTGAAGCCTATCTTAAAGCCTACATTTTTATTAGGTTTTCTTAAGGAGCTTTTTCATCTTATCATAAACATTACAACAGTCTGCCATTGCATTACAATTGACTGCCCAATTAAAGACCGTTTTGAATTTATGGCGGTTACTTCTTGATACACTTGAGTTTGTCAATTTTTTTTTATATTTCCAAAGAATGTGGTACTAATGTCGGTTACAACAGAAAAGAGGCTTATTATTCAAACAATCAATCACCTAGTTGTCGATTTTTCTCAAGAAAATACTTTTTGTGACGCTTCACCTATTCCAATCGTTTCAGTTGAGGCTTAATAATAATAAATACAAGACTACTGTTTACTTTTTTTATATTAACTTAAAAACTAATTCTGAACTAATTAATTATTAGCTTATTAGGTATAAAAAATTTCAATCATCATTGATCAACTTTGCTACTTTTTAATGCTTGCGTCATGATCATTTGTCAAAATTGAACTAAGTTTTACAATTTATTCTATAATTTGTTTTTTAACGATTGTTGTCTATGTTTGTCTATCGCTCTTATACGTTCACAACTATTTATTGTTGCACTTATCGCATAAAAATCGGTATTTTCCAATCGTTCCCAATGCATAGAAAAACGATTTTTTCCACCGCGATGTTTTTTACTTTGCTGTCAAAACAAGGAAACATTTTTTGAAACAATGTTTTCTATTTCAACAAAACCATAGCAACCTAACAATGATCAATTTTAAATTTAAAAAATTAGGCAATGGGCGAGAGAAACGCTACCATCCAGAAAATAAACAAAAAACTAAACTATTTATTATTAAAAAATTAAAGTTAGTTAATAAAAAATTAGAGTTGTTCGTTGCAAGAAAAAAGTTACCCAATTTTTTTGGAAAAAAATTTTTCAAATTGTTTGCAGCAGTCGTGCTGCAAACTAATGCGACACTCTTTGGTGCTTAAGTGAGAAATTTTACTTTCCGAACTTGTTAGGTACATAACTATTACCTAACAAGCTGAGAAAGCAAAATCTCCCACCTGAGCACCAAAGAGTGTCGCATTAGTGCGAATGAAAAATTTTTTTTCCGAAAAATTTAAGTACAATTCTTTTTGCAACAAATAACTCTATTTTTTGAATAATAAATAATTTAGTTTTTTTTTATTTTTTGTTGGTAGCGTTGTCTTTGCCAATTATCTGATTCTGTTTAAAATTTTCCCCTAGTTTCGATTGCAAAGTAAAATGGTTTTTCGATGCATTGGGAACGATTAGAAACGACCGATCTTTGAACGATGAGTGCAAAAAGTACTTTACTATAAGCTATTTCACCTTCGTTAATTTTTATAAGAGCCTACCGCAGAGTTAATTATAGTAACATTATTGTTTTTGTCCCAAACGAAAGTCTCATGTTAAGCATAAGTATAATCAACCTTTATCAAAATTAATAAAATTAAACAGCTTGTTGTAAAGTATTTAAAGAGTTATACGTACTTATATGACTTTTGTAATACCTATACGACAAAAAATGTTGTATAGAGACGCTTATTACAAAGATTTGAGTGACTTCAATAACTGGAAACAGGAATACAATGTTTGTGAGGGAAGTGAAAAGCTGTTGGATTACTTCTTCAACGTCTAAAAAAATTCAGGGTTTTTTCAATGTGGACAATATACAACATGTTTAGTTCGACATCAAATTTCATAAAAATACAGATATTTTACAATATGGCAAGTTATTTAATCGCTTTTTTGAAGAACGAATAAAAAAATTACAAGAATTTAAAAGTTGTTAAAAGAGAGCATATTCAACAGTTTCTAGCAGAAACACCCAATCAAAAATATTTTATGTTGAAAGTAGATCGATTTTGTTATTAGAGAATCAATTCTAATTTTTTTACATTACAGGTCGCACCAATTTTTGGGGTGTTAATGTGCTGAATATTTGTAGAAAATATATATCTTTCTAACCTAAGAATATTTCTCATAACAAGTTGTTTTTGTGCTATAGAATTGAGAAATACACAGTTCAGCTCGTGGAAATAGATAGTCTATCCAAAATACCATTAGTAGTAGCTGATTTTTTAAAATTACCAAATTTAAAGTTTTGCGCGAGACATCTATTGTTCAACAATGGAGCCGATCTTGGTATAGTCCAAGGTCATGGCCAATAGAAATCGACAACCGTGGCACATACGTATGTCGAAGAGTCGAATTAGACATTGATAGGCATTGATAGAAATTAGCAAAATAGATATTGATAAGAAGATACTGGTAGAAAATTTGGAAAACGGAAGTAATGTTATTGTGAATACGGAGAAGCAAAAATCGAATAAATGTAGAAACTACATTGAAGTGACAAAAATGAAGCAAATAAAGTTATATCTTTTAATATAAATGTAAACGTCAATCTCAACAAATGATTCCTGTTAATTGAAATTTTATGATTTGTATTTATTGATGTTCAATAAATTGTTCTATTTTCTTTAAACTGTTGAATTAAATAAAAACAGTTGTATTATTGATTCATAAAACCACTTGTGTTTTATAGACCCTATAATTTAATCATAAACATCATTTTTATAACGTCATAATAAAGAGGTGTTAAATAAATAAATAAATCTAAAAGAAATAAATACCTAAACTGAAAATAAATAGGCGTTTGTAAATTTGGTTAATAATTGAGCATAATGAACACAAGAATTTTGAATATTCAAAAACTTGAGACTAACGATGCTGACAATAGAACTGGATCAACAATATGTTTTTGTTGGCTTTTCCTTTTTTATATTTTCATACGAGTACATAAAAAATTATCTTCCAGCGGTATCTCGTTTTTTTTTAATTTTTGTTTGCATGAGTTTTAAGCAAACTGCGCACAAAACAAGCAGTTGGATTCATTAGTTGAATTCAAGTTTTTTTGTAAAAAAGCTTGATTTTTACAGCCTTTAAAGCGCATTGCAACATTACGTGCCTAAGTGGTTCCGCTACAAAAAATCAACTTATGGTCCACGTTTCACAAAGAAGTTGCTTACCGATAAGATTTATATAAAAAACGATATATAATTAGGTATCTCTTCTAAAAATTTTAATTTTTTACCAGTGTTGTGTAAACAATTATTTACAAGAAATAGGCTTTTTATTGATCCGATCATTTGTACGTGAGAACAGGTGGTTGCAGGAGTGGAATGAACTGAAAAATTTAGACAGTGTTAAGGCAATTTGAATTTCAAATTTTCCGTTGTCTGTTAATCATGTAATTAACCACTGGAAATGCTTTTGGGGCATTGCCATAATATATTAAATTTTACATATAAAAGCAGTGATGCATGAGATTACTACAAAATGTTTAACGGTGTACATAAGAAAAAGCAAGGTAGGTATTACCCCGCTTCAGTAGACTAATCTTGACCTATCCTAAATCAAATTAGTTTGACACATGTATCTAAAGTTTTAGAAGAGTTTCAATTGAAACATAAATAGTATTTTATTTCTGTTGTTCTTAAAAATTGAACTCAACCGATCAACATGCCTAAACATTAATAATAATAATAATTTATTTCCTAACAGACATATTATGACTATAATGGGTACAAAATATCTAAACTATAGCTTATAATTATTGTAGTTTCAGATAATAAGTTCTAAATAATATAAACTTTAACTAAATTAAAAAATTAATTCTAAATTTTACAGTTAAAAATTAATGAAAAATTAAAAATTAAAGAAAAAGAAAAAAAAAATTAAGAAAAAAATTAAATAAAAAGCATTATAAACATATGTAACTCTCTTCACTTAATATCCTACTCTATATAACATGCATATTTTAGATCTTGTTTCCTTAGACGTAAACTTATCAAAAAAGATATCAATATCATTCGAATAGAAATTATTGTAAAGCTTAAAACAAGTCAACATAGGACTGTTGTAATGGTGATACGGATTAGGTATACTGTAATAAAACAGTCTAGGTGAACGACTTGTCACTCTCGGAACAATAAAAGAAATTAGACTGAGAAGAGCTTCGCTTCGTATATCACCGTTCACAATTTTTTGTAGAATTATTAGAGCAGCTAAGTTTTTTCTAGCTATTATTAACAATGCTAAGAAGTTCTAGTTGATTGCAATGGCTAACCGGATAAACACCAAACATTTTATAATAATAAAATTTACAAAACTTGCGCAAGACATTTTCAAGTAATTTTTTGTAAATTTGCTAATAGGGATACCAAACAACCATACAGTATTCTATCTTTGATCTTACTAATGCATAAAATAGCAATTTAAGACAAAAAATATTCGTAATATCCCTAGTATTTCGAATAATAAAACCAAGAGTTTTTAGCGCACTATTTGTTATTTTAACAACGTGTGAGTTAAACAATAACTTAGAATCGAAAGTTATACCTAGATCTCTCTCTATCTTCATTGCTATGATTGACTACAAATCCCTTTATATTATAGTAGAAATGCATTGTACTGTTCTTTCTTGAAAATGATACAACTTTACATTTATTAATATTCAACCTGAGGTGATTGATCTCACACCAAGAAACAAATTTATCAATATCAGATTGTAAATCTAAACAATCAGCAAAAGAGTCTATAACTTTAACAATTTTTAAATCATTCGCGAATATAAACTTATTTGATTGCAACATTGCACTACATCATTAAAAAAACATTATAAACAATAGTGGACCAAGATTTAAGCCCTGCGCGACTCCACTTACAGCAGAATAATTAAAGGACACATAACCTTTATATTCGACAAATTGAGTTCTATTCATTAGGACTGCTTTTAGTACATCCACTAGTTTTTCGCATAATCTAAAAGATTTTAACTTATGTAATAAAATACATTGGTAAACTTTATCAAAAGCTTTAGATAGGTCAGTATAAATAACATCTACCTGCAGACGTTTATCCAAGGCTTCTGACACTAGTTCAGTAAATTCACATAAATTAGTGGTAGTAGATCTGCCTCTTACAAATCCATGCTGCTCAGCTGCAATACTAAGAGATACATGAGGATATATTATACTTGACACAATTAATTCAAAAAGTTCACCAAAATTACATGAAATAGCTATCGGTCTATAGTTGCTAACATCAGTACTATCACCTGATTTGTAAATTGGAGTCACCCTAGATTGTTTCCAGACCTTGGGATATTGAGAAGATGAGATTATTAAATTAAAAATATGATACAAAGGAGTGTATAAACAACTAGTGCAATCTACAACTAAGAACGCAATAAGAGAAGTATTTATTTTTCTTCATACCTCGGTCGAAAGTACGTACTTTCGTCCCTAATAACAGAGACGAAAGTTTAACTTTTAGTCCCTGTAAGATGAAATTCTTTCTTCCCTATAATAGCGGGAAGAAAGAATTCATCGTGTTTATTTATACTCGTAACTATGTTATATGACCAGCAACACTCGCTTCGCTCTTGCCGCAAATGTCGCGGCAGGCATCAAAAACTATCAGCATTTAAAGTTAAAAAAATAAAATTAAAAATAAAAGTACGTACTTTCGACCGAGGTATGAAGAAAAATCGTATACACGACGCGGGACAGAAGTTGAAATCTCGGTCCTGCGCGCCATGATGCCCTCGGCTTCACCTCGGGCATTATGGCGCGCAGGGCCAAAAATTCAACTTTTGTCCCTTGTGGTGTAATATACTATTGTTTTTAAAACGCAGCTTGTTGGCAGTATTGTCTAATTCTAAAGCCTTGAATTGCACACTTTTAGTTTCGTAATAAACCTAGTTCCTTAGTTTTAAATGTCCATTCAAAACAAAAACTTGAATTTTTGATTGAACATTTATATCCAGAAAATGTCCCTCTAAACTAAAACTAAACGTTTGTAAGTAGGAAATAGAAAAATTGTGAGGTCTACCCTAAAAATTACAAATCTCTCAACGGAAATAAAAGTTACATAAAAATGTTTGAGAGAAACCTTACAAAAATTGATATAAAACCTAGAATTGATGCAATAACATATGTTTAAACTCAAAATTTTGACGTCTAAAGTAGGTTGAAAAGATAAAATATCCATATGGTTTTGTAAACTAAAAATTGTTTATGTTTTTGACATCAGACAGACAAATCGTTTTTAACATTAGTTGCATTAAGATATTTCATAAAATAAAACTAAGAAAAAGCATATATATATTAGTTGGTCGGATACCTAAAACTGAAACTAAACAGTTGCCCTCCGTCACTTTAAATGTGAAAAAAAAAAAAATGTAGTGCATGGTTTATATAAAAAAAACCCAAGAAAAAATATTTATAGTTATTTACATAAAAGTCAGGAAAATTTCACATTACTGAAGAGGAGCTAAATTGAAATACGAGGCACTTTGTGCCGAGTATTTTCCGAGTATTTTAAAGCTCCGAGTCAAGTAAGAGATTTTACTGACGTTTTGTATTAAATTTTTCCGGAAATCGTAAAAAAAAACGAAATTTACAAATTTTAGACTTTTTTTGACAAATTCCACAAAAATCAAGTTTGTCAATTTTGTTGGCAACTATAGTTACTAGAGTAGAGTATCTTTTTTATTTTGCGTCTTGTAAAGTTTTTACAGTACTAGTCCGGAAAACTGAACTAGAAAATGTTGTTTCCAAGACGATTTCCAGAAAACATAATTACAGGAGTTACTAAGACACGAGTTTAAAGTAGACGATCAATTTTGTAAAAATAAAATCGATAAGTCAATTTATTTAAATTTGCCAGGTTAAGATATGATTATATGTTAAAACGTCTACATTTCTATAACCTAAAAGTCTACATTTCTATAATCTAACGATTTAAACGAGATGAAAAGAAATAATAAACATGAAAATATGAAAAAAAGATAATTACTTGTAGTAATACGCGCGCTGTATTTTTTTTTAAACGGAAACGCTCATAGGTTACAAACAATATATAATTTGATCATTTCCCCAAGCCATAGCTTTAAAAATTCCAAGAAAAAGTTTGTCATTAATTTCTTTTTTTTATAATGATAATACTTTATTTACTGATTATAATACAAAAAAAACTGTAGGTATGTACAGTACGTCAGATATATACAGATAGCAAATAGACATGTATATCACAATAACAATAAGTCAAAATATAGAAAATAATAAAGAACACACCTATATATAAATACACACATTTATGTATACCAACACACAACACAAAACAAACAAAACACAAATAATCAGCTACCTACTAATGGCAACTAGTGATCCTTGTCAAGGTACTTCTTATAAAAATAATATTTTTCGAGTTTCTGTAAGAGATATCATCATGTAGATACGTTGTTAACAAAAATCTCAATAGTTCTCTATTCAGATCGGCTTTGTGTGATTTTATGGTTTTTTGTTAAATTCCAAAAAGATAGATTGCTCCGTTAATGTATTTAAACTCTATTTGATCTTTAACTTATATTTTATGCAATCTATTTAGAATTTTATGTTGTTGAAATCAGAAAAAAATCTTGCACATAATGTAAAACAAAAAATAAATAAGAAAAACTCAATATACGTTTCTAGTAGGTGCTAAAAATGTTTTTTTAATTTTGTTTCTAGCGCAAATAGTACTAGAGATATCGAATTTATTTTTTATATATTTTGTATATTATGTTGTACAAGAGTATGATTTGATTGTGAAGTTGAAGACCAAAAAATGTTTTAATTCTAACACAAAAAAATTTGCTCAAGTATTCACAAGTAAAATGTGAGTTAGATATTAAGATATGTTATAATATTGTACTCAGAAGAATACAAGTTATCAACTTTTTGTGCAAAGTCCTCAATACTGAAAGCTGGGTTGAATTTGCATCAAAACAAGACACTGAAAAGCTCGTATAGATTAGCTAAACTTTTAGTGCGATTACAACTTTGTCTCCTTAAATACTTTACAACACATCAACCCTTAATTTGCATAAAACTGGTAGTCAACAGATGCGTCTGTGGTTCTAGTCAGCATGGACCGTAATGAAAATTGTAGTCCGACTTAATTTCACCGTCAAGTTAGAATTAAGAAGAAGAAGAACTTAATTCAACTTAAATGAAGACCATTTCTACCGCTTGAAAATAGTACCAGAACTAATCATTTAAGTTAATAATGATAGTAACAGTGATTCTGATATCTATGCAGATGATTAGATAAAAATTACTAATGTTTCCATAGCCACCTACAGATTTTTTATATTATCAAATAATAAATAAATCTGTGTCTAGATAATTAATTGTAATTTATTTGTTATCTTTAGTAATATGCAGGCGACGAAAGTAGAAGCAACCTGAATACAGCCCTGGCGCAGTATCTTCAAGATTCTGCTGGGTTGCCCTTTGTTAAGATTAGTGATGGTTAAGTAAAAAAAAATATTGAGTTTTTTATATAATTAAATCAACACATTCCATTTTAACGACACCTTTTATAGCTCCTCTAAAATTTTGTAAATTTTTAAGATGTACATATAGCGACCAAATGGTTAGACCAATATTGGCTTTTTTTTTTGTTTTAATAAAAATTGTGATAAATCAATTTGTTTTTGTCTAGTTGATAAATGGATCTTTCATATATCTAATCCAGTCAAATTTCAAAATTACGTTTAATGTTTTTTTTTAAATATTAAAAAAACATTATAACTCTGCAAAACTATCTAAGAATCATTCAGAATTTGCAAGATACTTTACTCCTTAATCAATTTGCAGTAGAAGTATTTTTCCTAAGCTTACTAGAATGATCTCAACCAAACTTTTTTCATTTTCCAAATTTCACTTTGTCGTATTTGAAAAAAGAATTAAATTTTTGTTTTAATCAAAGGTGTAGTCATAACAGCGTTATTAATGTGAAAGTAATAACTGTTTAAAGTGTTGAAAGCAAAATATTAATAATTTTGAATAATAATGTTTTAAGCAAAATAATAATAAAAAAGCTGCTGAAATTTATTCAAAACTTAATAAAATCCGATTCATATTGCGACAAATTTAGAAGAATGCTCTAGCTTTATAGCATCTTATAAAATTGTCAAAAAAGTAATACTGCCAAAAATAGTTTTTTCTTAAAAAAACAGTGCTAATTTGATCGCGCAAATGAGAAAATAGTAAAACTGAAAAGTTTGAGCCATTGTTATCTTTACAAAATGTAGAAATTTTAAGTTTACTTGATTTTTCTCTAAAATTTAGTGGTAATTTAGTGCTAAATTAATGTTTAAGAAAAAATGTTTTTTCTAAAAAGTAAATAAAAATTTACTAGTTTTTTTAAAATCCGATAACATAAGACAGTGTTAGCTTTACAAAACTAAAAATTGCGAAATTAATTAATTAATTAATTTTTTTTAATATTAAGTGTTAATTTAGTTCTAAATTTGTTTCTCATACAAAAACTTAATGCTATTTATGTAAGGAAAACAAATATCTCTACAAAAGCTAATTTTTTTTTTATTTTTTTTTCAATATTTAATGTTAATATAGTTAAACTTTTTAATACCTAAAAAAAAATTGAACAAATCATGTGTTTTTTTATAGTAAAAATAGTGTTAGTTTAGTAGCGCAACAGAAAATTTAGTGTTTCTTTTTGAAGCGTAATGTTAGCTTTTCTTTAAAATCCTTTAATTGTTATATAGTCTAGTGTTGATTTGGTGCTAAATTAGCGCTGCAACAGAATTACTGCTTATTGTCGATTTAAAAAAATATATATTTTTTGCGCTAATAATTAACAGCTGAATGCTAGTTTAGATCTTGATATTTTTTTAGGACATGTTTTTTTAAAAAAAGTACATAATATTTAATTAAAATTTAGTACAAAATTAATTTCTCATAAAAACTTAGTTGTTCAAAAGCAAAAAATTTAGGAGAATGCTCTAGCTTTGTAGCAACCCAAAGAATTGTCAAAAACGTAAACTTGCCAAAGATGGCAAATTTTTTTTCCAAAGAAACAATGCTAATTTGTCAAAACAAATGAGAAAATAATGATCTTTTCAAAACTGAAAAGTGTAAGCCATTGTTAGCTTTACAAAATGTAAAAATTTTAAGTTTACTTAACTTTTCTCTAATATTTAGTGTTAATTTAGTGCTAAATTAATGCCTCAAAAAACAATTGCTTTGTTCTAAAGAGGTAAAGGTGAATGATAATCTAGTGTTTTCTTCAAAATTTATAAACATAAGACAGTGCTAGCTTTACAAAAATAAAAATTTAGAGTTTCTTTTTAAAACGTACCTAATTTTAGCTGACTTTCTTTAAAATCACTTAATTTTTGCTTTGAAAAAAATCATTGCTTGGTTTTGATTTTAAAAGACTTATTTATTGTGTTGAAAAGTAATAGTTAATTCTTAAAAAAAATGTGCTTTTTTAAAAAGAGCCCAAAATATTTAATCATTTTCTAGTACTAAATTATTTTTTCAAAAAAATAATCTCAAAAACGGAAAATTTATAGCGAGAGCTATATTGCTTCAGCTTTATAGCTATAATAAAATATATAAATTTCTTATGAAAAAACAATGCAAATTAGACAACGATAATGAGAAAATAATTATTTTCTAAACTGAAAGGTTTGAACTTATTGTAAGCTTTACAGAATGTAAAGATTTTAAACTCATTGGAATTTTTTCTTAATTATTTCTAATATTTTGTTAGTTTAGTGCTAAACTAATGCTTCAAAAAATATATTGCTTTTTTCTAAAAAGGTAAGAATAAATAGAAATTTAGTTTTTTCCAAAATCGTAATACATAAGACAGTGTTAGTCTCACAAAAATAAAAATTCCTACTTTAATTAACCTAATTTTTTAGTGTTAATTTAGTTATAAATTTGCTTCTCAAACAAAAACTTATTGCTCTTTATGTAACTTTTACAAAAATTGAAGTTTTTTTCATGTTTTCTTTAATATTTAATGTTAATATAGTAAAAATTTAGTACCTGAGAAAAAATTAACGAAATAATTTTTTTTTAAATAAAAAATAGTGTTAGTTTAGTAGCGCAAGAGAAATTTTAGTGTTTTATTTTAAAGCGAAATGTTAGCTTTTTTTTAAAACTCTTTAATTTTTTTATAGTCTAGTGTTGGTTTGGTGCTAAATTAGCGCTTAAAAAAAATCACAGCTTATTTTCGATTTTAAAAAATATTTTTTGTGTGCTAATAATTGACAGTTAAATGCTAGTTTAAATTAAAAAAAATAGTGCTTTTTTAAATAGAGTGCAAAATATTTAATTAGAACCTAGTACAATAGTATATTTTTCCAGGCCGAGAGAAGATATGGGCAGGCGAGCCAAAGACGAGCCTGGCCACTTCTCAAGGCCTGGAAAATCACTTTGCGGCCGTGGTTTACACATTATTTTTTATCTTACATAAATTAGCTTATAATAGAGTATTATCTTAAAATTGATTTGAGGTTTATACCGCAAATCGCCAATTCAAAATGTCAAACTTTGACAGATGTCAAAAATTTATGGATTACTTTACTGTCGTGATTTACACAATTTATCTTGCACAAAAGTAGTTTTTTAAACAAGATTAACATTAATAAACAGTAATACTTTAACACCCCTCATAAATAGTGAGACGTTTAGAGTGTCCTTGGTGCGTGACGACTGTTCAACCGTCTATATAGATTTTATTTTTCTTATAACAGCGACGCCTGGCGGAGCAAATCAGATTTTTTTTCTCGGCTATGGAGAGACGAGAAAATTTTATTTTCTTGGGTCTTGAAAGCAAAAAGTTAAGAAAATGATCTAGCTAGCTTTATGGCAACTCATAGAATTGTCAAAAAAATAAAACTACCAAAATTACCACAAAAAAAGTCTAACAGCAAATTTGACAGAACATGTAGTTAGCTTTACAAAATGTAGAATATTTAAACTAAATTATTTTTTAATTTTATTAAAATATTTAGTGTTAATATAATAATATTTAGTAGCTAAAAAAGATATACCTATTGACAAATTTAAAATTAAAAATTGTGTTAGTTTAGTAGCGCAGAAAAATTTAGTGTTTTTTTCAAAGCGTAATGTTAGTTGTTCTATAAAATCACTTGATTTTTGTTCCAAAAAAAAAACCACTGCTTAGTTTCGATTTTAGAAGATTCATTTTTTTTTGCTAATAATTGACAGTTATATAAGTGGCAGTTTTATACTAAAAAAAAAATTAGGTTTTTTTAAAAAGAACAAAAATATTTATTCATAATTCATAATCTACTACATAATCTACTAATTTTTAATATAGTATATTACACTACAAGGGACAAAAGTTGAATTTTCGGCCCTGCGCGCCATAATGCCTGAGGTGAAGCCGAGGGCATCATGGCGCGCAGGACCGAGATTTCAACTTCTGTCCCGCGTCGTGTATACGATTTTTCTTCATATCTCGGTCGAAAGTACGTACTTTTATTTTTAATTTTATTTTTTTAACTTTAAATGCTGATAGTTTTTGATACCTGCCGCGACATTTGCGGCACGAGCGAAGCGAGTGTTGCTGGTCATATAACATAGTTACGAGTATAAATAAGCACGATGAATTCTTTCTTCTCTATTATAGGGAAGAAAGAATTTCATCTTACAGGGACTAAAAGTTAAACTTTCGTCTCTGTTATTAGGGACGAAAGTACGTACTTTCGACCGAGGTATGGAGAAAAATTTATTTTTCAAATAATGTTTAGTGTTTCAAAAAATGTTGCGGCAAATTTATAACCATGCTCTAGCTTTATAGCTAGCTTTATATAATAGTCAAAAAGGTAAAACTGTTAAAAATCACTAGATTTTTTTTGAAAACAATATGCTATTTGAACAGCAAAAATAAAAAAATAGTAATCTCATCTAAACTCAAAAATTTCAACTATTGGTAGCTTTACAAAATGTAAAAATTTTAAATTTATTTGGATTTTTTCTAATAATTAGTGTTAATATAGTGCAGTGCTAAATTTATGTTAAAAAAATATTGTTTTTTTCTAAAGAGAGATGATTGAAAATTTAGTTTTTTTAAAACCTACAGTGTTAGCTTTACCAAATATATGTTGCTAATTTAATTATTTTTTTTTAAATATTTAGTGTTGATTTGATTCTATATTTGCCCTTCAAACAAAAATTTAGTGCTCTTTATGAAATTAAAAATTTTGTCTTTACAAAAACTAAAGTTTTTGTTATTTTTTCTTTAATATTTTTTAATGTTAATAACGTGAAAATTTAGTACGTTTAAAAAAAAAGAACCAAAAGCATTTGTGTTTTTCTTAAAAAAATAAATAAAAGTGACAGTTTGGTTGGACTAGAGAAAACTTAGTGGTTTTTTTTAAAGCCTAATGATAGCTTTTTTATAAAAACACTTAATTTTTTTAATATTCTAATGTGAATTTGAGTTTTTGAAAAAATTAGTTAGGAAATTGAGTGTTGATTGGCAAATTCTGAATAATGTGTAAGCATCAGTTAAGGGTAACAATGTTAATACATCAAGTTTACACCAGGTCAGAGCCGTGAAAGATGCTTGCATCGGTTTTCACATCAAAATTACTAGAAAATTTTTTATAATTTTTAAACGGCTAAGAATTACGGTTAACAACCGCAGCTTAAAATTTAAAAAAATAGTTCAAAACTAACTAATCAAAATTGGTTAAGTCGTTTAGTGGCTACAAGGCGACAGACAATCACACAAATACACACTACAAACTTGTAACACTTCCTTTTTTGTCCGGAGGTTAATTAGAATTTTTATTATAACTCACATGTGTCAGATTTACTCATAATATAAAAATCTTATTTTTTTTTCTTTTGTTTTACATCTAGTTTTAGAGGTTTTCAAAAGCAACTGAGTTTTAAATGCTCATAACTTAGTTTTTTAAAAATAATTTCGTCAACAAACATTTCAACAATAATCACAAAACTTTAGAAAATTTAATATTTCTAGCATTTATATAATTATGATTAAAAATGCTTTCAAAATACTCGGAAACTTAAATTTGAGCAAAACATTTCAAATTCTATAAAACTTCCGCATGTTTGGGACCTCATTGCTTTTCATCAGCAGGACTTCAATAGTTTTTGAAATTAAATTTGCAACCCAGGGTAAGCGGAAATTGAAGTTTAAGTTTCTTTTTAAGATTTATTTCAAAGCTTTAGATGTTCGCTTTTCCCACCAGATTACTACTGTTTGTGTATTTTATTGCTTGCAGTGTTTGAATTTGTAATTTGTACAAAGTTTCTCAATCTTAATTGAATTCTTAGAAATTATAACAGAATCTTAACGCCTAAAATATCAAAGAGGCGTCTTTTTGAAATAAAACCAAATTTAATTAACAATCATTCTACCCAAGTGGTTCGAGTACATATTTACCTGAAAAAATAAACTTTTTTGAACTAATCGGAAAGTGTGATGAGTCACAAACGAATTAATACCAATGAGTTTAGATATTTGAGCTAAAAATTTGTCAGTCTCTGCGGGTTGACATTTTCTGATTGACAAAATAAGAATTTCTCTAAAAGCTCATTGATATGCAAACCTTCAGATCTATTTCAACTGTTATCGGTCTTTCTCAGACGTTTTAAAAAATGTCTATATTTTTATAAAATAGCATTATAATTTTTTTTTCAATAATTGTTATTTGAAATAAGACAATAGTTTATCAAAATGAAATTAACAAATTGATTAACCAATACAAAAATGTATAATTAAATCGAATGTTACCAATATAATAAAGCCATGCCAATGGTAGGTGAACGTGAGATAATGTCCCTAGGGAATACATTTTAGGAAGGTATATATGATAGAATGTAAAAAATTCTTGAAAAATTAATCTATTGATACCGAAATACAAAACGCAAGACTGTCAGATAAAAAGGTTTGCATTTAAAAAGATATAAAAAACACATTAAGAAGCTCATCTTTACTGATGCTTGATTATCTTTTTTTTTTGAACAGACGCTTATATAAGTGCAACGCATGACCGATTTTTGACTTTATTTTAAACATTCCTTTATTTTATTCTTCTTTTTTTTTATTCAATTGTTCATTTATTATTTTGTTCAGTATTTTATATTTCTAAGTTTTTAAATACTTTTAGCTAAAAAATAATATATCCAAATCATAATAATTTTTGTGTAGTAAAATTTGCGGCTTAATATAGCTATTTCCAAAAACACAAACAGGTTGTTTCAATAAAACATTTCACCTGTCAAAAAATGCAATTTATTCACGCAAGCTGAGTAAGTGATTTTAGCCTTTCTTGCAGCGAAATTGCACCTTTATTGTGATTGATATTCAAAAAAATCAATTTCTTTATTTTTCAACTTTTTACAAACTTGATTTTCTCATAATTATTTATTTTAGATTTATAGAAATTGTAACTCATAAAGTAATGCCGCAATTACTATAATTAAAAAAAAATGTATTATTTATTTTACGACAAAATGTAATTTTTTATAGAAAATTTTGTTTGTTAAAAAATGAAGTTATTTTTATTAAAAGCGGACAAGTTGTTAATAAATTGAAAACACAAAATGTTTGGAGAGAGATGAACATAATAATTTTTTATGTTTTTTTTTTTAATTTTTATTTATTTAATTTATTTTTTTAAAGTTATGATTTACGATTGTAAACTTATGGTAAATTTGTGATGGCTTTATAAAATAATTTTTTACAATCTTAAAGCACAAGACACACCGTTTCGAAAATAAGTAATGCTAAAAGTGTCATAATTCAAAGCTTAATAAAATAGTAACAACAAGGCAATATTTTTATTATTCAGTTCAAGTTTGTAAAAACCCAAAATTGTCCAGGTTTCTTTGAATATTTGAAACCAAAAGAATAGTGACAGCTTTAGATTAGCTATTTTTTGCAATACTTTTACTAATAGGTTTATTTTATATAATAAACCTATTAGTTTATTAATACAAAATTATAAAATATTACACAATTTTTTTAATCTATCCTCCCCGTTCTTCTTTTGATTTCTATGCTCCTGTCTTCTTCTCCCTCATCTCCCATACTTTTTTCATCCACTTTATCTTGCTTCCATTTTCTTTCAGTATTTCTTCTCTTTTTGCCCTATTTCTTTCTCTTTCTTTATAACACACGCTTCTTTCTCTTATTTCTTGCTTATCTACATCTTTGTCTCTTCCACACGTCTTTCCGTTCATCTACTAACCTTCTGTTTTTAATCTTTCCAGTTCTTCATTTGTCTGTAATATTTCTCTCTCATTAATCTTTTCATTTTTGTTTCTTTCTAACATTCATTCAATATTTCTCAATTTCAGGGTGCAGGTATTCAAGTTTTCGCAATATCTGCACACAAATATTTTCAATCACAATTTCAGTTACAATTTCTATCAAAAATCAATAATACAAATCAAATAATTAAAAATATAGGTAGCGTCATGGATACATAATCAACAAAAAATTTAACTATAGTTATTTGAATCACAAGGCCGGAAACAGGCATTTTGCAAAGCGAGTGATTTTGCCTCCCAAACTACGAGCCTTTGCAAAAGCGTTTTCTGAGGTGTAATTCACAAAATTCTCTGTGCAGCTGCCAATTTTTTATTTTAAGAAATAAAAAAAAAATTTTATTAAAAAAAGTTTTTTCTATGTTATGGCAACTCTAAGTAAAAATACCAAATGTCCTGTTTATTAAAAAAAAAAATATTTGCTTTGACATTTCAAAAATTACCTATTTGCGTTCTTAAAAAGGGAAATTGCTGTTTTCTGAAAAAATCGATACTCCAGCACACATTACGGCTTAGGAACTTTGAGGAACTATACATTAATCGTAACATTATACAATACAAACCGTTAGTTGTCGTTGATAAATGTCTGACAATGACAGCAAATGTCATAGTAATCATTTTCTAGCCTAGGCTGGCAAGATAGCGTTGCGGGCCGCTTAGGACACGTTGAAAGTTATTTTGGCAGGCGCAAGGCATAAAAAAACATTTATTAAACATTGACGCTTTTAATTAATTTTGAAAGTAATTTAAGTAAAAAGGACTTCATAGATGTAATTGAAATTTTTTTTTATTAAAAAAATAGTCAACCAAAAAGGTTTTTTTGTAGTAGATAATAAAAACTTTTGATGCTTGTAGTTATTCAGAAGTAGTTATATGTAAGTTTGAGACTACGAAACTCGTAAAACAGAAGAATCTTTCTGAGATTTTATAACAGAAAATGCTCTAATCAATCAGTTGGACAAAATATTTTTAGTAAAATTTCTGGTAAAATTGCAAAATTTTTAAATCTACCAAATGCCGGAAAATATACCGAGCATTAGTTTTGCCAAACCAGGTCTGTCTAGTTTGCAAAACTTCCAGAAGGGTAGAAGTTGTCAACAGTAGCAAAACGCTATGTAGCAAAATGAGTGGCAAATAAAATTAAAGTGATCAATGAAATATTTTACGTCAACGAAAAAGAAGACAAACTATTTATTAGGATAAATAATAATGAAGATGATTCCACTTCCTCTTATAATGCGGAGTAGGCATCGACTTCATGCGTGAATAAAAACACAGCAAGATATTCTTCAGAACGGTTATAAATCTTCAACATTATTCTTTAACATAAATACAATAATGAACTGTCAAGTTCATATTGATTTAAATAAAAATGACGCTTAAAATGCTAAACATCTACGTCTACGCTAATTTTTTCACACATCATAAATACCGCACTACCAACGTGGGGTATTTATGATGTGTGAAAAAACAAGCAGAACTGTAAATACTGTCAATCTGGTGTGTTGGTCCCCAAACTTTATTATCCATTCATGGTAATCTAGTGTTTCTAGTCCTGAAGATGCTAAAATAAAGTATTAGCGAAACTGGTCGACTGAAGCAGTTGTTGTTTTATATTTTTATATTTTCACTGTAAATACTGTACTAAGAGTACTTACAGTACTAGCAGTACTGTAAGTAAAATATTACTATAGAAAACTATGGAAACAGGCACGTGTCAAAAAGTTTCGCGTAATGTGTGAAATATGTTTCTCCAAACACTGGCTTAAGTTTTTTTGAATTTAAAAAAAATTTTTTTTTAGTTTGTAAACAGTTTATAATTGAATTGATTTACATTTACTCTAAAAAGAGAAACTATAAACCAAAAGCAGCTAATTGCTTATCAACAAACTTTACCAATTTGTTAAATTTTTTAGGTGTTTATTTTTAAGTCTAATTTTATTGTTGCCTTCTATAAATTGATTGTAAATTACCTTAACCCTTAACTTAACCCTTTAAATCTCTAAAAAACGTGTTTCAACATTTAAATTTTCAGGGTAACAAACAATCTTAAATCAGTTGTAATTACCTTTTAAAGAAGATAATTTACACCATTTTTTGAGTTTTAGAACTAAGTTTATTAGAATGACATTATATTTTTACTATTGCATTGATATCGTTACTAAACTGATAATTACCTTTAATAATTCAATTTGTAATATCACTTATAAAGAAAAAGCAGACCACCAAAAACAACCTTGCAGAATATATTTTTCCATAATTAGAAAAAGAATCATTCACTTTTACAGTTTAATGCCTGGAAGGTAAAAAAACATTTAAACCAATTTAGTCGCCATTTTTTTAATCCTGGAATAAGTAAGGCTGTTGTTAAACAGTGTGGAAAAATGTCTTGCTTGAAGTAATTGTTAAAAAGAGAAATGATAATAATAAAAAACTTTTTTATTATTAATTTTCAAACAGCGTTTAATTTCGGTCCAAAGTTTGCAATGTGATAAATGATAATTTTCATCTAAATAGTTCATTGGAGTTATAAAACTTAATTAACTTGTAAGATATCGATCTTTGATGTGATAAAAGTTTTAAGTGCCTGTTCTAGGAGGATCAAAAATAGTGTTATTGATAATCTGTCAGTAGTGACTGATGAACTTTTAGTCTTTTTTATTGCTTACTGCAGTTCTAATTTGCTTACACGCATTTGAAAAAAACTAAAAAACGTTTTAAAAGAAAACAATGTCAATTATTCTCGCTCAGTTTAACGAATTTTGTTTATTGGATGTTTAGCTGTATAAACAAAATAATTACTTTTTTTACATAAGGACCCTCTTGGAAAGACGAATTTTGCAATTCATTTACTATAGATCAACTTTTACTATATTTATTTTTAGCTAATTTTATTTATTTTAGGATTTTTTTAGTAGGACTGCTGTAGCCAATTTCATAAGATTTATTAGATACACTTCTCAATAGATCACAATATAATTTACAATAATTTATTTGAGTACCTAAATTTTTTGATATAAAACAATGAACCAATGTTTTTAGCAGACTATTAAAAGTTCTTGGAAATCTATAGTTTAGAATGCCTATTTTGGATTTTTCTAAGTGAAAAAGCACAAATAGTTGTATTAATAAAATTAAGAAAGCTACATTCAAAATCAACTTCGAGCTTAATTGCACAAGCTTGTAAGCTGCTAAAGTCTTAGAGAAAAATATTTGTTGTAAATATTTTTTACACAAGTGAACATAATTGACATTCCAAATGCTTGTTGTTTTAGGAGTTTTTTTAAAGCTTGTCAAACACGATTTGATTGACAATTTGTTGGAGCGGAACTTAAAACTAATTTCACGTTTTTGACAAACGCAAAAACAAAATTTCCAAATCTAATCACTATACGAGCGGTATTTGGTTAAAAACTTGATAACTATATAATCACTATTTTAGCTGATAAAATGTAAAAAAATTTTGTTGTTGCTAGGATAATTATACTAATTATATTAAAAACTATATTCAAGTAGATTAAAGTAAATTTTGTACCGTTATGCAAGTTTCATTTATAATAAATAATCAAAGAATGTTGATTTTTTTCCAAAAATTTTTCAAGAAATTTTCAAAAGCAATTGAGGAGATCGAACGAAAGGCGGGAACTAATTACACGTTTTTAACAATCGCAAGAACAAAATTTTCGAATTCCGTCAACATACAAGTGGTACTTGGTAATAAAAGTGCTGACGCAATTATTAATTTCAGCTGATGAAAAAGCTGTACAAAAAAATTTTGAAATTGATTGTTTTAAAATAAATAAAAATCAGAATAGTTTTTGAAAGCCCTCCCTCAATTGTTTCCACGTCTTTCTATTCTTAGCAGACCTTCTCCATCCTTTTGATAAATCGTCCTCCCATATTTTGATTCAACCTCCTTGTTGTCTTTCCCTTTCCTCGGATACCACTCTATTACATCCTTGATTCATTTTTTTTTGTTCGTTCTTATTATATTTGTCCAGTACCGTTTCATTTAAGTTTTCTTATGTTTTGAAACATGTTACTGACTTTTGTTTTTTTAATTTTTGAAGTTGTCCATCGCTCCCACTGTAGTACCAACATTAAAAAAATAAACTTAAAAAAACTAGGTATGTAATCAGCTGTTAAATATTTTAACAATCTAGATAAAAGCATCCTGAGATTGATTGACTCAAATATAGATAAAAGCAGCTTCTAGGTAGTATACATATCACAAGACCATTTCTGTAGTATATTTTTACAATCTCTACATTAAAACATAGAGTTAACACAAACAGTCAATGTTGAAACTGCCCCCTAGAATGGTTTGACAATTTAATAAGCAAAAATTCTAATATAAATTTAATAGATTGAACACATTTCTGTAAGCAACATAAAATTAAAAAAAAGTCTGTAACTGAATGGTAAATTTTTTTAAAAACCAAAAAGTTGTTTTTATTGAATAAAATAAAAACTTTACATTACTCTATTAATTTTAAAAAATTATTAGTATGTTAATAATTATTATTGACATACACGGGCTTATTGATGATTACTGATTATCTGGTGCTCTACCACGGCAAACTATTTAAGAAAGATCTAAAAGGTTTATCAAAAAACAGAAAACGCCAGATTTAAGCTTTAAAAAATAAAAATTTAAATTGACTGTTGTCTAGTACAATTGGAAAAAAATGGTTTTTAAAACACATCAACAAATTTTAAACAAATTTGCGTTAATAATTTCTTGCAAACTGTTTATGTAGTTTGCAAAACTGTTTTGAAAACTACATAGAGATCAGTCACAATGAAGTTAAACCAACACAAAAAGATAAGAGATCGTTGTCTACTTCGATAGAGTCAATATCGTAGGCGTAATAGAAAACGTATTCATAATTTTTTCAATGTATGCTAAAGCAGCTGAGAAAATTTAAAAGTAAAATTTTTAAAGCAGTCTAAGTTTTTCCTTAATGAAAAGTTTTATATTTTATTAAAATTTTTTTCACATGCTTTCTTTTGCGAACTTGTTGAGTTTATTAAAAGTGATTGCTTCCTTATCAGAACTAATAGGGTAAACCTTTTGAATACCGCCGCAGCTTAAAAAAAACTGGTGTCCGCTTTGTCAATTTTTTTTTTGAATAGCTGCAACAAACAAGGAATTTTAAATAGAATTTAAAGATAATAAAACAGATAGGGTTAAAACTTTGTGTGACCACCCGGAGCCCAAATCAACACTCAAAAAGCTAATGAGGGTACTTTTTGTTTTCAATCCCTATTTTGCGTATATACATTATACATGCAGCTTACATAATGCCAATTAGTTTTTTATTTATTAATCGTCTTCACATTACTTCCACACCCACATTCACCTTTGGTAAAACTATATTCAAATTTTTATTGCTTTTACCAGTGTCTTCAGCAGGCTTAAATGTTTTTTCTTTACAAGCTTTTGGATTAAAAATTACCATTTTTGACTAAAATTGCCTCTTTTTTTTCGGAAAATTAAGCACATTTATAACGCTTATAAGAATTTATTATCAAATAATGTTTGATTTACTAAAATTATCAGCCGAATGATAAATGATAACTGAATGATAATGATAAATAATAGTTCGATAAATCCAAACCATGTTTATGCATTGGTCAAATTGCATGAAATATCGTTAAAAATTTATTTTTCAAAAAGTTTTTTTAGCTCTTAAATATTATCAAATAGCAAGCGCTATTAATTTATTATAATCAAAAATAAGCTCATTGTCATAAAATTTTTCAAAAATTTTTATTGATGTCAAATCTGTCACTTTATTATAAAGCCATTTATTTTAAGAGAATCATTCATCAGAGACAATCAGCAAAAAATTCTCGATCGAAAATATTTTTGGTGTAGAAGCCGTTTTGTGACAATTTCTTACAAATCTGTACAGATATAATACAAATCAAACGATTGCAGCTTTTATTACACTAAAGCCTATTATGTCTCTCTTTATTTAGAAACTTCTTGAAGCATTGATCAGGTTTGTGAGCAGCTATAGTAAATTATAATTGTAACACAGTAAAAGAGCAGTGTCAGTAAAAAATCGAAACTTTGCAAAATATTTATCTTGAAAACAAACAAAACAAGACACTAGTTTGCAAAGCACAAAGCGTATCACAATATCAGACAAACAACACACATAATTGAGTAATAGTTGCTCCCGTGGGCAATAAAATACAATTTGTCCGCACACAGAATAAACTAAAGCTAAGTCGAAATATATGTTAAAAAAATAATTTACAACACAGACAAAAAAAATAACAAAAAAATTAAAATGTAAAAAAAATTTTGACAAAATTTTACGAAAAAAATATAATGTTGATTATTGTTTATTGTACACAGTATAATAGTATAATAGCAGCCATAAAAAATTTCAAATAAAAAAGTGCAAAAAACGTCTACGGGATAGATTTTGAAGTGAAATAGAAAATGTATAGAAATAAAAAATAAAAATTATAAAAGCAGATAAAATTAGTAACATATAACATTTTAATAAGATAAAAATTAAAAGTAAGATGCTGCAGTTGAGTCAAATAAACGTAGCATATATACACACAAAAAGTTTTTAAAAATATTATTAAAGGAAAGAATATAGTAGAATAAAGTTTGAGATGAAAAAACCAAATTATTTGACAAAAAAAAACAAAAATAAATATAACAAATATAAAGAAAACATATGATAAAATGTAGTGTAAACATACAATAAAGAGTGAAAAATTAGATACAAAAATAAAAAAAGAGAAAATATATATTGGTTATAAATAAGCAACTTGCTCAGTCCTAATAATTTACTATACCTACTGCAAGAGACCAGTGTATTCAATGTGCGCTAAAGTATTTGCTTAAGAAATAAATGTTTTAAATTTTAGATTAATTTTTTTGACTTTTAGAAATATCTCATTGCAAATTACAAATAAATGCTTTTTTATCCTACACCAACTCAAAATAAAATTTTCTCGTCTCTCGACAGCCAAGAAAGTACATCTTTTCTCGGCTAGACGAGAATAATCTGATTTTCTCCGTCAGAAGTCGCTGTTATAAGAAAAATTCCTCTAAACGTCTCACTTTTTATGAAGGGTGTTGAAATTTTAAATCACATTTACTGTTTATGAACATCAATCTTATTTTAAAAAACTACTTTTGTGCAAGATAAATTGTGTAAATCACGACAGTAAAGTAATGCATAAATTTTTGACATCTATCAAAGTTTGACATTTTGGCGATGGCGGTAATAACCTCAAATCAATTTTAAGATAATGCTCGATTATAAGGTAATTTGTGTAGGATAAAAAATAATGTGTAAACCACGGCCGCAAAGTAATTTTCCAGGCCTTGAGAAGTGTCCATATCTTCTCTCGGTCTGGAAAAATACCACTTTGCCGCCTAGGATTACAATATACTAGAATTTTTATAAAACAGCATTCTATAGAATTCGTGTAATTAAAACAAAATTTTTTAAAGTTTATCAAATTGGTTGGCGCATTTTTTTTAAGAAAACTTTTTCAAATTTGCACATTAACAAAAATAATAAAATAAAGTTCCAAATATAACCAAAATTAAAATTAAAAAAATTACCTTTTAAGCTATTTCTGTATGAACTCATAATCTCATTTGTTTACTTTGACTTCGCTTATTTGTGAGATAATATGAAATTTAGACAGAAGTAAAAGTTTAATGACACGCTTTGATAAACAATTTCTTAAATTAGTTGTTACGGTACTTTTGATAAAAACACTATTTTTAGAGCTTTTGTCTTACCTGTTAGTTCGAATCTCCAAAACGGTTAAACCAGTTTTGACACAACTTTTGCAAGCAGATAGCTGATGCTACATAAAATAACTTCATTCACTGCTTGTTTTAGCACGTTTTTATAATAGAAAAACTAATTTGATTAAAACTTTCACTAACAGATTGTCATGGTGTAATTTAAGCTATCATACTTTTTGTCTATTTGTTTCGGCTAATCTGCAAAACAGCTAGACTGATTTTGACCAAGCCTTCACAGGCAAACAGCTGATGTGTTATGAAGAAATTTAAAGCACTTTTATTT
This sequence comes from Lagria hirta, assembly GCA_947359425.1. Taxonomy (NCBI): domain Eukaryota; kingdom Metazoa; phylum Arthropoda; class Insecta; order Coleoptera; family Tenebrionidae; genus Lagria; species Lagria hirta. The sequence continues at coordinate 16,726,506 of OX375794.1, forward strand.
TAATTTCACGCGGTTAAAGTTGCTGGTGCAGGTGAAATATAATAAAGGACTTTTTTAATCATGGTAATGCAAGAAAATGCGTAAAAAGAGAACGTAAAAATATCTTAAAAGGTAACTTAGGCATGCTAGAATAAAATGACTTATGAAAAAAATAATAAAACAAGTTATGACTGACTATATGTCTTAAAGTTATTATTTGCTCACCTATATACTCTAAAATTTATAATAAAAGTTGGCACATCAATATTTGGGTCGTCGAGAAATGTTTTTAGCCTAGACGCTGAGTGTTCCATTTGGGTGAAATGCTTGTCATTTGTAATATAAATGTAAATTGAATTTTTCCTATCCTAAGACTGTCACATTTTTTTAGCTTTAAAGACTTTAACGCAAAAGAAAATTGAGAGATAACGCATATAAAAACCTACTTAGTCAATCAATATATTGTCATTACAAAAGTCCTACATGCTTCATTAAAAAGTTAATTCACGTCAGTTCCTATCCTGCTTTATCCCATCCTCAATTCCTCCCTGAATACCGTGTGATGAGTTTTTGGTCGGTTTAACGACAGAATAAATACAGAGTTCTCGTAATCTAGCTAAAATACTAAATTTATTTGTTTTATGAAGAAAGATCCATCTTATTCCCATCATTCAACTAAATTAGAAGTGGGAACTTTTTGTAGACACAACAATAAAATCGATCAGCATTGAGAAATCCGCAAACAAAAATAATAAATTTACACATCAATCAATGGGTCGGACACGTTGACAATCATATCTTTCAAGAGGGTTGCTCTTTCTAAGGTCAAAGATCGGAATTAAGGGATGGTCTATATAATACATTTTATTAAAACATGAAATGTTGCATGTTGAAGGTTATGTTCCATTGTAAACGAAGTCTCACGATCTTAAGCATAATGGAAAACGAAAAAGTTTCCTCTATAAACAATTATATAACAGAATTCATACTTAGCCAGCGGGAAGAAACGATTTCTATCAAACGATGAATATTTGATTACTATAAAATTTTATCAGATCTTTTAAAAATAACAAAATAACATTTTAGAAAGTCAACTTCACTAACATTAATTATTATTATTAATTAACTTAAAATAATTACGAAAGTCAAGCAAAAAAAATTGTCCAACTCTTCAAATTTTAGCACTTTATAATAATCTAATAGAAATGAGTTATAATACATAAATACATATCTATAAAATTTTGTTTTGTGAAGGTTGCTGCTACACATTGCTAACTCAATATAAATGTAATCTATCACAATATGAATACATCACATATGCATTAATATTAAACACTTTTGAGCATATCTTGTCTTTCCAATATGATATAGCACTTTCTTGAGCGGTAGCATAAAAAATTAAATTGTAATTTTCTAAGCAATATAAGACGTGATTGCAGTAATTTAGCGTATGAGAAACTTACTGAGTTATGCTATTGTATAAAAATTATAGTAAGTTTCTTTTTTTACTCTACATTTTTTATTTAACATAAGCAAAATAAATGTTTTGGTAGCTAAATATTTTTGTTTGTGCATTAATTTAACTAATTAACAGCCGGCCAAAGTTTTACGAGAAAAACATCGTCTTTTGCATAAAATGAAATCATCATCTGTATCCACTTTAAAAAATAAATATTTACATTTCAAATAAAATAACAAAGTACAAATGTCTAATTTTTGCAAAGGTCAAACAACCATTTTTGTGGTATTCTACGTAAATTGTACTTTCAGCAATCAATTATTGTTGAAGCAACACAAAATTAATTGAAAAACAATTCCCCAAAGCTAATTTAGCATTAATTTTAATTAAAACTTCCCTTGTTTTTCCGTACCTACCCAAACTTTGTCGATCGACGTCTCTGCTATGAACATTATCGAGCTTTTGCATTTGGCACCCACAAAAATATGGCGTCACTCTATAAACCATGGATTTATTTAGCATAAATTGCATTTTGATCACCAACGCTTAAATAATTATTTTGCCGAATATTTCGAGAGAATAAGCAAAATGTTTTATCTGCGTGAATCATTGTTTGCATTTATGCCCAATATTTGTGATAATGTTAACGGAAACATCAATAAATTTGGCATTTATCTAATGAAAATACACGGGCCGATAAAAATACGAATACAACACATATTTTTTATATACTTAATAACGAAAGTTTCTACAATACCTAAACGAATATTGATGAAAAGCGCAAAAATTTGCGTGTTTTATAAATAATTTTTCACACATATTTAGGTTCTGATGTTTGAATAAAAAAGTATGTATGACGTTTTCAAAAATAACTACAGTTGCTAACTTTAACGTTTATGATAACTGACAACGTTAAATAACCAGATCATGTTATTATTAAGGTAGCAATGCTCTGATGTATTTTATTTAAAATATTTGTTTAAATTTTTCATGATTTTTTCAAAATAGAAAGATTTTTTCAAAGATGTTTTCATCCTCAATCAGATAATAAGTAAGTAGTTTGATTATATTAAATGTAACTCTTTGCTATCAATATTACAAACTAAACATACTTTTAAGTTAAAATTGCTCTCAATCTTATAAATATTGTTGAGTTTCAAAAAAATATACATTTTTTGTATATGTGTTGTAATGTCAAGGAAAACAATTTTTTTTAGTTTTACAGTCTTCTCTAATAGATTGTTTTAAAAACAGTATTTTTACAATAATTTTTAACTATTATGTTTTGGTTTTACAGTTTTTAATAGATACTTTTTGTTTAAAAAATAATAAAAACTATACTAAACTTTAAGACGACCTGGCTGCTTGTTTTGACATTAACTTATTTTTATTAAATTATTTACAACATAAAAAATTATTTACAAAAATAATTGATAAATTAGCGGTTTCTCCAACGTTTGATAAGTTTATTCATTAGCTACTTAGATACGTTTGTTAAATCTACATTTAAATAACAATGATTTTTTATTCCATTTATGTAAAAACGGGAAGTACATTTTACTGGTCAAAAACAATTGTCTTAAAATTGTTTGAGATCGGTAGTCCTTAACGTATGCGACGGTTATAGCGGTTTTTTGTACGATAGAAAATTGCTTCTTTGGAAAACAAACGGCTTTTCCTTAATAAGTTGCTGCTTGATTTGCATACAAATTGTAGTATTTAATATTGTTATAAATTACCATCATATGTTGCCTAGAGAATAGTTTGATGACTGTCAATAAAATACACCTGGAAAAAAACAGCTGGCAGCAGAGTTTGAACATTTTTCTGCATACAAATAGTACAGAGTGAAACAGTTTAGATAGTAAAATTGAAAAAACCTGGGATATTAGTTGTTTATTAATAATTTCTGAAAAGTCAAAAGCTCGCTATAAAAATATCAATAAAATCTTCCAAAGTTGGTGTAAATTCTTAAAGAAATAATAATATTATTTTCATTCATTTCTGGTTCATTTGGTGCGACGAAATAAAGCTACCTGAAAATCTCTAGACTGAATATTCCATGCTAGAAAGCACAATAATTTTTCTATATGATAGAATCGATATATCAAAATTTGCAACTTTGATAGCATTCCTTTTAAGAAAAAATGTTGGCCACAAGCTAAAAAAACTGTCATTTTTACGACAAAATTTTTGAAAAAAGCCCTACATGAAGAATTTTTAAATCTAAAGATATTTTTAGCTAGCATAGTTTTACTTACAGAACAATTGAATAATTAATTAAAAATTTAATAATTGTACGTCCATTACACTTGTAAATAGTTTTTTAAATGTAATAACAGCCATGTTTTATTAAAAACAAAATTTTTAATAATTATTTTATTATTTTTTTACATGAGACGGTGAGTAATTTTTTACTGTTCTGTTTATATTAATAACCAGTAAAAGTGATCTGGGAACATACGCGATAAATAAGCAAAATCGTTCTAAATCTTACAAAAAAATAATTTTTTATTGTTTAGTTGATGGTAATAGCTTAGAAAAATTTTAAATTTCGTTTACAATTTTTTTTTAATATATCTACACTAATATTATAAAGAGGAAAGATTTGTACCTATTTTTGTATGTTTGTAATGAATAGGCTCAAAAAGTACTGGGCCGATTTAAAAAATTCTTTCACCAATAGAATGCTACATTCTTCCAATTTGACATAGGCAAATTGGACTTTCCATTCAAAAGATATTACAAATTAAAAAATTCAACAAAACCGCCATAGCGCCGTGGCCGTTGTTTGCGATGCAGTCTGAAAAGCGCGCCGGGCATCGCGGCGGGCGGGGTGAAGGGCGCACTGGGGGGGCAAATTTTTAAAAATAAATAATTGTCTACCTCGTGCGAAGCCGGGACGGGCTGCTAGTTTTTTATAATATAAACGAAAAATTTTGATAAAAGCAAGAAAAGAACAGCTGCACAGTCTGTAATTAAAAGGTTTGAATACCGTCTTTGTCTTGAGTGAATAAATTTTTATTTACAGTTTTGTAGAGTAAAAATCTGAAAACGTCATCTTCTGAAAAATAGCTACTTGTGATTAGAGAGACATTGGAGTAATAAACGAGTGTAGAATTGAAATAAATACTGGATTTAGTACAAACACTATTAAAAAATTAAGCAAACACAGTATCAATGGCTCTTGGTTTTTCCAAATTATATTTGTTATAATGGATAGACGTTGAATTTCTGATTTAAATTTTTTTGGTATTATTCAATGCAAATTTGCAATTTTTAGCAGCATTAATAATCTAGTCACAATTGATACAATTTATATTTTTGTATAAGTGACAACACTACATTTTTTGTTCTCATTAACTCGGAAGTCGTTTCTCATTATTACAATAAAGTTGCTACCATTTACCACCAGTAACTTCTTACTAGAGTTTGAAGTTACCTATAAATTAGTATATTTTCCAATACTCTCTTAACTGCAGCCTATTTCAAGTTAAAACAAAAAAACATTTATAAAATAAAAAAATAATAAAGTTTTTAAATTAACAAAACACTATAAAACGCCTGAAATTACACACACAAAATTATAAAATAAATATATAGGCATGCGTATTTTTTTTAAAAATAGACAATGATCCGAACGTTTTGTAAATATCTGTATAAAATGTGACAACTTAGTTACTGTCGTTCAGAGCTTTTATTCTTTATAAAAAATTCTGAGAGAAATTATGAGAAACATGACAGGTCAGTGGTAGTATTTCTGCTGTTTTTAAAACCGTATTGACTAGGTGTGAGTAGATTATCGGAAACTGTTGGTTTGAAAAATCTTTAAAAAATTATTTTGTTGTAATTATATAGTTTGTCGTCTCAAAATGTTTCTTTATTCTACAAACAGGACAAATACAGACTTTTTTCCAGACATTTGTAATGTTTATTTGTAATGTAAAGTTAAAAAGTATTAATTTCAATTCTAACATGCGATGGAGAACTTTATTTAATTTTTTTAGTAGACTTTGAATACCATCTAAACTAGAAATCAAGGAGTTTTTTTAACCGTTTAGTAGCAGACCGTATTTCAAATTCAAAAATGTTGGAAATTAATATAAAATAATTAGCAAATTTGTCTTGAAAATGGCTAACTGTCACATACTAACTACATTTTGATTTGATTGAATGCGGAGAGTGTTAAAATGCTCTGCAAAAAGATTAACAACTATACTTTCAAGACGGTGTAAAACTGTATCATTGTATCTTAACTGCAATACGAGTTTGAGCTCTTATATTTTAAATAAAACTCCAAATTTTTTTATTATGTTGTCAGCACCACAATTTAGTTTTTATAAGCCATAAAAATTAAATGTTTGCGGTGTTCTTTGATTGTTCAAAATCAAATAATAGTTAAGCAATTTATTTTTTTATACTGTGTATAAAAAGCAATAGATTTCAAATAAAACCAATAACGTTAGAGGGAAACAAATCTCTGGTTTTCTGGAACATATATGTTTGTGTTGTCTTTGTCAGTTGTTGCAAAGGTATAGTAACACATCCAGAATTTCATAAAGTTTTCTGGATGCCATCAAAAATTTCATAATAAAGTATAGGATGATGTATAAATGTTGCTAATATTATTCAAAAAGAACCAATCGGTAGACAACAAATGCTCATATAGTACAAAATTATTATATTTTTAAAATTAAACATCCCGCAGTCGTAACTTGTCTAGATTTGAACGAAGAAAATGTCTAGATTTGGTCATAGCAAAACTAGAACCGAATGATGTAAATCCCCAAACAACAAAATATTCTCAGATTTAACTACCGAACAAGGTAAAACTGACACTGTTAGATCTAGAGTGAGATATAGCTAAATTAAATAAAAATTGCGTAAAAATTGATAAAACTGTTTCAAGTAGATTAAGACTTGTTTAAGCTGTCAAATATAAAAAATTCTGTGCCTTGATATTAGTCAACACTCGTGGTATTGGTAATTTTTTGAGAAAAAATTTTAGATCTTTTTCACAAACAAGCAAAGCTGATAAATATACAATAAAGATAGAGTCATTATTCCCAATTGTCTATATAATGGTTTGCAAAAATCTTTAAAATTTGATTTTGTAATACTACAAACTATCTTTTTTGAGTGATGAACACATATCTGCTCATACTGGCTGCGCCCAATACAATTAGTCCATAGGATTGGATAGATTGTACCTGAGCGTAATAAAAAACTTTAAAAATAAAATGATCACATCTCTAATATTATTAAAAACGTAGCATGTTTTATTTAATTTAGTCATTGGTGTGGCTGTGGAAACTAAGGTCTGAGTCTATAATATGTAACTCGAAAAATTTTGTGCTTTGTAGAACGGGTAATGATTTGTTGTTAAACTTCACATAGATGTTGCTGTTAATATTTTTGTTGTTTGAGTACTCTATAATGCCTAATTTGTTTTCATTGATTGCTAACTGGTTTTTACCACCACATCATGATTTCATCTTCTTCACAGCACTATTACAAATTTTAAAATTTTAATTTCTAAGCCGCTAGATATCAAACACGATGTATCGTCAGCAAATAGAAAAATTAGAATTGATAAATGCTAGAGCAGTTCGTTAAACAAAATGGATCCTAGTATCAAACCCTGTGGAACTCCTTTAGTAATTGTTATAGTACTTAAATATACCGTTTTATTTCATTTGAAAAGGTGAACTTTATAGTTAGTCTTTGCGTTCTAGCAGAAAGATAGGACTGGAACAACTTCGCGAATTTCAAAACAGAACCATTTATTTAGAAGTTTTTCATAGTCTATTGTTTCAAATGCCCGGGTCAGGTCAAAATACATATATACCGGCAACCGCTTGTTTTTGGTCGATTTTTTCAATGATATAATCGAACGATTGGAAGAGAGGTTCTTCGGTTGATTTACCCGGAGTAAACCGAAATTAATGTTTTGAAATTAAATTATAGCAGTTCAGAAATCTACATAATCTAGTATATATTAGTTTTTTCAAAATTCTTGAGAAAGAGGAAAGAAGCGAAATAGGTCTATAACTGGAAACTTCTGTTTTGGAATCTTTCTTTTGTAGATAGGTATCAGCCGTGCATGTTTAAGTTGTTCAGGGAAGATGCCAGAAGTGAAACAAGTGTTTGAAATATTTGCCAGAAGTTCACTTATTTCCTCAGCGTCCTCCTTTTTTTTAATTAAGCAAGGTGTGTCGTCTAAGCCTGCTAAATGATTGTTGGTTAAGCTTTTTATAATGGTTTAAATTTCTTTAGTGTCTGTTGGTAGCAAAAAAAAAGTATAGAGACAAAGGTTATTTAAGTTGGCAACAAGCTTGTCATCCAAGTCAACGTCAGGAGTTTTTAAAAATTGGTTGACAAATAACTTCATTACTTTCTGCAGATTACTTAAAGTTTTGTCGTTTTTGTTTGCTATCGATATTGAGGTCAGATTAGAGTTTGAGCTAACCTCCTGTTTAATAATTTGCCACATTAGCTTTAGCTTGTTACAATAGTAAAGCTGTTTTTCTTGTTCTATTGCGTTAATATGTGTTTTTATTTTTCTCATACACTGCTTTTAAAAAATTATTTTCTTTGAATGAGTTTTCAATTATTAATCTTTTAGTCGAGAACTTTTCTGGCACCTCTAATTTGCCGAACAAACCTCGGTGATCGAATAAAAAAGTCTCAAAAACTGTCATGGAATAAATTTTGATCACATTGAAAAAAATATTGTCTTTTTGAAGAAGTAAAAAGAAAAATTCTTCTTAATAAATTTTAAACCGAAAACTTATTATTTGACGGTGAGAAGTACATCTCCACTTTCAATAGCTTAAAGAACTTTAAAGTTGCAAACTTTTTTTAAAACAGTGTCAAAATGTTCTTTATTAGAAATATGATTATAAAAAGAAACAAGCTTTGATCTTAGATTTTGTACACTTTGATAATAACAACAGAGAGATTTGTAGTTCTGAGTAAAGCCAAGTTTTTTTTAAAGTTTTATAAAAGTGGCCGTTTATATGAGTTATATAAAGAAGTATTAAAAATGTTTCATATATAAATCACTAGCTTATACATTTATGGTTACGTTATTAAATAACCAGAAGCGCAAAAAATATTTGAAACTACAGTTATTTTTTTCAAAGCTTAAGATTTATATTTTGGGGTTCTCGTTGGCAAAATCTATTTAATAATCCGAACACTGTCTTGCATATTCATTCCAATGAATATAGCTTTTCTAGATAGCTAGATCCAATCAAGCGATAAAATAAATAAATCGGTTAAAACATTTTAGACAACTTTTTGAGATATATTGACTGCCTTTGAATAGATAAGTTTTTATATGTCTTTTACTATTTAATCATTGTTTTGATTGCTTTTAGTATCAGACAAGCTTTTATCTTTTATCAATAAACTTTTATCTTTAGCATTCTTTAATCTGTGGCATCTTTTCATTCGTTGTTTTAAATTAGTTATTGCCTACGTTCTATAAACTACTGAGATTTAAATATAAAACATACATTAGAAAAAAAGAAAAAACGTTTGTGTGCGTCGTTTATAAAATTCAAGGGACCTTTCGACACAGAGTGAGCCAAGAGAAATTGTTGGAATAAAGATATAATGTATAAAGAATTATACAAAGAATTAAAATGCAAAGTATAGATACGTGACCAAAGAGTAGGTAGATATTAATAATTAAAAAAAAAGTAGCAGTAAGATTTTAGTACAGACTGAAAAAGAAAAATGCAAATATGTTGTTGTATTGTTAGAAACAGCAAACGCGGAGAAGACTCTAACCTGAAAATATTACAAATGAAACAGCTGTAAACACGTAGGAAAGCTCCAAAAACCTAACAGTAAAAATTATTACAATCACAAATTTAACTAATTTTGAAAAATTAGTTAAATTGATAAAAAAACAAAATTTTATTATAATTACAAGAATAAACGTAAATTTTGTAACAAATTCTGATTATAAAATGTATTGGGAAAGAAAAAGTTTTACGTAATCTACCACATGCAATCTGCATATTAAGAGACGCCGTTTCACATTTTCGGAGCTACTGATGTAATTTCATATCCTATTTCGTCCTAACTTTTCAGTAAAATTTGATATTAGTTACTTAAGCCTTTACTATGTTTTAGATTTCACTCCTTTTGTAGCAAATACGGAAGTAAAAGGCTTATTTTAGTTAATATAGCAAAGGTTGATGTGATGCTTGCGGTGTATTGCATGTAAAAATAAACTGTAAGACATTTGATCATTGGATCATAATACTTCGTGAAGAGCAATCTTGTTTCAACCCTACAAATAAGTTTGAAACAAGTTGTACTTCAAATTATTTCTACCATAAACAGGAAATCTTATTTATAAAACTCATTAAGCACTTTCAATCTAATACAACATCTACAATACCAATTTAATTATATTTTTACTAAACGAATTTCTACGTTGTAAATTTAAACTTGAGGACCGTTACACCAAATAAAATATTTTCAATGGAAAGCAATAACTTTTCCTAATTTGATTTTCCTGGCGAATTTTGTAGAACGTTCTGCAACTTTGCCAATTTATTTAAAATGTTCACTTGGTTGACATGCTATATACTTCCAAGAAGAAAACAGTAGAATGCAATCGAGTTATGTCACTCATTTATCATTTTATTTTATATAATATTAGACAAATTATATACAACTTTTAGTCTTTAATCATATTTTCAAATTGTCACATTATTTTGATAAAACATCAAAGATGGTTTATAATAGCCAAATTAAATATTTAATTAATTAAAGTGAATTCGTTAAGTGATTGGTTGATTTTAAGAGAACAACTAATCAAACATCTTGATTTTAAATTTAATTGTAATTAACATAACATCAGTTTAATTTACTTTCGGCAAGCCAGCCCACCCTGGTAATGTAGGTGTAAAATGCCAATGACAACATGGAGTCATAATCATAATTCTTCTCTTCGCTCCAAATAATTTGATTTATTCCGGTAAAATAGTTGTTTTTCAGAAATCTAACTTTGAAGCCTAACTATTACTGCATGATTTCTTTTCCGAAACAAAGCGCTAATGTAATGTGTTATCATTTTTAACTTTTAATGATATTTTTGTCATTAAAGTGTTTATTTTGAAAAAACTCAACTTTATGCTGTTTATTAAATTAATTTGAATAATTTTGTAATCAATTACCTGATTTTTTATCTATTTAAATAAGAAAAAATATTTTTTGACATTTTCCAATGTCTACATTTTATATTTCATTGACAAGACAACAATCGATAAATGACTGCATTTTCGAAAACACAGTAAAATGTATTTTAATTTTTTTTTAAATACAAACATTTGGTATAGATGATATTATTAAATGTGAAAACCAATTTGCTAGCAACTGTGTGGGCGGTTGGAAACCTATTTCCGCGTCTGACACATACGGCAATAACTTCTTTTGTTATATTATTGATTCTCTTTGTTAATAGATCATGTATGTCGCTCAAAGAACCACTTAAACATTAATGTAAGTAAGAATTAATAATATGAAAAAGAGTTGCTTAAGTAGTTGAGACAAGAGGCGCTGACATGATTACTTAGTTGCCCAATCAACAATATACTTTTTGTCTTAAATTATGTCTATCAGAATTAATATATTTAATTTAGAGTAGCCCATGCATTAAATACTATGATTTCTCAACTTTCAATGTAAGGTTAGCTTGTAATAAATGTCGTTAGTTTTACCATATTACAGAAGTACCCAATAAGCACTTAGAGTAAATATAAGCTCAAATTTGTCACTGCAAAATCCACTCAAATCAGAATCTGTTGCGACTTGTTTAAGAGCTCCAAAAAGAACAAAACATGTTCAAATCTACAAATGTAATTTGAATGAATTTGTTTTAATCTTATTATTAAGAAAAGCAATATAACGAGCTATAATTTTGCAAACTGTACAATCAATCATTCGTACGTGTTAAAATCTTGAAAGGTGCAAAGGTCTTTTTAAAGCTAGCTTTCGATGCTGCTTAAAGCTGCTAAAAAATTGTTTCGATATGTATCAAATTTGTTATGCCTTGTATTGGAAAGCAGGGATTATTTTAAAGTTGATGAACAAAAAGTAGCCGTAGATAACTGTAAAAACTGTTGATTCTAAAATAAACATATTTATTCTAAAAGAAACTACTATATAATAGCATCTCTTTCATATCTAAATAAATTCGACCAGTATATGTTAGTATGTATATAAGTCAATGTTATTATTTGATAATTTTTAAGTTGTATAAAAAAGCAAGAATAATAAAACAAAATGAAAATTTTAGTTTAATTTTTTTTTATTAGCTAACACTAACAAGTATTACTTGTACTAACGTCACTCACAAATACTAATTACCCTACCTGTCGCTACCACTAGTAACCTACAAATATAAAAAAACTAAAAACTATTAAAGACCGATCAAGACAATAATACATTTTACACAATATTGTAAAATAATTATAACAGCGTTAAACATTTTATCCAACAGCTCCTTATTGTGACGTTAGCAAAATCATGCTTTTGATTGAATTATGGACTCTATTAAACCACAAAATTACAATTAACATAAATCTTAGATAAAATCATTTGTTAAATTTACGCTAACATTTATATTAAAAGATAAACAAAAATAATAACAAGATCGAGCTACCTTACATCAAATGTTTTTTATTGGGTGTTTCTGCTTGAAACGGTTAAATATCAAAATCTTCTTGCATTTGTAATTGTTTGATTCGATTTTCAAAAAAACGATTAAGTTGCCATATTGTAAAATATCTGTATTTTCTAAAAGTTTTAATGTCGATTATAACATGCTGTGTTTTGTCCACATTGAAAAAACCGCAAATATTATTTTGGCATTGAAAAAGTAACCCAGTTTTTGCTCACCCCACAAACATCATTTTTTTTGTTTCCAGTTATTGAATTCACTTATTTCTTTGTAATCAGCGTCCCTAGAATTCGTGGACAGCAAAGTCGATGTGACTTCTTGAACGTCTTTTGCAATTTTTTCAGGAAGAAACCAATTTTGTTCCATTTCCTACAATGTTACAAGCGGCGAAACAGTTTGTTTGCAAAATTTTTTCATAAACAATAAATTTGTTATCAGCAACAACATGACAACCAAATGATAGACTACTACTAATTTTTGAAGATATAAAATTTTTAGATTTTGATGATTTTTTAAGAACTCTCATCCAGAGAAGTGTTGGATAAAACTATGTATTGTACTTGTAGTATAACTGCAAATAAGTCTCTTTTAAAAAAATTAGCCACTTAAGCAAGCTCTCGTGGCTAAACATTTCTTTCGTGACTTATTTGCCTTATAAGACACTTAATAAATAGTTATTATATCATTTGTATTGTTTCATTTTTTTTTGCGTTTATTAATTTAAACCATTTATACCATTCGTTGAAACACACACATTTTGTCTTTGTCATTCGAGTTTTATCTATCACGTAGAAAAAGCAATCAATAATAAGTTTTTGTGGATTTCACTAAAATTACGACTTTTTAGTGAAAAACTTCGCTCTTAACAAATCTCCTCGGTAGGAGACTTTCTGATTCAGACTTAAACTTTTATTCCTCGACGCAAGTTTTTTTTAGATTAAATTTTATTTACATTCTCACATTGTTTTTTAGAACAGAGATAATTATTATACAATAATGATAATAGAAGTTGTTCCCTTATGTGTCAAACGGGGAGAGGAGTTTTGAGTCAAGATCTGGTAAATAGATGAGTTTCACATTTAAGTATAGTTAATCATTTATGCGTTAATATTAATATTTTAAATAACAAGACCGAGGTGATCGCAGCCAACGCATAAAAATTTGAGATTGTTAATTGTCACTACTGACTTAATTCACTAAATATTCATAAAATGTTCATAAAATCTGAGTAGATTTTTGGTTATTTGATTGGTTATTCAAGTCATGTTTTTGATTCGTTTTTGTCGATGTAGAGCGTACAATCGTTAAAGTTTAATTAAATTTATCTTTCCAATGAAACTGGAAAATTAGAAATCGAAATATTTTACTTTTTTTATTTATAGTACAATTGCAACCATTGCGTTGGTTGCAAAAAAAAACCCTAACATATTTTTTCCTATGGTGAAAGGCTATGTAAAAACATAAAATTTTGACAATTTTATTATATGATACAGTTTATAGCAATTAACTGTACATATGAATCAATTAAAGCTAAAACGCTCAAATAAATTTTGTCAAAACCAAATGACATTTGATTGTAGTAAAAATCACATTTTTGCTCAGCAAAATGTTGCAAATGACATGTTTGCTGTCATTTGCTAATAAAAACAATACATTACATTTTGAAGAAAAATAATGCAGTAATAGTGACTCTAATTTTAAATTTATGTCATCGAGCAGAATCAGTATATTTAGAAAATACAATAATACATTGAACAAAAGTACTATTAATAATGATTTAATGTTGTGTATGAGCAAGTTAATTATCTTCCTTTACAATAAAAATTGTGTCTTTTACAGCGTGGTCAACAATAACTGTTTGAGTTGGCAACACTTTTTAGAAACTTTTCTATTTATCTAGTTGCAACACTGTAACCGGATACGCTAGTTTGACAAATAGTTGACATATCACTCATAAAAAAAATTGTAGGTTGTGTCACACCAATTTACATTTTAATTGACATCTGTCAATAATGTTGTCAGTGTCACCTGTCAACAACCACGCTCTATATTAAAAGTTTTATAAAAAAAAACAATCCCAAAAACGTTTTAGTCTTAGTCTTCAACAATATTTTAGACTAAGAGTTGCAGACACTTTTGCTAATACTGTAAGAAAAATGATGAAATAAGTGACATATCTCTTATTTATCTCATTTTTCTTGAAAAGTGTATAGCTTGTCAACCAATAAAACATCTTAAAGAAACTGACAAGGCTGCAAAACGCTTTACAAAATTCGTCAAGAAAATCAAATTAGGAAAAGTTATTGCTTTCCATTGAAAATATTTTATTTGGTGTAACAGTCGTTCTCAAGTTTAAATTTACAACGTAGAAATGCGCTTAGAAAAAATATAATTAAATTGGTAGTGCTTAATAATTTTATAAACAAAATTTTATGGTAGACGTATTTTAATTTACATTTTATTTGAAACTAATTTTTTAATGTTGAAATTAGATGGCTTTTTACGAAGTTTGATGTTCAAATGAATCTTTTACACTTAACGTTATTACAAACAGCACGTCAAAGCTTATTACATTAACTAAAATAAGCTTTTTACTTCTGTATTTGTCACAAAAACTGTAAACACTGAAGTATCATAAAAGTTTAAGCATCAAATAGTAAAATTTAATGAAAAATTTGAAATATAAAATTATATCAACTTTGTTACAATGTTTCCACGCTTTTTCCACCCACACTAGCTAGCATTTAAGTTTTAATTTTTAGTAGTTTTTTTTATTTACTTTATCATATTTTTATTTTTAGTATTTTCAGTAAACTTATTAAATATTAATTACACAAAAAAAAAGTTCTCATTAAATCAATTTTAATATTCCTATTTAACTTTTGCGTTTCTTCTTGTTATCTTTAATTGTGTTAACTTTTTTTTTCTGAGATGTGATCGGTTTGTACCAGATTTACTTCTAGTTTTCCTTCTTTCAGTTCAAGAGATCAGCTGTGTTAGAAAACTCAGAATCATAGGGCTATGATGCTGGATTCTACTCCGTAAGTCTTCTTTCTCTAGTGCTTTAGTAGAAACCAAATTTGCAAATTTTCTTCAAATCAGTGAGCTTTAAGACAAAATTATTATTTGTTTTTTACTATTTACAAAAACTGTAAAAATTCGTTACTGATACAATCGTGTTACCTTTTATAGTCTATGCTTTTAGTCAGTGCGTAAAAATAAAAAAAAAGTTATTAAAAAAATCAAGATACCCACAAGTGTATATATAAATATATCTGTAAGTAACCCAAGAAAAACCCTAAGCACAGATTAGTTATACCAGATTGCTCACTTGCCTCGAAACGTTTGATCTTTTGCGCATCGTTTCTATGACCTTGGCGTCTCTCGTCCCTTTAAATTGGTTAATAGCAGTATTGCCGCGCGCAGTTTTTTGTCAGAATTACTACAGAAAATGCCCTGTTGCCAAAAAGTGTCGTCCTAGAGCTACTTGACACATCATAGGTTTTCTGAAGAAAACTTGTGTAATCAACATTAATTTTACTAATTAAGCATAATTAGGAGGTAATCGTTTGGTTTTTAAGAAAGATCCTACTTTATTCACATAATTACAATAGATTTTTTTGTTTTTTGTCTAGAGGTTTCCAAATAGTCACGTTTTAAAATGGTACATTGACGTGCCTTTTCGATTTTTTATATTTTCAACAGCAAGAAAGATATTAAGAGTGGGCCGTTTTATAATTGGTAGATAAAACCACGAGGCAAATAAAACGGGATCGGACAGACATCGGACCAAATCGTGAATGTAGACACTGCATACAATCATCTCGAAGCGTTCCGAGTTTATCTTTGCTTACAGTGAAATAAACTTCTACTGGGCATGCGTCAGCTGGACCTTTAAACTGGTTAATATTCTATCTCTCTCTTTTTTATGCTTTCTTTTCTAAGTGAGCGATCTGGTATAACTCATCTGTGCCCTAAGTCCAAAACCGTTCAACCAAAACCGTTAAAAAAAGTAAAAGCAAACTGTTTTAAAATTTTTAAAATCTATAAAACCAAAAACTGGTTTCTGTAGAAAGTTTTATAAATAAACAAATTTGGTACTAATTCTCTACGAGTTCCTACTTTATAAACTTTTAAAATAATAAGAGTTAAACTTCACCAAAAAATTCTTTTGTTTGCTATTTGATAAATTGAACATAAAAACCCTTTTAAATAAATTAATTTTTAAACATAACAACGTTCAATTATGAAAATTACATATAAAATAGATTTAAACAAAATGCGACTCAAATAGCAAACGCAGTTTTGTTCTTCTGTTGTTTGTATTGTGCTGGAAGACAAATAATGAACTGAACGAAATACGAAACGCATTCAATTTGTTTGAAAGACCAAAATTTTTATGGATTCTCTGAATAAAATAAACATTTTATCAATGCCACCCTCAAATTGAAATTTAAGGGTTCTATTATTATGCTAGCCATCGTAAAACGCAGACTACTACTTGCAAAACTATTACACAAATTTAATTCTCTTTGAAGAGACGACAGAAAAATATTCCATAAATTTGGTCTAAAAATATTACCTTTTGTAATATTATTAAAATATTGTAAAGATCTTGTGTGTTAGAAGGCAGCAACTAAAACAAAGAGTAGTTTAAGACTTTAAACACTGCTCCCGTCAAATGCCATTTTTGCTGCCATCACAAAAAAAAATTTTTGCTATTTTTAACCGACTTCAAAAAGGAGGAAGTTCTCAATTTGACAGTATTTTTTTATGTTTGTTGCCTTAGAATTTTCGACTGGGTAAACCGATTTTGATAATTTGCTCTTTTATTAAAAGCTGACTCCCACATGAAATTAATCAAGATCTGAACAGTAGTTTTTAAATGATTCTTATTAATGCTTTTTTTGACATATATTTTCGACATTTACAATTCATTATATAAATTTGTTGAAAAATAAAAAAAATAATTTTAATATAATTAAATATTAGTTTATGTACTTAATTAATTCAAACAAATTAAACAAAAATCATTTTGAATTAACTAAATAAATATCAAGAAAAGTCGGTATTTTCCCAATTTTTAATTTATTTTATTATTATTAAACTTTAAAGATTTTCAATGACAACCAAAAAAAAACAAATATTTAGCCACTTTCTTATTAAAAGTAGTATTTCTTGCAGTATTATAAATAATACTACAAGAATTTGGAATAGCATTATCTATAAAATACGTAATTTTTTAAATACTTTTACAATATTCGGCTTATTGGCCTCCATTTTTAAAGTACTTAATAAAATTTAATTTAAATATGATAATTTGTAATAATTGTCATTTTCTAAAAAAGTTTTGGGAAATATAGTGATAATACGGTTCAACAAGTCTTTTTTTATAATTTCTATAAAATAGCACTGAGCAAGACGATAAAATGTGTTTGTTTTCGACGAATTGAAACACGTTTTACAAATGAAATTAAAAAAACTAAATGATTTTTAATTATAATTTTCAATTATACTAACTTACTATAATTTTTAGTCTTAATTATGCTATATTGAATAGCAAAAAAAAAATTTTACTGTCTGAAAGTATTATTTATTTAAGCTAAAATGAAAATCTTAATCTTGATATATAATAATAATAATAGAAAATCTATAGATAATAATTGAAAATTTTTATCTATACCATCTGAATAAATTTTTGTAAACAATCTACTGTCAAAGGTTTTTGTATAATTTTAATGAATGTTAGTTGAATATTGATATTGACGTTACCAATACCGGGTGTTCAATATTAAAAGACATCAAGAGCGGCTGTGCTTTTTTGGCAGCAGGTTTTAAATCGATTCGCACTAGAGCCGGGTAAACAAAAAGTCGCTTAGGCAATGGCGTAGTGATTTTGGTGAATTTGAATATCAATTTATTTTAGTATATTATTTATAATAGACAATTTAGTTAGTTTGCGTTATGGTTTTTAAGCGCTGTAAAAAAAGAAATACCTACATATTTTTATCCTGTTATATGACGACCTGCTCAAACAGTTTAACATTTGTCTGAAACTCTTTTGCATATGCAATAGTTTGACTGGTATTGCATTAAGTTTATGGTCAAACCGACTCAAAAATTTCCAAAATAACAAATTTAATCATAAAGTAAAAAAATAAGTAAATCATAAACAACACCATTAAAAACAATAAAAATCATTAAACAGTAAACAATAATTAATAAGTAAAATGTAATAGAACTACGGTGAACACTAATAATACTTATCAACTTAGTTTATGTAAAGATAACTTTAGTTTATTCAACAAATGAAAATATCACCACACATTAAAAAGGCATTGTTTCGAAAAACATTATCAAAAACAGCACTCCGGTTACCATAATTAGTACGATGAAATTGGATGGAGAAAACATCAGTACTGCGAGTTTTAGCAACACGACCTTTAAATGTAAACAGCTTTATAGATTGCAATCGACAAAAAAATTCTTAATTAATTTAAATCCAAAACAAATTTCAAACTTCTTCTTTCTTAAAAGTAGAGATACACACTCAACAAGTGATACGTTTTGTTCATAAATGTAAATACTTTTATCAACATCCATTTTAAACAGTAGACGGTTGGAAAATCTCCTTTGTATTTTTTCCAACCGAGATTTGTTGTTTTGTAGAATCGAAACCAAATAATTGTTCCGTATTCAAGAATAGGCCTCACAAAAGATATATAGATTTTTTAAACAGCTTTGTAGTTTGTAAAATCTCTAGTTTGTCTTCTTATCAATCCACTTAATCTAGCGGCTTTATTAATTATACAACTAATAAGAGTTTGTCAAAGCGTAATTCATAGTCAAAAATAATGCCCAGATCATTAATTGTTTTAGTTCTGACAAGAAAAACATCACCAATTTTATAAAAAAAAATTAACTTGGAGATATGACAGAAGCCAGATCGTATATAAACAAAAAAAATAAGACTGGACTAAAGTACCTTGTGCGTTGTGTCTTGAGGTATACCTATCTGAATGCGTATTCGCTATGTGCGCGACTTCAGCGCCATGGTACGTTTGAACTACAGGGGGCTATTGTAGTATATTTTACTAAGTATTGTAATAATAATATCGAATGATAAATAAAAAAATGCTTTTTTAATTAGAGAGAATATTTATGTCAAGTTGAAAAGAATAATCAAATGAATAATCTAATGAAATTGAGACGATGACAAGCGCCCCGCTCGAGACGGGAATGCAGCAGCGGGGAGGAAACTGGACATTCGCGTTTTGGCATGTAAATGAGTTGGGCGTCCCGTATAACGTATTACGAAACAATTATTGTTATTGGCGAATTACATTATATTGTTAAAGTTGTTCTTGTTTTATTCTTTGTATTTCATTATCTTTAAATCCGCGACATCAGAAGTGGGAATCCCCTAGTGCCTGTGTGGTTTTTGGGTGTGGTTTTCCTTGTTTTGCAGGTGACGTCACTGGTGTGAGTCAACTGTGATGCCTCGCTCCCGAGCATCTCGCTCTCTTACCCCGCAGAGGAGGCGGAGGTTTTCAAAAAAGCATGATGCTGACTCCCGTCATAAAGACCGACATTGCTCTCGTAATAGGGATGAGAGAAGTCATCGTACTCCTCGACGCCCTTCAAATACAAATAGTAATAATACTGCACACGAAAGGATTGGAGAAAGGGCTATTATGCGTTCCGAGTTTGAAACGGTGGCGTCTGCAATGGGCTGTGAAATTGTCACAGGTATTGATCGCTTAATCTCAAAAATAGTACCGAAAAGCAATGTGAGTACTAATCTATCCATAACTAGCAATATTATAGCGGAATTTAATCCTTCGATCGATAATGTTGAAGATTAGCTTCGCACTATCGACGAATACTCTCTTTTATATCAATGGGACGATAAAGTCACCTCGCATTTAGCCCTTAAGTAAATTAAGAGGTGCCGCTCAGGTCTGGTATCAAAGTCTCAGTACCCACATTCATACATGACGCGATTGGCGTGACATGCTCCTATCAAATTTCAAACGCAAGCGTAATTTATACAAGGCGTTGCAGGAAATGATGGCTTGTGTACCATTAGCGAATGAAACATTGTACGACTATGTGTATCGAAAACTTGCGTATATTAATAAATTAAAAATACAATTAAAAGACGAAGATATCGTTAATCTAATTTTAGGGGGGATTCGCGATGATCAAATTCGTTTCTCTGTAGAAACCGCTGGAATAACTAATCCTCATGAACTTGCAAACCATTTACAAATTTTTGACACGCGACAACTTGATAAGTCACAAACAACGGGACGTGGTCAGCGTCAAAATAACCTAAAGTCTATTATCTGCCATAATTGCTCCCAAAAAGGTCATTATCGCAAAGGTTGTCGTTACGGTTATAATAATTATGCTCCAGATTGGCCATCAAAAAGACCATTAGCTCTTGAATATAGAAATGTAAACTTTGTGCGCTCAAAGTATACAAACGAAAAATATTTCAAGACAATTACAGTAAATAATCGTGATGTGACGTGTTTCATTGATTTTGGAAGCGAAACTTCTTTAATTTCCGAAAAAGCGGCCAATGATTTGGGACTGGGTGACGGAGTTCCTAATTCTAACGTGATTTTGTCAACACTTGGAAATTTTACCTATCTTTTGCCGACCTCATCGATTTTCTGATAAAGAACGGCTTGAGATTAACGTTATTATAAATGAACTTTTGCAAAATGGTATTATTAGAGAGTCAAATTCACCGTATGCTAGTCCCGTTTTATTGGTTAGCAAAAAAGGAGGCGAAAAACGTCTTTGCGTAGATTACCGTGAGTTAAACAAAATCACTGTCAAAGATCGTTATCCTCTCCCGTGCATTGAGGATCAATTGACTCGCCTGTCGGGTTCTAAATATTTTACGAGTTTAGATCTCTTTGCTGGTTATTATCAAATACCAATGTCTGCGAGTTCTATTTCTTATACTGCTTTCGTAACGCAAGATGGACAGTATGAGTTTCTACGTATGCCATTTGGGTTATGTAATGCCCCAGCGGTTTTTCAAAGAATGATTAACACTGTTTTGGGTAATTACCGTTTTAGTAAAGTCATATGCTATCTTGATGATTTGTTGATTCCATCTAAAACTATTGAAGACGCGCTTAATACTCTTAAAGAAATCTTAACATTATTTACTACTGTCAACTTTCCAAATGCCATTTTTGCGCATGCGCATAGAATATTTAGGCTACGTAATACACGAAGACGGCATTCAACCATCTCAGTTAAAATTAGAAGCAGTTAAAAACTTTCAAAAACCTAAGAATATTCATCAGGTTCGCCAGTTTCTAGGGCTAACGGGGTATTTCCGCAAATTTATTTCTAACTATGCGGCTAAGGCCAAGCCACTAACGCTCCTTTTACATAAAAATACGGAATGGGCATGGGCTAATGATCAAATCAAATCATTTGACGATCTAAAGCAAGCATTGATTTCTAATCCGGTTTTAGCATTATTTGATCCTGCCTTAGAAACACGACTATATACACATGCAAGTAGAATTGGGTTAGGTGGAATTTTGATTCAAGTACATGATTCAAAAGAAAGAGTAGTATCGTATTTTAGCCGACATACTACAGTGACCGAACAGAAATATCACTCGTTCGAGCTTGAGACGTTAGCAATTGTTGCAGCTATGAAGCGGTTTCGTCAATATTTATGGGGAAGACCGTTTACAATTTATACTGACTGTGCGGCTGTGCGTAGCACTTTTCAAAAAAAAGATATAAATGCTAGAGTCGGGCGGTGGGTACTCCAATTGGGTGAATTTCAATACGAGATTAAACATAGGAGTGCACAACAAATGCAACATGTTGACGCTCTCAGTCGAAACCCGTATTCTGAACAACTGAACATTAATGCGGTTTTTAAAATTGAAGACGATTGGATGCTTGTTGCTCAATTATATGACCATGAAATTCAACAAATTAAAATACTTCTTGACTCTGGTGATTGGAACAGTAATAAAGAATTGTTTGAAAAATATGCTTTAAAAGGTGGTAAAGTCTATAGAGTTACTTCTTGCGGTCTTAGGTGGGTTGTCCCTAAAGCCAACAGATTCCAAATTTTACGGATGACACACGATGATGTGGGACATTTTGCTTTTGCTAAAACATTTGAATTAATCGCCAATAAATTTTGGTTTAAAAAAATGAGAGCTTTTGTACGAAAATACGTTAATAAATGTTTAAATTGTTTATTTTTCAAAACTCCGGGAGGTAAAGTGCATGGGTTCTTACATCCTATCCCAAAAACACCAAAACCATTTCATACAGTACACATGGACCATCTTGGCCCTTTTATTAAAACAAAAACTAATCATTCTTATGTATTGGTTATGATCGACGCTTTTACAAAATTTCTCTTGTTATATGCGGTTAGAAATACAAAAGTGAAATATGTTTTAGAATCTGTCAGAAGCATGATAAAAATTTTTGGTGTTCCTAATCGAATTATTAGTGACAGAGGTAAAGCTTTTGATAATGCTGCTTTTGGCTCTTTTTGTGCAGAGTTAGGTATTCAACATCATCTTAATGCCACTGGGTTACCTCGTGGAAATGGTCAAGTAGAGCGCTATAATAAAGTTTTGTTAGATTCTCTAGCAATTATGGGCGCTGAAAACAATGACGATGAATGGGATTTGAATTTATCTCAAATTCAAGTGGGACTCAATGGCAGTATTAATGAATCTATTGGTGTGACACCTAGCGAGGCATTAATGGGTTTTAGGGTCTGTTCCCAGGGTATGTTAACTTTAGAATGCAAAGAGCCGATGGATATTACAAAAATCAGAATGGAAATGGTGGAACGTACAAAACGGCGTCAAAAAGCAGAAAAAGAACGATTTGATAAAGGTAGAAAAACGGCTCCTGTATATAAAATAGGCGATTTGGTATTAATCAAGGTCATGTGTAATCCTGCTACTGGAAAAAGCAGAAAATTACTTCCAAAATGGCGAGGACCGTTCAGAGTGGCTGCAATATTAACTAATGATCGCTATCAAATTTGCGATATTCCGGGAGCTATGAGGAGCAAAGTAAAATATAATGGTGTATGTGGAGCCGAAAATATGAAAGCGTGGATACACTCCTGAGTAAGAGGAGGAATTACACTCCTATAGGGAGGAATTACACTCCTAGAGGGAGGAAACACTCCATTGGAGGAATAATTAAACACTCCTTGGTAAGAGGAGGAATTTTTAAACACTCCTAGGTAAGAGGAGGAAACACTCCAATGGAGGAAATTTGGGGCCCCAATAGGTTAAGATTAGAAATTAAGATTTTATAAATTAAGTTGATATTTTTTATACAAGGTGCACCTTATGTCTTTTCTATATTTTCGTGTCTCGTCTCGTTTACTTTGTTTTAGGATTATCTTTATTCAATGACAAGTAGGCATGGTACTGTTGGTTTTGAATAATGGGAAATAACTGAGGGTGGTCCCTCAGATGTCAGGAAAGGCCGTGTCAAGTTGAAAAGAATAATCAAATGAATAATCTAATGAAATTGAGACGATGACAAGCGCCCCGCTCGAGACGGGAATGCAGCAGCGGGGAGGAAACTGGACATTCGCGTTTTGGCATGTAAATGAGTTGGGCGTCCCGTATAACGTATTACGAAACAATTATTGTTATTGGCGAATTACATTATATTGTTAAAGTTGTTCTTGTTTTATTCTTTGTATTTCATTATCTTTAAATCCGCGACATTTATAATAAATATTTGTTAATGTAAAGTGTTCTTGTGCATTAAAAAATAAAATGTAAGTATAGTTAATATCGAAAAAGTAGCATAGAAGTTAGCACACATAAAGATAGGTTAACTGAAATCAAATAAATCAAATTTTTGGCCTCCAATAAAATGATCACTACAAATATAATCATGTGCCTTTGGAGTCCACAATGAGCCATCAATACTGCAAGGAAAATAGAAAATTTTTAATATTTAATACTTAAAATTTATGATCATTGGAATGGATAATCTTTCAGTTTAATATAATAAGTGGCAAAGAGTAAATTAATCTTAAATAATTAAGGAAAAGTTTATAATAAAAAAATTTAATCTTATTTTTTAATATACCGGGTGTCCCAGAAGTCGCGCACCCCATTGTAGGGATCCAAAGAGAAAAATATTCTAAGACGAAAAGTCCTGAGCCATTTTTTAATCAGACGCATAGGTAATTAATTATTAATTAATGAAAATGACCAATCAGGAGCGCGCGACAGTTACCGATACACTCACACTAGTACACGATCTCACACATTCACCTAGCATCACGTACGTCCGCCGTCCACGGCCGTCCGTCCCCACTCTCTGTCTACTGCTCGAGAAGTCGGCAGTAGCTCTGGCGTCTCACTCTCGCGTCTCTTACCGCCTTCTCACTCACTTTTTATTCTTCTGTCGCGCGCTCCTGATTGGTCACTTTCATTAATTAATAATTAATTACCTATGCGTCTGATTAAAAAATGGCTCAGGACTTTTCGTCTTAGAATATTTTTCTCTTTCGATCCCTACAATGGGGTGCGCGACTTCTGGGACACCCGGTATAATTATGCTAAATTTAAAAATAAATTTTTTTTTTTTAAATAATAATATTCCTAGCATTTTCTAAACTTACTATTTTTTTAAGTTTTACTCCTTTCAAGATTTTTATTATTACGGATAGTAAGGTTATGATTCTACTTACTTTTGTCTCCTAACAGCGGCTATTCATTTTTTCCTTTGATTTATTTTCCAACTTGCTGTTGGAAATTTATAAAAATGACAAGCACTTTTTCTACCTGTATTCTTACAACTTACAACACAACAACTTTTGTGACTCATTTTGTATTATTTTATTTAAATAAATTTTAAATAACAATTCACTTGTATATTTAGCTAACTCAAAATATAAAAACAGCCCCCCGTAGTATCGGATATAGCCACGGGTAGCGCTGACGGTAAATCAGTTTCTCCCCACCATGGCTTCGCACTGAGCGAATAGAATAAGTGACCATTTAAATAAACCATGTGGTTGCAACCGATAAGAAATGATGATATCCTGAAAAAAGCCGAACCACATAATCCAAATCCGCGTAGTTTATTTAAAAGTAGTGAGTGACCGAAGCGATCAAACGCTTTGCAAAAATCTGTATAAATTACATCAACTTGATAACCTTGTTTAACAGCTTTATCGAGATAATTAGTGAATAGTGTCAAGTTAATTATTTCGCTACGACAAGGAATAAAACCATGTTGAGACAAAGAGATACTGAGTCTTGACTGTAAACTGTCAATAATTATTGAGTAAAAAATCGTACACATAGTACAAGGAATATTGGTCTATAGTTGGTAACACCTGATTTATCACCGGATTTATAAATAGAGATGATATATGAAGATTTTCAGCGGTGAAGGCAGGACATAGTGTTTACTGGTAGTTAAAGAGAGGATTGGTAAGATTTTCATTACATTGGAGTAAAAAGTAAGAAGAAACGCCAATAACTTATTTTCTAAGACTGATAATGTAAGAATATTAACTGATTCAGTATATAGCTAATAAAACTAATGAAAATAGAAGAGTTGGAATTATATTGTTTTAAATATAGGAGAGGTAATTATCAATAAAACGTTCAGCTGTTTTACGAAGAGTGTTATATTTATCTAAATAAAGTGTGGTAGATAAAGATTCATATGTAAAGTAGGCTTTTCGTTTTCTGTTTATTACATTTTTAGTCTCTGTAGTTATCCATTTAGGAAAATGTAAGTTTTTTTTATGTTGCTAAGGTATGAAAGAGTCAATAGCAAAATGAATAATGTTTTAACAAGAATTAACAGCTGTGTCAACAACTGAATAATTATGAACCGATTGCCAGTTTATCTGTGAAAAATAATTGTTTAGAGCATTATCATTGCTTTTTTTCAAATTGTAAAACCAAGTATCTTCGGGTTTAAGGCCAGAGGAGTTTTAACTTGTTGATATTAACGAGCAGTGGGGAATGTCCCTTATAATAGTTATTTACATAAAAGTCAGGAAAATTTCACATTACTGAAGAGGAGCTAACTTGAAATACGAGGCACTTTGTGCCGAGTATTTTAAAGCTCCGAGTCAAGTAAGAGACTTTACTGACGTGTTTTGTATTAAATTTTTCCGAAAATGGTAAAAAAAGACGAAATTTACAAGTTTTAGAATTTTTTTTGACAAACTTCACAAAAATGAAGTTTGTCAATTTTGTTGGCAACTATAGTTACTAGAGTATCTTTTTTATTTGTAAAGTTTTTACAGTACTAGTCCGGAAAACTCAATTTACCTGCGCGTAAATAAGCAGGAAAATGTTGTTTCCAAGACGATTTCCGAAAAAATAAATTACTACATGAAGCAGTAACTGGAGTGTCAACGTTGGTACATAATACCATAGACTAAGTAAGGTATAAGTCAATGATAATACTAAGATGATCTAAATACAATCAAATATTAGAGTTAGGAGGAATGTAGACAGTGCCTACCACTATTTGTTCACTATTCACTAAAATAGACACAAATAATTCTTCAAAAAACTGATGCTGATTTAGAGCAATTTTAACTGACGTTAAGAATGTTTTTACCGCAATCAATACAGCACCACCGCGCGATTTTTTTATGTAGAGAGGTCACCATCTTGTCGAAAAACGGTATAATTAGAGCAAATCACTTCACTAGATAACAGATCACTAGTTAATCAGGTTTCCGTTAAAACAATTTATTATATCACAGTCGTCAGCATTTAACGAAGGTTGAAATAATTCAGCATATATCGTTTTATCCCACGAACATTTTGGCAGTAAACTGCAACTTTCTTTGGTCACACAAAGAGGAGACTGTGATGGAGGTACTGGAACCACCGCAGTGAATGTCAGAGAGAAATCAGAATTTAGTAGGTGAGATTGAGAATAAAATAATAAGTATTTTTACAACAGATAAAATTTTTATCGTTTTCAAATTTCAAACAAACAGGGTCCACTCAATTTTAAATACAAATGTTCAATTTTAAAGTATATTCTACATTTTTTTTTGACAAATTTCAAAATATTATTTTGATAATTATACATTTATATTATTATACACTTTCTATAAGTAAAAAAAAAAGTTATAATCAGCTCAAGTTGCAATTTTAGAAGAATCTTGAGAGATTGACTCTTTTGTGTAACACTTGGTGGCTTTAGTTATTATTGTGTTCAACTTTCCCTGTCCCAAAAGCGAAGCAATTTTGCTGAATTCAAAAACGTCCTTGACAAGTAATGTGTTTAGATAAATTGTGTTTTAAGCCAAATAGAAATCATAAGATAGTTTTTCAAAAAATCAAGCTAAATTACCATCTCCCTACGCATCTGCGATCATATTATTTGAATTTTTGAATTTAACTTTTCAAAAGATTTGATCAATATGACATAAACATAATAATGCTGCTTTCTAAATTTCCGCAAAAATTTTTGAATCAAAGCCTAAAATTTTAAAATTTTTACCTAAAGATATAAATACTGCACCTAAATTAAAATAACTAAAGATGATAATTATTACAATCCTTGACAAGTAATTATAATGACAATATTGTTTTTCTAATTATTATTATTATGTTCAACTCGTCTTGTCTCAAAAACGCAGCAATTTTTCTGGATTCAAAAATCGTTACGATCTTCGACAAGTGATGATAATGACAATATTATTTATCAAATAATATAAAAAATTGTTGAAAAACAAGATTTTAATTTTCAATTAGTTTAAAATACAATTTAAGAGTTAAATTACAAACAAAGACCACTTATTGTGTTTTAAACTAAATAGACTATACAAGTTTGTTTTTTTGAGAAACCAAGCTAAATTACTATCTCCTCACGCATCAGCAATTATGTTATTTAAATTGTTGAATTCAACATCTAAAAACATTTTAACAATACAACATCAACATAATAATGCTGCTTTCTGTATTTCCGCGAGGATTTTTCATTGAATCTAAAATTTTGAGATTTTTACTTATTAATATGGGTACAACACCTATATTTGAAATAACTATAGATAAAATTTTTACCATTTTCAAATTCCAAAGCTTTTTTCGATGACCACCGAAAGCAGCAAATATTCAGCTCTTTTTGTTTTAAAGGTTTTAATAATATTACAAGAATTTGGAACAGCAATAAAAAGTGCAATTTTAGTTTTCTTAAATTTTTCAACAATATCCGTACTATTGGCGTCAATTTTTGAAGCAGTAAGCAAAGTTCTATTTCAATGTATTTTGTAGTTATATTGTTATCATTTTTCAAGAAGATTTCTGCATTATAATACGATTATACATAAAACTATTTTTGCAATTGCGTCATCTTTTTTTATATTGTTTATTAACTAGCACTGAACAAGAAGATAAAATGTGTTTAATTGTTTCTGATGAATTAAAACTACAAACGTCATTAACTAACTGAAATGACAGCTCTTCATCCAATTCAGTTTCTTTAGAAAATCTACTTAATTTGTAATAAAAAAATACTATTTTGTTTATCTAATTTAATTGTAATAATTTTACATTTTAAATGTGATGGTGCAAGACCTGTATCTGTGTTCACAATTAATTTTACTAATTTATTATCCGTTTTATAATTATGAAAATAATTTTCATTTTAGAAGTATGGTTATTTAATAATACTGATATGATTCTTCTGCCTCCGTTTTCTCTAGTGATTAAAAATTGTTCAATTAACGATTTTTGATGATTTTTATTAAATTTAGCAAATGATGTTCAAATTTATATCCGTTGCGGTCCATTTGATTAGATCAAAAGAATAAGTTAATAGAACAGCATAAGAATTCATTGCTTGTATCAAATTTTACTATATAATTGCGTTTTCAAAAGTAGTCTGCAAACCTTGTTTGAAAAACATTTTGTTGATACTATTTTTCACTTCTTAATGAAAAATTTTTGAATTTTGATTATAAATTATTACAATTTTGTATTATTATTGTTGTTAATATTAATTTATTTCTATTTTACCTAATTTTTTTATCTGTGTTACTATACAAAGTTTGTTTTTTTTAATAACAATAGAGGTCAAATTTGACATCATTTAAAAGTTTACAAAATTTATACAAAATGTCAAAAATTACACATTAGCAGTAGCAACTCTGGCAAGTAAGGTAAAATTATAGAACTTAAAGAAAATAGAAATACTCATGATAATCGGCTATGGAGACAGAAAGGTCAAACTTCTGCATGAGCATCTCTTTTAAACACTATTAAGCAATTTGACTTAAATGATGTTTATAAGATGTAGAATAACAATCAAACATCATTAACTATTTGTAACATTTTCTGTCTCATTAAACCATTTCAAAAATTTTGCAGTTGCAGATTCACTACACTAATTGGAACTTGTTCAAGCTGCGGATTGTTATAAAAACGCATATTTTTACCTAACTACACTTTGTATACATATATACCATAATCATAAGTAGTTCTATTTTTGTTTAACGATTAATTCAATTATATTTGATAATTTCTTATAGTCAGTCGCTTATGTCAAGTTTGCTTAAAAGTTGATAAAGCCTTTCAAATAAATTGTACATAATAAATTATTTTATAAAGTTGTATAAACCAAAATTTAGCAAATTTTAGTAACTTTCAAATCTAAATAAATCTTTAGTTAAAAAAAAAATCAAAGTTTGAATTTACACTGAAAAGCAAATTAAAAAACAAATTACATTATGAGATAGAAAAAGCTTAGAAATCAAGATCGAATTAAACCGCATTTTTTTCCAAATGTGTAATATCTTAAAAAAAATTTAAAAATCGAAAAGCAGGTTACTTAAAGTTTGTGTTGTTGCTGTTTTAGTGTACAATACCTACCTATCTTTCCTTGACAGATACAATACCTGTACTCTCTAATTACTAAACTCTGGAGAGGGTTCGAATCACTATCGAAGTTCCAACGTAAAGCAACTTTAGATAATAGTTTTCCCATTTGAACTTTAAAATAAATACCAATTAACCAACCACTCTATTATAAGCAACAGCAAATAGATTCCTAACAAATGTATAGTCTCAAAAACAGAAGCCTTTAAAACAAGAGAAAAGCAATGAGCAAAGATAAAATTATCACATTCAGGAAGTAAATGAAACTCATTGTGGGTTAAAACAAATAAAAGGTCAAAATGCACATGAGGGCGGTTTTAATCATTTGAAACCTTGTAGCTCTAAAGAGAAGTAAGATTTTACTCTATATTAACTATGGTTTCTTAGGACCAAATAATTTAAAACTTTATGTCAAACCTTCTTGCACGAATAAACTTTCTTATAGGATTAATTATTGTCGTCTTAAATGCGATTATTTTGTAATTTTTATATACGCTGTGTTACTCTAATAAGAGATTTACTTTTTGGAAGATTCATCATGCTAACATCATTAGCGACACCACCAAATTAATCTTAAAAGTAGCTCACTATTAGTTGTTCTTATTATATATGCTTCTAAATATATACAAACGAGTAATAAACGAGAATATTATGAGTTACTATTCTTAGGTAAATTAAACCATTTACGTAGGTAAGTATCGCCTAACTCATTAAATTTTAATGTTTGAATGCTATTATGTTTCTTGCCGATTTATTATTATATATTAATTACAACATTATAATAGATTGAAAAATAGAAATACAGCTTAATTGATATAATAATTAATTCACAATTAAATTATGTTCACATAAAGTGAGTTTCTGGAGCCGATCTAAATATTTAATTAAAATTAAATATAGTTTGTCACGTAACTTGCGAGAACAGTCAATCGAACATCTTAATTTAGAATTTAATTTTAGATCAATTTACTGTTTGTAGCCCGCCTATAATAATTGGGTCTACATGAATTCTAATCATCTTAAATTTCCACAAAACTTATTAATAAGAAATAAAGTAGTTATGCAAATTGATTGCTGAATAGTCATAATAATGTTTGTTTCCTAACAAAAATTATATTTTTTAAAACAACTGCTATGCTGAATTCAAATACGGCTTAAAAATTTTAAGCTTTATTATTCTGTTTTCCAATTTTTAATCAGTAAAGCAAACTTTTTAAAAGTTTTTCTTTTTTCAGCTTTTTTACATCAAGATAGCTATTAATGATTGATGATTTAGTAAGGATTTTTGTATGCACGAATTACAAGAGTTGAAGCACAAGCTTAAGACGAGTGCTTTAATCGCAAGAAGTGCATAGGTAATAGTTATTTATGTACTTAGTGTGTAAAGAAAACATAAAGATGCGGATTTTGTGCCAAGCGACCGAGGTGCACAAAATCAACCGAATACCGGAATGGCTATTTACACTCAAAATACATACAATTTTTTTTTCTGGTCTAAGGTAGATGACAAAAAGGTTACTTTCTGGCGTGATTAGTCTGAACAAGAATAGTTTTTGCTTTTAGTAAGGTTGTTGATGGTAAACAGCATTTTGTTCAACAAAATGATAAAAAAGTTCTTTAATAAAATCTAAAACAAATTAAAAACATAAGAATAATTTATAATAAAAAAAACTTTATCATACATAATTTGTAGACAGCTTTTCTGATCACCAAAGGCTGTAAATCATTAGACGTCATTTCAAAATTAAACTTTTTTGCTAATTTTTCAATACTAAATGTAATGTATTAATTAGAGTTTTAATGACACACATACATTTGTTCTTGTTATTGTAAAATTCAGCTTTTCTGTTAAAAAAGCATTATTTTCGGCAAACTTTAATTTTAAAAACTTAGTTTTTTTATAGTTTCTATTTTAGTTAATCTATTATTTTTAACTAAATATTGAAACTAACTATGTGCCTCTAAATTTCATAATATGTTTCTACGCTAGATCTCAAATCAAAATCTTAAAGATTACATTAAGTACAAAAACCATAACTAATGACAGACCCTGTAAGACCTAAAACACTTTTATGGTCATTTTCAAAATTTTTTGAGAATGCTGTTTTAGGGAAGACACGACAATTTATAATTAAATATAATATTATGATATCAACATGAAAAAGATTCTTTACAAAGTCTATTAAGAAATACCGTTCTAATAGGTAACTTCTTGATCGGCGTTCAGCCTTTCCTGGTGTTAGGAAAAAGCTGAAAGCTAATCTTCTCCAATCTAAGCTTATCTTTCAGCTATCTTTTTAATACCGAAAAAGCTGAAAACTGACTAAATAGTTAGCTATTAGGATAAGAGCATTATGTTACAATTCAATATCAGCCAATATATTGCTGACACTCCATTGACACTCTATAGTAGAGTGTCTAGAATGTAAATGTCTACAATTATGGCTTTTGTGGGACTTATATAATAATAATAAGTAGTTAGTCAGTTACCCACCTCAAGAATTTATTTCTGTAAAACTGGCAACTGAATAATAAGCAAAGAAATAATAATTCCTCCCTGTATTGGTTCCTCTATGAGACAAAAACTTTTCGACAATTTTTTAAAAATCCCAACATCTGCGGCAATGGACTAATTTATTTTAGAACATTCTGATAAAACTGATTCTAAGTTTTAATATGTTGTTTTTCCATGCTTAATTTTTTATGAATGCAAAAGTTCAAATCGAATAAATCAGTTCCTCTCTGTGGTGCTTGATTCTCTCAAAAGAATCCACGTAGACTTGAATGGATAAAGAAGTTTGTATTACTTTAGCATCGTCTCTAAAAAAAATACTTATCTTATAAAACTTATCATCTTGCGCCAACGTGAGACACTATGACCCTGAGACACTAAATCAAAAACCGTAGTAATTGCAATAAATGTAGCTATAATTTCTTAAGAAATTTAAGCAAATTGCTTGCGTTTACGAGATACAGAGTTGTAAAGCAAAAAGAACTTATTAAATTGCAATCTCAACAGTTGTCGAACCGAGATAATATAACATAACACAAAACATTCTTACTCTGTCGTGTTTACTTGAATTTTAATTTGTACAGCTAGATTTACAAGAATCTAATTCAGCACAGAAAAAAATGTGATATTTACCATATCACAAAACTAAAAAATGCTAGATAATTGTATGTTTATAAACATTCTCGCCAATTGAAATCCGATTAAAAAAATTCTTATTAGTTTAAAAGGGTATACTTTGGAAGTGGTCCATATTATCATCAAGTTAAGATCTGATAATAAAATCTTTCGAAGAAATTGAGAAAAAACTAACCAGCAATGTAATGATACTCTAGATGAAAATTTTTACCCACTTTTCGGCCTCCGATTGAGCTGAAATTTTGCATACTTTAAGTTTAGTAGCAATGCAATAATCGTTCCCTTCAGCGGCCAAGAGCGTTTGAGGTGGCAGCAAAAAGCGTAGCAGTGGCAGAATAAGTAATAATATTTAGTAAATTATTAAAAAAAAAATAATTAAACAGTTTTTAAAAACGAGAAATAAATTAATACTTATAATTATTGGCCAGTCAAGTCTAATAGGTAGTAGTATTTATATATTTATGTAGTAAGTGGGTGGATACTTGTAGGTAGTAGCATTGACTAAATAAAGGTATACTTAGTCTATGGTAGTAGGTAGGAATTACTATGCCAAATATTTCAGTCGGAATGTCCAGTAGGTATTACTATACCTACTACTGGATGCCAGTCAAGTCTAATCGATCTGGCTGGCACCGTCTTCAAATACATGAGTGGTAACGCTTATAATAGTAATTATTTTAATTTATTTTTAGATTTTAATAATGTCTATTTGTGGTTTTGAAGTCGGTTTAATTTTATTTATATGTTTTTATAATTTTTCTATATTATTAATTTATTTTTGTTCAACCGGAGGCAATTTTGCTGGATTCAAAAATGTTTTTTTTTATATAATTGCTTTGTACTTCACCTTGATTGTAAGTGCTTTGAACGGAATAATTACTAGCACTTTGGACAAGTCCATGTTGTTTTATAAGCTTACTAGAATTAAAACAGACATTGCATAAAATATTTTTTTGGCTAATATAATAAGCAAAACATGATTTTTCAACCGACTAGACGTTACATATTGTTTTTTTTAAGAACGAACAATGCTCGTGTTAATTACAAGATTGACCCTATCTTTATTAAACATGTAACAGACTGGCGCCTCGTGCAAACTAACCATTTCTGTGTCTATTCGAGACAAGCACATCTTTAATGAAACAGTATCCGTCTGTTTGTCAAAGACATACCAAGTTTGATGTATTTGATGTAAAAAGCATAAGGAACAGAATCCATCACACCTTATTAGTTTAACAAAGGGATCAATAATTTGTCTCCGGATATGTCTCAATATGTTGTCCTTGCTACCCTGCTACTTACCGCAAATATATTACATTTTGGATTGTGTTATTACCAATGAACAATTATTGTATTAGAATAGGTTTGTCAATGTATTCATTGGTTGAAACAACTAATTAACTATGAATTGTCAGATTAGTTTGGAACTGCTACATAAATTTGGAATTGACTCTGTCATTATGTACTTTTGATTTATTGCGTAGTCCGGTCAATTTAGACAAAAAAATAAGAGTGAAGTTACATAAATTCTCAATAAGCTGAAAATCGGTGAAATCGTTCAAAATATAATTATAAACAAAATCAGAAAGTTCCCCATTCCTCCCCTTTTTGCAAAAAATTTTATTCAAGGTCAAAGGGCAAAAAAATGAGTTTTTCGCGATTTTCAGCAAAACGGTAAGTTTTATCATAAAAATACCTCAAACAAAAATTGTAGATCATAAAATTATCTACAAAAAATGTATAAATACTTTTTTTCCTACGAGCCACCGTTTCTGAGATATAACGATTCAAAAAGTTGTAAAAGTTGTAATCGTCATAATATGCATGCATTAGAACCAGTCCAATCTTTACTTCCACCTGCGCCGGAAAAACTGCTGAACACAATTTTTTGCAACTGCAAAAAGGGATGCAGTGCAAAATGTGGTTGCAAAAAAGTTGGACTGTTTTGTTCTCTGGCATGTACATATTGTCAAGGCCGGTCGTGCTCTAATGTTGAATCAACAACAATGGAGGATTCATTTGATTCGGACGAGGTGACATGCGATACATCGCTTTTGACGCAATTTACATGCAACTCGAATGAAGATGAAGAACAAGAACAAGAAGAAGAAGAACAAGAAGAAGATCAAGAAGAAGAACAAGAAGAAGATCAAGAAGAAGAATTTGAAAGCTACGAATCTGATGATTAAACTCCACTATTTTGTTTTAACTTACAACGCTTTTATCTTTGCCAGTCTTTGCTGATTTTCATTATTTTGCAATAGTTTCAAATTAAACGGGATCATAACTGACCCGTGGAATAGGCCTATTGGGGAAACCACGTTAAAAAAAACGCGCTAAGTACACTACCTCATAGGTGGCGTGGAAACGTGTGCATATTATGACGATTACAACTTTTACAACTTTTTGAATCGTTATATCTCAGAAACGGTGGCTCGTAGGAAAAAAAGTATTTATACATTTTTTGTAGATAATTTTATGATCTACAATTTTTGTTTGAGGTATTTTTATGATAAAACTTACCGTTTTGCTGAAAATCGCGAAAAACTCATTTTTTCGCCCTTTGACCTTGAATAAAATTTTTTGCAAAAAGGGGAGGAATGGGGAACTTTCTGATTTTGTTTATAATCATATTTTGAACGATTTCACCGATTTTCAGCTTATTGAGGATTGATGTAACTTCGAATGTCTAAATTGACCGGACTAGCGTATGCATTCAATATCAAATAATAACATTTCTAATTAATTTTAGAGTTTTAATGACTACATTGTCATTTTTTCTTATTCATCTCTACCGTGTTTTATAAGCGTAATGCTCTTAAAATCTATTAATAGTAGTATTTTATTTTGATATTTGTTTTTCTATAATAGTGTAAAAATCGTTGAAAGTAAAGAATTTTACAAAAATTGTGAATATTCTACATTGTAAATAGCAATAAACAGTATGGTGTATATGTCTAATAAGCCAAGCAAGACAATATTATAGAGTGCCTATCAGCAAACAGCTAAAGCACTGTAATTACCCACAAGCAATTTCCAACAATTTAGACTACTCACCGCCCTATTACGCTCTAACTAGAATGAAAAAACGACCCTTATTCTTGCAATCTTGTTAGATGACATTTCCAACTTTGTACAAAGTTCACTTTGCTTACGAAAAAAAAATGAAAATCTTTTGGCTGGAATAAATTAAGAAGTTCAAGTTTTAATTACTAGGATTACGCTGTTTTCTACTAAAACAATCACCAAATTGGAAAAGAATAATGAGTTGCTGAACTCATTTTTAGGAAAACCTACAGCGATAGACAATTAAAATTAACTAAAGTCAGATTGGGAAGTCATACGAATTTAACAAGTTGGTTTAATTATTACCAAAGCAAATGTTGAACATTTATTTGTTATCATCCAAGTAAGCGAATTAGTTTTGTTTTAAATTGTTCCATCTCTACATAAGCCACAATGCAATTTTATTCTTGGATAAATATGCTCAGCTTGACCAGAGTCACGAAACAAAACTAAACAAACCGTAATGGAATGAGCTAGCTATCTAATGAAACAACACCCTTGGAGAAAACTCTTCCGCCCAGTGTGCAATATGACCTAAAGCTCTTCTCTTGCTGTTAGGAAAACTAGGTTGTAGAAGCTCTAAACCATGTAGAAATTTTATGAGATAAAAAAAAGAAAACTTTAATAATAGAAAAATGAGAGGCGATTCTATAGAATCACACAAATTTAAGCGCTCCAAAGTCAAAGATTTTTACGTTAAAATTTTTAAATTTGTAATGATTATGAAAGATGGCAATATTTTATTTAGATTACAAAAACTTACCAGAAGAATAATGTCAAAGCACATTTTTTCAAACCGTTGTTTTGTACTTATTGGAACTTTTCAATAGTTTGTCTACTTTCACCTAATTACGGAAGTAATAGGCACTTAGGTAAATTTCAGACCTAGTTGTCATTGCAAATTTATTCAAACAAAAATCTATTGCAACTCACTGAAGAGTTGAAATAAAAGCAAAACATCGTACGAATCTTTTTTCTTTTTACTATTTTTTGGTAGAAACTAAAGCACAGGGTGTATAAAATTAACATGAATAAAGAACAACTGGGTTTTTTTGGTCTTAGATTGCTTCGTAATAAAGCCGGTAATATAAAGTCGCTTTTACGCAAAATTTAAATTTCCGCAATTACATAGAGATTTTTGTGAATTTAAATATATTAATTTAATAAGTTTGCGTTATTGTTTATGAGCGCTCTAAAATAATAAAGACATATTCTTATCATGTTTGAAAATTTCCTGTTTTTTTCTAAATAATAAAAAATTAAATTCATTTTACATTCATAAAATGACATAAATGCCTGCGGCCGGTTATTTATGCGCCACACTGTGTGCATAAATGTCAATGTCAGTGTTGTAAATAGACGAGCTTAGCTTACCGGCACTAATAATTAATTATAATTAATTAATTCGATTGTCAAAATTGAATAGGGCAAATAAATCGTAAATGAAAATATTCGATTAATCTGTGTCTTCATGAAATTCAAGCTAAGCGATACACAAAAAGTGTATCAGTGTATTCAAGTTATTTCGTCTAACTTTCTGTGCTAAAAAAAGCACAGCCGCCTTTAGTTCATGTTAATATTATACACTCTTTAGATTAAAAATATTGCATATCTTACTTATACGTTTCAGGCAAAAACCACTTTAGAATATTAGAATAAAAACCACTAACGTGATAACTTGGTTGTGCGATTAGTGATATACTCTACTTGTCTCAAAAATCATTTTCTACCAAAATTAATATCTGCCTAAGTTCACCTTGATTAACACACTACTGTTCAGTGTTCAGGTAGCGCCATCACAAAATGACACATCCATGCGAAAATTGGTTGTCAACAAAGGATGAAAAAGAAATAAGTTTCGAATTTTAGAAAAAATTGTGTTTTGTAGAATGCCAAAAACACATATATGTCACTTTGACAGCAAATAACAAATTAACAATAATTTTTAACATATAGACTCAAAACTAGAAATTCTACAATAAAATACAAGAAAATACAAAACCAACAATGATTTAACAAAACAACTAACGAAATAAAGCTTGTGAAACAATATGAAAAAATCCTTATTGACATTTAACGACACTTCGAATTTTCAAACGTTAACATTGTTTTGTTTATCACCAGATTTAATTTACTATGCGACAAGGATAGATAGAAAATTTAATAATGACGCTACCTGAACACGTAGTGTCTTAATCTAGTGACCTTATATCTGCCCCATTAAGAGTGACCTCTATCATCAAAAATGTAAAAACGTGGCTTATGCAAGACGTTTCTAATTGAGGTCTAAGAGAGTAAAAATAAAATCTATTAAAAAGTCTATTCAAAATAAATTACACAATATTATTTTCCGGACATCGTCTTGGAAACAACATTTTCCTGCTTATTTACGCGCAAGAAAATTGAGTTTTCCGGACTAGTACTGTAAAAACTTTACAAGACGCAAAATAAAAAAGATACCCTAGTAACTATAGTTGCCAACAAAATTGACAAGCTTGATTTTTGTGGAATTCGTCAAAAAAAATTCAAAAATTTGTAAACTTTGTCTTTTTTTACGATTTCCGGAAAAATTTAATACAAAACACGTCAGTAAAATCTCTTACTTGACTCGGAGCTTTAAAATACTCGGCACAGTAAAATTTTCCTGATTTTTATGTAAATAACTATTAAACAAAATATTTGTTATTTAAGTGGTCTTGAAAAATTTTAAAAATTGTTTGACTTCAAAACAAATCAAATTTACAAACATTTTCCTATAAAATTATAACTACATAATTGAATCGTTTATTACTTACACAACTCAAGCAACATTTTGATAGTTTTGCGGTAATTAAAAAACTGTATTTTTAGTGTTATTTAAAATTAAATTTCGTAAACTATCAAGTTTATTAGACAGCGCAATTACATGTCTCCAATGATTTATAAAATCGTTTTTAGCTTAAAAGTAAAAATGTTTACCAAGTTTAAAGAAGTTTGGAACCACATGAATTAAAAACTACATTTCTATAACGCTTTTATTTAGTGAAAATATTTCTTCAATAAATTACAAACAGACTTTTTTATTAATTTTCGTCATTTACAACTTTTTTTGTCAAAGATTTTGCAATTTTTTATTTTATCGGCCACCTAATAATCTCATTATAAAAATGGCTATAACTTTATGTTCAACCTTGTCTGTTCCGGAGGGACAGCCACTTTGCTGGATTCAGAACCATTACGGTCTTTGACAAGTAATGATAATGGCAAAACTACTTTTTCACTAATATAAAAATGTTGCAAGACAGGCTTTCAGTTTTATTATTTCTAAATTTACAGTGAATCTCTTACGTCTTTCATGTGAGTTCCAATAAATTGAAGATATAAAGGAAATAAATTTATTTTTAAGTATTTACAAAAATAAATTAACTATACAATGAAAATGTAATATTTTTATTAAACTATATAACAATTGTTAGTTTGTGTGATTACTCTTGAAAAATGTTTCTAAAACTTATGCTACATAGGTTGTTGCGAGTGTAAACAATGTTTTTAGTATTCATGTAACACTTATTTATTAATATCGATTACTACCTCAGTTTTTATTCTACCACCGGTTTCAACAAAGTTTTTACTATCCGAACCGTATTTGTTTAATTCACTGAGCTTGTTATTTATTTGAAATAATTAATTAATTAAATAATTATTACAAAATAATTATTTTCTCTAATTGTAAATATTATATATTTTCTTGCCTAATCTCTAAATAAAATCTTTAAGCTTAGACAAAAAGAATAGAAAAGAGTTAAAACTATTTTAGCCGTAGAATCCTAAAGCAAAATTTTACTTTCTAAAAATCCTTTTTAATTTTGAACTGATTGACGCTATGTTGTTTTATACCGTAAGATCAACAATTAATAAGATAAGAAGAGATGACACAAAAGTCAAGCTGAATGCGTTACATCAAGCTCAGAGCCTGATTTTGCTTTTCATAGCAAAATAATTGTGAATCACACGGTACTATCTTATTTTCTAATTATTCATTATTTTTTATACAAATATATTGAACAAATTTTGTATTTCAAAAGCATCATTTTAAAAGTTTCACTGCTACGATTTTGGTTTATTACTTGATCTAAAATTGTATATTTAAATTAAAGATTAAACTTGATTTGTTTACTTTTTGTGATTTGTTGCTCTAATTGCTTCAAATTTAATTTAACTTTGCAATTCAAACACGCTTTTGAACAAACAAATTTAGCAGCTATAAAGAAAAAGCTGAGAAAATCAAAGTTATATTTATATTTTACGTTATTTTTGTTTTTGCTTACCCTAACTCTTCTTTATTTTCGTCGTTTGAAGTAGATTGTGTGATGTTGTCTACCACCGCTGTTGAATTTGTCAAAGTTACGCCCTTTGTGTTATCACCCATTGAACCCTCACACATTACAAAATAAGGGTGACTAATTCGCTTATGGCACAGTCATTGACCGATCTATAATCTGAAAAAAAGAAGAAAAACACTCTATTGATTATTATCTTACACACAGTGGGAATAATTTGCATTTCACTGAACATTACATTATTATAAAATATAATTAAATAAGCTAAACATAAAAAAATTGTCAATCAGGAAAAGTATTAGTTAATTTCTTATTTTTTTATTAACAGTTTGGATCTTTCTGAAGATGGTTTTCTAATCAAAATAGTTAAAACTAACATTTTAGGAACCGCAAATTTTGTCGATGTCTTCATTTGGAGATTATTTATTTTAACTGCATCAAAACAAACAAATAGTTATTTTGGATTTTAGATTGCGAAATGATACTTTTGCATTTGAGAATGAAAATTTTAAACTAAAATAATAATAATGAACTATGTCAAGAATATGCTTAATGTTAGTCATCGCCGTTGTAGTTTATTAATACAAAAAAATTATGTAGTATGTTGTAACCGTCTAAAAATTATGACAGCAACCAAGTACAAAACGTCAAAAAAACAATTTTGTAAAAACGAAACCGTTTAGTTTTCGTTTGTAATGTGTGAAAGTGATAATAAAGATCTACCTTTTGACGTATCGGAAGCCTTACGAAATGCAGTGTCTTCTCTTATTCCGCCAAATTCATGTAGCCAATATGAAGGTGCCTACAAGATGAAGAGTTTATGCAATAGTCTAATTCTAAAAAAAAAATCGAAAATTTTAACGGAACCTGAAATTCATTAAAGAGGCGCCTGATGAATGTTTTTTACCAATAAATGTAATTTATTTTTTATTAAAAATAAATAATATTAAAATTGTTTAAATTGTGGTTTTCTATAAAAAACTGTCGAATGTAAAATGCTGGATGTAATAGTTATTTGTTTTACAAGTGTTGAAAAGTGAATTTGTCATACGAGTGTTTAAGTTCCGCACGAGGCCGTAGGCCGAGTGTGTATTAACACGAGCATGAAAAAAGCTTTTCACACGAGTACAACACAATGTTTTTTCTACGACCACTCAATAAACTACAACATTTAACAAAAGAACCAATTTATTACATATTAATGTCAAAATATCAAAATGAATGCCATATGATTAGGTATGGCATTCATTCTATCATGTCATTTGTCAATATGTTCTTTTCACACAGATCTGTCACTTTTCACACAGAAACGTCACTTTTCATTCGAGTTTTGCGTTAGCAATGAAAAGATGAACTTTTCATAGCAACAAGGATATATGTAAAGCGAGTTTAACATAGTGGTCGTAGAAAAAAGTATTTTGCGTTGTATTGGTTACCATGTAAATGTCAATATTTGACAACCAGTTGTCGACAAAAACTTTTTAAATAATTTCCATCTTAAATAATTGTTAAAATAATTTTTATATTGAGGAAAAATTTGTATAGAAAAAAAATGTTGAGTTCGATAGATGCTTCAAAAAATTAAAAAATAAACTTGAAATTTTTATTGATGTCAAATTTCCACTCGAATAACTTTTGAAAAATCGTATTTATCAAAAAATTATAAAAATACTTTTTACAGAAGGTTTGATTTTACAGTAATATTTTTTGACCCAAATAATTTAACTATTCGTTAAAGAATTACAAAATT
Organism: Lagria hirta; assembly: GCA_947359425.1. Lineage (NCBI taxonomy): Eukaryota > Metazoa > Arthropoda > Insecta > Coleoptera > Tenebrionidae > Lagria > Lagria hirta. The sequence continues at coordinate 16,768,838 of OX375794.1, forward strand.
CCAAACTTAGAAAACTATATTTTTCATGCTAATTAAAAAAAAAATAAAAAATCTTAAAATTAGGAGCTCCAGATTCAATAAGCGCTTTTTTTCAATATCCTGAATAATTTCAGTATTTTTTTCAAAAAAAAAAATAGTCAATCTTTTTGATACAGCCAAACATAGATTATTTAGATCTAGTCTTGTTATGAAATTTTAAACGTATGTTTATATTTTGATTACTTTATACGCAGGAATGTATGATATTATAGACGAGCTTTGACGTTTATTTAACATTCGCCGGAAATAATATTATCTAACACATTGAATATCTGTCAAGCTAAATAACTTATGAACGCAGGTTATATTGATAATATAAAATATAAAAAATATATATTTTTTATTAGATTGACATTATTGATAATTAATTTGGCCAAGTTGTTATATAACTTCTCCTCTTATGCATAATAATTGTCCAAAAATTTTCTGAGAAGACAATATATAATACAATGACTGTACAAATTATTAACCAATAACAATATTCATATATAATATAAAAATTATATAATTTATATTAGTATTATATAAGTTATAATTTTAGAAATGTAAAATACAATAATTAGTTAGAGCCAAAGCTGTTTAAAAAAAAACTTAGACAGCAATATGTCAGATTTCAACACAACTCCTAAACATATAGAATAGGCTTATAGTAGTCAGCTTAATTATTTAATTGAAATTTAATTTGTTACCTGACTGGTTAAATTTCAGAGTACTAATCAAAGGTCTTAATTTTGACTTTCATTAAAATTAACACAATTTTAAATTTACTTTTTTAACCCACCTTTAAAATATAAATTAACTGAAATTAAATTAAATATGTTCGATTGATTGCTTTTGCAAATTCAACCGATCACGCAACGAATTATTTTTAATTACAAAAATAAGCTTTACAATCAAGAAAACGTTGTAACTATTTACAGAAAACGTTTTTTAAACAATAACTTGCCAAGAATTCCGCTATTACAAACAAGAGGACAAAATCATAGATTATCATTTTCTAAAGCGCTACATGAACGCTGATGTCAACTTTCAAATTTTTACTTTAAAAGCTATTTTAGATAACTTTTCTTGTTTTGCACGCAGTAACAATCTTTGTTACTGCGTTTTTTTGAATAATACAAACTTTCGATTGATTAGCACTGATTTTATTACTTAACTGTTTCTCAAATTAATTGACATAATTTATTATTACACAGGTATTTGCGTAATTTGAAATTATTTCAAGTTAAACTGATTAACTGATTGACGGAGTAACACTCCTTAAGCTGTTTCTTTCTTTGTCAAACAATAACCGCTAAATCAACTTTTAATGAAATAATTATCTATCGGTGCTCAACTCTTTAGCCGAGAAATGGTCAATCAAAACTTATTTTTTTGTACAATTTTTTAAATATTTTTGCTTTTTTCAGAGATTACCATTTATTTAAAAATAAATTTAGAAAAACAAGGTATAGTAAGATGTTTTGAAAAATAAATAACAACGCGATTAATACTTATAAGATCTGGAAAAAAACAATAAAGCTTCAAATAAAATACATATTATAAGAACTTTATAAAGCCCGTTTGCCATTATAGTAAATTCAGTACTGAAATAAGTACTGAATATTTTAGTACTGAAAAAGTCAGTAAAAATTTGAATAAATTTTGGAGCTGTTTGCAACTAGGTGAACTTTGAGGGATATATGCATGCGCTCTAGGTGAAGATAAGTTGTACCAGAGATCAATAATAAATTTTTTTTAAAATGCGCATTTATTTTTCAGTACTGAATTTAGTGTAGTGGAAAACGGGGCTTACAATCAACAAATTAACGTAAATTATATCTACATAAGCGTTACCAGTTTAAAACTTTAATTAAACAGTACAAAATACCGAAAAAAACCGGTGCAGCAGATAAAAATTAAAACTAGCATTAAATTAGTCCAGACCATGTACAACGCTAATTAGTGACTTATAACTAATTACAGAGATTCTAGCAGTTGTAGATTTTTTTTAAAGGGATACCATAAAGAAACGATGTCTAAATATTTTAAAACCAATTCTTTTGATGACCAGACTATATTATGTTATCATAAAGTAAATGACATATTAGCCAGGTAGTATTTTGCTTCAAATTTATATGTTGTTTCGCATATCCAACATAGGTTTATTGAAACCGTTGATTGATATTACAAACATATTAGAACAAAATGCATTTAAAACTGCCAATAAGTTATACAGTCTTCAAATTACAAAGATTTTGGTACAAACTTACTGAAATTGAATAAAAAAGATTGTAACATAATTAACTAAAGTAGTCCGACGTAACCCGTGAATGCCATGCAAATCTATCTAAAAGTCAATATAAATCAAAGTAAATTACTGAAATTATATTTTTTCCCAACCGGTTAGAAATGTAAACAATGTGTACCTTGTTTGCGGTACGAAAGTAATGCTTTTCACTTAGGTGCAAACGTAAATCACGTGATTTTGTTAAATTCCATAATAACTTGTTTTTATTTACAGATATTTACATAAGTAGAAAAATAAAGTTAGGTTCCTATGAAAATTTAGGCTAGTTTTGTAAACATGTTGTACTTGGTTGTTTATTTTTTAAATTGTATAATATTGTTCTATCAACTTGCTTTGTTAAATTGGTATCCATTCACCGATAAATCATTTTTGTGATTTTGAACCACTTTTGATATCGTTGTCAGTGGAAAGGAGTTCAGTACAGTGTCATCATCAAAATTGTGTTGAAAAAAAGTTTTTTTTACAAGAAAGTTGAGCCTGAAGAGAAAAAAATAGTATTCAAATCATAGTAAAAAAGTGCCCTTGCCGACCTTAGGCAATTACAAACCTCGCCTACAGCTCGGTTTATAAACTTTGCCCTCGGTCTGCAAGAAAGCACTCTTATTCTTACTTTGATTTAAACTATAGTTAAGTAATCAGTGTAAATAGTTTAGTACCACATAAATAGTGGGTATATTCAAGTTATTTCAAAATAGTAAATGCACGTTCTTTTATTGTTAAAGTTCCACGTTTAAAGGTTTGATTTATTTTCTGGTGCAGAAGTGATATTAACATCACGATCAATTTTTGTAGAAAAAATATTAATATCTCCACAGAACCCTAAATTATAAATACTGAGCCTCGGAATATATTATTAATATATTATTACATATTCATAGTTTTCAATAAAAAATAATATTTTTAAAATTTCTATACATTATAAAAAAGCTAAGTGACCTAAGTCAGCTGTAAAAATTTAAAAACAATTGAATAAATGTCACACTAAATGAAACAATAAAAACTATTAAGCTTAAATCTCATAGTGTATAACTAGCATTAGTTTATTTTAATTGAAAATTAGCAGAACGTCGTTTAGATCAAATAACTAAAGTTCAATTAAAGTTCCCTTGATCTTATAAGCTTTCAATTTATTTTGTGATTTTAATTAAATGATTGGCTGAATCCGCGTAATGCTTTCTAAATTTGTGCATCAATATTTTTGTGGTTGCGTCAAATTTTGGATTATTCAATTTTCTGCATACATTCTACGTATTTTAAGCCTATTCGCTTCTTTTTTAATTTACAAAAATGCTTTTGTCGACCGTATATTTACATAGATTATTAATATTTACAAAATCATTTATTAATAACTTTTAATAATGCATAATTTATAATTAATAAATTAATTTTTTGTTGTTATGATACAAACGACACATCCAATTAAAATAAAACATAAAACCAAGAAGGTCTTAAGTTAGTATTTAACGCCTATACTCTATTTATAGACAGGGAAACAGACTTAAGTTTAACTTTGACTATAAGTCCCTAGTTGCGGTTTTAGAAAATAATGTACAATGGAGAATGCTTTTTAGGTTTCACGTTCTTACTGGAAAAATACTAAAACAACTATTAAAAAAACAACCTACAAGTATTTTCCCACAGTCATAAAACTTGCAAAAATCTTTTTTTTCTGCAAACAATAATTTTTACGATTGGCAATCTATTAAACTTTTCTACGTGGTATTTAAAAATTCTTATCACAGCACTTAAAAACAGAAATAATCCCGAAACAAGTCTTACCAAACCATTTGTTTAAGTTTTGACAAGAACATTCCACTGAACAACAATGATGTCACAAAATTGATAATAAAGTTAAAAATATTCTGTTCTAGAATGAATAATAAAGAAATCAATAAAATATAAAAAAAATATTTGAATAAAAATTAAAGATACTGTTAAATATATTGGTTTAACTGAAAGAACTAATAGTACACATAAAAAATAGCACCTAAACTTTTTCAAATACTACAAATAAGCTCAAAAAGAATATTGCACAGCCAAAGTTTTAATCTATCGTGCTCCCTACATATACAAACACCGATCGCCAAACGAAAACTTTTTACAAAAAGACTTCTGTGTGTGTGGGACTCGAACCCACGCCATTCTTTCAGCCAAGCTTTAAAAAACCTGTCTAGTGAGCCACTAAAAAGTATTTATATTTTTCTTAATGAAATAATTAGATGATTAGTATTTAAAAACATGCAAAATTAATTTAAAAATGTATGAAACGCATTAACTAACCTTGGCAAAACAGTTTTTTTTCTAATCAATAATTAAATTTAATCAATAGTGATACTAAAATAGTTTTATTACATTTTTATAACTGACATTGCGATTAAAATTGGAATACTAGAGATTATAAGCACGTTTTAAGAGTTCTGGAATGTTTCTTATAATGATTTTCTTTCATTTTTCTTATTTTGTGGAAATTTGTGGCAAGAGACACTGCCACATTTGTGGCAAGCACACAAAAGAGAATTTTGAATTTGGTGCTTGACAACCGCTCTCACAGAGAGTCATTTAAAAACCTAAAGCTTTAATTTCTATTGATTTTAATTATTATTTACTTTATAAAAATCTTAACATGTATGGATAAAAATTAATCATCATCAAACGCACACAAAATACATAAGAAAAATTGTAAAGCGTTGAAATCAATATTTTTGCAATAACGGCTATGAAGAAAATAAACACATTGGACCATTCAAAAACAGCATTACAATATTTTATTGACAAGATGTTTTATAAGCTACCTACAGAATGTATTTGACAGAATGTAGACAACAAGTTAACTATTATTAGTTTGTATAAGTTATATGTTGCTTCGTAAAATATCTAATGTATTTTTGTATCCTTTTTGGCTAAATAAACAATCAAAACACATCAAATCAAGCGTTTGTTTTGATAAACTACCTTTAATAATTTATTAGCTTGTAGAGTTATTGTATTGACGGTTTGAAACATTTTTGAAAATACACAGAGTTTATTAAAAATTATTAGTTTCAAATTAGTTTTTGATACAAGTATATTTTTTTTTAAATAAGTTTTATACAGCTTTCATAAATGTGTAAGACTCTTTTATTCTAATCTTACGTTTTGCCAAATTTTAACAATTAACTTGAATTAAATAACAGTTAACTCTTTCTCCATAATAAATTTGTCAGGATGTCTATGTTCTACGATTATTAGCCTTAATTATTCACTCGAAAACAGTGTACAGAATAGCAACAACCAGCTACATTATCATCAACAATCTACTTCAACTCACCCCTCTATATTCATTGTTAGAGAAACGCTTGAGCAGTCAGACGGGTCGATTGGGCGACACATAAAACATATTTACACATAATGTACCTGTCAATAATACCTGTAAAGTAACTCACCGGGGGCTTTTCTCCCCCTCGCAGGATTCTCTTCACCCCTTTTCTTTAACATCGTGTTCTCAATGATGTCTTCATTGTTTCGGTACCTCATTATTCCTCCGAATTCAGGGAGACAGCACTGAATTCCCATTATTCCTCCGAATTCAGGGAGACAGCACTGAATTCACATTATTCCTCCGAATTCAGAGAGACAGCACTGAATTCACATTATTCCTCCGAATTCAGGAAGACAGCACTGAATTTACATTAATCCACCGAATTCAGGGAGACAGCACTGAATTCACATTATTCCTCCAAATTCAGGGAGACAGCACTGAATTTACATTAATCCACCGAATTCAGGGAGACAGCACTGAATTCACATTATTCCTCCAAATTCAGGGAGACAGCACTGAATTTGCATTAATCCACCGAATTCAGGGAGACAGCACTGAATTCACATTATTCCTCGGAATTCAGGGAGACAGCACTGAATTCACATTTATACCACAAAACAACATATGATCAAAAGATCAACACGTTAACTATCTTTCTCTTTCAATAAACAATTAACAGTTTAAATACTCATAATACTGCCCGTCCGACCGCTGTCACCGTTCTTTAATCAACATTCTCCGCTGACTGCCTGGCCTCCACCCTTCCAGGGATGCTAAGCCTATGTTCTCCCTCTTTTACTTAAGATGCCATATGGCCCTCATCGAGATGATTTAATTATACAAGCGATTTAGCGCCTTATTGGCTTATTTTTACTTAAAAAAATAACTATAAATTATTATAAAATCAAAAACTCTCACAAATGTTAATTTAATTTCATCAAAGACTTTTAATCCACTTGATACCGTGATAAATACAATTAGAAATAGCAACATCTATTAGAATTAGAGGCTTTTTACACCCGAAAAACTAGGTTTCTACATGTCAACGTTATAAGTCACTTCTCTAAGTGAAATAATCGATTCTCATAGAAATAATTTCTAAACAAAAAAGATATCTTTGATCTTACATCTAAGTCATTACATTAGCGCATCTCTTTTAAAACAATTATTACAGATAAACACAGAAGTACTAGAAACAAAACATGTTTAGTTAAAGAAAAACACAATCAACAACAATTAGTACATATATACAAAAAAAAGATTTTTTCTGGCCGGGCCACGTTGAAACACAATGAATAAATGCAATGCTATAAAAGTCTTCTCATCTCGTATATATTAGTTTATTCGCTACTAGCACTATTTTTGTATTTGTAATAATAAAAAAAAAACTTGAATTTAAAGCTTTACTTGAAATATCTACTAAAGCGAAGAAACATTAAAACATAAAGATTGAAAAGTAAAAAAATTGCTTCGTACAATTTAAAATTTCTTTTAATAATACTTTTAAATCTAAACGACAACAGTAAAATTCTACTTCTAAAGTTCGGAAGAAAGTACAACAAGTTGAATAGGTTACACTGCAAAAATTAAGTATTACATTACAGTTTATTCCAAATTCAAATAGCGCAAATTTAACAATAACGTTACAAAGCGGATTACGTCTAACTAAACAATTACAATTATTAAATTGTTACTATTTACCCAGCTCTCTAGAAATTGTGCTGCAAAAATGTATGACTCTTGTAACACACCTATGCCTAAATAAAATTGCTGCTCTTTTAGACTATTTTATTAACCGACTTTAAAAAAAGAAATTCTTAATTCAACTGTATTTTTTTTATGTGTGTTACCTCATAACTTTTGTCTGGATCAACAAATTTTGATAATTCTTTTATTTGAAAGCTGGTGCTTTCCATTTAGTCCCATTTAAATTTGATCAAGATCTGATCAGTAGTTTTTGAGTTATTCCTATCAATGCTTTTTTGACATATTTTTGACACTAATTATGTAATTATACACAATAGTCTATTTATGTAATTATTTAAGCAATTTGAATCTATTGATAAATAAATGAAATAATAATTAATCATATTGAAGTCGGTTTTTTCCAAATTTTTAATTTGTATTATTGAACTAAAAATTGAATTATTTTTACATAAAAACTAGATTGCTGACTCCCTGAATTGATGAATAAAAAAATTGTCAACTATCAACATCAGCTGTTTTATCTACTAAGCAAGACAATTCCTAGAAGAATGCGAGAAGTATATTTTCTGAAACTAGCCAGTTACATCTCGATCGTTAAACTCGAAGAACATATATAAACAACAAAGAAAAAATGTATAGAAAAATAATTAAATTTTGATTCTGGTTTGTTTGTAAAATGTTTTCATAAAAAAAACATTATTTAGACAAGTCTTGGAAATCATAGAATTAATTGGTTTTTATAACGTATTTTTGACTACTACCAAAAGTCAAATAACTAGTGCAAGTTTGACAATGACAGATATGATGATAGATTCTTATTCTTATTTTAATGAGAATAATATTTATATTCGCTCTGTTGCAAAAGCCATTTTAAGTAAAAAGCTCTTTGACGTTTTATCAAGATTTTCATTTTCACTTGACGTCTTCGGTGGCTAAAGTCACGTTATAAAAACCAATAAATTTCATGATTTCTACAATTTACGCAAATTGTATTTTTTATGAAAGCAGAATACTATTTTTCAATAATATACTCATTTTTCGATGTCTTTGAAATGTCAATGTTTTATATATGAAAACTATTTTAAATTATATTAACTGAAAACTATTTTAAATTATATTAACTATTTTTATATAAATGATCAAAACTGCAGATTGTTACTATCATTGCTTTATGTTACAAAAACATTTAAATATTTTTTATGCACAATGTACAAAAAACGTTTTAAAACAATGATGATAAATTACAATCAATAAATCATAATAAAAGCAATTAGTTTCTACAAATAATCTAGTTACATATAATTATTAAAAGTTGTCTTGTAAGGTTTAATAGTTGAGTATCAGACTTAGATGTGATTTCATACACCTAGTTTCACTTAAGAATGACAAAATTATTTTAAAACCGTGTCAAATGTATTTTAGGTTTAAAAAAATATTAGCTGTACTTTTGAACATTTTTAATTGTTTTATACCTAATTGAAATTAATTGAAATTAAATTAAATTTGTATTATAATACCGTGTCACAATTAGATATTACTTAGTTACAAAGAAACCAATTACGTCTAGGTAACAAATCAGAGTTCGGTGATCAATTGACATGTTTTTTTGTTAAAACTGCATGCAATACAATCTACGGCGTTTATCTATCTCAAGCTCAAAACTTATAGAAGCTCAGAAGACTAAATTCACTCCATCATGTTTTCTACAAAAAAGCTATCTATACTCACTTATACTTATTACTATTGTTTTATACTATTGACCGAGTTATTGACACTCCCACTTTACGATAAATATTTCTATTTTGCATTGTGCAAATTTTATTAAAAGTTTCTTAAAGTGTGATTTGTTCAGACTTCAGATATTGTTTCAACTATATTTAGAGGTTTGCTACAACTGTTCACTAATGTTTATCAAAAGCAAATGTGGTTATGTCGATAACCACATTTGCCTATATTTGATAACCGATTTAAAAAAGAATACAATCTATAATGAGTATTTTATTAGACATAATGTTTATTACTTTTATTTTGTGTCTCTAAGTCAAATATCTCTTCTAAATCGCTTTTATAACACACAGATCCTTCATTCATTAGATTATTTAAAACCACACATTCAATTTGTTGCAAATATTATTTAATTCGATCAGAAGACATTACAACTGAAAGCTGTAGAATCCTGACGTCAACGTCAAAGATCAAAAATAAACGTGTTGCGATGACTTTTAATGTAATAGATTAGGTTAACTGAATCCTAATATTAATAAAATAACAAACGAGAATAAAAACGGTCAAAACATTCTAGAAATATCCAAGATAAGCGTTAATTTTTTTCAAAATAATACACAGAATTACAATATACAAATTTATTCTGGCTTACGTTTAGGGTGTCAGGCTCTTACTATACCCTTAAGTAAAACACGCTGTATATACTACATAATTTAAAATATGTATATAGGTATAATATATATATATACATATATAATATATACCTGTATATAAATTTGTACGTACAATCTAGAATTACATATATATATATATAATATATATATATATATATATATATATATACATCCTTATACCCAACCTGAGCCATTTGAAGTTTCATACCATTCTGATCCACCCTTTAAATCAAACATTACAGCATTTAACTTGGTGTATATTGACTACTATTAAATTGTTTATTTTATTTTTTTTATATATACATGTAAAATGTTAATTTTAAAAAAATTTATTTTTTGAATTTTATACGAATTTTTTCATACAATTCTGACCCATTCTGTTTTGACCATTCTGATCCATTTACGAGTATGTATATTCTTTTTTTCTTAGTTTTCATACTATTATGAGCCAGTATATTAATAGCAGGAAAATCATACAATTCTGATCCCATAAAATTTAGAAGCAATTGAAAACTTTAAAAAGATTATATTATTGAAAAATTTTTTTTCTATGGAAAAATTTGTTTTGTTTTAGTAATTTTTATTTTTTTCGGTAAATTTATTGTTTTTGAATTCAGAAATTTTGCTTCAAGAATTAAAAAAGATTTATTTTGGTTTTATTGACCAATAACTTCTTTAGACTCAAATTAAAAATTACTTTATGAAGTTTTTAGCATACATACGTAGAAAAGGATTCTTATATGTTTGCAAATAGGAAGTGAGTTTTATTATCCATCGGTGGTTTTCTTGTTCCAAAACCTAACCAAATGTGTTTATAATAATTTTGTTGATAAGATTTACAAAAAAGTCTTGATAACATTGCAAAAATTGAATATATTTGTGTTCTATACAAATAATAATTATTAACAGGTGCAAATTGTGTACGTGCTGATTTGTGTCAGGTCAGGTCATATGTGTCAGAGCTGAAATTCCCAACAAGTGTTAAGAGTTGAAGAATTAAATCCAATGTTTGAGTGAGGTGTAGATACATTTCCTATTGTATTGTACACCATTGGCCTATATTTTATTCTAAGATTACATTCATTCTTACAAATTTTAAAATATTGAGATTTTTTATCTAGGAGGCTAGAAAATGTTGCTGTTGTAGCAACAGCAACTTTGATTATGTCAATTTAACAACGGTATCTGAAAAGGTAATTTTCAAAATATGATTGAATATAGATTAATTTAATAAGATTAATATTTAATGCCTAATTATCATATTTTTTTATGAGCAATTGCTCACAAAATATCAATGATGCTAATGATCAAAATTTTTTTTATTGAAATTTCATCATTGACAGAAATAAATTTAAAAATAATATGTTTGTTCGCAACAATTTGTTTATTTTTGACGACTTTTAACTTCAATCCCCGCCTCAAAAATGTCAAGTCTAAAATTAAGTGCTGCCAACCAAAATAAGAAAAAATAACTACGTATCTCTAATTAGAGGGAGACAAATTGAAACTAGAGGATAAGCGTTTTTTTCGGTAGAAGACTTGTTCTATTACCGCTTTATTTTGGGGTTTAATTTCTTTATCGACTATCAAAATTATATAGCTCGAGTGTCAAAATTCATGTTTTGAAGACGTTGTTTGGAAAATGGCCGACGCCGCCATGGTACTTTTTCTGAAATTTGTGAATTTTTAATTTGTTTTTAAGATTTTTTTTATTTTTTTATAAATTGAGTTATTATAATTGAGAAATTTTTTTAATTTTTTTTATTTGTTGTAAATATTTCAGTATTGGAGGTATAATTATTTAATTTTTATGTAAGATATTTGTAATTAGAATTCCAGTTCATTTAATTAATTATGATTTATTAAATATCGTTCATTGTTGGCTGTGTATATATTCCAAAATCTTACTGGTTGAGCCTTTTTTTTTGCTAGCCAATAAATAGGTCGTTGTCAACCTATAGGCAAAATTTAGATAACAAGTGGCGCTCAAAACTCAAGTAAGGTCACTCTTGCCAATTTATTTTACATCTGAAGATCCACGACCAAAGCTGAGCTAGTACGAATCAAGCCTTTAGAGGTCATATGAGCCCTTATCAAAAGAAAGGGTTACAATGTCAAAAAAAGTAAAATATCAATTCTTGTGTTAATTTATTCAATTATTACACAATTTGCTTCACTTACTTTACTTATACACACTAAAATTTAATTATAGTTTGATCAATTATGAATTTTCATACCTCCACGTATTGTGATTTTTAATAAAAAAATCTTTTTATGGTCTGTTTTTTTGTGCTAGTTTTTAGTATAATTATTAAAATCATAAAAAAAATTAATAAATCCACTATAAATATTTTGAACTTGCAGCGCAGCTTACACAATAATGTTCAAGCTAAATGCGCGTTCGTTATTTAAATGCTTGAAGAAACCTTAATTTCGGTTCTAATTCTGGTAAAAATGGTTAGGTTTCAGGTATAAATGAGGATGCAGCTCCGTTTACGACAATGTTACGACAATCGCAACAAGAAACACCCCACCACCCACTATCAGCAATAGGGGTGGGAAAGGGTCATCCGGAGTAGAGCATCACCTTGATGATCGCAGAGGGAAGACTATCTTTTAAGCTTCGACCAAGAAACAACCTAACTCAAATTCATTTATTATATACTGTATCTTTATTAATATATATTTAAATTAAGTGTTAACCGGAGTTTATTCTCTTATATCCAAACTGCATCGTTATATTACATAACATTTGGTCCTTCGAGCCGGATTTGATTAATTGAGTAATCGAATTGAATTAATCAAGCCATCACATTTATTGCAAGTTTGGGTAAAAAGAAAAATTGAAGCTCTACCAAGTGGGCAGCTTTGGTTCCAACAATCGAGTTGGATAATCATCACCACGTGCAACAGCAACACTTCAATTTATACGATCTTCGTGTATGGACAGCTTTGATTCCAACCAGAAGAATCATCACCATATTCTACGAAGGCAGAAAATAAAGGTCAGTGCATCCTATATCCATTCATTTTATCCCATTATTTAAGGCTTTATACTGATTGAGAAAATTGTTTGTTTATTCACTTCTAAGTGAGAATTTATAACTCAAAATGACTACCAATCTAAAACAATTAGAATCATTACAAATTAAGCGCGAGCAAGCCGCAAAACGAGTAACGCGAATCGGTAGGTTTATTTCTGAATATAACGCAGAGCTAAACCATATTACGGAGGTAGAAGCGAGGATTGAAGCATTAAAAGACTCTTTTATAGAATTTAGTAAATATCAATCGGAAATAGAAGAGAATGTTAGCCTAGATAAAATCGATGACGAGACAAATAAAGCGGCAGAGTTAGAAAACATATATTTTAAGGCTTTGGCGCAAGCTAACTCACTCATCAAGGAAAGCTCTAGCAAAACTATTATCAAAGATTCGGAGAACACAGTAATCTCTGCTAATAAATTAAAAATTTCATTACCGCCAATCAATATTATACAGTTTAATGGCTCATTAGATAATTGGCTACACTTTCGGGATTTGTTCATCTCATTGATTCACGAAAATGTAGAATTGTCAAACATAGAGAAAATGCATTATTTAATCTCCTCATTAAAAGATGAGGCTAGACGCGCAATAGAAGGGTTATCTATTTCAGCTAACAATTATGAGCAAGCGTGGTCTTTATTGCTTGAAAGATTCAATAATGAAAAACTTATTATTCAAACTCACATAAAGAAAATTATTAACATGCCCGCGATTAATAAGGCAAATTCGGTGAATTTGAGACAAATAGTGGACAATGTTAGGAATAATTTAGCAGCATTAGGAACATTAGGAGAACCCATTCAACATTGGGATTCACTCTTAATAACAATAATAACTGATAAATTCGATTTCCATACTGCGCGAGAATGGCAATCAATATTTTCAAATTGCAATAACATGCCTCCTTTAAGCAAATTAATTCAGTTCTTAGAGTCGAGAACGCAACATCTAGAATCAATCTCTTACAATACTCCAATCAAGACAAATTCTACATCCAATCTTAAATCGGTTAGCAGTAACTTCAAATCATTTTTCATATCAAACAACAACCAGTTAAAAAAAATTAATATTTGTGTATTTTGTAAAAAATCGAATCATTTTTCAAACCAATGCGGTGATTTCTTAAAATTAACAAATAACGAAAAACTAGTAGAGGTAAAAAACTTAAATCTATGCCTAAATTGTTTAAAAACCAATCACGCAACGGATAAATGCAAATCAATTAACAAATGCAGACATTGTTCTGAGAATCACAACACGTTATTACATAATTCACTTGCAAAAACAACAAAACAAAGCACCGATGGTCCTAGTACATCAAGCTCAAATCTTTGCAAATCTAAAACGCTTAATTTCGAAGAATGTTTGTTACCGACGGCGGAAATAAAAATTCAAAATAATAAGCACACATATTATACTGCAATTGGTCTAATTGACACAGGCAGTCAGTTAAACTTTATTACTAAAAGTCTATGCAATAAATTAGGCTTAAAAACAAGAATTATCAATCATCAGATAAATGGCATTAACAATTCAATAAGTAAGGTGCATTATAATACAGAAACATATATTAAATCCAAAGATAACAGTTTTAAAGCAAGATTAAATTTTGTTGTATTAGATAAAATTACCGGAAATTTACCTGAGTTTTCGTTTAGCCCTCAAGAAGTAAAAATTCCAAAAGGCTTGAAATTGGCTAATAAAAACTTTTATAATAACTCGCCAATTGAGCTGTTAATCGGTGTCGAAACAGCCTTTAAAATTCTAAAGGAAGGACGCATACAATTATCGGAAGCAATATGTCTTCAAAATAGTTTATTTGGATATCTTCTTGGGGGAAAAGTGGAAATACCATCGATCCCCAATAAAAATTTTAAAAGCCTTTTGTCGGTTAAACATCTAAATGAGCAGGTAAATGCTTTCTTTAGAAACGAAGATTTCGCAAAAATAAGCAATAAAACATCTGAAACTTCTAATAACCTTATTTGTGAACAAAAATTTCTAAACGGTCATAAAAGAGACAGTAATGGTCATTTTATAATCGAATTGCCAAAATCCAATAACAAAATAAATTTAGGGAAATCAGATCTTATTGCTAAAAAACGGTTTTTTAATTTAGAAAAACGATTTGAAAAGGATTCAAATATAAAATTAAAATATAACGCTTTTATCAACGAATATATAAAATTAGGTCATATGAAAATCATCAATAATGAAGATGTCGCCGACAAACCACTTATTAGCTATTATATGCCACATCACCCAATATATAAATGCGAGAAACTAAAAGTGGTGTTTGATGCTAGCACAAAGTCATCGAATAATAAAAGCTTAAACGATAATTTATTAATCGGGCCAAAATTGCATCATGATCTTTTTGATATTCTAGTTAGATTTAGAACGCACGCCTATATAATCAATAGCGATATAGAAATGATGTATAGACAAATCAAATTATCAGAGGATGATTCAAATTTACATAGAATATTTTGGAGAGAAAACCCAAATGATAAATTAGAAACATATCAGTTAACGACTTTGACCTATGGCATATCATCAGCACCTTTTATTGCACTGCGATGCCTGAAACAACTAGCTTTAGAGAACTTAGAATTATATCCAGAAGCATGCTCTATAATAAATAGTGATTTTTTTGTCGATGATTTACTCACGGGAAGCAACTCTTTGGAACATTTGCAAAAAATAGCATCACAGGTAGCATTAATTCTAAAATCAGGCGGTTTCAAGCTAACAAAATGGGCATCAAATAACCCATCGTGTCTGCCTACTGATTGTGATTCATTTGAAAACTTATTAGACATCTCTTTCAACAAAAATGATTTGCAAAAAACTTTAGGAATATTTTGGAATTGCAGAGATGACACTTTAACTTATAAAATAAAATCAGGTGAATCACAGTCAAAACTTACAAAGCGAAAAATGCTATCTAAAATGGCAAGCGTTTATGATCCTTTGGGACTTATTAGTCCAGTTATTATTAAGATGAAGATTTTATTCCAACAACTGTGGGCTCTATCTCT
The DNA here is from genome assembly GCA_947359425.1 of Lagria hirta. Lineage (NCBI taxonomy): Eukaryota > Metazoa > Arthropoda > Insecta > Coleoptera > Tenebrionidae > Lagria > Lagria hirta. The sequence goes on from OX375794.1 coordinate 16,784,660, forward strand.
GGACTGGGATACGGAAGTCCCCGGAACAATCGAATTACAATGGAACAAAATAATAGGTGAATTAAATTTATTGAAAGATATTAAGATACCGCGAAATGTTCTTGCAGATAAAAACATAAAAATTGATTTAATAGGATGCGCTGATGCATCGCAATTGGCTTATGGTGCTGTAATATATTTGAAATCGTATAATAAGTTTAATCAATCAAAAGTACAATTACTTACTTCTAAATCACGTGTCGCACCATTAAAAAAGCTCTCAATTCCCAAACTGGAATTACTAGCAGCACAATTACTTGCAAAATTAACAAACAAAATTAAAAAAATTATTCCTTACTCGATTGAAAATACTTATTTATTTACTGACTCGCAAGTAGTATTAGCCTGGTTACAAAAGGATCCATCAAAGTGGCAACCATATGTTGCGCATAGAGTTGCGGTTATTCAAAACATAACAGATATAAACAATTGGCAGTACATTAAAGGACTTGAAAACCCAGCCGATTTAATTTCCAGAGGAGTATTGCCGTCTCAGATGCTCACATTGGATCATTGGTGGTATGGTAATAGTTGGTTTAATGAATCATTTCAACATAAGCTATCTAACGAAAAAATTAATTTAAATAATATTTATGAGCAAATTCCAGAAAAGAAAAAAACCTTTACATGTAACGTCACTTTAACAAATACAAGCACAGAACTACTTCATAAATATTCCAATTTTTCTAAATTAAAGCGAATTATAGCATTATGTCAAAGATTTTCACATAATTGTTTAAACGTAAATTCAAAACGTACTGGATTTCTTACAAATACCGAGCTGAATAACGCAAATATTACAATTTTAAAATTAGTTCAACAAAAGGAATTTTCTAACGAGATTATCGACATAAACAACAATGCTTTAACTAACAAAAGCTGTATATTTAAATTGAGTCCATTTATTGATGAAAATGGTCTTATAAGAGTTGGTGGACGGTTAAGTAGAGCCAAAATATTATATGACCATAAATATCCAATTCTATTGCCAAAGAATCATCATGTAACGGACATCATAATAGATTATTATCATAAGAAACAGTTACATTCTCCTGCGCAAGCTACCTTATCAGCTATAAGGCAAGTCTTTTGGCCTATATCGGGACGAAGTAGGGTTAAGCAGCTATTACACAAATGCCTAAAATGCTTTCGAGTAAGGCCCAAGCTAGAAGAACAAAAAATGGGCGATTTACCCTTAAAGCGAGTAGAGCCTGCAAGACCATTTTTGAATGTTGGCATAGATTACTGTGGTCCGATTTATCTAAAATCATCCTCAAAGCGCGGACAAAAATCATTCAAATCTTACGTATGCCTATTTATTTGTCTCAGCACTAAAGCAATTCATCTAGAGATTGCTAGCGATTTATCTACGGATACGTTCTTGAGCGCTTTAAAACGATTTACATCAAGACGGGGAAACGTAAAATATATAGTATCGGACAATGCTACAAACTTTAAAGGCGCATCAAAAGAATTAAAAGAAATATATAATTACTTTAATAACAAAAGTACTCAGGAAATTATTAAAACCAAATTGGCCGAAAACAATATAACTTGGGAGTCTATTCCGCCGCGAACCCCGAATTTCGGCGGTATTTATGAAGCCGCAATTAAATCAGTTAAATCTCATTTACATAAAGTCATTGGAGAAACAGTTCTAACTTATGAAGAGATGAGCACTCTTTTGACTAGTATAGAAGCCACTCTAAATTCCCGACCTCTTATACCACTGTCCTCTGATCCTAATGATCTTAATGCACTGACCCCGTCTCATTTTTTAACTGGAGAAAATATATCAGCACCAATAGAGCACGACGTCACTTCTTTGAAGGTTAATAGATTGTCTCGGTGGCAGCTAATTCAACAGATGAGGCAACATTTTTGGAAGAGATGGCACAATGAATATTTATCATTTCTACAGAATAGAAACAAATGGACTGGAAGAAAACTATGTATCAAAGTAGGAACCTTGGTACTTTTACATGAAGACAATGCCCATCCCTTGTGTTGGCATTTAGGACGAGTACAGGAGGTGCACCCTGGCCAAGATGGGTTAGTGAGAGTGGTTTCGGTAAAAACTAATAGTGGTGTTTATAAAAGAGGTATAAGCAAAATAAGTGTAGTGCCAGTGGATATTGAAGATTAGTAACATTCAATTATTGTCTGTTTTTCAATCTCTGTAACTTTAACTTAGATTATGATTTCTTTTCTTATGCATTCTTTTTATTGTTTTTTAGTCTAAAAACTATCTTGTTATTGTTAGTTATTTAATTAATTTACATAAATCTATAATCATGTGTTGTTTGGGAGTATGTTACGACAATCGCAACAAGAAACGCCCCACCACCCACTATCAGCAATAGGGGTGGGAAAGGGTCCTCCGGAGTAGAGCATCACCTTGATGATCGCAGAGGGAAGACTATCTTTTAAGCTTCGACCAAGAAACAACCTAACTCAAATTCATTTATTATATACTGTATCTTTATTAATATATATTTAAATTAAGTGTTAACCGGAGTTTATTCTCTTATATCCAAACTGCATCGTTATATTACATAACAATATATATATATATATATATATAATATTACTAGAATTTAATGCTAGAAATACTACAGATTCATATACAGGTTCGCGCAAAAGTATGAAAACCGTCAAATATTTTAAAAACCACTTATCAGAAATATTTAAAAAAATCTATTAACTGCAATTTTTTCAGATAAATACGTTCATTTGTTTTAAAGATTCAAAAGAATTTTTTTTAAGAGCTTCAGCTTTAATAATTTAATACATGTTAACCTTTTTTTTGCTTTTAAAATGTGAAAAAGTTTTTTTTATAACACCAAAAATTTGGGCCAACAATAAAGCCTAATTGGCATAAAATTTGTTCTCATTATAATTTTTGGAAAATCTAGAAAGACCAACAAAAGTAAATTCAACAATTTCAACCACTTTTTTTATCTCAAATTTTTGGTATTAAAAAAAGATATATTTTTTAAAAATTTTAAGTATAAAAAGGTGTAATTAAAAATATGTATTATATTTTCAAAATAAAAAAAAAATGTGCTTTTCGAAAATGTAAAATTTTATCCCTGTTGCTATTTAAAAGAAAGCAAGTTGCGTTGAATCTTTGAAACAGATAGGCGTATTCATCTGCAAAAATTACAGCTGATAGATTTTTTTCAATATTTTTCAAGTGTTAAATTTTATTTGATTCTGATGGTGGTTTTAAAAACTTTGTCTATAAAAAATTTAAAGTTTGGTTTTAATTCTCCTACATTAAAGTGCATCTGAGCATTGTATGTTATAGAATAAAAATTTTAATATTTTCCAGCATTTTAATAGTCTTTGAATTATTTGACTAGAACTCTGTGTTATGTATTATTCAAATAATAATAATTTAAAATTTCAAGCATTAATAAGCTGTTTTGTCACAATAATATAATTATTAAATTTCAATTAAATTTGATATTCTATGAAATTGTTTGAAGATCCAATTTTTTTTTGTTTTTTAATGCATTCATCATAAAAAACTATTTTAAAAGTGTTTAGTGATAAACAAGCAGCAGACAAACTGGTATTAAAAAGACGCTACGCCACATCAAGCTGTAAACTTCCTAGATTAAATACCACATATATAAATAGATCAACGCGCATTGCAAAAAATAGTACCAAACCACAGTACTGCCAGTTGTAATGATTTATTAATATTATCTATAACTTAATTCAAAAATACGATTAGGTGACGTTTAGAATAATGTAGAAATTATAAAACAAGAAAATTAATTAGTCAATCACTTTCAGTTAGTAGGGTCAGAGAGAACTGTTTGACTAATAAAAGTTATAACTTGTACATCAATAATCTGCTAATCAGTAAAGTGTTTTAATTAAAATAGTACAAAACTAAATCAGGAATAAACTGTCAAGGTATAGTTCTGCATTAAATAACTGTTAATTAACTTGAAAGATAAACAAGTAATCACATTAACTATTTCTATTCTGTGTAAGAAGCTCTAAACAACATCGGTTAAACACCGATTGGCAGTGTTAGGTTCTGGCTCTTAAAAGTAGGACTAAATTTCTTAGAATCTAAAAACATCAGTTATACCGTTTACAAGAAAACCGTTTTTTGCTGCTTACATATTACCTTAAAGCACATTACAAAATAATTCTAATAGTTTTCCCACAACAAGTTGTCTGGGAACCAAAAATCTTTAAAAAGAAAGCAAAGTAACTAAACAACCTTTAAAAATAATAATAATCTATCTAAGAAGAAAGGCTTTTACGGGCCAAAGTCAGAAAAAAAGTTACATTTTTCACAAAAAACCGTGTCAAAATGTTTGAAAGAAATGTCTACCTTTTGCTGAAAATTTTACATCAGAAAATAAGTGTGGAAATAAACACGGTAACTTATTGTGTAAACCACGGTAGAGACAAAACTTATTAAATAGAATAAAATAGAATAAGGCAAGAAAATGGAGAAGGGAAATATTTGATTAATCTGTGTCTTGAAGAAAAATGCAGACTGAGTAGTTATTTTACCTTATTTTAGTACAAACCAATCTAAGACCTGCTGCCAAAAAAGCACAACCGCCTTTAATTCATGTTAATATTATACAGCGTGTATACCTAGTATTACACCCTAACATCTCAACGCATCAAAATAGTATAATGTTTATCTATATAGATTTTTAGTTTCAAATCAAAATAACATAATGATGTATATATAAAATTAATGTTTAAGTGTTATTTTGAGAATTAGACGTAGTTTCATTGTTTGAGTTGATCAGCCAACACTTCAGCGGCATCCTCCGCGCATCGACAAGATGATTGAAACCAAAAATAAATAAACAAACAAACCTCAAATATCCTTACTTTATGTAGTTTTATATGTGGTAGTATGCTGTATTATATTACTTTTTTTTTATTTATTCTAGGCCATAATATCTGTAGAAAAGATGCATATTATTATTATTAATAATGTCTAAAGATCGACGGACGACTCTGTATATTTTGAACACCTCCACATTAGAAATAAAATACAAACTATTTTCTGCATCATTTCCACAAATTCTGTCGATTATAAATATTTCCAGAGGTAAAACGAAGCGTGAAATGAAAGTTTAGCTCATACATCAGCATTGAAACCCATAAACAAGTTGTAAATCCTTAAAAATAGCCAAAAGGCAAACGAATATAGAAAAAAAATTGTTTCATTTCAATCCTGCGTCCTTGCTAAATAAAATTGATAACAAACCATGCGTTTCCCTAATGGACTGTTATTACACCATATTAGATCAGATTGCTAATGATAAGAGTGATCCCGCTAAAGGCGAATTGATCGCAATTATGTGTGATTTTATTCGATAAAATTTAATTTTGAGAAATCCTTTAAATATGATAAGAGAAGCACGGATTTAGGAGATAAAAATATCGTAATACTGTAGTCTTCCATTAATCACTACTTCCCACTTGCTCAGTTTTTGTTATTTCCGGAATGCTATTGAAGCACTTTTTGATAATAACTTTATGGAAATTATTACCGCTGTCATAATAATATACGATTATTATTATTTTTTTGATTTAAAAATAAAAAATATCTAGGGCAGATCGAGGTGTTTGGCCCCAGCATGTGGCGTATATTAAAAAATGTCAATCAAAATTTCAAAATTCAAACTTTAATGTTTCAAAGTTCCTGCAGTTTTAATTGGTAATTAAAATTATGTCTAGTAGGTATGCATAGCCGCATAAAAATTCAAACTTTTTTTTTATTATTAAATCTATTTACCGTACCAAATATCTTAAATAAAACATATAACAACAATAGTAATTATTAAATAAAAAGTGAAATTAACACGCATAATTACATAATACTGTTTGACGTGAAAACAAACTCAAACAAAAGCAGGAAAAACGATCAAAAATTAAAGAATTAATAAAACATAAAAACGAAAAATAAAGCTGAAACAAGTAAGATATCAAGCACATTATATATAGGTGCTCTTATAAAATACTTTAAGCGATGAAAAACCTGCAAGAAAATAGAGAAAATTCTAAAGAAAAACACAAAAATAAAAAAAGCATAAGTTGCATACGATAAAACTATTTATTGATTTCAATAATTAAAAAGAATACTAATTTTCTAATAAAAACAAGAAAAGCATTAAAAAGCTAAGAAAGTAAAAGATAAAAAAAAACATAGAAAACAACAAAAAAATTAATTCCAATTAACTAAAATACTGCTTTAGAATGTATTGGGTATAAGAAACAAGAGTAAAAAGTTTTAAAAATATTGGAATATTTTCAAAATTATGAATCTGTTAAAAAACAAATAGAACAAAAATTGTAAAAGTAAAAAATGTATCATTGTAATTGCAAAAAAAAAAACAAAAAATAAAAGCGCAAACAAAAATATCATAAGTAAAAACTATTGTAGCAATATAAAATAGACAGATTTAACAAATAGTGCCAAATGATAACCATGTATAGAAAAAAAATAAACGCTTATAAAAAGAAAAAAAATTGATAAATTACTAATCAAAGACATAATGCTAATACGCATCCGCGTTGGCGTATTAGCATATGGTACGCATTCACCTCTACCTCTGTTCACATGAAACATTTTTCCGGAAGTAAAACGTGTAAAACTAAAAAAGATTAGTTTTGAAGAATACAAAAATTTGATTTTATTGCATTAATCGAAATATATCTTACATACTTCCAGTACTTAAACAAACATCTCTAAAACAAATTTCAGCTTCTTTTAACGCAATTTTTTTCTGTCCTTAGAGTGCGATTCGTGACCATACGTTATAAAGTGAAATAATAAAATAATGTAATATAAAGGGGGCTTATCAATTAGATTGCGAAAGTATATTTCAAATGTCATTTGAGACACAAATAAAAAAATATATTCTTTTTTTTAATATTGCTACTAACATAAATCTTTGTGTGTTTACTTCGGCTGTTAAAATATTTAAAAAGAAATTTATATTCTTTTATTTGCTCAGGCTTACTATTTATAGATCTAACATAACCTTACATTGTCATAAATTATTGCTGCCGAACGGCAAGGTAAAAATAGTTTTCAAAAACTTATAACTTATTTTTTGCAACTACTAACGCTATTTTTACGAGTTTATTAAATACATCCCTGTGTAATGTATTACAGAATAAAAGAAGAAATAGAAGAACTTGTTTTGTTGAATTTTTTAGACAAAGAAGAATCTTACAATCTAAAACAATGTTATGATTCTCAAGAGATTTTCGTCAAAGTTTAAAAATAATGCAAAGATTAATAAAATATTTTTTCTTCATACCTCGGTCGAAAGTACGTACTTTCGTCCCTAATAACAGAGACGAAAGTTTAACTTTTAGTCCCTGTAAGATGAAATTCTTTCTTCCCTATAATAACGGGAGAAAGAATTCATCGTGTTTATTTATACTCGTAACTATGTTATATGACCAGCAACACTCGCTTCGCTCGTGCCGCAAATGTCGCGGCAGGCATCAAAAACTATCAGCATTTAAAGTTAAAAAAATAAAATTAAAAATAAAAGTACGTACTTTCGACCGAGGTATGAAGAAAAATCGTATACACGACGCGGGACAGAAGTTGAAATCTCGGTCCTGCGCGCCATGATGCCCTCGGCTTCACCTCGGGCATTATGGCGCGCAGGGCCGAAAATTCAACTTTTGTCCCTTGTAGTGTAATATACTATTTGTGCCTTGCGCCAGCAAAACATAACTTTCAACGTGTCCTAAGCGGCCTGAAACGCCGTCTTGCCAGCCTAGGCTAGAAAATGATTACTATGACATTTGCTGTCATTGTCAGACATTTATCAATGGCAACTAACGGTTTGTATTGTATAATGTTACAATTAAGGTATAGCCCCCCAAAGTTCCTAAGCCGTAATGGGGTATCGATTTTTTTAGAAAACAAGCAATTCCACTTTTTAAGAACGCAAATAGGTAGGTAACTTTTAAAATGTTAAAGCAAATATTTTTTTTTTAATAAACAGGACAATTGAATTTTTTAATTAGCGTTGTCATAACATGGAAAAAACTTTTTTTAATACAAAATTCTTTTTATTTTTTAAAATAAAAAATTGGCAGCGCACAAAAAATTTTGTGAATCACCCCTCCGAAAACGCTTTTGCAAGGGCTCGTAGTTTCACGCCTCACTCGCCTTGCAAAATGCATGTTTCCGGCCTTGTGATTCAAATAACTATTAAAACAAACTATTACATGCTACAATTTTTGCCTTGTATGCACGATAGTAACAATTTATGACAAATTGGAGATAATGAAATATCTATTTATAGCTTGAGCAAAAAAAAAAAATTTTTTTTAAATGTTTAAACAAATGAGGTAAACACACAAAAATTCATCACAAGTTAGTGTTTTTAACGATATTTAAAAAAAATAAAATTTATTTTTTCATTTGTGTCCCGAATGTCATTTGAAATAGAATGTCACAATCTAATTGATTTTATTATTTCATTTAATTACGTATGGTCAAAATTAGCACTTTTGTCTTTGTCTTTGGCTTTATAGAAAGGTAATAGTTTCCTTTCATGATAATTTTACATAAAGTATTAAACTAAAGAAGAGCAGGTTGAACCTTAATCATTTCTTGTTTTGTAAAAAGTTAAATTTATAATGAAACTGTCAATAAAATTGTGTTTTTCCTATTCTTTGTTATTTTTTTACAATATGCTTGCTATAATTTGGAATTTTGAGCAAATAAGGATTTGTATTTTTTGAAATTCGTTCTGCAATAGTGAGAGAGAATATTTGGACGAAACAACCGTCATCATTGGTTTGGTCATTTGCGTTATGATCATTTGATATTTTGCCTTAGGTAAAATTTCTGTATTGATTAGTGTAATTAGGTGCTTATCTAATTCAACAGAGTGTTATCAACACTTTCTGAAGAAACACCAACATCATATTGATTCGATACAAAGTTTTATCTCAGTCAATAAAAAACTTTGTATATTTTCATTTTTTTGAGACGACACGACAAAGTATTGCGTAATGTCCATATAAGCTTAAAAATCTAGTGGTCAGCCAGCTTAAAAAAATTTGGCAAAGTTTATAGTTTTTGCATTTAATTTTTATACCAATCGTACATGGAATAAAGAGTCGTTAGTCAGGTAAAAAAAATGTAAAAATGTAACGAAACTTTTATATCATAGCGATTAAGGTCACTTAAATATTTTAAAACACTATCATTGCAATTCAAATTTTTCAATGTCAGATTCTGTAACAGATCTATAATCAAGAGACACTTATGAAAAAAAAACACAGTTTAAGCACTTTGGCAAAGCTGAAACAAATAGTCTATAAAACAATGATATTCTAACTTTAAAATATTTAAGAGGCAACATTGTTGTTATGATATAAAGTTGGTGAAATTTTTACACTTTTTATACCTGAGCCGGTTTTGTAGAAAGACTAACAAGTTCTTACCCCTATATAAGTAGGTATAAAGTCTGCTTATAGACTATTAGGTTTTTCACTTATTAATCTTTGATTTTGTTTTGTTTTCTATTACGCTTTATTTGTGGTTATTTTATTTCAAACAATTCAAATAATGTCTAACAGTACAGTTAATCATTAAAATAAAAGACTAAAAAAAATTAATTATTTGAGTAGTAAATAAAGCTGAGATAATTAAATCTATGGTGTAGCCGGCAATGATGTAGCTGCTTAGGCAAGAATATCACGAGAAAAAAAAACCAGTGATAAACTTAGAGATAACAATTATAACAGATACCCAAAGAATGTGTAAATATTTTTCAAAATCCAATCAATCTGTCTGACCGTTTAAACACTTTTCTAGCTACTAGTGCTTAGAGGTAAGCTGTAGTAGATTGCTGATAATAACGTAGCTAATTGTTATTTTTTACACTACATTTTAAAAGCACATAGGTACAGAGTGCCAACAAATAGAAAGTGCAAAAAGTCAAAGAGATTATTAAGCAGCCAATTAATTGTTATTTAACTTTTTTTCATTAATGTCAGATTTTTAACAAAACGTTAAAAACATAAGCTGTTTAATAAATATGTTAAAACAAAATCGTTTTAGCATAAATGTTAGCCATAAAACTTAACTCGAAAAAAATAAATTAAAAAAAAGTTAACCAATCTATCAAAAGAATAGAAAATAAAACAATATTAAGAAACAATATAATATTGGATGCTATTATAATTATAATATCTTTTAAGTTTTATTTTTCGAATTAAGTGGAAATATAATGAATTATTTGATTTTTTGTGGCAAACTTATATTATCAGTTCCATCAAAAATGATTAAGTATATTAATACATATTTTATAAAAATCCATACAATTTTCAATTAAATTTGGCTCAAAATATTTTGAAAATAATTGCTTTTTTGTAATTTAAATAAGATCAATATAGCGGGGGCTTAGCAAGGGGATTGTTTATACGATTACGCTCAAATAACATATGTTAACAAAGATAAATAGGTTGATAAGATAGGATGAATCTTCATTATATCACCATAGAGAGAATAGACAACAGAACATAAAACTTTTATGACATTAAACAATTAAACCATTTCGATTAGTAATGTCATTTATAATTTTTAGAACGCTGAAAAGTGCTATTTTTATTGAAGCAGCTGCAGAAAAATATTGTTTGTCTCATAAATTCCCCTCTAATCCAAATACAATGTGAAGACGTCCATCCACAATAGAATAAACCGCTTTTCATAAAAATAAATATAACAAAAACATTTTATTGAAGCTCAAAAAATACATACCTTTGTTGAATTCAAATTCACTTGTCAAATTGACAAGTTTCTCTACATCATTATTATTCCACTCACTTATTTAACTTCTTTTCGAAGAACGGTAAAAGCGCGTTTTGAATCGACGACATGCGTCGAGACGCCAATTCCGTTGCCGTATATCTACAACTGAAGCGAATTTACAGCCCACATGGTATTCGTTTCGCCGCGCTTGCGGATACTAGATAATAAGTTAAACCACAAACAACTATATTAAGAAGAATCGACAAAAAGAGGAGAAAAAATTTATTAGATTAGTAGCTAATTCACTTTAATAAGAATTGGTAGTATTAGTTTCAACAATATCAAATCATGAAATCTTATTAAAATTTAACCAGTTATTTCTATATTCTTTATGTAATTAACAGTATTGTCTTACAATGTTAGTGAGTTACAAGTATAGAATAAAGTCTATCTACTTAAATATTATAGATCATTGTCAAAGTGCAGGTAATTTCTGTAATTTTATAATTGCATGTGTGTAATTTAATAAAAATTATGCATTAATAGAGTACATTAACGATCGATTTGATAATACTACGTCAAAAAACAAAATGTAGATAAAACATTAACAGAACAAAAACAAAATTCAAAGAAACTTAAAATATATATATAGATAGGAGAGAAATGAATTGCAAAGAAGAGCCAACAATAGAACACAAAAAATACAAGCAAAACCGAAAGACAAAAAAAACTGAGAAAACAGAGAAAACAAGAATGCCAAAAAAGCAAGTAAAAATAAAGTACACATAAAGAATTAAAAATAAAGAAAAAATATACGAAATATTAAGAATGAAAATAGACCGCGAGCAATGCGCATACATAGCTAAAAAAAGCTTAAATATAAAATAAGATTGAAAAAAATTAACATAGCAAAATGGCAGAAAAAAAGTAAAACAAAACAAAACAAATAAAGAAATATAAATACAAAATTGAGTAAATAGAGAATATTCAGAATAAAATCAAGATACATATATATGACAGAAGAATAATCAAAGAGAGTGAGAAAAATATTGACTAGTTTTTGAAAAGAAAATTTTTTCTTCTAAATGTGCAAAAAAAGATACATACTACAAAATTTATTGAAAAAAAGATGAGTAAAAAAATTAATAAATAACTTTGCTGTCTTACAAAATCTACGCAATGTCATTGAAGAAGAAAATTTTCAAGAAAATAGAGAAATAAATATGATAGCAGATAGACAGCTTTTAAGAGAAACTGAAATACAATAGATAAAATATACATTTTAAAACAAATGATAAAAAAATGTTTAAAAAACAAAAGAGAAAGAGTATATACGTTGTTGGTTAACCTCAAATCTATGTTTGATAAAATACATAAAGATTGTTTGTGGAGAACATATATAATCAAACAAGAAACAAAATAAAAACAAATAAAAACTAAAGTAAATGTAGATGCTCCGGAAAACCCACTTTGTTTATTATATATACAGTAAATATTAAAAAAAAAATTTAAAGATTGCAAAGAACGGTGGTAGACAGATGAAAGATGTCGGCACTGTTATACACATGTCGACATTGCACTAGCGTCAACAATAATAAGTTGCTTAAAAATAAAAAAAAAATTTAAGTAAATCAAAAGGTTGGAGTATAGAGTAGATAAAAATGTGAGAGATAGAAACCTTTTCTAGTATATTTTGTTCAAAAAAATATAAGTTAAGTACTACTAATAGGTTTATTTTTGCCTATACAAGCTTAAATATCTACATTATTACACAATTATACAAAATTTTTCTATCCTATCTTTTCTGTTTTTCCTTTGTGTTCTCTTTTCCTGTCTTTGTTTCTCTTTTCTCTCATACCTCTTTCATCCACTTATCTGCCTTCCATTTTTTTTCAGAATTTTCACTTTTTTCGCTCTGTTTTTTTTCTCATCTCACTGCATTCATTCCATATGTTTTCTATTGTTTCTCTTTCCTCATAACACATCCTACACAATCTCTCTTTTTATTTCCGCACCTGAACCTCACCATTATCTTTTTTTCTTTCACACTTTCTCTTCTTAGGTAGACCGACATTTTCTTTATTATACATTTCTCATAATTCCTGTTGTACCTAGATTCTTTAATTCTTTCTCTTCTTTCTTGCTTATGTCTCCTTGTTTCTTTCACACGTCTCTCCGTTCATCCACTTGCCTTCTGTTCTTAATCTTTCCACTTTTTTCTCGGACATTTATTTCTTCTGTAATAATTCTCTCTCTCATTTCAACCATTTTTTTACCAGTCATTCGTCGACTTCTCTTTCACTCATAATTTCACACATTTGCTTTCTGTCTACCTTATCAAACGCTGCTCTAAAACCTATGAATAGGGTATACAGCCATTCTCTCTTTTTTTTCATCTTATTCTTAGCTAAGTGGTCTAGGATCTATAGTTCCCTTCTCTTTTGTGAATTTCGCCTGGCTGTCTGGTATTGCTCTCTTTTCCTCTATTTCTTTTCTCATTTTTTTATTTAAAATTTTCTGCCGGAAATCTTTCCGGCACACACTCCATTTATTACTTCTACCAATCTTTCTATCACTTCTGTATAAGTTGAGTACAAAAGCAAAAAAAAAACAACAAATATAATGTATAGCAGAAAAGAAAAAAAGAATAGAGTTGGAAGAACACAAAGGTATCATAAAAGAGGCTGATACTCAGGTATAAAAATTTATAAATTAAGAAAAAACATAAAATGAGCTATCTGAAAGAGTTATAAATATACATAGCCAAAAAAAATAAAAATTACAGTAAATAAAATATGAGAAAATAATGACAAGAAAGAGATAAAAAAAATAACAAGATTTAAGAACAGAAACAAATATAGGAGCAACAGATACGGAAACAAATAAAAGATTGAATCTACAGACGATGTGAAGTAAAAAGAGAGACAAACGGTTTTCTAGACAGTGTATTGAGCGGCGTAGTGCAATTGATTAGCCGGCTGGCTCTCCTGATTAAACGCCACTAATTTTTTTATTATAAATAAGCTTTAAATTTAAAATGTATACATCGCAGTTACAAAGTTTACAAGAGCTACAAAACCGAATAACCACAAAGTGCTAAGCAATAACACCTGCGATGTTGAACAATGTTAGGGTTGGTTTTCAGAAGAGACTTAATTTGTGTATGAAGGTAAATGAAGGAACACTTCCAATTATTATTATAATTTACAAAAAGCTAAAACACAAACCATAAAAATATGCTCATTTGCGTTTTTGTCGAGCTAACATTTTTTGCACTTTGTTTTTACAAATGCAGTAGGATTAACTAGTAGCCGTAGTGTATTCATTTTTTCTGCATTTTCATGCTGGACACCCTACGACTTTTTCATTTTGGTGTTTGTTTTTTACTTAAAATGTGACTAATTTGTACACAAAGAAACTCCTTCAGTAAGCGATTTAAGCGACAATTTCAATGAAGCGCCTTTGCCATTGAAACTTTTTGTGGATGTGCCCACCTCCAACATCTGATTGTTAGAATCCTCCACATCATATGTCACTCCTTGAGAACATAATTGACGTGTTTTAGGATTTTTTCAGACAACACTTATTTACTGAGATATTCCGCTTGGAGACTTTTATAAGGGACACTTGTATACTACACATATTACACACTGATAGATGTAAAATGTTTTTCTTGCTACTCCAGTCGAAAGGACGTGGTTTCGGCTGCGATTGCACGGCAGAAAGTGTATCTGGTAAAATTTTTTCCAAAAAGTAAAGTTTAAAAGATAATATTACTCTATAAATAATAAATATGTATAATAAAAAAAAAACAAGTTTATATTGCAGAATATTTCTCCAATTTGATAAAACTTTTTTATCAGATTTTGATTTGATGAAAATGAGATTATTTCAAGCGTACAGCTTTTTTACCATAAAAAGATTTTTTATAATAAATTGAAGAAAATAGCTAATATGTAACAAATAAAATAGATAAAAGTAGTTATTGCGAGTATATATATAAATTTTTAGTTATAAATAACATTCGATTAAAATGTATCTCTTAAGATCTGATAAGTTTTAGTCATGTAAGCAAAAAATTACATTTGCTAAGAAAATTCGGTTATTTAATAAAAACAATAAATTATTATTATTTTTTTATTAATAAAAACCGTATCAAAATCTGGGTTTAGAACAAATAAGCGGAGAAACAAGCAGTAAGTTGTTTTTTTGTATACAGTTTAGAGATTTTATAAGCATTGAAAATTTTCCTTGAGTTCTGTAGGATATTTTTATTGGATCTATCTCTATTTGTGACAATGAGACCACCTCAAGAGTATATTTATCTTTTCAAACGTAAAAAAAATTTTGAATATCGGTTTACAATTCACGGAGAAACCGATGAATATACATGAAAAAACATACAACGCAGATTTTTAAAATTTCCTCCTATAAGCTTCCGCTTGTAACTCCGCTGATACAATCAATATGAAAAAAGTGATTTGACAACACAATTATTGTAATATTATGATACGTAATCAGAAAAAAAAAATTAGAACTTATTTTTTTATACTCTGATAACATTTTTTCTAAACTTTAGCGATAATAAATTCCTTTGAATTAATCTTTAATTTTCAGTTTGTAAATCTATTTTTAGAGTAAAACATTATTTATAAAATTAAACCATGACAAAGTTAATCGAAATTATAGTTATTTACCTAACGAGTTCGGAAAGTGAAATTTCCCACATGAGCACTTTGTTTGCAGCACGACTGACGAGAGTGCTGCATTAGTGCGAATAGAAAAAAATTTTCCGAAAAAGTTAGGTACATTTTTTTTGCAAACGAATAGCTCTAATTTTTTAATAATAAATGATTTAGTTTTCCACTTATTTTTAGGTTGCTATAGTTTCATTTAAATAAAAGAACATTGTTTCAAAAAATTTTTCCTAGTTTTGGAATCAAAGTAATAAGCACCGCGGTGGGAAAAAATCGTTTTTTGATGTATTGGGAACGACCGGAAACTACCGATCTTTAAGTGCAAAGAAATCATTTTTTTAGACTTTTTTATTCACAAATCCATCAAGATCCAGCATTTGACTAGAAAATTGTTCTCATTTATAGTAGAAAATTATAAATTTTAGTTTAACTTTTCTCTCTATCAAAATCTTGTAGGTACACAAGCACAGCAAAAATCTTAGTAAAAATCTGAACAAATAAATTCAAGTTAATTTTTGCACATTTATTTTTCGCAGCATTTTTTCATCATCATGTAGGTACATGTTCGTAATGTATGTTTTAAAAACATATTAAAAAAACTTTAATCTGGAAAATCACAATATATTACTCTATAGTGTCTTAAAATGTTTGGCGAAATAGCAAGCATTTGCTCCTAGGCCTAATAATTGACCAACATCAAAATAAACATTGCACAAACTTGTGACTTTGCAAACTCCCGGTTTATTTTTTATTTCTGTTTTTGATTTTGAGCAAGAAAATATATAAAAATTTTGTTTATAAAAATCAACAAAAAGTTGATTTTAAAATTTTTATATACATATTACAGATGAAAATAATAGGAAGACGGTACAATTCATAAAAATTGCATTATGACATAATCAGTGAAATCGCATCATTGTTACCAAACCTTCTAATTATATAAAACTAAAGTTTTTTAAATCATCAGTTAGTCAATTGTTATCAAATCGTAATTTTATACGTAGTCTTACTATTTTAATAATTGTTAATTTTTAAAAAGTGTAATAAACGTACAATTTTGATATTATGAGAAAATTTCTCATAGTTGTTTTCTTGTTCAAAACATTAAGTTGTATCAAAAAATTATAAATATTATTCATACAACAAATAAATTACCTCATTAAACAGATCAATTAAAATTAAACAAATTTTCTTACAAAAGATTTACTTCCAGATAAAAATCATTAAAAATTTGGTCAAAATTTTCTGTGGTGAGCTAATAGAGACAGTAATGTAATTCTAGACGTTTAGCAACATAATTGCAATTTTTTTAGTAACGCTTACTACAATGTCACGTTTAATAATATTAAATTTGTCAGAATCGATGTGTATTGATTATCTAATGAATTTTGTATTCTAAAGAAAAGTAGGCTAATATGCATTTGATTTACGGTGAAGTCTACGGCAATTTAAGAACTATCATCTGGCCTACATTAGATCGTAATCATTTGTAAAAATTAATTTAGATATATTGTGGCTAATAATGATAAAAAGAACTTCTAAGCTTATTCACAATTTTAATCTATACTAGTCTATACTAATATTATAAAGAGGAAAGATTTTGTATGTTTGTAATAAATAGGCTCAAAAAGTACTGGGCCGATTTAAAAAATTCTTTTACCAATAGAATGCTACATTCTTCCTATTTGACATAGGCTACATTTCATTTTAAAAAAAATCAGGGATCCTTGGTAAAATTTGAACAATGTAACCGAAGGTGTAGAAAAATGAGTCTTAAAATGTCTTTCGTCGAATGCGCTGCCGAAACTATTAGCGATAGAACAAAATAATGTACAACAATATTGAAGAACATCATAATGTCTACAAAAAACTCCGCGGTAGCATATGTCCAACTATTGTAATTATGTCACTACAACAACTTTTTTCATTTTAAACATTAATGAAAATGCTAACCAAGTTCAAACCATGCTATTTATGTGTTTATATTAATCTTTATCCAAATAAATTATTCTATGGTCAAGACCATTTAACTACCTATAAAATAGTTTTTAAATTATTTAAATTCGACTTTCCATTCAAAAGATATTACGAATTAAAAAATTCAAACAGTAAACAAAACCGCCATAGCGCCGTGGCCGTTGTTTGCGATGCAGTCTGAAAAGCGCGCCGGGCGGTGTGGAGGAGGCACTGAGGGGGCAATATTTAATAAAATTAGTAAAGTCTTTCTCGGGTATGACGAGACCAGGGAAATAGGTATTCATTTTTATATGGAGGATATTATAGATTCCAGTTCAAATTGAATAGGTACGCATACATTAGATAGGTCAGCTATACAAAATAAAGTAGTGCATCAAATTTACGCTAAGGCGGTACGAAGTTCGCCGGCTCAGCTAGTCTATATATATAAAAGAAAGTCGTGTTTGTTACAACACTTATAACTCGAGAACGGCTGGACCGATTGCCATGGTTTTTGATTTGTTGGATTTGTTTCCGTCCCGAATAGCAGAATACATCTTAAAAACAATGAAAACTCGATATGTGTAATGAATACTTAATCATTTCAATAGATGCTGATTTGTTTATTACATGTCAAACATTTGTTGTCCAATCCTGTCAAATAGTGTAACAACTATTTTTTTTGGAGTTTATGGCCTGGTTGCTGAGACCTTTAAGCCACAACTTTATTTTTTTCTGAAGACATCATGTGTGCGTTCAGAAATTTATTTTTTGTAAAATGTCTACAAAATCAGGTACTGTTATATTTGTTTTTAATTCCCGAAAATAATACCTAAGATTTATTCTACAGTAAAAACATAAAATCATCGGAAAGGAAGGAACGGAATTTAGGGAATAAAAAATCAGTTGGTAAAGGTTATAAGATTAAGGAAAAAAATCTACAGGTTAACAAAAGTGTAAATGTCTTTTTATAGGTTGTTTATGATTTTTCTTGATAAGCTATTCATACGTAGTGGTTATATACTCTTTGAGCTATTGTCTATGTCTCGAAAGTTCAGGCACTGTTATTATATTTGGTGGTTTTATGCGAGTGCACATTTTAAAAACAATGCCGCGTCCTAGAAGATCTAATCTTTTCCAGCGAAGCCGTAATGCAATTAGGCAACGGAATATCGCAAGTCAATTATCTGCGAGAAATTGCACGCGTCGATACTTTAAAGATGAGGAAGTTTTTATTCCAAGGATTCCGAGGATCCCAACGGATATGCTCTTTGAGTTTAAACGATTTCAATTCCCGATTCGTCTTGCCTTCGCCATGACGATCAACACATCACAGGGCCAATCCTTGACTATTTGAAAATGCATGTTTTTCTCATGGTCAATTGTACGTGGCATGCTCACGTGTCGGCAAACCATTCGCTTTATTTGTTCTTGCGCCTGACCAAAAAACAAAGAATGTCGTTTACCACAAAGTGCTTGAATGAAAACCTATTAATGAATTAATCCGAGTTTTATTTCTTTTTTTCCAATCTGCACAACATAGTTTTCAATCATTTTTTTCTGACATGAGTTTGAAGTACTTAATTATTGTTTTTTAATTTTTATTATTTTTATTCTCATTCTGTATGTATGTTTTCATCATTATTCATCATAATAAAATACTTTTTTGTTTCTATCTATATAAATATATTATTTTGTATCATTGTTTTACGTTCATCAAAGCCTGAATTAGTTCCAGCTAAAGAGTAACACGACATTTATTGACTGTTAGGCCGTACGAAGTTCGCTGGGTCAGCTGGTAATATTATAAGGGAAACTTAGCACAAACTTTCGGCTGTATCAAACTTGTGAAAAAAGCTTACATTCATTTTTTACTCAAAATAATTGCTTTAACTTTCAATTAATTTTACCATTTTTTTTAAATACATATAGCTAAAAACACTTTCAATTATCCTAGCTTTTAAATACAAAAAATTAAATAAAGCGTTTAATTGGTACAGAGCGACATGTAGACACACAGATACACAGACTTTTTTGTCTGAGGTTATAAAAAGGTAAACAATTAAGCAATATAAAATATTTATTTATTTTTATATAACGTTTTACAACTGTAGATAAAATTAACAAAATTATGCTTCAATAGGAAGCATAATTGCTTTGTCCTTGTGACTACAAATATAAATTTTCTCTAAAAACACGTATAGATTCAATTGAAAAGAAAATTAATTATGTAAAATTTCAATATAACTATGTTGCTGTAATTCTTTTATAAAACAAAACTAATTAAAATCTATTTTCGAACAAAATAGAAGCTAATATAATTGATAGCGATTTTGATGCTGGGGCCTATTCCCACTCTATTCAAATACTGAAAGCAATATCGCCGAAATTTCTGTTGAGTCGCCTCAGCAATCTTTTGCAAAAAAATTTAGAAAAAATTTAGAAAATTTAAACTTAAACTATGAGTTATTGCTTGGTTAAGGTTTAAAAACTTTTGAATGTCATATTTTAATTTGACAGTTTGTAAGATTCTTATTTATTATATACGGTCCAAGTACTCGCATGGCTTCTGAGATATTGCTGATTCTTTTTGATAATTGTAGCCTCAAGAGCGATAAATATATGTGAATGCGAGTTAATTTATCTCATTAATAAATAAATAAATTATCTAATAGTTAGGTTTTAGAACCTAACAAAATAGAGTTGTTGTTTTCGGACTTATTTGATAATTGTTGTAGATTTCGCATTAGGTGCCCGAGTTTCTAAGTTCTAGTGTTCACATTCGAAGAAATAGAATTCTTGAATACTGCTCAGATGATAAATACTTGCTTAAGAAAAAAGTTCTAAATGAGAAAGTTTTTAGAGGCTGTAGAGTTGGTAAATTGATAATTTACTGTCATTGATAGAAGTAACTACTTCTGAACGCTTTCCGGAAATATAGAAAATAACAATCTGACAATATTTTACTCAAACAGTTGTTCATCAATTACCGAATTACAGAAACTAAAAATGTACAGTACAACCTGTAGAAAAAAACCAAAAAAAAAGAATAAAGCAGATAAGTAATCAACCTATCTAAAAAATAATTTAAAGATAAACTATTTTTTGATACGTCTAACTCTTAACTACAAAAAAACTAGTCAAAACTTATCTATTACATAACATAGGTACAGTTCGTTTTAATAAATAGATGATGCTTTAAAAATTAGCAAATCAACCATCAACTTCTTCTCCTATCTCCCGCCCGTTCTTTTCGCCCGCCGCCGGTTGGTCATTGTCGTAACTATTATAATAATGGCTTACACATATAAGATGATATGTGCTGTCGCGGGCTTTTTTGTAGGACTATTTAAGATAAACATTTTTATTGTACATTAAATACGTGTTTTAATGTATCTAACGGTTTTGCGGTCCACGCTAGAATGATTAACCGATGAAAAAAATTTTTTTCTATTTACTTGACACTTATCGTCGTTATATTTTAGACAATTCACACAATATGTTTATAAATTACAGCTCATGTGTTATTCTAATGTATTAGCTATATTATTATGAAGTTTTATTAAAATCTTGTCAGTAGTTTCTGCGTGAAAGAGAAACAAACATCCATTCATAATTCATACTTGCAAACTTTTGCGTTTATAATATTACTGAGATATTCAAACAATTATCCACACACGCGTCTTGTCAGAATCAAAATTCAAGAAAAATGTAAAAATATGAAAAGTGAGCGAGAAGCTTTTTATGGAACAACAGGTAAAAGCTTTCAAGGCTATTTATGTTAAGAGTATTAGCTTCTTACACAAGTTTCCATGTAATTTTGTAATTAGGTAATTTTGATTTATTTTTTGACATATTGTACCAACAGTTCAGTTATAAAAAGACGCCCTATATGAGCGCATTCAGCAGGTTTCCAAACGCAACTGTATAGATCAGAACAAGTTCCTTAATTTATAATTGAAAAATTACCACAATTTTCTACATGAGCAAGCAGTGTGGCATGTAAAAACATTTCAGTAATAAATCTTTTGATAAATCTCCGAAAAATCGAATAAAACCAAGCGCAGCATTTATGCCGCTCTATGTGATCACCATTTATAGCTCAAAAATTTATATTTAAATAAAAAATTAAACAAAAAATAAACGTTTGAAAATAAACGAAACTATAAAGCAAAAAATAGAAAAACCGTTAGTCTTACATTAATGTAAAGATATAAATAATTTTGAGTCCGCACTAAACAAACAAACTCTGTCATGTTTTGTCTTTTTATAATTTTAAGCATCTACGTTTTAAAACAATTTAAGATATTATTATTTATTTATTCATCTATTTATTTGTTTATTTATTTATTTATTCATTAATTTTTTTTCAATATTTTGACGGCAACCTAAAACTGTTTACATTTTTCAATCAGTGTACAACTTAGACTAAAAGTTGTTTTATGTTTTGCTATTTAGTTTCGCTACTTTTCAAGATTTAATTTTTTACTAAAAGTTTTTATTGTTTACTTAACTTTGTTTTTTCCTCGTCTTTTTTTTTGTTAAAAAGTTATAATTATTATCTTTTTTGGAGCTGACCTTACTACATATTTTAAGATTATTTTATGTTTTAGTGTCATTAGAATTGCAAATTATTATGTATGACAGTTTTTATCAAAAGTGATTCACAGCTGAACAATCAATCATTCTTAATTTGTTTACCGTTAAAAACAATTTTTTTTTAATTATATAATGATAGCAACTCTAAAGAATACCTTATTCAACAACAAAAAATATGTTAAAATCTGACTTTTCTGTTAAAAGTTATCGTGGAAGTATCGGTTCACAGCTAAAAATTTTGCGTAAAACAATCAAAATCAAAAATAAAATCTTATTCTATCAAACTAAAAAAAAACTCTTTAATGTTTTATTCTTAGAGAAAGCATTTTTTTGTCAAATTTATGTGGTACCAATTTTAAAGCATACCGTATTCATTAAAAAAAGAATTTCTCTATTTTGTCGTCAGTTAAAAAGTAAAACAATAAACACATTCGAAATTCAATTTTCTGCTTAAATTTCACTTTTGAAACATTCTGTCTGTTTTAAACCCCACTTGCTGTGATCCTCTGTAAAGCCTAAAAAACAATAATGCTTGATTAATCATTTAGTAGTGTCAGTAGACTTGGTCATTATTGTGAATAATAAAATAGTTCATTCTTCTATTGACAGTACTTTGATAATTATAGAGACATATATGAAGCTTCTGACATCAAAATCAAAAAACCATGTTTTTTCAGTTTGATGCAAGAGGTCACTCTTAATAGCAGACAATAATTTTGATAAAAAAGATTTTTTTTAAGGCGAATTAGAAGTAATGCTGATTGAACAGCCAAGTTATCTTATAGTGCCTATTGTTTTAACGCATATCTGATATATGCAATATTTTATTATATCTATCAAAAATAGTAAAAATAAAGCCGAAGGAAACTGATTGAAACAGAGATGCTTGAGTCTAAAGATCTTGGTTTGAATAAATTTGCCTTGATCTAATTTTTTTTTTATAATTATTTTCTCATTACTACTAAAATTCTTGAAAAAAGTCTGAAAGAACAGTGTTTTCATGAAATATTATACATTTATATATCACTCTTATATAGTTGATCAAATCATTTTTCGGTTTTGCTAAAATTCATAGTCTATAACACTAAAAATTGAACACAAACTGCAACTAGGCTCTTTTAGCCATTTGTTATACTTAATTATACTTAAAAAGTAGAATTTGATTTTATGTTAACACCAAAAAGCTACCGCTTTTGCAACAAAGCACGTTGACAAATGTGTTACGTAGTGAGAAGCTTAATGAGATTTCATAATATTGCGTTTAAGGCATGACATCACCAAATTGCATATTCATGCTTAGATGGCATTTTACTCGATGAATTTGCAGCAAGAGGAAATACAATTGACAAAACTGAATTTGCGAATCTATATAAGAATGAAACTTCAGTCAAACTTTAAACAAAACACTAAATTCTATACCAATTAACAAAAAATAATCCAAAATTATTAAAACTCTTATTTCTAACTTTAAAGGAAAATGATCATCCGTTAGGATCTGAGACAAAATTAATAATAGAGATCGGTATGTTAATATTATTAAGACCAGACTGACGACGTCTTCCCATAACAACAAATTTAAAAAATAATCACTGGAAGCAACTTTTAGGAAAACCATCAAAACGATACATAAAAACTTCATAGTATGCTTTAATCAAAAATCCAATAAAATTTTTAAATCTGTTACAGTTTCTGTTTCTGTGTTTATGTAAGTCCAAACATTTTATTGAATGACAGTAGTATTTAAAATGTTACTTCTGGGCCAGGGCATTTGGCGTCTTAAAAATCAAGGTAGAATCTTACAAATTTAACTGTTTTCCCAAAAGTTAACAACTAAAAAAAAGCCCAAGATCACTCAAAATGCATTAATTTTTTTATCTACCCCAAAATTATCCAAATATGTGTAGACCACCAAAAATTGGGCACGTGAAAAAACGGTAGAATCCTACAAATTTGTTGTTTTTCTAAAAGTAAACATCCGAAAAAGATCTAAAAAACCTACAAACTGCCTTGTTTTTAAGCCCCCAAAATGACTTTTTATTTCCGGACCAGACCATTTAGCGTCTTAAAAATAAAGGTAGAATCTTACAAATTTAACTGTTTTCCCAAAAGTTAACATCTAAAAAAAAGCCCAAGATCACTCAAAATGCATTAATTTTTATCCACCCCAAAATTATCCAAATATGTGTAGACCACCAAAAATTGGGCACATAAAAAAACGGTAGAATCCTACAAATTTGTTGTTTTTCTAAAAGTAAACATCCGAAAAAGATCTAAAAAACCTACAAAATGCTTTGTTTTTAAGCCCCCAAAATGACTTTTTATTTCTGGACCAGGACATTTGGCGTCTTAAAAATCAAGGCAAAATCTTACAAATTTAGCTGTTTGCCCAAAGGCGAACAACCGAAAAGGGCCTGAAACCTCTCAAGAATCTTTAATTTTTATCTACCCCAAAAGTTCCCAAATATGTGTAGACCACCAAAGATTGGACACACGAAAAAACCGTTAAAATCTCGCAAAATCATGAAAAATTATCTCACGAGCACTCTAAAAAACTCACAACATACCGTGTTTTTAGACACTCCAAAATAGCTTTATATTTCTGGACCAGACCAATTGGCGCATGCAAAAAAAAGAAAAAGACAACACCAAATCAAAGAGGTATATTTGGCGCCTTACAAACTAATGTAGTAAAATTCCTTTAAAAATCATAATTTTTTATGCTCTCAAAAAATACTCGAAACTCAATAGACCACCAGAAAATGGGCACATGAAAAAATCATCCAAAATCAAACAAAATTACATTAAAAGCACCCAAAAAACCTTACAACCTTCCTTGTTTTGAGACACCTCAAAATGGATTTTTACTTCTGGAGAAAGCATTGGCACATGCAACTAATGTTTTGCACTTATTTTTATTAATTCTGTAAATATTCTGAATCCAAGGTTTACCAATTATTATCCTGGTCCAGAAATAAAAAAGCCATTTTAGAAATTTAAAAACAAGAGCTTTTATTTGTTTAATATTATTACCGGTCGCCACTCGGACTGGTGATTTTTTTACATGTGCCAATGCTTTCTCTAGAAGTAAAAATCCATTTTGGGGTGTCTCAAAACAAAGAAAGTTGTAAAGTTTATTGTGTGCTTTTAATGTAATTTTGTTTGATTTTGGATAATTTTCTCATGTGCCCATTTTCTGGTGGTCTATTGAGTTTCGAGTATTTTTTGGGAGCATAAAAAATTATGATTTTTAAAGGAATTTTAAGGCGCCAAATATACCTCTGTGATTTGGTGTTGTCTTTCTCTTTTTTTGCATGCGCCAATTGGTCTGGTCCAGAAATAAAAAGCCATTTTGGAGTGTCTAAAAACACGGTATCTTGTGAGTTTTTTAGAGTGCTCGTGAGATAATTTTGGAAGATTTTAACGGTTTTTTCGTGTGCCCAATCTTTGGTGGTCTACACATATTTGGGAACTTTTGGGGTGGATAATAATTAAAGATTTTTGAGAGGTTTTGGGCCCTTTTCGGTTGTGTGCTTTTGGACAAACAGCTAAATTTGTAAGTTTTTGCCTTGTTTTTCAAGACGCTTTAAGTTGTTTTTCATTGATTTTTTCATGCGCCAATAGGCTTGGTCCAGAAATGAAAAGCTGTTTTGAGGTGTCTGAAATCTAGAGATTTGACAATGGTTTTAGAGCAGTTTTGAGGTAATTTTAATTGACTTTTGCATGCGCCAATTGGCTTGGTCCAGAAAGGAAAAGCTATTTTTGGGGTGTCTAAAATCAAGGCATTTTGTAAGTTTTTTAGATCTTTTCGGATGGTTACTTTTGGGAAAATAGTAAATTTGTAGAATTCTACCGTGTTTTTTGTGTGCCCAACTTTTGGTGGCCTACACATATTTAGGAACTTTTGGGGTGGATAAAAATTAATGATTTTTGAAAGATTTTAGGCCCTATTCGGTTGTTTGCTTTTGGGCAAACAGCTAAATTTGTAAGATTTTGCCTTAATTTTTAAGACGCCAAATGTCCTGGTCCAGAAATAAAAAATCATTTTGGGGGCTTAAAAACAAGGCATTTTGTAGGTTTTTTAGATCTTTTTCGGATGTTTACTTTTAGAAAAACAACAAATTTAAAGGATTCTACCCTGTTTTTTCATGTGCCCAATTTTTGGTGATCTACACATATTTGGATACTTTTGGGGTGGATAAAAATTAATGCATTTTGAGTGATCTTGGGCCTTTTTTAGTTGTTGACTTTTGGGAAAACAGTTAAATTTGTAAGATTCTACCTTGATTTTTAAGACGCCAAATGCCCCAGATTTAACATTTTATATACTACTAATGACAGTTGCGTGATTTTTATCTTTTGTCCGAATTATGGTTTATTATAATAGTTTTCTGTTTGCTAGATTTACCATCTAACTAAACCAAATTATAAAAAAAAGAGAATAAAATATAAAAAAAGGCAGTAAAAGAACAGAGACTGCCTCAAGCAATACATTAATGTTATTAAAAACAATAAAAACAAATAATATAAAAATTAATACAAAATTAGCAAATTACAAAATAGCGGAACAATTCTGAATTGTTATAAAGTTATCTCTTAACTTATACTTTTTTTTCAATTTTGGATCTTAATATTGTAATTTTCAAATGATGTTTTTTTTAAATTATAGTAAATTTGACCTAAATTAAACCTAACCTCAGCGAACGATTATAAACCCTTGCCAAATCATTGTGAACTAATCTCATTTTTTTTTTTATATAAAGAAGCTGATATACGACCGTTTTACAAGAGGCTGATAAATCAATTTAAATTTTTCTATAATTTAAAAAATATATATATTTTTTATTTTATGTATTTTTTAAATGTCAGCTTTTTTGCCTTAATTTCATTGTTGTTGCGTTTTACTAACGTTTTGTTGTAATTTGTTTGTTTTTTTAAACGCTTCTTTTCTCATTTTTGGCAACAGTTAAAGATAGATACCTTCTTCACCTAAAACAGTACGCTATTTTCTGATACCATTGATTCTGATACTTAAATATGATTGTTATTTTTATAAATTATCAGGGACTGACGTTACCCGCTTTTCAATTATTACTAGTTGCAAGATTATTGAATTTTTATGTCTTCTTCGAACTATTAAAATTTATACAGCAAACATTTTTTTATAAATAATTTTGAATTACATCAGAAATAACGTGCAAACAACAATTTTATTTGTAAATATAAAAAATAATTTTTTTGGGTCATAGCTCGTATATTTTTCAAAACAACTTCATATCAAAATGTTACAAATTTCAGTGATGGATGTAGGTTAGCCGAACTTAAATAAGATTTGCTCTGCAAACAGGAACGAGTATTAAAGTGCCCCAAAAAATCCAAAAATAATGTTGTTGGGAGCTCATCTCCGATGTCAACAGATCAAAACTTTTTGAAAAATCTATCAGAAATATTCCTATCAGTCTCCTAAATTGTACAATACAACTCTCAGAACGCTAACCACTCATCCCATTTCAAAAGAATTAGAAAAAATAAAAGTTTACTGAAACAGCAAATATTGATGGTTTCAATAAAGTATGTGGTAACTTACAAGAATTATTGATTTTTGAGCTAATATAATAAAAAGGTAACTTAATTTTTCTTTTAGGATGAAATAAGATGAGCCAAGTTACTTTTAGAAGTGTAAAGTTTAGATTTTATTTTATGTAAAGTATGTGGCATACAAGGCATCCAGATAATTAGAGATTCGACTAAAAGTTAGCTTAAAAGTTTTTTCCTAAAGGCGTTTTAATTTTAAGAGTTACTAGATATGCTGAGAAACAATTGCTTATAATGTTAGAATACTTTCTGAAACCTATCATTGTAAAAAAATCTTTAAAGAAGCAGTTCTGTTGTTCCACTTTTATATTATTTATTTGCTCTACATTATTTGTCTTACCAACAGGAACAGGCCACGCTACCTTTTTTTTCTGAGCGTTATTCTATTGTTACTATGGTGCATAGCCATGTCGTCAAATAATTTAAATCAAATTAGAGGAATGATTAATTCAGCTGAATTGGAGTGTATTCCCGACCAGACGTGATGAAATGAGATGATAAAATAATTTCGTGTGAGCGTGGCTTATTGACATTCTCTTCAGAATGACATTTTGCAATACGACAAACCATAGTAAAATTATATTTATTGGGTTTCTGAATAGTATCTTGTGATGAATTGTGGTGGTTTACTGCTTCAATATTTTTAAAAACTATATATTTTTTTGTTTTTTGCTTAGACGACGTCTTATCTGTGATTCTGACTTAACTTCAAAATGTAATTTGGTTGCTGCAACGTTGTAATTCGTACAACTTCCCAAGTTTTATAAAACTTACAAATTATTATTTATACGACTGTGTTGTGTTTAACCAAAAAAAGATATGAAAGAAGTTGTTATGTTAGCTCTTTTGAACGAGAGAGAAGAAGTTATTAAGAATCTTTAGTACCAGCTTTTTTACCTCATCGTGTTGATTCATATTTAAAAATAAACAAAAAAAATTCAATGCAATGTCTTTCAAAAGAATTGATTAACATTATTGTGAAATTGATGACTCTTTTTATGAGACCATCTACAGTACTTGGGTAAATATAGACCAAAACATCTTCGCAAATTTAATGAAAATTGAAAGAATCTGTTGCAAGTTCTAACAAGAACAAAACATGTTCAAGTTTACAGATGCAGTTTGAATGAATTTGCATTGATTTATTTATTTCACCAGTTGGTGGCTAATCCAAAGATTATAGATTTACATTGTATAATGTATATTATTGATATGCGTTTGAGACAAAAGGCCCTAACGTGCTTGTTCAATCAGCAATATACCTTTTTATTTTCAAATTGTACTTTTAATTAACAATGACATTTTTCAGTTAAAACATAACATAATGTTTGATGCAAAGGAGCTTTTAAAAGATGCTTTTTTTACGATATTAATAAAGTCGTCCCTAGAAACTATACTTTCTATAGAAAGCGTTTTGTTAGAAAAACAATAAAATTAGAAATACACAAACAGAAATAGTTTTCTTAACAAAAAACTTAAAGACAATAATGACAATATTCAAATCAAATTAAAAAATAAAGTAAGTCATTTGCTTATCTTTAAAATCCTGACAAAAAAATTATCGATCTCGAAATGAGTATCTTAAAGTATTGTTACTTAAAGACTGAGAGTAAGAAACACATTAATTAAAAAAAAAACTCTCGTTTCTAGATTTAAAAAAAAAAGTTGTGAATAATAAGCATAACCGCGCTATATACAGGCTGTCTCTCGACAACGACATAAAATCCTTGCTATCATAAACACTATAATATATTTTTTTCTTTTAATACGAAATTTTTCATAAAAATCTACAACTTTTATTATTGGGAAGGGAAAAGTACTAGTAGAACTCCAAGACTGGGAAGCGAAGAAAAGAATTATGGAAAATAAAAAAGAGTTAAGAAAAGAAGAAACAACTAAGAATATTTACATAGATGATGATTTAACAAAGAGGGAGAGAGAGGTCCAGAAAAAATTAAGGGAAATCGCAAAAGAAAAGAGAGGACAGGGAATAAAAGCAACGGTGGGATATGGAAAAATATTTATGGAGGGAAAAACATTCAAATGGAATGAGAAAGACCTGAAACTGCAGGTTTTTTAGGGAGAAAAGGGAGAGTTAAAAGAAACAAGGAAGAAGACACGGGCAAATGTACAATGGAAACTGAGAAGACTAATGAAACAAATAAAGATATAAGCAACGGGAAGAAAAAGATACTATTTTGGAATGTAGCGGGATTAGCAAAAAAAGAAGACAATTTCTGGGATTATGTGAAACTTTTTGACGTAGTAGGTTTAGTAGAAACATGGATAGAAGAAAAAAGCTGGGAAAAAATAAAGGGAAGGCTACCACCAGAATTTAATTGGGAGTGTCAAGGGGCAAAGAAAGAAAAAAAGAAAGGAAGGGCAGCAGGAGGGATAGTCACGGGAGTAAGAAAGGGAATAAGAGAAAAAAACCAGGAAAAAAAAGAAATAGAGGGACTCATGGAGAGAAATATCGAAATAGACAAACGATGGTGGAAAATAATGACGATATACAGCAGAGAGATGAAAAAGACAATAAAAAACATAGATGAAACAGTGAAAGAAAACACAGAAGAATGCATACTTATGGGAGGAGATTTTAACGGAAGAATTGGGGAAAGAGGAGCGAGAAATTGGGAGGAAGAAAAAGGAGATGGGAAAAGGAAAACCAAAGACACAAAAGAAAATATGGAGGGAAAAAAGTTGATGGAATGGTTAGAAGAAAAGGGATGGGAGATACTGAATGGTAATAAACAAGGGGATGAAGAAGGAGAGTGGACGTATGTAGATAGTAGGGGGGAGTCGGTGATAGACTACGGAATAACAAATGAAGAGGCGTGGGGAAAAGTAGAGAACTTTAAAATAGGGGACAGAATAGAGTCAGACCACCTCCCAATAGAAATAAGCCTAGAAGGAAGAAATAGCCAAACAGAGGAAAAAAAGAAGACAAAAGTAGAGCAGAAGAAGGTAATAATTAAAGTGTGGAACGAGCAAGGCGTGAAAGAATACAGGAAAAAGCTGAAAAACGTCAAATTCGAAGGGCAAGAGACAGAGAAGATGGAAGTGGAATTAAAAGAAATACTAGAAAAGGCAACGACTACAACAGAAGTAAGCAGTAAAAGAAAAAAAGCAGAAAAGAGAAATGAATGGTGGGATAAAGAATGCTACCAGCTAAAGAAAAAAGCTACAAAAGCGCTAAGGGAATTCAAAAGAAAGCAAGTAAATAGAAGAGTCTTCTTAGAAGCAAAAAGAAAATATAGAAAAAGATGTATAGAAAAAAAGAGAGAGAAAAGAGAAGAAGAAGATAAAGAAATAAAAGCTATTAAAACAGAAAGAGAGGTGTGGAAGTACATAAACAGAGAAAGATTAAGAAAAGAAGCGGCGAGTGAAGAGATAACAATAAAGGAATGGGAAGAGTTTTTCAAAGATCTGCTGGAAGGAGAAAGAGAAGTAGATATAGAAGACCCAGCGATGCAAACGAACCAGACAGCACCATTAGGAACAGAAATTACAAGGGAGGAGGTAGAGAGACAGATAAAGAAGCTGAAGAAGAAGAAGGCACCGGGGAGGGATGGAATACAGAATGAACACTGGATGTATGGGACGAAAGGTGTGATAGACAGATTGGTAGAGGTTATGAATGGAGTGTGGAGAGGAGAGGGATTCCCGACAGGTTGGAGAGAAGGCATAATCTGCCCTATCCACAAAAAAGGAGACAAAAATAGAGTAGAAAACTACAGAGGAATAACTCTTCTTAACACAGGGTATAAATTGTATGCGTCAGTACTGAATGAAAGGCTGAGAAAAGAGATAGAGGAAAAGAAGGCAATACCAGACAACCAAGCGGGATTTAGAGAAGGAAGGGGAACTATGGATAATGTATACATCCTGGACCACTTAGCGAATAACGAGATGAAAAAAAAGGGAGGAAGGCTGTATACACTTTTCATAGATTTTAGAGCAGCGTTTGATAAGGTCGATAGAAAGAAAATGTGTGAGAATATGAGAAAAAGAGGAGTAAACGAGTGGCTGGTGAGAAAGGTAGAAGAAATCTATGTAAAAACAAAAAGCAAAGTTAGAGCAAGGGAGAAAGAGAGTGAGTGGTTTGAAACGTCAAAAGGGGTGAGACAAGGGTGTCCTCTCAGCCCCTTGTTGTTTACAACCTACATGGCGGATATGGAAGAAATGTTTAGAAAGGCGCAAGCTGGGGGATGTGTGATTGGAAGAGAAAAAGTGTGGAGTCTAGCGTTTGCAGATGATGTGGTATTAATAGCAAAAAGCGAAAGGGAGATGGGAGAAATGATGACAAACCTAAAAAAGTATGTGAGGAAAAAAAAGCTAGAAGTGAATGTAAATAAAACAAAGATGCTGGTGTTCAACAAAAAAAAGAGGAAAGAAGAAAAGAATGATTGGGAATGGGAGGGAGAGAAAATAGAGAGAGTAAAAGAGTTCAAGTATTTAGGGTATACGTTTAATGAAAGAGCTACGAACAAAGCGCATGTCAGAGAGTTGGCAAGGAAAGCAAACAAGATAGTGGGATGTGTATGGGGAATAGGAGAGAGGAAGTGGGGAGGGGATTTTAAAAAGAGAATAATGATGTTTGAGAGCTTGGTGGAGAGCGTATTGATGTATGGGGCAGAAATTTGGGGGTGGAAAGAACAAGAGGAAATAGAGAGAGTACAAGTGAAGTATTTGAGGTGGGTCCTTGGGGTGGACAGAGAAACCCCTGGGTATATAGTAAGAGAAGAATGTAAGAGAAACAAGCTGAGAGTGAAAGCGGGGAAAAGAGCGACTAAGTTTGAGGATAGAATGAATGGAAGGCAAGAATGTAGAATATTGAACGAATGTTGGAGAGAAAAGAAAAAAAATTTGGAGATAAACGAAAGAGAAAAATATTACAGAAGAAATGGGTATGCAAGTAAAGAAGTGGAAAGATTAAGAACAGAAGGCAAGTGGATGAACGCAGAAACGAGCGAAAGAGACAGGGATGTAGATAAGCAAGAAAGAAGGGAAAAAATCAAAGAGTCCAGGTACAACAGGAATTATGAGAAATGTATGACAGAGGAGATCCCGGTGTACCTGGGAAGAGAAAGTGCGAAAGAGAGGAAAATAATGGCGAGGTTCAGGTGCGGAAATGAGGAGAGAGAGAATAGGTATTGGATGGAAAAGGAAGAGAGACTGTGCAGAATCTGTTATGAGGAAAGAGAGACAATAGAGCACATGTGGAATGAATGCAGTGATATGAGGGAGAGAGAAAGAGCAGAAAGAAGAGAAATACTGAAAGAAAATGGAGCGGAGATAAAGTGGATGAAAGAAGTATGGGAGAGAAGGAAAATGAAGGACAAAGGAAGAACAGGGAGGGTAGAATAGAAAATGAAATAAATTGTAGATAGAGTATGTAAGCCGGTATAGGCAACAATAAAGCTTATTAGATATATATATTAGGCTTACAGTGCCTATCGCTTTTACCATTATTAAAAAAAAAACATTATTGTACCCTCTTCACCATTAAAAATCCTATCTTAATAATGAATAAATTTTTGGCAAAGCATATAGAACACAGAAAAGCAAAACTTAGACATTATTAGACCCAGTGGCGGATCTACCAGGGTTCCGCGGGGGACCCGTGGCTACATGAGCCCGGATAATACACATTATTTAAAAAAAAAAAAATTCCTGTACATTTTGTCATATTTGTGGGAAATTTTGTTTATTTTAACGACAAAAATGTCTAACTTTCAAAATAACATAACATAAAAAAATTTGTTACGCTTTAAGTTAGCGATCCTGGAATGTAATACATGATGGGCGGCAAGCAATAAAAATGACCCACCTGTAAAGATTCTCTTTCCCTTAAATTTTTTTTTATTGGCCTTTTTTGTCGTTTACAAGTTTTTTGACATATGCGACCCAGATGCACAATTGTATAACATAAGACAAGTCAATATCTATCAATCTATTTGTATTATAATATGTCTTTTTACTGAAAAAAAATCACTTAAGCTTTACAAATTACTGATATTATTATGTACAAATAATTAACTCTTTTTTAAAAATATGCTACTATTAGATAAAATATTCTACTAACAAATTAAATACTAATAGACAATAAACTCTCTTTTTTCATCTACTTTATAAAGTGAGTGAAATTTTTGCAAAAACTTTTATTATAAGTTTATTAAAATTAAGTGATTTAAGAAAAATTTCTTATTATTTTTCTAGAAAAAATATTTATTATGATGCCTTGAATTAAAGTCGACTTTATTAATTAATTTTTCTCAAACAACTTATTCTTTATTAAAAATAATAATTTAAAAATGTTGTCCTTACGCAAAAAATGTTATTTGAATTAGTAAACAATAGCTATATATTTATAAAAACAATTAAATTAAACTTGTTTTTTGTTTTTAACTATACCGGTCACAGTAGCATCTGCTGAACGCAGTTTTTCTAAACTGGAGTTAATAAAAACGTACTTACGAAATACTATGGACCAAGAACAATTATCAAATTTATCCTTGATTTCAATTGAAAACTTTATAGCGAAAGAGTTAGAGTTATCGAATTTAGTGACAAATTTTGCTACTATGAAAGCAAGAAAAAAATTGTATTTATAGTTATAATTTGATTGTAAAATATAATGAACTTGTTTTTGTTTGCTTTCAGAATTATTGAAAGTATTTTTTTATGTATGATGACAATGATTTATTAATTACATAAAATTCTAGATAATTTATTACAGATTTAATAAAAAGTGTTATAAAAAAATTAAAGACAAAAAAAGGGTATAAGACCTATCACAAAGTTTAAAGAGCCCGCTTAGACCATAATATTGAACATTTTTAAAATTTAATTCTAAAGTACATCAAAATGTAACGATAGCTAAGAAAATGCAAAATTGTAAAAAAATCTTTTATTGTTATTGTAACTTGAATTTTTTTATTAATTCAGTCAATGAAGAATTCAATTTTCTATCTGTTGCAAGTTAGAGTGCAATGTCCATACAACTGTAAATTGTAAGGTTTTCTAGCTAATATATTTTATTTCTTCTTTTCTAGTAAATAAGCCATCAATAAATCGTTGTATTTGAGATCAAATATCCTTTTGTCTTTTGAAATATCCTCAATCAGTAGGTTACGCAATTAATATAGCAAATTTACATACCTAAACAAATTACCTATTAAAAACCAACATATTACACTATTTTTTATCAAACTCATATTTCTGTTGTAAGAACACGATATTATTCTTTTTTATGATGATAAAACGTATTCAGATAAGATCTATCATCTATAATATAAAAATGAATCGCAAATTTTGTTGGTAAGCGCATAACTCAACAATGCCTGGACCAATTTGGCCAAATCTTTTTTTAAAATGTTCGTTGAAGTTTAAGGATGGTTTTTACGGCGAGAAAAATTAGAATTATTGCTGGAAAAACCCTAATAATAGCCCTTTTCTTGGAACGAAAAGCCTCACCGAACGTTGCGATGTCGGAAACGTTCGATAAGGCTCGGCAAATTACCGTTCCAAATAAATCGATCCACTCCCCCACCGACTCAACGGTGCAGTACAATTTCATTTGAAGCGACGAAATTGGACTGAATTTGATGGAATTGAATCGTGTGTGTGCATGACCGATTAAGTTGGTATGGAAAATTATGATGACTGGATTTGAATGAAAAGAATAGAATACTTTTTATTAACAAAGAGATTAAAGATTTTTTATAACAAAGACATTTTTTAAGGGCCGATAACTCGATCTTAAACCCGGTCCTACGGGGCCTTAAGACCTTAATAAAAATAAAAAATAAAATAACAAAACTAAGGCGCAACGGAAAAAGAAGAAAAATAGAGAAAAAGAAAAAAAAAACAGTAAAAAAGAAGAAAATAGGAAAAAAAGAAGAAAAAGAAGAAGAAAAAATAAAAAATGAAGAAAATAGAGAAAAAGAAGAAAATAGCAGGAAAAAAAAAGAAAAAAGCAAAAAACAGAAAAAAAAGAAGAAAATAGAAAACAAGAAGAAAAAAGAAAGAAATTAAAGAAAAATAAAGAAAAACGTAGGAAAAAAGAAGAAAAAAAGTATAAAAATAGAGAGAAAAAAGCGGTAAAAAAAGAGAATTTAGAAAAAAAGAAGAAAAAAACAAGATAATTGAAAAAAATCGAAAAAAAAGAAGAAAAAAGCAGTAAAAAAAAAAACAAAAAAACAAAAAAAAAGAAAAAGAAGAAAAAAATAATAAAAAAGAAAGGAAATGAAGAAAAACGACCGAAAAAAAAAAGAAAAAATGAAAAAAAGAAGGGGGAGGGGGGAGAGAAAAAAGGGAGGGGAAAGAAGAGGAAAGAGGGGGGAAAAAGGGTAAAGAAAAAAGTTCTAAAAACGGCCCCCGCAGGAGGCCGATAACTCGATCTTAAGCCCGGCCCTCTAAGGGGGCCTTAAGATCAGCCCTACGGGGCCTTAAGACCTTAATAAAAATCAAAAATATAATAACAAAACTAAGGCGGAACGAAGTTCGTCGGGCCAGCTAGTAAGTTATAAAATTGTATTCAAAACTCAATATTCTATTCTACTTACTAAGATTTACTATTTTTTTTTAATAATATGAATATCTACTTCACATATAACCAAAAATGACTTTGCAATAAAATATTTTCAATAGATAAACTATATTCAGTTATAATAAGATACAAACTTTTAAATAAATCGGTTTATTCGTTCTTTCTATCCCTCTAATAAGAGCTCATTGTCGTGACACATATTATGTCTTGTATATATTTAGTAAAACAATATCTAACTGATTGTGAAAACCGCATTAAAATGTCCGTTGTGTGGTTTCGGTAGAGTTAGCAAATATACAGACGCGTTAAGCAACTTTTTTTTGTATTATGTAAATATTAGTCTTTGTTGTGATTTAATACACCAGTAAAGAAATGAAAAAGTACAACTAAACCTAGCCGTTCCGTCAAAACATTAGAAAAAATGACAAAAAGAATCTAGCATTACATAAAAAAAAACTAAATTCATGATTAGGTAAGTACATTTTAACCTAAAGAAAAACATGTTATTTAAATAAATCAATTTTCTTCTATCAAGAATATTATTATTTAGAACTTGGCAGCTCACTTCGTTTTTCAGACTTTCAACAATAAACATAAAACCGCTCGTTTCCACATAATATAGAGCCGCAAGTGGACCTTGGAGTAATAAAATGATATAAATTACAGACAGAAATAGACTGCTACCTTTTAGTTTCAACTTAAGTATTCATTCTTCCAAAAAGTAGTTTAAATATTTACGAAAGTTGCAGTTTTATTAGACATTTAATCATTTATCTTAAATTAAACAGTTTACTTCATAATGAAACAACATAAACCAATATATTGGGATCTTCACACTGTTCTACTCTCTAAATTAAAATCTTCTAAAAAACATCAAACTAAGTGAAAAAAAACACACAAAAACTTCAATTGCCAAAAATAATTTATTTAATTAAAATTACTACACGTGATGTATCTAAAAATAATACTTTACATTTAAAACCAACTCAGTACATCTATATTAGCTTATCCAGTCTGTCTAGCTGCCGAAACAGTAAAATTTCAGACAATTAATACAAGTCACATAAAATATTATAAAAATATACATTATATACACATAGCTGGAAAAACTACAATAAAAAATAAAGAATCAGGAATGACAGATATCCAGTCCATAGTTCCAGAAAATACTTTTTTAAAACAACCTTATTTACAAATTCGGATTAGTCTCAGACATTAATTCATTAGAAAACTATCTACGTAAATGCTTTGTATACCTAAATACATTGTAAAACTTCAATTAGAAAACTCATTGCTGTTATTTCTCTGGAGAGCATTCAATAGAATTTTCATTCATTATAGGTCTTTTTCGCCTGCTTTGGGTGCAGCTACCTATCACCTCCATCCATCTAGAAAATAAGAAATTTTAAAATAATTTTTTTCAAGCCATCTATACAATAAGCTTTTACCAACACAAAATTATTCTCATAAAATGACAACTAGAATTTATTTTAGTATCGCTATTTAAACTCTCGTATAGAGTGTAAGATTATTTCAACTACACTAATAGTAGTTAAATTACTAAACACAAGAAAACATGATGTATTTGATCGTTAATTAAACAGAGGTACATACCTATTATAAGTATATTCCGACTCAGCTCTGAAAAAGTACACATGATTCTTGTACTGCAATTTAAAAACAAAATCTTTTCCAATCGCATCTTCCGCTATAGGTGCTCCAACTGTATATCCCAATAAAGGCAACGAAGCCAATGGAAATTCGTCCATACATCCTTTGTAGAAAAATAAGCAAAAAGAAGTTAGCACAACCCATAATTTTTGCCAACCGTTACTGCTTTTAAATTTTCGTAGTAAATATCCTGAGAGCTGATTCTAGAACAATTTTATAAGCTTTTTTTTATCGGTAAAAAACTATTTCTATACTTCAACAGCAATTAGCTCGTCTTTCATACTAATACTGGTATTTCGATGCCAACAA
Organism: Lagria hirta; assembly: GCA_947359425.1. NCBI lineage: Eukaryota > Metazoa > Arthropoda > Insecta > Coleoptera > Tenebrionidae > Lagria > Lagria hirta. The sequence continues at coordinate 16,822,860 of OX375794.1, forward strand.
ACATGCACTTTCAAATTACTTCTTTGGGCTTGTGGTTTGGTTTGAGTGCCAACATCATTTCCACATTGATCCATTATTTCATCAGAAGAGCCTATAAATTACCAAATTTTTCAAAATTACAAAAAACAATTGGTATAATACTCACTACAACTTTTTAGGCTCAAATAAGTAATTTTTGTATCTGTTTTATCCCTAGCTTGCTGTATGGCGTTTTGTAGATCTTGCTTCCATCGGTCTTTTTCTTCTTGTGAGCTTGCAGCTACTGTTAATGCCCTATTCCCGCCATATATCACCAACCCAAAGCTTTGTAATTCACCTTCAGGTTCTTCAATTAATACACCTCGCAGAGGCATATGTCCGTGTACTTTAAATTGTAAAGTTGCTTGCGAACGAGAAGTATACAGTAAAATATCAGAAAACTACAATAAAATGTATAAGGAAAATGCACAAGTATAAAAAACAATATAATACCAAAAAGAACATTCTTTGTTGATAACCTTTCTTGGAATGCTTCAACAGACAACCATGTCTAATAAATTTCCTCCCAGATTGCACTAAACTTTCAAAACCCACCAAATCTCTTTGTATTTCACATATTGTTGCCAAATTCTCTGAGTGTTCTAGTGTTTCAGTTACTGGTTGCATTAAATCTTTTAAAGTATCACTGGCTGTTAAACAATCTGCTCGATCTGGGTGATTTGGCCCATAAAAACGTAGTAAGCCTAAAAAAACAAAATTAAATTAAAACGTTAATTTCCATCTATCCATCTGCAGAAACCATAAGTTTTAACACTTTTTTTTTAGTTGAAAATTTTATATTTGAAACTTTTTATTTATTTTACATCGTTTTTCATCAATAATTTTGCTTTGGCATCAGTACTTAACTCCGTAAAATGTTACGAACTGCCAATGTAAAAATATCTACCTTTAACAATCTGTCGAAAACCACTTGTTGCAGAATTTTAAGAAAAAAATCTTGTAAGATTTTTCCATAGAAATGGCAAAAGCTATAGGTACACAAATAACCACGTAATGTGTTTTTCTCCCTTGTTTCCGAAAAGAATAAATTTATCGACTACGCGAATAATCTAGACTTTTTCAACGTCTTAAAACTTTCTAGAAATAATAAAATCAAATAAAAAAAATTTTTTCATTTTCCCAAATTAATAGAAAAGGACGAATTGTAAATCATTGTAACAGTCTAAGCCAAATCGGCTTAAACTGTTTCTACCGCAAATTAAGCAACTGAATAAAATTCCTATCTACAATTACCGCGGCCAAGATTATACCAGCATAATACCGTGTGCTCATAGATAAAAAAATTGCTCTTCATTCTTTTAAATTTTCATTGAAGATATATAGCTTACAAAACATAGAAACAAACTATTAAAAATAAAACTTACGTTGTAAAAGTGACTGATATTGTAACAGCCTATGTAAAGGCTTCATCACAAAACTTGTCAGCGGCAAATAACAGACTTTTTGAGTTTCAAAATCTCTATAAAGTTGCTCAAAATGTGAATTTTGTTTAAAGGCAGCATCTAATCGTTCCAAAACTAAAATATGACCATCCAAATATTCTTCATAAATCTGAAAAACCATACTAAATTATTTCATTATGACATTCTACACTTTTAGTACTGGCAATAGAGGTGGTAAATGAGTTAGTAAAACATCAGCTATTCTTTGGGTCGCTGCAGCCTTAGGCCCACCCTTCCCATCCCAGCCTTGTAGTCTTTGTTCTAAATCTTTCACCAGTAACCCATGCGCCTGCGCAAGTGGTGCAACCAGTGTCAAAAGAATTGAGCATTCTTCGGGTTCCTCTCGACCTACTTCGTCCCTAAACCACTAAAAAACCCAATGTCATGATACAAATATAACCATATTAATCAAACATACCACATTAATGACATCTAAATCCTTTTTGTAAGTTAATTCCGTCATTAAAATTTCTTTGGCAATGTAATATGTCCTATCTAGATTTTTCGATTTTTTCTTTACTTCACCTTCAATTTCGGCAATGATAGTTGTGGTGTTGGTTCCATTAGACGTCGTATTAGCATTTATATTATTTAAAAACTGCTCTTTTACAAAATTTTTAACAGGACTTAAATCATCTGGTGGCATGCCAATATAGTTTCCATTTATAGGTGTTGATATATTAACAACGTTGCCATTTACAGCCTCATTATAACTTGGGGGTGAGCTCGGATAATATGATTTGTTGTTTAGATAGTAAGAGCCTTCACTTTCTAGCTTATTTTTCTTACCGTCATCTGTCAAAAAAAATACGGTGATTAACAAAACTAGGGTCTAGCAAAACTTAGCATTTAGTCACGCCTACTAAAGACGCACTTATGATAAAATTTATTAAAGCATGCATATAAACATAATGATTTTGCTCACCTCTAATCCCTCGCAATTTTAATAGTAAAAAGCATTAATAAGCAAAATATTTAAGCAAATTGTAATGTTTTATTACCAATGAACTGATGATTACAATGGGATAAATGATTGTACACAGCATGGGATTTTGTTTTTCTACATGATTTTTATAAATGCTTTGAGCATCATAACAAACAAATTCTTCTTTTAAAAAATAACAAAAATATCAATCAAAGGATGATCAATATAGTTAACATGTCTTCCATCTAAACCCCTAACACTACATCACTAACTTTTATAAATATCACAAAACGTAAAAATAGAGAAAATTGTATTTTATTGACTACAACACTTCCTCCGATTATTACAAATTTGTTGTTTGTTCTTAGTACACACGCAGTAGGCCTACTTTCGTACAGAAAACACTAAACAAATTCTTTTCATATTTAAGTTTAGACCGTTTAAACGTTAGAATTATAACAATTTTAACAAAACATTAACAACATTAAACCATTCGTTATATTTACAAAAAAAGAAAACAAAATGTCTCTCATTCTTGCACTCATCCTCTCTAAATTGCCAATTTGAGTAACTTTGTAAGCTAATTGATTAAAGTTAAGCATTATAATATGCCTAAAGTCAATTTTTCAATAATTGCTAATACAATGAGAGGGTTTATTATATCGTTTTATGCATTTTAAAGTAGTGTTTTTGAACAGTCTACGACTAAAAAGTAGAAAAAAGCCTATAAAAACCGTGAACTGAGAATTCAATTCAGTTCAAAACAGATTAACAGTGTAAGACAGCAAATTATTATTTCAATTCATCTCGTATGACTGCACAAGCAACAACGGGTTTTACCATAATTACTACTAAAATCATGAAAAACTAGGACAGCAAAGCGTCAGAGTTACGGTAACTTTTCAAAAGTTTTCCAGTGTTTAACTGGTTACTAATGTCCAAAGTAGATATCCTGAACCTGCGATGACTGATCTACCTAATTGTCTAAATGACAAACGTTTACGTTTGGCAGTTTTAGGTAGCCCAATTGACTCTCAACAAAGACCATCACATTCATGAAAAATTATTACAGCAAAATTTTGTTGAATGTAAATTGGGCTATATAAAAAAAGTCAAATCTAGACGTGACAATAAAAATTGTTTAAGATCACGACATTGATCAAAAATAAAGAAAAGAAAATGAAAAGGTATAAAGACTACAAGCAAAATATTTAGCTATAAACCAATATAAAAAAATTATAGAAGCTTAAACACTAAACCAGCAATAATCAATTGGAGAAAAACACCACATTCTTTTACAAACGTAAAAGTACTTAAATATCTATCGGCAATAAAGGCGCTAAATTTCATTCTTCAAAGTAGCGGTCAGTAATAATTATTGAAAATAAAGCCATTTTCATTATAGCATTTTTAAAAATTCATAAGACATAATTTAATGTAGCAACCCAAAAACACTACAAAAAATGCATATCATAAACAAATATGACTGCATCAATCTATATTCTTAAATAGTGATAATATAAGAAAAATATCACACAAACGACAATATTTCGTACAAACAATATACAATACGTAACACCAAAAAATGGAAAAATACACAACACTCGAATCGAACAGCGAAATAATGTAGTTTGATTTTCATTTTGGTTGTATCGACACAAATCTTATATACAAAAATTATGTTTTCAGTCTTCGGTGTCTTTTTTTTAATTAATTTCTTATGTTCACATTTATATAGAATTGAGTGATTAAAGGAGAAAATTGTGAGAAATTCCAGTAGATCTTTTTATGATTACTGGATAAATAGGAGTATTGTGCGCATCCAATAATCACATAAAACTTAAACTTTATGCTCGAATGTAAAAATATGAGTTCGTTCTTTCAACACATTCCATTTTATTTGGCATCCGTTTCGTCATTTGGCACCTTATCATAACCATTATTAAAAAACTAATAAACCGTGAGCAACTGTCTCATAAAATATTAGCACAGCCAGCAACCCAATCTTATAGATAGAGTATTATTTCCAATCGATACAATGGCTCTTCAACACAAATTAAAAAATCCGACAAGAATCAAAAACTGAAAAACCGCTAATACGAATAATAAATCGGCAACGATAATAAGAAGAACCACCAAAACGTAACAATACCCCTTCCAAATCTCCTAAATCACATTAAAATCAAATTTGCGCTGTCTGCTCCTCTTCGAAATCATCTTCCAAGAGCGGTGGCGGGATACAACTAACGTCGAAACCCTCTGCTGCTTCGTCATCATCTTTTTCCATGCGAAAAATATCGGAACCGGATTGCGAATCTCCATCCGGTAAATAACCTTCTTCTTCTAAGTTTTCTGAGTATTGCAAAAGAGGGCTCTCTATTCGATAGGTAAATTCCGTTGGCTCGTAGTAGTATTCGTCGATAGAATGATGGTCTTTTTCAATTTTGTGTCGTCGTTGTGTTTGTGATTGCCGTCTCCGTCTATAGCCGCGTCTATCTCTATCTGATTTACTTTTTGGAGATTCAACTGAACTAGTAGAGTCATTCTCACTTGGTGGACTCTTTGCATGAAAAAGTCTTTTCGCCATTGGCTTTCGATGAGTGCGAGTCAATGGTACTGTCGCTGTTTTATTAATTGGTACAGGGCTGGTACTCGCTAGAGGCGTACTTTCTGAACTTAGACTACTCGAATAATACGGTGAGCATTTCGATAATTTCAAGGGCACTTTAACAGGGCGCTCAGTGCTTCTACTTGAAGGTTGGTGTTTTTGCAAATATCTTTGTTTATCTTTGTCGTACCGTTGAGTGTGTACAGTCTTTTGCTCCACTGAACTACTTGATTTTTCTGTATCTGAGTGAGGTTGTTGTTTAGGAATCAATATTGGTCTTTCAGTAGATTTTGTGAAATATTTTATTTCAGCACTGCGGGTCGCCACAAAAGTCAACTGTGCTAAATCTTCTGAAGGAATGTTTTTAGGACTTGGCATCCCCTTAGGATCTACCAAATCGCCTTCATCTACGCTTGAGCCTAAACGAACTTGACGCTCAGATAAGTTTGCCTGAAAAAATTGTTGAGGAATAAGTGTTTTCGATGTGTCAGAGCTTGACCATTCGGAAATAGTTGGAATTAAATCAGTTAAAGTACTGTCACCTGTAGATGTGGTGGAAGATAATTTCTGGAATTGTAAGCTGGCGGCTTGTGGTTGTTTGCTGTTACTACTTGACCATTCTGATATTGACTGTGCAATATCAGTTAGAGAATTATCATCACTTTTCAAACCAGAACTACTTTTTGTAGTGCCACTATTACTTGATAAATTTTGAAATTTGACAGTATTTGTACTATTTGACCATTCAGATAAGCTTAGAGCAATGGAGGTGTCTTCGGAATGTGAACTATGCGTACACTTTTTAGGTTTCAAAGCAAACCTGACGGTACCATCTTCTAAATTTGTGCCCATAGAACTAGTGCAATCTTCTTCAGAGTATGAACTGTGTGACCGAGGTTTTACATCGCTTTTTGGAGTAGCTCCACCACCTGAGTGTGAGTGAGAGGAATCATCCGATGTGGTACTACGTCGCATTACCGTTGGTGGTCTCAATTCATTCTTTGAAGGCTCAATAGTATCAGTAAAAACATCATCATTCAAATTTGAAATATTCAAGTCTTCATCTGAATTAGAGCCTCCAGATCTTTGATCTAAAACAATTTTAACACCACTAGCTCCACCGCTCAAACTCTCTGAAATGCTTTCACTAATATGTTCAGTTTCAGCAACATTCTCATAAGTGTGAGTTTTATCTTCCAGCTCTGACGTTTTGTTTTCCTCTGAATTTGAATCGTTATCATAGATACTTACAGTGCTAGAATCGATTGTAACTTTACAAGCTTCTTCTGGTGGTGTCATATAATACGTCTCTACATTACTAACGATCACCGGTTCTACCACGCTTGAAGGTGGACTGGGCCACTGCTCGGAATCCTGACTTTTTATAGATCCTCTTAAACCAAATACCTTTGGAATATTGGTGCGCGGTGGTTGAAACACTTGTGTAGTTTGCTGAGACGTATCAGAACTTGGCATTTCATGCATTGCCAAAAGGCTCCTCTTGTCCAGTTGAGGAATATCCGGCAATGGCCACTCGTCACTTTCCTGACTACTTGATCCATTTTTCACTTTCTCAAAGCATTCTTCATCTATAATAGTATCATCTGAACCTTGGCGTCTTAATCTTAACCCTCTTTCCGACGTTATTATTTCAATATCATCCATCGACAGTTCAGCCATTTCAGCTGAGGTTCGCCGATCATCAGAAATTTGCCTTTGCAATAAATTACTTGTTTCAAAGCTTGGAATGCCCTCTCTTAAACTCGGTGGTTTCTCGTTGGTGGGCGTCTTTTTGTCGTGTTCTGAAACATGGGCGTGACTTGGAGGATCAGAACTCAGACTACCTTGAGGATTACTCGACGCTAACGATTCATCATTCAAACTATCACTTTGAGTACTTACTTTTGTAGAATCTTCTTCTAAACTGGACTTTTCAGAGTTCGTACTGCGTTCAGAGATTCGAGACAACGTCCGAGATAAAAACGCTCCAGAATAATTAACCAAAACATCTCCTGAAGCCAAGTTTAAGGCTGTTGTTAAGCAGGGGTAGCCAAAATTGACTGTAAAATTAGCTAAATCTTCTGGTAGTTCTGTATCGTCACGTGTTGGTGTTATGTCATTATCCGATTTATAGCAAACATCCGTCAATTGGGTCAAATCGCTAGCAGCTTCTTTAGCTAAGAAATATTCTTGCTTATCATTATCCGGCGGAAGAAGACCATCATCAAAGCTTTCCGAGCCTGAACTATCCAGCGGAAAAGGTTTCCACGTCGAACTCAACTCTTTGGGAATATCATTTGATTTACCTAACCTAACAGCTGCCCCCAAACTTCCAGAACTAGACTCTGTATCAATTGAATTCCTAGATTCCACCGAGCATCTATCAAAACTGTGTAAACTTCTTGCACTTTTTGGTTCATCGACCGATGAAGCACTTCCAACTTTATCCGATAATTTTTTTGACAATTTCTTATGAAGTTTTTGCGTCAGCTCCGAATCAGAAGACCATTTTTCTTCAAAAGGATATGGAGTCTTTTTGTATTTGATTCCATTAGTGTCTTCCTCTATGACTGGAGTTAAATCTTTAGGAATATCATGCGCTTCATCAGAACTAGATTCATCATATTTCGGTGGACCTCCCGACTCTTCATCTATAGTAAAAGCACGTCCTAACACACAAATGCGAGGACTCCTAGGACTACGGGGGCTCCGATCAGAATGTGGAGAATCTTTATCTAATTGATCTCTATTGGCAAATGTTTCTATAATTTGGCTGAAACCTATTGCACGTCCCATTGCACAGCTAGTGCTAGAATCATCAGTCTCTTTAACATTGCTTGGACTAGGATCCTTTTCGCCACTGGTCCAGGATCCAGTTGTATCGCTAGACCTAGATTGGTCTGAACTCCGTTTTAGTAAATCAAGTTTGCTGTGCTTCATCACAGCAGTTAATAAGTTAGCACTGTCAGGCTGTTCTTCTTCAACAGGAACCTTTTCCGGTGTATCTAACGGAACTTGATCATAATCAAATGATTCTTCAGCTCCATAAAATTCATCACATTCAACAGTTATCCAAGATCCTGTATCTTCACTTCGACTTCTTTCTATACTAAGCTTAAGCAATGTATCCCTATGAGCATCAGTCACCGCCAACAAATTTGAATCTACTTCACATTTCAAATCACTGACTTCTGTTAAAGATTCATCTTCGCTAGTTATTCGTACTATATTGTCTACACCATCTTTCCTGGGCTTAAACGCTCCCAATCTTCTTTTCTCTATTTTCTTTTTCAAGAATTTAGATACAGTTTCTGAAGCCTTTTGCATTTCTGCAATTAATTGTGTGTCTTGCTCAGATTTATGAGAGGAATCACCTGAATCATCTATATACTTAATATCCAATGAATTGCCTAGACTTGCACGTTCGATACTTTGCGAATCTGAAGAGCTTTTTGCATCTAATTTGCCTAAATCTGGTGGTTTCGATGAAGGACGCTGTTCAAAAAAATCATCAGATTTTTGTATAACTTCAATATTTTCTAGTTTTCGCTCCTTTTTGTCTCCGTCAACAGATAACCAAACGTCTAACCTTGTTCCTTCAAGGATTATGCTTTCATGTTGCTCATCAATGTTTTCTTTATGAATTTCTGCCTCAACAATTTCTTGTACTAAGCCAACTTCGGGTGATGTTTCTTCGCACTTAAAAGTATTGATTGTTTCAGTTTTGAAATCAAATACCGGTTCTTCTTCTTTCGGACGATTGTCTAAATCTAAACTTTTTCCTAGACGTTGCATTGGTTTATCTTCGAATATATCATCATCGCTTGTTAGATTTAATTCAAGACTCTTAGTGAGTTTTCTGTCCATTTTCTTGTCAAGTTTTTTCGGAGATTTGGTAATGATTATTGCATCTTCTAAAGAAACTTTTTTGTTTTCAATTGTATTTATACTAATTTCTAATTTGCCATGACGCTCCCGCACCATTTCTTCAACTTGAGGGAAAACAGGAAGTGCATCTTTGACAGGACTTTTAACTGTTTTGGTTTGTTTAATAGCTGTTTCATAAAGCATTTGTTGCTTTTCTTTTCTTTTTGCTATATCTGTATCACTATCTTCTTGTGACTTAGATCTCTCTTTGCTGGATACTCGTTTCAACTCTAGCTTTTCTAACGATCTAGTTTTTTCTTTAGGAGGTATTTTTCGAGTTGTTGTTTCCCCTTCTTGACTTTTGGTTCGTTTTATTTCAGGCGTCTTTTCTTCGATCAATTCGGTCTCTAACTTCACTTTAGAACTTATAACTTTAGGAGAACTTTTATTTAATAAAGATGATTTTGGTACTGGTTTCGGTGGCCGAGTCATTGTTTTAGGACCTTTGTCTTTCGACGTAGGCTTTTGACTATCCCTGAGTGATGTTGTGCGTTGTGTGGGTATTGGTTTACCTCTTGGCGGTTTTTGTATTGGTTTGGCTGTAATTGGTGGCTTAGATTTTTTTGACTTACCAGTTACGTCAGGTACTATTTGATCACGCTCTTTTAAAGGTGGTTTAGCATCAACTTTTGGTTTATCTGATTTAATCAATTGAGGTTTATCTATAATTTTGTTCTCCGATTCTTCAACAGTAATTTGAGATTGAATTCCACCAACTGCAACTTCTATGTCAGCTTCTTCTATTTCGCTTTCGTTGACATCGGTTGTTGTAGTATGCTCTTCCTCAACTGTATCATCTTTGCTAGAAAAAGCATTAAGCGGTGGTAATCGACTAACCGGAACCACAGGAGCGTCAAGGCTTTTAGCTCTACGACCTTGTACTGATAATTCCACAGCTTGCTGCTTCTGTAACAACGTAAAAGCGGAACCTTCTGATAAATTAAGTCTTGCGTGAGCAAATAATAAAGGACTTTGTCCTTTTCTACGCATCACTGGTGATGTGATTTCGGTAATTTTTGTTTTTAGGGGCACTTTAAGGTTTTTAATATCATCTTCAATTTCAGCTAACAATAATAGCTTTTCTTTCTCGCGTTCCTCATCTAAAGTTTTTTGATCCAAATCTTCTTGAATTGTGTCATTTATTGATTTATCGTCGACTTCTTGCACCGTTGAAAGGTTTTCTGTTACCGGCTCCGCAAACACCGGCTGCATATCACAAGTTTTAATATTCAAATCATCTTCAGAGCTAGGAATAGAGAATGAACGCTCAGAAATTCGTCTCAGTTCTGTTTGTACATTCAGATCTAAACCATTGTCGTATTGATTTTTATCAGTCTTTTTCCTAGTTTGTGGAGGTGATCCCTCTACCTCTGTCGAAGACATGGTGTATTGCAAGTATTTACGTTCTGATTCAAATTTCAGAATAGATTCCATCTCTTTGCGCATTTGAGGAGGTGAAAACTCCATTCTTGTTGGCGTTGCCTCAGCACTACCAAACACATCATCGGAATCCAACGATTCATCATCAGAGCTAAACGACGTAATTCGAACTTTAGTTTGATTACTCTTTCCTTTTTTTCCAGGCTGCATTCTTGGTTTAATAATTCGTTTCGGTTTAATATCAGTTTTTATCTTTTCTTTCAATACTTTTTTTTCAGGTTCTTTTTTAATCTCAATTATTGGTACTTCTGGAAGTTTTACAATAGGCAGTTTCTCTTTTTGGAAATTAAATAGCTTTGAATGAGGCTTCAAGCTCTCTGTTTTTGAACTAGTGGGAGAATCGCTTTCAATTTGACTCAATTTTGAACTTAAAGCTTCCAAAAGAACTGGATCTATATGAGTAATATCGCGTTTAGGGCTTGACATGTGCTGAACGGGTATTTCGCTTTTGTCAATTTCAAGAGTCACTGGGTCTATTTTTGATAAATCAATATTTTGTGTAAATAAAAACGGTTCACTTTCATCTTGTTTTGTTTTCGATTTATCTTTATCGTCACTTTTTTGAAGTTGTTTCACTTCTTCCTTTGTAGCAGTTCCATTCATAACATGCCGCTTATGTAAAACATAAGGGATATCATCACTTTTTGGTGGCAAGTTAATAAAATCAGATTGCGTTTTAGCACCAAGTACTTCAAACTGACTTTTGGGAACTTCAAATTTAGTTTTCTGTCCTTCGATTTCTCGCTTGAGAATATCGAAGTGACCAAACTCTGCCGTCGGCATTTCAAAATGAGTACCTTTATATTTCATTATAGGAGGTGCGCTAGGAATTTGCTTGTAAAGATAATCTTCATCGCTCGATTCAGCTGGAGTCAAATCAATAGATTTTTGATGCATTAAAAACATTCGACGATAATTGGAATTTAATCTTTGTCGGGCTAAAGAATTGGGGTCAGATTTGGTACGTTCAATTGGCTGATGAAGTGGAAGAGGTTCTCTACACTTTCTTGGTTCTATTTCAACAAAAACCTGCTTTCGTTTTGTTTCAACATTTTTAGATTTATCAATGTTGGGTACCACTCCAAATGTCTCCACATCGGCTGTATCTTGTAGTGACTGTATTTTATCTTCGTCAAAACTAAAAATATTACTTTCTGATTCTGTCGATCTTTGAGTACTCTGTTTTGGTAAAGGAGCAGGCTGTCGCGTCCTAATTTCAGTGGGAACGCCCGCAATATTTTCCGGCCAAATATACGTTGTTTTTTCTTGTTCAGATCGTGCTCTTGCTCGAGGAACTGTGTTTTGACCATTCATTTTATTTACTCGTATATTTTGCTCAGTTTCAACGTTTTGCAAGCTTATAGAATGTACATGAGTTGTTTCTTTTTGCTGGAAAATCTCACTTTTAGCTTTTTGAGTCCCATAATTACGTTCAAAAGCAATTTTTCTATCAAAATCATGATGGTAACTATTATATTTTGACTCCTCAGATTTTGAATGAGCGTCATAATATTCACTTTTTGATTCGAGACTAGACGTTCGTGATTCATAATGCTTAGCTCTTTGTCGCTTGTTTTCATAATCACTTTTCGAATCGGGACTAGAAGTTCTTGATTCATAACTAGAATATTTTGGCTTTGATTCACAATAGTCACTTTTTGATTCTTGACTTGAAGTACGTGAACCGATTTTAAAATGCTTATAAAAGTTTCCGTCTGATTTTCTTGGTATAATCTCTCTAGGCAAATCACGAGGATCATCCATAGCAAAAACATCTTGTTGCATGTCTGATACACTTTTGCATTTCTGTTTTTTCTCCGCTTCTGAATCGCTATCTGAAGGTAGATAATTGCCTGAATCCAAACTACAACTTCTTGTGTTCAAAGGTTTCGGTTTTTTAAATTTAAAATCGCAGGAAGTGCTGTAGTCATCATCTGATTTCTCTATAAGTTCGTAACTATCATGTGAAAGATCATCTTGGGAATCACGAAGGTCATAATTGCCGGGATCCTCCACAGATTCTTGTGAGTATAAAGTAGTCCCTGGGTAGCTACTGGAATATACTTTTTGATCAGACACGATAATGTCCTGATGAATTTCAAGACTACTATCTCGCGAACTAGCGCTATATATCGCATGATGTTCATCAAATCTTGTAACCGGTGAATCCAATTTTCGATTTTCGACACTTTGAGTTTTTTCTGTTGGTTTTGGTGGTTTAGACACAGCACGACGTTTAGCTTGTCCCGAATCCTCAAAACTAAAATCATACAAATCTCTACAACTAGCGCTACGTTGCCACAATTGCCGTTTTGGCGGTGCCGTTACAGTAGCTGGTTTGTACAAACATTCAGGACTTGTTTGGGTTTGAACCTGATTAGGAGAATCTGGTCTCAAGCCTAGATCATTTTGGGATTGAGTTTGTAAAGGATAATTATTAGTAAATGGAAGCGGCGGAGATTGATCCAGAAAGCCTTCTGATTTATGACTAGAGGGCATCCGGACAGAAGAAGTGTGAGTGCGAATGTTGGTGGTGATGGTACCTGCTGTTATATCTGCCCTGTGAACTGCTGCGCGGACGGCGACCGGCGAACTGACATAAGGAGTTTGGTGGTTCTTGTGGTCCAGCGCGTAAGGAGTATGAAGAGGGCTCGTAGTCGCAGAAGTTACCGGAGAGGCAGATTGCGTCGTCAGAGGAGGTGATGGCGAGGTCATCATCGGAGCAGGCAGCGTGGTAGGCCGCGTGTCTGGGACCGAGCTCCAAGACGTAGCTGTGACGCGGTGGCGAGAGGCTAACTTCGTCGTCGGAGAACCCGGGGCCACCACAACTCCTCCCATCGAACCCAGCGAAGCTGACAGCTTGGAGGCTTCCACTAGAGAAAAATACAATTTCAATATTCAATTACATTATTTACCATTTACCTCTATAACTACCAAAAATTTTGGTAACCAGAAACTCACATTGTCCCGTTAATTGTTTTGACAAAAATTGGCAAACCGAATGCGTCTTTGAATAATTTAAACGTGTTAAAAAATTACCAAGTTAGCAAATAAGTATAAATTTTCCATGAGCTTTCCTTTTTCAACACAGTCCTATTGTTTGTTAAATAAAATATCTTGATTTTTAACTTCATGTTTAAATGTCATTTTTTATTCGAGCTGTATTGTCAAATTTTACAAATTTTTTGAGTATTAAAGTTTTTAGATGAAATATTTTATTGGCTTATAAATTGAAGCTTCATCAAAAATAATTTTTTGAACTAAGCCAACTCAAACTAATATTCACAATTTAAATGTCACTCTTTCCGATTCGTAAATACTATAAACTTAATTTTTCACTTGTTTATCATAATCAGGTCGGTTTGCCACCAGAAACAAGTCCTATTGGTATTAAATGTCACTCAAAAATGTTTAATGTCCGTCAAATTATTACTACACTATAAACTACTCTAAAATGATTTAAAAATGATTTCTCCGTGCAGGATACAACTACAAGTTTTACCAATATAAAGCCAACACACAAAACAAGGTTAAGGTAGTACCTACCGCTTAAATTGCTGTCAGCAAGGGGCAACAAAGGATGTGCAGATATGCTGTTCCCGACTGTACTGGAGTGCATGTTGCTTGCACTTGAATGAGCGCTAGAATGCCGGAAAGAAGCCGACCTAAACAAGAGAACGAGGAATGAGATTATTCAAAACCGAGCTACACATCGAACAATTATTTTTCTCTAAAAACTAGATTAAAAAAGCCTCTTCTATTAAAACTGTTATGGAGCACAGCCGTTGCTAGTTGGTTTTAACATCTACCGTTTCTATACATCTACCAGAAATTAAATAACATGCGACGATAGAAACGATACTTTTTTTATACGTAATCTTTTATAAAATAAAATTAAAACGTCATCTCCCATCCTCCTTCCCTTGATTGGATTTAACAGGTCGGATACAGCATTAACCTTACCAAAAGCTACAACAACCATGCTCCACACGCCACAAAGACGCTACGAATACTTTTTAAGCAAAATGCTACTTTTATAATCTAAGGATTCTCCGTGCTGCACAAAATTAATGATTATAGCTTCAACCAACAACAAAAAATGATCGTTTACCAATAAAATGATACAGGATAAATCAAACATGCTTTTAGTTCTTACCTTTGGAATGTCTGTCGTTTCACATAGTTGTCTCTAACAAATTCAACTATTTGTTTTTGGGTTTTGCCACTATACCTACAAAAACAAGAAACAAGATAAATTATCGCAATATAATCAACTTAAAGCTGCAGATTCAAATGCAAATTAAGATATCTACGTTATTTGTTAATATCCTGCATTTCAAGTTGTAGATTTTACTTTTATAAAAACAGTCAACAACGCACCTAAAAGAGCTACCTCGAGAAAGTACTCTAGTTTTATGCCTCGAAACATTTTTTACAGACGAACACCTAAAAAATCCATGATTTTCGACACATTTTTTCCAAAAATTCTTGCACTCATTACGTCCCTCAAAGAAAAATTCGACCGTATCCTTGTAATAACCCTAGAACCAGTCCTCTAACAAATCAAAACCTTATAAAACAAATACTTACATATCCTTCCGGATGTAATTTTATTAAAAAACGTTTCCTTTTGAATGAAATTTTACGAATTTTAGCCCATGAAAATGTATTGATTTTGGTATAATTTTGAAAAACAATAATGCCCATATGAGCTACGGCAAGGTTTAAAGGAACATTTTCGTGATCCTTTGCCGGATGCATTTTTACACCATATAATTCACATCTTCTCGCAGTTTCCAAAAGATTTAAATCAGCTTCAGCTGGTGATTGACCCCTATAGCAGTAAACTTAGTTTCCATCTTGTATAGAATATAAACTTACGAATGCTTTTTATGATTTTCCATAATTTTTCGCTCCATCTCTTGATCTTGCTGAGGCACAAATTTATAACTTGAAAGATAAGTATGATCGGGATAATCTTCGGCAACAAAATCCCCACATTCCGCTTGAACAATATAACTGGCCATTAAAGCCGCAGTGTTTTCATTGCATTGCATCAGTCCTTGCGACAAATCTCTTTTAACTTGAAGACAAAATAAGTATCGCGTAAATTCCTCTTCTAATTGGCCAGGATCAGGCGTATAAAATTTTACACAAAATTGCAAAAGAGGATCGACTAATGATAAACCAAGCTGTCGAGAAATAGGTTTTTGTAAATCCAACCAATATCGAGTGCCACCCACATCCGCATATTCCAAACCAAAGTAATCAGCTTCAAGGAGATGGAGTTGCTTACAAACTTGGTCGAAAAGAACTCGTCCTAAGGCTTTAGCCTGAAACGAAGTAGATGTCTCTTTAGAAATCTATTTTACAAGACTAAAAAAATTACGATACAAGTAGCCTATAACTCTGTTTCTAAGATCTCCTGAAGTTTAAGCAATTATGTCAACAATATCAAACAAAGTAATGTTCCCATATAACTTCTTCTTTATGGGAACATTTTTGAACAATATTAACATATAACTATATTTTTAAACATATCTCACATACATTGCAATAATATCTCGCCTAAAAATTCACTGACGACTTCATCGTTCAATAATAATGTCATAATTACAAACAAATTCTTACTAAAATGTATTTTTCGTCTTTCTACAAAGTCAGTCTATTTATCAGCTAAAAAGCTGTAGTCAAATGTTGTGCGATAAGAACTTTACAGTGCCTCAACTATAACTGAAAAAACACTTGGTGCAAAGACAAAAAATATTTTAAAACATTTTTAAAAGTGTTGTCAAAGATTTTGAAATATAAAGTGACATATATTTCAAAAAAATATTTAAGCTGCTTTTTTTTTTTCAGTTGAGACTTATCGGTCAACAGCACTTTGTACTAAGTGATAGTTCCGGTCTACTCGCAACCTACACTATTGATTTCAATCGATGATGTTTGTGTTGAACTGGAAGTAGAGTGGTATAGTTAGCCAAATGCTAGTTTGCGTTTATGAGGGTGTCTATTGTATATAAGTTATTAGTATTCACAATAGGGACTTACCGCTAAAAATTGATAAAAAGCCGACAGGTAATAGATAAAAGTCTGACCAGAGATACGCTCTTATACAGAACCGCATTTTGGTATGTGATAAAAATTAGCTCTATATTGTATTTTTAATTTTTATATAGCCTATCAATATGTAACATTATATTATTTTATTTGAAATGTCCGTATTTATTACCTCATTAAAGCAAACAGCCATTCCAGGTCAAGACGACTCTGTACAGTTTTGGGGTCAACTAGTTGAAATTTTATTTATGAGAAATTTGTCTACAGCTTGCTACCTCTAAGTCAATTGTTATTTCACTGTCTTAAACGCAAAACAGCGTTTCGTTAACTATAACATAAGATGCGGCTCATACTGATTGGATTGCAAGCTAAAATTCTGATTTGATCGTAAGCCGCTTAAAGAAGTACAGACCAACATTACTAACCATAAATCAGACACTTATATATCTCCTTAATATCATACTTTCAAAATTGTGCTATGTTGGTATTTCTAAAAATTGCAGCGTAATTCACACATACGCAGCTAAAGTTGCACAGTTTTTTTAGCGATTTTTCAACCGAAGTATCTATTTTCAACCCCAGCTGTACTATGTGGTTAGAATAGACTGTCGTTTATTATTGAGAGAACCAAAAAAAAAACTGACAAAAAAAAAAGACAGAACAACCCCTAGTATTTTCTATCAAACTCGTGCAGATGAATGATAAAACTATTCACCACTAAAATGTTTGAATTGTTCTCTTGACTAAATTAGAATAAGTTCTTGTCTAGAATTGCTCCTAATTGTGTTGTATATGCTTGTAGAAATATAATACACAAATTAATAAATTATATAATTTTTAATACCATAATTTTTAATACCATAATTTTTAAAACAATTGCTTCAAATGTCTAAATAATTACTAAATTTCTTAACTTTATTTTTGAATTTAAAATGGTTTTTCTCACAAGAAAAAGTTTTTGTGGTAGAATCTTCTTTTCGCAACGGCCACCGAGTTGATAGTGAATTATTGACCCAATTTTTTTTAATGAAACATTGCCTGCTGTAAGATACCGAGAGGAGATTTTACAGCCATTCTTTGCGCAGCTTCATGAAGATGAAAGTGTGAACGTGTACTTTCAACAAGTTTATTTTTTCGTTTGTTATAACACTACAAGAGCTTCCAAGTGCTTTTAATTTTCTTATTAACGCTTTAAACTATTGATTCATTAAATTAAAAATGAGGTTAGGTTCCGATGTCAAATTAATAACTGTCACTTTAATTCGATGGTAAAGGTACGTTCATGGTTCAAAGTTAAACCTTCATGGTAAGCTTCGACGCCAAATTTAAAAAAAACACCTATTATATTACATAGAGTCAAAATAATGTTTTAGCTCTAAGCAACAATTGTTACCACTAGAAGACGCTACGTGTGAAAAGACCCGTCACTGAACTGAAGCCTCTATATTTTGTAGACTATATCATTTTTGCCAGCCTTTACAGAACTTCCTAATGTTGAAACCAATTTGGTTAACTTGCCAAGCGGAAATAAATTGTATTCACATTATAACTATAAGATCAAGAAGCTTTTCTGAACCCCTAATCGTTCTGCGCCGTGAACATGGCATGTAGGTATAGTTACGGCCCTGCACAGAATGTTTCATAAATAATGTACCAACATAGTAATAAGTATGCTCTAAATTTCGGCCAAAAACCAACGTGCTTGCCGCTTTTAAAAACTACTACAGTTTGACTTGACGAATATGTCACAAAAAATAAAAAAATTCTTTTCAGGTTAACTTTTTATGACATAAATGCGTCATTTTGAGCCCTTGTGTAGCTTATCAACAGTTTAATCGAAGTAACAATAATTCATTCTAATTGTCAATATGCCAGTTTATTCTTTTCAAATCGTATTCTTTTTAAAAATCAGCATAAAACTAGCTACTGAATAAATTATTACTATGACAGTTAAACATAATATTTAGATTGATATTGAGTATGTAAAACTAAAATAAATAACAACTTCGTATATATTTGTAGGAAGCATTATGGTTGACAATAGAAATAACAAGATAATAGCAGATCTGCTATTTGAAGTATGTGAAACATTAAAGATAATGAATATATTCATAGATAATTATTAATCTACTTCTATTCATATTCACACAATGGTTTGTTTGTTTCATAGTTATTTACATTTATTATGTGTTTTACTGTTATACTTTCATAGTCGCATCCTCACCTGATTATTTCCCTTTTCAATTTTACCTTGATTGGATTTTTTTTATCGATGAACAGTTTAAGAGTTATTATTTACTATTTAATATAAATTAAAAGATCTTTTTATTTTTGAACTGGTAATTTCCGCTTACATGCCTTAAGGCTATCATTTGCATTTCAATGTTGTAGGTAGGCTCTTTAAACTCTTAACTAAATTATTATTCAACCCACAATAATATTATTTAAGGTTGCCATTGAGTAGATTAGTCCCTATATGAAATGCATTGAAAGCATGTTACATTTTTGTTGCGATTTACAGTTTTAATATTGATTTTTTGGGCAAATTTTTATAACATCTTTAAAAAAGATAGATTTTTACAGGACTTGAAGTCACTATTAATGTGAGGTTGTAATTTGTTTATTGAAAAAATTGATATATAAACGAGTCATTTTTGAAGCAACACTTTTCTTTTTTTTGTGTGTAAAAAAAGCGTAATTGATGCATTTAAAATAGCACAAGACCTTTGCCAAACCCAATGGCTTCATCTAAAAAAAAAATTACGCATCTTAAGTTTTTGGTTTATGGGTAAATCCAAATAATATATATGATTTTAATAATTATTGGAATAACTTTAAAGTCGACAGAAATCTTCGCAGTTCTTGTCAAATTAGTTTAGCTTTTGTGCGGTAGGTGCCCCTAAAAAAAGGCGGGAACAGAATAGAACCAAAAACTTGGTAAATCAATTTTTGCTTCTCTTTTATTTGTTAGCAACCTTAATTAATCAGTTTTCCTAGACAATTGATTATTTACCACTGTAGGTTAATTTGTATATTAAGCTTCAGAATGGGTCGTTCCAAATTATGCACTAGGAAAAGAAGCAAACATGCTATAGCTGCAAAATTATACGTGCAAAAAAAACGAATAAAAATGTTTATTGACGGTGTTGTGTTGGACCACAGCTTATTTTTATAGCTTTTTTTTGAAGGAATAACAGTCTTTAGGTGTAGTTACATTTGGGAGTAGTATTGTATGAAAAATGGGTGATAAATCATATAATTCATTCACATTTCTTGTAAAAATGTCAACTAAATGAAGACTTTCTGAACTTGTAATTTGTTTCGAAAAAAAGTAAAATTTTCGGCTCGTGATCAAGCGTCCCGAAGGGCCGAAGGGAAGTGAACACAGCTTATTTTTATAGGTTTTTTTTGAAGGAATAACAGTCTTTAGGTGTAGTTACATTTGGGAGTAGTATTGTATGAAAAATGGGTGATAAATCATATAATTCATTCACATTTCTTTTTCAACTAAATGAAGACTTTCTGAACTTGTAATTTGTTTCGAAAAAAAGTAAAATTTTCGAAACAAATTACAAGTTCGGGAAGGACATTGGCAACAATAATAGAAAAAACATACATTCCCTTAAACATTCTTAACATTCTTCCATTTTTTCCCTTTACCGTCCCTAAAAACACATAAGTAAACATCCATTCCTTTAACATTCGAGAAAAAAAACCATAATTAAACTTCCCCTAACATTAAAGGAAAAAAACATAATTAAACATACTTTTTCCTAACATTAGAGGAAAAAAAACATAATTAAACATACATTCTCCTTACATTAAAGCAAAAAACCTTAATTAAACATACATTCGCCTTACATTTTCTTCCCTTAACTTTACAGAAAAAACATACATTCCCGTAACATTCGACAAAAAAAACATAATTAAACATACATTCTCCTTACATTCTTACATTTTCTTCCCTTTACTTTACAGAAAAAACATACATTCCCTTAACATTCCTGAAAAAAAAACATAATGAAACATACATTCCCCTGACATTCTCATTTTTCTCCCCGATTAAACATACACTCTCTCAACATTTTTCCTCCCTTATTGAACATACATTCCCTTATCATTTTTTTTCTCTAATTAAACATACATTCCCCTAACATTCTTACATTTTTCTCCCTGATTAAACATAGACTCTCTTAACGTTTTTCCTCCCTTAACATTCCAGAAAAAAAACATAAGTAAACATACCTTAACATTTTTTCTTCCTTTACATTCCACAAAAAAAACATAATTAAACATACATTCTTTTAACATTCCAGAAAACCAACAATAATTTCACATACATTCCCTTAACAATCTTTTATCTTTTTATCTCAGCTGTCTTATCTATTTCCCTCAACTGTCATTCGGGATCGGGAAGTGAAATGGGGTTGCTGGGTGGGTATAATAACACAAAAAACGAGTAAAAACGGCTATATTAACTACCCTTAAAAACTACCCTTAAGGAGTACTTTAAAAACATCTAATTTTCTCAACTGCCATTCGGGATCGGGAAGTGAAATGGGGTTGCTGGGTGGGTATAATAACATAAAAAACTAGTATAAACAGTGGTAAAAACTACCCTTAAAAACTACCCTTAAAGAGTACTTTGAAAACATCTAATTTTCTCAACTGCCATTCGGGATCGGGAAGTGAAATGGGGTTGCTGGGTGGGTATAATAACATAAAAAACGAGTAAAAACAGTGGTAAAAACTACCCTTAAAAAGTATTTTAGGAACGTTCTCTCAACTGTCAATCGGGATCGGGAAGTGAAATGGGGTTGCTGGGTGGGTATAATAATATAAAAACGAGTAAAAACGGCAATGTAAACAACCCTTAAAAACTACCCTTAAAATGTTGTTAAAAAAACACGTCGAATTTCTTTTTTCTAGCAATATTTATCCTTAGAAAACCTGTTTTTTCTTTTATTTACTACCCTTGACAAATTTTTGGGGTTGAACAGTTATTGGGGGTTGTAGGGAAGATAAATAAACATATACTTTTATAAGGACATCCTATTCACCCTGGATCAATTGAAAAAACTTGTTTTAAACGACCAAAACTGGGAAATTTCAAAAATTGACCTGTCGAAATCCACCTTATATTTTAGAAGCGATTAAAAAAAAAGAAGATTTGTAAAAAACGCAATTAGAAAAACAGACGAGGAAAAGAAGAAAATAATATAATATAAGAATATAATGTGTATATTAGTGTAATGATAATATGTTCTTAGCAATTTTTTGCTAACACTCTTTAATAATTGAAAATTCAACTATAAATTGACAGAAAAGTAAGAATCACTTCCTCAGTACTACCATTGTATAAGTGTATATTTATACAAAGGTACCAGTACCTACTACTAAATTCAAAAACGAAAAGCGTAGGCTACTGATTCGGTTTTTTAAAGTTAAAATAGATAAGTAATAAATTTCCCTCAAAAATCCATTCAAAAACATAACTAACTACCTTAACAATTCTGTCAAATAATAATATAACAAAACTGAAAACAAATATTACTAATTAATTTAAAATTTTGTTGGCGAGCATGTGATATTTTAGATGCATCAATTACCTACGCTTTTATTACGCACAAAATGAGTCGTTTCGACGTTGATTTTATTAATAAACAGATTACAACATTACATCAATAATGACCTGAAGTCCTGTAACATCATCTTTTTTAAATATGTTTAAAAATTTTTTTCACAAAATCAAAATTGAATCTGTAAATTTCAACAAAAATGTAACATCTTTTCAATGCATTTGATATATGAGACATACCATTTAATAACAATTAATAAGATACCGAATTAAATGCTGTGGGCGCTGTGGCCCCTAGACTAAACAATGTCTAGACTTATCCTTTAGCGGAGAATAAGACAAACAAAAAATAGAGTCAAAACTGTAACGTGACAATATTGTGACACATACTCTGTAGTTCATCTATTTCGCACTAGGTTACCGCACCTCTCGATATATTTTTAACTCTTTCTAGCATCGGAAGCAATTTGTCTCACTCAAAATAACAGCCTTAAGGAAGGAACATTTCATTGACAAGCCAATGACATAAGCAAATGTGTGACATAATAATAAATTGCAGCAGCCACACATGAACCCTATCTATTTAGTACACCATTTCAAATAAGTTGCGAGAGAAATTTTATTTTCCACAATAAAAATCTTATTACATACTTTAAAATAAATGCGGTTTTTTTATTCTTTATATAAAACACAATTTATGACTTTATTTTTGCTGCTGAATCGAAAGAAATTCATATCTAAACTAGACTTTAGTATTTTCACTTAGAAAATAAAAATCCGACCATTTTGTTATGCAACGGTGCGTTCATTTAATACACTCTGTGTGACATTTGAGTGATTTTTCGCACAGTATTCGCATAAAAGTGTTCATAAATTACCTTCAAACTTAACTGTCACCCATGTGTGTGGTTCATAAAATACGTCTAGTGAATCACTCGAGTGTTTCCAAATCGCCGTTTTCAATACACCGGTGAAAAAAGCTCGACAGGCGCACAAACCATTGAGAGAATTCCGGTTCCCGCGTTGCGCGCTGGTAGCAATTTTTATAGTAACACTACTAAAATAGTAACAATA
The DNA here is from genome assembly GCA_947359425.1 of Lagria hirta. Lineage (NCBI taxonomy): Eukaryota > Metazoa > Arthropoda > Insecta > Coleoptera > Tenebrionidae > Lagria > Lagria hirta. The sequence goes on from OX375794.1 coordinate 16,845,953, forward strand.
CCAATAGAAAATATGCAATTTTCACCGACGAACTTAAAATTTTATTAGTTACTGCAGAAAGTGGAGATATTATGACAACAGAAAATGAAAACATGGCACTTCTAACAGTGTTTTCACCGCCAAGGGTATATAAGTTGACAAAGCTGCCATAATTTGCCAATCATTCAATTTAACCTGTAGTACTATACAATGTACTTAATTGCGATTATAATTATAACGAAGTATATTACATACAAAAAATATATTATATACGTTACAAGTAATTTACAGAAAAAGTTAAGTTAGGCTGGTTCGGTGAACATTAATCTTGAAGAAATATTGCTCTGAAGCGTTCATATTTTCAAATCGCTCTGAGAGTACTCTGGCAGACCAATCGCATCACTCTGACGTCATTCGTTCCAACAGGACTCAACTTTTGTAAACGCACTCCAACTTGATATCGTGAACACCCGATTAATATGTTCATCAAGAAATATTTGGGAAAATAACGTGTAGTCGAATTCAGTACTATAAAACTAGTCAATAAAAAGTTAGGTTAATAGCACCTAGTAGTTATTTTTGTTTTTTGTGGTAACACCATTAATTTGTGACAGTGAAAAGCGTGAATTAGAATTTCAAACCAATAATCAGACCTTTTTAAAAATTACTTAATTGATAAAAACGTCGGGATGATTCTAGGCATTTTAAGGCTTTTGAAAACATTGAATACCTCAGAAAGGATCAGGGGAGAACAAAAAGGTGACTAGTGTTTCAACAATAAGAAAGAATAAATCTGTTGATGATACGACGACGTTCTGTGTTGAAATCACACTGCTCTCTGCAACCGTTTGATTAGAGACCATTATGTGTTTGAGATTGACTTGAAGTTTCTTTCAATTTAATGTACAAAATACACCAGCGAGCGGTTAAAAATGCACGGCCAAATTGCGCATGTCAAATATTTCCCACTGTAAATAACACTAGACAACGATGCCAGTCAAATTATTGAGCTTTGATACTTGGATAGTTTTTTAATTTATGAGCAAGTCTAATTTAGAAAAAAAGTGACAGTGCCTTGCACAACAAAAACCAGACAGTAGAAGTGTTGAAAAAAATTGTTGTAACCGCCTCAAAAGAAACACAAATTATATTAAAAAATGTGCTCAAGCATTCTCACAATATTTTTTGATAAAAATTAGCTACACCATATTATGAGTAAAGTTGCATCTTTAGAGCCTCATTTAAAACACTACTCTGAGAATTTACTTCTTAGATTAAATGTAATACAGAAACACACCTATTTGAGTTTCTTTAATAAATCGAGGTCATAAAACAACGTTTTTGCATTTTTGTACATATTCTGTCGTTGATGATAGATGTTACCAACTAATTTGATAAAACACATTAATCTTTATAAGACACTAAAAAATACAAACATGTTACATACTAGCGTTTTTAACCACCCTAAAATGTTCAAAAATCTTACTTAGAGTCTACAAATGATGTTTGTTTTAAATGCTTTTCCCAAATTTATCCTAAATTTAAAACAGCTACAAAGATTCATTTTATAAAGTTATCAAAAAGAGAATATAATTTAAAGTTAAAATATTGTTAAATTATAATATCCCAAAATTATCTAATTTTTAAAACTTTCCACGTTTTTCTAGATTCTCCAAAAATATATTTTCAACTTTTTCGTCTTATTGAACTATATATTTTATGTTTTACGGACTGTTATCCCCTAAGCACCCAGTATACTTAATCTGCTGAACTAAGCGACCTCAAAGACTTAATTTTCTTTCCTTTGTCGACAAACATTAATGCAAAAAAGAGCTTATAATACCCCTTGATAATACCGAATCAAACTTCCTTTTTGAACAACCTGGAAAAGTTTTGACATTTCAATGCAAAAAGCCTCATCGATTCTCTGAAATTTTCTCCAAGTTTTTTGCTTTTAAACACAAAACAAAATATAAGCACGTTAGTTGATAATGGAATTGACGATGTCGTTTGCCTCAAGTGACGAAGAAAAAACCGAGATTTTATGTTGACTGAGCATTGTGCTTTTCTTGATTTCGATCTATAATTTTTCTATTCACGGTTGGTAAACTTGGAACAAATGCTTCTGACAATGGAATGAATGTGGTCAATAGAAAAACAAAGTGAGCTCTAGCGTGGAAATGTGTTTTTCAATAGTTAAATATTGAATTGCCATGGATTTTAATAAGGTCTTTGACAATAAAAGTTGTAATGCCATAAATATGAACATGCAATTTCAACCTGGGCTGAGTTGTAACAGGTAATTTAATAATTCAACAACCATCATCTAGATGACTGTATCTGACTTTGTAATACATTGTATAAATATTAAATAAATACAAACACAATTGCAGAGATTAGTTTAGGTTTTGTATTTTGTCTCATTCATAAACATAGAAAAGCTTGTTTACTTGTAGCAATAGCAGAATCAGCAAAACATAAAATGACATTGGAAAAATAGCAAACTACATATAAATTATTATGTCGGTTTGATTTCTTTCAAAGTTTATATCGAAAATGGTGAAATTTGCATTTATTTGTCATAAAATTCAAAAGTTTGCAGAAAACTTGAACAAAAAGAGAATTATCTTATTTGTTGTCAAAATGTCAACATTTATTACACAACTCGACAAAAAAAAATTTCTATCTTAAAGTTTATTTTTTAGCGTTTATGGTTAATTATGAAGAAAAACACAAAGAAAATAATTTCGTTTTTTTCATATAAAGTTTGCTTTAGTGATAGTTACAGTAATAAATATTCATTTCGAGTTTTAATAAAAATTTTAATTAATTTGAATTCGAAAATATAGCAAGTGGGGTGGGCTGTGCCTTCAAATGACACTCAAGTGATATGGAAAAACCGGGTGTTTGGTAAAAGTCTATAGCAAGTTGAAACTTAATCGCAAAAATCTAAATATGCATTTTATTACATAATGTGGTAATTTTGATAAAGTATGAAATGCAAAATTAGATTTGAAGACATGTAACCTTCTCAATACAGCCTACTTAGCATAGTGTAATAATTGTCCTGTTTAGAACTAAGACAAGTTGTGGACTCCTCATGTAACCTATCTACTTGTTGCATGGGTACCTTATGGGAACCAATAGGTTGTCTTGATGCATAGATTGCGGGACCTCATTGAAAGTACATATGTTCCACGCTCATTTAGATAAAGTTAAGAATAATATAAGGGCGAACTGAGCAGAGCAAGAAGAACGTGTTCATCAAGATATTATAATCTTCAAACAATGTTATCAAGGCCTAATACTAACACAATGAAAATATGTTGGTAGACTAAATTGGGAGTTTATTAGGAGGAAGTCGTTACACTTCTTTTTAGCTAGTTTGATAGTCAAAATAAATAAAAATAATATACATATTATTATACACTTGCATTGTTTTACCATAAAATAAAAATCACAGATTTTTAAAAATATTGTTCAAATATGTTCCCGAAGACAAAAGTAATCTTTTTCATGCTAATTATTAAGTTATAATTATCAAATGACGTTTATTATCATTATTATTATTACAAATCATTATAAAGGATGTTTGCAACAAACCTGAACTTGGAAAATCGTGATAGCATCGTCGAGCATCTGAACTCTGATTGCCAACATTTTGCCGCCTTTTTTTGGTGTAGCTGGTGGCGTACGGGCTCCTCCGTCTACTCCAGCTGGAGTGGAATGTGAGTGATGCATACCTCCTCCTGTGCTTCCAGCACTTGACAGCTGACCCGTCGATCCGCGGGTGCTATTTGCATCCATTTTGGAAGACTAACCCTGAAACAATAATTTATATAAAGCTTTTGATTGTGTCACTTATAAAATATTCATCACATTTGTCTCAATCGGCATTTCAGTATCCATTAAGGTAAATAAGAGTGAATGTATGAAAATGTTGCTTGTAAGCGGTTTTAAGGCTGTAGGCTATAACTCCACGTAAACTCCCTAGAGAACATGCTTTGGGAATACATAGATAATGCAAAAGGTTGCTTTCGCAAAATTGAATTGAGTATGTCGCTACAAAAAAATTATTCCAAAAGACATGCTTTTTAAAAACTTTTAAATTCTGTAAACCTAAGGACAATACGGGCTAATCCTAATATAAATATTAACTAAGTACATGTGATTAATTATAGTGAACTGATTGACAATAGGTAATAATTGTAAATCTATTGTGAAAAATATTAAAAATCAATAAAAATGCCAAAAAAAAAGTATAACGCAATTAGCCTCAGAATTGCAGAATTGTCAAAATCCTAAAATATTAATAATATAAAAAAACGTAATAAATAAGAAACATTAAAACTCCTCCTTTTCCATGTGTAGAAAAAAAAACTTTGTCGTCTTCCAAATTAATATTCTGAATTATTTTATTTGAAGGTATTTAAATCTTTTAGATTTACAAATTCAGTATTCTACCAATTTTTAGATTGTTTAAGAAGCAACAAAAGCTTTTTCTGCCTCTTATACGTATTGCCAACTATTAATTTTTTTTAAATTTGGAGTTTTCAGTTTAAAAGATTTCAACGATTTTGCTCTTTTTATTTCTTTATTTAACAAACTGCCTTCTAAAACTCTATCTAGACTTTTAACCACACACAAAAAAGCTTTTTAAAAGCACTTCCAGTTCATTTTCAATTTTAACAAAATTTTAAAATCGAAGTTAATCATATTAGGTTAAGTTCATTTTAGTATTATCTCATGTGCTGAAATGAGATACAAAATGTGACATTCTTAATTACGCACTATTGAAGTCAAAGTCAACTTCCCGAACAAATTGCAATGTTACTAATGTTCAACATGTCAAATAAACAACTAAAATCAGTCTGTGGTCATTGTCAATATATAGGAAGTAGAAGATATATAAATGTTTATCAGCATCTTATATGGTCCACAGACTGTAATAATAATCGTTTATTGTCAGTTATAGAATTGTATACTATCTGGCGCTATATTCCACAATTTAAAAGCCGACAACTTGCTTATAAAATAAAATAAAAAAGTCGACAACCAAACTTTTCGATCAAGCTTAAAAACAAACAAGCCAAAATGATTTTATATCTAATTGGAGAATATCACCTAGTCGATTAACCATATTAGCTAAGTAATATTCGTCAAAAATAAATTGCTTATTACTTTTATTCAATATTAAATAAGAAAATCTTATTATTTTAGACAACATAGTTTTATATGCAATAACTATCTTATTTGAATTTATTCAATTTTAAATAAAACAAAGCCTCCCCTGCTTTCTCATTCCGTACATATTCCATAAACAACTCTCCCTGTTTCGTCCATATAATATCATTGTCGGTATTATATCATGTAACGGAGTTTAGTCAATACAAATGCGTTTATTTCCGTCCTCTCGCAAATATGATGATAATGATGATGCTCTTTCATCTTGTATTTTACTGGCTGAAAACTAAAAGATGAAAACTTGGCTGGCGCTGACGGAAAAACTTTATTCAAACATTTCCCAAAGGTGGCAGAGATAAGTGGTTTAGTGTCGGAAATTGTGTCTTGAGATGGTTTTGAACTTTGAACAAGACGAAGCCAAAAGTAAATGGCACCGATATGAAAGAGAAAAGATTATCAAATCCGGAAATAATTAAATATATTTCCATAAATAAAATAAGCAATTACTTCAATCCGAAGAGAATCCAAATTAATTTTACTAGCATAAAATTTTCAAAGTTTTTACGTAAATCGGAGACACAATGGCTGCTGGGTTCCGGAGCAGGAGGTTTGAGGCTGTGTTGACAACTGAAATTTTTCACAATTCTCTGTTTAAGACCGATTCAATATTACTGTTTCAAACTAACGTAAGTTTTTTTTGAACGAAAGACAGAATTAGAATAGTATATTTTGCAACGATGTTAGAATAAAAATTCGACACTCATAGAAGATTGACGAAGTAGATCGAATTTTCATTCTTACAGAGTATCAGACTACATTTTCTTGACGATCATAATTGCATATTAAGTTTTTCATCTTTTTTATTCAATTTTTCCATCATTTTTCATCAATCTTTATTTCAAACTTGTCACAAAAAAAATAGAACACCCCATTGACATCTGACACTGGCAGTTTGGAAATCCATAGTCAGTCTATGTATTTTGTTATAGTTATTTTCCTAACAAGCGTCGAAAGTAGCAAATATCAGGCAAGTGTTAGGTAGATTACGAGTTCGGAGCGTAGGGAAGCAAGAGTGAATTTATAACACGAGCATGATATTTGCACTTTTAAACGCGTTAGGAACACTATTTTTAGACGACAGCATAAATTAAATTAAATTTTCAAAAACTGATTTTCATAATTCATAAAAAGTTAATAATTTGATTGTAAGCAAATTCATACTGCTGCTTTGATTTTGCCGGTAAAAGATCCAAAAGTATTTTCTCTTGCGGTTTCTAAAAGTTCAGGCGCAGTGCAGTTTAAGTCTAAATTAACTTCATTGAAACTTTCTATCATTTACGAGTACACTACTTATTTACAAATTTTTGTACTTCAATGAATTATTTTAATAGCTTGAATGCTATTGACAACTCATTAACATCCATGTTTCGATCAACGTATAATTCAATGAGGAAATAAATTAACATTTAAATGTTAGGTAATGAAAATAAATATGTAGATGCAAACACGCTTAAAAGTGTTCGAAAATTCTATCTGAAGAGCAAGAATTCTCGCTTCCAATTATTAAAAATGATTTCGAAATTATTACATTCTGTGAGTTTAATTTAAAGAGTACTCAATTCTACAGAATGCTACCCTGACGTTCTACTATCGTAACCCTGTAAATCCTGCTATTTTGTACTCTTCTAAATTAAGAGGGTAGTTAATGCTCTGCCCACTAAATTTTGACATTTAAATGTTCTAAAACTTGATAAATGGTAAATTGCAAGTATTTATTTATAATGGATAAATGCGAAAAGCCATGAAAACTGTAACTTCTTAATTTGTGTTTAATATAAAATTTGTTTGGCTTATTAACGCGCATGATGTGATTTTTTCATTTAGTTCCTATCTTCCTTTGCTTTGCTGTTATGGTAACCAACTGTGTTTTCTTTTAATTGTACCTATATTTTTATCTATCAATTTTGAAAAAACAGGTTTTTAATCTATTCTGTGGTGGAATGCTATAATTATTTGCAAACAAATACAAAAATTAAAAGACAGATAAAAGAAAAAAACGCAAATAAATATAATAATAGAACAAAATCATGTTTATTAAACAATGCCATAAACATTTGACAATGACAGTCATTTGACAGATATACCTATTAAAATAAAAGAATAATAAATATAGGAATAAATATTTATTATTTAATTTATTCTTATTAAAATGTAATCATCTAGACATGATAGTTTTGATTTTTTTGTTTTTTATTATAGAGTAAAATTGTACTAATAAATAAAAAAACAAAATAATATTAAAAAAATATAGATGCCATTGTAGAAAACCAAGTCAGTTGCTATAGTAACAAAACAAAAAACAACATGGATCTGGGATGACACAAGTTTTATCTTAACCATTTTTCTATAACTCTTCAAATTAAAAAGTTACAGTGTATTATTCACAATGTTGTACCATCCTGTATAATGTTGACCTAAACATATTAAAGCTTTTACAAAAAAAAAATTTTTTTTGATTATTCTTGACGCGATTGTAAATACCAAACAAAACATTTAACACAAATCACAAAAAGCAAATGAAACCAAATTATTCCACAAACTTCACAGATACGCCTAGTAAATCTATAAATTTTATTTGAAAAAATCTTTAAAATTGTATATACATATTTTTTGCTTTGTTGAAACAAAAATCCAATACATTTAATCACCGTTTTCCAGATGACAGAGTAAACCATATTTACAGGCAGGATTTATATCGTTAGGGGCATTAGAGTTCCAAATTGATCAAATATATCCCCAGGAAACATATTTTTTCTAAAGAAAATAATAATAGGTACAAATTCAAAACAAATTTCAATTTGATTCATTTTAAAGCGTGAATTCTGATGCAACAATTCACGGATTGAATAACCAACCTTGGATGTAACGAGATTGTACAAGAACATTTTTTGCATTAAACCACTTTGCAGATAAAAAAAGTTTAATAATAAAATCATTCCTTATGCAGTGAATAAGGTTTCATAGTGCTCAAATTTGCAAAATCTCACTTCTGATCAATAGATTCACCACTGTACATAATCTTAAACACGTACAATTACTTCTTACCATAATTTATGCATTGTCAGCTTTAAAAAATGTGAATAAAATCATTTTGCGCACACAATGTCTGCGCCTTCTATTCTCTTATATAAAAAAAACTAATTAAGAGAACAATTCCGAGCGTTACATTTTTAGATAATGTTATTTTCTTTTGTTCTACGTTAAAATCCGATACTATAACAAAAAAATACATAGCAATTGAAAAAAAAACTCTAAGTGAATTAAAGGCTTCACCCATAAAAAAATCGATTTCCCGTTTAAAGAACACGAGGAAAAATTTTTGTTTATTGCATATTAAGCATTTTTTTTCAGAAATAATGAGACACAAAAGTTCTATTGGAAAAAGCAGTCCGACCAACAATTTTTGAGTTACAAAGCGTGAAAAATGTTTTTGTGCAAAATTTAACGCTCTACTTTTAGGCTTTGAATTAAAAACCCAATACAAAAAATTAAAAAAAAATTCATTCTATTTACACGGGAAACTGAATTTTTTCATGAATTATAAGTGAAGCGTTTATTCACTCAGCCATATTTTCCAAAAAAAAAAAAACTTCATATATATAACATTTATATAGACTCAAAGTTGTTAGAAACTTATAAAAAGTCGTAATAGGTGTAATTTTATTTTTTTCAACTTTGGTTCTCGCACCTTTTTTACTCCACAATTAATATTTTCAAATTTATACTCAAATCAAAAGTATTTTTTTTTATTTTAGCCAATATTGCGTTTATTATGTAGTTTATTGAAAAAAAATTGTATTATAAACTTGATAGTATAACTCTGCAAATATTGATCCTAGCATAAAATTGCTAATGACCAAACTTGTAAGAAATAAAATTTTCAACAACTTTGAGTACAACTATTTTTGCTCTAAAGTTGCACATTAACGAGTTATTTTAAAAAAACCAAAAAATTGAACTTTAAACCAAGATGACGGCGACCGCGGCGGCGGGATTGTCCCAAAAATCGAGAATTAGACTTCCAACCCCACCTCCTTCAACATTTAACAAAAAAAAAATACGCGACCCCTAATTTTTTCTATTTCAATGTCTATCTCGACTGAACTAATGGTACAACTGCAAAGACAGATATAGAGTATACACTGACAGATTTTACTTTTTTCATAGATTATCGCCAATCAAAAAGTAAACCAATGAAGTTTTCAATAATTTACTAATTTAGAATCAGTTTATAGAGTATAACATATGTTTTACTGTATATAATAATAAATTGTTGATTTCAAACTAATCTCGGCCATAATACAGACGATAAGCAAAGTCAACATAGATTGACATAGTTTGACATCAAATTTTTTTTATTATCATTATCACAGCTATTTAAAAATGGTAAAACAAACAGGTGTTTTAAGACAATGTTCAATCAGAAAATTGACTGTTCGCACAATTGGGCGACAATTGACAAATTTTCAATTCCACCAATTTTCAAACATTGTGTCTATTTAAATATTTACAATATAAATAATGATGGTTGGAAAAATGTAAGCGATACACTTCTATCAATGCCGCTTTACCACCCTATTTTAAGTAAGCATAAAATCCAGGGCAGCTTCAATCGCTAGATAAAATTATTGTTATATGTTATTGTTACTCAATTATTTGTATTCGGTAAATTTTACTCAGCTATTGGAAATAGAGTTGCCGCACTGAGCGTCTTTCGATGACCAGGCTGTAAATAGTGAGCCAGGCTGTAAATGTTTAAAAAGAATAATTTTTTAGACAACAAACGTTAAATCTCCAAGAAGAATTAACTAACAATTTAAATGAACCAGATTGTACTCTAGCTTAGTCTAAATGTAAAAGACTCTAGAAGCTAGAAGTGTTATTATTGTTATGGATACAGAGTTTGCAATAGTTAGTAATTATTCGAATTAAATGATAAACTTTGTGTGTCGGTGAATAAAAGATTATAAATTGACGGGTGATTAACTCAATCATTAGTAGAGCGTATAACAGTGACATAACCGTCGTGTCAAAAACTAGAAAAAAAAAATTAAGCATTGTCATAATTATTGTTTGTCGTAGAGTAAGCCACAATTCCCAATGGAAGATTTGCTTTGTGTCGCTTTAGAATTCCACAGCTTTGCTAGAAATCGATAACTATATTGTACTGCAGCTCTCACTAAATATTTAATTAATTCTACAACAATTTAATAAAATCATGAATATTTTTGTGAAAACATATTTCACTTTACTGCCCCAGCCTACCTTGACCACCCTGACAAAACATATTTGACAACGTGTATTTCTTAAAAATAACGTGTAAAAACTAGTACATACAATGCTGGACCCCGTCACTCAACGGAAGTGACAAATTTTCAATTCCACCAATTTTCAAACATTTTGTCTATTTAAATATTTACAATATGGCTTATCTGGTATCTGCAAACATCTTTGCTGTGACTGGTTTTGCTAGACTAGATAGTAGCACTAGTCTAGTCACTAGTCTAGTCACTAGTTTAGTCAGTAGTCTATCCTTTCCTGCTTCGTTTTGAACTGAATTGTTCAAGCTTCAGACTTTTAGCTGTGCCCAAAAAGTGTCAGTTGTTCTATTGACCAACTTTACAAAATCTACTTTGTTCCAAAAATGTTCATAAAACTTCATTATAATGGAAAATTCAACACTTTATTTAGAAATAAGACGGAAAACCGTCTCTGGAATTTACAATCAATAATTCCGTAAAACATAATTTATGGTTGGGCCTATCGCTTACGTATCTGCCTTAAAGTACTTTTTAGAAAAATACCTTATATCTGCAGCAAAAAAAAAGTTTATGAACAAACTTAGGATTTACATGAGTTTATAAGAGATAAATTCATGGTATGTAATAGAATTGCACTAAACTGATATACGCTAATAATGTTCTCTAATTAGGTATTCTTGACAAGGCACCTATCTTAAAACCACTTTAACACTTAAAAAGTCTATAAGCACAGTTTATCTTGAAGGAATAGGTTAAAAACGCCAAAAAATACCACACGCCGTACATAAGCTATTTTAATAGCGGTTGTCCAGTATCTTCCACTTCACGAGAGGGCGTGTGGTGTTAGCACGACGTACTTGAAAACGACTAATTGCATTGTTATGATAACCCTCAATTTTCAAACAAGATTTTAGTTGTAAGTTTTATCTAGGTTTTATAGATTTTCAACCTACCTTTCATGATCAATGAAGGTACGAATAAGATTTGGAACCGTGGAACCGAGTATGTATTGATATAATGAATGCAATTACAATAATCACATCATTAGTATTACTATAAATTCGTCATGTCAAATAGCAGCTACTTGGAAAGCATTCAATTAGCAAAGTTTCTATTAATTTGTTGCACAATTATTTTCATTTCAATTTGTGCAGTCACTACATAATTAAGTATGAGTGGAAAAACAAGCGTTCATTTGTTAGTTGTACCGCCTGTTTACAAGTGGATCAAATTATAAGAATGAACTTTGCAAACTCGCCTCATTAAAATCCCATTTTGTATAAGCAAAAGCAAATATTTACCAAATTTGCCTTTATCATGTTAGAAAATTAGATCCATTGTTCGCCACAAATATAATTAAAAAAAAAAGAAAAGGATACAGTATGGGGTGGAATGTAGGTGATTTAACTATTCTACTCGATCAGGTGAGGTGCTTCATCTATGTCAGTGTGAAGCTTGTGATCTACGTCGGGGTCATACTAAAATTTTCATTGATGGAATTCCGAGCAGTAGAGAAGATGAATTCTATTGGATGCTATTTCCCCATTGATCAAATGCAAAACAAGCCGGAAGTTTCGGACGCATATTTGCCAAATTTGAAAATATACAAACCAATAATCCGAATAATTGAGAAAAAAAAAACAAAGCTGCAAACTCTTTCAAGTTTTGGAAATTATTTCACTTTTCTCTTTGTTTTCCACCTTGAAAATTATTTATTAAATCAAACTAATCATTCCGATAACGTTACCTTTGATCATTTTCAATTAACAAAAGCTGGAAGCAACTTCCAGATTTCCAGTATATTAATTTCAACTGTTTATTTTGTTTCGAGAGACTCGCGTTCACAATTTATAACACGTAGAGCTAAATCTGGAACATTTCCGGCAATTCACCATCTGTACAATGAAAATAAAGTTAACGTTTGTTTACGAAAATAACCAACGAGCAACTTAATCTTTCAACTTGATTTGTTTTTTAAAGAGCTACGAGAAAATTGATTTTTCTATCGATTTTATTATTGGGTGCTAAATTAAGAACCGGAAAGCTTTTTAAAATGTCTTCTTGGCGAATGTAATTTCATGTTTGAGAGATAAATGCGATTTTTCTTGTTTAGAAACATAAAATATTGAGAGTTGGTTATGTTTTATTGATGCAGATTTTGTTTATGGCAAGAGCAGTAAATTTTGGGATCGTAGGCGTATTCTTTCTATTGTCAATCGTATTTTTAGATGTTCTTTTCGAATAAAATCTACAATCAAATTTTATAGTCGTAGAATATACACATTGTTCGGTATCTTGCCAAACTTGTCATTTATATTATCTGATCAAATTTTCAATAAATAAATTGATTAAGGTGTTCGAAATATTAGAAACATCTTGAACAGCATAGAGTGTCTTTATTAATAATAAATAAATTATTCTAAATCAAATGAAAATAATATTATACCTTAGAATTTTAATGATTGTTACAGAAGCCGTTAATAATTACAAAAAACTCTATAGAGACTGATTCATCAATAATGCCTTATCATAGTAGACTCTAAATTTTAGTCAAAAAGCCGTGTGAAAAAATGTGTCGCTTTAAAAACTTGCTATTTTGAACGTATATGGCAACTGACAACGCTCTTGTGCGAAATATTTATAGTTTCTTACAGGTGAGAACAATTCACTCTGAACTGTTATAATGCCCCATTAGTGCTGTTAGCGTAAATAATGATTATTCTTTTGCCACGAGAAAAAGATGTATTTAGGCAGCAATTTCTTGTCCCATCTTTATAGCCATTCTTCACAAAATCATGTGTGGGTCGTACCATGATTTATCAAAGTATATTATCTCCTAACCCTCTGCCCCGAAATTTTCTAATTTTACTTGGTATTATATTTTATTCTGTGCTTTTTGACAGGATCAGTTTCCCTTATTGCAAATTTTTCGTCGATAAAAACTTTCTTCTTATTATTAATTGAAATTATGTTGTTGCAACCTTCCAAATGTCCACGTATTCTTTTTAAATATAGTATTACGTCTTATATGTAATTTTTTTATATATGATATACTATCGAAGATCGAAATTTTTCATGAAAGCTGTGTACAAAGGCAGATTAAATCTAAGGGAAAATAGAGAAATTTTTATTATTGTCTAAAAGATGTTATAATTGCGGGAGATACTAAAAGAAACTTTCTCAAAGTGAATAATTAAAACAAAAATTAAAAAAAAAACAAAGAACCTGTTGCATAAACGTAAATCCAATCTCCAATCAACTGATTGGAGATTTGGGTCATCAAATAGTTACTGATTTGATGAGTGTTATCTGGATTTAACCATCATTAAACGCGTATGCAAACAGCCCTAGGCATCCCTTTTCAAAATACATTTTTCCTAACTTGATTTCATGTAAGTGCAGATAAACCCTTTAAGCTATTTTCATAATGGATAAATTATCGATTAAGAGAAGTATGAAAACCAAACTCTCGAAAAAGAAGTATTTTTTTATTATTATATTATAATTTTTTAAAAGACTCCAAAACTAATTAAATCAAATTTAGAATGGTTTAAGTCAGGTAAGGTGAGGTCAGATTTATCAATAATGTTTTTATGAAATCTGAAAAAAAAAACTAAAAAATAACCAAGACTATAATTATTATGTACCAAATAGAAGGTCAACTTGAAGTCACAAAGGTTTGACCGTGAAATTATAGTTAGACACAAAGATTTATGAAATAATTCTTCTTCAACGATTAAGATTATTTTACTTTACTATGTTTGACTGTTCAGAATTTGTACTTTTCAAACTCTAGGAAAAAGTAAAATGTCATTGATCACTTAGAATATACATATAAGGTTTAAAAACCTGCTAATTTCAAAAACAGTAAATTTCTACATATTATATTCTTCAAAACTCTGTATATAGTTTGTTATTGTCAGGATCTGTAGGTTAGAAGTATAGGACAGCAATAAAATACTTAGCACCAAATTATTAAGCAATAAATAAAAACCTCTTTTGTTGTATTTACAATAGGCGCCTGGCCCTGGAAGAAATCATGTTTCGGATATTCTATTGTAAATACAACAGAAAGATTATTTTATATATGTCATATAATCTTATAGAATTTAGAATACTTCAATTATTATTAATTAAAGTACATATTTTGTTTTCGTAAATCTGCTAATTTATAAATTTGAGGTAATAACTGTAACGCAAAATTATTTTTTTTTTTGGAAAGTTCACTTATCATAACATGATGACCAACATTTGTTCATTTCATTTTGTCTATTATTTTTAACGTTGTATATTATTTTGGTACCTTCAAATATCTTTACAATCTGATAATGTTTAATTGCTCGATTCTCACATATATCATATAAGGGCATATATTATTTCCGATAATTTTTTCTAGTGTATTTTAAAAACATATTTATTAACGCAAGGACTAATTACTTGTTTTTGAAATTAGTAGAGAATTCCAAAACGCTTCCGAGTTTAAGAAAAAGAGAAACATGGAATTTGAAGCTCTAAACATTATCGAAATCGAGGGAGTTTATTATGTTACACCGTAGCAACCACAAATTAATCGTCAAAATAATCAAAAAAATATTCTTTTCATTAATTATTATGGGTAGAAACATGTTCACAAACTTTCGTTCAAGTGTAGATTTCAATTGTTCCAAAATATTATCACTTATTAATATCAGTCATGTTGGGTAGGGAAAGAAAATTACCGGTGGTATAGTTACCATAAAAAAGACTTATTAAAATTTTAGTGTCTGATTGGTTCAAATAAACGTCATGAGATTCTCGCAACAAGAATGTCTTTCCGAGTTAATTTCTGTCTTTGATAATGAAGCACCACATCAGTCGACGGTAGATCAGGTCCACCCAAGATACCCGTCACCCCGGTAAATATTGATGCTGTGATTCAATTAATAAAGGAAGATAGGCATGTGACATTTCGTGAGATAGAGGCTTCTTTGGAGATCTCAACGATCTCTATTCAAAATATTCATCAAATAAAGAATTGAACGTAAGAAAATTATATTCTCGTTGGAAACCACATCGTTTGACAGATGACCAAAAGACGATTTGCGCCAATTGGTGGCAAAAAACTCTAGATCGGTTCAACAACGAAAGCTCAAAATGTATATATATAGTATCGTTAGTGATGATGAATCATGGATGTACGTATTCTTATCAACCCGAAAATAAACTTCAATCCGCTATTTGGGTGTGACAGCTGATGCTGATTGGTATACAACAGTTTGTTTACCAGAAATAAGCGATTTGTTCCGTAAAACCAATCCTAAACGGCAAATCATCCAACATCAAGACAATGCAAGTTCCCATACCGCTCAAAAAACGGTTTTTAGCGCAAGACAACCTAGACTTACTAGACCATCCAATCTACTGTCCCGATCTAAGTCCTAATGACTTTTTTACCTTTCCAAATATTAAAAATGAGCTGCGCGGACAACAATTTCAGTTACCGGAAAACGCTATCGAAGCCTTTAATGCAGCTATATTAGGAGTCCGATCTGAAGAGTACACTAACAGCTTTAACAGTTAGTTAAAAAATTTATAAATCTTCGAAAAAAATACTTCGAAAAACATCAAGTTGTGTTTTTGTTGTTTCGTTGTCCCTATATGCAGAATTTAAAACACAAACAACTCTCGTATTACACCGGATGAAGTTACGAATTTATTAAAATCATTAATTGTTTAAAAGACTAAAATTATCAGTTTTAAAACTGTTATAGTTGACGAAAATTAACCAAATTAGTGCTATCAAAATCTATTAGTGTCTGCTGTCAGCTATATTGTGCCAAAAATCTGCTGAATTTTAACAGAGAAAAAGCGCAGCCATAAATCTCAATTCACTGCAAAAGCTAAAGTGGTGTTGTCACAGGTTTAAGTATTCTAACCTCACTTTATGTTTAACTAACTAACTAACTCCTATCAAACAGGATTTTACCGCAACGCGCGTGCAAATTTTGTTTTGTAAAAAGTCCCAACCTTGGATTTCATGGCAACTGACGTCACACTTGCAGAGTCCATTGTGTAAACGTGATTATACTGAAAAAACGCGCCTGTAAATATCAATTGTCCAACGAAAAGTCAGCGGCATCTATTGATAAAAAAATTCTATATAATGAAAGACAGTAGCTTCATATTTCTGATCCTTCTTTTTTTAAATGTACCCGTGCAAAACCGAGTCGGGTGGCTTTGGATAAAATTTGAATTATTTTAAACATCAAATTCTGGTTTGTAAAGTTGATGGAGTTTTTAATGCACCATAGAAGTTTTAACTCGTTCCACACTAAATAATGGTCCTTCGTTCGTTAAACTTTTAATGGGTATTTAAAATGTCATTAGATATTCTTCTTGGTAATCGACTAGACATAACATCATAATTTGATGGTTTTTGTTAGAGGAATTTCCTCAAAAATTTTTTTTTCATTAAGTTATATCCTTTGTATAAATTACAATGTCAAATAAAAATTGTGCTTAGTCAGGAATCTCAAAACATCTATCGCTATTATTAAAAGACTTTGAAACTACATTCAATTTCTCAACTTTGAAAAGACGTGAACTTCCGAACAAATACCTACAAAAGCTGCATAATTTAAAACAAGTTTAAAATTTAAATGACGTTGAAAACAGGTAGGAAAGAAATCCTTACTTTTCCCTATTGTTCACTGTTAAATTCACAGGAAAAAAAAATAAACGTTGCTCGGTTCAGCACGTTGACTTTATATTATATAGAGTATATTTTCCCTAGAGAGTAGAATGATTAATTGCAGAGCTTAAAAATTTGAAAGCTTCGATGATTTATCATATAGTTTTGGCATTAACTTTATAAAACGGAGCTATTCAAAAGGAAAATGTGTTAATTCGGATATTGAAGGTGAATTATGATGTGACAAAATTCAATGTTAAAACGACAAATGAAAGGTATAACGTAAACAATATTCAGGGTCAAAGAATTAACTCTGATTTTTGATAAAATTCACAACACTTAAAAATCTAACGAAAAAAAACACTTTGAAATTACCACCAGAATAATGCAAACATTGAACAAACTTGGAAAGTTTCCGATTAGTTAAACACCTACTCACTTTAAATTTATTAGTATACAAATAATAATAAAAATGACAACATCTAAAATTATAAATAACCCCTTTTCAAAATAATAATTGCTGCTTCTACCAAGGATCTTCAAACTAAATTTTCCAGTTTTAATGAGTCGTAATGAAGAAGTACGAACGAACGAAGTTTCGAGTTTAGCTCAGTAAAATCCATAAATTATGTCATAAAAAGTCGGTAATAATAATTATATTACTGAAAAACTTTAGTTTTCAGTGAAAAGAAAAATTTAAATTTGTGTTTATAATCTTTGTCTAAAGTAAAGAGACAACTCAACAGTATGCTTCGAGAAAAAAGCGAAATAATTGCTTAGAGACAAGGCTTTTTGACAAATCGAGACATTAAGAGAGGGGAAAAAATTGTACTTTTTGGATAAAACTTGTGTAAATTCAGCAAATACAGTTAGAAAAGTTTGGGTAGATACAACCATCAAAATGGCAAAAATAGGCATTGATTAATGACCTATTCACTGGACTTAAGGATTTAAGATCGGTTGGTCAAAACAGAGACTTTTTTAACCAAGAAAACTTGATAACGACTAGGACATGAATGCCCAGGTAGACATTTGAGAGATGGGCTTAGCTGAAAGACAGTGATTGGAATGGAAAACACTTTTTAATACAGCAGGAAGAAGTCAATATGTCAAATACAAGAACTATAAAACATGAAAATTCAAAACAGAGTTCGAAATAAATCTGTAGTCTTCAAAAGACATGATGTAGGCTGTACTGTTGGTTCTTGGTTCTCTCAAAAGCAAACAAGCTGTAGCCGTGAGTTGAACAAAATGGTAAGAGTTCCTCTTGAGAAAGTTCTGCGATTATCTCATGCTACAGCAAATTCGATCCGCGTGAATAATATAAAAGCAATTCTAAAAAACAGTGGTCACATAAACCACATCTTCAAAAATTACAGACGTTAAGATAAAACACTGCTTTTGTAGACACCCGAAAATGTGTCTGCTGAAATAAAAATGAAAAACATGCAAGAATAGAAAAAAAGATAAAGTGGATTCTAAGCCTCGTTATGATAATAGAAGTGAAGACATTAAAATACATATTATGTAGTAAGATCGTTTCACATTTAGCCGCCAGTAAATTTTATTACTCATAATGAGAAAAGCAGGGCCACAAGGGTAAGACAGATTTACAACTCAAAGTGCCACGTGTCTTAAGCTTATAAATAAGATACAAGACAGGTAGCTGAGTACTACCCTAATTAGAGAACGATCATCTTTAATTTATGACTGTAGTTGCGGGTGTCAAACTTTCTGAAATATTAGTGCAATAAAACTTACTGCCGGTTACTATATCTCAAACGTTTTTACTATATTTTTAGACAGAAAAATATTCTGCATTTCCATCGTGCGAATAATAAAATAAAACAAAAGAGCTTATGTTAACCAATTATTAAGTAAACAAAAATAGACAAAACGTCTTGAGTTTCCGAAAATCCAACAAGCACCATTTAAAATTTACTAAAACAAAAATTTTTAATGCTGCTAAAAAATTAAGGCTTAAATCCCATTTGAAAGAATGGGTTAAAAGATCTTAAAAATCCATACATTTTCAGCACATTAATCTTCAATTTTTAACCGACATCAAAAAAAAAAGAAATAAGAGGTTCTCAATTCGACTGTATTTTTTTTATGTGTTACCTCATAACTTTTTTTCTGAGTGAACCGACTTTAATGATTCTTTCTTTTTGTTTAGAAGCTGGGCTTTCCAATTGCTACCACTTAAATTTAATCAAGATCTCACCAGTAGTTTTTAAGTTATTTTCATTAATGTTCACATATTTTTGACACTTAATAATTTCTTTCATTATAACTAAATATTAATTTATAAGCAATTTGAGCCAATTAAATAAATAAAATAATAATTAAGTAATCATATTAAAGTCGGTTTTTTCTAAATTACTAATTTTTTATTATTTTTATTTTAGTAAAACAAGTTGTGATTCAAGAAAATTGTAGAATATTTTTCTCTGAATTATACAGTAAAACTCGTGTACTTGGAATCTTTATGATTAAGAAAAAATGAATATAAAGCATTATCAATACTGCATTCTTGACTTTTTATAAATCTTTAAATAACTGCAACAGTAAGATAAATAATTTTGACTCACAAACAGTGCCACCTAATAAATATTCCACAACATTACATAAACTAGACAAAAAAAAGCTTGGTGGCGCCCAGACGAAACTAAACAGTCTGTATGATATTGAAACTATTATTGTGAGATGCATTGTTTCTACTTACTTACAAGCAGAAGCAACTTGGAAATACATTTTTATATACAACGAATAATAAGAGAGTTACGAAATGATTAATTTACGAAATTTACTGATATACTCTGTATTAAAATTTAAAAAACCTCAACACATATAATTATATTAGAACCTTAAAAAAGCAAAAACCGAACTAGCTCCATAAACTAAATAAATATAAACGTTCATACTATAATAAATACTTAATGTAAATAAAAAAATAGTAAATATATACAAATAAATACTTAGTGCATAATCACTTTCTGGAAGCATAACATAACTTAAAATTGTCAGCTGTGTCTTGTATATGATAGTAGCAATGTTTAAAATATACCCGGCAGTTAATTTTATTGCTCATAATGTAAAAGACAAGGCTACAATGGTCCGAAAGATTTACATCAGTTAAACAAAAAAAAACAATTATTGTTGCTTATCAGTTTTTTAGTAGGTATAAATTAAAATTTTAAAATGTAAAATAAAAGTACTACTCAAAGTACTATTAAATGATAACATTTAAATTAGATTAAATAAAAATTTTGGAAATTAAATAAATTAACTTAAACCAAAATCTGATTTAGATGAGTTGCTATCACTTAGATTTATAATAATTTGAATTTGAAAACAGAGACTCTACTTTTATTACATGTTTAATGCAGTTGCTCTTGTGTTGGCATCAAATCTACATGTTCTCTAATAACATTTTTGCAATTTGCCTTTATTTTGATATTCTAACAGACTCATTTCGGTGCGGTTATAAGCCATTAAAGGACCAAACTTTTTTTTCTACAAATTTTTTAGGTTGGCAAAACTAACCTTGACTTTTCACCTGTCATCTGTCAATAATATTATTCATTGAAATTGCAATTTTCAAACAGCAAAATAAAGTGAACAATTAAAGGATAGTATATTTATGTGGTCTGGGAACACCAACAGATTCCAATAAAGCAGAAGTCATAGTTTATCTGTCACTTAACCTAAAAAGGTAGGTATGTATCTTACAAAAATAATAGTGAAAACCAAATAGTATATTTTGCTATTTCACGAATTTTGCAGGGCGTACATGTGAAGTTTTCTTTCATTTTCATATTTTGGGACTGACAACTGACAGGATTAGGATTATGGGATAAAAGACAGCTACATAAAATTTTCACTTTTAAAATCAAGATATTGCCAAAATAAAAAAATTACTAAATCGTTGAAATTTAAAAATATGTGCATAAAAACAGGCAAATTACAAAAAATAGTATAAAAAACTCGTTTCATAAGACTTATTCTTTAAAAAGTGGCGAATAATACGTGCTTTAAGACATGTCTTATAAAACTTGTTTTTAATATACTATTATACAACTGCTGATAAACTAACGAAGCGGTTATTGTATTTTTTTATATTTTATTTAAACCTCTTGATAATAATTCAATCGGGTGAAAAATACAAAAACAAGGTAGAGAAGTCTTAAAACATCACATCCATTAGTTTGCGCCATTTCATCCAGAATATATTTCTTTTCAGAGTTGTAACTTTTAAATTGTGAAACTGAATATTTTTTCTAGTAAGAAATTCGATGATTTCCACTTTTCTAAATGATGTGCTGGGTAATTTCAAAGTAATAAGTAATAATAAGCTTAAAATATCGATTGTTAACGGTCGTTTTGGGAATAACCATTATAATTTAGTATTTGCTTCAAAAAAATGACATTCTGTTTATCCGGCAACAGTACAAGTGAACATAATTTCATTTAATTTAACATAGTGAATTCAACAATGTATAAAGCAATAGATCTCACTTGTATCGATTTGAGTATGTACTACCCTGAACAGAGAACGGTCTGCAATCAGTGTTCTTGAATTTATAGCTGTAGTTTCAAGTGTCAAGCTTTCTGAGGAATTAGTCGAGAAAAATTTACTACCGGGTATATCTCAAACGTTTTAACTTTAATAACGTTCTTCACGTAATCTAATACACGTTTGTTTTTTCTTAATATGTTTTATTTTTAAATAATTAAACAAATTAAAAATTTGGTAAAAGCCGACTTTAATATGATTAATTATTTCTTGATTTACGTAAGTGATTTAAATTTCTTTTTGTTTAATTTGTTTAAATTAATTAAATAAATAAACTAACATTACATAATTATTGAAAATATTTTTTTAATCTCTCACAAATTTTTATAATCAATGGTGTCAAGTGCGAAAAATATATGTCAAAACAAGCATCAATAAGAATCACCGAAAAGTTACAAAGTGTATAATATTAACATGAATCAAGTGCGGTTGCTTGTACTTTTTGGCAGCAGGTCTTAGATCAGTTCATACTAAAGGCGGTAACAATCTCTGTAAACATAAAGTTGCTTACGCAATGGCGTAGAGATTTTTGTGAATTTGAATGTATTAATTTAATTAGTTTGCGTCATTGTTTTTAAGCGCCGTACAATAGGAAATACATATTTTTATCTTGTTTGAAAATTTCTCGATTTCTTTTTAAACAATTGAAGATTCATTTCGCATTCAGAAAATGGCGCAAATGCCTGCGGCCCGGCATTTATGCTCAACTGTCAATTCAATGTCAGTTATGAATAAACACGTGCAATACCGGCTTATCATACCGGCACTAATTTAATCAATGTTATTTTCGAAATGGAATAAGACAAGAAAATGAAGAATATTAGATTGATCTGTGCCTTGAAGAAATGCAAGACAGTTTCAGTGTATTCAAGTTATTTTACCTAATTTTAGCACGAACCGATCTAAAACTTGCTGTCAGAAAAGCACAGCCGCCCTTGATTCATGTTAATATTATTCACCAAGTATAAAAAAAATACAGTCGAATTGAGAGCCTCCTCCTTTTCTGAAGTCGGTTAAAATAATAGGGAACTAAATAATAATAAGATAAAAAATAATAAAAATGAAAAAAACATTATCCATACAAAACTTTACAACTTACAATAATATCTTAAAAAAAAATTAAAAGAAAATCTACGGAATTTGTAACAAGATGTTGGATGGAATTTCAAAATATCCAAATTTAATAAATTTTTAAAAATTTATTAAAAATAATTGTCTAATTAGCCCTAGTTTTGGTAAGTTTTAATTAAAATACTTTATTATTTCTCTTAAGGTTTATAAGGCGTATTCGAAACTCCCGCCATTCGAAATGCTGTATTTGTCACTATTGACAATGCAGTCTGCAATTACAAAATAAAATAATATTCCACATTTTTCAAAAACTTGAAAAAAGATGTAAACTATAGAAATATTGATTTTTTTTCGAAAAATTGCCAAAAAGGGATTTATATTATCATCCACGTACAGATTTTCATAATCGCTCTGTATAAATAATGAATATAATCTATGCATCGAAAATGTGATGTATGCCATGAGTTTTGCAATTAAATGAGACAACGGAAATGGGACCAATAAATCAAAAAACAAGTAAACATTTCTCTGACAAGACAGGAAATAACAACAAAAATATGCCAATCAAGTACCTACGCTAAAGAACTCGAAGAAGCCAACTCTAAAAAAAATTAAGCAAAAGAAAAAGCAATTGGGCTAAATGTCAATTTTAATTAATTAATCAAAATGTGTCAATTTCAAACATCTTGCAACACAATAATAATAATAATTACAAGACAAACCCACTCAGCAAGAAAAAACATAAATTTAAAACCTACGTCAATCAGGTGATAATCTACCTTACATGTGTAAGACAAGGACAAAAATAGTGAATCTTGTCGAGCGATGCACAAAATCTGTGCCGCCCATGGTCATTGATCTCGATTTTTTCGTGTAACTGCATACAAAAATCACCCTTAATTTTAATTAATTAAAATTAAATCAAACTCACATTCATATTATAATTAAGAATAGGATACTCCTGCTATATACATCGATTGTTTATTGCACTAACACACACTCACACCCATTATTACAAGGCGACTGAAGTCCACGAACTGTCGGAAATCGTCGGCAAAACGAACGGCACTGCCGGTGATAAACGAAGCTGAGCGAAAATGAACAGTTTGAAGTTTAATTACTCTAATTAATTTATTAATTAAAGTGACGATTAAAGAGCTTGGTACTGTTGTTTTCAATTAATCTATTGCTATTATTTTTTGAGGAAATCTTGAGAAGAAGCGAGAGAAGTACATATATTTGGGGCAAACTTGTTAAAATTCCAAACAGTGTTGCCAAGCTGAAAATATTTGTTTTTGTAGTTTTTTTACAGATAAATGTGCATTTTATGTGTAAATAATTTTCATAATTATAATGTTATCTAATGTAAATAATAATAACTGCTAATAGTTTAGATATTATTGTATGCAATAGGTGCCGAGTGAGTATAAATGAATGAAGCAAAAAATTCAGTGGCGAGATTGACTAAATTGCTGATTGGTGGCGCAACCTGTCAGTTGTCAATCGTTTTTATTTAGGTTATGTCATAAATAAGTAAAGCAACGAGCAGACATTTTTGACATTTTGTTTGAATTTGTGTGTCATGTGTCATAGCAACAAAATTGCCAACTGTCAAATTCTTTACCAACGTAAAAAAATAATTTTTAATCATTAAAAGTAAAGTAGGTAAATACTATAAAATTTATATAGTCCATTGAAATGTTACATTTTTTAAGCTTTACCTTGCGTTTTTTAGAGAACGCAATTTTATTTTTTTGATGTGCAGGGGGGGTCAGTGTAAAGCTAAAACCAAGTTTGTGGGGTCGCCACCTTTGTCCCACGGCCGCCATCTTGAAAATAGTTGTTGAAATGCTTTTTACGATATATCTCTTTGTTTGATAAAAGAAAAGTATCAACATTTTTTGTTGAAAATTAAATTTCAACACAACTACAACTTTGGTCCAGTAACTTTTTGCCGTAGAACTATAAATTAAAAAGTTATAAGCGAAAATGTTAAATTTATATTTTTCAATAAGTTTTTTTTTTATCATTTTACGAAAAAATTAAATGAAATCTTTTTTGTAGATCGTTTAGTCAATAGCTAAAGTTTTACAGCACTCCGAAGTAAGTACTATTTTTCAGCACTCTTGACTATACATATATTATACGTGTTTGCTAATACATAATGCGTCATCAGTTATTGTTTCTTTTTATTTTGTTAAATTTTTTAATTATTAATTTTGCATTATTATTAATAATTAATTATTGACTCTCAGAATTAATAAATGAAAATGACTTTAATGATGAACCGCCGACATTAACACCCCTTCCTTCTCCAGTTTTCCCACTGATATTTAATTTAGAAAGCAATATTCAAAAATATTGCAAAATTTATAATTAAAAAAATTATAATAACAAAATAAATAAAAAAACAATATCTGATGACACATTATTAGTACACACGTATAATACAGGTATAGTTAAGAGTACTGAAAAATAGTTACTTCGGAGCGCTGTAAAACATTATCTATTGACTTAATAGAAAAATGTTGTCTATAAAAGTTGTTCCTCAAAAAACGATCTACAAAAATAGTCTGATATCATTTCTTTGTAAAATGTTAAAAAAAAAGTTACATCAAAAAATATAAATTTTTTTCTCAAATTTCTGAACATTTTTGCTTATAACTTTTTTATTTAATGTTCTACAACAAAAAGTTACTAGACCAAAGTTGTAGAGAATTTAATTTGCAACCAAAAATTATAACAAATTTTTTCTCAATTTAATAGTTTAAGAGATATATTGTAAGAACCATTTCAACTCCTATTTTTAAGATGGCGGTTGTGGGACAAGGGTGGCGACCCCACAAATCTAGTTTTAGCTTTACACTAAACCCTCCTACACGTCAAAAAAATAAAATTGCGTCCTCTAAAAAACGCAATCTCAAATGTAACATTTCAATGGACTAATAAGAAAATGATACATTAAAATTTTTAGCAATCATTGCTGACTAAGTTAGGTTATCTATTTGATATGTTCAACGTTAGTAATCAGTTGAACATTGCAAAATTTTACAAAAGTTGACAAACATACTTGTAACATTTATCTGTACCTAATAATTTTTGGCAACTCAATTCATAAATGGCTGAAT
Source organism: Lagria hirta (assembly GCA_947359425.1). NCBI lineage: Eukaryota > Metazoa > Arthropoda > Insecta > Coleoptera > Tenebrionidae > Lagria > Lagria hirta. The sequence continues at coordinate 16,871,882 of OX375794.1, forward strand.
ATTTGCTGTTTTTGGCAGCCAACCGAGTTCTTTGAAATTTTGAAATAATAAATGTTTTAGGTTTAGTTATTGTGGATATTTAAAATATGAGTTTTGTGGGTACACAGTGGTATCGTGCCTAAAATACTTTGGTTGTTACTAAAAAGCTTAAGCCGGAGGTAAAAAATAAAAAATAAATGTTGATGAAAACGTTTTTAAATTTTGAAAAATATAAATTTCTGTTCTGAAGAATTTAACTTTAATTTATAATATGTATTTACCATTAGAAAATGTAAGCTGTAAATATACAATTTTGCTGAGAAAGCTGAAAAGTTGTCTTTGCTCAATTCGTTTTTTGCGCCAGAAAAAAGGTTTCTAAACTTAAAATCAGTGCATTAAAAAGCACCTGGAAGCCAGTTGTTGCTGAAATAGGTGGAGATGTGAACAAAAATATCAAAATTGTACGTTATATAATATAATTGATAAACACCCTAAATAACATTTAAAAATTAATTACCTACTCAGTCATCAATTATATTATCTGTTTGGTTTACAATAAAATACTATTGACAAAAACATAGTCATAAAAAATAACAACTCTTGCAAAATAATTCCAAAGTAAGCCTCAGCGACGCTAGCACCCTACTTTCAATAGTCACAAGAGACTCGTTTAACTTTCAATTGCCACTAGTACAAGGTAATAAACCAGAACAACAACTAAAATTAACAATAAACAGAATAGAATAGCATAATTTAAGTTGAGAAAGAACTGAAACAAAGATAAAAAGTCACCGCAAATATAATTAAGCTATCGAATGTTTTTTTAAATTTTGAGTCATATTTGGCCATACCTATGAGGTGGAGTTGGAACGAATCATAATTTTTAAAACAATTGCTGTAAATGTCGAAATAATTACTAAATTCCAATGACTTTATTTTTTTGAATTTAATTCAAAGAAGAGAACATTTTTATGACGGATTTTATTTTCGTAACGGCCACCAAGTTGATGGTGAATCGTCAATTATCAAGCCATTTTTTTTAATAAATTTTTTACTGTTGCAAGATTCCGAGAAGAGATTTTACAGCCATTTTTTGCACAGTTTTATGACGATAAAATTGTGGACGAGTTTTTTTCAGCAAAACACTCCACATGCTACTTACAAGACCTTAAATATAATACAGAAAATATATGATCATTAATTTATCAGCCAAAATACAGCCGTTCAAGATTCTGTAACTATACCTCATGTGACTTCTTCTTGAAGCTTTATTTAAAAAATTTGAGCAACGCTCAAATAAGCTTCATGATTTGCTTCAGGTCAGTAACGCAATTGCTCAAAGCTTATTTTTTCGTTTGTTATAACACTACAAGTGTTTTTAAGTGCTTTTATTCTATATATAGGAACAATGATATAGGTAATATTAAATTATTTGAGCGAGCAGAAAAAACTTTTAATGAAGCATTTGCAAGTTGTCATGAATATCAGCTATTGGTTACTTATACCCGAGTAATAATATTGTAAAATCCACAAAAAAACGCTGCTTAGAAATAAACTTTAACAATAAAAATTAGTAACTTAAAACAAAAGCTCACTTTTTGTTGAGCAAGTTTGTATCTATTTTTATAGTTTTATTCAAAGTCGTTGACAACTACTGCTCATGCGTCAATTTGTCAATAGAGCACTTAAGCCTGACGTCACAGTCCACGGAGTGGGAGACTGATGTTAAAAAATAAACACTACAAGCAACAGCGTTTTCATAAACTATAGCGAAAGCGGTGAAAGTTTTACAAGAGTTTAACGTTTAGCAGTATTTGTTTAAGCTTTAGTACTTATTTTTGACTGAACTACACTATCATCAAAAATTTCGTTGTCAAAAGTCTTTAAATTTCTATGACATACATAAATTTTGTATTTAGAAGTATTTGAGCTCTTTTCTAAACGTCATCACATAGGTGGAATTTATTAAATTACAGTTTTAAATTTAGAGATTTTTATTGCTTTTTAATCTATTTTAAACATAAAAAAAAGGTTTACATAAAGTTTGTGTCAAAAATCGAAGTTTTTCATACTTTCAGTTGCTTCAGTTCAACTCTGTTAAATTTTTTCCTTTGCGTTTAATTAGAATGGAATTTTTATGCATAAATTTTTTTTGAACAAAGCGAAAACAATAATCAACTTTTCAACTATTAAAAATTAAAATTAAACTCAGATCTGACTCTGAGCTTAATAGACTTTATAATTAACGTCCGCAAGTTGGCAACACCGAGTGGCCTACATAGAGCTAACTTTTTGAGCTTATATTCGTCACTGAAAAAGTGACCAGCTATAGGAACGCAGCGTATAATCTAATGATGTTAATTTAGTCTATGATTTTAATAGCTTGAGCACATTACATTTTTCTGTAACTTTTTAAATATAAAACTGTAATATTCTTGCAGATAAAAATAAGTATTTTGAGATTTAGCTTTTCACTAGCAGATGGCAGTTAAGCATAAAATTTTTTTGTGCGTATTGCTAGTTGCAGATATTAACTCTCTGATTTGTCAATTTGTTTTAATCATCAAATCAAAATAATATATTTTTGTTTTGTTTAAATTTATTTTATAAACTAATAAATATTAGCGGTTATAATTATAGTGTGTACTATCGTTTAAATCATAAAATTTATATGGCTTCTAATGAATAATAAGTTTAAATTTATAAAAAAATTATACAAGCTCGCGCAGAAGTATAGAAGCAGCCAAATATTTTTAAAACCACTTATAAGAAGCAAATAAAATTTGGCGCATAAGAAGTATGAAAAAAAATCTATCAGATGTAATTTTTTTAGATAAATACGTTCATTTGTTTCACAGATCCAAGACCAACTCGTTTTTTTTTTATAGCAACAGGAGTAAAATTGTAAATTTTTTTCTGATTTTAACAATGTAATGTATGCTAATCTTTTTTTGTTATCAAAATATCAAAAAAAAATTTTTTAATGACACTAAAAATGTACCTAGATGGAATTAGCCATAGGAATTAGCTGTCATTAAATTTTGACAAGTTATTAAAAAAGAAGTTAAAATTGTTGAATTTACTTTTGTTTGTGTTTTTACATTTAGCAAAAATTATAATAAGAAAAATTTTATAGACAACTAGGCTTGGTCGTTGACTCAAATTTTTGATGGTAAAAATTTTTTTTTTAATATTTTGAAACAAAAAAAATTAAAGAAGCAGAAAAAAGGTAAAATTTTACTTTTGTTGTAATTCTAAAAAAAAAATAGCTATAGATCTTTGAAACAAGAGAACGTGCTAAATTTTATTTGATTCAGACAAGTGGTTTGACAAATTTTTGACTGTTTTCATACTTTTGCGCGACTCTGTATACACAACATGTGTATAATGTAACACTTATTATATACATAATATAATATAATATAATATAATATAATATAATATAATATAATATAATATAATATAATATAATATAATATAATATAATATAATATAATATAATATAATATAATATAATATAATATAATATAATATAATATAATATAATATAATATAATATAATATAATATAATATAATATAATATAATATAATATAATATAATATAATATAATATCTATATATATAAAAGAAAGTCGTGTTTGTTACAACACTTATAACTCGAGAACGGCTGGACCGATTGCCATGGTTTTTGATTTGTTGGATTTGTTTCCGTCCCGAATAGCAGAATACATCTTAAAAACAATAAAAACTCGATATGTGTAATGAATACTTAATCATTTCAATAGATGCTGATTTGTTTATTACATGTCAAACATTTGTTGTTCAATCCTGTCAAATAGTGTAACAACTATTTTTTTTTTAGAGCTTATGGCCTGGTTGCTGAGATCTTTAAGCCACAACTTTATTTTTTTTCTGAAGACATCATGTGTGCGTTCAGAAATTTAATGTCTACAAAGTTCAGGTACTGTTATATTTGTTTTTAATTCCCGAAAATAATACCTAAAATTTATTCTACAGTAAAAACATAAAATCATCAGAAAGGAACGGAATTTAAGGAATAAAAAATCAGTTGGTAAAGGTTATAAGATTAAGGAAAAAAAATCTACAGGTTAACAAAAGTGTAAATGTCTTTTAATAGGTTGTCTATGATTTTTTTGATAAGCTATTTATACCTTGTGGTTATATACTCTTTGAGCTATTGTCTATGTCTGGAAAGTTCAGGCACTGTTATTATATTTGGTGGTTTTATGCGATTGCACATTTTAATAACAATGCTGCGTCCTAGAAGATTTAATCTTTTCCAGCGAAGCCATAATGCAATTAGGCAACGAAATATCGTGAGTCAATTATCTACGAGAAATTGCACGCGTCGATACTTAAAGGAAAATTTAAAGATGAGGAAGTTCTTATTCCAAGGATTCCGATGATCCCAACGGATATGCCCTTTGAGTTTAAACGAATTCAATTCCCGATTCGTCTTGCCTTCGTCATGACGATCAACAAATCACAGGGCCAATCTTTGACTATTTGTGGCCTCAATCTAGAAAATGCATGTTTTTCTCATGGTCAATTGTACGTGGCATGCTCACGTGTCGGCAAACCATCCGCTTTATTTGTTCTTGCGCCTGACCAAAAAACAAAGAATGTCGTTTACCACAAAGTGCTTGAATGAAAATCCTATTAATGAATTAATCCGAGTTTTATTTTTTTTTCCCAATCTGCACAACATAGTTTTAAATCATTTTTTTCTGACATGAGTTTGAATACTTAATTATTATTTTTTATTTTTTTTATTTTTATTCTCATTCTGTATGTATGTTTTCATCATCATTCATCATAATAAAATACTTTTTTGTTTCTATCTATATAAATATATTATTTTGTATCATTGTTTTACGTTCGTCAAAGCCTAAATTAGTTCAGCTAAAAAGTAACACGACATTCATTGACTGTTAGGCGGTACGAAGTTCGCCGGGTCAGCTAGTAATATAAAAATGTATTGACTTTTCTTGTTAATTCTCTTGATTTATTAAGTAAACTTAAAGCCGTTAGAACCAATCGATCTTTTGGTAGTTTTGGTTCTTCCTTTTTCGTACAATTTTTTAAGAAACTTATTTTCTCTTTCATTTTCCGCGCTACCTATATGTTAAGTAAGTATGACAAGCAATGATATGACCATTTTTTATGGTATGACTTACATTGTCTAAAAGAGGACCAAAATTTATCTTGCAGTAATTTTTGAATAAAAGTCATTTAATATAAAAATTATTTTTATCTTCTGGATCTGGTAATCAACATAACCAAGATTTTTTATAATTGGTTCATAAAAAATGTATATTTGATCACGTGTCACGTATCTACATTTTTTCAACTCAAATCATTTTGTTTTAATTGTTTTTTATCTTTACCACTAATGTATTAAATTGCAAAAAGTTTAGTGCCACATCCAAACTAGCTTAGTACTTTGATAACATCTAAATACAGAATAAACTGTAATAATTTGAAAATTGACTCTTGTTGGAAATTCAAACTTAAAGTTTGGTTTATTAGATAACGTTTTACCCATATTTTACTTGTTGGATCCTGCGAGCAAGATGAGCTCCAACTATTTGAACGATTAACCATTTACACCATACATATTGTTGATGCAAAAAATATACGGCTTGTGTATTCTCCGGCTATAAAACGGCTAATTTGTTTTTCGTATAGCGACCACATTAGTCATCACAATTTACTCATTAACTCAACCCAATAGACTAGTTTAACAGCACGCAGTCAAATACTGTTCTTGTATATGCTATGAATTATTGCTTGTTTGGTACATATCCAATATCTTTAATATAATGGATATATCTATATATATAAAAGAAAGTCTGTTAGTTACTCCACTTATAACTCAAGAACGGCTTTACCGATATGGTTGAAAATTGGTAAGGTGGTAGTTTAGAGCCAGGAGAATGCTATAGGATACTTTTTATTCTAGAAACCACCCTTTAAAAGAAGGGTTAAATCAAAATTAGAATTGCGATGTCGGAAACGTTTGGTGAGGCTCGGCAAATTACTGTTCCAAATAAATCGATCCACTCCCCCACCACCAACCAAAGTCGGACCGTGCGTTTACATGTAAAGCCGGCCACTGACGATCCAACGCGCCAACGCCGCAGTACGACTGTGGCGTTGGATCTTGGATCGTCAGTGGCCGTCTTTAATCGTCTTCCATGAGACAACTTTCCATATAACAACTTTGGGTGAAAGTTTGTATGGAAAATTATGATGACTGGATTTGAATGAAAAGAATAGAATACTTTTTATTAACAAAGAGATAAAAAGAGGTGGGATAGGAACAAAAAATGACAAGTACCAATATTAGTATGATTTTCAAAAATTTTGGATTGTTTATTTTAAAAATAATATCTATGTTTAAATCCGAAATTTTAGAAGTAAAATATTATCATTCCTTGATAGGGCGGAAAGAGGGCAAAATGTCTAAAGATTGATGTCGTTTTCATAATTTTTCCCATAAATTGCCTAAGTTCTCAAAAAAAAATAAATAGGTATGTTTCCTGCTTTCTAAAAAATTACTCTTAGGAGGATGAAATGAGAGTGTTCTAGGAACAAAAATGTAAGAAAACGATATGGGTATTTTCGAGGAATTTCAGGTCGTTGATTTTGAAAATGATATTTAAGTTAAAGAGGGTTGTAAAATGAATGTGATAAAGGTAATAAATGTGAATAATTAATTTGGGTATCATTTTTATAGTTTTTGGGGTCGTTTATTTTAAAAATCTATATCTATTTATGACCGATTTGGCTGAAAATTGGTGGAGTGGTTGTTTAGAGCCAGTAGCCTAACAAAGAATATTTTTTATCCCATTCCGTGTGACGTGACATACAATATAAAACGTAAACGCATAATAACAAAACAAATGACAAAAAAATAAAAATAAAAAATAAAATAACAAAACTAAGGCGGAACAAAGTTCGCCGGGCCAGCTAGTTTAATATATATCTATTAAGCGGTACAAAAAAAACCAATTGCCTCAGAAAAGAAACTTACTGCTTGTGCATACTATACCACCTAAGTTTTCTAATTGGTCTTACGTGGTAGATTGGTTCAAACGCATATTTAAAATTTATAGGAACAATTATCATTTTGCCATTATCTAGTTCTTCTCGGCTTTCACACGTAAATATTCAAATTGCAGTTTCACACGAATGATTTTGTTCAAACCTGATTGTTTTTTATTTAAAATTATATTTTTTTAACGTGCTAATCCAATCTATTCTTCATAGCATGTTCTAATTTTTTTTTTAATTAGTGCCTTTTTAATAGCCTTATATTGTTTGAGAATTTTATTGATCGTAAGGTAGGCATAAAAGCGACTTGGCATTGGCATTTCAAAACCTTTCAAAAACGATTTGACTTGTTAACGTGTTAATTCAACTTATTCACTCACAATTACTTTGATTTCTTTAATTATACTTTCAATAAGTATTATACAAGTAGCAAATAAAAAATTTGAGAAAACGGCAACATGCAGCAGTAGAAGAACAATCTTATATTAGCCCCAAACTTGTAGGAAATTAAAAAATCAATTCAAATTTTGATTTAATATTTTCTTAAAAACTAGTAACTTTATCAAACGATAAAAAGACTGAAACTCTTGTAAATAATAATAAAAGCGACTCATCCTTACAATTTGCATCCAAACGCTTATTATTAGAAAACTGTTCAATCTATTAGAAAAACATCTAATATAATTCAAGACATCTATTCTGGGCTTGATAAAGATGTTTATAATTGAGTTCAGTTTTGCTACGATTACAGTTTTACTTTTATTTCTGACTTTTCTCGTTAAACTTAGTGACGTTTTGAATGCGTACAAACTGCCAGGTTTTTTATGAAAGATGTGTGAATTAACTCTCAGAAAATTTAAAGCAGTTTGTGGTTTCCAGCAAAAAATTTTTTTTTCAGAAAAACCAAGAAATACCTTTTGTTTTTGCTAGGAGACCGGGAAGAGAACAAGTATTTTGAAACAACAACTTTGAGCATAGTGAAACAACTTTAAATATAATCATTCAAGAAATGAGTTACAAGCACAAGAACTTTAAATATAATCATTCAAGAAATGAGTTACAAGCACAAGAACTTTAAATATAATCATTCAAGAAATGAGTTACAAGCACAAGAAAACAGATCAGAAAAAAATATTAATTGAGAAGCAGCAAATTAAGAACACGCTTTTGTAGAAAATATTCAAACAACTTAAAAAAAACCTCTCAAAGTGAAACTAAATTTATTTTTGCGAATTAGACATGGGTGTGTTAAAATGGTAGTCTAATTAGACGATGGGTTTTACAAAATCATCTACAAGAAGTTTTTAGTAACTTTAAAAGTGAAGAGAGAAGGTAAAAAAGGGTTTATACCAGGTTATGATTTGATTCTAGACAGCAAGATCAACGATGGTAATTATTATAAAACTGAACAAAGAATTATTTACTAAATGGGTACAAAATCGGTTAAATTTTGCGTTGGAAAAAAGTGTGATGTAATAATTTATAACGCGCTATATAATTGAAAAAATCTTATAGCTTCTCATAAAATAAAAAAGATTTTCGAAAATGACTGTTTACTAGAAAAAGACGTATATAAACAAAGAAATATATAAGAGTAAATCAGGTGGATGCTGGATGATGTGGATAGCTCTAGCTGTGGTAGTGACTTGTCTAATGTAAATAAAATATTGTACATAAGGCCTCTACTTCCGAAAGTTTAGTTTTCACAAACGATCTACATCTTGGTTTGAAATGATAGATGAAGAATTTACTTTGATCGTAGAAGATAATTAATTTACTGAGCAATTGTTGTCTTGCAGGAGAATTATCCTGCACCCAACTGAATGTTGCTCCTTGGCGATATCTAATAATATTTCTCATCTACGATTAAAATATAATGGAAGCATTATGTGTGTGGTTTTTGGACAAAAATGTTATGCAATAAATCTATTGAAGAATAATGACAAGAGATTGATGGTCAATATTTCTTCTTGTTCATTAATTACAAAATTTTTCTAGACAAATAATAGCATGCCAGTCAAATAGACAAATTCAAAAGTGTCATCTTTAAACGCGTAGTGTCAGTGGTATTGTACTGAAATAATACAAAAATTTAAATAGTTATTTACATAAAAGTCAGGAAAATTTCACATTACTGAAGAGGAGCTAAATTGAAATACGAGGCACTTTGTGCCGAGTATTTTGAAGCTCCGAGTCAAGTAAGAAATTTTACTGACGTGTTTTGTATTAAATTTTTCCGGAAATCGTAAAAAAGACTAAATTTAAAATCTTTAGAATTTTTTTGACAAATTCCACAAAAATTAAGTTTGTCAATTTTGTTGGCAACTATAGTTACTAGACTATCTTTTTTATTTTGCGTCTTGTAAAGTTTTTACAGTACTAGTCCGGAAAACTCAATTTTCCTGCGCGTAAATAAACAGGAAAATGTTGTTTCCCAGACGATTTCCAGAAAAATTAATTAAATTAAATTCTAGAAACTTTTGAATTAGCTGCAGCAAAAAAATTTACTTTTTAATACTGGAAACATTAAAATCATCTATTCATAATAAAGTGTACGTAACGTTCAACAAATGGCGTCTTCGAAAATGTTCTTTAAGCTTATATTTCGCTGAATTAAGTGCAAAATACAAACTAGCTTTATTATAGTCATTATATTCAATAATTAAATCTATGTTAACAATAAGCAATAACCTTAATTTAAAATAATATATAATAACAATACTTTGAATACATTTATTTTTCTGGCAACATTACATGTGGAGAAAAAAAAATTGTGCTAGATGGAGGCGAAGTTCAACAAAAGCTGCTCTTTCACTTAATCCCTATATAACAAAAAAAAAAGAAAAACAAATAAATACAAACAAATAAATTAATATAAATACAAACAAAATCTAAAACCAATCTCAAAACAACGATGTGCAGGTAGTAATTCTAGCAAAAAACCATTATTATTATTTTTATTCTTCTTCATGCAAAAAGACTCCAACTTCAGCAAGAGCTGCTCTTTCACTTAATCCCTATATAACAAAACAAAAAAAGAAAAAGAAATAAATACAAATAAAGAAATTAATATAAATACAAACAAAATAAAAAACCAGTCTCAAACCAACGATGTGCATGTAGTAATTCTAACAAAGAAACATTATTACTATTTTTATTCTTGCTCATGCAAAAAGACCCTTTTTTATAAGTGTTTTAAAAGAAACTACATTATCGAGACGAATACGTTTGGGAACATCATTATACATTTTAGCGACGTTATAAAGAAAAAGAAAAGATCTCTCAAATAAACATGTACGGGACGAGCAAGCGGAAGGGGGGAGGGGGGAAAAAAAATATTTTTTTCTAATATTAATATTTATGTATATCTGTGCGATACGTAATTTTCCTATATAAATATGATGATATGTAGACTTGCGATTTACAATAATTTTGTGAAAAACAACAGCCGAGATACATGCTTTCTTTTTGGGATACCACAAAGTAATCTTGCACAGCAGTTTTGGATGCGTTAAACTTTCTGTGCTGTGTGAGCCTCAATACACTCGCTATATACAACGTCACAAAAGAAAAAATGTGATAAAACTAACAAATCACACACAATTTTAATTGTATTTTTATTCAAGCTATTTTTATTTGGAAAAATAAGTTTAAGATTGCAGAAAGCTCTCTTGATGCAATTTTCTATGTGAGTTTTAAAACGCAATTAGGTATCTGAGATTAGCCCTACGTGCTTCTTCTTTGATTTCCATCTACAATTATGCTTAATTTGTCACAGTGTAGTTTTCGTGCTGTAGATGTACCAAACAACATAATTACAGATTTTCCAGAATTAATAGGTACATAAAGAATGCTTACTAATTTGCATTTAAAGAATGCAAATTACCTAGATCAATATTAATTTTTTCGATAGTTTTATGTAATTGGTGTGGTGGAAATGATGGATATAGCAGTGTATCATCGGCATAATGATGTGCTTCACAAATACTCATATTGAAAATCAATTAGCTAATATAAATTAAAAACAAAAGTGGCCCTAATATAGAACCTTAAGGAACTCTAATTTCTTGTAAAATCTTATCTCTGTATTTAACTTTTTGTTTCCATCTTTTAAAAAAATAAAAAATTAAAGCCACAGCTTTTTTGTTTTAGTCCGATAGCATGTAATATTGACTGTAGAATTTTATGATTGATGCAGTCGAAAGCTTTAATCTAATCTAGCAAAATTAAAACAGTTAAATTACCATTATCAGTTGCAGATAAAATATCATCTATAATTTGTAACAAAGCAGTTGCACAATTATGATTTTTTCTAACGCCACATTGAGTTTTTGGTACTATTTTATTTTCGTCTAGAAACCACATTAATTGATTGAACACTTTTGATATTGTAGGGAGTATACGAATAGGTCTTAAATGTTTAAACTCGTTAAGCTGTAAAATTTTTGGTAGAGGTGTAGCAAGAGCTAATTTCTAAGTAGTAGGAAAATAGCTGTGTAAAAGGCATGAATGGGAGGATAGCAAAATTTCAGCATATTAAGAGTTTATAACGATCACTTTTTAATAAAAAGCCGAAGAACGTTTTTAAAAAGAAAATTTGAAGAATTTTAGGCAAAAAAGTTTTCTGCTCTAACATTCGGCTAAGCAGATAAATCTATATATATAAAAATGAATCCCGTTTTCCGTTGTCACGACATAGCATGAAAACGGCTGGACCGATTTGGCTGATTTTTTTTTTTGTACTTTTTAATACTCTGTACAAGGTTTTTACGAAAAAAATATTAAGAAAATCTCTCAGAAAGATTGAAAAATATATATTTAGTTTTGCATATTTTAAAAAAATGCGCGTTACGAATGTCAACGTCATTCAATTTAAAACAAAAAACTCTGTGGTGATCTATGACACCACACACATAACCGCATTAACAAATGTCAACGTCATTCAATTTAACTTCCCTTTCAAACATTTTGAAAGGAAAGTACGAAGGCAAAGATGTTTTAATCCCATGCATCCCTATGATACCGAACGATATGCCATTCAGTTTTAAACGTTTACAGTTTCCAGTGCGGCTTGCATTTACAAAGTCAATAAATAAATCGCAAGGGCAGTCGCTAAGTGTATGTGGCATCAACCTAAAAAATCTATGTTTTTTACATGGCCAATTATATTTTGCCTGTTCCCGTGTCGGAAAACCATCAACATTATTTATTTACGCGCCAGAACATAAAACTAAAAATATAGTTTATCAAAAAGCATTAGAATAGAGAGAAGCAGTGAAGGGTATAGATGCTATTAGTTAGTTATTAAACCCTACGGAATAAACATTATTATGAAAATATATATTTTGTTTTTTATTTAATAAAATTAGTAAAGTCCTTCTCAGGTATGACGAGACGAGGGAAATAGGTATTCATTTTTATATGGAGGATATTATAGATTCCAGTTCAAATTGAATAGGTACGCATACATAAGATAGGTCAGCTATACAACATAAAGTAGTGCATCAAATTTACGCTAAGGCGGTACGAAGTTCGCCGAGTCAGCTAGTAGTATTTATAATAAAACGTCTTCTTCCTCTAAAGCAATCTAAATTCAAAGCTTTGCATTGAAAACCCTGCCAAAGATATTGATAATTCACGATTAATCCTGATTATTAATTGTTCCATTACTAATTGTAATTTTAATTAATGAAGTTGTTGATTGAAAATCTTTTAATCGTAAATAAAACAGAGTATTCTACTCGCAATAATGGTTATTATTGTAAATATTTTTTCTTAGGAATAATAGCTATCATTATTGGATCGTGGTATAATCTACTATTCTACGTTATAAATTGATGTTGTTATCACGTAATTATTACTTATTATTATGTAGGTACTGTTATTTTACTGTTATAAATAGAATGTAGTTTTTGTCAGAAAGAGATGTTGATGCGGCATAAATTTCAACAAGTTTGACAAATCACATAATTGAGAACAGACATAGTGATGTTTCCAATTTCACCAACTAAAAGACACTTTCAAGACCTACTAAATAAATATTACTTTAAAATATAATTATTATATGAAAAATTGTTCTCAATTGGCAATTTCTATTCTGCTCTTTCGTGGTTCGAATAAGGTTGACAAAGCTAGAAGACTAAAATAACAAGCGGTAAGTTGAATAAGATCCAAAGATAGTAATAAATATCAGCTGACAACTGTAACAACAAAAAAATGTCACCATTACAAAATTAGTAATACCCATTTATCTCATAAATTCAATTCCACCGTTCAAGTCTCGCATCATCAAATCTATCCATCAGCAAGAAAACAATTTTTTCCGAAAATCTATCACTGTTAGAATATTACAAAAGAGCAAAAATACATTTATCTTCAATTACCGTCAGTCATCTCATCTCATCGCTTCCGCGAACTATCAGCAGCTATAAAGGAGCTCGTGTGAAAGTATCACCAACCCTTAACAAAAAAAAAACTTAAATAATAGTGAAAGGCTTCTTCAATTTGAAAAGAAGACGATCACTTTAGAGGATATTAATGGAACAATGAAAGAATTATTTATGGAAATGGATATTGTGCCGTAATACGTTTTCTATTGTAGAATTTTTCAAAAGATTTTATTAAATTTCTTAGAATTTTCAATAATGGCAAATTGATTCTTTTTTGTGGCGGGTTTTCTCTCTAAATTGTAAAACAATTTAATATGTTCTCAAAGCAAAAAATAGAATCAAAATTTACAATACACTTCCCGTATTCGTGTTACTTAATTGTTTACGTTAATCATAGGTTATCATGCCATATTTTTTTAGGTGAACTATTCGTTAGGTAATGATCAATTTCCGTTCATTTAAATGTTTTGGGATGTAAACAGTCCAGCTGACGTATTATTTTCTCCCTTTTTTTAAATTATGTTACGGCATTTTAAAAAGGAAGTAAATATCTCACATAACTGTGTAACATTAGCAACTATTGTCTTAAATAAATAAATAAAATAATTATTGTTTGTTTTTGTTTTAAAACACAAAACATTATATTGATCGCTTGTTATGGAACAAACGCGCGAGTTATTAGAACGTTTTGTATTTTAAAGCCTGTTCTTGTCAGTAAAAAACGGTTATCTGGCGCTTATCATGCATAATATATAATTTGTTTCTTATTTGTAAATAAACTAAAAACTGTAATATACTTCAATTTTTTTTTAAATTTTATAACAATTTATTATCATATGTATTTTACTTTCAAACAATTTTAAACAAAAAATGTGAATAATTATAATGATTTAAAACAATTTTTTGTACCTACTTATGACTTTCAAATTCGCTTCCAGTTATTCTCAGTTTTTCAAAAATCGCATTTTGTGCACCTGAATGTTTTTTATTCTGCAATAGGTATAGAGCAGTTTGCTCGATACCAATGGTTTGAGAATCTGTTACAAACGTCAGTTAAATGACAAAACAAAATATTATTATTGCTATAAATACCAAAAGAACTAAATAATTACTAAATTATTACAACAAATAAAATTTGTTATAATTTTTTTTATTAAAAGTGGATGAAAAACTACAATTTGTAAAAATTTAAACATTCACAGTGCAACTGCGCTGCATTTCCAGAGCAGATTTGATGTGCTGGCCTTGTTTAGACAGCTTTAATCTTTCGGTGAGGTACCGAAAAATACAGTCATAAACTATTATCAACTACTTCAAAAAGTTAACGGATTTATATAAGATGTTAAGATCGTAAAAATTTTATTAGTTCTTATTTGGTTTATCGCACTATACATAAGGGTATATTGTTTATATATGTTTTCTTGAAATAACTTATGTTCAACCCTGTCTGTCCCGAGAGCACGGCAATTTTGCTGGATTTAAAAATCATTACGGTCTTTGACAAGTAATGATAATGACAATATTATTTATCAACTAGTATAAAAATTGTGGAAAAACAAGCTTTCAATGTTCAATTAGATTAAAAATTTAATTTAAGAATTAAATTACAAACAAAGATCACAAACTGTGTTTTAATCTAAATAGACTATACAAGTTAGTTTTTTTGAGAAACCAAGCTAAATTACTTTCCTTAATCTCCCCACGCATCAGCGATTTTATTATTTAAATTGTTGAATTTAACATTTAAAAACATTTGAACAATATGACATGAACATAATAATGCTGCTTTCTGTATTTTCGCAAGAATTTTTAAATCTAAATCTAAAATTTTAAGATTTTTACTTAATGGTATGGGTACAACACCTATATTTGAAATAATTAAAGGTAAATTATTAACCATTTTTAAATTTCAATTTTTGTTTTAAAAGTATCAATAATATTACCAGAATTTGGTATAGCAATATCTATAAAATATACAATTTTAGTTTTCTTAAATACTATAACAATATCTGGCCCATTGGATTCAATTTTTGAAGCAGTTAGTAAAGTTCGATTCTAATATAATTTGTGATTATCATTTTTCAAGAAATTTTCTGAATTTTAATTATAATACGGCTCTACATTTTTGATCAAACCAAATTTGAATGAACTATTTTTGCAATCGCGTCGTGTTTTTTTTATATGGTCTATTAACTAGAACCATTGAACAAAAAGATAAAATGTGTTTAATTGTTTTCGACGAATTAAAATACATTCTACAAACGTCATTAACTAATTGCTCTTTAATTATAAACTTACGATAATTTTTAGTGTTAATTATCCCACCTTAAATAGCTAAAACAAAACCTCCAGTCTCTAAAAAAGATGTCTTTTGTTGATTCGTAAAAATGACAGCTCTTTATCTATATCATCCAATTCAGTTTTTTTGAAAAAGCTACGGTGTAATGTTTTTTGTTTAATTTTTAATAAAAAATTTTAAATTATTATCTTATCTATCTAATTTATTTGTAATAATTTTACTTTTTAAATTTAATGGTGTAAAAGACCTGTATTTGTGTTTACAATAAACTTTACTAATTTATTATCCGGTTTATAATTATGAAAGTAATTTTGCATTTTAGAAATTTGGTTATTCAATAATACTGATAAGTTTCGTTGCTTCAGTTTTTTATAGTAATTAAAAATCGTTCAATTGAAGATTTTGAATGATGCTTATTAAATTTCGTAAATGACAGTCTGATTTTTATGTTAACATTATTGATATCTGTTGCGGTTTATTTGATTACACCAAAGAAATAAGTTAATAGAGGAACAGCATAAGATCTTATTGCTTGTATCAAATTTTTACTATTTAATTGCGTTTTTAAAATTAATCCAACTCGTTTGAAAAACATTTTGTTGATATTATTTTTAATTTCTTTATAAGACATTTTTGAATTTCGGTTATAAACTAGATATTTCTACAGATCTTTTTTATTTAAACTGGTAATAATTTTATTGTTCTTAGTTGTATAAGATAAAATTTGATTTTTTAATTTTTATTGTGTCTTGAAGTTTATATTTGCTAACATCAAAATCCATACCAATACTTTTTAAAAGCAACTCAGTAATTTTTATTGAGTTGAATAATTGCTTTTTACTGCTATGATATATTTTTATATCATTCATATTCATATGATAACTAATAGTTAAAAAATTTACATAGTTTGTTATCAGCTGATAACCACAGCCTGAATTATTAGAGAAATCTGACTATAAATTAATTGTTAAACAAAACCATAAAAAACTTAATGAATCTCCATGAAATATATTGTGTTTGATTGGTAATATTGCAGTGTTTATTGAATCGTTTCCAATTGAAAGATGAAGGGAAGTTTTTCAAATTTGCATTATATATTTTGGTAATTGAATTCAATTTATTGATCTTATACAACAGTAAAATTTTTATTAACCAAGAATGAGGAACGGAATGATAAGCTTTTTTACAATCAATGAAAGCAGTGTAGATGTTACGTTTATTTAATCGAGCTTGCATCACTTCTAAATCAATAATTAATTGTTCTCTACAAGCAAAAGAACCACTCATGTAACCTTTTCGCTTAATATTTATAAGTTTATTATTTATGTAATATATGAATAATACATAAAGTATAATTATTTATTTTATTATTATAGTACCTTACATAAAAACTTTACTGACATTCAACATTTTAAATAATTTCTATTATTATTAAAAAAAATAGTTTCACGTTATGCCAAAATGTTAATTTATTGGTTTTCTAGTTTAAAAGATTCTTGTTTTCGATAGGTATTTTAAGAAATACTTTAATGTTTTTTTTAATTATTAAAAACAAAAAAAATATTTATATATAAATTTGGGAAGAAGTTTAGGTACTACAACCTCACGTTTATTATTATTTATACTCGACGCTTTAGCATGACTATAAACATTATTTTCTCTTAATTACTGTTGCTAGCAGCCAAATTGTCAAGATATACTTTCAAC
Source organism: Lagria hirta (assembly GCA_947359425.1). NCBI lineage: Eukaryota > Metazoa > Arthropoda > Insecta > Coleoptera > Tenebrionidae > Lagria > Lagria hirta. Next base: position 16,889,334 of record OX375794.1, read on the forward strand.
AGCAATAACCTGAGTTGATACATTTATGTTTGCAAATGAAAAGACAATAAATAATAATTATGCATTTTTTTTCAACGTTAAGTTTTAATTTTTTAAAAGACTATTTTTATAAGACCGATTGTAATTTAAAAGTTTAAAAAATTGCTTTTAAGAAATGCTTAGTCTCACTTTATCACGTTTTATAATCAAACAAACAGTTTAATCCAAATAAAAAAACATACACTGTTCCAATAAATTGACGCACCGCTTAGATAATTGATTTTTTTTTCTTTTCGACTAGAAGCTAATACAATGTTAAGTTTTTATTTAAAATAGTCTCAAAAGGAACAATTTGACCATCACACTCATAAGAACGTTTGTGAAAAAAATAAAATAACACTAGAGAGAAACAAGAATAACAAGAAAACTGGTACTGCTAATTAACACTAATAGCGTTTATTGCCACGTCAACTTCTGACGACAGTCTCGCATGCTAAAAATTGTTGCTTGAGCAACATTTTAGTCAAGATTATCCCATTAATATTAATATCGTTGTCCTAATATAATATAAACAAAATTAGTGTAAAAATTAGAATAAATTGTAGTGGTTCGTTAATTTGTTGGAGCAGTGTATTTGTGGCAGGTATCTGACATGAGCACAAGAAGTTTTACCACTTTAATGACAGTAGAACAAAAAGTTTTATGACCAAGTGACAGAAGGATAAAAAGTTTTATTGCAAAAAAACTTCTGATTTATTGATTTAAAAATATAGGAATCAAAAGATGTCAATTTTTTAATGACTTTTGACTGTGATTGGTGGAAATTGTAAATTTGACATGTGTTGAAAGTATATAATCAGAATAATCAAAGAAATAAAAATCGAAAACGATTAGGGATGAACTAATCATTACATTACATTCAAAGCTATCTGTTATCAATAACGCTCAACTTTTTTATTGCTATTACCAAATTACATATCCGTATTACATCAACGAATTAGCATCTTTGGTAATAATTTCAAGACATCTGAACAAAATTTTAAAAGTAATTCAAAATAAAATTGATCAAAAATCTGATTTTTAAGGTAGGTACAGAATGATAAAAATAATACAAATAAAACGTACATCATTTTTTGTTTTATCAAAAAGTTTGTCTTAGTTTGAGTCATACGGATAAACTTGCTTGTTTCTTCTAATACACAGATAAGCGTGTAGACATCTGACATTCAAGGCAAGGAAGTATGTATACTCTCCATTTTCTTGTTTTATTTCGTTTCAAAAGTAACATTCTAATAAAAATACTTCTTCTGTTACTATTGTTGTTTAGGAACATTATCAAAAAGTAAAAGTATCAAATTGTTGCTTTAATATTGACGTTTGTTGGACATTTGACGATTTAGCAAAAACTCTGCTTACTAGAATGTGATAATAAAGTTGGTTACTTACCTATTCTTATACAAATGAAACATGTAGCCTTTCTTCGTTTTATATATTTTTTTTATTATCGGAAAATAATAATAAAATGCTCAATTAAAATTTCAATGTGTCAGACTTATGGGATATTACTTATATAAACATTAAACGCTTATTTGCATAGGATGTCGCTATGATATGACCGATATTTTGCAATGCCTGCTTGGATTTGTGTTCTTTTTGATCAGAGTTCACAGTGTAAGAATCACTCCTCAAGAAAACAATTTAAGAGAAACAAAAGTGTTCGGTTTTCGATTGATGGTTGCAGACTGGCTGCGTATTTGGCGAGTGTTATGATTTGTTCTAGCCAAATTTGATTGTAAAATTGTCCCATAAAATCACCCATGTCCGTCACATTAGACATTCATGGGCCATAAAAGCCACGTGTCGTCGTTGGCAAACTCCCTGCAATTGGATCCGGCCAGCAACCCTTCTGAGAAAAATAAAAATTCAAACGTTAAAAAATCTTTTTTTTACCCTTCATCATCTATCTATACCTGCCAAATCAAAACCTATAAAATATTTACATAAACAGTCTAAACATATTCAAATGTGAAGAGTCCTCAATGTCACTTGAAGAAGAATACGACACCTCATCTTCTCTAGCTTTTGTGATTGTCGGCATTTTAACGAGGATCGATGCACAGCTGGAGGTCACCCCTCTCTCGATCACCTCCTGCTTGTCATTAAGGTGCCGTCGCGACGGCTATTGTACTCACCATGTAAGAATAATGCGCGTGACGCCTAAATTGAAAAGCAATTTGAAACGTCCGCCTGCCAATTTGAATACGCCGACTGGAGAGGATCATTTGGATAAAGTTGCACGAAAATTGACAGGGTGCAGCAATTTCTCACAGTTCAACATTATAAAGATCGAGTTGATCAATTCTAAAATGAAAAAAGCTTTGACTTTTTTAGAGCTTGAATTTTACAGGGTTTTTCGAAAATGATAAATTTTATAATGTATCTCTATGTACAGGATGTAAAAATAAATATCTTGAGCTTGACAATTTTAAACCCATTCATTATGTACATTTATAAAAAATAATAAAACTTTTTGCTAGTTTTAAATCAGTGGAGTACACAGTGAAAATAAAAACGTCATGTTTTAGAACTGCAGTTTGAAGAATTGGTTTTGAGGAATTTGTTTTAAGAGTTTTAAAAGAATTTTGTTTGATTTTAATGCTACTACAGAGCGGTCAACAATAACTGTTTGAGTTGGCAACACATTTTAGAGACTTTTTTTATTTGCCTAGCTGGAACACTGTAACCGAATATGCTGGTTTGACAAATATTTGACATAACACTCACAAAAAAATTGTAGGTTATGTCACAGCGACTTTTTAATTGGCATCTGTCAATGATGTTAACAGTGTCAAAGATGTCACCCGTCAACAATAGGAAGTGGTTGTACCATTTTAACATGAAATGTAGGATTGGCAACTCAAACAGTCATAGTTGACCAGGCTGTATTAGTTGGAGTAATATTATCAACAATTAGGCATGAAAATATTTATACGAGCTCGGTTTTCAAGTGTGAGGTTTATTTTTCTGCGTGAGAGCTAAAAAGTGTTCAAAACTAAATATCTATAGAGGCAGCAAATGAGAATCAAACAGCACTTTTTTGCAGTGGTTGTCTTAAGTCAAAAATTAGTTTCAATTTTGAGATTGAGACTCGACAGCTGCTAAATAAAATACATAAGTACCTGAAATAGTTTAAGTACATATATTTTTCTTTATTGTTTATGTAGTGTTGATAATAATTGTAAGAACAGTTATTTAATAAATAGGTGCATTGCCGAGATTATTAATGGCTTATCAACGTAACAGTTGATTACCATATTTTTTTCTTTATTAAAAACTTTGTAATTTAAAGAAAACATTTTGCTCATAGAATTTTATTTACCGATAGAATTGTCATTTATGCCAATAATTAAGTTGTCTCTGAAAACAATCAAACTTGCCAAGTACAAACAGCAATTCATTACTTTAAAAATGCTGTTTTATAAATGCAATTGTCTGATTTAAAAAAAAGTGGATGAATGTAAAGTCGTGTATTATTGAGGTACATTAACGATCGATTTGTTAGTCAAAATCAAATTTTAAAGAAACTCTTAATAATTGGCTAACGAAAAAATAATAAAACATTGCCAATTTTTTTTGATTCAATTGATCAGTCAAAGCTGGTTTCTAATTCTAAAATCAAGATAGATTTTTTGGTTTTTCATGAACTTTGATGTTCATGATGTTCATACGGTGTAATACAAGTACAATATCTTAAAACGTGTCATTTATGATTATTAGATTTTATTTTACCTTATATTAAAGTTGTTAAAGTTTGTATTATGTTTTAAAGATTAAAGATTCATAAATAATATTTTTAAAAATTTGAAACTTTCCAAAATAATGATGTTTGCTATCTAATTATATCAGACATTTAGAAAACAAATAAATGTAATAAAAACATTATAGTTCAGAGTGATTCTAAAAATTTATTCAGTGTATGTGATAAAAAATTTCAATAAAGATGTGATTATACAGCGCAATGCAACTTAATCTCCCTAGATTGAAGATAATCTAAAAACCGTGAAATATGACGACAAGACTAAGATTATCCGTGTTTGTTTAACAGGGTAAACTTCACCCTTTTGATCCTATCCTAATAGTAAGGGTTGCGCTATATAATTGCGATAATTCCATCAACAAACATTCCACATAGATCAATTCTCTGTCGAATAATTTAAATACGCTTATTCGAAAAGCTCACAACCCTTTGTCGTATTAAAATTATGTATTATTCAAAGCTTTTTCTTTCTTGATAAATGTGGGAGATAAGCTGTGTCTTTGAAAAGGGTTATAACATATTTAGTAGTCTAATTGTTTTTTGAAATAATTGGAACCTATAAGTTCATAAGATTCTGTTTAAATCAGGTTGAATCTGTAAAAGATCTGGATGTCAGAACCAATTTTCGTTGCAACTTGCTGATGAGTTCTAATAAGAACGATTGATCTTTTTTATTTTGAGAGTTAGTAGCTAGCCAAAAAAGATAAATTACATTGTCTATTATTGATATACGTTTGAGACAAAAGGCGCTAACCTCATAACTTGGTTGTCCAATCAGCGCTATACTTTTTATTTCAAATTGTATTAATTTTAGTTTAAATTACCACATTCTTTCAATTAGACTTTAGAGCAAAAACATGTATAGTAATTTTTTGACGAACGATTTGTTAGTCAAAATCAATTTTTTTAAAAGTACTCTTAATGATAGGTTAACGAAAATTTTGGATTTAAATTATCGCTTGCTCTACCAGTTATTCACGTATCGAAATCAATACAGTATATTTTTATGTATTATTAGAAATGTGTGCTTAGTTGTTAGGGCAATAGACAATGCAAATAAAATAGACAAGCAATAAAAAATAAATTTAGTGCCGAGGGGTCAAGTATTTGTAAATTAATGTATTTTATATATTAGTTTGCAAAATTTGTGCTGTTATTTAACTGCTTTAAAAAAAATTTTTGACTTAAATGTATTATATTATTATATTTTTAATAGGTGTTTGGAAATTGAACTTTTTTTTTGTTTATGAGCCGTTTTGATTAAAAGAGAATATTTGCAGAGTGGCTTCACAAAAATCAGTTGATAATCAGACAAAAATCTTATATGAGAAATGATAAATACAATTTCTCTTCGAACGTGCAATTGCTCAGTTTTTAATTTTTAATAGAGAACAGAAGTTTGCACATGACATTGTTTATAAATCGATTTAAATATTTATTGTTTTGTAAAAAATTCATTAACAAAATTCTACTAGACTAGACATTCAGAACAAACATGACGATATAATTGCATGTGAAGAATTATTGCTCAGTTTTCATATTCTATCAGAATAGATGTTTGCGCATAAACTTTCTTGTTTATCAACCGATTTGAATTATTGTTGTTTTGTTTGAAAGAAAATATATTATTAAGAGTAAATTTATAAAAATTTCTTGATAATCTAACAAAAATCTTTTTTGCATTCATTGCTTAAAGATCGATAGTTTCCGCTTTTTCTCAATGCATCTAAAAACGATTTTCTCGCACCGCGTTTTTTTACTTTGTTGCCGAAGCTAGAAGAAAATTTTTTAAACAAAGATTTTTTATTCCAATAAAATCATAGCAACCAAACTATTTTAAATTTAAAAAATCAGATAATCAGCAGAGGCATGTTATGATTTGAAGATATAAAGAAGTTTTTTTCTAATTACTTAGTTTAAATCAATTAAATAATATACTACTAATTAATTAAATTAAAGTTAGTTTATCAAATTCTTAACTTGATTTTTGTAGATATTGTTCTTATTGATATCAACGAGTAGTCATTTTAAACAATATTTTTTGTTCTAAGACTAAAAAGTTTTTAAAATTAGAAACTTAGTTTGTTAGAAGATTACTACTATTATGTTAAACCCTCCCTGTTTCAAAGGCACAACAATTTTGTTAAATTCAATAATCATTACGGTCTTTGACTAGTAATGATATTGACAATATTATTTTGTCAATAATATAAAAATTGTTAAAAAGCAAGCTTTTAATTTTTAATTAGTTTAAAAAATTTAAGAATTAAATTATTTTTAATTATTAGTGTTTGATATATATTTTATGTTATATAACAAAAAATTTTACTTTCTCAAAAAAGTTTTTTATTCTCAAGGTTATAAAACAAAGTCAAATTTAGTCAAATGATTTACATGTCAGATTTAATAAATATTAATATTTTTATTAAAATTATCACTGAAACAAAATGTGAACAATAAATTAACTTTATTATTTGTTTACACATTAATTTACACTTGCCTAAAGACGTTAGAAAATCCTTGTTAGTTTTTCTATACAAAATCTTTTTAAGCATTTTTTCAACATTTTTTAATTCTTAACAAAATTGCTAAATTTTTTTGGGAGGTAATCACTTGAGAGATAATAATAAATCAAAAAATTTAAAGTATTCAGCTATTTGCCTAGTATTCTTCAACAAAAAAAGTATTATCTACTAATTTTGTTATTTTTAAAAGCCACAGAATTACAAATAGCAACAAAAAATCAACCAAATAGTTCATTTATTAAAGATAATTTAAATTCTTAGACATTATTTTAAAAAGCTAACGACAGTTATTTATTAACAATACCAGATAATTGCAAAATAATCCTTTTTCATAAATTAAAAATTATTCTTTATACTTGCGCACCAACAGGTTAAAGTATTACTTAATAAAGTAAATTGAATTTTCTTAAAAATCATTTTTAATTTATGAGCAGGCAAAATTTGTAGCTGCAAACTATTGTTGCAGTACTTAGCTTTTACTCAATGGTTTCTATCATAAAGGCGCTTTTAGAAATTTTCAACAATTGATAGCCTTTAACTTTTAAAATCTCTTGTTTAATCTATGGTTTTTTTGTAAGGAGGCATAAGAATAAGTCTTCTAAACTCTTACAAATTTTAAACATTATTTATAATGTCTAATTTCATTAGTTCACTTGATTGTAACGTTCTTGTAATAACCATAACCATATGCTTGAAATAGTAGAAATTGATTTTTCATTTTAAACCACATTTTTTGAAACTTATCTTTTAAGAACTTTATATACATTTTGTTCTAAAATCTAACATTTGGTGTTTTTTTAATATATATTCGCTGATGACAATTTTAATCTCAACGCCAAAGGGGGATATCTATATCATAGAATATGATAATAACGAGAGTTGGGTCGCGCACCCTCCGGGTGCTTACCCTACTCTCTTGAGTAGAGGGTTGCCTACGGCAACGTGTATAAACCTAGAGGGGTTGCCTTCGGCAACCGTAAAATAAACACACAATTGTATATTTTTTTTTTAGATTATTGTTTATTTATTTTTTTATTGTAATATATTTTTATTTATTTTTTTTGTACTTGTTCTACTCACTTGTATTGAATGTTGCCTGCGGCAACAATTATTCCTTCTTGTTCTTACCATACTCTCTTATTTGTAAAAGATTGCCTTCGGCAACAATAAAACAACAATTTTTTTTTTATTAAAAAATTTTGCATTACATTTTATTTAATATACTTAATTATTATTCTTTTTTTACTTTCCAATTTTTTTCTTTCTTTCATTTGTATTTTTTTTCTTCGTTTTATTTTTTTTTATTTTCATATTAATTTTATTACTTTAATAATAATTGTTATTAAAATAAGAATAAAAACTATAGTATATTATAATAATTTATATGAATTCTTTCTTATTCTCTTCTAAAGCAAGTTTTTTATTATTTTTTTTCAAAATTAAAATTGTTATTTTATATATTTTTTTTGTTTCTATTATTATATTTTTTTATTTGTTCTCCCTTTTTCTTACCTTACTCTCTTACATTAAGGTTGCCTTCGGCAACCATAAAACAACCATATTTTATTTTTATTAAAAAAAAAGTTCTTATTACATATAAATAATTATAATACTTTATTCTTTCTTTCTTTTTTATTCAATTTGTTTCATTTTTCTAATTTTCTTAATTTTTTTTATTTTCACATTAATTTTTTTCTATTTTCTATTTAATTTTCCCAAAATATGTAATCATACATTTAAACAAAAGCAATTTTTTTTACTTTTTGATAAATTTGTTAAAACAGATAAATTATTGTTTATTAAAAAAACAAATATCAAATTAATTCATATCAATAAAAATCAAAATGAAAAAAGATGTTCCTATTCAAATAATTCTTTTTTCTTCTAAATAACAATTGACAATTGACAATTTTAAAAAATCAAGTAGCTTAGATTGAATTTATTTTATAATAAACAAAATTAGTTTCTCATAAAGAAAAAAAAATGGCAGCCGAAGACGTTCAAGCTTTTCGAGTAAGTGATTATTTTAACTTTTTTCATTTAAAATAAGACTATAATATCTATTTCAAAGTAAAATCTTTAATTTGAACTATTTTACAATAAATTCAGATAAAATATTTATGTTAGAAGTCGGCAAAATAGTTGTGGGTTATCTTTAAAACTTCTAATTCTGTAATAATATTAATTCAACAGTAATTAATTTATTTGAAGATGTTCCGGAATGGTCTAAGAGCTATAATTTTCGGAATGTTATTTATATATATATACATATATCTATTTGTGTAGAAAATCTTATAGCCGGGGGAGCATGTGGTCAAACGATATCCTCCTTTCTCTTCTTTTGAGGAAATCATTAAAAAATAAAGAAATTGTCAAATTTTGTAATTATTTAAAGGAATTGTTTAAAAAATTATGTTTTGTTATTATTTTTATGTTATCTATTACATCAAAAAGATTTGAAAATGTTATTGAAATAGCCGTATGTAATATTCTATTAAATAAAAGCAGTAGGTCATCATATAATATTTTTATTCTATCTAAGGTCAATGTAGCTTTTATTTAAAAAAAATTGAAAATTATAAAAAAAAATTCAATGAAATATCATATTAAAATTGCAAAGCTATTAACAACTGAATTTTGATAGGAAATGAATGAAAGACCGTCAGTGTTGACATCAGATGACGAAAGAGAAGGAGTACCAGCGCGACCACCAACAGACATAGAAAATGACAATGACAATGACAAAAAAAATGACATTAGAAATGGAAAAAAAAAAATTTGATTATAATAAAAAGAAGAGGAGGAAAACAACAAATGGGAAAAAATAAAACCAACAATGGAAACGTTACAAATGTTTATATTTATGGAACAATACAAAATATGAATGTTTACAAAAATTAAAAAATAAAAAAAAAATACATCAAATCATAATTTTTTATTTGACAACGTATGTAGTTTTTTTTTTGATAATCGATAAAGTTTTTTAACTTTAAAATTTAGTTTCTCTATCATTCGTAAACAGTAATTTTACAAAATTCTTTTATGAGTCTTCAACATTTAGATCTTAATCTTAAGTAAAGTTATTTCTTCTCCATCTCTTTCTATCAGATAAAAATTTTCTTTTCGTCATTATCTGAAAACATAAAAGTATAGTATTTTATATACCCTATGACAGAGCAAATAAATAACGGTAATCTCATTAAATCTCCATATAAAAAAACTATAATGATCATTTCAAATAAAAAAAAAATAAATTAAAATCAATAAAAATTTATACAATTTCATGTTCAGAATCTATTCTCTAGCATATTATAGTACTCCAAATCATAACAATTTTTTTACAAATTCCTTGACGAAAATTGATATCAAATAAAAAGTAAAATTACCAATATAGTACTATAATATTACCGATAGTCTTCTTTTCGGCATTTTCTAATGACATCAAACTTGTCTTGAAATGACTATCGGAAGAGGCTTTAATAGTACCGGCTCAATTATTAATAATATAGACACTAATGTCTCACACAACCAAAACTTGTATCTCTAAAACAGAAAAGTTATTTGAGACGCCGCCGCCGCCCCCATTTGTGGGACTACAAAATACAACTTACCTTGCCTTTTGATGTTATGTACGGTGGACAAACGGCACTGGGTCTACTCTAATCTTGCATAATCTCGTCGGTTTTCGATATAATTGCAGCAATAAATTGCTTTTTTGTAGAATGTTATAATATCATCACGAATCGATAATTTGACAAATGACATTTTAAGGTTATGATGAAATGGATCAATATTTGACATTTGAACTTTATTAATGAAAAATTTAGCGATATTTCTATTTTGTAGCTGTAAAATCCATTGAAATACATTCTAATAATTATAATATAGCAAATAATGTAATTTAAAAGACATTTTCTTACCGAAATCTTATCTGAATCAATTATTTTCGAGCAGCTCGTTTCGTCGACTCGTGTTAGTTATTTCAGGAAGCCAAAAAAATTGAAAAAATTCCCCAAAAATACCGACTGTTTTCTGAATTTGAGTATCTATCTATTGTGGTTTTTTGGCCAACGTCCTATAAATGTCCTATACGTTTACTCACTTTATCGGTCATTTGTTTGAAAAATTTTTTTTACTAAAAATCCCTCCTGCCCCTTTATCCTAGCACAAAAAAATCCAATTCTTATCTCAAAACATCACACCGAAACTCTATTGATGCCGTTTTTTATCAAATTTCTTACAACATTTAACAATTTGTCATAATTAATAAATCTTTTTTACGCCGCACTTTTGCAAGAAAGAGACGCCGCTATCGCGTTTTATTTATATGTAATTACCTAACTAAAGTAACGTAACACTCAAAACTTTTAAAGTTGGAAATAAAATATTGTATTGTGACGTATTGAATTTTAGAATCAGAGAGAAGATTCAAGAAGCTATCAAAGGTTTGAGACTTTTACAGTTGGTTCCAGACTGTATACACCAGACGGATACAAGAAGCAGCAAGCGAGAGTGGAAGTCAGTTCAAGTTCCTTGTGGAGTTCGAAACGAGAAAACGACGACAAAGTGTTTTACGTTTATATAAAATAGTGTAATATTGATAATTCATATAAATTAGTGTAAAGTTAATAGCGTAGTATTAGTTCATCAATAAATAACTGTGTAAATAAACTGTACAGCTTTTACGTTAAAGTATTTAAAAAAAAATACATAAATTTTTGTGATGCTGTTGAAATTATGTTTTTAAAGATAACCTTTTTTGCTCCGTGTCAGTAAACCAATATTAATTTCAAGTAATTGACAGTTATTCGCCTAGTTCTACAAACGTGTAGCAGCAAGTAAGTTATAAAGTTATTAAAGTTTGAAAAATGTGTAAAATATCCAACATAATATTTTAAGCTATAACAATAAATTTTAAGAAATAATTATTTTTTTCTTTAACCACATTAATTTTTAAGCATTTGATTTTATGACGAGATATAGGTTTTTTTCTATATACCTATTACGGTTGATTTTATGTGATAGAATTAGGAATGTCATATTAAAAAAAAGTTTTTTTACATTTATTCAATTAAAATCGTTGAATTGTGTAAACAATAGAATTGAATGATTTAATAAAAAAGTTATCAAAAAGTGTGACAAAATAATGTATATTATATTGACAATTAATGACATTTAAAGTTATTGTTAATTTTGTTAAATTTGTTTATTATTTTTGGCTAAAAGTTATTGACATTGTCACTAGACAAAATATGCGATGTTATTTGCAATTGCCTAATTTGTGATGTACGAAGCTTACAGATGTCAAAAAAATTATTTGCATCTGCATTATAGACTGTTGCACCTGTTTACAGAAAAAAATAAAAGCATCCAAAAATGTAATTAACGCTTCACTAGCCATCCTTTGTTTAAAATAAATCAATCGTGGCGAGATTATTGTTTCACGTTCGAGCCATATTAGCGTTTTTACAGACTTTCTACATTATTACAAGACAATCATTTTTTTTATTAAAGTTATGAGATAACCGCAACTAATAACAATTGTTGACCGAAGATCGAATTGAATTATTGAATGAGAACCACAAATATGAATGATGAGATTCCTCTCGCTCCAAGTTCAGATTGTGGTTTGTTTATGTTGCTTTTTTACTACCTTATAATGACCAATTGTTGCAGTTTTACAATCAAAAAATTACAGTTATCTGTACAAATTACCATCTTCGCTTTCTCGACCTAACCGAAAGAATTAGATTTTCATGCTTTAGGTATATACAGCTCAATAAAAAAAGTTGAAACTGTAACAACTCTCATTAAACAAGCAGGGCGACCAATCGGCAATAAAAATTATTCACAACTTTTCAAGAGAAAGATTAGAGGTGCTAATTAAGCAAATTAATTATAATAACAATATTTAATAAATTAATAAAATTAATTATGTCTATTCCAGCAAATAGCCCAAGTGCTAAGATATTTTACAATTACTTTGAATATAAACTTACCACTAATTAAAGTAATTAACTTATAAATTAGGACCTAGCTGGTAGAAAGATCTATTTTAAGTTAGATTTTTGAAATTTTTAAAAACTGCTGGTTTATTGACCAAATGTTTTAGATGTTTCAGAGCACTACATTTTAGAAGATACCTTCAAACTTAAAAGTTAAACCACTATTTTCACACTTTAGCCTTTCTACCGTGTACCTTGTCTAAATCAACACTTTGTGATAACATGGAACTTGATTAACTTATCATTATCACTTGACTGTCTATCTCTTTTTTGGCACTGTTGTTCAAATTCCTACTCATTGTTTGCTCGTGAATTGGCATTTTTTGATATATCCAATAGATCTAGATTGTTTACCGCATTTTTGCAGTTTCTAGTTACGACTTATCTCTTTCCCACCCCTGTAAAACATACTGTTGTTTTGTGAGTGATACATTCTAGAACAAAACAAAATTTTCAAATATTCTAGTGCTTCAGCGGGTATTTATTTTTTAGACGACTTGTCTCAAAAATGACAGATATCAATACTATAGCCTACTTTAGAAAGTTGAAAATTGCATAGACCGGTGCGGATATGAAATTTATCATGCACCGTGCATGATAAGTGTTAGTGAAGTTACGTTTCCAAAATTCATCAAACAAATGCGCTCCGGTTTTGTTGAAATTTTAATTTGTCAAACGATAATAGTAATTCACAAATTTATTGCCTTTCATTATGCAAATGGAAGGTTACATTATTGAAAGAACCGTTGTTGAAATTCATTAATTTCTTGTTGGAGTTTTCAAAATCATCTAGTAACTCTGCAGCAGTTGCCGAAGATGTTGTAAAAAATGAGGTAGACGGCAACAATTGATTAGTGGAATTTTCTTGTGGACGATTTTCAGAGGAATTTGTTGTATGCATCCTCGTAACGCTGCCGCGATTTTGTTGGGAGCAACAGCAAAATATTCTCACTGGCAGCTTCAACCACTGATGGGGGTGTAAGTTCTAATAACACATCGTCTTCATTATCGCTATCCATTTTCGGCACACAGTGACACAACTAGCGAAACAATGAAATTTTCAAAACAGTAAACAATCCATAGTAACGCGCCTGTGGCCAACGTAGTTGGATTAAAAATAGCGTAACGTGTTTTATCGGTTTCAGGCGTTCAAACATCAGTTTACATTTTTTGTAAAAGTTGGCTGGTAGCTAAGCCATAGCCGTATCCTGTATGTAAAACCGGTATGGTAATTGAAGATGCTCATGCATCTTTATCCGAATTTGGTTTTTAAACGTTCTATGGATAAAAAAAATGGTTATTTTCTTGTTCAACTCGTCTAAAAAATAGTGTTCACAACTTGTGTCGAAAGTGGCTATCATGCTCGTGCTTCTTTATCCGAACTCTTTATCCGATATCAGTCACTTTCGACACTCGTTATGAAATATACTATATCAATAGCATAATAAAAATATCTATATTTAAAAGCTATTTTAATTTTTTACTTACTTTACTTAAATATTTATAATCATTTCATATGCCGGCGGTTTATATAAAGCTTTATTCTTCACATAAAATATAATAATTAATTAATTAAAAGCTCAAAAATAGTTTATATGAGTGGACTTATATAGTTTGTTTTGTATCTACAAACTGGTTTAAAGTTTCCACAGAGGACTACAAACAGTGCACACAAATAACAATATTGAACAAGTACAGAAAAGAATTTGAAAAGATAGAAAAACATAACTGAAAAAAAATGTAGACATTTTTTTTAAGCTAGCTGTGAAACATTTTTTGCAAACAGGATGGAGCTGCGACACACTGTGCAAACAAAAGGACAAAAACGAATTTACCTAAGTCTTTGCGTTCACCGGATTTAACTGCTCCAAACTTTTTCTTTTGAGGTAATTTTGAAGGAAAAATATATTAATAAGCCTATAACCATCCAGCACTTAAAAAACAATGTGTCCGGCGAAATTAATAAGATAAGACGTAGAGTTTTGCGAGAGGCTAGAGAAATATAATTTAGAAAAAACATTTTTGTTAAAATTTTGTAAAACAAACTGTATTTGAGCAGCAGCTTGCCAAATATTAAGTATAATTTGAGTTAGTTTTGACATATATAATTGTCGTTTTCTATAAGTTTAGTCTACAAATAATGTGCCATTACGCTAAAAGCTAGGGTATCGCATAGTACGTTATTACTTTTATACAAACTTACAACGTGAGTAAAATATAATATTTTAAAGCTGTATCAGATGTGACTGATTGGAGATAACATGTCTTATTCTTACTAGAATGTAAAGCTTCTATTGAAACAGGTGTCGATAATCTATTTTAGAATGCAAATAACTTTTTAATACCATTGCCAAAATCTAATTGTGCCCCTTTAGTTAAAACATCTGTTAGATAGTATATCACGTACACAAGTGTCAAAGCGTGTTCATAAAGACATGACACGTGATATCGCGTATAAAACACTTTGATTACTTCATGCGCTAACAGTATAGGAGCTATAATATGCAAAATGGGGTGGATATTATGCAAAACTACACTTGTTGTTAATGTAGATAATGGAATAGGGCGTAACGTGTTAATTATTCACCGATAACGCGATTTGCATAATTTAAAACTCTTTTGCATACATTTTCTCCTGGAGTCACGGATTAAAAAAGTTATGATTTATGAAGCTTGATTAAATTGTTCTATAGAGTTTTTATTGATTTATTTAAATATCTGCATGATTTTTAAAAAATTATGTGATTTATAAGGCTTACTCAAAATTGAATGTGTGGTTTATTTTCGTAAATATAAACTTTTCTTTCAGAAAAGTTTTTTTAATTATTATTCTCCATTTCTTAGCCTACTCGTTGTACATGTTTGAATAGAAAAATAAATATAAAGCATCGCAAATAAGAATTAAATAGAAAACAAAATTGTGAAAAACTACGACAAAAGCGTGAAAATATTTGACAGCTTATTTTAGTTTCACAGTGGATAATATTTTTAAGCAAATAAATAAAAATAAAACAAAAAGCCAAAGGTTTAAAATGTTAAACCGAATTATAACACGTATATTATTAAAAAAATTGAAAACAGAATAGATGAAGCAGTAAACGCCAAAGTGTTTAAAGATAAAATATAAAAAAACCGTGTTATTAAAAATGTTTAAAATTTGAATTAGATTTTTGAAGTACAACTGCTTTGCTAGAGAAGTTTTATGAATTTTTTTTATAAGTGATTACCTATAGAGAAAAACTTCAATCTAAAGATCACAAATTTATCAGTAGTTTTTAGACATTCGAAATCAAAATTTTATAGTTCTTGTTCGTAATTTGCACCCAGAATAACGTAAAGCGATCTGTGCTCTTGCATCAGGAAAAATCAAAATAACCTTTCAAGCAGAACTATGCAAAATAGCGTTTGAAAACAAAAAAGATGTGGATGAATATAGCTGAATACATGTTTTTACGTTATATTATTTCATTTTTTGCAAACAGGGTGGTTAAACAATAAAATTTCTTATTGTTTTGTAGCTTTTTCTATATTTGTATTTTATTTTTTTATTGTTACTGACATTTGACTTGATATGTTATGTACTTTGTTTTTCTTTGTTAACAAACTATTGCTTTTTTGTTCTTTTTAGCATTCTTTATTAATTGTGTTAATTTCACACTTTATTTATTCCACAAAGACTGTGAGGAATGTTTAATCCTATCATACATTTTGCAAATTTTTGCACTATATTTAACAATTTAATTACAGGGGCTACAGCTACAAGACAAAACTTTTTTTTAAAGATTTAATTTGAATTAGGCGAACACAAATTAACACAATAAAATTTTTAAAAAATACGTTGTTAGCTTAGTGAAATAAAAACAAAATCAAAGCAAATTTATTCAAACTAGATTTGGAGATTTGAACATGTTTCGTTCTTATTAGAGCTTTTTAGCAAGTCGCAACACATTCTTATTTAGAGACAATTTGAGACAATAGGTATATCGCTGATTAGATCACCAAATTATCACGTTAACGCTTTTTGTCTCAAACGCATATCTTTCATATCTATGATGTGCGATGTTACTTATCTTTTTTGGTTCCTACCAACAAACAGAAAAATAATACTACAAAAGTAGGCTACAATAGAGTATGTTTTTTTATTTTTTTGTTTTTACATTCGAATTGAATTGTGTTAATAATCTTTGACAGACAAAAATTGCGCTCGTAAATTTCAATAACAAAAGCTGGTAACGTCTGTGTTGCTTATTTATATAAGTACGGTTTAAATCTTTTCATATTTTCAAATTTTGGTAAACTGTTTATTGAAAGCTCTATGTTTCTCCATCTTACAAAAACTAGATATAATTTAAAAATTTTCTGAGATTACTTTACTAGTTAGTAAAAAATGTAAAATCATTTTAATTCTTATCAATTTGGAGAAAATATAAATAAAACCTAATTTTTTCTTAACATATTTTAAGAGAGCGTAACTTTGTAGTTGATAATGTAAGAACCATGTTTACTTTTATTAATTTTAAACAAAAAATATTTCTCTCAAATTTTTATACGCTTGTTTAAAAATATTCTGTATAAAGTTCACTAATCAAATATAAGTAGATATACCAATACCAATAAAAAAAAATGCGATTAATATATGTTTATATTTTGTTTATCAAATAATTATACCTTTTTTGAATTACAGACAATTAGCTTATTTGAAATTAGATTTTAATTGCTTTCGTGTATATGTTTTCATCGTAAGTATGTAAAAATATTATTAGAATTAATATTCAATTGGAATAGTATTAATTGTCGTCATAATTAACAAACATGTTCTTACAGTCTAATAATAATCTTTCAGGGTTATTTCATGTCCAGCTGTGCATATAGTCTACAATTAAAATAAAATAAGTCTATGGAAGCATTTAAACATAATGCTAATAGAGCAATAAATTTGACTTAAAGGTACACAAAAGGTTTATTGTTCGTTTAAAAGTAATGACCCTCCCCCACTGACAGTACTAATTTTCTTTTAAAAGAATCCAGCGAAATTGTAGGTTTCTGTGTTTGCTATGAAAGGGGGGCAAACGAAAATAAATAATTAGCAGCGGCTTATTTTTTCCTGTTGTTTTATAGCTGGAAACCACAATTATTTAGCACATACTTATGGCATGTTTAATTACATCGTGAAAAAATATTTTAATTATTATAAGCACCCATTATTTTAATTTTCATTTATTAATATATGCTAAATAGTATTGATTGCTTCCTTGAAATTTCTGTGGCATTGGAACGTTGAATATCAATTATTTTGACTTATAAATAATTTATCTATAATTATATTTTTTTATAATAAATTTGAAAGCTTTCCATATTGATAACATGTGCATGATGTGCGATTGGTTGCATTGATCTTTTTGTTAATTATTTAAATTATAACAATTATATATAGACAATTGCGGATCTACTTTACACTTTTATTCAGAATCATGCAGATTTTAAACGTGTTAAGTGTAGTAGTAGTAGTGCTTTTTATTAGTTTTACCAATAGTGAATTTCGTAAGCTATTTTTCATAATATGTAATTATAATGGTCTTATTATTCTGAGAATGTAAACCACTAATTATTATTCTAATTAAAATATCACTTTTTGACATGAATTATTGACTTATAAAAACTGTTACTACATTTAGAAAATATTTTATATTATTTTTTTGTTTAAGTTTTGTATTTAATATAAGGAGTAGTTTTGATATAACTCTACAAAGAATCCGGTAATAAGTGACAATAAATAGAACTAATATACAAAAATTTTATATTATTATTTTCGTTTTATATAAAAGAAAAAATCAAAAAAAAAATATTTGGCAAAGTTTCAGGGTTGAGTACAAAATGAAAACAGAAGAGGATTTTAGATGAGTAATGGGGTTTGACAGAAAGAGCGTTTGGTACAATTAATATGTAAGTTTATGAGAGAAACAAAAATTACAAAGAAAATACAGATGATGTATTGAAAAAATAATGGCAAATGGTAACTAACATCTTATAGCAAAACTAATAAAATAGCAAAAATTATGAAAAGAAAAAAATTAGAAAAAAATCAACAAAAATAAAATTTAAAGCAAAAATTTTAATAAAACAGTAAAAAAAAAATTTTAAAATTAATAAAAAACATTAAAATAATTAACAAAATGATACAAAACTAAGCAAAAAAAATAAAACAATCAATAGAATAGAACAAAAAAGTAAAACGTTTTACATAGAAATAAGTAAAAAAAACAGCAAAAAACAAAAGACCAATCTTACAGAGAGAGAAACTGAAAATCAGTAATATACTATGAGATACAACATAACTCCAAAATAAAAATTTTATATTAAAAAAGAGAATAAAGTCAAACTATCCTCTACTAAAAATTAAAACAAAGCATTAAGCTAAAAATAAAAAAACCATACAAAAATAAAAAAATAAGTGTGTTTTCAGAGTATTTGCTTGAAGATTTTTTTATGAAAGCTTGAATGCAGTTTAAAATCATGATTTAATAATCAAAATAATTTGAAATAATTGTACTGTAAACCTTTTTTATCATTTGGTTGTTATAGTTTTATAAAATTAACGTTTTGGGATGTAAAAATTGAGTTTTTTTTATATAAAATTTAGAGTCTTCTAAACTTATTTATTTGTATTAAATATGAAACCAAATTTAAACAAATAAAGCCAAAATTATAATATCTATTAAATAGCCAAAATAAATTTTCTATTTTTGATTCACAAAGTTTTAAAAATAATCTCACTAGCTAATTCAGAAAAAATAGTTGTATTTATTTATACATGACGCAACATTAATTAAATTAAAATTTAAAGCGGTCATACGATTTAAAAGTCTTATAGTGCGACATACCTATCCGAATTTTAAATTATTCTACTTTTTATTTACAAAGAATATGGGATTTGAAATTACATAAGAGGATTTTATAGCAAATACACTTCAGACCGCAATACCACAGTCCACAGGTGAAAACTCTTTGACAATCTTATTATAATCGTAAGAAAAAAACAACATTTTTTGTTTTCATTATGAAAAAAACATGTTTCGATTTTTTATAATTTTACGTGCTTTATAAGGTATCTGAATATCTGGTTGCTGTTTTATTAGTGTTTAGTTTTTTACTTTTTTTTATGTTTTGTCCATATTATTCTTCTAAACATGCTGTTAGCATATACCACAGTTTACGTTGAACGTTTATTTGTTTTTTTACTTATACGTTTTAGTCGCTAAAAGATTTTTCTTATTTTTGCAATCACTATTAAATGGTACAAGAATTTTTAATTAAAAAAGCCATCTAATGCTAAAAATGAATCGTATAAATTTTTTCACACTAGGTTACTACTGAGTAATTATTATAAACAATTTTGTGTGTCTTATTAAAAAAAAATTAATAATGTTTCTGAAAAATTAAAATGATGTTTTTATTAATATTAGTAGAAAAGTGATTTTATTTTATATATCTTACGTTTGTTTAGCGTTTTTCCACAAAAATATTTTAACACTTTGATCATAAATAACTTCTCAATAATCTTTGCAATGTTTAAATCTTTGATGACTTTTACTTTGTATTTCTTAAGCAAGTGTTTACATTATAAATGTATTTAATTGTTTATGATATAAAAAAGAAGGGGACGTAATACTAGTAGGTACTATCGAAAACAACTTATATGTATGCAAAAGATCAATTGTATTTAAAAAATAAGTTGCAGTGAAAATCAATTATTTAAAGATTACAGCGTAAAATTTACATTTTTTTTTACATTTTAAACTATAACTTAAAAGTTGAATTATCATTCACTCGCTAGACGTTGGTACCACTGCGCGGAAAATTGTCTACTATTTAACATTGACATTGGTTTACAAAGTACGAACGCGGAGTAATTATGAGTAAATAAGGTTATTTATTTAAAAACAGTAAAAACAGTCTAAAAAATATATAGCATATCTTACGCACATGTAGCGCTGATTCCGTGGTTTTACGCTGTATGTCATTTGGGGCTTGTGACATAAACTACAAATTTGTGTTTAATGAAAAAAAAAATTACTTTCTGAAATACTTTCAAAAAAGTTAAGAAAAACTTTCAAACGCCCTAAATGTTTAGTGATAATAATGATGTAAAATTTAAAATATGTTTTTTAGCTAGCAATTTTCAAAAATGTCAACGCAAGGACCCAAATTTTAATGATTGTACTTTGAAAGCTGCTCAAAATGGCATATTACAATTAACAAAATCTTTTCCAAATTTGAAACTTCCTTCTCTTAATCCTTTAAAAGTTGATCAATTACCAATTGGAAGAGGCACAGATGGAGCAGTCGCACTTGATATGAACTTTCGAAATTGTGAACTTACAGACATTTTCAATGTCAAATTTAGCAAATTTAAGTAAGTATAATATTTATGCGCTATAACAACAGCTTTGAGTTTAATTTAAATATAATTTCTAGATTTAATTTTGAAAATAAAAGTGTTAGAATAGAGTTGCTAGCTCCAAAGATTGACCAATATTGCGATTATGAACTAGATGGGCATGTGTTGGTTTTTCCAGTTAAAGGGAGGGGACGAAGCACTATAATTGATAGTAATAATAAAACACATAAAAAGAGTATATTAAGCAAGTTATTTGTTTATTATACTTTATTTTTGTTATTTATTGCTTATAAACAGCTGATTACTTTTAGTTAACAATAAGATGACCATTGATATGAAATGGGAAGAAACTCCAGCAAATGACCGCACTTTTTTGAAAATTATTTCAACGAAGTTGAAAATGAACCCAGAGCATCTCGACCTACATTTTGATAATTTGTTTGATGGGGATAAAACGTTAGGAGACAATATAAACAAAGTTGTTAATGATAACTGGAAAGAAGTGTATGGTGATATTGCTGATAATTTAGATAAAGCCTACGGTTTAATGTTAGAAACATTAGTGAATGACTTTTTTAGTACGCTTTCAATGGAAGAAGTTTTCGATTAAAAAGGCTGATAGTTTTTCTGACAATTAGTGATATTTGCTGTTTTTTTACATAAAATTGTTATATTAGTTTAGTTTTTTTAATATATGCAAGCAAATAAATAAACAAATTATTTATTTCTGCTTTGATATAAGTTCTGATAACATAGTAATCAACTCTATTATCATGAAAATTATGTACAAAAACTAATCATATAATCTAAAATAATCTAAAATATAAATCTAAAAAATAAATCATATAATTTTTTTATAAATTTTATAACTTTTACAAAAGTTCAGACGTATACACTAAACTTATACAGTGAAGACTAAAACATATGATACATAAATTATTTGTAGACTAAAAAAGTCTTGAAAATTTGAAAATTTTAGCTTTTTAAGTAACTTGGTAATGTAAAAACTGGGTTAAAATTTTGTAGTTAAAAAAAATTGTCAAAAAAAAATTCAATGTCTTCACCGATAATGAAAAAACACTAATAAAAAAAAGACATAATTTTTTAAGCAATTAGAAAATACTAGTACTCTATAGAATTCTACTACCATATATAAAAAAAGTTAGACAGCTTTACATTTGGTTTTTAAGACTAGAAATGAATCATTGTAATTACAACTGATAAGTAATGACAGTCTGCAATCTCTGCGTGTTTTCAATCGTTTTAAGGGCACAGATTGCCGATCATTGAGTCTGACTAACATTAGCTCAAAATACAGTTAAAAAGTGTATGGATAAGCCTTAATATTTTATGCCAAGAGGCGTAATGTGTGATACTTTTTAGTACTTTTAGAGATCCAAATAATTTTTTTCTAAATTATTTATTATTTGGTTCTTTATCATAGCCTACATTTGTATCAATTTTTTATGCTTTTGTCCTATTATCTCTTGAGTCCTCAGCATACTCTTAAGTGGTAGTCACTAAATACCTTCTACGTCCTACTACTCTAGTGATTTTTATTGTTATAGTTTAAAGATTTCTAGTATGCGATTTGCACGTAGTGGCAATGCTGTTTGTAAAACTGACAGTTGGGGCTTGAGTGTGATGCTTCATAGCTGCTGAGGCAGGTACCTACATTTCAAACAACATTTAACAACATTTGGTACTAGATAGTAAAATTTTATTAATCTATATAATGACTACAAGATTTCCAATATCAGTGAGAACACAAAACGTCTCTTTTCACTTAAATAGATTAAACCGACTGTAGCCACTGACTTAGCACTTTTTTAGTTAGTGATGGCTACTTACCACTTTTTTACATTAATTTTATGTTTAAATTGCACTATATACTTCATAAATTTATCTGTCATAAGTAATTAGTGTCACTGATTTATTATTTGCCACAAACATTCTGCTAAAATGTGCGAGGTACAGCTAGATGCGCCATGAACAACAAGGATAAAAATTAAGCGACGGCAAAAATACACTATTTCATCAGTTTCTATTAATGAATTGGCTCTTTTGTCGTTAACGCTCGATTCTGAGTTTATTTGTGTTATGAAAGCAGATTTAGAGAATAAAAATGGCTTATCTTTATTATCTATTCTTTTTTGTTTATAAAATTTTGCTGTTTTATTTTTTTTTCAACCTCCTCAAAATGACACTTACAGACCCTACATATTTAAATTGTATAAGTAAGCATACGGCACTTTATTTAAAAAAAACTTTTTTCTTATTTAACAGTGCCAGTTTTTTTCGAATGTGTTGCCTAGTTACTACATTTTGCATCAATTGACATAACAATAGTAGTATGTCAAATTATACATCATGAGAAAATTCTATTTTTGACATTTTCTATTATTAGTAGATTTTTTTCAATTACCTACGGCTTGTCATTTATGTGAAAAATAACAACTAGGAAATAAAAACTAGACCTGTTTGGCTGGTGGAGATAGTAATAAAGTAGATCAAAATGTCTAAATTACTGACAAAACTGAGATAAATATTTGACAAACTGTGATAAAAAATCTTTAAGCGTCGACTGACAAATCGCTAGACAACAAATAATGTAAGCGAGACATCAGTGTTACGTTTTTTCAAAAATTATTCTTGTGCACAATTTAAATGCGGATGATAGTGATCGTAGAATTATATTCTGTAAAAAATTTAGAAATTTTTGTTAGGTAAACCATCAGCTTACAAACAAAATTAATTTTTTGACAAAGCCATTTGTTGCTTAAATATTACTCTCAATTGAGAAAACTGTTGCTACTAGAGCCTGTCTCAATAGATAATATTGAGGATAAAGCCAGAACAAAATTTTTCAGAAAAATGAACAATTATTGAAAATCGAATTATCTTTTTGCTTTTTTGACGGTTTGCTTTAAAATGGTATATTAGCTATGGCTTTTAGGTATTTTAGAAGTACCAACACTATAGTGATAGTACCAACATTAAAACTGTTGTACCTTGCTGATGGCAGCCAAAATAAAATTAATTGGAGTTTTTGTTGTCAGCGAAGCAAAAGCTTTACCACATTTTGTACATTGTGCTAGAACTTATGTGTTTCTCAGAGGACAAATGAGTAGACGTAGTTTAAAGGACTGAACCAATTTTTTGACATAATTATCAAATACCTCACCAGTATATAATAAGTTCTACTTATGCTTGAAATAATATAGAATAAAATATTTTCAATTAAATTAAGAGCATTCATACTATTTTTTGTTGATAATTCTGTGCATTTATATTTAGCATTTAGAGTCTACCTAAATAAGAAGTTTTAATATGAACTATGCCGCATTTATATTCCATAAAACGTAAAATTTTAAAATGTATTCAATGTTTAGCCTATCAATCATACAATGTGAAGACCAAATTGATGATGCATATTAAAGTCACAAATATTTTTATTTACAAAACTTCAAAAAATCATTTGTTTTATATTAGATACAATTCTATAAATCAAATGAAATATTCAGACTATAATTTTAAAAAATGCTGTAGGTAGATATGTTTATTAAAACTAACAACAAAACATAACTTTTAAAAAATATTCTAATTTTTTTTATATTTAGAAAAAAGTGGTAAGGAGTTGGCGTAAAATAAAGATGGAAAATAAAATGAAGAATTGTAATTTGTAAAATTACAAACTTTAAGTGAGGTTAACTTTATTAATATAATTTTTTTGTTATAGAACAAAACTATTATAAACAATTAAGTTAAATCAAACTCGTGCAAAAGAATTTTAAACGTACGTATGTTCATTTTTTAACTAGTTCATACGCAGACACGTACCATATTATACTATTATAGACAAGCTTTGACGTTTGTTTGACATTTGTCGACAATCCTACTACCAATGACAATAATTATAAAAACATCTGTTAAGCTAAATTACACAGCAAGAGTAGATCTAAATAATTTATGAACGCACGTTATTAGAGTATGGATTTTCTATTTTTTGCTGTCTTCTGTTAAACATAGCGCTATAAACGTGTATTAGGTATTTAGTATCAGATTATAAAGTATTCTTTAAATAGTAATAATAATTAAACCACTTTTTTAATTATAAATTGAGCTTTGATTGGTGAAGTTATTTTCCATATGGTGGTAGAGAAAAGGTGTAAAATTTTGCTTTGTAGTCTACAAAGATCATATTAAATTTGTAATAATAGATGTTAATACTGTTTTGAAAACACTTCTTCGAAACTCATAATAGATCTAATAACGGCATAGAAACAGATCTCGGATTAGTGTCAAATCAACACAATCACATAAAAGGGCTGTCCTGAGCTGTCAAAAGACTTCAGCTGTGCACTTCTAATCTTGAAATTACATGTCTCTCATTCAATCGCTTTTGAGGAGAAAAGAACGAAAATAATATTCCCTTTGTTTTGACTACATCCACCTTTGACTTCCGCTCTAAATTTATTTTTGTTTGGTGTTAACGAGTCCATTTACAAAATCACATTTAATTTTGACACTTTTCTCTAGAGACGCTTGTCACAAATAAATCTCACGACCGCTAATGGGCACAGGAAGTCTGATAATTTATTTACCAAAACTTATCGAGCTTCCTCTAGAAAGATAAAGAAAATTAAATAAATACTAGGTAACGCACTAATCACAAAATAGATGTTTTTCAAAAATATTTATTTTTTGGCAAGAACCAGAAATAATATTCTTTTCAAATTTAACTAAATAAAGAAAGCTGCACATTTGCCGGACATATTTTACATGATCAACTTTTAATATTTGGAACAGCTTTCATAAACTCAAATCAAATCTCCAATCAACTGATTGTTATTAAATATTTAATTATCAATACAAATTTTATGATTTGATGATTGCTGAATTTAACAATTTTGAAATTTTTATGCAACCTGATAAATTTACAATACAAACAATGTCAGCAGTACAATTTAATCATATCTTTAAATAAAAAGCTTGCAGATAGCTCAACCGATTTATCTAGATACACTAATATTATGAAGAGGAAAGATTTGTACCTATTTTTGTATGTTTGTATGTTTGTAATGAAAAGGCTCAAAAAGTACTGGGTCGATTTAAAAAGTTCTTTCACCAATAGAATGCTACATTCTTCCTATTTGACATAGTCTTCCTATTTGACATAGGCTACATTTCATTTTGAAAAAAATTAGGGATCCTTGGTAAAATTTGAACAATGTAACCGAAGGTGTAGAAAAATGAGTCTTAAAATGTTTTTCGTCGAATGCGCTGCCGAAACTATTAGCGATAGAACAAAATAATGTACAGCAATATTGAAGAACATCATAATGTCTACAAAAAACTCCGCGGTAGCATATGTCCAACTATTGTAGTTATGTCACTACAACAACTTTTTTCATTTTAAACATTAATGAAAATGCTAACCAAATTCAAACCATGCTATTTATGTGTTTATATAAATCCTTATCCAAATAAATTATTTTATGGTCAAGACCATTTAACTACCTATAAAATAGTTTTTAAATTATTTAAATTGGACTTTCCATTCAAAAGATATTACGAATTAAAAAATTCAAACAGTAAACAAAACCGCCATAGCGCCCTAGCCGTTGTTTGCGATGCAGTCTGAAAAGCGCGCCGGGCATCGCGGCGGGCGGGGTGGAGGGGGCACTAAAATACAGAAGTGGGGCGTGCACGTTTGTAAGATAGGTATAATTAATAAATAATAAATAAAAATATTTGTGAAAAAAAGTGTTTTATATCCAAATTTCCAAAAATAAATAATTATCTACGCCGTGCGAAGCCGGGACGGGCTGCTAGTAGGTAATAAAACCTACTAAAACCTACTAAAACCTACTTATAAAAATTGATCTGAATGAAAATAACTACTTTTTTACGAAAATAATAGTGTAATTATTAATGTTTACCAAAACGAATTGATAGCTATTAACCATCAAGTACATTAATGAAAGCGGTTAAAAATCAAAATATTTTGACACAGGTGCGTTAAAGTTTGTGATCATTAATTTGAGGTAAATTGGAAGTAAAAGCAAATATTATTAAAAAAAAATCCAAACACTTTGAAAAATTTGCTTAAAACGGCAATTTTATCTAAAAAACCATTATTGCAGCTCAAAGTATTAAATAAAAGTAAATTAAATAATGGCTATTGATATGTTGTGTTTTAGATAACATTTTAATTTTTCAAAAATATTCAATATTTCTAAGTGAAGGAAAAGTGCATGCAATACAACAATCGACACAATTATGTATCAAAAAAATATTAAAAAAACCAATTTATTTTTTTAAGCTTTGCAAGATTCTGATAAAATTATACTATGATAATTTTTTTTTTAATTTTGACAACTAATTTCTAATAAAAAATACTTTAAAGCTTGCGTGCTGTGCTTCTTTTCCGATCCTTAAAAAATAACAGTTCAGTTATTGCCAGTGAAAGCTTAAAAATTCCTACGGAAAGAAGTTTGCTGTCTTCAATGACTGGAAGGAGGAAAAAAGTATAACAGTATATGATAATAATAATAATGATTTATCGTTCAACATATTAATTTAGTTACAGAACAATGTAAGAATATTAATTACACAGAGCATAATAAAACATATTAAAATAATAATTAACATACAAACATTTTATGTCACATTAAAAAAAAATTTAAATCTAAACAAAATTTAGAAGCAGAACAAATAAAAAAAACCAAATGATAATAGTGTTACAATGCACAAAGTCAGGCAACTGAAGTAAATAATTATATGTTTTGAAAGAATTGAAGCAAGTATTATTAACTTTGCCTAAAACTTTGTTAAAATTTCATCATAAACATAGGTGATTTTTTTAATAAGTCGGATTTAGGAGCTCTCTATTTTAAGATAATAAGAAGACACAATCTATGTTATAGTTTATAAACTTATACAAGAACAGCAGCGAAGAGACATTTCTTCTAGAATCTAGCAGCTGTAGTCCGAAGTTATTTATCAATAGTTTGTGACGAACACCTTGGAAAGGATAACTTTCATGTAGATATTTTATACCATAAAAACTTAACAAATTTTTTTTGAACATTTTTGAGGATCACTTTATAACATTGGTAAAAAGGACTTCATATTCAATATGCATTTATATAAAACAAAATCAAAATATAAAGTTTTATAAGCTAAAATATTATTAAAACTACGTGTGTTACGAATAATAAAACCTAGAGAAACCGTTGCAGCTTTAACCACTGTAGAAACATGATAGTTAAAGCTAAAACTGGTATTAAAATAAAATATACACTTAAGTCCCTAATGATATCACATCTTTGTAGGATCATATTAATAATGACATAATCAAAGTTAATTAAATTTATCTTCCGTGTATAGCTTATAACTTTAGATTTTGATACATGAAGAGATAAACGATTATTAAAACACCCAGACGAGAGATCTTTGAAGGCAGATTGAAGTTTGAAGCAGTCAGCAAAGTTTCTAATTTTTAATTAGAAACAGCTTTTAATTGATAGCAATAGATCAATAACAGAAACAATAATAGTCCTAAGTTGAAATCGTGTGTGTGGTACACCAGAAGACACTTTATATTCTAACGACTTATGCCTATTACAGTACACATACTGCAATTGCTCAAGCCGATAAAACGATACGATACGACGACGAACCGATAAAAAGACATAACTTATCACTAAAACCAAATGAAAGTAGTTTGCCCAATAAAATACCGTAATTAATCTGATCAGGGACCTTTGGCTTCGCTTATTTAAAATATCAGAAACAAACTGGAAAAATATCCTAAATTTGCAACCGTTGAACGATGATGCAGAAAACCATGTCGAAACGGAGGAATAAAGTTATTCACATGATAATAGATTTGAGAATATATGACTTTCTCAAAGACTTTAGCAAAATTTGAAAGAGTGGATATCAGTCGATAGTTGATAATTTACGCTTTGTTACCGGATTTGTATGTAGAACATACTTCAGTTTTTTTCCACAAAAGACTCAAGTAACACATTACAGCAACCTTTAACAACAAAAGCAGGTATTTGGTCAGAACTAGTCGTAATACTATTTTTCAATTATTTTGTTGCACGTGGCACATCAATATTTATAATATCTATCAACGGCAGTGCAGTTTCAAAATGAGTCCTGGCCAAACTGCTGTCAATAAGAGTTGATCCAAAAAATGAAGCAAAAGTATCAACTAATTTTTGGAGATTATTACAAGAAACTTCATCCAAACTTTTTCTGGTGTTGGTTCTTCTTGCTGCATACAAAAGACCAAAATTTTTTTGGGTTGTCACAAACTAAGGTTTGAGTTTCTGTTAAATATTTAGAATGAGAAACGAAAACATCTCTTTTAATCAACGCTCAAGTATATATACCAGTATAGTACGGAAAAACGTGTTCTCAGCTTACTTTTTGCATTTGAATCAAAAGATTGCTTTTTGTCAAAAAATTTTTTTAAAAATTTAAACAAAATATTCAACGTTAGAAGCGACTGTTAACACAGATACGGAAAAATATTAATATTTTGTTATACGGAAAACTCATTGCTTGTCTAAGAGTGGATCAAGAAGCTACAAAACGAAAATCTCATAGTACCAAAGAAACGCATAGAATAATTCTTAAAAATATTAATATCGTAATTTTTTTCTTTTTTTGCAATTTTCACTTATTTTGTGATTTAAGGTTGCTCTTATTTTGTATGTTTCTAGAGGTATGAGGTAGATTATAGGTAACACTACTTGGAAACTGAAATAATTCAAACTTGGAGTTTAACGTCACTATACTAATATACCTACTTTTATAATAACATAGTTCTAGAATGTGTTTTTTTTTCCTTAATTTTAAAATCACCTGGTACCTATATACCTGAATAATTTAGAATGTTTAGGTATCTAAAGTTTTTTTCTAAAATTTTATATCATATAACGTTTTAGATTTGATATAAAAAATTGCACTTTAATGAGCAAGTAAACAGTAAAATACCATGGATATCTCATTATGTGAAGCCCTTTGGTTCAGTAATTGAAAACCGAACAGGTCCGACATAATTACACGTTTCAAGTTAAGCATTTACTCCCTCATGATCGCAGTCAGCTAAGCGTGAAACAATGATCGTTCTCTCTTCGTATCAAATCACCCATAATCAGTGACGCAAAGCGTAATGTAATCCCAAACAGGACCACACCTGTGATACTACTGTGACTCACGTGTCAAATGCCTCATTTATCAACCGTTATCACTTGTTTTTTCTCCAAAAAATCAACTAAAAAGGGCGTTTTTCCGTCGCATACACACCCCCAATATTTAACATAACAATCAATTTTTTGAAATTTTAGGGGTAGAAATGCGAGATTGTGTAAGCCTTTGATAAAATCGAGAGTTGCAGTTGATGGATCATTTTTTAGTTTTTTTTTTATATGCAAGAAAAGTGACAGATCATTATTTTACTCCCAGCAGGGTAAAAAAATGAGGGAAAGAGATGTTTGATTAGGAAGAATAAGCTTGCTGTGATTAACTTAATTATGGATTCTAATACTGCATTATATGAACGCGTGCCCACCCATTGGGTCACGTGTGCCGAGGATAATCCCAGGTTAATTGGCTGCTTTCAAATTGATGTGATCTGACGCAGCATTATTAATTTTAGCAAAGCTTAACTGACATGCTTACCAAGTTGTAAAACTGAAAACTGTTGTATTTCAAATATGTATGTAATAATTTCTTAAAAGTTATAAGAAATTAAAAAAAAACGTTGAAACCTTAGAAAGAACTTAAAACATCAAAAATACTTAATATTTAAAAGATATAGCAGTAGATTAATTTTACAGTTTAAAAACGGTTTCTTAATAATCTTTTTTAAAATTTCTAATTTTACTTATTATTGACTTGGAAATCGCAGTGAAACAAAAGAAACAGTTTCAAATACTAGTTTGAAAAAAAAATATGTCAAAACAAATATGTAGTAGAATTGCAAGTGTATGCAACAGTGTACTTAACGTCAACATATCTTTATTAGGTATATATTCATGACGTCAACATATCTTTATTAGGAAATCAAAGTTTACCGGGGTTGAAGATTAATCCCAGTTTCAATTTCTGCAAACAAGTATTGTTTTTTCATTGAATTAAGTTACACTTTCCTAATAGTTTAGGGTATTTAATTAACTCAATAAATTTAATAAGACAAACTAATGTCGAATTAATAGTTTAATAAATCCACTAATGAACACTAATAGACTTTATTTATACGACGAAATTAACACTTATTATTCTTATTCTAAAACAATTAATATAAACGATGAAAAGGAATTAATATTGTGAATGTCAAGAAAATGGAACGATTTGAATACCGGTATGGCATCAACGGTAAGGACGGAATATCGGTTTGATAATTTTTCCGGAACGATCTTATCTCGACTGGGTAATGATTTCAACTGATGATCTACAGTAGTCTACACTTATACTTTTGGTTCAAAAACCCGAAGGGCACAAGTGTTGCTATGCAGTTTTACCAAAACTTCGCAAACCGGGGAAAAACCCTTTAAAAAGGTACTATTCGGCCAGCTTGGTTGTATAAAGAGAGGCAAAACCTTCGGAGACAGAAGGGAAAAAACTATAAAATGGGTATTTCCAAACTGGCGTCAAAGGGACGGACAGTAACTAAATACCGTTATGAATAAATTGCAAACCACGAGATCGTTCAATATTATTGACAATATTACAATTTTCAAAAGAATTAACATTTTACTTAATATTATGAAACATTCTCCCCCGTTGAGAGGTCACGATCAATAGAGTTTAAAATTAATATTACTATGCACTCCGAAAAGATTTAGCCTGGTGACATGATAGGTAACACGGCAACTTTTTTGACATTTCTAACTAATGTGGTTTTTGGAGTTTTCACTCATACGGTACGCACTACACCATCACTACCGGAATAACAGTTTATTATTCTAGCTAATACCCATTGTGCAGGTGGTATATTGTCTTCGCGCAATAGAACGACAGCACCCTTACGAATGTCTGGACCGCACTTATCCCATTTAGTTCTGACCGTTAATTCATTAAAATCTTCCTTGTGCCATCGTGTCCAAAAATGCTGCTTCACTTTCTGGATGTGATTCCAATGAGACAAGAAATTTCGAGGCAAGGACGAATAATCTCGTCCACGTAAGTTGGTCAATGAGTCACCTACCAAAAAATGGCCAGGAGTTAGTGAGATAGGATCGGTAGGATCAAATGAAAGAGGTGTTAAGGGTCTAGAATTCAATATGGCTTCGATCTCAACAATTAGAGTATTGAACTGTTTATTTGTAAAAAGCATTTCTCGTCCTGCAACATGATAAAGATGTTTTTTGAAGCTTTTTACTGTTTTCATCAATGAGGATAAAAGTTGCGCTCCACACAACTCTAATCTCGGGATGGTTAAGGTTTTAATAGGAGCAACTCGAGATTTTGCACATAATAAATGTACTCTAATGTTGTCGGCTTGGTCAACACTGCGTAAATAGACGCACGCTCCATATGCGCGTTCACTTGCATCTGCAAACCCATGTAATTGAATATTAATTGAATTGGACGTAATTGATGTACGTTGAAACGATATTTTATTTAATAAAGGTAATTGTTGGCAATAAGTTTGCCATTCACGGTGTAAATTGGCGGGTAAAGATTCATCCCACTCGAGGTTATAGTTCCATAAATTCTGTAAAATAATTTTTGCTAGAATTATAGCTGGAGCCAACAATCCCAAAGGATCAAAAATCTTGGCAACTTCAGATAAAATGCTTCTTTTTGTAATTCGTTTTAGTTGTATCGGGTTTACAGTATAACTGAGAGTGTCGGTGTGAGCATCCCAATATACGCCCAATGTTTTCAATGTGGTATCTCCACATTGTAACTGTAGTCCAGGATTAATATCGGTAGGAGATACATCTTCTAGAATGGAAAGATCGTTGGATGCCCATTGCCTCATTGTCAGACCTGCAGTTGCAAGGATTTTAGTCGTCTGCTTGACTATAATTTTTGCTTCGTCGCTTGTTTTTGCCCTGCTAAGAAAATCGTCAACGTAAAAATCTGTTAACAATAATGGTCCAGCTATGGGATATAAAGACCCTTCATCAATAGCTAACTGATGCAAACAACGGATTGCTAAATATGGAGCACAAGTAATACCAAAAGTAACTGTATTTAATTCATAGACTTGAAATTTATTATTATTGTTCCTCCATAGAATGCGTTGAAATTTGCGATCTTCTTGTCTTATAAGAAATTGCCGATACATTTGTTTTAGGTCACCTGTGATCACAAAGGGGTGTTGACGAAATCGAATTAAAGTTAAAAACAAATCAGATTGAATTGTAGGACCTGTGTACAGGACGTCATTTAATGAAACACCAGATGTGCTTTTTAAAGAACCATCAAAAACTACTCGTACTTTTGTCGTAAGACTTGTTTCTTTCATTACTGCGTGGTGTGGTAGATAGAAATTAGTTGAATCTGCTGGAGTTTCATTTACGCATGACATGTGGTCTTGATTTATATAATCTTCTAAAACTTCCTTGTATAATCTTTTTAACTCAGACTTTTGCTCAAGTTTTCTTTCAGTATCGTCGAATCCTTTACGGGCATAATGAAAAGATTCGCCTAATTTGGTGCAATTTGGTTTGAAAGGCAATGCGACAACATAGCGTCCATTTGGATTTCTTTGTACGTGCTGGCGGAAATGTTGTTCACATTCTTCTTCATCCTTTGTTAACTGCTTGACAGTAGGGCATTCTTCAATTTTCGAAAAATGTTTTAAATCAAAATCGATTGAAGTGGTTGTGAGATGACACTTGGATGCCGTTGGTTGTTTTGAAGGAGGTGCTCCACCTAATATCCATCCAAGCATTGTTTTTTGTAAATATAGTTCTTGTTGATTAGAAGCTGATATTTTTATTTGCCCAACACACAATAATGATAAAGTTGTACCAGCTCCTAATAATATGTCTACTGGTGCAGGTCGATGGAAATTTGGGTCAGCTAATTTAATGTTGTGAGGTATTTTAATTAATTCACGTTGAATAGGTTGATCTGGAATAACATGGGAAATTTCTGGAACTATCAAAAAACTGAGAGTTTTTTTGTATCCACTCAATCGTGATTGGATAGTGGTTGTAGCTAATTCATTGCAGTAAGTTGTCATTGAGTTTAAAGCTCCCACTGGTATGTTGCATACTGTTCTTTTTAATTGGAGAATATCAGCAAGACGCTGAGTCATAAAATTAGTTGTAGAGCAAGTGTCAAGCAAGCTTCTACATTGAATTGGTCTTTCATTTTTATCTAAAATTGAAAGCACGGCGGTAACCATTATGTCATTAGACATAGCATTTACGACAAGTGCTACTTGTCTGTGTGAGTCTAATACTTTTGAGGTACTGGGGTTTTGCTGTTCAGATTCGTTTACCCGTGCTTGCGAAGGACCAGCTGGAATTTGTCCAAGTTGGATATGCAATAAGGTGTGATGACGTTTGTCGCATTTCTTACATGACATCTGTGACTTACATGAATTAACTCCATGCGACTTTCCAAAACAATTAAAGCATAAATGCGCGGTTGATACGACCTTTCGCCGGTCTTCAACTGGTAAAGATCTAAATTTTTCGCAGGTATATAACAAATGTGACAATGAACATGCAGGACAGATAGCGGTTTTTTGATTATGCAGAGTGTTGCTTTTTGGATTATTGGAATATGTAACAAGTGCATGTGATCGCGTTGTTTCGTTACGATAACGGTTCGTTTCAAATTTAATTAATTTATTTTGAGGTGTATCAATTTTTAAAGGTTCAGCACAGTTTGCTCTTCGTTCCAAAAATTTTAATAACTCTTTAAATGAAGAAAAACTGTTATCAGTTAGGGTCATTTCCCACTGCCAAGCCGTATTTGAATTAATTTTTGATAAAATCAAATCTACTAGCGGTATATCCCAAAACTCTACTGGAGCTTTCAGATTTTCTAATGCGCGGGTATGCTGTTGAAAAACATCAACAAGTTCAATAAGGGCAGCTGGAGTATCTTTTTGTAGACGCGGGTATTCTCTTAAAGCAGCCATATGACGCCTTGCCATTCGACGTGGATGTTCGAACTTTTCTTTTAGAATTGAAATTGCTATTTCATAATTATTTTCAGTAATTTCTAGAGATTCTATAGCTCTTGCAGCTTTTCCAGATAAAGATGATTTTAAATAGTTGAGTTTCTTGACTGGAGGGATATTTTCTTCATCAATTAATGTTGAAAATAGACTGAAAAATGTAGCCCATTTTTCTGGAGCGCCATCAAAAGTTGGAAGCGTTATAGGAGGTAAAGTAACTACCGACTTGGTCGTTGTTGCACCCATAAGGATAGGTTGCGCAAGGTTTGTTTCGGTGATTGGCGGAGGATTTAATTCGTCGAGAATATCTAGAGCACGTGCCGTTTCAAAATTAAAACTTTCATAATATGACTGACGATTGTCAATTTCGGTTTCTTCTAATTCTTCTATGCTGTCTTGGATAGCTTCAAATTTTTCAAAGGCTTTCATTGTGGTATTCAGCGACGCTTGAATTAAATGCTTTTTTTTGTGTGATTCATCTTGTTCAGCTTTGTCTAGATATTTCTTTAATGTAGTAATTGTAGCTTGAATATGACCTCGTTTCCTTTTTAATTTTGTGAGATCAGCCATAATAAATAAATTTATTTATAAGGTAGAAAACAGGACAATTGAAAACTTATTGACGAAAATTTTAAATAATGATTTGCTAAAGGAATTGAGGATAATCACAACAAATAATTTGGCCCTTTTTTGTATAGATCAATTAAAATGACTAATAATGACCAACTCACCTTATTTTTCCTGTGTTGATTGAGCTTGAGACTTGGTACAGCTGCTTGCGACTGTTGTTGATTTAAGAACCTTTTGACTTGCTTTCCGGTTTGGATGCTACGCCACTGGATTTGAAGTCCGGAAGATTGCTGATGTTTCTGTTGTTTTGGAATTTTTTGAACTGCTCTCCGGTTTGGATGCTACGCCACTGGATTTGAAGTCCGGAAGATTGCTGATGTTTTGGTTGTTTTTGAATTCTTTGACCTGCTCTCCGGTTTGGATGCTACGTCACTGGTTTTAAAGTCTGGAAAACTGCGTTTTCGGTTGTTCTTTCTTTTGCGATTACGGCACTTTCACTGATTATTCACAATATATTAAAGTAATCCGGCTCGAAGGACCATGTTTTTTCATTGAATTAAGTTACACTTTCCTAATAGTTTAGGGTATTTAATTAACTTAAACTATTAATTCGACATTAGTTTGTCTTATTAAATTTATTGAGTTAATTAAATACCCTAAACTATTAGGAAAGTGTAACTTAATTCAATGAAAAAACAAGTATAGTACCCTAAATCATGCAAAAGTATCAACAAACCTTATCGATAAACCAGAAAACGAGTAGCTTCTCAAAATTTTACGGTAAAAAATTTACAGGTCACTTAGATAAATCTTAACTGGAACAAAGTAGAATATGTGATACAAAAAATATATAAAAAAACAATGAGCGTAGAAGCAAAAAAAGGTGCATAATGTAAAAACAAACCAAATCGAGAAAAAATACCAACACTTGTTTGAGTTCTAAAACAAAAGTATAAACTAAAACATAAAAAAACTTTATTAAAAAATAATGAATAACCGAGAAATTAAGTGACTGAATTGAAACAAAAAAGAAAAAAGAAAGGAAAATCAAATATTTCAAATACAAGAACAGGTTTAAGGTTTAAAATAATAGTGGTAAAAAAAATACAAAAACAATAAAAGATAGAAAACGTCTGTAAAAGAAGAGAAAATAGTTTAGATGTAAAATAAAGAAAAAAAGAGTAAAAAATATTAAATCTTAGAGACCCAAAACCTCTTCAAAATCTCTTATAAAAAGAAAAAAAAGCAAATGTCACAAGACTGTAAAAAAAAGCAAAAAAAATTTGAAGTAAAATGATCAAGAAATTATTAATTTTTGTTCACCAAAATTAATGATTTAGATAAAAAAAATACTAAAGACTAGAGAAGCAGTAATAAATTTCAATTTAAAAACGTTTTGTAAAACCGGAAAATTGTTTATTCAACTTCTTGTCAAGTACAATAATTTAAATCTTGTAAGTTTTCTGGTCTGTTGACGTATTTTTAACTTTGCATTCCTTCACAAACAAACAAGCCAAGAAAACCTGCTGGCTACTGTTAAAAAATAGAATTTTTTTTTGTTAAAAAATTAATGCAATTGTTTTCCACAGGTTTGATCAGTTAGCATTTCGTATTACATTTTTTTACAAAATTAAAAATACAATGTTATTCTGAACTTTCATTCTTTTCAATAACTTGCAAAAGAAAAAAGAAGTATTTTGATTAGGCTTATTGCACAGCTCTGTCAATCGAAAGTTTTTTAAAATTTTAATAAATTTAGCAGTTATTATTAATTCTCATTGGAACTTTTCAGTCAGTCGCAAAAGATTCTTGCTTGCAAAATTTGTAATGACATATACGTGATACATTTACCCGAGTGGTCTATTTCTTCCAAAAAATGCAATAAGTAACAACATATTTTTTTTAGAACCTTCTTACAGTAAGGTTTAGAAACTATTTATTTACGTTTTGATGCTGAAACTCACTACTAACAAGATATACCAATTTTGATAAAAAATAGTTTTCGAAACCAATAAAATAATCTGATCGGACCATTTTAACGTCTTTTTGTATAAAACACAAATTGTGATATGCAATAATTATTATCTACATATTTTGCTTTTTTATCATTAGCATCAAAATGTAAAAATAAGCACTTCTAAAGGCAAGGCTACATATAACATCTATTTGTCATAGAAAATTTATTCAAACAAAATTTTGTTACAGTTTCCTCCAGAATTCTAATAAGAACTAAACATATTTGATTTTATAGTTCTTTTTTGAATAATTATCTATTATTATCTATTAATTTAAACCAAGAAAAAAGAGAAAATATTGCATTTTTTAGTATGCGTTTTAGACTAAAAGGCGTTAAATTGTTAACTTGTCTCTCGATTAGCACACTACGTGCTCTGGTAGCGCCATTAGTAATTTCTTATATCTATTTGTTGCATAGAAAATAATCTAGTGATAAACAAAAATTCAAAATGTCATGAAATGTCAGTCATAATGTTTTCATATTGCTTCTAAAGCTTCACCTCACTAGTTGTCTCGTTAAATCGATGATGATTTCGTATTTTCTTTAATTTAAAAAATAATTTTATAGTTAAATGTCTAGTTTACGTTTATATGTCAAATATTATTGGTAACTTGTAGAAATATCTGTTGGCAAAGTGACATATATGCATAAACCTAATTTTTTTGACGGTGAAACACTGTTGCCATTTAGGCAAACAAAATTCCTTACGCCAATGACCTCTTTGTCTTACGTCCGACATTTGCATTTTTCATCTTTTGTTAATGACAAATTCCAGCATGAATGTGGTTGTTTTCTAATGGCGCTATACCTTAACACGTAGTGTATTAATCGAGTGACCTTAAACTTGTCCAATCAGTAAATTTTTTTTCAAAAACTTGTTATATTAAAATATATAAACATGGTTTTTAATTTTGACGTGAAGTATTTATATGTCGGTTTTTTTGGTTTTATTATTTATGTTAAATTTGGTTTGTGTTTTATTATTTATAAATTTTCATAGTTTTGTTTTATAGATTTTTTCCATTATAATATGCTTATAATTTTTTCTGTTATTAACTAGTACAAAAATCACATATTATGCAATTTGGATTTATTTTTAAAACCAAACTAATTAATAAAGCTGCCGTATGTCATAATTCTACATTTTTATTTAGCTTTATGTTTAGCTTGTATTATGCATTATTTTTCTTCTTATTTTTTTTTCTCTCTAATTTTAGTCTTTACTAAGCTTTTATATTTCTTTATAACTATTTTTTTTTTATTTTTACTTACTATCTATTTTTTATCTACATTTGGAACACTTTTATTTTTCTTCAAGCTTTTTTCCAGCTGTTTTTTTACCCCAGCAAAAAGAATGCTGGATAACAATTATAGTCAACTTTCAACTGCTAAGTTTACTTCAGTCATTACTGCAACAAAATTTATTTTAATACGTTATAAGCTTTATTGGTTATAATTAACTGATCATTAATAGATAATAAATATGTATTCAAAAACGAGCAAGAAGCTAAAGATATTTAGAATCTATTTTACTGCTAGATATGCATTTATAAATTTTCAAGCTTGTGCATGTGCAATTATTCAGTATAATTGGTTTAGCATTTCGTAATTTACAACGTTAATAGGTATTTGAGTTTATCTATTGAGTATTATTTACTTTAACAATTATTACTTTTTATACAATAATTATTATTTAGTCATTCTTTATATAATTTTTAACATAGAAGGGTAGTGGTTGTCAAAGTAACGTCAATTTTTTTATCTGATACAAACTTAACAAAACTAAATAATGTTCTACTTTGTTCTGCATACTACTCTCACACTGTTTCTAATCCTAACACCACTCTACAATATTTATTATAATGTTATGTGAATCTAGTAGATTAGTGTAAAGCAACATTTTTGATAGTTTTTTTTTTAATTGTTTTTAATATAGGTTGCATCAATATCAGTACCTAAAAAAGATTTGACTCAGCAATCAAATGACATGTATCAGTTCTCAACCAAATTCACTGCAAATTCAAAATTGTGGTCACGACCCGGCTTTGTATTCAACCATAACCAGTGATTTTCTAATATCAGTAGCTTGAAAAATATCTCTCATCATTAGTTCCATGTATCAGTTAATTTCCGTCGTGGCATTCTTTAATGAACCTACTTATGAATCACACGTTATATTAAAAACAGTACACACATCTGGCAAAACGAGTAATTTGTTGAGCAAAACGTCAGTAGTTTTGCTAAGTTGCTAATAGGCAATATAATATAATAGTGGACGCTCTAAGTTCCATCAAATGGTTTTCTCACTCTTAAACTATAATTTTTTAGATAGCTAACCAAAAGTTACACAATAAATAAACATTTCCAATACAATCAGGTAAAAAAAGGCGTTTAAAGAAGTGAAAACAATAAACGTGTAACGCTCCAACATAACTAAAATCAAATATCACACAGTTCACTTCACTTCATTCCAGCTCGCTGATTTTAAATTCGAAGTTTAGCGAAAAAGGTACAACCCTTTTTGAAAGTATTGTAATCGCGCAATGTTTCGGAAAAATCACAGCGACTTAATTATGTTGTACAAAACTAAAATTATAGCGGCTGTACCACCCAAGAAGGGGCTAGGGTCTCTTTGATTTGAACTTATATATCTGTGACTGAGTAAAAAACATAAATTGCTGCCGCCGCTTAGCACATGGCGATAATTTTACCGATTTGAGGCATTTTAGGGTGGCCAAGAATAAAGGACTAAATCCATCGAGACACAGTTTTATTATTTTTATTTATTTTTTATGTGTGTTGGGTGGTATAGGGTTAGATATAGCGACACACCGTAGAGAATTTTAGAAAATTGGGATCGAATGGAACGGATTTTATCCAGATATGTGTCGGAAAGGGTAAATTCAATAAGATTGAGGGAGGATTCAAAATCAATTACAAATCGTATACACAAGATATTTAAACACTAACTAACATTTTATGTAATATCACAATTAACAGCGATTTGGTTTCGATTCTCTCCTGATGAATATTTTATGTCATTCTTCGTTCATTCCTGAAACAAAACAAAAAAAGAATCAAAATAGAATTTTTGTATAATATGTATTTTTAGAGACATGTCTGGCAATTTTGCAAAACTATACAGTAGCCTAGAGCTTCCCAAATGTCTAAGAAGATTTTTGCTTTATAATTTGCGTCGGCTAACATCTTTTGACAAATAAATTGATTTAGCGTGCCAATACCCTACAGGACTAATAAATAATAATTATGTGTATTAGGTAAAAGTACCTACAAGTTTTCAAAATAACAGTTGGAATGTAAAGTTAAGTTAGGCTGTTTGCATTCTTTCGTCAATGTTATCACGCCCATAAAATGTCTTGTCAAATATTATCATATCGTAACTTAACAATAATTTAATTTTCTAAAACTTTTTATTTTTACTAACAAATATTTTAATACAGAAAAGAATTATTATAGCCAATAAAACTTTATAAATACTTATTATAAAACTGTATTAAATAAAAAAAATAAATAGACATGAGTACCATTGTTTAACAGGAATAGCTGTACCTAGTCTGTGATTTTAGTTGTTTGCTGTAATGAAGGATCTTCATTTTGAAGAAGAAAAAGTTTCACAGTCAGAAGTCATTAAAAAATTGACATCATTCAAAAATTGTTGACGTTTCGTACGTTCGATACAATTGGAGCAAAAGAATAGACATGGTCAGTTAACGAGTGAGCTGTGGTAGAAACAAAAATCACCTCGTTGCTCTTGAGGTTTATATCGGAAAAGATATAATGGTGAGAAGAAAAAGAAAAAACTTGTTAGAAAAAGAAAAAATCGTTTATTTTTAACGAGAAATAGTACTCGTAAACAAAACTTTAGAAAATAATAACCTACATTTCTATTAATATTGTCGTTATCAAAAAAACATAAGTTATAGATTAACAAAAAGTTTATTTTTGTAGCATGGTAACTGAACGTGTAAGCTACGCTTAAAAAGTCAAAAGAAAAAGATGAAAAAAAACAATTAATGTTAACAAAAAAAAAATACCCGTGAACAAAGCTTTTTAAGCAAAAAATAATAGCTTAAACTTTTATTAAAATAGGTGTTACAGCAAAAACTTGACCTGTAGATTAATAAAGGTTTATTTTTGTGGCAAATATCTAAATTATATTCAGCTAATAAAATCTCTGTTCATTAAAATTATGCACTTTTTATTCTTAGAAATTTTATGTTTTTTGTAAATTTTTCTATAAGAACAAAAAAATTTATAAACATTTTTACACAGCAAAGAGCCAAATTTATTTTTAGCAATGCCTTTTAATAGTATAATATTATTCGAGTTTAATAAAATGTTGTATTGCCTTTTAATTAATAAACCTTAAAATTAATAATAGAAAATTCAAAATTTTTGTATTTTTATGGTATCTATTGAACTATTATACGGTTTTACTTGATTACAGCAAGTGGTTTATATTATAGGTATGAATAAGAGCTATTGCTCCCGGCGTTTTTTATAATCTACCCGCTATAAGTTTATATGGTTTCTAACCTTTGTTTTAATGGTATATTTATACGTTGTTTTTATATTTTAAATTTTAGTTTAAAATAAACCCGACAAAAAAAATTGTTTTAAATTTGTAGTGAGACGGCTTACTCAATTTTGTAATTAAAAAAATGTATTCAGCTGATTAAAAAACAATTTTTTTTTTATTTAATAATTTAAATTCCCACTTTTTATAAGATCTAGTGCAAATTTGGTGCTACGTTTCTTGTGTATTTTTGAGCTGATGCTAAAAAATCACCGAGAATTTGCAAAACACTCAACTTTCTGACTATTTGCAGTTTTTTGTTTGAGGTCATTTAAACGGTTTCAATCAGAGATTTTTTAAATTTTGAATAAATTAAACCAAATTATAAAATAAGACTTTTTATTTAATTTTTACTTTTTATTGCTTTATGGTTTAGCCAAAATTATGTATTTTTTTTAAATTAGCGATTTTCTTAAAATACTTTTCATCTAAATTTGTAATTTCTGTGGGAGAATAACTTTCTCTTGTTTTGATTCTACAATTACAATTAAAAATATTTTGAAATAAAAAGTATTATAAAGTAAAAGGTTTTATGGTAAATATTAGTTTTTTATAGTTTTTTTTCAACTTTTTTGATTCTCTAGTTTTTTAAAACTAATTAAATTTATCTGGATAACCAGATAATTAGATAAATTTTTAAAAACAAAAAAAAATAACTGTAAAAATTTAGATTTATTTTAATAATAAACGATTTGAAGGGTTATTCGGTTATCTATTAACACCATTAATCAATCATGTAACAATGTTACACATTACGAATTAGAAATTTTAATGAAGGAAGCCCCTTTTTGTCACCCTTCTCTAGATACTTTATGACATCTGTTTACAAGTTAATATATGTCGCTAAAAAGCGCATCAAATCTGACCGAAAAAAATGCAAATTTATCCCTAACATCCCCTTATTAAGCTCAAACATACACTAACAAATCCATTTTATTTTATTATCATCCCATCTACAAACATGATCTCAAAAAGTTTCAGTATTGTGTGTCACATGGTACATTTAGCCCTTGTCGTCCCAATGATCCATCTGAACCAGGTAAAATCACCACCTTTGAAATGTGTCTTTTATAGGACCGTCGGAGCTACTGTATTCGCCTAAGTACTGACACTTTTACAATGTTGAAAGGTCTCTTTTATGCCCTAAAGTAGCCCATTTATGTTTTCTCCATCTATTGTCTACAATTCCAACAAAATCCAATTTGGATAACTTGAATTGAAATTGATATGTTTAAAGTTGTCTGAGATTTTTGAAAAGAAGGGCGATATTTTAAATCGTCCGACAAAAGCGAATTTGCTGTTAAGAACTTGTGTTGAATGCAAACAGAAATTGACACTCTAAAGAACACTTTTTTGCTTTGCTTCTTATTTGGAAAAGCAGGTATATAAGTTATGCAATTTTTTCTCTTTGTTTAGCTCGCCCCTAGAAATGTCAATCAAATTGGACATTTTATTACACCCTCAGTATTTTTCCTTCTAAATAAATTATTATTAGAATCTACTCAAACAATGTCAAACTTTGTCAATTTTTATATCGCTTACCTTGGCGGCCCATGACATCTAGATGATACAGCCCCATGATGTCCGTGGTGCCCATGTATATTGCTGGACATTCTCAGCTGAAAAAATAACATATGTTCAACAAAATTTTAATTTACTAAATGTTTTAGCAGCTTTAATAAAAAATGTTATTTTCATGTTAAAAAAAATTCAAGTTGGTTTTAACTTGAAATTTACATAAGCGTAACATATCTATAGTACTCAAATATAAATAATATTTTATGCAATTTTATGGGGCTTGTGGCAAGTTTATAATCTAAGTGTTGATTCTTGAATCTCGATCAACAAATGTCGCATACGTCTTTTGTCAATTGCTACAAGACTGACGGGTGGTAACAAATAGTTCACTTTCTGGAAAAAATAAATTAAAATATTATGCAACATTTAACAAAAGCCGTATACAACATTTTTGTTATTCAAGATTTAAGAATCGTTATATATTACTAAAATATAAGGCGCTAGTATTTCCTGGTGTATTTTATTCCGTAGCAAGAGAAATTTAATAAAACTTTATGACGAAAGTCACCAATTTACTAAAACTACTAGAGGTTAGATTTTGATAGGTATGGTAAATAGAAAATAGCCGATATGATAGCTATAAATGATATCATTACTTCTACTAGTAGAAAATAGATGCAACTCATCAATTAACGGTTAAAATTGCCGTTTCCCTAATTATTTAGTTGAAAAATTGACATTTTTCAAAAGTTTTTTGGCTATGTTGAAAAATTTAATGAAATTGTGGAGGCTTTGTGAGAATAAACAAACACGTGAGACCTCGTTGCTGCTGTGATTTATATTGTTTATACTAATATATACTATAATAATATTTGTTAATATACTAAACTAAATAATACTTATTTATATTTTTTCAAAAAACAATAACCTATAATAGCCCTAATATCAAAACTCAAAAGTTCTTATCAGACAAAAATCTTTAATATCATAAATGCAATTGCACCTCCAGAATGCAGCAAATTCTTTGTTTTTCTATTTCTACTATTAGTGAAATTGGTTTATTAACAATATTTCTATTTATGATATTACAGATTTTAATTTATAATGTATAATTTATCTTCTTGTTTGATTAAAATAAATTTAAAATTTGACAAATTGATGGAATTTAGTTAATTAGTTATAGCTTGAATTAATTAAATAAATAAACGATTAAATTATTAATTAATAGTATTAATGTTGGTTTTTCAAATTTGTATAATTTTTATACAAGTATATATTTAAAGAGCTCATAAACGCAATTGTTTTGAATTATTTTGATTATTGGTTCATTTGTTCTGTTTTAATAATAGCTGGTTTTTTTATTACGTATTTGTAATAA
Organism: Lagria hirta; assembly: GCA_947359425.1. Taxonomy (NCBI): domain Eukaryota; kingdom Metazoa; phylum Arthropoda; class Insecta; order Coleoptera; family Tenebrionidae; genus Lagria; species Lagria hirta. The sequence continues at coordinate 16,934,308 of OX375794.1, forward strand.
ACATTGTAATTGACTTATTTTTATCAAATCACGGTTTTCATAAACGAGGTACGATTTATTAATACTTGTGTTTTGTTTTACTTTTTTTTTATAAATTCTAACATTTAATAATTTTTTTTAATCTTATATGTCTTTTAGTCTTCAATTTTTATTAAAATTTTTTTGTTTTTTAAAATTTAAATTATTAAAAAATATATTCAAAAAATAAAACTTGATAAAATTAAAGTTTTTCACGGTTTTCATAAACGAGGTACGATTTATTAATACTTGTGTTTTGTTTTACTTTTTTTTTATAAAGTCTAACATTTAATAATTTTTTTTAATCTTATATGTCTTTTAGTCTTCAATTTTTATTAAAATTTTTTTGTTTTTTAAAATTTAAATTATTAAAAAATATATTCAAAAAATAAAACTTGATAAAATTAAAGCTACGATATTGAAACAACGAATTAAATATAATTAGGATATATTAGGATACAAAAACTCTGAATATCTCTAAAGCTGTCTGCAAGAAATGTAAATTAAATTTTAAAAACTCCTATGTATACTGTTAAAAGCTTTCGAATTCAGTTTCTAACAGCTAATAAGTCTTGCGTTTAAACTAAAATAATCAACTTGTGAAGGTGTTCCATCTTTTAACACAAAATGGGATTGTAATAATTAATTAATTGTTAATTAAAAAATCACAATATCTTCTATGGGAAGATATTGTGTTTTTTTAATTTACAATTAATTAAAATAATCAAATCTGAAAATAAAAAAAGTTTTAAGAAAAACGCTAAAACGGCTTGAAATAATCCTTGCAATGTCAATTTTGTAATATTGCTATTTTTTTTTAATCTTTTTGTGCTATCGCTAACTTTTTTCAAATGTTTAAATGATTATTTAAACGTTTTTAAATAATCAAAGTAATTTTTTTTTGAAACAAATGAGCTCACTTAAGTTCATAGAAGGTCCAAAACAGTATTAGCTCAACTAAAGTTGTCTTATGCAATTGAATCTTTTGCTAAAGCGGTTTAAAGTCAAAAAAATATTTTGTTAGATTATTCTTAAAATTGCTTTTTTGGATATTGCAATAACACTTATTTTGCATTGACTTATCGCTGACGTTTTACAAATACTTACAATTTTTTACAGTTATTTTTGGCTATTATTAAGTCAAAGGTTTTTAATCAATCGACACAATTGTTACATTTGTTAGGCAATCAAAATATCCGTTACAAATACAAAACATTTTCAACATCATTATTACCTTTAGATTGTTATTTATATGCTAACCAACCTTAGAAAACTGCATTTAACAACATTCAACAAATTTAACAACAAGCATTATAATAATTTATGGATTTAAATATAATTTTAATTTTTATTGCTTATCAATATAAACTAATAACAAGACAAAAATATAAATAGTTTGCATATTTTGGTATGCATTTAAACACTTATTTATTTCAAATAAAAATATGCAAAAAAAACCAGTAAGAAAAATATCACTAAAAAGAAAACTTAAAACCAAATACAACATAATAGTAATAAAAAGCTGCAACTTAACTAATAATATTTACATAGTAAAGGTTGGAGTCAACACATATTTTAAACGTTTTACGTAAACATTTGCTTTAATCTTAAAACATAGAAACTAATTTAAGAAAACAATTCCAAGCAATCACTTTTATTATAAATGAATTTACAAACAAAGTGAGATACAATGTTTTCTCTCTTTGTCTTTAATGCTTTAAAATTATGTTGCTTTAGAAAAATGTTGTAGTAAACAGCGCTACATCTTTTCAATTTACAACTGGTAACAAACATAATAAGTGACTATAATATTCTAGTTGGCTTAGAAGAAATAAACAAAATAAATGTTTTTACCAGCCGAACATTGCCAAAATTGTCCGCTGAGCGTAAAACAAATCATAGAAATTCAGAGCCTGTAGCTGAAATGTTTTTAATATGCTGATTCTCTAACTAGATCTCATTTTTACGAAACAGGTTTATTTATCAAATAATCAAAATTATTGTTATTTTTTAACTGTAACTGCCAAAGAAACATTTTTGCATGACAATTTTTAATTTATTTCAGTTGCAACAGAACTAGGTTATCAAGATTATCAAATTTATAATGAACAGCTGGGCTGGAAAAGACATACATAAAAAATCTTTGTAGATCATCAATAGTCAGCAAAAATAAAGAAAGACTCAAATTTTAAAGTTTAGGGTTGAGATTTGGGGTTTCACAGACCCCTGTGGCACGCCAAAAAATAAAAACAAAAAATTAAATTCTAAAAATAAAAAGTGTTGTCAAAATGTCAAAAATTTTTAGATACACTCTATCAAATGCTCTAAAAAAATCTGTATAATTTGCATCAATTTGATGTTTTTGTCAAAATATTCACAAATAAACTATGTCAGAATTTTTAAATTATTTGTAATAGATCAAACGAGAAAAAACTATGTTTACAGAAGGATAAATCATCACAATTGTTTAAAATATAAGTACATTTAAACATTAAAATTTTAAAAATTAGAGAGAAGAATAATAGGTTTATGTTGTTTTTTCTATTCTTTTTGTAAACTTGTTATTCTCGCACGTTCTCTTACAGTTTGAAATTGAGATATTGTGCGATGAGCACATTAATAACTTAGAAGCACATAATTTCAATAAGGTGTTTATAAATGAAGGTTATTAATTAAAATTTTTTAGTAAATTTTTTTGAAAATAATCAGTGTTTTATTTTTTGTTTGTTTTAGGTCTACTCTAGTTGTCTTAGTCTAGAACCCGGCATTAACAAAACCTTCTTTCTAAAAAACATTCAATAGCAATAATTGTTCAAAAACGAAAGCTATGGCAAAGTTGTGATCATGCATTGTTGCGTTTAACAGAAAAAAGCACTAAACGAATAATTAAAATAATACGGCACTTTATAAGTTATCAAAATCTTGATTTTGTAGAACGTTGTTCTAATGCTGAATCCTATTCTATACTAAAAAGAATCATGCTGTAAAAGATTTTTTTAGTTTATTTTTGATGTCTTCCTCGCTTAAATCTTCTTTCTCTATTACGATTTCAATTAAATGATCGGCTTGCATCACCCCCTCGGAATGCTATTATCAGCCCTCTATTTCAAATTCAAAAAGGGTGCTGTCCAACCCCTTCAATTCCTTCAATATAATTGTTTTATCCCATGAATCAAAGAATCTCAAGTCTTTTCTATATTAGTTTTGCTACCCTCTCTTAGTTTTTAGCTTATTATTTACTGGACATATGCTTAAATGTAACTGTAAAAACGTGGCACAACTCGAGACGCCGTAGGAGGTATCATAAACACAAATATCTCGGCTCCCTTTTTTGATTTTTCACTTCGGCACCTTTTCAAATGTAATTTTTGCCGTCCTGCTGGGAACCCCCCGATGATGTAAAGTCCCTCCTGTTGATCAATTGTTACTAGAATTACTTATTTCTATCTAAAGATTATCATTACTTATAATTAGACAAATATTTATACGTCAATCGGCACTAGCTTATAGAAAATGTGCTCTATTATATTCTTCCTATTTCCGCCCCAAATCACTCGTCAGTCAATCACTCAATCAATCAATACAGGAATTCATTAACAGGGCGCAGTCAGAAGCATTTAAAATAGGTAGTAGAATCCAAATGGATCGACAATTTTTTTCACGGGCAGCGATATAACAATGACAATAAAGACTGCAATATGCATAACATACTTCTGACAGCTTTTTTGTTGTGCAACAGCGAGTGCAGAGAGTTGTTTCTAACGAGCTTCGAGGGTGGCATGAGTATTAAAAGGGCGCGACCCTCGCAAATTAAAGGCCGACCTTTCTTTTCTGTCTTATACGCTTACTATCAATAAATTTGCTACCGAATTGAGAGGAGACTGAAAGATATCTAATCACAATATCGCATAGTCTTCTATAGTTTTATATTGCACAAGTTCGACGTTAAAAGTATAGTTTGAAATTTGAAAACGATTTTTCAAAAATATTATTTTATATTATTTAAGAAACAAGTTATTTAAACAATTTTTTATTTATTTAAACTATTTTTTAAAACAAATAATAACAGTGTTATAATGGATATTATTTAACTAGTTTTTTTTAATATTTGAATAAGCAACTTTATTTAGAAAAAAGTGAATTTATGTCTAACTATTGTTTTTTTATTGTACTATCTATAGCTTTTCTATGGTTTTTGATATCAAGTTAATTTTTTCTTTTTTATGATCATTGATCTTCATTTTTGTTTTTTTTAGAATTGTTTATCTATATTAAAAAATAAAACTTAAAAGTTTTGATCTGTGGTTTTAAGTAAGGCAAATTTTATGTGAAAACTGCGTGTTGCACAAAGCGTATTTAAAAATTACTGCTTTTAGAATTTTAAGGTCTCATTCTAAAAATTTGTAGTAAATAGGTTTCACAACGGCTTAGCGGTAAAACGTGCATTGTCAACGTTTTGACGTTTAATTTCGATATATTGCACGGTTTGGAGACATTATTACAAATTGTTGTAATGTTTGTAATAGCATAAGAGCAGGCTTAAAAAGATCACAATATCTGTGAATAACGTTTTTATAAAACATATTTGTTCAATATATTTTTACATTTAAGGTACTGTGACATGTGGCACCATTTTGTTAAAACCAAATACATTGACGTTTTTGTAAAAATAGTTTGTCTATAAAATTATTGATGTGAGTTTGTAAAAATTGTAAATTGTAAATAACACTTGGCTAAGATAGCTTTTTGACAAAAAAGTTTTGTCTAAAAATCTATTCTTATAAATGCGACATCACTCGTTTGTCTTAAATAAATATTGTTTATAAAAGTTTACTGCAAAACTTATATTATTTTTAGACTACCAGCTTCAATGTTGTGGCAAAATAGATCCGGTCTATTTGATAATAATATTGCATCATAAAAACAAATACAGACTCTCGTTGGATGAAACAAAAAAATTCTTGAAAGAAGAAACAATCCGCCCTTATTGTCTATATTTTTCTTGCAATGTAGAATGATTTTTAGTTTAACTAGTCTAAATTTTTTGAGTTTAAAAATTATTTTTATTGTGTCTTTACTACTTACATTTTGTTGTATATGCTTTTGGACAATTTTTATAAATTTTTTTCTGCAGTGGAACAGCATTATAGTGGGAACGTTTGAGATATATCCGACAAAAATTTTTATTGCTCATAATGAGAGAGAAAGACAACATAGAAAGAAAAAAGTACAATCCAAAGTGTGACATGCCTTAGGTTTATGAATAAAACCAGCCAACCAACCAGGTAGCTGAGTACTGTTCTGAATAGGTTTTCTTTAATTTATGACTGTAGTTTTAGAAGCCAAACTTTCTAAGAAATGAGTATATCTCAAACGTTTTTATAATACATCAAACTGAGTATTCTGATCGGCAACCAGTCCTAAGCTCAGTATTAAAATTATTCTTAATACCTTTATAACTCTTAAATTTATTTACTAGTTTCGTAGTAGTTAAAAAATTAAAAAAATTTTAAATTTTATGTTATTAAAAATTATAGCAGCTTCTCTGAGTTTAATGATTTTCTTTGACAATCAAAACATTTTTTATTTTTTAACGCGTTTCCAAACTCACTGTTGAACATTTTTTGCTATTAACAACTTAATTGTTAATCTTAGTAAATCTTAGACTACATGTGACCACAGTTTTGCATATATTGTAGACCAAAAAAGTATATTTTTTTTAACGTAAATGAATGTAATTGCAAATTCAAAATCAGTTTTTAGTTCGGATCAAATTTTTGTTAAAACAATTTCTGATATTATCAAATATAAAAGTCTTCACTTTAGATAAAATTTTATGTTTTTTAAAAACTGCAATTACGATTAAAAGATGTAATATCTCTTACATTTTCAAACATAAAAAAGTTTTTATAAAAAGCTTTATTATTATTACCATTTTTTTAAAATCAAATAAACAAAAGCCTTTCTTATGGTCCCGACTTAGTAAATACTGTATATGTTGAAAACATTTTGTCTGTATGTAAATCTATTTTTTTTTAAAGTCTGATGCACGTAAACAGCTTATCTTGAACCAACCAGAGCGTTTGAAAGTGAGTCGTTCGTGATTACCATGCGGTTTTGTCTATTTTTGCTGATGACTCGGTGGTTTGTATCAACTGATAATTTTTCTTCGCAGTTGTACAATTGATTTTAGCATTTGCAAATAATTGAATTTTTTCTACGGTCACCTCTAAAACTGACTATTAAAAGCTCACTATCAATGCAAAAATTTAGTGATTCACACATTTTTCTCTGAAAACCAATATAACATCACAACCACAAAAACAATATTTTAATAATATATTAAGGACCACCTGATTATTATTGTAATTTGGAGCTGTCAAAAATTATTGGCAATTAGATGACGGTGCATCTACTATCACGCCAGAGATTAACAACTTTTTATTTATCATAAGCCATAGAAAAATGTTTGTACATATTTCGAGCTAAAGAGCCATATTGGTATTCGGTTGCTTTTTCGCGTCTCGTTGGCGCTCACACGAATTTTGCAACCTTATACCAAAATTGCTTTTTTACGCACTAAGTACATAACTAACTATTTTGTTTTATATAGAGTTCTTAAGATAGCTAATTTTGTATAGAAAAGTATTATTTATACAAAAATTACCCCTGCGGTTTACTTTTCTACTTTTGTCTTTAATTTAAAACGAGAAAAAAGTTTATATTGAATGATTTGCAATAGTAGAAACGTTGCGTTACTGGCAATATTGATGAATAGGCTATACATTTATGGATATTAAGTGGTTTGGAAAGATTAACTGTTAAAAATCTAAAAGTAAAATTTAAATCTGATTAAAAAATTCAGTGATCTAGTATACAGAGTGATTCTGGTATAAACCTGCAAAAAAACAGTAATAATTGACAATAAGTAAAACTTGTATACAAAAACAATTAAATATACAAAACTATTTCCGTCGTAAAGATAAAAATAATTAAAGTTTGTCTAAAATTGGCTAGTGAGAGCTGCTGCTTTTGCACCTCTTAAAATGCCGTAGGCTCCACCGTGAATTAAATGCATATTAGCATTCTCTTCTTTAAAATACATATTTTCTAAATAATAAAAACCAACAACAAAAATTATTAATTGTGACATCAAAATTGTCATAATTGTTGCATATTGTTGCTAAGCAGCTAAAATTACTTTTTAAGCTTCGATTAAAGTACAGTACGATAAACTTTTTGATTATTTTTATTTGTACAACGGGAAGACTTCCGATATTTTTTTTGTAAATGAGTTCTAGTTATTGTGATCTATGACTGGATTTTTTACAGGATTATATCGAAGCCACTTTGTTGTATAACGCTACTGTAAGGTACTCACCTGGGAAACATACCAAGAAACTGATGTCCTTTTACAAACCCAGTTCTGAAATCATTTAAAAATGCAAATGACATATTTTAGGTTGTTTATCGGCTTACAATTTGAGATTTAAAACTAGATCAAATAAAGAATCAGATAGAACTTTCTCTACAGTAAAACAGGATGGCTAAAATAAACTTTTTTAATAAAAATAAAAATGACATTTTAATTTTGTTTGAAAAAAAATTGATATAAGATTTATTATAAAAAAACATAATAGTTTTAAGTGCGTTTCAAGCCAAAAAAAGCTAAAATTCTATCAAAAAAGAATTTGAAAGACTTTTTACGACGTTCTTGGCGAGATTTATCTAGGAACAAAAGTGCTCACAATTCTAAGAGTTTGTAGAGTTATTATTTAAATATTTTATTTCTTATTTATAAATTGATTTAATTTTTGGAATATCTGGTGTATCTAGATGGCATGAAATGAAAAGGGGTGATATTGGCTAGTAAAGGTTTTTGATACTCACACAAAAAAGTCGCAAATTTTCACGATTTTGGGAGAAGAATATTTGGTCAAATATAGCGTTTGATATATATTTCTATATCAAAAAAAATATATATCTTTAAGAAATGCAGGTTTTTAAAATCAACGTTTTTTTCTAAAATATCAGAATGAAAAGTGTTTAAGAATGGTAATGGGTATTTACAAAGTTTAGAGTATAGCCAAAAAAGTAGCCAAGTACTTAAAACTTCCAAACTGGAATAAATATACGGGTCACTGTTTACGCAGAACATTTTGAACTATGTTGTGGATAAATAAGGCAATATTACCATGCTCAACAGACATGAAAGTTGGCGTTCTATAGCTGAAGGGTACTTAAAAGATTCTCTACAAAGCAAGAAAGATATTGCATATTATATAAAATTTTTGTGCCATTTGATAAAAAACACTTATTTAAGAAATACGTAAAAAGTCACTGCAACTCTGGCGCCAGTGAAAATGCTAGAGAATTTAATTCAAATATTTTTGCTAATAGCTCTCTGCAAAAGATGTTGTTGGCGCTCGGGGATTATTTCAAAATGCTAGTTGTGACTTTCACATTAATATTAAGAACTGTTAGTTTGTAATATGATTAGTTTGTAATAAATTATATTTACATAGTTAAAAATTGTTGTTGTCTATTTTGTCTGTTCAACCTCATAAAAAAAGAAGCCTCGATGCACACAAAATGCTAACTTTACTTTGTCATTTGAGTCACAAAATCTAATTTTTTTGTGAGGTTTGAAGATTATTTTAAATTTAAACAAATTAATTTTCTACTTTAAAAAATAAAATTAGACGTTTTCGTCTAAAACGTTTAATTATAGAATTGCACTAAAAGTTCGTTTAGGCTATAATTGTCTTAAAGTTTTAGGCTTATTTACACAAACGTCAATTACCAATTTGATAACAATTAAGCCTTTATATGCAATCAAGTCAATATTTTGACCAGTCAAATTAAAATTAAAATGTACTTAGAAAATTGTATTATTAAAACAATTTGGTGACAATCAAAATATGATTGACGTTTGTGCAGCCTGGTCATAATCTAAATTAGCTTAATTGTTATCAGGTTAGATGTAAGGTAGTATAGTGTCATATATATATATATAGTTCTAAGGTTTGTTTATTTTGACCGAATTAGTAATAGAATGTGGAGGAATTTTTCAGGGATGCGGTCTTTTGGTTTACAGAAGGTACTTAAAATTGTACTCAAAATTGTATCATTGAGTACAATTTTAAGTACCTATCGAATATAACACAAAGTTTTGCTATGTATTCTATAAGCATAATTGCTATTGATGCTTTTAATGCTATTTAATTTTATGTAATCTCACTATTAAATCCTGATGAAGGAATGAATTTTATTCCGAAAGCTCGATTAATAATAAAAAAGTAGACATAACTGGTTCTTAATCTGTAAACCAAAAGACCGCATCCCTGAAAAATTCCTCCACATTCTATATATATATATATAGTTTATATTAATGTTTTTTTTAAATTACTTTTATACACCATTGTCAATGTGTCTATATAAGGCTATGATATTTTTTCTCGTTGGCCGCTTGTTCGAAATTGACATTGTTTTTTAAAACGTTTGTCTGGTTGTCTCAAATCTAAATAAAAAAGTTGACGTTTGTCAGTTAATGTTTTTTAGCAATGTCAAAAATCCAAAATTAATTTCGATTAAAAAAAAGTTTAAAACAATGTTTTACGCAATACGTATACGACAGAAAAGACCTGAACAATAAAGACATTTGCAAAAGACTATCTTATATATTTGAAGAAAAGCTTATTTTTGATTGTTAACAATTAACGCAGTTTTACCGCTTGCCAAAAAGTTGGTTTGTTAGATCTCGTGAGCTCAAATCTAATAAATGAATGTAACAAATACAACTTATTTTTTTTAATAATTATAATTTCTTCTTGTTTTGATCAGTAGATGTTTAATAATTAAGGTACTAAAAGCAAGGCTTGAAAACCCTAAAGCTTTCTAGCTCTGAAATACTAAAAAGTGACATAATATGTAGTTTTATTACAAAATCTGGCACTTTAATTTTACAAGACAAGTAATTTTAGTGCCAAAGATAGCAGTTTTTTTACTACAAAAGTTTTTCAAAACCGCTTCCAAACGTTCAGTACACAAGATTTTCTGTACAAGCGTAATAAAATTGTTATAATTTTTATTGTTTTTTTTTTCCGTTTATTTTCAAATTGACAATATTACTAACATCAAAAAAATTTTTTTCTAATTTAGAAAGATAAGAATTTTTTCTGCTATTTGGATCATTTTCTGCATTTGTTCATATAGCTCCATGAAAAAATCTTGGAGCTATGCTATCACTAACTTTGCTAAAAATTCCGTTCACATTGATTTCATGTAAAAGGAGTCACAATCTTTTATTTATTTAATTTTAAATACATTTATAGTAGATAATTAAATCTTGTTGACAATGATGCATAACATAAAATTCATGTTTTAAATATTATTTTCTGAAACACAGCCAAATTTTGTTTTACATACTTTCATAGTCACATAAATGTATAGTCTAATATTAGACAGTTATTGTACTAAAAGACACCTGAAACCTAAATTCCTATTTGTTTTGACATTTGTGAACAACATTTTGAATAAATTGTCGAAAAATGTTTAGAGACTTAAGTCCCGCAAACGTTATTTTTTGACCGATTGAGACACCTCAAAAGCTAGGTTTTGCAGACGCATTTGCTGAAAAGCTTTTGAGAAGTCAGTGTAATAAATTTTGACTTATTGATCTATATTAAGAAATAGTTATTTACATAAAAGTCAGGAAAATTTCACATTACTGAAGAGGAGCTAAAGCTCCGAGTCAAGTAAGAGATTTTACTGACGTGTTTTGTATTAAATGTTTCCGGAAATCGTAAAAAAAGACGAAATTTACCAATTTTAAAATTTTTTTTACAAATTCCACAAAAATCAAGTTTGTCAATTTTGTTGGCAACTATAGTTACTAGAGTATCTTTTTTATTTTGCGTCTTGTAAAGTTTTTACAGTACTAGTCCGGAAAACTCAATTTTCCTGCGCGTAAATAAGCAGGAAAATGTTGTTTCCAAGACGATTTCCGGAAAAACAATTAACTGAATTTATAGTTTTATTTATTCTGCATTTGAAACCTACATTTCAAAGCAATTTTGGAGTAATAAGTATGAATCTTCTTGACAGTAAATACGTAGGTATGTAGTTCCTTTATACATTTTTCAGTTTATGAAGAGAGAATGTGCAGAAAAAGCGTCATATTTCCCTAATATGAGCAAAGTTATAAGAACAAAACTTTTTTGATTATTTAGTTTTAAATACTCGTGCTAAACAGCTTCCTCTCAAGTCAAAATTAATTTTTTGTATTTACAATAGTTTTAAATTACATTTACATAAAAAGTACAATAGAATTGAATTTGTTAATTAAATTTATAATCGAATAAGTTTTACGCACCACTAGTATAAGTTTCTTTTGCTTTGATCTCCTTTTACTTTTATTTGGTATAGGTTTCCAGCGTTACCTAATGACAATTATGCAATATGTAAATAGAAAAAATCTATTTTTCTCAAACCTTTTATTATGTTTACACTAGTTGTTTTTATTGTTTGTTGAATAATTCTAAACGGGAGCGTTGAAGCATAGAATTGTGTGTTTTTTGCCTTCTGGCCCGGATAAATAATTGTTTGCTCAGAAGGTCGTCTCCCACGACGATTTTTCTATCCCTCGGGATATGTGTTGGGAGTCTGGTGGTAGAGATTAAGAGCATTAAAACGGGAGAGAACACCTGTTTTCCAATTCGGACGATTTAAATAATTCAAATTATGTACTTATCTAGTTAGTGAAAGTTTCACAGTGCGTATACAATATCTATATCGAATTTAAATTTATTGCTTCATTTTTTGTCGAAATAGAAATTCTTATTAGAAAAGGGAAGTTAGTGTCATAAAAAATTGAGTAGGTATTCAAAGGCGACGAGGTATAACTGGAAATAAAAGGGTTTTTGTAAATATTTGGATCACAGAGGCGCCACAGTAACAAGTATTTTTGGATATCCCTAAAGACTTCTGGAGCATATTAAGCACATAATTAAACAAACTAGTTTTATTAGAATTACAGAAATAGTATTTAAAATTTTATAAACTTTGATAAAACTGTTCTTATCTACACTCGCTTTCACTCATTATAGCATACTGAAAAAGACCATTTAGATCAATATCAAATAGTTGTCTAAAATGTTTAGTTTTTTGCAAACATTCATTTAAGTTTCTTTAGCAAAAATAAATGGCTTAACTAAGCAAAAAGCCAATTTAAAACAACTATGAGCCTCAAGTGTGAACTAAACTGTTAAAATAATCTTTACACAATTTGGTTAACAATTGTCAATAGTTTTAAGTTTTTTACTAAGGAATAATTTAGTTAAGTTTCAATTGGTACGGAGATATTATTTTAAATTAATCTTTAAATTTATTTCTGTACTTGAATATGAATTCTCTAAAATATTTTATGTTATTTCGTGTATACAATGTGTCTCAGGATTGATGTCACAAGAGGTATAATAAACTAAACATTTTTGAATTTTGTGTTGAAATTGTGGAATTAAGGTCTGCTTGGTAACAAACTTTATTTTCAATTTTTGAAAAACAAGTTGGCTTTGACAGCGAATCAAAAACTGTTTTGTTTTTCAGGTAAAGTATTATTTTTGTTTATAGTACTGCAAAGTATTACTAAGAAAAGTTGTATAGAGTAAGAAATTATGGCTTTATACTAGATTTGAGAAAAATTTATTTATTTTAATTGAACCGTATTTTATTATATTAAACAAAATAAATAATATTTACTCGTAAACGTAAATTCTCTGCCGTATTGATGAAATAATCTAGCAGGAGTCGAAACTATCAATGGTAATCTGACAGTAATAATTGTAATCGTTGACGACGATTTTCTTTTCCTGACTTGCTGTTGCTTTCTTCATTTGTTGGTTATAAAATTAAAAGTTTCTAATTCTGGTTTCAAAGTTTAAAATATAACTTTGAAATGACAATTCAGGTTTTTACTTCAGTACAATGGTTAAGTTAAAAAAAAAACTTGTCTATAAGAGACTATATAAACTAAAGTTATAATCCACCTAGTTGCGTCAGATTGCAGCTTTAAATGAAAGAAAATCTACGTGAGGACAAAAATAAATTAAGTAATTTTTAAGTTTTTAAGTTATTTTTAAACATAAAACCGCTAAATCTTAATATATAATTTAATTAGTCGTTTATCTAAATTTTAAGTTCTGCATTATTAGTTTAATAGTTTGTGCTACAGTTTGTTATTATTACTTTTATATTTTTTTTCAACGTTTTAATATTCTTCTAGTGAGAAAATTGTAGATAATACTTAGACAGTCAAAATAATGTGTAACAAACCAGATAAATTTTACCGCCAGTGGTTACAATAAAATATTATATCAAAATTTTACAATAGTATATTACACTACAAGGGCAGAAAGTTGAGATTCCTGCACTGCGCGCCACAATGCCAAGGCGTAGCCGAGGGCATCATGGCGCGCAGTTCAAGGCTCTCAAATTTCTGCCCGTGTAGTGTATACTAGTTTTCTTGCTACTCCACTCGAACGTACGTGGTTTCGGCTGCGATTCTACGGCAGAAAGTGCAGGAATAAATTTTTATTCTCGCTTTTCTAGAGGGCGCGCGGATAGCTCTACCAGTGCTGGAGTAGCAGGAAAAATATATATGACATAGAATGTTTTAGGTTTTAATTATCAGCTTAGTGATTTAATTTTATTTATAATTTAGCCAAAAACAAAAATATACCACAGGTTTTAACATAATTAAATATACTCAACTAGGTACTTAAAAATTGGCACTTTGATATAAAATTATGATTTCACATAATATATGGTAAAAGCGTAATAAGTGTTGACAATACTTAATTTAACATTATAAGCTATTTTTAGGTTATTCTTATTAAAGGAAAAACTTTTTTCATCAAATTTTTTGTCTAATAGTTCCAAGGGCAAACAACTCTATTATTGTACCGATCTTGCACGTTAACAATCCATAAATAATTTACTATTTTCAATAATATTCCAAATCACTGTAAGCTAAAATTAAATATTATCACATTTATTTTAAAAATTGATCTTAGGCAATGTGAAATAATGAAGATACAAAATTACTTTAAAATTATTAATATTTTAGTTAAAATAAAAATAATTAAGCTGATCTAAAACTTATGTTCTAAACTTACGTTTTAGCTTATTTACACTTTTATTGTCAATTTTTAATTGGTAAAATAAAACTAATCTCAATCTGCATATACATATACCCGGTGACTTTTAATAATTGAAAATTTTTTTCTTACGTTGGTAGGGTACTTGAATTAATTGTTTAGTTGGCACACATAACACAAAAATTCCAAACAAATGTTGAAATGTTTTTACTTTTTGTTGCTTTACTTTGTGACAACTTACTCAGTCTTGCCTTGTATTTATTGTTTCATTCATTTATAGTCATTTGGTAGATTACAATAAATGTATAAACTGCGACAGATTCATTATTGAAAAAACGTTTTTTATGAGAAACTTAAAAAGTAACAAATGTTAATCCTGCAGTAAGAAAATTAAAACGTCTACAGAAAAATAAACTAAAAAATCTTCAAATTCATTATAATAATAATATTAATGACTTTATTGTGCAACAGATTAATAAAGTTACAGAAAAATGTACAAATATTACACACAGCATAATAAAACATTTTAAAATAATAAATAAAGCATACAAAATAATGTCACAATAAAAAAAATTAAAGCAAAACAAGTAAGAAAAAACTAAAAGAAATAACTATACACAAAGTAAGTCAACTCAAGTAAATAATTATATGTTCTTTAAATGTTTTGAAAGAATCGAAGCCAATATCAACTTTGCCTGAAACTTTGTTAAAATTAAAATAACAGCACATTATAAACACAGGTAATTTGTTTAATGGATCTGTTCTACATGTGAGAGTATGCAAACACAGTTTCGCGTTTTTCGCCATCACTCGTAAAAGTGTTAGTATTAAATGTATACAAGCAAGACAGAAACAAAAATTTAAATTCAAATATAATTGTTTAATATTTTTGTAGTACAGCGTGGTCAACATTGAATCTTTAAATGGTACAACTGCAACGACTTTTGGTTGTTGACAGGTGACATCTTAGACACTGACAACAACATTGACAGATGCCAATTAAAAAGTTGTTCGCTGTAGGTATAATAACCTACAATTTTTTTTTGAGTGTTCTGTCAAATATTTGTCAAACAAGTGTATCCGGTTAATGCTGCAAGCAGGCAACTTTGACAAAGTTAGCTCTTAGTTTAAAAATTAATGAAAGTATTTTTCAGTTTTAATGACACTTAAACATTAAAAATGAAAGTCTGCCATTGGTTTCTTTGCTAATATCGATAATAGAGAATTATTTAAATTAGCCAGCATTTAGTTCTTTGCGGTAAACAATTGAGCATCACATTAAAAAAAAAGATGTTAAAAAATATATAATAAAAGTTTTAGAATAACGTTATTACTACATATTTTAAATGTTAACAATAAACATAGCAAAAAAGATATAAAAAGTAAAAAAATTTGATAAGTAATTCTGAAGTCAAAAACGGCCAAGCATAATTATACTGCTTTTTGAAAAAGATAGCAGATCTATAAGGGCAGCGTACTCCAGTACGAAAAATGTATTATAATTTATAGATCTTAACTAAAATCTAATTAGAATATTACCGAGGCTATCGCCTTTGCTTTGCCCATTATGAACTTTGAAGATACTTAACCATAATTTTATGTCAATTTTTGTGGTTTATCAGAGAATTAAATAAAACTTATTAACAATTCATTCAAATAATTACAATGCTTATTAGCCTTTCTTCCCAAAATAGCATTAGTTTCTTCCCATAAAGGCATTGCGTCAAGGCTAAGCAGGTAGTACATGTCCATATCCGGCCCCCTAATTTCCACGTTACACGCTCCATCTATCATGAAAACGTGCCCTAAATGCGCCTCGCATCGATATAACACTACAAGAGATAACATTTTTACGCAAGGATTAAATTTGAAAAAATTTTATCTAGACACTGTATCAAAGCTCTAATCCTATTCGCACATAAAAACATGTGACTAGTCGGTCGCTTTGTAAAAAAAATGTCAATGTATTGGAGCTCTCTTCTAAAATACTAAACGGCAAATTTAATAGGGGATTTACGTAAATATTTACGTGAAGCGGCTTTTTTGTGGGATTAAATACCATGAGATGTGAAAATTATGTCTGCTACATATATGGAATGGATATCATATACATACAGTGGCAAACCAAATGTCAGTCAGAATAACTAGTATTTTATGATTATCAACATTTGCACGTTTTTTAATTGCTCACTTCGTATATCTTTCGTTTAGAGAGTGCACACTTTTACTTTTTTTTAAACAAAATATAAAAAACAACATTATTAAATTATAATAATAAATTTATATGGGAAGACTTTAAGTTTTCTATTTGTTTGAAATTTTTTAAACAATCCCATTTTGTGTTATGAGATGGAACAATTTTATAAACATTAATAAAGATCACAGAAAAGATAAAAAATTAAATTGATCAAGTGCTGATGATTGAAGACAACAATACAACTACGATCATAGAAGTCATAGAATTAAAATCATTTTTAAGTTTTCGGTGTAGGATTTTGTTTACATTCATTAAAAAACATTATTTGTAGTTCTTAGTTAACAGAAGTACAGTCAGTGCCACATGCCGCTGCAAAACTGTACTATCTATCTTGTTTTACTGAGAAACCAAACTTTTGTGGTCATCATATTTTCAAAAACCTATATAATAAACTAATAGCAAATATATTTCATTGTTGTGAAGAAAATTAACTTTTAGTCGTTTAAATCACTATCATCTTTAAATTTCAATATATCAACAACCAGAAATCCTATTAGTCCAAAGATCTAAAAAAAACGTTTTACTGACTTAACTGATTATGAATATTAATTAGGAGGGTTGAAAGTAAAGAATTATTTTACACAAAATAATAATGGTATTAGTGCTACAAAAGAAATAGTATTAAGAACATAATTTTTTATGAAATAACAAAAACAACTTATTCAGGGAAGAAACGTTCTCAAAAGTACAAAGCGACCTATTTGGAAGATTTTACACGCCACTGCTTTCCCAATCCGATCTGACCAAATTAAACCGAAGAAAAATTCGAGCTATGCTGGCTTATAACTTTGTGGAATTATGATCTTAGGTTAGGCTTAGGTTAGGCTTATAACCTAAGGTTAGGCTTATAACCTTAGTTTATAAACCTAAGTTATAAGGTTATAGGCTTATAACCTATGATCATAAATCAATTCTTATCATAAATCAATGCTTAAAAAAACAATCGCTTTAGCGAATAACCTTAGGATATAAGACAGCATACATTCGTAGTATAAATAAGGCTTATAACCTTAGGTTATGAGTCAGCATAGCATATAAGTTAACTCATAACCTAAGGTTATAAGATAACAAACTCCTAATGTTATAAGTCAGCAAACTGAAGGTAAGTTACTTCGCTAAAGCGATTGTTTTTTAGGCATTGCTTAATTACCTATCTCATTAAGCAATGGAACACTGCATATACGTGAGCAGTATTCGACTGCGTGCTGTTACAATTGTCCACTCAATCAATGTTAGTAACCTGCAATTGAACGAGTTAGTAAAGAAATGGTGAAAAGTGGTCGATATAAGAAAAACAAACAGGCTCGACAGCGAAAATACCAATGCCGTGCCGTATATTTCTTGCATTAACAATATCTATATGTTTATTTTTTTAAATACAAATATGTATAGTTTTAGCCTTTTTGCCTAATAAAATACTCACATGATTCTTTTTGCTTGAACTAGCAATGTATGACAGCCATTCGGTTGATTATTAACTCTCAGTTCATAATTAAAATGTTGATTTTAACGTTTATTGATTATAAAACCTCAAATTATGTGCTGAGCTATGCCAAAAGCAAGAAGTTGACGAAAAACGATGCAAAATATAATTCAAATTAGTCTAAATGTTAATAATACAAACAGCAGCACCTTTTATAAAACAAAAATAATATTTGCTGTAAAACTAGGCAACTAATAATCAATTTTGAAAATGTATTTTTATCCTACACCAACTCAAAACGAAATTTTCTCGTGTCTCGACAGCCGAGAAAGTACATTATTTCTAAGCGAGCCGAGAAATGATGTACTTTCTCGGCTAGCGGAGAAAAAAAATCTGATTTTCTCCGCCAGGCCTTGAGAAGTGGTCAGGCTCGCCTTTGGCTCTCCTGTCCATATCTTCTCTCGGCCTGGAAAAATACCACTTTGCCGCCTAGGATTACAATATACTGTTTATTTTAAACAAATTGTATATTATTTGATCAATAATTACTAATATTTGAGCCAAAAAGCTTAAAAAATAATTGAGTTAATAGTATGTAGTTTAATAACTGATAATTTTATTTAGTATTCATACGAAACCCCCGATTAGCATTTTTTTAAACACAAAGTTTTGGGCTGATGAGACCTGTGAAAAAAGCTCACATCTATATCATTGACTATTAAAACTGACTTTACTATAATGATTGAACACAATTTTCTAACACATGGCTAACAACTCTTTGAATCAAGTTATCTTTTACCAATAAAAATTAAAATTGATTAGGACTTTTGGTGATTTGACTCCACAGCTAGATACACACATACACATATTATACATACGTTAAGCACTTTTTTGTCTTTGCCTCAAAGATTAGAAAAAAATTGTTGCTTTGTCTATGACATTTAATAGCGATTAACAAGCTGAAATTAATTATTTTAATTTTTGAAAAATTTAAACGGGTTGATATAAATATTTTGCTCTCTTTGAAAGATTAAGACTTTTATCTTTCAAAAGACAGATGATAATTTTTAAAATTTAAAAGTTGACAAATTACTGGAATTTTTAAAATATTAAAAAAGTTATACCGCATACCATACATATATTCGAATTTTTAAATAGTTTTTGTATAATAATTATAATTTTGTAAAATTATTAAAACAAATTTTGAATTATTACAGTTTTGTTAGATCAATAAACTAATTTTTACTAAAAGCGGTATCAGGTTTACTAGGTCAAGGTTTCTAATGTTGTGTTTTTATCAATTAGAAATAAAAAAGCGCTGAGCTTGCCACATGCAATACTTTATTGTACACAGGGTGTACAATATTAAGAGAAATTAAGGGGGCTGTGTTTTTTTGGCAGCAGGTCTTGAATCGGTTTGTTCTAAAGCTGGGTAAACATAAAGACGCTTACACAATGGCGTAGAGATTTTTGTGAATAAAAATATACCAATTTAATTAGTTTGCGTTACTGTTTTTCCGCGCTGTAAAATAAAAGTTGTATATTTTTATCCTGTTTGAAAATTTCTCGATTTTTTTTTAATAATTAAAAATTTATTTCACATGTAGAAAATGGCGCAAATGCATCCGCCCGGCATTTATAGACGGCACTGTGCTCAAATAACAAAAACAGTATTTATTGACAATCGTGAATTACACGTGCAATACCGGTTAGTTTACTAGCACCAATAGCTAATTAATCAAAGTGATTTTCGAACAAAGCGAGAAAATGAAGAATGAAAATTTTTGAGGAATCTGTGTTGCAAGAAATGTGTAGTTATTTTACCTAATTTTAGTACAAACCGATTTAAGACCTGCTTTCAATAAAGCACAGCCGCCCTTGAATCCGGTTTATTAACCGGATTCAATATAATATTTTATACACCCCTGTATTTTTCAATAAATGCTTCGATCCAAATATAAATATAAATATAATTTATAACAGTGTTTTTATCAGCGAATATCAATAATTACAAATGTTTAAACTAATTATTGATTAATCTAAACCATCAAATTAATCTAAAATTTGTAACTCAAACACGTGACGAATAATTTAAAACTGTATTCCTTAATCTTTGGTTTGAAATCCGGGCAAACGCGACCAGATCATTCTGGCGGTCTGATTCAAGTCAGATTAGCGGATATGTGAAAAATAAAATACCATACCCAAAACAAAGTAGACTAAACTCTCAACAAGGTTGCAACTTATTAAAGCTAAGAGTTAAAAATATACACACTATACTTAAAAGTGCCTTGGAATAGAATAGGTACAAAAACTACAAAAACAGTAAATGTAGAGAAAGTTATATGTATAAAAAAAATTGAGTTATAGCACACAAAAAATCAATAAATATATTAAAGGTAAGAAATTTTAACACTGATCTTTTCTTCAGCAAACCAAGAAAAGCATTAATGCAAGCAAGTTTTTTCCACAGAAAAATAGAAATTAGCAAAATAATTTAGAAAAAAAGTGAGCTCACTAATGACAAAAAATACGATAACCATATCTCATCTATTTTAACAATGTTAAATAACGTTTTTCTTATTTATTATTCTTAAGGGTTTTTTCGTATATTAGAAGCGCTATATACCGGGCATCTTTAAACTAGTGTTTCTAACTAAAACGCTGAATAAGAAACTTAAAATAATAATTTTTGATAAAAAAAAACCGATTTTAAAGAGGAAACTAGTTTACTGAAAAGCACTTCCTTACGCGAACACGCATTAACAAACGCTTTAGTCGCCACTACAATTTTCAAAGGTTTTTCTAGAGTTATCTAAGATGTTATTATCAGATTTTAATTTTTGGATTATAAATATCGGATTTATCCACAAGCACACAGAAAAAAAATATACGTTTAGCCTCCTTTTTTGAAATCGGTTAAAAAGCTTTTCTTAATTAAAAAAATGCAAATAAAAGCTGCAGAACGTTTAGGAAAATTATAAAGCTTTTTTTTTATTGCGCGTTTGTTTGATGAGATAACAACGTGCTAACTCTTTACAAATATGTATTTACAATTTATACAGTTGACTTTTATTAAATCAGCAGTTTTCAATAAGGTAAAATTTTGTTGTTAAAAAAATTACATATTATAACAACATGCAATGCTTACCGCTACCTATTTGTGAATGATTACATCTTTTTAGAGTTAATTTTTGCTTTTGTGACGTCAGCAACTATAAATAAGTTGACACAATGACAAATACCTATATGAATTTAGAGCTACATTGAATCAAAAAATCATAATTCTTAATAGAATAATTGTTAAAGCAAAAAGACCAAAAACAATTTGAAAAATTTTATATTTAAAACAATGAGCCATAAACATTTTTGTAGGTATTTTCGAACTTCAATTATATTATTGAAAATTAGTTTTGGTTAATCTGGAGCGATCTATAAATTTAACTAAAAATTGATACCTCATATAAGTACTATAGTAGAAAGTCACATTCAGAAATAAAAGTAGCTTCTTGAGGATAGTAGTAATAATAGAAATAAAAGTAGTGTTATGATGAATAGAGTTTCTAGATTAACTGAACAATTCGGCTTCAAAGTTTGCATAAATCAACTAATTGTTTCTAAAACTAATAATTTGTCACACGTTTTTAGCGTCATGGTCATTGATTTGATCGTGGGAATTCATTTGCTTTTTGACGGAAATGAGAAAGCTTTTTAAATAGAGACCTGGTACTTATTTACGTATAATGCACATTAAGAAATATTCAGCAAGTGAATGTTCCGGCTGGGTGCCCCAATCAAATGTGCACTTATCGTGTTTCGTGGGTGTGATAGCTATCAATTTCAGTCACTGGTCATTTAAGCTTTTTTTTTTAGGATCTCAATTTTTAGAAAAGTTGTGCACTTGTGCTCCCGTCTCGATGAGTTATTGATCTGGGAGGGTAGATTTTGAAATTGGGGCCTATCTGAAGCATTGTGTGTGAAACTGACCGGTGCAGAGATCTTTTGTTCATTTGTTTGACTAAACAGGATGCAGAATCGCTGCAAATAACTGTAATAACATAATACTAGACTTCGACAGATGATTTATTAAAAGCCCTATTCTAATTCAATAGCCCATTGAAATTGAAGAGGCATGCATGATCCTAGAGCGCAATATTTAGACTCCAATGTAGAATGAATACCTTGTAAAATACCCAGGACAATCAGTGATGTGTTAATTTCTTTCAATCTCTCTTCCAAAACTTTTCTATCTGAAGAAGTCCCGATACGGATGGTCAACTAATAATTGACCGTTCTTCGTCTTTTTATAACTCAAAGAATGTCAAACATTGAAATACATCTTGAATTCATAACTTTTTCTATTTGTAAATGCGGATGAGTCTGTTTCTGCTTCATTTCACACCAATTTTTTCCGTCTTTTCTCTTCTCATTCATACCGGACTTTTCGTTTTCGAAGAATTTCTCACGGATTTTAAGAAAAATAGTAAGCACATCACGCCTCGATTCAACTTAATATCAATGAAGTTTTTCGCTATAAGCGAAACTGTATTGGCTATAAACCAATACAGATTTACAAACCTCGACATTACTTTGTTAGAGAGTTAGAAAAAGCACAATATGATTTTATATTGTCATTGAAACATTTTTCATATAATTTTGTTAAATAAAAACAAAATTCAAAGATATCATTTTAAAATATTATGAAAAAAATTATTTGCAATTTGAGGTTTTAAAACAAGGATTCCAAATAATCTCAAAAAAATACTATAGCAAAACTTGGGTAACATCAACGAAAAAGAGAAAAAGCTAATTTTTTTGCAAAACAATGGTTTCAAATTAATATAAAAATCAAAGACGATACCACCAATCTTTTTTTTGCAATGTACAAAAATCTAAAATTTTGTAGATAAAATGGCAAAAGTCAATATAACACTTTTTGAAAATCTATGCATTTAAAAACTTTATAAAAAATATTTAATTTTACTAAACTTAAAACAAATATACTATTGTATAACAATTATTATAACAAACCAAAAATTAATTAAAAGTGTTTTATTAAAAAGAAAGTTCAGTACGAAGCTGAAAAATTGAGTTTCGTTCACTCTTTAAAAAATAGATATTTTGCTGTGCAAATTTGTTCTTTTTAACATAATTTAGATTAAATTAACAGCAAAAAGCCTATTCCGTTTAAAAAAAATATATATTAAAAAATTACAGTACATTTTTCTAATATGTGTGCATCTGGAGGTATAGTCTGCTAAACGCTATTTGGCGAATATTGCTTTAGCTCTACTAATAGTTTATAATGGTTTCAACCAAATGTTTAGGTTCAGAATTTTCATAAAGATAATAAATATTTCAAAAAGTAGGCGACAACCTTTCAAGAAAAAAAAAATTGGTTTTTCAAACGTGTTTAGCGTGTACTCGTAGTTTTTGCCAAAGCGTCTTTTAGTTTAAAATATAGTACGGTCTTGTAGTACACGTGCTAAAAAGGCTTAGCAAATAAAGCGTTTCATTGTAAACTTCAGTGAAAAAACTTTGTAAAAATTGAAAAATGCTAATTGCTGACTAAAGCCCTAATTGCCAAATATTGATAACTGGACTATAGTCTTGTAAAAACAACGTAGACGAAAAAAAATGTAAATGAGAAATTAATTAAAAAAATAATTGTAGAATCATTATTTTTTAATTAAATGTATATTTTTGTATTTTCAAAATGCTGATCAGAAATCAGCACACGATATTATGTCACAAATGTAAAGTTAAAACACATTAAAAACCAAATGGCGTCTAACAAAAATAAAATTGACAAATTTGCTAAGGTAATACCACGGATTGCTTAAAACAAGTTAGACAAGCTTGAATGAAAATTATTTAAGAAAATTTTAAGTACGAGTGATATGCAGAGAGAATATTTCTCGTATAAAATTGCAAAATATTGAAAACTACTATTTTTTGTGTACATATAGAGCAAAATAACATACATTCTTTGCAGACAGTGTTAGGGCTTTTTCAGTATTTTTGAGTACACCGAAAACATTTTTTCATCATTTTTCAAACATTTTTTTAGTTGTACCTACCATTAAATAGACACTTAACGTCTAAACAAATTTGCGTTGGTTTTAATGTTACCTTTTTGTAACATTGTCATATAAACCTAAAATTGTATGTAGTGTAGTTTTTTTGAATAACCGTTTATTGATTCAGGGTCTGTTGTATAGTTGAGACAATCTAGAAATAAAATATTTTTCAAAATTTTATAAAATTTATAGAAAAATTTAACACTGGGACTCTTGAGTCTCTTAAACTGTTGATTAAAGATTTAGCTGGTTAAATTTAGAGAAAGTGGTAGAAAAGTTGTAACATGTTTTTATTATATGATGTCAAATTAGGGTGAAAAATTGACCTGTTTCTGGGTTTTGGTGTGCTCAAAAGCACATTATTCACATCGCTGTTGCTCAAAATTTTATCGTAGTTATTTCTCTTATAATTAGAGCTGTAAACAGGTGAGCAGTTTGGACAATTATGACCAACAACAGTCATACATTGAAATTCCCGATCTTGCAGTTGCGAAACATTTTTTTCATCAAACTTTTTTGAGCTGGAAGTTATCAAACATAAATAAGCTATGTTTGGCTCCAAACTCAGATAAACTATGTTTGGAGAATTCAAGTTTTTAAAATTACAGCTTCATTCTTTTGTTGGTAATTAAACTCTTTTTCTTTTGTAAAGTTGAATTTGGTAGTACACTCCTTCGAAATTTGAAAGTGCTAATGCATTTTCTTTAGTAGTAAGATAAGTAAGTTGTATTTGTTGTACCGATTTTTAAAGTGTGAATTTTTTTAGTGATTCAAAAAAGAAGACTACAGCAGTAAACAGACTCGGTTGAAATACTTTCTAGATAAAAAACGAAAATTATTCTACTCGTATTAACATTTTTTTTAAGTTGCTGATCGCAGCGGTTTTTTCACCGCTAGTTACCTTCTATATCTTCTAGGTACCAAAATCTACCAAACTTAACCAATCTTGAATTAAAATACTTACAATTAGATAAAAAACTTATTTTAACGAGTGAATAGGGCACAACTAACTGTGCTGGTTTATCGGTCCTAATTTGCCAATCCTAATAGTTGCATAAACATCAAGGCTTATCTTTGTTGATACTCCTTTAATATAACTTAACAAAATAAGTAATCGAATATTAAACAGTCATTTATTAAAAGTAGAAAAAAAGTTAAAATAAAACAATAAAATAAAGCAGTAATTGACACTAAGAACAGAGATGATACACAACGCCAAATTATAAAATTTAATTGAAAAAAATGATAACTTTTGATTTTTGCTGAATTATTACTGTAATTGTACTAAAATGCATTCGTACTTCAATGTAAGATTTGCTACTTGCTCAGCAGAGTGTAGTACAGTTAGGCTAAAAGATTATTGAGACCATTTCCACCGCCGGCGCACTTCTGCCGTTCTTTTTCTTACAAGATAAAGATGTGTATTCAAATTGTCAGCGCAATATGGATACACATAAACACATATTTTTAGATATTAAGGATATTGAACACGACGTTTTTTCTATTGTATTTTTCAAATTTAATAAATGAGCTTCATCGTATGTAGTTTTCTGTAGGTCACATATTCTGTCGCATACAGATATTATAATAAAGCACAAAACAGAATTACTTTGCTGAGTCGCATAATCGCCCATCTTTATATTTTTTATAAAACAGCGACATCATTCTGACTATTTGTTATAGATTACTGCAATAAAAATTACTCTTGTTTTTGAGAAAAAATCATGTTTTTCCTACATTTTTTTCAAATGTTTTCAATTTCTTAAAAAGTGTGATATTTTTTTTCATTTGTTTTTTTATAGCGTCATTGTGTTAAAACAGTAATACAAAACATTAAAAAAAGTACTCATGTGTTTACTCGTTTCAACACAATTCATTATTTACGAACGCACTATCGTCACTAATTCTGAACAGCGATCAAATTTTGGAACATTTCAACACAGTCTAAAACTTCCGAAATTTTTATTAAAGTTATTTTTTTGGTTAACTTCAATAGTATTAAACCGTTTTGAAGCGGTTCCACACATTTATTTTATATTCAAAACTTTAAAAACGTATTTGGTTTTTTATTTGTTTTTTCTATATAGAATAATTTTGTTTTGTTTTCTTTAATATATTATGCCCAATTAGGGCGTTGTATTTGACAATGTTACATATCAGTTTAATTCATTTCTTTATTTTCTATAGCCTACATGTTTTTCGCAAGTAAACTTTTTGGGAAAATCCCGCTTCAAGCATTTATCCAACTTTGGCAAGGTTTCGCTGTCTCAGTTGGCATTATTTTTAAAACAAGCGTTAGTAATTTAAAGTTAATATTTTTTAGTCATTTTATAACTCACTAAAGGTTTTTTGTTTCTGTAACTACAATTAAAAAACTAAAATTTTTAGTTTTAGTTTCTAGTTTTCAAACTAAATTTTATCTAGAAATCGCTAAAAGTTAAAGTTGTGAATCTTTTGCTAATTCTAAAAAGTTAAAATGTACAACAATAATGATTTTCACTTACCTGATTTTATAAAGTAAATTTACTAATATTACTGCATAAAACATATACATGGTTATTTTAACCTGGTGCAACTGGTGAGATATGCAAGGTTAGATAAGACGTTTTAGTTTTGGTAAACTGACCGATTACAAATTGGAAAATTAAAAAAACTGTTTAAAGTTGTAAACACTTGTAAACAATGTAGTCTATAAGCAAGCAAAACAAAAGTTTTTGAAAACTTTTGACTAAGTGTTTCATTTTTCAAAAGGTTTAAGCTCGAATGTTAATTACATTTTTTATTTTTGCTTGTCTAGATCAGCCACATTGTCATAATGTAAGTGTAATAACAACGGTATCAACAGTTTAATTTCAAGCCGTAGCATTTTAATTTTATACTATATTATCTATTATAGATTAATTTTCTTGTTGGATACGATAAAAGCTATCACAACATCAACAACAATAAATATTACTATTTTCATTAGTTGTGTCATGTTTAAATATCTCAATCAAATGTAAAAAACTAAAAAGCAAAAAACTTGAAACAAAACCAAAGCAAAACTAAATCAAAAATAAAACAAAAAAAAAATAAAAATGAATACGTTTATTCTAAAATATTTACATATTGCATGAATAGGAATTGGGTAACTAAAATTACGTCAACATTCAACAATCTTACGATAAATATATACATGAAATAAAGAAAAAAAATCTAAAAAGAAAGAAAACAGAATGAGTTAATCGCGTCTACACCCTAACTTCAATCAGATTCAAATCGAATAGAAAATATCACTGTTTTTTAATACTAAAAAAATATATCAATACAATTTCATGTAATTTCGTTGCAAAGGTGGACCCACACGTACCTCCAAATCTTGATCAGGTCGTTCCTGCTGTCGGTAGACTCTCTTATCTTCAAATTCGCGCAGCCTTTGGTTGTACCTCTCAATTTGTTCTCGAAGAAGAGCGTCTTCTTGCGCTGCCCGTTCTTCACAATATTCTACGCAACCCACCCCGTCAAGCCGATCGGTGTCTAGCCAACCTCGAAACCGAACGCAAACTCCATTCATTATAAAGACTGCTTTAAGATGAACCTGAAACAAACAACAAAAAGTGAGTTAATAAGAATTGTGTCAGAATCTTCGATATGTTGAATTCATTATTTTAGAGCAGGCTTGGTATGATTTCAGAGCGCTCTATATATTAATGCAGAAGAATTTGCTAGAACTAAATTCTTGGAAATAAAAAAATTGGTTTCTTTTAATCATTTTTTTAAATGTTCAGAAATAAATCAATTTCCCAGTTGTCTGAAAGTTTTTGGCGTAGAAATTTATCTTTTTGCACACTGCACCAGAAAGCAGAGTGAGCGGATTTTGTTCGTCAGGATCAAATCTAATAAATCATTTAAGATTTAACAAAAATAATAACACTTAAAATCTATTAGATTATGTATGGCACAAAAGATAATTAAAATTAAGTCTCATAAAAGGTCAAATAAATATCTCGTTGATATTAATACTTTTGTAGAAATCCAACTAGCAGCTTCAAGAAAGAATTTTGAATCTATTTAAGTTTACTGTGTTACTCTATTTTTATAGAGCGTGTTTTAGAAACAATCAAAGAAGAAAATCTTGTTGCTTTAAAAACATCAAAAATTAATTAACTTATATCACACATAGGTCATGAAACATTTACCTCAAAAAAGTTGGGTTGTACAATTCACTTTTTCCACAAAAACTCATTCTTTTATGTCTTTTTATAATCTCAAGGTCAGCAAGTATTTTAATTTAGAAAAAAGATCTATTTTCTTTCTTGATATTACACATAATACAAACAAATGTTTTCTTTTTTCTCATTTAATTAAAACTGAGCTACTGATATCCTCCAGGTATCAATAGGTATTTATTTAGATTGGCTTTGTCAACCAATATAAATTATTAAAACAGTTTCAAATATATTTTTATACTCTATACTATAATATATTTTTTTTAGAGAATTATTATCGAGTTTTTTATTTAATATTTTATTTTTACTAATTTGTAAATATGTATTCTTTATGGAACAAAACAATCCCTAATAAAATTATTTCCAATGGACGCCCAGGAGCCCCAGGAGGCCCCCCAGAACCCTTTTGTAGCAAAGGCGTGCGAAAATTATGTCGTTATCGAGGAGTTTTTTGACGACATCTGTAACGAGTCGACTTTTTTTTGTGTGTTTATTGTAAGGGTGCGCAACAGCCCCGCGGGATGCATTTGTACCTTTGACTGTTTGTTATTATTCGACGTGTCAAAATTAATAATGACGTTTTGAGAGGGATGGAAATTTTAAGGGGATTAGGCAGATTTTACTTAGGGCTATTTACGCAGATGGTGCAGACCATTGGTCAAAAGTGGACGATTTATATATTTTAGCACGCCCATTTCAATTTGAGATCACATGCTGTATACTTAATTAAGCTTCAAAAAAACTAAATTAAATATATAGAGGAGGATTTAATAATTTAAGAAGTAAATCGAGAAAAAATATTCAATTAGGTTTTTACAAGTATGTATAACAGAAGCTTCACATTCCAAACATTTTTTAATTTGAGTAAATGGCTTTTTGTTTAGTTTTTACATTTTTTTTTTGTTTTTGCTCCAATGTTTTTTCAATATTTAGCTTTCAGTTCAAAACGCAGCTACTGTTCAAGCATTTAATCAGAAACTTATCTTGCCTAAAATTGACCAAAGGATTTTATTAATTTGCAACAACTTTTAAAATTTTTATGGCAACGCTGAAGTAGTATAAATAGTATTATTATATGACAGCATCAAAAGCCAATATTGAAGATAAAAAGATTGTAAATCATTTAGTTGGTCTTGTGTCAGCCTATCCGTTCGGAGACGGAATTAATAAATTAATTTCACAATAGACAATTTCTTAAACATGATTTATGGTTGAGCTTTACAGCCATCTGGCAATGTAACAAAATGAGACAATTATCAACAGTCAAGTACTGTTACAAAAGTCATATAATCTTATAAAATACGGACTATTATATATATAGTAGTATTTATTTCAAATTTCTTAAGTAATTTTGCTGCATTTTTTGTTAAATTAGCTATTTTAAACCTAAATAATCTTTTAATATATGTCATTTAATAAAATAAATAATATAAAGTAAGATAAACTTAGAAAGTGCATACGCAACTGTTTCACACAAAAACCGTTGAAGATAATATTTTATTTTATGTATTTTAAAATTCTTAATCCGGAACGGAAAACATTTACGGACTTATGACAAGTGCTCAACCATTACTGTACCAAGAAAAAATCATTTAAATAACAATGTTTTAAAAGCCTTCAATCATCTAAGACATTATGTAAAGCAAAAATTCATGTTTTTCCAACGTATTAAAGAAATAAGATCAATAAGTGAAAATTTTGAACAGATTTAAAAAAAAAAGATGAAGAAAATAAAATGCAAATAAAAAAAAATATTACAAGAAAAAAAGATTAATTAGAAAACAGAAAAAAATAAAAAAAAACCTAAACAGATCTACAAGCAAACCAGGTATAAAAAAAAACATGAAAAGACTTATATATTAATTAATAGGTAAAAGATATAAAATAACGCAGACGTAGTATGTTAAAAATAGTGATGAAAACCAAAATTAAGGTTAGAAACGGTTGATAACAGAAAGATAAAACAAACCAAAATAAATATAAAATTATAAAAATTATAAAAAACATTTCAAAGTTTGAAAAAGCCAAACTGTAAGTAAAAAATAGTAAACTGAGTCTAATATTACAAGATAACGAAAAATAAAATAACCAAAAATAAATTAAAAAAAATAATAATAAAAAATTAGAAACAGATTGTGTATACAAAAAAAATTAAAAAATTAAGAAAAAAAAAGAAAAAAACAGGTGATCAATATTACAATTCAACAGGTGAACTATAATATAGTTTACATATAGAGCTATAATAATATATATGTATATATAAACTATAATAACAATATAAACGTAAAAAAATTGTTTGTTTACTTGTATACTAGCTGGCCCCGCGGTTTCACCCGCATAAGTCCCAGTTTTGTAAAAATATAGTGATAAAATTACCACAAACATGTTTAAGCCGTCGTGGAATTATTGTAGAAAGCTGTTAAATATTATAAAGTACTGTAACAGAATCGAAGATTCGAGAAGATATTCAGTAAATTACAGACCGTTCGATGCGAAACGCAATATATAAGCGACCAGAAGTGACGGGGATGGGAATCAGTTTAGCTCAGAGTTCAGACGTAGTAACGGATTTTTATAAATGATTCTAAGAACGCAGTTAGCGTAGGAAGTGTGCCGCCTCTTTTACTTTGTGTACTCTTAATACATAGGTCATTCAACGAGACTAAGACGACTCTAAGTAAGAGGTGACAAATCACATTAATGACCAACGGGAACCATATGGACAAGAATATCTGAAAACTGTCAAATTATAAATTTCATTTCAACAAAGCGGTATTTTCAAAATTCACACCCAACTGCGTTCTTAGAATCACTAATAGAAACCCTGTAGAACAAGCAACAAATGTATTTTTTGAAGAAAATGATTATAAATCTTAAAAGATACCACAACATACACAACATTTGAAAAAAATTAGTCTGCAATTTTCATTACTTATTGAAGCCTTATTGGTTTATAACTTATGTATTACGAACTAGATATTTTTAATTAATGCTATAATAAAGGTTTAATAATGTGTCATTATTAACGTAACCCAAAAATGTTGTTTGCTACGCCACTGTAAAATTTAGATTCAATTTAAATGATCTAGTTATTGGTCACGCGTTTTAGTTCTCCTAAAGACAAACTGTAAACATAATGTTGTGAACTTATTTATCATAACTTTATGAATTTCTAAATAAACGGTTGAAATTCGCATAATAACCAAATCAACTATTAGAATGCAATACTTACTTAGCCGTTGCTAAACTGTACTAAAAACATTTTTTTTTATAGAAATTAGACAATATACCATAATGTCTTCAAAATGTTTAAAAAAAAAATGGCGAAAATACCCCACAATAAATTTGAGCAGATATAATATGGATGCTATAAGAAATCTTCCTCTTAAAAACATATTTTCGATGTTTTTAAAATGCACTATCACAAAATCGTAAAATTGATATTTAAGCTTCTAAAAAGTTAAAAAATTCTTAAGCAGCATTTGTCACATCCTAACCTGATAAGCTAACGGTCATACATGTGAAAAAATCCTATCATCTTCACACGTACATGATTTTTGGCAAAACAGGTAAAACAGCGACGGTGTAGTAATTTATAAATACTTCGTAAAGCGTAAGGCAACCATCTTTAATAAAATAAGTTTAAAGTTTAAAGTTTGTTAAAAAAATTGGTTAGTTTCTATTCATAAATCGACTAGAATTAATAAATGTATTCGTCAGAATAACTAAAAAAGAATAGAACTCACACAAAGAATTTTGAAATAACTGCTTCAAAACTTGCATGGCTACTGATTTGTTTCTTATATCGAAGCAGATAAAGTTTTTTATCAAGTATCTAAAACATTTCTACAAAATCTGAACTCGCAATTATGCTGCCTCTAGAAGCAATTCGTATTATAGTCGACAAGATAAAAACAGGCTTATTCGATTTTTGTAGGGATTTCCGGATCTGACAAGACAATCTAGATTGAAATAAATAAAAAGAAACCAAGGCCATTCCATTACGAAGATATAACGGATGAATATCATTGTCACTTTTGTTCGACACGTCTCTATTGTAATCAAAACTGGAAACGTTTGATTTGTTGCTTTCACAATGGTCTACCTGAAAAGCGTAGACCTGTCCGTCAACAATCCATCTTAAGATGATTATTGTCAGACAGAAGATACGTGCTGCGATTCGACCTTATTTGCTTTGATTGTTTCAGAAGCAATTTTCTTGATGATTGCAGTTTCATGGCATCTACAATAAATCCATCTACTTTTTTTTCTTCGTCTTTGGATTGTTAATTGATATAGCCGCTCAAGAGTAGTAGTAGTAATAGTCGTGTCAGTAGCGTGCTTCCCATAGGAGGTATCATTTATCAAAGCAACAAGCAATAAAATCGTTCAAATAAACAATTTTTAGGATTAACCACCGATTATTTGGACAAGGCAAGACTGTAATGATGCTGTCTAACGCGGCTAAAATTAAGGCGCCTGAATGTCATAAACTGTTTTACAGTTATTTATAAACGCACGGTATGGCAGAGTTACAATAAACACCAGGTTTATGATATACAATCCAGTCTTTGAAGAGCCGCTCTTTATTGAGGCTGTAATATTATGGACCATCCGGCCATCCTGTAGACATAGACCTGCGGGCTACATCTGTTCAAAAACCATTTTGAGAACGTTGCCTGATGTGGTGCGACGCTTTGACGCGGTTTTCGTAGGGATTTATGTATCTCTAACTGTTTATTTATATTTTATGCTCAGGAAGTACATTCTGTTTCCAAAGATGAAGACGAACCCTAGGTACAAGACACCAAAAACATACTTTTATTCTAATTACAAAAATCAACTTTCTGCGGCAGTTAAACGCTTCGCTCCATTCATTGTTATTATGAGATTTTCATATTTAATAACACCCACTCGACAATTGTTCAAAACTTCTATGTTCAAAAAATACCAGCGTTATATTATAATTATTACTAGATTCCTCAGACCAAATAATAAAAGTGAAAAACCAATTCCTTTGCAAATGCGTGTCTAATACTAGTTTCAACACGTTTTAATCTTGAAATATTCCTGGCCTTAAAGTACTTAAGTTCTTAAAACTCAAAGCAGATTTATTTAAAACAAGTTTCCAAAAACACACATGTTTTATTCTTATTGGAACTCTTCAGAGAAATTTTTAATTATTTAAAACTTTGCTATAACAAATGGGTCTCTCACCCAAAAGCCTATTAATTTAATGTAAAGTGTGACAGCATATATCTTTTGTCTATCAACAAGCGTATTTATATTTGAATGCGTTAAAGCAGCAAAGCAAACATCTTTTTGCAAGATTAAGTAATCCATAATAAAGATAGTTAAAATAATTTTAAGGTAACAATTATTTGTAAAAGTTTATTTAGTTTGAAAAATTCTACAAACTATTTTTTTAATGAAACGCCACATTGGTCGAGTAGAGAAGCCGGTAGGATACTTTCCAAAACTTAAAAAATAGTTTGCAAGTAATTAACTGTATGCAAGTTTTAAAATTGTTCAAAACTTTATAGCAGGAGTTAATTGTCAGAATTTAGCATTTCAGATTACAGAAAGTTTTCGCATTATGTACCAGGTTTTAACAACATTACCGCGTTCGATTACAAGATGTGCATAATTGACAATTGTAAAATTAATTATTCATTAAACGGATAATATACGGCTAGTAAATTAATTTTCAGATTTAGAAAAAAAAGTTTAAAAAATTACACTAAAGAATCTGTTTGACTTACGACAAGCTTGACAGGATTAGGCAGTTAGTATAAAAAAAATGAAGAATAGACTTATTTAGACAGAATACACAAACGTTTAAAAAACATGTACTAATCTATACAATAATTCAACTAATACATAATAAACATTACTCAAAAAAAAAGTTGAAAAAGCAACAGTGAAACCAGTTTTTTAAATAAATAATCAAGTAAAAAAAAGTTTTTGTACAATAAAAAACGATTAAAAATTATATGTAAAAATTTAAAAATGTTGAATTCAAAAAAAATAAAAGAAACTAAAAAATATTTAGGACTTCTAAAAGCAATAAATTGGTTAGGCATATTAAACCGAAAGATAGATTAGAGTTAAAAAAATAATAAAAAGTCAAACAAAATTAAACAAAACAATAGAAAAACTTGCCTAACAGCAATGAAGTAAAAAAAAATACCTTTGCAATAAAGAGGAATAATAGACAATAAAGCCAATATCAAAAAATAAGTATAGTACGTATAAATGTAGTACCTATAGTAGATTTATTAAACTATACTATGCTATCATAAGGGAATATAGTACATAATATAATAACAATTCTAAACCTTTAAGGGAATATCTAGATACAGTCACACAGATTAACAAGCTAATACAGAAATACTTTGGTGAAGCACATTGCATAGTGTTTTTCCGGTGTAATAGAATGATGTGAAAAGCGATTTGTCCGAATATCCTATAATCTCCAGAAGCCCTTCTGGGTCACGGTCCTTGTCGGCTACTCTTGTCTTAGAAACAATGCTAGTAGAAGATTTACAGCCGCTTTTAAAACGAAATTGGTTCGTTCTCGCTATACAACTGGCGACACAAAAGCTCTGCCTTAGGACATAAATTAAAAATGCGACGGCCGGCCCCAGACTGTTCTATTCGCTTCTTTGTATGTTCCAATTACATATTATGTACTAATATACCTAATATACAATTATTCAAATGTGCAATTTCTGCTATGCAGATGTCTATCACATAGCTCTTGTTCTTTTCCAAAACTCTACACATTTATCATCGTCCAATACAAACATTAGTCTTTAGAGGAATTAGTTTGTTGAATGTTTAGAACTCGTGCTGCTAGAGCTATTATGTTTCAAAATGTCTTAACAGCTGTCGAGAATGTTTTCTCTTTAAATAATACTTGACAGAAGCTAAGGAAGAAGATTGCGAAGGGTGATATTTTTGGCAGGATCAAAGCTCATCATAAAATCTTCTATTGGATTGGAAAGTTTTCTCTTGACTTTTTTGAGACCATCTGTCTCTTATAAAATTTTAATAACACCGTAAAAGCATCAATAACACTCTTTAGTCATTATCACCCTTATTAAATATAATCGATAATAATATCTTTTCTATTCTGAAGTGGTTTGACGGGATAAAAGCTTAGAAATTCCATGATCTCGAAAGTACATATATTTCACGCACAAACGCGCTAGATCCAAACAAAAACTGAAAATAGAAAGTATGTGCAACCGTCACAGTTTAAGAAAAAAAAAGTAATTTCAGGTAGGAGCCAGAGACCCTCCATTATTCATATTCAAATGTGAAAGAGCAAAAGGCAAATAATAAACAAAAGGGCACGGTCCATTTTTAAACAATGCGTGACAAATGGACAACACATTTAATAAAAGAGAATCTAATCGGTGTAATTTATTTTGGGAAAAGGGCCGAGCCAAAGAGAAAAATGACCCTGCGTTAATAACGCTATCATTCCTTCTAATGGCTTTAGAAAGGGTACCAAATGTAGACAAAGGGACAAGGCATGACACATGTTTTTCATTGTGCAAACTGGTCTGATTTTTTCAATTTTTTTTGCCGAAAGTTACATTTTACTATTTAGAACAACAAAGCATTGTGTAATAAATTTTTAATAGCTCTGCTGCAGTCGGCTGGCAAGATATAAAACATTCTGGACAGTTATGGTTATAACAATGTCCCTAATTTTTCCGAAATTGAGACAGCAATAGTGCTTCTCTACCTGCAGACACAGTGGGTGGATAATGAAGCGCTTCCTTGAAAAAAATTAAAGGGTCTTTCCTCCTCGTAGGTCATAATGATGGCAATTTGCTATATTTGTAGGTTTTTGATGTTAACCTTTTATAGCATTTTTTTGTCTTACGTCATTTCAAACAAAACAAAACAATTATGGACCGTTAAGGCGGACACAAAATTTTCATAAATTTTCTCGGGTAAGCTATAAAAATTCCACTTGGTTGTAAAACTCGACATTATTCAAGCGAGCTGATATTCATTTACTTTTGTATTAATATTTACATTTAATTATAAATGTTTTTATTTACGCTTTATAGGATAAACTGCTTTTGAACTACAAAACTATCACCGACATGTCTGTTTACTTTTTATTTACTTAAGTCGCCTCAAAACATGTTCTATAGTCACACATAATTACCTACTAAGAAGGAGCTCATTGCAACGTAATTTCGGCCTAATGGGTGTTTTACAGTAAATATTATTCATTTTTTGGTGTATTTATGACACATTCTCTAGATAAATTTCATTATAGTTAAGTTAGTCTCTATTAATTTCAAAATTAACGGTTATATATACCGTTTAAATCAATTCCTATTAAAAAATATCAAAAAGATTTGTCATAAATTTTTACTAATTAAATTTCTAATAATAGCAATAAGGATTGTAAATTTTTTTATCATCAATACATAATAAAAATGGAATGGATCTCTGTCTGTACATGAAAGATATATGAGAAAAAATATCTGAAACTTTTATCAACGCAAATAGTATCCTAAAGAATGATTGATAAAATTTTTGCTCGTTTGTCTGTGCTTTTGTGCACGGTAATCTCAGAAACGGCTTATCCGATTTAGATTTGGTTTTCACAAATATATTATGGTCAGCTTCACTAAACATTTAGTGTTTGTTTTATGTCAATTGGTTCATAAATCACCACTAACTAAAAAATCACGTTTAACGTTTTTTAAACTTTCTATATCTATTTATTCCTTTGTTCAGTAGCATTGACTGAAACTTTACTAAACTTCACAATAATGGTCTATGTTATATAATAATATTATTACCAAAAAATTAAATTATAAATTCAATAATAATTAATAATTTATTTCTAATACACATTAAAAGTAACATATTGATAGTTACGACGGTGGCCAAAACCGGCGGCGGGCGAATAGTCTATAACCTAATTTTTTTTTCAATAATGTCTTCATTTTGACACTTGGTTCATTCCTATCTTAACATTTACAATGTAAATCATTAAACAAAAAAAAAGATGGCTTATTATTAAATTAACTAAAATAAAAAACAGCTTTTTGATAAACGTGCTAGTGCTTTTATCAAGTTAGCTTACCTCAAGTCTCTCAAAACCTTTTTAAAGCCAAGAATAATTATTTGAGCATACTTTTAAAATTTTCAAAGTTTTCGTCATTTTTATGAAAAAAGTTGTATATATATTCTTTAAAATGACTTCTAGATCAGCAGTTATATTCATTAAAGAATATACAGCAGATAGCTCTGTTCAATTGTATTAAAATAAAGAACAAACAATGACTTGTGACTTCTGTATGCAATGGTAGATATACAAAAAAACTGTATTTTGGTACATAATCATAAATTCTATAATAAAAAAGTTTGCCCTTGAATCTTTCTTTCATTTTCAACCCAATTTCCACTTGATGTATCTTAAATCAAAAATTCTATTCGAATAACGGTTAAAGAACCGATGAAATTGCATATCAAAGCGTGACAATTTATTTAAAGGTCAGCTTCGTCCGCCGTTCAATAATAAATAATTTTTCTTTTTATTCAAATCATAATCGGCAATTGTTGTTGTGTCTGATGATGGGCGCGGATCAGAATTTTCTTTGTATTTTCAAAATATTATAATTATATTGTTGGCGTGTGCGGCATGTCTGATCAAGATAGCTTTGTTTTATTGTCATAAACTAAATAAATAATGATTCATTCTCTATTTGTATTCATACGACTAATTGATAAAAACAGCAATAATAAACCAAGTGCATTAAAAGGTGACCTATAGAGAAAATTTCAAGGCCTCATTAGTAGACCAAAATGGAAAAGCCAATGATGAGAAAAACGTTTTTTCTATTTTATAATCGACTTTTAACTAAATTATAAAACCATCAAGCCATCTGTTGTTCGATGCAAAGATTTAATTTTGTTGCTCAGGAAGTATCTACAAGAATGACAGGGCAGTTTCAACCCCTTATAAACGAGTTTTTTTTCCTATTTAGAAACAACCCTTTTTTGAAACTATGGTTTCTTTGCGCTTGATCTAGCTTAGACTAAACAAAAAAATTAATAATAAAACCAAACAAGGTCATGCTAATAATAAATTATTAAACTTTTAAACATTTACTTTTACTATACTTAATATAGAATGAAATAAGACTAGTGACACACACGAGTACTGAAAGCAATTTATGTACAATTATTATCAAAACAAAATGAAACGTGCTTAAAAACTTAAAAAAAAATGAATTAATTGTTTTGCTAAATTAGTTTAACTACTAAGACGTGACTAAAACCAAAATTCTAGAACATTTTTTAGAAAATTTAGCTTTTCCAATGCGTTTATGAAAAAAAATCTTAAATAAAGAAGAACGTAAACAAACGGTTTGAACGCCGGTCGATCTATTATTATAAATCAAACACCGCATGCCTAAACAGGTTGATTTGCGTTGCAAAAATGAAGTACCATGTAACAAACTTGAAAAATATATGTAGGTATGTGTTAAATAAATGTAAATTATTATTAAAAGTTTATTATTCAACATTGAAATGTATATATTAAAATAGATTAATTCTTAGATGATTAAAACATTTGTAAATATTTGTTTAAAACTAAATACAGACTAGCGTCCAAGTAGTTTATAGTTTTCAAAATTAGAACTATTAAAATAATTTTATCTCATCCTAAATAAGCATTTGTCTGACCTTATTGGTCAATTGTCAGATCGACCAACCAATTTTTACAAAAAAAAATGTGTAAAACACAAATAAAATACATATTATTAAATCCTCAAATTAAACCGAAAAAAATTCACTACATCTACACATTTCCTGTCCGAACAATTACCACTCCCGCGTGTCAATTGTCTTCCTTTAACAAAAACAAATGTTAAGAGCTGTCCTGAAAACAAAAAGCCCTCCATACAAAAACTTTTGCTTTTAATTGACATGAAAATACACTGAGAGACGACGTACGTCGCGCTAACTAGCACACGACCAATTCATTGTTTTGTTTTATTAATTATATAATAGGTGGTTTTGTCTTTCTGTCCTTTTAATTCAAAGACTTCGTGTTGATTTCGTTCTAAAATGAAGCGACGTGATATCGTGATGTTTAATCATTTGTCGTCATCGGGTAGTTAACATTTAGGCGAGGGTGTCGTTTTATTAAACAAACCCTTTTTTTGCTTCGCTCTGAATTGATTGCAAGAGGCATCACCTGGATGAACATCAATGTTGTTAGGGGATGCTATTTTAATATCTGTGTAATTTGTCACAGATCAAAAGTATTCAAGTTGTTGTAAGGGGTGATTTTTAATATAGTGCACGAAGGGATAAATAAATGGCCAATTTTTATAATTATATTAAACATATTTCTTAATAATTCATCACTAAAGATGAAAGATATTTTTTTAAAAAGCTTTGAACGTTAATTATTGAAACTAATTAAGTTTTTTGTTAAAATAAATATTTTTTTATTATTACGTTTAATTATTGCTTTTAATTATTATTTATAATTTGACACATTTTACAATTTTTTATTGATTTTATTAATATTTTGTTTCTCTTATTTTTTTATTTTAATTTGTGTTTGTTGATCGTCAACAAAAATTTACATGCCACGTTAGAATAAAATTATTGGTTTGTGCTATGTACGGCTAATTTCAAAAAAAACTGATACAATTCTTGCTTTTAGCTCTTTGTTCGTGTGCGGAGCCATTTAAAGATTATTATTTTTGCGCGGTTATTTGTTTCTAATCGACAATTCTGACAAGTTTTTTAATTTGACAGTGACGGCGACTGGTGCCCTAGAATACACTGCTCAAATATTTAAAAAACGTGCTTTAAGAGTCGTATCAGTTTTTTTTGAAATTAGCCGTACCTATTTGAAAATTTTGAAAACTTTCAGCCCACAACAACAAAAATACAAATTTATTATTGGAGTAGGTCTAATCACAAATTTAAAGTGATTTATAAAAATATCTAACCTAAGTTTTGTTTTAGTTATTTTTTAACCCTTCACAAAAAAAGAGGTTTTATAAGTTTGTGTTGTGTATCTGCTGCCTTGTAGCTACCAAACGGTTCAATCAATTTTTTACAATAACAAATAAAAAATTAGGTAAAAGTAACTCTTTAAAACTACTCTTTATATCATTTAAAAGATTGGGAAAAAAATTTTTATATAATTTTTTTTATAAAAAATTATGACAGTTCTAAATCTTAGTCTTTAACATAATTAGTTATTCTTCTTCACAAAATAATATAATAAGTCAAATAATAATTCAAAAAATATCACATTTAATATTTAGAACACAAAAAAAATATTTTATACGGTGCCAAAAATTAATTTATAGAAACAAATGTTTTAATTTTACAAAAATTAAGAATACATAATAGTTGCAAAATCCCATTGCCAGACAGGTCTTAAAAATTGATAAGTGAAATAAATGTTGGGTTTTGGGTTTTTCTGTGGCGGTTGCTATGGGGACGTGATTGGTCAACCGAAGATCCCGTTACCGGAAGGGCTGTTTACCACCGCATTGAAGAACCCAGAATCTGCCTGTTCTTTCAAAACCACCATCCGAACAACAAGATACCAGCAGAAATCAGTAAATCACCAACCATCCACTTGTACCACATTTTATTGTAATATTTATCAACATAAGTTTAATTCAATATAATTAGTGAGTAAGTGTGGTTGAATTCATTCAAATACCTACCGTGTAGTGCAAAAAGCTGCATTGCACCAAAACATATGGTCCTTCGAGCCGGATTAAAGAAACCAAGACAATCCAAGAAGTTAGAAGAAAAGCGGTGAAACAGCCCCCACGATATCTACAATCCTAAAGTTGGAAGCAAAGCGGTTACCCCTGTCACTGAAGCACATTGGGCCCCAAAATTCAACTTTCCAGGAAGTCAAAAGCGAGGGAATTTCTCATTGAAGCGGAAAAACCCTTACATTTTACCACGTGAGTTTTCAAAAATCCATTCATTCATTCCTTTGTTTAATCCATTCATCTATTCCATGTGGAACAGTTTATTCTTTTATTCATATTCAATTTGGTAATTTATGGTATATTTTCAAGAACTTTTAACTTTAACTTAATTGTGCATTCAATAACGTACTTAGTTTAAATCAATTAAAAACAAGTAGAAATGGAAGCATTAATTAAACGAAGAACAGCAGTTACCTTTGCTCTTAACCGATTTTCAAATTTTTAAAATTAAAGTCATATCAAACTAATTCGGTATTGGTTGGAATTAACAAAACGTCAACAAACATACACGTGAAAACATTAGTCACAATCAAGTCAAACGTCAATAATTTTCAAACAAAAATCAATTGCTTAGTGTTAGATAATATCACAGAGAATCTTCCCTTGATTACATTTGATAAGACTAACTTAAACA
Organism: Lagria hirta; assembly: GCA_947359425.1. Taxonomy (NCBI): domain Eukaryota; kingdom Metazoa; phylum Arthropoda; class Insecta; order Coleoptera; family Tenebrionidae; genus Lagria; species Lagria hirta. Next base: position 16,975,884 of record OX375794.1, read on the forward strand.
TTCCCTCCAATGTCAGACTGGCGGATCCAGAGTTTAATCAATCGGCTGAGATTGACCTATTAATTGGTGCCGATATATTTTGGGACTTACTTTGTGTAGGATCAATAAAAATAGGTTTAAATTGTCCAATCATTCAAAAAACTAAGTTAGGTTGGGTTCTCTCAGGTCCGCTAACAGAATCAGTATCTAATAACAGAGTTATAAATAATTGTACGGTAAATAAAGAAATTAATGCTCAATTAGAGAAATTTTGGCAGTTGGAATCATGTAATGACAAGATAATTGGCGAATCTGACGAAAACATATTTTGTGAAACACACTTTATAAACACAACTATCAGGGATGAAACTGGACGATTTACAGTGTCTATTCCATTTAAATCTAATATAAATTCACTTGGGCAATCTCGTGCAATTGCATTAAAGCGATTCTACTCTCTCGAACGAAAGCTACTAAAAAACAACGCACTTAAACAACAATACACGGAATTTATAAATGAATACATTTCGCTAAATCATATGACAAAAATAAACGCGTCAACCGACGATGGTTATTATTTACCACATCATCCGGTTATCAGAGAAGATCACACTACCACACGGTTGCGCGTAGTGTTCGATGCTTCTTGTAAAACTTCTGCGGGAAATTCATTAAACGAATTGCAATTTGTAGGTCCAGCACTACAAAATGACCTCTTCTCGATTTTAATTGGATTAAGAAAACATAAATTTGTGTTGAAGGCCGACATTGAAAAGATGTACAGACAAATTTTAATAAATCCCGATCAACGCCAATTTCAAAAGATTCTGTGGCGGGATAATCCTGACAGCGAAGTTGAAACATATATACTAAACACGGTGACGTACGGCACTGCTAGTGCTCCATTTCTAGCTATGCGATGCTTAAACCAAGTTGCTATTGACAATGAACATGTAAATCCTGTAATTAGCGATATTATTAAAAACCAATTTTATGTCGATGATCTCCTAACCGGTGCGGAAACTTCCGATGAACTTAAAAAAATTCAATCCGAGCTAACACGTGTTTTATTAGAGTCAAAATTTGTGCTTAGAAAATGGACATCAAACGATAAAACGCTTGACAGCAGTAATTCTATAGTTGACTTTTCTAATCACACAAACAACGAAGTTACGTCCAAAACACTTGGTATTCAATGGAATCATCACAAAGATACGTTACAATATTCAGTGTCAACAATGTCAAAAGAAAAGGTAACGAAACGAATTATTTTGTCAGAAATTGCGCAAATATTTGACCCGCTTGGTTTAGTTGGCCCATGTATAATAAAAGCTAAAATTATTTTGCAAAAACTGTGGCAACTGAATTTACACTGGGACGAGTCAATTCCGTCCCCTTTATACACGGAATTTGTTAACTTTAGACAACATTTAGCAGAATTAAGTCAAATTTCTATTCCTAGGCGAATTTTATGCGACAATCATATAGAATGCGAGCTTCATGGTTTTTGTGATGCGTCCGAAGCAGCCTACGGTTGCTGTGTTTACTTAAAATCATTTACCAATTGTGAAACTGTAACTCACTTAATTTGTGCTAAATCTAGAGTTGCTCCTTTAAAAACTATTTCTATTCCGCGTTTGGAGCTATGTGGAGCGTTATTACTTGCTAACCTTGCAAATAAAATAAAGTCTTCATTAAAGATCAAAATCAACCGCGAAATTTATTGGACAGACTCAATGGTGAGTCTAGCGTGGATATCGGCGTCTCCTAGCAAATGGAAACAATTCGTAGCAAATCGCGTTACAGAAATACAAAGTTTATTACCAGAAGGTACTTGGAAGTATGTTCCATCAAAAGAAAACCCAGCTGATATTATATCCAGAGGTGTAAACGCAAGTGAGTTAAAAGACAATAGCCTTTGGTGGGAAGGACCAGAGTGGTTAATAAAATCACCTGAATATTGGCCAGAACAAAGCAGAACAAACATTGAAACGGTAGAAGCAAAATCATTAAACACAAATTTAAATACCCTTGTCGCATTAGAAAATGCAAATATTCTTATTAATAACTATTCATCTTATTCTAAACTTAAAAGAATTACAGCATTTGTTTTAAGATTCAAGTTTAATTGTTTATGTCGTCTAAAAAAGTTAACTAAATTTACTGGTCCGTTATCATCTTCTGAATTAGAGTCGGCAGAAAATTGTATTATTAAGAAAACACAGAAAATTGAATTTCAAAATGAGTATGATGCACTTAAACACAATAAACAAATAAACGCTTCTTCTAAATTATTATATTTAAATCCATTTATTGATAAGATCGGTCTAATTCGGGTAGGCGGCAGAATAAAAAATTCTCATTACACCTTTGAACAAATACATCCAATTATTTTACCAAATAAATGTGTCTTAACAAAATTGATTATTCAGAGCGAACACAAAAGACTACTTCATGCTGGTGCTGCAACAACGCTTGCTTCACTAAGGCAAAGATTTTGGCCAATTTCCGGTAAGTCAGCAGTGAAGGTTTGCATTAAACAATGTGTTACCTGTTTTCGAACACATCCAACATTTTCGATACCTTTAATGGGTGACTTACCGGAAGTTCGCGTTTCTCCAAGTAGACCCTTTAGCAAAAGTGGAGTAGACTTTGCCGGTCCCTTTTTAATTAAAGAAAACACAAGTCGCCGTTCTAGGCTTGTTAAAGCATATGTAGCTGTATTTGTATGCATGGCTACAAAGGCAATACACATCGAACTAGTAAGCAGTTTATCAACGGAAGCGTTCTTGGCAGCGTTGAACAGATTCATTGGGCGCAGAGGAATGGTTTCTGATATATATTCGGATAATGGTTCCAACTTTATTGGGGCCAATAATAAAATACAATCATTACGTTCAATGTTCAGCACAGACATTAACGGGAATAAAATAGTTAGTGAACTTGCAAATAAAAGCATTAAATGGCATTTTATTCCACCTAAAGCTCCCAACTTTGGGGGAGTGTGGGAATCTTCAGTAAAATTAATTAAAAATCACTTAAAAAGAGTTTTAGGCAACGCTCATTTAACGTATGAAATGTTTTCCACAATTTTGATTCAAATTGAATATATAGTTAACTCCCGACCTTTAACACCGATCTCTGATGATCCCAATGATTTTTCCGTCCTAACCCCTAACCATTTCCTAATTGGAGACTCGCAAGCCTCAATTCAAGAACCTGACGTCATTTCAACTCCAATCAATCGTCTCAATCATTGGCAACGAATTGAACAATGCAAACAACATTTTTGGAAGCGATGGAATCAGGAGTACATAGCCACCCTTCAAGGACGACCAAAGTGGAGAAAAACTGTAGGAATAGTACCTCAAGAGGGACAAATTGTTGTAATCAAAGATTACAACTCACCACCACTGCGATGGTTATTAGGAAGAATTGTCTCTGTTCATCCTGGTCAAGACGGAAATATACGAGTTGTTTCCGTCAAAACACAAACTGGGGTCATTAAGCGGCCAGTTACTGGAGTGGCCATTTTACCAATAGAAATAGACAGAATCTAGTGTTGAAATAACTCTGGATTTCAACACGGGGGAGTATGTTGGGTTTTGGGTTTTTCTGTGGCGGTTGCTATGGGGACGTGATTGGTCAACCGAAGATCCCGTTACCGGAAGGGCTGTTTACCACCGCATTGAAGAACCCAGAATCTGCCTGTTCTTTCAAAACCACCATCCGAACAACAAGATACCAGCAGAAATCAGTAAATCACCAACCATCCACTTGTACCACATTTTATTGTAATATTTATCAACATAAGTTTAATTCAATATAATTAGTGAGTAAGTGTGGTTGAATTCATTCAAATACCTACCGTGTAGTGCAAAAAGCTGCATTGCACCAAAACAATAAAAGCTTAAAGTAAAACATTTTTTTCAAAAAATCGTTTAACGTAAACACTTCTTAAAATTTGTATTAAAATTTCAAATCAAAAAATGTTTACCAAAAAAACTTATTTTTGAAAAATAATATTATTTTGCAGTTTATTTATAATACTTATTTAAAAATAAAAATTATTATTAAACATTAATTTCTAATTTTAATTAAACATTACAATAACACATAATATTCAAACAAAAACTATTTTAGATTTTTAAAACATTATGCAAAACATTTTCAAACTTTTAAAAATTTTTTAATAAAATTATAGTTGTAGGTACAGCAGTAGTTTATTTAAAATTACCATAAAACTCAACCATTAATAAAAAATAATTATACAATTAAAGATTATTTATAAATTACATCAAAACAAAAATATATTAATTGATTGGTTTGAAATCTTTAGCACAATAAATTATTCAGTCTTACTACTTTCCAAAAAGTTTGTTTAATCGATCTCGAGAGCTTTTTCGACCACCAAGTGGTCATCATCAAGAGATGAATAAAACTCATTTTTATTCATTGTTTATGTGGTAAAACTGTGTGAATAAAAATATAATAGTAGACAAAACAGTGTTTTAGCAAAAAAATTAAGAAATAATTTCAATTAAGTTCGCCACAAAAATTATTCAAACAAATAGCAGTATATATTAGATAGTTTTGCGATAAAATAAATCAAATTATTAGATTAAAAACCAATTATTAGTTATGTGGCAAAATAACGATAAATCAATTCCTGTAAGAAAAAATGGGTTCGAACTAGATGATTGCTATAAAAAAATAGAAAATTTAAGTTCAACGTACAAAATCCTTTTTTTTTCAATTTTTTGTGTAAGAATTAGCGATAATTTTAGACTAATTTATAATATATATTTTCTGACGGTGATCATAATGACAAACGAAGTGAAAAATTATATGTGGCGATCACTGCACTGAAATATTATCTTTAGATACCAAATAACCGTTAAAAAAAACTCATTTTGATGTAAAATTATATCAAATATCGGGCCTGTGGTCACCTTCATAGCTTTCATATCTATTTTCAGTGGTTTTCCGCTTCCTTTCGACTTTATTATTCATATTTCCTATCGGATCCCTGCAGATGTTTATCTATTCCATGCCACCATATGGAAGCAAAAGAAAAAGCGTAATTTTCAGGATAATTGAGAAGAAATTTCACGTGTTGTTGCATTCATAATATTGCCTGTTTACATGAATAGATAATATACGGGTGGTCCGATATATACCGGGTGTAACAGGCCGAAGCCGCCTGTCACTTCGACTCATTTCCACTTGATCGCTTCTTTCGAACAACATTCGATGCGCAATATTATACGTATGGGGTGTTCGCGATGTAGGTATATCGTTTTCAACAAGTTAACAACTGAATATAATACATTCAGATGAAAGAAAGAAAAAAAAAACACTTGACAGGCTTCAACTTTAAGAATTTTAACGGAAATTTCTTGTTAGTCCCTTCAAGATATACAACAAATCAAAAAAATCTAGTTCAACGTTCAAACTATTGGGATGATAAATAACAGTTTTAGCATAGATAAAATAAGATTGATAAGCTTTTGGCTGATAATTATGTATTTATCAATCAATTGTTAAGATTTTTGCAAATTAAAGTCTTAGAACAACTGATGCTGATTAGAAATCAAAAATTTTAAATTAACGAAGTACTAGGTAGTATATACTCTATACTGGGTAGGTATATAGTATATATATACCTTTATTAATCAAGTTTTTAATTAAAAATCTAAAAGCTTAAAACAGAATAATATATTTTTTTTAATTTTATCAAATTATTAATAATCAATATGTTTGGCACACTCAGTAATATTATGTAGTTAGAAGTTTTAATATTTTAATTTATTCTTCATTACGAAGAAGAACTAAATTTTAAAGTCATACATACAATTCGAAAATGTAATTATTTTATAACCAAAAAAGTTTTCAAAAAGCTAAAAAAAAAAGTGTAAAACTATGTTGATACTGTTGTACTATAGCTTACAGTTGATTTTAACAAGCACAATCATCTTGTGAGTGGGGTTTTGCAAGCACGACATCTACAGTTTGATTTCATAAGATTAGTTCAAAATTTCACCATGTAAGTATTGTTACTCTATTAATATGTAGATGTTTTTTCAATGTTTATTCTAATTACGTGGTTAAACATTATTGTAATTCTACTTATTGTCAAATTCACATTTTTATGCACAGTTAAGCATTGTTATTAGGTATTATTGCTATTATTTGTTATTACTACTTGTAAATTTCAAATTTAAATTTGTTGCTTATTGACAAAAAAAACAAATTACAAAATTTTTTACTAAATAGAAATAAAAATAAACAATAGAAAATGTATTTTTTCCTTTCTTCCAAGACTCGTCAAATACAAGTCTATAGCTAATTTTTTATTGTAAAAAAAATAATTTAGTACAAACTTTTTTTTCACAAACAAACTTAGACTTGTAATATTTCGCCCACTGTGTGCTTCCATTAGTGTAGCTCACTGTGTTGAACTATGTATATTATAAATGTGTGTTCTTATCAAAAAACACAAAACAGAAACTGCACGTAATTTAGAAATTTTTTAGATTGTATATGTCGCATATTTATAACTACAACTGCGGTAGGAGACGGAAATTATTTTATATATTATCAAAACAATGAAATGATAACGCTTCCAAATATGTTTTATAAATTATTTTGTTAAATCATTGAAATTACCAAAACGCCATTGAAACCAGAAATCTTTTAGTTAATTATGCAACAAATTGCAACCCTAACTACTTCTTTCTTGTTGAGTAAATAATTCAAGCATTTGAAGTTTTTTTCGTGCTGAAAATTTTGCCTCTAAGACGATACAAAATTATGAATTAACCTAGCAGCGCTTGGTTCCAGGTTCCAGTTTCAAACTACTAAAAGCAAGTACAGTGTCGAGAAGCATTTAGAAATCCAAGCAAACTTTTTCAATTACACTGTCAAAAAATTTCGAAAAATCAACAATTAAGTCAAAACTAACTTATAGAAGCAAAGTTTCACTTTATACGTTAATTACTTATAAATTCGTCGAAAATTTAAGCTCAATTTTTTGTAAAATCTTGAATTCAATATTAAGAGTAACACCAGATTTGCTACTGGCACAATGGCACAAACTTGTGATACTTTTAAAACTGCCAACTTTACTTTTAACTAAATTATTAAAAATAGATTATCAAACACCTTTCATTATCTATTTCTTAAGAAAGTTGTGAAAAATTCTTATTACATTCTCAAGTTCCCTTCCTAAGCTTATGTATGAGAGTTGTGACAGTGTGTAGTCGTCGTTAAGATAAAAGAAGTGTTTAAAACTTCAAGAATAGAATTATCAACTTTGATTTCTACAATAAGCAAGCAACATGAATAGAGCTATTATACCCTCAAACAAACGGCACAATACAGAAGCAATAAAAATAGATTTTATAGAACTATTTATGACACTGGTTATAAGAAAATCAGCTGCCGATTGTAACTATTGTAAGTCAAAAATTCTTATATCTTCACAACGATTATACAGACTCATCATGGCAAACAAAGTCTAGAAAAACTATCTTCAATTTTTATCCACAAAAAAATAAAAAATGAAGCAGTTTATATGCAGCAAGTTCCTATGCATATATAGCTTGCGAAGACAGGGGAAGTATAATATGTGGACCTATATTACGGTATAAATAATGGTTTTAAAATAAACCAAAAAAGAATTCAAATTGTTAAAAAAAAACATCAAAAATGTTAAACAAGAAGTCATAGATAGTATAGATACCGGAATCAACCAGTAAAAAACAAAAATTAATATATTTATATTTTTCAATATTGGAATAGGCTTATAGATAATTAACAATAACGTCGACACTTGTACAAAGTTTTTAACAGTATGAGATGAAGTAGACAATAACAAGGACTTTTAAAACTATTAAATATTCCTGCGCGGCAAATGCAACTTTTTTGGATAAAAAAAACCTCTTGTAACCGGTTACGGTTACCGCCTCCTTCTATTCTTGTGTTCACACACACAGGAAACTCTTTAAATAATTTGTAAAAGCAAAATTAGTTTGAAATGCCGTTAATTGGGCTGTTCGGGTCTTTAAGTTACACGGTCGATCAATTTGAAAATTGCCGTTCCTAATTAAACTGACACAAAAGACGCGTGCTGAACTAAGACCATAGAAAAGAACCTCTCCCATATGGTGTTGAGCAACGATTATTGAGCATTCATCACGCAACCATCATTTCTTTACATTTGACTTATTAAAAGACCATTAAATTTATTTTCAAACTGCCCTTGTTTAAGTTCCAGTAAATTTTCAACGTTATGCTGTAATTTTTTGCGGTAATATTAAAAACAGCAAGTTTAAAACTTTTTTCCGGTATTGAGCGCAAATTTTACTATAGGGCCTATTTTTCAAACATATTTTCCACGAAAAAACAGTTTAGAAATAATACTAAACAAAGCTTCCGGTCGAATTTTTAGACATTGTTATTTGGTTTTTCAATCTATAAACAGCTAATATAAGTGTCACCTTATGAACTCAACTAATGAGCCTGTTAGGCAAGTTGATAAAAAAGCTTCCATCTTTTTTCAAGTTATTTTAGAAAATAATTGAAGACTGTTTTTGGCATAAAAACGTATTATTTTCAGATATTTTTGGTACATTTTTACCTGAGTACTGTGGCCACTGTGGGTTCATAATTTGACAGATGATTATATTTCTTCTTGTGATTTCTACTAAATACTTATGATTATTTCTAACATATTAATTTTAAACTGCGTTGAAGAAGAATAGTTCACTAAAAATTATTAAAAATCATTGTTTTATCTTGGTTCTTTAAGAAAAAATACAGCAATAGCTTTGAAAAAACATTTTTGACAAATTTTTCTACAGAAATGTAGATCTTGTTTTCAAAATATGACTGTAAAGCATTAATAGTTATTTATTTTACAAGTTCCTGTGTGAATTGGAGTATTATACCACTAGTGAGCCATTATTAATCGCTTAGTGAAACACAAGGCGTTTAAGGCTCACAACGTCAATTTACACAAGACCGAGAGAAAAACAACGTTTTATTGCATGAAATTCAAAATTATAATTTGACGTTTTGTTTAATAATTTTTTTAAAGTTTTCAAAATCCGCTTACACGGAGATTTATCTGAAATCTTGACAGTATATAGCAAAAAAAAATTCTTAAGAAATATGAAAAACTAATAGTTTTCCAATGCTTCAAAGTAGCAACAAATCGCCCTTTCTGTATAACGGCACGTCAAAAATAATAAATATTGAACGTTGCCACATATACAAAAACTTCAAATTATTCACATATATACAAGTGCTTCCAAGCACACATAAGCCCCGGAAAATATGCGAACTAAATTACCAAACTCAAGAGTAAACTAAAATTGACCAATCAGAAGCTCAAAAAAAGTTTTGATTTTGGTCTATATAATGATTTTGTTTTATTTTACGCATGATATAAGTAAAATAAAACAATATCATTAATCATTTTTCAACTTTTGACAAAAAAAGAAGTGTTACTAGTTTGTAGTGTGTATCTGCGTATTGGTCTGTTGCCCTGTAACCATCAAACAGTTAAACCATTTTTTATCTTTTAATAAGAGCTGAGGTAATTAAAAGGTATTGTTTGCAATACCTCATTAAAAAAATTGTGAACCGATTGAAAATTTAAAATTTTTTTCGAATTCTATTTTACGGTATTGATGTTTTTTTATTTTCATAGTATAAAAACAATTTATTCTTGAACTGATGCTGCCACATCACCTAGTCAATTTCCAATCAAAACACTCAATTTTCTCATCAACTTCCAGCAGTATTTTTCTGAGTTCATTGCAAGTGCATCAATTAAGAGTTTTTAAAATTTGATATAAATTTAGCACTTTTGTTTTATATGTAGATATATAAAAAGTCAAAAATAAAAAAAAACATAAACAAACCAAACGGGTTTATTTAAAACTTTGTTAGATTTTACTGTTAATTTTAATTTTTTTTCTTTTTAATGAGTGACAGCATAGAAAAAAATAAATTCCCAAGCTGCATTTTTCCGTTATCAGATAATCGGCTTCGAAACCAACAAAAGCTAAAAAAACTTTTGATCCGACTGTATTATGTTCTCCCCTCAAGAATGGCGTCTGGACGATCAATACCGGCCCAGCTCTGATTGGCGCGTCGAAAAACGCCATTTTGAAAATGTGGTTAGGGACTCACCTTTCCTTGCTCCTTGTTAAAGTCGCACTCTTTGTCGGGCATATATCCATCAGTGGGCGGCGTAAAAACCAATTGCAAATTTGTACCAGTGGCGGCAAAAGCGATTTCTGTGTGACCTTCCCGACATGCATTCTGGAAACGAACCATTCGTTCTTCCTGGGGACGATCTCGATAGCCCGTGTAGCGCACCTGGAACGAATAAAAATGATGAGTTTTAGTTTTGACAGAGATTAAGCCAGTTTTTCTGTTTAAATAAGTATAAGAGGATTATTGGAGTAATTTTGAAGTGCCGTAAGCAATACAGGTGTATCAAAATATTATTTTAGGGGTTACTCTCTGTTTACAATATTTGTACGTTATCTTTTTATGTAGCTTAAAATGCCCACAAAATAAATATGATCACAGTTTTACACTTTTCAAAAACAGCATACTGAGATACATTGAAAGAATTGTAACTACATATCATTATTTACAAGCGTAGTTGAATTACAATGTTTGTTCTTATAATCTATTGTTCTGAATAACCACACGTTTTATCTTTAACAATTTTTTAACATACAATGGTTTTTTGCATAATCGATTTTTCTAAATAACTTAAGACTTTTGAGATTTTTTGACAGTTGGGACGTCATCAATCTTTTTTTAAATGTCAACTCATGTTTTTTATTTTACATTTGAGACGAGTTTTTTATTTTGATATCAATGGTTTTAAATACTTGGCTTGCAAAAAAAAAACTAAGAAAAAAAGCTCTACAGCTCAAATTAAAAAAATTTAATAAAAAAAAACCGAGTTTATTTCATCGGAATTTAAACACAAACCAGAAAGATTGTTATGAAAAAGAGGTCAAAAGCAATGGCCGGCTAGGTTTCCAGATGTAACCCCATTTGATTTTTTTCTATGGGGGCACTTCAAAGGCAAAGTGTATCAAAACCGAACCAATAATTTGGAAGATCTTAAAGCAAGAATTTGACATGAATGCAATTTATTAACTCCCCAAATTATTAAAAATTTATTGGCTGCTTTTATTTATTGTTTTGTATATTGTCAGATGGTGCAGGGTCATCAGTTTGAACATTTAGTGTAATATCTTTAAGTTGCCAATATTTGTTTAAAAGTTTTTGTTAATTTTGCTAATTCGTTAATTCTACTTTCAAATTTAGAGTTGTTATGTTTATTATGTTTCGTATTGTTTATTTTGTTTTATATGAATTCTTGGCTTTTTTTGTTTAAATTCCGATAAAATAGACTACTCTGTTTTTTTATTAATTTTACTAATTTAAATTAAAGAGCCCTTTTTTTTGATTTATTGACCGACTTCATAAAAAAAAAAGAAGGTTCACAATTCGACTGTATTTTTTTTAATGTGCGTTACCTTATAACTTTTTTCTGAGAGAACCGATTTTGATGATTTTTAAATAAGTCTTGTACACAACTCAATCGATCTTGTTTAAAAAAGTAAAATTTTTGATATGTTTATTAATAGATAAACACCTATTGGCAGTGCCTATAATAAATAAAAACTGAAAAACAAAATTTCTACATTTTGATCATTCATAGTCACGGTGGACTCTAAATAATCTAAGTGTAAAAAAACTTTTTCGACAAGTGTCTGAATATCATATTTAGTCACGCAATTTCGAATTTATATTGACAGTACTGTAGAGTGACGTTTTGATAACGTTTCATATCAAATACATCAAAGTTTCTACTTCTTATTGCCAACTTAACATTTAATGTAAAAATTTAATAGACTTTGTAATTGATCTTTAAAAAGCTACAAAGCGGTGAAAGAGTAGATACCACATAAGAAACTACTCTGATCGTCACTAATAGCTAGCTCAACAAATTATACTTTCAGTTTAGTTATCAAAATCTAACTTAGACAAAAACCCTCTTAAATAATTGAGCTAGAATGTCAATGTCAAGAAAATAAATATTCAGATTAAACATGTTTTTGATTTCAATATTAGAATATACACTGAACTGCAAATAGTTTTCAAAAAATATGTAAAATAAAAATGGTTGTCTTAAAATAAATGTTTCTGTCTTTTTCACACCAAAAATTAATTATCTACTCTAAATGACATATTATTTTGATAGAAAAAAATTTGAAACAAAGGAATATCGCTGAGTGAATAAGCAAATTATCACAATAGCGCTTGTCGTCTAAAATGCATATCTAAGATTTGCAATATCATCCAGTACTACTAATTTAGTAGTAGTAGATATCTACCAACCAATAGTAAAATACAAGTTAATTCATTCAAACAAGATCCGTAAATTTGGACATCTCTTATTGGAGTTCTTCAGTAAGTTGCAACATATTCTTATTTAAATAAACTTGCACTGACAATAAAACTAATATTTAAATTTTTTTTGGCAAGTTAGTGGTAGCATAACTAACATTTGTTAACGAGATATATGCAAAAAAACAAAAAATCTTGTTTCTAGATTAAAAGTTATCATTTTAAGTATCGTAAGTGAAAGTGAAAAAAATATTGCTTAAAATCTAGAGCGTTAAAAATTACTACATTTTACCACTACCGCAGTATTGTTCTCATGTGTCCAATAATTAATTTTAATTTTGAGATGGTACAGTTATTAAGGTGGAATGAAAGAACGGCAGAAATGAAAGCTGTATGATTTTAGGAATTCTAATTTAGGTTTATATTGCTACTTTTGGTGTTTTATTTTGCTGCTGTAAGAATTTTTTCAACGTCGGTAGAAATTTGCTCAATTTGTTTGTTGCCATAATGTTTGTTAAAAATAACAATAATCGTTTATTTATAGAAAATCATTCATTGTTAGTAAGAATTATTGTTCAATGATTTTGTGTACATTTTATTACACGGTTGACGTAAAATTTATATTAGAAATGGTTTTTTTGTGAGACTAATTTAAACGCAGGAGAACTAATATAATTAATTAGCATATATTTTTATTTTGATAAATCTTATTTTCATTGTTATCACTATGAGAACTTTATTGTTTTTATTTTCTAAAATACGGCAAGTGTTTAGCATGTTTATTTTTCTGGCACATGTGGCTATGAAAGATATTTCCTTCTTTCTCTCCTAATTAGTTAACAACACTCATCAACCAAGAATAATTATGCTTCTTAGAAACTAATAATCGTTGTTAATTTCCAATGTCAGTATATATTATTACGTAAATGCATACGATTATAGCATGTGTACCTCAGGGCCGGAATTCCAAGTCTCATTTCGTCAAATGCGTCATACTACAGGCGTCTTCGTCTACAACGTCACTCAGTTTAGAATTATTATATTTTCTCGTTTATTATTCGATAAACTACAATAAATAATAATATTCAACATGTTGACTTCATTATTTCATACTTCATATGAACAAGTTTAAAAGAATTCGTTCCACGTCCGGTCTTGATTAGTCAGAGTGGGTTTTTCTTATTTCTGTGAAATTATTCTTATTCATCAGCATCATTTTTTCCCAATTTAATAGATATAAATTTTGGTTTCGTGTCAGTGGTACAAGGTTATATCGCAAGAAACAGCAACAAACCCCCCATTAAAAATGAATTTGTCAACGAAACTGATATTTCAATTCAAAAAACGGGTATCCAGCAGTTTATTAAGTCAATAAAGCAAGCACTTAATTCTTCGTTTATTACTATGACTTAAGTAACGTAATTTCGTGGCTTTTCTCAGAATTTATATGATGCGATGATGCAAGAAGAGTATTCGAAGAAGTTGGAAATTTTATTTTGTTACACACTTTCGGGAACTGCAAAATCGAGATAAATAACATAAAAAACAGTTTTTTCTTTCAAAATGTTACACACGTTGCGTTGACTTGCAATAAGACTCTCAAACGGTGATGTTTGGGTCAGTCACGAGAGTATGTTGGTTTTCATATACCTAATAGTGTTATGCATCCTAATAAGTAACGTCATCTTATATATTTTATCTAAAAAATTTGTAAATATAGATCTTTTAAGTTGAGTTCAACTAAGTAACCTCTTATACTAAGTTAATTTTTTCGCAATTATAAAAAAACATTAAAAATCATTCGTTAAGTGAAATATTACATTATTATAACAAACCCAAAAACTTGTATGCGATATAGCTGCAAAAATTATTCTTCCTCACTCTTTCTACAATTAGAGAGAACTGGTACAATTTTTCGTTAATAAATTATTATAAGATCCATTGTACAGATTTTGACTAACAAATCGATTATTAACCCTCTGTTATAGCCGCGAGAAAAAATAATCACATAGCTGGTCACGTGGGTTGGTTTTCATTTTAAGGATTTAGGTATTAACAATTATTCTAAATGTTTTTTTTTAATGAAGTTTCACGCCTACTTATAAACAAATAAAACACTCATAGAATACAAAGTTTTATCACACACTGTGTACATAAAACTCACATAGTGTGAGTTTGGCAAATAAAAATAGAGCATTTATTACATATGAATCTCATTTTTTCTTGGGCAATTATTGCTCTTTCCCCAAGACGGTCCAGGGACATTACCCAGTTGCAGAATCTTGTTTGGTCTATCCTGCTGAACTCACTTTCTTACATTTTTAAAGACGAAGAGATAGATACACATTTGAAAATGTTTTACTAATAATTAGTTTTGTTAAAATTTGCTTCAAGAACAGGTGTCCTCTTTTCAATTTTTTTTTTATTTTCTACATAACTAGAGCTTTGTAAGCAGCAACATTTAGAAAATGTAACAATAAAGTATTACCATTATCCACCTGTTTGTTCGCTATCCCCCAATGTCAACACATATAATAGGCTCAATCGTTTTTTTTCTTTAGCACCGCTTAATTACCTATCTCAACAAGCAGAAGAACGCAAGATATATCAAACAGTATTCGACTGCGTGCGTTGCACTGGTCCACTTGGTCAATATTGGTAGCAGACATTGAACGAGTTAGTTAGTAAACAAATTGTGATGAATAATGTGATCAATATGAGGAAAACAAATTTGGCTGTTGTAAAGTCGTAAAATACACCAGTGGATTGATAAAAAGACAAACTAGGGATTTTACAAATCACAAAACTATTCAAAAGATCTATATATCTCTATTATATTTCCGTCCAAACAACTCTAAATGATTTGTGATTATAAAAATCTTTGGAACTTTTTTTATAACCCCAAATGATTTACATATCTTTTGTGAGGCCTATTTTTGAAGACGGAATAATTATTTGGTTTCTATTCTGCGAAACACACATTACTCGGGTTGAAAAAATACAAAGAAGATTTAGCAACTATCTGCTGTTTAAAATGGATCTTAATAAAAGTATTTACACTTATGAGCAAAAAGTATTACTTGTTGAACTTGAACCTCTACTTTCAAGAAAGAAGAAGTTTTAAATTCATTTAAATTAATTAACTATTTCTTTGATCTACAGTTTCAAACCCGCAGTAACTGATTCAGTTTCATCGTACTAATCATGGTAACAAGAGTGCTGTTATTGATAATGTTTCTCGATCCATCAACAATGTGTTTGTTTTATTTTTTAACTTTGTCACTTTGGAAATTTTTTATTCTGTTTGACAATAACCTTATTATTAGTCGCGTATGGTCAAAAATGCACAAAAGATAATATACTTTTTTTTGTATAATAGCTGACACGAAAATCAACACTTGTATCGTCTGTAAAACGTCAAGCTAGGAAGGCAGAGTGAAGAGCAGCGCCAATATTTGCTAAATTTTAAAATTAGCGGTTTTTGGTCAAAGCGTCGGCTCACATTGACCCCACGCGACTAAGGGTGAATGTACCTCATTAATGCACAATTTCACATTAATGCACCATTTTACATTAATGATAACAATTTTGCAAAGCATACAATAACCATTATTGACGTTATACGTTTTAATTAAAATTAGAATACATTTCTTACTTGCCACACGTGATTGGACGCATAAACAGATTTTTACATGGTATTATTTGTTTTTGTTTTTAAAGTTCTAACATCATTGTGCAGATAGTGTATAATAAAATACGTTGACAGAGTCTAGCTGCAGAGTTGAACTCACCAATTAAAAGCTATAGACCTGAGCAGCCAATAGAAAGTGAAGAAAATTTAAACGCAAAAATTTGTAAAATGTTTAAGTTTACTTGGTCTAACTGTCAAACGCAAACGTCAAGCAGATAAAAAATAATTAGATGTTATTACTAGTTATTCGTTTTTTTTTCAGCGTTTTAAGAGGTTTAATCATACGCAAGTATAAATTATAACGTCGCCGGACATTTAGAAAACCAATACTAGCAAGCGAAACATTCAGCATCAAAATTTTAATTAGAAAACTAAACATTTTTGGGAGCATTTAAAAACATCTCAAAATTACAGACTAAAGGTTGAGGAGTTTCAATTTGCAAATTGCAAATCATACTAAACTGTTAGTTAAGTTATTAAAATGTACATAATTGGCAACATCAATTTTTCAATTAAGACTACGTATATTGGCATAAATGACTATTCCATCACAAATTAAAATTTCAGAAGCACATTTGTGTTTGTAAATTAAAATGTTTTAGTTCGATAAAAATAATATTGCAACCAATCTGTTTGTTGGGCGATTAATAATCTCTATTTATTATTGAAGGCTTTTGCTCTCTACGGTCGCTCAAGCTTCAAACAGCTTTGATTGTTAATTGCATCATTGACACACTTCTTTATTAATTAACGATTAATTGTTTATTATCTACTTAGATATAAATGTCGCAGAAAAACAGATCTCTTTAGGTATAATTGCCAAAAAAAAACATTACGTTTGAATTAATTAACCTTTAGTATGGTTATTGACCATGAATCCATCTTTTTAAAAGCAATATTTTTTATAAGTCAAATAGAAAAAGGGTATAAAGTTGCAAATTTCCTATCTTGCGCGTCAATGTACCTACGCGGTCTAAATACTGCAAAAAAAAATGGAAAGTAAACCAAGAAGCAACCAATTTTATAAACAAAACCTTATACTCACACAACTATAGAAAAACATGCAAAAATAGTAATAAAATTGATTCTTTGCAGACCAAAAGATGAAACAAGCTTTAGGAATTTATAAAATTAAAGGTAATGACTTTGAGCAATGAATGAAAGGTAATGAATATAGTACTGGTGGTAATTTTTTACTAGCTGCTGACAAAAACTGAACCAAAAACTAAAAAAAATTAGAGAATTATAGAGAAATCTTTAAATAATCCAAAAAAGAAATTACAAAGCACAGGATTATTTTCAACGATTAAGTACTGCAACAATGTTTTACAATCACAGGTACTGCCCCCTCATGAGTTAAAAATTGTATTTGATAGGATTTGATAAATAAAAAAAATAATTTATGGGGATCAATATTTCTCTTGATGCACTATTGTTAAGGTATTTATTTAGTTTTCACACAAACTTTTTCATCATTAAATCAGTGTACAAAATTCAAAACTGTAATTATTATCTATTTAGTCCATGATAGCAGATTTATTTAGTTCAGATCTGGAATAATACTAAGAGATTAGTTAAAGTTACCGTTAATGACTACAGAAAAAGTTGAATGAAAACAATACAGTGAGATCACAGATTGATTAGTTTAATTAAAACTGTTTAATATCAACTCTTTTAAAAAAGTAGTCTTTCAGTTAAACTGATTTTGCATGTTAAGCTATATTCTGTCAATTTTTTCTTTGATAGATGGGCTTATACCTCAGAAGTTCAGAAGTATCATTGGAAATGTTGACGTAGATGCAAAATTGTGTTGACGTAGGTACTTAATAAGATGCCTAATTGTAGTTCTGTTAGACCCGCAGCTATCAACAAATTTAAAAAAATATTTAAATTAGGTACCTACCTACACACGTAAAATTAAAGCAAAAATTAAAATATGTAAATAACAAAACCTAAAAGAAACCTACTATAAATTTGTTAAATTTATAGTAGGATAGAATTTAACAATAATCTGTTAAATAGATTAATGTTTCTCAGAATCTACAAATTATAGTATAGAAACACTTGGAAAAACATAAAATAATTTTAACGTCTGAAAATGTGGGTTTACCCACCTAGGTATTATGAAATCCTAGAAACTGTGGACATACTTATATAGATATAAAATTCAAGGTTTAAAAAACAGCTTCTCAGCATATGTAATATAGAAAAATGACTGTAAATATTGACAGAAAATCTTAAAATAAAAATCTTAGCGTTAAAGCTTGTATTTGTGTAGATTTTTTAAACTTCTAAAGTTAGGTACCGATGACATTTTAGTTAATACATATTTAAATATTTAAAAAAATTTTAAAAATTTTAGTAATCGTGAACATCCAGATTTGGCACTTTTCGAATCAAATATTTATTAGGATACATTATCAAACTACTTGTCTTATAACTTTTGCAATCTTCGGTTTAATTTTCCTATTATCTATTTTTAGCTTGTTAAACATATACAAGTACAAAATTCTCTTAAAAAGTTGTTTCACTTGTCACAAATGCCTCTCTGAAGGTCTTTATGACGCAAGGTATTTGTATCAAAAATAATTTTTCCGGTCTCGCAAACAATTAATTCGCACTTGGCGAAATAAATAAAAAATATGTAGTGAAAGGTCGTCACGAAAAAGAACAACCTTGATGGATTACTATTATTTCTAAATAAAACTTAAAAAAAGCTTAGAAAAAAGTTACTGACCTCACTCTCCCGGCTTAGTCTCCTAAAAAGCTCATCCGATTCAAATTTGCTTTTTTGATCAGGTACCACTCTAGGCATTTTAAAGATAAACCTAGGCTTAGGCTGTTCGTATAGTCCGATTGAGTCGAAGGGTAGCATTCCTGCAAGAGCTGAAGTTGGATCGTTCATTGAATGCATTTTACGTTGATGGTTTAGAGCGGACAGAGTCATACACACCACAACACAGCCAAATTAATACTGAAGCTGAAACTTGAAAGAGCCTGAAAGATGAATCGAAAAGAGGGCTGTGAAAAGGCGGAGCTTCATACAGACAGCCAATCAGAATAATATAGGGGCTTCAACGCCAACTTAGTTCGGTTAATAGAATTACCGTAGGCTGTCGACTACTAAATTCTATAGGGGCGGTGAACCTATGAAAGTAAAGTAGGCTGCTTTATGAGATTTATCTCATAATCTTATTGTTTGCATACATCTGCTTTATGCTTCTCAAAAGGGATTTCATTCTATTGTAGACGTTTTGTTGCCAATATATTTTTTATGATAAAAAAATCAAAGTTGTTAGGGCTGTTGACTATTAGGAAAATGTTTACAACCTTGGATTAGGAAATATCCTAAATCTTTCCAAGAAAATCGAAGCAAGATAAATAATACATCTTTATGGTGTATTTAGATAAATATTTATTAATCGTTAAGTAAGTGTTGGTACACCATATTAAATTATAAAAACTTAGAGTGAATTTATAAAAGCAAAATTTAGTAATATTTAATTAAAATTAGAGTTAATTTGTTACGTGATTGGTAGAATTTAAACAAATAACCAATCAAAAATACCGATCTTAAACGTAATTTCGATCAATTTGATTTCAGTTTACTTCGGCTTCTAGGAGCTTAGTCTAAATCTATAAAATTTTAAATCGTTAGCTATACCTATGGTATAGTTAGATCATTGAGTAAAAAGTTTTAAGTTAGTAGATGAATAAGCTTGATGAATTAAAAAAAAAGATATCTTAATATGTTAATTATTATTTATAGTTATTAAGGTGGCCTAGAAATTTGTTTTTTTTTTGAGTCTTGTACTGAAGTATCTAAATTTACTAAGGCTAGAGTTTGTGTCACTGGACCATAATTTTTAAAACAATTGCTTCAAATGATAATATAATTTATAAATTTTTCAATTTCTTTATTTTTGAATTTAAACTAGTTTTCTCACCAGAACATAAAATTTTGATGGTGATTTTTGTGACGGTCACCGAGTTGATTTTGAATGGTTAATTATTGGGTAATATTTTTTTAATGAAACATTGACTGCTGCAAGATACCGAGAGAATATTTTACAGCCATTCTTTGGCTTTACCTTTGCAACAATAAACTTATGGACGAGTACTTTCAGCAAGACACTCCACATACCACTTACGAGACCTTGTACATGACAAAAAAAATTTATAATCGTCAATTTTTCAGTCGAAATACAGTTATAACTTAGGTACCCTTCGAGATCCTGACTCCATGTCATGACTTCTTTTAATTTTGACTTTTTAGCAATGCTTATAATATAAACCTCATTGAGTTGCGTCAGCACAGAAACACAATTGTTTAAAGAGTCCGCAAATGCTAATGTCGATGAACAACATTTTGATTATTTGTTATAAACCTTATTTCCTTATAAAAGCTTATTTTTTTGTTTGTTATAACACTACAAGTGCTTTCAATTTATTTTCATTATCGTGCTAAACTATCGATTCATTAAATTAAAACTGAGGTTAGGTTCAGATGTCAAATTAAAAACTTTACTATCAAATCACTTTGATTTGATAGTAAAGATACGTTAACAGTTGAAAATTAAACATTCATGGCAAGCTTAGTTTAAAAAAAAAACATTATTATAATGTAAAAAAAACAAATTTTGTATTAATAAATTTAATTATTCTTCTGTAAAGCTGGTCGGTCTAAAGAAATTTAGATACATTTGATTTTCATGTAGGGCTAAATACGTCTTATTTAATCTGACACTGAAACAAAATGCAACTAATTGCACATAAATGTAGAAAAAACATTATTATTTGTTTTATTTTATTAGACAAGTTTTTTTCTGTTTTTATGTGTTTTTCTAAGGTAGAGAAGACGTATTCTCTCTTGAGTTTTGATGATATTTGCACTTCAGCACATCATCTAGTGCTGTCATTGAAAATGTCTATTTTCAGCAAAGATTCAAATGTCTTGTCAAACTGCTTTATTGAATGAATGCACGTGCTGCTGAATAATAATTCTTCTTCTGCCATTAGAACAAATAGCTCGTTGATATCTCTTCAACTACTACAAAGACATTAAGCCGGTCGGTAGCCTAGGTAGTCAGAAATAGTACTCTGGCTGAATTTGATCAATACTACTCAAGTCTTTTACTAAAAAAAAGATCTTTGTCTGATCACGTATGTTTGTAAATGTAGAAAGCACAACAGATCAAATAGATTGCAGTACATATCTTCGGTAATCTGTCTCTCTAAGTAGAGATTATAGATATTTTTTGCACTAATTGAGAAACCCCGGGTACGTTCTAGTTTTGTATAAGATACGTGTAAGAAATTTAATTTATATTTCTTTGTTAAAAATATTTAAAATATTTATAGTCATATTTTATTATTGACTGGGAGTAATGATAAAACTTATATTATTGGCTAAAGTTTTCGAAAGTTTGCAATCATGAGTTAAATATTGAGCTACTTTTTTTAATGTTTTTTTTGTAGAATGAACCATTTTTTCAAATTATTATTGTTTTAACTTTTTTTTTGCGAATAGTGAAAAGAACCGTTATAAACCTTACATGAGAAGAAGCTACTCTCTCGCCGTTCGTGATAAGTTGGCGATCGGGTGATAATGATGGCTTTTACAACCATTATTTATAATAACAAGTGAGCAAATAGTTTTGGAATTAAAGAAGACGATAAAAAGTCTCATTATAATAAGTCTCATTTTTAACGTTAAGTATTGCTTTTTTAAAACAACTGCAATAGTTTTTATATTAAAAAAATCTTTTATGGTTTAAGCGTATTTTTATTTAAATGTTTGCATTTTATAAAATTGGTCTAATACCAAATGAAAAACAAAAATTGATTTTGACAGGTACGAATTTTGTAACTTTTAAATTTAGATTTTTATGATATGATTTTAAGATTTTTTAGATATATGCAAAGTTTTTTCTACACTTTCTTTTATTCTAAAACCTTGCATTATAACCCACTTGTATGGTCTTACTTCAATGCTTTATTCTAGTCTGTGTTATCACAATCTCCACTTAAAATCTCAAAACCGTTAAAAAAATAATAGGTACCTATACCTAAAACATTGTGTAAATAGTGTTGATAGATATGAATTTCTTCAATTTTATAGTTTGTAATTGTGTGTACTAATCTTGTTAGTCCATAAATGTTGTAGTTTTTGTACAAAAAATATTTTGTCTTTTATTTAAAAATATTATTCTTAATACATAATTACATAATAAAATTTACTAAAACTATCAATCATAAAAGAATATATCAAAACAGACGTTAAGCTGTTTTAATCTATAAAATTTAGCATGGCTGCTTCATAATCTTGTTTTATTTCAATATGAAAAATAATGAGTATGTGCATGATAATCAAAAGTGTAATAAAGATCCCCTTTTAGCTTCGCATATGATTGGCTCATATATTACAACACTATAGATTTTAACCAATGACGTCCCGTAGCTGAAGAGGGGAATTGTCTAATTTTAATACAACATATCCTAACTGTTGAATGACGTTGTCAACAGAAAAGGGGCGACTTTAGTCTGGTATTAAATTTGCATGAAAATAGCAGTTTAGCTCAAAAGATAAATATTGTGAAAGCGGAAAATATCAATTTTGCTTTGAAATTTGGAACAGTCATTGTGCTGACAGGATCGAAATCATAAAATAAGGGTCTTTACTACTAGTCGTCTGGCAAAACCTTTTGAGACTTCAATAAATCATTTATATTACTGTACTACCGATGGAACAATTTAGTTGTAAAAAGTTTTATTACAGAGTTGCCGACTTTAGGTACATACCTAGCCTACCATCAGAAGAAATAAAGATGCTGGGGTAGATAGTTACCACCCTAAAGGTAAAAGTGACTTAAATTTATTGAATTCTTTTTCGTCAATACAGCTATAAAAAACACGTTTTAGTAATACATTTAGCACTTACAGGAATTGGTTGTTTTTAAGCAATGCAAACATTCGGTACCTAGTAAATAAAATGTAAATAAAATTACAAAATGTACACATTTAAATTCGCACATTGGGCATAGGTATGTCAGAAAAAATTATTTGATTTTTAATTTTAAGTTATAACGGAATCAACAGTTTTATTAAATTTTAACCCTATATTTTTTTTCACAGTTTTGACCTTTTTTTCAATTGTTAAAATGAAAGTATTATAGAAAGAAAGTTTTATATCTTACAATAGAAAATTTCTTATTAAAAGTTGGGAAACATAAATTTTATTACCAACAAAAATACAAAAAAAAAACACAACTTAAATCAAGTAGCTAATATTCAAGATAGTTTAGTTACCTGATTGATTTGATTTGTGTTTTTGTCGGTAATAAAGTTTGTTTTCTATCTTTCAATATTTTTTATTTCAAAATATTCTAATGTAAAGTTAAAAATTTTTATACTGTTGTTTTGGTATTTGAAAAAAAGTCCAAATTGCGAAAAAAAATAGTGTTATAATTTTAAAAAACAGTCCATGACGTCATAACTCAAAATTGACACCCAAAACGTTTTTTCTGACATATGCACAGCCTGCAAATTATTTTGTCACCCAACTTTTCTCCAAAAAGTTATGTAATAAAATGTACGGTTACGGCTGCAGAACCATTATTCCCAGACGTTTGAAGCATCTTGTATAAAATATGTTTAGTTTGATGTTTTTAGAAAGAATTATTATATACCTAGTTTAAATTTTAGTTTAGTACTTTTTTCAAATTATTTTAGTAGCCTACTCCTTGTAATTTTTTAAGGATCAACTTATTACACAAGTCTTCAAAGATTTAACGTTTTTTTAATTTAATTTCGGTTTTTTTAAACTTATAATAAAGACAATGCTTTAATATTATGAATTGTTTTTTTTATTATTTTAATTGTTAAGTTTCCTGTAGCCAATTTATTAAAAACTTTAAAGTTGTATTTGTAGAATAATAGAGCGACTTCATAGTTTCATAATATTATATGCCTAACCTGCTTTTTTTGTTTAAAATAAGAGACTATAGATTATTGTATTTATTATTTAGGTATATTATAAGGCAAAATTTGTTCTAATATTGTCTTATTGTACTGTCACTATAAATATTCATACATGCTTCTAAAGGCTCTCATTTTGCAATTCCATAATTTAGTTTTATGTTGTTATTTTTTTAATGTCATTTATTGTATCTTTATAGAAGTAGATATACGTATATAAAAGTATATTTTGCAATATTAGCTTTCATATACAACCACCCTATAATAAACAAATTTATTAATATGTCTATAGTTTAACGCAAAAAATGCAGTTAGCAGTCTTATTCGTAAATTCTATGATATAATAACACATTTTCAATTATTTTAGAAAATATGAATATTAATTATGAATAACTGTACAAATTCAACATTTATTGTAATTTTATAGAAATTAAATAAATAAATTTTTCTTTTCTTCTTGGGTCGTAGATAAAATATTGTATAGCAAATGTGTGAAAAACTTTCATGCACATTTTAACCGACTTCAAAAAATTAGGAGGTTTCTCAATTCAATCGTATATATTTTTTATTATGTGTTTTCGCCGAAAAGTTTGTTGTTTATAAACCGATTTTGATATTATTTTTTTTGTTCGAAAGTATATCTCAAGAGTAGTACCATAGTAAAAAAAATTAAGATGTGATAATAATGTTCTAGAGAAATCAAAAGAAACCTTTGAACATTGTAGTAAGGACTAGTGCGTTTGTTAATGCGTTTACTATTTAGTCTCATCTTTGAAGTCGGTTTTTTAATAAAAATGACTGCAATTAAAGCATTTGGCTTTGGCTTCTGTTGTAAATTTTGCAATTTACTTTATACACTGTCATTATAATTAACTATTTTAATCGACGTGAACAAAGAAGGCTTTCAGTACGACTCGAATATTTTTAATGTATGACAACGCTTACAGAGAAGTCCGTTTTTAATATTTTTTATTTTTATGAACTAGAAGTTGATATAATTTAAATTTACTAAAAAAAAATCTTCTTTTGAAGATAATAAGAAATGATTGATTGATTGTTCATCTTCTTATTTAAATTTCAACTGCGAACCGATTTTGCTAAATAATGGCTGACATAATTATATATAGTATTAATGACAATATAGACTAACAGAAATCTGACATTTTAACGTAAAAAAAATAAAAACTAAAAATTAAAAAAAAAATACTAAAATAAAAAAAAATTGAAAAGCAAGAAATTCAACCTCTGAAAAAAACAAAACTAAAAAGCAACAAATAAAAAAACTTGTTAGTCGAAACTATACATTAATGTAAATAGCTAAATAAGTTTGAGATCAACAAGCACGAATTAGGCTTCTAGAGGTAAAAGAGTACCTGAATTGTGTCGTCACTACAGAAAATCAAAAGATAAAAGTTGTTTGTTTAGCACCAACTTATGATTTTTTTAATACTTACAATAGTGTAATACTTAGACTAAAAATTTGTTATATTTTTACTTTCCAGTGACGGTCTTTTTTGGAAATTCAATTTCTTCTTAAAAAGATTTTTACTTTATCGGCAAATATCATTAGTGACTTTTAGTATTGCGAAACATAGGTCCTCGAGTGCAATGTGTAAGCTTCTGTTAAGATGAAATTGTCATTTTGCTAGAGATTTAATGTATTTTATTGTGTATTAAATTAATTGATTTGTGATAACAATAATGTTTTACACAGGTCAAATATACTAAGGCAAAAAACATAAACAAATACGAATAGTACAAAATACGATTTTAATAAGATTTTTTTATTGTGGTCTTAAATTACGGATTCAGTACTGTTACTAATGTTATCGTATTCGGTAACTTATTGTAACAATCATATTAATCCATATTATTATTTTACAGTGCATCTACTTTTGCATGTCTTTTGAATATGCTTCTTGATCACGTGATATAATAATATTAGTCAGCGTGTAAATAGTAACAAAGTTACACTAGAAAATTAATATATCTATATATATAAAAGAAAGTCGTGTTTGTTACAACACTTATAATTCGAGAACGGCTGGACCGATTGCCATGGTTTTTGATTTGTTGGATTTGTTTCCGTCCCGAATAGCAGAATACATCTTAAAAACAAAACAATGAAAACTCGATATGTGTAATGAATACTTAATCATTTCAATAGATGCTGATTTGTTTATTACATGTCAAACATTTGTTGTCCAATCCTGTCAAATAGTGTAACAACTATTTTTTTTTGGAGCTTATGGCCTGATTGCTGAGACCTTTAAGCTACAACTTTATTTTTTTCTGAAGACATCATGTGTGCGTTCAGAAATTTATTTTTTGTAAAATGTCTACAAAGCTTAGGTACTGTTATATATGTTTTTAATTCCCGAAAATAATACCTAAGATTTATTCTACAGTAAAAACATAAAATCATCGGAAAGGAACGGAATTTAGGGAATAAAAAATCAGTTGGTAAAGGTTATAAGATTAAGGAAAAAAAATCTACAGGTTAAAAAAAGTGTAAATGTCTTTTTATAGGTTGTCTATGATTTTTCTTGATAAGCTATTCATACGTAGTGGTTATACCGGGTGTCCCAGAAGTCGCGCACCCCATTGTAGGGATCGAAAGAGAAAAATATTCTAAGACGAAAAGTCCTGAGCCATTTTTTAATCAGACGCATAGGTAATTAATTATTAATTAATGAAAGTGACCAATCAAGAGCGCGCGACAGAAGAATAAAAAGTGAGTGAGAAGGCGGTAAGAGACGCGAGAGTGAGACGCCAGAGCTACTGCCGACTTCTCGAGCAGTAGACAGAGAGTGGGAACGGACGGCCGTGGACGGCGGACGTACGTGATGCTAGGTGCGTCTCTTACCGCCTTCTCACTCACTTTTTATTCTTCTGTCGCGCGCTCCTGATTGGTCACTTTCATTAATTAATAATTAATTCTCTATGCGTCTGATTAAAAAATGGCTCAGGACTTTTCGTCTTAGAATATTTTTCTCTTTCGATCCCTACAATGGGGTGCGCGACTTCTGAGACACCCGGTATACTCTTTGAGCCATTGTCTATGTCTCGAAAGTTCAGGCACTGTTATTATATTTGGTGGTTTTATGCGAGTGCACATTTTAATAACAATGCCGCGTCCTAGAAGATCTAATCTTTCCCAGCAAAGCCGTAATGCAATTAGGCAACGGAATATTGCGCGTCAATTATCTGCGAGAGATTGCACGCGTCGATACTTAAAGGAAAATTTAAAGATGAGGAAGTTCTTATTCCAAGGATTTCAATGATCCCAACGGATATGCCCTTTGAGTTTAAACGAATTCAATTCCCGATTCGTCTTGCCTTCGCCATGACGATCAACACATCACAGGGCCAATCCTTGACTATTTGTGGCCTCAATCTAGAAAATGCATGTTTTTCTCATGGTCAATTGTACGTGGCATGCTCACGTGTCGGCAAACCATCCGCTTTATTTGTTCTTGCGCCTGACCAAAAAACAAAGAATGTCGTTTACCACAAAGTGCTTTAATAAAAATCCTATTAATGAATTAATCCGAGTTTTATTTTTTTTTCCTATCTGCACAACATAGTTTTCAATCATTTTTTTCTGACATGAGTTTGAAGTACTTAATTATCATTTTTTATTATTTTTTATTTTTATTCTCATTCTGTATGTATGTTTTCATCATCATTCATCATAATAAAATACTTTTTTGTTTCTATCTATATAAATATATTGTTCATCAAACCTAAATCAGTTCAGCTAAGAAGTAACACGACATTCATTGACTGTTAGGCGGTACGAAGTTTGCCGGGTCAGCTAGTATATATATATTTAAAACGTATAACATGATTTCAAAATGTATGTACAAAAAAATCTTTGTATCTTTTAAAATATGAAGTAAATTTTTACAACATATTAATGCCCTAGGTTCTAAGTTAGCTGTAAGTCTTACGGAACGTCTTTGCTGTAAGACGTAGCGTACAACATCAGAGAATATTGCGTGGCAAGTAATTAACAAAAAGTCAAGTCAGGTCAGATCAGTTGCAATGGGTATATAGTTACATGAGTTTTACATATAAGTTGTGATCTAATGTCAAAACAGTATATTTTGTAGGTTATGTAAGCTTAAAGTTTTGTTTTTGTTTAGTTTTAGATTAATAACTTTATGTCTTTTCATTCAGAGTCTCTAATTTAAAGATCAACGTTTAACAAGTTATTATTAGAGTCTATATGATAATAGTGTCATCTGCAAAATGTACACTGTTGATGTTATTTATAAACAAGATAATGTTTCTTATATAGATTTAAAATAGTAATAGTCTCGATACTGACCCATGAAAATCCACACGTGGTTGAGACCATGTTATATATTTTTTCTTTGTAGGGTGTAATTTGTTTCTTATTTTTGAAGTAACTTTGTAATATTATATTGAAAACCACACCTGTAATACGATAGTTTTCCAGCTTCTCAGCAAGTACATATCATTAATTGCACCCAATCAAAAGTCTTACTTCAAAAAACAAAATTTGAATAATATTTGATGTAGTCATGTTTAAAAACAGGCACTTTTTTCAAAATTACTATGTACTTTCAAATTTTTCAAGTAATTAATTAAATAGACGGTTTTCACTGTTTTATACAATAATTAATAATCAGCTTTGTATACCGTTTTCAATTTTGTAGTGAAAGACTAACGAGGATTATTGTTTTATTAGGTTACATATTTAGGTTCACTGTTGGCATTAGTCGCGCAAACTGACAAATTTTGTCAAAATATTTGAGATTAAAATTTGAAAGACAGAAATAAATTTTTCAGTGATCCAATTAAACAAACATCACTATGAGCGAGAAGATTCAAAAATCTAAATTAAGCATGTCTGCAATTGGTAAAATACCCAAAGATCATCTTTTTAAAAGTTTTAAAGATATTTCGAAAAATTCTGATCAAGAAACTACAAAGTCAAAAATTGTTGAATCTGTAACCAGCATAGTTTCTCTACGTACTTTTTGTTAAAAAAAAAGTGGTCTGTTGGTAAAGCATTCCCAGGTGTCGCCCTGTGAAGTATACAAAACTTTGAAAAAAAGTTTGTGAAATTTAGAATCAACTCACGAAAGGAAAGAAAACAATACAAGTAATTTTAGGACTTTGTGACTAGTTAATGATGTTTAAACGCAAATTTTTTAGTTTAGACAAAACCTTACTTTAAAAATCTCAAATTAACGGCCAACAGAGTAAAAGTAACTAAATGTGGTAGATACTCACTACAAAAGAGAAAACGGTTTAAAAGGGCGTGATAATCAGGTCTTAAAAATATTTTGTTATTGTAATAATTTATATTATAGAAATCTTAGTGTTTTTGAATGTTTGCAGTTGAAAAGAAGTTATTTCAGAAAATGCAAGAGTTTTAATGATCGTATAAACATCCTGTAATAGTTTCAATAAATATGTGTCGTTAAAAACGTTTATATTTGAAAAAATCTTATTTTTGATATTACTAAAAAAATCATTTAACATATTTGGTTAAAGTTTAATTTTTGTTTGTTTGGCCCTATTGCTTCTTTTCCAATTGATTACCGTTCAAGCTACTTTAGAAGTGTTTCAGAGAGAAATACATGATTTAATTTTTGAAGTTGTTGAAAGCTAAAAGAAATTTGTGTGCTTGAGTAGATATATGGTTTCTAAATGTAGAAAAATTTTTGTTGTTTGCAATGATGTCTGTCTTTTGAAATTACAACAAATAGAGCATGTAGTAAGTTTTATACAGTGCGCGTCAAAAGTATGAAATAAATTTATTAAAAATTAAACAATATTTTTTCCAAAAACATCTTTAGACAGGTCAATTTTTATTTATAAAAACACATATTTTTATGTCAAATAAAATTCCAAGCAATCATTTGTTTTAGAGCTATGACGTCCATCAAATTTTTTTTAAATAGAAAGCTCTTATCTTTTTTTCTTGATTTATAACGCTATATTAATTGTCTAAACAACAGTATAAAAATTTTGTTATTTTAACTAAGGAAAGTTTTGAGAAAAAAAAAACAAAGTTAGAATAAATAAATTTTATAACGAGTAAAAATCAAGTATCTGAAACGTATGACTGCTTAGAATTTTATTTGGCATAAAAAAAATTCTTTAAAAAAAATTTACTTAATTTTTAATGAATTCATTTCTATACTTTTGGCGCGCACTGTATAATAATACTAGATAATTTAAATTAGTTTTAAAAAAAATATCGGAAAATTCCTATATCCTTGCTTGAAGACCGTAATTTTTTTGCTTATAGCAGCTTTTACTATATTAGTCTGCTAAAATTATAATAAAAACAAAGATTTCTTAAAACTCGTAAAATAAAAATAAAATATTAATTTATATTTTATTATAATGTTTCAAGAGTTATTAAATAACTCTCGTTGCACTAATAAAACGAGTTGTAACGACAATTACTTAGTAACTCTCGTTATCTCTTGTCGGTAGAGTTGCTTTCAGCAAAATGTATAAAGCGACTTGACGTATAACATTTATATTGCATTATAATTTTCATTTGTTTTTATATGATTTTTATTTTATTTCTAATTTTTTTTTTGTTATTATTCTCAGGGATAGGATAAAAATCTCAAAATTTTATAATAATTAATATATATTTTTTTAACAATGTAGTATAGACTAGGTTAGAAATATCGATACGCAAGTAATAACATTATCTATATATATAAAAGAAAGTCATGTTAGTTACACTATTTATAACTAAAGAACGGCTTTACCGATATGGCTAAAAATTGGTGAGGATGTAGCTTAGAGCCAGGAGACGGACATAGAATATTTTTTATTCCGGAAAACACCTTCTAAAAGAGGGGTGAAAACTGAAAGTCAAAATTAGAATTGCGATGTCGGAAACGTTCGGTGAGGCTCGGCAAATTACCGTTTATGACGTAGGCGCTAAACATCCAAGACCATTGAAATATTTTGAAGTAATAGTCCAAGCGTTGCCGTTTCGGTACAATTGTACTGAATTCAGTACATTTTATTCAAATTCAGTACGTCAGTACTACTTTTTTAAAAAAACACTCAATTCAGTACAAAATTACTACCTATGTAAAGTTTTGGATTTGTTTTTTATAATAAATTAATATGTAAACAAAAATGATGAAATAGATTCGATATATGTAATTAATTCGCCCAATTTAAATTTGGTTATGGACTAATTACGCTGCTTTGTGACACTCTGACAAACTAATTGCAGAGTCCTCTTTTGGTAAGTAGATGCAGCAACGCCAATAACTAAATAAATCTGTACAATATTCAGCAATATTTAAAAAAACGCCTCACAAAACCTAACATTGTTAAACAGTCCGGTAGGCGTCACTACCTATTCCATATGCATATGTAAATCCCCTAAAATTATTACGCACTTGAGGCTATAAAACGCTGAAATTTAAAACACACGACTCTGCGTCATTTTTCATAAAGCTGCATAACTGTAAAATGAATAATTTTATCTATAATATAATTATTTGTTAACAATCGAAGCTAAAAATAGAAAAAATTCATCTCGGCACTGTTATCATAGATTGAAACCAGACAGCTCAAAAAACATATAGCTAAGCTATAGAAGCATAAGTAATATTGCCCAATCAGAACATCCCAAACCAATTAAGCCAAAAGCAACAAAGTTGACAAGTGATATGTCACTTCTGACAATTGACAACACACCTAGTACCTACTCTATGCACGGACACAAACCACAGAAAAAAAAACAGACTACTTAAGTGATGACGTATGAAGTTAAAGTTTTTACATACAAAAGTTATGTTGCGTCATAAAAACAATAAGATTGCTAACAACAAAATGTTTGTGACAGTGCAGGATACGTAAAACAATTAGTAAAGAATGTTTAAAAGCTAACCTCGTATGCAACTTTTATTTTTTTTTTGCACTCATCGCAATAAAAGATTGGTGTTTTCCGATTGTTTCTAATGAAATAATACGATTGTCCCGCACTTTTGTTTATACTTTGTAGCCGAATATATGGTAAAAGGTTTGAAACAAATATTGTGTATATAATTAGAAAAAAAACTGTACCTAACTTTTTCGGAACAAAACAGCTTTTATGCGCACTAATGCAGAACTCTTGTCAGCCGTCTTGCAAACAAAATGCTCAAGTCGAATCGGTTATTTTCCAAAGTCGTTAGGTAAATAACTTTTACCTGCTTTTGCCATTTTTGCATGTTGATTTTAAGACTGTGACGTCAGAATCAAGTAATCCTAATATAAATGTGTCACTTGTCAATTTGCACTTTGCAGACTGACGATTGACATCATATATCGGAAAAGGCGCAGCCATTTGCATTTTTTTGCACATATATTAATTAAAATTTTGCGAAAGTGTGTATTGTCGCAATTGATAACAAATGTAGTTATGTTTGTGATATACGCTATTTGGGGTTTTGGCAAAACCAAAATTGCAGCGATGGGAAAAAATTTTAGAGACACTGATGTGTGACCTTCGGAGACCGATTTTTGTGATGCAAGAATAACATTACAAAAAATGTTGATAACAAGAATTCTCCTTACCAGTTAAAGGTGCTGTAAACAAAATGAACAAAAATACCACATACTGCACGTTACTATTCGATGAGATGTCGATAGAACTCCATTTGCAGTATAATCTGCACATTGAGGGGTTTATACATCTTCGACACGAAAGATCTATCTAAGGATAGCTAATCATGCTCTGGTAATAGGTATAATGAATCGAAAAGTTTCAAAACTTATGTAGTTTATATATTTGTAGGCCTACGAGACACTTTTAAAAATTGGAACCAACTACTTGCATATTACTTGTTAAATGAAAGCACTTACGCTAAAAACAATTACTGTTGATGTAATTATGGAACGTAGACGCAACTCGGTTGACGGTTGTATCATCCGTATGCGATCAAGGAACAAATATTATAGATGCACTTGTTTGTGACACGCAGAAAAATGTAGAACCACAGGATTATGTGTTTGAAGTAGATGGGCAACATATTACGAATTTAGCGTACTGCGGAAGTTGACCGAATTTCACGGTAATGAAAGTTGTAAAAAATAAAAGTGTCAATTGCTGTTCAAGTGTTAGAGTCATTATGTCTGATAACTACTTTATTTTTATGCCTTTTTTACTTAGCATATCTGTATGGCTATATTAAATTTTGTTCGTTTTTGTAAACACTTCTTTCCTTTAGATTTAACCCCCCGACATTTACAAATAAATTTCGAGGGCGTAGTGAGTCATTGCTGTCATGGGCTATTGTTTACAAAAACGAACTCTATTATAGCATTATATTGTTTTGTGTATTGTATTATTGTTAACGGTGTGTTAAGATCTAGCTAACGCACTATTTTTTATTGTATTTTTGTCAATATATATATATTTTTGATAAACAATTTTTTCTTTCAATATTAAAAAAGAAGCGGTAAACGATTGAGACCGAATACGATCGTATGGTTCCGAAGCACTTTAAGCCGATTTTAAGGCGGCGCCACTAGAATGTTACCGGCCGTTACCATTACAGATTACACTCTATCGAAGATGGGGTTTTGTATGAATATAACCACAGAACACGACCTGCACCGGGATTCTGGTGCGACGATACGATAGAAGTGTGTCGTGAGACGACGATAGCAGCGATTCCGGTATGCGACGAGCACGATTTGGCAGACGATTGCATCGTGGAAAAGGCGACGATTTGGACGACAACTCAAGAGGTATCGTCACAGTATCGTTGAAGGAATTGTCATGCGCATAATATGATTTTGCCAACTAAAATGAAATATAATGTCTCTAAATCGTCTTCGTTTATCATTGTTTATTCTTTAATTAGCTTTCATTAACATTCTTATAAATCATCATATTATAATAAATAATTATTATTGTTTATTCTGTTAGCCACCGCTAAAAGTCCCTTTAATAGTACATTATTTTACGAGTTTAATAAACAAAGCCTTATTGTTGTATGTTTTAATAAAAAAGGGAGTGTAAAAGTACGTTCTATTAATTTACTATTTTTTCATTACAATATTTTTTTTTAATTATTTTTATCAATATTTAGAATACCTGAAAAGTGTTTATAAAGTTTTACGGATCCGTTTATAGCGCGATGATTAAAGTGTCAGCTTGTAAAGCAAGCAATTCCAGTTGAAACCTTTTTTTTTTTTATTTTAAAATATTTAGTAAAAGACGTTCAACAATAGTTTTAATTGTTAAACTGTTTTTAGTATCACAATAAACTAATTGTGACACCAAAGTAGAAAAACTTTATTTCAAACAAACGCGGTTCGCAAAAATCTACCAAAATATAAAAAGTAATTTTGTTATTTTCACCAGTTGTTGAACAAATCGGATAAACCGTAAGGAGTTCTAGGTAGCTTACCATTATTTTTTAACACATGGGGCAAACCGAGGGTATCGTAGGTAGCTTTGTGCACCGCAATTTTATTTTATTTGTAGAAAAATTGTCGAAGAAGAAAGTAGTCAAAGCGCGATGTCTTTTAAAGTTAGCGATTCCCACTGGGAAATTATAATAAATTATATGGAAGAGCATCAAGATTTTGCTGTAGGTCGCTTAAATAGTGCAAGCGCAAGAGAAACCCACAAAAAGATGTGGGACAATTTACGCAATATTTTAAATTCCGAAGGAGCTGGAATCAGAACACCGGAAAAATGGCAAAAGGTATGTAAATTATTTTTCAATATGTAATGCAAATAGGTACTGAGCAGAAGGCAATAATTATAAACATACATTTCAAAAAAGTACAGACATGGACAGATTTCAAATACCACTTAAAAAAAAAAACAAGTCTACTGTCAACCAAGTGTCAACGTCAAAGTCGTCAAAAAAATAGTGCCGCTAGTTATAATTTTCATCCCATTAGAACGAAAATGTAGTCACGCCCACCGAAAGCCGATCGTTTCCGACGATAGTCATCCGGAATCGCAAAAGCCGCCATTTGCTTCACGATATCGTATAGAATTTGCTGTCGTCGTCGTCAATCGTATCGTGAGTTCGGAATCCCCTAGCAGACATGGACAGATTTCAAATACCACTTAAAAAAAAAAACAAGTCTACTGTCAACCAAGTGTCAACGTCAAAGTCGTCAAAAAAATAGTGCCGCTAGTTATAATTTTCATCCCATTAGAACGAAAATGTAGTCACGCCCACCGAAAGCCGATCGTTTCCGACGATAGTCATCCGGAATCGCAAAAGCCGCCATTTGCTTCACGATATCGTATAGAATTTGCTGTCGTCGTCGTCAATCGTATCGTGAGTTCGGAATCCCCTAGCTGCTTTCCAGTCGTTTCTAACAGGTAAGTCAATGTTTTGATATTTATTAAATGTTTATTATAAGTAAAAAATGTAATTCGTCTGACATTATGTTCATTTTCAACGATTGTGCCTAAAATTAAAGTAAATCATATAACACTGAATCCTGACCCACGAAACCCAATATAAAAACCACGTGGTTTTTATATTGTTGTAATCGTTTTTCATCAATAGACAATAATTAGTGAAAACACGTACGTCCGTACGTACCGTAGGTTCTCTACGTTTTTGCTTTTTTATTAGGTGAACAAGCTCTTCAAGACGAAAATGTTTTATAGTTAAAATTCATAATTAATAAAGCATTAAAAAACTACGTTACGTATTTACGTGCGTTATTAATGTCATAAAAGAAAAACATTGTTTTCGCGCCCAAAACATGGTAGTAATTATTGATCTGAATTTGTGTTTTTTAGGTTAGAATTAAAAATATATACATTTTAATTGTACCGTTGATATTCAATATGTCGGCAATAAGAGCCTTAACGAATATTTTCCTAAAGCCCAGTTATCGAATTTGTGCCTTTACAATATCGAATAACTTGAAATCCGGCAAGCTGTTTCCTTTGTGGGGCCCTTCGACAACTGCCATACGCACTTATGCTGAAGGAAAAGACAAGAAGACGGAAAATGGTAAATTTGAAATAATTGTCACAAATTGTTGCTTTTAAAAGTGTTTTAGATAAGACAAAAATCGTACAAATACATAAATCTTTTTAGTGTATTATGTTCAAAGTAATATAATATACTCTAATTTCTTGATCCGTTTTTATATTTAATGTTATTATTAGGGATTTAATATTACGAACACTCAATCCATAATGTTTTATTTAAATTATTTGGCGAAACATTTATAATATCTTCTTTTGTTATCATTTTTTTATAATATAATAATTCATTTTTAATAATCGTATCATAATTTATTATTTTATAGTTTTCTAAAATTTTCTTTAAATTTTTCTTAATATCGCGTAAAGGGGGATAGCCACCCTCCACTGAAATTCCATATTAGCATAAAAGATCATTTGTTATTATTATATTTTTCAGATATCACCGATTTAGGCACAGAAGAATTTAATATTGTCCGAACAAAACTCTCCTTTGTAGATAAGAGCGAGGGCATAAAACGCTTTTTTATGCCCTCGCTCTTATCTACAAAGGGGTTTTACGAACAACATTGTGGTCAATATCCTGTGATTTCGTTGAGCTTTAAAAGTGTGGGAGGTACAACAAAAACAGATATTTTAGACTCTCTGAAGCAAGCTATTAATATGGCATTCGATAAGCATGCTTACTTGCTTGAAACAGCTCCGGATGGTTCGGAGACCTTTAAAAACAAGAAAGTAAAGGGCATAGAAACGTTTTTGAAGTAGTGCAACCTCGATATAACAAATCGGAGGGGAACAAGAAAATATTCGTAAAATCAAGTAATTCGTTGAACTGAGGTTTGTTATGTTGAGGTTCGATTGGTCTAAAATTCGTTATAAAGAGGTAAAAGAATAGTTTTATTCACTTCAATATTACGTACTTATCTTGTTATAGCGAACAACTTCTACTAATAAATGATAACACATTTTCATCAAATTACTACATATATGTATTTGCTATGTATTTAAAAACAATTAGGTAGATAATAAATTTTTTTTCTTACATTAATAATCAAAAACAATTAACAATGTGGTTATAGTAGCTTAATCTCAATTTTGTTCATTGATTAGAAAAAAGTCATTGATAGTTGTCTGTTTACCACCGGTATGAGTTATAACATCCAAAGCGCAATCTAATTTCGTGATGGCTTTCACTACATCGTCACTCAAACCTCCCTTTTTGAGAAACACAGATTTTATTGTATTCAAAGCATTATAAGCATCTTCTATTGTGAAGTTATGCTCATCAATTTCACCCTCTTCTTCCTCGTCTTCATCTGCTTCTGCATTAGTAACTGGCAACACAGATGTGACGATGTCAGCATCAGTTAGTTCTCCACAGATGGCCAAATCATTATCAAAGGTAACGAAGTCTTCGAAGTCAGTCTCTTGAAGGTGTAATTCTTCTTGAACTCTTTGCCAGGTCCTAGCAAGTTCTGCGACTGGTCAATCGTCCTCCTCATCTTCGCATGTAACTTTAAACCCACTTTTCTTGAAGCAGTTTGCAATGGTCTTTTCAGTGACTAAATCCCAAGCTTTGGCGGTCATCCACATGGCTTGTAAAACGTCAATTGTAGTTGGTGTTTGACGTTCAACATCAGCAAGAAATCGTCTGACAACTTCCTTTCTATAATGCATTTTGAAGCTTTGGATGATGCCCTGATCCAGTGGTTGTAGTTTTGAAGTGGTATTTGGAGGTAAGTACTTTATTTTTATATTTTTCAGGTTAGGAATTTCTCCGTGTGCAGTACAATTATCGATGAACATTAGAATTTTCTTGTTTTTTTTCTTCATCTCTTTATCCAGACTTTTAAGCCAATCGCAAAAAGCATCACTGGTCATCCAAGCCTTATGGTTGGACGTGAAATCTGTTGGCAGATTATTGACATTCTTAAAACATCGCGGTTTTTGATATTTTCCGATGATGAGTTTGTAAGTCCCAGTACAATTTGTTCCCAGCAGTACTGTTAAGCGAAGTTTACTGTTTTTCCCACCATTACATTTATTGCTTTTGAATGATAAGGTTTTGTCAGGTAAACATTTATAGAATAGTCCAGTTTTATCGGCGTTAAAGATGTCTTCGGGATCGTATCCGGTGGTCAGCTCTGCCAGTTTGTCTTTCCAATCATCACATACTTGTTCATTAACACTACCACTTTCACCGCATATTTTTCGAAAAACAACCTCGTTTCGTTTTTTGAAATTTTGAAGCCACCCGTTGCTAGCACGGAACCCTTCATGTCCCAATTCTACTGCAAACCGCTGAGCCTTTTCCTGAAGAATAGGGCCTCCGATTGGGATTTTTTTGTCTCGGCACTGTTTTAACCACTTTAACACACATTCCTCTACGTCTTTGAACTCGCATGATTTTAATCTTTTACTGTTTACATTCAAACCACTTTCTTCTGAAAACTTATCTTTAGATTTTAAAATTGTAGCCAATGTACTTGCGGGAATCCCGAACTTATTAGCTATATCTAATTTTTTCGTCATGGGATTTTGGTCAACATAATTAATGATGTTTCGCTTTTCTGCGACCGATAAGGAACACCTTTTACGTTTCTGAGCCATTTTAACTTAAATCTTTAACAATAGTGACGAGCAGAGGTTTTTACATTACTTTCCATCAAAACAACAATGATTACTTTACAAACAAAAGCGTGTCGAAACATGTCGAGACATGAATCACATTATAAGAAATAGTGACGAGCAGAGGTGTTTACATTACTTTCCATCAAAACAACAATGATTACTTTACAAACAAAAGCGTGTCGAAACATGTCGAGACATGAATCACATTATAAGATTAAGAGTTATATTATTGGTGGAAACTTTATATAAAGGTTTTGGGTTGGCAAAATTCGTTAATTAGAGGTATGAATACTTTTTCTTGATAGTTGAAAATTCGTTATAAAGAGGTTGTACGCAAAGAATGTTCGCAATGTAAAGGTATATTTTATATTGACTCTTATGGACAATTCAAGGGGATTACGTAGAATTTGTTAAATCGAGGAAGTCGTTATATTGAGGTACGTTATATTAAGGTTGCACTGTATTATGAATGGCATAGGTTGGAGCAACTGTCTGAAACGGATATAAAATCGGCTTTGGAATTCTTGTCTAAAATCTTGTACAGTCACTTTAACAAGAAAGTTGTTATACTTTTAGACGAGGCCGACGCGCCCATTATGAAAGCTATTACAGACAATATGGAAGATGAAAACCTGAAATACCTCATATGTCTTCAAAGGGAAATGTTGTCAGCGGGCTTGAAGGGTAACGAATTTTTGGCACGTTCATTAGTTAGTTCCTGTGTTCGCTTATCAGGCGTATATTCCTTAAACACTCAATATCATGCTCTGTTCCTCCAAGAAAAACATTTTTCTGAAACATATGGATTCACAGAACAAGAAGTACATAAGAGAATGCTGCATTTGAAGCAGTAAAAGATTTTGATGGTATTAAAAAGTGGTATAATGGATACCAAACGTTAAATAAAGATGGGGCACCCATTTACAATAGCTGGTCTGTTATAAGTTATTTGAGCTGCAGTATTCAACAAGAAAAAAAATGTTTGACAGATATTGGGCTAAGTCAGACTTACTGGAAATTTTAAAAGAATTGCTTGTGAAAAATGAGATAGAAGAGAGAATTGACAAACTTATTGACGGCGAGAATATTTCAATCGTAATAGCTGAGCCAACAGTTAAAAATATATTGGAATTGAAAAATACGATTTCTTGTCCATCTAGTAAGTTGAACGAGTCACAAGTGAATTTCTTCTTGCAGCTACTGTGGCATGATGGTTTGTTGAATGCAGTTGAAGTGTATTATATGAATAATACTGTAGTACTGAAGATACCAAACTGTGAGATTAAGACGGAAATCCAAAGTAAATGTTACAATCATGCCTGTTTGCACCGTTCAAAACGGTGCAAACGGCCATCAATCACTTTTTGAAGCCAAATATAAGCTCAAATCTGAGAATATAGAGAGATACATAGAAGCACTCAATCAACTGCTACTAACAAGTAGTAATGAAGAAGAAAGTGAGGACGAAGAAAGTAATGAAGAAAAAGGTGAGCTGGAGGAAGGGACAACTGAAAAATTTGAAGGAGCAATGCGCAACCTTGTTAATGCGGTTTCACTTCTTTTCTCAGATGATGCGACAATTCCAGATAATGAGTCAGAGTTACATCACATACTGTTTTATTTAACATATAATAATACGGTTTTCACAACACAGTCTAGTAGGCCAGTTGTGAAAGTATCAGAACAGTTGCGAGATGCTCACAAGTTCTCAAAATAAGAGAAGAAAAAATGAGTGTGACATATGTGTGACTCGTGGAACAGGTGGAGCCATATTGGAATTAAAATTACTCAAAGAGATTAAAGTAAACGAAAATTCAAAAGCTGCGCTTCAACAAATTATTGACAGAAAATATCATACGCTTTTTGACAGAGACGAATATAAGAATGTTAGAACCAAAATCTATGTTGGTCTGTGTTTTAAACAAAACTTGGATGTGACAGCCCATTACTTAGTCGACAATATTGATATAAACAACGCAAAAATTGTATGTAGAAACAAATAAGTTTTTTTTAATATTTTTTCTTTTTTTGTTTACTAGGTGTATGTATTTTCATTTCAGTTAGTTGACGAAATAATCTAAGAATCTTTGTATATTTTATATTAATAAATAATAATTAATAATAATATTTTGGTAAAAAATTTAAAATAAAATGTCACAAAATCAACTTTTCACTAAGTTTAATTATGTTTTTTTTCTTTAATGTTAGGGGAGTGTATGTTTAATTATGTTTTTGAATGTTGGAGGAATGTATGTTTTTTCTGTAAAGTTAAGGTGAAAAAATGTAAGAATGTAAGGGGAAGTTTAATTATGTTTTTTTTGTATGGAGGGAATGTATGTTCAATTAGGTCTTGTTTTGTAATGTTAGGGTAGTGTATGTTTAATTACAGTTTTTTCTTAAAGTATGCCAAATTACAGTTTTTTTTTTAAGAAATGTATGTTTTTTCTATGTCCCTTCTTGAACTTGTAATTTCTTTCCAAAAAAAGTAAAATTTTCGGCTTACGTGATCAACCGTTCCTTCGGGACGCTTGATCACGAGCCGAAAATTTTACTTTTTTTGGAAAGAAATTACAAGTTCAGAAAGTCTTCATTTAACAAAACCTTCATTTAAAATCAAGTTAAAATTTCTACAAGTGCATCTGACAGCTTCAAATCTCACAAAAACCCATGTGATTTATCACACATTTTTCATACAATACTACTCCCAAATGTACCAACACCTAAAGACTTTGTTATTCCTTCAAAAAAAAACCATTAAAAATAGCTGTCTAGCCAACTGATAGATTTTATATAAAAGTAATAGATACTTAATTGTATCACAAATAATGCTGCTGAGAAATGTTAATTTAACACAACAATGACCTGTCCTGTTGATTCGCCAAGTGCTCATGAGTCGAAGACGAATTCAAGATTGATGGTCGTGCCGATGATTCTCCTCGATAATAGACACATACCTATAAACGGTATAAGCTGTCGTGAAAGAGGAGATGCTGTAAGAATAGATCGGATTGTAAACGGGGAATGTTTTGCACTTATTTTTATTAATTCTGTAAATATTCTGAATCCAAGATTTACCATGAAGGCATAGTCGAATATTGGGGTGTTAAAGATAAAGCTTTCAGAATCGATGTAGACAAAGTACTATGGAAAAATTTAATTGTATGGCAATGAAAAAATAAGCACAAATTATAATTTTTGAAGAATTTTATGTCTTTTTCGGTTGTTTACTTTTGGGAAATCATATAAATTTTTAGCATTCTGCCTAGATTTTTAAGACGTTAAATATCGTAGTATCCTCCTTTATTTAGTATGTTTTTACGTGCCCAATTTTTGGTGGTCTTTTAGGTCTTTTTTAAATGTTTACTTTTGAGAAAACACTAAATTTGTAGGATTTTGCCTTGATTTTTAAGACGCCAAATGTCCTGGTTCAGAAGTAAAAAGCCATTTTGGGGTGTGTA
The DNA here is from genome assembly GCA_947359425.1 of Lagria hirta. NCBI lineage: Eukaryota > Metazoa > Arthropoda > Insecta > Coleoptera > Tenebrionidae > Lagria > Lagria hirta. The sequence goes on from OX375794.1 coordinate 17,018,041, forward strand.
AAAACAAGAAATTCTGTTAGTTTTTTAGGGCGTTCTTGAGGTAATTTTCCAGTATTTTGAGAGATTTTAACGGTTTTTTCGCGTGCCCAATTTTTGGTGGTCTATACATAAATTTGGGAACTTTTGGGGTGGCTAAAAATTAATGATTTTTGAGAGGTTTTTGGCCCTTTTCGGTTTTTTTTTCTGACCTGACCTGACCTGACTAACCTACTGAGCTGTACCATTTACACAGCCAAAAAGCAATTGTTTTGTTGTTCATTTGTTTTAGTGCTTTCGCTCTTCTGGGGTCATTAGAGTGTGTTTGTAGTAGTTGTTCAGTGGAAATTTTGTAGGTATACTTTTAATTTATTTTTTGAAGATTTAATAATGAATAATTTTATTGCGTCATGGGGAATCATCTCTACATAAAAAAAATGCAAGTAAGGTTTCACGAACAGTAAACATAGAGAAAGCTTTAGCAAATGTTCCTGAACAGTTTTTAGCAAAAAAAATTAAAGAGGTTGAATTGAAATTAATAATGTTTGCGGCAGAGCATAATTTACCCTTTTTACTTTTTGACCACTTGTCTCAGTTTATATGTTCTCTTCCTGGCAAAGAAACAATTCAAGCCGTAAAATGTTCAAGAACCAAAGCAAGTAATCTTGTAAACAATAAAGTAGGGCCATTTGTTCAAAATGCTTTGGCTTCAATTCTACAAAAAAATTATTTCTCTGTGATTCTAGATGAAACTACTGATATATCTACATCGAAATGTCTCGTAGTTATTGTAAGATACTATAATAAAATAGAAGAACAAACAGTAGACTCATTTTTTGGTCTTCTTGAATTAAATGTCGACTGATGCCATTTTTGAGGCTGTTACAAATCTTTTTGCTAAGCACAGCATTCCTCTTACAAATTTAATCGGTTTTGCTTCCGATAACGCATCTGTAATGATGGGTCATTTACATGGCGTGAAAGCAAAGCTTAAAAAAAAAGGTACCGATTATATTTGTAATTGGATGTATGTCACATTCTTTACATCTTTGTGCTTCTAAAGCTTGCGCTGTCTTACCTAACGGTCTTGAAAATTTGGTAAGGAATGTGTTTAATTATTTTGCGCACAGCGCAAAAAGACAGCACAATTTTAAAGAATTTCAACAATTTGCAAACGCAGAGCCACATAAATTATTAAAACCATCCCAAACGAGATGGTTGTCATTAAATGCTGTAGTAAATAGGACAATTAAACAATGGAACTCCTTGATTCTATTTTTTAAAGTGAATCATTGACTGAAAATGTTTGCGGTGCGCACGAAATATTGGGGCAGCTTAATAATATAGAAAATAAGAAGCTGTATTTGTAATTTCTCCAACACATTTTAAATGTTGTTACAAAAATGAATTTAATATTTCAAAGCGAAAAAACGAGAATTGATACTCTTTTGCCAACAATTGTAATGTATTATAAAACTATCGGAAAATTTTACATGAAAAGCGAAGTATTTAATGAAATGCCAATAGAAAATATTAATCCAAAAAATCCATCTTATTTTCTTCCGGAAGAGAACACATATTTGGGAGGAAGGTTTGAATTAACTTTAAATGACAGTAGAGAAAAACCTACTTCTACTCAACTAAAAAACACTCGAGTAAAATGCTTAAATTTTTATGTCACGTTATGTTATGAAATAAGAAGTCGTATTGATTTCAAAAATAGTTTACTAAATGAAATGGAGACTTTTAACAAATTATCAGACAAGCGAAAATATTTTAAGTGTTCATGATTTGATAATTTTTTTAAACAAACAACGCGATTCTTTAGGAGAATCTCCATTTAAATCTTTATTACATTTTTTGGAAACAATAATTTCATTGCCACATGGCAGCGCCTCTGCGGAAAGAATTTTCTCAATTTTAAATATTATTAAAAACAAATACAGGAACAATCTAAATGTGACTACTGTTGAGAATTTACTGTTCGCTAAACAATTACTTGGGCGCAATACATGCTACCAATGGGAGCGCAGCCAAGAGGTAATCAATTTTAAATTATAACTTTATATAGTACTTTACTTTTTCTATTTCAATGAAGGTAGTATTTATATTTTTATATTATATATATTAATTGTAGTTTATTTTTTACAATTTAATTTAGTATTTATATTTTTATATTGTTCATATATATATATAATATAAATGCGATTTTTTTTATCTTATTTTTTTTTAAATTGTTTATATTATTATTATTATTACTATTACATTATTTATATTACACTTAGTTTTGTAATAAAAAAAATTTGGTTAATTTATGGTATTTATTTTGAATTTCCAGCTTTCAGTACATTTTGTAGAAATTCAGTACTTCAGTACACTTTTTCAGTACGTTTTCGAGACGCGTCGCGACAACACTGTAATAAAAAAAAAAAATAAGTAGTCGTATTTAAGGATAGCTTGGAATAAGTCATCGGACTTATTCCAATAATCGGTTCAATTAAACTACCGTAAGAAATTTTACGCAACCACGAAGAAGCGTTTACATTAAAATTTATTTGATGTGGCTCAAGAAATTTTCCCAATCTTGGATTTTTCGCAATACATTTTTTTGCAATAAATCGATCCACTCCTTCACCACGGACCGTGCGTTTGCATGTTAATCGTCTTACATGAGACAACTTCCCATATACCAACTTTGGGTGAAAGTTTGTATGGAAAATTACAAACTGATGACTGGATTTGAATGAAAAGAATAGGATACTTTTTATTAACAAAGGGGTGGGATAGGATTTTAAAAATAATATCTAGGTTTAGGCGGAACAAAGTTCGCCGGGCCAGCTAGTAATATAATACATAAGAATTACTTCTGTAAAAAAATGTTATAAAAACAAGTAATGATTTTATTTAATTTCTTAAATTAAACCTATCCAAGGTATCACTAAAAGAAGTTAGAATTTAAACCCAACTGGGCACTTTTTAAACGGATTTTTTTCAAATTAATAATCGAAAGTTTATTTTAACTTATAAAATTACCTGTATTTTAAAGCTATTAAATAGCTCAAAAATCAATGATGTTATCATATTATAGGAAAAACAACTGCTAAAAGTTTTTTTAATTACAAAACTACATGCCAAGCTGACGACGCTTTGACAATTTTTTTCAAATTTGAGTTTCTAACAAGCTTATTTTTGTTTTTAGTTTATAGTTTTTTATAGATAGTGTTTTTTTAAAAGCTAGTGTACATGATTGTCAAAAAAATAATTACGTCAAATGTCAATGTCATCATTAATTTTTTACTTACGGATATAACACTCTGAAAGATTTTAGCGGTTTTTAGCAAAAACATTATTAATTTAAACCGAGAGTATTTTGAAAAGTAGTTCAATGGTTCAGAAGATAAGGTGATTTTTAAGCCTGGCTACAAAATTATGATTTGTTTATTTGCATTAGGACATGAGATGATAACAGCTGAATATCTTCAATACACATTGATCTTAATTATTGTTCACAACTTTTAAACTTCTAACGCTTTATCTAAAAGTACGCTAAAAGAATATTATCAGAAATTGTTTTCATTTTATTCATTGCAGAATGTATCACGTAATAAATTTTTAGTTGTTGCTACAGTTAGGTTTTCAATTTTAGTTAAAGTGCATGAGTTTTGTTCTGGCTTAATATAATACTTTTTTGTTAAAAATTAATAAAATAAAGCAGATTAAATTAGTGTTTTTTATTTAATTATTAATTTTATTTTTTTATTTAAACACTGTACAGTGGAAAAAATAAATTTAATTGGTTGATTGTTAAAATTTAATCAAATTATCTCAAACAAAAAATTTAAACTAAATTTTAAATTAAACGGCTTTTTATTGTTACCAACCGTTAGCAACAAAACTTCCCAAAACTTTCATTAATTTTATGAGAGTATAATATTTACTCTTACCTTATAACTACTAATAATAATTAATTTTGATAACTTATTTATTACAAAATAATCTACATATCTAACCAACGTTTAATTATTTTTATAATAAAATAAAATAAAAGCTGATAAATAGTAAACCGTTTTCGAAAAATGTTTGAGTTTTGCCTTAGATATGAATAACTGATTGCCAGCCATCTTAGTTACAAAATTTGCAATTATTTAAGGAAGGTTTCAAACACGTGATGAAAACAGTGTTTTAGAGGATTAGTAGAAGTTATCCCATTACGTCAATTGTCGCCAGAATGTAATATATTCATTAAAGATGTCTTTATTGAAGAAGTTTGTTTTTTTTCCGTGCTGGAAACTTTAAAATGGTCTTAATAAGATTATTTTATTGATTTAAGATCTAATAAATACGAAATAAACAAACCAAAACGGTGTATTCAAGAGCTTTCAACAATTGGCATTTTTAATTATTAAAAAATATACAAAAATAAAAAAGTGGCACGTATTCTACACAACTTCTATCAACTCAAATTTTTATTAATTTTGTTGGCTAGCTTAGAATGGTCGTCGTGCGACCAAAAACGAAACATCTAAAAGTTTTTTGAAAACCGCACCGTCCACCAGTCGTAAAGTGAATAACTTTACCTTTCTTTTACAATTGAGTAAAGTAACTAGTTATGCCGCATAAGTGCCGAAAATTATTCCACCTCAATTTTTTGAATACGATTTTCTTTTTATCATTTAAATGCATGTTACCAAAAAGCAACCCGGTGCCATATTGTTTGAACAATTTTTGAATATTGAATTTTTTTAAACAATTACAAACAATTGTTAATTTTTAATCAAAAATTTTTTTTATATTTTTTATTAAAATTTAAATAATAAGATTCTATAATTTTTTACAATTTAGTTAATATTCTCAAAAATATAAATTTTAAATTTGGGTTTTTTTAACACTTAAAATATTTAAAAAAAAAATTTGGCATGGTTTGTTGGTTATTTTAAATCTCTATTCTATTTTTACGTTAAAGACAAAGTGGAAACAAACACTATCACACGCGGTTTACGTAATCTCTCAACAAAATAAGCGTGTTTGTTCTTACAGGGTTGTTTTCAAAGAGTGCATGCTCTTTATGTTATGCTTTGTCTGATAACGTTTCCCACAACAAAACCAAACTATACCACCTCGCAATGGGATACCAAACACGAGGTAATCATGCAGTGTTGTTTGTTTATTTCAGCTTCGTCTTTAACGTGAATCTACTATAGACTGATATGTCTAGAGTATCTGGTATATGTCTATGAACTTTTGCATTCTGTGGACAAGTGGACTCTGTGGTCTTCTTCACTGGATTTTCTCTGTGTTTTAACCCTACTTTTTTACGTTAAAGTTTTTGGTAGTAAATAAAGATGTTTTATTTGTTATAATTAAGAAAAATTGGAAGATCAAGAAGATAGAATTAAGAAATCTTCAATTAGAAATTATGACGTTGAAGTATGAAGATATTGAACCTAATAATAAGCCTATAAAGGATATTGAGGTAAATACATTTTTTGAATAATATATTATTATCCAAAAATCATTTAGGAAAAATGGAAATTAGTCCCCGCTTTTCTAAAAGTTAAAGGCTTAGTTAAGCAACATATAGATTCATTTAATTATTTCATCAATGTGGAAATAAAGAAAATTGTGGAGGCTAATGATAGAGTAACATGTGATGCAGATCCTTTATTCTATTTAAGGTGAATATAGCCATACCCATTTTATTATTATTTCTATATTTTATTAATATTTTAATTATTTAAGGTATACAAACGTTTACCTTGGTAAACCTGTTACAGAAGAAGGTTATGGTTTAATAAAAGAACTAACTCCACATGAATGCCGCTTACGGGACATGACTTACTCAGCCCCCATTTTTGTCGATATTGAATACACTAGAGGCGGTCAAAGAGTTTCGAAAACCGAATTATTAATTGGAAAAATGCCAATTATGCTGCGATCATCTAAATGTGCTTTATGCAACAAATCAGAATTTGAATTGGCGAGAATGAAGGAATGTCCTTTGGATCCTGGCGGATATTTTGTCGTGAAAGGACAAGAAAAAGTTATTTTAATCCAGGAACAGTTGTCACAAAATAGAATGATTGTGGAGGAGTCTCAATATGGCATGCAGTGCTCCGTAACTAGCTCTACTCATGAGAAAAAGTCTAAGACTAAAGTTATGGCTAAAGGAAATAAGTATTTTTTAAGTCATAATTCATTTACTGATGTAATTTATTAAGAAACTAATATTTTAGTTGTAACTGAACTGGTTGTGATAGAGTTTTATGCAGTAGCTATTTTTAATCATACATCTTTATTTATCGTTATAACATGTGTTTGCAGCTGCAATTCTACTATACTCTATTTTTTTGGCAGAGACGGAAGCGCGCGCATTGCAAAAAACCCTACATACAATATAGCACCGGAATCTCTAAAGACTCGCAATAATGGAGAAAAATGTGACATAAGTTGCTATGGAAACCAAGCTTTGCGCTCTAAACGACACAGGATTTGGACGCCGTTAAGGAAAAACTTTGTTTGGCGGTCAAAAGTGAGGTTGGATAAATTGACATGTCTGGCTGATAGTGCTGACACCCTTTTTTTCATAATATTGTGCTGTGTAAACGGGAAATTGCTTTAACCAATAGAAAGGGAGTATTTTAAATGCAATTCCGAAGATGCCCGATTCGTCTTGCCAATAGCCGAAGAATATAGTATAATAACAACTATAAGCCTAGTTCAATATAAGCGACAAAAGATCAAAGTCCTCAAATTATTAAAGGAGGTAGAAGAGCTATAGTCAAATCACTCACTTCACAAACTTTTATTGCATTTTTTTGTCAAATAGCTTAAATATCGAGCAAAATATATTATATAAAACTTGGGCAAGCATCAGGTAACGTCGGACTTGTGAAAGCTTTTTATCTTAACACTAATTGAAATAGTAGCACTATAAACAAATTTGGTAATTATACAGTCTGGTCATCCAAGGAAGAAGGTTAGAAGCTCATAGAGAATTGTCAAATTGACGTTATTATACACTAATCGTTTCCTTATGAAGCCAAAATATGCAATAAAATGCTGAGATTTTAGCTGAGTGAGACTACTATATTTAAAACGGGCTTATGCAAAACTCTTAACGACGCTTATGACAACTGTATAAGTTGATGTCATTAATACATATCGTAAATGTTAACCGTATCTTTTCCTACTCTGGTATTCTTTTTTTTAGATATGAAGTATTTATACACACATTAAGAATGGCTTCATGAGATTGATTATTTACAATTGTTTGTCTTGACGTCATTTTCAAATTCTTGCAACAAACTTCAGTTTGTAGCCATATATAAACTTACCGCGGCGCTACTCCTATGCCTATCGTGTTGTTTTACTTTTTTGGGTGATTCGTGCAGTAGCTAAATAAATTTTAATATTTTTGTGTTTTGCTGGACATTTTAATGTCTAGAATAGACATAGAGGTCAATAATAAATTATACAGCTTTTGGAAAGTGAATAAAGATTTTGAATGATTCTTCAGTCCTACTATTAGAAGGAAGGGTGAAAGTACAAACAACTATTTGACAACCATTTACAGTTATAACTAAAAAGTTGATTGCATTTTATTAATAAAAGTTTTTACAGCCTATACCGATTTCAATAATTTTTAAGGCTTTAAATATTTTAAGTGACAAGGAAATTTGTGAACTAATCGGCTGTGAAGATATTTCAAAACTTACACCAACATTAGAAGAATGCCACATTTTAAAAATTTACACGCAATTAGGAGCTTTAAAACATATTGGTACAAAATTAGTAGCAAAACGATACGTCACAGCAGCAAGTAAATTAAAGACACCGATTGATGAAGCCAGAGATATTTTAGCTACTACAGTTCTTGCTCATGTTCCTGTGGAAGATTTTAATTTTAAAATGAAAGCAATTTATTTAGGTGTCATGAGCAAGAGAGTGATTGAGGCTCAAAAGGATAAGAAATTTTTGGATGATAAAGATTATTATGGGAATAAACGTCTAGAGTTGGCTGGTTCACTATTATCTTTAATGTTTGAAGACGTTTTTAAGAAGTTTAATTGGGAACTAAAAGCCGCTGCTGAGAAAAATATACCAAAAATAAGAGCTGCCCAATTTGATATTGCAAAGTATATGAGATCGGAGCTCATAACAAATTGTTTGGTTTATGCTATATCAACGGTAAGATTTTTTTATTATTTTTTTTTATTACCTATATTAAACTGATATTTTTTAATAATAAAAAAAAGCAACCCCGCTTTGATTTTCTAAGGATTTTTGGCGTTGAAACTGGTAAAAAAATCTCTACCAAAAAAAAGATAGTGTTCATTTGAAAGAACAACGTTGCTTGACATAAAAAATTGTATTAAAAGTAAACTAATGTGATATCATCTTGTAATGCCGTTTCAATTATTTAAATGCTTTTCTATCTATTAAAATCGAACCATTTTTATAGTTAATTATTGATTAATTGATATCGTTCTAATTCTATTTTAAATTTTTTGGTAAAAAAATATGGTTTAGGGATAATTTGTATTTTTTTTTTGTTTTAGGGAAACTGGACTATTAAACGTTTTCGAATGGAACGTCTTGGTGTAACCCAAGTGCTCTCACGTCTAAGCTATATTTCAGCCCTCGGAATGATGACACGTGTCAATTCACAATTTGAAAAAACACGTAAAGTGTCAGGTCCTCGATCATTGCAGCCCAGCCAATGGGGTATGCTTTGTCCTAGTGATACTCCTGAAGGAGAGGCTTGCGGTTTAGTAAAAAATTTAGCATTAATGACTCATATAACGACGCAAGTGGATAATAATCCGTTAATACGATTGGCTAATAATGCTGGAGTTTCTGATATTAATATGTCATCGGGCATGGCAATTCACTCAATAGACACATTTTTCGTATTTCTTAATGGAAGCATTTTAGGAACGACAAGAAATTATAAAAAGTTGATTCGTACTTTTAGGGTTTTGAGGAGGCGAGGAATTATTTCCAGCTATGTATCTATTTACCCAAATTTTTTGCATCGTTGTGTTTATATTAGTTCCGATGGTGGACGTTTGTGTCGTCCGTATATTATTGTCGAAAATGGCAGACCACTGGTTACGCAAAATCATATTGTTGAGCTAGAGAAGGGAATTAGAAGTTTTGAAGATTTTATTCAAGATGGCCTAGTTGAGTTTTTAGATGTGAATGAAGAAAATGACAGTTTTATTGCTTGTTATGAAAAAGATATTGCTGAAAAGACTACTCATTTAGAAATTGCCACGTTTACATTGCTGGGAGTGTGTGCTGGATTGGTGCCTTATCCACATCATAATCAATCTCCTAGGAATACTTATCAGTGTGCTATGGGGAAGCAAGCAATGGGTATGTAGCTCACAGATAACTGTGAGCCAGTAAATGTGTTAATGAATGTTTTCAATAAGGGTGATTATGAATTGCATTTTAATCTAATTATGCAAAATTTGTCTGAATCTTATATTCAACAAAGTGGGAAAACTTTTGTCCAGTTTTTGTGTGTTCAAAAACACTAACTTACTTTACCTATAATTTTCACCTGATAAAAAGTTTCTGCATACACCTCTCCCATCCTGCTCACCAGAGAATCTTTTTCTCTCTCTCTCTTATCTTTTTATTTATTTTAACTTTTTTTTCTATGCTCTTCTCTGACTTTGATTTTTTAAGTACTTTTATCTTTGTACTTTTTTTCTAGTGTTGTCTTGTATCTTCACCGCTTTTTCCATTTTATTGCTTTGGTCTTTTTTGTAGTTTCCACCTTCCTACTCTTTTCCTCTAAAAAACTCTTTTTCTTTTCCCTATTTCTTATCCATCTTCACACTTTTGCCCTAATGAATGAATATTTTTTATAACTTGTTTTTGCTTTATTTCCTTCATTTATTTATTCTGTTGCTTTTTTTCTTAATATTTTCAGCAGATTTTTTGCGTCGATTTTTATATTGTTGAAAATTTTGTTTTATTATAGGAACAATTGGTTACAATCAGAAAAATCGTATGGATACTCTTCTCTATTCATTAGTCTATCCTCAAGCGCCAATGGTCAAGACAAAATCGATTGAAATAACTAATTTTGATAAACTACCAGCTGGTCAAAATGCCACAATAGCTGTAATGAGCTATAGTGGTTATGATATTGAGGATGCTCTGATCATAAATAAAGCATCAATTGATAGAGGTTTTGGAAGGTGTCTAATTTATAAAAATACAAAATGCTTGCTGAAACGTTACAATGGTAACGCTTCGTATGATAGGATTCAAGGACCTTTGGTTGATACTACCACTAATTTGCCTATATTTAAACATGGAGTTTTGGATGCTGACGGAATCGCATCACCTGGTGAATTAATAGAAAATAAACAAGTATGTTTTTTCAATTTTCGACTGCGTATGCAAATGTAGGAGCATCGTTTTTAGGTTTTGGTCAATAAGTCTGTCCCTGTGGTTTCTTCTATGCCGGTAAATTCTGCTGGTGCAGAAGAATATAAAGATACTCCAGTTAGCTACCGTAATAATGAACCCAGCTACATTGACCGGGTTCTTGTCAGTGTCAATGAAGAAGATACAACAATTGTAAAGCTTTTGCTTCGACAAACTCGCCGTCCTGAAATTGGGGACAAATTTAGTTCACGGCATGGTCAAAAAGGTGTTGTAGGTTTAGTCGTTGAACAGGAAGATATGCCATTTAACGAATGCGGTATTTGCCCTGACATTATAATGAACCCCCATGGATATCCATCTAGAATGACAGTTGGAAAGCTAATTGAATTACTTGCTGGCAAAGCTGGGCTAGTTGAGGGTAAATTTCATTATGGGACTGCGTTTGGAGGCTCAAAAGTTGATGATGTCTGTGAGGAGTTAGTCAAACATGGATATAACTATCAAGGAAAAGACTTTTTTTATTCAGGAATCACAGGGGAACCTTTGGAAGCATACATTTATTCTGGACCGGTATATTATCAAAAGCTGAAGCATATGGTACAAGATAAGATTCATGCGAGAGGAAGAGGTCCAAGGGCGGTTTTAACAAGACAACCAACGGAAGGACGAAGTAGAGATGGGGGGTTGCGTCTTGGAGAAATGGAAAGAGATTGTCTCATTGGTTACGGTGCTAGGTATATTACATAGATAGCGAAATGCGATTTATAATTTTAATTTTTGTTTTCTTGATTATAGTATGATGTTGGTTGAAAGACTTATGGTTTCAAGTGATCAATGCGAAGTTGATGTGTGCAACCAATGCGGGAGATTAGGTTATTGTGGATGGTGCAACAGTTGCAAAAGTTCTGGACATGTTTCAACCATTACGATGCCCTATGCGTGTAAATTATTGTTAACGGAACTGCAGGCAATGAATATTACTGCTAGACTTACACTTAATCACTATTGTGAATAAACAACATGTTGATATGAAAATATTTGTTCAGAATAATAATATGACCATCCTAATAAGATTATGAATCTTAAGTCCTATAGCGGATTTAGGTGATAAAGGTTCACTTATGTCACTAGTTAGACAACAAATAAACCTACTTGAGCTTGATAATCAAGTTCGCAGCTCAATTAATGTAAAGGCTATTTAAGACTGAGCAAATCTAGATTATTTTTGTGACAATTTTTTTTCTACACAGTATGCACCGTAATGAACCGGTTCAAGAATGTATAATGAGTGCGTTCCACTAAGCGCTCACAACGCTCACGCTCACGACCGCTGTTTTCCCCATTCCACTTGATTGTGAACGTTACTGTCGTTAACTCAAGTGGAATGGATTATGGAGCGTTTGGGGCGTTCATAAGTTTAAGGAGGTTAGGTTATCCTAAACAATAAATTTTAATATTTGTGACTTAAATTTATTTATGTTAAAAGTAAAGAATAATTGAATATTTTATAATTAATTGTGGTGAAGTTATCAAACAACTTAAGTTTAAATATAATCGAAATGGCTTTGACGGCAGTTGGATATTTGCTGATGCATCGCAATAAAGCTCCAGAATTTTTTCTTGTCGCCATCTTTAAGCTTTGAATATCATATTTCATAAACAATTTCAAAAATTGCGCCGAATTATTCTCAACGTCCACAACGACCCACCTCTTCAGATGGGTCGTTGTGAGCCTTGCGTGAGCATTAGTCATGACGTCATGAGTGACGTTTTCGCCGTGACCACAACGACCGCGGTCGGTATGTGGAATGGCTAAAGGAGCATTTTGATCGTCGTGAGCGCTTAGTGGAACGCACTAAAAGTGTACAGTCAAGACGTGTATAGGTAAGTCTTAACATATTGTGCAGAAAGGCGTTAAACATACGTTTAACAGGATACTGCAATACGACCCACATTAAGTTAGCCAAATAAAGTCTTGGCAAAAATTAACTTCTCAGTAATTTTTTATTTATTCCACAAGAGGTAATGTTCTACACCATAGCCTCCTTGTTTATAATAAGGCTTTGACGGGTTTGAAACTTTTCAAAATGTAGTTAAGTTTTGAATCTGTCCTCTCAGAAGGTCGTCGCCAAAAGCCTCCTACGTCTTGCGTTTTACTGTTGCAGTGGCAGTGCACAACGACGTATGGGTCTGCGTGATTATGGTGGCAAAGACTTCCTGTACAAGATTTGCATGTAGCGGCGACGCTGTTTGTATCAGATGAAGTTGCAGTGTGACCCCTTGGCTTACTTCCTGTAGGTACTGAGGCAAATACCTACATTTCAAGCAGCTCTCAACAACAGCTGGCCGTAATTTGACCAACATTTGGGACTAGCTAGTAAAACTTTATTGATTTTTACAATGTCTACGAGAATTGCGATATCAACAGAACAGTCGTCTGATATAAAGCAATGGAGCACCACTTAGCACCTGCATACATTATATTTAAATTGCACAATATTCAAAATTTCAACTGTCAAGCCATTCGTGTCATACACTCATTCACTATAGAGATTCTGCAAAAGTGAGCGCGGAACATATATTTGTGCCGTGAATGACAAGGATAAAGATCAAGCAACGACAAAGAGACAGAATTCAATCTTTATTAGTCGAACCACAAACGCTTGTTTCTTCCAGAAGAAGGTCGTAAATGCCCGGTTCTGAGTTCAAAATCAGATATAGGATGCCAAGATGTTTATTCGCTTTTGCTTATAACATTCCGCTGCAGTATATCTTGGTACTTGGTGTCACTTTAGATGGCTCTCTTGAATGAGATGGAACTCTTTAGATGGAACTCACAAATACTATTTTGAGAAATTACGGCAAAAACTAATACGGAAATAACATTTTGTTAAAGTATAAATAAACAAAAATCAGTTTTAAATGGATAATGAAAAACCATACCATAGTAAAGAAAAAGTATATTTAAAAAATATATACTAAAAGCTAGGATTCGGTCATTCAGATAAGCAAAACGAGTTGGGAGGTGAAATAATCAAAGCACAACAATTTAAACATTACTTATATATTTTTAATGTAAGAGTTATTAAGCTAATTATCAAATAAAACCGTTCTAAGTACTATTTTTTTTTAGTTACTTTTAATTTTAATTAACCCTATAGTTAATTAAAAATAATATGTACACACTCACATTGTGTACGTCAGTTGCCATGGGATCCAAGCTTTGCACTTCAAACGAAATAAGATTTGCCGCCTGTTGAGAAAAAACCTTGTTTGACAAGAGAAAGTGAGGTTAATATGAATTTTTTTGTTATGTGGTTATAATATAGCTGCAATTTATATCTAACTTTTTATGAAAACATAAATGTACTTACATTAAATACACTAAACGAATGTTGAAGCAAACTATCACCCATGAGTAAAAGATAATTTGTTTTGTTTGGAGGGCAGATAGGCCCTTTTCACAAAGTGTGCCGACACTACTTTCGGACTCCATTAAAGCGCCTGGATTACCTAAATGATGACGTATGTAAAAAGAGCTTAAATACAAAAACACAAAAGTTAGGTCATGGAAACATTGGGACTGTTGACAGCAAAATTATATGATAAGGTGTAAGGTAGTCCAGTTCACCAAAAACAAATAGTAAAGTCTAAATAAATGTTAAACGTAAGTTTCTAATGTAACTGTCGCCGCTTTCACGTTTTTGTTTATGTAAAAACAACAAACTCCGTGGTTTCTGACGTGACGTCAGACTTTAGATAGTCTATTAGTCCATTGTGTTAACCTTGACCTATGATGCAACTTGACAAATGACAAGTGACAATACAGATCGGCCATTTAGCATTTTACTGCATAAAATTATTGAATTATTTGTTTCTCGAATATTTGACAGTCATAAAATTATTCATGATTATTACACTAAAAAGATAAATTAAAGAAAACTTTTAGCCAAATGAATTAATTTCTACAAAAGGTGAGTAAAAGTAAATGTTTTGTAATTTTGCGGGTAGTAACATCACATTTTTTTTGGCGTCTTCGATAACTTTAGGCGACTCTTATTATTTATCTAAAGTTTTTTGGAAACGACTATTCGACTACTTGGTGACAAGTTTCACTCTTGGTGAATCTAATCTTAGTCAGCTGTGGCTATTAAGAAAATGTGACATAACCTCAATTGCGGAACACAAAGGCGGCACTTACAAGTTACAAGCAATGGATCCCGGTGGAGACAGGTAACACTTAGGGCCACTTGAAGGCTATTTTACATTCTTGTTTCTAGGACCCTACATTCTTCCAACGTAGCTGTGATTCGAGAAATTTACGATAGCGAATATTCTCAGCAGTGTTTCTCTTATGAATTGGAAAAAGCTTTGGAGGCTTCCTGTACCATAATTGTGATAGAACCAAGTCAATTAGGGGATGAGACCGCTCGTTGGATTAGTGTTGGAAACTACTTGCACAAATTAGCCATAGCTTCAGGAGTCGGTTCTATTTTGTCAGGACTGATTTGGGGAGAGAGATATGTGCCGCAACTGCCATTTAGCATTTTTTCGACATTGTGCGCCTCATTATACACAGTATCGTGGCAGTTTGATCTTTGTGTTAAATATCAAGTCGAAAGAGACCCAGGAAAGCTCGCGCGACTGCCCGTTCTGGGAGGTATGACTGCTACTTCACCCGTTGTTTTAGTGCGGGAAGATAACACGAGAAAGATATTACTGCACTGGACGATTTCTATAGCTGCAGCTGCTATATGCACTTATCGATTGTATCGTATAGCGAAATAGATAATTTTCAGTTAAACAAAATAGACTTTACATCGATCGGGTAGGTCTTCCGCGACCAGATAATAAGTATTGTTGATGTAAATAGATGTTTAATTAAAAGTAATTTATTCATGTAATTGAGACTTTTTTGCTCGTCTCGCCATAATAATAAAATAAACACTTGGTAAGTATTTCCTCAAATAAACAGCCACAGTCGGCAACAAAGGGCATATTAATAACTCGTTCTTTTTCTGTACAACTCCTCTTACAATTTCTTCAGCTACATACTCTGGAGAATATCCAGACTCAGTTGCTTGATCCATTTCTCCGTATTTTTTACCTGTAGCTGTTAACGCATTCCTGCTTAGTTCAGTCTTAATGTAACCAGGACTGGTGATAGTTACTGAAATGTTATAATAAGCAACTTCAGCCCGTAAGCTGTCACTAAAAGCTTGTAATGCATGTTTCGACGCAGAATAAGCTGAACGTTCTGGCAGAGCCACTAAACCTTGGACGGAGCTCACAAAAACTATGTGTCCAGATTTGCGTTTTATCATATTTGGGAGGACAGCTAAAACAAAATCACATTCTAAATAGATACTTACAACATAAAGTTCAACCTTAACAACAGAATAAATACTTTTAGCATTGCAATTGAATGCTTCTCACTAATTTATATTTGTACATTTACCAGCTGTGGGTGGAAATCAGTTTATGACTATGATAAAAATTTGTAATACTATTTTAGAATATTCAAGATAGAAGCTTTTAACATTTAACTTTTTGTGCTTCTTTCTGAACTTCAGAAGAAGTATTTTTTCGCGACGAGTGTCAGTTCATTTATTCTCAAAAGCTTCTTGGTTTTTAAAAGGTATTTTGAGTAAAAGTTTTTTTTATTATGAAAAATACAAAAAAGGGGCTGGTAGTGAGAAAACCAATGTATAAACCGTGAGAGAAAAGATTATTCAGCCTAGCGTTCATTATTATGCAGCTCGGCTATAAAAAAAATTCTCACCTTGGTGTAAAATTACTATTATTAAATTGAATAATTACTACAGAGAAAATAAAAATTGTTTTTTTGTTGTTGTATCTGTTCGCGGATAGCGCCCTTGTTTATAAACCGATTTTGATAATTCTGTTATGTTGGAAAGAAAATATTCCAACGGTGGTACCATGACAAGGAAACCAAGCTCTGATAATGGCATCTCACGGAAAGCAAGATAAGCCTTCGAAAATTGTAGTGACCACTAGATGTTTGTTAATTTTTTTAATTTATTTATTTTATTAATTCAATAAAATTAAGCAAAAAGAAATTTATGTGAGCTAGTTCAATAAATTTATAAATAATCAGATATATTGAAGTCGGTTCTCCAAATTTTGAATTTGTTACTCGTTATTTTTAGTACAACGGCATAAACTGATAGATTTTACTTTTTTGAAAGCCTATTTTCTACACCGACCAGAAAGTGGAAATAGTCAGATTTATCTAAATAATATTACGAAACACATACACAACTATTTGGTAGGATGCAAAAACTAAATAATTATTAATGCAACAAATTTTGTTGCAAAGGCAATATGCCCTCTTTATGACGTATGTAGAATGTTTTTTTAGCAAAAGTGGCAAAATATGTTTATTATCAATAACACTAATGAAACATTTTTAGTTTCGAAGCTCAAGTATGTGAAACATCTTTGTACTCGTAAATAATTCACTATAATTAATAAAACCTTGATCTCTAAACCAAAAACCAAGGCATCGCTGTATCAAAGGTGAAAAGTATTTTTTCTACGACCAGTATGTTAAACTTGCTTTACATATATCCTTGTTGCTATGAAAAGTTCATCTTTTCATTGCTAACGCAAAACTCGAATGAAAAGTGACGTTTTTGTGTGAAAAGTGACAGATCTGTGTGAAAAGAACATATTGACAAATGACATGATAGAATGAATGCCATACCTAATCATATGGCATTCATTTTGATATTTTGACATTAATATGTAATAAAATGGTTCTTTTGTTAAATGTTGTAGTTTATTGAATGGTCGTAGAAAAAACATTGTGTTGTACTCGTGTGAAACGCTTTTTTCATGCGAGTGTGTATTACTTAAACACTCGCATGAAAAATTCGCTTTTCAACACTTGTAAAACAAATAACTATTTCTAATAAGTTATTACGCATAATCAATTAAGTACCTTTCGTTAGAGCAATTGAACCAAAATAATTGACCATCATAATGTTCATGTCGACATCTAACCGTGTGGAGACCACATTACCCCTATGAGAAATGCCTCCATTGTTTATTAAAACATCAATTTTTCCGGTGATTGATAAAATCTTATCGATATGTTTAGGTAAGGCCTCGATTTCGCTTAAATCCAAAGGGTTAATTATAGGAGGTATAGTCTGCACTGTTGTGCTGATTTGCAATAGGTCTGATCGAACTCTTTCCAACTCTTGTCGGCGACGTGCACATAAAACCACTTGACAACCATGCCTATAAAACTCATGAGCTAAAGCTTCGCCCAGACCAGAACTAGCACCTGTAATTACGACAACCTACAAACATTATTAACCTGTTGAAAAACAGTTACCTTGGTAAGCAGGGTGTTATAGCTGCGCTTTAAAAGAATTGCCCTGTATACTTTAAAAATAATCCAGGGAATAGTAAAAGCTACAGTTAATGAGCCAATCATGTTTAATGATTTGTAGAAGCTCTTCGCATCAAACATAATCAGAAAATATTTAATCAATTCTTGATTTTTCTATATAATAATTATATTAGATATACCAATTTTTCAAACTACTTGACATACTCACAAAACAATCTGACAATTGACAAATAGCATAAAACGATAAAACATATGACATGACAACTGTCAAAAATTTCACAGCAAGCTGTTTATTATAACAGCTCCATGATTATAACAAGTGAACAAATAGTTTTCAGATTAGAAATGGCGTAGGAAATATTTTGCATTTCTGATTGAAACAATCTAAATTCAAATTAATAGAACTTGATTGTCAAATATAACACTAAACAGCGTTGCCGCTTATAATTTTGTGAAACATTGTAATGTCAGTAGTTATTCATTAAAGAAAATAATCTACTATCAATAATTAACTTTACCACAGAATAACGAAAAAACCTACAAATTTCAAAAATAAAGACAATTTAATATTGTTGTGCAATTTTTAAAGCGCTATCTTGTAGTGTGAGTGTGGTACGTACATGGAGCTATAATAGAATGGAGTCAGGCTTCCCCACTACAATTTGCTTTTGTTGTGATGCAAAATTACGAGGAGCGAAGCGAAGTGCTTTAGCGGCTTGTGAAGGCCGACACTTTTTAGAATGGAAAAGCAGTAGCGGCACACATGTTCAGAGAAAATCCAAATATGGTTAAAATTATATGTATATAATAAATCTGTAATTTGTTGTATGAAATGGATAACTGTCACTCACAAGTTCTGAAATTAGTTCTTTGTTGTTTACGATGCTTTAAGTTGGATGTTATCCATAAATTAATACGTTATTTAGCGGTTGTGTATAAATTAACAATATTGCTATAAATATTTATTGATGCAATTGATACATAATGAAAGACACTTATTAGCCTTATAGACTTCGTCAGAAAAAAAATTATAAGGCTGTAACAAAATATAAACTTCTACGCGCCTATTGATGTAAACACAACAATGGCCGACCATGACCAGTGAAATATTTGCTAGATTTTTTTTTGGAACCACACACTACATCCCAATCGAACTATAGGCTTAAGTCTTTGTAGCCACGTACCTTGTAAACAAACAGCGTGTGGCAACTTATTATATACCCCGCGCTTAGAAATTAGAATGCTCTCTTTTTTTTACATCAAAATAAATTGCCTAAATCATGACTCCATTCTATTATAGCTCCATGGGTACGTAGCTAACCATCGACCAAGCTCTGAGTCACAGACTAATTGTACTTGAGTTGTCAACCTCAAGTCAATTCATATTTTGGAATTTTTAAAAAAGACAAAATTGAGTCCTCGCCTAAAAAGTTGAATACATTATTCGTGCGTTAATACAGTGCGCGGTTTTATTATAGCATTACGAAAGCGCCGTGCTTTAAAATTAAAGCTTTGCGTTGTAAAATGAAACTTACCGCACTAAGAACGTAAACAACTATTTACTTATTAACCATGGAGTAAGGATAACTAGAGAGAGCATCTGATATCTAAACTGTCTGCTTTTGGGCAAAAAGAATGGTAGACATGTCACTCAATTAACACACTATGTGTTGAGGTAGCGTCATCAGAAAACGACACATCCATGTTGAGATTTGCCGTTAACAAAAGATAGAAATGGCAAATGTCGTAAGTGAAACAAAGAAATCACTAAAAAGTTTTGTTTGCTAAGATGGCAGCAGTGTTTCAACGTCAAAAAATTTTAGAGTTATGCATATAGGTCATTTTGACAGCAGATATTTTTACAAACTTATAATAATTTTTGACCTATATATTTAAAACTAAAAATTCAGCAACAAAATTATTTTTGAAATAAAAAAAAATACGAAATCTACAAGAACTTAAGAAAACAACTAGTAAAATAATGCTTTAGAAACAATATAGAATAGTTATTTACGTTATTAGTGCGGTAAGTTTTCTTTTACTGCGCAAGGTTTTAATTTTAAAGCTCAACGCTCTGCGGAAAGCTTAAATAAAATTGCGGGCTGTAAAATAATTAACGCACGAATAATGTATTCAACTTTTTAGCCGAAGACTCAATTTTGTCTGTTTTAAAAATTACGAAATTTGAAATGATTTGAGGTTTACAGCTCAACTGCAATTAGTCTGTGGTTTCAAGCTTGATCGATGGTTAGGTTTTAGGTAAGTAAAGATACCATACACCACAAGATGGCGCTAACGGCGCCTTAAATTCATAGATTTATTATAACAAGATACAGCCATGCACTGCGATAGTCCGCCAAGACGTACCATCTATTGCTCTCACTCTCAACTGCATTAGTATTCGATAGCGCTATCTTTTAGAGAGGTTCCTACAAATAGCAAAGCAGGGGGCCGATTCTAACCACTATCGAAAATATTCGAGTCGAAAAGAGTGCGATGTCGCATGTGACGTCACTCTTTTTCGATAGTGGAAAAAATGTCAAAAAATGCCAGTGACAAATAAATGTTGTGTTGGTAGTTTTGCACCCTAAAGGTTGGTAAACAGCAGTGCACATGTGCACCATGTGCACACTGTTTGCCTCTTCATGATTCCTATTCTATAATTTCTACCATCTACCGGCGTTTGTAGTGCAAAAATCAGCTGCTTCCACAATAATGGAAAAATACGACTCGCGAATTTCTCTGGAACAAAAAGAAGTTATGGTCTCCTTTATGGAGGAGCATCCCGAATTTGCCACCGGCAAATTGCTCGGCGTAGAAGGGCGCAAACGAAAGCAAGCCCTTTGGGGAAACGACACCTACCAGTAAGTGTGCAAATAAAAAATAATTTGCATAATATAATGATACCCTTGCAGGAAAGAAACGTAAGCGTAGTACAGGTAACCAAGCAGTTGAACCTGTAAAGCAATTTTCCGTCATAGGGACGACTTTAAACACACAAATACAGAAGATGGGTGCAACGATGCAGGAGATGAGTGCAAAAATGGATGTTTTAATTACAGAAAATATTAGAACCAATGATTTATTTCAAAAATTGATCGATAAGATGTAACTTTATATTACAAATATTGATTAATATAGTCTTCTCTATATTGTTGTCCCCTTCTCCGCTCTTGAAGATCATTTCTACCCTCTTGTATCTGGGGTACTGGCAGGGGCTCTAAATCTATTTCATCCCACATGAGTTGTGGGTCCCTGTTAGATGCCCTGAAGGGGTCTTGTGCATCCCGCACCATTCGTCGAAACAATCTTGTGCGATTCCGTTCTTCTCGCTCTAATTCTTCAATAAGAAGAAACTGCGCGTACAATAAAGCCATTCTTCTACTAATTACTTTGTTTTTGTTTACATCAAATGAAACAAACCGCTTGAACGTCACTTTTCTGCCTGTCATACAGTGCTACTGTCAAACTATTCGACTCGAATTCTTGAATTCAACACGTTTTTAATATTGAAAAGTACTTTTCGATATCGAAAATCCATGACGTCATATGCTACCTTTCTGTGAAAGCCGTCAGGTGGCTACGTGTTGTTTTTCTATCCACAATGGTTGAATTTGACAGATTTCGAGTCGAAAAGCTTTTCGATAGTGGTTAGAATCGGGCCCCTGAAATCAGTAGACGCAGAGTACGCTACGTCAGCATGACACTAGAATTATTTTGACGTTTCTATTCAAATTTTTCTAATCACATAATTTGAACAGAAAACTTAGTTCAATCACTTGAAAATTGAAAATAATTATTGTCAAGAAAAATATTTAATAATTTGAAGGTAATTTTATTTATTGAGATTTCAACCTCAACTTTTATTTTCTTCCAGCTTTCTAATGTTTCTCTATTTTCTTAAAGCCTAACTTCAATTTTACAAATTCATAGGAGAGAAGTTTTTTATTTTCATTATTGTGATTGTCACGATGCAGTTGTGGGTTTGTAAGCTGATAAAATATGAAGCGGATAATAAAGTTTACATGGGTCTGACACAACTAAAAGTTGGTGAAATTTTGAAATTGGAATAGAGTTTTTTGATAAAATAATTAAGAATCATTAGCACTGATGAAAAAACCTTTATTTATAAATAATTATTCATTCCAAAATAAAATTGATTTTTAACCTAATTTTCGTATTTTATTAGATTGTGTATGACAAATGTCAATAAGTTGACAGCAAAGCATTGCATCGTTGATTGTCGACTAAAATCGTAGAAATTCGTGTCTGTTTAATCACTATAGACTCGTGTGCGACATACAACAAATATGATGAAAAGGATAAAAAATGTGTTTCATTAAATATAGAAAGAAATGGAGAGATGTACCAATTTCTTTGATATGTTTTTTAAGAACCGAAGTATGTTCAGCATGCATAGCTATATCTAATGTATTAAATCTATGCTTAAATTTTGCACCAAAAATATTAAATTGTTCTTTATTTTGGAAATCTATAGGTCTTATTAAGTGCGGTAGATTGTCCTGGTATAAACAAACTATATTTACGACTAAACAACACTTTTTTTTGAGGTTTTTAAAAGCAGATAATTTTCATGGTATTTTACAACACACCAGTGAGTCAAAGAGAAAGATGGAAGTCTGCATGTAAAAAAGTTTAGTTACCATAGAAGTTGACAAGACCTAAATATGCCGTTTACAATCGACGAGGCTAAAAATATTATTACTGACATCTAATAACATTTCAAATTTTCAAACAACATTCATTTGTTCATCACCTGATAATTTACAATGCGACAAAGATAGATATAAAAAATTACAAATCTAGTGACCTTAAGTACAACTGCGACAACATTGGCGTACCACTACACCGGGCTGGGAGTGTTTTGTTGCAGCTTAATTTATTGTAACTTGTAACTGTGACTGTGACTGACTTGCGTGCATGGGTGAACCGGTAATATCTTCAAAAGCATTGTTGGTACAGCCGTAACAGTAGATTCCTTTTGATGTTGTGTAAAATGTCAACTGCATACAGCGTACATAAAGATAATATTTTGTTTCAACCGTTTGCACACCAAGTACTTAAAGCCATTTTTCTTCTAGCACTGCCTATTTTGGAAATCTTAAACTTAAACATTCATAAATAATAAGCCCTCGTAAAACGCCGATCATATTTTCAACTGGTAATGTGGACGCCACTGGATTAGAACGTGTAACAATAACAACATAACAACTAACAATCGGCCAATGGAAACACCGGGTTTCCAAAACAAATTTTCCTTTCAGCCTTGTACATACAAATTAGAGAGCAGCAGCTGAGGTTCACCATAAGCTGTCAAAATTGTCATTTTAAAACAAATTTACGTCTAATACTTAAGCCACGCTACACGTTTACAATGGTTTCATTATTCATTTCCTGCTTGATAATTTTTTTTAAACGTATTGTAGATCTTTATTTATAACTATGTTCTTGTTGTTGTTTTAAGTCTGTCAAAATTATGTTAAACTACTATGTTAAAACAAATTTACGCGTAATACTCAAGCTACGCTACACGTTAACCATGGTTTCATTATTCATTGCCTGCTTGACCAACTTTTTTTTTAAACGTATTGTAGATCGTTATTTTTTAATAACTTTGTCCATGTTGTTGTCTTAAGTCTGTCAAAATTATGTCAAACATATAAAATAAACGTCAGAGTCGTCAAATGTCACACGTCATAACAAAAAACTTGTCTCAGCAGTTCGCAGCTCGCCGTTCGTTGCTTCGCGAGCCGAACTTTAATCAGTTTCACTCAGCTCAGTTCGAGTGTGGATGTGGATACAGACGGGGGTAACAATCACACGTTTTCTGTAAGATAATTGTCGTTCGTTTATTAAAGTGCCAGTGCAGTGTTGTGATGGCTCGTGTCACCCCCATGTTATCGGGGGCTTCAATCGTCGGTGAGGACGGTTGACATGTGTGCTTTTTGTGTGTGATCATGTCGCAGTGCAAGAAGTTTGCGCCTAATATATTCCATAAGACCAAGTGCTCCAACTGCTTTCGGCAGAAAGAGGAGCATTCGGCTGAAGCCCTGGAATGCAATCGGGTGAGTCCCGCTATGTATACCTACATTCCAATCAAAACCACACATTAGCCTAAAAAAATTCGAGCTGGAGGAGATACCCCGACCTCTTCTTCAACTCGCGCCTACAGAGTGTTACTTGTTTTTTGACACGGTTTTGAGACGAGAACGCTCATTAACGAAAGTGGCTCCTCGTAAAAACTGACCCTTTTCGGAGGATGCCCAGGGCCGCAATTAACCAAACGTGTTTACTTGCAGGCGTATGCTTTTTTTTAAACTCTATCGTTATCTTCATATATTTTTTTTGATGTTGATCGGTTTTTAATGCCAAAGTGATGATTGTGCGGAGTGCGGTCTTAATGATCTTTGAAGATTTAGACTGGGGGCACGAAAGGGTTGGCCTTTATCCACTTGCATATAAATAATTACGAATTACATTGCTTTCATTGCAATAAAGAACTATTTATCTAAATTACTATTATTTATTTACCTTCTCATTTATCATAATTTATAGCTGAATCTGTAAAATATAATTTTAGGAATAATTAGTTGATTAGCAGACAGTAACAGATAATACAATTTTCAGTACAGTGCATTCAAAACAAAAATAGTGTTCTAAGTTTTCGATTAAGAACTCTAACCATCATAGTTTGTTAGAAGAACTGTTCAATTTATTCAATATTTATTCTTTATACATATAATATATGGATAGGGTGATCGTAAAATATCAAAACAATCCCTCGGTGCGTTTTATTCTATTTCTGGAGTTGCGTAGGGCTTAAACTTTGGTCCATTTTTATTTTTGTTCGTATTCTAATAAGATTTCAGAAGTTATTTGCTGAATACAAAGATTCTAGTCGACTTTGTTTCTTACAAATTTGTGTATTCTGCGATTTATAACAACATTTATTGATTATTGGCATTTGATGCAGTAATGTATAAATTTCAAAGTTTGATTGCATGGCGAGGAATAACACTAAAACATGTTAATAAAAAAAGATTGCATTGAATAGCAGCCCAAACATCACCACTACATTGCTGTTGTGTTACATCTATTTGGGTCTTATTTAACACGCAAATAATGAACGTAAACTAATTATTTTATTAATTAGCTTATGACCATTTTGAATCTAAAAAAATTAGTGTCAAGGTTATTTTTGGATGATTACTTTAACTTAATTATTGAATTGAAACGTAATTTTTTATTTGTTTAGGGTTATAATTGAGTATCAATGGTATTATGATACTATGACCATGCAAACATCTGTACCGTAGTTGGTACTTTTTCATCTTCATAAACTATCTAGTATCTTAAATTATTTAGTATCTTCTTCTTCTTTCCCTCTATTTACTTCAGGGTATAGGCTTATTCTTGACTCTTTTATGTGTCCTCGTCTTTTAACTTATGTTGCCAGTCTGTATCAGTGTGTTTTCAAAAGTTTTTCAAATACCAATTGTAGTGGAGGTCTACTTATACCCTCTTAAAGAGTCTGGATTGTCATGTTTGACGCTCAGTGCCCACATCTCGTCTTTTTGTCGAGATGTTTGCATTTTGACAAACCTGTCTTGTAGGATCTGTCATTTTCGACTACGAGTCTAGTAAAGTCTTTTTTTTTTAGCTTTAGTATCATTAGAAATTTATTTTGCTTTGATATTTTTGAGAAGTTAGACTTGAGAATTTAAACTAGACGTTTGTTGACAGCAAACTTTCAACTTCTTTCAGTTGCGTTTTATTCAATTTCTTTGAAAAAAAAAATAAAATAGGTTCAAAAGTATATTAGTATCAGTTGCTAATTTTCTTTTAAATTAACATTTAGTAGTGTGGTATTCGTTCACAATCTTTTTGCGTCAAGGGAGGCTGCGATCATCTAGTTATTTTATTGGCAATGTCTTTGAGGCAAGCAAACTCTCTAATGGAAGTTGGCAGCTAACACGTTTTATTATCGAGGGTAGATTTAGGTTCTATTTTCTGATTAGGTACGTTTTTGCTGGATCTATGTTTAAAGTAAGGAAGGAAAATTTTATAAATAATTGGAAATTAAACGATTCATGCTATCATGAAAATTATGAGTGTTATTCTTAACTCTTAACTGCAATTAATATATAAAATTTGTACAAGATCTAAAGCTGTCACTTTAATATTAAAATAACAAAACGTGTAATACGGTGACAAAGAAATGTCGAACAGATACTGACCTGCCCAAAAAAAAAGTTGTAACCGTTACAACACTGATTCAGTCCTACGGGAAAATAAAAAATCATAGCCATCTGTGTTGCAAAAAGGTTGTGAAGGGATAATAGCAGCGTTATTTGTTAGGACGGTTTGAGTTTCTAATTCTACATTTCATTTTAATGGTGCAACTGCAACCACTTCCTGTTGTCGAATGACACTTTTGACACTGACAACATTATTGACAAATGCCCTTTAAAACGTTAGTCGCTGTGACATCACCTACATTTTTTTTATGAGTGTTATGTGAAAGATTTTTCAAACAAGCGTATCTGTTTACAAGTATCCTAGTGTTGCAACTAGGCAAAAAATATGACTGTGTAACACTGAATGACATATAAGGCACTGCTTTCCGATCTTATAAAATTATTATTGTATTAAAAAGAGAATATGTAGTTGGTTCTGTGGAGGATGATAGGTTTCATTAAACATCATTTAATTCATTTCCATAAGGAACTTCTTTATACTGAAACGATCAATTAAGAACGTAATTTGTATTTTAGAAAATATTTTCACAGACCTTTGAATTTAAGCAGATATGTTGTAACTACCTGTGAGTGCTTTTTGTTTTAGTTTAATACTAATCAATACCATAGTTTTATTTATATGAAGGAAATGAAACACATCATCGCACAATTCACCAGGCATTTTGAAATACTTTGCAAAACATCAGCAATTTGGATTATCATAAACCTTGCGTTTATATTATTATTTTCTTATGGTAACTACTTCTGGTTGGACTTGCTCAGCGCAGTGCTAAAAAGTAGTTTAATTTTCAATGCTATTTTTTTGTAGATTTAACTATGTATGGTGGATAAAAGAGAAAAAAAAGAACTACAAATATAGTAAATCCATCTGAAAGTTGGACATTCAAAACCACATTTATAACTTAAAGAAGACCGTTTTCTATTCGGGTAGTAGTCTACATTTTAGGCCTTACATTTTTCTTACCTTTGTTGTACTGTCCTTCTCGTTATGAGCAACAAAATTTACTGCTTAAACGTTTCTACTATACATATATGACTCTCTTAATCTTTGTTGTTACTTTCTTATCTAGGGTACTTTTTTAAAGCTTTAAAAATAGCTTTATGATATCCAGTGTGTTGAATATGTTTATATGTAATTTTTTTTGTGAAAGAATCGAACACATATTATGATGTACTTTAATAAACGAAGTTAAGTAAGTTTTATCTCAATATATTAAAATCCTTTTCATCAAAGTATTTAGGCATTGAGCAATTTAAAGTGTTCAATTAGTAGAGGATATATACCTAACAAATTGAGACAATTTAACCAATAAGAAGGAAAATAAACAGAGCATATAAATATTACCAATTAGGTACAATTATTTTTCGCCTACATTCTTGTACCTAGTTTGAGTTCACTAATAGACGAGATGCATTTTATGATTACTTTCTTATAATTTCACGTATGAATAAGAATTCATTTTTTCTTTTTAGTCTAGCTTAATACTTGATCTTTGCTAAATTGATTTGTAAGTTTCAAGGTCGAGTATTCATAATAGAATATAATATTTGAGAGAATATAGATTAATTTCACTAGTTTCTTAGAAAGAAAGGTGTGTGTCATTGGCCTCGTTACCAAATCAAAAATTTAAGCTTTAACATTTAAGATATTTATTCGAGCAAGGAATCTAATAAATTTACACAAATTCTACTTTGAGAGCGAGAGGTAAAAATTAACTCTGCTACAATAAGTGCAACAATCACAATGATTCGTTCAATTTTTGTAGGATTGAGGTTTTTACTAATGGAACAGTTATCGTAAGCTTTGTGTTGGATATAAGACTTGGCTTAAATGATTTTTAAGCTTTGATTTACTCTTGAATAAAGCTTAAGTAATTGATATACTTTTCTACAATCATATTTAACATTGAGTTTTCACTAGTGTAAATCCGGTGCTTTAGGAGACCATTCCAAAGAACTAGTTTGGTTTTTAATAAAAACTAAATATGTATGTTTACTATTACGCATAAGACGGCTAAGTAGTTCGATAAAACATTTAAATCAAATTGTTTTGAGGCTAATTTCTATTTCAGTGTTATAAATTAGCTAATTATGGTTCATTTCAGAAGATTTTATATAAAAAGAAAAAAAAAATAATAGAGTGGTGATATTTTCCTACATACGTATAATATTAATTAGAAGAAAGTATAACATAAAAATCACATTAACGTGAAACGCTTAGAATGTAAAACGTAATTATGTTCTTGTTAATTGCCAATGATCAAAAAACTAAATGTAAACAAGTTTGTTTTTTTTTGCCATTTCTTATTACCTATTTATAGTTTTAGAAAATTTATATTTCACCAAGCATACATTGAAGAGGCGGAACATTCAAAACAAATTAATTCAATTAAATCGTTATGTCATCAATAAAATTATCATTAATTACAGCAGTGACAAAATGTCAAAATAATAAGTGCATTGTGGTAAAAATGATTCATGAAACCTTGACATTCAGTAATCTGACGTATTATTATATACTTTTTATTATGTTTTTTTATTTTGTTTATAGTTCAAATGTCTAGCTTGCTGTTTGTATTTAAAATTGTTTTACTTTTTTTCATTTAATGTCATTGCTTAAATAAATTAAAGAATTTGAATGGGATGTAGCTAAACTAACTGAAACTAAAAGGACATGTTCGCCAGCAATCAGATGTGCAAAACAAACAAGCCTGTAAATTGTTTGATCTATACCTGAGTTCTCAAGATAAGGGTCATTGTTTGAATTATTTTGCTCTGATCATAAGGTGCCTATTGACTTGACCAAGTCGTTTATGCTTAAATCAGAATGTGTAAATTAATAGTTCCGCAACAAACTCATAAATTTTGTGTTCCGCAACAGCTCTAAGCTCGGATGGGTCTACCAAAGATTATGTGTTTTGGTTTGTACGATTTTTCTGTGGGCGGTTTGCTTAGATATTTACAAATAGAAATCAAATGATTTGGGAGAAACGTTTGTTTTTTTCCGCAAACTTTTTTTGTCTTTGAACTTTTATATTTACATCTGGGCAATGTTTTTTTGACGTTTAAGATTTTTAGAGTTTGCCGCGCGATTGCGTAAACACATTATGAGTCATGACTGTTCTCCGGTACAGGTAAATGGTCGTAAATCTGTTGTATTTCGCAATATTTAAAATTATTTAAGATACATTTTGAGGACAATAATTGAGGTTAGATCTACTATAAGAACACTTATAAAACATGTTATTGAGATTTACTTCAGTTGTCAGTAACATGTGGACTTGTTGGTTCTATCAATAATGTTTTTTTTTGTGAGATTGAAATTCGAGTATTCAGCCGATAACATAATTAAAAATGTGGTCTTAATTTTGGTGTCAAGCCTACGTAAGCGTACTGCCACAGCACGAAAAATTTTTTCGCTGAAAAAGGCAGACCTACTTGAACACCACGCTCACGCGGCATCTAACAGTATGGTACAGCTTGGCATTTTTGTCACTGCATGCTTGTGCACTTTACAAATGAGTCCAAATTTTGATTGACTTGTGACGGTCGAGTGCGTGTATATAGACGTCCTGATGATTGATATTCTGTAGGACGTGGATATCCTTGGTCTGGGATCTGGGAAATTGTGTTACTTAAATATATGAAATTGCAGTCTACAAAATTTTATTTGTCTGCGGATCTTATTTAGAAAGTTATAAACTTTCAGATAAGTTGATAGTATTTCTCTAATGGTTTGAGCAGTTTTGTTTTATTAGAATTGGTTTTTACTCAGCGAGGATATTCTGTAAACTCAGAAAAAAAGCTCAACTAAGAACTTTCTCTGTTAACTAAGAACTCGATAAGACTGGCAATTTTGGGTCGAGACCGTTAGGTCGAAAATGTTTTGCTAATGATTTACAGACTTTAAAAATCGTATTTCAAAGCTTCAGTAATTCGGTTTATTGATAGGAATATTTTTCAATACTTCAACCAAGGTAAATAAGTCAAAAGGGAATACAGATATTGCACTATTGAAATCTGATGAAAAATGGGAGTTAACTCATTCTAATAAAAAAATTGTTAAACGACTTTATAAATCTGAAACACCTTACTTTGGAAGTAACGTGCCGCACTTTTATTTTTTTTTTATAGATTCTTAATTATTTTCAAAAGTAAATGATTTAAACCAACAGGATTATGTACTTACAAGATTAATTAAAGTTGCCATGAAACTTCAAGGCTAGGTAGAGCCTAGATAGATTTTCTAGATAGAAATACTCTGTATAATTGTCACTATTTTGTGAGATGAATTGTAATGAGTGAGCAAATAGTTTTAAAATTAGGGAAGACGTTGGAAATATTTTGCATCTCTTTGATTAAAATATTGATTGAAGCTCAAATGTTATAAAATTTGTTTTGCATAAAACAGTTATTTTAAAACAAACAATAAGGGAGTTATGAAACAATGAATTCTAAGTGGGACACTCGGTATAGTCTGATCAGATCTGATATTGTATGTTGTATGCTTTTTAAAATTATTTTTAGATGTTTTAAAAATCGGAGTTGAAAAAAACATGAATTTTAAGTATGTATTGTGGATCTAAACAGAAATTTAGTTTAATTTTCCAATCTGCAGGGCTTGAGTTTTATGACAACATTTTTTTAGTAGCAATGTCAATCTTTTTTTTATAAAATAAAAATTGATTGCAAGTTATAATATTATCATAACAAGCAAGTTATAATATTGTTATAACAAGCAAGTCTGTAAGAGAGAAGGCTTATTACATAAAACAGGATTTTTTATCTTATAAATTGGGTTTATTTTATAATTTAATCTTGTTGTTTTTTCAAATATTGTATTCTAATATTATAGTTCAATTTAATAAGATTCAAGCAAAAAGCAATCAATTTGTTGTGTAAGACCTCATTCACACAAGCTTTCACACTTAAATAACTAATTTTCAATTTTTTTTCACTAGAAACAAGACAATGGCTATATAGAAATATCACTTATTTTTTGCCGTTTTCACTTCAACTTAACGTTTTTTTCTTTTTACACTATTTTCTGTTTATCTGGCTTTCTACAATTAAACGCATCTTTTGTTACGCAGACATTACACTTTCACTTAAATAGTGATTGACAACCACAAGAATCGTATTTCACGTATACTTAAAAATTAAAAATTTGCAATTTTCTCATTTTAATGTTATTTAAGTGAGTCTTTACTTGCTTTATTCTTAATTATATATTTTAAATGATGTTATATTTGAGGAAAAATATATTTTTGCTGTAACATAATTAAATATTAATAAAATTATAATAGAATAATAATAAAATTTAACAATCTTTAGATATGAAAGAAAAATAACTTAAACGTTTAGGGTGTATTTTGGAGAAATTATTTTTTATCTTGGTTGTAAATAAATAAAGGCGGATAGTATTTTCTATTTAGGAGTCTCTATACATAAAAGCTTAGTTGACTATTTTAGGTAATTTTTTTGTCGTCAATAATCTTTTTTCATCACTCATTGCTTGGCGAGTTACTTTTAAAATATTTTCATAGTGTTGTAAAAATTCTTTAGCAATCTCGACATAAAGAAAATCATTGGTTTCGCTCTAGACGGAATTTTGTTGCCTCTCGTCTTTTTATTACAATTGAAAATTATGGAGTATAGTCTGAGACAATGTTTTTTTTTGGTAATTATAAATACACATTACCGCCTCGGCGAAAATATCGCTTTTCAAGCCAATGCTTTTGTGTTGATCGTTGATCTACCATAATTTTTGTAAATGAATTCAATTAATACACGAATTACTGTACGGTTACCACTTACAGCACAATTGAATTATTACTCATTCCTTTTAATGATGGAAATGTGCAAGGTTTTTTGTATTGTTTTCTCAATTTAAAATATGTATTATCATTACCAAAAATAAGAATGTTGCACTTGGCAGTAAATACACAAAAAAAAACACAACACTCCAGACACAGTCAGCAATTATTCTGAAGTTGTTGAAAAGTCACGAATAAATGTAGGTACCCTTATGTATCTGCTTTATTTTTGGATCAAGTTGGCCATGATTTGTTTTTATTAGTTTGCATTCTTGCCAGTGAATTCATTATTGCAATCTTGTTTGCTATTTTTGAATTTTGCATTAAGTAGTTATTTTATAAGTATGGTTTAAAATTGTTTGAACTAATTTAGTGTATTTTGTTTTATATATGATTTCTTTGTATTATGTCTCCATTATGTATTTTTGGAATTAACATTAGGTTTAAATAAATATTAACAAAATAAAGCTTTGAAGGAATCTAGATTTAAAATTATTCATGAATTAGATATCTACTTAAAAAATGACTATCTTTATTACACGTATTTGTTGAAACATTTAAAGTGAATAAGAAAAAAAGCACTGGCGAAAAATAAGATAGTAGCAAGCTAGTTTAGTTGCATATTATATTGTATAGTTACTAAATCGATTGACAGAAAATTTATTATTTTTAGTTTGATACTGTATTTCCAAGAAAAATAGTTTAAATAAAAGTATTTTCCTTTGAGTTGATGTTATATTTACTTTTTTTTATTGTCACTTACACTAGATCAAATTAATCATGTTATGTCGTAGATGTATAGAAAATTTTTGTTATGTCGTATATAATATATATATATAGAAAATTTTTTGAACAATATTGTTTTTAACCGGAGCTTTTGAAATGCATTGTAGTGAGATATACAATAGTCGTTTTTCTTGTGATATTGTATTCCATAAGTATTAGTTTTCATGTAAGTAATTTGCTGATATGCGGCTCATAACTTCTGTGTTATTTACATTTTTCCGTTCGTCGTTGTTTGACAAGGAGAGTTTTTCAAATCTTAGAAAGATACTACAAATAATCACTATCTCTTGAACTGAGTCATGGTTAGAAGAAGATACAGCTAGAGTACCTTTCATTGTAAACACAATCGTCTTATCTAACATTCTGTTTCTCTGGAATTAACAGTTATCAAGCAATGAGAAAAAACCAATTGTGAAGGAATTTATGGTATGCCTACAATTTGTTGTAAAACCTAAAAGAAAATAGCTTTACCCTGCCGACAAGTCTGCAAGTTTTTCTTAACCACCACACAAATTCAGTGTGAAATTAAATTTACTGAAAAAACTGTCCTACTGAGGGTTACTCAGTTGTCATCGAAGTGGGTCTCTTTAAAAGGAAAAAACAAATATGAAAAAGATCAACCGAAGATGATGATGTTGCAAATATTAAATCGTGAATTCACCGACCAGGAAAAAATTAGGTCGAGTTGGGTGCTTGATTCGGATTTTTAGAGCGAAAGATATTGATTTTACGCTTAGATTAACATATTTTTTTGATTCTTTATAATATATTATTTATTGTATAAATGTTTCAAGATCTATAAAAATCAAGTCCAAAATTAAACTGGTTAAGCTCTACGCTACATACATGGAGTTTAATGAACGTTTTCTCTTCACACGCAGCTAAGGCTATAAAATCCTCAAAGATCTTTACCATTTATGGACACTCAGACATTGCAGTTGATGTTACTACATTTGGAAGGTTTAAATTTTTCATGAATCATGAATTGCAAAACTGAAATCTAAGAATTGCAAAGTACAGAAACAAGTTTTTTTCTTTGATAATTAGTGTAATTATAATTTTAATGGTATGGATGTAAATATGTAGGTATATGTACTACAATTATCAAGTTATTATAGTGAGAATTTCTAAAATGGGAACAATGAAATCATGACATCTTATAGAACGTGATGGTATCTCGATAGAGCATAAAGTTTACTTTCAAATGTGCATTACATATACAATTAATTCGTCTAACAACTTGCTGCAAAATATTGTTACAGTGTGTTATATTTATGTATTATTTTATATCGATTACACTAGGTGTTCAAGTATAGTGAAAAATAAAATATAATTTTTTCAGGTGTGTTTCTGAGTGTAGAAAAAACGAAATGAGTATGTTATAATTAAAAAGACTATTACATATTTAATAACGCGTTTTATTTTGATTTTAATCAGAAATTTAGATTTACAAAATGTACTAATATTTTGACAAATATAATTATAACTATAGGTACCTTACAACAGAACAGATTTTTTAGCTTCTTAGTTTGTAATAGTACTCAGCTGACAAAATCGTTTTTAGTATAAAGCTATACTGACTGGTATAGGGCAAAAAATATTAAAAATAATCAATTAAAATATTTATTAAAAAAGTTTAATGTATACAAAATGTTAAAATATATATCATATACCTGCTTTTGCCAGCCAAAAAACACTACATTCTACCGAAATAGTCTTATAAAGATAATCCACAGATGGAAAATCGATTCAATATCATCGTTTGGACAATATTGTTTTATTAATTAACTTTTTTTTGGGCTTCGACCACTTACACAACTGACATCTTTGTTTATAAAAATTTTATATTTTTTTTCACAAAAAACTTGTCAGAAAACTGTTTTTTAATATTAATTAATTTTTAATGTTTTCAAATCTAACATTGATTAAGTAGGTATAGTCAAAATACACCCTTGTAGCAACACTAGACTATATAAATATAGTCTGTTTTTCTGACGTATGCACTGTCAGTTTCAAAATTTTGAATTTTTCTCAATACTAACTTAAAAAAACTTAGTATTAGTATTTAGAAAATTAAAAAATATCTTATAGTATGACAAAAATAAGATTAATTTGAATCTGGCAGCATGAAATGACAACTTTGAAATAGAATTTTCACTGTTTTGGAGTAAAAGCTTTAAAAAAAAAAGATATAATTAAATCATTATGTACAAAGTGTTTTGCAAGATCTTTCTTTACTATTAACATTGTTTATTAATGTATACTAAGTGTTGTATACAACGTAATGTATATAATATAGGTACCTGCTATTGCCAGTCAAAAAATCTGTATCTGTATCATCTTTAACATTATAAACTTACGAGAGTTACCTCGTTACTTACGATAGGAGAAAACGTGCAGTTAATGATTAGCTATTTTAATTGAAATCAATGGGTATGTATGTATTCATTAATGCATAATCCCTTGAAATAACTTTCGAATTACCATTTTCTATGTTTATTAAACGTGCTTGTCCAAGACGGGTGTGAGTGGACGTTCTCATCAAGGTCTACCATAAAATTGTCGGCTGTGAAATGTGACAATAAATAAATATTATTTGCGCTGTGAAGATTCGATTTTTAAAATTTTCTAGCATTCAAAAGCATCAATGAACCTATTGTTGTAGGTGGATCCACTTAGGTTTTTTTTTCATATTTTTGATAGGGATTTTTTATAATGTATGAATGGCACACATTCTCTTCCAAGATCTTTATTCAAATGTTATTGGGCTGTGGTTTTTACATTGTTTGCAAGTTACTCTTAGGTAAGGAGTTTTCCAATGAATTTATCTGAAACCTACATTCATTTGCATTAATTTATTGTTTATATAATTGTTTTTTAATAAATTATTCGGCCTTTGGTTTAATAATTTAGATATGGAAAAAAGTACTAAAAGAGTGAATTACTATTTTGATTGACCTATTGAAATTCACGTGACGGGTTTCCATTCAATCCTTGCAGTTAATTTGATTACTAACTGCAATCGTCATAATTGTCTTTGTGATGGTTTTTTACATTTCCATTAATTTATGTCAAGGTGAGTTTTTTCACTTTCCGTTTGATCACAGGAGTAAATGGAGACTAAAACCCACGTTTGAAGAAATAATTATAGGTAGTGATCGTGGGGTTATAAACACACACACACACATATCCAAAGACAAAAAGGTTCACAAAAAAAAATCGGATATACAATGATGGGTATGTATCTTTGGACTGATCAATCATGCACATCATGAGACCATGTGGGTCGTATTTTCTTTTTATCGTCCTACAAGATTACGCACCGGAACCTCTTCTGTTTCTTACGCAACAACATACTGCAAGTGGGCGCATTGCACTCTTGAGGTGAACAAACCGTTTTCTGGTGCATATTTTTGCTCAGTTTCTGTATCAAAAAAAAGCGACAAAAACAATATCAGAAATGATATTATTTTTAATTAAATTTGATAATTGTATTGTCACACCTTAAAGTAGGAATTATAAACTCTTTTTAACCGACTTCAAAAAAAAAGGAGAAGGTTCTCAATTCGACTGTATTATTTTTTATGTGTGTTATCTGGGAGAATCGATTTTGATGATTTTTTTTATTTGGAAGCTAGTGCCTTTACATTTGGTTCTATTTAAATTTAATCAAGATCTGATCAGTAGTTTTCACGTTATTCTTATTAATGCTTTTTTTGATAAATATTTTTGACACTTGATTGTAAAATTGATTATAAAAATTTGTGGAAATTAAAAAAATATATTTCAAAATAGTTTACTTATTTAAGTAATTTAAGCAATTTGTTAATTATGTTGTTTAATGTGTTTGATAATGCATTAGAATATCAAGGAAAATCTCCTCTAGATAAATTTTACTTATCTAAGCGCAAGTCATAAAAAAAAATTCGTATAAAACAGTATCAATTAATTAAATATTAAGTAAACAGTAGATTTTAAATTTTTGCCTCTTTCTTCGTTTGTCTCATTCAAACGGCGCTGTCTCATATTAGCAGCGCGTTTAGTAGGTTCATCCATATTGAAACAAATAATAGTGATCGAATCTACTAAAAATCAAGAAATAAAAAAAATAACAAAAGTAAACCATCTTTACTAAATAAAAAAATGCACTAAAAAGTATAAAATAATTGCGTAGACTTGTATGCTTAAAAAAGAATCAAATTATTTGGATAATATAATGTACAATTATTGATATTTTTGGAGTCGGTGTCAGTCAAGATCGTCTCTGACGACCGATGAAGTGCGAAGCGTCGACAATTTTGTTAAATTTTACGACACGGGTTTTTTCCGAAACATACGAATTTAAACATCTACTCTGCCTCTTCTGAGAAAAGCTAGAATAATGTTTTCACTTATGTCTTTTACCTTTTGCCTGATTCTCTACTGAAACAACTCTACTATTTAAAACACTAGTGATAATTTTCTAGTTGGACGTAATTTGTGGTTTTGCGGCGGCATCTAAGATTTTATGATTTTTTTAAAAAGCACTTTTTTTTGTTTTAAGCAAGATCAAAGTGGTTACTTTGTTTCCCATATAACAGTCAACTATGATAACAAAATAAATTTATTAAAAACAGTTTTATCTCTATTTTTAACATCCAACAAAAATTTTTTTTGTCAGTTTGTAGCCACTAAACGGCTTGAAACTTGTCTAAAAATTATAACTTTTTACTGATTAAATAATTGATGAAAGTTTTTTTCACAGGTTTCTTTTTTAATATTAGAAAACAATGTAACCCTGAACACCACCCAGAATTTGCAAAACACGCAACTTCCTCACTAATTTTCAGGAGAAGTTTATTGTTTGAGCTTTTTGCAACGGTTCCCATCGGGGGTTTTTGAAATTTTGAATAAATAAATTTAGGAGTTATTTTTTTTATTAAAGATACAAAAAAGAAGCAGGTTTTTATTCGTAAAAAAAGCTTTAATTTCTTGAAAACTTAATTTACTCGCTATGTGAACAGTGGCAATGTGTTTATAATTTATATAGTTTATTCACTTTGGCTGCAGTATTAAAAAAAGAGAACGCTTATGTACTTTTTATTGTTTCTATTATACGAAGATTGTTTTGACTATAGTAATAATAAAAGAAGTTTAGTTTTTTTAGGTTGTTTGGTGAGTTGCTGATAAAATAATTTTCTAATTTGTTGTGAAATTTAGCAGTCTTGGCTACGCTTGTTATTTTTGTGTAAGCATTGACTTGTGATTTGACCTGACCGAAACTGTAAAATGTATGAATACATTATTGTTATTTTTATAATTATCTACAGTAAAATCTGAGTTGAACTGGACTCTAAATGATAGTTTAAATCATCATTACGTTCATAACATTGTTTGTTTAGGAGGCAGAGGAATTGTTGGTACATATTATTTTTGTTATTTCTACTTGCATATTCGGTTAACCTGATTTTAATTTAATATACCCACTTAATTAATATCTTACTGTATTTTCCCGTAAAAACAATGAGTTTTTTACTAGGTTAAAGTGATATAAATAATAAATTCAAAACTTGTTTAAAGTATTTTATTTGGTTACACATTTAATTCAACATGAACTAGGGGAGTGTCTATCTTTAAAAAAATTAGGTTAATGTTGTTCTTCTGTATGTTAATGATGCGTCAATAAATGCATAGTCATGGTTCATTCAAGTCGGATTTGTCTTTTTTCCTCTTCGGAGACAAAAGTGTAGGATTCGTTCCGTCTAGCTATTCTATGTCCGTTTTTGATCAAGAAGACCATATGGCAGCCATTCATTTTACCATCGCAAGTTGTCATGGTAGTTCGTTGACCATTGCGCGTAAAACGTGCCGCCATAATCGACTAAATCGCACATTTGTCAACTATAGTAAAGGAAAAATGGAAAGTTGACACAGACGTGATATTACAATTTTGTATACAAAAGGGGAACGATCTCACCGTAGATCTATATCTTTTTATAAAATTCCGTTCTGACACTTCGAAAAGTGAAAATTACCAAATCTGGACCGACACTTGTTCGTTATCTATGGTTGTCGACCTTTTGTCGGCATGTTTTGAAACGGCTGGTATATACGGTTATGTAAATTGTGACAGTGTGGTTTTGCAGGATTCAGGAATATTATAAGCTTTCTAATCTGTTCACAAACTAGTCTTTTTTTTATAATATGATCTGCACATGCATCCTCATATGTTTAACTGGATTCAGTCTAGAAACTGCTTGCCAACTTGCACAGCATAAACAATCACATAAATAGCAATGTATTCTATGCTAGGCTACCCATTTGGAACCAATAATAATGAACAACAAAACAATTAGTTGTTACACATTAACTATTTAGGACATGACGCCTGCTATGACAACAACAATAATTCTCAACAACAATATAAATAAAGACCAAGGACATTAAGGGTAAGAAAACGGAAACTCAATGGTTTCCGGTTTTTAAACAACCGGATAATTAATTGCATACTAAACTTTATAACCAGTAGTATTGTGTCAATGTGCCAAACTTAGTAGGTCGGAACTGATGAAATTACCATTTTTACTAAACAACTATTTTTTTAGATGTATACAAATATTACGTGATACACACTACTAGCATGAACTTTCATCATTTTATTTATATCTGGTATCAGAATAACAAATTGCTTTTATAGTTAAGCCTTTCAAAACATTTTTATTAAGTAGGTACCAGTGTTTTCGCAAATATTTAAAAAAAAATTACTTTAGTTGTTACTCTATACATACATTAAATCAAAAAAAAATACATTGTAGTCAAAATAAGTTTTATTAATTATATACATATTTACAAAATTTGCTTATGAGAAGAGAGTAGCCTACCAACATTAAATTTTTTTTTCTTGGTAAGTAAACGTTGAATTTTTGATATAAAGGCAATTTCTGTAATAAAATGGTGGATGCGCCGGGTAATTAATAAGGTAAGAGTGATGGCTTGAATTTCTGTGCCAAGTTTATCATCAAAAACAAAAGTAACTTTAACATTAGGAAAGTCACCAATTTATTCATTACTTTTTGAAGTTTGGCTTTATTTGTTTTAGTAATGGTAATAAAAAAAAAGCAAGGTTGTCTTGTGGTTGAAGCCCACTTAGCACTATAAGTTGTCGTATACTTCATACACTGATAGATTTTACTTTTTGGACAGCTCGTTTCTATGTCGACAATAAAGTGGCCGAGAAATTCGGAAAGTAATAATAAATAATCTTTTCATTAATTTTCTAATTTTTATTGAAATTTTTGGAGGTAACGATCGAATGCAATAATTTATTAAATATAGTTTTTAGGCATCTGCATTTCTTATCGAAACACAGCAGCTACATAACAATCTGCGGCAAGAAACATACTTAAGCACTGATACGGAATGTATAGAATTTAAAAAAAAAATAAATATCTCGAGATACAATGTAAAATCTATCAGTTTATAAAGTATACAAAGTTATAAATTTATTCAAAAATATGTTGTGAGATTTAGATAATCACCTAATTTGTATTATTTTCAACACCCAATCGCTAAGCCGTTAAACTTCCCAAACACCTGACCCACTCTTTTCTCATTACAAAGGCGTATTTATATTTCCTGTGACTCCACTAACATCTTGAAACAAGAAAAGAATATATAACTTAATATGGTAATTATTTTATATAATAAATTTTACCATTAAATATTGATTGTTTAATTTTCGTTTAATTTTATGTTATTTAAAAAAAAAATTTTTAGTTTTTAACTAAGTATATTTACATATGTTCTTGATAAATATAACTGTAGCGGCCAATACATGATTTAAAAATATTAAGAACGGTTTATCTCAAACAGAACTGTCGAGATCCTGGTTTAACATCTGTTTAGTTAGTATGATTTGTGTACTACAGTGCAGATAATAATGATTATTGTAAGCCAATTTAAAGCTTACTCTATATATTTGAACGTACGATAAATACTGTGCGCTCATAAATTTTTTAGATCTACTCTTGTTAAGGAATTTTGAACGTAAGTTTTTTGATCAGTTTATAGAATACGGAGAAACGTACGATATTATAGACGAGCTTAACATTTGTCGGCAATAATACGATTAAAGACAATAAAAATCTGTCAAGCTAAAATACATAGCAATAGTAGATCTTAATAATTTATGAACTCACGTTACAAGAATAGTCAATTTTGACAGCGAGCGATGGGGATGAAGGATGCTTGTTGTAGGAAAGTATGCTTGTTAGTTTAGAGCTGATGGCTTGTGGCGGAGATGATAATATGTAAGTCTACACTTGTGATACATTGTTTTATTAGTATTAGTAAAAAAAAAGTGTGGGTAATTTGGAGTCTATTTGATTTGCTGCATGAATAATTTAAATTCCACAATAAAATAGAGCGTTATCGACTTGACTTTTTTTTTTGGACCGTCTGTATAAGAAATATCTATTACATTAGCATCTACTTATATTTATAAAATTTAATCTTTTATTGCTTGTATTCACGTGACGATATGCCAATATTGAACAGTCTAGGAAGTAAAACGTCATAAACTTTTTATTCTATAACTTAAAAGTAACTGTGGTTGCTACAGAATAAGTTCAATTAGACGCACTCTTAATATACAATGTAATATACTACAAAAATAATACAAAATATAATTATAATACAAAACTCACTTCTTCAATGACTTTTTGGGCTTTGACCACTAATTTGGCTATTTACAAACTGGGACTTGTTTGCTGTTTTTAAGCATTCAGGTTTTAGATGTATGATTTTATTGAACATAATAACGAGTTGTTACCATTTAAAGTTGATACTGTTTGACGCGATGACTGTTATGACATATGTATTTGAATTGTCGGCAAGATGACAGTTTTGTTAACATATGCCTCTTGATTATCCGGATCGCGATCGGATTGCGATTTACCGGATCGCGATTTACCGGATCGCGATTTACCGGATTGCTTTATCCGAAACGGTCGAGAGTTTTAGATCCGCCGTGTTAACCGAAACAACCGAAGTGTAGAGAAAACTCCCTTAGAATTAATAAAAATTTGGTTTTTAACAGAATTAACTCCCGACTCTTTGTCGAAAATTGTTTTTGTATTTACATAAAAATGTGCTATGTAGTTTATTTGTATGTATTAGATGACATAATAAGGTAATGTACAAATTATGTAATATTATAAGTAGCTACATAATGTAGTGGATGTGTGTACCTAAGCTTTTTTATCAAATTATGAGTTATAAATAACAATTTATTTTTTATTTTTATTTAAATTTTTGTTTAAAGAGAGAGGTTGTTATATGAGAGTTTTTCTATATGCCAATTTAATAAGACTATCGAAAAGTTCGATAGTCTCAATCCGTTGAAGAGAATTTCCCGGATATAGGAGGTGACAGAGATTTTACTCTAATATTATATAATTAATATATTATTCTATGTAATAACTATTATTATTACATCAATTTTTATTTATCTTGTTTTTTGTATAAAGTGGCAATTTGACCAAAGTTTTTCGACTTGATTCACACATTCGTGACAAATGAATCGCGACTCATCTTTCGCGGAATTCGGAAAATGTATTATTTTTTGCTTTAAAATTCTTTCACAATTTAGTTGGAAAAAGTACAA
This sequence comes from Lagria hirta, assembly GCA_947359425.1. NCBI lineage: Eukaryota > Metazoa > Arthropoda > Insecta > Coleoptera > Tenebrionidae > Lagria > Lagria hirta. Next base: position 17,060,329 of record OX375794.1, read on the forward strand.
TTTTTAAAGTGAAAGCACTTTAAAGACGAGCGTTTACTATTTGGGAAGTAGAATCTTCAAATGATGCAACAGATTTTTTTTGTGTTTTAATTAAACACAGTTTTACAATGTAAACTGGATTTTATTAAAAACAAAACGCAGTTTACAACTAGATCCTATATTTATAATTTATTTATATGACGAATATTACACGGAATCGCTTATAATATTTATTTTAAATTTATTTTTAATACAACATACTTTTAATTATTTTGTAAATTCTTTTGAAATGGTTTAAATTTACCGTTGGCTTGTTTGTGCTTTTTAAAAGATGTAGTCAATTTTTATAATACGTTGTTCTAGATTTATCAATAGTTTTTTATAACAATATCATCTTCAATATATTATTATCATCATCCTATTATCAAACTTTGTTTGATGAAGCGATAAAAAAATGTAGTTCAAAGAAATTATATCGGATGTGTGAGGACAAAGCTATCTTATTGAGTAGCTCACGTTCTAGTCACAGACAAGATATTCAAACCACAAAATAGATAATTCCAACGAATTATGACAGAAGCTAACTAATTTGGCATTTCATTCGTTGATTCTGAATAGAATGCGTAATAGCTTTTCACTGAAAAACTAATTTGTCTCGTTTGTAAAAGCTAACATCTAAATTGATTTTTTAAATTAACTTTAGGTGAAACACTATTAGACATGATCAATATAAAAAAAAATGATAATCAATTTATTTTAAAAATGGTTGCACGAAAGGTAAGTTTTTAATTACTGCAAATTATGTTATATTAGGGGGATATCAAATAAATTTATTATTAGACTAGGCTGTGACAACTGCAGCAAGTTTGGGAGCACTGTCAACATTTTTAATTCATGCAATTGACATTGACATCTGAAACTTATGTTCAAATTAGATCAGAAAATCTTTCATATTGTGAGTTATTTTATTCAACAGTTCTCAATACAACTTTTTAATGAGATGGTCAGTTTATAAAGAATTTTGGGGAAGGGAGAGCATAAATTGATAAATTTGATGTATTTAAAACGTTTGCATACATATGAAAATAAGTTAATAGAAGAAATTGTGGGATAAATCTCTTTTATTATTTTTTTTGAAAAGAGTTGTTATTATGCATTCGTTAACTTATCTTATCGAACTAAACTCTAGTTTTTTTTTGCTAGAATAAAATTTTATTTTTTATTAAGCTTTAAATCGATTCTATTTTGCTATATTGTCTCTGCAAACCACCAGTTTAAAAAACTAGTTTAGGTCGGTTTTTTGCGTCGTGGGTAATCACTTCTACTTGAACCAAACTATTTCTTGTGTAATTACAACCGGAACAATTGAGAAAACGGTTTAAAGATTTTTGGAATGTTAAAGTTAAAATTTAAAATCTCATATTCTGACAAAGTATAACTGGAAGATGTCAAAGGTCTTAGAGCAATCTGCAATGCACAACATGATGGCTTTAAATTTGTCAAAGAATTGTTGAATATGTACTTACGTAGTATTTGACTGTGGCTTTTCCCAAAGCCATTCTGAACAAGATTGATGTTCCATAATAAATTATTAGTTTTTAACAGTTTTAGTTTTAGCGTTGAAATTTTTGACAAAGAGTAGTAATTGATTTTTATGAAGAAATTATAAAGTGGATCACATGATTTATAAATTAATTAAAAGCATTTTTTTGCATCTTAGAATTGAGACTATCAATAAAAGACAGTGGAGTGCAGGTCGATACAGTTGTTTTTTTTTTTCATTATTATTATTTTGAGTATTCTGCATAAACTGTTTTTATAAAGTGTACTGCATTACTCATTTTCTATACTCTACAATTCTGCATACTACAGCATACTGACAACTACATTTTGTAATTTTGATGAAAATTAAATTGTATGCGAGTGACGATTTCAAATTTTAATGCTTGATTTATAAGGTATAGAATGTAGGAACGATTTATAAATAATTTATGTGTGCTTCAAACCTACACATAAATCATCTTGTTTTTGTTTAAAGTTGTGGTTTTGCATTGATTATATTTTTTGGATTTTAATAGTAGAAGAACGAATGTATCAAGGATTAGTCAACTCTGTTTATATTAGTTCCGTATACGCCTCCATGTTCTTACCATTTGTTTTATAGTGTGAGCGAGAGAAGTTGTATTTTTTTTCATTTAATTTAAGTTTTAGAATATGATGCGGTTAAGATAAATTTGGATTCTGGCGTCACCGGAAATGCATTGTGAATGTTTCAAAAATATAAATAGCTTTAGCTTACAGTGCGAGAACATTGTTTTTTTTTAGGTACCTAAAGTGTAAAATAAAGTTACCCTTGTACCACACCTAACGGAATACTCACTGACCGGAAATTTAATCAAACAAGCTCCATTCAATGCTTTCTTTCTCTATATCGAGGATTGCCGTCTATTTCATCCCATTATTCTGTTCAATACCAAGAACCAAACAATGTATTGACTTTCTTTGAAACAATAATTTGTGGGATTATTTACTGTTAAATTATTCAAGAGACAACATTTCGTAACGGCGACATTATCAATTCTAGTAGTGCAACGTTTTCGCTTCTACTATAACGTCCACAGAATATAAAATTATAAAATTCCTTCTCGTAGAATAATCATAGTCATTTCCGAAACGACCGACGCCCTGTCGTTAAAAAGGAAAAAAATACTATACGACCTGTGGAAATGTTACCCAAACATCGAAGATATGTCATTAACCGTTAACTCTCTCACCATCTTGAAACGGAGCACCAATTTTGCACGTGCTGATCAAATATGGAATTCAAATCTATCTGTGAAATTAGCTACTGGCGCCGTTGTCTTGAATAAAACCGGCCTTCTGTTGGTTACCTCCCGACATATAATTACAAATAATTAAGGCCGTATAGTCTGGACGAGAACCTTTTTACAAAAATTTTTAGACCATCAGTAAGTTAGTATTTTTAATGGAAAAAATTCGTATCCATATAAGCCAAGGTCTACTAGAGGACCAGACACTAGTAAACCTTCGATAAATGGAGAAATCGATCTGCCATTTCATTGAATTAAACGATTTGGGTGATTTGTTTTTTTCTAAGTAGGAAGCAATATCATTACAATAAAATGATTAAAATGTCTGGTATACAGGATGTTTCATCACACAAAATGGGTTTTAGAAGGTTACCTTGATTGTAGATAATTGATTATTAAAAACAGAAACTGCATCTAAAACTATATTATTTATTTTGTTAGATTGTAAAAATATACATATTTCTTTCAAATGTTTTTCAAGAAATTTGAGGAGTTTAGAATCTACAATCTTTTACATTTTTTAATTTTGTGTTTAAGGTTTATAATTCTTTTGGCGGGTTAAATTTGAACAAAAAAATTCTTATTTTTTAATCATATGTACCATGAAGATTAAGACTTGCTTTATAAAATAAATTCATCTAATTTAAATTGGATAACCAAGGGATTTTTACTAAAAAAACTATAAATGAATATACGAAGTTGTGTTTTTTGATTTTACTAAATCGAAATAGTACAAAATTTCACACTACTTTTTGACATTTTCCTAACAAGTTTACATTGATTTATAAAATATCGATTACAGATTCATAATACTATTTACGACAGTTTTCTGCAGAATATCATCTCGCTTTACTATTTCATCATTTAAAGAAACGGCGGAAAATGCTAAGAAGAAAAAACTGAGGGTAGAAACGTAACAATTTTTAAATTTACGATAAAAGAAGAAGGTAAAGTAAACCGGACGTTATGAAACTGAAATAAAGAAAAAACTGTAGCTTGCTGCGCGCTGCACATTATGGTTTATAAAGTTTAAATAACTGGACGTTAAGGTTACTAAAGTAGCATTTGTTTTTCTAGAAAAAAGAAAGAGTGCCTAAATTAATCGCATCCAGCATGAGTACAATATACGTCACATTACAATTTACGTGTTTTTTTGTTGTATGATTTTGATTTGTATTCCAATTTAGTTTTTTAATTGGAAATAAACGGCGAAGTAAAGAAGCTTTTTTTCGTTCTTTATAAAAATTTAGCAGATTTTTTAGATTTAATCAGAAGTAATTATTACTTTTTTCAACAAAACTACCATTTTTGCAACTTCATTCACAATAAAACCACCCCCGGTTCCAATAAAGTTATTGGCATCGTTTTAAATCAATACAATTAAAAAAGTAATACAAATAAAGTTTGATGGTATACCTCCACCACCTCCTTATTATAAAACTTCTGATTGGAATAATATTGGAGTGAATTGATTAAACAATTTCTTTTGTTTAAAAATTAAAACAAAAAAAAATGTGATTATTTAATTTATTAATTAAATATAAATTAAATTAATTTTGTCAAAGGCGTTTTCTCTTTGTATGGTAATGTTTATATGATGGCGTAGGAGATTATTAGCTCTGGATATTGCCAGATTGGTTTTTAATTATTTTTCTGAGCTCTTTTATAGGATTTTCAGCGTCTCGAACTCATACTTTAAATGTCTCAATAGCAAAAGGTAAAAATCTATATGCGTCCGTAATTTCTTTATATTTTTGATTTAGCGATAACGGTATCTACACAGGTGAGTTACTAAGAGGTCTTTTTTTTTCATGGAAAAAGTGTCAAATCATCAAAGAGTTTGCCTTCATTTCTATATAAACAGCAAAGTGTCATAACACAAGAATATTTGCCAAAATAAATGCATGAAAATCGCGAAAATCGTGAAAATCTACCAGCTTTTTGAATATGGCAGATCATGATGAGCCAGACGATCTACCCAGACGATCTACATGAGGTTGGCTACAGTATTATTATTATTATTATTATTATTATTATTATTATTATTATTATTATTATTATTATTATTATTATTATTATTATTATATTCTTAATATAAAAGAATATTTGTTGTCTTGCTTCAGTCGATCTTTAATGCGTAGAGTGGAAGATTTTCTGGAAGTGGTTTCCAAATAGTTTTAGTTAAAATTTCGATTGAATCAAAACAATTAATAAGTTTCTGAAATATTGAGACCAGCTTAATTTCATGTTATTGAAAAGTGCTAACATAGTAAAATAGAAAGTCAACTAGCTGTGAGGACTTGTTTACATTTGTTAAAAGTTAATATTAAGCACTAGACGTTGTTATGTAACAAAGTAGATTAATAATTTTAAAATACTGACCCAATGAAACAAATCTTGCTTTTCCTCAACAATTTTAACCAAAGTTTTAATTGCCACGCTTTTCATTTTCATATACAATTTTAGTTTAAATAATAGAAATTTAAAACCTTTATTCTGTGTTCGAGTTACAGACTGCGATTTAAAATCAAGCTGTATAGTGTTACACAAATGTTGATTGAAAGGACTGTGTACACTGAGGGTGTTCTGATGAGTGAAGGGACTGTATGTCGCTGATAAGCTTTATACGGATGAAACAATTTCTACATTGTTATTAAATTTATTTATCTGAAAGACATGATTAATCAAATGGAGAATAGTACATCATACTTTGGCAAGATTTTACAACAAGCTAACTAAATTCTTGAATTTTTTTTTAAAGCTAAACCCTATGCTAACTAAAAGATTGCGTAGATTCAATAATAAAAAAACATGCATGAGGTGTTTCTTACGCTAGTCTATTGAAGATACATATCTACATCCTGAGATGACATTGACAGCATGGGAGCCAGGCTGATAATTATTTTGTAAATGATTTTAACATTTATGAAAGACAATTATTTAAACTATAAAAAAGTTATTATGTTGAATTCCCAGTGCTTTTAATATTACAACTTTGTTAGGTCATTGGAACTGTCGGAATTATTGTCAGATAATTTCTTAATGGTGTTTTTTCGAAATCTAGTACATTCTAAAATAAAATTTGATTATTGTTTTGCGCATATGGTTTTTATTTATCTTTTTTGAATCTCAAAAAGTCGTTCAACTCTTTTAGGTTGTGACATTTTGTTTTTTCGTGTTCTCTGAGACCTTAGCTAGGTTATAGGTCAAAATTGATTGCATTAAATGTACAATTGTTTTAAGTTAAGGACATTGAATGATGTAAAAGATAATGTCATGTTGTACGTGTCAATAAATCTTTCGATAAAAATGGGATGGTTGGTTCTGACACGCATATTTTGACATTTAAAAAATTATTATAAATTAGCTAATAACTAACGCACGTTAAAAGTTGTACTTCAACCATATAAGGAATAATTAATTGAATTGCAAATTTGTTTTTCTACATAATTTAATAATTCAAAGTACTGTAGTAAAAGGTTTGGTCTAATTAGGATTAATGTTTATTTGTTTATTAAAAATGCTAAATGACTATTAAAAAAAAACAAATTGTTTATGCTTACAGAACGTTTCATCGTTGGAGCCACAAAGTTTGTTTTATAATTCATTTTGTGGTCGTTGGTTATCTCTTTTTGATATAGGTCAGATAATATAGCAATTTTGTTTCTACCTTGAACGCTTTTGTAACGGTTATATTAGAAGTTTTGCGACAACGGTGCCACACTGCGAACATTAACACCACAACTGATAATGTTGAGATATTAGTTTATCAGCGTCCATGTCTTTAAATTTCTGCTAATAGTAAAGAACTTAGTATACTATAGTAAAGAAGTTTTGAAATTGTTTTTGAACAAAGCAAGACAAGACATGTTCTGTCTATTTTGCTTTTGTCAGTGACATGTACATATTTCGTTTTTGTATAAATGTGATTTTTTTTGGCACCAACAATGCCAATCGTTTTTTTTTTAATTAAATATTATATTTAATTAAAATAAGTTTGACAGATTAGTATCAGAAATTTTTGATTGGTGGATAAGTTGTTCTTAATTGTTGCATGCGACATCTTTGACACATATTTACAAATTTTAGATAAATAAAAATTCAATGTAATCTTGATTACCACAAAAAAATCAGCTTTAGAAATACAAAGGACGAACATGGTGCATAGTGTACGGTAATCAACTAATTACTAGGGCTACAGTTGAAAGAAATGCACTGTTAAGTCAGCCGGACTACTCACAAATGGTGATTAAAAATGTTTGAAGAAACTGGCTTTTTTTAAATATTTTTTTTGGATAAAGGCGTCGGTTTTGACTTGCGTTGATGACTCGGTTGATGAGTTTTGCGATGAGCTTTGCAGTTTTTGTTTAATTTTGAATATACATAATAGCGTGTTTGCGGCGTGCATTTTGCGGTTATTTTTGGCTTATAATCGGCCGCATAACGGTCACGTTTTAGGAAATGCACTCCGCAAATACTCAAAAATGTATTACACAAATGTTGGTTAATTTTGATTTTAGACTTTTTAATTATTAAAAATAAAAAGTGTACATGCTAGTTTTGGTCACGTATGAACTGACCTAAGATTGTCTAAAACTTTATAAAATGGTGTTTTAAACCGTTTGCTGCACTCTATGTAATTTTAGGAAATATTTGGCGTACGCAATTTGACCATATATTTTCCGCCGATGGTCGGTGTAAAAGACATTCCAAATATATTAAACAAAGTAAAACATTTATGGTTTACGGTTATTCTAATGCGTGTGCAGAATAGAAAATTTTGAATAGTTCAAGCGTTTTTTTTTAATATTTATTTTGTTGAGCCATTTTATAGCAAAATAACGTTTATATTATATTTTCAATATTATTTTATTAGCTATTGGTATATAATTATCTTTAAAACACAAGCAGCTAATTATTTTGCAAGATAAATTAAACGATTTTCTTTGCCATTGGTGGTAAAATACAACTTACATTTGCAAGAAATAAATTTAGCAAAAGAAAGATACGCAATAAATATAGAGGTATACTCTTTGACACAAGATAAATTGTAGTCGAATATCGAGTACATACTGACCAATTACTAGTAGAAATAATTATATCAATTTATCAATCAATAGATTTTAGTTTTGCGATTTTTAAGAACTAAATATGTGTTGAAATTAAAAATAATATCTGTAATAAGGTTAGAATAAAAATTCGGCACGAGTAGAAGATACTAAACGCCAGCGTTAGCGAACGTGGAGAATCACTAAAATATAATATTGAATTCTTATTTTAACCGAGAACCGACTGAATTTTCTCTATGACCGTTACTGAATATTAAATTCTATATCTAATTCACTCAATTTCAATCTTATGTTAATTGAAATTGTCACACAACAATTAGGACACCGCATTGACATTTGACGAGATTGATCTTTGTCCATGTATTTCTTTAAACATAATTACGGAATATTTTTTACATCACATTTGACATTGACAGTTTTGAAATCCTTGTCAGTCTATATAAAGTGTTTTCATACAAAAAAAGCAAAATTTTTTGCAAGTCATACCTATTTTAAGTGAAAAGCTTTTTGACGTTTTGTTAAGATTTTAATTTTTAATTTGACGTTTTGGGTGGCCAAAGTAACGTTATGTAAACAAATAAGTTACATAGCTTGTCTAAATTAGGTTTCGTTTTAATGAAAATACCGATATTTTTTTAAGCATAATTATTACGGAATATTCATTCTGTCACTTGTTGTGGAATGAAAATTCATGCTAAATACAAAAGTAGCGTGTTCGAATCAATTCCTTCTCAAGAATGAGAACTTTTGCTTTTAATTAATCAGGAATTATTCGGAATAATTACAATTACACACCAATAATGCATGGAAGGCGCGATATGTTTGAATATTTGTGCCCTTATACCTCGGAGCATGTAATGATTATTTTTCCGACCCAAATATCGACCAATAGAATTGCACCATTCGACGTCACGTGGTACAACCTACATGGTATTATACTGATAATTTTTTGATTATTTTCTCTGGTAGTTGCTATATATAAAAAACAAAACATGATCCAGTCAAATTAACCACACGTCAAACTGACAGGTTGAATTCAATTGTGAAAATTGGAGATTTTGCATGAAAATGAATCGATTTGGAGTTTGTTCTCTGTCCACCATCGATAAAAAAGTCAAAGGAAATGTTCCCATTAATACGGAGAAGGCAAAAAAAACAGTTTGGTTGGGACGGAAAAATAATCCCCCGAATACCACACGAGCTTCAAAATTATCTGGCATTTCCCTCAAGGTTCCCTGCAAACAAATAAAGTCGTCAAGTTTTTCAGGAAAAATCACTCGCGCTTCGCGCTCGTGATTTTTTAACCTGAAAAACTTGACTCTTTCATTTGTTTGCAACGAACCTATCGGGAAATACCCGATAATTTTGAAGCTCTTGTGGTATTATAAGTGAAAATTTAATGTATCTTGCAAATCCTGAGGGCAGCGTTATTATACAAAGATAGAAATTGCTATTCAGAAAATAATGTCTATTAATCGGTTTGAATAAAAATTCAATCTTTTTGTAGAAAAATAATTTTCTTGTAGTTCAGAATCTTGTGTTTCGGAATCTGTCACGCGTGTCGAATTTTTATTCTAGACTCGTTGGCAAATATATCTACTATTTTAAAAATCATCTTTATTCTTACGAAAATCGATGCAAGAAGTTTTGCAAAATTCATGCCAATCGTTTTTTCACACATGGTATGTGAGGAAAGACATACCGCTTGTAAGGAGATAGGACAGCAGACAAAAACAGATTGGGAGCTGAAAATATCAGTAATAAAATAAACTTTAAAAAAATAGTGAAAGCGGAAGTACTTCTATTATTTTGGTTGGTTGTTGTAATAATAAAACAAATTGTAGCTATTAAATAAACACTAAAAAACTCATTAGCATATATGTATTTGTTTTGAAAATTACCATTATGGATAAATTAACGTATAAAAATAGAGTAACATGCATGATGGCAGTTGTAAATGAATCAAAGAGGAAGTGGTTTTTGAGAAAATATATTACGTTAAGAAATATATTTATATATATAAAGAAATCCAAAAAGTGACTTAGTTTTAACATTCATGGTGAGACAACAAATTAAAAAACAATTCTATCAATTGCTGGAATGGTCAAACCAACACAGATCCACACCCTTTTATGAGAAAGTTAAAATCATAATTTATTTGATGTTTTTTAATAGGTTTTCACTGTCAACACAAAAACCAAATTAAAATAAAACAAACACTTTTATCAGACTTGTTTTTATGGAGATATTATTGTTCTGCATTAAACTTTGTCTTTATATCTATTCTTAGAATTTTACAAAATAATAATTTTTAGTTTGTAATAGTAGTTATACTGTCTTCCGACAAAAAAAGAGTGTTATAAGTTTGTAGTGTGTCACAAAACCTGTCGTTTTGTGACTACCGTTGAACCTACTTTGATCTAGTTTTTTTCCATTTGACATTGAGAGTGTTCTTAGTCATAATTCCAAAATAATCTATTCACTCGTTCAGAAATTATCAATTTTTTTCTGGTGGTTGATTTAGATGAAATTCGGTTTTATTTTTCTATTATAATATTAGAAAAACATTGTAAGTCTGAAATGATGCCAATCATCATCCAAAATTTGCAAAACCCTCAACTCTTTTATCCACTTGCAGCATTTATGTCAAGAATTTGGTTTGGGCGTATTGGAATCATATCGGTTTTTTTAAATTTAGAATAAGTTTTCTACTTTCATCTTTTTAGCATTTAAGTTTTGGTCAGTAAGTGATATGAATCACAACTAACTATAAGGCTACTAACTCAAAACGTGGTGGCGTGCTTTTTTCTGGATCAAATTTGTGAAGTCAAATTGTGTCTTCTTTCTGAAGAAGTCTGCATTTTGTAAGTGTGGTAAGACTGATCAGTTATTGTGTAAAACCAACCGTGTTTTACTTTGAATTTAAAAAAAAATGTAAGTAGGGACGTTTCTATAACTTCGGAAGTTCGGTAGGAGAACACTTTATAATAACTATTTGGCTAAAAAGCTAAGGATTTTGTTTTACTTTCTGAATGTTCTTGTAATAAAGTTAAATTAACAATTTCTGCTATACTCTCTTTTTTAAGCAGTACAAATATTGATTATTTGTGTGCAGTAGCATATTTTGATTACATATTTAGACGTGCTATAGAAAATTATCTGAATTAGAGTTAACAAGGAATGAAAAACGTTATCGTAGCTTATGTTATCAATATCACCTGTCTTTTAATAAGTTGCTGACATCAATGTAGTAATAATTTCAATATAAATAAACGAAATAAACTTTCACTAATTTTCTTGATAAATTAACGTTGACAATCAAGGAAAATGTGGTCATTCAGCTTGGACTTTTCATTTAAAGCTCTTAGCTACTTAGGTCAAGATAATTTTTTACATTACGGTACTCGCGATAGGTAGGTATAACTGAACACGATATGTTTTATAATTTTTTTAAATGGTTATTCTTTGTGGAGAATGGTGAAGGAAAAATGCGATTTATTCTTATGTAATACTATCATGACAGTAGTTTTGTTTTAAATAATGAAATGATCATGATTGTTTATCGTTTTGATAAATTTTGTACTAATATTACAAAAACAAGTGGTTACGCATAAATAGCCGCACTTTCAGCAGTTACTTTCTTTTAGTGTTAAATAGAGAATTGTTTCCTTGATAAGTGCCTAATAACTTTCTTTTCTTGTATCACAATAATAATAACAGTGGCGTAGTTGTAAGGTGTTATTATAGTGTTATCAGCATTTCATTGAGTATAATGTTCATTCTGCTTTACAGGCGAGCCGTTCGATTGCCCGGAGCGGATACCTGTTCGTGGCACCGGATTGGGACTTCTCAGTGCCTCTCAACAGGACCAAGGTAAGCACGCAGACAACACAATCTCGATCCAAGGCTGTTTTTCTTTTGAATCATCGAATAATAATATTCTTCAATCTTGAGCTCTACGTCGTGAGCAACGAGTGTCCAATCGTACATTCAACTTTTTAGGATATTCGATTTAGGGTGTACGTCCTCGCTCATAAAGATTTAATTGGGATGTTGTTTGGGCCCACGCTAAACAAAAATAAATTTAATTATGACTCTCATATTTTTCGTTTTTATGTTGTTGGTTCAATCAATAATAGTTGATTAACAACAGACTTATATTAACTTCTTTAATTATTACTACATCTTTTTTTGGGACCGCCTAAGTAGCCGGGCCTATCTTATTTATGAGCAATAATGGTTAGTTGTAAGCCATATTTAGTGATTTATTGAGCTTTTTTTAAATTACCCAGTAATTAGAAAATATGCCAAATTGCTTTACTCTACTCCATTATACATAATTTTTAAGAAAAATGAAACGATCGTATGGATTGTTTTTTATTTTCTCCCGTTGGTTTGATTACACTACAATTATGTTCAGGAAGAAATAAAACTTAGGCTGTAGCTGTAGAAGTCAAATTTATTATTTAATTGAAATTAAAATTAGTGTGTTACGTGACTACTTCAACTTAGAAGCGCCTATCAAAAGTCCAAATTTTGAATTTAATCGCCATTAACTTGATTTTACTTTAATTTACATTCAATAAGTAAAATAAAATAGAAGGAAAGGGTGAATATGGGAGTAGAGGAATCAATCATTTTCTTTAGAAAATGATACTTTGCCAAGTGGTAAAACTATTCCAATTGTAGTGTCAAAATTTCTAAAGCAAGAAGAAACTCCATAAGAAAGCCTAAAAATTAGAACAGTTTTTGCTTCTCTAGTTTTTAATGGATTCACCTACATGTGATCTATAAAGCATGGTACCTAGAGGTTTTGACAAAAAGAATTATGTGTGTGATATTTTGACAGAACATACTCTTAGAGAAGCAAGTGTTACAACTAAAATAAGGTTTTAGTATTAGATACTTAGCAGAGGTGGCGTAAAGTCAATGCATTGTTGTAATGTTGTAAGTCAATAGGTCTTTATTTTTTCGTCTATAATATGTTGTTAGAACATATTTTCAATTGTTTTTGATATTTTTTTGGAATTTACTTCTACTTTTAAGATGCTTGGACCATATATTATGTAGTTACTGTTTTTTCTCTTAATTTAATTCTTTACGTTTGCTGATGTCTTTGTAAACCTGATTTTAGAATGAACTAGTTTTGTCTAGGCAAAATCAGTTCTCGCTGCACGCGATAAGACAAATCGGTATAGGCTAGGCCAAACTCATTCATTCTGTTAATGATAGAATGAACCAGTTTAGCCTAGGTTGAATCGGCTCATTCTGATTAGAATTTACATTAGAATGAACTGGTACGTCCTAGTCTGACCTAATTTCACCTGCTTTGTATCTTCTATAGGCTTCTCAAAGTAAACTGGATAGAGGAATAGAAATAAAATAGTCAATGTGATTTTTATCTGCAATTCGTTTATTAACATATTTTTGAAAGGTTTACTTTGGTGACACTTAGAATTGCAGAGTACTTGGTTTTTCTTACAATTGCAATCATTTGTTGTACAATTTTTCATGCAACTGCATTTTATGAAGCCTTACCTTATTCAACGGAAGGTTTCTGCATGCAGTCTTTAAAGATATTTCAATATCCTGGTTAATATTGGTTGAAAGGGGCGAGGGGCGAGCTACAGATGATTTGGGGAAAAATGGGTTTGTAGAGGTAGCGACATGCGTTCTGACTAGGAAGTATAATACCAGATTATCCAAAAGCATGTAAATTCCAACTGGGATGTTTAGTTAACTATAAACAACTAGCTTAGTAAACTAGTTGTTTATATATGTTTAATTAGGGAGTTAAATCGTTTGTTAGATACTATCTTCTCAATATTTAATTAATATTGTATATAATTTTTGGGAGGTTCTTAGCCAGCATAATATACATATTATATTTAAGTAAAGCTATTATAAATGTTCTTGAAACAACAGTTTTTTATGTTGCATTTTACTAAAGTAATAATTACAATTAACTATGGAGAGGTTAAATCATCCAGACCAACGCCATAGCGCAATACCGATTACGGGCTCGTTACTATTACAAAGATCATTATTATGCTTTTGATCAATAATTGGCATTTATAATTTTTTCAGCTTTATAATTTAGCTTAAATTTTTATACCTACATACATTGTGCGGTTTACAGTTTATTAGGTATATTTTGGCTATCGCTAAGCAGATCTCATAGTTCACACATTAACTAGTACGTGATCAAATTATTTGTTGTTTACTTTTTTTTTATTAAATTTTTTTTGCGATTTTGTTAGATATGAGATCGAGCAAGGTCATGTTACTTGCTTAGTTTGGAATTTTAAGATGAGCACCATCCAGTTGCGTCAGTTTTTTTAATAGGTGGGTGGGCTTGGTTAAAAATTCAAATAAAATTTGTTTTACATAATTAAGTGTAATTATAAAAATTTAAAATTAAAATTGACTGTAGCTTTAAATGACATATTATTATAATTGTTTTTAACCACAAATTATACATAAAATTGACTTTGAGCTTTAGTAGGGAGTGGCAGAAAAGAACTCAATTCTTGGTAGGATTTACCCGTATACCTACTGGATGAGAAATAATCGAAGTATTATTCAGTTTGTGAATTTCTAAACAATTACTCCTAAATGTTACTTTCACTTCGAGTGATAATAACGTATTGTCAAAATCTTACACCTTATCTAAGAGCATCATCAAACTGATTAAACAAAAAATATTCAATTATTTTTTACGATGGGACAGAAATAGTACGTTTGCTAATATTTGAGTTTCAATATTAACAAGATAACAGAATAATGTTTTTAAAGAATTAAACGTTCTATGAAAAACTATAACTTTTGTTAAATTTACTTGTATGTGTAATCATAATGCTAATTTGAACCTAACATCAAAAACGAGAAATTTCTCTTAAATGTGTCGCTTTGAAAATTTTTATTAAATCTAATCAAAGAATTGATTTATTAACAATGAAGGGTTGAAAACAAACTCTAGGTTGTCAAGTTGCCAATTATCACAAATATGGCTATTTGTGATAATTGAGGATTAACTGCGGAATTGAGGAATCTTAGAATAAGTTTCGACTCTAGCGTAGTTTAGAGGTTGAGTCACCAAGTCTATCTTTGATACTTTTTTCTTATGAGATAACACTTTCATTAATGGAGTGCGAAAGACCGAAAATGTTTTTCCATTCCCCGACACAAATTTTTTGCGAAACTGTTAATTGTTTTTCAAATGGTTCATTCTTTAATTTTATTCATACTGCTTTTTAAATAATCTATCATCATAGCAAGCTCTGAATTTGATCAAAAAGCTAAAAAATTACTGCGGTTGCTAACTTTGACGTTTGTGACAGAAATTTAGAAAGTTTTATTTTTTAAAGACTTTGTATTATAACTTGGAGAAACATAACGTAACAAATAGTTTTAATTTTAAGATTTGTTAATAGTAGACTGAAATTCTGTTTGTTAATGTGGGTACACGTCTACTATTACCCAAAAAATACTTTAGGAAATAATTGAATTTTAACGCTAATCATTCTGTTTTTATCTTTCTGTTTTAAATTATGCGCAAAAACGCACTGTGATTATTTATGCTAGAAAATAATATACGGTTCTTTGACAATATTGAAAAAAAAATTATTTCTACGTAAAAACTTAAAGTAAAAGAATATATTGTTATGTCTAGTGCGTTTGTCATAACAATAAAACTAAATTTAATACAAAATTAGTCTATTTTAGCAGTACATACTTTAACTTATTACTATCTCAAATTTTTTATAGTAAAAAATTCTTTCTTGGCTTATCACTAAATCGAGGCGTAAAATAGATCGCCTTTGGTTTTTCTAATAGGAAAGTGGACGTTGATTTTCCTTGTTAGCGACAAGTGGCAACTAGGGAAAATCGGGGTTAGAAGAAATTTGGTTTTCTATAAAATATAACAGTTGGAAATAATTTGTTGCTAAGTGTTTTATTTACGACGTTTATTGTATTGAGTCAGTCATTATATACATATCTCGGTAATATAAATTTTTGTAATTGTAATTTACGTCATTTTGTGTGGTGTCAACAAAAACAAGCTTTTGTTTACGTTTAGTTTTGTTTTCTTTGTTGAATATTTGTAGGTTTTGATACAGTTAATTAATCTAACAGGTGGACGAAGTTCTTACAAATATTTTTGACTAGGTTTTGCAATGTGTATCTGAAAATATGCGGTATCTGCTACCTACAAAATCAGTATAAATTTGAAAAAGAAAATTGAAGATATTAATAAACAAACAGCAACTATCATATATTGAATTATTTAAACGTTCGCAGAGTCGGCGTAATTCATGTAGTAAAGTCATATCTACTAAATCAATCTGAAGCTTTAACTTTTATTGAATCAATAAGGCTAAATGATCCGTTCTGCAAACATTATAATTTAACGATGTAAACTTCTGGTTTTTGCTTGAACTTTGTAATAGCAATAGTTTGTCATTACGTTTTTATTATTTGTTTTTATTATTTGTTTTTATTTGTTCACCACAAGTATGAATCTATAAGAAAACTAAGTAAGCCAAGTAAAATCAAGAAAAAATTATCATAGTTTTTTTATCAGGCATTGGACTGTTCTCAATTCTCAGATATTATTTTGGGACATTTAAATATTATAATAAAATTTGTAAAATTATTGTTTATAGTGTCAAACTGCTAAACACCACGAGCAATAAAATATTTGATAGGTGTTTGGTTTGCGAGAAACGGTGCTAAACAATAAATCATTATGATTAAATAATGACTATTGCAATCTAATCAAATGCTTTGTTCACATAAACGAATAATGTTTTTAGGTCGATTTATTGTAGAAAGTATTTCTCTTTTACAAGGCGTGAAGTAATAAACCGTAAAATTAAGAAAAACAATATATTTTGAAACGAGAAGTAAACACTTTAAACAAATAAATCTCACATAACTCTAAGATTTTTAAATGATTCTGAACAATCTAAAATGTTTTTAAATATGGATTGAAAATGTAATCGGTAACGTATTAAATTTATTCTTGTAAAAATTTCTACACCGAAATAAAAATGTTGCAGCGGTTTTTTTTGTTTTTATTTTTGAAGCAAAAGGGGTTTAAATTGAGATACTTATTACAGGAAGTAAACTTCTTTGTTGAACCTGTGACAACGTAATGCTCTCGTTTATCAAACTAATCTTTTGCAGCTTACATACATATCTTTTTTCCTGCTCTAAATTTGTTTTGACGGAGAGAGGAGTTGCAGAAATAGAAATTGAGCAATGTAATAGATTCGTAAACTAAGTGATCTATTAAGTGGAGTCATTTTTCTGACTTATCAAGTGCTTAATTAAATAAAAATCAGATAACTGTAATTAATTAGATAACTAACTTTCTAATGATTGGCATTGATATCAAAATAGATAATTGTATCAGATTAGTTCATTTATATGTAGCCATTCATTATGAATAAGAAAATTGCATTTTTTCATTTAAATTTTAAATAGTATATTTAAAAACAAGTTTCATAAAATATGTCTTAAAGCACGTATTCAAATTTAAAAAACGAGTGGCAAAGCCACGAGTTTTTTTAAAGAATAAGTGCTTTAAGGTCTTATGAAACGAGTTTTTTTATACTATTTTTTGTAATTTGCCCTTTTTATGCTGTTTTTGGGAATTTTTTTTTAATTTGTTCGATTAGGGAATTTTTGGAGTGGGTTGGCAATATCTTGATTTTAAAAGTGAAAATTTTATCTATTTGTCTTTTCTTTTGTTTTATTCAAAAGTTCTAGTCCTGTCAGCCTCAAAATACGAAAATGGAAGAAAATTTTACATGTAAGTCTCCTGAAATCTGTGAAATAGCAAAAAATATTTTGATTTTCATTATTATTATTATTATTGTAAGATACCTACTTTTTTAGGTTAAGTGACATATTATAATCTGTGACTATTGCTTTGTTAGAATCGGTTGTTCTTCCCAGACCAGTGCACTTATTATTTACACCATTATATGTCATATTTCACATAAATATACTTTCCATCAATTGTTCACTTTACTTTGTGGGTCGAAAATTGCAATTTCTAATTTTAATTCACAATATTATTGACAGGCAGGTAAAAAGTCAAATTAAGTTTAACCAACATAAAAATTTTTTACAAAAAAAAAATCGGTGCACTAATGGCTTATAACCGCACCTATGACGTCGCGTTGTCTAATGAGTCTATAATTAGAGTATCAAAATAGAGGCAAATTGCAATATGGTTGGTACAGCGTTTTATAAAAGCGAATTTATTGTTATTTTGTTTACTTTTTGGACATTTTGTAACCAACTTTGAAAAAAAAGGAAGTTTTTAATTCGAATGTATATACTGGTTGGGGCAAAAGTTTCGCATAATACCTACTACTTTTTAAATTGAAACCTCTATTTTGTTTTGTCAAAATTGAGATTGATCTTCTCTCCATGAATACAACTGGTATCCTGAATTCTAATATAATTATACGTTTTTGTCCAAAAGAGTTTTTAAGATAAAGAAAATGGCCAACAATTTTTTTTAGATTTTATATTATTTTTCTGTTCTGTTAAAGTACTGTTTAAAAGCGGATATCTCAAAAGTAATTCCTCTATTGGAATAGTATAATGTATTAAAATTTGAGGAATTAATGCGTAGAGTTTCAATCAATACATATAATAAAAATGTAACGGATTGCGGTCTGTACATGCAAGATAAATGAGAAAAAATATTATTAGGATTTTTGTCAACGCAAATAGCACTCAAAACAATAATTGTTATCTGTTTGTCTGTGCGTTTGTGCACGCTAATCTCAGAAACGCTTTATTCGATTTAGATGCGGTTTTCACTAGTATCTTATGGTAAGCTTCACTTAACATTTAGTGTTTGTTTCATGTCAATCGGTTAATAAACAAAAAAATTAGTAGGTTGTACACGCTTGCGTGGATATATAAAGCTCGTCTAGAGCCGCGCCGCTGCCTATTTATAGCACATAATTATTTGCAGGAAACACACGCATTCGAAAACACTGCCTGTTTGCATATTTCATTTATTTATGTTTAAGGATTTGTAAATACATGTATTCAGTATAGGTTAGGCATTTTTTTTCTTGATTTTATTTTTATTTTCTAATTCTTATGTGTAAAAATCTGAAAGTAGGTACATACTTACAATTTAGTTGTATGTGATAATTACAAATTTGTCAAAGGTGTGTAAATAAATATTGTATATATTTAGTCTAGGTTAGTTTGTTAGGTTAGGCTAACACGATGTTTATAATCCAAAATAAACCAAATGGTATATCCAAAAAATGCTGCCCAAAGTCACTATTCCACGCGGGCAAAGTCGCAGACACAGCTAGTTGGGATTGATATTTTTTAGTTAATATCAACAATTATTAATTGGATTACAAACAAAACGCTTTTACGACAAGGGAACTGAACACAATTCTAATAATTTAATCTCAGTTTGGTTTAACGGCCTGGATCAGCGTAGAGGCGGCACAGTTACTTTTCGCGGAGAACTTATGGCTTGGTGGTGGAATTTTTTATTGAGTTACGGAAATAATATCTAAAATCTATTCTTTTTTATAAACAATTGTCTATCAGTTTTAATGTTGACAACGCCATTTAAAAGTAAATGTTAAGAGGGTGATTTCTGCCGTTATCAAGCAGAATTCCAACATATTTTCAGAATTTTTGACACTGACAATTCTTTATAAAAAAAAAAGCAAACTTTAGGTAATGAATGATTTTTGTAATTTGGCTTTGTAGTATAAAAGCCTATTATGATAGGATGAGTAAAGGACTTGTTTGCGAATCTCATTGTTTTTATAATTTTTAATATTATGTTTGTTATATACTAAAGGTGAACATTTTTAAATATAAATACGGTGAAAAAATTTTAGGCTTCGTGCTAAGTTGAAAGAATGTCGAAGTCTTGCCCAATTTTGGTGTGTTGTACTTATTAAAATCTCTCCAAAAGAGAGTGACAGCTTGATTGTAGCGTCTGATAATAATTATTTTTTACTTGAACTTTATTATCAATTTTGAGGGTTTGGCTATAATGGCTTCAATAATTTTTTTACTCAGTCGGTATCAAAGTCACGTGAAGTTTCATTCATGGAACTCGTCAATGGTGAAATAGGAAAAACAAAAGCAAAAAAACTACCCATTCTGATTGCTCGTTTATATTGCCAGTATATTAGAGACTTTATACACCATAAAGAAAGCCCATTGATTTAAATCATTAAATCGTGCGCTTAGTAGTCTTCTAAAGTCTAGTGATTGGAACGAAGAAACTACTGCTGTTCAGGGTTTTCTGATCTGGTTTCTTAAAAAAAAGAGAACTGTTTCTTCAGAGACGGGGACTATCTTTATGGGTCTGTGGGCCGGTTGTTTAATCGGATTCAATTAACATAAAGAAATGTAATTGATCGTTGGTTTTCTCGATTAATGTTTTTGTCACTATTTTTGTATTAATAATTGCTCTTGATATATATTTCTTGTATCAGTCAAAATAAAATTGTGCAGTTGCATAAATAATCAATAAGTGGTTCACTGTGGATGACACATTTATTCTTAATTTCTAACAAACAATTATTATCTATTTCGAGAGAAAAAAATATATCCTTTGTAAGCGAAAATTTTGTTACTATTTTAATCTTGTCATTAGTAGGTTTTGCTATTTGAATTATTCAAAGACTTTTAATTTAGCTTTGACTTCTTTATTTTTAAAATGTTTTCATTTTCGCATTTTTCTAGAAATTGTGTGGTTATTTGAATTTATCTCAACACCATTCCACTTTCTTTAATTAAAATTTTTGTTGGTCTTGAGTATTTTCGCTAATTATGTGCACACCGGATTGTAGCACCTGTTCATAATTGTATCATAAATATCAATAGAAGTGATAGTTTAATCTACTTTTTTTATATAGTTATATTAGATTTATAACTTTACTTTCACTTATCTTAGACCAAATTTTTCATTTTTTTTAGCCTATCCTTGAAATATTACACTAGGAGGTGTGTTGTACGCTTGTAAAATTGTAAAACAGATGTTTGGCTTACAATAAGTCATTAAAGCAATATGAATATATAAATCTTACATAGTTATCAGAGCTTAAAACACAATAGTTCTTGCATGCACCCCTGCTGGGTGGCAATCGAATAGTTGCTTACATCGTGACGTTTCCTTAGGTTTCTTCTTTTTGGTCAAGCGCGACACGGAACACAGAATCCGGGGACCTACTTTAGCAGAGACGGCTTCAATTAACCGTTTCATAATAATTTATGCATTGATGACAATCGGTACCCGTGAAAAATTGCAATGGCCTATAAATTATAGAATAGTACTGATTTAATATATGTTTAAATACCGTATACCTGTTTACTCATCCTATAAAACAAAACATCTTTTCGAATGCATTAATAATGAACAAATTGAATTTTTTTATAACAGGTTCAATCAATTTCTAATACAAGCAGAATTTGGTAATTCAACATTATTTGAACAATTTTAGCAATAGATTAGCAATTTAACTGCAATTTTGATAGTTGTGAAATGCTAGGTTTTAAGGTCAATATAATTAAATTTGATTATTTATTTACAAACTTTGAGTGTAACAACTAATATAATTGCATGCAATACTATAAACAAAAAAGATTTTCTTTTTTTTTTTCAAAGAAATATACCTAACTCTAAATTAATTTTTAGATTTTTATATGCAAGTTAGTAGATAGGTCGTGTCTATACTAACAAGATAATAAATAAAAGAATCTAATAGAATTACTGTTAAACAAATGCACAATTTAAAAATAGAGTTTTTGGATGTGTTAGTTTAATATTTAGCGACTTTCGGAAAACAGTTGGAGCATTTAAAATATTTATGTACATTAATTCACGTTGTATGAATTTTTTTTGTGTTTAATTTTTAATTTTGGGATTGGTAAATGGTTTAATAATAATGATCATCTCAATCTTTTGAGTTATGTAATTAATTTCTTTAATAAGTCAATTTTCTGTGGATACACAGCCTTCTGTATAAACATAATAAATGAGTTAAAGTTGAAGGTCAACTTAGTTATTAATTTATTATATTTATTGGATTAAACAAAACTATCGATGAATAAATTCCTATGGTTTATAGAGAGAAAAAAAACTTTAGTTTATCTCTAAGAGTGAAGACTGTACAACACTATGTGGTGTCGAATGAGTAGAATACTTTTATTCATTTTTTAATATACATATAATATTAATATACATGTGATAACACGTAAAAAAATGTTTCATCACATTAAAAAAGCAAAAACACATTTTTTAATGTGTCTTTTGGGTCAATTTTAGAAACCATCCAACACCCAACCATACTATGCAATTATCAAGCATCTATAAATACATATATCCCAATGTAGTGATAATAATATTAATGAATCTCGGCTAATAAATTAAATAGATTGTTTTCAGTTATAGAACTGTTTTGTTTGTCTTTGTTTAAAGTTTAAACCGTTAAAACAAATTCAAATGTTACAAAATTTGTATCTGTTAAAATTGCCATCAAAGGTGCCTATGACTTATGATTAATAAAAGTCATTTAAGGGCTGTTTGCATAAACGCACATCAAATTTCCAATCAACTGATTGTTATTAAATATAGAATTATGAATACTCATTTTATGACTGCATGAATTGCACTCTTATCAAATTTTTATGCAATTGAATGTAGTTGTTATGTCAATTGTCATTTACATTTTTGTTTAAACACTAAACATGTTGTATGTTAAAATTGTATTACAAAAATGGTTTTTAATTTTGATGGAAAAATTCAATCTTGTGTCGTATTTTTGAAATGGCATTTAAATTATGGTGAATGCATGGACAAACTATTTGAGTTTTGAGAGTGTTTATTTTGATAACTTTTTAATAAATTTTTAATCTTTGAGTTTTATCTTTACCTTTATCACTTAACAATGATATTAATCGATATGAATGTAATCAATGTCACTAGTATTATTTTACTGACATTTAAATTGTATTAACTAAGCTAAGAGCTTTTTTCTTTATGGGCGCAACTTTGATATTAGTAATTTAATTTGACAATAATGGAATAATAATAAAAAAACATTGTTTTATCTAAAATAACTGTTTGGTGTTTTGCGATGATGTTCTTCACTGCAGACGATTACCTGATCATTGCGTAAGCATGAAACTGCGTAGTAGTTAGTTAGCCAGGGTGTAGACTTTTTCGATTTCTAATTCTTTATTAAAATTTTGTTAATTGCTATTATTATAGTATGTAATTACATTGGGGTCAAGTTTTACTAGTTCATATTCGAGAGAAAAGGATTGTAGAAAATTATTGATCAGTGCAAGGTTTAAACAATAAATTAACTTGAAATTTAATAAGTTTGTTGAGTTTGGCTTAAAACGTGGAAAAACAATCTATATATATAAAAGAAAGTCTGTTAGTTACACCACTTATAACTCAAGAACGGCTTTACCGATATGGTTGAAAATTGGTGAGGTGGTAGCTCAGATCCAGGAGATTGCTATAGGATACTTTTTATCCAGAAACCACCCTCTAAAAGAAGGGTTAAATCAAAATTAGAATTGCGATGTCGGAAACGTTCGGTGAGGCTCGGCAAATTGATCGATCCACTCTCCCACCACCAACCAAAGTTGGACCGTTCGTTTACGTTTACAATAGTTTACATGTAAAGCCGGCCACTGACCGCAGTCGTACTGCGGCGTTGAATTTTGGATCGTCAGTGGCCGTCTTTAATCGTCTTCCATGAGACAACTTCCCATATAACAACTTTGGGTGAAAGTTTGTATGGAAAATTATGATGACTGGATTTGAATGAAAAGAATAGAATACTTTTTATTAACAAAGAGATAAAAAGAGGTGGGATAGGAACAAAAAATGACAAGTACCAATATTAGTATGATTTTCAAAAATTTTGGATTGTTTATTTTAAAAATAATATCTATGTTTATAAAATATTATCATTCCTTGATAGGGCGGAAAGAGGGCAAAATGTCTAAAGATTGATGTCGTTTTCATAATTTTTCCCATAAATTGCCTAAGTTCTCAAAAAAAAAAAAATAGGTATGTTTCCTGCTTTCTAAAAAATTACTCTTAGGAGGATGAAAAGAGAGTGTTCTAGGGATAAAAATGTAAGAAAACGATATGGGTATTTCCGAGGAATTTCAGGTCGTTGATTTTGAAAATGATATTTAAGTTAAAGAGGGTTGTAAAATGAATGTGATAAAGGTAATAAATGTGAATAATTAATTTGGGTATCATTTTTATAGTTTTTGGGGTCGTTTATTTTAAAAATCTATATCTATTTATGTCCGATTTGGCTGAAAATTGGTGGAGTGGTTGTTTAGAACCAGTAGCCTAACAAAGAATATTTTTTATCCCATTCCGTGTGACGTGACATACAATATAAAACGTAAACGCATCTGACATAATATAATAACAAAACAAATGACAAAAAAAATAAAAATAAAATAACAAAACTAAGGCGGAACAAAGTTCGCCGGGCCAGCTAGTATAATATAAACCCTTTATACGGTCTGGCCTCACTTGGGTAGTTAGGTCAGTCTTCATGAGCATGTCAGTTTCTTTGGAGAATTGTTACGCTTCAAATTAAATTTGTTTTCGAGCAGGTAGAAATGTATGGCTTGATTATAAAGGTGATTTGAAACCTAATCTTAGTTGAATGATGAATGGCTTTTTCTCTATCAAAACGAGAATTTTGGCATTCTAATAGAAAGATGTATGATTTGAGGCAAGGGCTCATCTTGTATGCGTTTTAATAAGAATCTGGACGACATTTTCGATGGGTTCAAGGACAAAGTCCGGTCGAATTAAAATTCCAAACGAACATGCGTTTGGTATGCAAGCTGGAACGAGCCATGGTCCCTTCGAGCGAAATCAAAAGTTGACAATGTTGCCTGATTTGAATTTTTATTGACACAATATGAAGAAAATTGCAATATTACAATATTATGTATCGGCATAAGAATGTTCGAACAATCACTACATGACGCAATGTTATCTTGTTGAAACAGTCAAATTACATATATGGGCAAGTGTACAATTATCTTACCGAATTCCAAGAGAGGTCATGGTTGTTTTTCAGATTCAAATCTTCTTATTACAAAAGGGGGAAGTGGTTTTTTATCTTTCTTTTAACTAATCTTGTTTACAAAGTGGTATATAATAAGGCCATTCGACAAGCAGATTAACCTCACCACGCGTTAAAATTTCCGACAATCGTATTAGGTTATTTATTGTAAAGCCAATTGATCTCATTGTTACAATTTTTTGAGCATTAAGCCAACTCCTTTATATTAAATTGTCACTTACCACGTCAAGGCGCGGATAAATCCTAGAAAATTGCCAATTAACAATCAGTTAATCCATCAATGAACAGCTTACTGCAAGAGTAGAAACGACAAATTGTTGGGAAACGTGGCAGGATATTATCATAATCGTTTTAATACTCCAATTAAAATTACTGTTTTTTATTTCAAATTGTTAAAGTAGAAAATCTACTTTGCCTCTATTAACGAGTATAAATCATGATATGTATTTGTTTATGACATCAGTTTCCAAGCATACAATATTTGCTTTTATAACGGTAGACAATGTCACATGAGAATGGAAAAATTGGACAAACAGTTTTATACCGTAATTTAAAAATATCATCAAAGTTATCTTTGATAAAACAAATCACTATTTCTTATCGTAATATTAATAACTTATAAATAAGCGCGTGTGTGAGTCATATATGTAGATCAAAATAATATAGTAATAAGTTTGACGATGATCAAGATTTAATTTCCACCCGTTTGTGTCAAAATTACAATATTGTTTGACACAAATGGGGTGGAAATTACAATATTGCTGTTTTCGTTTGGAAAATAGTAGTTACGGTGATTTTCTTTTATTTTTTGTTGGGAATTGCAGTACATCTTTTGACAGCGATTGGATAAGTGAAAATTTTACAATTATGGTGTTTTAGACGAAAACCGCTTTGAAAATTATTAATGAAAATTTAAGCAATAATAAAAAAAGTTTTTATTGAGTTTAATAAGATTATTAATGAATAAGTAAATGCATTTTTATAGATTTTGTTTATTCTCCAGCTACCGACACATGTCATAATAGTCCAACACAATTCTGACATTGTACAGATTCTATGTTTGTATTCTATTGATATTAATGAAATTTGTGGTATCCATTAATGAATAAAACATTCCGTGCTTCTTACTGAAGGTTTTGAGCACATTCCAACTGCTCTAGCAATTATTATTAATCTTTCTTTTGTCACAGGTTATTTTTCTGCAGCTTTTACAGTGTCTTGTTGGTAAAATAAAAAGTGAAAAATTGGTAGTTAACAGTTATAGATATATTTATTTTACTATTACGACCTTTATAAATCATTTTGAAAAATCATTATCTAACACATTATATAAATATTTGACAAGCATTCTGAATATGGTGTCAAAGATAAACAGGATTATTTGACATTTTTTCTCTTTCGGAAAGTTAATAAAAAACTATGTTTATTTTCAGTTTCGGCTACTTTATTTTTGCTCTCTTCAGAATAAAAAAAAACTATTTTAAAATGTAAGCTAAAATCTGAAATAGTCCTACCTTACATTAAATCTTACATTACTGAGTAATATAAGATTTGAGTAATGATTCCAATAATTTTTTTATTATTTTGAAGTGAGCGTAAAATAAAGTAGCCGAAATTGTAAATAAACATGGTTTTTTATTAACTTTCCGAAAGAGAAAAAATCTCCAATAACTTCGACATTAAAAACAAAAATCTTTGTTGAAAAAAATTCTCAAAAGTAGTAAAACTTGATCTAAAAATAGTTATTATCAAGCTGAATCTTTGTGAATTTTTGAGTGTAGGATCGGGATAACGTACCACGCAATTTGTAGGACAATATGACTGTTAAATTATATGAATATTAACTAAGTAAAAAAAAAACAGCTGGTTAATAATTATTTATGATGACTTAGTTATCAATACATGTTGGAACTAAGAAACTTTCAGATCAAACCATAGATTTTGTGAGACAAATATTTTTTCGAATAATTTAGATCTTGAGATTTAACAAAAAAATAGCTGCCTCTGTTAGCCACCATAACTGACAGTTTCGTATAGGAAATTGTTGGGCTTCTCATCAAAATGAAGCTACTCACGGACAATTAGCTCGATAGTAATCAAGTACAAAAATGGTCGAGAGATTCTGAACTAGATGTCAGTTTAATGGAACTTCTTAATAACCTGACTTTTAATAATGCATTCATTTATTTTTTATTTCTGTAAAACTAATGTTTTATTATTATGTTCAACCCCTCCAGTCTCAGAGGCACAGTAATATTGCTAGATTCAAAAGTTATTACGGTCGTTGACAAGAAACGAAAATGGCAATATTATTCGTTCAATAATATAAAAATGATGAAAAAATAGCTTTTAATTTTCAATTAGTTTATAATTTAAGAATTAAAATAAAAGCAAGAACTATAAGAACAAAAGAGTTATTATTCTTATCTTTTCATACGCCTTTCTGCTAATCTGATTTATGTAGGTACATTTTCACCAAGTAAAATTGAATAAATAAGATTTTAATGTTTATTTTCCTCCATTATGTTGGAATTCTATATAAGTTGAATATAGAATGTATAATAAATAAGTTGATGACTTTGCTGTTTAATTTGAACAGATTAAGGTACGTACACTTAAAAATATACTGAATAGTGAATATATTAAATTATAGGAGTGAAATATTATAGAGTGAACGTACTAAATACACAATATAATGTCTTCCGCTTTATTTTGGCTAGATTTTGTGTCAGATTAAACGTCGATTTTGATATAGAATGCGAATATATAAATCGCAAGCCTGATTCTGATTGGAGGTGATGAATTAAAAACCAACCTTGAAAATATTCTGGTCATCTTTAGAATATCACAAAGAATACAATAGAGATTCCAAATGTTTTTTTTGTTTTTTTTTTTTGATACATGAGACACGTGAGTTCAAATCTCTTGTTATGTTTAAGCAACCCTAACCAAGTCAACACCTCATTTTCCGGTTGCTTAACATTTCCTGTGTGGTTGATTCTTTTTTTGATGCAAATTGACAAAGCGAAAGTAAATTTTTTTATTTTGTTTCTATTTAAACAATTTTAATTGATTAACTTTCCTCTTGTTACTTTAGTTCATTTAAATAGAAATTTTTGGTCGGAAATTGGCCAAAGTTTAATGTAACATTTAAATATCTAGCTTGGCCATCTTGGAGATTGTACATGGATGTTCATCTTTAGCATTACGCAACTATTTTCTTGGGGTCAGCACGAATACACGAGAGAATGCTGAAAGGTTACCCAATTGCACCTGTCACATTACAAACTCATCCCATACAAGGAAAAACTTTTTGCAAAACCTTATGACAAAATTATAAGTTTCCGGAGCACTGTATTATTCATGTGAAACTAGATCATATAAACAATAGTTTCTGTAATACACGTTCTCGTTTATTAATTAGTAAATGGTGCGTGTGAAAGCGTTGCGTAAGTTTTTAAATTATTTTAAAGGATTATACAATAGATAATAACATTCTAATACATATTGTAAATATTTGTTTGGTTTAACAATTTTATGATATTTACAAATAGTAAATTTACGGTAACATTGTTTTATGTTGTAATTACTTATGTACTTTCAAGGTTAGTTTTTCCCATCGGAATTTTAGAATATTTATAATAGTCATAAATGAAATTGTTATGTAAACTAATTTTATCTTCTAAAAAGATACAAAACAGAAATATGAATAATTACAAAAGAAATACATCTTGTGCTATTGCACGTTCTCTGTGAATTGGATTAAATGCAATAAGTATTTTCAATTATTGTATTATTTCAACATTAAGTTTGGTATCTAAGAAAAGAATTTTGCAAAATGAACTTATTGTTTCAAAAGTTTCTATGTTGAAATTCTTTGTAATGAGATAAATTTATTTTCGAGAGCAAGGCTTGAGAGTTTGATACATCAATTAATAAAAAAAATGCTATTACATTATTCATTGAATTCCAGTTGAAAATTTTGAATTGTTTTGGGGCAGGTCAGATCACTTGACAATGTAGGCTAAGGTTGGATTTACACTATCAGAGCTATTAATTTGCACAAGGTGAACTTATCAGTACGACCTTTCTTAAACCCTCTTTAATATTTTTCAAATTTATGAATTCCAAACATTCACTGCTTGGTGAGCAAGGTTTGTAGCAATATGTGCAGCCTTGGAACTTTCGAGTGTAAGCCCTCAAATTATAAAAAAATATAACATACTAGAAACTAGAACCCATAAAATGAAGGTTTTTTAATATACAATTTGTCTGCTATTTTTATTGTATTATCTTTATATCGAATTTAAGGTCTCTATGAGATAATATGATAATGCTGAATGGTATTGTCATTTTTTTAGCACGCGACTTTGGTTATCTCACCGTTATTCACTTTACAGACTCTTATTTATTTAAAATTCAGTGTTAATTCAAACAATCGATTATTATTCACAAAATTATTAGTTAATAATTATTTTTATTGGAAAATTACTTATCATTGTAGTAATTATTGATCATCTTATTTTAATACGTGTTCTTTTACCACATTATTATATTAAATAGACATAAAATCTAAAATAGCTATAATCGTTCTATTAAATTGGGTACACGTAGTTCTACCTCTTTCTTTTCGCACTGTTTTTTTTTTATAGTTTACCTGACTGTATTTATATTTAGTTTGAATTTAGGTGACTAGAGAAATATGTTTTGAACGTATTGTTAATTTTTTGAACCGTTAAGACGGTTTTTTCAACATAAGTAACCAAATCTAGTATAGTGCGTCAAACCAAATAAAACGTTTTTACGAGCCTAATACCTAATACCCCATATAAAACTGTTAACTTTTTGAAGTAGTTGATAGTGGCTTATGACTGTATTGTTTGGCACTTTACCGAACTTTAAAGATGTCGGAGAAGACGACATATGGTTGCACGCACGAATGAGCGCACGATGGCTTGCTTGAACAGCTGTAAATTTGTAAACATCACCGTCGTAAACTACTTAAAAAGTTAACAGTTTTATATGGGGCACTAAGTCTGTAAAAATTTTACTAGCTCTTATTTGGTTTGTTGCACTATAATTTTAATGAGTTTTATAGTGCTTTAGCAGCTTTCCATTGCGGAAAGCTTTGAATTGTAAACATGATATTATTTGATGATATTTTAATAATAATTAGATTACAATTCCACGAAAACATGTCTGTCACAAACTACAGTTATCAAAAAGTACTTCCAGAAAATATTTTAAGATTTTAATATAAATTTTGATTTTGTAATCAAAATTTTTATAGAAACTTCTTTTAAACATTTAAAAATTAGTTTTTTTACAAGTTAGAATTTAAATGTCTGAAACTGCTCGCTCATAATGATGTTAGTTGGTTAAATTTGATCAATGACAAATCACTATTTATTTTTTAAATTTGATCTTTTGATTGTATTTTACTGATTAATTCTTCATTTAAGTTTTTGATAAGAAAATTATTTATTAAGCTCTTGCTAAATTTATTACCTGTTGTAAATAAGGATGCATCTATCACTAAATAAAATTCAGGCCTCCAAAAATAAAATTATCTTTCTATCTAAACATGTAGCCTAGCCGGTAACTGATTGAAAGTAGAGTGGATAAGATGTTTGGCTAGTAGACTCCTTGACCCTCCAGTAATGACATTGATATCGTAATGCTGATAGTACCCACTATTAATTAATAAAACAGTGACAATTTTCGAAAAAAAATGTTGCCTATATTTTTTTATTGCTACTAAGCATATGGAGCTTTTTTTGCAAAATATTATTATTAAAAACAGTTTTATCTAATATATTTTCATGAGAGATGAGCACACAAATTTTTCACGATTTATGCTGTTGTTGAGATCTTCAGTTCGTTTTACAACCAAATTACTTTCTTTTACTTGGCGCTTTTTTTACATATTTTTACCTTCTTTGGACGTGTCTACCGCTTCTAAACGACGTTCTTGGATGTTTTATACAACATTTTTCTTTTAAATCCGACGTTTTTTGCAAGCTTCAGTCAATGAAAAACATCAATTTTATAAATATGTATTTTGAAATTATTCGTCTTTCAAGTCCGCGTGCTTTTTATTTGAGAGTTATTGATGGTCACCCAAAACTAAAATATAACCACTATAAGTCATTTGCTTGTGTTGCAAGCTAAGTTTGGTCTGTATCTACTCCATCGACTAATCATCAGTTTTGTGGAAAGAGATAATTTTTGGCTTTTTCCACTCGTTGCTACTATGGATCTAGGGATTATAGTGCATACTCGAGATCTAAGTAACTTGTTTATTTATTTTTTATTGCTGCACATACATAAGATCATATTTTTTTTCATTCTTAAATATTTTGAGATCGGCAGAAGTGAATTTATTTTTTAACAGCTTTTTTATTAGGGGTTATACGTTTAAACAAGGTCTTGTCAAAAGACATTTTTCGAGGTTGAAAGATGATCGGCAAAAGACTTTTTACAACATTGGATGGGACGCTACAAATTGAAATGGTTTGTATATTACAGTTGGCACACACTCATTATTGCCATAGCAGTGCAATTGACACTGCGAACATTTTTTTATAAGGCAAACCAACTTTAAGAAAGGCAACATTATTATTAAAATGGCCAAGATGATGATATTTTTTATGCCTTTAAACAGGGATTACTTATGCTCTTTTTAAATTAAAATTGTGTTTATCCAATTACAGAGAAAAATATAAAACAACAACTGCTTCAGTCGACCAGTTTCGCTAATACTTTATTTTAGCATCTTCAGGACTAGAAACACTAGATTACTATGAATGGATAATAAAGTTTGAGGACCAACATACCAGATTGAAAGTCACTCGAGTTTTTTTAAAGTAATAAGCTATAAAAAAACAATAATAGTTATTTACCTAACAAGTTTTGGAAAGTCAAATTTCCCACATGAGCACTTTGTTTGCAGCACGACTGAGGAAAATTTCTTTCCGAAAAAGTTAGGTACAATTTTTTTGCAACAAATAACTCTATTTTCTTAATAATAAATATCAAATTTTTTAATAATAAGTAATTTAGTTTTTTACTAATTTTTTGGTTGGTAGCGTTTTCCCCGTCACTTATCTGTTTTTTTAAATTCAAAATGGTCTCATTGTTTGGTTGATATCGTTTCATTCACACTTTTACCCTAGATTTGATAGCAAAGTAAAAAACACCGCGGTGCAGGAAAATTGTTTTTCGATGCATTGGGAACGATCAGAAACTCCCGATCTTTTAGCGATGTGCGCAAAAACGTTTTTTGTAGTCAGAGATAAACCGTTTCTTCGGTTTTTGTTGTCAAAAATACTATCTATGCAGGATTTTTTTTCTCAGTGTTGTAACACTTCTAGTGACATTAAGTATGTGTTTTAATATAATACCCAATGTAGTTTAATAATACGATGTTAGCAGCATATTTATTTCAAATAGTAAGTAACAAGTACCTATATAGCACCGTATAATCATGTGACGTAATAATTTTTATTAATATTTTACAATAATAAAAGAACAAGAAGAGAAAACAGTACCTGACATTTCTAAAGCAACTGCAGTACATGATAAAACTATAGGTACTTATTATTTGGTTGGAAAATAGGTAATAGTGCATGCATTTTATAGTTATCTCGAACATCTTAGTGGTTTGTAAATGTTAATGTTACACTTTATTGTGTTAAGAAGAAACTAAAAAAAACTATTTAAAGATTTATAACAAAGAGATTTCAGCAGTTTCCTTCTAATTTTTTTCAAGCAGTCATTAACCAAACTGCCATTACCATGAATTACCAAGATCATTGACACTGTGTGGCGGTTAATACACAAAAACAAAAGTTTCACAATCAGCTTTAAAATTATAGTGTTTATTTAGCGAGTAATTTGTGGCTCATTTAAAAAAAATGACTTTCACGCATAAACTGGATTAGAACGGTCAAAAATCAGTCAATTGGACTATAAAGAAAAAGTTTCACTTATCCGTTTGATCAAATAATAGTATTATTATAGTAATGGTAATGCATATTATAAATAAACTCAGCGGCTCTTATTTGATTTGCAATGATTGATTAAATTAGTACTAGATTTCTCCATTTAAAGGTGGTTCATTATTATAATTATTAGAATTTGTGCAGTTTCTGTAGTGAAAGTAGATTCCATTTTAATTGATTTAATTGGCAATTTATCGTAAATCATAGTAATGCTTTGGCTGATACAATTATTTGTGGTTAGTTAACTTAAATTTTTTTTTGCTTAATGTATTGGTTTGACATGAGAAAAGATTTATTCAATAATAAATTTCACTTTTCGGTGACGAATTAAGTATTGTGTCATCTTAATTAGTTTTTTCGCTCTATTTCTTTATTCAAGAGTATCAACAATTTTCCGCTAGACCTGCTTCCTATTTTAGTCTTACATTAAGAGACGAGTCTAGTGGTCTGTATTTGGACTCGATAAAACATTAATGAAAACATATATCATTGTTTTCAAATTAACAATGACTTTTATCTCAAATTAAAAGATTGCTATCATAACAAAACTTCTAAAATCTTCAGATTAATATTTATCCTTTCCTTAAAATATTTATATGTCATTGCCTTGTCATATGCTCAGTTTAAACTGATTTTTCTTTATAAAATTTTGTGTTTCTCAGATTATTTTTTTTACTATATTTGTTCTTTTACAATTTGATCGTTCAAGCTTTCTCAAATTACTAACAGTAGTGTATGCCACTACTGACAATCAGTCAATGGCAAAGACAAACATCGAACGTGAGAGACCCCCTATTAACTGTGAATGTCTAGGGGACTATGTGTGACATAAGTATCACTTCAGAGCTTCTTTTCAAAAGAATTAATGCAAATCAGACAAAACAAACAAAAATTATGTTTCTATAAATTACAAAATGACTTGTTTATTTGCAAAAAAAATACACAGTGTTTGTATAATTTGACATGATGTACATATAACAAGCGTTTATGAATTTATCACACGAATTAGTATTAGTTAGAAAAATCTAGTAGGTACTAATTAGAATTTAGGTTGAAGAATAACTTAATATTTGTGCAATCTTTTTTCTCTTCATGATGGTTTATGATGTACGCTACTGGCACTTAAATTTTTAATTGTAATATCTAATAAATAAATAAAAATACATAATATAAATCTTATTCTTTCTTATACGATCGTATTTGATATTTCTGTTCATTACTGCTGCTTTCTGCTATACTAAAATTTTTCAGTACTGAAATAATTTTCTCAGCAAATAATTGCGCCCGCGGTTTTATACTAAAAATTAAAACATCAGAATTTTTGGTGTTTATCGACTACAATGCGGGGCGTTATCTGCACATATCGCTCTATGTCTGGAGACAATTAGTGTCTCTATGCAGTCAAATATTCTTTATATAAAACGTGATGCTTGCAACAAAAGATGTAAACAATAAATAAAACATTGGGCTATAGTTAGATTGACAGCTGTAATTTGGATCTTGAATCATTTTTGGTCCAACATGCTGAAAATCTTACTTAGGTGCCAACAACTAGAATATTTATACAATTTTTGTGTGTATTTTTTAGTGCTACTGTTTTTAGTTCTTATTTAACTACCAAATTTAATATAGTGGCAAACAGGCTTTGGGTATATCAATCGGAACTCGTTTTGTTCTTTTACCCAGAAGATAGAAGTTCAATATCTCACATTACAAGAAATAACATTCTGTAATTATAAAACAATTTTTTTTTTGCTACTAAAAGAATTATGGTTATTGACAATAATTATCTAAGTCAATACTTAATTTCTTTTGGGATGTAAAGCCACTTTTCTTTTACTGCAACAATGTGCTCTAGGATCCAGAGACACGAAGCTCTAGTTCAAAGTCTTCGTTTGAGCTCATCTTATAAATGTTCTATAGGATTTAGGTCGGGACTGCTTGTTGGTCACTCCATATCCCGAAAATCAGCTTCTGTAATATAATCTTGCACTATTCGTGTATGGTGTGCGTATTCGCATGTTAATGCATAAATATAAATTCTCCTCTAATCTAGTCGAGGTAAGGTACATACCACATGAACTGCTAGACTTTTCTTGATGCACCGAGCACCAGGTAAATCTTTTGTTTCGTGATCACGGATGTCCCTAATGATGGAAATAGGGTCGGTTCGTTCTTTAATAGAAACTATACTCCAGATCATGCAGCTATCCCAAAACGAGCTCGTTCTCCAATGCAGCATTTTGCAAAACGCTTCCTTAGTCTCCGCTACACAATTTTTAACGTCTAATTAATATGATTTCTTTTAAAATGCAAGCATGCTTTGTTATTAGTTTGGTGTCGAACTGGAAGTGTTCTTGGAGCCACGTTTTTTTCTGCAGTTTTGTCTTTACTGCCTACTGACTAATTCAATGCTAATAGCCACTCTTCCTACTTCCCGAGAAGCAATTGTTGCAGTTGAACAGCATTAAGGTTACGATTACCGAATGATGTTGACACAATAAATGAGCCTATAAAGCCTATGAAAGAATTCTATTTGACATTCTACTAAACGTCATTTTCAATTAGAGAAGGCGTTGGAAATATTTTGCATGTTTTTGATTAAAACATTGAAACAGTCGAATTTGAAATGTTACAAAACTCCTACTTGTCAAAATCAAGACTAAAAACCTTAATGATTCACAAGTTTCGATTTTTTTTCAATAAATTTTAATACTTTTTACATTAGAAGGAACATTTTTCAAAGTTGAAGTGTATTTTTGTAATGCAAGAAAAGTAAATGGCAAAATGGCTATTCTCTTGTTGATTGCTTGGAGTTCCTCGCAGAATATTTTATTGAGTGTTGAGTTTTCATAAGATCTCATGTAACCCGAAAAAAATTAAAATAGAAGTTGCTTTTGATTTTGACGAGCTTAGTGACATTTGAATTTCGATTGTTACAATGATTCAATCAAAATGGTTTTCAACTGTTTTTTTTGCGTATTTATATATAAATATATTATTTGAATAGTACGAATGATCGACAGAATTACATAATTGACTATTATTACAGCAATGCAGAACTGTGATTACGTAACAAGAGTAGTATATTACATACACATACAAATGGAAAAGTTACATACGAACGACTAGATCCACGGATGCGGATTTGATTTACTTTTTGAGGAACGTATGAACACTTAAAAAGACTATTTTCAATGTATTTTTTATTGTATAATTACTTATTTTATTTGACTTTAAATAACATCAGTAGTCAAGCAAAATATAACCAAATGTGTCTTGCTTTCTAGGTTATTAGGCCTTATGTTTTGTAGTTTTTGTTTCCTGCGTTGCTAACAATGACAAGCACTACCTAAAAGGTATTACAAAAATATTACGATTTTATGAAAAACACTGAACCAAATTTTACTTTTATAAACAAATATATTTCTTGTAAGCTACATGTTTTATAAAATTAGTAATTTTGCTGGTGGTTAGTTTTTGACTTTGTGCTTTTTTTAAATCTTTCAGATTTTAGTTTGAGCAGTGTATTTAATTTGTTACAGATAGCAAAGTTGATGTTATATAGTCCGAATAATGTAATAGTGAGTTTTGACTTTATTATGTTAAACGATTTATCAACGAGTTTAAATAAAAATGGAAGGATTAACGATTGATAATAAAGATTTGTAGTAGGTTGTTTTTGGAACGGAGCAGTTCTCCGAATCTTGCAGTGTTTTTCTGTAAGTTTGATTTTCAGTTCGTTTTGCCTACATTTCTCAAGCAAACCCTCGGTTCTTCATCCTCCATTTGTCTAAACGGTGCAAGACAATCTCTGGGTATTTGAAATTTTGTACCTGCACCCTTGGTGATACATAACCATCTATTTTCCACCATACGTCTTTGTTATCGTTAACATAACGTTAACAATTTTTAATTTTATATAATTTGGCTTTTATTAACCACACCTGTTTTTGTCACACATTTGGCACAGATAAATTACAATCATTCACAAAAAATGTGAACAATAAATATTAACAACTTGCTGACAATAATTGATTAAGCAGCTTCTTACTCTGTGATTAGTTTACGGCTGTACGTAAGGACTTGTTTACATTGTCTATGAATAGTACAAAAATGACTATTTTTAATAGTGGTCGTAGGTAAAATGATTTAGATGAGTGTACAACGTTGCTTAGTTAATAAATAATCATGAAGTGAACACTTACAGTGCACATGGAAGCGAAGGCGTTGACACTAAACAAAGATCTTCTAAATTGCTTTTTTAATAACATTTTTTCAGAAGTATTATGTATCAAAATACTACGATCAAAGCGTGCTTCCTCTCTAGATTTATTTTTTATTACTACAGCGGCATTGGAGAAAATAGTTATAGATAATTAATTGTCTTAAGAATTACGTTTCAGCAGGTAACGTTTCTTTGAATTATCGGTTGGTGGCCACCTTTTTAATTAGATTACAAAGGCAGTCTTACAGAACTGTTTCAACTAGTGTAGAAACAAACAATTTAATAAAGTTTTTGCTTAGTTGACGTGTTTTTCTGGCAGCTGTTGCCGAGATTTTGAGTTTTTTTTTTTTTGGCTGTTCACGTACATATGTTGGGATTATGATAGATGATCACGACTTCAGGCAAAAAAGGTCAGATCGATTAATCAACGCTGGAAAAGTTTCTGAAAACGTCAAAGCGCATCAAAAAGTAGATCAACAAAAAATTAAATTTATAGTTAATCTTTTTATTCTCTTTTTTTTACAAGTTTTTGTACGATTTGTAAGCAGAGAAAGAAATTTGCTACAAGATGTATTTTAATTTCAAGCACACGTATACAGGTTTTGAAAAGATTTAGATGGTTCGCATCGAGTTTTTTGTTTCATGTGGTAGCATCATCTATTTGTGATAATGACATGTGTGATGACAATCAAAATTCATATGCTATTGACACAAAAACTTAAAGATAGTCGTTTGGATGTTAGGCTAAAGTGGTTGACGCACAAAACCTTTTATTCTTATCCAAAACTTCTGCTTTTATGTTCATTAAATATTATCACATTTTGCCAATTACCTATAAATAAGCATCTGATTTGTCGGTTTTTTGAATCTAACAGATCATCTTCTAAAATATTACATTTTTATTTTAATCAAAAATATTATCTTGAAATCAAACACACAAGGGACTAGAAACTGAGCTGATACTTATGATCTTGACTATAGTTTACAAATTATAAATTAAAAATACTGTGTACATAGTTTTTTAAATTTTTTCTTTGTTGTAATGATTACAAATTGATTAGTACATAAACTATTTTTCTGCTACGAAACTTATTTTATCGTTCTATGTGATTGTTTATTTATTATTCTTTTGTCTGTTTTTCTAATGATATTGGTGGTTTATGGTTTTCTTGCATTGTACCAAGTTTCTATTTTTTACATTAGTATTTTATCTGGTTATCTAAATGATAGTGAATTTTTATTTAAGGGTTTAAACACTACAACCCAGCAAAGGTAAGAAAAATATTAATGTTAATTATCATTTTTTAAAATAAGACTGCAGCAAACCAGTGTAGATTCAAACTGTTCACGCCGGAAATATCAGTGTGGGGCTTAAACATGTCTATGTTTGTCTTTCTAAGTACTTTTGATTGCTTTGTCTATTATTAAATTTTTGTGCATTTTGCTATACCTAAAGCTTTTTATTTATCTCTTTTCTTGTGTGTTTAAAGGTTTTATGTCTAATTTGTTTATATCTAATATTTTCTAAACTTATTTATATCTTTTGCAAATGTTTTTCTTTGTTTTCTGTTCCACATGCCTTTTTCTTTCATCATATCATTGATGACTAGTAGTTTTAATTGAAATTATAGGATTATTTATTTCATCTAATACATAAATTATTTTTGATGAAGTAATGCAATAAAAATTGCATTGAATGCAGAATTAACACTCTTTTTTTATGTCATATATTCTATCTGTATATTTCAACGCTCATTTTGGATTGATACACTTTTCAAATAATTCTAAAAAATCTTTGCATTCTCACTTTGAAATTCTTTAGATTCCACTACAAAAAGCGTTTAAAATATAAAAGTTTTATTTAATTAATTGAAGCAAATTGTATTACTACTTTTATCAAATATTAACACTTTATATTATTCTAATGGAGTTTATGTACACCATCAATCTGCAGTATGTTTTCGGATAGAATTTACAAATGGGAAAAAAATATTATTAATTTCACGAAAAAAGTCATTCTTTATAAAAGTTTTGTTTGTTATAAAAATAAGTTTGCCTGACAGAGTGTTAAATTAAATAAACATGAATATGCTTCAAGAAAGAACTATCATTATTAATTTATAGTTTTAGTCAAAATATTTATGAAACAAAGTTGTTTATAATTAATGATAAAGCCTAAATACAAAATTTGGAACAACATTTTTAGTTTTATTTCATTTTTGAACTTACAGTATTGAGGTAAAAATTTCGCATTTAAGATTGAAAAAAATTCGGATTTAATGTAGCCGTAACAAATCTTCATTCTCTTGATAAATTTACTATAGTTTACAATAGTAAATTCTAATTTCTTAAAAACAAAAAAATAATAAGAAAATTTAAGAATTTTTTTTCAAATTTTGAATTTTTGATTACAAATATAACTTTTTTTAATAAATATTTGGTCTAAAATTATAAATAATGGTACTTCTCCATTTTCATGTTTCCTCATCACTCTTATAATGTCCTCTTTTGAACAGAACAATTAATATTCAAATCAGTTTATAAACAATGTCATGTGCGAACATCCGTTCTCTAATAGAAATTGAAAACTGAGCAATTTGCACGTTTCACGTGAAATTACGTTGTATCATTTCGAAAATTTTTGTCTGATCATCGACAAATTTTTGAAACCACTCTGGAAATACTCTATATCAAACAAATAAATTGATCCAAATCGGTTCACACGCAAAAAATTTATGCGGATTATTCATCAAAATAAAAAAAAAAATTGAATTGATAACTTTCTTCTTTTTGAAGTGTTAGAAAATGAAGAAATTTTGTGTTTAAATATATATTTTTAAAAAATTTTTTTTCCAAAGTTGGAAATTTTTGAATTTGCAATTGATAAAAAAAAACTTTTATAGGACAGACATATTAATGGAATATATTCTGATCTAGCATATTTCAAACTTATATATGTTTGAAGTTATTATTTCTTACATATTGTGCTTGAAAAAGCATAACATATCACTTTCTTGGATTTCGTCCTGGAA
This sequence comes from Lagria hirta, assembly GCA_947359425.1. Lineage (NCBI taxonomy): Eukaryota > Metazoa > Arthropoda > Insecta > Coleoptera > Tenebrionidae > Lagria > Lagria hirta. Next base: position 17,100,618 of record OX375794.1, read on the forward strand.
GCCTTCTAGAGAACTTGAATCGAAATAGATTACAGGATTAACTTGTCAGCTCAAATTATAGCTCTAAACTGGGAATATAAGAAAGCGCATAATATTAATATTTTACTAATATCTATTAATTTATATGTAATAATACATAATTGTTTTGTTTTCAGAGATGGCAGCGGCGTTGGTTCGTGTTGTACGACGATGGAGAACTCAATTATTCTGTAGACGAACACGTAAGTTTACACATCATTTCACCTGTATACCAAGACGCAAATGATGCCATATTTGTGGCTGCTGAGTGTGGCTCGTTGCATTTGTGTTATTAGAATACAGATTATATTACAGTTATAGTAGAATTGTCTGGAGAATCTATCTTGAAGGTTTATAGACCGAATCTGAACATAGTAATGGTAGTGTTGTTGTTGGTTGCTGTCACATGCCAAAAAATGTAAATTCCAAAACGTCGTCGTCGACTAATAATTGTTGCTTTCATCAACGTGAATGACCTACTAAAAACTCCCATCAACGACACGACTGCAATTATATAATTATAGATGAGTTCGTCGACCGCGCACGTCTTGCAAACACCACTTTTCGGAAGTGAGTGGCAAAGAAATGTGCCCTTCAGGAACAAAAAAACCGAAACTGAAAAACTTTCACTCAAAATTGACAAACTTTATTAATGTGTGCCTATGAATTTAGTTTGTCAAACCAAACTTATTGACGAGATGCAAATGTTAAGCACCAATAGGCTTGCCGGTTTCATATTTTATTCATCGGAACGTTAGAACGGCATCAGGGAGATTATCTCTCACGGTGATACGTGTGAGAAAGAAAGCTAGATATCAATTTGCAAGTGCATCGGCCAGCATCACCTACTACGCACTTCTTATGGCTCGGTCACCAACCTGGAACAACCGCCATTTATTATAATTGCATTTTTTTATTATTCAACCAATTTGTATTCAAATGCAAAAAGTTAGCACTACTTTGAGAAAACCATGAAACGAACTTTTTTTTCAGCCCGATACAATACCTCAGGGGTCAGTCGATATGTCAAAAGTTCTTGAAGTAACTGGCGCAGAACAAGTAACAGGACACCCGCACTCTTTGGCTTTGACTAGTCCAGATCGTGTTACATTTGTAAAAGCTGCAAGTCGTGAAGATGCTCGCTGGTGGGCTGAGTTACTAGCGGTGTTTCCACGTCGTCACAAACGCAATGCAACGTTTCCTGGAGGCCGTGCATCACCTAGTCTTCCTCAATTGGGTCGAAGTGCATCTCCTCAGCCACCTAGACCACGTCATTTGTCGTGTAGTGGACCTAGTCCCAGAGCTAATTTCGAAACACCTCCATTGAAGGAGGAACGAGAGTCACCCCCGAAAGATGAACGGCCCGGCTGGGTGCCGGAACCGACGGGAACTGTACCAATTGCCACTATTTCTGTGCCTGTGAGAAACGGTAAGAATTATTTGACAAAAGATGAAAAATCGTAGTTTTCTTATTCCTAAAACACGTGTTTCATGCGTTTTAACAATAAATAAAAAATGTTTAGCATCAAGCTTATTTTACTTTTGTATAATTTTTAGCCCAAAAATAGGAATTTTATGGGTGCACATTCAGATGAACTTTTCATTGTTATATTACACTATCGTTTGTAGTTATTTTTAGCCATTACAGTTCGAAATACGCCAACAATGTATTCTTGTAAATTATAGAGATGCTGTTAATTTTCAAACATTGTTTTGTGTTTTTTGCTTTATTTGCCATCACTACGAGGAGCATTTTGCTTGAGAATGTGCTACAAAAAGACCTCACAATAAACGTTTATATTTTAAAACCGACCACCTTATAATAAACAAATTATTTAACAATTTATTGTGTGTGAAGAGCTACATCATCATATAAATCGTGCGCAAATTAATAAAGTCGTGTGTAAAAAACCAATCACTAAAGGATTTTTGACGCCAGCCTAGCCATAACAAAAAACAAAACATAAAAACTGAAACAAAAGTAATTTTGTAAATCAAGAGTAGAATGTTTCAATCTTATTTTTCCAATTTATCATGAATTCAATGATATATTAACACATATTTAGATAGATTATCAGGAATAACTGTACAAATTGAATAATTAAAAACTGCAATTAATTTTTTTTTCTGCAATTGCATTGCTTAATAATGAAAAACGTATTATTTTTATCATATCTTGGTTTCCAAAATCATAAATTTAAAATAGTTGTGTTTAACAAAAGTTTGTTTACCTGTTATGAAATAATCTATACTTGATTGGTTGAAAAGCAAGCGTTTTTACATTAAGTCGCTCGTGAGTGACAAAATGGCATTATGTAAGCGCAAATGCCTACTTTCTGAAGAATGTAGAATTTTTTTTTCTTATTAGGCGAACTGTTTTTTAAGCAAAATTTGGTTTTGAAATCGGCGTTTCAAACCATAAAATATGATCATTATGGACGTTATATGTTTATCTGCAATTGCGATACTTATCTTATAATTTGGCATAATGAACATATTTTCTACTGCAGATTTGCATCTTCTAGCTGCAGAATTGAAAAGAGCAATTGAGAAGATTTTGAACGCTGACATTGCGCAAGAATCTACGCAATTATCAAAGTTGTCAAAATTATATATTTTTTATAAATAAAAATATAGATATTTATAATTAAGAATAAAAAGGAAAATTGTACCTATCAGTGATTATTGTGAATGTTGTTATTGACAAGTTGTAGAAGTACGTTAATAATAATAATAGTGTGACAAAAATGACGGGTTGTTGTGTACCAAACTGCACTCTACGTCTCAATCTTTGAGATTTAACATGCTATTAAAATTTCAGAGTAAATCACTTTTTTTGGGTTTTTAAATTGGAAGCTGGAATTGGCGCAATTGGAAGTTGTTTAAAAAGTGTCTGACTTATTTATTTTTTTAATTTATAATACAAATTACAAATGTGGAAAAAACCGACTTCAATATTATTAATTATTATTTTATTTGTTTATTAATTGATTCAAATTGCTTAAATAATTAAATTAATAGACTATTATTTAATTATATTGAAATATTTTTTCAATTTCTAACTAATTTTTATAATCAATTGAAGTGTCAAATATATATGTCAAAAAAAGCGTTAATCAGAATAACTCAAAAACTACTGGTCAGATCTTGGTCAAATTTAGATGGGACCAAAGGCACTAGGTTCCAAAAAAGCTTGAGTTTAGGAGACACTTTATAATAATTTGGAATTTGATTTAAAGAAAGTACTTATTTACAAAAAGTAACAACCAAATAAACAGAAATAATTGGTTTTGGTAAAATAAATGCAGCTTGTGAATAAATTGTCAATTCTCGAAGAATTATAAACGATTTGTGTTTGTATTTATAATCAGATTTACCACAAACACGACTACAAAATGTTTAAATAATAAAATAACTATGTAGTAAATCTATTAAGAGTTAACATGAATTCTACGTAATAGTGTGGATAATAATTTAATGGTTTTATAATTACTACCTTTTGCGACCTTCAACAACCACACGTTCAACACACACGACATCATCCTACACAGATTTTTTTTTGTTCTTTCATGGTCAATCACACTTTACTTTGATTTACGAACCTTTTGGTATTATTAATTATGTTTGAAATTGTTACTTTTGTAAAAATAATCAGTTGAAACAATGTTTAAAAAGAAAGTAATGCATATCATCAAAAAATGCTGTGAAAAAAATGTGACGCTTATTTAAAATTACAACAGCCGTCAACGTAAAATTTCTTATCTGATATTTAAATTAACGAGAATACATTTTTTCTTCATTCTTATATTGGCGTGTTGTATAAATAACGCTAAAAGTAATTTTTTACAATTAACGTTCAAAATATTTCATAATATGAAGTTAATCGCACAATTTCTTTTTAAATTTTCAGTTCTACTGATTTTGTAGTTATTTTTTATACTGAAACTTATATATACACAACATGTGTCTGAATATTTAATAAACTCAAGTGTTTTAAATATGCTGCATATATGCTGACAGTATTTGTTTAAATATGCAATAAAAAACAGATATATGCCTCATTAAATAAGAGATATTCTTAAAAAAACATTAAATACTGGTTTTTATTATTTATTTTTAATTCTTACATTATTACCACAAAAACATTCTAATAAAAAACTGATAATATCCCTAATAATATAAACTTTAATGTCACTGATTCTTATAACAATATTAAAAAAAAATTAATTTTAAGGAATGAGTTGTTAGTTATGTTTATGTATTGTAATTACATATCAAATAAGAAAAATGTCGAGAGAAGTTTCAAGCATAATTTGTTTTATTTCTAGCGAAGAATTACAATTTTACAAGTTACAGTTTAGAAGTTAGAGCTAAGATTCTTGATGCTTGGAAGTATTGGAGGTGACTTGACACTAAAAGGAGTTTAAACTCTTTTAACGAAGTTTATTAGACTTCTTAGCGTTTATTGCTGTTCAGTAAATGTAGTGTCGATGTAATTTCTAAAAATTTTAAAAAATTTTTGATAGAAGAGGTAAGTACAAGCGGAGGCATATCTCGAGCAAAAAAGTAGTGAAATAAAAAAACCACTCGACAGAAAAATTAAACAAAGGTAGTTCTGGATTCCTTATTAAAATTAAAGAAACACTTGTGAAAGGATTTTGCTGCAAAACATTTATTACGTTAGGTATGGAGAATTGAACATGAAAACTGAAAGATCAAAAAAACAGCATAACTTTAAGCTTGTACCAAAACCAAACTGATAAAAATAGAAAGCAACTGATAAGTGATATGAGTTCAGAATCGTTGATTTAACTTAAGATAATTTTTTGGGATTTTTCAGGAAAAGTTGATTTTTTCAGCAAAAAAAATCCATACCTACCTGTAATCAAAAAAAAAATAGGTTTTAAAAAAAAACTAAAATTTTTTAAAATGTTTAAAAAATTCTGAAAAAATTTATGAAGCTTAATAAACTACTATTAAATACAATTCTTCAATAAAAAAAAATTCTGAAAAAATCATAGAAAAAGTTATCGAAAAATTTGTGATAGAAGAGAAAAGTACAAGCTGAGGCATATCCTGAGCAAAAAAGTAGTGAAATAAAAAAACCACTTGACAGAAAAATTAATTCCTTATTAAAATTAAAGAAACACGTGTAAAAGGATTTTGCTGAAAAAAATTTATTACGTTAGGTATGGAGAATTGAACATGAAAACTGAAAAATCAAAAAAACAGCATAACTTTAAGTTTGTACCAAAACCAAACTGATAAAAATAGAAAGCAACTGAAAAGTGATATGAGTTCAGAATCGTTGATTTAATTTAAGATAATTTTTTGGGATTTTTCAGGAAAAGTTGATTTTTTCAGCAAAAAAAATCCATACCTGTATTCAAAAAAAATTAGGTTTTCAAAAAAATTTTTAAAAATTTTCAAAAAATTCTGAAAAAATTTATGAAGCTTAATAAACTACAATAAATTCGGGGGAGTTAATTGTGTGTCACTAGATTCAAAAGCAAGCACAACACTAGCAATTTTCTGTTTAATAACTGTTAGTTTCGGTCATGACAACTTGATTTTTTTTTTAATTTATTTGAACACGTGTACAGTAATAATTATATTGAATTAAACATGAACATTATGAGTGATTGTGGGTAAAAAAAGTGTACAAACTTTCTTAATTTATCGACAGAAATGCAACACATTTCCGTCACAATATGTAATGTACTATATGCATTAGCACCCTTTTAGTGCAAAACAAAAATGCACCGATAATCTAATTTACGTAGAAAAATAAGTTAATTTTAAAACTTCTTATAAGATTTTGTTTAAAAATAGATGAAATGTGTTTAGTACTTAGATTTTGTAGAGGAGAAATAAAAAAATGCTTTAAGAGAAATAATTTTAGTGAATCAGTACTTAGAACTGCAAAAGATAAAGAATGCTTCAATATCTTAAGATTTCATGAATGGCTTTTTTTTTTTAATGGAGAATCGTTTACTTATTAGAAGTTTGTAGATCAAAATGATGATTCACGGAACTTTTAAGAGGTATTTTTGATTAGTCATAATCTGTTGAAAAAAATGTAAACCTTTTTTTTAGTTTTTTGCTTATTAGAGGTAGTATTTTAGCTAAACAGATATTACATATATCTGTTTTTTCACACTTCTTGTTTTAGTAATAAAATTTTGGAAAATTGAAAAGCTTTATTTGATTCAATGAAGAAAACATTCTAACTTTATGTGACATTTTAACCCTCTGACCCTTGTTGAGGTGATCAACAGTCACTTGTGTCATTACATCATATCAGTTATTTTGTGTTTCGTGATAAATTCAAGAATTCGTTGGAAAATCTTTAGAAAATCTTCAAACTAATCGTTTGTGATTTATTAGTGTTTTTGCAATCAGTACTTCAATTCTTATGCTACAAAATTTTTATTTTTTTTTTTATTTTATGTCATTACAAAAATTTGATTTTATTTAAATTACAGTTGACGTCAAAACGTTATAAAATTATGTGAAATTTAAAAATGTTTTTTTTTTTTTATTAGATTTCTAATAATATCTTCGAGATCAAAATTTAAAAACATTTTTATTAGATATTGGTAATATTAGTCAATTTTTTCAAGTTAGTCTAAATTCTAATTTCACGAATTTATGGTGGCAAAAAAAAATTTGAAAAACTAAGTTTTTTTTCTATCATTTTTGTTCATAATGTAGTTTGGTAATTTCACATACTCTCTAATTTTTCAATTTTTTGAATAATAAAGCCCTTTATAAATAAAGGGCTTTAATTTTAAATGCTATAAAATGAAACACCGAATATACTTTCTCAAATTTTCAAATCTCACTTGTGACGACAGATCACTTTTTCAATAAAGTGTTCTATATGATTTCAAAGATATTTTTTTTTAAATAAATTAGATGTTTTAATTGCTATAACTCACAAATGGATAACGTCGTGAAAACACCTTAAATTGAGCATTATGAGAAATAGAAGCAACACCAAGAAAAAATCAACATATATCTGTTGCTTTTTACTTATTTACTTGTCATTATTAAAAGAATAGAATTGTTTATAGCTGGTTTAGTTAAAAATATAAACAAAAGCGAATTTTACGGTTTTTTTAGGCCGTGTCTTATTTTGTATACGATTTTTCACAAATATTTTGTCTGGTTGAAGCGATTAATTACTGGTCTATTATCTGCATTAATATTAGCGAAGTTACCCTGACACATCTAAGTGTGGCCCCGATTTGCCAGTGGGTCAATTAGAGTCAACTGGCTTGAGGACTATTACCTTAATAGCACTTATCCGATTCGATTTAATCATATATGGTCGGAAAATGCGAGGCGTGGGCTTTTAAATGACTTTACGGCTTCCTCTGTATTTATACGGAGTCTGAGGAAACCAGGAAAATGTATGTACTTTATATCAATGTCATTTCGTTCAGGTGACCAATTTTGCGTTGCAATAAAAGGCAATTATTTATTGGTGTTTTTAAATTACACAGCCCACGTGCCGTGAACATGACTATATTAAAATTATTTAGGACGAACCTGACTCTTGCTGTAGACCAACAAACAGTTAAACCACATACCATAACGATAAATATATTTATTTACCTATATGGGCTCATACAGCCCACTTATTAAAAAAAATGCACATCACTGTAGATAAAATGGGCTAATTTGCATAAATTGAAGTGATAGTTTCTATTATCTAACTCATGATGAAGCAAAATACCGTGATAGAATTTTGTATGACCCACAATGGTTTAGATATTAATGCTTAGAAATTGTTTGTTTTTGTTTGCTCGCAGTCAATGGATTGGAAACGTCACACACCGCTATTTTACGTCAATTTTCTCAAAAAAAAATCTAAACGTCTATTCCAATTCTAACAACAATACAACGTCTCGATAATCTTTATTTCTATCAATTTGTTTTTTTTTTCTATATAATTTACAGTTAAAAAGAAGCGCTGTCGGATTTTCCTTATTATAGCTTTAAAAGATTTTCCCTAGGCGACAATTAAATTTGTAATTAATTTTGTGTATAATTTTTATTTATTTTGCAGATTACGTAATGAGTTCCGGCTCACCTCCCACAAGAGACAAACTTCGCTGTGACGATAAAGCTCGTGCACGACGAGATTGGAGAAATGAGCGGTTGCGGGATATTGCTACAGCTCTTACCGACCGCTCACCCGAATCTAGTCTAGCTCTTCCTGCCGAGAGTCTCTTACATCTTAAAAAGGTTTGTCACAATACGTATATTCATTTTTTGATTGGTTCATACGCAGAAACGCACGATATTATACACGAGGTTCGCCGTTTTATTTACATTTGTAGACAATCATACTATCAAAGACAATAATAATTGGTCAAGCGAAATTACACAGCAAGATTAGCGCTAAATAATTGATAAGCGCATTCTACAGAGTGTATAATATTAACATTAATCAAGAGTGGCTATGTTTTTTTGGCAGCAAGTCTTGGATCGGTTTGTAGTAAAGCCGGTAACAATCTGTAAACATAAAGTCGCTTACGTAATGGCGCAAAGATTTTTGTGAATTTGAATAATTATATGAATTTAATTAGTTTGCGTTATTTTTTTTGAGCTTTGTAAAATAAGAACTACATATTTATATCCTGTGCTCTAAAATGTCAATGTCAGTTGTGGATAGACACCTGCAATACCGGCTTAGTTTACCGGCACTTATCGCTTACTGGAAAATGTAATAAAATAGCTGAATCAAGCCAAGAAAATTGTTTTATTTTCCAAAGCGACCTACCCTGCATAATAATCTACTTAAGATTTATAATTTTATGACATTATTATATTATATTTCTTAGTATATATATATATATATATATATATCACTAATTGGTTTTTTTGGATATTGAACTATATTACCAATTATTTATTTTCATTTGTTTTTAGGGTAAAAGCTGCTTTCGCTGTGACTTTTTTCTCATACAAGTAGTTTTATTTATAGTCACCTTGACCAACTGTTTATAGATTTTTGGAAAAAAATTCTATATTACTCGAAAAATAATTTGGCCATTACTTGCAGAAATATACCCAAATTTGACTTTTTATTATAGGAAAACGTAAAACAGAGTTGTTTTGAACACTCATAAAGTATTTATAAACTTTTAACGATGTTTAGAACAGTTAAGAAATGTTATGGTTGACCCAAATAATGTTATTTATTGGTCTTTGACCTTAATGGAATTGTAGGCTGTGTTAAATTGATTTTTTTTATATTTGAATCATTACAGGGTTGGCTTTGGCTCAAAACTGTTGACGATGAATTTGTTATGCGATGGACAGTATTGTGTGGGCCAACCTTAAATTTATATCAAGAGCAAGATGAGCAAGGAACACCTGAGATCGTAGTGGAAATGTCAACTGTTACAAGTTATAATGAAGTACCGACAGAAACAAAATTTGGATTTGAAATAAAATGGGCCGGCTTGCCGTTAATATTATGTGCTGTTACATCAAGTATTAGATCAAATTGGTTGCAGGCACTAAAAAAGGCGGCTCCAATAAATGGTAAAGTTTATAGATAAATATTAAACAAACCGATTTTATCGAATTAAAGAAACTATCAATTATTGTTCAGTTAATAAGTAGATATTGAAGTATAACTTAATTAAAATTTGAAGAACAGTAAAACAGTAAGATTAAATATCAAAATCATTACCTAAATTTTTTTGCTTTTTTTTTCTATTCATAAATTATCACATAAAATATCTCATCTTGCGTATTCTCGTGTATTCTTATGTTTCTTATATTTTTTACAATTTTCTTTTTATAAAAAAAATCATTGCCGACATTTTTGTCGATTATATACTTTGCATTTTTATAAGTTACTGGCTGCACCCGAGGATCTTCTTTTCTCCTCTATTTCAGGGACGGTTATTATAGTCTTGTTAAATATTTTATTTCTTAACTTCAATTTATATATTTCTAAATCATTCTTATTTTTCTCATACAATTCCGCTTCTCTTATATTTGTTTTTTCTACATCTTATTGATTGTTTTTATTTGTTAATTTATTGATTTTTTCTCATTTAGTATCATCAGATAGTTCTACGACACCAGCAACGCCACGATCAATCATTTTATCAAGTGATGAAGAGTATCGCACAGCTTCTGAAGGTGGAAGACGCGGCTCGGAAGATTGGAGCGAATTACCACCATCACCACCTTTAACAAGAATGTCTCTTACACGAGTCAAAGATCGCACAAGACTTCGGCCACGCTTACCAAGATGTCAATCAAGACAATCTACTTTAGATAGTACGTCAACAGATGAACTAGACTGTGTAAAATTGTCAGAAACAGTAGAACTAAATAATGAAATTAATAAACAAAATATGGAGATTAGTGATTTACAGAAACAATTGGCCCAGTCAATTGAAGAAGTGAGAAATCTGGAAGATGAAATTGCCAGGTAATTAACTAAAGTATCGGTTTTCTACAGAATAGTATAGTAGACTGGTTTTAACACGAAGCATGACGTGACAGGACGTAGGCTGAAACGGTATTAGCTTATTACTTGAAATTTCAATAAATATGAATTTTCAGTTGATTAACAGCTACAATTTCAGCCTGACTATAATTATATTTTTTCTTAAAGTTTTCAGCACATTACATATTTTGTATTTATTTAGGTTGAAAAATTTTCAAGCTGAGGCAGTCATTCAAGAAAAGAAAGCAAAAGATATGATGGCCGCATTTGAACGCACCGAACGTGAACTAAACCAAAGAAATTCTCAAGCTGAGCTAAAATTTACGAAGGATCAAAGAAGCTTACAAAGGCGACTAACTGATTCTGAAAGCCTTGTCAACACCTACGAAGAACGTTGCAACATTTTAACACGTGAACTTCAAACTAAACAACGTATGCTTACAAACATCCAAGACGAAGTAGATGGAATCAACGAGAGATTCGCACGTGCTAAAGAAGAAAACGATCGTCTATATAAACGTTTACAAGAAGTTGAAGGTCGAAGTTGGAATAGCAAACGTAACATCCGATGGGATTCGTTAACAGATTTGACAAACATCGATCTGGAAATTGATATTGATGATTTAGGTCAAAACGAAATCAAAGAATATTGTTTGGATTTGCGAGGAAGATTTGAGAAAGCTGTTTTGGAAATTCGTGCGGTTAAACGTGAATTAAGGGAAGCTCATGAAAAATGTGATAGTTTAGAGCTTAGCAATTATGGAGTGGAAAATAAATTAGAAATGGTTAAACAAGAAAGTCAAGCTGAAATAAGTTTGTTGGTGTCGAGGTTAGAGCATCTTACTACAAAACTTAATGCCGCAGAAAAACAGCTACGTACCAAATCAAAAAGTGATGCTAAAGATAAGAGGCGGTCTTTATCTCTAAAAGGTAGGCAACCTTTAAGAAATCATAAATATGTGTGTACTTATCGAGGTTGTTATTTGTCAGTTATTATATTCTTTTAAACTTATTATACTGCTCTAAAAATAGAGTCTTAAAAACTGCACTTTTGTAAAATACTTGTTGTTTCTTGTCAGCAAATTTAAACACTTACAGTGACAATCTTGTACTTGTCTACAATTTAAACGGGTTTTAAGTAAAATATTTAACAAAATGACTATCTCTAATTTATATATTTTTTTCAGGCCGAGAGAGTTTTTCCATTAACAAAGAAGTGGAAGACAAAGTGACGGAGTTAGAAGCAAAAATTTTGGCGTTAGAGCGAGGTAGAGTTCGACGAAAATATAAGCGAGACCGAAGTAGCGAAAGAAGTTCACCTATCGATGATCGATCATTGCGAAGATTACGTAGAAAAAGTTTAGATAGTGCAACTACTTCTGAACCTATGAAATTATTAATGCGTCTTAGCACTTTAGAAAATCAAGTCACGAATGTTAATGCTTCAACAGAGTCCCTAAATACCGAAATATCTGCAAAAACAAAAGTTGAAGAATGTTTAGGTCATTTAGCAACGTTGAAAACCAATTTTAAACTACCATCTTCACCATCTCTACTATTGTTAGAACAAAATTTGAATGAGTTAAGTGACATTTTAGATGGCGATAGTAATAATGTGAGTAGTGCCGAAATTAGTGTAATTAATTCTACCGCCAATACAGTGGTGAAGCAATTGCAAAATTTGTTGATTGAAAAATTGAGAAGTCTGAACGAAAAACGTGGTGTACTTAGAGATAAAAATGAGTTAGATGGTCAAGCAAAATTGCAAATTTTGGCTGAAAAAATTGCTTTTGAAAATATTCTGATTAGAAGGATACAAGAAGCCCTGGCATCGCCTTCTACAGGTGAAGTAACATGTGAGCGATTGATAAAAAAAGAAATTCGGGAAACCGCTCATCTGATGAACTCTTTACAAAATAAGCTTACCAATCGAGTACAAAAACAACCACCGGCTTGTAGAACCAGTGCGGAATATTTATCCAAAGTTTTAGGTAAATGTCTTATAACAGCAACTGGTGGCTCTACAACGTTTAGAAATTATATAAAAACAAAGGGTCCCACGTTAGAGTATCTAAAGGATGAACAGAGAAAATTAGAAAACATGTTAGAAAATTACAAGTCAACTAAGCTAAATCAAATTGCTGAAGCTTTGGCGCTTGAGACTTTAGCTATAGATAAAAATTGTCGTTTGAAGAAACTAAGTGAAGATATTGTTAATGATTTCACTCGCACAGTGAAAGAAGTTACAAATGTTGAGATGATGCAGACTGAAATTAATCATGTTTTGTTGAGAGCCGCTCAAATTTATCAAAGCCATATTGATGCGGATCACGCTTACTTTTTTACATTTTTTGCTGCAGAAAGGGCTGCTCTCGAGCTGTGGTCTGATTCTGTTGAAGATTCACTATACGAAGAAATCAATAAAAATATTGGACATCTAACTGAATTGTACCTGAATCAGTTAAGTAAGCTACAAAGGCAAAATTGGAGACGAAGGGTGGAATCGGAACGCGGAACCCGAAATCCCAACCTTCTTCTGCAAGAATTTGCAGATATTGTAGCTCACAAAGCATTAATTGATGCGCGGATTAGTGTTTTGAGTGGAAAATGTTCAAATGATGGTGGTTACATTGCATCTGAAAAATTAATACCGAATGATCATTGGGATTGCTTAGAAGAATCAGTACAAACAAACCAAAGTCTAGAAGCTGAATTTTCAGCCATTTTTGACAAGAACAGTAAAGATTGTTACGCCTTAATAGGTCAACCTGAGTTGGAGGAAGTTCTTGGTTATTTTAATGACCTCTCTGATGAGATTGGAGAATTACAAAAGCAAATGAATATTCCAATCAGTTATGATGATGTGGTTGTGCGAAGTTGGGGCGACGTTTGTCTGAAATGTAGAAGTTTAAGAGATAAATTAGAAGAGTTACGCTTAAATACGACGTCATCTAGTTTTAAAAGAGACCCACCTGTTTATTTAGGCACTGAATATTTAACTCAGGTTGAAAACTTACGTGCTGCATATCGTTGTGCCTTAACGTCTTGTAAAGAGCGACATCGTGAATGTGACATTGACCAGCTACAAATTATGTGTGAAAGAGTTTTGGTAGCAATGGAACAGTGGCACAGAAGAACGATTCAAGAAATGCGCGAAGCACACGCAAGAGAATTAGACGATTTGCGCTTAGAAAAAGACCAAGCTTTAGCTGAGGAAACACAAGCGACTTTAGCTGCGCTTGATGCAATGCGAAAGGCACACGAAGCGGAAGTACAAAGAGAAGTCGCTAAGTTTAAACAAGATTACGCGCGACAGCAGAGAGATGATATACTAAATTTATCAGAAAGGCTGTCCGTGAAGTCGCTGGAAGCTGTAGCGTTGGAAGAGCAGTTGGGTAGTGCCACTAGACAACTAACGCATGCACAGCAGCATATACTCCAACTCGAGCGGAACCCCCAGCTCTCATAAATGCAGGTGAGTTTGTTTTTAATTAATTTAACTTATAAAATTCTTCACGAAATATGATTTATCTTCGTTTAAGAACTGTTGTGTTGTAACTTTTATGACGAGTAGACACGTATATAATAGTGGGCTCATAGTACTTTTGGAACCATGAAGTAATGAGCATTCTGTGCCACTAACGAAGTACTAAGAATACTGATATATTTCTTATAGCCCAAAAAGCAAAAACAAAAGTTGCAAAATAAGCTCATTTTTTAACTGTCGGACAGTGATAATTAAAATTTTGCCATCTTTTTATGATAAACAGTTTTTATGTGGTTGAAAATTGATATCTTATAAGTGCCTTGACAGTTGGGAATATATACTTAGGTAGAGTGCGATTTTTCATAAATAGGGTCAACGTCAGATGCGCAGTGGTACTGTTAGCGACGCCACATATTATGGGCTTCACCCATTGCTGAAAGATTATCGTTATCACGAGTTGGCGCATCCAAGGATGACTCAGATGTACTTTTCTAAGACTATTCGAGCTCTAGCTTGACTCTTTCAAACTTTAATAAATTGGTGGTAAATCACAGTAGTCCAGTTAGGAGAGATACAATTCCATTTACATTTAATACTATATCAAATCTTCGTGATTGAGAAGGGTGGTTTATTTTTGTTGCAAAATATAAGATTTGTGAAACAAAAAAATATATAAAAACAACTAAATGATTTTTTTGTTGCAGAACTGATGGCGTGTCTCCGTGAGATGCAAATTTACTAGTCTTAACAAGCCTCATACATATACCAGTATATTTAGAGTACAGTACAATATCATCACCGTTGTGTACAGTTCATAGCACCTCTTTATTGTCATTGTTTTCATTTTTCTCATCTTGTATTAACATGTTTTTTTTTCGATTATTTATTTTACCTCATCAAACTTGTATCCAGTGTTAGGTGTACAAATTAATTAGTATAGATTTTTTGTAACAGTTCATTGTTTATATGTGTTGGGTTTATATGGAGTGTTTATAATACAAATTAATAAGTTATGAGTTGAATTGGTGTTTTATTTTACCTGAAAGATATATGGTTAAAAAAAGAGTTATTGTTTATTAAAACCATTTATTTTGTTCAACTGTGTTCCTGGAATGTAATACAAACTTAACAAAAGAAGAATAATAAAAAAAAATCATATATGATATTCTAAGCAAGTCAGATCGTGTTTTTGATTTGGTTAGTCAACTATTTATAAAACAAATACGTTGAGAACAGGATCTTAAAGCTATCCGCACCAATATGGCAGCAATAATTTTTTTAGAAGTTATCAAATATAAAATTCTTCAAAAAAATAAATCTTTGGTTTCGATTTGAGTACAGTTAACTCAGTCGGTACAAGACCAGCCTGATTGTTTTTTCTGCTTAATTACCTATCCAAATAAGCAATGGTACGTTGGATATGCGTGACCAGTATTCGACTGCGTTGTTGGATTGGTCGACTGAGTCATCATCTAAGCCCGATACGTAGCTCAGTTAGTAAAGAAATTATGATAAGTAATGTGGTCGATATAAGATAAACGAATTGGGCTGTTGTAAAGCCGTAAATTACGCCAGCCGTATATGTCGTGGATCAACTATACCTGCCCGAGTTTCGGTATCGTTTTTCCACAAATGTTATAAACAACGTTTTTCCGACAAGTCATTAACCATATCGATTTTTCGTATATATATTTTAAAATTAATAACAGGCATGATGACAGTATCTAGGGACCGATTTCAGCAATGTTTGTTAAATTCATTGAACGATTAACTCCCTGGATACGCTTGTTCAAGCTATAGCAGCAATTGTTTTTAGACATATATTGTTTAGATATATGTTACAAATAGTGTTTAGAAGTATGTTTAAATACATGTTGCAAATACAACCCTCGTAAATTAAGCGAACTAAATTAGCAAACTCAGGAGTAAATTCAAATCAACCAATCATCCTCAAGAAAGATGAGTTGCGGTGTGTACATGAAAGCTAAAGCGTCCAGGCCTCTTCAGAGCTCATGTTTGCTTGGTGGACTATACGAAGGATGCTATCAGTGGCACAGCATTGAGATGAAGATGAAATAAATTAATTTGGTTACTTCCTCGTTTTTTGTAAAATTTGATCATTAAGAAAATCTGTATTAAGGTTTGTTATTTTAGCACCAAACACCGTATGTTTTATGTAGACGTAAAATTAAAAAGAAAAATTTGGTTTTTAATAAACAATGCCCACATACGGAAATCACTCGCCTTAGTCTTTCGATAATTTCAGATCTTTTTGAATGTAATGCAGCGAATTTTATAACATTTGCAAATCGCTAACTGGTATATTCTTTTAATTTCACAATTAATTTTGGTTTCGAGTGGAATATTTAATTAAAGTTGTGCAAAAAATCTCTCAAATAATTCTTGACCGATAATACGTCAACATCAACTTTAACCAAACTCTAATAAGCTTTCAAAATCACTTTTGCAAATTCCTATTACATGTAACATGGAAAAGGTAATTTCCCTAAAAGGGTGAATTGTACGAAACAATATTTTATCGTTGACGTGCATATATGTAACAAAATTTTAAAATCTGACATAATGCCTATAATTTTTTTGTTTCTTTTCTCTAATTGAAAGCAGAGGTCCAATCTCATAAAATTCAACTAAAAACTTATTGAACTTAATCAAGACAACGACAGAATGACAGTAATCAAATCACCGCTGTTATGTCTGCTGCGCTATTACAGCTCCTGTTCTCTAACGTAAATAAAACAATAAATATAAAATAAATTAAAAGCAGAATAAAAACTTGTCAATGCCTCATTTCAACCACTGTGGCGCAATCCTGGCAGAAAATATCTTACAAAATTCATTTTCTAAGGCCTATTGCTTTGGTTGAAATATACAACCAACGTTGTACAAAGCTTAAGCTAAAATTGATGAGATTCAAGTCTAGACATATCACAATCAGAACTTATTTGGTATGATATCTTAATTCAGTCCTCGGACAGTAAGTTGTTGCCAATTTCCCTTGAAAGTAAAAATTAATGAGGATCTACGTAAAAGTATTATAAACTTACTGGAATACCAACAAACCATCCGGATCCCCCAGGGTTATTGGGGCATATTCCAGTTCTTTTCAGTAAAACTCCACTGTTCGTAACAGCCCACATCTCTTTACTACTTACACTTACATGTTTAAAGCCTGTAGTATTTAATGCCGAATCTGTAAGCAAAGTTATCATTTTATAAAAATCTAAATTTTATTAAAATAAGCAGCAAAGCAAAAACAAGTTACAAAATATCTAACTTTATTAAGAAAACGTATAAATCGATCTATTAAACATATCAACTCTAACCAGGAAGACATTATTGTAAAATAATTCTATACCTTTATTTATGAATATTTGCAAATACGAAAAAATATACAATATTGTGTCTGCTTAAGATCGCACGGCTTAAGTTTAAAGCTTTTTTACTGCACAGCCACCATTTCCAATAATTGTAATTCAATTTGATTACAAGGATTATTTGTTTTCCGTATAATTATTAGAACTGACTTATATTTATGACTTAAGCTTTATAATAAACTAGCTGACCCGACGAACTTCGTACCGTGTAACTGTAAAATGTCGTGTTACAGATTAGCTGAACTGATTTATGATTTTATGAAAGTAATACAATGCAAAATAAATATTAAGTTTCTTCATCAGTTAATTGATTCGCAATGTTCCGTAGCCTAATACTTGCATACTGGTAAAACTTAGATTTCTTCTTATATTTACACGGTATTATTAATAGCAATACTCACACATCAAAACAAATCACAGACATCCTGTCTTGTCTGTTGCAAATAAATTATATTTTCGTGACGTAAATACATATTAATATAATATACTGACTCTGACTAGATTGACAGAATAATCTGAAATAAGTCATTTGTCATTTTTTGTATATTTAAGTAGCTTGATATATTTTCCTTAGTTGACCCAAAATAAATTTTTAAACGCACGAATAAATATTTGATGTGACAATCCTTATTCATTACTGATACTTTTTTACCTTTTTACAAATCTAAAATACCCTTATCCGAATATTGTGGATTTATCTTGTCGATTCAAAACCAAACCATCAATTCTGTACATATGTTAACACAGATCCATAGAAAAATCTCGGAGTCTATCACCAATTTTGCCAAAAATTCACTTTCATATTAATTTTATGTTGAAGCAACTACAATTTTTATGTTTATTTGACATTTGAATAATAATTAATTATTGACAGTGACACATAATCTTAGAAACTTAGTATTAAATATTATCGAAAGCACAAAGAATATTTGTATTGAATGTGTTCGATTTACAGATCTTCTTAGAATTTTTTTGGTGGTAAATTAAGCTTTCTTGTATGGCGTCTTTTTATCTCGGCATAATTGACGCTCCTATCTGATTCGTTAAAACGCCTTTCATAGTGACTCTTAATTAATAACTAACCGATTTACAGACTATTCGTTAAAGATAATTAAAAAAAGCAACTTAGTTACTGCAAAATAAAAAAATTAAAACGAATAAAATTAAGAAGACAACGTACTTAAAACCCACGGATCAGGACTGATTGTTTGCCAATATGTTCCCTCAGGAAATGTTGCTGTAACTTCTCTCCTGACATGCAATCGTCCTGAATGATCCACAGCCCACACACCAATTAAACTGACTGAAATTTGTTTCAACTGGCCATGACTAGGTGGTTCCACACATACCCATCTCTCACCCTCAAATTTATTTTCTGTGATGCCTAATCTGACATAGGCACAACCTTTTTTACCTGTAGCCCAAACTAAAGTAAATGGACTACAGCTAATACTGCTTAAGGGTTGGTCGGATGTTATGTGCTCCCAACCTATACCCATTGGATTCGATCGACTAACGCCAGTTCTCACCATGGCTTGTCCTCCAGTCGCCAAAGCCCACACTGATAATGTTGTATCCAAATCATCCTTTACAGGTTCAATCGACACATCTAACAGTTTTGTGTGTCCTAACTCTTGCCAAGGACCTGTAGTTGCTATAGCGCAGCGCCTATACCACCTTCTTCGGCGTACATAGTCTGTGAAATGCTTATTTGCATGGTAAGTTGACGGAAAATCCGTGGCATATTGCCAACCGTCTCTGTCAACTCCTCCAGGAACATGAAAATCTACCATCCAGTCAGAAACCCATTGCCATTTCGCTGACAGTAGTTTAACTTGATCTCTCGTTCTTTTCTGCTTACCTGTAAGAATTTGGTATACTTATTCTGTCTGCTAGACAAACAGAGAGAATTTACACTGTTTTGCACAACAGATCGAAAACCAATAATTTGCACTATTCTACAATGGTGTGCAGTATTTTGTAAAGATAATACTTTGGTTCGAAATCTCAATTGCCTCAAAATTAAGTACTTTTTAAATACATTTATGTTTACCTGTTGCATCACTCCACATAGATCTATCAGTTGGTAGTCCCGTAGAAGTATATCCCGTAACTGGATTCCATCTTTGGTTCTCATAAACACGATAATCTTGAGAATCTGTCATAGAATGTACATTATGACTGTCTAAAGCTCCCAAAAAACCTCCTCCCCAACCACCTGTATAAACCCAAGCAGTGTGATCATACCCAATGCCCCACGTAACACCAACACAACAACTTTCAATTCTTCGTAAGTGCCCACCTACTTGTCTCCAATACAAATTTAACGGATCCAAAATAATGTCAGGGCTCTTAATAACTAATTTAAAAGGTTGCAGACGGCCCCATATACTCAGCATTGATACGGAATTAGGTGGAAGACGATGTCGATAAACAGTGAAAAACTTATCATCAATATAGACAACAAAAGCATCTTCCGTGGTTTCTATTTTTAAAGTGAACTCTTGGCCCGGTTTTAGAGGTATGCCACCTTCAGTCTCTTCTTTACCCCATTTTCCATCAACCATACTATTTCGTATTACATGTCCTTCAGAAAACCTGGGGTTAAGATGTAAACAGGTATTTTCGTATTCGCTATGAGCTTTGTGACGCAACCTATACGTTGAATGTGCGTCTAGATTAACCCCAATTCTATCAGCGTCATCTGCTATACATCCTGTTAATGTAAGAGTTGTTCCTGGTCCAAAATCGCAATGTAATGCAACTTTAATAGGAGATTCTTTTCCACTTAAATCAAACTTCTGCACATAATAATCATTTTCCCTAAGTTGGTTACTTTCAAGTTCTGTAGGATCCCAAACAAAAACATCTCCTAGAGATGTAACTGCCCATATGCTAGCGTCACTTGGTTTACTTAAAGCTTGATGTATTTTACCACATGTTGTTGTAAAATGAGTTTGCCATTCTTCTAATTGTGCGTCACTACTAAATTGGAAGCGCACAACTGGAGGTGAATGTCGAGGAACGTGAATTGCCAAACGAGGACTGCCTGGTTCGCTGCAGCATTGCACGCAAGTTATCTCGTTAAGACTAAGTAAATTCTAAAAATTAAAAAAGAAAATCCAATGGTTTATTTCAATTCATGTTAACCTTACCATCGGACTTGCACCATCCGGATTTAAAATTGTTAAGCTGCCCGTTATCTCTACCCATTCTAATTGTAAAATACAATCTACAAATGGTCCACTGCCCCAAGCTACTCTTGCTTCACCTGAATGTATCCACGATGTAGTATCCACAGCCAATTGCCAATTTTTAAATTTCTCTGACACCGTAGATCGTACTTGAAGTTGTTGTAAAATTTTTACACGCCACGGCTCGTCAAACTCTGACTGAAGCCCAGCTGATCCTGCTTCGGCAAACCAATTTGGCAGCTGATTTGGATCAACAGTACATGCCCCAGCCTCCACCCAGGACCACGGCGCTTCATATTCCGCCCATCCCAATTCTTCATCTTCAGCAAAAATACAAGATTCTCGGCTTGATTCACTCCATACACTTTCATCAACTTCCGGATGTACTTCGGTACCTACGATTGAGCCTACCGAATGAACAGGACTCCAAGCTTTCGGATTTTTAGGTTGTGTTTCATATTTGGCAAGATCACCTACTGGTAAAGAAGTTGGAGCTGTGGGGGCAGAATGAGAATGATCTTCCCATTCTAAAATTGTGGAAGGTTCACACATGCTGCTTGGGCGGCTTTGCTAAAAACCAAATTATATTCACTCGGGCTCGACGAAATAGTATAATATATAATCAATAGCCATTTTACAAAGTGATTAATAAATTATTATCGTAAAGTACTCACGTAAATAAGCAATGTAATTCAAAAGCTAGGTAACTTTCAGGTTTTTCAACCTACTCATATAAAAAATAAAAGAAATGTAAAAAAATCTGAGATCACTAGCAAAATAGAAAGCAATTTGCAAAACTACATCTCTAGCTGATCATTTCATGCTGATTTTTGTTACAGCAACAGTGATTGGAGTGCGGTCACTTCAACCTATGTTTTCCAACATAACTATTCAATAAAAAAAATTGGTTTCGTTTTTAAGTACAATATAGTAAAATATGTTGTTTTGTGGTTCTCAGATTATGTTTCTGAAGCTGGGACGTGACTGCCGAGAGGTCGACGATACAACGGTTTCTACGCCTCTTAGATAAAGGCAATCTTTTTTTCAGTACTATATTTCTATTTTGACAAATGTATCTGCTAAATAAAAAATCTTGAGACAAGTTTTTTTACAAAATAAAAAGTTTAACGTAAAATTAGTATCTAATCTACTTAATATAATCAAATGAAGCGTAGTCATAATGTGAAAATAGATTATACAAAGTGATTGCCAAAAAAAAACAAATGATTCAAAGTAACTACATTTAGAAACTATTTATTTGGGCACATATTGAATGATCAAAGTTTACATTTTTTGTTTGTACTGATTTTTATTGTAGATTAATGTTCTATCCATTCATTAATTATTTTGATCAATTCTGTTGTGCAATTTAGTTTGACAGAAATTTATAATAAATTACGTTTCTCCGTATGAATTAATCAAAAAATTAGCAGACGTTCAAAATTTCATCTAAACAGTTGATCTAAATAATTTATGAGCGGACAGTATGACTCACTCTGTATAACATTTTATTAGCAAAAATGAAGTGTTAGATATTTACCAAAGCGTGAAAGCTGCGATGAAACTTATCCCTATTAAGACTAGCATTACTGCTGGCTCTACTGACTTGTAATGGAGCATGCAAAGCCTTCCATCGTTTCCCCGTCAAATCCTCGCTGCATACGCCACTTCGATAGTAAACCAATCTATCGTCAGCTCCAACAGCAAAAACTTGATCATTTGCTGTAACACTAATTTCAGTCATTCTTCCAACCATTTCTACCCATCCACATCCAGCCGCCAGATCTTCACTTATTCCTGCTCCTTCACCTTTAACCCCTTTTCTGAACCAAACTTGCTTATCCTGTGTGACAGCCCAAACTGCACACATTCCTACTGCTAATTGAGAGATTCTTAAATTATCACCCGGTCCACGAACTTCCACCCACGAATCCCCGACGAGACAATCACGTGTTACTCCAGTTCGAACAATTGCTCGGCCGTCTAAAAGAGTCGCCCATACTAGTCCTGTAGGACCAACATTGATTTGATTCACTTCGCTACCAATAGGAACTTGAATAGGATTCCATCGAGCGCCTTCGGGAGATTTTGTGCTAACGCCTGTGCGAAACATTACTCGATTTAAGGAAGTTACTGCCCAAACAAGCATAGTCCCTGGATTGGCACCCGCTACATTTTGGCCCCCGATTGATATGTCAATAAAAGGCTCCTGTAAAAAAAAACTCTCAATAACTTCACCACAACAAAACTAAGGTGTCCTCGTAGCAAGACTAAATTTTACTAAACGTTTCGGATTAAAAATAATTATAATTAAGCTACAAGTCCAAAGTTTTGGCTTAAACCCATATACAATAAATAAAGAAGTTATAGACTCGTTTTTTATAGTAGAAACAAGACGTTTAATTAAACTTTGAAAAACACGATTATAGTTTATTTATATAAGCAGTATAATTATCTGTACACCAAAACAAATGGTTACAAATAAGTTACAAAATTGTCTGATAAAATTACAAATAAGACTCTAAAGCTAAAGTGTCAATTTTATTTCAGTTAACCTTACAGTAAAAAATTGTACTCTACCAAACAACTTTTTTTTAATTGACATATTTTTTTAGTATTTTTAGTCGTTATCTATTTTTAACCGACTTCAAAAAAGGAGGAGGTTCTCAATTCGATTGTATTTTTTTATGTTTGTTACCTCATGAATTTGACTGGATAAACGATCTTTCTTTATTTAAAAGCTGATGCCTTTTATGTGGCCCCATAAAAATTTGGTCAAGTTTTTGATTTGGTTGAAACAGTAGTTTCAACTTATTAATGCTTTTTTTGACATATATTTTTGACACTTACAATTGATTATAAAAATAAATAAAAAATAAAAAAAAATCAATTTCAATAAAATTAAATGTTAGTTTATTGATTTAATTAATTTAAACAAATGAAACAAAAACCAATTTGAATAAATAAAATAATAATTAATCATATTGAAGTCAGATTTTTCTTTTGCTTAGTTATTTTCTGTAACTTTATTTGCAACTATTCTATTTATTCACAACAGATGCGTCATGATACAGCGAGATAAACGCGTGTCTGTTGCTTAGCGATAGCACAGATGGGCTTCACACATTGGCGTAAGATTATCTATATCACAAGTTTGCGCATCTAAGAATGACTCAGGTGAACCTTTCCAAGAGTATTCGAGCTTAACCTTTTGTAACATATTCGTATTTATTTCATACTTAATGTATAAATAATTAAAACCCTACAATAAATAAGAGTTCTATAGACTGACCTTCCTTAGAAATGGCAGCCTGTATAAAGCTTTATGTAATTAAGACTCTTTTTTAAAAAAGGGTTTTTTCAAAAACGACAAAAAATATATCATAAAAAGTTGAGTTTTCAGTGAGAATAGGTAGGTTTATACTAGTTTATAGAATGTATATATTATATATTCCGGCCAAACCCGATTTTAGATGCAGTGGTTTCGCCTAGGCCAAACCAGTTCTTCCTACAAGCGATACGATCAGTATTAGCACTCTCTTATCTTGTTAATGATAAAAAAAACCAGCTTAACTTAGGTCGAATCAGTTCATCCTAGTTAGAATTTACATGGTTCAGGATAAGCTGGTACACCCTAGCCTAGACCAACTAATTTTGCCTAGTCGGAAATTAGTTTAGAATAGACATATAAACAAGGTGAAATTAGTTCAGACTAGGACGTACCAGTTCATCAAAGTATGTAAATTCTAATTGAGATGAATCAGTTCGACCTAGGCCAAACTTGTTCATCCGATCAATGATATAATAAGCCAGTCTAGCCTAGGCAATACTGATTTGTCCTAAGCGAAACTAGTTTATCCGAAAATCTTGTTTGGCCGGTAAAAAACAGGAATAAATAAAACATTCCTCACTTACATAATACATATCTTTAAAAAATATTATGTAAAAGCTTAAAATCATTCAACAGATAAAAAAAATCAATAATAAATTCGTAAATATCAATTATGTTAAGTGAGTTGTGCAAATTCTATGTAATATTTCGAAGATAAATAAATTAATTTGTTCTTAATTAATCTTTTCAATTGGTTCTTAACCAATACAATTAAAATTAAACCTGTGAATAGCTTGTAAGAAAGCTGAAAGTTTTGTTCAGATTAATATACATAAAAGCCAAAACTATGCTAAATACTATTCAATACAATTTTATAATAAACTTCCAATTGAAGTTAAAAATTTAGACATAAACAGTTTTAAGAAAAGCATTAAAAAACACCTATTGAAAGAAGCTTACTATAATTTCAATGACTTTGCATTTGTTGACAATTATATTTAACAAATTACTTTAAATCTTATTTTATCTAATTCTTTGTAAGTACTTGTTAAAATTTTATATATGCATCTCAAAAATATTAAGATTAGCCTGGAAATCACATTGTATAAAACTGTAAAGTAATAGTACAAATAAATTATTATTATTATTACATAGCTGCACCTCCCTTTCATTAATGGATTAATAATAGATATAAATCTATAAAACAACGTAAATTAAGAGTTATTCAGATATGTACACCTCTGGTAGACCTCTTTGCCCATAAGAATGTTCACTTTAATAAAAAAAAATAGAACTTTTTGTATGTTTTGATTCCCATATCATATTATTCCCATACAAACTATATTTTTATTGTTTTCGTTTATTTATTTTATAATGAATATACTAGCTAACTAGCTCGGTGCTATGTGAAAATCTATATTCTCGCTCCTTGCCAAACTTGTGCTACTTCGCAACAATTAATGTATAGCTCTAAACGGTCGATTATTTCTTCCATAAAAGTATTGTACTTGTTAGAATTCAGGACACCTTATCACATGTAAATATTTATAATAAACAAAAAATTAGGTCATGCTTTAAATACTTTCTTCAATATTGCTTACACTGGTGGCATCTTTATGTAATGGAGCTATAGCACACCAAGAATTCATTGCGCTGTAACGTCGAGACCGCACCCATAGCCGGCGTCTCACACAACTAGACCACTGTTTCTTAGACGAGTATTGTCCAGGAAAATCAACAGCATAGGTCCAGCCTTGATGGTCCAAAGGCTGTCCATCCAATGTTAATTCCACCTGCCAGTCGCCTTCCCATTGCCAGGCCATGGAAGGCAAACGAATTTTGTCAATAGCACGATCAGCTGTACCATCTGCATTGGAAAAATGATAACGATCTGTTGGCAAAAGCCTAGCCGAGAAGCCTTCAATTGGAAGCCAACGCTAGAACAACAGCGTTGTTTGTGCTTGTAAAAGAATTAATTATGTATTGACCTACCTCATTCTCGTAAGCTTCCTCGCGTACTCTTATTTGTATGTCTAAACCATGCACATAGACATAAATTTGGTGGTCACCTCCTAACGCCCACAAGAAGTAGGGAACACCAGACAACTTTTTAAATTCCTGTCCAGCGTAGGGGATTTCGCGCCACATTGTTCCTGTTGTTGAGAGGGTGTGAACCCGACCCTCATTGTTAATGCCAAACAGTAAGGAGCTAGGCATTTTGAGAGTTTTCACCAAAACATTGTAATAAACACAACCGCAATCGTTTTGAGTCTTTGACAAACAGCTGACTGCTGACAAACTGACTTAACTGACATAACAATAAACATGACAAATTAAAATATATTTTTTATAAAGTTGGCTATACATACATACTCAAACACACTAAAAACTGATAATAACGGGTGTTTTTAAAAATTTGACAACATAAATTTAAAATGGTTTCTCACAAAAACAAAAAAATCTTGTAGTGAAATCTTTTTTTGGTAGCGGTCACTAAGAGAATTAATAAGCCAATTTTTTTTAATGAAACATTGCTCTATGACGATAAAATTGTGAACGGGTACTTTCAGCAAGACACTTCACTTACCACTTACAACAGCTTAAGTATGCTACAAAAAATTTATTATCGTTGATTTATTTGCCAAAATATAGCTATAACTTAACCTTCAAGATACTGCAGCCTCATTTTATGTCACTTCTTCTTATGGTTTTATTTAAAGATGTTAATTTTTTAACAACGCTCAAATAATCTCGGTGAGTTTACTTGAGCGCAACTTTGAAAAAATATCATACCAAATAAACTAGTCAGTATCAGTTGAAACCAATTGCAATAATTATAATAAAATATTTTTATATTAAACTAACTTATGTTAGGAAAAAGCAATCAGGTTAAAACTAAAAAAATGATAGCAAATGTTGAGCAGCAAACGCATAATGCACGCACAAAAATCTTTGCGTCATTTGTCTTAAAAAACTTGCTTATCGTATTACTCAATAAAACAAAAGGTAAAGACAGAAACTAAAGTACCTGTCAAAGAGTTAACTAACAAATTTGACAAAAGTCAAAATACAGTTATAATTTGCTTAAGAGATTTTTTCATCTTTGATTAATAGTTTTTTTCCAACGTAACTTATAATATCAGCAAACGTTCTGTGGATGAGAGCTATGGCTTCAGATAATTGTTATAAACAAAAACAATGCAACCAATAACAATTATTTACAGTAAAATACTATTCTACAATATTATAATAGATTGAAAACTAATTTAACTCAATGTTAAACTCATTACTGTTTTTTTTTTGAACTATTGAACACAGCGCTATCTATTGTATTTAAAAAACAGCAAAACCGCAAATAGACAATACCCAACCATAGAATAAGTAAACAGAACGGTCACAGATCACAGTAATTATTCTATGGCACAAAACACTGATCACAGACTCGGCAACACCTATAGAAGCATAAGTAATATTGCCCAATTAGGACATCTCCCATCAATGGTTCCAAAAATAACAAGATTAACAAGCAATATGTCACTTCTCACAATTGACAACACACGCACACAAACCACAGATGCTATGAAAGCCCTTACGCTAAAAACCACAGAACACTCATCTAAAAACAATTACTGTTGATGTAATTATGGAACGTAAACGCAGCTTGGTTGACGGTTGTATCATCCGTATGCGATCAAGGAACAAATAGATTAGATGCACTTGTTTGTGATACGCAGAAACGTGTGGAACCACAGGATTACGTGTTTGAAGTAGATGGGCACCATATTACGAATTTAGCGCACTGCGGAAGTTGACCGAATTTCACGGTAATGAAAGTTGAAAAACATTAAAGTGTCAATTGCTGTTCAAGTGTTATTATGTCTCATAACTACTTTATTTTTATGACTTTTTTACTTTGCATTTCTGTAACTTTATCTGTATGACTATATTATATTTTGTTCGTTTTTGTAAACACTTCTTCACTTTAGATTTAACCCCCCGACATTTACAAATAAATTACGAGGGCGTAGTGAGTCATTGCTGCTATGGGCTATTGTTTACACAAACGAACTCTATTATAGTATTATATTGTTTTGTGTATTGCATTATTGTTAATAGTGTGTTAACATCTAGCTAACGCACTATTTTTTATTGTACTTTCGTCAATATATATATATATATATATTTTTTTTTTTATTTTTTATTTTTATTTAGTTTAGTTTTAATTCCGGCATGTTCTATCGAGGTGCAGTACACCTGTGCATAGAACCAGAATATACATAGTATAGTTTGTTAAGTTTGTGATATAATATGTAATATATAATATACAAATTATAGAAAGAAGACACAGTACAAAGCTTCAACATATCATACATAGAAAAAAGATACATTAAATTAAGATAGATTATATCGAATTTTCAAGAATCCATAAACTAATTTTCTTGCGAATACATTTAGGTTTAATATTTAAATTTTTTAGATTAAACGGTAATTTATTATAGAATTTAATAGCAACATAGTATGCATTTTTTGAGCTTATTGATTTATTAATATTAGGTAATATTAGCTGTCTAGTTCTGGTATTTGACAATCTTTCCGCAAATAACTTTTTACATTCTGAAAAGTAGTAAGTAATACTATTGGTTATAAAAGCCTGCTTTATATTTAAAGGTGTTACAAGTTTGTTAGTTGTATTTATTTTAATAATTAGTCTGTTCTGTAAAGAGATTATAGGTTTTAATGAATTATTGTATGCTCCTCCCCAGGCAGTAATACCATAGTTTATAATACTCTCAAATAGACCATGGTATTTTGATTTTAGAGCATTAGGTTGAAGTAAATAAGCTAATTTATAGAATAAAAAAGAGAAGTACTTTATTTTCTTGATTAATTCCATGGCATGTTTATTCCACTTCATATGAGAATCAAAATAGAGTCCCAGATATTTACAGAATTCAACTCTTTTAAGTTCTTTGTTATTAATACTGAGTTGGAAAAAACTGGGAATACTGTCTTTATAACTACCAAAAGTGATGTACGTAGATTTATCTATATTTAGTGTTAGCTGATTTACTTCAAGCCAATACTCTATGCGAGTAAGCCAATTTGTTAATTTTGTTCTGACTTCATCCCAACTTTTCCCTGAGCAAATAATTGCCGTATCATCAGCGTACGATACTAAAGCATCTTTGGGGAGTACATTGAATATATCATTGATATAAAGTATGAATAATAATGAACCAAGGATGGTACCTTGAAGAACGCCAACTTTGACTGGCAAAGTAGTACTTATAGAATTATTAACTTTTACACGTTGAGATCTATTAGACAAATAGTTTACAATAAGTTGGTGCGGAATTCCACGTATCCCAATTCTCCATAATTTATCTAGTAAAATTTTATGATTGACCGTATCAAATGCTTTCGCGAGATCTAAAAACGCCAGTACTGTTGGAATATTTTTATCAATATTATTGTAAATGAAATTAGAAGTAAAAATAAGAGCATCATTAGTACCTCTATTTTTTATAAAACCGTATTGTTTATCAGATATCAAACTGTTACAAGTACAGAATTCATAAAGTCTGGAGTAAATAATCTTTTCAAATAGTTTAGCTAAGTTTGAAATAAGTGAAATAGGTCTATAATTAGATATTAGATGTTTATCACCTGATTTAAATACTGGGATTATATCCGCTTTTTTCAAGGCAGAAGGCCATATAGCATAATTTATACATTTATTTAAAATATATTCTAGTGGTATACTAATATCACACGCAATGCATTTCAGTACTTTAGAACTTATCCCATCAACGCCGCCTGCTTTGTCCTTCATTTCAAGTATAATTCTTTCTATTTCGTATCTATCAGTTGGTTTAAGAAAAATGCTAATATTACCGTTAGATTTTACATTATTTTCAATTTCCATAAGTCGTGGCCGTATTTTGCTAGCTAAATTTACTCCTACATTACTAAAATAGGATACAAAACTATCTGCAATGTCATTGTTATCCGAAATAAGTACATCATTACAATTAATATAATCTATGTGACTAGTATTTACAGATTTCTTACCTATCTTATTATTTACAAACGCCATAGTTTTCTACTATCATTACAATATTTTTTTATGTTATTGCTTTCATGATTAATTTTCGCTAATTTAATCAGCTTGTTGAGTACTTTGCAGTATGAGTTGTATTCATTTTTTAATGTAATGTTATTTTTGTCTAGCTTCCAAATATTGTATAACATTTCTTTATTTTTACAAGAGACAATGAGTCCTTTAGTAATCCAACTGCTACGCGGTTTATTTCTGGACTTATTCTTTTTAAACTTGCAAGTAGAATCACTAATCAGATTTTGTATTTTGCAAATAAGTAAGTTAAAAAATTCTTCCGGATCTTCAACTTCAATGAGTGAGGACCAATTGAATTGTTTGCTTACAGTAGAAAGATATGTATAATCAATATAAGAATCTGCTATAGTATGAGTAATTGACTTGAAACCAAGTCAAACAAAAATAGGAAAATGATCAGTAAATACATTGTTATACGTAAAGGATTTAATATTATTTATATTAGATTTAATGAAAAAATTATCTATGCATGAGCCTCCAAATTCATTTGGTCTAGTCACTCCATTGAAATAAGGAAGGTATCCAGAGTCTAGAAAATTGTTCAAGAAATCGTTAGTTAACTTATCTGTATTCATTAGGTTAAAATTAAAGTCACCCACAATCACATGATTTTTGCTATGGTTTTCTCGAATGTAATCAGCCATTAGATTAATAAAAACTTCCTTGTTGACGTCATGACATCTGTAGACTCCAGAGATTTTTACTATTTTGTTGCTTGTCAAGTAGATGTTGGTGGATATAATTTTTAAACAACCAATGCTATCAATTGTTGTATTGGACTGCAATGATTTTTTCACATATGTACTACACCATCAGATTTATTAATATTACTATGATTATAGTGGGCACAATAGTCTTTTAAATTAAAGAATGCAAAACAAGGTAAAAGCCACGTTTCAGTACAGATAATCACGTCTGGTTTGACAGACAGATTATCGATAAATATCTCAAAATTTTCAAAATTAGTGTTGAGGCTCCTCACATTTAGGTGAAGTATTAATTAGTGAGTATTGTTGAGGCAATTGTTCAAAGTAGCAAGATCATTGTAGTTTTCTTCAATTTGAATATCAACATTATCTTCCATCGATTAGTCAGATAATTGCTGTTGCTTATTAGTAATAAAGTTATTGCCTAGTTTACCAAATGCTTTAGGTACTTCTGGTTTAATAAGATAATCAGTGGAATTAATTATGGTATTGATTTTATAGGCCAAATATTCACAGGATGTGACAGTTGCACAATGATCTGTAGGTCTGTTCTTCTGATACTTTTCATTATAGTACACGCAATTAAGACATTTTTTGACAGGGTTTGTACATGTATTTGTAAGATGATCTTCGGCGCAAATTAAACATTTGGCGGCATTTACACATTTTTTGTGGTTATGATTAGATCTGCCACATTTGAAACAGAGATTAAAATTAAAATAATCAAACACTTTGCATCGTTGATGACCAATATACATCTTGAATCCGTTATTCTTTAGTTGAAGATAAGACTCAGATGTAATTTCCATAATTAAAGTACGTTTACCCACAGAGTTAGTATAATCTCCAATTACATTAAAAGCACCATCTAAATCAAGAAAATTCCTATTGTATATGTCCTCACAGAGATCTTCTTTACTTAAGTCATTATCAATATTTACAACTTTTATTCTAGGCAGCTTCAGATGCTCTAATTCAACACTAAATTCACAGCCCAATTTTTCACTTAAGACAGATTTGGTTCTTGATACATCATCAGCATTTTTACACTTTATCGATACTAATCCATCATTGCTTTTTTTAACATTACTTATGGGAATAGATATATCACTAGTGAGTTTTTGTTTGACTTTGTCAAGCGTTTCCAGATTGTTGTTATTTTTGGCCTTTACGAAAATACTAGGAACTTTTTCAGATTTTTTAATTACACTGGCATAGGAAGGCTTGGGACAGCTGTCTTGAGACACCAGGGTTTCAAGTAACTTGTTTCTAGCATGGATTTCAGAGTTTAATTGCCTAAGCAACTCATTTTCCATCCTCAAAGTAGTTACTTCGTCTAAATCAGGTTCAGATACTTCAGAAAGATTTTTCGAAGTATTTACCGATAAATTTTGACATAATTCAGTCCTCAATTCTTCTTTTTGAAATTGTTTAATTTGAGCGATGATTTTCCTGGCATTCTCATCCAGTTTATTTATGTCATAATCGGATTTGGAGGTTAGATTGTCTTGATGATGTTTAGGACAGATAACTAGCATTTCACTTATGTAACGACCCTTAGAATATTTATTAAAGTCACCTTCATGATATACATTTTCACAAATTAAACATATAACAATTTTAGGTACTTTCAAATTAGGATGACACTTAAAAACCTTGTACGTGTTTTCCAATTGACTTTCAGTGTCGGCCATCTTGGCCAGATTGATATATTTAATAAACAATTTTTTCTTTCAATATTAAAAAAGAAGCGGTAAACGATTGAGACCGAATACGACCGAATAGTTCCGAAGCACTTTAAGCCGATTTTAAGGTGGCGTCACTAGAATGCTACCGGCCGTTACCATTACAGATTTCATTCTATCGAAGATAGGGTTTTGCACAGGGGTTTTGTATGGAACGTAAGTCGCATAGATAACCTAATAGCTACGCTATAGAAGCATTACTAATATAGCCCAATCAGAACATCCCCCACTACCAACTGAGCCAAAAACCACAAGATTGACAAGATTGACAAGCGATATGTCACTTTTGACAATGACAACAAACCTACTCTATGCACGTACACAAACCACAGAAAAAAAGAAATAGACTACTTAAGTGATGACGTATAAGGTCAATGTTTACACATACACAAGGTATTTTACGTCATAAAAACAATAAGATTTTTAACAACAAAGTGTTTGTAATAGTACAGGATACGTAAAACAATTACTAAAGAATGTTAAAAAAACTAGCCCCGTATGTAACTATCATTTCTTTTTAGCATTCATTGCTTACAGATCGTTGTTTTCCGATCGTTTCCAATAAAATAAAAACAATCGGTCTGCACCTGGTTTTTACTTTGCTGCCGCATCTATGGTCAACTGTTTGAAACAAATCTATTTCATAGCATTTAAAAAAAATATTTTATCTTTGCGGAAAAACATTTACTTCATTATGCAGTACTTTTTTAAGCCTGCTTGCAAACAAAGCGCTCAAATAGAAACGTTTATTTTTCGAAGTCGTTAGGTAAATAACTATTACCTGCTTTTGCATGTTGCTTTTAAAACTGTGACGTCTAAATGTTGTACTACTAATCGCAATGACGTGGCAAGTGTCACTTGTCAATAAGTCGACTGATGAAAAGCGCGCGCCACATGCGCGCCACCCACACGGCTACACGCCATTTTGATTTGTGCAAGTACAAATTGAAAGCTTTGAAATTGTTTGTGTTCTTTTTACAATAGACGATAAATTGAGTTGTGTTTTTGTAACTATTACGCGGTTTGTGTTTTGTTGCAAAAGCCAGCAAAGTTACTTGTCTGTGTAAGTTACACATGACACTATAAGTTTTGCCACAACACGTGGGTCTTGTTGTGGTTTGGTGCTCTTAAAGGTGCTGTAAAAACAATGAAGAATGACAGCACATATTGCACGTTATTATTTGATGAGATGTCTATAGAACCCCATTTGCACTATAATCAGCACAAAGATTATGTTGAGGGGTTTGAAGAGGTTGGACACGAAAAATCGTTAAAAATTGCTAATCATGTTCAGGTAATAAGTATGATAAAACGATAAATGGTACAACTAATGTAGTTAATATGTTTGCAGGTGTTTATGTTACGAGGCGTTTATAAAAATTGGAAACAACCAGTTGCATATTATTTTGTAAATGGCGCTATGAAAGCGTTTAGACTGCAAAAAATTATTATCGATGTAATAAGAAAAGCAAAAGAAGCTGGGTTGACGGTTGTATCAACCGTATGTGATCAAGGAACAAATAATAAAAGTGCTATTGATGCACTTGTGCGTGATACGCAGAACCTTGTGGGAACACAGGATTATGTGTTTGAAGTAGATGGGCAACGTATCACTCCTCTGTATGATGTGCCACACCTTCTAAAAACTATGCGAAACACACTGTTGTCGCGAGACATCCACTTTACAAATGCCGAAGGTGTTGCTAAAGTAGCCAGATGGAAAGACATTGAAAAAGTTTGGGAACTTGATTATGTGAGTCCCGAATTCAGAAATCTACCGAGGCTGACCGAATTTCACGTTAATAAAAGCAGAATGAAAAAAATGAAAGTGTCGATTGCTGCTCAAGTGTTAAGTCATTCTGTAGCTGTTGTCCTAAAGCTACTTCATACTTAGGCATTTTTTTACATGTTGTACACTTTTGTTTTTTTTTTTCTTTTGTAGACGCCCTTGAACCACAAGCTTCAGGCACTGTAGAGTTTCTAGAGAAGCGAAACAACTTATATAGAACTTAGAACGGAAAGCGGAGACTACTTCGACCAAAGGGAAAAGAAGAGCAAGCCAGCAACTCCATTGGGAGACCACTTCGACCAAAGGGAAAAACGAAAAGAAAGGCAGCAACTACTTTGCATACCTCTAAGGACAGTATTTCTATACTATACTACTAAACTTCTTTCATTGACGTGCTTGTAAGACTAATAACTCTTTTTTTTGCTTTCGTGAATGTTTTTATTATCTACAACGGGTGCCACATTACATGTTACAACGGAGTGTACTTTTTCTAATCGTTTTTATACATGTTTCAGGGCAACGAAGTACTCCTGCGAGATAAGGTGCCTCTACCGGAAGAACGTTTTTGGAGGACTCTGAAGAGTTACAAATGAAGGAGGCAAGCAAACAGTGGCTAATAATGGGGAAGACTTGCGGAACAAGGTCTCGCTGCTCTCTACGCTTTCTATGTAAGAAGACGTAGTGCTTTTGCTGACGAATATTGTTGGATTGTACGACTGTAACGCTACTACCACTAAGGAGAGTAATATAACCCTATATAAATTTTTTCAATAATAAATACTCACTTATATACTATTATAACTTGCTATGTTTTTACCACTGCAATATGTTTTGTATGCATACATACTTTTATACAATGCACTACACATATTTTACCACAAATGACTACTCGGATATGTGTACAGGGTTCCGAGTACAGTCGTCCAGATGCGAGATGAGAAGACCCTTAGGAAAAAGTGCGAAGGCAATACATAACACTATATATTTTTTCAGTTTTATTGCATAATTCTAGCGTGCCGTTAATACTATATGTTGCAATTGTATATTGCTTATCTGTATAAATGTTTATTGTATTTTAACCTGCCAATTATATTTGTGAGGCTATGCTATTTGTATGTATAATTTTTTTTTTGGAAACAACTGCTTTTTTCAATTTTTATAAAATTATAGCATACATCTGTGCCGTTAATACTATGTATACATTGTATTTTTATAGTTTTTTATTTATGTTTTTGTTATTTAATTTGCTTTCACCATTTATATCTATTAGGGTTTTACTTAACATTTTGATTATGTACTTTTAGCATTTATATTTGTGCCTGATAACTACTTTATTTTTATGGCTTTTTTACTTAGCATTTCTGTAATTTTATCTGTATGGCTATAATTGTATTCGATTATGTAAACACTTCTTTACTTTAGATTTAACCCCTCGACATTTACAAATAGATGTCGAGGGCGTAGTGAGTAATTGCTGTGATGGGCTATTGTTTACAAAAATGAACGCTATTATAGCTTATATTGTTTTGTGTATTGTATTATTGTTAATGGTGTGTTAACATCTAGCTAACGCCCTATTTTTTATTGTACTTTTGTCAATATATATATTTTTTTAATGAACGCATTATTCCTTTCAATATTCAAAAACAAGCGGTAAACGCTTGGGGCCGAATACGACCGAATGGTTCCGAAGCTGAGCCAAAATGCAGGTAACGCCACTAGACATGCGCTAGACTGTTACCGGTTGGTACCATTGAGATTATGTTCTATCGAAGATAGGGTTTTGTATGGTAAGTCGTATCGTAACCTTAGAATTTAAAAGTGTCTTGTGAACTAATGAATAACTAACAAGAGACCTTTCGATTCAAATTATGAATTCTAATTATTTTTATAATTGAAGATCTAAAGAATAACCAAAAAGCAATGTCAGAGGCACAAGAGGCTGATCAAGACTCTGAAAAGTCTGAAACATCAAAAATTGATGAAATATTAGAGAAAACCGATCTGGCATATATGCTTCAATTTGAAACCCAAATATTTGTAGATGTGGTCCATAATGATGGTCTTGTCATAGCCGCAAAGTTTGTGTTTATTTGGAGATAAAGCAACATAATATACAATAACAGATTTGTTGTAGAGGATTAAACTTAGATTTAGTTCTTCTAAATTTATTTAAGGTATATAGTGATCCAGGCAATTTAGTAGTTGTGCTTAATAGCAATGAAGCCGAAGAAAAGTATTTTATTGATAAGTTAAAAGATGAAAATATTCATAGGACTACTTTTACAACAAGCACAGCGGAGAGGTAAGTATCTGTTAAATGACAATCAATTATTTTATACTGTCTTATATTATAGAGAAGATGTTTACCTATCTGGAGGAATTCAGTTTATCACTACACGAATCTTGATTGTCGATATGCTTAAAAACCGTATTCCTGTCGATAAAATCACTGGTTTTATAATTTTGCGAGCACATAGGATTATAGAAAGTTGTCAAGAAGCTTTTGCTTTAAGATTATTCAGACAGAAGAATAAGGTTTATTCATTCTTATACACTACGTTTGTATTTACAATTTATACATTTCTTGTAGACTGGCTTCATCAAAGCATTTTCCAATAGCCCTCAAAGTTTCACAGTGGGTTTTGGTCACGTTGAGAGAGTTATGCGAACAATTTTTGTTAAGGAGTTATATATCTGGCCACGTTTTCACTCAACTGTTATTCAAAGTCTGAAGGAGCATGAAGTATGTATTCTTACCTTACAATAATTTACACTGCGTTCTAAAATTAGCGCATGCTGTTAAAGACCTATAAATTTGTATTTTCAATTATGTATAAAAAATTAAGTTATATTATGCAACTAAAGCATTTATTGTTTTTAGTGAAACACAAAAATATACAGTAAATTTTAAAGTTTAACATAAAACTTAAAATATATTAAATATTGCTTGACGGTAAAATCGATGGAATTTCTAATTTCTGTAAGTTGATTTACAAGTTCAACAAGAGTTGATTTAGCGGATACAAGGCTTTGAGGCTTGTTCCTATATTGTCTCATATATGTTCAACGGGCCTCAAATCGGCGCTGTGCGCTGGCTAATTTACAGGGACAATTTTGTATTAAAAGGACTGTCTTACTATCTGAGCTGTATTAGGTCTTTTATTAGATGCACTATTACAAAATTATTATTGATGTAGAATGTGAAAGGTACAACATGAGGTTTCAAAATGATTGTTATGTATCTACCTGCTATTAACCTTTCTCAATTTACAATGCTCAGCTTTGAACGTGTTTGATTGAAACATGTTTCCCAAGTGTGTAAATACTTTCATACTCTTAAAAACCTACAAAATTTGCTATTTGCAGTCATCCGTAAATAGCAATCTCGTCTCAGTTTGGGAGTCCACGCGTAAATTCGAAGGATTTGTTTTTTTTTTTGAGACATTCTGTATATAGTCGAGTCTATCACTGCAGAGTACAACCTTCTAAGTCTAAATCTTTTGCTATAAAGTTTTCAATTGAAATCAAGGATAAATTTGATAATCGTTTTTGGTCCATAGTATTTCGTAAGTACGTTTTTATTAATTCCAGTTTAGAAAAACTGCGTCAGCAGATGCTACTGTGACCGGTATAGTTAAAAACAAAAAACAAGTGTAATTTAATTGTAATAGATAGCTTTTGTTTACTAATTTAAATAACATTAATTCAAGGCATCATGATAAATATTTTTTCGAAAAAAATAATAAAAAGTTTTTGTTAAATCAATTAATTTTAATAAACTTAAAATAAAAGTTTTTGCATAAATTTGACTCACTTCATAATATAGATGAAAACCGAGAATTTATTATCTATTTAGTTTGTTAGTAGAATACTTTATCTAATAGTACTATATTTTTTGAAAAGTCTTAATTATCTGTACATAACAATATCAGTAATTTGTAAAGCTCAAGTGTTTTTTTTTCAGTAAAAAGACATATTATAATACAAATAGATTAATAGAAATTGACCAGACTTGTTTTATGTTATACAATTGTGCATCTGGGCCGCATAAGTCAGAAAACTTGTAAATGACAAAAAGACCAATAAAAACAATTTCAAGGGAAAGAGACTCTTTACAGCTGGGTCATTTTTATTGAATGTCGCCTATCTTCTATTACATTCTAGGATCGCTAGCTTAAATAAATAAGCTAGCTTAATAAATGAATACATAAAACTTTTCACGAATATGACAAAATGTACCGAAAATTCTCTATTTTTTTAAGAATAATGTGTATTATCCGGGCCCGAGGCTACATGGGCGGGTGGTGCGGAACCCTGGTAGATCCGCCACTGAGTACGTTCATTCGCTTTTGTTTGATGGTTTATCTACGCGCTGCCTGTCGTACTTATTTGTCAAAAGCATTGCATATATGTATGTGTATATTTGTTTTTTTTTTTTTAGTTATAATTAATAATAACTTATACAAGGCATTATTATATCGCTTTTAGAGGTGGATAATTTTATTATTTTCTAACAGAAGAGCAGTTATTTTTTGAAACTGTCAATTTGGCTTTATTTTTTTATTACTAAAAAATCGTCTAGCTAAAAATTCGACAATCGATTGTAATTCTTGTGACAGACCAATTTGGTCCTAAGCTTTTTTGGTCTTTTGTTAATAATAAGCGCAAAACGAGCAGTCTCCCTAACAACATGAAGTTTGGTAATAACGAATTTTCGACGTCCCAAAGTGTTGCTGATGCTTTTCTGTTACATTTTTGTAAATCTTTTAGTAATGCTGATTCTTTGTGTGCTAGATATACCACTAGTAGAGTCAATACTTCTAAAATATATCTATCTTCTGAGACAGATATTAGTGAAGCTCTAAAGAACTTAAAATCCTCTTTTTCTACAGGCGAAGACAAAATTTCTTCTTTTGTACTAAAAGATTGTGCTTCTGTTTTTGTTTATTCTCTTCAGATCTTATTTACCCACTTATAAGGTGGGTAAAATATGTCTAATTTTTAAATCAGGATACAGAAAGTGTATCGCTAACTACAAACCAGATACAATTTTTTCTTGCTTATCAAAAGTTTTTGATACTGTTTTGTACACTGCGGCTAACTTAATGTGCATTTCTCATTTTATCTCTAGAGCTTTAGATGATAATTCCCAGGTAGATGTTATAAATACAGACGTTTCAAAAGCGTTTGATTTCATTGATCACCGTAGACTACAAGGCAAGTCTTGTAACGGTGTATGAGTTCAGTGATGCTCTTTTTTCATTATCAAATTCTTATTTACATAACCGTCTTTGCTATGTAAATATTATGGGCTATCATTTGTCTACGCTGACCGTCAATTCTGGTGCTCCACAGGGATCTAATTTGGGACCATTGCTTTTCTTACTTTTTATAAATGACGTTGTTAAAGTGTTTGACTTGAGAATCTTGCTGTTTGCTGACGATTTAAAATTATTTTTATCAGTAAACACAGTTGCTGATGGGGAATCTTTGCAGAAGATTGTAGACTTAATGTACGAATGATGTACAAAAAATAGTTTGGATTTAAACATCAACAAATGCAAAGTGGTATCTTATTTTCGAAAGAGTCAGCCTGTGGTAGTGAATTATCATGTTAATAATATTGTGCTGCAAGGGTGCACTGCGTTTAAAGATTTAGGAATCATTTTTGATTCGGATCTGAATTTTAATTTGCAAATTGCAAATATTGTTTCATCTTCTAGAAGAATGATAGGGTTTGTCTTTAGATTATGTTTAGAGGTTTCATCAATTTTTTGCTTAAAGACTTTATATTTTAGATTGGTTTAGTCCCATCTAGAACACTGTTCCGTC
The DNA here is from genome assembly GCA_947359425.1 of Lagria hirta. Classification (NCBI taxonomy): domain Eukaryota; kingdom Metazoa; phylum Arthropoda; class Insecta; order Coleoptera; family Tenebrionidae; genus Lagria; species Lagria hirta. The sequence continues at coordinate 17,140,735 of OX375794.1, forward strand.
ATTTGGTCCTCGGACTACCTAAAGTATATTGACGTTTTTGAATCCGTTCAAAGAAAATTTCTCAAGTTCTTGTAGGAGCTTGACGACTATTCTTTGAGGTGTACCTAATGTTGTGTTGTTAACGAGGTTTAATTTTCTTGCAAGATAGAAACATTAAGTTGTCTGTAATTTGTTACCAGGGACAAATTGATAGTTCAACTATGTCAGTTTAGTGACAGTTCTACGCATAGTAACACTGTCAAATGTTACGTTTCTGACTGACAAATGTTTCTTTAGTACAAATTGTCACGTTTGACGACACAGCTTGGCTTTACACTTTGGCCTAAGATTATCATTATCAAGAGTTTGCGCATCTAATTATGACTTAGGTGTACCTTTCTAATAAGAGTATTCGAGCTTTACTGACTACCGTCATTTCAGTGACAGTTCTTTGCACAATAACATCATCTAGTAGTAATAATTGACACTTACAGCTAGAACATTCGCTCGCTTATTTATACAGAAATATCCGCGAGTTGGCATACCATTTTATGTCTATTCTGATTACTATCATTACAATACGCACTGATCTAAGTTAACATCTGGTGGCATTTTATGCAATGCTTTTTTGCAGTTATTGAACAATCTAGCAGGTCGTGTTATAGAGCACTCCTAAATTATTGACATTTGACCAGCAGTTACATTTATTTTGGCAGCGCTAAGGTCAAACACGTCCACTGCTAATGTTCACACTTATTACACTAGAGACACAAAACACTACTCTAGTTTTAGAAAAATAACGTTCATCCTGAAACACTAAATTAAATCTGTTTTTGTCTGGCAGTGGTGCTTAATAAAAACACCTTATTACGCAGTTAATAAAAGTTGGAACTTATTAGTGCTTTTTATGTGGTGACATTATTAATTTTTATGCATAGTGGCAATCAAAGCTAGGATGCTTTACACAAAAACTGAGAAATTTTGATCGTCCAGTCTCGTGCTAAAGAGGTTTTCCCGTAAAATATATATTATATAATACTTTCACATCGTACAGATTTGGCATAACATAACTCCCGATACCTCACTCGGTACACAAAACCACAACGGTCATTCTGAAATGTATCACTTTCTACGATCTGTCTTGGACAATAAAGCATGTTTTAAAGAGATTTTGCAAAATGTCAAAGATAGAAGGATACGATTTTTAAGAGAGGTTAAAAGAAAATTTCACTAGATTTAAATAATTACTTATACATTCAGGTTACTTTTGTTTGCTAGAAAACTTTGTGATATTTTTCCTTTTTTTTTGAGAATTTTAAACGTATTTTTAAAGATTTGTCAACATTTCAAAGCTTGTTTTTTAGCCTCAAGTCTTTGAGCTGCATATTTCAATATCCACAAATATGCTTAATCTTCAAACCTATATTTTGGAAATTATGAATATAACCGTCAAAGAATTGAAGAGAATTAATAAAACAGTCGAACTGCAAGAAATTACAGTTGAAAATTGTCTTATGAAAAAATTTCAGAAAATATTGCAATTACAATTGGATGATATTTGGCATCAGTTAAGCGAAAAAAGCAAACAATTGGTGGCAGACCTTAAAACGTTACGGCATTTAATAATGTAATATTATATTAAGGCTTTGCTCAATATTTAATAGTTAATGTTGTAGTCAATTACATTATTCGGACCCTGTTACATTTTACGCAACTCTTACAAGTTATCGAACTATGGAATATGCTCAAAGATCAACTTGGGTGTTAACAGAACCAGCTGAATTACTTTTCTCGCAAGCTGGTAAACTTATTTTTACCGCTGATAAGAAATTGAATCCGGAGTTTTGTCCGAAATGGAAGTCGCTTCTAGAAATTTTGAAAGTTGAGATTCCAAATAATATCAAGCAGTGTAATGATGGAGATGGTAAAATATTAATACTATGTTCTGATAACAAAACATGTTATCAGTTAAAAGAGGTTTGTTTTTTGTCTTGTTTAAGTAGTACAATTAATGATATAGTTATAGCTGCTAGCACATGGACCCCATAACTATTTGTTTTTGATGGCATTGACAAAAAGCTTAAAATTCAATAAAATTGATGAGGCTTTTAAAAATTGTGGAAATTTGGTAAAAGATGGACCTGATCCTAATAAAAAACCGAAAATGGATAATGCAGGAGAAAGTAGCAAGCAGCCCGAGGAAGATAAATCTGAAGAATATCATAGTAGTTACATGCTTACAATGTCGCAACAAGCTACAGAATGTGATGGTGATGTTACATTTGAAGCATTTTCTGACGACGTAAGAAATAACTATTTACGTAATAAGTACCATATTCTAGGTTTTTATTGCACAAGTCTTTGAAATCTAATAAAGACTAATTTAATTAATGTGTACAAATTGTATACATACATAGTTTTATGTCCGAACGGTTAAAATTTATGTTTTATCATTCAATTGATTAAATTTAAATTGCCGTCTAAAACTGTCATACTTTAATAGTATAAATTTCTATTAAACTTGATTTCTTAAAAAAGCAATATATTGTAAAAAATATATTTCGTCAGGATTTTGATACAGTAGTAGAAATATATGGAAGAACTTGACGAAATTGTTTTAAGAGTGAAACAGATTTTCTACTAAACCCAAAACAGCTAAAGGAAAAGCCGTGTTGCTGCTAAGGACACTGATTTTTTTGGTATTTCTAAAGTAATTAAAAATATGTAACATTTAAAAAAAATTGTACATTAATGGCTGCAGTTTTACTTTTTTTTATTGACTAGTCCATAGTAGTGTAGCGAATTGATTTTCAAGACCAGAATAATCAAGCCTTTATGATGCATTGGAACATAAGCTGTATTTTTGATGTTTTCTATGCAGCTTGTCTCAATAGTACAGTTTTCTTCTTTCACGGGGTTATTTGTTATTCAATCTTTAAATAATTTCGTATGTGTAGGAATTTTTATAGGGTTACAAATTTTTTTTGTGACATAAAGTCACCCTTTGAACGAATTCTTCACGCTTAATTTTTTTCTCAAATATTATTAACACGTAGCAAATGTTTTTTTAAATTTTAAACGTGAAATCTTTTCTTCTACTTTACATTTTTGGTTCAATTTCAAATATTCTGTTACGTTTAATTTTTAAATCCGGTAGATTCTAAAGAACTTTGACAAGACCACTGTTATACCCTGCAAATTTATGTCCAACTTAAAAAAAATTAAAACTAAATACATTATCACTTTTTTCAAATTGTACACTCTTTTTTAAAAAATAAGCTAAGCGAAGAGATATTGATATTAAGTTACAGAAAATCGAAAATATTTCCACGTTAATGTTTAGAACATCCCATTTGAAAAAAGACAAGTATTGAGATTTTTGTAGTTGGACATTAATTAGCAAAACGTCAGCATTTGAAACTGAGCAAGAAATCACCACCTGACGTAGAAAAGATTTCAACTGTGAAAAAATAACAAATAAAATATATTAATGAATATCTCTGCACATTTAAGAAAAAAATTGGATCTTTATAGAGGCCCTAAAAAATAACTCATTATTTCTTATTTGAGTTTTTTATCACATGCCAAATTATTTTTTCAAGATTGAATCAGAACTAACCTCGTCAAAGAGGAAGGGAGTTTTAATGGGCCAGGCTTAATAACCAAATCAAATACAAAAGTCAGTTTGTTTTTATTTTTAGATTGAGAATTTGAACATCACGCAATTGTGTCAATCTTTAACCGCTCCAACAATAATTGTTCAAACTTTTAAAGGTGGTAAAGGTTTTGTAAATTTGCAACGAAGTTTAGAAGAAGTTAACCCTTCGTACATTATTATGTATCATAGCAATATTACTGCAATTCGTGAAATAGAAATGTATGAATCTCATCGAAAGCGTGATAAGTCGTTGAAGATATATTTTTTGATTCATGCCGATACCGTTGAAGAGCAGGCCTATTTAACATCAATGCGACGAGAAAAAGAAGCTTTTGAATTCCTAATTAAGACCAAATCGGTAATTGTCTTATTTGTTAATGGTGCCTTCTATAGTGAATTTTGCAGAAAATGGTGGTACCTCAAGATCAAGATGGTAAAAGTGATATCTGCACAACTCTACAGCTTGATTTGATAAGTCCAACCAAGAACACTAGGCAAGGGGGACGCGGTGAAGATAACACTCGTAAATACATTATTGTTGATATGAGAGAATTTCGTAGCGAACTACCGGCTTTAATTCACAAAAGAGGAATTGATATAGAGCCAGTGACAATTACAATAGGCGACTACATTCTGACACCAGAAATTTGTGTTGAGCGGAAAAGCCTTTCTGATTTAGTCGGTTCCTTAAATAGTGGACGTTTATTTCAACAATGCACTCAAATGTTCAGGCACTATACTAAGCCAATGCTTCTGATTGAATTTGATCAAAATAAACCTTTTTCATGGCAGAACCAATATATGGTATCTAATGATAGCAGCAATTTTGATGTACAGAAGAAATTATTGTTGCTCACTTTGCATTTTCCCAAATTAAAAATCATTTGGAGTCCTAGTCCATATGCTTCAGCTCAACTGTTTGAAGAATTGAAGGTAATCTTTTCATTATTTTTGGTTTTCAACACTTTAGAGTTTAGACTGTTTTTTTATATATTTATACAATGTGTCCCTGGGTGAGATGCACATAAGGTGATTTTCTATAAAAAATTCATCCGAGAAGCGTATTTACGGCCTAGATAGGTTTTGTGTAAATTATAACTGAACACAATAAAAAAAGGCAATATTTTAGAATATAAAACTATTAAATGGATTATTTTCAGCTATTTTTATATCTATTTTGAAATTAGATCAAAATGGCAAACCGAAGTTAGAGACATTGTTTTGCAATCCAAAACCTTTCTTTCCCTTCCTGTGTCTATTACCACTCACATTTATAAATTATAAATATAGATGTTGGAGTCAGATGGCAAATTCGCCATTGGACATAAATAATATGTCCTTACTAGACATACCAGGTGCCTAAACAGGGATACAATTCATTATCTGGATAACATGATTTGTACACATCTCGAAAGGCTTATAAATGTCATAAGCCGATGCCGAACGGAACGAAAGCAATTATTTTAAATTGAACAAATAATGTATTACATAAATAATTTCTTTATTATTTATAAATATAAATGTAATCTATAAATATAAAAATGAAACCCGTTTTCCGTTGTCACGACATAGCATAAAAACGGCTTGACCGATTTGGCTGATTTTTTTTTTGTAGTTTTCTAATACTTCTTAAGGTTCTTACGGAAAAAAATATTAAGAAAATCTCTCAGAAAGATTGAAAAATATACATTTAATTTTGCATATTTTAAAAAAAGCGCGTTACGAATGTCAACGTCATTCAATTTAAAACAGAAAACTCTATGGTGATCTATGACACCACAGAGATAACCGCGCTAACAAATGTCAACGTCATTCAATTTAACTTCCCTTTCAAACATTTTGAAAGGGAAGTACGAAGGCGAAGATGTATTAATCCCACGCATCCCTATGATACCGAACGATATGCCATTCAGTTTTAAACGTTTACAGTTTCCAGTGCGGCTTGCATTTGCAATGTCAATAAATAAATCGCAAGGGCAGTCGCTAAGTGTATGTGGCATCATCCTAGAAAATCCATGTTTTTCACATGGCCAATTATATGTCGCCTGTTCCCGGGTTGGAAAACCATCAACATTATTTATTTACGCGCCAGAACATAAAACTAAAAATATAGTTTATCAAAAAGCATTGGAATAGAGAGAAGCAGTGAAGGGTATAGAGGCTATTAGTTGCTTTCTAGAGCGCGCATGATATTGAGCTCAGTGTTTAGTTCAAAATGCCCAGTTGTTCAATAGCGATTTGTAAAAATATAAGTGAAATTATTGAACCCTACGGAATAAACACTATTATGAAAATATATATTTTGTTTTTTATTTAATAAAATTAGTAAAGTCCTTCTCAGGTATGACGAGACCAGGGAAATAGGTATTCATTTTTATATGGAGGATATTATAGATTCCAGTTCAAATTGAATAGGTACGCATACATAAGATAGGTCAGCTATACAAAATAAAGTAGTGCATCAAATTTACGCTAAGGCGGTACGAAGTTCGCCGGGTCAGCTAGTTATTTATAATTTTTCTTTTTTAATTGCACAAATCTAAATACGTTTGGCCATTTGATGTCTGATGTTCTTGTTCCCAAGAAATATATCAAAATATCTCTTACATCTCTGTTTTCCCTTTCAATAGATCTTTTTTTGTGAGTGAGGTAGTTTACCATGAATTATTTTTGCTTTTAACATGTTTGCAAGAATATTGTTTGATTCACAAATTTATTGCTTTTTTAATATTCGGCGTATTATAGAGTTGCACATTTTGCGACATGGATAAATTAAGTCAAATCAGAAGTCGAATTTCGGCATCTGACATGTCTTGCATGAACATATGGGGATATCTCCAATTATATCAGTCATGGGCCGAACTCGCCATCTGACTCCAACATATGTATATATATTTTTTGAGAGATTTTATTTGCTGATAAGGCAAGCGAGTAAGTCAACGCTTTATTCAACAACTCATAAAATATATATTTACTTTTAACAAAAAAGAATTTTTTGTAGCGCTCTGACACTAATAGGTAAACTGATCGTTTTTAAGGCTCAGGTACTGCCCGCTTTGATTAATGGAATTATTAGCCTCCATTAGTTCGCAACGTAAATGAATTAGTTTTGTAACCTAATCTAGAGTGTAAATACTATAATTAACATTGTAAAACAAAGATCAACACCAAAGAATGTTATGACTAACAAAGTATAAAGTTATTATCAGAGTACATAAAAAATACTGTACTAAATTTCATTCCTGTTTACGATGTTTATTTCAAGTACACATTTTATATTACTATTGATGATACTCAAGGTTGATACTTAATAGATTTAATCTTCAAATGAAACTAATTTGCCTAAATAATAATTACATATTTATCATTCTGTTTCTCTGTCCAAAACTAGTAATTTCTGATTATATTCACAGGACGGCAAACAAGAACCAGACGTTGTCCACGCCTCTACTGTTGGAGAGTCTTTAGATTTAGATCTCGTTGAAACTAAATACAACACTAGTATATACGATTTTGTGCAAAAACTTCCTGGCATCAATTCTAAGAATATAGATACCTTTTTACGTCGAGCCACAAATCTAGATAATGCTCTAAAACTAAATGAAGACGAACTAAAAGACATATTGGGCAATGAAGGAGACGCTCGTACATTTTATTCTGCACTACATGGTGATCATAATCCTAAAAAAGCTATAGAGGAACAAAACAAAATTCAAAAGTTTAAAAAAAAGTTTGTTAAGAAGAAGTAATTTGAAGTTATTTATTGATTGTTTTTTTTTAATAAAAATTAAAATAACACGAAAGCTTTTTGTGAAGTAAAACCAATTGCACACGATCAATCAAGCGGAATGTTGGATAAGGTAATACTGTGGCTATGATACGGCACTATTCTGTAAAGTTAAGGCAAGCTATGAAGATCATAAGTCGTGTATAAAGCTTCAATACGATTATACACAGCAGCTGTAGCTTCTAAAGTATCAGGTAAGATTGTAACATTGCGTTGAATTTCTTCTTCTCCTCCGCAAACTTTTTTTAATAAGTTTCCTCTAGTTGGCAATGTATACATCGCGATTTGTGCTCCTTTTCTTATCACGAATGGATGATGTTTTGATAAAGTATTATCATAAGCCTCGCGACAGACTGCACCTGTGTTGTCTTCGTCGGTGAGTTGACCAACTTTTTTCAAAAACTCTCTTATGAAATCTGAACAATAATCATTAAATTACCTCATTGTATAATATGCAATGTAGTAAGGCTTAAATATTTACCTAAACCTCTATGTAATCTTAACAACGTTCTACTACCCGAAGTGTACCCCTTTTTATGTAGCAGATCATTATTCTTTTCATATTCTATCATTTTTTTCACACTTTGAAAGTTATCAGATATTTTCTCATTTGACAAAAAGTCTCCGAGTACATCCATTTTTTGTTTGAGATCCTTACTGACAAAGCCAAACACGGTTCCCATTAAAGTAAAAAATCTAAATAAAACATATTTAGGCACAATACGTGTCAAATAATGATTTTTAAGTGACTCACTTATTCAACTCTTCGTAACTTTTCAAATAGTAGTCTATATTAACATCATCGTCGTCTTGTAAAGCCGTTGAAAAGTGGTCGTGGACAATTTGTAAATCAAATTTCTCATGCTTTTCGTCTGCCATTTCAAATTAACACTAAGAACAAAACTGCTGCCAGCCAGTTTTCCCTTCAAAAAAAGCAAGGTTAATTTATGTGACGTTCTGTTGACGTTTATTTGACATTGGGTAAAATAATGAAATTCGCCCAGCGCATGCCTGGATTGCCACATTTATCTAGCAAATAAATATGATGCGCAAAATAATATCAAAACACCTTAGAAATGACATTACCTGACGTTTTAATTGGGAACTCTTTTATTAATTCTGACTGGATGCCGTGAGTAGTACTTATAAATGTACAGGGTGTTTCAAATGCTTTTATTTTTAAAGCAAAATTGATCTAGTGTGTTGTTAGTCGTTTACTTCCTTGTCAAAATATGTCCCCATGAGTCATAAACATTCTGGGAGCGCAAATTATGGAATATTTTTTTTATGATAAAATAGAACGTTTAAAATGACTCATAATCCATAGTTGGTGACTTAAATTAGCAAAAAGACAGGCAAAAAATATCAAGAAGTTATGTAGCGCTGTAATTAATTTATTTAATTTCTTGTATATTAAAACATCACAGTTTTTTTTATTAAAAGCTAAAGGTAGAAATAGATATGTGTAAAACTATTTATAATAATACATATAAAAATATCAATTATTAATTTTTGATTAATTAATCTATGCAAAACTTTGTTCAAGGTTATAACGTCGTTGAAGTCACAGTGCTGACCCCATGAACAAAAATCGTCGGGGGAAGATTTTTAGAAATTACATCTAACTTCTGATAATAGTTGGTTGAGACAGCGTTATCATTAGGTGGGGGTGGTAAATAAATGAAAGTTACCACTGTGTCTGAAGTTTCTTGGAAAATTAAATTATTTACACTAAAAATCAAAAAAGTTAGATTACAATTTTTGCTTCATTGCAACTACCTTTGCAGATAAGTCTCCAATTGTGTACCATGCGATTCTATAACGTTATTCCAACCATGAACTGGAAATATTTCTGCAGTAATTCGCAACTTCTTCAAAAGTGACTGAAGTTTTTCTATGTGAGAATGTCCATTTGGGTTCAAAGAGAATGTGCTTTGTCTAGTTTCATCACAAATGCGCAATCGTAGTTTTAAACGGCTCCATATGGGCACCATATTCACAATACATGCTAACTGCATCATAAATAAGGAGGTGGTATCAAACGTATCGTTTTCACCAGGATTCAAAAAGTTTATAGGCCATACATCAATATACTTTTTACCCCAATTCCTAAAATATTACATTTATGTATTTCACATTCGTTTTTCTTGTTGCATCAACAAGAACTATTGTTGAATATTGTTGTAAATAACCTACCTTTTATTATCTTTTCGTAGTTTAGAGAAATTTCGACAAAGACACAAATTTTTGTTCATTTTGAGGACGTCTCCCATCATTTGTACATATTCTAGAGGCTCCAAATTTCGAGTATTTAATGGGAAAACATCATTACCAAACTCTTGATTATAATAAGCACAATCCATATGTTGCAAAAAATCAACACGGGGGTCGTCATCCAGAAATCCAAAGACAACGGTATTAGGTTTCATGGCCCCCATTCCAGATAATCTAACTAAATGTTTTAATCCTTCCCGAATAGTCGGTGATGAAGTTAACTCAATAAACGCTTTAACTTTTAAATGATCAACTAGATTTAACCAATGGGGTTGCATTTCTATAGTCGGATCGACTTCCGAACTATCAAAATCACCTTTGACAACATGTCCCAAAACGTACAGACCACCTTTTTTAAGATCGTTAATAAAATCAATTAGAGGGCAAGCAGAGCGCGGACTATTTACCAAAAGAAGAACTTGAGGACGCCAAAACTTTACATGGTCTTTTCGAGAGTCTAATAAAAGCAAATATTTGCGAACTTGATGGAAAATTAATGCTTGGGATATGCTGCCCCAATGAGTTTCTTTTGATGGTGAAAATAAATGAAGAAAGATGATCAATAATAAACACAATATAATGCTGCAAGCTGCATAAATAGGACTAATAACTATCATCATTACAAGGGTACCCAATAGACCTATAAGAGCAGTGTGCCAAGTAAAAAATTTAAAAGAAGGACGGAAATTCGGAGCACTTGCTAATTCCAACCCCAAACAAGAAAGATTCATAGCTAGATAGCTAAGAAGAAATAGAACAGCGTTTAACTGAGCAATTATATTTAAAGAACCAACAAATAAGACTAGCTGAACTAATACCCAAGAAATTAATACTGCTGCAACGGGATTTCCATTCCAAGTTCCTTTTGTAATAAATGATAATATTCCTCCTAAAAAATCATGGAAAATTAAAAACTCATAGTCAACGTTTAATAGAAAAGTGGAGTTCTCTACCCTAGAAATTAATTATCAAAGTCGCTTTTAATTTTAGGCAATGTAATGTTTGTGTATGTGTACCACACAAAAGACTAATGTATGAGCAGGTTTTGAATGACATTAATCTTTTATATTTAAAAGTATTTTGTATTTGAATATTTGGATGCTAAAGAATCAACTTAATCGCACAACTAACCCGAATGCGTTTGATAGAGAACCATTTTTCCACTATTCTAACGTTAAAAATAAAGAAAGGAAAAGTACTTACCAAATATATTATCTTTGGCTAATGCTTCTAAAACTCTTGAAGCTCCAATGACACAGCTTAATGCGGCAGACCAGGTGGCCGTAAGTAAGCCAACCCCAACACTAACAGGAAACACACTCACTCCAGCCATAAATAAGTAATTGTTTCTTAATAAATCACGACTGCATGTAAATGCAGTAAAGAACGACATTGTAAAGTAAACAGTCATGGTAAATAATATTGCAGATAATGTTCCCAAAGGAATTGACCTCCCAGGACTTTTGAGTTCACCTAAAATCATATTAAAAGTCACTTAGTGTATATGCTATCGCACAATATATAAAACATAGTTTAGTTTTTTGTAGCCCAAACTTATCAGTACACATTTTTCTCTTGCTGAGTAAAGAAGGGACTACGAACATTTAAGGCGAGTACTTTAAACCTTTGCAATGCATGTGTGAACAATTTAAAGAAAAAATTGAAAATACATTCGCTGTTTTATGGTCACAAAGTACCCTTGCATTTATCAAGTTTTCTCAGTCGCCTAGTAGTGTCAAAAGAGCGAACTACGAACAAAAGAAGCATTTTATCCTAAATAGCATTATTAAATATAATATTTAATTGCTCGCTCATAACATGTTTATTTATGACAGTTTTGACTTGCTTATCACTGGCAATTCTGCCATTATGCTGTCATTAGTGTCAGTTTCGTTATTTTATGAATGTGCTTTTAAAATTATTCCATTAAAATGACACAATTAAAATGTCTGTCAGATATTTTAACTTATCTCAGCATTAGGAAATAGTAATTTACCTAACATGTTTGGAAAGTGAAATATCCCTGATGGGCACTTGGTTTGCAGCAGGACCGAAAGGAATGCTGCATTAGTGCTAATTAACTCAATTAAATTATATAAAGAACATTATTTACATACACGCTGCACAGCAAAGATGAATGCATGTAAAAAAAGACAGTGAAGGAACTGTACAAATTCTACCTCGTGCTTTTATTTATTATTATAAAAAACCTATAATTAAAACTTACCGCTCATGTTAGCTCCGGCCATAATACCCGTCAAACCAGAAAAGAGCACTCCAAAAACTGTAGCAAAGGTCACTAATTCGCCATGAGCAGTATAATCTTTACCATATTCTGGATATAAATTTGAAATAAATGTCGCCGGAAGAAATCCTGTGTAATTTCCTGTTGCATTTAAAGTTCCATTTTGTATCAAATGGTTTGAATCTGGGACAAGAATTTGCATAGGTCCTTGATACAAAAAACTAAAAAATGCTATTGCAAGGCAACTGCACACTATCGCTAAAATAAAAACGGTGGTTTTCGCAAACATGCCTGCCCCAATCAAACATATTAATAAATTCAGTGTATTAAGACTAACGCAATATAGAAACTTCCACCAATATCCATCAGGAATTAGGTCTTTGACCAAATAGCCGGTCGGTCCAAGATTTTCTACCAAACCTTCAACACACCCCGAAATGCATAATGCGCTACTCACAATGTTTGCCAAAAAAAACAATGTTCCTATTGAACCGCCGAATTCAGGACCCAGCGTCCTACTTATCATAACTGATTAATGTTAAAGAAAATTTGTTTAACTTTTTTATTAATTTACATTATAGGTACAACAGAAACTACAGGTCGGTTGAAGAAAGAAAATTTGTTTTGTCTTAGTGAGAAATGAGTTTTCTCAGTAAGAAAAAATTCCATAATGCCTTAAAACTCAATAGTAGTTCCTAAACTAATTTTCGACAGTTTTAATTAAGAGAAACGTGGTAAACTAAAATTTCCTAAAACATCAGTTTGTGATGTTTAAATCTAAGTTTATAGATCGAAAATCATAATAAAGATGTTAAAAATTTAAAATTAATTAAAATGTTGACATTTGTAAATTAAATGTTTTTGAAAAGTTTAAAACAAATATTTTGTATATAACACATAAAGATTTGAGTTTCACCGATTTTTCCAGTTTGGATACTTTGACCAATAACACCGCACGAACCCAACTTTTTAAAAAATTTTGTTACACCAAAAACACTTTAATAATTGTTACAGTTTTAATCTCTCCCTTTTAGTTAGCATCCCTTTATAGAAATGGTAACTTTTTTTGTAAAACATACTATAGTATGCTGTTTTACTATTTAATCGCGCATAAAATGATTTTTCAATTTTTGATAAAATAAACCAATTTTTTTATGTATAAACATAATAAAAATGCGACAATAGGTTCCGGCATGAAATTTAAAAAAAATACATAGGAATATATACGAAAAACGGCTACTTTCGTTTATGTTATAGCATAAATAAAATTGTAAAACATTATTCACTAGAAAAATATTTATATTGTCTTATGAGATAATAATATTTTGAAAAATATAAACAAGGGTACATATAATTAATATTTTATCAACAAAAAAATTCATAATAAAAAATATTTAAATTATGCAGCAAAATAAATCGGTTTATCATAAAAAATAATAATACGAAAATTTAAAAAAGATTTATGCACCGTAATTAAAATATAGATTTTTTTTAATTTAACTTGTTTACTATAAAAATAATAATAAGAAACAAAAATATTTTATCACATATATTGTCAAATGATAAATAGTTATTACGTAGGTACATATACCTCATTATTTCAATTTCAGCATTTCGATTATGTACATAATTTTAATTTTCATTATGTACATAATTTTAATTCTGAATTTCCATTATATACATAATTTTAATTCTCAATTTTCATTATGCAGATAATTTTAATTGAGACCTTTTCATTATATAGAAAATTCAGACTTTCTATTCTGCAAATGGAAATTAATTTGGAAATTCTATTATGTATATCATTTTAATTCAGAATTTTTATTATGTACATAATTTTAATTACAATTCAAAACTTAATATCATTCAAATTTTGCCAACATTTATGTTGATAGTAAAAACATATATTTCAATTTTATTTGTGTCGTGACATAATAAAAATTGCTAATTAAAATTATGTCCCCACATAATAATAATACTGATATTTTTTATTACTATGAGACCTAATAATTATTGAGTTTTAAAACAGAATTTTAGTTAGTAAAGTAGTTGTAAGCCAAGCAACTTACAACACATGTTCTGAGAAAAATTTGAATTAAAATAAGTTCAATTAATAAACTTTTTATAATAGCTATTTCCAATTAACGATGTGACTGAGGAATCCCATTGAGTTATTAACAGTTATAACAGGAATTAGCGTATTATATGGAACGTATAAGCGGAAAACCAATTCGTTATTTTATTATCGATACTATTGTTTTTACTATTTTTGAAAATAATCTTGCTAACCGTGTAATTGCTTTTTCAGTAGGCGGAATATTATAAATTAAAACATATTTTTCGACTTTAAGACTTTGAAGACAAAATACGCTTTAACCCCAAAATTTTAATTAATTTTAATATGCGTATTAAGTCTTTTAAATCACTTAATAAATAATTATAAAAATATGATGCACATATTAGTAACATTGATATTAATTAGATAAGGATACAATACGCCCCCCCGCCTTCCACTGCTCCATTTGTTGAAATGGCACAAATTGACGAAACAGTAAAAACCAAAATTAGATAGCCAATGCAAAATTGACTCAAAGTTACCAATAATCCGGCGTTTCCAACCAAATATCCTGAAATAAAGAATCTTTATTACCCGGAAATGACGAAATTGATAAATGATTATTTATTACCCATTCGTAAAAAAATTAAAGCTGAAAACATCGACAAGGTCACAGGACAAAAGACACCCGCAAAAGTGCCCAAAGTCCTCGTCTCCGACTGTTCCGAAAATGAACCAAATTCCACATAACTAGGACCACTGTCACCAACATCTTGAGGCTGATTTCGATGCAACAAGCCCCCGATTTTGCCAAGAATGCTGCGATTTTGACCCACCAAAGGAGTTTTATCTATGGGGTCAGTATTCGTTGAAGGCGCTTCAGGGGAAAGCATTTCACAAACGTTTATTTAAAAAGAATACTTATTTTGGTTTAAATACTGAACTCATTCTGTTATCACTTATACTGAAAATAAAAATATTTACTATTGATGACTTTGACAGTAGAACATGACATTTAACCTCAAAATTGACATTTGTTTGTCAGCTAATTCGCCCGGGTTATGCCTACGTTGTCAAGCTTATTAAAAAAAGTTATAGCTTGTTATACAGGATATTTGATTTTTACATTTATAAAGACCAAATGTAGTTTATAAACGCTTTACGGCAACAACGTTTAACACTATAAAAAATCATTAATTTGACAAATTGTTATTGAGAATGAAGCTATTATGTACTATTGCATTTATAAAAATTAGTACAACAACATCTTAATCAATTAAATTAAATACAAAGATTGTTGTTATAACAATTAATTATTGTTTATAAATCATAGACTTGTTAATCAAATTATTGTAAACTACACATATTATAATTGTAATTGAGAAACTATAACATGTAATTCCGAGCGTGTAACTTGTAATTTAGATTAGTAAAATATAATTCAGAAAATATAACTTGTAATTAAAAAGCGTAAACTGATAAATCAATAAATATGTATATTTTTTTGCATTTTTGCAAAAATCAAATATATATATATATTTATTACAATATATTTTTTATTATTAAAATAGGTAAACTTCTATAGGTACATAATAACCCCACCAGCTTTTTCTTCTATGAACTAGATTGCTACATAATAATTTTTAAAAACCGCTCTTAGGTTTTTAAAATACAATTTTTGGTTTTTGAATTAAAATTAACGCTTTCTAAATTACAGTTGACATTTTAGAATTACAATTTACTAATCTGAATTACATTCAACGATTTCTAAATTACAATTTATTATTCTAAATTAATTACAAGCTACATTTTTTAAATTACACTTTAAAAAAATATAGTTTAAAATCTATAAAAATTTATAATGTTGTATACAACAGTGTACAGTACAACTATTTAAAACTGTTAAATTTTAAAATAAAATTTGACTAGTAGGTCTTAAAAGTATAGAGTAAAATTTAGTCTGTAAAATAACGTTTACTCTAAAAAAACTACTATGTCAATTTTTAAATAGTGTGATATGTTAAACCTGTTAAATTTACAATATCCATAATACAGCGAGGTCAACCATGACTGTTTGAGTTAGCGATCCTACATTTTATTTAAAATAATACAACTGCAACTAATCTTTGTTGTTGACAGGTGACATCTTTGACAAAACAAAAATCAAATTTTTTTATAACTTGTTAAATACATATTACTTTATAATACGCGCACGCAATAAAACACGCGTTTAAGCAAAAAAGTTTAAAATTGTGACGTTTGTGTTTCATTATGTAAAACAAAAAAATTTAACAGTCACAAAAACTGTTACAAGTAACTGTTTTTTGCTTTTTAATGTTGTTTTTTTATTGTTACTTGCTTATAAGCATTTTTCAAACAATTTTTGAGTTTTATTGTTTTGTTTTCTATAATTATTTTTGTTATCTTATATACGTTTCTACTTAAAACTTAAAAATCAATTGATTTACTTCTTTTTTTACTTAGAATTGTTTTAGTAACACTTTTATTTATGTAATTTTTTAACAAAATATTTTTATTTTAATAAAATTTTTATTAATCTGACAGTTTTTTGACGTTGCATAATTGATAATTAACGAACGATGTTTTAATAGAAAGGGCTAGAATTTAAGACTTGTAAAAATTGACTTGGCAACGCTGGCCTCATGTAGGCAATTTAGCATTTGTTTTGGTTTCAAATAGTAAACGTCAACTGTCAGCAGCCCGATCTAAAAGTGGTCCAAATTTCATTCAACAGCTGATTCGATCAAATAATGTTTTTATAATTAAAATCAACTATTAATTGTTAATGTTAAAATGATGGACGAAGGGGACTCTGAAGGAATTACCGATTCTCCTAAAAAAGGTACAATTTATTTGTGTATTCAGCTTCTT
This sequence comes from Lagria hirta, assembly GCA_947359425.1. Lineage (NCBI taxonomy): Eukaryota > Metazoa > Arthropoda > Insecta > Coleoptera > Tenebrionidae > Lagria > Lagria hirta. Next base: position 17,157,626 of record OX375794.1, read on the forward strand.
ATGTTAAACTTATAGGACCTACATTATCAACATCTACTTCAAGTTTTGAAGCTTTGGACCCCCACGATCCCAACTTGAGTCGTTTAGCTACAACAATGTTTAACAAAACATCAGATTATTTATATGGAGAGCTTACTTCATCATTGGACGATTACCGCTTGCTCGAAAACATGAACCGTGTTACAATCACAAAATATTCAGATATGAAACATATAGCGGGAAATGTGTCGAAAAGTATTGGTGAACTGAACGAAAAATGTAATTTCCTTTTTTTTAAATGCTTGATATGACTTTTAATTACTTATGGTTCTGTTGACAATAATCCGTGTGTAAAGTCGTTTCAGTAAAGACACAAAGTGAGATGTTAAAAGAAAAATACTGCATATAGGTCACATGATTTTGCACATTTGGATGGTACCGGGTGTTCAATATTAAAGGGAATGAAGGGCGGCTGTGTTTTTTTGACAGCAGATTTTAGATTGATTCGTACAAAAATTAGGTATAATAACTATTTCTGCAGCTACTCAGCCTGCATTTTTCTTGAAGACACAGATTAATCGAATATTTTCATTTTCTCGTTTTATTCCATCTCGAAAACTAACATTGATTAATCAATAATGTATTGACATTTGAGTGCAGTGGCGTGCCGATGTATTCGCGCTGATGCAGTTGCGACATTTTCGGAATGTGAAATGAATTTTTAATTATTTAAAAAAAAAGCGAAAAATACTCCAACACCATAAAAATTTGTATTTTTTATTTTACAGCGCTTGAAAACTATAACGCAAATTATAGAAAATTGATATATTTAAATTCACAAAAATTGACCCCATTGTTTAAGCGACTTTATGTTTACCCGGCTTTAGTACGAATCGATCTAAGATCTGCGGCTAAACAAGCACAGCCGCTTTTGATTCTCCTTAATATGAAACACCCAGTAGTAGTACTGGATGAAAACTGGCGTTCAAATAAGGTTGGACTAAAGTCACTGGATTAATTTATTAGGGTTATGCATAATTGTCACTTTGGCAGCAGATACAAGTTAACATTGAAATCAAAGAAAATACAAAATCAACAAAAATTTAACGAGGTAGCTACTATCTAGTCAATCAAAGCTTTAGAAACAATATGGAAAAATTATTACTGACATTTAATGACGCTTTGAATCTTTAAACGTCAACTTTGTTTTGTTTATAGATACAGCGTGGTCACCAATGACTAAATTGGTATCAGCTTTTATAGATTTTTTTTTTTGCTTTGTTGCAACTCTGTGACAGGATACGCTTGTTTGACAAATATTTGACGTAACACTTAAAAAATTGTAGGCTATGTCACAGCGACTAACTTTTTAATTGGCATCTGTCATTGATGTTGTCAGTGTCAAAGGTGTCATCTGTCAACAACAACAAGTGGTTGCAGTTTACCATTTCAAAATGAAATGTAGGATTGCCAACTCAAACAGTCATTGTTGACCACGCTGTCTAAAAAATTACCAATGGCGCTACCTGTGCACGTAGTGTGTTAATCTACTGACCTTAGGTAGGACTTAAACACACCGGCGCGTCGTTTTGTAATTTTTTTTAGATGGATTGTCCGGTTTCAATAATTCAATAAGTAATCAACAGATATTGAAACAGTCTTGAATACGAAACAATTTATTTGAATTAATACAAAGGTATAGATAAAATTATCTAATTTTGATCGGCATTTCTGTCATGTTTTAAAATGTAAAAAAGTAGTTTCAGGGACGCAACTACAATAATTGGACAAATGGTCTTGTGAAGTTTTTAGTAGATATTGTAGAATAATATTAATAGCAGATTAATATTGTAGAACATTTTTGTGCTATCAACATTTTCCGCAGCGCACGCGATGAAAAGCATTTCATGCTTAATTTTTTTACATTTTAATTTTTGGTTGGTTTTAGTAGAGATTTTTAAGGATATTTCAAGAATCATTCCAGTTAAGTATAAAAAAAAACATACTTATAAAAAATAGAAATTAAGGATGCTTTTTTAAATTAAATTGAAGTCGGTGAAAATTTTTTAACTCAATGTTTTATATTCATTCCGTTTATTATTTTTTTGAATTCGTAGGAGTAATGTTCTTGCTAGGTATTTTAAAGTTTCATTGTGTATTCCGTTTGGGTCCGACGTTTTTGTGTCCGTTAGTTGATTTACTTTTGTCGTTAATTCACTTTCTGTTATTTGTATTCTGTTATTGTTAATGTTTTCATCTCTTTTTTTCTTTTCGTTATAGTGTTATATATGTGTGAAGTCTTCTATTTATTGTTGTTCAGTATTATTAATAATTTATTTGTTTACATTCATTTATAATTCGGTTTTTTTATTATTTTTAATAATAATTTCTTTTGAGACTCTTAAAAGTTGTTTAGAAATCGATAAAGATTTGGTATATAATATAGGTATGTATTGTGAATTTTGTCTAGTGTTCTATCTTGATGTTGTCTATTTCTTGGTTGACTACTTCTTTCTTTTACTTATTTTTTTTTTTCAGTTGTCGTTTGGTTTTTGTATCCTAGAAATGTATTTTTCTTATTTCTTGCTAATGGCTTGACTTTTTTATTATTCGATGGTTTTGCATTCTCGTTTTATACTATTTATTTTTTAGTGTTTTGTTGCTGCTGCTTTTTGATTGTTTTCTTTAATGATTTTGCAGCACTCTTTGATAATTGTCAATGCTTCTACGTTGGATGTAATTTTACTTTCAATCTGATACAGTACAGGATTTTAGTCTTTTTATTGTTTTATCGATATTTCTATATCTTGGTTTTTAGGGTTTTATTGTTATATTTATCTTTTACTATAAGTGTGGAGGGTGATTCTACAGAAGCTTGCGAGGTTTGCTTTCCTTTTTCTTAATCAAAACGAAATCCTATTTCTTGAGAGAGTTTTGAATGAAAAAATTTTTTGAACAAAAGATTGATATTTTTTCTCCAAAAATCTGAATCCGTCGAGAAAAATAGGGGTTGCTAGTATTTAAACATTTCAAAGTCTAAGAGTGAAGAACGGTTTAGTTACCAAAGAATTTGTAACTTGTACCAAACAACTTTTGTAACAAACTTTTTTTTTGAAAACTTTTTTCGGAAAAGGATTGATCCATTGCCGGCTTTTTGACGCACCCTGTGTAGTAGATAGCGTGAAAACTGTAACAATTTTTTTAACTTTGAAGTTTTGTTTTATTATCAAAATTTTTACCCCGATTTGTCTAATTTAGAAAAACGGAAAATAAAAATAAATTTACATTACCTAAGATAGAACGTTATTTTTTATTGTACTTTTTTTCGGGACAATAACGTTTATTCTTCTTTAGCTGATTTATACAATCGGCTTAAATTAATTTTTGGCATTGTTATAAAATAGTGGAAAAAACTTCAAACAGGTCGATTTGAGTTTTTAATTTGACAATTTATAGCAGGAAATTATTCTCGCTATTTGAAACTATTTCTCTTCTCGCACCCTATGCGAATATATGCTCCATTATTAAAAATAATAGCACTCTTTATACTTTTGTATAAAATTTGAAAAAATAAGCGAAAATTAAAATCTCTCTAAAAGAAGGTGTCACAGAATTCTTTTTAGTGACACCGTGTGTTGACAGTTTTGAGAGGAGGCTAGATGGATGTAATATACATATTTATACTATAAATTGCCATATTGAGAATAGAAAACGACTTGTTTCAGGTTCTTTCCTAACAGCACTTATGTAATAACACAAGAAACTAACTCATTGCATATATTATACATTATTATGCCTTAAAAGTCATACTATTTACCTAATCTACAAACTACTGTATAAATGACACATGTATGGTGTCAAGTTTTCAAATAAAAACATGATGTACAAAGAAAAATTAAGAATGCATCACTCTTTTATTTAAAAACTTGAAACTGCTATATACTTAGATTAAATAGTTAGTAAACTTAATAATCTATAAACCATTAATTCAATAATTTTGACAAAAAAAGGCTGAATTTTGTCGACAAAAAGAGTAAAATGGAGAAAATAACATCTTTCTTGTTAGAATAATGTAGAGCTCAAATACTCTAAAAAAAGGAAACGAAACGATACTGTCGCTAAGCAACACAGACTATTTTATCATTTGCTGTACCACTGCGCATCTAACATAGATAGCAATGTTGTCCCCATATAAGAATATTCGTATTCTACATAGGTATTTTTACCTTTGGGTTTTGACTTATATGAAAAAAAGCTTACAACTGTACTACTTGAGTTCTTATGGGTGTTAGGGTGTTATAATAAATCTCAAATTAACAGGCAAAGCCGGATGACTACCAAAAAGTATTTTCATCAATAAAATATTTTATTGTCTTAGTTCTCTAAATAAAATTTGTTTTTCTAATTAAAATAGTGAAATGATGAAGTAGCTAGATAAAACAACATATTGCGGTACCGGTTATGGAGTACATAGTTAGCTTTAGCCAGTTGCACATAATAGCAAATTTGACTCTTACCACAGTAAGATGTAATTTGTGAAGAAGTTGTGGGCTCATAATAATTTCAAGTTTTTTCATCTAATTTTATCTTACTTTTTTTTAGTAGGAAAATGTGGTGATAATTGTTAAGACTTTCTGCAAATTATTGATACATTTATTTATCTGATTTTTGTTTACTATAAACTATGATGTGTGTTGTTTTTTTACAGATGATTCTTTACTACCATATCTGCAGCAAATAGATCAAATAGAAGATAGCGTGGTTAAATTAGAACAGGCTGCATACAAGCTGGACGCTTATTCCAAAAGATTAGAAGCTAAGTTTAAAAATTTAGAAAAAAGATAGCTGCAGTCCTATTGGTGTGCATCTTTTCTGATTTTTTGTTTCATTTTTCGCATGCGCACGGTGTCTACACAATCAATAAAGTTGTCCATTTCTTGTCTGCAGTTGAAGCTGCAATTTGCATGCCGTCTAAGACATTCAGTTAACTTAAATAGTAAATTGTTAAAAACTAAGTTGTAGAAATAGTTAAAAAAATACTAGGTCTCGGTTTTTGCAATAAAATGGCATTGAATCTGTTTGCATTCGTTTTTCCAGTTTTTGTATTAGCTCCTCGAATGCTTCTTGTGTCAGATCAAAGGTGTGCGAATGAATGTCATCTAAACATTTTAATTTTAATCGCCAATGTTCCTCTGTGGAAAGTTTATTCGTATCTTCTAAATATATGAATATTTTATCTCATTGTTTTATTATCAGTTGTCTTACCACTTAAAACTGGTTCTGCACAAGTTTTCGACAAATTGTATGTTTTAACGTCACATCGTTCACAAAAAAAACTGTTGCCCATTACAAAAAATTTCGGAATGTTTTTTAAATTTGTCACTTTTTTTTAGGAAATGTCATATTTTAAGAAAAATAAACAACATATATTTTTTACATAATTTGGAGCAGTTATGATAGAACAACTAAGTACTACATTTTCAATAAAGTTTAGGTATTTATCAAAGACTTGTTTATCGACTCGAAGCTCTTGAAGACATTTTTTTTTTCTATATTTTATGAAACCGCCTAGCAATAAATATAACTTACCGGTTATTGTGAATATTTTTACTATTTAGATACTAATAAATTAGAGAATTTTGTCGGACTACATAAATTGAAAGTTTTTTTAACTCAAGTATTTCTTTCTTAGACAAAACTTACTAACTCTTAGTTTAAATATGTAGTATTTTAGCAAAATAGGCTTTTCAGGATGTTAACGTGACGCTACTCATGCAAACGTCAGAACAAATGACACTCCTTCTTTCTAGACTGTTACGTAATTAATAAGGATGACTCTTCAATAACCTTTGAATCTCAATTCCCAAAATCAGGCACGTCTTTGTTGAAAGATATATGTTGTTGCGAGAAAAAGCTGCTAAATTTATTCAATAATAAAAAAAACCGATTAAAGGACCATTCCAATTAGCTCAACAAAATGTTTTTGCCCCAAGTTTTGGAAGCAGTGGGCTATGCTACCTTGCAAATTCTGAACGATGCTTCAGCGGCAGTAGAATTCTACAATGTTTTTGTAAAATCTAAAACTTTATGTAATCCGAAATTTTGACTAGAGGAGCTATGTATTTTTGGCTACCTCCTTGTCTCTTTCCTGCTACTAACTTCTCTCGTGTACTTATGCAGGTTTTAAAATGCCCACATCTATTAATTAGAAAAAAACTAATAATTTCCAAATGGCTGAACCAACCTGTTTTCTGAATTATAGCTAAGAACACTTTGGATTACTTCATTTTTTAAATACAAAAATTAAATTAGAATCGGTTTACCCATTTAGTACCTACGATCAACAGTCAAACATACAGATACATAGGTCACATTTATAACTTCTTTTTTGCGTCGGAGGTTAAAAAATTGTAATTGAGACCTATATTAATTTATATATACTTTTATCATAATCTTTAAGTAATCTAAGAAATTGTAATAGATATTTTAGAAAATCAAGAGTTCCAATAACGAATTTTTTTATGCAAAACATCAATAGCCGCGAGTAAGCCGATTGTTGGCTGGTGACGCATTTCTTGGCGACAGGTCGTCACCGTATGCGACTGTGCGATTTTCGATACCTAATATAGTGTACTTTCTACTTTTGGTTATCATCGACTATTTGTCACAGTCATACCGTCAGAGGCAACATCGAATGTTACTAAAGTTACTGATTAAAACAATTGAGTTGCAATTGAAAATATTTTTTTTTCAATTTTTGTATTTAATGAAAATATATGATGATTAAATAAACAATAATTTTTTTTAATTAATAGAAAAGCAGATAATAACAATATATGTCATATTAAAATGACTTTAATAAGTGTTGAAAAGTTATACTTTACAGACTCTTCTGTCAAACAATAAATTGTGATCGTCAGTAATCTTTTGTCAAATTTTGAAATACTCAATTGTAAATGTTAATTTTTAAATAATTGTGATGACCGTGTCATGCTTGTAATGCTATAATACTGCTACAGCTACAGTTAAATTTTACTTTCACTATTCTTATTAAAGTTTGTGAAGGTTGGATATATACAGCAAACAGCAAGAGATATAATAGATGAGCAATAATCGAAAATCACTTTAAATAAATCAATTTCATACATTACTGACCAAAATTAATTGCTTTCGACTGTATCTTTCAGTAGAAAAGATACAGTTTGATATTGATAATAACAATTTTTTTTTTAGCTTTTTAATAAATCTTTTTTTTGTATTTTATTTTCAGTTTTTTAAATTTTAAATATATGTTAAAATGGAGGCAAGTTTGCTTTAACATATTAGTTTGTTTTCGCATTTTAATTCAATCAAAATTAGAGATTTTTATAAAGAATACCTTTTTTTTTTCGTAAAACGGATATAATACCAAAACAGACTGTATATTAGGGTGGTCCAAAAAGTAAGAATTTTTTTTGGGTTTTGTTCTAAAATATATAAGTTTACAATGTTTGAAGAGCCTCGGTAGGTTAAAAAAACTTTTTAAGGGTCACAATATTTTAAAAGTTTTAAAAATCGTCAAAAATCGATTTTTTTTCTTCTTATTTTTTTTTCTATAAGTAAAATGATGAAGATCCTGAAAATCTAAAGTTTAAATTTTAATATTTTTAATGGTTGCTCCAAATTTTTTAAAGTTTTCAAAACTTTGAAAGTACTCTATCTTTTCGACCTACCTCTGAACCTAAATGTCAATGGTATTGATATTTTTTTTATTTGACATACTAAAGAATGGAATTAAAACACGCACGAGAAACAAAATAGCTATTTACCTAACGAGTTCGGAAAGTGAAATGTTTCACATGAGCACTTTGTTTGCAGCAAGACTGACAAGAGTACTGCATTAGTGCGAATGTAGGAAATTTCTTTCCGAAAAAGTTATCTGACTTTTCAAATTTAATATGGTTTTATGGTTTAGTTGCTATGGTTTTATTGAAATAAAAGAGCATTGTTTTGTAAATTTTCCTTTATAGTTTCGATTGCAAAGTAAAAAACACCGAAGTACGGGAAGATTGTTTTTTGATGCATTGAACTTACCGATCTTAGCAATGAGTGCAAAAAAAATTAAATGAACATTTCTCACTATTGTAGGTTAATTGTCAAAAAATCTTATTTTTTTAAATATATTTATTGTTCAAAAATAAACATGTAATAATTTTTTAAACTCTAAACGCAGCAATAAATAGTCAATTATTAGTTATATTCAATTTATTGACGTTAAGCGCACCAGTTAAGTATTATAGATATAAAGTATTTGTCTTGGAAACTTTGAAAATATTTAAGCAACTTTTAAATATTGAAATTTAGACTTAAGATTTTCAGAACTTTTATCACTTTTCTTTTAACAAAAATTAAATAATGAGAAAAACAAGTTAAAAAAAAATCGATTTTCGACTATTTTAGAAAATTTTAAAAATCTGGATCTGCCTTACACATTTTTTTTGAACCTGTCGTTTGGAGGGGACTTTTAAAAGATTGTAACTTACATATTTTGGAACAAGACTCAAAAAAACATTTTTTTTGGTTATCTTATAGTATACATCTATAGTACTTATATTGTTTGTGAACTGACAATGCAAAAAGTCTAATATATATATTATGCTATGTATATGTAACTGATCAGCCATGAGAGAAGGCGACGCATGCATGTCTTCTATCATTTATTTTCAATAATCGAAAGATATTTTCATTCTATTTTAAATATTTTTGCAACTTAGATCAGTTGCAAGTTGCTAGTTGTTCCACTGGGTGGCAGAAGTCATGATTTGGTCATATAAAGTTATTGAGAATAATTCAACTTAATCTCTGTCAGTATTTAATAAAAAAATAAATACGTTTTATATGTCACGATTACAAAAATAGTTCTTCTGTTGTGAAATAATGTCTTTTAGGTCAACATCCAATCAAACATACCTAGACCAACTAATAAATATATTTAAATAAATTGGCTTAATTTTATGCGTATTTAATAATGTTCTTGGAAGGTCTTTAAGATTTATTTTGGACTAACAAGAGGTGGTACTTAAAATTTGGTTTTATTTAACTTTTTAAATTATTGTTTGATAAAAAAAGAGCTAAATTTCCGCTGCCTTCAAAGTTGTTTTGAACAAATTGATGGCCTAAGTAATACAATATGTTGAGGGTTCAGCTTTGTTTTTCCTACAGGTGCTTTACGGTTTTGTTGCCCTTGACACATGCGGTCACGGTTAACTCGTGGTTTATTGGAAATTTTCAAAAAAAATCATGAAATTTACAGATGAGCCAAGCACACCGCAAATATCAAGTTTGAAACAACACATTTTTAGTAGGAAACATTGATTTGTCATTACAATAAATCTTCAGCTGCTCTTTTTTTTTATGTACAAGAAACGGTGACTAATTTTTAATTGTTACATTATTATAAAAATATCTGATTATCAAGTTTTTTAAGTGCTTTAATGTTTACTGAATGCTTATATTTAACGAAATGATGTGTTATTTGGATACAAATTTTATTTTCATCTTGCGGATCATCTTTAATTCCAAGGTTGGTCGAAGTCACGGAACTAATTTATATTCAAAATGTTATTTACACCGAAATTGATAAATTATTATGTTGTATTTAAAATATATTGAAAAAAATTTGAATCATCAGAACTTTAGTTTAGTTTCAATTTTCTTTAAAATATTTAGTCATTGTCACCATGACATATTACCCCATGTAAATATTCTGCATGTTACCATATAATTTACATAAAATATTTGTCAGGTAGCAACAGTGTCTCCGCACGTAAATTATCTTTTATTAAATATATAAATTATTTTTCACAATGTGAACATCATGTTGCTTCAATAGTTGCAATTACCTGAAGGCTAAACTTATTCTCACTCAATGTCGCATCAATAAATATTTGAAAATTACGCAGTTGTAAAGCAATTAGGCAAATCCTGGTCGACGCATTAAAAAGAGCCGATAACATGAAATAATTGTACGTTGTATAAGATCTTCAATTTAATCCGTGCTTATTTAATTAGCATCTTTTTGAAATATCTGCAAAACATTTTGAAAACTTCTGAGAGCAGCATCTTCAGGGAGAGGGAAGAAGACGGATTTAGCACGTATAAATAAGAGACTCTTGCGAAATCTTAATTATTTGATAATTTACATACAACAAGTTTTAGTGAAAGTAAAGTTGTTAAAAATGAAAAAACTTTTATCTTTAGTAAGTCTATAATCATCTCAAATAAACCTTGAACTTGAACTTATATTCTTTCCAGCTTCTAATTACCCTTTTTTTCAACAACGTTTGTCTAGAAGACGTTAGACTACTCGACTTAGAACCCAATGATGCTCAAAATATCATAGAGAATAAAGACACTACACTTAAATATGCTCCAAAAATTGAATCAAATGTTCCTGCAGTACGCTATCTAGGCAATGAACCACACAAAGTGCAAGAAGATATTTATCTAGCCAATCAGTATCATGGGCAAGATGGTTTAGGCGGTTACTTATATGGTTATGCCGTTCCAGATATCACCAAAACTGAAAGAAAGAAAGCTGGGGGAGATTTACGTGGAGCATATAACTACATTGCTGGTAATGGCCAAGAAATCAAAGTAGAATACTGGGATAATGGTAACGGTTTTCACCAAATCGACAATGTTCCCAAGATTCTCCCTAAACAAATTGATGATACACCTGAAGTTAAGGCTGCTAAAGATGAGCACCAAAGAATTTGGAACGAAGAAGCTGAAAGAAATTCACGGCCAATTGCGTAAGTTATCTTTAAAAACATTATTTTTAAATCTGTCTAATAAACTATCGTTCTTATAGCAATCCCTATGCTCAAGTCCAACAAACTCCTCAATATGGTTCTCATAATTTGGTAAATCAGTATCAACAGCAGAAACAACAATTTCCAAATCCAGGTCAAAACGTTTTTTATCAAGGTGGCCAAGAAGGACATTATGGTATCCAAAATACAAATCAATATCAAAGACCACAAGCTCAATTTTCTTATGGTCGTTCTTTAGAATCTAATAGCCAGCCAACGGTAGGAACAGCTAATGGCGTTAGTGGACAATCGCCTTCAAATACGTATCAAGAAAATTTACTTAATGGTCAGCTTACAGGAGAGTATTCGCAGAATGTGAATCAATATCAAAAACCACAAGGTGAAACTCTGAACCAAGGCGCCTCTTCTGAAAAACCAACTGTGGGAAATCAAGTTATTAAACAGAACGTTCAACCTTTGTCAACCATTCAATCTGGGGTTCAAAATATACCAAGTGGTCAGCTTGTTGGTGGATACTCGCAAAATGTAAATCAAAATGTAAAACCTCAAGGAGGTGAACAAACTTCTTCTACTATTTCTGGCAAAGCTCAAGCAGCTAGTGAACTTAACACCGCAAATCAAGAAAATGGGCAGTATTCTAGCGGTCAACCTTCTGCTCAGATTGATGGGCAATACCGTTCGGAAAAGGCATTGGGTCATTATTCTGTGGGACAATCATCTCAATACTCGGGAACTCCGCTCAGGGGAGGGTTTATTCAAACACAAAACAGCCAATTATATTCTGGTGGTAATAACCAAAACTCTCAGTACTCGTCTAATGAACAAAACAGTGGTAACAATGATGAAGATCAAAGTGATCAAGGTAACTGGAAATATATTCCCTCCGAAGAAGAGCAAGGTCCTCCAAAAGGTTTCTTTTACAATTTTGATTACCCCGTTGGCATAATAGTTCAAAAAGATGGGGCGGCTTTAAAAGACCTCTACTCTTCAAATAAAGCAAGTTTTGAACGTCAGTTACAAACAGGTAGTTCTGACAGAAGAGCGCAAAATTCAAATGGTTATCTAGTTGTATAAAAAACGTTCAATTTATTTATATTTATTTATTGTAATTTTTAGAAAATAAATATTTAGGTAATACAAATTATTAGTTATTTGAATAACAAATTGCTTAACATTAATATACTTAAATAATTTAAGGATAAACTGGAATAAAACCTCCGCCTGATGTACTATCAAATGGATTAAATGGCAAATTGGGACGTTTAAAAGGAACCCAAAATACTAAAGAATTGGGCCTAGGTCTAAAATTATTTGTAAATCTATTTATTAAGGGTACAGTTTGAATCCAATTTTGAAAGTTGTCTCCGAAGTTCATAACGCTGGAAGATATTCCTTGTCCTATAGTATTTATTCCTTCTCCAATGTTGCCAACACCTTGACCAAGAAGTGATATTGTGTCCGGTACGTTAATTTCAATGGGAAACCAGCCAGATTGTTGAATTAAATCAAAAAGAAGATCTCGCCGGTTTGGTACAATTGGCATTGATCTACAAATAAAAAATAATAAAAAAGAAAAACGGTATAAAGGATAACAAACTCTACACTGATCAATGTACACAGCAAAAGCACCGCGCGAACACTACTCGATTTCATCATTACGAATTGTGAATTAAAATCAAACATTTGCAACGATGTCTTTTGATTAAATTATATGTGGGCGGAAGTTTAAAAAAAATTCTCTATTTTTTTCTATCTGATTTAGTGCACAAGATCATTTATGGTAGAAATGAAATAAAAAAATCGATTAACAAATCTTTATATGTGGCGCGTACTACAAATGGGAACTATGCGGGGCCAATGATAATTTTGTAACGGCACTCTTGCATTGCAACAAAAAGACAGTTAAGATGACATGATGCGACAACAAACAATCTTGTGACTGATTTACTGAATGAGCTACCTTAATAATAAGTAGAATCTGTAATAATTTCAAAAAATTTCTCTGTTGTGTCCTCAAGCTCTTCATATTCGAAATCGCCCAAGTCTGGAGTAACGGGAAGAGAAGTAGTAGTTGTAGTTGGTTTTGTTCCATAAAAATATTCCAGATCTGCAGGTGATAGTGTATAAACCGGTTTATCCCAACCTGGTGGCCTACTTAAATCTTCATGAATATAATTTGAATATCGTTTCTGAATTAATTGGACAATGTGTTCGATAAATGGTGGAAATTTACTCACGGTTGTTCCATTAGGGTTGCTGCTCCAAAATATTTTTATAGAATTTATGTGAACGCCAGAACGTATTGGAAATAATCGTCCCGGTGAACATATAATTAAAAAACATAATCCAATAACTAATAAAAACTTAAACATAATGCTGCAAAAGCAGGAACACTGAAACGTTGCGATTAAAACGTAGGTACTATGGTTTTTAATTCACTCTGCAAGTAGTAAAACAGAACTGTAATCTTTATAATAAAATATAATTCACCTTACATTTTTAGTTAAATGCAAAAAAATTATTGCTCGTTGTAGCACCAAACATAAAATTGTCACCTTCTCCTTCTTCGGGCTCCTCAAAATATGTATATGCGTCTGAACTTGTGTCTAAAAAAATTTAGGTAAATAAATTATTCAATTTAAGGTCGTCTGTGTAAGTATAGTTACTAAAATTATTGTCCATCAGTTGTAAGTCTTGCTCTATAAAATTTTTTGATTAATAAATTATTTTATAATAATTTTTTAAATAAGTACCGTTTGATGGTGAAGAATTCGTCGACATTAAGTTTGAAGTCACATACGCCGTGGACCCAGTTGGAAAAGATACAGTTGCCGCAGTCAAAGCATCGGAAATACCTCTCTTCAATAAAAATATGATTTGATACATTATAAGTACATGGTACAGTTATCAGACTCATATAATATAAAAATTTATAAACTTAAATCAATATAAGTAATTTGAAAACTGTTTTCTTCTGGAAATATTAAAGTTGTGAAATTTACTTTTTAATTATGCCATATTGTAATGAACTGTCATGGCATCTAATAATACTATAGTTCTTAATAATTCTCGCTTTATTTAACATTATCTAAATATTCTATTGAATTAAGAATTTTATTTAATGACCGCCGTGGTTTACTTAACAGTATACTATACTGAAATGTTGTTTCATTTTGATAAAATCCTTAATTCCAATGCTGTTTATTTATATAAATAATTTATAAATACATAGTATTTAAAATTGATAAAAAAAGTTTTATATTATATTACTTGTCATCGAATTTTGACAATCAATACATGATTGTATCTTACAAATCTCTACTAAGTAAGAATTTTTTGTAAAACCTTCTACTAATCTCTCTTACAAATCTCTACTAAGTAAGAATTTTTTGTAAAACCTTCTACTAATCTCTCTTACAAATCTCTACTTAGTAAAGTAGAGATTGGAACGATCTCATTTAGAGCAACCTAGTCCAAATAATAAAAAAATGCAAATCTATATACAAATTTAAACTTTGATTAGATTCATGCTAGCTTAGCGGATTGTTCGTTATCATTACTGATCTTATTGGTTAAGTAACTATTTGTGGAAACATGTCCAAAATTACAATTAATAATTTTATTTTACAAAAATACCTTGTCAAATATAATGTCTTATGAGTTGCATCAGGCTCGTACTCTGGGGTGAAATGTAGTGTTTTTAGGTTGATTAAAAAAAACTATACTGGACTGTTGATCTCAAAAGACAATGAAACACGTCTAAGACTTTTCCTTCTTTAGTCTTTTCATAAACACACACATTCTAATCTATTCTTTGTACTAAACATAGAGCTTCGTTTAATTAATTTCTTAATTTTACTTATACTGGAAAAAAAACTTAAAAACTTACCTCTTGTAGTTCCTGATTAATGCTAGTTCCAGAAACATTTTGTTCATGTTTCGCTCTATGATTACCAGGATAAGCAAACGATTTTTGGAAAATATTCATATCTTGAATATTGTCCGGTTCCGCTTCTTTGAATCCAAACATTGAAAACGTATCAGCAGCAGAAAGATTTTGAACATTATCTTTAATTTGCTTTTTATGGTTCCCAAAAAAAGGAGGAAAATCTTCATTGGATGGTGTAAAATGATCTCCAGATTGAAATGTTACTGATTTTTTCTTCAAGTTGAAAAATTTTGATGCAATATGTTCTTGATCTGCATTCTTTTGAGATTTTAAAATTGAATTTTTCATTTTTTCGACACCTACATTTTGTTCGTCATTTTGCTGACTCAATGGATAATTTGGCTTCAATTTTTTACTTTGTGATTGACTTAGCTGTTGGTGCAAAACTTGTTGCCGTTTTTGTTGATGAAAAAATAATTGCGATTGATCTTTATTGTGAGACATTGGCGGTTCTCTTTGTTGACTGGACTTTAACGTTGCAGTGTTTTCCTGACTTAGTTTCAGAGGAGCAGCTTCACATGAAAGTTGAGACGACTGAGAATTTTGATTGTCTGTCATAAATGAACGTTTTTTAGTAACTTGCAATGCAATAC
This sequence comes from Lagria hirta, assembly GCA_947359425.1. Taxonomy (NCBI): domain Eukaryota; kingdom Metazoa; phylum Arthropoda; class Insecta; order Coleoptera; family Tenebrionidae; genus Lagria; species Lagria hirta. Next base: position 17,172,961 of record OX375794.1, read on the forward strand.
GTTCTGCTTGTTTTCTTAAGTCTAAACGAGGCTTGGCACTTATCGGCTTAATTGTTGACATTTCTAAAATTTTTATTTTTGGAGTTTCTTTTGTTGGCTCCAGTGCTACCTTTGCTTCCATTTGTGACATGGTCATAATGCAAGGAAACAAATCTTCGTTTAAAAATTTTTCTAAATTACCGTCAAATGATTCTTTCTCTTCAGTAGGTTTTACTATTACCTTCTCTGTTATTTTGTTATCGGTATTATTTTCTTCTCTTCTTAGTGTAACCCTCTGTTTTTCTTTAGCTGTTGAAATACTCATAAATATTAGTACCTATTAAAAAACAAATACTTTTTAAAGGTGCCAAATTTAAAATGAAACACATTAAAAAGAAAGTAACATATGAGTTCAAGCCTGTAGAAACAATACAGCATGTTGTACAAAACCGCACATAACAGAAGGATGCAACATATGTATTGAAATTAATGAGTATAATATTGTCAGTTGCAACTACACTTCAAAACACACAAGAGGAGTATTTGTGTACAGTTCCTACCAATAAAACTTACAGTATCAGAAATAAAAAAAGTTGACATAAGTACTAGAAGTGTGCTACAGGGCGCCAAGAGAAAGAAAAACTCAAAAACCAATTTTCATATGTGCGCTCAAGATTTAGCATGTAACGGAGAATGTCTTTCATAATAATTATGATAGACCTTCAACAAAAAAAACTCTACAGACTTTTACACTAAAAGTATAAAAGTATTTCCATGCATTTAACAGTTTTAGAGTGGAATAAATAATATCAGAATATAGCACAGTACCAGTATCAGTAGGATCAAAAGTAACATTAGAATGAAGACTTATGTAATAAGTAGTGTAAATCGTTATCAGTGTAGTGTAGTGTAAAAATAATTGAAAACATACCTTGATTAGATTTTTGTAGATGTTCTTTTATTAGATAAGCTTCACGTTTTTTTAATTGCTGTATTTCTTCTTTTATTTTTTGATTTTTGTGATAAGTTATATAAAATCTTGCAAACTTTATTATTGTATTATGTGAAATTTGTCTCCGGAAATGCTTACGTTGCTTCATTGATCGACGTAAATTTTGAATTTTTACTTTCAAATCTTTCTCTTTGACTCGAAAAATTTTTTCTTTAAGTTCCAGTTTATGTAGATCTTGATACGTATGAGAGTTAGCCATACAAATTTGTCTGCGATCTGTATACTCTTGCTGATAATCTGCCAGCGTTTGAGCATACTTCTTTCGCATTTCACTTTGAAATTGAAGTCCACTATTTATTAGCTCTTGATTACTAGCATTAGACTCTAAATTAGTTCTTAATGTTTCCTGTTGGCTGAAAAAGAAAATATAACACATAGTCGTAAGTTATTTTAAAACAGCTTAAAATTAAGAGGATTCAAAAAAAACTATTTTTTGAACAAATAGACAAAAAAGTTAGATTACAGCGTTTGTAAAACATTTTGTAAGCAACACCCTGAATACCATCTAAATTAAATCAAAGTCAGCGTTACATTTCTAATAATAAGAGAAAGTTTACTGGTAAGCCACCATTATGAACAAAAACGTTAATGTCAATATTCCAAAACGCATACAACAAAAAGCGAATGAATTGGTAGCTTAGTCTGTCTGCTCAAACAGGTAGGTAAGTACTGACATAATAGCAAGTTTATCCAACATTAAAACTAGATTGAGATAACAGATAAATAGATTTTAGCAACACGTTCTTGCTGGTGTCGTGGCAGTCGTTATATGTGACTTTCACTGTAGGTACAAGATTTTTTATTTTATTTGAATCTCAATAAAAAGATTATTTGAAATTTATTACAAATCTTACACAATATTGAATATTGATTCGATTTTTGTTGTAGAACTTTTAATATGTGAGATAAGTGAAAATAGGTATGAAATAACAATAGTAAATAAATGAAATAAACAGTATAAGTCTATAAGTGTAGTTTTCTCAAAATAACAGAAATAAAAAATATCAAAAATTTTTATTGACAGAATGACTTTGGAACACAATTTTATCACCATTTCAAATACAAGATAAATAAAACAATTGCATAATAGATTTGAGCATTTGTTTACTTAAAAAAGTTTATTTTAATACTTACTAATCCATCCGTAAATAAACAAATAAGCACACAAATAATACACTTGTATATGGGCTAAAACTTTTAACATCTTTTTATCAAATGATACAGCGTGGTCAACAATGACTGTTTGAGTTGGTAATCCTACATTTTATTTTAAAATAGTACAATTGCAATCACTTTCTGTTATTGACGAGTGCCGCCTTTGACACTGACAACATCATTGACATATGCCAATTAAAAAGTTAGTCGCTGTGACATAACAATTTTTTTATGAGTATTCTGTCAAATATTTGTCAAACAAGCGTATCCGGTTACAATTAGGCTAATAAAAAAGGTTTCTAAAAAATGTTGCCAACTCAAACAGTCAGTGTTGACCACGCTGTACATGAGCACTGGTAGAAGCTAATGCAGCTATTTGGTGTATTTTATTGCACTGTTTGTGTATGTTTAGTTGCATAAACATTTTAATCACGTAGACATTAAAAACTAAACTACCGTGTAATCCACAATTATTTAGATAGGAAGAGGCTATAAAAAAAACAGCAAATCACACTCGACTCGATGAAATGCGTTTAGTTTGACATTTTTCTCTTGACTTCTATCAAGTCTGTTCGCCGTTTTCAAACAATAAAAGAAACGTTTCTCAAAGTTAGCATATTTTCGTAATGGTGAATGGGAATACAGTTGATTTTCGACAACGGTTTCCTAATGTGGTCTTTTGGAAGCAAATTTTTATAATATGGTCAGATCAGAAATACTGTTAGGATATTCAAGGCAACTGGAACTGTGGGTCACAGGAAATATGGTAGGGCCTTAGGTAACAATTAGAGCAGAAGAAATGATAGCAAATGTTAAGCAGGAGATGCATGATGCACCCACAAAATCTTTGCGTCATTTGTTTCAAAAAACTGGTTTATTGTGGTACATATCAAAGAGTTTTGTGGAAAGATATACAGCTTCTTCCATATAAGCTGGCAACAATTCATGGGGGTTTCCCATAAATATTCTTGATAATGTATTCAATCTTAATTTAGAACATGAAGACATGGTTTTCAGAAAACCCACACATTTTTCGTGAATTTGCTTTACACCCTTTAAATACTGGCTGTCTCTCGAAGACGTTTTATAGGTCTAATATGTTTTGAAGAAAACTTTAACTTCGACGGGTATTAACATGAAATTTTTCATGTTAATTCATAATTTTATTAACCAACTACACGAAGACAAAATCCAGAATGAGTTCTTTCAGCAAGATGAAGCAACCTGTTCTACAATACTAAAGAACTTCTGATCACACACAGTGGCATCAAATTTCCTTCTAAAAGCCGTGACGTCACTCCCTATGAATAATTTACAAGAATTAAGGGACAGAATTACCGACGAGTATTCACACATCACTCCGGATACTTTGGAAAATGTTTTTAATAACATGATATGAAAAGTAAATATATGTCTTCAACATGAAGGCAGACACTTCGAGCACTTACTTTAGTTTGGTGTTGTTAATGTTCTTTGTTATCGTTGATTTTTCACTGATATTAATAAAATTTTACAAACTTTTTTTATGTCTTTTAATCGTGTAATGCTGCTCTTCACTCTCTGATCTGAGTTAATCACCAAATTTTTTATTTACGCTATTAATAGCCTAATGGGTTAATATTTTTTTCATAATTATTTATATCTAACCTAACCGTTGTATAACCTAATCGGTTGTAATCCGGCCAGAGATCACGGCACGAGAGCTCAGCACGCGGCATGCGAAATTGTTAATTGCTCGCAAACTATCTGCAAGGAAGAAATGCCGAGGATGAAAATAATGCACTGCGTGTAAATACACATAGCAGATCCTTGCAACACATGTAATCACACGCCAATGTATTCAATAATTTTGTCTTGTTAGTTTCCTAAATAATTATGTTTCTATGAAAAACTTTTCTGTTCTTATCTGAAAATCATTATTTCAGTGTTTCAAACGGTTAACCAACAAATTTGACAGAAGTCCTAAAACGGATGTCAAACTAACCGCACTGAATTAGGCTAAGATTCTGATTTTGTTTCCAACAGTCTGCCCTTATCTAAATAATTGTGGATCACACGGTATATTATCTTAAAAGTTTGAAACTGCTTCAAAATAAAAATGTGTAGGTTTATTCGCGGGCCCCCAAATCTGAAATAAGCTTTTCTATTTTTTCATAAATTTAGTATGGCTTTGTCCATGGCTTCTATATGAATATGTGAATACTATATTTATTCGTAGGTATGTAAGTATTACAAATTCCAAATAATTAAATTAGACGCAATAACTCGAGAACATTTAGACCAAAAAGATGTAACACTGGGCTGGATACAGCTCACTCATTTTTAAAAATGAGTGATAACAAGACCACATTGTTCGAATACTAAAACTAAAGCGACTGTGCTGTTCCTACTATCTCTATCATATTTAAATATCTTTAGCTTTCAAAGAAAAAGATTATTTAAACGACATGTGAAACAAACAATAGTAGAACTATGAATCAGTGATGAAAATTTGATCTAAAAGCTTCAAGGAAGCTGAATAAAAGTACTCACACTACATTTGACCATTTAACGTCTTTAAGCCGAGTTTCCAGTATTTTGTTTTCTTTTGCATACTCTTCCTTCCGCTTTCTAATATCCTCAAGAGCAGTCTTTAGCTTGTCCGTTTCTTTTTGAATGCCTAAAAATACTTTTATTAGAAAAAGATCCAAGACCACACACCTACAAATTGCAAAAGCTTGATTCTCCCAAATTTTCTTATCGCGTTCTGTGACCTCAGAAGATATTTTCGTAAAAGACTTTATATTATTGTTTTCAGACATTTTATATTGGAACAAATGGCAAATTGTTAATAATAATTAGAAATAGAGTAAGAATGGTTTGACATTTGTATAACTGCATCCGACTATCACGCGCGATTATCATTTGTTTTTATATTTGGCGGGCAGAACTGCCAACAATAGAATAATTATTACCAACTGCTGCGCATTATTGCACATATTATTGCAATATATCTAGCATGTGAACAGGTTGCAAACTGCTTCCAGCATCCACGTGATTAATTTTCTTGAAATTTAGCGGAGACAGCCTTTCGATTAATTGATAACGGTTTCTATTAAAAAATTTAAATTTTGACATTTATATGTAAACTCAGAGTTACGAGCTACGTACTTACTGAGGATAAGTATGTCAAAGCTGAATTATTGTGAAAGATAGCAAAATATAACTAAAATTGGGAAAGCTTTTATTTAAATGTTTGTTAACGTTGCAATTTTTATAAAATTAACAGCAGCAACACTGTTGCTGAGTTTTTTTTTAAAGAAAACAAATTAATTTAAGGCTAGGTTTAAGTTTGTCGGTTTCTGTCAATAACTGTCAATTAGAGTTGTTGAGCTTAGTCAAAATTATATCCAAGTAGTTATGTTATAAATAAAATGCACGTGAGGAAAACAATGCATTAAAAATAGAAAGAAGGTCCTGGACATCTATTGTGATGTGAACACTTTCTATAAAAACTTTAGAACAGCCTTTATTCAAAAGCTATGAAAATGTAGCTTTTATGTTATGAATTGTACAGCGTGGTCAACAATAATTGTTGACTGAGTTGCCAACACTTTTTAGAGACTTTTTTATTTGCCTAGTTGCAACGCTGTATCCGGATACGCTTGTTTGACAAATATTTGACATAGCACTCATAAAAAAAATTGTAACTTATGTCACAGCGACTAACATTTTAATTGATATCTGCTAATGATGTTGTCAGTGCAATGGGGTCGCCCGTCAACAACAAAAAGTGGTTGCAGTTGTACTATTTTAAAATAAATGTAGAATTGCCAACTCAAACAGTCTTTGTTGACCACGCAGTATAATACATTATATAGACTTCTTAATCCTGACGTCACAGACCAAATAAAGTGACAATTGAGCACCTTTTACTATTCGTATAGGCTTTAGGCCTTAGTACAAACTAGGCTACATTATAACAACAGCTTTTTGCTCCTAATATGTTTTCATGACATAACCTAACTTTTCTATTTGAAAACATTCAAGGTTCTCCACATACCTCATCAGCAGGGCTGCCAACTTGACGGGTTTTCCGTTAGATCTAGCGGATTATGAGAAGAAGTCAACGGGAGAAAAGAGATTCCAACGGCCGACGGATTTTTTAACGGTCAAAAAAATTAAATTATCTTATTTTTTTATGAGTATGTTTTTTGTAATGAGAACTTGAAAACTTAAGAAGATATGAGTGGCACAGAAGCAGTGCTATCTACTTATCTTGCTTATCAGAATCAGAATCATAACATATGAAGAGTTTTGGCGTCGGCAGCCGGGACTTTTATATTATATAGGGTTTGTTGTGTGATTTTTGTTTTGCGTTTTTTGTTGTGTCCTACTTTGAACAATATAAGCAAAAGTTTTGTAGTGAGTGGCTACAGAACTAGATGCAGAGCTACAACCAGCTATCGACTTTCGCTGCTTCACAGCCGCATGAGGATGAGACTCACTACACGACCGAAAGTGACTTTGAAATACAGCGTGATCAAATAGAACTGTTTTAGTTTGCAATCCTATAATTCATTTTAAAATAGTACAACAACACTTCCTGTTGTTGACGGGTGTCACTTTTGACACTGACAACATTATTGACAGAATTAATAACAATTCAGAAGTTAGTCGCTGTGACATAACTTACAATTTTTTTTATGAGTGTTATGTCAAATATCTGTCAAACAAGGGTATCCGGTTACACTGTTGCAACTAAGCAAACAAAATAAGTCTCTCAAAAGTGTTGCCAACTGAAACAATCACGCTGTAGAAATAATAGTAAATTACATACCTAGGCCAGTAAAATAAGAAAAGTCTCAGAGCACATGTAATTGTTGACCGAGGCGAAGCCGAGGATGACAAACATGTGGTCTGAGGCTTTCTTTTTTACTGGGCAAGGTGCGTATACTATTTTTCTGCTCGACGAAGCCCGAAAGTTGCCATTTTCCGGCCGGAGGGCAGAAAAATTATTTTAAGTTTAAATTTTTTGTTTTGTTTTTGTGTTAATTAAATAGAACATAAAACTAACTTTTATTTAATAGGGGATATAGCTCAGTGGTAGAGCATTCGACTGCCGATCGAGAGGTCCCCGGTGAGAACTGCAGACTCTGTACAGTGCGAAACTAACGCCTGCCGAAGTCAAAAACAAGCCTAGAATTTCTAGGGAAAATAAGCGTAGGGTTCTAGAACAATAGATCAAATTGGTCGCAGTTCTGTAAGGTGGAAAGCGCCAAACGACCCCTTCTCAATCTCTCAACTTTTATTTATGTGTAGTCGGTTTGGCTTGACGGAAAATGGCAACACTGCTCATCAGTTATAGATAGTTCATTATAATAATGTTGCTTTGAATATAGAAATATGTTGCCAAAAAGTTGCGATATATTGCTCATAGGGCCTTTCTTTAATGCTATTTTCTCACATTTATACATCAAAGCAAATTTATTGTTTAAGTCCGTTCTATTCTTATTTATTATTAAATTTTACTCATAATTAGCGTAAACGTATAAAGAGCTTGCCATTCTGAAATTAAGGTGTTGTGTTACGGAATAAAATATAACTAGATATATAAATAAATTTATACTTTTTACTTTTTTGTGTAAAATTTAGTCATAAAGGAAATCTGTACTAAAGTTTATTATTTTTAAAAGCTGGTTTTTGACTTTTTAAAAACTAGCTGTGTAGGAGCACTAAACACCGTTTTTTTTTATTAAAGTGCGAAGTCTAAGGAGTAGTTTATTTTTGACAGGTTGACACGCATATAGTAGTCATTTAAAAAACTGATCTTTACAGTCCAATGCAATAAATTGTTTCCGTTAGTTTTATTTTATAAAAACCTCTCAATTGTAAATCGATCAAAAAATAATAATGTAAACCTTTAAATTGTCTCAAAACATAATACTGTAATAGTTTGTTTGAAAGTTGGCGCAAATTATCAATACCGTAAAAGATTTCTATTACGGCAATAACAAAAAATCAATTGATATTTAAATCTTTTTTTGTTTTTTATGCCAAAGTCTAATTACAAAGTAAAAATTTTTGTGTTCTGCTATAAAAAAAAAATTACTGACATTGACGACTAAAATTTATTGTATTCGCTTGCAATGAGCGCAATCTGCAATGAAATAAATTTTTCAAATTTCAAAAGTGATATTTTGCAGAGAAATTATGACAAATTTTGAAAAATATTGGTTGTCAAACTTTTTAATAAAAATAATGATAGCTGTAAGCGTTAATTAAACCAACAAGCAGATCGACAACGTTTATACATAGCAACAATTTTGACAGATAACCTCAGCAGGCAACTCCTAAACTAGATATTAAATAAGAAGAATAGACCGTTTACAAAACAAAAGCACTTTCCATCAAGCTCTGTTGGAAGTAGATTTTCTATCTTATACTGCGGAAATGAAAGAAACTTGGGTAAATATAAGCTCAAACGTGTCACTGCAAATTCACTCAAATCTAAATAAGTTGCAACTTGCCTATAAGTTCCAATAAGAACGAAGCATGTTCAAGTTGACAGATGTGAATTTAATGAATTTGCATTAGTTTTCTTTGTTTTACCAGTTGATGGCTAACTAAAGAAGTTCACATTGGACGTATATTTGATATACGTTTGAAACAAAAGGCGCCAACGTGATAGTTGTTCAATCAGCGAATTTTTTCTTGTTTCGAATTGAATCTATCAACACTGACATTATTTAGGGTGTAAACTATTTGCATTTTTAAACATGTAGAAAAATCTTTTTTCTCAAAAATACGTTTGATGCAAGGTAGCTTCTAATATATGTTGCTAGCTCTACCAATAATTAAATCTAAAGTGCAAAAAAAAATTACAATAAAATAAACAAACCATGAAAACATTAATAGACTTGCGAGAACAGAACATACAAAACATAGAAACCACCATGCACACGCATCTAAAAAATAACAAAAAAGAAAGGGAAAGAAGAATAATAGGTGTTGCCACACTATCACAAACCTGATATGAAAAATTCAAATTTTTTTCTATAATAAACACTCATTATTATACTTTACATTAGACAATTTTGAAAAAAAAATGAAAGAAAAAACATAAATTTATTACCGACAAACATTTTGTGGTTTTGTCGGTAATAAAATTTGTGTTTTTCAACTTTCAATAATTTTTGTTTCAAAAATTTTGTATTGTAAGATATCTTATACTTTCATTTTAACAATAATTATAAAAAAAATAAAGGGTCAAAATTTAAAAAAAACTGTCAATGACGTCACAACTCAAAATTGAAAACTAAAATATTTTTTCTGACATATGCCCAATGTGCAAATTATTTCGTCAAAACACTTTTGTTCAAAAATTTGTGTAATAAAATGTATGGTTGCGGCTGCAGAACCATTATTCCATACCTTTGGGGCACTCTGTATACAGCAATTGTTGTACACAAGCAGACAACTCTCAATTTCTCTCACACACAGCAAATATACAACACACACAACACATATACGCAACAGCAGAAGGTAGAAAAGTGAACACAAGCACAAGACAATACATTGTAAAGATTCCTACATCATAAACAATGAAGACAAATACGTAAGACAGATTTGTTCAAATGACTCCAAAAAAGATAAACTGTATTCGTATTCTGAACCTAAAGACTTTACATTAGCAACTCTAGTTGCTATCCAGGTTATTGCTATTGCTACGAAAAAATTTCAAAAAATACATAATGCAAAACTTTAATACCACCAAACGACATACGGCATATGCAGAAAATGTTTTTAATTCTGCGAAACAATCAACCACATTACTGCAAGATGTTGCAGCGGAAAATACCAACAGTCTTAATGCAGTGTCAAAAAAATTATACCACGGGGTATAACACTTCAAATCAAAAAAGAAAAGCTAACCTAAATTATTGATATTATACGATATAGCTGTTGTATCTGACAATAAAATGAACAAAAAAAAATTACAGTAAACTTTGAATATACAAACATAAGCAAGTAATTGTAATACCCTTTATAATATCAGTTACAGAAATTGTTCCAAAATCATTAATCACACTTGACAGAATTAAATTATCCACATTCAGATACAAAAAGCAGTTATTCTACAGATTCTACCAACCTGTAATGTCACCAAAACTTGTTAAAATTAAAGATAATAAGTACAAGCAAAAATTAAAAAATAATTAAGTAACCATAAATGTGAAAAGGGTAGGAAAAAAATTATACTAAAAATTAATCTATTTTAGAAGCTACTTTTGCTGATTTGACGCAATCTCTTTTAGTAAGTCACAAAAAACTAGAAGAAAAATGTGATTTTATGTTCAAATTGTACATTTTAATTAGTATATTATCAAACGAGTCTAATAAAACGTATGGAATGTATACATACTAGACCAATTGGCTAAGAATGAGATGAAAAAAAGGGAGGATAGTTGTATACATTATTTATAGATTTTAGAGCAGCGTTTGATAAGGTGGATAGAAAGAAAATGTGTGAAAGTATGATAAAAAGAGGAGTAGACGAATGACTGGTGAGAAAGGTAGAAGAGATATACGTAAGACTGAAAGCCAAGTAAGATCTGGAGAGAAAGAGATTGAATGATTTTTAACAACAAAATAGGCAAAATATAGGTGTCCGTTTTTGTTATTTACAATTTACATGGTTGACATGGAGGAAAAATAAAATGTTTAGAAAAAACATTTCTTTCTTAACATGGTAGGAAAAAAAAAAGTATGAAGCTTGGCGTTTGCGGATGATGTGGTAACGGTAGAGTGAAAAGGAGATGGAGAACCTAAGAAAGTTTGTGAAGGAGAAAAAGCCAGAAGTGAATGTAAATAAAACAAAGATGATGGTGTTTAACAAAAAAAAGAGAAAGAAAGAAAAGGATGATTGGGAATGAGAAGGTAAGAAAATAGTAAGAGTTTAAGTATTTAAATTATTCATTTAATGAAGAAGCAACCGACAAAGCACAAGAGAGAGAGATGACATGGAAACAACTAAGATAGTGAAGTGTGTATGAGGAATAGGAGACAGAAAATAGGGAGGAGATTTTAAGAGGAGAATGGTGATGTTGAAGAGCTTGGTAGAGAACGTATTGATGTATGCAGAAAAAATCTGAGGGTTGAAAGAACAGGAGGAAATAGAAAAGGTGCAAGAAAAGTATCTGCGATGAGTGCTAGGGGTAGACAGAGACACTTCTGGGTATATAATAAGAGAAACAAGCTGAGAGTAAAAGCGGGGAAAAAAACCACTAAGTTTGAGGATAGAATGAATGGAAGGAAAGAATGTAGAATATTGAATGAATGTTAAAAAGAAAAAAAACTGAATACAGAGATGAATGAGAGAGAGAAATATTACAGAAGAAATGAATATACCAAAAAACAGAAGGAAAATGAATGAACGAAGAGACGTGTGAAAGACAAGAATGTAGATAAGCATGAAAGAAGAGAAAGAATCAGATGAGAAGGGGATATAGAAAAAAATTTTTTTTAGAAAAAACGAGGAAAAAAGTAAGCAAATAAAGCAACGACAAGCGCGAAAAAGGACATGAGGAAAGAGAAATTAGCAGACGGGACGCGAAAGAAGTGGAAAAGAAGAGAGAATATAAAACGTTGACAGACGATGACGGCAACGGAACAAAAAGAAGTAAAAAGAAAAACAAAGACAAGAAAGAAAAAACATACATAACTGGGAAAGATGAAGGTGGAAGTAAAGAAAACCGGGAACAAGGAGAAACAAAACACAAAAACAAAGACAAACAAAAAGAAAAAGAAGATGTAGAATTGCTGAAGAAACGGAGGGAAGGAAAGAAACAAGAAAACAATCTGGAAAAAGAATTAAAAAATATTAAAAAGGAGAAAGAAAAAATAAGAAGAGAGAAAAAACAATTAGAAAAAATAAAAGACACAAACGGAAAAGAGCTTGACACCAGAATTAAAAAAAGAGTCAAAGAGTTGAAAATACAGAGAACAACGAGTAGTGAACAAGAGAAATATGAAAAAATATTAGAAGATAAAGAAGACGAGATAGAAGAGAAAGCGATAAAAATGATTTTCTGGAATGTGGCAGGTATTAAAAATAGGGAAAGAGACTTTTGGGAATATATAGAAGGATTCAACATAATAGGAATGGTGAAGACTTGGGTAGACGAAAAGGATTGGAACAAGATAAAAGAAAAAATGTCGAAAAGATTTAGGTGGAAGGTGCAGTATGCAGTAAAAAACAAAAGAAAAGGAAGAGCAAGAGGAGGCATAATTACAGGAGTAAAAAACAAATTAGAAGAAAAAAAAGGAAAAGCTGTAGAAGAAGGGGAAGAAGAGGAGATGAAAAGAACGGTAAAAATTAGGGGAGAACAATGGGAGATAAGAACAATATACAGCAGAGGCATCAAACAGTTAGAGAAAAGAGAAGAAAAAAGAGACAAAACAGAAGAACACTTAAATTTACTAATAGGAGGCGATTTTAATGCAAGAATAGGAGAGGAGGGAAAAAGAAGTTGGGGAGAAGAAAAAAAAAAGATATTAGAAGGCCAACGAAAGACAAAAAGAAAAATAGGGAGGGAATAGCATTGATAAAAATGGTAGAAGAAAATGGGTGGGAAATACTAAACGGAAATAAAGAAGGAGATGAGAGAGGGAAGTGGACTTACGGGGGGACACAGTCGGAAACGGTTATAGATTATGGAATAATAAACCAAAGAGTATGGGAAAAGGTACAAATGTTTGAGATAGGAGAGAGGATAGAGTCGGATCATATGCCACTAGAGATAATGATAACAAACACAAGGAAACAAAAAGAACAAGGAAAAAAAAAGAGAGAACAAGAAAGAGAAAGAAACAAGATTACAAGGATAAAATGGGACAATCAATCCATAGAAAAATACAAAAGCAAGCTGGAAACAGAAAAAATTGTTGAAAAAGAAGTTGAAAAAATGGTAAAAAAAATAGAGATAAAAGTAAAGAAAACCATTGTAAAAAAAAAGATAACAAATGGTGGAATAAAGAATGTGACGAAAAAAAAAGAGAAGTGAAAAAAATATTGAAAGAATGGAGAAATAAGAAAAGGAAAAAGGAAGAATACATAAGGAAGAAAAAAGAATACAGAGAAACATGCAAAAGAAATAAGCAAAAGAAAAAAGAAGAAGAACAGAAAAGAATAAAAGAAATAAGAACGCAAAACGAAATCTGGGAATATGTAAAGGAGACCAAAGAAGAGACAGAAAAGATAACAAACCAAATTGAAATGAACAGGTGATGGAAACATTTTAAGGATTTACTAGAATGAGAAGAAGAAGGAGAGAAAAAAACCGAGCGAAAAAATTTAGAAAAAAAAAATTGAGGAAGAAAGAGAAGAGACAATAAAGGGAACAATAACAACAGAAGAAGTAAAAAGCATTTTAAGAAAACTTAAAAAAAAAATCTCCAGGAACAGATGGGATACCGAATGAAGCATGGATGTACGCGAACGAAAGATTAAAAAGCAGATTGATTAAAGTGTTGAATGAAGTGTGGAAGGGAGAAGAGATACCTCGGGAGTGGACAAAGGGGATAATAATACCTATCTACAAAAGAGGGAATAAAGACAAGGAAAAAAACTACCGACGAATAACTCTTCTAAATACGATGTACAAGGTGTATGCAATGGATGTGACTGAGAAATTGGAAAGAGAGTTAGAGAGAGTGGGAGGATTACCAGACGGATTACCAGACTGGCAAGCGGGGTTTAGAGAGGGAAGAGGAACGATAGACAATGTATATATTTTGAATGCGGTAGTAGAAAGCGAAATAGAAAAGAAAGGAGGGAGAGTATGCGGAGTATTTGTAGATCTGAAAGCAGCGTTTGACAGAGTGGATAGGGATAAGCTGTGGAAATTTATGGACAAGGATGCCCACTGAGCCCACTACTGTTTACAATATATATGAGCGATATGGAGGAAGAATTGGCAAAAAGGCAAGAAGGGGGAGTGGTGAAAAGGGACTTGAGGTGAATGAAAGTAAAACAAAAATATTAGTGTTCAGTAAAAGAGCAAGGAAAAAGGTAGAATGTAAATGGGGTGAGAAAGATATAGAACAGGTGAAAGAATAATGGAAGTATGTGGGATTTATGTTTGAGGAAAGAAATAGATGTAAGGCGCAGGTAAGAGAATTAGTAAAAAAGAGAAACCAGATGAGTGCGAGAGTATGGAGTATGGCAGAGAGAAAGTTTGGGGGAGAATATGGAATAGGAATGACATTATTTGACAGTCTGGTAAAAAGTGTGATGATGTATGGAGCTGAAATTTGGGGGTGGAAAGAATGGGTGGAAATGGAAAAAGTGCAAGAAAGGTATGCAAGATGGATGTTAGGGCTAAGCAGAGAGACTCCAGGATATATAGTGAGACAGGAAGGAAAGAGAGAAAAATTAAGAATAGAGGCAGGAAAAAGAGCCGTGAAGTTCGAAGATAGGATGAAAGATAGGGAAGGGTGCGAGATATTGAAAGAGAGTTGGAAAGTGATGAGTAGAAAAGCAGAAAGAGGAATGGAAAAAGAAAAGAAAAAATATTACGAACGGAATGGATTCAGCGTAGAGAAGATCGGGAAAAAAAGAGGAGCGAGACAATGGGTGCACGGAGATTTGAAAGACAGAGACAGAGACATAGACAAGCAAGAAAGGAGGGGAAAAATTAAAGAAACAAGACACAGTAAAGAATACATGAAGTTGATAACAGAAGAGGGACCGGAATATGTAAAAAGAGAAAGTAAGAGAAAGCGAAAGATGATTGCAAGATTTAAATGTGGAAATGAAGAGAGAGGATAGAAAAAAACGAAAGAAAATGCAGAATGTGTGGAAGAGAGAAATAAACATTGGAGCATATGATGAAAGAGTGCACAGAAATAAAAGAAAGTATGCTAGAGAGAGAGGATGTAATGAAAGGAAATAAAGAAGGAATAGAATGGATGAAAATGATAATGAGGAAGAGAGAAAAATTAAAAAAAAAAAGAAAGAGATGATAGAAGGGAAAGCGGGAGACAGAAGTATGCAAAAAGAGTAAATGAAGACAGGGGAAGAAAACACAAAGAAAGAAAAGGGAAGAAAAGATAGAAAAAATTTGTGTAAAAATGAATAATTGGGTATTAATGTATATATTTAAGCCTGTATAGGTAATAATAAACATGTTTTACTAAAAAATAAAAAAGAAGAGAAAGAATCAAAGAATCCAGGTACAAAAAAATATTGAGATATGTATAACAGAGGAAGTGTACCTGGGAAGAGAAAGTGCGAAAGAAAGATAATGGTGCGGAAATGAGAGACTGTGTAGGATGTGTTATGAGGAAAGAAAGACAATAGAGCACATGTGGGATGAATGCAGTGAGATGAGAGAGAGATATAGAAGGGAAAGAGAGAAAATACTGAAAGACAATGGAACGGAGAAAAAGTGGATGAAAGAGGTATAGGAGAAAAGGAAAACAAAGACAGGAGAAGAGAACAAGAACAAGGAGGATAGGATAGAAAAATTTTGTATAATTGTGTAATAATGTAGATATTTTAAAGCCTGTATAGGCAAAAATAAACCTATTATTAGTATAAAATCTTATTAAAATAATAAGCTTTCATTTTATTGTCACACCAGTGTGTTTCAAATAATAAGAGTGTAGCGAGCAAAATGCATGACTGATAATCTTCAATGAAGGCACAACTTCTTAAGTATTGTTTATGTAATACATCAACAATGATGTATCTATAATCTACATATGGTTATATGAGACAAAACGGTATCAAAACCATAGCAGACAGCGTAGAGTAAGGTAAGAGTATGTGTGGTCCATATGAAATCATAGTAACAGACTATGTGCAGATGTCCCTGAACTTCTTGTCATAGGCTAGATGGACGCGGATTTGAATAGTTTAGTTTCTAGTGATTAGACAAAATAATTAATTAATAAAAAGTTATGAAATAATAAGGAAAAAAATCAATTCTTGCATCATCTCGCTCCGATCCGAATGCAGACGATTTTAGACCGAATTCCGCGAACTCTCGTGCATCTCGGCATTATTGCGTCCTCCACTGGTCCACTCTACAGCTGGTTTGCTTGGCACTGGTCAATTTTCTTAAGTTTCAAAAAGTATAGACAAAAATTTTGAGTTTCGTGCTTTTTTCCCCTTAATACATTTCTACTCAACAGAGGTGAGTTTTATTTTCCATTTTTTGATTAAACTACATTATTATTAATCATTACATATTTTTGTCATATTTTAATATTTAATAAATTTCAAGCATGTTGCTACTATTTGTAAAAACAAATTCAATTTAAATTAATTTAAATATACTATAATCGCAGTGTGCTGTTTAAATCTGGTTTAATGGATTTTGTGAGATTAATAATAATATTTTAGTTAGCATTAGTTTGACATCATACATAACATTCATCTATGGTGTGTAAAATTTTACATGATAATAGTCACCAATTCTTAACAGCTTAACATTTTGTTATCTTATAAACAGTAACTTTTTTATATGAAACTGCTTAACACTAAATTTTGTTTTTATCTTGTTTTTTTTAAATGGACAAAGAAGATTTGATTTTTAATATTTACTATAATTTTTTTTTTTTTGTTTAATTATGTTATCAAGTACTTTGCTTGATACCAATTTAGTTTTTGTTTTTATCTTAAGAAACATTTTTTTTTGCTTTTTCGACTACAATGTAAATATGTAATTGAAATTGTTTTTAAGACAAAGCCAAATGAAAATTATTTGTAGATGCTAATATCTGAACTCTTCTAATTTGGTTTTGTTTTGTAAAATTAGAAAAACAAGTTTTTGTTGGTGACTCAATCGCTAATAACAATTTTTGCTTTTAACTACATATTACATATTCTACAAAAGATCTCTTTCAGTGACCCTTTCTAAAGATTTTTTTTCTTCTTCATTTTTGTTTAATTTTTTTATCATTCTTTGGTTTTTTTTTGCTTTTTGTTCTTTTATACTATGCTGAATAATTAACCCCTTTTGCACTAACCGTACTATGTCTTTTCAATTATATGCTATAATAGAATAAAAATTATTTATTTTTATCTACAAGTATTTAATAAAAATTATTTATTTTATCTACAATTATTTTTATTCTCCTAGGTTTTTTATCAATAACTTTTATTTTAATTTATTAATGTGTGTTATTTTTTTTGCATTAAACTGTGTCTAAAATTGTTTAGATACGCAACATCTGTCAGAAAATTTTTAATATATTTTTTTAACATTTTAAAACTGTTTTTACATTTTGTGTCAAGTTTTGTATAGCTTGTTTATTTTTATTTATTCTGTCTTTTATCGATTTTTATATATTTTTGTCAATAACCGGCTTTATACAATTTATGGCACAGATCTGTCAAAAATCTGCCAATCAACGGTTGGTTTAATTATTTATTCAAACAATGGTATCAAACATTTATTAAACTAAGTCATATTAATTATTTAATATAATATTTTAATTATAGTAATTACTATTTATAGAAATTAAAAGCCTAATTGTGTGGTTGTGAAATTGTAACATCATACGAACCAGCGCCTTAACTAACAGAACCTTTTTTTTTTTGTGGGATGTTTATTGAAGCTCCCCCCACAGATATTCTGAGCAATTTTGATTTTATTCTGCAGAGAAATTTCCACATAAGATTCGGCTACTGTGTCAGAATGCCATTCACCTAATTCCTTCAAAGATCTTGTGTCACTGCCACTTTCAGCTAACATAGTAGCAGCACTTCTGCGGAAACAATGTCCTGTGTATTTCTTCTATGTCATTTGGTAATTTAATAAAGTATTTTTTCCTGTCTACTGCGAGGTACACTTGTCATTGTGGTAAGACTGGCTCACATTTTTTAGACATAAAGCAGCATATTTGCTGTAAAAACCAATATAATTCACGGGATCATCGTTTTGGACAATTGTGTTGTATACTGCCTAGAAGTGTAATTTTTGGTACTGCAAATTTTCAATTATTTACTTGATTTAACATAGAAAGCTTATTGCACCACTTTGTATTTCTTATCATGTAATGTCAATATTTTTGACTTTTTTATGATTAAAATGTTTTTTTTCTTCTTAAGAAAGAGTTTGTCAAGTCAACGAGTGAAGATATATCAAAATACTAGAATTAAGCAATAAATAGTTTTTTTGATGTTTAGAATTATGGTTTGGGAAATCATCACCAGACAGAGCTAATAATTGAGGTGGGAAAAAATTGCCGTGGAATGATGTTTTTGTTTCTGTGTCGGAAGTGCATGGTTAGCTTGATAGTAAAAAAAACTATTTTTATGTTATATAGGATTGTGACAATGGCTTGTTTATTGAATAATTTAATATTGTGCTTCTATTTTTAAAATCTATGCTGGGGATTCATAAATTATTTAGATCAACTCTTGCTATGAAATTTTGAACTTAGGTTTATTTCTCGATTAGTTTATACGCAAATTTAGCCTTATCGTATTTTATTAGACAAGCTGTAATGTTTGACGTTTGTCATATGCTGCGGAAATATACGACAAAATTTTTTTAGTGCATTTTCTACTGCTGTAAGATGTTGGTAAATAATATTATGAAATGTGATCAACCAGATCAACTATATACTGAATAATACATATATGTTATTTATTTGCAATAGCATTGAACGTAATACACGTAATTTGTACATAAATTTTGCAAAGGTTTTTTATATTGTTTTGAGGCATTAAAAAAGGTGAATTAATAACCTCATGCCAAATTTTGTATAAAAGCAAAAAAACTAAAAAAATTTTGTTTTCGGTGATACAAGACCAAATCTATTATACGAAACATAATTCGTTGTACCACGTTATGGAAAATTTATTAAACTCTTTACGCCAAATATAATTCATAACTTTCTCAGTACTGATTCCAAACCATGTGTTTCAAATGAATAGGAGTTTAAATAATAGAACAATATTTATTGTATTAAATAACATATTGAGACAGTCTATAGAGGGTAGTTGTAAACATAACCTAAGTTAAATTCCAAAAAAGCTATAGGCTGATGACACAATGAGATTGATATAAACCTTAAACTGAGTTAACTCAGAATTGAACGTTATGCTAAGATCCTGTATGAAAGAACAACGAGTTACAGAAATACCGTTAATATGATTAATTTGATGGTTATATGTGATAGGCTGTTCTCTTCTCTACAGAGAAAAACAAGACTCAACGTTCGAAAAAAAAAATTGTTAATCAAACACTACCCGTAAATCAAGAGTTAATATTTGAGTTTGGATAGTAAAATTTCTCGCATGAGCTTTGTTTGCAGCAAGACTAAAAACAGTGCTGCATTAGTGCGAATAGGGACATTTCTTTCCGAAAAAAGTAGGTACAATTTTTTTTGCAACAAATAACTCAAAATAATAAATAACTTTAACTTTTTAATAATAAATGATTTAGTTTTTTACTTATTTTTCGAGTGATAGCGTTGCCTCCGCTGATTATCAATTTTTTCAAATTTAAAAAGGTCTTATTGTTTAATTGCTATGGTTTTATTGAAGTAAAAAAAACATTGTTTTGAAAATTTGTGTCTAGCCTTGGCAGCAAAGTAGAAAACTCCGCGGTGCGGGAAAATTGTTTTTTCTTGCATTGGGAACGATCGAAAAATACCGATCTTTGAGCCATGAGTACAAAAAAGACTTTTGATGATTCAGAAAAGCAGAAGTTTGTCTCTTTTTCTTCCATTGATGTTGTGCAATATATTTTTTTTATAGAACTTAAGCCTCAAATTTTTTGGTTCAAATCATTTCTCGAAGATCGGCTGCTCCGCAGAATTTCTATTGAATTAAAATCACCAAAAGAAAACCTTAAAGTAATAAAAGAGTTTATTTTTTTTTAGATTAAATAATTTTTAAGTTTTGGTTCAAGTTTGTGCTTTTTTTAATAGAAAGTATAAAACCATATATATCCTGTCTATATTGTCTATGCATTAGTTCTAAAAAAGTTTTTTTAGCAGCGTCTATTGTTGAAAACATAACAAAGTTTAAGGAAGGTTAAGGCTGTTGCTTTTCTTTATGCAGGCTTAACTTTGTTTAATATAAAAACAAACAAAGTATTTTATTATTTAAATTTCTCGCTCTTGCAAAAGCGTAGTAAATAATTTGAATTTACGTAGTAAATACGTGTCTATTTCAAATAAATAGAGTGACTGACATTAGCCTCACCAGTTCGTGTTTGTGCAAAAAAAAACATCTTTTGGCCTACTCGAAGGGTAGTTGTTATTTATCTTTTTTTAATAGCATGGATTATAGGCAACTGTTAGCCATTTTAGTCTTCATCGTGTTTGTGTTTGATGCTTTTTGGTCTCATACTGTTAGACTGAGGCGAGAGCGATATGTTTTGTTAGGAAAATTATAAAAATACTAATATACCACAATTGAGAAGCAAGCTAGTTAATATATAAATATAATATTAATTTATATATTAATAAATATATAATAAAGCAGATTAATTTATACTAGTGTGCTGAATTGTACAAATGTTTTGTAAAGTGGCAACTTGTATGACTAATTGTATAAACAAAATCAACATTGTCTGTCGATTAAACTATAGAAGAAACAATTATGAAATGTATTTATTTGTAAATTTTTAATTTTTGCTATATTTTTTCAGATAATAATGTGTGGTATTTGGGCCTTGTTTTATCCACAATCCAGCGGAATTCACCTAAGGGACTGTACTGAAAATTGCATGAAAATAGCTCACAGAGGTCCTGACGCTTTCCGGATAGAAACAGATGTTAGAGTGAAGGTATGAATCTTCATGTTTAATTATTGGAAATATTATAGATTTTTTTATAGAATTGTTGTATTGGTTTTCATCGACTGGCCATTATTGATTGTATTTACGGCATGCAGCCAATGCGAATAAATCAATTTCCGAAAACTTATGTCATTTGTAACGGAGAATTGTACAACTATAAAGAGGTAAAGTATTTTGATAAGTTATCTTCATTTATTTGTACTGATTATAATATGATATTACTCTTGCTTGTTGGTTTTTGTTTTGAAAATTTGTAGTATTGACAAACGTGTTGATAAAAGAAATTCATAATGCAGACTGTTAGAAGAGAAATAAAACTTCTTAGTTTTTTAATTGCCAGAATTATTAAGAAGCGATCAACAACGAACATTGCTTTAAGTGTTCGCAAATGAATTCACCTTTTGGTTAAGATACTTGGATTGGTAGTTGGTAATATTTTACCATAGTTACTGATTATAGTGTGTAAGTATTTGGTTGTCGTATATAATTCATTAATCGAATACATTAGATAATGAATAGTGTCAAAATGCTTAAAAAGTAGGATACTTTTAAAGAATGTATGATAAATTATTAAACTAGTAATTTTTTCTTGTTTCTGTTGATTATATTATTATTATATTTTTATATTCGTACTTTTAATTTTTTGATTTATATTTTATAATTATTTATAGCTAGCAGACCAGTATGACTTTAATTATACAACATTATGCGATGTCGAATGTATTCCTCATCTCTACCATAAATTTGGAATTGAATCTTGCGTTAAAAATTTGGATGGAGTTTTTGCTTTCTGTATAATCGATATGGAAAAACAAAAAGTTTATCTTGGACGGGATCCATATGGAGTGCGTCCTATGTTTCGCCTGACCAGCAATGACGGATTACTAGGTGTTTGTTCGGAAGCAAAAGGTATCATGTTTTTGTGTATAACACAAGATTCTCACAATTATACTTGAAATCTTTTATATAATTATAACTTTTACAGTCAGCTTAATTCAGTTAGAATTTATATATATTTTTAGAATAATGAAATTAGATATTATTTTGTTTGCCGCAGAAAGTTTGCCACATTTTTTAGATTTTTTTCTAGTTTGAAAGCTGAATCCAAAGTGTTTTAGCTATAACCTAAGAAAATCGGCTCAATAAGCTAATAATTATAAACTTTTTTCTCGTTGATAAATGAATGTAAGTATCTTTCACAGGTCCGATCTAGCCGATTTTTGATATTTTGTTTTTTATTATTAAAAACATTGTAAACCTGGAGTAGTGCTGAAACATCACTTAAAATTTACAAAACAGTCAACACTCTTACAACTTGCAGCAGAAGTATTTTGTTTAAACTTATCGGAAGTTTTAAAAATATTGAATAAATTTAGTTTTCGATTCTGCTAAAAATTGACACACATAATATTTTGTAAATCTAATGACACTATCACATAACAAAAATTAAAAATGTGTAGTAGATTAGCCATAAAAAATTAAAACTTTTTAACAAACAAAAAAAAAACGACGAATAAGAAATAAAACTGAAGAACAACCAATAAAAAAAATCATTTCAGTTCAAGTTCTACACAAAATATGTGAATAATTTTGAGCCGGCGCTCAATAAATAAATGAATAAACACGCATTAGGTTCTTGTATATAAATATCTTGGAATGTTAAGTGCTTAGAGACGTAGGTAAAAAATTACTTGGTAGTTGTGACTATAGAGAATCCCAACTCAGAAAATGAACATAAGTTTGTTTGTATGGCGCTGAATTAAAATAATTTACATTATTACATTAATGTAGAACTTACACTAAAAGGTTTTTTATTTTTGGTTTTATATTTTCGTTTTTTTTCAGAGTTTTGATTTTTTGTTAAACAGTTTTTTTCTCAAATAGTTTTGTTTTAATGGCGGCGTAAAAATTTTTGTTTTAATTTTAGATTATGAATCGATAGGTATCTATAAAGATTTGAGGATCAAATCTAAATCTAAAATCTAAGACAGCAGCAATTGCTTTATTGAAACGTGACTAGTTTGATATGTGTTGGATTTTAAAGCCATAACTTTTTGCTGCCGCAACAATCTTTTCTCGATAACCATATTTTCTGAAATGGGTTAGCTTAAGCCTCTTTAATAATTTTATTACATAGTTTAATAACAAATATCATATATAGAACAATGAACAAACAAGTTGCAAGAAATAATAAAAATATCTTTTTGGTTATAAGTTTTGCTTGTATATTGTTTATCATATTATTATGTATTAGGTTATATTTATTCATGTATTCATTTACACTATAGGGCTAATTGGTATAGTTAGCGCATTAAAAGAAGATAAAATAAATATTGAACCGTTTGCTCCTGGAACTTTTGAAGAATATGATATTTTGAGTACTGGTGGCGCCAAGTTGGTCAGAAGTCAAGTTTTCCACCGAGCTGGGGATAAACCCGCTTTTAAACCATTTGTGTTGTATGAGAAGCTTTCTGCTGATCCTCTAGAAAACATTCGTACTTTACTGACGTCTGCAGTAAGAAAAAGGTTGATGGCAAATCGCCGAATTGGTTGCTTTTTATCAGGAGGTCTTGATTCTTCTTTAATTGCGTCTCTCTTGGTAAAAGTGGCAAAAGAAACTAATCTACCATACAACATACAGGTAATTTAAAGAAGCAGATTTAACATTGCGTGGAAACCCAATATAAGGGTTTTACGAGAAGTTTTGACAATCAAAAAATGTTGACTATTTATAGTACAGAACCGAACTTTTAAAGATCGGTTAATTTTCTGTACAAATGATCTAGTTGACGTATTTTTTTATGATAATTGTTTTCAAGCAGTGATTACATTTCAAGTCAGCAGTCAGCTTTTATAGTAATTTTTTATAAAAGAAAATGTAGTATATTTAGGTTTTTACATACATAAATGTAGTATAATAATTGGTCACAATATACTAAAACGTAGTACATTTATGTTTTGTTAATGTATAAGAAAAGATAAATAGCATAACTATAGAACAGTAGAAAGGGCAGCAACATAGGTAAGAAACGAGGGTTAAGCAATAAAAGAAGACTTAAAATTATATGATTAAATTGCTATTTTTTGAATATTCTCATAATTCAATAACAATAGTTATTGTAAAATGTTTGGCCTCACACAATCTTCGTTATCACAAAATAACAACAACACAATCTTTTTGCTTTTTTATGAATGTTAAGGTTTTATTTTGAATTTTTTTATTAATCTTAAGATAATCAAAGTTTCTATTAGTTACTTGCACAGATCATAAATTAATTTTATTATGTTTTGTTTATTATCTCAAGTTAAGCTCTAATTTATTTAAGATTAATTTGGTTTTTTCGACATCTGTCTGTATTGGTTTGTACTAATAATTATTTTCAATTGTTCTTAGACATTTTCAATTGGTATGAGTGACAGTCCTGATGTTAAAGCGGCTAAAGAAGTAGCTTCATTCCTTGGAACCGAACATTATGTAATTAATTTTTCTGAAGAAGACGTAGGAAGAGTCTTAGACGACGTAATTTACACTTTGGAAACTCCAGATATAACTACAATTCGCGCTTCTATCGCAATGTATTTAATTTCACGTTATGTAGTAGAAAACACCGACACTACAGTTCTGTTAAGTGGCGAAGGCGCAGATGAAGTTTGTCAGGGGTATATCTATTTCAGAGATGCTCCAAGTTCTTTGGCGGCTCATGATGACAGTATCAGATTATTGAAAGAGATATATCTCTTTGATGGATTAAGAGCAGATCGCACAACTGCTGCGAGTAGCTTAGAATTACGAGTACCATTTTTAGATTTGCAGTTCACTAACTACTATCTTAGTCTTGATCCTAATGTGCGTCAGCCAAAAAATGGAGTTGAAAAATATTTGTTGAGATCAGCGTTTGACAAAATGGGAGTTTTACCTGATAGTATATTGTGGAGACCTAAAGAAGCTTTTAGGCAAGTTAGTTTATGTTACCTTTTGTGTTACACCAAGTGAGAGGTGTTTTAATATTTTTCTGGATTTTGAAACAATTGTTGATGTGTTTTAAGAAATATCTTTATATAGTCAACAAATATTAAATGCAGGTATTCACATTTCAGTCTCAGGCCATTTATAAATAGATATAAATAAGTTAAGTCTTAGTTGGTACACCAGATAGAGCTTGAAAAAGAGATATTATGTGGCCAGGATAATTTGTAATATTTGAATAACAATAAATAGCATGTAATAAACAAAAGAACATTAATCAAGTGATCACAAAATTTAAGTTTAGCTAGTAGCATAGTGTGGTATATGTTATCAAACGCTTTGATAATTTTATTTAGTGAATATTGTATTTTCTTGACTCGTGATGTAAAGTATTCGATATGTTTTTGAGTAACAAAGCTAGGAGGACACATTACTGGCAGTTTCAGTTCTTTGAGGATTTTAAAATTAATCGAGTTATGTAATTTAATGGTATAAAGTGTTGTAACTACTGTAAAACTACGTTTTTTTTGCAAGCTTTTGTAAGTAAGTGTAAAATAACATTACTAATTTTTAGTGATGGGGTAGCGTCGGAGAAGAAATCTTTATTTCAAGTGCTGCAAGAAATTGTTGACAAGCGAATGCCGGAAGCTTTTAATGCTGAGGCAGTGAAGAAAACTTATCCACACTGCACGCCAATAAATAAAGAAGCATTATACTACAGAGAAATTTACGAAAAAAGTTTTCCAAATACGGTTTCTAAGTTTGTGCCTTATTATTGGATGCCTAGATGGGTGGTAGGAGTCTCAGATCCATCAGCGCGGTTTATAAAACATTATAACGCGGCGCAAAAATAAAATACTTGGTTATTCTGTGTTTTATTTTTATACTCAAATGCAGCAAGTGGAAATAAAAAAAATGTGTTCAAAAATTGAAGAAATTTTTGAGTGTAATCTTGTTAAGTTTGAAAAATGCATTGTATAGCATGTTAAATTGTTTCTTTTTTTATGATAAAAATCATTTTTTTTGCATTATTTTTATATTAAAACATTGATTTGATAACTCTTTGAAAGATTTTATGTAAAAACGGTTTTATGACAAAGTTTTGGTATAGTGTACTAATTTTTTTCAACAATTACAAATACATATTATAAAAGACCTTATTTTGAAACAAAACATTTTTTTATAATATACAGGATGATTTAATAGTGTGGGGGTGGTTTTTTGTCGTTGCTATTGATTTAATATGAATTCTGTTATCAAAATAAATTTATACTGATCTACTTTCTAAAAATATTGTTAAATGAAAGGGTCAATTTTTGATCCACAATAATTATGAATCATGTATCACTAATAAAATGAATGATATATCAGTAATAAAATTTAAAGCAAACTACTAATAAAAATGGAATATTGAAATTTATCTAAAAAAAGTCAGAGAAAAATGTATTTCCGGTGACATATGGTCACGTGTGTCATGATTTTTATTTTTAATATATTTACTATTTTTACTATATTTACTTTTTGTCAGTTGTTTTTAATATAATAAGTTTATTATAACATCTAAAAGCAAAATAAAATTAGGTAAGTAACAAAAAGGATCGTATCGACTAATAGGGTCTCGTAAAAAAAATTTGGAGCTATGCTATTACTAAACTGTCAATAATTCACATTAAATACTAATTTTTATGTTGAAACAACCACAATTTTTGATGATGTTTGAACAGTTTCTGTCGCCTTTTTATCTCAGGACATCGAATCTCAGTTTATATTTAGCAGCTCGAGTTTGTGAGATACAGGTACTTTCTAAAATTTGACTTCTATATTGCCAAATTGTTACAAACACAGAAATAATTAATCAGATTTTATGATGTTGATATCACTATAAAAGCAGAGCTTGTAAATGCTTTCTGTTTTACTTGTGGCAAATACGTGTTTAATGAGTGTGTCTGACTCTGTAAAACATAGCTACATAGATTACTTTGGAAAGTCGAAATAAGTATCAAAGTTTGGATATAAAATCTGACAGGTGGAAGCTTCTTTAAGTGTTTGCATTTATGGACAAATAAAAACAACAAAATTAAAAATATCTACATAAAATAAGAAAACATTAAAAAATATCTAAATGATTTCGAAAAAGCTAAATGGGATAAGTGATCTACTAGTATCAAGAATTCAAGACACTGTATATTATTGCTTATTTTGCAGAGTAAATTAGAGTTAATCAAGTTAATCAATCAAGCAGTATGTAAAAGCTTCTAAGAAAGATAAAATCCAAATTTTATCAACTCTTTAAGACTCGGTAAAAAAAATTACAAAGGATGAGTTTGTTTGAGTAATTTCATGGAAAATAAAGGTCTTTTCTTAGAACATTGAGTAACTAATGCTGCACTTTTATTATAGCTACATGAGTATTAAACTACATTTCCTCTTCAACCAATTGATCAGTTTGAAACTAAAACTGGGTGATTTAAGAATTAAGGAATAAAAATAAAATGACTGATTGTAACTGGAGTACTTTTGAGTTAGCCTATAAAAAAAATCTTGTATTCAAATTAAAAAAAGATTTTAGCTTAGAAGCTTATTGAGTATATTTTTTAAAAACATTTTTTTCGATAACTAGAGCGATTTGGCAAAAAAAATCGGCAAACTTCATTAACCTCTTCTCTAAAAATTGAGGAATCCCAATATTAATGTCTTGTAGTCGCAAGGCACAAAATAGTTATTTGAATCACAAGGCCGAAATCTGTTATTTTGCAAGGCGAGTGGCTTTGGGTGATTGTTTACTGAACTAAGTATTATCTAATTTTAAAAAAACTGTGTTTGATTTAAAGTAAGAAAAGTAAAGTTGTCATGCAGTTACAAAAAAGATTGGTTAGTATTTTAGCTGAAAGCAAAAAAAGGAAAAGCTTGGTATCTAAGTAAAATTTCCGCTTTATAGACGTGACAATGCCGCTCAATAGTAATAAAATAAAAAACTCGTTTGTGCTAGACTGTACTTAATGCAACTTTAAAACGAAGTAAAGTGTTTTTTGTTTGATAGATAGATAGATGATTGCTTTATTGTCACTGAAAACTACAAATTTTATGAAATAATAAATAACAAATTTTATTATAACTAAAAAATTTGAAAAATACACATATAGATAAATATCATAAAATCACAACAACATGAACCAACTATTATTGGGAGTCGACAAGAAGAAGTACAACATAAATAAATATATAAAGCAATAAAAGTAGATCAAAAGTCTACCAGGGCCAGAGAGCAAAATATATAATTATTCATATTTACGATAATAGCTAGGTTTAAAATGTTTCATTAAAAAATTCGTCAATGGTGTAATTAGGTCTTACTATCAAGAACTGTTTTACCATGTATTTAAACTTAGTATAAGTCGGTGTCGTTTTTAAACAATTTGGTAAATGGTTATAAATTTTAGAAGCTTTATAGAACACTGAGTTTTTTACTAATTCAGAACTAGGTATTTGCAAATAGATATTCAAACTTGAGTGTTGAGTGATATGCTCACTAAGTTTTTTTTTAGAAAGATTGCCGATATGTTTTTGATTCAGACATACAGTTTCTAGAATGAAAAGTGACTTCAGAGTACTATTTTGTGTTTTTTTTAAATAGGGTTTGCAATGGGTTTTTTGTTTCAGTTCGCACATAGTATCTGAGTGCTCTTTTCTGCAATTTAAAAATAATTTCAAAATTTTGCTGAATACATTTTTCCCAAAAAGGTAATTTAAAGCCAAAAGCTTATTTAGGTTTTGCAATCAATGGTAAGTTCTAAAAATTTAGCAGAAACAACAGCTTTGATTACTGCTTGACGTAATCAAATCAGTTCTAATAAGGTTTTATATGACAATTTTACGGTTTTTTGAGTATTAAGACCGAGTTTATTTGAATCGTACCAAACCTTTTTTGTAATAAGATCTTTTGAAATAAGCAAATGTAAAGACTGGCTGTTAGAAGCACTCTACGTAATACCAGTGTCGTCAGAAAACAGACAGATTTTGCCACTTATGTTAACTTTAGTGATGTTATTAATATAAAGAAGAAATAGAATTAGACCCCAAACCGAGCCTTGAAGTACTCCAATGTTAATTGTTCTACAGTTTCAATAAGATTCGTTTGCTTTTACTATTTAACGTCTTTGTGACAGGTAAGATTCAAACCATTTAAGCGGAGACCCACGAATACCATAACATTTGTTCAAAAGTATGACAGGACTTCTACAGTCAAAAGCTTTAGCTATGTTCCAGAATGCTGTTGCTATATGCAAATGATTATTAAGATTGCTGTAGATGTTGCTGAGAAGTGAATACATCGCATCTTTTGTGTTTTTTTTTGTTTAAGAACCCGATTTGACTAAAATATAGTCTGTGATAAAAATGAAAATTATCGCCCTCTTTCACCATTATTTTGTCTTACTATATAATTGCTTTATTTATTTTGCCACTACACAGTGTGAAACTGTAATATAATATAAAAAAATATCTGATATAATAATAAGTAAATTTAGTTGACTTTAAGCTTTTTAAATACTCGACACAAGTGTGCCTTTTATTTAAATTCAATGCCTTTTCAGTAATTTTTCGATTTTTTAACCAACAAACAAAAGTCCAGTCGTCGTGCTTTAAACACACTAGTGTGACAATAGAACGTTTTTTAAAACTTGTATGATATTATACTATTAATATACTGTTTTTAAAATTAAATAAACATAAATAATACGCACGATCAGCTTCTTGTTACATGCTTGACGATTGTATTTGAATTTAAATTTGACGGAAATTGAATGAAAATGAGAATTCTAATAAAATATGGTGAGCGTAACAGTTACATTTTAAATGAGTATAATAAACGTCTGATTATATTGAGTTAGCAAAACTTTGCAAAGCTTGTTGAAGCCTTGGTTCCGTCTACGGATTATAAAGTTTTCTTGTACAGGAAAACGTCTATTGGTTGATCATAAGACTCTTTCCAATAGCACTTTGACGGCGGCAATTAAAGCTTGGCCATTAACTGCTCGGAAAATTCTTTTCCTCAATATAATTAATTAGGCAAAACGGCCGATTAAAACGGAAGCTATAACGACCAAATTTTCTTCTGCTATTCATCTCTACTACCTTTGGTAGAAATTCCATTGTAAACGGCGTCAGTTTTAATTTGTAACTTTTATGATGATTCCAAAAGTGAGAACATAGCAATTTCTAAATTAACTATCGCAAAGATTGACGAGTGGAGCCTGCCGAAATTAAATCGGCCAATCTGGGGTGGTGTAGGTGCTTATGCTGGTGCTGGTTCGAATTGCCCTGTGGCGGCAGCGTTTGCTGGGGGCGGCTGGCGGCAGCAGACTGTACCCGGCTAAATTGGTTTGTGTGTTTTTATGACTGTGTTTTAGTGCCGGCCCCGCGCGCGCCTTGGATTGCTATTGGGTTAACAGGACGAAAAGGACGAGGTCAACGGGATGGAACGCAGAACACTGCTCTTAAGAAAGTTCAAAAATATATATCTTAATACAGTATTCTGTCATTACTAAACAAAACAAAATATACTTAAATAAATGCTTACAGTTTTATTATTATAAAAACCACTCTCAATCTATATATTTTTTTAATCTCCATAATTGTAAAAAAAATTATGAATTTTCACTTTCAATCATGTTGCTATTTTTTTCTGTTACGCCACTCGAAAATTAATTAAGCCGTTAACGTTGAATCCAAATTAAAAGCCGACATTAAGGATGAGTTTGTAGAAGCTGGATTACACTAAAAATTAAGTTAATCGAACATTTTTAATTGGTTGTTCGTAGGGTGGGTTTATAAAAGCAAAATTACATATTTTATTAAAATCAAAGTTAATGCGTTAAAAATTTTATTTTTGAATTTAATTGCGATTAACTTATGTAGTTTAGTTCAGCTTCTACAAGCGATGTTATTTGATTTTGGGTAATCAGACAGCTGCTTTAATATAATGTTAGAATTATGTTTTGTTTTAACTAAACTTTTCTATACTGTGTCGGTGTCTATATCACTTTTTTTGGTTAATGATAACTTTAAAGAGTTTTAAGGAAAAATACCAGATAAGTTATTTTATTGCGTTATTTTGTATTTTATGCGTTAATTGTATTTTGAAATTGCATGTAAGTCAATTGGCCTTTAATGAAGACAACCAAGTTATTTCAATTTCAAAATGGGTATACGTCAAGTATAGTAAAAGAATAAAAGAGTCAGCTGAAAATGCTTTTAGCAATAACTAAAAATATATTTTTTATTTGGTTGACATATGCTGAAATGACAGCATTTGTCACACGTCTAATAGAGTCAAAATTAGAAATTACGTAAAAACATAGTAACTCTAAACTGAGGTTAAATCATTAATCGAAATTTGCACTTGGACACTCAATCCTTAGTCCTTGCCAGCAGGCCGGCAGCAGAAGTATATAATATATAGCTTGAGCAAAAAATGTTTTTATCAGACTTTCGGCATAAGCAGTAAACCCAAGAAGCAATATAACAAGTGTTTTCTTTAAATTTGACGTCATAGTCGGTTATGCCTATGAGTTTGTGTGAACGGGCCATAATTGTCAAAACAATTGTCAAAAGACAAAATAATTACTAAATTTCTCAATTTCTTATCGTCTTACTTCCAGCAAGACTGTGCCACGCTACATACCACTTACAGAATCTTGAATATAATACAAGAATTTTATGATCGTTGAGTGATCAGCCGAAATACAGCCATAATCTCGGTCCTAAGTTATACCTTAACATTCTGTGACCATACTCCGTGTGACTTATTGTTGTGGCACTATTTAAAGAACTCAATTTTTCAGCAACGCTTAAATAACCTCGATGAGTTGCGTGTGGCAGTAGTTGTCACAATTAATAAAATTAGTAATAATTCTCAAATGTTGGTAAATGTCAGTAACGCAATTGTTCCAAAGACGTCAAAAGACTCTGCAAATGCCTTGAAGTCGTTAAACGGCAGTTTGATTATTTGTTATGAACCTTATTTTCTCATTATTTTCTTGTTTGTTATAATACTACAAATTCTTTCAAGTGCTTTTAATTTAATCTTATTAACGTGTTGAACTATCAACTCATCAAATTTAAAGTAAAATTAGGCTCAGATCTCAAATTAATTCAATCAAACTGTCAGTTTGATTTGATGGTAAAGATACGTTCACAGTTTAAAGTTAAACATTCATGGCAAACTTCAACGTCAAATTAAAAAAAACACTCATTAATATTGCAGCAATAGTATCTTGGTTGAGTTTATTGAATAGTCTCAGTAGCAATAAAATTTTGGACAAGTTTAGCAGTTATTGTAATGTGATTTTTGTAATCTTTTTGACATTGGTTGTAACTTAATGTAAAAAAAAACACTAATGATAATTGGCTAAATTTTACTATTAGGTTTTAGCATTGATTTAGTACATCTTTGGTGTACCTAGTCTATGGTTTCAGATTGTTTCCTATTTTGTTCAGTTTTTTTCTTTGCGGAACTAGAGATTATTCAATAATATAGATTTTTTCAGATTTTTTTTATTTGCCTGCATGCAAAGCTGCAATACATTCTCTAATAATATCAACAAATGTTTCACATAATATATTGATATTTTAAATAAGTAGGACTATGTCGAAGTAAATAGATGTACGATGTTTTAAGTAAATTTGCTGTCACAAAAAGCCCAACTAACGCCAAATAGCTGGGTGAATGATGTGTCCTTATTGAGTTATTGAACGAATTATAAATTTTTGTTTTTTTATTAGCTAAAATGCAGAATAGCAAAATTTAATGCTGTTTGGTCTGGTAGACGAGGATCTGCATTTTTATATTGAGTGAACAAATAGTTTTCAGATTAGAAAAGACGTTAGAAATTTTTTACATGTCTTTGATTAAATCATTAGAAGAATCAAAATTCAAATGTCACAAAATGCTACGTGTCAAAATTATACGTAAAAACGTTAAGCAAATATTGTTTTTTTTTAATAAATGATTTTTACATTAGAAGATACATCTTTCATAGTTAAAGCGTATTTTCGTAATGCTCAAAAAGAAAATGACAAATAAATTTATTCTATTGCCCATTCTTTAGAAAAATTTTGCGCTTTTTTATTACTTATTTTATAAAGTGTTGAGTATAAGGTTTTGCGTCATCCGAACAAAAAATTAAAACAGATTTTGATTCTGACAAATTTTGTGACATTTGAATTTTGATTGTTTTAATGTTTCAAGACATAAAATATATTTCCAACGCTTTAAGTATTTTGAAAACTATTTACTTTATAGAAAACAATCAGAAAACAATCTACTCGATAGTTGCTCGAGTATAAAATGTTGGTGACCACGATATCAATGCAATTATTTAGACAAGTACTCTGCAATATTAATATTAAAGTGAAAAGACATAACAAAGTTCTAAAACGGCAAAAATGTTTATTTAAATTGCAAATAAAGATGTACTGCGTTATTTTTGAATTTTTTAAATGAGTAAAGATGTCAATGCAACCCAATGATGTTCACAGCAATTGGTGATGTCAATATTAAAAGTTGATAACTTTTTTTTAGAAAAATAGAACGGTAGCAGAAGTTAATTTAACAACAGTGACAACACAGACTGTACAATCAAGTCTACAAGTAAAGCTTTGTTATTTTTTTTCCAAAAAAATAAAATTATCTTATAAACTGCTTAGATCTGTTCATAATAGGCTATTTTTTTACTAAAACATAAATTATTATAATCTTTGTATTAACATAGAAATATTTTAATTTCTAGCAATTAGTTTTTTAAATATTGCATTTTTATGTAAAAGATATATAAATTGTGAGAAATGTTTATCGCTAACCGTCGGTTTTCAGATGAAAAAAAAATCGGTAAATGGAAGAAGGATAAAAATTTTTTTTGATTATAAGTTACAATTTATTAAGCATTAATGTTGTATTGGTCAGGTCAGGTAGTTTGCACACAGAACCCAAGTTAGAGAAAAGTTTAAATTTTTCATTCATTTTTAATAAGTGAAAATTATAAAATTTTTTTTTTATTTAAATTTATTTTTCTGGAAATCGTCTTGGAAACAACATTTTCCTGCTTATTTACGCGCAGGAAAATTGAGTTTTCCGAACTAGTACTGTAAAAACTTTACAAGACGCATAATAAAATAGATACTCTAGTAACTATAGTTGCCAACAAAATTGACAAACTTGATTTTTGTAAAATTTGTAAAAAAAATTCTAAAATTTGAAATTTTCGTCTTTTTTTCCTATTTCCGGAAAAATTTAATACAAAACACGTCAGTAAAATCTCTTACTTGACTCAGAGCTTTAAAATACTCGGCACAAAGTGCCTCGTATTTCAATTTAGCTCCTCTTCAGTAATGTGACATTTTCCTGACTTTTATGTAAATAACTATTAATTTTTTAATTTTTTACTGGTGTCATAATTTTTTACAAGATGCTTTGAGCAATTTTTATTAATTAGTCTAAATACATTTTTTTAGTAGTGTCTAGACAAACATGTAATAGACAAATGAGCGCTTTTTTAAAGTTACTTTGATCGATGAATGGATTTATTTTTGTAGTCATAATTGTGGTTTTACTTTATAAATGCATCCTTTTTTCTATATTTGTTGTAGAGGTATTACTGCACCCTTAGAGCCAGTTTTAACCACCTATTGATGTAGGTAGTTTGTTTTCCAGCAGCAAGAAGTTCAGTTCTATCAAACACAGACCTAAAATTAATAAATATTATGTTTTTTTTAAGTAAAAAAATATGTTTATACAACAAGCTGATCTTTGTTACGTAGATCAGTTAAAAGTTTAAAAGCAGCTTTTAACGTTTCTATTTTTAACAAGAGACCATTCTATTCCAAATTGAGATTTTGAAAACAATTTTTTGTCATCACATTAAAAGCAAGTTGGTCGTCAAAAAATTATTGTAATCAACTCGTAAGCTAATCAGCAATTAATAATTTCGACAATTAAACTACAGTTGCTCGAGTGTTTAACAGTCTCGATTATAAATCGCCTTTATTAACACACTTGTTTATCAAATAACTGTAATTGCAACCGACTGCCATTATTTGAAATCTTTAAATTTACAATGACTAGTATTTTAAGTCCGATTATTATATTGCCCAAAATGATTGACAAAATTCACCATATGATTTTAACTGATCGTCAAGTTAAATTGTACGAAATAGTAAAAGCTAAAGGCATATTGCAAAATACAGTGTATTAAATTTTGCACAGAAAATTTGGCAAAATTTGGTTTGACAATACAAGTGTCTAGTGTACTGTCGGTGGAAAATAAGCGTAAGTGTCTGGCCAACTTAACAATTATTTTGGTGCTTTTGCAGTGCAATCATGAGAAATTTTTGCGCTAATAAATAACTGTGAACGACAAAACGTGAATACACCACTTCAAGAAGAACAAACAAATGAACAAGCCAAGTTTTCTAAAGGAAACAAGATCTAAACAATGAAATCGGCAAGTAAAATGATGACCACAACTTTTTTAGAATGAACAACAAATCATCTAATTTGATTAATTAGAAAAAATACTTTGTAACACTTTAATTGTGTTGCTATTAATGGTTCACTTTGTGCTTAGAAATTATAATGGGGACACGCGCAAATATTTTGCAACAACGCAAAAGGATTATTAGAGATTATTACTATCGTAAATATTGAGAAAACCGGTCAAACCTGAAACGCTTTATAGTTTTTTTTGGCAGTGTACTAATTATGCTAGTTAGCAAGTGTTTCTCCTTGTAGTGTAAGGAAAGAGATCCTAACGTCGTAGGCGTTTTTATTGCAAGTAAAACTACTTCAATTGACTGGTGACTAATGTTAATTCTATTTTTGAAGTACTGTCAATGGTGATTTGATAAGTTTTCTTAAAAAAATTTAACTGTCACAGAATCTCACAGTTTTAGAATCTACAGTAAACTGTCGAATATAGCTTATTTGGAAGACTAATTGTAAAACCTAGAGCACATTTTAGGAAGCTACTCTTTTTCTCAATATGACGATCTCATGGGATTAAAAAATAACGTATCGATATTTTTGAGAAATTTAGAGCTACATTTACGTTGTAAATTATCTGTTTTTGCAAACCAAAGGATATTTTACAGTGAATAGATGAAAATGTGTAAGCGAGAGGATTTATTAGATAAGTCTACCCAAAGGTTGTGTCGTAGAGATATATATTTTTCTTAATTTGTTTGTGCGCTTTAGAGATTATCCTCTATAAACTTGTTTTGTGACTTTTTTTTACTTTTGTGCTGGGTTTGTTTTCCAAGCAAAGAATTTAGTGCAAATTTATCTTATACATTGTTTTTTTATCATTATATTTCTATCAATAAGTACATTTTTTTATCACTTTGAAGTATTTATTGCTTCTGATATAAGCAGTTTTGTTCATATTTGTACCGTGGGTTAGTAAACAATTTTTGCCGTTGCCAAAACAAGTGCTGCTGTCAGGGTCCTAATACGTACTTTAATTTTCTCTCTCGCTTTTGATGGCCAAAATTATGAAATTAACGTTTGAGTTACTACAGCATTTACTATATTCACCGAATTTGGTTCCAAGTGATTTTTTTTAAAAGTTTTTAAAAATCTTACTTTTTGGATTGTTTAAAAAACTTGGAAAAACGTATAAAGCTGAACGGATATTAAGTTAAAAAGTAGATAAATATCCACTTCAAATAATTTGTTTTTTTTTAAGGATTTATTGAACTATCGTCGTAATATAAATCTATAATTTGTGTTATTTGTGATAGAAACATAGTTATTACCGTGTTAGATTTTTCAATATTTTAAAAGGTTTCAATTATGTCTAATAAAATGGATTATGCCTATTAGCCAAACATAATTTCAATACTAATTTACACAATAAAAAAATATTCGACATTCACATACTTTACAAGATTTTTTAATATAAACATCGTTTATGCACTCATATTTTTTTAGTTCAGCAGGGCATTATCGCATAAACATTAAATAAATAATTAAATAGATTTATTCAGAGATTTGGACAATTTATTATAAAAAAATAATTTATGATATTCTTGCTAACGTTTCGAGGATTTTTTTATAATAAATTGTCCAAATCCCTAAATAAATCTATTTAATTAAATAACATAAACGTGAACCACAACCAAAAAAAAATTAAATAAATACTTTGTAGTTGTTTAATGTTGGACTTAGTCTTTTATATTATCAACAAATGATAATAAAAATTATTAACATTATATATAAATTTGCCTGTTTGTTAGTGTACCTACGTTAAAATATCAGATTGCATTGATTTTTTATTTGAGGTTAGACCAGTCGGTCTTTTTATTCTCCAGCATATAGAATATCTACAAAAATAAAATATGATTTTAACAAATCTATTAAAATTGTAATAAGTATAATTATTTTTCCCACCTGGCTACACAGTTTATAAAGACACAACGCTTTTCTTCCGTGAACTTTTCCCCCTTTCTCGTTTACCCGATTGCAAATTATTATCCATTTTAACAATGATGATTCAATTAAAATAAGGAAATAACAAATAATTTTATAGAGATTAATGTGTCGAAAGACGGTGAGGAAAGATAAAGCCTCACAGAACAGCCCCAATTTAATAGCTTTGAATTTTTGGATTTTGACATTTGATTTAACAGATGACAGGTGGTTTTGTTGAATAACATAAAATTATTGAAGTTTATTGCCGATTTTACCCGATTTTGTGAGATAACACGTTGTTAGTTAACAATGTGTTAAAAATCTGTTGTGAAACCCGTTCTTATTTTAACAACGTGTTAATTTTAACACAATGTTAGCTAACAGCGTGTTAGCCAATTTTTAACAACGCTTTGTAAAACCGACCATTAGTATAGCAATTTTTTTATTTAGGTTTTAAATTCTTTTTTGAAAGTTGCTAATGATACGTCATTAACAACTTTTAAAAAAATATTATAAAAGCCAGGGAAAGTAAATTAGTGATTATAAATAAAAAACGAATTATTTTAAATTTTCTTTAAATGAAATTTTCTTACTAAAATAAATTTGGGTACTAAAATAATATTATTGCGCTTTCGTCGTTATTTCTCTCGAGGCTGAAGCTTATCGAGGAATAAATCTGGTAAGTAATTACACTATTAACTATATATTATATTAATTTATTATTCCTGAAAACTTTAACACGTTTGTGTGTTGAATTATATTCTTTAAGAATTTTTTAAGAAGAACTTTTTGTAGATAAGAATTTAAAAAGTCATTTCATATCTATACAACCTTTCGTAATTAAAAAAAATTAAACTTTTGTCTTTTGTTTATCTATATTGCGTCCTCCACCTGTGAAAGTGATTTTAGCATTTTTGGTCAATTTTCCTTTTATGAATTAATCGGCTCCGGTGTTCCAAGATGTTGACACTGAGTTAAACCTTTATTTTTTGCGCTTTCCAGCCGCCTAACAAATTAATCCAGGCGATGAAGCGTTCTTAATTGATCATCGAGCGTCTAACTTTCGCTTTCAAAAACCCGGAAAGCGAGTCGCTTCCTTTGTGGATGACGTCGTCCATGCTAGCTAGGTGTGTAGTGCGGAGGAGAAGGAAGAAAGGGGATATCAGGGTGTAAAAATAAAATAAGAAAATTCAATCTAGTAGCCCCTACGCAACGTTTAGCTTGCATGCGGGAATTCAGGGACCTTGGGGGATTCGGAACTGAGCATTCTACCGTTTATCTTTTCTTCGTGTGACGGTCTTTGCAATGACATTGGTAAGTTAAAGACAAAAATTTGCCTGAGCAAACGCCAGCACATCAATATTTTATGATGACGTAAAAATTTCTTACTTCTAAATTACTGCGGTCAAATTTTTAGAGCAGATTCAAAGTTTACACATTAAGATGGTTTTTATACAACGAACTAAAAATTGGCTTATGAAATGTCAGCTCCAATATTTAATTAAAATTAAATCGTTACGGAGCTGGTTGAATTTGATAAAACTTAATCTTCGTTTAAGTTACTTTTTGTACTCGAGGTTTTCTTTATTTGACTTTAAAAAGCATTAGATACTATTTTTTGTAAAAACAGTATTTACTAATAAATTTGATAAATTCTGTAATATACATATTTTGTTGCTAGAAAAAAAGTAACTGCTTAACTTATTCAAAATTCAAAAAACAGTAAATTGATATCGTTGGGGTAAGCTCAAACAAAATACTCCGATGCTGCAAATAAGTGAAGAAGTTTTAACATCAGTTCATTCAGAAAAAGTACACTGCTTTTCTAATATTATAAAAAAAACGCAATACCAAATTTTGACTAGATCAAGCTTTTGAAATATATTTACATAAATTATTTAACCAGAAAAAAAATTGATAATTTTTAAGAAGCTAAACCGATTTTTTTTAATTATTACTAAGCCACTGCCGATTACTTTAGCTATGAAACAAAAACTCAGACTAAAATCGGTTAAGCCGATAAGTGACTACAGGGTAACAGACACACACACACACACAGATGCACATTGTAAAATTATAAAATCTTTTTTTGTCGAAGGCTAAAATTCTTAATAAATTATCAAATAACAAATAGATTTATTTTTGATAATAACTTCAGCTAATTATTATAAAAATAATTGTTTTTAAAAGTTTGATTAGCTGCTTAAAGATTGGAGTGACATAAGTACTAATTTAAAAAAAAAATTGGAACAACTTCCGTCTAATTTTGATGTTAATGTTCAAATTTTACAGCAAATTTTGGCTGTTGCCACTCGGAAGAGATAATATATTTGGTGGCGGCGTCGACTTCATTTAAATGTGAATGCGAATGGCCTTTCAAATTCTGCACAACGCTTTAATATGAGATTCGTGAGATGCGTACATTCCTGCGGTCGAAACTGGATGTGAGCAGAACTGGAGGAACGGCAGAACTATTTCGGCCTTTTACAGTTTTAGCTAGCCCTTGCTGCGATTCTACAAAATTTTCCTAAATTAAATTCTTATCTTGATTTGCTAGAGATATTCTGTAGACGAAATGCATATTTGTCTATTAAGTACTTTTTAGAAAGTCAGATTTTTATTTAAGCATATCAAAACTTTATTTTAAAAAAATTTGTAGCTTCTTGCTATCATTATTTTGTTAATACATAGACAAAAATAAGTAAGACATAAAACTAGACACATTTCTTCTTTGTTTAAAAATTGCACTATGTAAATAATTAATTTTTTCCTAATGTCACTATTGAATGCTTCATATAAAATGTCACTTTTGACAAGTTATAGATGTGTGCGAAGGTAAAATGCTTCTGTTATCTAGTCTCTAAATCTATTATCATAACCGAATTATTATAAAAAGATAACACAGAATACATTAATATAAGAACTGTTGCTCAAGAAGTTAATGTGACTAAAAACACTCTTCTCAAAAACCAAGCGAAACTTGGAATATCTCGCGAGCAGTAGGAGCAGGCAGGCGACAAATATAAAACCGTGAACAGAACGCCACGTTAGTCAATTTTCTTCAGCAAAACCCTATTAAAACAACTTTCAGGACAACTTCAAACACATCATCTAAGATGTACAGGAACCGCAAAACAAAGAACGTGTGAAACGAAGCAGGTGTGGTGGTTATAAATTTTACTTGCAAACTTTTGACTAAAAAATATGCCAATAATCCAATAATGAGCAATAGGTACGTGTTTATAGACAAATTGGATAAGTTACAGTAACGAATACTTTCGTAAAATTAATTGTCAGAAAAAATTTTCATATCTCAGAAAATGAGGCAGAGCTTGAAAACTAGGCGCACACCTTATTATAATAATAATAATAATAATAATAATAATAAGCTTTATTGTAACTAAAAAATACAAGCATTTTTATGTACAAAGCAAGAAATAGATTAAAATATTAATCGTTGGGCGAGCAAAAATAAACTAACAAGACTAACGCTGCCCAAAAATTTTTTTTTTTTTTTTTTAGAGGTCGCAAAACTCGTCTACGGAGTATAAAGGTTTGTTGAGAAGATAAGATTTAATAGATTTACGAAAAATAGAATATGAGGTTATAGATTTAAAATGTGTAGGGAGATGATTAAAGAGTTTTTTGTGATTGTAAAAGATAGAATTTTTAATTAGTTCAAGTTTGGGCTGGGGAAGATAAATATTGCCTGCTTCTTTTCTGGTTAGGTATTGATGAGGTGGTTTAGATGGAAAATCCGGACGATGTTTATATATTAAGCAGACTGATTCAAGAATAAACAAAGACGGAAGAGTAAGTATTTTGTATTTAATAAAATAAGGACGACAGTGAGTGTTGTAATTCAGATCAAAAGTATACCGTACAGCTCTTTTTTGGAGTTTAAAAATAGTATGAAATTGAGAAGACGAACAAGTACCCCAGAAAGGTAAGGCGTAACGAAGATGAGATTCAAAGAGGGAAAAATATGCCTCCCTAGCAACAAAAGAATTCAACTCTTTGGAAACCGATCTTAGCGCAAAACAGGCTGCTGACAATTTATTCATTAAGAAGTCAACATGTGAGGACCACTTTAACGATCTGTCAATAAATAAACCCAAGAATTTGATAGATTCAACAAATTTAATATTTTCAGAATTTATGAATAATGGCTCAAAGTTCCCTTTAAAAGAAACAGCAAGTGTTTTATGAACATTAAAAGAAAGGCAGTTTGAATCACACCAAGATTTGATGGTCTGAATATCATTGGACATCATGGGGTGGATAGAAGATTCATTAGAATTACTCCAAGTGATACTTGTGTCATCAGCAAATAAGTAAATTTGTCCGTTCAAGGATAAATAAGTAATGTCATTAATAAACAATAGAAATAGAATAGGTCCTAGCACAGATCCTTGAGGAACACCAAACTTTACTGATTTACAACTTGAGTACGCATTGTTTAGTTTTACGGCTTGTTGCCTTTCACTCAAGAAAGATTGGAACCAATTTAAAGGCGTACCACGTATTCCGTAATATTCTAATTTAGAAAGTAAAATGTCATGTCGAACACAGTCAAAAGCCTTTGCAAAGTCGCAAAAAACTGAGGCGGTAAACAATTTATTGTTAACATTAGAATAAATACTATTTAAAAGAGAGAAAATGGCGTCATCAGTAGTAGAGAAAAATGTATCTGCTTTATTATACTGAAGCATTCTACTATCTACTAACTATGTTGTTATCAGCAGTCAATTTTTGGCGTAGATTTTATAATTTAACATTATAATTGTTTATTTAATTCAGACGCATCTTTTTCTAATGTGTTTCAAACTAAAAAAATAGAGACATTAATTTGATCAGCCAATAGCTTTAACCCACACGCAATTTAAAAATTTTATGAATAAAAGCTACAAGACCCAGCAACCAAGTTTTACCAGAAACTCCATTAAGCACTAATCCAAAGTATTTCTGAAGTACGGGATAAAATAATTCAGGAAGTATGTTTAAAACACTGTGTTACCAATAATGCCCACAAAGCTGCGACTAAAGCTTACTGTTAACTCGTTTAGTTTTATGTTTCTAAGTTTTAATTTAAATTTTGGCATTTTTTGAAATTTTTGAACTGACTTCATAACAGAAGACGGTTGTTTGTATGTTTATTAATTTTTTTGTCAAGTGTAAAACGGTAAATTTTTATTTTATGTTTGAAAAGATGTTCATGTAGTCACACTGTCACCAATGATTTTTCAAAAGTGTTTATAAAAGTGTTTTTGATTAAATCTGTAAATATGTAGTATAAAACAAATTTGCAAAATTTCTTTCAATTTCTTTGCTCATTTTTTTTTAATTGTGGGCTAAAATTGCTAGAGTTGACTGGTTCCCTATAAAAAAAATTGAGGAAGTGAATGCTGCTTGTTATTTCTTCTATAGTACTGTGTATGGTTTATTTTATCAATGTGTTCCTCAAATCAAATTATTGCCTAAATGTTTAAATAATTCATTATACGGTTTTGTAAATTGGTTATAGACCTGATTATACTATAAACAAAACACTGG
Organism: Lagria hirta; assembly: GCA_947359425.1. Lineage (NCBI taxonomy): Eukaryota > Metazoa > Arthropoda > Insecta > Coleoptera > Tenebrionidae > Lagria > Lagria hirta. Next base: position 17,215,893 of record OX375794.1, read on the forward strand.
AACTACAAAATCTCAGTATCATTTAGATAAGTACAAATCACTGAAGAAAGAAGTCAGGAAAGCGGCTCGTAGGAATTATCTTATTATCTATTTTTACTTCAAAAAATAACTTTAAACAGCATTTTAACAAATTTAAAATTTTGGTTTGTTATAATCTGTTAAAGAATTAATGAAAACATGCCAGATAACATAATCCATGGTTATAATGTTTTATCATCCCCAAAAAAAATTTAAAAAATTGGAAATTTAAAAATTAATTTAGTAAGAATAAAAATTTGTTAGTGTCTTTAACGAAGGTAGTACTGAGTGTATTAATTCTAATGTTGATGCAGGGTTCAGCATGTGAATATTGTGATAGTAGCTATTGTCAATCGCTTGCGATAGATATGAAATGTGATTTCTCTCAAATGATGCATTCATTTGTTATTGATAAAAATGATTTGTTAAAAGCTGTTAAAAAGTACAAAAATAACAAATATTACCTCTAAGTCACCTTTTTATCTTATTCTAAGTAAGGTAGAATATTCTAAAGCCTGGAAAGTATCACGCTTGTTTCCAATTTTCAAAGCGGAAAACAGAGCTGATATTAAAAATTATAAACCAATTGCTTTTATATCTAATTTTGGTAAAGATTTTTTCCGGAAATCGTCTTAGAAACAACATTTTCCTGCTTATTTACGCGCAGGAAAATTGAGTTTTTCCGGACTAGTACTGTAAAAACTTTACAAGACGCAAAATAAAAAAGATACTCTAGTAACTATAGTTGCCAACCAAATTGACAAACTTGATTTTTGTAGAATTTGTCAAAAAAAATTCTAAAATTGGTAAATTTCGTCTTTTTTTACGATTTCCGGAAAAATTTAATACAAAACACGTGAGTAAAATCTCTTACTTGACTCGGAGCTTTAAAATACTCGGTACAAAGTGCCTCGTATTTCAATTTAGCTCCTCTTTAGTAATGTGACATTTTCCTGACTTTTATGTAAATAACTATAAATCTATTTTGGCTATTGCAATATATTCGCATGTACAAAGTGTTATTATACCTGAGCAACCTGGTCTTGTTAGGGGTAAATCTACTGCAACCAATCTTTGCAAATTTAGTCATTCTGTTTCTAGTGCTTTAGACAGTTGTAAACAAGTAGATGTAATTTATACAGACCTGACAAAAACGTTTGATAAAGTGTATCACTGCTTATTGCTTCGCAAACTAAGTATGTTTGGTTTACGTGATGAATTAGAAAATATGATGAAATTCATTCTTGTTGGTCGAAAACAATATGTCATGATTGGTGACCATGTATCTCTTGCTTTTATTGTAAAAAGTGGAGTAGCTCAAGGTTCTAAATTTTAGACTTTCTTTTGTTTATTATATTTTTAATGTTACAGTTTATGTTAAATGTTAGAAATTTATATTTGCTGATCACTGAACAATAAAAAAGACTGTACAATCTTACAAAGTATGTTTTGAATTGCAAGAGAAAATTGATTTTTCAACCTCATAGTGTAGTAAGAATGAGCTACAACTCAATATAAATTAATGTAAAATAATGAACGTTTTGTAGGAATAGCAAAGAACTGAATTTTTATCATCACATAGCTTAGAGCGTTGTAGTCAGTTAAAGACCTAGGAGTTCTTATTGTCTCTTGTATCTAACATTGAAAATTTTGGGCTTTATAATCCGGAACACTGACACATTTTACTGACATTTCTTGTATTAAACTATTGTTTTATACTTTAGTTACTGCTGTACTAAATCGAATCCATATTATCAAATTTACATTACTTTGTTTTTTATTAGAGAATGTGTTGCAAAAATGTTGTATATATCTATCTAAAAATGTTCTATTGTCATCATAACCGACACTGTGATCAACAAACTCTCCGTCACGTTGTAAATTAACCTTTGCTTTGTGCCAGAAAAAATGTCTCCTATCTAATATTTTGACAAAAAATTATATCAAGTGATGTTTTTCTCAACAAAATTAAATTTTGGGTACCAAGAGTAAATGGCTGATCTACTATACATTTTATTACAAACTGCTCGCTACATTTTTGCACTTATTACCTGCTTTAGTAACTATTTGTCTGTCTCCCTACAAACAAATTTGATAAAATATTTTGTGATGACTTTTCTTCATCTAGTATAAAAAAAGAACTGTTGAAATTATTTAATAATGACACCTAGATTATGAACCATCAAAATCAGCATAAGTTTTATTTTAATTTGTTTTTGTTTTAGTTACTTGTTGTTATCTGTTTTTTATTAGTTTTTTATCACTCCTAAATTTAATTGTTATGAAAAGTTATTTTGTTGATTATAGGCGAATGTCTATTAGATTGAATTAGCGCTATTATTATTATTTAAGCCACGCAACAGATTTTGATACGGTTTTCAGAAACAAATGTTTGTGTATATAATTGTTAAATATTGTTTTGCTAATTAACTGAACTATGATAAATTTAAAAAAAATTTTTTTTTATGTTTACATAAATAACACTGTCTAGAGACCCTAAGAAATACATTAGATATTAGAATAATGTATTAGAAATTTTTATATTTTAACAACATCTATAAAAAAAATCTACAGCAGCATGTGTTTATTTTTTTAGTAAATTTGTAATAACAATTTAAATCTATGAAAACGAAAAGAGAAACAATTTATTAGACATTTGATAATAAAATATATGTGTAATACTTAGTCAATTGTTTCTGAAAGTAATGCAAGTCAAAAAACAACTAAAATCTTGTGAATAGCGTAGCAGTGACAACCCAATTCTCTTTTTTTGGAGCAAAATATTTTTCAAAATAAAAATAGTTATACTCCATACAAATATGACATCGTAAGCATTAAAAAAAATTGTGGAGTTTTTATTTATAGTTGTTAGTTTTGATCTTTGCTTTCTCACTTTTCATTATAGCGTTATTATTTGACTTAACTGATTCATTAGGAAAAATACATTGGGTGTAATAGAGATTTTTTTGTGTTGATACAATATCTTGACTCTAATATAAGCTTTCTTATAATTATAAAAGTAGCAATTTTGCTTAATTATTAAAACGAAAGTAAACTTGCTGAGAGAAAATGCGGGTTAATAAACATAGCTGTTGCAGTTTTTTTTGTAGGAAGACTATATAGCAGCAACTGATGTGGAACCAAATCCGGCTAGACCTAAGTATAAATTAAATTGCATCATGTCATAAAGTCAGTCGGCACTTTAAATATTTTCTTCTTTACCAGAAGAAAATCACAAAAAGAAAATATCGTAAATAATTCAAATTTGACAACATTATAGAGTACGTAATTTACAAAAAAATATTTAAATTATATTTAAAACTTGCGATAGTGTGGTTCATAATTGACACTTGATCAGGCAATACAAAAACTTTAGGTTAAAACGATGTAATACATTCGGTGATAGAAAAAATACACAAACTGGCTCAGTGTACAGATTAAAATTTCTTTTCTTTTTTCTTTTAATTTATTTAAGAAAAAATTAATTAGAATGTATTTTTAATTTATATTCAATTTATTGACCTGGCTTGTTTCGCACCAAACAAATATCGTTGTCGAGTAGTGCTTCCTAGATTAGGAATTTCATAAGCGCTCCATAAAGGTGATAATCCTCTTTACCGCCTTTATGAACCGCTCGGTCGCCACGACAAAGGATAATAGTTGAGCAAAAATACAACAACACTTAATTTCCCGCCTGAAATCGGCCGTTCTAATTAAACGGCAGACCGAATTTTAGGAAGTTGTTATTCAGCTCCAAGTGCTAAAGCAGCTTTAGCAATAATATAACTAAATATGCATTAAAACTTAAATTGCTTTATTAGAAAATTTTATATTTTATAGTTTAGGGTAGGGTGGAGAAATATTAATTTTAGTTACTTACAATATTTGTATCAATATTTATCTCCCCTAAAAAATTTTTTAAAACACGGTTTTTTCTACTCTTGAGTCTTGAGAAAAACATGTTTTTTTTTTGACAAATAACGTTGTTTATTTTTTGCATATGTAATTTTTATATTTCATTATTCAAGTATGTGATTAATATAAATAAAATTTATCAATATGTACGAGAACTATAAATATCAAATTAGATCAAATCCTTTTTTTCAAATTACAAATTGTTTCAACTTTAACATTAATATTGTCTCTAATATAAAAAAATATGTGACTTTCTAAATCATTTTATAGTTTCTTCGTTGATTCTTTGTTTATTATTTGGTAAATATTCATCATAATTCATGAACTAATTTTGACAGTCGCAGGAAAGTACATCACAACTATCACAACACTCGCTACGCTCGTGCTGCAAATTTTCATTCTAGTGATTAATAGCTATCATTACTCGGTCGTTAAATAATCTATTATTCAATTTATTCTGCAGACCGTGCACTCAAGATTTAGTGATAGTATGTGCTTTGGATTTTGCAAATGTTTGGTATAGAGGTTTATGTTTTCACTCTCGCAATAATTAATAATTTCGTAAAATTTAAACTATTCCTTTATCGCCCTTCCATCGCTTTTATCGGTCTTTATTTTACGATCTCATAAAAACAATTATCCTTCGCACTCCAGGTCATCGCCGAAACGGCCGTATGTGTTAAGAATGCTAGACGATAGTGCTTCTATCCCATATTTGGGATGTGATCCTGTTAACCTATTAAGACGATATACTGCAAAGTGAAAATGTAAGGTGTGGGGTATGAGTAAGGTTGGGGTTTGACGATATAACGTATAATCCCCGAGGGCACCACCGTTTAAGGGTAGAAGCTACTCACTTCGATATCGAGAAGAGCCGACTCTGGCATGACAGACGGGCCTATGTGGCCCTATTCACAAGATCCAATTAAACTATTACAGTTCCCTTCTCTGGACGGCCCTGCGCATCAAGATAAGGACGACGCATTATTAGTGGGTTGACCTGACGTTAGGGATGCGTGATATCAAAGGGCTGAAATTGGAGCTAGTGCTCAATTTTAGTTTCCATCTAGTAAGTCTAATAGAAGCTGAATTACATAATTTGAGACTTTTCAAATTTAGAGTTTAGGTCATATTAAACAAATGCCTCTCGAAAGATATTTTCCACTGAACAAAATATTTAAAACAATCTAACTATTTTAAAATTTTTAATCTTAACAGTGCAAGATAAAATATGCTTATAGAAACATTTTATTGTAAATAAAAAAGTAAAATTGATTACAAAATCATTTTTACTAAAAATGTATGTAATTAATAACAAACACATCAATTATAAAAATAGAACCTCACCTGCAAATTAAATTTATTATCAAACTACTTATAAGCAAATATTTAATTTTTAGAACTTCAATCATAGAAAGCCCAGTTTTTTTATGTATTTTGTTCCAAAAATTGTTTATTTTGTTGTACTGATTAGAATAACTTGCGGTTTCTAAAGAATTTCTTGTATGAAAGGTATAAGAAGTAGACCAACTTTAGCTTCATAGGGTTGATGTTATAATTACATTATTTTAAAATAATATGATATAATGTTGAATAAAATAAAACAAGAGTAGACAACAATCATGCATCTAAAGTCATAGCACTTTTACTAGCGAGAATAAAGTGCGCGTTAAAAGTATGAAAAAAATTCATTAAAACTTGAACAATTTTTTTTTAAAGAAATTTGGTTATGCCAAATAAAACGCCAAGCAGTCATTTGTTTCACATACTTGATTTTGTTATAAAATTTATTTATTCCAACTTTGTTTTTTTTTCTCAAAACTTTTTTTATGTAAAATAACAAAATCTTTATGGTGTCGTTTAAACAATTAAAATGGCTTTTAGAATCAAGATTATTTAAAAAAAATATCGTTGTCGTCATAGCTTTAAAACAAATGACTGCTTGTAATTTTATTTGGCATAAAAATATGTGTTTTCATAAATCAAGACAGTCTGAAAATTTCTCTGAAAAAATTTTTTTTTCAATTTTTAATAAATATAACCTATTCTGTATAAAAAAGTAGGTCTAGCTGGTCAATGTGCTCTAGTAGAAAACGTTGCTTTTAAGCGTCTTTTAACTTTGTCAAAAGTTTGCTGCTTAGCTAAGATTAAAAAAAGAGAGAAAAAAGTTATTTTTGTATTTATTGTAACGTAACTCAATCTAGACACTTGATTCATATTAAATATTTTGTAATTTTTAGCATAATTCCACGTTTAGGCAGTTCTATCGGTCAAGACGTGAATTATTAATTTTTGTTTTTTTAATCACAGATTATTTGTATACTAAAAACAGTAAAAACCAACTTAATGTGTAATAGCATTACACATCTAATAGTAAAAAAAAAAATATTTAAAAAAAGTTTGAAACATGGTAAACAAGTGAATCTAATTTTTCTAAATATTTTTGACAATTATGATATTGCACTTTTAGTTATATTCTTGTTTTTTTATCATTATTATTATTTTTATTAATATTATTATTATTATTTTTATAAAACATTTAAAGTATGTTTAGAAAATATAAGCAACTGCTAACTTTAATCAAAATTTAAACAATCTATGATTGATACTGTTACAGTAAGTCTAAACAAAACCCTTCTTACATCAATATTCTATTCAGAAAGAATTTGATGATTTTGTGGAATTGGAGCTGAACACTGTCAACTACCTTAAAAAACACTAGATTAAAATCAGTTGAGCTACGGGGCGACAGACACATACCCTCTACAAATTTAAGACACCTCTTTTCTTGCAGCTTAATAATAAACCTTAACTTTATATTTTTTTACTAACAGAATAAATGCAAAACTACGAAAACGGCAAAAAAATTTCCGCATTTTACAGGAGACAAGAATTTCATGTGTAAATAGTTGCTACATAAATAAATATATTTATTTTTTGCTTGGAAAAACATTTTAAATATTTAAAGTGACTTAATAAGCACACTTATAATTTAAAGCTAGATAAAAATGTTTAAAAAAAGTTAATGCTTAAAACTTTAGCTCAGTGTTTTTTGAAAATTTTTTTAATTTAAAAATATTGTACATCTTTACTTTACCGCCACGCCGCTTCTTTAAACTCAGCGTTTTTATCGTCTTCTTTATAAAACCCGCGTTATTTTTTATCAGCATGTCATATATGAGTCCGCCATGCAAACACTTGTTATAAAACTCGACCAAAAAACGAAGCCACACTTCCGTCAATATTTATAGACGATCCTGAATATTTTACAAGATGAAGGACCTGCTGTTGGCATGCTCTCTCCTACGCGTGTCAATTTTATCACCTTAATTATTCAGAATTGGAGTTTTTGGAAATTTCTATCGATTGGCAGCATTAGAATTATTTTGATGTAAACGATTTATTTTTTTTCTAGACAAGCTCTTCTTCCGAAAAAGAGAAAGTTAAAGGCCAGACGATTTTTATCTCATTCTTTTTCCGAATGAATATCTGGGTCAAAGTTACGCGAACTCGTTACAAGGATAATAGAGGGTTGGCTTTGGGGTTATGGCGGGTTATTGGCAATGAGCTTTCTCTGGATTAATACGTTCTCACCGTCTCTTTTCACCTGCTTTGCATTATTTATTGATTTATTATTGGCAGAATTTGTAAAGTCATTCGAAAGCAAAAAGCCATTTGTAAGGATCCTAAGCTTTTTTAAAGATAATAGATTGTTCTTGGCTATTGTACAGCTTTTTTCGGGTTGAATAAACATAAATCTATTCTTTATTATCTAAATTTGCTCAAATTACTATTGGAAACACAACACATGTTTGATGAGAAAACAAAAATAACAAATTAGGGAAATAGTAAAACCGAAACGTTGCTGTAAGTGGTGAAACTAAATTAGTTTGTTTTGTATTGATTGTCAAAGGTTACTTTTATCTACAAATAGAAATAGATAAACAAGTATTGTATCGTCTACCGACTAAAAAAAATTTGATTTTTTATAGTGTTTCTTAGCCAGCGTTAATATGTCTAATGTGTAGCTCTCCGGAACATATTGAGCTACTTTGTAAATGGTTTAAATATAATTTTGAAAACTATTTAATGTATCATCTTTTTGTTTTCGACCAATTAAAAAAAATATTTTTTAGAACAATTTTCGTCCACTATAAAAACAGTGGATACCAGCCACTAGCGTTCCGATTATTGCGAAAAAAATGCGTCGTCTTCAAAACTGCGTCTTCCTGCAAAAATGTTCTCCTTCCGGCGAAAAATCCCGTTACTAACGCATTTGTTTATGTTGTTAAGTGAAATAAATAACTGATTGAAAACTGTCTAGATGAATATAACTTGAGTTTCTTTTTTTTACGGAAAATTTTGATTATAATATACTCAAAATTTGTTAATTAAGGCAAAATAAGCAAATTTTTTGTCAAACGGTCAAAATTTTCCGTAAAAAAGAGAAAGTCTTGTTATATTATATATGATTATATTTTTTATTGGCAAATTTAAAGTCGTTCAGCGTCGAATTATGCGTCGATAATTAACAATAATGCAAATTACAACGACAATTTATTTTCTAATGCTTATGCTAAATTTTAAATAAATTTCGCCATAAACATGAAACATATATTGTTACCTAATAATATCTTACCTTGTGTAACATAATATGTTAGTGGATATATAAATCCCATATTAAGTAACAAGTTACCATAAGGAAATGGATAAAGTTTCGAGTTATATTTAAGTCTAGTTGATAACTGCTTTTACTGATTTCCAAATAAATAAGAAAAACTTAATAAACGGTTATGGTAGTCAATACAGTTTTGCGATTAGATCAAAAACTTTTTTACTAGTAGTAAAACGACGTTAATAGTCTCTTTTATTGTATAACATTGTTTTATTCTCGTGACAGCTGACAGCTTTAGTCTGTGTGAAAATAAGTGAAAATGTCAATTTATTTTTATGATAATAACGATTATTGAAACTTAAAATTTTGTATACATTTTTGTTATTAATTTTAAACTGCTTGATATCTTGACGACTTTTTGTTTAATAATGTTAATATTGCTATTTTTAAAGTCGTTTTGTTGGTTTTCGAAGCTAGGTAAAAACATACAATTATTGACATAATTTACTTTTTATTCAAAAAGTAAATTATGTCAATAATTGCGCATTCGCGCTATCAACTTGTCTCGCTCACCATTAGTCAGCTTTAGGCATCTTGGATCGAGACTGAAGATATTTTAATTTTAATAAAACCATAGCGACCAAACAATAAAATTATATTAAATTTAAAAAAATAGGTAATTGGCGAGGGCAACGCTACTAACCAAGAAAAAGTAATTTATTATTAAAAAATTACGAGTTAATCGTTGCAAAATAGTTATTTGTCTATTTTCTATTTACCTAATGACATGAGCACATTGTCTAGTGCGAATGAGGAAAATTTCTTTCCGAAAAAGTTTGGTACAATAATTTTCTTGCAACAAATAATTTTAATTTTTTAATAATAAATATCTCTAAATTTTTAATAATTAATAATTATGTTTTATACTTATTTTTTGTGTTGACGCCAATTATCTGATTTTTTAAATTTTTACTGTTGGGTTGCTTTGATTTTATTGAAATAAAAAAATATTGTTTCACATTTTTCCCTAGATTTGGCAAAAAAGTCAAAAGCACCGCAGTGCGGAAAAAACGTTTTTTGATGCATTAGGAACGACCGGAACTGCTGATCTTTGAGCGATGAGTGCAATATTATTTACCTCTCGAGTTTTGGAAAGTAAAATTTCCCACATGAGCACTTTGTCTAGTGCGAATGGGTAAAATTTCTTTCAAAAATGTATGAACAATTTTTTTGCAACGAATAACTTAATTTTTTTAATAAGAAATGATTTATTATGATTGATGACAAAACAGTGGAAAAATAATACTGGAACTGCTTTTAGTTCATTTGTTCATGGGGTTACAGACAGAATCGGAAAAATTCTTCGTAAACAAGGATTGAGAACGGTTTTCAAACCACCTACAAAAATCTTGTAAATCTTATCATCTCTAAAAGACAGATTTGACTCACTTTTGTCAAAAGGTGTTTATAAAACTCCGTGCTTCTGTAACAAAGTTTACATTGGTGAAAAACAGGACGTTCAATTAAACTTCGAGTTTCTGAACATAAAAAGTGCATAAATTTGGGTTTATGATCACAGTCATCACTAGCTGAACATCATCTAGACTCCGGTCACAAAACTTGTCTCGATGAATCTTTCTTGATTTGTAAATAGGAATTTTTCTATGACAGAAAAATCAGAGAAGCAATCAAAATTGTAAAACACTCAAACAACTTTTATAGAGATTCAGGTTATTATCGCTCAAACATTTGGAAGTCCTTGTTCACAAACACTCTTTTGGACTCAACACGAAGCGCTTCAGCTTTCTTCGCAGCTCTCTCTTTCGAGCCTCCAGTCAGTTTCTCTTCTGGCTCTCCTACCGCTTTCTCTTCCTCGCATACTAATATAAGCCCAAGCAGCAACGAGGTTTAGCTAGAATAAGATTTGCTTCAACCGTGGTTCCCACGTCGAGTTACCGTGCTTGTTTACACTTTTATTTTTTTGTTTTGATAACGCGTCTACCGATGAAGTGCAAAACGTCAACAATTTTATTAAACTTTTCGACACGGTCTTTTCTAAAAAATGTCATTATTTCGATGATTTCTGGTCGTAAAACCTTTCTTCTTTAAATAAATGATTTAGTTTTTTACTTACTTTTCGGTTAGTATCGTCTTAGTTTTAGCGGTTAGTACTTATTCTTTTAAATTTAAAATGATCTCATTATTTGGTTGCTATGGTTTTATTAAAATAAAAAAACATTGTTTTGTAAAGTTTTCCCTAGTTTTGACTGCAAAGTAAAAAACACCAAAGTGTAGATAAGTGTAAAAACACCACGTTTTTTTGCAATGAGTGCAAAAATATATGTGCTATAACTTTTATTTTTGTAAACAGGCGTAATCATATATATAATATAATAAATAAATCTTAAATCCGAATAGTGTTACAGTCTAGTTTTAACATTTGACAGCATGCACAATAATAAAAATGTGATTTAACAGTATTTAATTTTTTCTCCAAATTGTTTTTGTCGATTTTTTTTTTGTTTTTTTTTGTTTTTTTCTGTCTCTCTTTTTAACAATAATAAAAATTAATTCTTTATTAGTACATCAGCGCATCATACATATTAGTACAAATAACATTTTAAAATCTAAAAGTCTAGGTATCTGTGACAAAACTGTAACTTAGGTAACAAGCAATTTATGATCTAGATATTACTTAAAACAATTAAATGTTTAATTATTAGAAAATATATTTTGCTAAAAAAATTGTTTTAGTTCTCACATGAGTTTCTTAACCATTAGTTTACATTTGTACAAATACAGTGCGTACAATTCATAAATCATTTAGATCTCCTTTTGCCATAGAATTTCGAACGTAAGTTTAATTTTTTCATTAGTTCATACGGAGAAACGTACAATATTATAGACAAAGTTTGGCGTTTGTTTGACATTTGTCGGCAATCATAATATCAAAAACAATAAAAATGTGTCAACTTACATTACACAGCAAGACTAGATCTGAACATTATGTATTAATTAGCATTTGAGTTTGCAATTATACTTTATAGTGGTTAAATTTTGACAAATATATTAAAGCTTCTTACTCGGGTCTGTAATTAGAAAGATTCCGGAAGGTAATAAGCACTTCTTAAAGCACTTTAAGCAACTCCTGGCCATTCAAGTTTAAAAATTAAACTATTTTTTTTTAATTCATTATTCAATTTTTGTTTGTTATATTGAAATATTATTTGATTTTTGCTGGAAAACAACTGGGGTTTGTGGGGTGAAGCGGAAGGAAGATGATAGAAAAGATTCAGAGTTTTTAATCCAGAACTGCGTTATTGCATACATGTATGCTCATATAATTCGTTTGTTCTTCTCGAACTTTTGCAAACGAAGGATGTTTGTAATATAATTTTTTTATTTTTCTATTTTCTTTTAACTATTTCAATAAAACTTAAGATAATACACAACAACGTGCGGTTTATTTTAGATTTATTGTTATTGTTGTCACGCAATCATCTTTAAACCGTCTTCATTCTAATTTGTTTTAAATCAATTTATTCTCTGAAATTCCTTAATCATTCCCTAAAAATATATTCTGAAAATCAGATTAGTTTTTATTAAGAAAAAGAAAAATAAGGCAGTTTTGGCAAACTATCTAATTTAGAAGCAAAGAATCTTTTTAATATGTATGGCGTTGATTATTTTGCCAAACTTTTTTCTTTAAGGTAATGCATCTCTTCATCACAAACAATTTAAATCAAGTAGAAGAAGATAAATATTTGTAAAGGAAAGTGTAGTAGAGACTTCAAAAGACATGTGACCCACGCAGAGCTTATCAAGCGACGGTCCGTCCAAGCTAGCGCTGCGAATTCAATTTCAATACGCGCTCTCAATCATGCATGGAGTTTAGAGGGTGGCAGGTGGACTTGGGGTGGGCAGGAGCAGTAACGGGGGCGTTGTGGGGAATAGGGAAGAGAGAGTGAACATCAAAGTCCTGCAGGCTCTCACGTCCAAGACATAGTGCTCTTCTCCCTCGACGTCCTCTCTCTTTGCTCCCTCTTTCCAGAGCAGTCCCTCCGCAGCCCCCTTTGGATTGACGCGCCTGCCACGCATATACTCAGCTCACGCATAATTTAGACGCGCGGTTGCGAGAATGGACATCGCCCGAGCTCAATCAATACCTCAGATCCAGGACTACATTACTGCCTCCGGTCTTTGCCGGTTTACTTTGTGGATGCGACTCTAGGTTCAGATACTTCAAGAGATAGATAGACAAATAGACACAAGCGCCAAGAAGAATCACTAAAGTTCAAATGAATACATCTTTTGCATTTCTGATTTTAACTTTAATTGTAAATGCACTATAGAATATAATTGCCAAAACTTAATTGTACAGAATTAAATTAGAGCATACTTATTCTAAAATTTACACAGATTCTGTAAACCAATAAGTTTAAATGTTATAAAGTATTATAAGACACATTTAGGTATTAGTGCTAATATGACCAATATGATGGTAAAAGTTAAAATTAAAGAAAAAAATTTTAAGTTTCAACCACAAACTTTCAATTCTACAAACTTTCAAGTTTACAAAAAAAGAACAAAGGATTAACATTTTTTGCTTAATTTAAAATGTAAAACTGTAGCATTACTGGTTTGTACTTTTAAAATTAATTTTATCATATTTTTATTTGTGAACGTATACCTTATGATAGGCTTGGAATTTAAAATGTCAAATATTAGGTTAATGTCAGATATAATTATTAGAAATAGTTAGAATTGTATAGATAAAAATGTTAACATTGCAACAAAGAATCTACTTCGATTTTATGGTACGGATGGTTAAAGTTATTGATATATAAGATTATAAGACAAGAATTTAATAAAAAGACTTTTGAAGTTGATGTTTCATTGAATAGTATCAAGAAATTGGTCTAAAAATTTTTAGAAACTGGTTCCGTAACTATATCAAAGAAAAAGAAGATAATTCATAATAAAGTGAATGCTGCTACTGTATTAGTTTTGGATTCAGTAGAAGATAATTCACATTTTTCTTTGAGAAGACGGTGCCTGCAGATAGGTGTAAGGAAATTCCACAATTAACGGATTTTAAAGGAATGTAAAATGCATACCTGTACATCTATTTTTAATTATCACCTTAGAGAGCCAGGAGATGATAAAAAACACTTTTGTTTTTGTTTGTGGATAAGGTAATAAGATAACGAGAAACAGAAATTTTTTTGGTAATATTAATTTTCAATAAAGCCACCTTTTCTACCAATGGGACGATTTTGTCGCAACATGTTCCATATTGGAGCGATACTAATCCTCATTTTCAAATTACGATTAGGCGTCAATATCATGTTAACGTAAACGTGTAGTGTGCTGTTCTTTTTTATACTAACGTTAACCAGCATTCATACCTGGATATGTAGAGACATTTTCTATGCGATGGTTTAAGTGGTTTACCTCTTGATTATCGACACTTAATGTATTTTCAGCAGGATGGTTGCCCAGCAACCCATCAAAAATTTAGATTGGCAGAGATGACGCAGTTTGTAGCCGCCAAAAAGCCCTGATTAGACAATTTAATTATTTATTTCAAATAGAATAAACGCCGATCGGTTATACACATACAAAGTTTTTCCAAGATTAAATAATTAAATGATTAAAACAATTAAAGATTTTTATTTGTGAGGGCGTTTAAAACAAATTGTTTACAAGGAAGACTTACCCAATAATGTCTAAGTCTAAAAACAACCGCTAAAAGATGCTGTTGCATCGTTAGCAATAGAGAAAATTTGTAAAAGTTATAAAAAGTAAGAATAACGAGATAACGAGTAAGAATTGAACTATGGACTGAAAGAGCTGATGGGTTAATCAAATAGTAGAAGTTTGTTTGGATTAAGCAACATTTGTATTCCTTTGCAAGTTTTTAGTTAAAAATAAATAATCTTTGGTTACTTTTTCTTCAGTTTGTTTTTGTTTTAAGATCGCAACCTGTTAATATTAACATTTTGATAGCAGATTTATCTATTTGAAATTAAGCAAAAACTGTTTCTTTGTCATTTTTTTGTCATTTATTTGTAAAAATAAAAATAAAGTTTTTTTTTCTTGTGAATTTAATCCGAAGACATACTCTGACAATTTTTTTTTTAAAACAAAAAGATTTTTGTTCTAAGTTAAAACAGACATAAAGATAATCAAATAGTGTGAAAGCAACCGATAAGGTATAACTTTTTCTTCACAATAATAGCAATTTATTCAATTGCACTCACAACCCTGCAGCTTCTATTATATAAAGATCAGTTTGGATCAAAAATACTATACTTGATTCAAACAATGTCTTTGAAAGTCAATACCAACGTTTTATTATTTTTTTATTTTATTTTATTATTTATATAAATCAATTGAATATTGTATTCATCCATGTTTTCCTTTTAAATTCAACAAAATGTACATCGGAGCATCTAAAACACTATGGTTTGATGAAATTTTAAAACAATTGCGTTATAAATTAGATATTTTAACTGATATTTATCGGATTACTATAATACAGATGCATCCAAAAAAGTTGAGAACTTTTTTAGAAATGTGTATAGAAATCATTTACATAAAACTAAACTATTATATAACAAGAAATACATAAATTCTGTTAATAACAAGGAAAAAACTACGTGGAACGTAATAAACAGATCTCTTTAAGTTTAGTTTCTACTATCAGAAAAACATCAAGCTTACCAACTCACTTTTCGGTTGACTGTATAAGTCAGTACTCGAGCTTAACTAAGTGCATGAAAAAATGCTTAGATTTGAGATAAAGAAAAATTTTAAATTCTGACAGTGTTGAACCTGTGAAAGACTTTCGATTGTGTCTCTTACACTACCGTGATCAAAAAGTTATATATGTATAATATTTTTTCATCTAGCTGTATATTGATAACTTCTTTCTTAACAAACAGACATTAATTAGTAAAAACATGATATTACTCATCTAATTTTCTTTGTATAAGTTGTGGTGCGCCCCAAAGTTTAGTACTAAGATCACTTTTATATTTATTATACATAAATATTTTTTTTCGTTATGTTAAAGTTTATAAAGCACGGTTTGCTGACTATTCAACCATTGTGACACATGGCTTTGACTTTCAGGAAACATTATTTCTAAATAAATAGTTGTCAACTGGTTGTCTTCCAATGATTTGATTTTTAACTCGGACAAAACGGTTATATAACGTATCACTTTAATAATACTAACATAAATATTGCTCCACTACAAAAATTTTTAGCAATATACGTTTATGATTATTATTACTACTGCAAAGTAATATAATTAACAAACTATAAATAAATGCTATAAATAAAATAAAAATGCAGTCACAACAACCATATTAATTAATATTATATAAGCTTAAAAACTATGCTATCTAGGTTTTTGATTAACTATTTCTCAATTACAAAATATTTATTAGTAGTAAAAAAAATTAGTAAAAACAAGTTCTGTTCTTAAAAGACGTACTGAATTAAACATTTGAAAAAGCGTCTCTAAAACCACAATTTTTTCTATTACGTATAAAAACCGTAAAATAAAAAACTAAAACATTGTTTTATTTGTAGAGCAATTAAACAGGCAAGTTAACAATAAAAGAAAAACAAAAATTAAAGTTTTTGTTATATTGATAACAAAAAGTTATCAAAATTGGGGTAATTTCAAATGTGTCAAGTGGGTTTACTTTAAGTGAACAAAGTAAATACAAATATTGAAAAACCTAATTCTTTTATTTGCATCAATTTATCAAAATACTAATATAATTAATTAGAATCAAATGCTTTTTGGTTCAAGCTGTTTAAATTAGTTAAATTAATTAATTTCTTGCCTGTATTATTTATTAAAACTTAAAAACTTAAGTATTAGTACTTTTTTAATAAATCTAGATATTCTTTTAAAAAAATTAACAAGTCTAATGAATTTGTTAATTTTTTTAAAAGAATATCTAGATTGACACTACAATATTTGCAGGTTTTCCTAAATTTTTTTAGAATGCTATTATTATATATAATCTGGTTTTCTTATTATGGTACCACCCTTCAAATATCTTCTCTCCAACAAAAAACATCTAATCGGTTCATAAACGTCAAAGTTATCGGCAAACACACAAAAAAACTATATCTACGATCAAATTCAAAAACCTCGTTCTTTTTTGAAGTCGGTTAAAAATAAGGTGAATTTATTTCAAGTAGTCAGTGAAATACAATTGTAGCCTGATGATAGAACAATGTGAAAGTACTCGAAAGATCTCGTTTTTATACAGCGTGAGCAGCAATAACTGTTTGAGTAGGCAACACTTTCTAGAGATTTTTTGTCATTAGCCTAGTTGCAACACTCTAACCGGATACGCTTCTTTGACAAATATTTGACATAACACTTGACATAAAAAATTGTAGGTTATGTCACAGCAACTATCTTTTGAATTGACATCTGTCAATAATGTTGTCAGTGTCAAAAATGTCACCCGTCAACAACAGAAAGTCGTTGCAGTTGTACCATTTTTTAGTTAAGCAGTGAATCTGTAAAGAATATTGTTATAATCAATGCACTCTATTTAAAATCACTGATGAAATAAAAAAAAATCCAGACAATAGTTAAAAAACATATTTTGGATGGTTATAGTTACATAACGTATAATCACTGCTAAAATCTTTGTTGAACGGCCATCAAAGAACCACAACTACATTAAGAAAAATAATAGCTTATTACACAAAGCAATGTAATTTTGCGATTAATTGAAAGAAGCTGAGTTTCTTATTCCAGCTTTTATGAGGTGGTCACGCATAGTTGTTTGTTTAGTAGGCTAAACAGACAGCAAGCAGATTTATAACAAGTTGGCATTTCATATTATATATAAATCGTTATGGAGAATACTTAAACTCGCCGTTTTATATTCCTCAAGTGTCAAATTGACATTTGGTAGGTAGGAACAAGAACAACTAGGCGCCTTTTACAAGATCTTCAAATTTGAGTTTTCATTGTAGCGTCTATTGTTAAAATTGACAAATTGTTTTGAATAAATTATAAAATTAAAAGTTTTTAGTATGTGGTGAGTTATAATACTCAATTATAAAAACAAAGGTAATATTTATTTTAAAAAATTATTTGCTAAACGTATTTTGCAAATTTTTGACATAACTTACTGCAAATGCACACAGTTTAACACGTAAACACAACCTTTTAAAAAGCATCTTTTTTTTTCAATTTTTATGTAACGGTGCACTACTGAATTTTTACAAATTCTGACATTGTCAATTCTTGGCGAGTTTAGATGATTGTACAAAGTTCAATAACGTCATGTATAAATAATTTTTCTAAAGGAAAAAAAAAGTATATATGTAGATAAAATATGTAAATAACAATAACCAGGTTTTTTACAATAATTATCGTCGTCTACACATTCTTTGCTTTTGTATTTGGTACAAGAGAGAAGAACAGAAGAGTTAGTCCGTAAACAAAAAAACCAAGCACAATTATCAAGTAGTAGCAATAAAAGTAAATATGTGCTAATTGGAAAACAAGATCAATTGCATATATCAAAATTTAAAATAATCACAATTTTTTTAAAAACATTTAAACTTTTACTATATAAAACAACCAACTTTTTGCTAGTTTTAAAAATGTTCTTATTCTTTTCAAGACAAGTAAAACTTATTAATAAATCTATTTTAACATTTGGTAGTATAAGTCACAATGTTTAAAAATGCACAAAAGTAAGCCAATTGCCCGTACTTAAGTCTACAATGGAAAGGGTTACATGAGTCAAATCAACACTAAAGACGCTTCCAAATATTCTTTGAAAGAACCGAATTAGAGAATTTTATGTTATTGGTCGGCTTGGAAAACAAAGTAGAGCAGAAAGACTTTTCTTCTTCTTACAAGTTATCTTTTTTTCAAAGTCTTGTGTGATACGGTCTCTTAAGTTTTAGTGTGTTTTCTGTACAGTTTTAGCCCTGAACCATAAAAAAATAGCACAATTTTTCTGGAGCTAAAGATCAGTTTGTGAAAATGGTTACAAAAGCATTATTAAATAGCGTTTATCTTCAGAAGTGAACCAGCTGCAATAATTAATTTATATATTATATGTTACTATTTATTTATTATTAAAATTTGTCTCTTTAAGGTTATAATTACATTTACAATTATAACGTATAAATATCATGTCTAATAATACGTCATAGCCATTACAAGAGTTATTTTAATGTTGAAATGCATTCTGCTGCTAAGTTAAAATTTAAAGATTTTAAAATTTGGTTATGCCTAATTGTTAAAATTATTAGCGGCAATCAGCTTAACTTTGTTGATTTTTACATATTTTATCTCGTACTATACAGTGATCGAAAAATAAACTTTAACATGGAAACCCGACTAAAGGAGATTTTGTAAAGTTGTACTGCGTTACAAGTATACAGTGGCTCAATGACCACTTTTTACAATAATAAATTAAAAAACAAAATGCTACAAAAAGACGTCGTAATTGTACTATGGTATGTTAAAAAACAATTAAATAGTATCAATAAAAATAATTTAAACAAGAAGCAATTATTCGTATATAACTAAATCAAATTTTCGGATAATCAAATTTTTCCTCTTGACGGCTGTTTCAAATTGAATAAAAATCTACAAACTGTATTTGGACTGAAAAATGACTTAATTTGCAAATAAAGCAAAAAACACCGGCAATAAGAATTTTAAATCGGTTTTGGAAATTACAATTTGTTGGAATGATTCACCAAGAAAAGACTGACATCTTGTGGTAACACGGCTTGATGTAAAAGATGGTCTTCAGATGACAACATTTCGGGAGTTTTAAAAGCGTTTGATATGAGCACATCAATGTCCACAAAAAATTTCAGTTTTCCATCAGTTATTAAAATGAAACATATAGAAAAGAAATGCTTTTCTAATAGATAGAACAATAATTTAAGTTTGAGAAAAAATTTGATACAAACGTAATCACACAACTGTCAAAAGAGAACCTGCAATCTTTGTATAAAATGTATTTTTTACATTATGTGCACTAAAAAAAATCAAATAAGATTTGTTGACCATATGAGTGATACGAAACATGTCTTAGCAAAAGAGCAAGAAGGAAGTTGCATAAAATGCTTTTTCTTTTGTTTTTTTTTAAATTTTATTAAAAGAACTCTCTAAAACTGAAGCAAAAATTATTGCAGCTCAAAAATAAATGACTTTGTAAACAAGTAAAACAATTTAAAATAAGCATTATGAGAAATAAAACTTGAGATGTTTTTGCATTTTACAAAATTAATATATATTTAGATACGTTTTCTTAATATAAATTACGACTATATAAAATTATTCTTTTCAAAATGTTCTAAGTGTTGACAATGTTGACATGCTGCTTTATTGTTAGAAAGATGTGAGAGCTTCTTCGCTGAGAAAGGAGTAAATTTTGTTTGTGCGTTAATTCAGCACATTTTGACGGTGAAACCAAGGGATCGACTGTCATTTTGCTTTGTTACTTTAGGTTCGAAACCAAACTTGCCGGTGGCGGTTTGGCTTGACAGGACTTGGAGTGGGAAGAGAAGAGCATTCTGCTCTTCTGTTTGAGTGTTAAACGCACTCTCTCATAATGGAGTGTTAATTTTTTAACACCTGGTCGGTAGAAGTTTCAAAGTTGATGCCTGATGTCTGACTGATTTCAATTTCGCTCTGCTATAGCGGAATGGGGTAGAAACGTCAATCAACTTGGTGCTCACGCAAATTCGCGAAAATGAATTTTTCAAGTCCAGCTTAAATAATTTACCCTCTCGAATTATCTGCGTGATTTGTTATCGACCTCTTTTTGTCGTTTCAAAGTTGAGGGTTCTTTGTTCCTCTCGTTTGGTCACAGCCTCAGCACATTCTCTTTGTGGATATGAATACATAAGCAAGTGGCCGAGTGCGAGTGTCCGTTCGTTCGCGAGCCCATCCGTGGGGCCGCTAAGACTACGGGGAGGGCGACTGAGATCGATAGAGCGCCCCCCGCAAAGCCCGCCTTGCCGCACTTTACACTTCCCGCAGGACTTTCACTCTCCGTCCGGACTCTGGACTCACTCTGGACTTTCTCTTCTGTACTGTACATCCGGACAGGGGCGTTCTTATGGAATCGGAAAAGGGTATATGAAAACAATGTTAATGTGATTCAACTTAAAAAAAAACACTTATATTATAGGTACCCATCTAGGACTGTATCAGACATAAGATGTTGAACTTAATTGCTACTTATCTGAACAAAATCAACAGTATTTTTCTAATATTAAAAGAAACATTGATACGTAACTCCAGTATTAAACTGGTACATTCTGTTATTAATTCAGTTTAAACGTTTTTGCATCAATTTGATGCTCTTGTTTTTCAATTAGTTTGAGCCAGCGACATCTCTTTTAAGTTTATAAAAATATTTTTAAGTTATTTGTAAAGACATAATACATTTGCCTTTACGAGGAATTGTTTAAACTGTGAAGTAAGTATCTAACATATATACAAATTAAATATTGTAGCGTTTTTAAGTACATATGAGCAAAATGTATATTTTGATTCAAACCAAAATAATTTTATTGCTACTTTCTGGCTTATTCAATAAAGAGCAGCAGCAAAGTAAAAATTTGCGAAATATTTGGTTACTTTTCAGCCTTTAGAAACAAAATAACCGAATTAAAAAAAATATTTTAAATCTTTTCCAAATTATAGAAATAGGCTAAAATGGGGTAAAACTTTATGAATTTTTGAGATGGGAACGCCGCTGCATCTAGTCGGCGGCGTGTCATGATGCATATTCAGGTAGCAGGATCGCATAGCTTTGAGCTTGCTGATAAAAGCTATGAAAACTGATAAAAACTCCACTTTACTCAAAAGTTATTGATAAACAACCAAATATTAATCATTTAACCATTTTTGTCAAGGTTAAATTGTTCTCTAATTTTTCTGAAATAAAAGTTGGCGACGTTGACCCCCAGAGACGTTTTGTTTTTGTAGTTTATGTTTGCTTTTTGATTTTTTGCTTGTCAACTTAAGACTAACAATTGACAGCTGTATTGTTTGTAGACTAAAGGTTTTGAAACTTTATAGCGTTTGCTGTTGTTGATAATAATTGTTTACCTCGGCGGTTAACAAATAAAACAACTATTTAAAATTATAAACGTTTATTGTCGCTCGTCAACGTGACTTGCGACTCGTGAGAACGTATCTCGTGGATCGTGAAATAGTGAATCTCGAATAGACTGAATGACAATCTCGAATAGACCTGTTGTCGTCTTGAGGGTTGCAACGCTGATGGGTGGGGAAAACACCCCCACTTACAAGTGGTAACATTGCCGCCCCCTTGAAGTTGAGATACTTCAAAACTTTACATACACATAATTATATTACATAAATACATAACTATATTACATAAAAGCCTAAGTATCTACATAAAACAATAAAAAAAAATAAAATACAATATTACAAATAAAATTTTAGCACACTAGCGAAAAGAAAAAAAAAAAAAAGGAGAGAATAAAAAAAAAAAAACAAGAACAATAAAGTTGAATTATAAAAACAGTCAATTTGTGAATTAGTCCGCTTCTGTTGGAAGAACGCACACTTTTTTAATAGCTCTTTTAAACACTCCGAAAATTGTTTTTACTGTTACCACTCTCACAACACCGTCACTCCCTGGATGGATTTCAATCACTCGACCTAGACGCCACTGAAGAGGCGGTAGATTTTCTTCAATCAGCACCACTAATGCCCCGATGACGACGTCTGTCCTTTCCCTTTGCAGTCCTTTAGGACGAACTTGGAGTTGGGTCAAATATTGGAGATGCCATCTTCGCCAAAAATGTTGGTGTAGCTGGCGAATTCTTTGCCACCTCGTTAGACGGCTTAAATTTAGCGGTGCTAAATTTTCTTCGATGGGCGCTGTCAGTGGTGCACCAATTAAAAAATGGCCCGGAGTTAAAGCCTCCAAGTCATTGGGATCATTTGAGACCGGAATTAAAGGCCGAGAGTTCAAGCAGGCTTCAATTTGTGTGAGCAAAGTATAAAATTCATCGTAATTGAGACTCGCGTTTCCCAATACTGTGTGTAGGTGTCGTTTAACGCTTTGAATGTGTCGTTCCCATAATCCCCCAAAATGCGGTGACCTTGCCGGTATGAAACTAAATTTTGTCTTTACATTTAGACAATGCGAAACTATGCTTTTTTCAAATTCCTTGGATTTCAAAAATTGCCGAGCCGCCCCAACGAAATTTGTCCCATTGTCGGAGAATAGCTCCTGCACGTGCCCTCTACGAGATGTAAATCGCTTTAATGCCGCAATAAAACTATCGGCACTAAGATCGCCCACTAACTCTAAGTGTATGGCTTTAGTCGAAAAGCAAATAAATAGAGCAACGTATGCTTTTACCTTTCGCGCGTTACGTAAATTCGAAGATTTTATTAGATAGTACCCCGAATAATCTACGCCGGAAATTAAAAATGGACGAAGCGGTTGCAAACGTTCTTTGGGTAAATTACCCATTTTTTGTTGGCAAGGTTTTGGATTTGATCGTGCACACTTAATGCATGCGTGAATTATTTTTCGCACTGTATTTCTACCCGATATTGGCCAGAATTGCTGTCGTACCGCGGCCAAGGTGGCTTCTTTACCTGCGTGCAATTGTTCGAGATGGATTTTACGGATTATGGCTTTTGTTATGTAATTTTTTTCAGGAAGTAATATTGGATATTTGTTGTCAAAGTTAATAGGAGCGTGTTTTAAACGTCCTCCCACCCTCAAAATGCCGTTATGATCTATAAATGGGTCTAACATAGAAATTTTACCTGGTTTACATTGTTTATCATTTTGCATACAAATCAACTCCGCCGAAAACGCATTGCGTTGAATTAGCTTGATAATACAGTATTCAGCGCTCCTAAGTTCCGTCACCGATAGAAACTTTGCTTTATTTTTTGTTTTCGTTCTTAAATTGCTGACAAATCTTAAACAATAGGCAATAATTCGTGTTAATTTTAAAAAACAAGAAATTTTATTTAATATAGGTAAATCCGATTGGCAATATACTATATTAATCGCTTTTGATTTTCTTTCTAAGACTAAATTTTTGTTTGACATTTGCCACCTTGGTGGCCATTTTGTAGAATCGTTTCTTAACCAAGCTGGACCGTGCCACCACAACTCTGATTTTTTTAACTGGCTTGGTAACATGCCCCGCGACACTATATCCGCTGCATTATCCTCCGATTTAACATGGTGCCAAGCTGAAAACGCGCTATTCTTTTGAATTTCTTTAACTCGATTTGCGATGTAAGAGGACCAGTTAGTTGAGGCTTCCGCCAACCAGCACAAAACAATTGTTGAATCCGTCCAATAATAAACCACATCGATTTTCAAGCATTCTTTAACTCTATTCATTAATCTGCAAAGCAACAAAGCGGCGTTGAGCTCTAATCGGGGCAGGGTAACTTGTTTAATTGGCGCAACTTTGCTTTTGGCGCATATTAGCGATACAGATGCTTCACCCGTTTCGCTAACAGATTTTACATATATCGCGGCACCAAGCGATTTGGTACAAGCATCCGCAAAACCGTGTAACTCTAGTCTTGCACCGCAATCATAGATCATTACATTTCGGGGTATGCGAAAATGATTAAGTTCTGGTATATCGCGTAAAAATTGATTCCATTCCGTTTCAATATCTTTAGGTACCTGCTCGTCCCATGACAGTTTTAACACCCAAATCTTTTGCAAAATAATCTTGGCTTTAACAATAACAGGATTAATTAAACCCAATGGGTCAAAGATCTTAGCCACGGTACCTAAAATATTTCGCTTAGACGTTAATTTATAATCGAACGCATTATCTGCCTTATATCTTAGCTCATCATTATAACAGTTCCACCAGAATCCTAAGACTTTAACGTCATCGGTTTTAGATAATTCCACTTGCGAATGATTATTGTCAGAGCTTATTAATTGCGAGTGATTGCCGCTCCATTTACATAAATTAAAATTTGCGCCTGACAATATTTTAGAAACCTGATTTTTTATTTCTAGAAGTTTGCTTATTGAATTACTACCAGTTAATAAATCGTCCATATAAAAATCACGGTTAATTACATTGCTCGCCTCAGGATACGTTTCCTGCGCTTCCGCTGCCAATTGTTTTAAGCATCTAATTGCGATATAAGGAGCACAAGTTAATCCGAATGTTAGCGTAGTTAGTCTATACATTTTGATCGGTTCGCGTGAGTTATTTCGCCAAAAAAATCGTAAATAATCTACATCTTCTACATTTACCTTAATCATCCTATACATTTTGTTTATATCTCCTGCTATCGCAAATTTATATGATCTAAACCGACATAAAATATCAAATAGATTTTTCTGGAGATTATCGCCCGTTTGAAGATTATCATTGAGGCTTTGTCCATTTGACGACAAAGCCGCACAATCAAAAACAATTCTTATTTTGGGCCCGTTTATTGTTTGTTTAAAAACAGGTAAATGGGGAAGATAGAAAGCTTTCTTGGGAATTTCTGAAATAGGTACTTTTTCCGCATGATTCATTTGCAAAAATTCCGTCATAAATCCTTTGTAAGCGGTAGATAGCCTTTCGTCTTTGTCAAATCTTTTTTCTTGTGCGTAAAAGCGTTTTATTGCAGAGGCTTTGGAATCCCCGAGACTTATAGTGCTTTTAAAAGGTAACTTTATGACAAATTTACCCGAAATATCTCTAAAGGTTGTTTTTTGAAAATATGTTTCATATTCTCGTTCTTCGATGGTTTGTAATGCTAATTCTGCTACCTGCTCCGTATCTAAAAATCTTGCCACAGCTGTTTCTAAATTTGTCGAGTTTGATAAAATATTGCAAGAAAACGAGTGATCACCGCTTACATCTACACTACCGCTTACTATCCATCCAAAATAGGTGTTTTGCAAATACGGCTGATTTTTATGCAATTGAATCGGTGCGCCTAGTAAAAGTTTCCAAAATAGTTCGGCACCTAACAATAAATCAATCTCACGAGAGACATTAAATTGCTCATCAGCTAAACTGATTCCGAAAGGCAATTTAATAAGGTTCTTGTCGAAGGAAACAGCTGGCGTGCTACGAGTAATTTTTGGCAAAATGTAACATTGAATTTCCGCACCAAAATTATTTACTCTAGATTTTATATTAACATTGCAGCTGGAGCTAACTTTATTATCGGAGATATTTACACCTGTTATTGAAACATTACTCGGTTTAGTCGGTAGTTTTAGTTTGTTGCATAAACTTTCGGTAATTAGACATACTTCAGAGCATTGATCTAAAACGGCTCTACATTGACAAAACTTCCCTTCACTATCTGCGATCAGTAAGAGTACCGTTGAGAACAAAATTTGATTATTTTCGTTTATAATAAGGGTCGAAGCGGAAGTACCGGGCGCAGGTACAAATTCATTAATGTGCAACAAAGAATGATGTCGTTGTTTACAGTCTTTGCATAAACTATTTGATTTGCATTTTTCAATATTATGATTTCGTAAACAATTCTTACACAAGTTTAGTGAATTTACTTTTTTAATTCTATCTGAAACACTTAAAGTTGTAAACTCTTTACATTGAAACACCGTATGTGGCTCTTTGCAAATAAAACAAGATAATGTTGTTGACGCGATATTTGTGTTAAACTTTTCATATTTAACACCCGGATTTGTCACAGGCCTCGACCACGCTTGCATATTTCTAGAAAAAGGTTTGGGATTTTTGAAACTAGGTTGTAAATTATAATTGTCATACTTTAAGGAGTTCATTGCCTCGAGAATTTGAAACCGTTTTTCTAAGAAATTGTTGAAATAATCGAACGAAGGTACCTCTTTTTCTAAAATCGACTGCCATTCACGTTTAGTGTTGAAATCTAATTTTTCAACAATAATCGGTACCAATAAAGCGTCCCAATGAATTGTTTCTATTTTAAGTACCTTTAAAGCCGCGATGTTATTGTTTACCGTGTCTATTAAATTGCGTAGTTCGGAAGATGATTGTTTTGATATGACTTTAATGCTTAAAATATTTGATACGTGATCCTGCACAATTAATCTCCTGTTTTCAAAGCGCTTTTTCAAAACATCGATTGCATTTTCATAATTGTCGCCCAACATCGACAAAGATTCTATTGCTCGCAAAGCATCATCTTTTAAGCAACTTCGCAAATAATGAAATTTTTTAATTTTTGGAATGCTTGCGTCATCCCCTACTAGAGCTTTGAATGACTCGTAGAACGCGCACCAATTTGAATGCTTACCTTCGAAAATAGGTAACGGTATAGGTTTTAGATTTAATGCAAACCCGCTCGATTCATTTGAATTTTGACCCGACGCCATATTTACACTTGAATTAGACACAGAATTAGAAGAATCTAGAAGGGATTTTATTTTACTGACAATACTTCGCTTTTGTTCTTCAACTTTGCCGCGTTCTTTATCACTTTCCGCTTCTAGAGTCTCCTCATCCGCTCCCTCTTGGGCTATTTGAAATTTTTCAATTGTTAATTGAACCGCGTTGTATTTTTTAAATAAATCCGTTATTGTTTCTAAATCCGTTTGTAGGGTAAATTTATCCCTACTTGTGTCAATACTGTTTTGTAAACGAGTTATAGCCGCTTTTACCACCCTACGCTCGAGTTTCATATCAGCAAGTTCAGACGACATTTTGTGAGTATAATTATGAGTAACTGACCTTAATTGTTAAGCGGTTTGATTAATGTTCTGCTTCTTGAAGAATTCTGCTCTGCCTGACGATTTCTGCTTGACTTGGATCGGTGTTCGGTGATGAATAATTCGCTTGTTCTTTATCCGGCTCGATGAAGGACCAAAATGTTGATAATAATTGTTTACCTCGGCGGTTAACAAATAAAACAACTATTTAAAATTATAAACGTTTATTGTCGCTCGTCAACGTGACTTGCGACTCGTGAGAACGTATCTCGTGGATCGTGAAATAGTGAATCTCGAATAGACTGAATGACAATCTCGAATAGACCTGTTGTCGTCTTGAGGGTTGCAACGCTGATGGGTGGGGAAAACACCCCCACTTACAAGTGGTAACAGCTGTTATCATATTATTAAGTTCTTCAATAAACTTTCACAAGATTAGAGATGGGTTTTCCGAAAAGAAATTACACTGAAATTAAGTGGATTGCAATTCATTTCAAAATCAGAGTGTTTAATATGTTTTTTGTCTTTATTCAGCCAATCACGTAACAATTCTTTTAAATTTTATTATTAACACCTTTAAGGGTGGTTTTATTCAAGCAATAAAGTCTTATGCTGCTTTTCTATTAGCTTATTCTGTTGATGTAATCAAATAAACTGCAACAAATATTAGCAATATTAATATAAAATTTGAACCGAGTTTACTAAATTAATTGACATAATCCAAAATCTGCAAATGAACAATTTTTAATATCCAGAAAAAATAGAAAGCGAAATATTTTGAATATATCAGTATATTGTCAAATCAGTAAAATTCTAGGTTACAAAATTATTTTCATAATGATAAAAATTTAGTAAAATTTATTGTTAACAAATACAAGCTTAACATTATTGAATCTAAAAAGTAAAGTTATCAAAAATAAATCATATAAACAAGATAATAATAATTTGTATTTAAAACTAAGCAAAAAACATTACACAGTAATTTTTTTTGGATCTTGAATTGAATGATATAGATTGGAAGCTGTAATTTTTATAGACTCTTTTTGTTAATTTATTTTATTTATATTTTTATTATAAATTAATCAAAAAACATTACACAGCAGATTTTTTAGAGAAATTGCATTAGATGAGATAGATAAAAAGCTGTTATTTTTATGGATTGAAAAAGTCAACATTGGTTACAGACTACAAGTTTTGTTTTCGCTATTCAAGATAGAGTAATTATCACTAAAAATTCTCGTAAGTTTCTAATGAAAGAACAATTAGTTAATGTCGTTTCAATTTTCTTGTTCAGTGCTAGTTAATAAAGATTATAAAAAACATAACGCAGTCGCAAAGATAATGAGGTCGTTAATGACGCTGACGTGACCTGGCCTAGCCTGATCTGCAAAGATCAGGCAAACAACAACTACAAAAAAATCAATGCAATTTTATTCAAACATTTATAGTAGATAGATTACATTATATATCATTGATATACGTTTAAGACAAAAAACGCTATTGTAATTAATAACGTAGTTGTCCAATCAGCGATACACGTTTTATCTCAAATTGTTTATATTAAGATAGAGATTGATTATTTAGAGTGACTTGCATGCTTAAAAACATGTAAAAATTTTGTTTCTCAATAAAAGTTTTGATGCAAAATAGCTTCTAATAGATGTCGCTTGTTATATTAGTAATTAATGTCTTAAAAAGTTAATATTAAAGTATATAATAAGTAAATAAAAACAGGGTGGCGCTAAAAAAGCTTCTTATTTGCTATGTTGTATATGTTGTATACGCAAATATAGGTTTTAGTTAGATCGTTTAGTTACATCTTCACCGACAGCTCACACCACACAATACACGCTTTAAAATTGGTTTACAAAACAGCTAATTATTTTTATTTTGCGCTAAAAGTGTTGTAATGTTTTTTACAAAGATCTTCAAAAACAATTAAAATATTATATAGAATTTAAAACATAATGCCTAATAATCTTTATTTTTGACTAAAACAAGTAAACAAATTGTTTTCAGATTTGAAAAAGCGTTGGAAAGTCTTTCATTAAACCACCGAAACTACAAAAATTCAGTTGTCACAAAATTCATATATTTTGCGCCAAAGCTTGGCATAACTCAAAGATATTGTAAACTGCTTTTTAATTTAAGCCTATGTGAAATACGGTTAGTGAACGCTTAAAACACGTTAACCCATGTCTTAAATCCTGATACGATTTATTGCCCTAAAAATAAAATAAATAAAATGTAATAAATCAACAAATTGTTTCCACAATTAAACTATTTATCTCAATTTCAAACTTTTCAAGACTGAATTAATGCAAAGGAAGGTTGAAAGTAACCGCTTACGGCCTCCAATTAAAGCAAATGTTGTTTAGAAATTAAGTGCAAAATTGTTGTCTCTCTGGAAAATTGGGTGAAAGTAGTTTGTAAACTGCAGTAATAATCAAGAGCTACGTAGGAAGTATAAAGATAACTCTTCCTTCAAAATATTTCTGCAAGCTCCGTAGCATAAACTTGATGGTTTGTTGGTGACGGATGGTTTGGGAATAGCAGTCATAAGTTGACCGGTTGTCTAAAACACTTGTTTTGTTCTTTTTTTGAGTTTGTGAGTTACATTTTTTCTTGCATTATTGTCTTTTTTTGAAAAATACCGAGTATTATTTCAGCTGTTTGCCAAAATTCTTGTACTCGAAGAAATCTATCTCAAAATTTCTCTAAGAAATCGGTAATCGAATAGGTTTGATTCACCATTTACTTTGTTTCGCAAATACGTCTTAACCATCAAGTTTTTTTTGTTCTAATATAAAAACTGTTGTAACTTACTATACTATAATTTAAAAAAAAATCGAATTGAGTTACTTAAAAATATACAAAAACAAAACTTATGTTAATTTATAGAAAATAATATTATGAAGTTTGTAAAAATTGTTATAATTACATTATAATTTAATTTTGTCAATAAATGAGCAGTTTTTTTTTAAATAAATTTGCAAGAAATTGTTTAACAATAAACATAATAGTTAAACAATAAAACCAATATTGAAACACAAACTTTTCTTTTGAAAGATTATAATTATGAGCAAGGACTTTAGATGCTCACACAAAAGAATTATCTAAAATCTTAATACTGTCGTGTAATAAAAACTATTTAGTTTAGCAATAAAAGCTACTAACTACTTTTACCAAAAAAAAAATTGTGTCGAGCCACAGTAAACGGCTCAAAGCTAAACCGGTCAATTAGTTTTTGGTTTATTTTTCAAAGCCAAGGAATCAAGCCAATTGTTTTATTTTCCAAAGCCACTCTTGATTAATGTTAATTTTATACACCCTGTATAAGTATTTTGTTTTGAATATGTTGCCTCTAAAACTTGATTTTCAAGAAATCGATTTTGAAATTCTTTACTTTTTAAATTTAATTGATCTAATTAATTATCACGTTATAAGTGGAATGTATATATTATGATGTTTCATTTTATGAAATGCACATAAATAATCATGTTTGAGTTTGGATGATTAACTTTATTGATGTAAATTATAATAGCAGAAAGTTTGCAAAACCGCTGAGTGAAATGGTAGTAGTTACTGCAGTATACTGAAAAGCATTTTATTAATTTATCCAGCTAGATATGTCATGTTATCTGTGATTACTAAGTTAGATACATTATTCAAGCATGTACGAATAGTTTGTGAAACAAGAAACAGTAAACAACAACGCATATTCTTAAAACTAGATCAAATTACTTTGTTGTTCTACTTTATAAACTATTAACTAACACTACTAACAGGTAAAACAATACTTCTACTAGATTTGAGAAAGTTGTCTTGTTTAAATCTAGCTGCAAATTAAATTCCCGGTCAGTTAAAACGAATGCTTTTTTCAATTTTGCTGTTTTTCATTCCAGAACGTGGGTCTAGCGAGTAACCAACCGCCTTCTCTTATACATGCAAGTTTCTTTGTCCTGAATATGCAAAAGAAGTGACGAGCCACCCCTGACTGAAATGACCAGCGGCCGTGGGCTTCTAAACTTCACAGTGCGAGAGCAGGAACGAGGGGCAGAGAGAAAGAACGAAGGGGCTGTAAACTTTCCCTTCTCAAAGATCAATACCTCTACTCTAGTCCGGCGTCCAGCGGGTAGCTTAAACTTGGACTTGATACTCATCCTACTAAACACAATTCCTGCTGTCGCTGCAAGAGCAAAAATAAAATCAAAGAGCCCAATTTTTAATAATCGTCAATACAAAATCTTAAGATACAATGAATGAATAGTTCAAAAACTGCCGATAAATCAAGACACAATTTGCAATATGTAGACGTAGACCACCCTTAGCAACGTCCTGAAGGATTTCAAATCAACGTTTTCAACAAGTCCTGCAGGACTGTTAGCAGGATTGCGGTAACAGGCTTCTATGAAATTGCAGGAGAGTGAGAATCCTTGTCCCGATCTTGCATGTATAATAGATGCGGTAAGCTGTTAGGGATAGGAGAAAATTACCGTTTTGGGGTGATCTACCATGGGGATGAAAACGAAGTTAGTGCTAATGCTAAAATTATGTTATTAATTTACAATCTTTATTATTGATAGATGTTTGATGGTGACAAAAACTGTTAAAAACCTATATACGATACAAAGTCGAGAGATAGATAAAGTTTTGCAAATAGATTATATTTGTAAGGTTCAAATGCTTGCAAAAGTTTGGAAAAGTTTTTAGGATAGCAGTAGGAAAGGTCAGGTTTGCTGAAAAACATCAAAAGTTTAGAAATGAGATATGTCAGAATTTCTGGGTTATTTTCAAGGGTTTCTAGACGGTCGGATTTTTCGCAAAGAAAGAAGTTTACATCCACTTTAATTTCATCTTTATTAAGATTTGTTTTGAAGATGTACTAACTTCTAGTAAAACATTCATTTCATTACATTATTTTTAAATGTAGAACAAAAGTTTAGAAATAACTAATGAAATGATACAATATTATTTTAAGTTTAATTTAATTTAGGTTATTTATTGAATTAAGTTAGATACAGCAAACCAATTTGAAATACTCAAACTTTTAAAATTTTTTAGTTGTATGTGGATGGTTGGAAAATTTAAAGCAAGGTATAAATTTACAATTAAAAAATGAAATTAAACTTCTGAGTCAAAGCTTCAGACATTACGTGGCTAAGACGTTTTGATATTGGTTTTTTACAACTTGTGACTGAAACATGCATTCTATCAAAAAAGTTGCTTAACTTACATTAAACAACTTATCAATAAATACAAAATACAAATTATCAACAACATTTACATTCAAGAAATTATCCCAAACCTAGGAAGAATTAAAATATAAACTTCAGGGTGACCAAAAAATCAAAATATTTTTTGTCTAGATTATTTATAGCACATGTTAAATTTTATAATATATAATTTTCATCAAATGATCAATAATCTTTTGCAATGAATCTTTTTGTTCTCTTGTCTCTTGGTGAAAAAACTTATTGTCCTCTTGTCCGATATCTGTCAGGTGCGATTTTTATTTGCATTAAATTGGTGAGATTAGACAACCTTTAAATGCTTTTTCGATATAAGAACAACTAAAAGGCATTTA
This sequence comes from Lagria hirta, assembly GCA_947359425.1. Lineage (NCBI taxonomy): Eukaryota > Metazoa > Arthropoda > Insecta > Coleoptera > Tenebrionidae > Lagria > Lagria hirta. Next base: position 17,248,750 of record OX375794.1, read on the forward strand.
TAAACATTTTAGATTTGGTATCTTCTGTCAGCGCTTTTTTAAAAACATTATAAATTTTTAAACAATGATACGTTTAATAAATAACAATTAACTTTGTCTCATTATAAGCCGACTTTCATTTTTATTATCGAATAAATTTATGAATTTCATCTCAACGTTTTTGTCTCAGACAATTTAACTTGTTGAATTTAAAAATTTATATTTAAAGATTAGAATTTTTAAGCTGGCGCTTTTAAACTTCTTCCAAATTCAGCCCGTAAATTTTTAGCGTTTTTTTTTTCATAAAATTCAAAAATTTAAAACAATTTTAAAGCAACGCAAATTTTTTTTATTTGTTTTAATTTTTGATTTTATGCAATAAATAATTTTTTCTTGTGTAACATAGTAAAAACATTTTTTTTGTGTTTTGAATAAACAGTAGTTTTTTAAAAACTTCTTTTTTGTTTATACAAATTTATTTATGTCGGATTTTTAATCGAAGAAGTTGGTTTAGAAATGTTTTGTTTTTATCGTTATTAGTGCTTATTTTCTTTATTGGAAGCCACTTGCAAAATACCAAAAAACAACTTGATCGATTTTTCAGTCGACTTTTGACAAATTTTAAGTTTTTAGTTGCTAATAACGGTAAAATTCATAGCAAGTATTAATTTTTATTCATTAACATTTAATTGAAACAATAATTAAAAAGGTAAAATTTTCAGAAAAAAGATTTTTTTTTTAGATTTTCTATTTATTATATACAAATTATAAATAATGTTCAAGTTCATTTTCAAGTATCAAAATGTAAAAGTTTTTTTACAGTTAAATACACAGCGCGGTCTACAATAATATGTAAAAAACCTAAAAACAGGTTAAATTTTTTTCTTAACTTGACAACTATTTATAGAAATTTTACTCTACGTACCTATCAAAATATTTTAAATAAGAGAAGAAATCTTGTAACATTGTGTTGCAAAACTTTTTTAGTTTTTTGCTTAGTACTATATTTTTTTAAATTTTCTGATATTCTTTCTATAGCTAAAAAAGATATTTTGAAAACTGAGCTATACAATATAGACAATTGTAACTTACAAAAATTGCTGAGAAACTTCTGGTCTGGTTTGATGTGCGTTTTTGACTAGGAAGATATTCAGACATTATAATGTATGACTCAAATAAGAGAAAGAAAACTGATTTAAAATATTAGTTAATTTTGTAAAGCGGTATTGTCTCGGCAGAACGCAACGTTCTTTAATTTATCCGAAACCAAAATTTAACTCAAATTTGGTTACACCAAAATAAGATACCATTTGTACCAAAACAAAATCACTTCTTATTAAGATTATCAAAAATTTTTTTGACAAATATATGACGCAAAATGTATAATGGAGAAAACACGCAGAAAATAAAGATGTTTAAGAATCCTAAAACCTAATAAATTGTGTTTAACTTTGACAAAAGATAATTTAAAATTAGAGAACTTTTAAACTTTTAGGGTTGTACCACGCCTCTAAATTATAAATTTATTTATAAATTAATCAAAGCGGTCGATCCTATCAAATTTTAATCTTTACAATATTCTAATGTCAATAGCATGTGCTGAATGCAATTGGTCTTCAAATTGCTTTCCGTATTGTGTATTGTTTTCAACATACAGTTAGAGACCATAAACTATACTAACAGTTCCTGTTTTGTAAATATATTTTTTAAAATATATGTTTTAAAAAAAATTGCAATTTTTTAATAATTTCTTTATTTTGTCTTTTGGCTATATGGTGACAAATTTATTGCGAGCACCAAATAAAACCGATGTACTGCAATTTGCTGATGAAATATTTATGAAAAAAATTCAGCTTAATTTAGTTTGAGATCTGCATAAGAAATTCTAAAAATTAGATGCAGATGTTTCTAGATGTACAGTTAAAGAAAACACCCAGATCTTTGACAGAAGTGTTTAAGTTTAAATTGTTTTTATTCATAAAATAATAAAACGTAAGATCCTAGTAAAACATTATTTTTCTAGAAAAACTTTGAAATCATCGCATAAACTCAAATTAAAACTTGTTTTCTAATTTTGTTTTAAACGAGTACCAGTTGTAGAATTGCTATACAAATATATCTTCAGATCATTGGCCCTTGTAGTCAATAAATCTCAATAAGTTATAAATAAAAAAGATAAAACAAATAAAATCAGATTTTAATAAGAAATACATCAGATTTAACGTCAAACATAGACATAAGATATTTATTTAAGATATCAAGAAAACATTTAAATTTAATAACAATCAATAAAATCGTTAAAAATTTGAATTGATTTTGTTTGGCAAAAGTAGAATGTGAGGCTTGCAGTCAAACGCTCAAGAAAAATCAGTGAAACAACATCAATTTGGAGAAAAAAAATTTGGTTGTTGGCGTATGCGGATGATATTGTTGATGGTAGCGAGAGAAGAACGGGGACTGAGAGAAATGATATAAAATGCAGAAAGATGCATGAGAAAAAAGGAACTTGAGGTGAATGAAAGTAAAACAAAATTATTAGTGTTCAGTAAGGGAGCAAGGAAAAAGGTAGAATGGAAATGGGGTGAGAAAGATATAGAACAGGTGAAAGAATGGAAGTATCTGGAATTTATGTTTGAGGAAAGAAATAGATGTAAGGCGCAGGTAAGAAAATTAGTGAAAAAGGGAAACCAGATGAGTGCGAGAGTATGGAGTATGGCAGAGAGAAAGTTTGGGGGAGAATATGGAATAGGAATGACATTATTTGACAGTCTGGTAAAAAGTGTGATGATGTATAGAGCTGAAATTTGAGAGTGGAAAGAATGGGTAGAAATGGAAAAAGTGCAAGAAAGGTATGCAAGATGGATGTTGGGGCTAAGCAGAGAGACTCCAGGATATACAGTGAGAGAGAAAAAAAAGAGAGAAAAATTAAGAATAGAGGCAGGAAAAAGAGCCGTGAAGTTCAAAGATAGGATGAAAGATAGGGAAGGGTGCAAGATATTGAAAGAGAGTTGGAAAGTGATGAGTAGAAAAGCAGAAAAAGGAATGGAAAAAGAAAGGAAAAAGTATTGCGAAAGGAATGGGTTCAGCGTAGAGGAGAGAAAAAAAGAGAAGCGAGACAATGGGTGCATGGAGAATTGAAAGACAGAGACAGAGGCATAGACAAACAAGAAAAGAGGGGAGAAATTAGAGAAACCAGATACAATAAAGAATACATAAAGTTGATAACAGAAGAGGGACCGGAATATGTAAAAAGAAAAAGTAAGAGAGAGCGAAAGATGATTGCAAGATTTAGATGTGGGAATAAAGAGAGAGATAACAGATATTGGATAGAAGAAAACGAAAGAAAATGCAGAATGTGTGGAAGAGAGAAAGAAACATTGGAGCATATGATGAAAGAGTGCATAGAAATAAAAGAAAGTATGCTAGAGAAAGAGGATGTAATGAAAGAAAATAAAGAAAGAATAGAATGGGATAAAAGTGATAATCAGGGAGAGAGAAAAATTAAATCGGAAATTGAACTAAAAATAAATAAAAAAAAAAAAAGGAAGAAATGATAGAAGGGAAAGCGGGAGACAGAAGTATGCAAAAAGAGTAAATGAAGACAGGTGAAGAAGACACAAAGAAAGAAAAGGGAAGATAGGATAGAAAAAATTTGTGTAAAAATGTAAGAGCAACACTAAATAAAGTTTTGTAAGTTACCTAGTTGTTAAATTTATAGTTGCTAAATGACAGATGTTACTTTAGTTGAAAATGTCACAAATTCATTAACAGAAATTTTAAAGATACAAGAAATGTTGTCTTTAACGTTGTGAATTAAGCACATCGGAAAAAATTAGGTTAAAAGGTTTTCTATAATAAATTAAAGATCAAAGAATTCAGTACCAAATGCGTCATTTAAAAGTGTTAGAATACAATATTTTTCCTGCTCAAGACAAAAATAAAGCTGAAATAAATCCGTTTCAAAATTTTTCTTAACGTTTTCTATAGAATATTTTACCATTGTGAGACAAAAGTTTTTTGATTTGTTTAAGATACACAACTTTCTTTGTAGAAAATATTTTTTTTTAAGTTTTAGATTTCTCAAAGTCAGTTGACATTCAATATAAAAATTTCAATTCGACGTAGAAAAGCATAAAACTGATCTAACTCACATAATATTCACATTAGAGAATGAAAAAAAAAATCAATTAATGTGTTGCTAATTTTTATAAAGACTGGCCTGTGTATTCTAAAAGTTTTTAATTTTTTAACATCATTTACACTTTATTTGTTTAATTATTAGAATTTTTATCTATTTTAATTCAACTATCTTAAAACATTTTTTAGTTGTATGGAAAACAAAAAAGATGATTTAAAAGAAAATCTTATTAGTATTTTAATTGTAGACAGTAATTTATTTTTTTGCGATAATAATCTATGTAATGGGTACGACTTTTGTATTTAAAAATACCAGATTAAAGATCTTGTTAAAAATATAGTTTTTTCTGTGTTAAATATTTTTTTTCTGGTATTATAGATTTTATAGATATTATATAAATATCATAGAATCAACAAATTAAATTTAAATAAAAGAATACAAAAGAATGTTTAACGTAATATTTAATCAGTAATTGAAGTTATTCTTTGTAATAGTCAAATAAAAATTTAAAGATTGGAGTTTGGAGATTGATCTTATTATAAAATAATAACAACCTGCTGCCTTGTCATCATTGCTGTGTTTACAGATTCAATGCTGTGATTACGGTGTTTAATAAAAAAAAATAAATAATTTTTTTTGTCTAAAACACTAAAACAAACAGCTATTTATTGTAAAGTGCTTATAAAATAGTAAAAAAAATCCATAATACCAAATTTTAAATTGTTCAACAAATTTTTTTTTAAATTTGCGTAATGACCAATTATGCTACCAAAAACTTAAATTGCTCTTCATTGGTTTCTATACAGAACTCATCTGAAGAATTTAGTTTAGTTTGATAGACCACCGACTTAAATTTATTGTTTCTACTCAAAAATTAACGCGCATTAGGACTCATTAGGATATAGTTTTATAAAAAATCGTGCTCATTTGCTATTTTTGTAGTATATTTTAACTATTTTTCAACGTTCTTAAATAGTAAATACTACAATTAAAATAATTGAATCTTAAAATAAATAGAAGTAATAGCTTTCTTTTAATGTATCAGAAACCTAACATTAAAGAATAAATCTAACAACAAACAAAAATTAAACTTTTTAAAACATTTTTTATATATATTTAGTTTTTTCTAAGTGGTTTTTGAAGATTGAAGCAAACATGTCTTTAAAAGAATTTATTTGTCATACTTCAAATTTTGCTTTTCTAAATAATTAAAAAGTTTAAAAAAAAATTACTAGATTAATTACAAAAACTATTATTTGAAGTGTTTTTTTTTGTTGAGACACTTGGTATATGCATTTTGTGGATACGTGCTGCAGTAAATTTCAAAATTATATGTTAAAAATTAATTAAAAGAATGTTTATTGTGACTATAAAAGTAAGGTAAAAAATGTGTCGGAATAGCTAATTATGTACTAAAAAGTTTGAAAGTGGGGGCGGTTCGGAGCGCTTTATCTGCAATCCAATACAGAACACTTGTTCATTCACAGAGCCCGGAATTAGAAAACCTCAACTATAAGTAACTAACACAAGCTGTCACCTTAGAAATGAAACTAGATAAACATAGTCCTTGTCCGATATCCTGTTATCCTTTTTAACTGTTGCCGTGCTTTTGAAATTATAGCAGAGTCAAAACGAGCTTGCGTTTTTGCGGGCATAAAGCTTAGATGTCAGGACATAATTCTAAAATAACTAGTAAATTAGACGTCTAAAGCTCTAATTGTACGATTTCGACATCAAGCTTTGGGTACCAACCGGTGTTAGGCTGCTCACATCGACGAGCTTAACCGGAAATTTACTTTTAATTCAACGTAATTTATCAAAGTATATATAGCGAACTTATCAATTAATTAATAATTACTATTTTTAAACAACAAACAATAAACTATAAAAAATCTAGGACAATAGGTGACAACAACCTATACAGTTATTTATAGAATAGTGCGTTAAATTAAAATTGTTTTTACTGTACAGCAAAAACTAAAAATATGTATTTAATTCAAAATCAACTTCAAATTTGCACAAATAATATTATAATTGTAATAATGAATCAAATATAAGAAAAATTTTAGAAAAATAAAAAAAATACTAAAAGAAATACAGAAAGCAGCATTATTATGTTCATCTCATATTGTTTGAATGTTTATAAACGGTAAATCTAACAATTTAATTAATAGGGTTGCTGATTAGGTTGCTGATTAGGTTGCTGATTAGGTTGCTGATTAGGTTGCTGATTAGGTTGCTGATAGGCTGCGTGGAGAGATAGTAATTTAGCTTGATTCTTCAAAAAACAAACTTGTATAGTCTATTTTGTTTAAAACTCATTTTGTTGTCTTTGTTTTTAATTTATTTATTAAATTGATTTTTAAACTAATGAAAAATTAAAAACTTGTTTTCTACAAATTTTTATATGATTGGAAAAATAATATGGTCATTATCATTACTTGTCTAAAACTGTATTGATTTTTAAATCCATCAAAATTGCTGTGTCATCAGGGCAGAGAGAATTAACCATAAAAATTTTACTTTTATTTGTTTAAAATATAGGTGCACCCATATTATTAAATAAAAATGCTACAGTTTAAGATTTGGATTTGAAAATTGTTACGGAAATACAAAAAGCAACATTATTATGTTTATGTTATGTTGTTTGGATGTTTTTAAATGCTCAATCTGACAAATCTAATAATATAATTGCAGATGCGTGAGGAAACCGTAGTTTAGCTTGATTTTTCAAAAAACAAACTTATGTTTTCTATTTGGCTTGTAACACGGTTTTGTTTTTAATTTAATTCTGAAATTGGTTTTTAGATAAATTGAAAACTGAAAGCTTGTTTTTTAAAAAAATTTATATTATTGAAACAGTATTATTGTCATTATCATCAGTCGGCAAATACCGTAATAATTTTTTCTTGCTACTCCAGTCGAAAGTACGTGGTTTCGGCTGCGATTCCACGGCAGAAAGTGTATTTTTTATGCACTGGTAGAGCTGCACTTTCTCACGGCAGAAAGTGTATTTTTCATGCACTGGTAGAGCTGCACTTTCTGCCGTGGAATAGCAAGAAAACTAGTATACACTACACGGGCAGAAATTTGAGAGTCCTGCACTGCGCGCATTATGGCGCGCAATGCATGAATTTCAACTTTCTGCCCTTGTAGTGTAATATACTATTAAATCCAGCAAAATTGCTGTGTTTTCGAGACAAAATAGGTTTAACATAATGATAAGCAATAATAATAAATAAAAAGTTACTAGAAAAGTTGTGCTGTGGGACGTAAATTTCGAAGTGCTGTTGAAACGAGTTAGTTTTTCATGTTTTTTTTTTGAATATCTTACTTAAATTGGTTACTTCAAAGATATAAACTTCTGCTTCTACATAAATAGACAATGTTATTTTTATAATTAATTAATAATTTTTTTGATAATTTTTTAAAGCAAAAAATTCTATTATAAGTAAAAAAAATCATTAAAAGTTTTTAAAATTAAACTTCTTTTGTTCAAAATTAAATTATGATAAATAATTTTCATAATAATGAAATAACGATTAAAATAAACATATTACATAAATTTATTTATTATTTGTAAGTACTTACTGATTACAAAAAAATAACGTAACTCTCCTAGTTGTAGAGTAAAGTTTTTCAATGGTTTTAGGTTAAAATATCATTTTTTGAGTTCAAAATTTATGTGATAAGTGACAGGCTATTATAAAAATCGAATATATTTTGCAAAATGTGATAAATCCATTACAATTAGAATTTGACATAGATCTAAAATTTGATTCGAATCGGAGAGATTAGAAGCAAATAACTCTAACATTATTAAAATAGTAAAATTATAGTAGATGTTTAACAATTTTTGTCAAAAATAAACAATAGAGCGTCTAAATTATAGAATAATATAAATAATTCCAGACACCGATAAATTTAAAACAATTGACAAATTTTTGTATTATCTAAATCTAGAAAATCAATTAGAGAAAGTTTTTATTAACGCTTTATATGACTAAATTAGTTATTAGTTAGATCTTAAATTATTCCAAAGTAGTATAAACTTTTTTTTTTTAATAAATTACATAAAATCTTGTGCTGCAGTTGTATCGCTGCAATTAGAACCAATGTATAATATAATTACAATAAACTTAAATTGTGAATAAGTATCTGAAAAAACAAATCCAATTTGGGAAATTAAGATAAAGACAAAAATTATTTCAATTGAGAAAGACTTATTATTAATATTCAAGAAGAACACGTTTAAATTATCTTCCAAAATCCAATAATAATATTTTAAATAAATTTATTATATTTAAAATAACATTTCTGTTAAATTTAAAATTCAAAAGTTTATAAAAAAAAAAAATTTTTAAAATTATAAAATATTAGTTATTTATCCTAATTAAAATAAAAATAAAAAAAGTCTTTCAAATATTGCAGATTTACAAAATTTTTGGGATGAGTTATAGTTCAATAATTTCAATTATAATTTTGATAATATAAAATTTAATCTTTTCTAAATAATATTAGACCTATTAAATTTACCAAAAAATAACAAAATGTATAATTTTTGATTATACTATTTTTTACAATAGTTGTATAACAAGATTTTGGATTCCTTTGTTAGCAGTCGGTGCGAACGGTTGTGGTCACGGTGCAAAATCTAATTGCGAAACATTGCAAATTGTAACGATAAGTGCCAAGTGAGGGATTTTTGCCCGTGACCTACTTAGATTAGTGCTGAGTGTGTTCCGGGGGCATTGAACAATCAGGCCTCCGAGGGGTTGACCCGGGCTCCAGAAGCGTAAACAATCTGTGACGAGAGAGGCGAATGCACAAAGCAAGGCAGAGGTCGCTCAGTTGGGGAGAAGGAGCGCAAGGGCAAAGGAAAGAGGAAGAGGAAAAAAAGAAAAGGAAAAGGAAAGAAGAAGAAGAGAAGCTAGAAGAAACAGAAGTCTTCGCAATTAGTAAAAAAGTAATAAGGTCCCCAAAAGAAAGGAAAAACATAGAAGAGGCAGAAATGAAAGACTTGGACCTAGTGGTAAGGAAATTAGACCAATTAATAGAAGAGGTCAAATTATTAAGGCAAGAGAACAGAGAAGTTAGAAAGGAAATAGAAGAAATAAAAGATGAGTTTAAAAAGAAAGAGAAGAAATGGGAGGAAGAAAAGGGTACAATGCTAGAGAGGATAGAAACTTTAGAAAAACAAACAGAGATAACAGATAAGAAAAATAGGAAAAACAACATAATAATAAGTGGAATTGACGGAGGAAGAGAAGGAAAAGAAGACATTGAAAAAGAAATGAAAAAAGTGGTAAAAACGGGAATAAAAGAGTGGCACAAAATTGGGAAGGGAAAAGTACTAGTAGAACTCCAAGACTGGGAAGCGAAGAAAAGAATTATGGAAAATAAAAAAGAGTTAAGAAAAGAAGAAACAACTAAGAATATTTACATAGATGATGATTTAACAAAGAGGGAGAGAGAGGTCCAGAAAAAATTAAGAGAAATCGCAAAAGAAAAGAGAGGACAGGGAATAAAAGCAACGGTGGGATATGGAAAAATATTTATGGAGGGAAAAACATTCAAATGGAATGAGAAAGACCTGAAACTGCAGGTTTTTTAGGGAGAAAAGGGAGAGTTAAAAGAAACAAGGAAGAAGACACGGGCAAATGTACAATGGAAACTGAGAAGACTAATGAAACAAATAAAGATATAAGCAACGGGAAGAAAAAGATACTATTTTGGAATGTAGCGGGATTAGCAAAAAAAGAAGACAATTTCTGGGATTATGTGAAACTTTTTGACGTAGTAGGTTTAGTAGAAACATGGATAGAAGAAAAAAGCTGGGAAAAAATAAAGGGAAGGCTACCACCAGAATTTAATTGGGAGTGTCAAGGGGCAAAGAGAGAAAAAAAGAAAGGAAGGGCAGCAGGAGGGATAGTCACGGGAGTAAGAAAGGGAATAAGAGAAAAAAACCAGGAAAAAAAAGAAATAGAGGGACTCATGGAGAGAAATATCGAAATAGACAAACGATGGTGGAAAATAATGACGATATACAGCAGAGAGATGAAAAAGACAATAAAAAACATAGATGAAACAGTGAAAGAAAACACAGAAGAATGCATACTTATGGGAGGAGATTTTAACGGAAGAATTGGGGAAAGAGGAGCGAGAAATTGGGAGGAAGAAAAAGGAGATGGGAAAAGGAAAACCAAAGACACAAAAGAAAATATGGAGGGGAAAAAGTTGATGGAATGGCTAGAAGAAAAGGGATGGGAGATACTGAATGGTAATAAACAAGGGGATGAAGAAGGGGAGTGGACGTATGTAGATAGTAGGGGGGAGTCGGTGATAGACTACGGAATAACAAATGAGGAGGCGTGGGGAAAAGTAGAGAACTTTAGAATAGGGGACAGAATAGAGTCAGACCACCTTCCAATAGAAATAAGCCTAGAAGGAAGAAATAGCCAAACAGAGGAAAAAAAGAAGACAAAAGTAGAGCAGAAGAAGGTAATTATTAAAGTGTGGAACGAGCAAGGCGTGAAAGAATACAGGAAAAAGCTGAAAAACGTCAAATTCGAAGGGCAAGAGATAGAGAAGATGGAAGTGGAATTAAAAGAAATACTAGAAAAGGCAACGACAACAACAGAAGTAAGCAGTAAAAAGAAAAAAGCAGAAAAGAGAAATGAATGGTGGGATAAAGAATGCTACCAGCTAAAGAAAAAAGCTACAAAAGCGCTAAGGGAATTCAAAAAAAAGCAAGTAAATAGAAGAGTCTTCTTAGAAGCAAAAAGAAAATATAGAAAAAGATGTATAGAAAAAAAGAGAGAGAAAAGAGAAGAAGAAGATAAAGAAATAAAAGCTATTAAAACAGAAAGAGAGGTGTGGAAGTACATAAACAGAGAAAGATTAAGAAAAGAAGCGGCGAGTGAAGAGATAACAATAAAGGAATGGGAAGAGTTTTTCAAAGATCTTCTGGAAGGAGAAAGAGAAGTAGATATAGAAGACCCAGCGATGCAAACGAACCAGGCAGCACCATTAGGAACAGAAATTACAAGGGAGGAGGTAGAGAGACAGATAAAGAAGCTGAAGAAGAAGAAGGCACCGGGGAGGGATGGAATACAGAATGAACACTGGATGTATGGGACGAAAGGTGTGATAGACAGATTGGTAGAGGTTATGAATGGAGTGTGGAGAGGAGAGGGATTCCCGACAGGTTGGAGAGAAGGCATAATCTGCCCTATCCACAAAAAAGGAGACAAAAATAGAGTAGGAAACTACAGAGGAATAACTCTTCTTAACACAGGGTATAAATTGTATGCGTCAGTACTGAATGAAAGGCTGAGAAAAGAGATAGAGGAAAAGAAGGTAATACCAGACAACCAAGCGGGATTTAGAGAAGGAAGGGGAACTATGGATAATGTATACATCCTGGACCACATAGCGAATAACGAGATGAAAAAAAAGGGAGGAAGGCTGTATACACTTTTCATAGATTTTAGAGCAGCGTTTGATAAGGTCGATAGAAAGAAAATGTGTGAGAATATGAGAAAAAGAGGAGTAAACGAGTGGCTGGTGAGAAAGGTAGAAGAGATCTATGTAAAAACAAAAAGCAAAGTTAGAGCAGGGGAGAAAGAGAGTGAGTGGTTTGTAACGTCAAAAGGGGTGAGACAAGGGTGTCCTCTCAGCCCCTTGTTGTTTACAACCTACATGGCGGATATGGAAGAAATGTTTAGAAAGGCGCAAGCTGGTGGATGTGTGATTGGAAGAGAAAAAGTGTGGAGTCTAGCGTTTGCAGATGATGTGGTATTAATAGCAAAAAGCGAAAGGGAGATGGGAGAAATGATGACAAACCTAAAAAAGTATGTGAGGAAAAAAAAGCTAGAAGTGAATGTAAATAAAACAAAGATGCTGGTGTTTAACAAAAAAAAGAGGAAAGAAGAAAAGAATGATTGGGAATGGGAGGGAGAGAAAATAGAGAGAGTAAAAGAGTTCAAGTATTTAGGGTATACGTTTAATGAAAGAGCTACGAACAAAGCGCATGTCAGAGAGTTGGCAAGGAAAGCAAACAAGATAGTGGGATGTGTATGGGGAATAGGAGAGAGGAAGTGGGGAGGGGATTTTAAAAGGAGAATAATGATGTTTGAGAGCTTGGTGGAGAGCGTATTGATGTATGGGGCAGAAATTTGGGGGTGGAAAGAACAAGAGGAAATAGAGAGAGTACAAGTGAAGTATTTGAGGTGGGTCCTTGGGGTGGACAGAGAAACCCCTGGGTATATAGTAAGAGAAGAATGTAAGAGAAACAAGCTGAGAGTGAAAGCGGGGAAAAGAGCGACTAAGTTTGAGGATAGGATGAATGGAAGGCAAGAATGTAGAATATTGAACGAATGTTGGAGAGAAAAGAAAAAAAATTTGGAGATAAACGAAAGAGAAAAATATTACAGAAGAAATGGGTATGCAAGTAAAGAAGTGGAAAGATTAAGAACAGAAGGCAAGTGGATGAACGCAGAAACGAGCGAAAGAGACAGGGATGTAGATAAGCAAGAAAGAAGAGGAAAAATCAAAGAGTCCAGGTACAACAGGAATTATGAGAAATGTATGACAGAGGAGATTCCGGTGTACCTGGGAAGAGAAAGTGCGAAAGAGAGGAAAATAATGGCGAGGTTCAGGTGCGGAAATGAGGAGAGAGAGAATAGGTATTAAATGGAAAAGGAAGAGAGACTGTGCAGAATCTGCTATGAGGAAAGAGAGACAATAGAGCACATGTGGAATGAATGCAGTGATATGAGGGAGAGAGAAAGAGCAGGAAGAAGAGAAATATTGAAAGAAAATGGAGCGGAGATAAAGTGGATGAAAGAAGTATGGGAGAGAAGGAAAAGGAGGACAAAGGAAGAACAGGGGGGTAGAATAGAAAATTAAATAAAGTGTAGATAGAGTATGTAAGCCGGTATAGGCAACAATAAAGCTTATTATATATATAACAAGATTTTTAAGACCAAAGTTGAGCGCTTACAAAACTGTTTCCAATTAGATTTACAAGTATTTTCGAGCCAACGTAACAATAAAATTGTTTTAATTTTGTAAATAATATCTTTAAGTTTAAATAGCTTAAAGTTGGCAATAATACTAACAGAAAAAAAATATTTCAAATCTGAAAAATCCAATCTTCTATGTTCTGACATATCAACAATTATCTGCAAATGCTAATACAACACCATCAAGAGATCCCAAAGATATGACTAACTTAATTATGGCTATGACTGACTTTGCTAAAAATTAGCTTTCAATATTAATTTATGTAGAAACAATTACAATGTTTATATTTTTTTGACATTTAAATAATAGTTAATTGTTGACAGCAATGTACAACCTTAAAGAAAGAAACAGGTTAGGTTACGTCAGCTCATTGTCTATTATTTTTTTTTGCACAACCAGATTTGGTTTTACATAGATTTTAAAAATGATTTGCAGCTAATTGTATACTTTAATATTGCTTTTAATTCTATTACATATAATTAATTATAAATTAAACTAATAATATCAATTGAATATTATACCGTTTAAAATCAAAATGTTTATTAACTCGAAAGTTATTTGCAGGCGGAAAGCACAAGCATTTTATTTTACATGATTTTAAAAAATTTATAAAAACTCGACAAAATGTTTTTTTTAATTTTACAATACCTAAAAAAAAATTATCAAAATATAAATCTATAATTTGTGTGTCGACATTATACGAATAGTTTACATCATGCATATTAAAGATCTATATAATTTATAACCATTGCATCAAGATAATGATATTATAAATGTAAAAAGTAAAATAAAGAAAAATTAATTACTGTTTTTCTCAATTATAGAAAAGCTTGTAATTCTGTTCCTCATGTTTTAATAATTTTATTTACTCGGTTTATGCTTAGGCAAATTACTTAAAATTGCATTAATGAATATATTTTATTCGTTTAAGAATTAATCTATTAAAAATTATCTTCTTGATCAAGGTTAGTTAACAGATATTATAAAAATGACATAACGTCCGTTTTAAAAGATAACTATTTTTCAATTTTGGCTTTAAAATTTAATTTAATAAAAAATATTAAATAATATTATGATAATCCTTAAACTTTAATAAAATATTATTTATTAACTATGTGAGAATAGAAGTTTACTGCTTCAAAATTTAAACAAACTTTTTTAATATTCTGCATACTTTAATATTAAAAATTGTTAAAGTTTTAAGTTTGGCTTAATATTACTGTTATTCTAAGATGTTGCTGATTTCTTGTTACTATAGCGTTTCGCTAGTTTAAAAACTAAAACAAAAAATATATCTAACTAATCTAATATAATACCTGGCACCGTTTCCTTAAAATCGTCTATATAAGAAAAATTTTCAAACTTTTCACATAGATTAAATTATAAAGGAATATGTTTAATATAAGATGGTTTAATAAACCAATTTATTTTTTAGAACGCTTACAAATCTTTGTTTATTGTGTAAGTTAGTAAGTGTAAGTACAAATCTTGTTTAAATAGTCTAAAGACATTAAAATATTGCCAATGTGTGTCTTAGGACAACCACAAAAAAACAATTGACAATTTAGGATGTAAGAATGTGGTATTATGTAGCACATAAAACCGTTTTCATTGTTAAAAATTTATTAAAAATAATAAGGTTTTGGTTGTTGATGCGCCATTTTTTTTCAAAAATTAGTTAGACTATTGTTTTAACTGCATAAATTGTAAAAAACGTCAAAACTAAAAAAATTAGAGCCACTGCATCAATAAATGTGCTTTTGTTCCAAGAAGAAAAACAATCATTTTATGTGGCGAGCTTGTGAAATTTTTTATAAAAAATTGTAAAACTTAGGTACATTTAAAGAGTATGCTATGATGAATATGTGCATATTACTAAACAATTGGCATTGTTTATTGTTAAACAAATTGGAAAAAAGGCATAGTTTACTAAAAAAATTTTGTTAGCGGTAACATTAAGTCGAATTTGACAGTTTTTGTCTGAAATTTATTTCAAGAGCTCTTACCATTTTGCTCATATATTTTGTTGTTTTTATTATTTCTAAGATAAAAATAACGGCAAGCGCAAAATAAACTATTTTGTTTTTTTGCACTTTTTGTCAAACAAAAAAAAATTGTTTGACCTAAAAAAAGGTCAAACAATTTGCTTAGAACGAATAATTCCAAAACTAGTATACGAGTATGATTGTAATAACGGGTGTTCTTCCAAACTTAGCGTCAGAGCTTGCCATGGATGTTTAACTTTGAACTGTGAACGTAGCTTTATCATTGCTTGCAGTGACAGTTATTAATTTGACATCTAAATCTATCTTCACTTTTAATTTTATAAATGTATAGTTCAAGACGTTAATGAGAGTAAATTAAAAGCACTTGTACTGTGATAACCAACAAAAAAATAAACTTGTTGAAAGTACTCGCCTACAATTGCATCTTTATAAAGCTGTGCAAAAATGGCTGTAAAATTTTCTCTTGGTATTCTGCAGCAGGCAATGTTCCTTTAAAAAAATTAATCTAATAATTCACCATTCACCATCAATTGGCAGGCCGTTACAAATATTAGATTTGTTTTTGTTTGTTTAAGAAAACTATTTTAATTTTAAAAGTAGAGAAATCGAAAATATTAGTAGTTATTTTGACATTTGGAGAAATTGTGTTAAAAATCAAGATTTGTTTACACAAACCCCATAGGCATGGTCAACTATAATTCCAAATTTTTATAAACATGTATAACATGATTGTGTTTTACATATATATGTATTAACAATACAGTAACAAACTTACCTATACTGAAAATAATAAATTGTTTTGTTAAAAATTGCGTAAATTTTAAATAAATGTCAGCACTAGTTGCTAAAGAATTTATTTTCTTTGCTTAAGCAATAAAAACATTATTTTCTGCTTAAATTTTGGTTTTTGACACGTTATACGTATTTATGTAACTTTTACTTTGCAAATAAGTCAAAAAAGTTATTTTATTACTTTGGTTGCATCTTTTGATTAACATTTTTATTCAAAAAAAATAAATATAAGAAAAAACGTTTCGTAATTTATATCAACCTTAATTTATTTATTTTTTAATTTAAGGAGAATTGCAGGTCGACGATAATTGTTTATGAATCAGGAATTATAAAATAATGTTTTTGAAGCGATGTAGTGATGAGGTTTTTTATTTAAACCGTATATTTATTTATATTTTTAATGAATTACTACGCTTAACAGAAGACTTGAATTTTTACAAATTTTTTTTTTATTGAATAAGGTATTCTTAGAAATGGGCTCCATATAAATTTGACAAATAAATTCTGTTAAGGTAAAAAATACAAAATAATTGATTGCTTTTCTACTAAATTTTATTGAATTTAATATAAGCATGTTTATAAAACAAAGTTGTTGTTTGTTTTTTCACTTATTTTTTTATAATATTTTTCTTCTTGTTTTTTTATTTCATTTTATTTTTCTTTTTTTTTTAGTCTTAATCTTTTTCTACAACTACGTAACTGATTTTAATACAGTTTCTATTAGTAAAATGTGTGATAAAAATGTGAGAAAAAAGAGGATAAGTTTGTGAGTACATTTCAAGAAAAAATTTACAAATTGGTTAAACTACAACGTTTTCTGTTTTTTTTTTATTTACATAGTTAACGCTAGTCAGATCTTTAAATGTATATTAAAATAATGTAATAAACACTGTATCTATTTATTACAAATATTTACAAAAACGTCTACGTGTCTATTTCTTATGGCACAGTTAGAATTTAGTTGATAAAATAGAAATAAACTAGATAAAACTATTTTGATTTATTTTATCTATAATAAAATGTTTATATTTTTACCAATGTAATTAAACAAAATTATTTTAAAATTTTTAGTTAAAGTCGGTTTTTAGTGTTTTTTAACTTGTTTTTAATACAGTTAATCAGATATCATACTTTAGGTTTATTATTAGAGAGCCGATTATATGAAGTTCGCATATCTAACAGTTTTGATATGACAATCAAACTTTTTGGTAGTTTTACGAGTTAGGCAATTTGAAAGCGATTATCGCGTATTAATTTTTGCATATTTTGCACATTTCTAAAAACTTTGAAATTTTACACATATTTTTAATTTTTTTGTATACTTAGCATATATTAGCTCCTTGCCAGAAGACTAGAAAAAAATTCTAAGGCACTCGTTATAATAATAAAGTAATAAATTTTGATCATTTTTTAAGAGTACCCCTTGGCGGCATCGCTAAGAAAGTCTTATTCTATGGTAGTTAGCTTAAACAATTGATCTTAGATTGTGAAAACAATATTGACTCGGCGGCTATTTCTAATTGCCAAGAAATCTTCTAGAAAAGAGCGCTTTACAGGGTAAAGCTCTCATTGTATCTAATTATAATTTTGTTTTTAAAACTATAACTAAATTGAAAACTGATTCTGTGCTTTTAACTTAGTCTCTTAAATTAGTATCTACATTTCAAGAAAAAATCAACAAAATGTAAAAAAAAAGAAAATTTGTTAAAAAAGAAGTCTAATATATTTTTAAATACTGAATTAGAATAAAGCCCTGATTTAATTAATGCATTGAAATAATATAATATCTTAATTTTATAAAATAATAATGTTGACAATGTAATAAATTTATATACAAAGTTACATATTTTATTTATATGTGTTAAGATTTTCCAGTGAGGCATTTGATGAAACTTTTTCATTCATTAAGCTTAGATTTGGGTTTATTGTGTATATATGCATAAAAGTGTGCATATTTTTTTAATATCTTAGCATATTTTTTAGATATAGATGTATATGCGCATATTGTAATAATAAAACTGTGTATATAAATCTGCAATTTTTATTAACGTGCACTTTTGTCTAATTAAATGCATATATTTGATGTTTTTTATGCATATATATGTGCATAATTCGCTTGTTTGGTCTGCATATAAATCCTGCATCCTCTCTATTCATTATTATAGTGCCATTGTTACATATTTTTTAATAGTTTGATAGGTTTTATTAGTATTATTTATTTACAATTTAAGTGATTAAAAGGAAATTCGATTTGCTTAATAATGGATATCTATCATTATTATTGTCTTCACTACGCCACTGGCAAATGGTAGAGTTATATCGGAAATTAACATAGTTTTATTTGCTTTTTCAAAAAAGCCGGAAGTAAGTTTGTATTAGTCTGCATCGAAAAAGATTGATAATAATTGCAGTGTTTGGTGAAGTGACGTTTGCGTTTTTTTTTTCAGTGTAAAAGCACGCAACGTAGCATCAAGGCACGTCATAGTGTAACGAGCAAACTGGCAGACATCAGTGCTGTTTTGGTTGCGTGTCCGGTAATAAGTAGGCGCTTGTGGAATCTGAAACCCATGCTATGGTATTTGTTGCAAATTTTTTATAGTCTTAATCCTAACAAGTGGCATTCCGAATATGCCCTATCTTATCATTAAACATAGCATTAAAATTGAGAAACACTGTCAGGACAAACAGGTAACTTTTTATAAGCATCTTTAATAAATTTAAAAAAAAATATATTAAAAAGCATTATCACTTTTTTTTAGTTTTACTTTTTACCAAGTTTTAACAACTTATGTTATCAAAAAACGCTTTTTATAACTATTTGTTTAAAGTTTAGATAAAAAAAACACGTAATTAATTAGAGTTTTGATTTTAGTTTTCAATTTTGCTAAATAATCTTAATTTCGCTTTATTACCATTACACTGTAAATTTGTATAACACTAAACTACAATTAATTATGAACCAATTAAAAATTTAAGATAATATAATTAATTAATTAAATTAAAATATCTTAATTTTAATATTAAAGTTAATTTTGTAAATTATTAATTTGTTACTTAAAATTTACAATCAGCTATCAGTCTCAAAAATTAAAAAAATAATTACGCATTATTAAAAATAACTCAAAAAATACTGATCTAATTATGATCAGATTTATACAAAATCAGATAAATAGCACTAGCTTTTAAAAAAATAAAACTATCAAAATTGCTTCAGTTAGAAGATCAAAGCTTTAAACTATCACACACAAAAAATTCAGATAAATTGAAAACTTTTTAACTTTTTTGAAACTTAACCGACATTACAAAAAAAGGTTCTCAAATTGACTGTATTTTTTTATGTGTTACCTCATAGCTTTTTTGTAGGTAAACAGATTATGATGATTCTATTTTTATTTGAAAGCTGGTGCTTTTTATTTGAATTTCTTCCCATGCTTCTCATTTAAATTTGAGTAAGATTCGATCAGTAGTTTTTAAATTATTTTTATTAATGATTTTTATGACATATATTTTTGACACTTAGAATTAATTTATTATAAAATACAAAAGAAAACTTAAAAAATAAAAAAAATTGTTTTCAAAATAATCAAATATTAGTTTATAAGCAATTTTAGTCAATTAAATAAATAAAATAACAATTAAGTAATCATCATAAAGTAGGTTTTTTTTTAATTTTCAATTTGTTTAATTACTTTCTTATATATTACTATTTTGCCATAAGTATCTTTTCTTATTTAAAAAATTTACTATTTTTAATTTGGAATAATCTGTCAAGACATTTTATCTATTCAACATGCTAAAAACCCTTTTTTAAAAATTGAAAAATTGTACAAAAAACTTACTTTTTTTTACTATTCGTTTACGAAAAAAAAATTAACGTATTTTGTAACATTTTGAAGCAGTGTCTTTTGAAAATAGATACGAGACTAACTAAACCATTAATCCTTTATTGACAGCGATAATTCGAATTACATTTTTATGTTTTGTAGTACTACCTGTAAAATGCTACAAAATGCATATAATCTGTAAATTTTTTTTATTGCAAAAATGAGAAAATAAACACACAAAACATTCGTTTTATGTTTCTATGTTTTTTTAGCCAAATTAATTTTTAAGACAAATGGGGAAAATCGCTAGTGCGACAATCATTCGCTATCTAGTTTGATTCGTATCAAATACTAATAGGTTTATTTTTTGCCTATACAGGCCTAAAATCTACATTATTAGACAAAATACAACATTTTCTATCGTATCCTGTTCTTCCTTTGTGTTCTCTTCCCTCTGTCTTTGTTTCCCTTTTCTCAACAAATAATAATACAATCCAAACAAATTTATTCAACAAGATTCGTAGACTTGTAATGTTTTGTTCTCATTGGAAGTCTTCAGTTTGACCTAGCAGATTCTTGTTTAAATAAATTTGCTAATACGAATTAATTTTATATTTACTCGGTTTACTCGCTTTTACATGCTTTTATATTTTACAAAATTATATATGAAATCAGATATAAATTATGTCTAATGTCATAATAATCTACTTTCAATAAAGTTTTTGTTGTCAATTGTCATTATTGCTAAAGTTGGCAACTACAGTAATTTGATTTATTAGAGTTTAAAGCGTACTATGATATTATTTATGTTCCATTAAAGTAGATTATATAAAATAGTTATTATAGGCAAATAAATTTTACACATCATGTCTATATTTATCTCTTTATAAAGGGACAAAGCCAAACCATCAACAACTATTTTCTTCTATTCCCGTCTTTATCGATTATTTTATTTTTGTTTTGTATAGGAACTATTGGCGGGTTTTAATATAACCAGAATATATATTTTTTAAATAATTGGTAAATTTTGTCTACTTTCAAAAAATAAAATTCATTGTTTTAAAATAATTTATTTAAACGACGAACAATACAACAAAGCAAATTGGTTGATAGCTAAAAATTGTAGCCAGTAGCCAATCAAATATAAATCAAAATAAAAATTTCAATCTCAAAGAGATTTTGAAGAAGAATGTTATTTGTATTTGTTTATTAAAAATATCACACAGTATTACATTTTCTGACCATATAATATAAACAATAATTATCTTTACAAAATAACAGTGACAGCTCAAATAGCCTAGAAGACACTATAGCAAAGAAGATTAACCTAAAAGAATTCCTTTAGGTTAATCTTCTTTGACTATAGGTGTATATGTAAATAAATAAGCAAAGTAAAGAATTATTTTTATTATATTCTTTTTTTTTCTGCTTTATTTCGTGGTTAACAAGCTTTAGAGTAAACAAAACATTTCTCTAAAAACAAAAGATTTTTATTTGACATTTTAATCATTAAAATTAATTAATAATTAAAATATATGTGTCAATTACGAGTAGCAAAATTTAAAACAGAATACTTGAAAACAAAAAAATATAACTTATTAAACAAATGTTAAAGAAAAATAAGCTTTTAATCATAAGATGTCACTAATAATTGATATTCATTAAAAAAAAATTAAATTAAAAATTATGAAAAAAGTTTTTATCTTTCAAAAAAATAAACGCGACGTTTGAGTGAAGTTAAGAAATATAAAGTTATAAGTAAAAAACCGTAAAAAAATTCTAAAATTTAAAATCAAAGCAAGTATTTTTTTAAATAGAACTAAAAAAACCTAAGAACAAATTGATTGAATAGAATAAAAGTAGAAACACCTAATTTGTGTTTTATTAAATAAGAAAACACAAAACAGTAGAAACTCTTTATAAAACGAAGAAATTAAAACTGTTTAAAAAATAATTTCGAAAATTACTAAAGCTATTGAACAACTGGAACAACTGCAAACAATTTTAAAATAAATAATAAAAAAAGATAATGAAAAGCTTAGGTAAAACAACAAAATAAAAAAAATGCTCTAAAGTCTTTGAAAGAACTGCAAGTAAGCTGAGAAAAAACTTTCGAATTCGAAAATTTAATCGAGCGGTCACTAGATGGATTGAAAAAGCAGTTATTGAATGCCAATAAGCTTATCTCTCACAAAAAAATAACAGCAATGTTTGATTATTTTCAACTCAAGTCAATGCTTCAGTGAAATAAAATTTAATTTGAGAAAATATTTTTCTAAAATTTAAAAAAATTAGTGGATAAATATTGTACAACTGTAGTTTTTATTTAGCCCGACGTTATTAATGAGTGTTAATGTATTAATGCATTTTTTGATCCGTTCGGCGGCTATTTTTGGCTTTATAATTCTCAAAACCACGCTTGCGGTACATTTCTAACATTATAATTTAGAAAGCAACATTGGTATAATTAATTATTAATTTTTTATTTAATTAATTTAAACAAATTGAGCTAAAACCACTCTAATTTTTCAAATTTTAACAAATTCTGAAGCTTTTTTGAATTCGCTTAAGCAATGTCATTATATGTACATCTTAGAAAAAATAGTTGCAATGTCTACTATAAAAAATACATACAGGATTGTATTATACGGATCAATTCACACAGACTCTGTCAAAGTTTTTCGCAAAAAACTAATTTTAATAAGTGTTGTTTATTTAATTACTGAAATTTAAGAGAACGTTAGAAAAATAAAGCAAAGAAATTGCTATGTAGCTACCAATACTTACAAACAATTGTAAGTATTTTCTTACAAATGTTTGTAAGTAAACTTTTACATTGTATTGCATAATATAATGTTTTTATTCGAAACATGGCTAACAACACCCGAGATAATCAAAAAGAGCTTTTTATGCCGCTACTCATTATCGATTGTTTTGCAGGATTCAAAATCAGCCGGTTACAGCAATTTTTCAGATTAGTGCTTACAAAGATGACGTTTGTTAAAAGTTTACTAAGAGTCGGGTAGTAGCATTGATTTTTAATTTTTTAAATGCCAATAAGCTTGAAAACTTTAGCATAAAAAAGAAATCAAAACTAAGCATTTATAAATAAACAAATAAAACTTGTGATTCAACAATTTTTTCAGTATATATTTTTATATTTGATGTAGCATAATTTTTATAATTTTATGTACTGTATTTTTTGATGTTCAATAAATTGTTCTATTCTCTGTAAATTGTTGAATTATACCAAAACTGTTTTATTATTGATTCATAAAACCACTTGTGTTTTATAGGGCCCATAATTCAATCAAAAACATCATTTTTATAACGTCATAATAAAAAAGTATTGAATATAATAATTTATTCAAGAAAAGAATATATTTAAATTAAACCTAAGTTAAATGATTTAGTAAATTTTTAATTTTATTTATAAAGCATTTTAATTTGAAATTTTGTTCAATGTTAGAAAAATGATATAAAGTTTTAAAAATTATTGTGTAAGAGTTGTAATATGCATATACTTCTTTAAGATTTTTGTTAGTTTTAAAAAGTGCAGGTGTTAGTGACAAGCCATTTATCTTTCCAAACTAATTATGGTTTTGTATAGAAAGTTTTTCTTTATTCCCAGTATTCTATATGCTTTAGAATTGCAAAATTATTTAAGGTTCTTGTTAGAAAACAATAATGAATCTATTTAAGAAATTATTTATTTCTAGCCAATAAAAATCAATTGTTTTTTGTAGAATCTGAGATATAAATTGAAAAAGATGCGTAACGCAACGCAATATTTTTAAGTGACAGTTTCTGCCAATCAAGCTTGAGAAAAACAAGCACAACCGTGAACAAATCACAAACCTGTCAAAGAAGTAGAATAGCTTTAACAAAGCGGTGACATTTTCTTTATACTTGTTGCATGTGGGAGGGTGCTAGTGTGCTAGTTTTGTACAAATCTGGTACCCCCGACAATGCAAAGGAAACGAATAATATCGAAACGCGGAGCTTTGTGCATCGCCAAAAACCAAATTGCGTTTAAAGGTGACTTTATTTTGCAGTTGAGGACATCCAAATCGTAAATCATATTTTTAAAAACAATAAAATTTTTAGTACTTTTGTCTAGACTAGGAACTAATAAGTTTTTGAAACCAAAGCTGGTCATATAAGATTAATTTGTTCATAGGCATGTATTGAAATTAATAATCCCAACGAAATTGCCACCGTTATCAAGGTTGTCTAATAAACTCACTTTTCAATCAAATATGTTTAATAAGTGACTAATTTATAAAATTTTATATTTCTCAAAAACAATTTTTAAACCTTCATTAATAACTTTTATAAATGTTAAATCTTAAAAAAATTGATAAATACTACAGTTTAAACTGCCTATACAAAAACAACAGTGTTAAAATTTAAACATTTTACAATAATTTGAATTTTTTTAAACTAAAACCCATTTAAAATTACACATTTAATGAATATTTTTAATTTCAACTGATAATGCAATTAAAACGCTGCAAAACAATATTATTATAATAAAAAATATTTGACAAATCGGAAAATGCATGATTCAAAACATAGATATTAAAAAATACTAATGACTTGATAACAGAAAGTTTTTTCTCTAAAATCCGACCTTTCAAAGGATGAGAGAAATGCTCTCAAAATTGATATCCGATCCCAGCATTGTTATCCTACCCGTTGATAAAAGAAACGCTACATTCATCTTGAATAAATCTAATTAGGTACTGTGAAAAAAACCAGTGGATTTAAGTGCTTACAATTTTATGTATTAAATATGTGACAAGAAGTTTTTTTTGCGTTAAAAACGTGTTAAAAAAAATAAGATACAGACTGAAATCCAGCATTGGTAAGACAATCGTTTTTGAGAATGTTTTTCAGTAAAGCTGCCACGTTGTCTGTTTTTATTTAATGTTTTTACTAAAAACTTAAATCAACTGAAAACCTAAAATTTAATGTAAGAAAGTGAACATTATAAATTTTTATAGAGGTTAACTAACAGCACCGTGTTGTTTATCAACTAAAATATCCACTGATCTACACTTTGTTTCAACAAAAAAGTCATCTATGCCATTAATATGTATTTTTTAAGTTTTATTTAGTGTTTTTTTAGGTAGAGACCTTTATTTGAGATGTGAGATTGAGACCTTTATTTGAGATGTGAGATTTGAGATTGTATTGGTGGTCTAACTTTATATACTAGAAAAATTGTATTTTTTATGGAACTGAGTAAGTAACTTTACCTGTTGGAAATAAATCCGATTACTATTTATACTATTATCATTATTATTATTAAATTGGCACAGTTAGTCTATACTTTATTTAAGACAAAAAAAAAGATACAACAAACTAGAGATCTATAAGTCTGACGTCAAATGTCTACAAGGTATATTCCAAAGTTATTCTAGACAGAATAAACAAAAAACTAGGCATAACCAGCTACGAAAGCAAGCTGGCTTTAGACAAAAATATTCCACTTTAGATCCCATAGCTTTTGATAATATAAGTTACACAGTCATATGGGATAGCCTAGAACGGCAAGGGATACCTTTAAATTACATTATTATTATAAAAAACATCAACTTACACGGCAAAGCGAGGATTCAGCTAGAAACATTTGGAAAATAGATCAAAATCGAAAGGAGGGTACAACAAAGAGAATATTTCATCAAAATTGGTCTCGGTTGTCTTGGAAAGTATATTCAAGAAACTAGATTGGAAAGAATACGGTCTCAGCATACAAGGTTTAAAACTGAACCACCTCCGATTAGCAAACAATATTGTCTTATTTGATGAAAATCCGACCATAGAATAACTTAACAAAAAGAGATTAGACAAAATTGCTAATAAAAGTCTTAATATGTATCCATAAAAACGGACAAATAGCCTCTTGAATAGGTGCCTGACTACATTAATTTAAGACAGATAATATTTTACAGACATTAAACCACTAAAGAAATAAAGCAAAGAATAGGAAACGGATCGGAAAAATACTGGTCTTAAAAAGAAGTCCCGAAATCCAAAAAACTAAATATGCAAATAAAAAAGAAAGTTTTTAGCACAAGCATACTTCTAGTCCTCACGTATAGATGCAAAACCTAGGCACTCACCAAACACAACCTAGAAAAGAAACGCTGTCAGAAAGTTATTAACAGAAGCTTGACAGGAAGGAAGACAGAATGAGATGTAACATAATAAAAGCCAAAATCAAAGATGTTGATGTTACCAACTGGTATCTCAGAGACGGTAGAAGACGCAGACAACGCTAACAAACAAGTTGAGAACATGATCTGAAACTTATAGCTGGACTTCACTGGAGAAGAGTAGCAAGTGCCAGATCCTAAAAAAAATTGTTAAAGAAAGCCTATGCCAAAACACAATAGCTATTTTTGTCACAAGTACATAATCTATGACTTTTTTGGACGAGTCGAGTTTATGGCCAAGCGAAGCGCGGCCATAATAAAGACGAGTCCAAAACAAGTCAGATTATGTACGAGTGGCAAACAAAGCTTTATGTTCGACTGCTTTGAAGAAATAATTGAAAATAAATTATTTATTTAGTTCGACATTTATACTTGACAATGACAGATGAGTCCAAAAAAATAAACAAAAGGTACTAGTCCAAAAAAGTGGTAGATTTTGGACACTAAACAATGTCAAAAACCTTATCAATATGATGCAGTCGAACATAAAATTAATTAATTGATCCTCACTCATAGAGCAGTGTGTTTTCTTGTTAATATTTGTAATTTTTTGACGAAAATAAATTATTTATTTAGTTCGACATTTATACTTGACAATGACAGATGAGTCCAAAAAAATAAACAAAAGGTACTAGTCCAAAAAAGTGGTAGATTTTGGACACTAAACAATGTCAAAAACCTTATCAATATGATGCAGTCGAACATAAACTATGTTTTGGAACATATAACAAGAAGATAATATTGCAATCATATTTATGAAAAGTTTAGAATAACATGGCTTATTTTTATTATTATTTTATTTTATTATTACTTATTATTATATTATGTTCAACCTTCTCTGTTTTGGAGATACAGCAATTTTGCTAAATTTAAAAATTATTTTGGTCTTGAACATCTAATGACAATAACAAAATTACTTTTTCAATAATATAAAAGTTATTGAAAAACATTCTTTCAGTTTTCAATTAATTTAAAAAGCAATTTAAGAATTAAATTAAAAGCAAAAACCACAAATTGTGTTTTAAGCTAAAAAGCATAAGATTGTTTTTTGAAAAATCAAGATAAATTACTATTCCTTCACGCATCTGCAATCATATTATTCGGATATAACATTTAAAATTCATACAATAATGCTGCTTACTGTATTTCAGTAAGGATTTTCTAAAATTTTAAGATTTGTACTTAACAATAAAAATAAAACACCCATATTTGAAATAACTAAAGATAAATTTTTTATAATTTTTAAATTACAGGGATTCAAATTTAAATAATTTTATATTTTAAATTATTTCTATTATGTTTAATCCTCTCTGTCTCAGAGACGCAGCAATTTTGCAAAATTTAAAAATTATCACGGTTTTGGTAAGTAATGAAAAAATTACTTTTTCAATAATATACAAGTTTTTTAAAAACAAGCTTTTAGTTTTCAATTAGTTTGAAAGCCAATTTAAGAATTAAATTAAAAATAAAAATCACAAACTGTGTTTTAAACCAAAAAGAAAACATAAAATTATTTTCTGAAAAATCAAGTTAAATTACTCCCCACGCATCTGTGATTATATTATTAGAATTGTCGGATTTAACATTTGAAATTCGAAGAATATTTCATGAACATAATAATGCTGCTTTCTGTACTTCCGCAAGGATTTTTAAATCCAAATCAAACATTTTGAGACTTTTACTTATTGATATGGGTACAACACCCATATTTGAAATAACTAAAGGTAAACATTTTTACCATTTTTAATTGCCAAAGATTTCTAATGACCACCGAAAGCAGCAAATATTTAGCCATTTTCGTATTAAAATTATAAATATAATAGCAAATTGAAACAAAATTTATGTTTTTAGGTCTATTTAAATCCCTTTCTCATCATCACGCAGTTGACGATATGTTGAGAAGACGATCCCATAAATCCATAATTTACTTTCAACACAATTGTTTGATTTTCCTAGTTTTCTTAATTTTTTTTTGACGTATGTCAAAATAATCTTAGTTTAATAAAATTATCTAAAACATAATAGAATAAGTATAAAAATAACATTATCTATAGATACCTATAGATATCTATATAAACCATAAATTTTTATAAGCCATTTCAATTATCATTTAAAAAAAAAATAGAACATAATATATGTATAACACTCAGTAACTAGAACTTGTTCCAGATTTTAAAATGAAGTGCACTGCAATCAAACTATCTACAAGACTACATTGGGGTGGAAGTACGACTAGGAGTGTCACTAGTAATGAAAACTACTGTTCTTCTGTATTTACAGGAAATGAAGGCAATAGGTATTTCCTTCGGTTACATTTTAATTCTAATTATTTTTTCACTAAGATAATTATAGCTACGAGTACCCTTTTATGAAAAAATCAATTTTAGAAAAAGTTTCCTTAGCTATTACCACCATAAATCTACCAGAAAAATTTAATCCTTTTAATACTGGTGCTTCTTTAGAACGTTGGTCAAAGAAACGTGCACGTTTCAAATCAGCAAATATTACAAAATCTCCAACTGAAGCCGATAGGGATTTTTGCTACGAAACATTAGAAACTGACTTTTCTTTACTACTAAACGACGATCATCTGCAAACTTCGGATGGTTCTCTTGGTAACCTAGAATATCAAGTGCATGCAGATATTGAAGAATTAATTTTAAAAAGTCAACGCAGCATTGAAGAAGAAAAGCTACCACTAGAGCGCATGTCACGTCGCCGCAAGAAAAAAAAGAACAAACTTAAAATGATTAAACTTTCAAAACCTTCTAGCCCAGAGACCGAGCAAATTATCCGAGTTGACGTCACATCAATTACTTCTGAAGAAACACGAGCCAAACGAAATAAATCAGATGAAGACCAAAAAGAGAAAAATACTCAAAAAAACAACCAGCTAGAGAAAATTTTAACCGAAAATCAAGAAGATTTATGTGATGACGATATTATAGTAAAATGCCAACAATTAGCTCTTAAAGAACGGAAATTGTGATGGATCAAGTAATTTATTTATGTTTGAGTATAAATAATAATTAGGCAATTAAATTTATTTTTCGTAAAATTTTAATTAAAAGTTGCTAATAATTTATGTATATTTATAGAAATATAATTTTTTTATATTTGTTCTGTTTTGTTTTAATTTTTTAAACTTATACATTAAAGTGTTAGGAAATAATGTTTAATTAGTATAATAATAAAATAATAAAATAATTGTTATTGTTATTTATCAAATCAAGTATATAAAGTGTTTGAAAATAAATATTGTTTTATCATTTTATTATTAAACATGTTTCAAAGTTTCATAAAAATTTAATTTTTTCATAAAACTTAATAGTTTTTATTGCTATTCTCTAAAAACCTAATAAATACAAGCGATGATTTATTCGTCTTTTTATGAGTACCTCTCATTATCAACTGAATTCACTAGTATAATGTTAATAAACTAATATGTTTATTAACTTTTTGTTTATTTTTTTTTCTAAAGCAAGTAAAATGGTCTGCACGCAGCAGACAAATTTTACGTTTGTCAAAAAATCTAAAAAATAGTTGGCTGGCAAAAAACTACTTTGCTGCATCGTTTTCAATCATAGTCAAACAAGTTAACTCATTTCAAAAGTTACAAATTTTTTTATATTTCACATATTTCATTTTAGAATAGAACTGCGTAAACATATTTCTTTATATGATATAATAAGCAATTTTTTTATTTCTAAGTTTATTAAGCTATGTATTTGGTTTTTCTTATTTTTTTATCCAATTTGTTTTTTTTACTGCCGCATTGTAGCTTCTAAATGGCTAAACTGATTGTGATTTAAGGTTTAAGAAGTAAGTTGATAAACTTGAAATGTTATAGCTATGATTTAAAAAAGTCTGTTTAGCAGTTTAACCATTTTCTTGAGATGATAATGTAAGTACTCACTCACTTACCACAAGGCCGATGAAATCAAAACTTGATATTTTGGTTCTCTAATGATCTTGAAAAAACACAAAAATGATGCTGCAGAGTCAGTGAAACTGTATCTTGCTCAATAAACTCAACGGGTTCTTTTAAATTTGTTGTTATTGTTTAAAATTGTTATTTAAGTTATTATTGTTAAATTTTGCAAATATTATTATATTTATCATATTTATATAGCTTTGCAGTAATGCAACTAAACTGAATATAAGCTCAGCTTACGTTCCCTATTCAACTCCTTTTATACATAACATCAAAAATCAAACAGATTTTCTTTGAGACTACTAAAATTGTATTTAAATGCATGATGTATTTAAAAATATTCTCTGACTTTTACATCGCAATAAGTAATTAAAGTATTTTGATTATTACTTGCTTTAAGTAATGCACTAGTTATTAAAAAAAAAGATAAATAAAGATGTTTGTTTATTTTAAAGTTTTTAGCAAGGTTAATTAAAAAAATACAGTAATACAATAACAATAAACAAACAAAAAATTTAAAAACTGACAATAATGTCTATAGCTGTCAAAATAATTATTTAATTAATTCAAACAAATTGGTCAAAAGAAACTTCTTTATTAATAAATTTTAATACGTTGTCTCAATCTGGAGACGGCTTATGTATAACTGTAATGATTGTTTAGAGTTGTAAGCCTTACAAAACAATTTCACTTTACTGGTTAGAAAATTAAAACTTGTGCAGAGCGATTTGCTGCACTTTTTGATTATAATTAGCCATTGATCATTGCTAAAATAGCCATCTATCAAAAAAACTTGTGTTAAAAAAACCAATAAAATCGTCAAAGTTTTACATTCCATTGGTTGTAGTTTTATTAGAACAAGAAAATAAAAATGAGAATAATCAAATTTTTTTTTAATTTGATCTTGCCGCGGCTGGATTTATCTTTCTGAGCAGAAAAGAGAAAACGATAAAAAAAGCCAAAATAAAAGCGAAAACCTTCGATGTAGACAAAGAAAAAATATTGATAATAAATCTCTTTATTAACATCTCATACACAATTTTCTAAAAAAATATATTATTAAAGTAAGTAATTGTTCAGTTTGTAGTGACAGATTAAACATTTATTTATTATTAATTTTTATAAAACGTCGGTTTCTTACTAACTTGACTATTTTGTAAACAAAAAAGTTTTTAATTCATTTTTGTTTTTCTTTTTAGTAATAAAAAAACGAATATATCGTGTGAAAGCAATAGTGTTTTTTCTTATTAGAAAAAAGAATAGTTTATATACTTTGACTATAATGACAATTATTTTTGTTCTTCTGATGTACATTTTTCTTGAAATAAATTTGTGAGAAATTATGATCTTCACAACTTTGGTGTAACATTATAGTATTATTTTGTTTTCTTATAATAAAATTATCGAATTGACTTTAAAACTTCACAAAGTGAGGCAATGCTTGTGATTTATATCTGAAATTGGTTCAGATTTTTGAGCTCGTGTTGATTTAATTTCTGAGAAAATTTAGAAAAAGTTTTAAATATTTTAAAATAATTATGTTACAGAAGTTTGCATTTTCAAGAGCTTTAGAGTTTTATATTTATTAGCATAGCAATTAAAACTCACTGGTTTATCTCATCAGCAAACAGTGTGAAGAAAACAAATGTCTTAATCTTATAGTTTTAAAAAGCCAAAACAATAAAAAGTTGCGGAAACTAGGTACTATAAGTATAATAAAACACAACATCAATGACGAAATAAATAATACGAAGTATGACTGCATAAAAGCAAATATATTTGACAGGAGTTGTAACTTTATCTAGATTTTTTTTAAATATATTAAATATAAATTTAATCTAAATGCAATAATTCACATAATTATGAAAAACTAAAATTGATTGGTTCCATAGTTGTTTGCATCAACAGCTTTTCGACTCAAAATTTTTGTACAGCATTTTTATGATTATGAATTAATTAAATAGAAGAGCACGTATTTTACATAAACAATACTTATTTTTGAACTACTTTTTAGGTAAATTTGTCAAACATTATAAATGTGTCAAATTGAATTTGGATTTAAAATTAACACATTTATTCATATTATGTTTATGATTCAGAAACAATACAGAATCTTCAAATAGCTCAAATTCAAAGTCAAAAAGACAATTGATGCAGGTTCGGTCAAATATCGACAAATATTATTCTTATTTCATCAATGAAAATATACATATCTTTACATGTTCCAGGTGTACCAAACATAGTTGTTTAAGACAAGTATACAGTAAACTAAAATGGACTTCCTACTTCCTATTTTGACCTTTAGGGTGTTTAAATTACCTAAATTTTTATAAATCACATAAGCATTGTACTTTATAAAACTTTTAACGTTTTAGAAAACCGAATTTAAATTTTAAACATTTATTAGCGTGAAGACTTTGAAGTAAATCCACGTGTTTGCATTTCTCACGCTTCAGTTTTTTCTCCCATTTCAGTTCCGGCGGCTGTTTTTTAACAATTGCATTTGGTTTCCCATAATATATTTAAAATGGGTCGATTTCACCCCAAAACACCTTTTATTTGGTAATGGCAGTAAATATGTGGATTTATAAGTTAAGTATAGGGCTTTAAAAACCACATTTTCAAACAGTCTTTTTTTGGATTTTTTTAATGGTGCACGCTTCTATTCACTTTTGCCCTATATTAATTTACATAATGGTTGAAGTGCCGAGGGATTCTTTCATGTCAACAGCCTTGACCATCTCAAGATATATTTGATGAGGAAAAAAACAGCTGCAATTATTCGGTCAAAGCTGTGTGATTTTCAAAACTAAGCGATTTATTGAGGTTTATAACGTCAGAACTAAAAAACTTGCCGAAACGACCTGTTTCATAACGGATTTTATGGCTCTTTATTGACGGAATATGCGCATATTTGAATATTCTTTAAAGAGCGCCCCAAGCACAATTCTTCGTTCACCTTGATGCGCTGCATTTTAACAAAGACATTTTTTCTCAAAAAAATCTATGAAAAAAGTAGATGCTAGACGTAGAAGGTCAGTTTTTGAATACTACGAAATTTCAAGAAAACATATAAATTAATAATTTAATTAAAACAATATGTAAGGTCGCTTAAAACAATGATACAGTTTTTTCTAATAATTGAAAGCATTTTAATGTTTAAAACGTGCAAAGTGTACTTAATTATGTTTTATAATTAATGTTTTATCATTGTAATCTCTAAATTTTAATCAATAAAATAATATGCAAACTGTTAAAAATAACTACGTTGAGCTAATTTAACGCTTCTGTCAATGTTATCTTTCTGTAGGTAAAGTAAAAACTTCACCGTCGTTTTCTCTTCTCAATTTCTCCAGCGATACAAATTCTTTTCTTAAAAATTTTAATATTGTTTTATCGATAGCGAAGCAGTGCCAACAATAATTATCTTGTTATTATCAAATGGTAATTATTTAGTTCATTAGTTGTAAAATAAAAAATAGAGTCTTATTTGTGACAAACTTAAAATAGTTATTTTTTAAAAGTAAATGTGGGTCTAGATTTACTATTGCAGACATACAGTGTAATTCCAATAGAACATAATATTAAAATAACCTTAATAACAAATAAAAAATGTTTTCAATTCAAATTGCTGAATTAGTTTTAATATCTTCCTATAAAAAATACTAAGCTCGAAACACGTTTAAGTATATTAATAAATTATTCGGAATAATTTTGTTATGTTTTATGCTTTTGGATTTATATCTATCTTTTGGTACCTCACCGAGAAAGTTTAAACACGCGCATCATAAACGTTACTTGAATATTTTGGAAAAAAATCTGTTTTACCTTCTATTTATATTAGATTTGAAATTAAAGAGTAAGTTTAGACCAAAAAGCTTGCGGCGGAGGTGTCGGTTAAGTCTGTTATTTTATACTATTGAAATTAATGAACAATAATAACAAAGCACATTTTTCGGAGAAACTAACACATGGATCGACTGGAATGTGATCAGAGAATAAAAGTAACCACTTTGAATAGGAATTTTAACATAGTTTAAAAACAAGCTTTTCACTTATAAAAAATGCTTCACACAGATATAAGGCGATTAACAACGTCACTCAGATTGCAAAACATATTTTAAACTAGAAATTTTCTGGCACCAAATCTATACAAAAAACATTCGTGTAATAGACATAGACAATACCTAAAATTTCAAATAAGTCTACAAAATACGACATTTGAAAGCGTTTTTTCGAATTTGAGCTTTTTATGAGCTTATTAATGTTCTTAAGATGGAGACTTTTATAGAAATCTATGACAGTAGTTGTGCTTTTATAGATCTTTAGTTATGTTTTTAAAAGTTGGTCTATACTACTGTCAAAACTATAGGTTTTTTTATAAAAGGTTTACCGATTTTGTAGGATAAACAAACAAGTTATAAATTTCAGATAGACAATTAATAATTAAATACATATTTTTGACAACCGTACCTTCATCATTAGCAGCAGAATGTTTTTACTCATGTAGAACATATTACCGACCGAGTCCAGTATTAGTTAGGTAATCAATTGAACTCAGAAGATTTAGGTTAGGGAAACTAAAAATGTTTTTTTTATATATTACTCTCTGTAAAAACTACTGAAAAAATATCTTTATTTTGCAATTCATCAAAAAAATAGCTTAGAAGATGTTGATGCAGAAAAATTTGTACTTTTTGTATGTATTTTTGCAACTTCTGTAGTAAAAAGAGTTGTAAAAACAGAAAGAAGGTTTTATAATGATAATAAAGACATAAGCAATATTTAGCTTCTAATCAGTTTAACGACAATCAAAGATGACTCAACTCATGCGTACTCTTTCTTATGCAAACACATTTTTAGCAAGCCCAGAGAGAGAAGGGAATGAAAAAACCGCCTCAGAAGTAGGACTTTTTATAAGATAGCAAAAAACGAGTAATTTTTACAACACCCACTCACATGGCTTTTTTCAACAACAACCTAGATGTCATTAATTTTCAGATCAAATGATATCATGTTTATTTGATCTAGATTTTTGTCTAGATTAATTAGAGTTTCTTTTCAAAGCTTACACAAAACATTTGATTCTTCAAAAAATGATGTAAAGAGGCGGGTTAAAGCTTCCAGTAGTCTGTAATTAGTTGAAAAAGCTTTATTTAATAAAAAACCTGCGTTTAACAAGAATACCATACTAAAGTGGATTCAACCTGAAACTTCGATCCCGACTTTTCTCAACTTCCGGCGAAGATAAAAGATGATGCCCCTGCATTTTTGCAGAGATTCAGTGAAAAACAGGTTTGATCTTGGGACAAAGTTCATTGTTGAGCCACTACAACAGCAATTCAAATTAAAACAATAAGGTATCTTCTTTTTTAGCTATGTTCTAATCTATGTTGTATCGGTTTTGACAGTACAAAGACATCGATCTGTCAATGTTCATTCACAATTAATTGGACATTCATACATTTTCAATATGTTACATTACAAGACAGGAGTGATTAATGAGCAATTATTTATGTATCTTGTAAAATAGTAGCAAATAATAAACGTTTCGATTCTTATAACATATTGTTATACATACATGTCATGAGTAGATTAAAAAATTAGTAAAGAAGTAATAATTATATAGTTTAATTTAATAAAATATAATTATTTACTTCTTTTTGTAATAAAATCTAGAATTTTATTTTCAAATACATAAACAAATAAATTGTTTATCAGAATATATCTTTTTGCAGTTAATTATCAATAAAGTAAATTAACTAATTAATTCTAGAAATTTAATAAGTATTTTAGTAAAATAAAATGTCATGACAAAAATTAAGTATGCTATTATGCTTAAGTTGATACATAGGTGAACATGACTAATTTTATTTAATGTGATTTTCTAGCAAAGCTATCTAATTATTTAAAACTAATTTTTTGTATGCTGCATCTTTGTTTAATATTCTTGCAGAAAATTATAAATATAAATTGTCAACAGGAATTTTTTATTGCTATGTATGTATGCAAATATTTAATGGATATACGTCGTTTTTCAGTACAGCTTCAATGTTTTGTTTAATAGTTCCTTTTTCAGTATTTGATGTATAATCTATATTTTTAGTTTTTGTATAAGCGTTCACAGATTTAGACAGTTAATTTATTTTTTAAAACAGCAATAAATGCATCTTTAACAGAATATATTAAAACTTTATTATTTTTTTTGTTATTTTTAAAATAAATTCTTAAAATGTATTTGTAAACTATACAATGTATGAAATCAATTTTTTTGTGCAGGCTATTTTAACAATTTAGAGTTTAATCTCATTAATGCAAGCTTGTAACTACATTAGTTAATCAAATATCATAACTTATAAATTATTAAGAAAAACAAAAAAGAAAAACAAATATTGTACGGCGCTACCATTGCTGCGACACTTAAATTAAAATTAAAGACAAAAATTATTATTCAACAGAAAAAGTGGGAAAGAATCTACAGACGATAAAACAATCAAGAACAGAATTTGATAAATATAAATAAATAAACAAGTTTTTTATTGTCATTGCAGCTATAATAAGTATGCAGTCATAACAACAGCTTAATAGACTCCTCAAAATACATAAGGCATTAAACACCTAAAATATAATAAAGTTAATGAAGACATAACATAACAATTAGTAATAAAAAGAAATCTCTTTATGTATTTAAAAGCATCCTAAAATATTTAGCCGTATGGCCGATGAAAGAAGAGTTTGAACTAATAAAAAGTAAGCCATTCTCAAATCTTTGGCTGGTTTGACTGGTTTTGAGAGTTCGAATGAGAAAACACAATTAAATTAATTTTTGACACGTGAATTTGATGTGGGGTTTACTCGGAAGTTTGCTGTTAAGGTTATTGCTTAGAAGTTTTGTAGTGCCTACCTGTTGAATTGATTTGTTATCATCTTTGATCAAGACAAATTGATCAACTTGTAAAGTTTTTGGTAAAAATTGCATACACATTGTTTTTGTCTTGTTTAAAGTCAACAGTCTAACTTTTTCCGGTAGCTATGTTAAGTTATTTTCTACTGAGATAGAATTAGTGTTCTCTGCAAATGTAAGCAGGGATTTATTTTTCAGATTGAGAGAGTCGAGAAAGTTATTTACAATTAAAATAAACAATAAGGGACCTAGAACTGATCTTTGCGGCACACCTGCTGATACAGTACTAGGACTAAAGACCACTTTACCGATTTTTTCAACATGTCGTTTTTTTTAAGCAAGAATTTAACCAATTATTTGTTGCACTCAGAATGCCCATTCAAAGTAAATGACATTGAAATAATTGTCTTTATCTGTGATAGCTCAACTATTGTTAATGCAAATAATATATGACTCGTGTCTTCTTCGGAAGTAAAAGGGATTCTTTGCTGACTAACTCGTTTAATTTATTGGCTACCAATATTGGTCGAGTGGAAAATACAATTACAAAAATAAATTACACTTGCTTGTTTAGAAAAGTGAGCACATAGGTGCTAAAAAAAAATTGTCTCTGGAAAGTCTCTTTGGATTGAGCCAACTATAGGAACTGCTAAGAATAAAAAGACTTCAAAAAAAATTATACTATTTAAAAAAGTTAATTATAGCAATTAAAAACTCTCTGTACCACACATAGAAAAATTAGTCAGTTTTTTTGTATGCTTTTTTGTAGAAATCCTCGCCGATGTAATGTTTGTAACACAGCAAAACTCTTCAAAGAAGATCAAAATAGTCTCCCAGCAGTTGTGGTGTTGAACTCTGCTTGTCCAATAACAAACTTAGTTTTTAAATATTTTATAATATAAATTTATTAAAGTCTTTATCTGTTGCGACGTTGTAGTTAGTGTAAATTTTTATTTTTTGTTTCAATAAATAAAAAAAATTGTTTAGATAATATAGCTCCAATAATTATTAACCGCATTTTGTTGTTAACGTTAAATATTATGTGCATTAAAACCACACTTTTTAAAGTAGCAATATTTTTTGTCAGTAAAGCAAAATGGGAGATTTTATTAGGTAGCTACTCACAAAAAACAAGCCAAAAACCAACTGGTGTTTTATTTAAATAAAGTTTAATGTCTGTCAATGTATTTATCAAAAAGTGGCTGTTTTCGGATTTTTTAGTTCAACAAAGAATAAATTGTGTAAAATTATGTATACGTAAAGAGCATCTTTAATTTTATTAAACACATAATTAATTCTATTATGTGTTACTCATAAATTAGCATTTACGTCTTCTAGACTCTAGAGCATGTCTAAGAGATAAAAGTGTTCTTCCACGAATGTAAAAATAATTATCTAACGTTTGACGTTGTTCACTGTATAGACAGACATATCTACTTAAATTTGAAAGAATTTTGGTTTTTTGATCTGTGTACGTGTACGTACTAGTACGTAGATATAATTTATTGTATGTAGGTAGATTCAAAGTTTTTTTACAGTATTATCTATCTTAGACTATTATCAGGAGATAAAAACAAATTGAAACACATACAGTAATTGATAGACAAAAAAGAATGATGGCAAATTAAGTGTATGAAGTGAGTTTTCTGTTTCTCCGTGGCTGAGATTTCAAATTACGTCATAAATCTTTGTCTGAAGAAGTGTCTCGGATGAACGTAAGTAGCGAAACATCGCGGGTTGCTTTTCGCGTTGGGAAAGGTCAGGGACTTCTTGACAACGGGGATAAATAAATACAGTGCAGAGGAGATAAAGTAGCTTTCTGCGGTGGCGGTTGGCGGCGGGCGGACTGTTTGAGAGAACAAAACGTTCCAGTTTTGGGTTCTGTACGAGAGCGCCCCTCTTCATTTCATTTCATTCACCGTGGCGGCATTCATTGATAGCGACGCGTCACAACCGCGATTCCCATCCACACCTCTTTCTCCTTTCACTTTTATTCTCATAATATTATATCACTTTCGTTATCAGTGCAACGTCATAATGACGTTGACATACGAACCGTGGAATCCCCGAGCATAAAGTAGTAATAATAAAGAAAAGAAATGAAACTGTGTAAATATTTGCGGCTAAGTTACATAAAGGATGCATAATAAGAATGAAAAATACAGAACAAAGCATCCTTTGAAATGCAGGAATTTAAAAATAAAACAGTTTAACCGTAAAGATGTCTCTACGTCTTTTGCTTTTTATTTGATTTTTTCAGGTTTTGAACTCGTTAGGCACATAAACTTAAATTAATTTGACGGCAAACTTCCAATTTATGCAATTATTTAAAAATTATAGTTTGAGTATCTACTCAAACTATACATTATAATCTTATAATGTGTTCGAGCTTCCATTATTGACAGTTTTTTAAAATTAAAACATACCGCGTACCAATATTTGCCAAACAATATTATTCACTCGTAGATCTGTAAAACTATTTAACTTTTACAATAAAATGTCAAACGGAAGCATGAACTTTTTTTTAATTTACAAATCCAACAGTAACATTAACAAAATACTTAATTACCCCAAAAGCTCAAGAAAATAGAGCATATTAATATATTTTTTAATAAACTTGGTACATAGGGTAGATCCCAAACGAAAATAAGTTTGATACAGTGTGTTTGCAAATTTTGATGCTACAGCATGATCAAATAGCACTGTTTGAGTTGGCAATCCTACATTTCATTTAAAAATGGTACAACTGCAACCACTTCTTGTTGTTGACGGGTGACATCTTTGACACTGACCACATCATTGACAGATGCCAACTGACTTTTCAAATTCAGATTTTAATCTTCTTTTTTTTGAATTTAAAAATAGCTTTCACATTAGAACACAACATTTTTATCGGAATAGCGTACTTTCGAAGCGGGATTTATAATCCCAATAGCTGGCTGGCAGTACTCTGTTGAAACGACCTACCATCAGCTTCTAGAAATGTTGCCGGAAGTTTTAGTTGCCTTTGTTGTCTTTCAGCAATAGTGGACGTTACTTAAACACAGGAAGCGTAAAAAAGCAAAACCAACTGATAGACCTCTGACTCTAACTGAGAAAGCTATCGAGAACTCAAATGCAAAAAAGTCGTCGTAAATCCATAAGAAAGCTTTCTCTTCAAACAAGTTTGGTCCCTATCCTTTCTTTTAAACCATATACCCATATAACTCCAGATTTTCCATGTTCCAACTCACTATTTTACAAGTTTGTTATTTAAAAGTTGCTCCACTGTTCTTAAAAAAAATTAAGATACTATTCCATCAAAATTTCCGTTGTCTCAACATTAACCCCTCCTGATCACCACAGAGAATGTTATTCTGCAATTGGGTTAATAACGTATTAAATCATAATAAAATTCTTTAAAATACCTTTTTTTCTGATAAAGCCTGGTTTCACCTTGATGGCTATGTAAATAAACAAAATTACAGAATTTTGACTGGTGAAAACCCTTACGCGATCAGAGAAGCAGATTTGCACCCAGTTAAAATTTGTCCGGCTGGTGGTTTTGAGGCAACGGGTTTATAGGCCTTTCTATTGAGGTCTTTCCTAAATCAGCTTACAGACCAAGAGCGGCAGATTGGATACTTCCAACAAGACTCTGCGAGAGCACATACGGCTCGTTCTACTCTTAGATATCTAAGAGATAATTTTGGCGACAGAGTAATTAGCGAGGGTATTTGGCCAAGCAGGTCACCAGATCTCACCCTGCTAGACTTTCCGATATTTGGGTTCTTAAAAGACAGTGTCTTTAGTAACACATTGCATACTGCGGAAATACTGCCAGCGTGCAAGAAGTTGCAAACATTACACCCAGCATGCTGGTCAATATCTTTGAAAACCTAAAAAAAAGAGTTAATTTGTGTCTGAAGCACAATCAGAACCACTTTGAGCATTACCTTCAATTAAATTATTGTGTGATTTTTGTGTTTAACTTTTTTATTACCACTCTAAAGAAGCTGTTTTTCATCTATATGAATGCAATAAAATCTCTTGACAAAAAATCTACATAAAAAGATTATAGCGATGTAAGATCTAAAAGTTTTATTCAAGCGTTGTCAAAAATAGTAGAAAAATTGTTTTTGGTAAATATTCTAAGTACATACATATTTAGAACTTCATAAAATTTTATTACCAATAAAGTCAAGTTTTAGAAAACTTATTACGTACGTCTTATTAAAATTAGTAAATCACGTCATAAATTCTAATGTAACAGTCCAATAATTTAATTTTGCTTGATTTTACCAAAACTTTCGATCTTATAGCTCAAGAGTTAATAACACATTTTTCATAGATTGTTTCATTCAGGGAAAAATTTTATAAAGTGTATAAAAGCTTGTTGTGTTACATAGGTTTTAAAAAAAATATATGAAAATCAATTTTTTTTTCCAACTAAGTTTAAGAAAATTAAACTATTGCAATTTATGGTATTATAGCAATTACGTTATTTTGTTTTATACATACAAAACTCACGTACAGATGAATAATTTTCAACACAAGCATTGTTGTTTTGATAACGCAATTTATAATACAAGCAAGAACCTTTTTAGAACATTACCTCAATTTCTATGTGTAATTTAAAGAGAAACACAGTTTAGTTTAACGTATAATTACTGGCATGCAACAAATTACACTAAAAATCTATTAAATATTTTTAAGAGAATCTAATCCACATTCTGATTGAAAAACCTGCCTAGCAAAATAGATGACTAAAAAAACGTACGCTAATTTTTTATACTATGACTGACATGGTATAAGTGAATATTACACAATACATACACTTGCTTTTTAAATTAAAAATGTGGTATATGCTCAAAGAAACTGCTCTAATATATATATATGCTAGAGTCAGAATTTGGCCTATAGCCGATATAATTAGACATATTCCCATATGTTCATGCTGGTCATGCCAATAAAAAAATTTGACATTTGACTAGCTTAATTTCGTCATGTCGCAAAATGCCCATCTCTGTAATACGCCGTCGCCGGTATATTTTTGAAAAAAAATATATTACGCTGATTGAAAAAAAATCGTGGTAATAATTTTTCTACCGTATTGACTACTGAGCAATATTTAAATATTTTAAGTCAAGTATAAGGTTATTCACACAGTTTTACCACTTTCCAAAAAGTTTGTTTTATAAAGCAAGTGGTGGAACTGTATGAATATTTTATTGTGCCAAATATTCCAAAGCAATCAATTAATCAAGTACAGAATATCTATGAGAAAGAAATAATTTAGTAAAACTAAGCTGTCAAGATCATATACGTCTAAATAGGTTTGAAATTATAATAATAGGAGATAAAGAAGACCTTATTGTCATCCAAGTACTTTATGTTCCAATAATTAATAAAATAAATGTAACGTTAACTATTTATGTGATAACGGTAACTATTTATGTGTCATATATTGATATGATAGTTTCGGCATTTGGCTAGTATAAACACATGAGAGTATGTTACAATTATATCGGTCATAGGTCAAATTTGCCATCTGACTCCAACATATATTGTATTTAGTAAATTACTCATTTGAAAGTTTAAACCTTTTTATAACAAGAAAAATATAGTTGGATGAGATAAGGTAACAAATATAAATTTGAATAGTTTGACGCTACAAACAATTGTGCAAGTTGCTATCACAACTTTATTAAATTATTTGTCATTATCTAATAGATTTTTATTATATATGAGAACTGAGAAAGTCAATAGTGTATTAAAGAACAAGCTTTGCAAGTTTTTTATAATATTTTATTGCAACTCTAATTTTTTTTTACTTAAATTTATCATCATAAATAATTATTTAGTCTTCTTTAAAAAAATACGAAACTATTAAAAAACCTTTTTGTTAAAAATTTTTAAATTATGTATTTCCTAATTATCTACGTTCAAAGACACAAAAAACTATTAAAAAAAGTTTATTATTAACGCAGGTTATTCTATCTTAGACGTCAAATTGTTATGAAGTATGAATTTTATCAAAAACTAAAATTACAGTTGTTATAAAAAATAAATAAAGTGTCTTATTAGATGACACAAGTAATGAGTTTTTTACAAAAGAAAATAACTTTAGGTAAAACCATTGATGACTAAAATCGTAAAATTATTACAAAATTTTTAATTTTTAAAGTAAAAAATTAAAATTAAATAAAGCTTCAAAGTAAAAATATAAATTGAAAAATTAAAAAAATACATAAGTAGGTAAAAACATTACACTCTTAAAAATAAAATTTACAAAACAACAAAAAATAAAAATAAAATGTAAAAATATAAAACAACAGGTTTATTGTAAAAGATAACGTTTAAATAAATGAAATTTTAATTAATTTTATTGAAAATTAGTTTGAAGGTCTTGGTTTTTAATATTTGATGTTTGGATAAATTGAGTCATTTACGTTTTAATTAGCACACTTATAAGTTAAATTATTTTTATTTATCCCAAAATGTTAAAACAAAAATGTTTACCTCCTATGCCATTAAAGTTCTACAGTAATGGATATATCTGAATAATTTTGACACCACATAAACACACTCTA
Source organism: Lagria hirta (assembly GCA_947359425.1). NCBI lineage: Eukaryota > Metazoa > Arthropoda > Insecta > Coleoptera > Tenebrionidae > Lagria > Lagria hirta. Next base: position 17,292,147 of record OX375794.1, read on the forward strand.
TGTTATATGCACTTTCCAAAAATATTTAAATCAGGTATCCTTACATATTTTATAAAAATAATAAATTTGCTCACTTTACAAAAGACTAAAAGTCTAATACGTGCTCGTTTGTTTATCAGGCGCCGACTCAAACAAATTTGAATATTACCATTAGTGTAAAACCTAAACTATTGTTTAATAAAATGCAGCACATTAAATATAAAACAAACAACTAAAAAAAAATTGTTTTGTTTTTATACAAAAACGATAATTTAACTTTTTTGATAAAATATGTAGGTACTTTCTCTGCCCCTGGTAGTTTTTATATCTTTTCATAGATAACTTTGAACCTTATCAATAATATCTTACACTACAATGAAGTCGTTATTGACATTTGTCAAATTTTCAATATAGAAATTAGGAATTTAAATAGCCGGTCAATCACTGTTAACAGTTGAAAAGATCAACTATTTTTCTGACACTATAACAAGATGTGCATTGTAACACACAAAAAAATCGCTTCTCGTTAATGAGATTCAACGAAATTTTAAAATGTTGATATAACATATGCTTCAATACACTGCATTTTAACAAATTAATATAGCTGCTGGATTGCGTGTTTATCAAAAACGCTTAATGTTACCAATTCATTTGTCTTTCCTAAAATAGAAACAAATTAATAGTTTAACTTCTTAAACTAACATTGATGCATTAAACGTAATTATGTTTTTTACTAAAGTCACGTAAGATGTCGCTCTAGAACATGCTGGTTTGTGATTTTAACTCTGTTTTCAAAATTAGATTAATTGGCAAATATTCTATGCGGCACACACAGCAACATCATTTTCGGATCTTAAGTCACAAACGCCTCAACTTCGACGTGCTGTAAGGTTCCATCTGGTAATAGAACCATTTTCAAAGACAATACAAACATGTTATTATAAATAGCTAAGCAATTGATGTAAGTCTTTTAAAAGCACTGTACTTTTATAGCAGCTTCTTAGAAGCCAAAATCAGTGATAGAAACTTTATACATATATAAAGTATTTTTTGAAATACAACTAGAAAATTGTTATGCATTCAAGAAAGAAGTTAATTTTTATAAATTTATCTGTAATCGGTTTGGTCAGATAATAGAAAATAAAAATCGTTTCAAATTACTGTACACTTGTTGCTTTTCCCGGATTAGATGAGCTCTTTTGTGTTTAAAACTTCAACATTTTTGCCGGCATCAAACGAATGAGGCGCGTCCTCCATCAAAACGGGAGCGCTCCTCCGTTGCTGACAAATGGTCTCAAAGGCTAATCTCGACGCGAAGTGAAAAGAGACTTAATCGTCCATTAATTTCGAGCAATTTAAGGAGTGAGTCCTCAAGTCTCGAGTGAAAGAGACTGAAAGGAGGAGGTTTGGTCTTGAAGATGTTGGTATGAGGTTTTATACGTAACAGGTTGCCGACTGATCTTTACCCTTTCTCGGATCCTTTGAATCCGGGCGCTTTCCCTTTCTTAAGTCAGGGTCCCGGTACGGTGCGGGTGTTCCGACCTAACTTCCTGCTATTGATATGTAAAAGTGTAAACTTGAGTAACTGTAGCCGCGGTCGTTTTGGGATAGGTCGGGAATCGAACGAAGTTGGCCCCGTCTCAATGCACCCGCTGCGCTCGACCTTTCCTTTTCTTGGTTCTTCAAGGATTTGGGTCGCTCTCATCACCAAAGGGATTAATAAAAGTTGCCCGTGAACTCAAACCTCATTCATAAAATTGAGATTCTGAAAGTTATTATCCCAGAAGACTACAAACGTAGTAAAACAAACCGAAGATTACTAATAATGTTGAGTGCATAAGCATTCTTTGTAATATACACATTATTTGTTTTAATAACTGCGCACTTTTTTAAACATAAAATTATTTATACTATTTTCACTCTGCAGAAGCTTCATTAAATATTTAACAAAAACAGTACAAAACGTACTGCTTTCTACAAAGTTCTTGTTGAAAGCTGATACTCTGTTAGCTGATACTTAGCACACTATTTTGAATTTAATCGGAGTTCAAATCTTTTTTTCTTTTGTGTCTTTTCTAAATGATCATTATCTTTTTATGAAATACTAAGACCCGAAACCGTGTCTCTCTTTATCTCTTTTTTATTATTATGTCATATTCATTATTGTGTTAATTTGATTGAATATATCTTGTCTATTTATAAATACTTACTTTTATTTGATTTTCCACCCCACCGTGCCAACTGTTGTCAGATTATTGTTTACATTTTGCACTCTTGCATAGGATAATTTATCGTAAGTACAAGATCAATACCCAGCTAGCATTTTGTGAAGACCAAACAGAATAAAATATGCATTTCTTATTTTACAGCGCTCAAAACAATAACGCAATAGCTATTTACATTCAAATGTGGTAAGACACACTTTACAGGACACACTTTAAGTTGTTGTACCTTATTAGTTGGAGTCCTGTAAAGTGGCTTAACGCATTTGAGATTTGTATAAAATTTTTTGGCCGATAAATTTGTTAGAAAATAATAATAATAGTAAAAAATAAAAAATCAAAACATACATATAATAGAGTGCCCTATCCGTCATGTTTGAAATGTTGACATTTGACATTTATTTTTTAACTTTTCTAAATAGACGCTTGGTGGCGAGATGGCAATTTACATTCATAAATTTTAATTTTATCTGTTAAAACTTAATTATAATAACAATAGTTGGTTTCTCAAATATCTCTTAATGCCCAGTGTTTTCTGATATTTTACTGCATCCGCTTGTCATTTTACAGCATCATGCGTAAACATAAAGTTACAGTAGACGCAAACAGAAGTGAAACAATCACTTTAAAATACAAGAAGCCAAAAACTAATTATTAAATTGATATATTCAAATACACAAAATTCCCTACGCCATTGCGTAAGCGATTTTATGTTTACAAATTGTTATCGGCTTTAGTACGAATACATTATAAAAGTTCACACCTTTTTATGAGAAGAACGATAATAGTATATTGTATACCTAGGTGGCAAAGTGCTATTTTTCTAGGTCGAGAGGATATAGACAGGCGTGCCAAAGACAAAGCTGGCCACTTCTCGAGGCCTGAAAAATTACTTTTTAGTCTCGTCGATTTTAAACGGCATATTTACGTTTTGTCAACTTCTATGGTAACTAGACTTTTTTACATGAAAAGCTTCTATCTGTCACTTTGACTCACTGGCGCGTTGTAAAATACCATAAAAAATATCTGCTTTTAGAGATCTCCAAAAAAATGTTGTTTAGTCATATATAATTATATACAGTGAGATTTTTGTTTTACTGAACATAACGTTATAAATCGTATGTTCAGTTTTAAAAAAACCATGTCAATACATTGTTGCTAGGTAGGCAACTAAATTAACAAATGTTTTATTTTGACACTTGACAGAACAGCTGAACTCTGAAATTTTATTTTATTCATAGATAAGGAAGGTTATGTTACCTCTTAATAACAAGTTTAAAAAGAAACTTTTAATCAAATTAGTTTAATAAATGTTCAAAGTGACCACCTTCTTGTTCCAAGCAATAAAATGCTTGTACAGTACTTTGTAAAAAAACTGGATTTATTTCGTTGCAGGCGGTGATTATTCTATTCTTTAGTTCTTCTGTACTCTCTATTACGGTACTGTTGTAGACTTTAGATTGGAAATAACTCCAAAGAAAGAAATCGTTTGGTGATAAATCTGGCAACCGAGGTGGCCAAGCTATTAGTCCAAACCGTCCAATCCAGCAATCCTGGAAGTTTTCAGTCAGGAAACGTGCAATAGGGCCCGTGGAATGTGATGGAACGCTGTCCATTTGAAACCATGCGTTCTCAAGATTCAAGTCTTTTAGTCGTCGCATTATGTGTCTTTGCAATAGTTCTAAAAACTTGGCGGCATTTAAGTTTCTCTTTAAACTTGTTATTAAGAGGTAACATAACCTTCCTTAATCTATGAATAAAATAAAATTTCAGAGTTCAGCTGTTCTGTCAAGTGTCAAAATAAAACATTTGTTAATTTGGTTGCCTACCTAGCGACAATGTATTGACTTGGTTTTTTTAAAACTAAACATGCGTTTTATAACGTTATGTTCAGTAAAACAATAATCTCACTGTATAGTTTGTTTATACCAAGACAATTTACCGCACTTAATAAGACCTATAGATTTCAAAAATAAAGACAATTTAATATCTTTGGTGCAAACTTTAAGGCGTCATTTTATGGTGTGGTACTTAGCTAACCATCGATCGAGATCTAAACCACAGATTTATTGCACTTGAGCGGTCAACCTCAAATCAATTCAAATTTCGAAATTTTTAAATTAAACAAATTCGAGTCTTCGGCTAAAAAGTTGATCATTTTACAGCCAGCGGTTTTATTCAGAGCGTCAAGCTTCAAAATTAAAACCTTGCGCTGTAAAATAAAACTTACCACTCTAATAACGTAAATAACTATTGCAACAATGGTTTACACTTTGTTTTTTACCTTACACAACATTACTTTATAATAAAGCTTATTTATGAATTACTTTACTAGCGTGATTTCCACAATTTATCTTGCACAAAAGTATTTTTTTAAATATAATCATGTTTTTAAACAGTAAATGGGATTTTAAATTTTAACACCGCTTATGGCTAGTGGAATGCATAGAGTGTGACGACTGTTCAACCGTCTAGATTTCATTTTTTGCTTTTTGCTTTTGTCTCACAGCAGCGATATGTGGTGGAGAAAATCTTCTCGGCTAGCCCAAAAATAGTCAACTTTCTCGGCTCTTGATAAAACAAAAATTATTTTGAGTTAGTATAGGATAAAAACATATTTTATTCTGATAAAATATATTTTTTGTAGATGCTTGTTTTAATTATCACAAAGTCGTCACAAAAAGTGATCTTATTTTTATAACATAACTTTGTATTCAATAATTAACAAAAAAATTTGAATTAAAATTTGATCTTTCTTCAATCCTCTGAAAATTTATTAAATAAACATATATTATCAATCGAAAAAATTTAAATAAAACTTTTTTGAGAAGAATGTGCAGCAAATAGAAAAGTAAACAGACAACTAAAAACCTATTGTTTACAACCTAAGCAAAACATTCTGTCCAGCTGTACAATCACTGAGCAACGCTTAGGTTTTATCACATAAAATGCACTGCACTATTTTATCACATAAAATCAAAATTTTAACAAATGTATTTTACGACTAAATAACATATGTGACTTTTGTTGACTTACAAAAGCGCATTTTTTAGAAAATTTATAAACTCAACCATTCATTTGTCATAAAATTTTAACAATTGTTGGTTGGTTGATGATGAAAAGAGCATTGGTAATATTTTTAAAATCGGAAAAACAATCACTGTGTGTTCTAAATCAGAACATGTAGAATTTACAGCAAAAGCAGCTGATATAAAGATCAAATGTGAATAAATCTACGGTAGCAAAGCTGATTTTGCAGTAGATTACACCGTTAGAAACAAAAGACAGTATTCCAGTGCAATATAATTATATATTTTTGAAACAGAGCCATGACATTTTTGTCTGCTTATATATGAATGCCAAGATGTACTATAATACATAACAATTACACAAACATGTTTTTTTTTATTTAAATAAAGCAAGTGAAAAAGAGTTATTGTGTTTTTGTCATTCAGTAATACAAAAATTGTATAATTTAATAAGCCACAAAAAAAATCAAATTTCTTACCGAAAAAGGTTAAAAATACTGTGTTAGTGTGACAAGACAAAAACAGTCAGTGAAAAAGCAAGGAAAAGAATAGCAGAATCTCCACGCAATGTTCAAAAAAGTCAAACAAATCTACTTGAACAAAATTAAAATTTAAAGAAAAATCTTTACTAAGATTTTTTACTAACTGCTCAACATAAATTTCTATCGCTCGGTTTAAGTGCCACATTTACCAATTTTCCCTATTTTATGCCAAATAGCAGCTGTACAAACTGTTCAAACACCTTGTTTACAGCTTAGGGAAAAAAATTTCGCAAATCTTTTATTTTAAAGGTTGATTTTTTTGCGAATACTTATCTTTTGGCTTGTTTTCAAATTAATCTAATTGAATTGAATTTGCAAATGATCAAAAACAAAAGGATTGCATTCACTGATTCTCATCCCATATACAACTGCTTCAACTACCACAGTATTATTTAGTAACAAAGCTTAAATATCACTTTTTTGCAGCATCTGCAAAATATTGATAAATAAAAGCTTAAAATCTAAAAGATATTAATTTTTCTTAAACACAGGAACTAATTCTTTTTTGACAATTGCTTTTCTTCAATTCAAAAGAAGCTATGTGTTTTTACAATTCCGATATCAGACACTAAATGTGTGGCACAATTAATCGCTTTTTTATATCAAAAAAATTTTTCAAGACGTTGTTGACAGTTCATCTTGTTGCTGTTCATTTGACGTTAGCAACTGGATAGTATACATTTAACTCTTTTGTTTAAATTAGAAATTTTTTTCTTCTTCTATAAGTTTTTTGTTTTCTCACAAATAGCGTCACTATGCAAGTTTTTTTCTTTTGAGATGTTTGTTTTTGCTTTCAAATAACAAGGAAAAGTTATTATAAATTCTTCAGCTTATCAACACTTCCAAAAGCACAAGACGCTATCAAATAGAAGCGGTTTTATCAAAACATAAAAAAACTGCGTAGCGCTCTTGACTGCTTTTTATCTCTTTATAAAAATTGATCTATCGATTGAACGACATCTATCTATTTGTTCTTAGAATAAAGTATACTAAAAAATTTTGCAATTTCTAACTTTATTCAAAACTTTATTCCTCTTTGTTAAGCTACGCATTTTTAAATAAAACAAATAAGCTTAAACTTTAGTGTTCAAGTAACAGATAGCAGAGTAAAATTACGCCATCTATTAAAATGATATCTTTTTTTTTATTTTTAAATATGATATATTTCTGCCTAAGAAGATATATTTATATTAAAAAAAGTATAAAGTTGTTTACAAAAAAATGATATAGGCAAATCCTTTATTGAAAAGAACTAAAGCACAAAACTACATCTGGTGTTAAAAAAAACTACTATAAACAAGACAAAACCAACAAGCAAGTGAACATGGAAGAGTAGGCAAACCTAAAGAAGTATAGAATACTTTTCTAGAAAACAAATAATAGAAAGCTTATGCGGGGATGTTTCTACTTAAATTCTGATCAACAAAAAGTATCATCTACAAATAGTTATCTCGGTATACGAATAATACTTTGTATACAAAAAACTTTTTGTATACCATAAGTAAGACACTAAAATTGACTTTTTTTTATCAGTAGAGTTTATTTTCCGAAGCGTTAGCTTGAAGAAATCTACATTTCAACATGAATGTTAAAGTGTAGATTAATTTTTTCTGGGATCGAAATTTAAAAATGTATAATTTTTTTTTAAGAACAAAAATTGAAGGTGGATGGTCAATTGGTCATAATAATTGATGTAAATTTTCCGCGCCCACCAATTTCATTTTTTTTGTCTGATTAATTTCCCCAGATTGAGAAGAGTGCGACGACTGGTACCTAAGACATAGGTGCCATTGTGTATATTAACATAAATAAGAGTATTACATTAAATTTTGTTTTGACTCTTTAAGAGGTTTTCCTTCAACTCCGGAAATCCGCCAATTTTAAATCTTATTCTTATCGACGCCAATAATTGCGCACGCGCTTTTATACAGGTTTTTGTTTGGAATTTTAATTATTTTCCTGTAGTCATATCTTAGATTTTTTTTCATTACACATCAGCATGTTTCAACCAAATTTCGCTTTCATCGTGGCCTAGACCTGGGAACCTACTTCATGAATCATAAAACCACCAAGAGACCGGCCTTGACTTTACATTTTGAAGAATTTACAATAGCGGAAATCAACTTATTTTTCACGTGACGGCCCGGAAATTGCTTAGCAGATACACCTCAAATTCACTTGATTTTTCAGCTGCCACTTCGGATTGTTTTAATCAGATGGCACCGGACACCAGGTGCCAAATTATCACATCGAACAGCAGAAGATCCACCTTCTGAGAATGACATGTGCGCTGAGTGGCATTGTTGATTTTTTTGATAACTTAAGCGCCATCAGAATCTAAATTTTTTTTTATTAAATTGTAGCTATGTGCGGTCTTATTAGGAACGCCACCCTCTAATGATTTTGCCAACATCAAGGCTGAATCAGCACGCTTTTCCCATTATTTTGAATCTCAAATGTATGATTAGTTAAAAAAAGTAAGCTTGATTTTTCAATGCTTTTTGTAGCTTTTATTTGTTAATTTACTTTTTTCTAACCATTAGTTATTTAGACAATAATAATATATTGCTCTAGGACACGAGGGGTATAGCGATGCACCTATATTAAAGTGTAATTCTATAGTGGGTATTATAGAGTGCTTCATATTTAAGACACACCAATTTTTTTTATAGAAGCTGTAGTTGATATAGGTTTTCTAGCTTTGTACCGATTTGTCAAAATTTAATCGGCTAAATTTATGTGTCAGAACCTAATTTATTTCAAATTTTTTCACAAGTATTATCAAAGATTCAAAAAAAACTATTTGCTTGTAATAATTCAGGAAATAATCATTCTAAATAGCTTTTGCCGTTTTCGGCCATTATTTTTGTATTTTTTTCTCAAAATACGGCGCGTTTTGGAACGTTGTTACGTAGAATCACTCGACAACTTTCTAAGCAAGACAGTTTAACAAAACATCAAAATTTAAACGTCTTTTTTAAGTATTTCAAATATTACTGTTGGTTTTATTCTCACATTCGCTTTCAACCAATCAAAGCGCTTACTTTCTTTCAATAAAAAATGTTTGACTTGAGTAATTTTTTTAAAAATACGCGAATTATTTCTTATGATTAATATTCAAAGCTACTAGATAGAAAAACTATTTTATGCATACTATCATTGAATACTATGTAATAATCTTTTTTTCTTAAAACTCAAAAACAAATCCCAAAAATAAAAAACCGATTGTGAATGAATTGGTTAAATTTTATGCAGAGGCAAAGCTCATTTAGCTAAAAAAACAGTAAGAGCTATGTTATGAAAAATATGAAAGATATGCGAAACTGTAATGTTAGAGGAACATGTTAAGCAGACGCTTAAAACTGCAAGGACTCAATCTGAAGATTCACTAAACCTAAAACTCAAATGATTGTATTACAGTTTCAAAAACGTCATTAAATTAATGAACTAGATTTCATTGATTTAATAATAGCCAATTCTAAACGTCCATCAGTAATAAAATATTTTCAAAAAGACAAACCTGCCTAAGCTGACTGTTTAATGCACGATTTTGAAGAAGAAAAACAAAAGCACTATTTTGTGTTGTCTTGCAAGATTTAAAAAAACAGTAAAATTTTTTTTTGTGCCTTGCGCCTGCAAAACATAACTTTCAACGTGTCCCTTTAATGTGATAAAAAATATGTTCAATAAAACAGACACATTTTGGCACAAAGCCATTTTAGTTTGTTGTTGCAAGCTGTCAAAAAAAAAGTTTTATTCACAATACGCGTAAAGTATGTTACTTAATTATGCAAAAAGCAAATTATTTAGTACAGTGCTCGAAGTGCTTACCTAGTGCTTGTGATAAAATAATTAACCTAGAAGTTTTTTCATTAACCTTATCTAAAGATATTTACTTTTATTTTTGTTGTACTTTATTAGATACAACTGCTAAATCAGACGTAAGCCCAATTATTTATTACAGGAGATACAAAACTAATATTTTTCAAATAAAACATATCAATTATTTCTATTACAATTATTTGTATTATATTCGGTGACTTTTAATAAATGTTATTTTTTTAAGAGAGTTATGCTTCTTACTGACAAGTAACAACACAATAAAAACGTAATAAATAAAAAAAAATTAGCCAGAATTAAAATGCACGGCATCGATTTAATTTAAAGATCACTGTTACCAAAATAATATTGGAAAAACATCATCTATCTTATAAAAAAAACAACTTTTAAAAGTCACCACAACTTTTAATTTGTTGCATATTTGCACAACCTAATATCCATTTGTTCGAATCATTGAACAAATGATATTGTATAAGCAGGAAAACATTCCTGTACATTTGTTCTTGTTGAACCTGTCTATTTGTGAAATAAGAAATGTGTTAAAAAGCTTTTTACAATCAAATAATAATTTAAGATTTTAAATAGTAAACCGTGTTCAACTCCGCTGAATAAAACCAAAAAGTTAAAAACTCTGTACAAAAAACCCTTAAAAACAAACCTACACATAATAGCATTTGTAGCACAAATTTCTGAAAAAGTTCTGTTTCATTATTTCTAATTCATTAATATTAAATTTTCTTGACAGCAACGTATTCAGCGAGCTGAGGTATATATGTTTATAAGTGTCTATAGAAACTTGACTAGAGCTGTATATAACAAAATTTATTATTTTATGTTCCTGCTCGATAATGCCAATATGAACTCTAAATGTAAGCTTCTTCTCAAATATTAATTACACATTGTAATTATGTGGTCGTATGCAGTAAGAAACATATATCGTGTTTTATTATAAAAACATTTTTAATGTTGAACAGTAATAAATTAGTCTACCAGTTTCTACCACATTTCCATCATGTTTTCTATCCTGGTACTTCCTACTTCAGTCAACACTGGGGACGGTCGCACAAGAAATCAACTGCCAAGAACACAACTGCTTAGTAGGTAGCAGGTAGGTGCTTGATATTGCTTAAACTTTTTAATTTGGGATTTTCTAAATGTTTTACTATAATCGCATAAGTTTTTCTGCTACCATACTTCTCTGATATAATTCACAGTAGCATTAACTAAAGATTGAACTAAAATTTTTCTGATAACTGCTCAAAAAGCAATGCATTTTGCAATAACAATCTATGCTTAAAAGATAGTATCTAATGTCAATATCCTGGCAGAAACGCCTTGCAACAAGCTTCAGTACGGCATCAAGACGCGTGTTTTAAAAGTTTTTTTTTTAGTATTTTTTTGGATAGTTATTTAAATAAAGAAAAAACAAAAGGTTACAAAACAAATTAAAACCATGTAGATATATTGACATTGAGTAAATAATAAAATTGCAGTCGGATTTAAAAAAATTCTTGTAGCTTGATATAAACTACAAATATCTAGCAGATAAGACAGAAATCACAGAAATTAGACGTTATGACAATTGAATGAAAAAACTATATTAAAAATTCAATTAAACAAAAAAATAAAACATGTAATAAAATATTAAATTTTTATGAAATAAAAAAAAACAGTTGTATTTATGTAGCTCTAACTAGCTGGCCAACCTCATTTAAAATTTTATATTAAACAAATTGCCCTACTAGTGCTACTGCATCTTTCTCTGATATCAATGTAAAAAATTATTGGCTAACAATAGCCCAATTCAATTTTTACTTTAATAATTAAAACTATTTAGCTTAGTTTTAATATATGTTCAATAAACAATAATGTTTGTAATTACATAATAATAAATAACGTTCAAATTATCTAATAAAAGCTCAAATAAAAAAGACCAATGCAAAGTAGCACTTTGCCGATGAGTTCCAATCAAAACAAAACACGTCTAAGTTTACAGATGTGATTTGAAAGTATTTGCATTGGTCGTCTATATTTTACCAGTTACCAAAACCGTAATTAAAAAATTTATAGAAGAGGCCCCAGATCACAGCTTTTTATTACTGAAGGTAAGTTCTACATACTGTTTGTGCTTATTTAACAAAATATTGCTCCAGGTAATTCTAATAATGAGAATATATGGTGCGTGTCAAAGAATGGGCTGCTGAATTCAAATATTAACAACATTGAAGATAAAGGTTTAGATGTTTTGGTAAAAATTGAAGATTCGAAAACACATAGTCAAAGAACATTTGTCATTTCTAATTCGTCTCACGAATTGCAAAAGCCTTTTTTGGTGAGTTCTAAGAATGTTGGATTTTGGGTTCTAAACTCAGAACAAAAAAGTCAACATTTTTTGACATTTTTTAAAAAAGTAATTTTTTGAGCAAATATTGCTACGGCATTAAATACTTTTTATAACGAGTTATAAATAATTTTTAAAGTTTTATTTAATAAAAAAAACTATTACGCTGCAAAACTTAAGCCTTAACTTCGATTTTAAAAAGCTATTTCTATTTTATTAATTACTATGTCTTCAAATTTCTGTTATGGTACGGAATGTTTTTCTGATTACTATAAACAAAGTGGTGATGATAATAATATATTTCCAAATAAAACTAGCCACAAAGGCATAATTATGTCAAGATGTCTCACTGGGCATAACCTCATTTACACCTTACTTATAATTATCTGTAAAATCCCATGAGAGCCCTTTTGGACCTTGGTCATTTTATAGACTACCCTAACTGCTTTAAACGTTAGTTTGTACGGCCGGTCTTAAATCATCCAAATACACGGCACACGCTTTAATTAATCAAAATGGGAATTGCCGAAACAGGTCCTAACTATTGATTTCAACATAAATGAATATAAATTGTATTTTTCGAAAATTAATGGTTTTTGTTGAAATATTAAGGAAATGGAGGTTGAAATGGGACTTAATTATATCTACAAGCTGAGTGAAATATTTATTAGAAAGAACTCAGAACTACATTTATTAAAAACGAATAATAATTATTTTAAATGTAAATTATACCACCATAATATTATGTTTAAGACAAATGTGTCTAAAAAAAAAGATACATTTTTTTAGACACATTTTAATGTAAATTTTACCTCTAAAATTAAGGTCTATTCCTTTGTCATAAAAATGTAGTTCATTATGGCTGTGTAAGTTTTAATCTAAATTCGGATAAATAAACTGACGTTTTATAAAAGTGTTTACTTTTTACATGAACACAACTAGAAAAAAATTAAGCTTTGTTAGTTTAATTAAAAACGAACTATATAAGAACTTAATTTTAAAAAAATATATAAAAAAATTGTTTACAGTTTGTTTTAGTTATTTATCAAAATATTGCCATAAATTGAAAATAATTTAATGTTTTCTAGATTTATATAACTTGTTTTTCTTGAAAAAAACATTTGTTATCAATTTATGAGTTGTTAATTATTTCTTAATAAGAAAATGTTTACTTTCGGTTTAATGTTTCTCTCTGATCTATCGGGATGAGAAGAGAATGAAATTAAATTAACAATTAATAATTTGATTAAGCTTTATTAAAAATGGTCTTTGACCGACCGTTTATGAACTAATTTTTTTCTTAAAGAAAAGAATCAGTTTGTCTCTAATTTTGACACTACAAAATATTTAAATAAAATCTTGTTCTATTGTTTTTGTTTTGTAATAATTGACAGTGTTAGCATAAAGCGCAGCTTGTCTTTTTAACTTAAATCAACCCAATATAGTTTAATCATTAATAATTAGAAAATTCATTCCAAACTTAAACAGGTTTTGATGGAGACCATTTTAATAGACCAAAGCAAAATGGTAAGGAATTGGGTGTTTTGCAAATTTTAGGTAATTGTTTTGGTCTTATTTTCGGGTTATAATGTTCTTCATTATTTTAAAAAGAACCGTTTCGACTAGATCAAATCTGTGAAAGAGGCTCACATTTATTCACCAAGCAGAATAAAAATTAACAGCTGAATTGAACATAAACATATCTAGAGCTATTAGTTCAAACATGTTTTAAACTAACAGCAAAAACTTGCTATTGCAAGAACTTTGTTTGCAATATTGGACAAATATGCAGAGAATACTTTCAAACACCGTTTCAAAACTATATTTTATTTGTTTTTGTTTTTAATTATTTTATTTTACTTTATTTTATTTTATATATATTTTTTTTATTATTTATATATTTCTTTATTGTTTATTATCAGCAGCAGACTAGCTAACTTAATTATAGATAAGCTGGAATAACAACTTGCTTGATAATATATGTATGTAAGCAGCCCACAAAACCTCAAAATACAAGCTATCGTAAATGACACTAAGAAATAAGAGTACTAAGAAATAGTAGTAACTTAAATCAAACTGATTGGCGCAATTGTGATTGATCACGCTGTCGCTAATACAAAAACTCAAACTGACACATCAAAAAAAAGTTTTTTTTCAGTAGAAACAAATCGGTCTTATTGTGAAATTTAAAAAGCAATAAAATTTTAACAGCCTCACAAGGCCGTTATTAAAGTAAAATGTTATAATCTAGCGAGTTATGTCTAAAATATTGCTAACTGTTAGTGTAACCAATTATAGATCTGATTACTTAAAAATCGCTTATCAAGTTGACTGTACCTACAAATTTTTCTTAGAGCCTAAATTCTTCTCCTGAAAACAATAATCTTACGCAATGAGTAAAACTCATCTGTGCCGTCGTTAAGCAGCACAGACGCTTGTATTCTCCATTGTACCACTACGCATCTAATGTTAATAATAAGCTGTCAAAGAGAAATCGTACTCTGTATTCAACTGAAGCTAATATTACAAGAGCAGTTTATATGACTGTTGATTCTAATTCACCAGTTCCATTTTAAAATAGATAAAGCCAACGTAGCAACTTATATAAGACAGGAAAAAACTCACTTATATAATAATTTATTAATTGTTTTTTTTAAATTCTTCTGATAATAATTTTATATTAATAATGTTGTGGAATAAGATAACATTGATTAGTATAATAGTTTGCTAGGGCAATGTTATTTGCAATAATTTGCTAGGGCAATGTTATTTGCAATAATTTGCATACATGAGTTTTCTGATTGTAGTAGTTGGTAGGCCAGCTATGCCTAGCTAGGCCAGCAGTGAGTAAACAAACCATCTATTGCGATTTGCAAAATTGTATTTGATAGCTTACTATTTAAAAGAAATGTCATTGTTATATTTATTCAATAGATTTTAGAAACTTTTATATGTGACTCCCTCTCCAGCTGCGTATAATCATTCATTATTTAAATTGTATCTATAGTCTATCCATAGTATAATGCAGTTATAAAATTAACAAAAACTCCGCCAGATTTTAAACGTTGTTCATAACTTTATTGAATTCTTAGTGTGAAAAATTGCTGTTTGCTATTTTAGTTTAGTCAAAAATCACCTTAATCAAAAAGCATTATCTTACTAAGATTTGATATAATCTGCTGCAAAAGAAATTTTTAAATAATTGATGAGCAATGATTGAGGAAGCAACAAAGTGTAGCATTTAGGTTCATTTTGAGATTTTTCAGTTAGAAAATGACGATAATCTTCACTTTCTTGAATTTTTCTTGACAAGATTTATGACTAGAAAACATTAAAGTAAAGTGTCGTTAACAACAATATACGATTAAAAAGTTGTTGTATCAGTCAAAAATCATTGTCAAAAATCTAGTTCAAAAATCTTTGTGTAAAATGTTTTTTTTCTATTTAAGCTTCTAATGTCAATTCTGACTTTGAAATGTTGACGAATCAGATAATTAAAAATTTTTTTTTAATAACTGTTTATGGTTTTTTTTTATGTTTTGGATTTGCTTTGCTTTAGCTATGTGGTTAGCAAATTGCGCAAATAAAATCTTTTTTATCCTACACCAACTCAAAATACATTTTTCTCGTCTCTCGACAGCCGTGAAAGTACATCATTTCCAGGCTAGCCGAGAAAAGAGGTACTTTCTCGGCTAGCCGACAAAAAAAAATCTGATTTTCTCCGTCAGGAGTCGCTGTTATAAGAAAAATTACTCTAAACTCTAAACGTCTCACTATTTATGAAGGGTGTTGAAATTTTAAATCACACTTACTGTTTATGAACATCAATCTTATTTTAAAAAACTACTATTGTGCAAAATAAATTGTGTAAATCACGACAGTAAAGTAATCTATAAATTTTTGACATTTGTCAAAGTTTGACATTTTGAATTGGCGATTGGCGGTAATAACCTCAAATCAATTTTAAGATAATGCTCGATTATAAGGTAATTTGTGTAGGATAAAAAATAATGTGTAAACCACGGCCGCAAAGTGATTTTCCAGGCCTTGAGAAGTAGCCAGGCTTGCCTTTGGCTCGCCTGTCCATATCTTCTCTCGGCCTGGAAAAATACCACTTTGCCGTCTAGGATTACAATATACTATTCTTTGGTTTATGATTAAAAGATATGTGTATTAGCTTTTTTTCTCGTTAGAGTGCTTAAAATTTATTTTTTTATGTAGTGTTATTTTACTTAGTTTTCTTAGCCTTAGTCTTTTTTTAGTTTAGCATATGAGCTACTCAAAAAACTCTTCTGCAACTTTCGATCTTCTTCTCTTCGCATAAGCGTCATACAGTATTTAACTTGCTTTGCTTCACCTTGCTAATTTTTACTGCGTCTAAAATAAGTCTCTTATCGACTTTTGTAACAGTGTTAACAAATCGTTGATGGTTCTAAAGATGAGGGAGCTTAAGCCATATGCGGATTTATAAAAAAGCCAGGTTGGTCAGTTGTAAGAAAATTTTAGTAATTAAAGTTCAAAAAATCTGTATAATCTTTAAAAAAATATATTTTTTTTGACTTTAGAAGAATCATCTAACGATGCGGCAGTTACAAAAATTAGTTTATTTATCAAGTTATCAAGTTTATTTCTAAATAATCTGCTTGATATAAAAGTGGCAATGTTCGTATAGTTTAAAGCTATAGTGAAAGATAGCAATCCTCTATTTGTTGGAATGGCTTTTTTCAAACTCTTATTTAGTATAGTGATTCTTACAGACAAGATATCGGTTTAATGTTGGTTATATATAATTAATAAGTCTTCACAATATTATGGTAGTGCTATGAATATTTTTGCTGCCAGCTTTTTAATGTTAACTTTTCTCTTTGCATGTATAGCTGCAGCAATCACGTTTTTTTTCATCTTAATTGTGTGAGCTTTTTATGTCCGCGGTGCGCTTACTAATTTGTGAAAACCACTAAATGAGCAACAACAATACAAAATACAGTAGAAGACAACAAGCATAACAAAAAAAATAATTAGTAGTTTAAACTAAATCTCAAACCTAATTAATTTAAAAATAGAGTCTAAAATAATAAAAATAACGACATCAATAGATATTGCAGATTTTTTACCATGACATGCTAAAACAATTGCAGAAAATATTAAAAATTACACATACATAAGGAAAAGATATAATCAATGTGAATAGTAACGGTTTGCATCTATGATAAAAATTGCTATTTGTGCCAAACAATATATTGTCGATTAGAAACATGCACATCTATTGAAACTATTAAATCTTCGTTTACCAAACTATAAATTCAAAATATTTGTTCAAACAAAAGTTTGTGTGTGTGTCTGTTGTTATGAAATAAACTATAATTGATTGATAAAATAGCGCGCGTTTCTTCAAATGCCTTCTGTTTGCATCAATTGTAAAAAAAGTATTCGTAAATAAAGCGTTCTTTTAGGCTGATAATGTTTTGATTAAATCAACAATATGAAGTTTATTTTGACAGCGGTAGCTACATTCAACAAATTGTATCTACAGCATAATGTTCTTCTATTCTTATACCGGGTATAGAAATAACGTGTTAACAAACCATAGCCGGCTCGTTAAGCTTACTTTATCCTATATTTAGTCACCTTGTAAATTTTCATAAACGACTTTGGTTTCGTTTTGACCAACCGCAAATTTATCCGGAGTCCTTCAATTAAAAGCCACACGCTAAGCACCCCTTTTTTCGGTTTTTTTTTGGGGTGTCGGCGAATTACCGTCCGATAATTGTAGCGTCGGGTTTCGTATGTTTGATGTTGATTATGAATGAAATGAGCGCCATATAATTAGATTTGCGGCGTTTCTACGAACTTTGTATCACTGACCGCTTAACCTTCTGCCGCCCGCTATGTCCGGTCTTGGGATTTCATTTTTTTTTATCTTAAAAGATATGTTTTATTATTTTTATCGCGATTTAAAATATATTAAGCGGCATCGCGCCTCGTTATGGCTCATTTTTATGTCCAAACACCATCGTAATATCAAAATGATTAGGCGATTTGCCGGGCTCAAACCGAACTCAATAATTGACCTAATGTCATTATAATGAACGATAAAAATTTTATCTTATATCGAAAAAAAACAATAAATATCTATTGAATGATACTAGATATACTTTTTAATTTATTATAAAATTTCTGGTTTCTATATGCAACAAATAATATATTTCTGAGAAAATAAAACATAATTTTTGTTACAGTGAAATAATATACATACAGTATAAAAAAATCTGAGATAGATAAAAAACATTTTTAAAATTAAATAAGTGATATTATCTCTATAATGATATAGGTTACCCAGTTTTTATTGTTGATTATAATTTAAAAATAACAAAAAAATTTTCAATTAAAAACCATAATTAGCTGCGACTTTATCAAAAAGATTTTTTATTAATACAATTTCTTGAAATAGTTAGAACATATAGCTAAAGCAATTTTATCTAAAACAAGGTATGTATAGACTCAGTATGTTTTGAGTTTATAGCTCTCATCAGAAAGACACAGAAAAAGCGTAAACAACGCTGAGAAAAAGCATACATCTTTGCTAGTCAAATTTTAAAGTTTTGTCTAAAAATTACACCATAAGTTCAAACAATTTTGAGAAACATATATTTTGAGAGAAAATGCAAAATACCTATACAAAAAATAATAAATTCAAAAAAATTCAAAAATAGCAAATTTTTTATCTTCTTATGCAACAAATCGCTATAAATATCTAGGTAAGATACTACAGGGTGTATAATATCAACATTAATCAAAGGTGGTTTTAAAAAATAAAGCCATTGTCTTGGCTTGATTCAGCTATTTTATACGATACAATCTTAGTACCGATAAGCTAAGCCGGTATTGCAAGTGTCTATTTACTAACATTGACAGTTTAGAGTACTAGAGTAAATAAATGAGAAATAAATTTTTAATTATTTAAAAACTAACGGGAAATCTTCAAACAGGATAACAATATGTATTTCTTATTTTACAGCGCTCAAAAACAATAACGCGAACTAATTAAATTGATATAAACAAATTCAGAATAATCTCTACGCCATTGCGTAAGCGACTTTAGGTTTACAGATTGTTCCCGGCTTTAGTACAAACCGATCTAAAACCTGCTGCCACGCTTGATTAATGTCAATAGTATACACTCTGTACAAGAATTGTTCTGATAAATAAATATAAAAAAGCGCTAATAAAAAACAAACAGACATTTAGATGTTATGTTAAAATGTATAAGAAGAATTTTAACAAAAAAATAAAAAGCTCAAAAAAAAACAAAATGTATAGAAGCTTAAGTGGATAAAGATAAACAATACAGCAACATAAAAATTAAAGCGTTACTTACTTTTCAAAAATTTAAAAAAAATTTAGAAAACCTGCAAAATCCTTGATAAAGCTAAGCTAACAAGATTGTGTTTTAAAGGCGCAAAATAATAATGTATTGTTCATTGAGAAAGACTTTCTAAATGCAATAAATCTAGTGTTTAAGATTTTTCTACAATTGTACAGTTTGCGCCATAGTTAAGTAAAAACGTTTGATTTTTATTAAATTTTTCTTTACAAAACTATAAATATGTTTGTAGCTAAATAAAAACCCGTTAATTTATTAATTGATTAAAGAGTGTATTTTGTGCATTTTTTAATGCACAATGGCTATAATTAAAACTACTAGACTTATTTAAATTTAAATTTAATCACAATTTTTAAACGATTTATTAAAAAGTTTTAATTTTGTCTGTATTTTTTATGTGTGTAACTTTAAACATTTTTTTTATTTGAAAGCTATTGCTTCTTGCGTGGTTTCATATAAATTTGAACAAGGTTTAAATAGTAGGTTTTAAGTTATTCTTAATAACTTGTTTTTTGGCACTAACAACTGATTGTAATAAAAAAATACAATTGATTTATTTAATCAATTAAAGCCAACTGCTTTTTTGCTTAATTAATCATATTAAACAAGATTTTCTAAACTATCAATTTTTTATAATCAGTTAGCAATGTCATTATTTTATGCTAAAAAACGGCTTATTTTAAGAATAACTTGAAAACTAATATTTATATATTGATCATTCATACAGTCAAGTTCTTTTAAAACCGTTTAAAAACAATTTTTAAAAATGATTATATTTAATTTAAACAAATTAAGCCAAAAAGTAATTTGTTTAAATTATTTATAAAATAAATAAACCAATTATTAATTATATTAAAAACGTTTTTTTCTAAATTTTTAATTAGTTAATTTTTGATTTAAAAACATAAAAAAATGTTTCGCTTAAAGATTGTAACATGTGGTCAAGTGCCAAATTTTAAATATAAAAAAAGACTAAAACTATAGTTTTAAAGATCAGCTTAAATTTTAAATAAAAAAATTTTTAAAAAAATATTAAAATATGAATTACTAAAAAGTTAAAGTTATTTGTACAGTCGATTTAAAGTTTTTTGATTTAATTATACCTGAGGTTGACTGAGCTACTACATATTAAACAAATTATAGTAGGACTGAAGGTATAAGATCATATGGCGGTATTAAAGTTATTTCAATAACAAAAGTAGCATTAGAGTTGAAACGATTGTAATCCTAACCTTGTGTCCCTTGAAGAAAGAGTTTAAAAATTGAATTCACATTAGATAATTCTTTAAAATTTAATGTGGTTTATTACAGTGTACTGTTAATGCAACACATAAAACGTTTATCTGCGATTAAGCAGTTTTAAAAGATTTCATACCTTCAGCGCTACTTTATGAAAATTACTTAAAATAATTTGTTATTTATTTTAACATTTTTATCTTACACTGAAAAAAATTATTTGTGCAATTAGATTTATTACTAATGAAATATTTTATTTCTTTTTCTAATCATGTAGGAAAAAAAGCAGGATAAAATACTTATCATTTTACTAAAAGTTCAAATCTACAGACAAAAATTTGTAACACAACAGTAAAGATAAGTGAATATTTTAGAACTTAGAGATATTTGTAATGGAGTATAAACACCACCTAAAAGAATCTACCAAAAAAAAAATTCGAAATACGTTGAAGAAATCTCTGCACATCCTCTATGCTGTCAAGTGACGTATCGAATGATGGTCTTCAGGCATTTTTGTATGAGTTGAATTCCATTGATCAGGTTTGTATCGGGTGAATCACATGAAGAGTCTACACCTGAGGCTGTGGGCCAAAAGTGACCTTCAAAAAGTATATTATAAGACTAGAATAAAACAAAGAGACGAGTATTATGAGACGCCAACTCTTCACGCGTTGAATTCAGCTGTGTATCATTTTTAATAATTTTTATTTTTTGTATTTGGTTCTAAATTTAATAGCTATTCAAGTTTGAGTACGATTTGTGGTAAGGAGGTGCATTGGCCTTCGTAACTTATTGACCCTTGTTTTCGTGGGATGTGGATGATTGCAAGGTCGGATTTTTTCCAACATAGTGCAAATATTTTCTTGATGTTCTAGAAATTGAAAGATTTTTGATGGAAAATCACAATTTTTCTAATGTTTGTTTTGCTATAGCAACTTGTTTATTTATTGATATAATGATTTTTTTTTAAACATAAAGTTTTTATAATGTTATATCAACATCTGAAACAGTTTCTAGACTTTTTTCTTTGTAATCAATTTATTTAGATTACATTTTCCATCATAAAAAGAAAGATCATAATTAATTAAAATTCAATCAATCAAATCAATCAATCCAATCAATTGTGCTATAGTTCAAAATTTATTTATCATAGTGATAAATAGTTTTTACTTTTAAAACAAGTGCGATAAGCAAGAAACAAAAAAATATTTGGATTCATGCTTTAATTTTTTATTTGATTTATACCAAAAAAATATTTAACAGTTTTTAAATTTCGCTGTGAAATGGCAGTCAGTCTTTTCAGAGTTATTTACGTCGCGTTCATTTTCATTGATTGATAATTTAAATTGCTCTAAATAAACCAATGCTTCTGCCATGCAAATTTTATAAGATTTTAGCTCCCCTCGTAACCAAAAATAATCTGACTACACCCTCTGTGCATTAAAAAATTTGGCAATTAAGCTTCAGAAAATCCGTCGTGCCACGTACTCTCAACGGATTTAGTGTACAACCCTTCAACATGTGTCAGTCTATAAGAAAACAGTGCAAACATTTTCAATAAGAAAAATAACGCAGATGTGGGCCGTACGCAAAATTAAATAGAAACTGTCGCCTTAGGGTAAAATTACACACCTCTACTAGAAATTTTATAACGGATTAGGGGCGCAACATTAAACTTCGCGGTAATTGAAATTCGATTCTATTTTAGGGGAAGCTGCTAATAAAGACTCAGAAAAATCTTGTGCAATTCTAAAATAATTGATTTTGTATTCTATAATGCTTAAGATAACAAGAACAGCGGTTAAAATAAAAATTATCAAATTATTTATTATTATAAATTAACTTATTTCAAATTATATAAAACTTTTTTTATTGAATTTTGTAAACTGGTTTTTTATTATCTATCTCACGCTAATTAATTTATTCCCAATTAGTAAATAAGTTATTATCAAATATTTATTTTTATTTTTTTTTTCAAAAAGCTTTTGCAACATTGGACATTTCACTCCTTGAGTCAGTTATATAAATTATTTTAATTGTTATTTACATAAAAGTCAGGAAAAATTCACATTACTGAAGAGGAGCTATGTGCCGAGTATTTTAAAGCTCCGAGTCAAGTAAGAGATTTTACTGACATGTTTTGTATTAAATTTTTCCGGAAATTGTAAAAAAGACGAAATTTACAAATTTTAGAATTTTTTTTACAAATTCCACAAAAATTATGTTTTTCAATTTTGTTGGCAACTATAGTTACTAGAGTATCTTTTTTATTTTGCGTCTTGTAAAGTTTTTACAGTACTAGACCGGAAAACTCAATTTTCCTGCGCGTAAATAAGCAGGAAAATGTGGTTTCCAAGACGATTTTCAGAAATAGTTATTTACATAGAAGTCAGGAAAATTTCACATTACTGAAGAGGAGCTAAATTGAAATACTCGTCACAAAGTGCCTCGTATTTTAAAGCTCCGAGTCAAGTAAGAGATTTTACTGACGTGTTTTGTATTAAATTTTTCCGGAAATCGTAAAAAAAGACGAAATTTACAAATTTTAAAATTTTTTTTACAAATTTTACAAAAATCAAGTTTGTCAATTTTGTTGGCAACTATAGTTACTAGAGTATCTTTTTTATGTTGCGTCTTGTAAAGTTTTTACAGTACTAGTCCGGAAAACTCAATTTTCCTGCGCGTAAATAAGCAGGAAAATGCTGTTTCGAAGACGATTTCCGGAAAATATTTTTGCACGCTTATGTTCATTTATTAAGCACAAAATTATTATTCAGTCGTAATTACTTATTACGACTGATTTGGCCTAAAATTTTTATTCTAGATAAAGTACTGAAAAATTTTTATTCTAGCTATAGGGTTAACTTCATAGGTGATAAATTTTTTTATTTGGTTTTATACATGATGACATACATAGGAACAAATCAAATAGGTAAAAATCTTTAAAGATTAAAAAAAAATTTTGTAGTTTGTTCTCACAATAAAACCTGCTAAAATCCTAACAGTTTTTTGCTCCTAGAGCTTAAAAAAATAATTCTTTAGCAGAATGACATAACGTAGAATACACAAAAAAAGCTGCGCTGTTTAGAACAAAAATATTTATCTTTTTTTGACACCGACTGTACCGTATGAATAACATGTTAATTTAAAATCTACAGTAAAATATAATTAAGATTGAGCAATTTTTTAGACGTGTGACGTAAATTTAAAGAAAATTTTTTCATCTTAATTTTTTTCAAAACCGTGCGTTTTTATTTTTTTTGACTATACCGTTTTTAAAAGTTTTAATTTATTGGCTAACGTAGCATCATCAGCAAAGAGAAATAAATTTGCGCAAAATTTTATATATCTACTGTGAAGATTTAGTTATAAAAATTAGAAATAATTGTGTAATGTATAAACAGTATATGGAAAGCGTTCGGTGATAATGACACGAGTTCCATGATTTTTCTGCACCCAAAAAGTGTTCAACGCGCCTAAAAAAATGTTTACTTACATTTTCACTTAGACAATTGACAAACCCAAGCTTTGCGCTAGAAACAAAAAAGTATTTGCACGGTAAAAACGTGTTCGGCAGACAAAACTAAGGTTAGGATAAATTGACATTGTTTTAACCAATTGAAAGGGTGTGTTTTAAGTCCGATTTTAAAAGAACCCGATTGGTCTTGTCAATAGTATAAAATTAATTTTTAAACTAGAATTTTATCTGTTAAACTTTTTATAAAATTTATAAATTATTATTTACGTTACTTAATTATTAGTTTTTTCTAAAAAGAAATAATAGAGCCGGCCCTGCAGACAAGATTTTATTTATTTTTGTTACTTTTCACAAATAAGGTAACAAAAAAAAAGTGCTTAGTGCTGTCAATTTACTAAAACGTAAATAATCACAATATTTATAGTCTTATAGATTTCCTTGTCTTTATAGTTAATTGAATTATTGTCTGTATTGTTTTACAAATAATTTTTTAATTAACAATAAATTATTTTATTTGAGAAAATAAATTGAAGTTTTTGGGTTTTGGTGAATTATTGTCTGTATTGTTTTACAAATAATTTTTTAATTAACAATAAATTATTTTATTTGAGAAAATAAATTGAAGTTTTTGGGTCTTAGGCTATTACTAAAACGTAGTATCAATTAAAATACGTCTATATAGGTTGACAACAAGTTTTGTTTGTTGTTGAACAGCTTGTATTATTATTTGGTATTTAGTTTAATTTGATAACTCTGTCATTTTTAGTCTTTTCTACTAATTTAACAAGCTTACTTGGAAAGAATCTTAATCGTTAAATCAAAAATTTTCAAACTTCTTTATGTGACAGATTACATGCTTTTTAAATTTTTATGTTTACAGCTCTATAAATTTAGCTACTTTGCACCAGCCAGCTGTCGAATACTTGTTGCCAAGATGTCTTAAGTGGACATCTGATATGGCTCCAATAGTTCTCTAGGATAATAATTTTGTTCCAACTGTTCACATCACGTCTGTTTACGCCACCTTCCTACGTGCAGCCAAAAATTCCAAAGAACCACATCAATAGTATCGATTTTCCCACATTTGCAAAAATTTCCTTCGTCGGAATCTCCTGTAAAACAGCATCATTAATCTGAAATTGACATCCAACCATTAAAGCATTTGTGTCCGAAAATGCCATTGTAACGTCGAAAAAAAAACGAAAAATATCGTTACACAGCGATTAATCAACCAAGAGATGCGATACCGAGTCATGTTATTTTTCGAGCTGTTGTATAATTTAATAGAGCAACAGGTTTCTTGTGGCGCTTGTGACGTCATAGGGGGGTGCGAGAGGGTGGAAAGGTGTGGAAGGAAGGCGCATCTAGTCTTTATAACAACTGCACAAAACCAGCTTTAAAAATAGATTTACAAAGTATACTACTCTTGTAAAAAAAGTAAAAAGCAAATTTTTGGGTCATGTTAAAGTTGAATCAAACCTAACAATCATGAATTTTATAAAGCTATTGCTTGACAAGGCGGTGATTTCAACGATGGGGTAGAAAGTAGATGCTTTAATGGATGAAATGAGCAGCATACCGCAACCGGTTCAACTTTCTATTAGTAGTTTTTCTAGTCGAATAGTATATTCTACCCTCAAAATGACGACCTTGAAACAAGATGCTTGTCAGGGTTGAAAGCAGAGAAGATGGAAGAAAGAGATGGAGTGTTTAACACAATGATATCGATGGAGATAGGGGGCTTATTTGGATTTTTTCACGGTGCACTTTCGTGTAGAATTGACCAGAAAAGAATTTGGTTTCTTGTAAATTTTGCGATAATAAAATAAAACTTTATCTGACGTAAATATAATAAATAATTACGTCAAAAACAGTAGGAAATGTTGATGAGCGCATTCCTTTCTATATGAACAAATTGTTGACCCAATCGTTTAGTTACCAATGTTAGCATAAGCTACTCGTTTATATGTCAAACAATAGCGGCAGATGGCATTGTCAAAATAAAGTTTTGTAAATTCAAAAACTATTTATTCATACAAAAATCTATACCAATTTCTGATTCATTAAATGACAAATAAAAGTTAGAAAATAAAAGTACTGCAGTAGAAATACTCGATTAGAAACGTTTTCTAATCCAGATAAATTGACTTCCTACTTATTTAGTTTTCAAAATATTTTAATTTTCTCATGCAACATTTGGGAAAACGGTAGTTGACTATTATTCTTGGTAACCGAGAATTTCTATAAAAAATATACTCCTATTAGTCAACTTATATAAAAAAACCGAACTATTAAATGCAAGGATTTTGTAGGAAAATCTCCAAAATGAAACCATTTTAATAATGAGTTATAAGATGATAATTTAGAAAAATTATAATTAATTTTCAATAGGAAAAAGAATATCGACAGGCTGATAATTATAAATTTTTTAAATAGTTTGAGGACTGTAAGGGGATGAATCAGACAAATACCATTACGTCACCTCGGTTTTAAGCTTGTTATGTTCTCGTCAAGGTCAACTAACTACAATATTATTAAAAATAAAGAAGAATCATATACCGTTTTAAATAAAATACATGCAGCAATAAATTTTTTACATAAGGAATTCACAAAAATTCTGCGTCGAATTTTTATATTATCAAAAGTTGTATATTGTAAGAAAATGATGAGAGCTTGATTTAAAATTCTTTTTCTGTCAGCACATTTTTTTAAATAATTTTTTTTGTGTATTATTGTAAAATTTAGTAAAAATGTATTGGAGATTAACCTGAAGACTTTCGAATATTAATAATGAGAGATACAGTGCAAAAATGTTAAAGCCACTAATTTGATTAGGTGGTCAGAGATTATATTTAAAATCAAACTTTTCAATGTTTGTTTTTAGACTTCGACAAATCAGGTAACAAATTAAAACTGATTAATTTGGCTTCTATAAGTCTTTTTTATTACAAAAAAAACTATTTATGCATTTGATTCAAAGTGCAGTTAGGTATAGGGTTAATATAATAACTTGCTTTTGCATTTTGTAATGTATTCTTTTGATAGAGTTCATATCATGTGTCAGCTAACAAAGCGTGCTTATATAAATTAGAAATTCTTGTTCACTGGTCAGATCAATTTAGAAATTTTCTTCTTTATTTCGAAATAAAAATAAAGAGCTTTTAAAGAATTTGCAATTAATTTTATACAGACAGATAATAAATTTTTATTTTTTTTTTGTAAAAACAACATTTTAAGTTTTTCAGATTGCAAGTCTGCCTGATTAGATACAAGTCGTTAACCACCGGCAGGGGGTTGTAAACTGTACAAACGTCACACGGGATGCTTCAACTCACCCTGGGCATTGCAGTTGGTCAGAAATATTATCAACATGTTTCTTTTGTCAATCTTCAATATAGTGAGGAAGACGAAGATGGACAAAGCTCGGCAACGCAGCGTGGCGGCTTAAAGCTGCATCTTTCAGGAAACTATTGTGCTTGTCAATTCTATCTGAAATATTGCAGAATATGCATTTTAGTTTTAGTTTCTCGTTTTTAGGGTTTGTTCTAAATTATAGGGGTTTTGTTTGAGTTTGTTAAAAAAAAAGTTTAGTATGCAATTCGAATTAGAAGCCTTGTTATATAAAGACCAGTTTACATTAGCACTTTCTTAAAAAAAAAATTCATAATTATTAAATAGATTTATTCAGGGATTTGGACAATTAATTATAAAAAATAATTTATGATATTCTTGCTAATGTTTCGAGGGCACTTTTGTCCCTCTTTATCAAAGCTAAATATCTAAATTAGATGATGCCTATGTGTTGAAATTTTTATAACAAAACAGAATAAAATTAAAGTAGTTTCTTGCATAGTCATTGTCAGAGAGATACAAAAAGAGAGAAAAAAAAATTCATTATTATATTAAAAATCAAAAATTATAATAATTATTATTTTTAAGCAATTAATAGCACTTTTATGTAAATTATTATTGATTTAATTATA
The DNA here is from genome assembly GCA_947359425.1 of Lagria hirta. Lineage (NCBI taxonomy): Eukaryota > Metazoa > Arthropoda > Insecta > Coleoptera > Tenebrionidae > Lagria > Lagria hirta. The sequence continues at coordinate 17,320,181 of OX375794.1, forward strand.
AGCAAAACTTATACATCAGATATTATTATAACCAACTCCTTTTTTAATATTTTGTACAAGATGGCTATTTGGCTATTGCCTGCATACTGGAGATTTTACTTATACCTAGTAAGTAGCCTTCATGCACATAATTAAAAGATTGTAATGTTATAAGATGATGAGTGAAGTACTAAAATTAGAGACATAAAATTAGAGACAATAACGATTTCTACAATTTAGACAAAATAAAAATAATTATGTAGCTAATTACAGCTGTCAAGAAAGCAAATAGACAATTAAAATTGATGTTAAAACTTAGACCAGCAAAAATTGAGCAAAAGTCAAATTATTCAAGAAATCATATACAGTATAGATTGTCTATTGCCCTTGTGCAATTGCAAACAATTATTTAACTTTTGCTAATCTTTGTGAGAATTCTTTATAACTGATGTCTGAAAATTTTTGTTTGGAGCAAAAAAAAATATTATAATACACTACTTAAAGCTGTAAAAATGTAACTAAAAAAAGTAAAACAACATTTTTTCAAAAAATATAAAGTAATAAATATATATAGGACAAAACAAAAGCAGGGTAAAAATAGATGAGAGCATAAATATATGCTTCTTTACAACAAAGAGGCTAATACAAAAAAGCCTTTTGAGTCTAACACTGTTGTTGTACATACGAAATAGTAATAAAAAAGCTAAAAAAAAAGCCCAGGTAGAAGTAAAAAAAAGCAAAATTTTAAATGTTGACGGATATTGATGATATGGCACTGATAGCAATAAATGAAAGAGATACAAAAATAATGTAAGTATACAAAAAAACTTGTAAAAAAGAAAAATCTAAGGTCAACGAAAAGAAAACAGAATTTATAATATTCAAAATAAAAAAATTGAAAATATGATAAAGAGCTTGATATTGCATAGTGTCCAAAACTACAAAAACTAAAAAAGTGCAGAAAAAGTACTTGTACTAAAAATCAATAATAATAATAATATAAAGTATTTAAAAAAATCGGGTTAAGGAGGAGGAAAGTAAAAAGTAAGAGAAGTAAAAGTGAGAGAGTATAACTGAAAGCAAAAGAAAGAAATAAGAACGTATGTGAATATATTAGCTCGATAAGAGAAGAGATGAAGAATTAGAAAAACAAAATATAATTGGAAATATACAACGTATTAAATGAAAGACCAAATTTCGAAAATATTTGAAAATTTTGATGTAGTAATAAAGCTAATAAAAATAATTAATTGTTGATAAAAAAAAAACCAACTTTAGGATGCGCTGGAAAGAAAAAGTGACAATAGAAAAATTAAAAAATTGTTTTGCAAATTTTATTTAACAATCGTTATGAAAATATAGGAGAAAATTTTAGAGGCCTTTGCTTGCAAAGTTTAGAGTATATTAGATAAAAGTAAAAATATATAAGTGAATAAAAGACTGATTGTTTATGTTAGAAATATAAAGCACTAACTTTTCATACATAAAAAATTTCAATCTATCAACAAAAAAAAATTTTTTTTCGGCCACACACGCTATATTTTTAATATGTTCCTCTCCCTGTGCTGCAACAAACCTATAGAATTTGTCACCTCACAACAGTAAGTATTAAGATTGCAAAAAAATAGAACAGTATTATGTGATTATTAACATTTATAAACAATATCAATTATAGCAAGTTCAAACTAGTATTAGTAAATAAAATTAAAAAAAATTATTTGCAAGTTTATTTACAAAAATTATAAAAAAATGTCTTATAGTTTTGACTGAGTTTGACTTGAAAAATATATTAAAGTTATCATTTTAAATGGTTCTAATTTATTATTTGGGTTTGTAGTTGCTAAAACAACGTCAATATGACTGAGCCTTTAAAATTCATATTGCAGCAAAAAAAAATATATACATTTTTAATAATAAATCGCTTATTAATATTGTCATTTTTGAATAAATTAATTTTCTCAATGAGTATAATATAAATAATAATAAGTAAAATCAATAACAATAACCTAAATTGATATAATTTACAATTTTTATCAAGTAAAAAATTATGAACTAAAACGAAATCTAGCTCAAGCTATCTAGGTATAATATAGATCGATATTTATTTAGATCTAAAAAAAATGTCAACAATTTGTTTAATTTAAAACTTACATTATTAAGAGATAATTGAGTTTAATTGTTTTGAAGGAGGGTATTAAAATGTTGCGAATGAATATTCCTCCTTGATAGTCAATTAGAAAGCTTAATCGTCATTGAGACTCTTATTAAAATTGATTTTGCTGTGCTTAATAAAGAGGGTGCGTGATAAAAACAATTAAATCAATGAATACAGTCGAGAGGGTTGGTTTTAAGTCAAGGGATGCAGTTGTTTCAACTTAACAAACAACTAACATCTGCCACGGGCGTGACTTGCAATATCTCAGGAGATGTGCCAGTTTTCTCTAATGCCACACAAGATGATTTCGGTCGTGGGATATTCAAGGGGTTGACAAACAGAACGATTGCAAAAAAAAACGGAAATGCAGGTGGATACTGATAGAAAACTTTAGTTTCCGGTTTGGCATACGTACGACCTGTCGGTTTAAGCACCTGACCCTTGACCGTGAACTGACCCTTGACAAGGTGGACAACGCAGCCCTTAAATGAGGCTATACTGAACCTGTTTTTTTAGACAATGCAAAGTTTGGCAATTCAAAGACAGGAAGTTCTTTCTTGGCGCACTTGCGTGTAGTTTTGAATTACGTTTCCGTTGGGTAAAGGTAGATTATGTGCAATTTTAAGGGAAATAGGCGTGGTGACTAGACTAACATCATATTTTCAAAGATACCTGCAACAATTAGATCAGTATTACATTCAAAATATACAATAAAGAACCAGATATTTCCTTTACATGTAACTATTATAATTCACACAGACTGAATGTAAAAATATAAAAAAAGTAAAGTAAATGGATAAACAAACAGTAGATCAATTGTTTTTTTGCAGAAACACTATTAGTTTTGCACATTTTTAACGAACAATAGCTTTATCGAGTAGGAGAGAAAACTAAGCTGTTTTGTAGCAAGTTAAAGCGTAGAAAATGCGTCACATGTCTTTAATAAATAAAAAAATACTAAAATAAATTTTTAGCCGCACCGCCCGCACTAAACTATATAAATTTATGTATACAAAAAAGTAAAATTAAAAAATATAAAAAAATTAATTTTCAAGTTCGCTATGAAGCAATAAATAACTTTTCATATTGTCTGTTTACGCCTTAGCTTAATCACTGATTGTAAGAATCTTTTATCTCAAGAGTCAACGCAAATTCTGATTTCAACAATCCGATAAAAAAATATACTTATTTTTTTGTCTTTCTGCATATAATTACTTTGTAATCAAAACAGCTTCTAAATGAAGTTAATAATTTAACTTGGCAAACATCTAATATTGATTATTACAATGATTGCTTGCTCAAAACGGTCTTTAAAAAAAAGAAGGAAGTTCTCAATTTGACTGTATTTTTTTTGTTTCTTACCTCATAACTTTTTTCTGGGTAAATCAATTTTGATAATTTTTGTTCTATTTATTTGAAAGCTGGTGCTTTCCACTTGGTCCTATTTAAGTTTGATCAAGATCTGTCCAGTAGTTTTAGAATTATTCTTATTAATGCTTTTTTTAACACTTACAAGTAATTGCTTATAAAAACAAGTAAGAATACAAAAATTTAAAAAATTGTTTTCAATATAATAAAATATTCGTTTAAAAGAAATTTGAGTCATTTAATAAATGAAATAATAATTGAGTCTTGATATGAAAAAAATCTTGATATCGCTTTTTTCTAAATTTTTGATTTGTTCAATTAGGTATTTTTTGTAAACATAGATATGCTGTTTAATGTAAAAAAAAACTTATTCTCAGTTGGATTTTGGGCGTGAATTCGCTACATAAGTTAGCATCTTCAAATATCTCATTTGCAAAATTAATCAATTGAAAAAAAAATTATTTCCAGAGAATAGTAAAAACCTAATAAATTGTATTATTTTCTATTATACTCTTAAGAAAAAACATTTAAAATTTGATGAGTACTTTTAGAGATCATTTTTGAACATCCAAAGTTAAGACATTAGTTCCTTATAATATTAGTTTAGATGGATATAATGCTTAGTTGTGTTATTTGTTAAAAAAAAAATTAATACAAAGGGTAAGCTATTAAAAATCTCAATCATTGAGATTTTTGAGCTCCACAAAAAAAAAGTCTTTATAATTCATCTGAAGATACAAGATCATCTTTTATCAAATATTAAGCCTGTCCAAAAATGAGTAGCTTATTATGCTATTTATCATATATAGATTGTTAATAATATAAGAAAACATAAAAATGGTTTCGGAGAAAAATATCGTTATCTGTGATTGTAGACAAAATTTATATTTAACTCATCATTAAAATTTTTTATACTCAAAAATAACGTCAAGTTGTTTATTTCAATTGTTTTATTTTGCTATTTCTTTGTTTAAATTTATGAAGACTACAATAATTCATAAGTTTTCAGCATAATATTGAAAAAATCCAGCTGACGCCCACATGCTTAGACTAGGTATTTATTATTCTGCAACAACAATCTTCGGCATCGTGCTACAAAGGGATTGTATTGCTTTAAACTGATGGGTTTATTGCTTTCACTAGAAGTAAATATCTATTTCTAAAAACAGCTTTATTATAAAATATTCTTTCTAAATTTCTCCGTTTGCCAAATAAGCCAAGTGGTCAACACTCCTGTCATAAAAGTCATTTTTATACTTTACAACCATCGGAGCTTTGATCATTCTTCGGCTTTGCTGTTTATTGCAGGATGCCGACTTTACCAAACCAACCCTTAGTTCACTTTTACAGCCACCTTCAAACGTCAATAGGGTGGTTTATTACAGAGACAAATATGAGAATAATGTTAAAATATCTTATCTGATGATTGTCGCCGGCACCGTAAAAGCTTTTAGTGAAAATTCACCGTTAGCACAGCTCTCCCCTCAAATACAATGTGTTTAAACAAAGCAATGATAATTGAAGCTTTGTGTGCTAAACAGGTTGATTTTCACTGATAAAAACTGCGTATAGAAAGAAGGGTTGGCAAAAAAGAATCGCTCTTGAATAGAGATAATCATGTCTTTATGTTATACAGCCCTAGATGTTTAACTTTATTTTAAGATTTTCGACAAGTATCTATTTTATATTGTCATACATAAATCTTGTTACTTTTAGTTTAACTATATAAACAGCAATGCAGAAAACAAAATAAAAACATACTGTTACATTCATTATTATTCTAGGTGCCTCTTGCTCTCAATTGTACTTCGAGGGTGTACCCAATTTCGTACAATAAAAACAGGATGAAACAAACATCTTTTCAATAAATAAATAATATTTGTAAATCATATATATATATATATACCCAGATACGCACAACAAATTTAGTTTTTTTATATAAAAACAACAACCGACAAATCAAAATAGCTATTATTTGAAATTCAAGTCAAAAAAATTAAAAGTTTCAACAAGTGCACATTCAGTAGCAAAATGCTAACTATGGAAAATAACCTAACAAATTTGAAACAACCACTGAATGAAGAATAATAAAAAATTTAGAAAAAATATTGTTACATTTTTAATCTCAACTGTCAACATAAAAAAAATAAATACAATCAACAAATTAAAAATTTAAAAAGTTAATTTTAATTTAGTTTATTTATTTAATAAATTAAAATAACCTAAACATAAATGCAACTAATCTGATTATTTAAATTAACAAATTAATAATTAATTATATTGAAACCGGTTTCTAAATTTTTAAATTTGTTTGTTGCTAAATATTCTAGAAAATAATGTTAAAATTGAGTATAAATAATGTTAAAATCTTGCTATATTATAGTAGTTTTAACCAAAAACTGTTTATTGGTTAATAAATGACATAAAACTATTGCAATAACTTTTTAATCAAATTTTGTATTTTAGTTTAATATGTTCTTGCAACACTGATGTTTTCACACTGTCACTATTACGTTAGTTAACATTTAAAAATACGGCTTCTTATAACATACGTTGTCTTATAGCGTTGTAAAATACAATGGAATCTGTGGATACTATATTGATCGAAAACTGTTATAATATGCTGCTTCCTATTGTTTTCAAATCACATTTTTAGCTACTTTTTAGATGCTTCTTTTTCTTTCATTTGTTAAAGAAAACATTATGTTTGTACGTATTTTTTTGTACTTTCTAGGTTTGCTTCAGACTTTTTTTACAAAATTTAAAAACAAAAAATTTGTTGCTAGTATTGCTGTAGTACTCGCAGCAATATTCGCATTTTGTGCAGGTATTTTGCGAAATATAAAAGTAACTATTTTCAATTTTTTTTTGTTTGATCAAAAATTTTTGTTGCTTATCAAACTCTTCAGCCTCAATTTTTAAACTTTCTGTAAAACACTTGCTGTCTTAGCTATTGAGAAACTTATTGTTTTATATGAACTCGTAGTTTTAAGCTAAAATAAAATTTTTGCTTTTAATTTTTGTGTGTAATGCAGCAAATTTAATGCTAATCTTCTTACTATACATTCTTTAAAACATCTTTTCCGTTATTTAGAAGAAGTGCAAGAATTTTATTGTAGTAAAATGCCTTTAAACAAATAGGTACCTATCAGAAAATCGAATTTTATTAAACAGACATTTATTTAAGATCTGTAAACTAAAAATTATTTTTTAACCGATTTTAAAAAAAGGATACGAGAATATATACGTATTCGACCTTATATATTCTTTTTAATTTGTGTTGGCGGATGCGTTTGTTATTTATGAACCGATTTTGATAACTCTTTTTTTCTTCAAAAGGAGGTCTTTCACGGATAGTACTATAATAATAAAATTTAGATGTAACAATGACATCTTAGATTATTCAAGAAAAACCTTTAAAAATTGTAGTGGCGCCTAGTGCGCTTGTTAATGCGTGTTCGCGATTACTTTTGAGTTTCTTCTTTGAAGTCGGTTTTTTTGTTAAAAATTATGTATTTTTATTTGTCTTTGGAAAGTAAATTTCAACATTAAAGGTTATATAGAATCAAGCTTAAAATCAAAATATTTGATTAATTGTTGTTGCAAATTCAAGCAAGCACGTAAGAAATCAACTTTAATTTCTATCAAATATTCACTTCTGATTCTGAAAATTGACCTCAACTAAATATTCAATTTCCTTCGATTACATAGTTTTATCAGCAATTAGTAGTGTTATGCAGACCTTGTCATTCTCATCATTAACGACCTCTATTCGTGGACCTACCGGCTTCGGAACAACATAAGTGACTCCGAATAGCTCATTTTAGACAATTAGTTTTTATATATTTACTTCAATGCATAGAAGTTCAAAATCGTCCGAATTAAAAAAATATTTTTTTTAAAGTTACAAAAGTTTGAAATGTAATACACGTGAAGAATGTTATAAAAAGTGGCTAAGAGCCAAAAGAATAAAAATAATTTATTCTAGATTAATTAGAATCATTTTTATATTAATCTTTTTAATGTCATCTTAACTTTAGACAGAATTTAGTTTAACTTTACACACAATTTTATTATTACTTCACACAGAAATTTTCTTATTAAAGCATATAAAAAAAATATCAAGTAAAATCAAGAAAAAAAAGATAAATAAAAATCAGCAAAAAAATTACTTAGTTTACCATTAAAAAAACAAAAACAAATTTTATGAAAATGCGTTGACATACAAAAATTACGAGTAGGCTAAGAAATAGAAAATAATTAGTGAAAAAACTGTTTTTTAAAGACATTTGGTGGTGAAGATTACGAAAATAAACCACCCATTTCATACTTCTGACTAATCCCGCCTAGTAAGATAATAACTAAAGTATTTTTCCTTAACATTAAACTTAAAACAAATTATGTTTTTCAGAAATGCTAAATTTATCCAAAATTAAAAAAAAAATTGATAAAAATTATTTCAATAATTAATAAAAAATTAAAATCAATATCTGCCCATAGATATTGATAAAAATATTATGTTTAATTTACTATTACATATTACGATCCCATTGTGAGAACTAAGATGGAACACCTTTACACAAAATATTTCTGCTGCAAGTTGGTGAAAATTCAAATGTTTCGTATACTTTTATTAATGTCTCATTAGAAAGTTCAACATATGTAAAAAGGTAAAATAAAAAAACGTTGAGATTAGTTTCTTATTGGTTGAGACGTTTTCTAGCTACAAGGTGACAGGCAGATACAGATACACACACACTACATGATAACTCTCTTTTTAACTCAAAACTTCTTTTTGTTACAGACCAAAAACCCAGCTATTTTATATTAAATGTTCTAAATCGGTCAGTAAGCATACATGTTCAATTATTAGAATTTCTGCACAATCAAAACAAATGGCTGTAGTTTTGCTATGCCTTTAGAGCGATTACAAAAATGTTTTTGTTAACATTTTACAACAATTTATTTAACTTTTCCTAATCTTCATAAAGGTTTATTTGTATCTGTGCACCTATAAGACCTATTTGAAACAAGAACAAGAATGTCACTACAACAAGTTTTGCAGTAAACCTTAAAAAAAATTTTTTATAAATTAAATAATTTAAATCTTTTTAATGTTGGTTTTAAAGGCACTTGATTAGAAATACTTAGAACAGTATCTAAGGCTTGGTTTATTTGATCGTATTTTTATTAACACATGTTTTTTTTACTCAGCAAGCATGACAAAGATTTGAAAAATTACTCATATTGCATGATTATAAACCGAAACATATTTTAATTTTACAACATAAAAGTTCGGCTTGTTTAATTAAACTTCAGATTAACTAAGTTAAAATGTAATAATAAAATTAAAAAGTAGGAGTTTTATTAATTTGCTTTATACAAATAGCCACAATGCTCTTTTATAAACTGTACCAACCGTAATTCTTGTTAATTTTTCTCAATGAAAGAGCAATCACAACGTTAAAGAGCATCAAAGCACAAAATAAAAACAAAACAATCACGCTGTCCCAGCAGCAAACAACCTGTTGCACAGGGGTTAGCGGCTGCAAAAAAAATAAGCACGATATACTTTTTTGCGACCCTGCGGTCGAAATCACCACCCACCGCGTGTGTGGTTTTCAACCCTCTAGAGGTCCAACCGCAACCCTTTCACACTCTTCTATAATATGTGATTTTGCTAACTCTGAAGAGCCACCCCCTGTGGCGTAAAGGGTGCACTTTTTGTTTGTTAATAAATACTTTGTGCTTATTGTGTCAAATTTAATTCCGGAATTGAGTTGATATATAAGTGCTCTCTAACTACTTATTAGCGATGCTTTTGTTAATCTTTCAGAAGTCGCACCCTATGGGAATAATCGAATTTCCTTGGTATACTTTATAAAACCACATTAAAGAGTTACTAAGTAAAAATTTAAATTGATGTTTTATTTTTGTAGAGAAATAAAGCTTAAGAACGGCTAGTTTTTGGGCGTAACAGTTTTTGACAAACTCATCATAATATTTGATAATTTTCCTGACAATAGTAATAATTATTCAAATCAAAACACAATGTGACGACACTATTCTTTCTAATTATATAAAAAAATAAATAAATAAATAAATCGATCAATCAATCAATTAATTAATAAATAAATAAAAAACTAAATAAATATTTTTTTACAATTTTACAAATTACTGTTGCTATTTAATGACAGCGGTATAAGAAATTAACCACTGTTGATATTCAAATATCAACTGAAATGAAATAAAAAGTTTTATCTGATAGCTTTTTATTATATTTATTAGAGTTTAAGATACAACCACTAGATCAGAATCATCTGATATAGCTTAGCTTCATTTTATTAGTTTTTGACTAATATTTTGATTATTTTTTTATGCTATACCACATTTTACTCAGAAAATTAAAACATTTGCTTCAAACGTGTGGACAAAAAGGGTAGGACCGTGAGCATTTATTGAATAAAATAGATCTAATTATTGTATACAGGAGCAAAATCTCAAATTCTTTGTTTGACGACAGAATTTTTGACAATGAGTCAAAATAATTAACGTATTTTGCTTTATAATTTAGTTCTTAATGTTTATCGAATATTGTATCAATTTGTTTATTAATACCTTAACTAGCTATTTTTTATTTTATTATTAATAATTTAGTGTTTGAATAATTAAAACAAATAAAACAAAAATAAATTTGTACAATAATAAACAAAAATGTACAATAAATTGATTCACTTTACGTTCTAGTTATTACTCATATTGCTTTTTTCTTAATTTTTTTATATAAATCTAAAAATAAGCTCTGTTATTAACGTACTGTTATTTTTAAGAGTACTATTATCACTTGGTAAGAATAAATGGTGCTGAGTGGACAAATGTTTTATAGATCACTAAGCCACAATGTTTGCCGAAATTCACAAAACCTTCAGTACAATTCAACACACCATACTCTAAATAAAATATTTTGTTAAAAAAAAACTGACAAAACCGGCAAACGTGCGACCATCACTTTAAGCAACAAACGTTTGCGGTTTGTATCATGATAAGATCTAATTTATAAAACTAGAGTGTTTCATCTTTGACAAAACTAGTTTACGCGCCTGAACTATGGCTAAATATCTTAAATGGCTGGATTTACCGTTATTGTCAATTCTTTTAATTTTTTTGAAAATCGGTGTTAGAGAATTTCAAAATTTCTCAATTGATTTGAAAAAGTTTAATTTTTTTTAATTTTTTTCATAAATGTAAATCAATTGTAAAAAATATTTAATAACTGCAAATTAAGACAGATATAAAACAATTTTGCTTTTTATCTGGCAATAAACTTATTGCACTTTGCACCTAAGTCGTAAACCCGGTCCTTTAAAAACTGACCAAGGCGAATGCAAAAAAGATAGTAAATGCAAAATGTATGGTCAAATACTTTAATTTAAGTAATTGTTTTATTGATTTAAGAAGTGTGTTTGATAATACTCAAAACAATAAATATGCATAATTAAATGTTGGCCAGTAGTAACAGTGACTCTATCTAGATACTGTCTATATTATTATCTATTTAAATAGACTACTAACGCAGTTTTACCACTTTCTAAATAGTTTTTTATTTGACCTCTCTTGACCAAGAGCTCTTGGACTATAGTCCAAGAGCTTTTGAACTATATACATATACTACTATACATTGGCTACATTATAATGTAGCCATCATTAGAAAAAAAACTTAGTTTTATTTATTAGTTTATCTATCTTTTATGGTAGCCGCAGCGGTCCTCGGAAACTAATGAAAAACTTTAGCAATTATTTATGTAAATAGTCTATAGCGATGAACTATATAAATAGATATTTGTCCTATGTAGCATCATTTATCTGTGGTCTGAAATAATCTTATAGAGAAAACTACAATAATTGTGTTTTTAATATTGTTATTATCTAAGCTGTAAAAAAATAATATTTGTGATATAGTGTTTTTCCGATACTTATTTAATATCTATTAAAATTGTGAATGTTCTTGATTTATTCTCTACTAATATGTTTTAAGATATTATATCCCCGATAATCATATCCCCTCAAATCATCTACAATTTATCTGCTCTACTGTTAAACCTGTAGTCCCATCCATGGGAACCTATGTCTTCTTATTAGGTTCAATAGAAGATCAGTGAAGAGTGAGGATCTCGCTTGTCCCACCTGGATCTACCACAATGTCTAATTTAAAATATTTCACACTCATTCTATAGATGGCGCTATAAAATATGTAATTAAATTTTGTATATCTCATCATGTTAGACAAAAAAAAACAATTTGTTAATTTCCGTAACAAGAGTTTCTATGCATTAAATACGTGGCCAACTGTGTATACGCACCTGGAAGCTTTGCTCTCTCAGTGAATGTGTTGACAATACTTCTTATTTCCTCCCTCTTTCTCTTAAAAAGCTTTTTCTCTTTCTGGTCTTTAGACTGGGATAATGCGTTTTGATTTGTGTCCTCCGATGACGCTATTGTGTATATTTGTTTATGTCATTCTTTGTTCAGGCCTAAGCTTTTTTCTTTTCTTAATTGGTTTTTTTACTTCGACTCACTCTGAGATCATATTTTTCAATTCAAATTCAGTTTACTAATCTTATATCGGTTTACTCGCATAGGTAAATTGTTGTGACACAAGAATTCACTTTAAATTGAATATTTAAATTGAAAATGTTAAAATAAAATAATAAAAATTGAAAAGAATATATGCCAATTTATGACGAGAGGCATAATGTGAGCTTTGTAAGGAAAAAAAGTTTAATGTTTTAAGCTTGTAAAATATTATTTAACTGGAAAACTTAATGTTACAGAGCTTCCACTCAGACATTGAATTTATTGACAAATAAGAGTTGCCCACAACATGACAAGCTGGTATATTGCTGGTAAATTGCTTTTTTAAACGCATATAGTTTATAACATATAATTTTATAGTAAGCAAATTAAATATTCAATTAAAATTAATCAACCAATCATCTTAATTTTAAATTTATATGCAATTAACTAAATTTTAGTTTAATTTATTTTATATAAACTAACTCTGAGTGTTTAAAGTACTACTTCTCTTTTTGTGTCGAGGATAATAAAATAAATATAAGCAGTTCTACCAAACAACTTGTTTTTCACAAGTTTTCTAATAAAACAACTGAAAGTTCCATAGTAAAATTTATTTAACAATAAATGTCTTTATTTTGCTAATTTTAATTTTTTTAAGCTTATTACTTTTTATAAATTCTTGACGGACTTACATAAATTCTATACAATATCTTCCTAGGGCACACGTGCGTTAACAACGGTACATGCACAACAACACACTATTCAGAAGCAATTTGTACGCGACAGTTTTAAAGAGTATTGTAAGAAACTTGTTTGGTCACCTCAAAACAAGATTTGAAAAAACTTAAACAAAGCAAAAACTGGAACCATTTTTGGCTTTTATATAAAAGTATAACGCATACTTTTTAAAGTTTATTTTATATAAGTACGGACAACTACTATATTCTACAGTTTTTCACGTATTATTTAAAAAACTATTAGTTAGAAGAAATAAGGAACAAGTCCAACAATGTCCTAATATTGATGAAAGAATGAGAGCATTAAAAGAGCGAGAATAATGACGAATGTTCTATTAAATGTATATCAAATGTAAATGAGCAAAAAAGGCCATAATGCTCTTTGTAATCTAAAAGATTTCCAAAAATGAAAAAGTGTCCGGCGCAGACACATGTTATACACAAAGAATCGACTTTTTTTGTAATCCAATAATCTGAAAAACATCGTTTTTCAGAGTAAATATTCCGCTTAACATTAAATTGTATGAATTTATTTGCCTTTATTGCATAGTGCAAAGTCTCACTGCAGATTACAAAAGGCATATGTTCAAATAAAACTCATGAAAGAGTCAGAAAATCAATTTTACCGGCAATGTCGGTTAGGAGTTGTTGGCTTTGATAATAGCAATTGCAATCAAAGCTGGTAAAAGCAGCAGTATATAAAATACTGTCATTTTTGCTAGTTTGGTGTGAAAAATAAAGAACAAGTCATTTGGTTAAAGTTGTCTTTTCGTACAACTGGCGTAGGCTAACATGCTAACAAGCCTAAAATCAGCGATGTTTTTTAAAACCGCTCTGACTCTGGGCTAGATGATTTTATGCCATTGATTTTTTTATTTGCAGCTGTGCAACTTTCTGCTCTAATTTTATTAAATGTTCTGTTCTATTTAATATCTGGCAATTCAATAAATCAGTTTAATAATTTGTCAAAAAAGATAGTAAGATTAGTAATTTCTCACTACAGATTAAGCTTTTTTTATCATTTAAAACTCATAACAAATCATAGCAAATACTTAAAATATTTAACTTTTGTAGACCTCTGTAAACCTCTAAAGATTTGCAGAGGATTATCTAAAAGTTAACCGTTTTTTTTTAAACTAGCAATTAAGTCTTGTCAAAATGAATACATTTAGTTTAACAAAAATTGCAATATAATTAAAAATTTTAGTGTTTTTTACACATGTTTTTTAATGCAAGAAATAATCACTTTAGAACTTAGGAGTTGAATATAGCATAAAGTCAAATAAGTTTATTTTTAAATTTTTATTTGAAAATAGTCATTCGTATGGTTAGGCACCAAAATTGAATTTTTCATAACAAATGTACAATTTATTTTTCGAGGCGTTAGCTATAGGAAATAATCTATATGACAAACTCTCCTCAAATTTTGAGATAGATTCGTCTTTACGATTGTATAAAAATGCGTTTTCTTCATTTTATATTTAATTGAAAATAAGAATAAGAAAAGATTGCCGCTTATTTCTGTATTTTCTATCAAAAATATACGAAAAATTGTAAAAAATATGTCAATATTAATAATTTTAAAAATCAAATTTGAGTCTTAAAAAATAGTATTTTCAGAGATCTTTAACGTGGAGTCGGTCCAAGATTGAAGCTGAGTTATCAATTAAAGTTTGAGTGGAAACTTTGAGAAAAAAGTTTTTTCTAAAAAATACAGTTTTGGGTGTTTGCAACTGTTAGAACTGTTAGTAAAGTTCTAACAAGAACAAGTACTTTACTTATAAATCTAATATTAAACAAAAACACAAATAGCTTTGTTATTTAAAAATGTTGTTGCAGTCACATTTTGACTTATGAACTGTACGAACAGTTTTATTTAACTTCCAATGTTAGAAACAAAATTAAAACAACTTTTGAAGCATTTTACAAACAAACTTTTGTTAAATATTTTTTTTGTCATTTTGTTTTCGTGTTTGTTTTAGAAAACTAATTCATTTAGTTCACATATCGTAAGCGTGCATGTTAGATTCGTAATGGTGCCACTTAGCTAACCATGCTAACCATGTTAACCATTCCTAACCATGTTAACCATTCAAAACGTGCATGCAGAATTTCAGCCCAATCTGATAGAGATCACATATGGAAGATTTGTCTTTTACTAGTAAAACAACATAAATGACGATCTATTGTAAAAAAACATAGAATCACTTCATAAAAATCAAAACTTTGTTTTATGATTGATGTAAACAGATAATGTATAAACCAGATATAAGCCATGTCATGTTTTTTTTTCATTCAAAGATTAACGGTCACATGTCAGCAACAGCAAATCCTCTATCTACACAAAATTTTATGTGCTCAAACTAATAAACTATTTTTATATTGCAAGTTGTTAAGTTTTCGTTGGTTTTAAAGTTTCACACAATTGCAAACATATTTTAAACCTTTAAATAATTAAAGTTTAACATACAAAATCAATAGAAATAGGTATGTACTTACTAACCAAATTCTAAACATATTTTTAAAAACAAAACTTTCTATTGTAATATATTATATAAATAGTTTGTTTAACATAGCAGACAACTCCGTAAACAATAGCGTAAGGTATGTATTTTGGTAGAAATTTGCTTAGTAATCTTTTCTAGAATTTTGATGTAGTATTTTTCAGACTTGCAAAAAAAGGTTTTTCATAATATAAACAATGTACTAAAAAGCAATAAGTGCTATGTTTGATTTTTAAATCAGCACTAAAGCTCGCGGTTGCACCCCTACGAACATCAAGGTAGTCTGATTTATCACCGGAAACGCTGTAATGAGCTGAAACAGGTGGCGCGCGGCTCATGGGAACAATGCTTTATTCTTCCAAAACACTTTGCCTACTCTTGCAATCAAACGCCTCTCATTTTTCTTTAATTGGTTCACTTTTAAAAAAGCTGCGAAAATAATCAGAAGAAAGTCTGTACCGTCTCCTCTGATTATCTTTTTAATTTTAATTTAAAAAAATGGGAAGTGATGTTGTCGAATACTCTTTCCGGATCACATAGAGAGGGTTGCAGCTGCTGGTGTTTACAGACATCTGAACGTCGATCATACCCTTTGCAGTTCCCACGTTCAACCCTTGTGTGATTTGAGTGTCTTCCTTCACCCTACTTTACCGGAATCGTTCTGCAAGTATCTGCACTTCCGCGTTTTACACCTTGGAAAAGCAATTTTTTTTAACTTTTTTTTTATGATAGAGCGTTCAATAACGTGTTTTTCTCCAGTTTAAAAAAAATTATTTACACTTCTTTTTTAATTATACAATGCTTATACTTCTTGATTTACTGTTACATTTTATTTACAAGAATATTGCAATAAGTTCTGCTTTTAATTACAAAAAAGAAAGTTGAGAACAATGTAAAAGTAGTTTATAGAATTGTATGTATAAGACCTCTAAAGCGCGTTTAAAAAAAGAAACAATAGACTAAACAAAAATTAAATTTTTGAGGTAGAAAGCTGAATATGGATTAGGCAATAAGCTTGAAAACTTATTGTGTTAAAAAATGAGTTTCAATATGTAAAGATAAGAAACTTCATATGCAAAGCTTTCACAGTGCAATATCTCGTTCTACATAGTCAAAAAACAGTGCGATACGTTTTTCTTCACAATGCTCAACTTTTATTAATTATGCAATTAACATTAAGGATTAATCATTTTGATATTTTTGGCACAATACACTATTGATACAGTTTTATCATTTATGAAAAAAATTTAATTTAGTTTTAAGAACTTTTTTGACTTTTAGGTAATCTACTCTAAATGATAAATTGCAAAACACAAGAATAGCTGTTCACACAGTTTTACCATTTGCCAAAAAGTTTGTTTATCAGATCTCAAAAGCTTTTTCAACTACCAAGTGGTCATCAACAAGAAATGCGTTTTATTCATCTTTATACACCATTTTGCCAAACTTGTTGCTCAATGTAATTATTAAATTGTTTCAAATGTCCGGTTTAACTGACGAATACGCCAATTTCTTTGTCTCACATCTTCACTCTTGTTCACTTTTTTAATACCAAAAGTGTAACATATTAGTTACCAACTAGCATCTATTCTGTACTATATCAAAATTGCCTAATTTTTTTACCAATTTGAAATAAGCCAGACAAAAATAAATCAACTCCCTCCTTATTCATAATAAAAGAAGAAAAAAGATATGGAAAAGGTTAGAAGTTGTTATATTTTGACTTATTTACAAAAAAATTTCTTATAGCTCATGAAGCTTATTTTGTTTGTATTTTAAAACTGATACTAAAAAACAAACTTTTTGAGTAAGATGTGAAAATTCCATGCTGCAGGGTTTTAATGTTCTCATTTTAAAAACTATAGATTTAATATTCTTATTCTAAAGAATATTGAAGATGGCTTACCACTAAGATAACCGGCCATATAATCGGCTATATAATCAGCATCCACAACTTGGATAAAACTGGAAAACTGTTGTAATCCGTACAACAATTAATTTTTCAATCCATAACAATATAATATGTAGCAAATTAAAATGTTTTAAAATGCACAAATAGCTATTTATGTAACAAGGCAGCAAAATGACACTTTATGGAACAAAGACTGGAAATTACGAGCTAAAGCGTAGCCGCTGCAAGAAGCCAGGCGAGACTTTGTTGCGTTGTTGCATACTATATTTTTTCGGATACCACTTATTAAACCGGCCACTGACAGACCAACCGCGCAGCACAATATAATTAGATGCAACAAAATTAGACTGAATTTGATCAAATTGGATCGTGTGTGTACATAACCGACCAAGTTGTATCGGTTTAATTTGCAGTCAAAGGTTTTTTCGCGAATTTAACAATCTGATTGTACAATTTTGTCATACTGCGCCCTTGGATCGTCAATGGTCGGGTTTAGAGTATATATGTCAAGATGTATAACATTTTTTTTCCAAACGAACAAAATGATAGGAATGGCATTCGATTTTAATTGTGTGTAAAAGTTTTGCAAAATAAATTGTCACCATGGTTTTGTATTGTCTTAGTTTCACTTATGAGGTCACGACAATACAATTTTCAAAAGATGAGAATGTTTTATTTAACAAAAGATGAGAATGTTTTATTTAACTGCTTTTTATTTTCTGGCATAATTTGCGACAAGTACGTCACAAATATTTTTTATTTATTTTAATTACTTATATTTTTAAAAAAAGATTAATAATTTTACAAAAAAATTATAATTTGTTTCTTATTTATAATTACCTAATAATGTTGTATTTAAGGGATAATTAAATAATTAAAACGGTTTAAAAAATCATGTCAACTGATTAAGTAGTTAGAGTGACAGTTAACTCAAAAACTTTACCACACTAAGCAGTTTTATTTTCTCTACTCAAATGATACTTTTAATAGTGGTATCTTAAAAAATATTTTAAAAGTCACTCTGACATAGGAATTTTTAGAGACTAACATATAGATAATAGTAAACGATTTGTTATCTTGATCTTTTGCTCAAAAACAGCTTTTTTCCTTTATAAATTTGATTGTTATTGACTAATAATAAAAATATAACTGTGTTTATTGTTTGTGGCTTAAGTTTTCAAGAAATAATAGTCAAAATAATAACAACAAACAACCAATTAAAAAGTTAAAACAAAACGTTTCCATACAATGATAATAGTTTAGACATGGCAGTGAAAAAAATAAGAGTAATTGACAGATTATTATTAAATCTCGGTTGACCTTAAAAAAAACCTTAAAATTTGCAATTTTAGATTTTTTTTACATTGTGAATAAAAATAAAAACAGCAAAAAACAACAAATAACTCTGAGAGAAGCTAAAAATATTAATTTTATACCTGTTTTTGTAAACAAAAACAGTTTGGTTCAACTTTGTCTTATATCAATTTTAAAATGGTCAGTATGATAAAAACCCAAACATATCGTATCAAATCATATCAAAAATTTAAAAACGTACAAAACGCATAAAAGAACTGTTAAATTTATTAAAAATTAAAAGAACTTTTAACAGAAATTGTTTTAATAAACCCAAACAAAATACTCTAGTTACAAACAGGAGAGATACAAGCAGACCTGTAAAAACTCTCAATTATTTACGCTTACAAGCGAAAACTAGCTTTTATAGCCGCAATGCATTAAAATACATATAACTTTAAAAATTATAAAACTCACAGAAGAACATTAGACTATCATCAGAATTAGTAAAGTAAGCAAAGAAAAACAGTTGTCATTGAAGTTGAAACTCAATAGATACAATAGACAGGCGGTTTTAAATAACAGAAATGAGCTGCTTTAAAAAAAATAGCATTGCAAAATCAAAATAACAAGAATTATTTCTAAAAATAATTATCTTTTATATCTAATTTTTAAAATAATTATTTAAGTGTATGTTTTTGGCATTAGGTCAAATGAACCCATCGTCTTTTTATTATTGGTTTTGATTGAACAAATTTTTTTCTTTTAAAAATTATTAATTTCTAAAACAATTCACAAAAACTAACATGAGGCGCAGATTACATAGAAAATAAAAAGCTTTTATTATTCTTTCCCTCAGGTTTCAAACCAATCCTAAACCTTCATCTTTTGAATTATGGTTACACTTTATATTCTTTTTAAATGTTTTTATTAGAATTATTATCTGTCAATTTTTTTTACCCCCAATCATTGAAGGCATCGCAATTGAATAATAACAAACCTGTAAAACGTAGGTGATGTGCATCTTCGCTTTCTTGGGCGTGAAAACCTAGCCTACTTGGCAGACTACTTCTATTACAGCAACAATTTATAGTTTTATGATTAACCTTCAACTGTTTTACTTCAATTTAATACTTTGATATGTCAATTTTTTCTTTCAAGTTTAGTGTGCATTGCCCAGCATGTGCTAGGTTTTTGATTTAGAAAGACCATAAATATGTCAATAAAACATTTTCGGATAAATGGTTTGTTTTGTTTGGCCCAGTCCATGTAAGACTTAGAAGTCTTTTCATATCGTTCGTAACTTGTTTTTGGTATTAGATTGTTTGTCGATTCTGCTGTAATTTCTTTCGAAAAAGTGCAAGACTTTTCCGCCACGGCGCCCCGATATGTAATGTACTATTACATCAATATCACAATATATCAACATAAATCGTTTTGAAAAATCATCTAGGAGCACAGCTAACGGAATGAACTTAACAACTTATATTTATGTGTAGTACTTAAGTTTGTGATAAAATGAGTTTTATCAGCTTTGAAAACCAAACGCTCGTTTTAATTTATTTTGCTGACATTTATAAAGCAGTGGAAAACGTATTTTTCCAAAAACTAGCAGAGGTTGCAAAATTAAAAAATATGTGCAAAAAATATAGATTTTTCTGAAGAAACAAGCCAATAATTTTACATAAATTAAAGCTAAATAAATATCAAAAATTGCAAACATATTTGCCATAGGCATTATCAATTCTTATCTTATCGGTAAATTAAAAAAAAATGCCATAAATAAAACATGAATAAATTTTGTACGTTTCATCAGAGAAACCGTACTCAGAATTTATAAATTACATTTATATAACTACTATACACTAGGCACAAAAAAATGCATCTAACATTAAGTTGAATTTCAATTACTACTAATACAAATAATATATTAATTGTTAACAATTTTTTACTTAAAATAAAGTACAGTTAGTTGACAATAAGCTTCCTTATATACAACTTATGACAGTTAAATCAAAACAGAAAAAAAATCGCATTTTGATTTCTTGCAAAGTACACCTGTTTTAAAAGAAAAAAATTTACGCTTTGTTTTAATGCTAGATATTTTTTCAAATAATATTTGAACCTCAAAATATTAATTGAAAAAAATCTGAAAATTAAAGAACTCAAAAGCCAAGTCAAAAATATTAAAAGCTGGTTAGGAGTTTATTTGTGTTGCTTTTAACAAACAATTTTTACAATAAAGTCACTTTCAATCTTTAGATTCAAAAAGTAAAGTTGTTAAAGTCTAAAATAATTAAAATGCCCTAAATTATCTAGTTAGAGCAACTTTGATATTAGAAGTGGTTTAGCAATAAAAGAAATTTGAAAATATTGTTAATGACTTCTTGGTTTTTCACTTGTACAAAAAGAAAGGTCAAGTAGTACTAAAAAAAATAAAAATATGTTTAAATTAACCCCTTTCTCAATAAAATCTAAAATGATAATTTCAACCTGTTATTTTCTAACGTTGTCAGTTGTTATAAAAAAATTACTAAAAACTTATTAACCGCTATCCAAACCCATTGTTTCATGACAGGAGTTAGGTTGCGATTGGATTATTGTATGTTTGATAAAAATTATTAAGAAAATTTTTTCAATGTTTTGGCGTCAACAACAACCAAAAGAATTTTTTTATTTACAGATGTGAATTCAGATAATAAACAACTAACAATTTAAAAAGCTGACCTCAATATAATTATTAATTCATCTACAAATCATGCAAAAAGCCTTTCTATTCCTAATACAATTTTTTTAAACTGGAACGGCTATAAAACAATTTCACTGAGTTCTACTTTGCTGAAGTGCAATTTCAACTACCATTTGAAGATCTTTGCCAGATCATTGACAAATTTTTGCAGAACTATCTTTGAAATATTCTTTTTCAAACAAAACAATGATTTGTTAAATCGGTTTTAAACAAAGAATCTGTGTGTTGATATAAATTGAAAACTGAGCAATTTACTGCACACACGAGTATAATACAATTGCGTTTCATTTCAAAGATTTGTTTTAATCATTAGCAAATTTGTTAATAATTTGCATAAATATCGCTATAAAAAAACCTCCTTTTAAACAACAAAAAATTAATTATGTATATCAAACCATAAGCAAAAAAGTTATGACAGCAAAGATGAAAAGAACATTCCAATTAAGTAACCTCTTCTTTGTTCAAAACGTAAATTATATTTAGAAAAGATGATGAAATGACATAGGTAAACAAGAAAATCATAAGATACGAGATAGTAAAAACGGCATCAGTTGTTTAAATACACTTTAAATCTAAAATTTACAATATGTAGTATCACCTATAAAAAAACTTCTTAAATGAGCCCCAGAAGTGTTAATAAGTCACACAAAACATGTCTGAGTCTTCAAATTTATCTTTGTAATAAATATTGCGTCAACTTTATCACTTTCTAAAAACAATATCTTTAGCTTTGTTATCTTAGTAAGTCCTGGAAACTAGAAATAAAACAATTAAAACTAAAAAAAAAAAAAAAAACGTTTAAAGCAGCAAAGAACGTAATGTTGAAAACAAAAACAGTCAAAAAATTAAGAGCAAAAACGAAAGAAAGTTAAAAAACATTTTAATCATTTTTCAGTTGTTATCCAAAATAAAAAAATTAATAAAAGTGTTTTTTATTCTCTTCTAAAATAGTTCATTTTCTATTACAAAAGCAAAAAAATTTTCATTAAATTGCCGGAATTTTAAATTAATAAGTATACACAGAGGTGATTAAACATCTAAAAAAATGTATACAAATGGTTTTAAAGTTAAACAAGATAATATAGTGCAAACAGATAAAAACTTATCAATGTAAAATTAAAAAGTATACATACTTACCTATAAAGTCAAACTACAGTTGTTTGGTGAATATGGCTTCCATTTATATGAGTTTGTCTCAGTTTTAAACAGCAGTAATGTCAAACCAATTTTTTTGGGCTTAATCTGGTGGCACGATACTTACCAAAAATCTTGCTAAAGTCTTAGTAAGAATAAAGTAGACAAGCTTTACTAATAAAACATCAATTTATTTCGTAAGAATTGCAGGTCGAAACAAAAAAAGAATGTAATAATGATATTTATTCGTGTCATTGTTAATATAACAGAATAACATTTAATAAGATTTAATTTCATCGGTATTTTTAAGTTTTATCAAAAAATTTAAAAATACTGCGAAAACGAAACTTAATTGCTAAAAGCTGTTACTTATCAAGAAAAAACTATACAAACAGCAACCTATAAAACATAATCACTACATACAATCAGTCTTAAACAAATAATACACAACCGCATAGTCGACAATATGCGTAAAAATTGCGCCAAGAACCGTCTAAAATAAAAAACATAACAGCATAATCACATTCACATAACTTTTTTTTAAATAACAGAAACAATTATTCTCATTTTACAAACATGGTAACTGGACTCTAAAACGGATCTGGCGTTGGCGCAGAACGAATTACAAATCATCAACGTAAAAAATTGCACTAATAATAATAGTAACATAACTGCCAGCAAAAAATTGCCATATTGGTAAAAATATAACAAAATTTTACTTAATAAAATTTGGCACAGATATAAATTGTTCATTAACACGCCTCTAATTCAAGAGACACAAAATTAAACAATGATTGGCACACAAATTCTTCAGCTTTAACTGAGGTAGATTCGTCATGGAAAAAATATATTACCTAACAACGTAAATATATACACAACGACTCACAACTCTTATTACATTTTAAAAAACAAATATCAAAAACTTGCGTTGTAACATTATTGCATATTATTATTTTTCTCCTAAGTGAGCCACTAAGAGAATTCGGAAACGGGAGAAAGGCTCCAGTTTTCGAACTTAATATGGCAAACTATTATTCTGTATTTTTAAATTTATACATTTTTAATAAACGTGATCCTAAAGTTTGTACATCCACGAGATATCAATAATTTAATAATCTGATATAAATATTTATATCTAT
The DNA here is from genome assembly GCA_947359425.1 of Lagria hirta. Classification (NCBI taxonomy): domain Eukaryota; kingdom Metazoa; phylum Arthropoda; class Insecta; order Coleoptera; family Tenebrionidae; genus Lagria; species Lagria hirta. The sequence goes on from OX375794.1 coordinate 17,343,725, forward strand.
TTTATCTGAGTTTCTGAGGTATTGCTGTTCTGAATATTGTTATTATCGGACATTTTCAAAAAAAAATTGTATTGAGCAATTCAAGTATTTGTATTTCTTATTACTCCTGTTGTCCTTTGATAGTCTTGATTAAAAATATTTTATACAACTTAAAAATAAAATATGTACATGATAATAAAAAATATCAATTCTTGAAAAATACAACATTTAAGTAGGAATGTGCCAAGTGACAAACAAATAAAATAATTAAAAAAATTTTGCTACATACACATCGAGTGCAGTCTATTTTTGAGAGTCCTGAGTACACGAAAACCTTGTAATCTTCAACGGCTTTTGTTAAGTTGAGTTTTTTTGTAGTGTGTTTCACAGTGCTTCAACATATGATCTTTTCGAATAAATCCTTTTCCACAGGATCCGCAAGTAAATGGTTTTTGGCCCGTATGGAGACACATATGTCTTCTGAGATCTGTCTTGTGGTTAAACTGCTTTGGACAGCGATCACATTTATGAGGTTTATCTCCAGCATGTTTTGAGGCATGTTCTTCATGGGTTTCTTCGTTAGAAAATCTTTTGCCACATCTACTGCACTTGAAAGGTTTATCGCCACAATGAAATGTTTTGTTGTGTTGCGTCAGATAACAGGCTTTATTAAAATTTTTATCGCAATCAACACATTTGTAAAGACCCAATTTTATAGTTGGAACTGTAGAAGAAATTTGGGGACTGCTTGGACTATTCTCTGCATATTCGCGTTGGATATGAGCTTTTTCTGGTGACGGTGGTGGTATAATTTCTATGGCTGCTGAATAAGATGACAATAAATCTTCCTGCTCTGGAGCTGGATCGGCCATTGTGAGATCAGTCAATTGATACTCTTCATCGGTAGTTTTGTACACAAGGGTTCGCGTCTCATCAATCTCAAAAAGATTATTATTGTAGCTGTAAGGGGTTGTTGCCAAACCCCCGCCCCCCACGTTAGCATCGCTATAGCCGACCAGGTATCTGTGTGAATTAAGATGCGAAAAACTCGGCAAAGGTAGATTTGCCTCCTGGATTAGGCTAAGCTGTTGATGGTGAAGAAATTCACCAGTAATACTGTGGTTGCTGGTAACCGTATCCTGCATAACGTGGGGGGCCAACTCGTTTGGGTACATCGGGAACTGACTGTTCTCCATGGGCATCATATGAGGGGGCAGTTGTCCCATGACAAATCCATGGGTATTGGGCGGTGTATTGAGTGACAGCAGGCCCCTCGAATCTAGACTGGTGTTGGGTGAGAGGCCTGCTTCCCCGTTTGGGGAACTCCCGCTTGGAATGTGAGGCGCTTGCATTTGCTGAAGTAGTGCCGATGGCATACTATTCGTGTCCTCATCAGCAGGACTTGGAGCGTCCTCTTTATTAGATACTGAATCTCTAGCTGGATGATGATGCGCGCTAATCGGAAGCGACGCAGGGTCGGGTTGACCACTTGATTTAACGGCATTTTTATGCAATGTAGTATTATAATGACGTTTTAAATGACCTGAGCTAGTAAACCACTTGTTGCAAGCGGTGCAATTGTAAGTTTTAGGACGTCGAGCTTCATTCGATTTCCAATTCGCGCTTTTTGCGCCTGGAGACCCGCTGGCCCGAGAAGAATTAGATTGGACTTGGGTGCTAGAGATAACAGGAGCACTAGGCTGAGGAGGAATATGTTCAAGATGTTCAAAAGAACGGTAGTTTGATTGTTGAGGAGGTTGTGGCATAGGATTTTCCTGAAGAACTGCTGATGGCACGCTGTTGTTTAAAAAATCTTGATTAGGCATTTGATGATTTTGAAACAATTGTGGAGGAGCTGGCTCATATAATTTTTGATGAGGGTTTTGCCAAGTATTTAATAAAGCAGAAACTGAATGGGGATTGTTATGATCGCCGTTTTGACGTTTTTCCTCTTCTGGGTAGACTTGATGAACTTTATGTGAATCAAGATCAAGAATTTCGCTTTGGTTTTCATCTTCAGTTTTAATTTCAAAGAAATGTTGATTGTGGTGATACGGAGTTGGAGGATGAGTCATGCTAATATGCTCTGCCAATTGTGGGGCAGAGTCACACACGTAGCCACACTTCTCGCATTGTTTTGGGCTAGGGGATGGTGTTGGTTGTAGAGGGTAAGCCGGGCTAGAGGACGACACCTGTGAATTAGGTTGAGGACGTTCATAGGGTTGAGGGTAAGGACGATATCGGTATGTAGGGGCTGCTTTGTGCATTACTGGAAAATCATGTGGTAAATATTGTTGATTTTGATTGGCTTCCATTGCAAAAAAGTGTTGAGAATCGTTAAAATTATTGTAATTTTGATAATGAGTAGGAGTTGGTGGACGTTCTTGTTTTATTTGATATGAAGGAAAATTAGGTGAAAAGGCAGAGTTATCATGACTTTGATAGGGCGAAGAGGCGCTTTGAAAGCTCTGCGGTGACGGTGGATGTCCGAAAATAGTTTCGGGGGTAGCTCGACTATACTCGGGGCTTTTCTTATTCATTGAATCTGAGCTATCTGCAGCGGCAAGTGTATGATTTTGAATAAACTCACGTTTAATTGCTTTTGGATTATTGTTGTTGGTCTCTTCAGAATGGGTAGTTGCCGCTTGAGTCGCCCACTTTTGAAGAAGATTCTCTTTGTGGTAGTTCACGTGCACGTCGAGGGATTCAGCAGAGTTGAGGGAAAGTCCACAGTCTTTACAGATGAAAGCGTTCTTGTTGATGAGCGGCCGATGGAATATTTGCACGCCACTGTTATTGCTTGCCATAGCACACTTGCTTTAAAAATGTTTTGTTTGTATCATTAACAAACTAAAAAAAGTTTGAAAAAAAAAATACAACAGTCACTCTTTTAATATCATAACATCTCAATAGTTCTTATTCCCGGAGGCATCACATTTAAAATAAAAAATAAAAACCCGCATTTATTTGCCGTTTGCATCACTTTATCGGAAATTAAAAGATAAATAAGAAACAAAAAATAAAAACAACACGATCGGCTGTTTAGCCCATTTTACGGATTTACTGTCTTTCCAATCACAAAATAAATCTGAACAAAAGTCATCTTTAATATGAATTGGTCGTGGGGTTTCGTTCGAGAAATGTTTGATTTGTTATTAAAAAATCACTAGGAAATGATGCAGTGGATAACACCACCGCAGCCGCCACCACCACGTCGCACCGGAACACTATTTACTCTCGCCGGACTCTGGACGAACTGAAACTGACTGCTGTGCTGTGGTTCCTCTCGAATTCGGTGGAGGACCAACGTGTTATGCGTGTTTCGCAAACTCGTACAGGCCGAACCGCTCGGATTTCGACCAATGGCTTCGGCCCTTTTAATGCGTTTGGGGTGGTAGGGGGTAAGATGCTGCATTTTTGAACATAGCCTGCTCGGATTATGATGCTTATGGTGTGGATTTTGGATGTAAAGCACGCACAAAAAACTAACTAATCTCGGCCAGAAACTATTTTCTTATACATCATACAAATTAATTATTTCTACAAATTCTATGCAGAGGTAAACTAAGTAGCCTAAAACAAATTCTAAATCAAAGCCATCTACATAACATATTTATTTAGATGAAATAAATTTTAACAAGGTCAAGGTTGCCCATTATCCATCTCTTGGATCGTTTTTTCAATACATTCTACTACACATCAACTTTTTTTTTCACAAATTTTTAATAATTTTTTATAGGTATCAGTTATCACCAGAAAGTTTTTTTTTAGACAATATTGCTCTACACAAAGATACGCACTAGAACGTTTATATTCTATATCTCCATTTTCACATCAAACTATATCACTTTTTAACCGGGCTACATAATATCAGTAATTGAGAAGAGCTTATTCTTGAATAATTAATTAATTAGATGTCTAAAATTCAGTTTAATATTCAAAAATCGCCAATATGCAGCAGATAGTTCGATTGTACAGTCACGTACATAAATATTGCCGTGCGTTGGAGTATCTTTCAAAGATCTGCTATCTGCTGAACGCTGGTGGTACAGGCGGCTCCATAAATAATGTCTTATACTATTCACTATAGATTAGTCCTTCGCCGAAACATTGTACAAAGTTATACAATTTTTAATTTCATTCAAATTTTTATTTAAATAGTTTTTGCATTAAGATTTTAAAATCTCATAAAATGATTGCATTTTTTTGTATAATATGAAATTGAATTCGGAAAATAAACCAAACAGTTTTAATGTTTTTATAAAAATGCTTACTTGACTGGTCAAAACATAAAATATGACTTTTAGTAAAAAAAAGATTTTGCTTTATTACACAGTCTTATTTTATTATCAAACAAATTCAAAAAACAAACATGGAGAAAAAAATACAAGTGTAAACAATATGAAACAGATGTTTTTTTTATAAGAGACCTTGCTAGAACATTGTGTTATTAACTATAATTTATAAGCAAATTTAATCAAGAAAGTCGTAAAGAATAATTTAAAAAAAATTAAAATTTGAAAAAAAACACAAACTTTCTCAAAAAACAGCTTTCTAAGAAGGCTAAAAGAGTACACCTCTTAACAAACAAGGATCTGTACTTAACTTAAAAAAAATTAAAATAACAAAGAGAAAAAAAGCAGAGAACGTGCACAATTTGCTAAAAGCTCATAAATCAAACAACGTGAAATAGGTTCACAAAACACATTGAAATAAATTAAAAAAAAAATTAATATTATCAAATAAAAAAATCCACATAGTCACAGAAAATTATTGATTTAAGATTGATTATAAATAATCTTTAAATATTTCAAAAGTTATAGTAACTACTAATCTAGTCGAGATAGACATTGTAATAGAAAAATTAAAAGCCGCGTTTTTTTTAAGCGTTGGAAGGGAAGGGGGAGAATAATAATCTCAATTCTCGAGACAAACCTGCCACCGCGGTTGCCGTCATCTTGATTTAAAGTTTATTTTTTTTGTTTTTTAACAATTTTAAAAATAAGTTGTTAATTTACAACTTTAGCTAAAACCGAAGTATTTAAAGTTGTTGGAGATTTAATTTCTTACAAGTTTGGTTATTACTATTTTTGCGTTAGGATCACTATTTGCAGAGTTATACTTTGCACATATATTAATTCGAGATTTAAACTACCAACCACCTCCTCCAACGTTTAAAAAAAATGTGGTTTTTTATTTTTTCTATTTAAGGCTATTTTATGTCTATCTCAACTAAACTGTACGGTTTTAAAATTCAGTACACATTTAATTTTTCTAAATCTTAAGTATACAAATATAATAAAAGCAAATTACTAAAAATGTTTTACAATTTAAAAAAAAATCAGTGCAGATTAAAACAAAAAAAACAAGGTGACAGGTAAAAATAAAGAAACTAAAATTATAAGAAAAAAAATTAAAAAAAAAGATTAACATAAAAGACACTTCAAGAGTACTGAAGCAAAAAATAAAAACACGATAAAGACTAAATTTGTAAGCAACGTAAGGTATTAGAAGCAACGTAAAAAGAGGAGAAACTAACTGCCAAGACAGAGAAAACAAAAATGCACAAACTAAAAAAAAAGTAAAGAATTAAAGTATGTACAACATCTAAATATAAAACAATCGTACCCGATAAGATGCCAGCATAGCTCAAAAAACAGAACATAAGATACAAATTTAATAGAATGTACAAACAAAAAAATAAGTACAGAAAAGAAAGAAAAAAAAGAGTATGCAAAATGTGTAGAAATAAAACCGAGAAAATAGAATATATGTATAACAAGTTCAGACAAGTGACTTAAAAGCAATAATAAGTTAAAAAAACAATAGAATAAATAAAAAAATAATAAACAAAGAAAGAAACATGTAAATTGTAAATAACCAAAATTTAAATGTAACTGTATTTTACATACAGTAGAGTAATAGTTTTGGAAGTTAAAAAAATATGAATAGGCTGTGTATCTAAATTTTCATATATAACATAACAAGATTTTTTTTTTTGGAAACTTTTGATCATATGGCAAAAAATTGGTTGCTTGGCAACAATTACGAGACTCCAAAGAGGTCATGTTATTTGTCCTAAAGCAACAAATTTTTATCTATTATAATCAAAATTTTTCGTAAAAAAAAAGTCAAGTTTCATTCATCTAGACAAACTCTTCCAGATTTGGTTCTAAGGCAATTTTCTTGATTCATTTTGAATTCATTTTGTAAAACGTCAATTTTTTCAGTTTACAATCAGTTGCCTAATTCACTTGACAACATATATATATATATAAATCCGTTAGTAGCGAGATTTTTCGCCAGAAGGAGAAAATATTTTTACTTGAAGACGCAGTTTTGAAGACAACGTATTATTTTTGCAATAATCGCAACACTTTTAGCTGGTATCCATTATTTTTATAGTGGGCTAAAATGTGTTCAGAGTAAAAACACTTTAAGCAGTATATATACGCAAAAACGTCAAATGTTTCTTTTTTTCTCACACGCATATATATAAAACATTTTCTAAAAAAAAACAATAATTTAATGTAAAATTAAATTAATAACTGTTTACTTATATAAAATTAAAAACGCAATTAGTTAATTTAAACCAAAAAAAAATTTGAAAGAATTGCTAACACCACTTGTTTTCGCGGTTGTTATGATTATAGATAGACACATAAAACATCATTGTTATTTTATTTAGCTGAGGTTATGCATGTGTTTGTTTTGTAATAAATAACAAACATGCCACTATAATTGCTACAGTTATAAGACTAAACAATAATTGATATACGTCCTAGAAGAAGTGCACAAAAATATTACTGAAAACAATAGTAAATAACATATTATTACTAGTAAAAGACAACAAATGACTAAATTTTGTATTTATATTGCAGATGTAAATATGGCTTTCAAATTGTTACGAGTCTAAAAATAAAGAAAATTTTGAAACTTTTGTCACTAAAATGTCTAAGACAACTCTGAAAGTACAATCGCGTTCAGACAATTCTGAAAAAAGTGATACAGATACAGAATTATTAATTAAGCGGCACAGGCAATTTCATACTTGTGCCGATTTTATCAATAAAATATATATTTATATTTTTACTCTTGAAAAGAGTCGGTGCAGAAAAAAATATACAAGAAACGTGCGGGAACACTTTTGCTTTATTTGTGCAACATTCTTCACTCGTGCGCAAAGCGCATTCGTGTTCGTGTAAAAACTATATCACACTATATGCAAAATATCTGTTTCCGCACATATCATGTAAAACACTATTAGCGTTTAATTATTTATCTGCTTTTTACAGGTGAAAACCAATGTAAAATTGAAATTTTTATTTGTGCTTAATAAAAAATAAACATAAAAAAGCTACAACATTAAAATCAAAGAAGCAGTAAAGCTTGCAAAAATTAAAAATGTATTTATCAGAATTTTGATAAAAAAGTAAGCTAACTTTTTTTAGAAATAAACGTAGATATTAACCGGTTCACAAGATAAAACACAACAATCAATAATAAAAAAAGAAAAAAAATACAAAGATGTAAAAAGCTATATAAAAAACTTTAAATTGAATTATAAATGTATAAAACCAAAAAAAAACAAAGAAATAGCTGAGATAATAAACAAGAAACAAAAAGATAACAATTTTGTCAAGTGAGTTATTGAAAGTTTTTATTCAATTTGCCTTGATAATAAGAGTCAAATTTTGTAGCTGAATTTTAAACTAGTTATATATAGCCAATAAAACTGAAATTGGACAATAATATATAGTTAATTAAATGACATTATTTTAAATCATAGAACATTTCTAAAAATGTCAGGTAAGGTCAGGTCACCTCATCAGTTATTTTTCTTAAATCAGAGGATTTGCTGGAAAAAATACAATTTGGTTGTAATAACATAAAGTATTGACTAAAAATTTGTTTTTAATGTTATTTTATTATTGGCGATGATACTTATTATTTATACTCGTATTTGATTAAATTTGTTTTTTAAAGCAATAATTATTAGAATTATTATTACTATGAATTTTGTATAAACACTACTAACCTACACTAATACGTACAGTTATCATTTCTTATTATTCACATTACATTGCTATACATTATGTATTTGGCTGACGTTATAAAATACTGCAAGAGATAAGCTTCTGTTTAGTAATCTAACTTCTCATTTTTCAGTTGCTTAGTATAGTAAAAACGTTAGAGATTTACCTAGCAGTAAATTTTATAGCACTAATCCTTCAAAAAAGCTTGATTGACACTTGAAACCAGAGTCATAAATTATTGCTGATTTTTCTGGTCAGGGTAAGACTCAAGTAAATTTTTAAACCTTCTATTGTCTTACACATGATCGAATTCTCTAAATAGAATTAAATGAAACAATATTTACTTGTCGTAACTGTTGTCAGACTGATAAAAATATAATTTTTTTAAAATAAAAGCAAAATTTTAATGGTTATTCTTTAAACGAACGTTGACAATCGATGTTTTAATAAATTGAAATTTTATATTCTTTTGTTTCAGCAAGCTACCTGAGCTTATTACTTATTATTTCAAATTGTACAACACATTATACAAAAAACCAAAATTATTAAACTATTCCTTTATAAAATTGTAATATACCCGAAATTAAAACAATAAATTAGGTAATTTAAATTAATTACAACATTAATAAGAAATATATTGTAGATTAAATGGCGCAAAGTAATGGATATGAAGTTTTCAGACTCCACCCTGTTTTTTGTTTAAACCCCATCAATGTAATATAAACTGATTGTAAAAAAACACAATAACTACTTTGAACGTTTATCAAAAGTTTCAGATGATATTGGAAAACAGGTAAATTTAATAACACAACATACATGGCAAAACTGTAATAAAAGTAGAATTTTTATTTTTAAATACACGACCAAATGATATTATTATAATTCTAAATGATGGCGATTTGTCTGATTCGGATTTGAGCTAATTTATTCAGTTTGCTATTTTTATTTTTATATAAATTAATTTAATTGTTATTATGTAAGTTACCATTGTACATTTTAAAATTTTATTATATAAAAAAAAAGTAATAAAAAGGCAACATTATTTCGCTTTTTGTTTAAAGTTTATTTCGGCCTTGGTAAGATCTATTCATAAATAACAAGCACGAAACACTTTGGGTTTTAAGTCCTCTTCACCATTGTAACGCGGTTTTACATATTATAAAATAATATCTCAAACGTTCCTACTGTCAAATGCAGGTACAGTCGACTGCACAATTGTTTTGTGTTAAGCTTATGGTACACTCGCTTCATAAACAATGTCTTTTATTAAATTTCATTTAAGCACTGCCCAAAATAATTTATGTTAATTTAGGTTTTTTTAGTATCAAAACTATAAAGGTCAGAATTTTAAGCTTTATTTAAATTTCTCAAAAAAAAACAAAAAGTTGCATTTTAAAAAATAAATTTGATATAGTCATCAATCAAAGCTAAAAGACGATCAAAAAATTTAGTTGATATATAAAGATGTATTTTTTATAATCAAAAGTAATTTTTCTAAGAGTTTTTTTTCAAATACTGTTTATTATATTTGATTTTTAATGGTTTAAGACTTTTAAAATGCACTTTTGCTTTGTTTATGAAAAATTCTCTATGGTGTTGTTTAGCAATTAATCAATTGTCAATTATTCTTAATAATTCAGGCTGTGGTTATAAGCTGATAATAAACCGTATTAATTTTTCAACTATTAGTCATCTTATGTATATAGATGACATAAAAATATAAGCAAGCCGTAAAAATCAATTATTCAATTTAATAAAAATTAATGAGTTGTTTTCAAATAGTATTGGTATAGATTTTAATGTTAGCCACTGTAAACTGCAAGACACAATTAAAAGTAAACATCAAATTTTATCTTGTTCAACTAAGAATAATCAAACTATTAACAGTTTAAATGAAGGAGATCTGCACAAATATCTAGGTTATAATCTAAAATCAAAAATTTCTTATAATGAAATTAAAAATAGAATCAACAAAATGTTTTTCAACAGAGTTTTATTATTTTTAAAACCGCAATTAAATAGTAAAAATTTGATACAAGCAATAAATTCTTCTGCTGTTCCTCTATTAACTTATTCCTTTGGTGTAATCAAATGGACCTCAACAGATATTAATAATATTAACATAAAGATACAAACAGCATTAACTAAATTTAATAAACATTATCCAAAATCTTAAATTAAACAATTATTGTTTACTAGAAAAAACAAAAGCAAAAATGTTTTAAACCTATCAGTATTATTAAATAACCAAGTTTCTAAGATGCAAAATTACTTTTATAATTATAAAACGGATAATACTCGTAAATTAAGAAAATTTCTTTTGATCACAGGTCTTACACTATTAAATTTAAAAAGTAAAATTATCACAAATAAATTGGATAAACAAGATAATAATTTGTTATTAAAAATTAAACAAAAGACATTACACAGTAGATTTTTTAATAAAATTGAGTTGAATGGAATAGATAAAGAGCTGTTATTTTTATAGATCAAGAAAAGACAATTTTTCCAGAGGCTGAACGTTTTGTTTTTGCTATTCAAGATAGAGTAATTAACACTATAAATTATCGTAAGTTTATAATTAAGAAACAATTTGTTAATGACGTTTGTCGAATTTGTTTTAATTCGTCGGAAACAATTGAACACATTCGCAAAGACGCGATTGCAAAAATAGTTTATTCAAATTTGGCTTTTAAGTTTGGTTTGGTCAAAAATGTAGAACCGTATTATAATTATAATCCAGAAATCTTCTTGAAAAATAATAATTACAAATTATATTAACATCAAACTTTGCTAACTGCTTCAAAAATTGAAGCCATATCGACCGGATATCATTATAGTATTAAAAAAAACTAAAATTGCATATTATTTAATAGATATTGCTCTTCCAAATTCTTGTAGTATTATTGATTCATTTTAAAACAAAAATGGCTAAATGTTTGCTGCTTTCGGTGGCCATTAGAGATTTTTTGAATTTAAAAATGGTAAAAATTTTACCTTTAGTTATTTTAAATATGGGTGTTGTACCCATGTCATTAAAAAAAATCTTAGAATTTTAGATTTAGATTTAGATAAAAATCCTTGCGGAAATACAGAAAACAGCATTATTATGTTTATGCCATATTGTTCGAATGTTTTTAAACGTTAAATCTCACAATTTAAATAATATGATTGCAGATGCGTGGCGAGATAGTAATTTAGCTTGATTTTTATCTATACAAGGACCTGTATAGTCTATAGTTTAAAACACAATTTGTTGTCTTTGTTTGTAATTTAATTCTCAAACTAGATTTTAAACTATTGAAAATTAAAAGCTTGTTTTTCAACAATTTTTATATTATTGGATTAATAATATTCTTATTATTATTACTTGTAATCATTTTTGAATCCAGCAAAACTGCCCTGTCTCCGGGACAGAGAAAGTCGAACAAAATTAATATTAAAATTATCTTTGTAAAAAATTTAAACAGATTTTATTCATTTCGATTTAGAACAATGCTAAAATTATAGATCAAGACTGAAAAACATTTTTCCTCCAAAAGTTTCTATTTCAATTAACCACGACGGTTACATTTAATCTGCTAAAAATTAGCCAAAGTTTGAAAATAAAATAAAAACGCAAATTATATTTTGACGAAGAACGGGGGCATTACAAAATCTACTAAAAAATAAAAAAAATTCTGATAGCTCGATTTAAATAAAAAACAATTTGATAAAAAATAAAATATTTATATTAAATCACAGCTAAACAATATTTTACTTGTTCACTTATGGTTATCATAATTAACTGAAACGCAAAGCACCGTCTTTTTTAAAAAACTTTTACGATTTATCTGTTATTGAAACAGAAAGATTGCACTTTTAAATAATATAAAACAAAAAATAATAACTGGTTTGTACTTTGACTCGGGTACACTAATAATTTGATGTACTGTCCTACTAAATTACCAATTTTGTAAATAATTAGGTAATTGTTTTGAAGAACTTTCTGCATCTTTCTAAAGACCGTAGTGTAACGGCCGTAAATTAATTTTACAGTTAAAGAAACGAAGGTAGAAAAATGCACATGCACTCAACAATTAAATGCACAAATACAAAATGCACCTCTTACGAATTATCTCAAAATTGACTTATAACTTATAAGTATACATAACAAGAAAAATAGTGTCTAAATCCCCGTTTTACTTTAGCTTTGCAGATACTAGAAATAGCAATGGTATAGGCAAAGGATTAAATACTTGAAGAAACCCAGCTAATGAAAGAGCTTCCGGCAATATGCCATCTTAAAGATTAAAGTACATAATAAGTGCAAATCTTTACAAAATTTTTAAGCAACTTGAAGTAATAAATTGTTAAAGAACTAAAACTTGACAAGCTTGAAAATTAAATAAATTTTTAAGCTTAGGCTACTTAACTCTAAAAAGCATCAAAATTTATTTTTCTGGACAGTATTCTACGTATTTTCTTCCAATTGTAAAAAAAATGTTAATTCTAATTCTGTTATAAATAGTTTTAATTTTGATAATTTTTTGTTTAATTGCTACAACAATACCAATAGGTATTGTTGTAGTAATTTCCTATTTCCATAATATTAATTTTTATGTTCTCAAATCTTAGCACTTCCTACAGTGGATAATAATCAAAATAGCGTTTTGATTAATGTCAAAAATAATACCTCGACTTCAAAAGTGCGTATTTTCTGCAAACAAAATAAACGACAAAAAACTAAAAAAAAAAACGTTTTGCAAAATAATTCAAAATAAATCAAGAAAACTGTTGTAATTTTTGAAATTGCTTTAAAACTTGAATGAATATAACTTCTCTTTTTTGAAAAAAAAATTTTTATCATTGAAACCATTCAACTTTTAGAGCCTCGTGACTGTTCCCAAGCAACAAATCTGTCGTCAAATAATCAAAATTTTTCGAAAAAAAAGCGATCTTGTTTTATTATTTATAATTATTTTCGGCGCATGTTTAATTAAAAACTTCTATCAATATTATGCTCTAAAATTACCCAATCGGAAGTGTGTTTTGCAATAGACTTTTTTTCTTTTTTCACTTGTCGATGAAGCTTCTTGTGCTCATGTCAGATACTTGTCACATGTATGTTGACTTACAATATACAGGGTTTCTAAGGACGCAGTTTGCGTAAGAAGTGTGTCGCCTCTTCCACTTTGTGTACTCTTAATGGATTTTAATAGGCGTGCATTGATTGCACGCCTATTAAAAATCAAATGCTTTATCGTATTTTAAAAATTATATTGAAAAATAAAATTACTTTATGACAGGTGCTTCGCTTCTTAGCACAACTTGAGTTTAGATTAACGCAAATTATCGGGTTTTACAATTGAACAACGGTAAAACGATAACCAATAAAACTGTGACAAATCACATCAATGACCAGCGGGAACAATAAAATAAGCGGAAACTGTCAAATTATAGGTTACATTTCAACAAGGCGGTATTTTCAAAATTCAAAGCTAACTGCGTCCTTAGAATCATTGATAGAAATCCTGTATTAAAATTGAGTATAATACGTAACAAAGTGACAGAGGTTACATAATTTTTAATTATTTGCGCGTTATAACAGCATTCATAACAGTTTTCAAAAATTTTAAATTAAAAATGTCTAATAAAAATTTAAGGTTATCTTCTGTTATTGTCTTGTTAAAGTCTTGCTTTCTAAATAATTTAACAAACAAACGCTTGCTAAATAAACAACTACATCATAATTATTTACATTTATGTATCAAGTTGACCAGAAATAATTTTTTCCAATCTAGACCGATCATCAATTTCATTATCACATAAGTTTATAAAATTTAAGTCTACCATTTTTATTTCAGATACTTCACTTGTTGAAGATTGAAAATTTGTATTCAAATATTAAATAAATTTTCAAACTCAAATGGTAAAATTTCCATCAAAAAAATATTTTTGTAAAATTCAAAAATGTAATAGATAAAAAACAAATGTTTTGTTATTATAGATAAACGGTTATGAATAAAATTGACCTGTTTCTAAATCTTGGCCAAAAAATCGTAAATAAAACGTTATAAATACTATGCGAAGTTTTTCCACAAACTCTATAATTTGTAGCTGTTGCTTTCTTGTATTATTTATTGACTATAGTAGAAGATTAGATTAGCAAAAGCCATAATTGCATAATTTTCTGCCAATCTAAGTTGGGTAAAGCTAAGTAAACATCATCCCAAAATCTTAATATTAATTGCTTAGAACATTGATAGAAATTTTCCGAAATAACCTAACAGAAGTTATTGTATAATTTATTAAAATTTAAAAATATTGTTGAATAAACTCAAATTTGTTTATGTTTTGTGTGTAGTGTTTTTGCAGCGTTTTTTGCTGTTATTTGCATCTGCTTGCATGCAATAATTGACTAATTTGTGCATGGTTTCATTTTAAGCTCATTGAGACATTAGTTACCCATTTTGATAGTATTTTTATAGAAATTAGATGTATATTCTTTATTGATCGTCACTAAAAAGATATGGCAAATGTTAGCTAACCTAACCTTTAAGCTCTAGATTATAAGCTGCAGCTTTGACAAACTTTCAGTAACTTTTTTTAGAATACGCAATTATGATTTCCAAACAAAAATAAATTATTTCTTACATTTTTAAGAGCAATAAAAAATTAATGTCTAATTGCTTTTCTTTTATGCGTAACACTTTTCTAATTTTTTTTTATCTTTAAATAAATTTTGTACTTTTTAGAAAAAATATATTTTAATAAATCTTATTAAACTACGGGTAGTAGATGTAAATACACAGCCTACAACCTATGACTCGGGCTGCAAATCAAGAATTGATTATTTTGGCAAACCAACAACGTAAAACAACTACTTTTCAAGCAAATACCCTACCGGAGATTAAATATTTTTTCAATTTTGTTAGCTTCTACTGAATAGTGCAAAGTCGTACCAAACTGAAACAGAAGACAGAAGAGTGTGACAGGACATGGCATCTAGACCAACGCCATAACACAGTAGCATGTCAGTTGCACATAACAGCATTGAGGTTCAAATAACTTAAAATCTTTTTTATTGTTACCAAAACCGGAAGCTGCAGTATATAACCAAAAAATTTTGACAATTTTTATAATCTTGCAATAAAATATTACTAATAAACGGGTCTGTCAAACCAATGTGTAGAAAACCGTTTTTTTTCAGCAAACTTTTTGCCGTAAATTATTACAGAGTGGTTAGAAATGGCAATTCTACATTTTATTTTAAAATGGTACAATTGCAATTATTTTCTGTTATTGACGAGTGACTCCTTTGACACTGACAGCATCATTGACAAATGCCAATTAAAAAGTTGATCGTTGTGACATAACCTACAGTTGTGTCACAGCGTATGTCAAATATTTGTCAAACAAAGTGTTGCAACATAGTGTTGCAACTAGGCAAATAGAAACCGTCTCTAAAAAGTGTTGCCAACTCACACAGGCGTTCTTGACCACGCTGTATATTAGTTTTAGGTATTTTATCACTTGCTTGTTATATTGTACTATGAGTGAACAATTACTTATGCACATTGTATGCATTTACAAAGTCGTTCATCACTGATGACCGTTTGTAAATGTTTAACCTATTTTAATAAAATGTTGACAGATATTAATATTTTTCATTTAATATGCAAGAAGAAAACAAAAAGAAAAAAGAGTATTTTAGTGTCAGAAAACGACAACGATACACCTTGCTTCATTAAGATAATAACAAATTATTTTAATCGTCTAAATGCAAATAAACATGATATTACCTCGAGGCGAACGTTTTCAATTCAAAATAGCATGACGTAAGCGCGATTTGAATGCAACATGCAATTTTGGTTTTGCAAGGACAAAAGGACGTTTACCCCCGTGTTTTAGACGTGGGTAATTAACCAGGACCAAAAAATTATTAAATAATTTGCTGGTTTTTTATACAATAATTTCGATTGATCTATTCTAAGCAACATAGCATGTTTCTATGATGTATATCTTATAATAATAACTTGTCTATAACCTTGTAACAAGCGAACAACATTAAAAATTGAATTTTACATCACGCCTATTATGAACACATAATATAGTTTCAACTCTTTGAACTTGAAATTATAAGCGCAAAAAAATAAACATTATTTTTTTTATTTTGACTGCTCACAATAACCACTAAAAAATCAAAAGTTTACAAAATGCACTAACAGAAAACAAAAACTAAACATAAGCAAAACGTCAAAAAAGTCTTTACTTACAACTAATAGAAGCAAGAACAAAAATATCACTCAAATAACTGCAAATTCGATTCGTTTACATTGTTTAAAAAACGCAAAATGCTCTTTATTGTTATAATGTTAATTAGATTAACATTACAAGATCTTATAAATTCTATAAATCAAGATCAAATCAAGACAGATTCAAGATAAGTAGAATAATTGGTGCAGCTTTTAATATAATTTTGACAATTTGCTTCCAAATTTGTGATATCCTTTACGTTTAGTTGCTTTTCACGCAACCAGTGCAATGTAACCTAAATCTTAGATAGTTTAACATAGTTAAAAAAATTAATTGCAGTTTAACACACAAAACAATCTTTCGATGCGTAGTGTACATAGCCTTGTCGCTGTATAAATCAAACAAAAATGCAGTGAAACTGTCAAAGATATAGCAAATACTTTGATTCTAAGCTATACTATATTTTGTAAAATTTTATGAAAAGCTCAAAATGTCTCAATTAAAAAGACCCAAGTTTTAATTATATATAAATAAAATATATAATTGTACCGAGTGTCCCAATATAAAATATCACCAGCAGTATCTCAAAAACCGCTTGATCTATAATAAAAAAAATTATGACAAAAGTGACAACAAGATGCTGCTGCAAATTATTTTCAAGTTTCAAGATTAACCGCTGGAAAAACCAATTTTTTTTCGGTATAAGACTAGAAAAAGTTAGTCAAAAATATGTTTTTTTGCAAAAACGAGACAATTTTGCACAAATCTGATCTGGCACTCGTTCTTCTAATTCGTCAAATGTGAGTAGGAAGGGGTTGCTATTTGAAAAACGGTTACAAGTTTAGCTTGCTTCAACCAATTTTGACAAAATTAATTCTAATAAAAAGATAATGTTTTGTTCTATTTGATGGTTAATAAATTAAACTATTTTTAACTTTATTTAACTGCTAAGAAACACTGTTTAAAAATTTTTTAAACTTTTACAATTTTCTTTAAAAATTTAAGTAGAACGGCTTATAAGTTTTAAAATAATGTTAAAGAAAATTACACAAGTGCAAACTGAAAAACAGCACGTCGATATCTTTTTTTGCAACAAAAGTTATAGGTGGAAAAGTGAAAGGAGTTTGACAGGTATTACATTTTTAGTAGTACGTTTTATAAACTGAGAATATTAGACTAACATATTTACAAAATTAATTATCAAGAAACAAATCTTTGATAAACAACTTAATTTTGTTTAAATAAACATAAACAACCGAAATGAAAAAAATGCACGTATCATAACTAAAGTCCAAAAAATTAACAATAGTATTAAATCTAGTGGTTTGTTAAATGTTCAAATTGACTTCCGTTATTTTGGATGCAAAAAACCAATTCTTGGTGAGAGAAGTTTACAGCTGCTTTAATTTCAGATACTGAAATACTTCGAAGTGTATTTTTTGTTCTTTGCACCATCTCTTCTTTTGTTGCCGGTCTAGTAAGGTACACTTAATCTTTCGCTTTTTACCACAAGTAAAAATCTAAGCAAGTTTGGCGATCGTGGTGGCTATGGAGATACACTTTCTCTTCCATTCTACTTTCCAGAATACAGCTAATGTAAATGATGTCTAACATTGACTGAAAAATATTACTCCTTTTACTTTTCCACCTATAACTTTTGTTGCAAAAAAGATATCAACGTGCGGTTTTGTAATTTGCACTTGCTGTTTAATTTTCTAAGCTTTATCAAAACTTATGAACCGTTTTATTTAAATTTTTAAAGAAAAGTGTAAATAGCAAATGAAAAATTAAGTTAAATTGAGTTTAATGTGATTTTATAAGCATTTTATAAAAAATCATAAAACTATGTTTTCATGGCAACCAATTTTGTCAAAATTGGTTGAGGCAAGTCAAAGTTATAGACGTTTTACGGATTGCATACCCCCACCCTCTTCTTACTCTCATTTGAGAAATTAGAGTAACAAGTGCCAGATCAAACATTTGCAAAATTGTTTTGTCTTTGCAATAAACATCTTTTTGGTTATCATTTCTTAATCTTATAACGAAAAACATGATTTTTCTACTTTGTCGTCACAATTTCTCTCTCTAGCGGCTAATCTAGAAACTTGAGAATATTTTTCAGCAATTTTTTTTGCCATTTTTGTTATATTTTTTTTTATTTTAAACTTCTATGGCAAGCGTTTCCATACATCCGTCAGATGTAGTATTTTTTTACAATTTAAAACACTTTGTAGTGTATCTTGGTCTGATAATGTTTTTCTTAGTTAAAAAACTACTTATTTCGCTTTTGTTTTGTTGACAGCTTTTATATTTTTATCTCTAAACACTTCGCTTACTTTTGAACATGCCTTATTTTTCATTTTTTTACGACAGATTGGTCGTGATAAATTGTTTTGATTTTCTACCCCTGTGCTCAATAAAAAATATTCAAAAAAAAAAGTTATGAGTTGTGTGGTCAATCAGGTTTGCCAGAGATCATCTGATGTCAATTCAGTTGATTTCTAAATCTTTACTATCAGCAACTAAAGTTTGTGAACACAAAGATTCTCATGCTACTATAACTATTTCTGTATTTCTATAAACAAAAAAATCTAAAAAGCGCTTCTAATAGATGTATTAAAATATGCAATCAATTTTCATTATAACTTTTGTAGATCTGATGAATCATTGTGCTTAAAGGGTGAGAACTAATTCACTTTCTGTGTTTTATTAATTATTTAAGCATAAGTAGTTTGGCGCGCTAGAACTAAGAAACTACTATAAAATTACGTATAATTGTTTATATTAGTTGTAAAAATGTATTTGATTCCAGTAATAAAGTTTAGCTACTATTTGAAGTTTATACCAAAGTATTCATTTTCTTCTTTTTATTTATTACATGCAAAATTATTTCTTTTTGTAATTAAAAAAAAAATTATATATATTTGTTTTAATTACCTACTTTTTTTTTTAAAAAATTTTTTTGTAATATTTTATTGATGTTTAATTTATTGTGGAAAATTTTTCAATTTTATGCAATTGGCTTCTACGTCAATAATCTAAAGTTATTATTTGCTTTGTCAAAATCGTTTGTTGGAAATATCCCAAGGTGTTTCAATGTCTCAATTACTAGAGAAAAATTATTTAATAGATTTCTACACTTGTGCATTAGCTATTAGCAGACCGAGTATACCATAGCCTCTCTATTCGATTAGACAATGCTGCTTGGTCCATGGGACCTTGAAAGATGCAGCAGCCGAATTTGAGAATGCCCGAGGATGCAATTAATGCATGCAGACGGAGTCTGGTCAAAATAATAAAAAATAAAAAAAAATGTTCAAAATAAGTTCATCAGAGTTTATACGAGCCGCCGAAAAAGGCGAACACTCTCACCTTGACTTTGCACATAATCATTTGAATTTGTCTACCAAATCACTCGCAATTTGTTTAACGAAATGTTAGCTCATTTTTTAAAACCGTAACGTAATAACAGATTTTGGAGCACGAAATATTTGAATATTTCCACAAGGTTTCGCAGCGAAATGCTAGGATCGTGGTATTTCCGTTTTATTCACTTTGTTTTTTGTGATTAAATCATTTTCTATTGGTGATGTGCATTGACCTATAATAAAAAAAAACAAAAATATTATATTCAAATAAGATCTGAGTTCAGTCAGCTGTATTATTCAGAAAAAAAAAATTCAAAAAAATATTTTCAATTATTTGTGGAAGGTAAATTTTGATTTTATCTCTAAATAGGAGCTGTAGAATGTCGTAAAATTGCATTTTATTTTTCTATATTTACTAACAAAAAATTTGTTTTTACTTATATTTGACATTGTACTAAACTCATTATGTCTATTTGTCTATTTCATTATTTCGTTAATACATATTGCAACACTACGATTCAACTAATAGAATAATGAAAAATGACTAATATATGTCTTAAAAGAGAAGTATTACCTTGATCATCAAAAATTCTTTGTCAAAAGTTCTTGCTAAAAATTCTTCAACGTGTGCTCTTTCCAATACTGCAGCTTTCTTCGCCTTGTATCCTCTCGAGTGACTCTTCAGATGGGCAGTAAGTTTTTATATTTTCTAATGTTTATGTTTTTATAAGTTTTTATAGCAGCCTTCAGCATCTAGTGCTTTAAGCACATGTATAAAATTGCGTAGTTTTTCTTCAAATTTAAGAAATACGGCAACAGAACTTCTTCGTTTATTGTTATTAGCCCCTGTTGATTAAATTCAGAAAATACTTTTATAATGTTCCATGGACTTAATAATTGGTGCGTTGCTTCTTTAGCATCTTTCTTAAATTTTTTACCGCTTTTACAAATTTTTACAAAGCCGATAAACAAACGATAATAAATAGCAACCATTCATCACCTCCCGATATTTCTGTAATAAATTTTTTGTGCCTTGCAGTTTAGCATGGATTTCATTTTAGAATAAATTTTAAAGGTAAGTTTTTTATAAACAATTTTTGAAAAAATTATAATATATGCTCTAAAAACATAATCTTTATGATTTCTTCACTTTTAAAACATGAAATACTAATAAACAATGGTAAAATTCATGGATTCCGTTTATGTGTGCTGGAGTATCGATTTTTCCAGAAAACAGCAATTTTACTTTTTAAGAACGCAAATAACTTTTGAAATGTCAAAGCAAATATGTTTTAGTAAAATTTTTTTTTTATTTTTAAAATAAAAAATTGGCAGCGGCACAAAAAATCTTGTGAATCACACCTCCAAAAACGCTTTTGCAAGGGCTCGTAGTTTGGGGGCCTCGGCCTTCGGCCTTGGCTCCCAAAACCACTCGCTTTGCAAAATGCCTTGAATGAAGTGACAGCTGCTGTTAGAGCAAAATGTCAATGATAACACTTTAGGTATTCTGCTTTAAAATAATTGTTATTCTAACCTCAAACTTTTTTTTCGGGTTTAAACATTTTTGAGTGGCTAAAACACTGTCTAAAACACATACAATAAATAACTATTCTATATACACACCAAACACGTATATGTTGCACGTGACAAACTATTTGCAATAACAATAATACTTTTACAAAAAAATTAAGTTTTACTTTTTGTCTTTGACAATGTACAATTTTTTTTACAAACTGAGTACTTAACATTGTCTCTTACAATATATTCAGCAGGCCAACATTAATTCATTGTGCAATCTTATTGCAATACGTTATCATTATTTACAACGTAGATAAAACTTCACCTAACGATTGTAATGTTCACCAATCACACACAGAGCTTATATATGTTAAAATAGAATCTGTCGTAGATAACAAAAACTCAGGGTAAGTGCAAACCGATTAAGGTTATTTCATCAAATTTTTTACGTTTTTGCAACACATAAATAACTCATCAATTGCAAACAAAAGAGATTCTTAAGACAACTCTGACCTGCTAAATAAAAACTCGTTTAACCTCCTGTCAACAGCAATTTTTCAAACATTTCACATAAAAACACCATTGAAGAACTGACTAAAAAACATCACTATTAAATATATCTGCAATTCTTCAAATTGTTAAATTGACAAGAGACCAAAAGTTCAACAGGTAGTTTTCTTTTATTCATCAATTTGGTACAAATCTATTGCTGCGATCTATCAAAATGTTAGAGGAATAAAACTTAAAACCGCTTTAATGTAAGTAAACTCTGAAGCTGTATCGTAAACTCTGAAACTGTATCGTATGATGTTCTTATCACGGTATGGAAAACATGGTCAACTCTGAATAGTGAACATAGTCAATAAAACTATATTTGTTCATCAATTTTTTTACGTTTTTGGAACACATTTCGCCAATTACCAACATTGAAAACTTTAAACACTTTCTAAATTTGCTCAACCAGTTTTTCAAAATTATGTCACATAGATACGATAACTTACTTAATTTTAGAGATTTTAATGTTTTTTTGTTTAAAATCAAATATTTTTTCTAAATTATGTAATTTAAACCAGTTCAACAACGTTGTACTGGTTTGCCGTTGCTGCTGTAGATTGTAAAACCAGTCTACAACCATCTTCAAATAACTACAATCTTTTGTTCAAATCTCATAAGTTGCGTTTATTGCTGGCTGTTAAATGTTAAAGCGTTCTCTGCTTTTCAAGTTAAAAGCTTAGATTTTTTTCAACTTTTTTGCAAATCGTTAGATTGCAGAGCAATTGCATTTTATTTACACATAGTGTCATAATTGTAATTTTATAAACAAACAATCTATTAACCAAAAGAAACAATAATTTTAAATTGTAAATGTCTCATGTTACCCTAAAGCAACTTCAAGCAATTATTTTCTAAAAATTTAGTTTATCATTTTTACTATGCTTTTGTATTGTGAATGCAAAGCCAACGTTCTTCTTTTGCAAATGTCTAACAACGCCTTATAGCAAGTATGAACTTAAAAACAGAATAAAATAATTTGATTGCTTGGAAAAAATGTACCAGTCACGTCCATAACAATCTGGTCAAAAAAACATTTTTTTGCTTTATTGTTACGGCGTTTTTAGAAACAGTAACTCGCAGTACAAGCTAATAAGCAAATTCTGCAAATTTCTATCGCAGTTTTGTCAATAAAATTGTCCTCAAAGCTTTTGCACTAGTTTTGTAATTTTAATATCTCTTTAGTACTACAATCAACTTATAATACCTGCAAAGTATTGAAAACATCTCTTTTTGTTCCTCTGGTGTTTTTTTTAATAGGTTGTTGTTCGGAATTAAACAGTTCCATTAGGTTTTGAAACCGTGTTTTAGTATAATTGTATTGTCGTGCAAATCAAGCGAGATGTTTTAACAAGAAGATATTGACGTATTGACTGGGATTACTTTGATCAAAGTTTTAAATCAAATTTTAATAGTCACAAAACTTTAACAATTTTTTCAAATTTTTTTCCTTATTGGCTGTTGCATTGCTTGCACCGAGCGCAACGTTTAGATGTTTTTACTTCTTGGTTACTTACTGAAACCGCTTCCAAGACTTTCAAATAAGCAGTAAAAGTACTAAGCAATTTTAATTATTTTGAGTCATGAGGTAAAATTGATAAATAATTAATGTTATTCCATATAGGTTATCAAAGTCACCCCACAATAAAAAAGTTTTTAAAAAGCAAACATAATTTCTCAATTGATTGAAAACAGCAAAAACACTCTAATCTTATAATTGCTAAAGTTTTGCGACTATTAAAATTTTATTTAAAATTTATAAAAGTTGTTTAACAATTTTTCTTACTTTAAACGCGTAAGTATCTATACCAATAGAAACAATGTGATAGATTGATAATCAGTGTAGCCAAATGCAAAAAAAAACGCAAAAAATTTATTTTTGACCTTCTGCATGCAACACTTTTGCTACAGAAAAATGTTTTCATCAAAGTAATCTTAGTCTACGATAATATCATTTAGTTAAAACATTTCGCTTGATTTGCGCGACAATAAAATTATACTGAGAAATTGTTTTAAAACATAATAAAGTTTTTTAATTTGAATAACAACCTATTAAAAAAATTAAGAACACCAAACGATCTAAAAAACAGGTTCAAACTATAAGTCAATACTAAGTTTAAAAATTACAAAATTAGCTCAAAAACTTTGAAAACGATTTTATTAACTAGATAGCAATAAAAATTTGCAGACTTAGCTTAGCTTGTGCTGTGAGTTATTGTTTCCAAAAACGCTGATGCAATCTACAACAGAAAAATGGTTTCTTCGTCTAAAGCTGTAAACTTCTAGAAAGGCTCTTACAAAGTTTTTAAAAAAATAAATAACAATACATCAAAAAATACTGACTTTAAGAAGAATAAAGTTAAAATAAACTGTAGATTTGCTATTAATAAAATAAAAAAAAAAACTTTTAAAGCTTAGAGAGCTGTTGTCACAACAATTTGACCACTTAATTTTTATACAAAAATTTCTTTCAAAAAATTTTTGTATGTTAAAGCTTGATAAAATCTAAGCAACCAATGGCATTCTTTTTCTTTTTAATACTTGGAAAATACAAAACGTGTTTTAATAAAAAGTCAAACACTTTGAGCTCGTTACAGTCTCAATTACCCAAAAAATCGCTTTGTCTTGCACGTGTTGCATCTGAAATTATCTCTTTTCTCTGCTAGTTCCGTTTCCGCACCGCACACTCTACTGGTATAAATCTGATTGCAGGTGTTCGCCGGCGTAATTAAATGTTAATAGTTAATAAAGCGTAAATTTTAAGCAAGAAAAAAATCTTAGAAGGTAATTAAATACGGGGCAATTTGAGAAAAAATCACAGCTGAATCTAAATGGCCTTCTGAACAAGATAACATCTATCTTCACGGACTGGCGCATCTACGGATTTCTTTTGTTAAGGGCCGTTATTTTCACCCCACACCCCTTGTAGAGGCCCCATGGCTATTTGCCAATAGTTCGGTTTACAGGTATGGACCTTAGAAGAGCGGCACATTGGTGATGGAGCCTGCAATCATAAGCTTTTTGTAATGAATCGACGAACAAGGAATGTTAATTGACTCAAAGGCAACTAAGAAGATCTATTGTTAAAACATCGTAGATTTAGGCACAAACATGATGGAAAAATTTTATATTTGTGTCCGACAAACATCAATCATTTTTCTGTTTAGATTCCGCTAACAAAAACAAAAGTTATTTATTCACTTTTCAAGTAACTTTGAAAACTTTTTTTAAGATATTTTTTTCAATAGTATGAACTTTGTGTATTTAAACCTAATCTTATTTAATTTAAAATGTCGACTCACTGGCAACTATTACAATGCCATCTATCACAATGATTAAACATTGTAATCCATGCTAGTGCTTATAAAACAAATATGTAATTCCATTGCTTAAATAAACTTTAACTAAAATATATTTATTTCAAGTTGTTGTAAAATAAATAAATTAATATGTAATAGTAAGCTGACAATTATTGTGAAACCAAAACTAGTTGCACAATAAATGTTTTGTGCAAATTTTTAACCGACTTAATAAAAAAGAAGGTTTTAAATTTGACTGTATTTCTCTTTATGTGAGTTACCTTATAACTTTTTTCTGAGTTAACTGATTTAGATAATTTTTTCATTAGGAAGCTTGTGCTTTTCATTTGGTCTCATTTAAATTTGATCAAGGTCTGACTGGTAGTTTTTATGTTATTCTTATTAACGCTTTTTTTGACAAATATTTTTGACACTTATAATTAATTGATTATAAAATACCAATAAGAAATTAAAAATTTTAAAAATTGTTTTCAATATAAAGCAGTTTGAGTCAATTATAGCTAGTTATTCTACAAATGTTTATAAGGCAAATAAGTCACAAAAGAAATGAGTGGTCTAATTTTTCTGGACTAACTTATTTGCTGTTAAGACACGAATACAATGCATAGTTTTATCCAACACCTCTCTCTGTAAGAGTTCTAAAACCCAAAAATTTTATATCTACAAAAATTAGTAGTAGTCTATGATGTGCTTCCTCCATGTTGTTGACAACAAATTTATGATTTGAGAAAAGTTTTGTAACATTGTTGAAAATGAAATAAAATAGTTCTCTTCCTTGAAAAATTGCATCGAGTTTACTACCCAAGAAATCAGAAACCATGAACGCTTATTACAAAGAATTGAGTAAGTTCAATCACTGGAAACAAGAAAACGATGTTAGTGGAATAAGTCAAGACGTGCTACTGGGCTAGCCAACAGAAGATTTGCAGTCTCTTCAATGTGGGCGAAATACTGCATGTTAGACCAACATTAAAGCTTTACAAAAATACAAATATTTTACAAGTAGCAAGATAATTGCTTTTTTAAAAAACGAATAAAAAAATCACAAGTGTAAGAAATCAAAAAGTTTTTGAAAGAGAGCTTCTACACTCTCTAGCAGAAGCACCCAATAAAAAATATTTGATGTTAAAGGTAGACCGATTTTGTTATTATTTTTATTTATCTTTTAATATAAATGTTAACGTAAATCTCAACAAATAAGTTCATTTAAGATTCCTGTTTTTTTATAATTGTAATTTCATGTATTGTACTTTTTGGTGTTCAATAATTTGTTCTATTTTTTGTAAACTGTTGAATTATATAAAAACAAATGTATTATTGATTCATAAAACCATTTTTGTCTTATAGACCCCATAATTCAATCAAAAACATTTTTTTATAATGTCATAATAAACAATTATTAGATAAAATAAATTAAATAACAATCAATAATTTTTTCGAAATTTTTAATTTGTTTAATTATTATAATAATAATTAAATTGTATCATCTATCTAATTTGTATATTACTAATCTTAGCTATCACATTATAGCAATTCTTATAAAGTGTATTAATGGCTATTTAGGTATTAATAATTAGACAACACAAAGATTTTTGTGCACAAAGGTTTTATTATCAGTGATTTAGAGCGCAGTTTCGGTGTGCTTTGTATTCTTGCTATGTTATAGGTAAATGTTTTTGTTTGTAAACAATTTCATTGGATAAAAATGTTAAAAAGCGCTGTAAGTTAACAGTTTATTCAAAAGAAGTTTTGGACAAATTTTAGGCCTCTCAGCAAAAGTTGATTCCGGTAAAGTCAAAGAAGTTGTAGGAAAAAGAGTACAAGAAGTTTTGTATTTGACGGTGTAAGAGAAATATTAGTAGCTGGGATGAAAAAGTGGCTATGGCTTACTTATCTCAAATGGTAAGAAAGAATCAAACCCATTCTAATTATTATTAACCGTTTTTTTGTATAGTCTGTTATTTTATAGATTTACAAACCGTCATCTTTTTGGAGCATCTATTCTAAACTGACAAAGATAGTCAAGGATAAGGTAAAAGTTGATATATCAAGATTTCTTTTGCTTATTAAGTTCATAAAAACTCATTCTGTAGATGACAAAGAAATCAATGGTATTGCAACGAGATCAGATTGATGTTAAAAGCACCTAATTTGACGTATTTGTTAGTTAAAGTATGACAACGCTAGCTAATAATTGTTTAATTTTTGTATTGTTTATTGCTAATTGCAGATGGTCACAGCTTTTGGCATGTTTGGGGCATGTCGACGTGAGGAACTTCACGATTTACAAATTTAGAATGTAAAAGTTGAGGTATCAGTTTTATTTCAAACGATAGTTTCGTTGATTAAGTTGCTTTATACAATAAATATTATGGCATACGACTTACACACGTCAAAATCAACAGCCTGTTTTTGACTTATCATGGTGGCAAATGCTCTTCTCAGCCAGTAGAAAAAATCACTTTAAGAAAAATGCCCCGGATAATTGCTGAGTATTGAAAACTACCGGATAAAAGCAAATTTACAAGACATTGTTTTTGTACATGTGCAGCTACTATGAAGGCGAGAACGGCGGTGATACAAAAGTTGGAAGCAACTGAATAGATGGTGATTGGATAAGATAGCCGAATTATATGTTAAAATTTCTTTACAGAAGAAAATCCAAATTGCTCAGACTATCTCAAGTGAAGAATCAATAAACATACCTGAAGCAAATGAAAGAGGTGTTAGTTTTTAACATGGTTCAAGTAGCATTACTATTTCAAAACCAAGCAATTTCATATTCAATTTTGAAAAAATAAAATAGTAATATTTATTAAAGTTATAACTATGGACGTGTTTTAATTACTTATTTATATCTTGGCAACTTTAGGCGCCCTCGGGCTATAGAAGCCAAATTACGCTCGCATTTGAGTACCAGTAAAGACGATTACGATTTAAAAACAAAATAAAAATAATTATTTTTTAGTCTTATGTGTATATCAAAATAAGCCAAAGGAGATGAATAGTATTGTAGCTCAAACAGTATAACGTTATATGCTCCTTCTTTTGTTACAAAAGTCAATAGCCAGCTTAACAATGGAACTATCTAAAACACTATTAATTGTCAGCTGTTACACACGGACAGGTTAAAATATTAAATGTATTTTATCCAGTAATAGAAAAATGTAAAAACAGAATTTGAAGTTTGAAGTATGGTGATATTACGTTATTTCACTGGAACCAGTATACATTATAAAGCTTTATAGCGGCACTCACTCATGCTTCCGTTTCACAGTCTTAGGTAACGTTTTTAAGTGCGGTTGGTGAAACGTAAGTCCTAAAGTGCCTTTATTTGCCTGTAAATAAATTTAATTATAATTTTCTTGCTTTTTTTTTCATAAAGCATTACTCTGCAATCAAACGTGTGACTGAAATCAACCTTTTACGTGTATTTTTCGGTGTCTCAAATGTCTTCTGAAAAAAACCACGTACTTAAATTTGAAAAAAAAAAGAGTATAATTTCAGACAGTTTTGATCAATCACATCTCACATACAAAAACTGACTAAAATCGTTTTTTTAAATAAATTGAAACCGTTTTTCCTAAAACTAATGCATGTTCTATTACTCACAAAGGTGTTTTATAATAATAAAACTTACATATTACCAATTTTAACTAAAAAAACTCGAGAAACTTAGCTATCGCAGTCTCAAAATGTGTAAGTATAATAATATCAATTTGTACAAGTGAATAAATTTCAGTCAATGTTAAACGAGTTTACTACAATAATTTGAATTTGACAATTAGTTTTGGTAATAAATAAATATTGTTTTGTCTTTATCAGGCCTTCATTGATATCCTTTATTTACAGGTTTATCTTTAAATGAAAAATTATGTAAAATTCAATTTTTTTGTATATTTTTTGGTGTAAATTTAACATTTTTTTCTCAACATTTTTTAGAAATAGTAGATTAGAAAATTTTTCTAAAATTGATACAAATATTGTGTGTTCTTAATCAGTTTTCTGTCATCTAATTGACACACTTAAATTGACAATTAATGTCCTGCTTTGCTTTCTTACCTCATTGATCTAATTTTAAAACTTGATGAAAATAAGTTTACGAAGAAATTAAGATGTAGTCTAATAAAGACAAGTTTTATTTTCAAAATGTTTCGTTGAATGCAGATTATATTATATTTCTGTAATATCTAAAATAAAATTATTGCAAGTTTCTATTTGATGTTGTGTTGTGCCGCTTTTTACAAATAGGGGCTTCGACCTACGAGCAGCCAGCATCCAACACTTAGACCTCATCAAGGGATTCTTATATCTCTTTTTCTCGCATTAATTTCATCTCTTTTCACGCAGCACACTCAACGAAAAACTGTGTGCGTAGGTCAGGGATAAGAATCTGTGCTATTCTTTCCGACCATTAACAGTTAGATTTAATTCACGGCACGTCAAATTATTTATATTAGGCGTCTTTCTGATTGGATAAAAACGAAATGGCGGGGCAAAGGAAAATTGGAAGAATGTGCCGAAAGAGGAATGATGAGATACCTACGACTGGAAAAAATTGAGCAAGGAATTAATTGAACGTTGTACCATTTTATTTCTGAAATCAATCAATAAAGAAAGAAGAGTCTTTTATTTTATTATTTGATAAATCTAAGCATTTAAGAGAGGTCAACTTGTGTTTCTATTAAAAAGTTAGAGAGAAGCCCCAAAAAAACAAAAAAAGACGCAGAAACAGCGTTTTGTTATTGGTCTGATAATACTTCAACCGAATACTGAAGTTTTTCATTTTTAGCTGCATTTCGGTGTTGAATTGACATGAAGGTTGAAGAAATTATCAATAGGAGAACACTAAGTTAGGGATTTATTTTGAGAACAATAAAAATACTTTGTAAAGTTTAAAAAAATTATAAAAATGATAAGTCAAAATTATGATAGCTTATCATAATTTTTCTCTAAATAATTCTCTAGCGTATTTTTCTGCTATTGAATATCTTACCTCCATGTTGGTTCAACACCGAAATGAAGCTACTCCGGCATTTGTTATGTAGGGCTTACGTAAGATTTGCCCAAATATGAACAACTAAAAATTGAATTGAACAACGAAAAATTGAGATGAAAAATTTGCATCTATTTGGTGGAAAATATGTTTTTCGTTAAGATTTTCTATAAAAAATATCGAGAATCTTCATGTCTTCTTCTAACATTTTTGTGACAAACTGGCATATCTTTAAGATAGCGAAGAACATTTACATCTTCCCTTTCATCAATAGTCCCACAAAAAAAAAATTTGATTTAAGAATCGTAATTACCAGCTGTGAATAAGCATCTTGAATAAACCTAATCAAGAAATATTGCATAAACTCCTCAAGGCGAATCAGTAGCTGCTCCAATTGCGACAACAATGCGACTGAAAACAAAGCATTCAGCACAATATAATTAGATCATTATTAATGTGCACCACTCTTGAATGAAACTTTAACTTAGTAACCAACTAACCCATGTGAACGGTGGCTTACTCTATCAACTTTGTCTAACAGCTAACTTCCAAATTTTTTAGCTGATTTGTTGAACATTATTGTAATTTCTTTAAAAATCGGTAACAACGGATTGAATTCAAAAAGCAATATTGATTAACCAAAATTGGGTTATATTCCTATATTCCTCTTTTACAAACAAACTTTGCACTTAATATTAAACATTCTGGGTAAGTGTACTTCAACGTAATTTTATTAGTTTATTGACTCTTTAAAATTAACAGCATAAAATTATATTGGTTTATAACTATTAATCACTTTTTTTGTAGCGACATCTATTGGAATTAGAATCTCTTTATATCAAAGTAGAAAAAACAGACTTCTCTTTGTTTATACTTTTGAACACTCCAAATAACAGATATCAATTCTGCAAATTCATTCAAATAAAAATCTGCGAGATGCTGGCGAGTTCTAATAAGAACGAGACATGTTCAAGTCTACAGATCTAATTTGAATAAAATTGTTTTGACTATATTTTTTTGTTTGCTGTTAGAAACCAAAGAAGATATCAAAGATATTGCATATCTTTGATATTCGTTTTAGACAAAATGAGCTAATGTTATAACTTGGTTGTCCAATCAGTGATGTTAAAAATTTAAAACAAATATCAAAAATTGCACAACTGGTCAAATTACAAACAATAAACCACAAACCTTTTCTAAACCAGAAAAAATTAAGAAAATAATAATTCAGTTTTATTCATCTTTTAATGATGACTACATAAATATGGTGTAAAAAAGCGCTCAAGATCTAATAAAGAAACTTTTTGGCAGGTGGTAAAACTGTGTTAATTATTAGACAATTTACGCGTATTTTTGATGGAAAACATATTTTTCTAATAGACCATTTCTAGAAAATTCGGAAATCTATCGCTTATAGAGTGTAATAACAGTGACAAATATTATAATTTCTAAATTTTTAAATTTAAAATAGTTTTCTCATAAGAACAGAATTTTTTTGTGATGGAATCTTATTTTCGTAACGGCCACTGAGTTGATGGTGAATGAGAATACTAAGTTTAAGCATCATAAAGTAAAATTGTATTCAGCTTTTTTATGAGACTATCTCGTGTGATCGTAAAAAAAGTAGTGGTTTCTATAAAAAAAAGCAGAGCAAGCTATTGAAAATGTAAGACAAATAATGGAAGAGACGCCACAAACATCTCTTTGCCGACTTTTACGACAAGTTCAATTATCAATCACCACTTCCAAATTAAAAAAAAGATATTCACTTGTATCCTTATCGTCTGATAAGCAATATATTAACTCCTTCTTGTTGATTATCTTGTACCTGTCAAAATTATCATCTATATTTTAGTCCGCCAATGCCTTGAAGTCGATAGACAACATTTTGATTATTTGCTATAATCTTTATTAAAATTTATTTTTTTGTTTGCTACAACACCACAAGTGCTTTCAAGTGCTTTATGCTTTTAATTTAATCTCATTAACGTGTTGAACTATCGATTCATTATATTAAAAGTGAGGTTAGATTAGGCTCAGATGTCAAATTAATAACTGTCACTTTGAATTGATAGTAAAAGTAAACCGGTTTACAATTTAAATTTAAACTTGCATGGCAATCTTTAACGCCACATTTTAAAAAACACTTGTTATAAAACCTATACCAATTTTGGTCATTTTCTGTATTATGTTCCAATGTTTTCTCAATTTTTTTTTGAGTATGTGTGTAATATATGTAGGAAGCAGTATTGTGCACTCAAAGTTTGTGCAAATTAAAAAGTAAAAAAAATGTTCACGTTTCACCGACATTTTCAATGTTTTTTTAGAAATTTTACTTTTTCCAAAAAGATTATGTCATTATACATCTTTTGTCACAAAATTATTTATATCAGAATCAATATCTGTTATTTAGAGTGAACTACAGCTTCAACATGTAGAAACTTGATTTTTTGACTATAGTGTTATCTAATAGATCTCGCTATCTTTACATTTTACAAAAGTGATAAGCAATTGAGTAAATATAAGGCTCAAATTTGCACTGAAAGTTTATTGAAAGAAGAATTTTTTGCGACTTACTGAACAGTTCCAATATGAATAAAACATGTGCAAACCTACGAATCTAGCTTTAATAAACTTGTTTTTACTTTATGTACTAATTGGTTTTGCTACTTTTTATGTTTTACAAAAACATTTTCTCATTAGCATTAGTGTAATATTTTTATTATTGCAAGACGCTTATTCTAATTTCTTTTTTTATTACGTTTGCTGATAGAGATTTTTCAAAAGCACTAAAATTGGTGTCGCAGTTAAAAATATCACTATTTTTCTACCAATTTATTTTGTTGACAAATGTCAGGTATTCAAGATTTTTGATGTTCTAAGACGTTTGAACTGTTTTAAATTAACCTAGAATTAATTTTTTCTATATTATTAATAACAAAAATAGTAATTCTATCCTGTCTAAAACCCCAAAAAACCTCTGTTAATGCTTGAAGTAATACTGTTTGAATTTTTAAGAAACTTGTTGTCGAAAAATTGTTCTAAACTCCCACGCCACTGGCTCAGACATTTTCAGCAAAATTACAAACATAGTAGTTGTGAAAATATAAAATATAAGAAATTATTAAAATAAAATTGAAGACTGGCTTATTACCACCTACTTCAAAACATAAGCCAGACAGTCTTTAAAAAAACTTTTTATTAATAATGGCAAATAAAACAAAGAAAAATACACGAAACAAATGCGCAAAACACTAATAAAGCTTTTTTTACAAAATGACTGCCATGCGTTACGGCAACAATGAACAACAGACCTTAGAAGACGAGAAAGAGTAGTAACATTTTCATTTACACTGCTACCATTCAGAAATTCAAAGTGTCATAGCTGACTTTAATATAAGTATTTAATTTTGTATCCACCACCTCTATATTTTGACGTTATAAAAATAATGTTTTTGATTAAATTATGGGATCTTTTAATAATAAAACTGTTTTTGTACAATTCAACATTTTACAGAAAATAGAACAATTTATTTAACATCAAAAAATACAATACATAAAATTACAATTATAAAAAACAGGAATATCAGATGAAATCATTTGATAAGATTTACGTTAACATTTATAATAAAAGATATAATTTTATTTGCTTCATTTTTTATGTCACTTTAATGTTGTTTCTACATTTATTTGATTTTGGCTTCTCAGTATTCACAATGATTGCTTTCTGTTTTATAATTTCGATCCAAAATTTTCTACTTGCTCGACCAATGAAAGACCAAAATAGTTAAAAGAACATATATTGTTCATATAACATTAATTATTTAATTATATGTATAGCTTATATTAACTTATATGAAATATAATATGTAATAATTAAATATCTAGCAAATATAAGGTACACATGTTTATAAATACGACAATACATATGAATTGTAACCTACCCCAGTACTCACGTGTTTATCCGATGTTTTGGCACTATTATTTACATCAGTTTCTTCCACAGTTTATATAATATTCTAGTCACTTTAGAAGAATATTATAAAAGTTAATAAAAAATTTTAATAATCCTATTAGTTATTGATATCAATAACTAATGTACGTCAACAACACATAACTCTGCAAGTTATACACACACGAAAGATGCGCACTAAGCTGCGCAAAAAAAACATAACAAGGCCATTCAATCACTGAATTTCACTCCTCGTATTTTTTTTTATGCCAAACATTTCATATAAAAATTGGTTCTTAAAAAATGAACTTCTAAGATTGTGCGCACTAGGCTGCGCAAAAAACATAACAAGGTCATTCAATCACTGAATTTCACTCTTCGTATTTCTTTTATACCAAATATACATATAAAAACTGGATCTTAAAAAGTAAACTTTAAAGATATTACTGATTAAAATAACAAAAATTATATTCTTGAATTAAAAACACGATCTATAAAATGTTATCTTCTAAAACAAATATTGAAAAAAAAATTATTTTGTTATCTATATATGTACTAGTATAAAATATAAAATGTTACTCTTTATTGCTGCTTAAATAGTAAACATTAATACGTTATTTTTTTAATTGTCTAAAAAAATTTACTGAATGGTTAGCCACGCTTCAACGGTACATTTTGTATACTGTAGACATGCATCCTCTAATTTAGCTGCTGTATGTTGTAAACTAATTCTATGAAAATTTTAGTTAGCTACATTTTATTGACATAATGTACATCTTGTTGTATACAACGCTGTAATTAAAATTTTTTAAATATTATGTTGACAGCGTAGAGTAAAATCAAGAGTTTTGCTCAACGATTGTATAGGTTATCATCAAAATGGTTAATTAATGTATCGGAAAACTAAAATTGAGTTTTGCGTAAATTAGATAATTATGCGGGCGTGCAGGGTGCAGGTCTATTAACAGACATAGCAACAACAGAAAAAAAGAGTTTATTGCCGTGGATTTTGAAAATACTTCTAAACCTAAATACCAATAATGGTTCAAAGGATTAGAACAAATAATAAGAATTAAATGAATATAAATATTATGACAAGTTACAAAAGATTGAATTGTTTTTTTATTAATAGAAAATATTGTTTATTATTTAGGATAAAAAAATTAATAATTTTAAAAACCAAATTGTTATTGACGTAATCAGATTTAATATTAATATGGTAAACATTCCCATTTTCACTCGCTACTGTAAAAATGAATTTTTCGAAGATATAGCTTCAAACATTTTTGGTTTGACTTTTATTAATTGTATAATAAAAAAATGTTTAAAGTTTTGCAATTAAATAAAATAAAAAAGCTTGCCAAGTTTCTAATCAGAAAATGTTTAAAAAAATAGAAGATAGTGTTTCCGCCCGGGGTCGAACCGGGGACCTTGTGCGTGTGAAGCACACGTGATAACCACTACACTACGGAAACTTATTAAAATCCACGCTCTCTACAAGTCAGGCTCTACAGTGTTTCAAAATAATTATTTATGAAAAAGAATTGTGTAGATATTAATTTCAAAATACTGTACGTTAATGAATTAATTAATTCAACTCTTGTTATAAAATTTAATAAACATAATATACTTATGTTAATTTTTTGATTGTTCGTACGCAGGTTCAAGTGTGTCGTGCATAACGACATTTAGCTAAATTGCGCAGCAGGAGTTGATCTCTATTTGCTCTGTTTTACAATGACTAAAACGTTTACAATTATGATGTAAGCCGAGGTCACTGCCGTCTCTACTTATCAAGCCATGAACAGCCAAAAGTGGCAACGCTGCCAGTGGGTCTATTGGCATTCACTAGTTTATGTTTCAAGTGTGTTCATTTAATTTTTCCAGTGGCAATACTATTGTTTCAATCTTCAAATAAGTGAAACTGTTTAAGGTTTATGTGTATTTTGCCTTTTACTGTTTTTCTAAGTGTTTAATTTGTTACTTCATTACTGGGTGTATGACAAATTGCACTGTTTAGCAAAGACAAATTTTTTTGAGGTTAGGTGCGGTTAGTGGCATTGTTTTGTGGTAATTTTGTAGTGTAAGCGGTATTACAAAATTTATACAGTGACTTAAGTAAATTAACAATTAGTTAATAATTTGAAAGTCATACCTATCTGCTTCTACTATGGTCTTACCTGAGCCCACTGCCCCAATAGACCCACTAACGCTGTTGCCAAGTTGATTTTCACGGTGTCTTAAGTAGACACGGCTGTGACAAGATAGATGCCAAATTTTCAATTTGTTTAAATTTGTAACAAAACCGACATAAGTACAACGTTTAAACAACTTTAGTATGTCTAGAAAATATTAATCAAATTGATGAAAATAATTTAAAATAAAATTTTCTGAAACAAAAACATTATTGCAAAATAGCAAAATCATTATTACACATTTTGCCATTGCTGTAATATCTTGTATAGTTCCTGTTTTTTTCTTTTGATTTTTCTGGTATTATTTGAAGCATGCCTTGCTCGTCTTGAGACCTCAAGCGGTTGAACACTAATTTTTGAACTCATTTTAGTAAATGTCTTCTATAAACAAGAGAATGTTTTGAAAAAAACATGTTAATATCAGTTTTATTGCTAGAAATTGATAAAATCTTAAACAAACTACGAATGTAATCAATGTCATACTAACCTTAAATGACTTAAATTCTTCTCTCGCGATTTAAACCCGGCAGCTGCGTCAATTATAAGTTATAACATTTATTACAACCTAGGTATGTTAATAGGTATAATCAACAATTTATATGTAATTTGTCAATATTGTGATCAGTACTATGATGGAATAAGTATGCTCTTTTATAATCGTACAATATATGTTTTTAAACTTTATATTATCATTCTAACACCAAAAAAACATTGCTAATTGCTAGAGTGATAGAAAAAAGCTCTAGACTTGAAGACAAAATTGCATAATTTTGGTGTTTAACGAAGAATCTTGATGATTGTTTTGTTTAAACATTTAAGAATCTATCAGAAGAGTAGAAAAACGACGATAATATAAGCATAAATTACTATTCTCATAGAACGTCATGTATAGCGTACACAACGCAAGAGTAATGGTTTAAATTTCAATGTGCTTCTAAATAATATATGTTATTAATTTTTTTAGAATCTCTAGCACAATAAACTATTAACATAGTTCTATCAATTGCTAAACAGTTTTTATTTAATCTCAAGAGTTTTTATTTTAACGACCACATAGTCATCAGAAGAAGAGTACAGCTAAATTATTATTTTATTGTTTAATAAAATTTATTTGTCTGCAACAAATAGTAATAAGCTTTTAAGCTTATTTTTTATCTGATTTTAAAAAATGTAAACCGTCTTCTCTTAATAAATAATTTTCATTACTTTAGTAAAATTTTGGAAAAAAAATGTTTTTATGTCAGGTGAAAAATAAGTCTAAAAGCCTTTTACTTGCTGCTGCAGACCAACATATTTTATCAAACATAATTTAGTTTTGTTTATCTCTTGATGATAACTACATGGTAATCTAAACAGCTCTTGAACTAAATTGAAAACTTTTTGGCAAGTAGTTAATTAGCAAGCAAACGAATATAGCAAGCAAAAAATTTAAAAAAGAATTAAAGTCTTGCTGTAGTTTCAGTTTCAAATTCCAACCGGTTTAAGTCAGTCTGGGTCTGTCTATAGATTTAACTTAAACTCGATAGAACATGTTTGTGGGAAAAGGCTGATCAATTGATTGCAATTCTCACAAATATTAGATCAGCTGCAACAAGAAATTAATGCATTAACATTACCGATACCATGACGTGTTAACATGTGGGTTGTTCAATTGTATTTCACTGCATTATTGCTTCCGTTTTAAATTTTAAACACTTATTTGCTTATCTACTAAACAATAATTATTTTAGAACTGAATTACAACCACAAATTGTTTTAGAATTACAATATTAACGTAATTAGCTTAGATTAATCAATAGATTTTGCTTCCAAAATTTTTAATACATTTTCAGTTAGCTTCAGTCTTTGAAATTAGAACCAAAAAGATTTTAAAAAGCAATGTAAATTGTCAAATTATGTACAACTAGCTGACCCGGCGAACTTCGTACCGCCTAACAGTCAATGAATGTCGTGTTACTTTTTAACTGAACTAATTTAGGCTTTGATGAACGTAAAACAATGATACAAAATAATATATTTATATAGATAGAAACAAAAAAGTATTTTATTATGATGAATGATGATGAAAACATACATACAGAATAAGAATAAAAAAAAAAATAAATAAAAAATAATAATTAAGTACTTCAAACTCAAGTTCAAGCACTTTGTGGTAAACGACATTCTTTGTTTTTTGGTCAGGCGCAAGAACAAATAAAGCGGATGGTTTGCCAACACGTGAGCATGCCACGTACAATTGACCATGAGAAAAGCATGCATTTTTTAGATTGAGGCCACAAATAGTCAAGTATTGGCCCTGTGATTTGTTGATCGTCATGGCGAAGGCAAGACGAATCGGGAATTGAATTCGTTTAAACTCAAAGGGCATATCCGTTGGGATCATTGGAATCCTTGGAATAAGAACTTCCTCATCTTTAAATTTTCCTTCAAGTATCGACGCGTGCAATTTCTCGCAGATAATTGACTCGCGATATTCCGTTGCCTAATTGCATTACGGCTTCGCTGGGAAAGATTAGATCTTCTAGAACGCGGCATTGTTATTAAAATGTGCACTCGCATAAAACCACCAAATATAATAGCAGTGCCGGAACTTTCGAGACATAGACAATAGCTCAAAGAGTATATAACCACTACGTATGAATAGCTTATCAAGAAAAATCATAGACAACCTATAAAAAGACATTTACACTTTTGTTAACCTGTAGATTTTTTTTCCTTAATCTTATAACCTTTACCAACTGATTTTTTATTCCCTAAATTCCGTTCCTTTCCGATGATTTTATGTTTTTACTGTAGAATAAATCTTAGGTATTATTTTCGGGAATTAAAAACAAATCTAACAGTACCTGAACTTTGTAGACATTTTACAAAAAATAAATTTCTGAACGCACACATGATGTCTTCAGAAAAAAATAAAGTTGTGGCTTAAAGCTCTCAGCAACCAGACCATATGCTTCAAAAAAAAATAGTTGTTACACTATTTGACAGGATTGTACAACAAATGTTTGACATGTAATAAACAAATCAGCATCTATTGAAATGATCAAGTATTCATTACACATATCGAGTTTTCATTGT
Source organism: Lagria hirta (assembly GCA_947359425.1). Classification (NCBI taxonomy): domain Eukaryota; kingdom Metazoa; phylum Arthropoda; class Insecta; order Coleoptera; family Tenebrionidae; genus Lagria; species Lagria hirta. The sequence goes on from OX375794.1 coordinate 17,382,957, forward strand.
TTTTAAGATGTCTTCTGCTATTCGGGACGGAAACAAATCCAACAAATCAAAAACCATGACAATCCATCCAGCCGTTCTCGAGTTATAAGTGTTGTAACAAACACGACTTTGTTTTATATATATAGATATAGATATTATATATATAGATATAGATATTATATATATAGATATATAGATATAGAGATAATAAATTACTTATGTTTCGCTATCAGCGGCTTTAAATTTTACATTAAAATACTTACATTCAATCAATTCTTAACCGATTTCAAAAACAGTTTAGTTTTTAAAGAAAAATAATAAAGATGTGAATAATAAAATATGAACTAAAATAATACAAATCAAAAATTAGAAAAAAAGCGACTTTATTATTATTAATTATTATTTTATCTAGTTATTAATTGATTAAAAATGCTTAAATTAATTATATAAATAGACTATTATTAAATTATTTTAATTTTTTTTTTATTATTTACAAATCAATTAAAGTGTCAAAAGTATATGTCAAAAAAAGCATTAATAAGAATAACTCAAAAACTACTGGTCAGATTTTGATCAAATTTAAATGGGACTAAATAGAAAACACTAACTTCCAAATGAAAAAAAAATCAGTTTGCTTAGATAACAGTTATGAGGTCACACATAAAAAAAATACAGTCAAATTGAAGACTTTCTCCTTTTTGTGAAGTCGGTTAAAAAATTTATACAAGTTATCAATTACTCTTTCCATCAATCTAGAGCATTGATTAGATAAAAAATATATACATTAGCTTATATTTTTATAAATATTATTACATATTTATACAGTCATTGTTAAGTCTCACAATTTAATTTTTTGGTTTGATCAATATCCTAAACTAATAAAGAGAGTGGTGTGGTAATTAGTTCTTAAAATCTACCAAACTATTTTTTAGTTTTTAGTACTTAGTCTTTAGTACTACCATTTGGTTTTTATCAAGCATTTTGTGCCGACGGTAATTTAAAATTTGAAATTTGTAATAGTGTACAGAATTTTACTAGTCAAACTACATATTTTTGATTAGATGTGGAGAAGATTGTAAAAAATATGTAACATGCGATTTTGTAGCAGCGGCTATTATCTATGTACAATCATATTTATCAGCAGAACTAAGCGTGCAAAACAAATATCAGATCAATTCCGTCAACAAAAAAAAGGTAAAATTTTGATTACTAAATTTGACTCAGTCAAATAAATAAACATTATCTAAAGCAAACTATCAACTGATTATAAAGAGAAGAAACCAAAAAAAAAGAACTAGAAAAATTGACTCTACTACAATTAGTTATTATTTATTTAATTAGTTTCAACCAATTAAGCAAGAAACAATTTGCTCAATTTCTAAATTTTTAATTTGTGATTTGTATTGTATATACTTTCCATTTGTTTCTTGTTTTGTTTACCAGCACCGTGCACACGTTTGAAATTTGCGCATTAACATTGACTGTTATATAATATAATTTGCTTCTTTTTTTTTTGAATTACTATTTTTATCTACTATAACTTTCTTCTTCTATATTTGCTTTTTTGAATTAGCTCTTTCTCTTTTTTTTATTTTCTGATACCTTTTTGTCTTGTGTTTAATTGTCTTTTTTTTATACAGATTTTTCTTTTTATTTGATTTTAAAACTATCCTCTTTTATTTTTATCAGTTGTTTTACAATAATTTTTTATCTTTTTCATGTTTCTTATAGGTAATTATAATTTTATTATTTCTGTGTTTTCATATGTCTATTTTTAATATATACTTCTATATCTTTACATCAAAATTATTGTGGTTTTTTTTGCTTATAGTTCTACGCAAAATTAACCATAAAAAATATCGATACAAACATTTTTAAAATTTACTTTTGTTCAATCTATACTGTGCTAAGCTTTTATCCTTCATCAAAGTCTTGTATCTTTTTTTTGTTGCATTGCTTATCTTTTTTAAACGTTTTTGCATTACTTTACATTTTAGCTTTTTAGTTTTTAGTATTTATACAATTTTCTTTTTTATCATTTGAGTGTCGTTTTAATTTACTGTGTTTTAGTTATAATTAATATTTCTTTCTACATTCTGTTGCTATATGCTCAAAGGTTTTTTTCAACATTTTTAACATTTTTTTTTGCTTATTTTCTAATACATAGTTGTTTTTTTTAAATGTGTATCTTACAGTAATTTTTTTTGTTATTAAGATTTGCTTTTGTATGCTCTATTATATTTTGACATCAAAATTTTTACTTTTTATTCTTGCTTATCTACAATACATATGTCTTCAAATTAAGTTTAAAAAAGATAAAAAAAAAATTATTGTTTTTGTTCCGAGCAAGATTTATTTTCTATAAATGTTCATATCTATTTGCTTGACAAAAAAATAGATTTGTAGTTTTAAAATCTTTTATCAAATGTCCATGGTGTTTATATAATACAAAAACATAAAACATTTTAATAAAAAATATATTTTTTAATAAAAATAAAACTTAGATAAAAAGTTTAAAAGAGTACTATATTCTATGTTATTTAGAATTTTCTTTGTGTTTAATTTTTTTAATAAACTATGATTTGTAATTTTACACTATGGTAAATTAATTTATTAAGAGAATGAGAAAATGTGACGGCCAGACTGTACAATATTAATTTACAATCTTTGATCAAAAAATTTTATTTTATTTTAAAAATACAAAAATACAAAGAGAATAAAATTTTAAATTTTATTTAAAATTTGGTATTTAAGCTTTATTTTTAATTATAAATATCTTTATGTTTTTGATATTTTTCACTTATTTTTTCACCTTTTCTCAACTAAATTACTTTCTTTTATAATACTTAGTTCCGTTTTTTTTTGTTGGCTGTTCTGTTTTTTTTACTTTTTTTGTTGGTTTTGCTGCTGTCGTTTTTATTTTTTTCTTTTTTTACTTACAGTGTAGCCGGGTGTCTCTCTATTTAACTTACTAATTTGTATCTTTTAGTTTTTGTTTTTTTTTTTGTTGACATTATGCAAGGTGAGACTTTTTGTCAAACTATCGAACAATATCATTCTTCTTTTTTTATTTTCTTTGTTATCTTTTAACTTTTATCAAACGTGTACCGTAAATACTTCCAGTCGTTAACATGTTCTATCTTTTTCTTATTTTTATTTACATACTTTTCCATAATTTTATTTCCACTTATTTTGAAGCTTTGCGCTTCGTCGGAAACAACGATAAACATAAAATACATCTAGTTTTATAGATATTTACAATCATTGTGTATTATCAATCAATTAATTGTCTTTAGAAAACGCTTGTTTGGTACGCTAAACATTATTTTTAGTGATATTTTTATTATGTTCTTTGTTTTATTTTGCTATCAATTAATCGTTATTTAAAAAAAAGCTAAAGCAATGTATTATAAAATAAATTGAGCAAAATTATTATCATCAGTGTTAAAAAATAAATACACTCAATATAACCTTAATTATTCTGCCTGTAATTTAACAGGTTAAACCCACCTTTCTGTTTGCACCTGTATTGGAATATTTAAAGCTACTTAGCTCGTTTAGCTTATTTCTTGAAGCTATTTATAAGGAGCAACAAATTAAAGGGTATTATGCTAATACAACGTTTGTAAAATTAAATTTGCATTTGGTTGAATAAGTTAGCACTCAGTTTATTTCGTTTCGTGCAAGTGATAATTTTTATTTTGGTTTTTAGTTAGCACTAAAAATCTTAAACGTTTTTTATTATACCTCCGAATAACATGTTTTGGCGTTTATTTTTGTTAAAAATTAGATATATGATTGATTGATATTTACCGTAACATGTTTAGGGCCAAAATCAATAAAAATAAAACAATTTTTTTGACATCATGACTACCCAATCGTTGCAGATTGCTTTTACTCATTTACTACTGTTATTATAGATGGTCTTTTACATTTCAATTTTCTCTTTTTATGCTATATCTATGCAGTAAAACTTTCAATTATTATACTATTATCTAATAACGTCACAATATGAATTGTACCATTTAATCAACATCATAATTATTATTATCTTCTATTATAGTATCATGTAATAGAAAAATGAGTTTTTTTCAGCAATTGGAAAACATGTTCAAGATGTCGATTTTCTACAAAAACGTTCTTTTGAAAAGTAAAAGCGATATTCCAGTCGCAAGTCGGTAATCTCCTCAAAGTTGTAACAACGTTAAATTCTAGATTTAGTGTGTGTGATCGGTAAAGAGGTCACATATTTGGGATTTTGCGACTACTTTGATGATATAAAAGAACTGGGTAAGTTGATTTGATTGAATATTCTAGTCAGTGTTCTTTCTTTTAGTTCCAGAAGACCAGTCGTGTGTGTGCTAGAGTGAGTGACAAATTGTCTTCCAGCCTCCCTAAAATCACATTTTCTGACAATGATACTTGAAATATATAATAAATCCTAAAATTGTTATTACCTAGAAAAAAGTTATTTGACAATATGTGTGTATATACCAAACATAAATGAGTAGCCGACGCGCGACTATAAAGATCAAAGATAATAAAAAAGAGGCGAATTTGTATGCTTAAACATTTTCCTCACCCTTATTTATGTGGCAAGGTTGTGTTAGTCATCCTAAATGCTATTTATTTAAGAAATAAAATGCTTTTACTATTTCTACGAGGGCCAATGACATGAATTTAAATCGAATTGTTACGCACCGGTTTTTATTCGAAACCATAATACACTTTAGAATAGTGTGTAGAATTTTAATTTTAAACTCTTAATTTCTAAGTTTTTTGAAAACAATTATATTTTATCTATGTAATAATATAAACTATAGTAAGCATTTTAAAAGATTATGTTTCAAAATTGTTACATTTATTTTAGATTATACTAATTGCTGTATTTACAAATTAGCCTCAGTATAATATTGCACTACTACTAAATGAGGCAATCTTGCAAAAATTCAATGTTTCTATTAAGGGTTTTTATTGTTTTTTTAGAAATCACAATCACACGATTTATAACTGATATTAAAGAATAATTCGGTTGCTTTTTGTCGCTTTATGGTGTGTGTAAAAATCGTTCAGTTTTAGTTTAAGAACTCCAGCATAAAATGTGATTAATAGGTTATTTATGTTTTCAACCTATTTTGATTGATTTTATAAAAAACATTATTGCTAATCTGAGAAATGTTTTTAAAGTTCTTAGTTACCAGGCCTAAACGCAACTAGTATTTGGTCGAGTTCCTACAGTTTTTAATGTGTAGCTTATTTGCTATATAAATTCAAATTATTTTATGATATCTGTTATTTTTTTTGCTTTTTTTATTTTTTTGCTCGTGTTGATGGGTTTTTCTTCACTTTTTACACTTTTTTGTCATATGTTTTATTGTCTTTATTTACTTTTTGTTAATTTTTCAACCAAAAATTATTTTTTTTATTATTTTTATAGCTATTTTATCTTTTTTGTGCAGCTTTTTTATAGATAATCTGACAACATTAGTAATATTCTGTTTTCATACGCCCTATTGTCTTGACATTAAAATTTCTGTTCTGCTCTTTGTCTTGCTTTTCTATATACATATTTTCATTTAATTTCAACAATTATTTAATTTTTTCTAACACTTTTACATCATCTTACACTTTTGCATTATATTACACATTTTTTTTTAATTGTGCCTTTATACTTCAATATGTTTTTCATTGTTATTACTCTTATCTTTGCTATTTTTTTTTAATGGACACAAGAGAAATTTTTATTTGCTTAAATCTGTTCTATTTTTTTAATGTTTATGCTCTTTATTTCTCATAATCTATAGATATTTATGTATTATTAATAATTATGTACAAAAAAATTACATATTTGTAGCATTAGATTACACAAATTGCTGTACTCATCAAGTCAAGCTAGATTTATTGATAACTGGTAACTAAGACTAGCAGCTTCAGTATATTTTATTGATATCTTTTGTTAAAGTTTTAATTTGTTCCAACGCTAAAATTAACTATGTTTTGATAAAGTTTGTTCAGTTTTCAGTGTCTCGTAAAGACAGTGTATTCAATATTACTTCAAATCAGTTTTTTTTTTTGTTAAAAAGCGCTTAATTCAAAACAAAAGTTTTACCATCTTATATGTGAGTTCAAAAACAGTTTAAAGTAACAATTGAAGTACATTTTTCTTCAAAAACAGTCGTTGGGTTTTATGTCATGTGATTACGTAAACGTGCTTTTCCTCAAGAAGGTATTGACCGACGAAAGCAATTAATGCAGTTTTTAGATTTTTTTTAGATTTATTAAAAATCTTTATTAGATCGCTTTTAAATTGCAGCAAAGGTCTAGTATACACAACTTAAGTAATGTTTTGTTTAAAATTAATAATTTTGTGTAACATAAATTAAAATATTTTTCTAAAAATAACAATCTTTAGACCAGGTTTATAATTAATTGCCGCTTTCAACACAATTCCAACATTTTTCATTCCAACACCAAGGGGATTTTTTCGTGGTAAAATTAAGTACAATTTTATCTGTTTTTGAACACATTTCACAGCAAAACTAGTCAACCGATTAACATGAGATAAATTGGGGATATTTAAATGATATAACTGAAGGTCGCTAGTTGATTAGGATTGTGCAATATCTGATAGTTTCTTGTAGAAAAAATTGTTAAAGTTTGAAAAAACTTGTGACTTTACACTAGTTTTCTAAGATACAGATCATGATTGTCTCATAGATACTCATCAAGCGACTTTTATCTAACTTTCAATTAGTTTTAAAACTCATATGCCATTCTTATGACTGCAATTACTGCTAGAAATTGTTTATGCATAATCTCAAAATGCGGCTCGTAAATGTTGCAGCTGGTGAGTACTTTAAACCTTCGTCAAAGTTTTGTAAAACATTTTTAGCAAATAATATCTGCTATATGATGATCACAACGGCATCTTTTCGTTCTCAAATAAATTAAGTTTTCTCAGCCGTCTACTGGTGCGGTATGGGAAACCATGAACTAACTATGCATTTTGTCTTTGGGTAAAGTATCGCCTTAACTCTTGGTGTTCTCTCTTCCGTCTTTTTATTCTAATATCAAACAGGCGATGGAAAGAATTGAGTTTAAGTATGGTTTAGGTTAACTAAAATCTAAATTTACGCACTGCACCGACAAATAATGTTGGTTCTATACGCCCTATTTTTGTTGCTTTGTACTCAAACAAATTTAATTTATCAGTTCAAGCTGAACCTACTGAAGTTTTTCGTAAACATTTTTTCTCGAGTTTTTCACCACAGCGTTACTCTTAGTTTTATCATAAAAGTAAGTTTTTGATATTGGCTCTAAAAGTGAATCAAACAACATAACAATAGCTTCATAAACAAATGGTAAGGCATTGTGTATATTTGATGTCGCTCTGCAGTAAAGCCCGTTGGTATTATATAGTTGATGCTTTAACTCAGAGAAGAGCAGATATAATTTACATGTGTTGGAAACGAAGGAAAACCTTAGACGATTTAAACAATATTTGTTGATAAAAAGCACTGTCAGGACTAAACAGTGCTATAGAAAACTAAACATTTTTAGCTACCCAAGGCTTGTATAATTGTTTTTTTTTTTGTAATTTGACAACATTTAAAGTTGATACTACAAATATTTGTTTCTATATTACATATTAGTGTTTGTTAGATACCTTACACGGTCATTTTTGGGTTATAATTATTTCTTACAATACAGAATTAATCAAAAGTATGGAATAGGCGGTTTGTTTCGGTAAATATGAGCCTTACAGCCAAATGTCTTTAACAAATTTTTTTTAGTATTCAAGTATTTTCTATTTATTATCATAGTTGTTGTTTTTGTATGTTAATAAATTTCCATAAATTATCTGTTTTTTAAGACAATCAAGTGATTTAATGTAAGATTTTTTTTTAATTTGTAAACATGATAGAACTCAGTGAAACTGGAAGAATTTAAATTGTGTGATGATTGAAAAACTACAAATGTAAACAATATCTCAAGATCTAGACGTCTAAAATCAGCTACAAACCTTGATAAAGCTCTTAATATTATGGATAATCCAGTTACAACTTGGTTTAGATAATGGTATTAGTCAATCGTTAGTTGTTCAAATATTGGAAAAAAAAACAAACTCTAGAAGATACATTTTTACCCTGAGCTAAACAAAAATGGCTTTGACAAAAACATGCAGTTTCGTGCATCAATCATAGGAATGATTCAAATCGTCTAAACCACATTTCATTTTCCGATAAATTCAATTTTTGTCTACATTTGCTACTGATTCAGTAAAAATTTTCATTGGCTGATGAAACACCATACACAGCCACAAAACAGTATTCACAAAAACTTAGTGTCTGGGCTGGTATTATTAGGCATCACATACTAGGTCAATAGTTTATAGATCGAAATTCGACAGCAAATAAATATTTAGACTTTTTCTCTGAGCAGATTGTACCTGTCATTGTACATTTATATTCGGATAAAGATTAACAAAAAATGCCAAACGGCAATGTTTGGTTACAGCACGACGGCGCTTTACCACATTATAGAGTTGATGTTTGCTTATTTCTAAATAACAAATGTCAGGCTGTTGAATAGGACGTTGAGAATCTATTGAATGGCTTGCCAAGTCGCCTGATTAAAGTTCTCTAGTTTTTTTCTCTGGAGTTATTTGAAAAATAAAATATACAACAAAAAACCATCAAACAAGATAAAACTCAGTGAAACTGGAAGAATTCAAATTGTGTGATGATTGAAAAACTACAAATGTAAAAAATATCTCAAGATTTAGACGTCTAAATCAGCTACAAACCTTGATAAAGCTCTTAATATTATGGATAATCCAGTTACGACTTGGTTTAGATAATGGTATTAGTCAATCGTTGGTTGTTCAAATATTGAAAAAAGAAGATACACTCTAAAAGATACATTTTTACCCTGAGCTTTTTTTCTCTAGGGTTATTTGAAAAATAAAATATACAACAAAAAACCACGAGGACTTTCAAAATTTAGAAGACCTGGAAGCCAGAATTAGGCATGCAGCATAAAACGTAGCTGGCAGCAAAATTTGTTGCGTAATTTTTATGATAGAATAGTTATTGTCAAGCTGCAGGGGGTCGTCAGTTTAACTGTTAATTTGAGTTAAACATTCTTTGAAAGAATAAAGTGTTACGAGCATTTTTTCTTATTAAAGCGTATAAAACAAATAAAAAAAATAAATAAAAATCTGCATAAAACTCAATCTGATCAACATTTCTATGGAAATGTGTTGACATCCAGAAACAACTAGTAGGCTAGGAAATTCATTTCATATTCTTGTCTAATCCTGCATGCAGAAAAAAATTGATAAATTAAAACGTAAGTAAACCGAATAATTTACTTATTTGAACGGCTGTTACGTAAACATTTTATTTGATCATGTTTGAAAAACAATGCCACAAAAAACTAGCATTGACACAAAAAAAATGTATTGAGAGTTTGAAGCAAGAAACTAGTGGTAAACTTTTAGCTCTTAAATAGGTATGGTGTTACTACCTTGACAGTTTTTTGATTTAAAAAAAATCTATAATATAACATAATAAAATAAATATAACATAAAAAATAATATTTTAAAATTTTCAAATTTTTGTATATGTGCGTTTACTTGTTATTTGGTAATTCGTAATAATTGCGATAGTGGGCAAACAAAAAGAAAAACACTGAAAAGAGCAGAATATTCAGAAATAAAAAAATACTGTATTTATGGTGTTTTACTCTGAGAAGTGAACATGTTCTACATTTGGTAGCGTGTTTGAAGCCAAAAGCTCATACCGAACAATTTTATTAGAGATGTCACAATAAGAAGAGATGTATAGCAAGCAATTTGTAGTAAATATAACAAATGTTAAAAATCAGCATGGCATTTGTTTTGTAAAAATTGTGTAGAAAAATTAGCCATCAAAAAAAGCGCAATAACACCGTTTATTTAAAACTTTACCAATAAACCAAAAGCATTTAATTGATCAAAACCTTAAATTTACATTGCCGATAAAAGTGAGATATACTGGAAATTTCTGCCAGACAAAGTTTTTAGTGTATTTTAAAAAATATATTGCTTCTGTTCGAAACACAATAAAAAAACAGATGACATTTTTAATCTGTGCACACTCACAATAGCTAGTAATGATTTGAAAGTTGTTAGTTACCGATTACATACAAATCTATCTAATGCTTAGTTCAAATAAGACTGTTCAAATCTAGCATTTAGATCAAAACGCAATAAAATTAACTTAAATATGTGTCAGGTTAAGTCAAGACAAGTCAGGGCAGGTCATGTCAGATCAGGTCAGGTTAGGTGAGGTACACTACAAAAAAAGTTTTCTTGCTCATCTTAATAAATCAACACAAATTTATTATTAAAGTTTTAAAAACGTTATTACTCTAAAAGACGCAGTTTGTCTAGTCTATTACATTATATGTATAATTATTAATAAAAATTAAAAATTACTTTGTTAGAAATCCTAACTTTTTCTTTTACAAATTAATGCGTTTGATTGAACTATAAAAAAAAAGATCTTAAAGATTTTTTTTAAAATTTTGAGACACTGCTACATTTGTTGAAAGGTTTAAAAAACATTCAAATGCTACATTTTCGTATAGTAAAAAAAATGGTTATAAAAATAATAATTTAGCAAAAAAACTAAACCTGACAAATGATAACAAAATTAATAAAGACGCCAAATACATTAAAAAAGTAGAAGCAAAAAAAAACTGATCAAGACGCAATGCATGCAATAAACACGTGTGTAGAATAGACGGAGCAGAACAGTTTGTCAATAATAGATGCTTTGCCAATAAAACGTGACAACAACAAAAAACATATTTTTTAAGTTTAGAAATAGCCGGAAATTGCAGCTCAAACTTACACAAAAGTTTAAATTATTAATAGAATATTTGTACTTTTTTGTGCTTATGTCTTTTACGAACCAATTTTTTTCTTTATCTTGTAAAGTTTTTATAGAACATCAAGTGTGCCGCAGTAGTCCAAGTAAATCTAAATGCCAAAAAATATGAATAGTTTGAATTGTTGAGATTTTCATGTATATAGAAATATATTTGTTTTAATTTATTATTTATAAATAAAAATTTAAATCTTAGAATTTTTTGAAGTGTTGATCAACTGTGCTGCTGTATACAAAAGCAAGCTTTTTTAAACTATTTATTTTATTTATAACTTACTGAAGAATCTATAGAAATTTAATCTATAGAGTCGCTCCTATCAGAGTAAAAATTTGTGTTGGCTCGTGTATATGTGTCAGCATATAATTTTTTTTAATTTGACCACGATTATAAATCGGTTATAGATTAATGAGACAAAAATGTACAATTTATACAGAATTAGAATAAATTCACTATAATTTGATTTTAAATTTGTGTTTTTCAAATTCAACTTCATGATCTTCAAGTTTTGCTCCGCTGTTGTTCTCAAAAGTCGTTTGCTACGCAAGCTTAACTGTTACTAGAAATTTAAAATTTACAAGAAAATTTTACGAGTTTTTTAACCAAATTTATAGCGGGCTTGCATATGATGTAGCTAGGTTTCACATTCTAAAAGAAAAAAACTGAGAAAATAATTTATAAACTAAAGTGAAGTAGAAAAGTTTTTAGTATAATATTGGTTTTGAAGTCAAATATGTTTTAACTATACTGGATGCAAGTTGATTGTTAAGCAAAAATTAACCATGCCAACATGTAATAATAAATGGTTAGAACGAGGCCGCACATGTTTAACTTACGCGAAAAGCATTAATTTAGCATTAGCTGGGGTTGGCAAGTGTACAGCACGACACTGGACGAGAATATATGGCGAGTAATCGCAGGAGGCTGTTTAGTATGTGAAACGTGTAAGATGCCCAGGGCGCGCATTTGCGACTCTCTCCTGACCTCCCCGTTTCCCGTTTTGGGGTTGATAATGGATATATTGTATCATCTTCACGAGCTCGATGGACATCTTATTCAACTGGGAACTGAACCACCTTCCATACCCCTTATAATATTCGTTCAATATTCCCAACTTGTCAACGCAGATAATAGAGCGTCGGATATGGAAGGTATACGGAAAGAAATTTTTCTCTTATTACAAATTGATGCATTAGTACAGGAAAAAACATCTTAATAAAAAAGATATAAAGCATAGAGAAAAAAATATAATATATTTATTTTAAACCTTCTATTTTTTGAAACATAGAAAATATAATTCTTCAAAAAATATAAATAACGATGTTAAAATAACAACTTGGTTGTGTCATAAAAATATTCAAATTAATTTCTTTCTGTGTCAAAATTTTGTGAGGCTATTGCTATAATTTTACAAATATGTTGAATTCTTGTGTTTGAAAACAAATGTTTGAAGCTGCTGAACTAACATTTAAAAACAATATTAAAAACCGTTTTCACGACTATTTGTTCAATTTATCAAAGAATTAAGAACAATTATAGCTTTAGTTTTAACAAACAAAAAGAAATAGTTAATAACTAACGTTAACTAAAGTCGTGAAAGCAACCCAAGAGAAATATTTTTTTAGAAAATAAGATGGCATCTAGAAAAATACTGCTTTATAGAAACACTGCTTTATACAAACTAAACACAAATTTTTGCTGTAAGAAAAGCCAAGTATGTCGAGGCAACTGATAGCTAAAATTATTATTTGCCACAACAAGTAAATGTGTTATGCTACATATTTTGAAATTTTTAGGCACAACAAATTTGTAGTACTTACAAACGTATTGAAAATACTGTTTCCAGCTATTTGTATTAAAACTTTAAAGAACTACTTACTGTTTTAGAGTTTATTACTGTTAGTTAGCTTTTAACTAGAAAAATCGTAAGTATCACCATTAATTTGTAAATCACCTGTTTTTTTGGCAAAAGTGTTCAAAATAGCTGTGGTCAAAATGGCAGATGTCAAACTTTTTTTTCTTCATGTAGTTTTTCTTTGTTTTTTATAGTATGATTACACATGCGGGCTTGTTTCTGCTGATTTACTACTATGAAAGTAAGAACATTTTAGGAAGTCGTCTTGAAAACAACGTTTTCTTGCTTATCTACGCGCACAAAACTGAATTTTTTGAACTAGTACTAAAAGACGCAAAATAAAGAAATAAGTTAATGTGAGGTACTTTTTTAATCAAAAACAATTATCTGGTTTTATTTATCTCGTTTCAAGACAAACATCTCAATAATTATTTTACCTGATTTTTGTACTAGTCGATTTTGGTTTTAAGTGTGTAAAAAGCTTATAAAACTTGTTAATGTCTAATTTATGATTAACAAAAAAGACAGGTTTAAGATAGAATACATGCTCCAAATACAAGGGGGTTTTAAACCCGTGATGAGAAAAGTGTTTTAGAGGTTTAGTAGAAGTCATCCAATTGCGTCATTTGTCATCGAAATGTAACTTTTAACAATATCTTCATCCAAGATGTCTTTATGAACATAGCACGTTTTTTTTTCGTGTTGTAAACTTTAAAATGCATTTAAAAGCAGTTTATTTATGACCTTAATTAAAAGGATCTGATGAACACAAAATAAACGAGCTATGGCGGTGTATTCGAGTGTTTTCAACAATTGGCATTTTCAATTATTAAAAAATATACAAAAGTAAAGGAATGGCATGTATTCTGCACAACCGTCAAATCGAATTTTCTGAACTTTTCAATAATTTTGTCAGCTGGCTCAGAGTGGTAGTTGTGCGGCCAAAAACATAACATCTAGAGGATTTTTGGAAACTTCACAGTCTACCGGTCGTAGACGGTTTATACTTTTCTTTTACAATTGAGTAGCTAGCTACAGAACGGAATTCTTAGCACGTTTGGTAGTATTAGTCCTATGGGACTAATCAGTCCTATAGTCTTATTTTTATGAACCAGTGTCAGTGTCAAAAATTCTGAAATTATGTTGGAATCCTGCTTTATAACTGTAGGACTCACGCTCTTGACATTTACTTTTGAACAGCTGTGCCAATATTAAAACTGTTTGACAATTGATTATAAAAAAGACAAGATGACTTTATAGTCTATTAGGAATCGGCGCATGAGTATCGAAAAGAATTCCACCTCAATTTTTTTATGCGATTTTTTTTTTATAATTTTATATAAGTTTTTTTGCAATTCTACATTATAGAAGTCTAGCAACATTTTTAGTAAGTTGTGTTTTACAGTTATACGTTTTTTGGATTTTTATGAATCAGTTCTGCACACCTTCCTCGTGATTTTATTATTCTTTCTCTTACAGTTCTTAGTTCTTTTTTTTTCAATGAACTTACAGCATCTTGAATAACTACAGTGTCACCAAACATTTTCAATTCAAACAAACAAACAAAAAATCTAAGTGCACTATTAGATTTGTCGCTTTTAATTAACCATTATCTCAGGTTAATTTGTGTGCAAAATCAAACAAAGTTGTATACATTTATTCAGTTCGAATTATGCTATTTTGTTAAATTATTTCTAGTGCGTTTTTAAAAATTTTATGCTAGTCTAATCTAATAGTGCACTTGTTGCTGGCATATTCATAGATATAGAGGGTGCATTCGATAACACCTCCTTTAGATCTATAAAGCTGGCAGCAGAAAAACACGGCATTGAACCAGCTGTAACAAGCTGGGTTGAATCAATGCTTGTAAGCCGCATAATAACGGCCTCATTGGGAGAAGAAAACACTTCGCTGACCACGGTTAAAGGTTGTCCACAAGGTGGAGTTTTATCGCCCTTGCTGTGGTCAATAGTGGTGAATGATCTACTCTGTGAGTTAACGCAAAGGGGTCACTGCGTACTAGGGTATGCAGATGATCTCACAATTCTAGTCAGAGGCAAGCATGAAGGTGTCATTTCCAGCCTAATGCAGAACGCCCTGAACACAATCAAAAGGTGGTGTGATAAGGAGGAACTTTGTGTTTACCTTAAAAAGACCACCATAGTCCCATTTACCAGACGCAAAAAGCTAAACCTTAAAGCTCCGCAACTGGAAGGATTATCGATTCAATTTTCCAACGAAGTGAAATATCTAGGAGTAACCCTAGATAGTAAACTTAAATGGAACACCCACGTCGACAAGACTCTTGCGAAAGCAACGGGCTGCTTTTGGGCATGTCAAAAGCTCTTTGGCAAGACATGGGGTCTAAAGCCGAAAATGATACACTGGTTGTACATTACGGTAATAAGACCCATCGTCACATACGTATCTCTTGTATGGTGGACGAAAACCAGAAAAACAACGACACAAAGCAAGCTGCAGAAATTGCAGCGGCTTGCTTCACCTACAGGTGCAAAGGGAGAGTTTGAAAGCATCTCTGAGGCTGGCCCAATCGAAGAAATTCAAAATAGGAGACCGAACAGGTCACCTCAAGATACTTGACCTTCTGCAGCCGGGTTTTCTTAAACAACCAAGGGACGTCATGTCAATAATGCATGACTTTGAAACCCCGTTTGAAACAGTCATTACTGACCGTCATGCGGCTCGAAGTCGAATCGCACAAATTGACGTGAACTCCTCTATCTGGTACACAGATGGATCAAAAACAACTAAAGGGACAGGTATAGGAATCTATGGTCCAAAATACCAAGCAACAATAGCCCTAGGTAGCACACCCTCAATTATGCAAGCTGAGACACTTGCTATAGATCTAACTGCCCAAGAATGTCTGCGAAGGCGTATTAAAGGCAAAAAGATTTGCATTCTGTCTGACAGTCAAGCGGCCATAAGAGCTGTCAGTGCAAATAACACTAAGTCTCGAATGGTCTGGGAATGCAGACAGTCCCTCAAAAACTTGGCAATGGGCAACAAGATTGCCCTCATTTGGGTACCAAGTCGTGAAGGAATTGAAGAAAACGAAATTGCCGACGAATTAGCAAAAGCAGGTTCGAAAGCTCCTCCAATAGGCCCCGAACCGTTCTGTGGACTAACGAAATTGCATGAACGGACGGAGATCCTTAGGTGGGAATTGGCAACTAAAATGCGCCACTGGAAGAATACTCCTGGGCAAAGACAGGCGAAGAAATTCATCGAATATTCGTCAGCGAATTCAAAAAAGCTTCTTCTTCTATCGAAGAATGATATAAGAATCATTGCAGGTCTGTTTACTGGACACTGCTCAGTAAGGTATCACCTTAAAAAGCTGAGTCTGGTGGACAATGAGAACTGCAGACTATGTGAATCGGAAAGTGAAACCGCTGAGCACATACTCTGTAATTGCGGTGCGCTAGCGTCCCAAAGGCTAACCTACTTAACCAGTGCGAGACTAACGCCTGTCGAAGTCAAAAACAAGTCACTTAGGAATATACTTGGCTTTACAAAAAGTCTAGAATTCCTGGGGAAACAATGAGCGTAGGGTTCAAGAACAATAGATCAAATTGGTCGCAGTTCTGTAAGGTGGAAAGCGCCAAACGACCCCTTCTCACTCTACAATCTACAATAGTGCACTTATCGCAAAAATGATATGTTTAGCTTTTTTGTATAATATATACCCTCTAACATTTAGGCTGCTTTTTTTTGCCGTATAACCAAGTGATAAATAAACTTGACAACAAATAAAGCTATATCAAAATTACTGAGATATAGTATTAACTGAGATATAAATTAATATAAGTATTGGTTTTAGTTTATAAGTTTATAATAGAGTTTTAGATGTTGCGGCAATAGAAAATTTTAAAAATACTAACGAAAATATTTTTTTGTACACAAAATTTACATTTGCACTTGGCAACGCAAAAGCACAAATGTCACTTTGTTGCTCACACGCGATTAAATATTAAAACGCTTGGTATCTAGCTAATCAAGTGTAGTTTATTCCATAACAACAGGTCAACAAGCTTCTCTTTGAACACAACCATAATTTTGTAAACGAAAATTTAGTAAAATTGCAACATTTTTTAATTATTAGGCTGTACAATTTTAGACAAAATGTTTTTGTGGTGCGCGCGCAAAATTGATTGCTCGTTTTAAGAGATTGACGTGTTCCTTTGTCGTGCGCCACTTCCTTTTCAAAAATAGCCACAAATTTTGCAGCTATTGTAAACATAGATGAAAATTATTATAAAGTTTAAGCAATTTTTTGTTATCACAACAGAGACAGATTTAGGTTTGTCATTAGAAAAGCATAGCTGTTCTCTATTAATATTAATAATGATAATTATGTTATTTATCTTGCCAAACATAATATTAAACAAGCAAAATGTAAATTTGTTTATTATTATGTATAATATTATAGTTAACATGATATTATATTGAAAACTATAAATTCTTTAAATAACTTAGTTGCGACGTAGATAGGCGTCTAAAAATATAATTAATACATTAATTAATGTTAACTGTTAAGATTGTGTCAAAATTTTATGGTGATCAATAATCAATCTAAAATATTTACAAAACTTTGATGTTTTTAAAGACTAACGTCTTAAAGTAATTATGTGCATTAGTACATTGTCTGCCACGATTGGTTAGATTCCAAAAATGTCAAAATATGTCATCAATTGGTTTTTATAAAGTTGTCTTAGAAAGGGTCAGTGCAAGTCCGACTCTGGACTTCTCGCGGCGCTGAGCTTTGCAAGAGCTTGAAAGGGGCGAGGGTGACGTAAGGGAAAGGGAATGTAAAGTAGGCTGGTGGACCTGGGTCCAGCGCTGCTGCCCTGAGGTATTGATCTAGAGGCCTAGGAGGGTGTGTGTGCTGACACGCACCACCCCCGCCCCGCTGCAGGTCTTACCGGCCCGTATGTAACACTATCTCATTGTCTCAGTGGTGGATAGGTGCCTCATCTCTGGTGGGTGCGAGTGCGAAGGTCATATCGTTCTCGCAGCTTCTGGCTTTGTCGCTGTAAATGAGGAAGTACGCAATTTGGAAATATCTCCGAAGGGAAAATGTACAAGGAATGCTCAATAAGTCACAAATCGCAGGAACAAAGAAGATGAACGTGTATGTGATGAAATTTGATTTACATTGGCGCCGCCTTTGAAACATCTTTCACACACCGCTGCCTTGACGTCACAAATCAGCGAAACGGTCAAATAACTTTAAAACAAGTTATTCTTTCATAAAAAATAATTTTTTTACACAAAGCTTATTTGACTCATAATTTCTTGAACAAAGAACAATGTTTATTCATTGAGACTGTAATCCTTAAAACTTTATTATAATCTTGCTTTAAAGATAACTAATTGACTACAAATTTTCAACCTACACTATTTGAGAGTACCTATTTAAAGATATCAATTGAACAATATCAAATCTATTTATGACACAAATTCTAATAATACATTAACGTTTACGAGTGATAACAACTTTCAAAAATTTATAAAATGAGCTTACTTTTGTCTTTTACCGTTATTCTTCATTTCAATCGTAACGACAAAACATGTAAAACAAGCCAAAATTATACAATGCAAGAATTCTATTCTGTTCAATAATCATGTTCATACCTCGTATAGACGACTGGTTTTTTTGTTTGTGTTTACTGTCAGGATTCTGTATTTGTGTTTTATTTAATAATATGACAAGAAGAGAAATAAATTAAAAAACAATTCAATACAAAACGTATTATTTAGTGCTAGATACGTAAAACAACTCTAAATAATAAACTACGATTAGTCATGTTTAGCACCACTTTTGCAGCATTAAGCAGATTTAAGAATTTCAATTTTTTTTAAATCAAGAATGATTTTGGATCACAAACAAGGTGCCGCTTATTTAGAATTACAACAGTTGTTATTGACTAGAGCAGTACCAAAGATTCTTAACGTTAGTAAATCTATCATGTAGAAAATTTTTATTTCTATTGTAAAACTTATAATACAAAAAGTAGCTTTAAGTTTTATAATTTAAAGCGAAGCATATTTATTTGCTTATTTTATGAAGATTTTGCTATATTTTATGTTCAAAGTGATGAAACCAGTTTCTTAGCAGATACCTACACTAAAATCCGTTTAGACGCTTTGTTACGAAAGTTGATTTAACATTTTAGTTCTAATTGTGTTCGAAAAAAGTTTATTTTATAAGTTAGAAAGTTCTAAAAAATTAATAAATTAGCTCTTTTCTTAGTAATAGTTTGGTGGTAGAAAAACTTATGACTCATGTCAGATTTCTAACAAAAACAAATCATACAATTTTTTGTGTATTTTTATTAACTTAGGTATTTATAATTTTCTTTGTACAACAGTCTGAAGGTAACATAAATGGAAAATGAGGTAGTTTTATCTATATTTCGTGTCTTCATCACCATTTGTGACAAAATTGTATCAAAAACTAGTCGAAACAAGAACATAACTGTTCAGAAAAATATGTCTCGCAACTGATCAGCAGTGATTTCAAACTTTACCGCTAAGAGTCATGTCGTTTATCTAAAATATTCAATCCGAACTACGGTCAGACTTAAACAATACAATAGACAAACAATTTTTTAGAGATAAAACAAATCCATATTTGTTGAATTTCAAAATAAGAATCTTTTTAATTAAGCAATCGTGTTTTAGGTGTAAAATAATTTAAAAAAATATTGAAATAAACACACTTTATTAGTAAGTTATAATGAATTATTTCTTGCAATAAAGACTATAACAATTAAGTAGAAAATACTTCTTTCAAAAAACTTCCAAAGAAGTGTACCTCGAATACTGACTGGGTTCCCTCGCTGAAAAAGCAACAAAGTTTTGTGACAACAAAATTATTTGGCCTATCTCGCTAATTAATTCTGACCAATATTTGAAAAACATTGGCTTTTTACTCAGTGTTTCAAAGTCAAAAACCATGAAAATAAGATTTGCTGTTTTTGAGGCTTTATTTTTTATGTGCGTTTTTTGTCAAGCAATTTTAGCAGCTGCATCAACTTTGATGCTTTAGGAATAAATTTGTTCAAATAAGACGTTAGTCTTAATTAACCAAAAAATGAAAATAAATAAAGTACTTAGGTTTCTGGCCATAGTCCCGTGAAAGATTTTTTAGCTTTAGTATATGAGCGGATAACAATGCACGTCGGATAATAAAAGACTGGTGCAAATAGCCTCAAAAATCTTTATTTGCTTAGAGAACAAGACTATAAACTTTTTTTTCATTTACAAGATGCGGCAACTACAAGAATGATTTTTGAAGAAGATGCAGCCAAGACATAGACTAACGCAAATTTGAAAATCTTCCCTATCGAAATAGTGCCAATATTTTTTAAATAGATGCCGTTTAACCAAACACCAGAATCTTGTTATTAAAAATTTTTAAATACAACCTGCATCAATATTGGCCGCAATTATAAGTGTTATTAAATGTCTAAAATAATTAGAATGGTTTTCTTACAATAATAACAAAAGTCTTCTGAAACGTTAATTTGTGTTATTATTCTAAAAATAATTAATTAAAATTAAAAATGTCTTTTCTAAGAAACTTTGTTTTCATGGATCTTTTATAAAACACCGTGCCACATTGCTGCAGCTACTGTTCACGAGTATCTAATCAGTTGGTTTAGCAGAAACAATATAGCAAACATTTTTATTTTTGCTATATTTAAATTTGGTTTAGTTTCATATTTCTTCCAAAAATATTTTTGTCAAGGACTAAGATAATTGAGACTTTTTCAGATAAATCAGTTTTCAGCAAAACTTTTCTGGCAATCTTGGAGCTAAAAGAAAGTCGCGATAAACAATATAAAAAAAACATAAACTTTTATAAATATTCAGCACATTCTTTTAGGATAACTTATAAAAAGTCCAAGTCAGACCCACCGCTCTAATTTATACAGATGTTTTCTTTGAGAATGTAGATTTTTTACTACCCTTACTAAGCAGTTTTCCACTACAAAAATTAAAAAATAATAAAGCCACTATTATTTAGCTCCAACATGCTTGATGATCATGACGTTCTACATGTAGCAAGAAACCATTTAAATTTTAGGTTTTGAATCTTTCCCTAGGCAAGTCTATTTTTTTATATAACTTTACCTTACATTTTGTTTGTTAATATAAATTTGTTTCACTTTTTACACCAGCTTTTTTTTTATTTAATTTTTTGTTTTTTTTGTATTTACACAGTTGAAACGTACTTTGAGTTAAAAAAAGCGATCACATTGTTTTCCTTTTTTGTGATATCAAATTTTCAAAATCAAATTAAGAAAGAGGATCTTCAGAACTGCCGTATATGCGTGATAAGTATTTTTTTTATCAAAAAGAGTCAAATTTAAAAGTTTTGTTCAAGAACTAAAAAAGACTCAATAGGCAGCTTTGCATAAACTTGCCAACCAATTTTTAATCATGATTGATTTTGAAAGGAAGTAATTATTGGAATAGTAAGCCAAAGTGCAAAAATGAAAAAAACAAAAATTTTATAAGTCGTACTTTGTCATTGGAACATGTGATAACTTGTATATCTATGAGAAGGATAACGTTATCTGAATTGGCCACGCCACACGACTACAATCATCTCAGTTTTCTGTCACAACGTTATTTTTATATCTGTTATTAATACCTCTAAAACTTAAGTTTAACTCTGTTTAACAACCGCATTCATTTTTCAATTAAGATTATTAAGCGAAGCAATACTGTTGAAGAAAAAGCATTTTTATTGTCTTTGACTACAATCTGAAAGTATCGACTGAGAATTATTTAATAAAAACAGGAAAAACGTTTTGTGATCTAACCTATACCAACCTTATTACCGGAAATAGCAAACACTGTACTATTATGAAATTACTTAAGAAAAATGATGTATGATAAAAAATATGGTAACTGTATCTTTACTCACATAGATTTATTTATAATAATTGAGGTTTTACTTTTGATTAATTTTATTTTATTTGGTTCAGTTTTTAAACGCTTTGAATCTGTAAGAGAAAATAGCCCAACGTTATGATGACTGTTTAATATGACCGAATGTTAATATAGTTATGGTTTAAAGTTATGTTTGGTTAAAGAGGTCTATTCGCTCTACTCCGTATTTGTACAATCAAACTTCCTTGTTTGACAATTAGAT
The DNA here is from genome assembly GCA_947359425.1 of Lagria hirta. Classification (NCBI taxonomy): domain Eukaryota; kingdom Metazoa; phylum Arthropoda; class Insecta; order Coleoptera; family Tenebrionidae; genus Lagria; species Lagria hirta. Next base: position 17,404,913 of record OX375794.1, read on the forward strand.
TTCGTGTCATAGAAGTTTCAATTCGAGTGTTGTGTTGAGATTTGGAGTATTTGAAGAGCGCACGTAACGTTGTTAATCGGGTTCCACAGTACCTCGGAGGAATTTGTATGTATAAGTAATAAATTGTCGGTGCGAGAATGTCCAGGCAGCAAGCGGTGGTGGTGGAGGCGGCGGAAGATAGGGTGGTCGAAGGGGATGAGGGTCTTGTACAACACGTGCGCCGGGGGTGGACGTCTCCGCATACGCCGGCACTAGATTAACTATGCCAGGGCCGAACCACCGACAAATCTTATACCCCATTCAGCCAACCAAAGATTATCGTTATTATTGTTACTATTATCGTGACGATAAATTTTTCAACAAAAGGTACATAGCTGGCCACAATCTCAAACTAATAGCCAATAATAATAAATTACTAAAATGTTCTTGCTTTAATTCCAAGATTATTAAAATATAATAGTAGCTATCAATGATGATTGCTTTTGTAGCAAGCCGTCAAAATTCAAACCGCAACATACCTACTGGTTTTAAAAACTTACTACAATAAATCCAATTAGGCTCACATCTTTAATCAATTGGCATTTATATATACAACAGCTAAATTAATAGAATCTGTTTTGGTAAACAGTTGCAAAAGAGTTGCAGTTGCCCACGCCATTTAAAATTAATTTTCGGCGACCTAGTTTCTACAATATTCTAACTCAATTTTAGAATATTTGACACCGAAATTCGTTTATTAAAACGAACAGACTTTTGTTAAAAATCATTAGCTAAGTATCTGTTTATAGACTCTACTGTCAGGTAACTAAATATATTTGAATTGAGAGACATGACTCTTTATGTTTTAGAAAATGTAATGTTTTATTTAAACTATTAAGGCTGTTTTTTTTAATTTTTGTATTATTAGATTTGTGATGTTACTTTTATCAGCAAATAGGATAACAATGCTGAAATTAGATTTTAAGGTTTTGCAAGTGTTTTTCTTCATTTTTTTTTAAGTTTGGATTTTGAGAGCTTTGTAGCTGTCTTGAAGTGAGCTAGCTGTATCTGCGTTATTTTCATATACAGCACTGATATCGGCTTCTCTGAGATTTTTTGGGAAGAAACAGCAAAATTAAAACTTTTTGACAAGATTGAAACTTTGGCATTTGATATGGTGCGGGAGGATAGATTGACTACTGTTTTAAGGTTAAAGATAAAATTATAGACATAATTAAAATTTTTGAAATAGAATCAATCAATAATAAATTTATTAGATTTTTTGATCATAAATTGCTCAATAAAGTTTTCTCTCTTCAGTTTGGATTATTAAAATTAGAAAACGACTTGTGTTATATTCTTACATATACTTCATCTTAACTTCTATATATTAATATTGAATTTGCAATTTTTATTTTATAACAGAGTCTTTTGGTGTCTGTTGAAAAAATATCTAACAAGAAGCACTTAATTGAAATTAACCGCGTTCGTTTAAACAATAAAAAAGATTTAGTAATAAAGTGTGTGTCTTTTGGTATATTAAACTACTTGTTGTAACTTAAAAAAAAACTAAACAAGTCTAGTATTAATTTGCTTCTTATTTGAAGTGATATTGTATTTATTAAATTTGTCAGTTTTGACCTTGAAGAATATTAAAACTCAAAATTAATACACAATATTTCTAAATATTTTTGAATATTATATGAATAATTACATATATTTTAATAGAAAGTTTTTTTTTTAAATTTGTCAAGTACTTCTACTTCTTGCATAAACTAGCTTTTTATGTTTAGATTTTCTAATTTAAGCAACTGTCTCTTTATTTCTTGAAAATTCAACAGTTTTAAAAAAACATTTTTTTTTAAAAAATGTCACAAAGTCAGTTGAGCCATTTGGCCTAGACAGTTAGACTAGTGTTCTACCAAATTTTATAAAGTTTTAACTTTGAATGTTATTGAAGAATGAAAGAATTGACAAACAAAAAAAAGCAGTACTTAACTGACTTGTTTTTGATTATTTATTTAGTTTAACAATCAAAAAACAAAAATAGTTCAGATTTTAAATCTGTGATTAATGACATTATAACCTTTCGAAAGCTGTTAAACCATATAAAAAAAGAAGTTTAGTGCAAATATTAAAAATTGTTAATTTCAAGATATAAAGGAAGATACGACCAACAAGGCTGCAAAGCAAGTGTGCAACCAAAATAAACGTAAGAAATGGTACTAACCGTCATTTTGCAATCCAAAATTGATTCAGGATCAAAAGTTTTGAGATAGCAACACTATGCAAGGAACAATCAAAATCAATCAGCACAAATTCAAGTCAGTTCAGTGTTTCCTACAGTAACATTGACAAAAGTACTGACAAACGTCACTTTGCCAAAGTTCCTCGCACAGAAGCGTCACCTATTAGTAATAATTGACACTTACAACTAGAACATTATTTTGGCTAGCTAATTTCTACGCATACCATTTTCATGTGTATTCTGTGTTTAGCTGATAAAATTTTTCCAAATGCGCAAACTTGCTATATCTGCTTACCTATAGACATTTTCTATTTCCTGGTGTTTTTGCGTCAATTGTCTGTTTTAGATATTTTTTCAGCAACTTGAAATATAACTTTGAAAATTATTTATTAAGTTAGAATGCTAAAGCTTTAAAAAACGTTAAATATTTTTTTTATATGCCTATAAAAGTTATTTCTAAAAAACTTTTTTATAGCTTTTGCTGCTGCAGAAAATCTTTAAATAATAATTTAAATTGAGATTAGAAGCTAGAACAGAAGCGGTTTCTGATTTCAAAAATTTTTCTAGTACTTTAACGTTTTTTATTCTTGTCAGACATCATTTTAAAACCAATCTACATACATTTTTTTTAGATGTTTAACTTTTTTTGCTATGAACTAATTAATAAAACATTTTTGTCTGAGAGAAAATATTTCCAAAGTGGTTTCAGAGAAATTTGTTGAAGAAGGATATATAGAATGCTGAGGCCTCAGTCTTTAACTTTTATCAAAACACGCGCATAAAACTTATTTGCTTATAAACCAATTTAAGTAATTGTTTATTTAAAAAGAGATATCTCAAGAATAATTTCATAAAAATTTGTCAAGGATCTGACAAAGCTCTTGGGAGTATAGTCAGAAATGCATCCCAAAAGTGGTGCAAATCGCTTAATTTTTAATTTAAGAATCAGTGCAGTCTCTGTATAGACATTAAACAAAGATTAAACAATCAGATATAGATTGTCAGTGTACGTAAACCGTTTCTTTATTGGAATAATATAACGTGCAAAAATTAGAAAGATTATTTTTCCTAATTTGTTTGAAAAGAAATAAACTAATAATTAATTACATTAAAATCAGTTTTTCAAATATATTTTTTTTTTGGTTTTTATTCTGCTTGATATTAAATTATTGTAAATAAAATAATCTTATAAAATTTTAGTTGAGATAATAGAATGCAATTATTCCAAGAAAAAAAGAAACCAAACGGATGACAAAATTTATTGATGCTGAATTAGTCAGATTATGCATATTTCATATTTTTTTTTATTAATCGTGGGTGATTTTAATGCTTGATAGTGTACGTGAATTATTCATTGTAATATTATAGGTAATATTGATTCGATAAGAAATACATTTTGTGATTGATTGAATAGCTTGTTTTAGTATTGGAACCAAAACAATGTCGGCATTAGTTTCTTAGTCCCCTGATCTGCATTTCTTGGTCGAGTGTTTAGTTTCGTTATGTTGTTGGAAATCGAGCTCGAACTAAATTCTGGAGCTTAATCGCGTATTCAGCAGCGGCCTGTCCAAATAGCCCTCGGTCAGCAGGAGCGTTCTGGTTTTTCTGAAGGAGAGCACTACCACACCACCACCGACCAACACGGAGCAGGAATAGCAGGACTAGTTAGGGGGTAGAAGTGACAGAGGCGAGTCATACATTAGGTTATCCAATATTCCACTCTGGTGGGCGAGCGCTCTAGGCATGCAAATGAAGTTAGTGTCGCCGAGGGGGCGGCGGGAATAAGGGAACGTAGGACGCACACACGACTTGGCTCGTGCTATTGATTAAAGACGGCCGTGGTCCAGCGCGTAATTACCCCCTTATCTCAACTCCCTACCCTACTGTACACTATGTGCCAGGCTCTCGCACTCGCACGATCAGGTTGCGTTACTTCAACCAAGAGGGTATTATACATACGTACGGACGTACGTCCATTCGCATACATCATTTCCGGGGTGAAAAACAAATGAGAACTCGACCGGATGTGGACAACGAAAAGGTGACTTTTAAGAACCGAGATTAAACTAAATAAACGACACTATAGCGTATTTAATTTCATAAAATGATAGATAAGCTTTGTATAAAAGTTTTTATCAACATTTTATGTATGTATATATAACTTTTCTAATAACTTTACAAAAACAAAACATCACAAACCTGTAAATATTTCATATAGGTACCTACGTTCCAATCATAGAGGTGTAAAATATCAATGAGCTTATTTTCACATGTTATTGAGCATTCTGTGACGATATTTCTCAACGTAGACACTACTGACCGGTACATTGTTTCACTCATTTTATAAATGACCTTACAATCAACATAGAATTAATAAAAAATCTTTCCGGAATAATTAGTCATACAGTAGATATGGCAACGTTGCAAATTGAATTTAAAACTTTAAATGTCATTGAGTAGTTGTATTTATCAACAATTTTATCTAAATTTTATTTTTTTACACATAATTATTAACTGCCAAATTGAGTTTTCTGGTAAAAGGTGGATAAAGTTATAAATTTGTCAGTGACTAAATTGAAAACAAACATAACAAATCAAATATAAATTAAATACCCATTAAAAGTAACGATAAGTTAGATAAAAAACTACAACATTTTTATAATTGTGTAAAAACATTTTTTAATTTTATTATTAAAATACGGAAAAAATTGTTTTCGCATTCTGTCGGTTTAAATCATATCAAATATGAGCAGCACCATACGTGAAGATCATTACTTTTCATTTGTGCTTTCTTAGCATTGGAAAAGCTTATACTGACAAAACATATAAATCGGTAGTAGTCCCCCAGAGCTTTTATTTTAGTTTTATGCTTTGATAACTTGATTACTATACGTTTCTATTAAAAATAAGCATAATGTACCAAACTATTCAAAGGTATCAGATTTAATTTATTCATCAAATGTCATTAAAATTTAAGTGCAGCAAAGTCCATTTAAACTGAATGGTTTTTAAATTTTAAAACACCCTTGCAATAGATTCACAATTAATTAATGTTTTGTTTAAAGCCAGGTTACAAGCAATGCTAGTTTGTAACATATAAAAAATGACTGAAAGACATTATTTGTTATAGAGTTTTGCTGATTGAAACAATACTAAAAGCAGAATAAATCTAATTATTTTCTTTATGAGAAATTTGACCAATCACAACGCCGCATTGACATGATTGTTGTCGTATGTATTAGATCAATTTAGAGTTGGTTAATAGTGTATTAAAAAACAAGATTCATAAGACATGTTTTAAACGCATTCAAATTTTAAAAACGAGTGGCAAAGCCAAGAGTTTTTTTAAAGAATAAGTGCTTTAAGGTCTTATTAAACGTGTTTTTTATACTATTGCTTGTAATTTGCGTTTTTTATGCTGTTTTTGACATTTTCTTTTAAATTTGATCGATTTAGGGATTTTTGGAATGAGTTGCCCATATCTTGATATTAAAAGTGAAAATTTTATCTATTTCTCTTTTCTTTAGTTTTATCCAAAACTTCTAATCCTGTCAGCCTCAAAATTCGAAAATGGAAGAAAACTTTACATGTAGGCCTTCCGAAATCCAACAGTAGCAAAAATTATTTTGGTTTTTACTGTTATTATTATTGTAAGATACCTAGTTTTTTAGGTTAAGTGACATATAAACTGTGACTTTTGCTTGATTGAAATCGGTTGTTTTTTCTAGACCAGTGCACTTATTATTTATACCATTATATGCCATATTTTGCATAAATATACTTTCCATTAATTGTTCACTTCATTTTGTTGTTCGAAAATTGCAATTTCAAATTTTAGTTTACAATATTATTGACAGACAGGTAAAAAGTTAAATTAAGTTTTACCAACCTAAAATTTTTTTAGAAAAAGAAGTTCGGTGTTTTAACGGCTTATAACCGCACCGAAACATATGACGTAGCGTTATCCAATGAGTCTATTAGAGTATTAAAATGGAAGCAAATTGGCAAAAAGGTTTTTAGAGTTGTCGCCGACATTGCACTGTGAGAGTGCAGAAAAACGCTCAGTTTTTAATTTTTATCAGCGAAATCGTGTTCTAAACACTCCAATTTAAAATATATATGAATGATTGAGGTGTGCATACATTATCTCTTTAGTAAAATAGTAAAACTAGATAAAACTAGATAAAATAAAAAAATTTCTCTTCACAATTTGTTTGAACTAATTAAATAAACGAAATAATTATATCAGAAATTGTTACTAGTTGTATATAAAGCTAAGTACGTAAACAAAATAAGTTTAACGTTACTAAATTAAATTAAAATTTTATTTATAAATAATAATTTAAAAAAAAAGCAGCAAAATTTAATCAGCAGTTTTATTTTGCAATCAACATTTTTCACCAAGATCTGTAAATCATAGCATAAAAGTTCTTAGAAATACACTATTGTTTACACCTGACGTACTACTAAATGTTTATATAGGGATTGATCAATCCTTTTCAATTGTGCCTCAATTTTCTACTAAACCTGCTTTTGATTTAAAAACAGGATGCAATACAATTAATAATGCTTTATTAATATCACCGATTTTTTGATTATTTGTGTACCACTCTTTGTATATCACTCTAGATTTGGTCAAATTGGATATTCCCATTGATCTGAGAGAATGAATTAAGCTGAGATCTAAACCAGTTTGGTAAATTTATGTTTTCTTTTTTTTTCAAGTTTCAGAAATACTTCTCAAAAGACTCACGTGCATTTTTTGTGTTAATGAAAACTTGTTTCTTTCCGATTTGCTACAAAGATGTTTTAGTAGTACACTTGCCAAAATTAAACGTAAAAAAACTTAACAATAACAGCAGGCAAACTTAAACTTCTAATACCATTTTATTTTTTAAATTTGCATTTTGTTTGATATCACTTAATATAAACAAAATTATTATATTTCGTGTAATTTTAATTTGAATTTATTATAGCCCGTTAGATTACAAATACAAGTCGTAAATCAAGTTTTGTATATTGTAATTACTATTATTAGTAATTACTATTGTTAGCCAGCTTGAAATAATACAAATTTACATTTATGAGTAAACATACAGTTTTACAACAATAAATATCTATATAAAAAAATTAGTGTTGCAAAGAAAACCAATATTTTTACCAATTGTTTTTGAATTGTGAGCCTACATAACCAGTGGTTGTCTCATTGATATAATAAAAACTAAAAATAATGCCAAAAAATACCACAAATAAAAGATATTTTATTTTTGGTATTTATTAATTGACATAAACATAATTATTACAATTATTTTTAAATCATATTTTGTTTATGGCATCTTGTAGATACGATTAACTGTTCTTACACGTACTCAATTTAACAAATGATTTTTTAATATCCCGCCGGCAGTCGTGAAACACTTTTATTACATACGTTACTTTCCAATTGTCAAGAACTATTGATAAACATAGGCAATATAGCTTTATATAACTGTTATTAAACAGTTAAATAAATATTTTTGTTATTGATAAGTTTTACCTTTCCATAAACATATTCCTTGTTTGTAAATATATTTATGCGTTTTATTCTTGTTTCGATATTGCTCTTATTGAAAATAGTTTTAAAATATTTAGATAATTTCAGATTGATTTATAAAATAATACCTAACAAACACTAAATTATATTATCGACTTAAGAACAATTAACTAAAAAATATCTAAAAAATTGTATATTTCTTCACACATTTTATATATTATTAGCCCGGCGCATCCACCATTTGTTACTTGAAAGCTCGGAAAACAAACTGCAACTATCTATTTCCAATTCAAACACCTTATACTTACTTACACCTATATTTATAGCAAATAATGAACAACAAAATTATCAAAAAAAAAAGACTACGGTAAAACAATGTACGTCTTTGCTAAATTAAAGTGTTAGATTTGTATCAATTTCAAAGCATTTAATTAATTTTATTAATATAAATTTATAGACAGACAAAATTTAGAAAAACATATGTGAATACATTACTACACTGAAAAATTCTTTATTTCTTTAAATTTACAAGTTTTTCTAGAAATTTTTTTTGCTGTAAAAAAAATGCCATAGCTCTTAAAACTGCATTAGCCTCCAACTACAAATGTTTCAAATCGGTTAGAAAGACATTCGAATTGTAATCATTATGCATATATTTATTGAAGATACAAACATTGCGGTCATCTGATGATACTGTTTGAAAATTTGTATAAATGCTACAATATACGCACAATTTGTACACAAGCAGGAAAAGAATGTCACTAGAAATATGCGCTTTTTTTGAAACGTTAATGAATCGCTACTAATACTAAAAAAAATCTGCTATAGACGTGGTTGTCTTTTATCGTCAAGGTTTATGTAAATTTTAGTAGTTTCTAATTTTTGCGTTAAGTTTCTTAAACTTCTAATCGATTAAAATAATCGATTATCAATAATCGATTTACATTAGTATATCAATTATATTACTAAAAATCTTTAAAACAGTCTTAGAGCGTACAAAGTTATAGCATTAAGTCATGTGCTTTAAACTTTTTTGTAGATATTAGTTTCTACGTTTATATTATTTCATTGATTTATTTGTTTTTATTATAAACACCCCCGGCGAACTTCGTACCGCCTTAGCGTAAGTTTGATGCACTACTTTATTTTGTATAGCTGACCTATCTTATGTATGGTACCTATTCAATTTGAACTGGAATCTATAATATCCTCCATATAAAAATGAATACCTATTTCCCTGGTCTTGTCAAACCTGAGAAGGACTTTACTAATTTTATTAAATAAAAAACAAAATATATATTTTTAAAATAGTGATTATTCCGTAGGGTTCAATAATTTCACTTATATTTTTACACATCGCTATTGAACAACTGGGCATTTTGAAGTAAACACTGAGCTCAATATCACGCGCGCTCTAGAAAACAACTATGTAATAGCCTCTATACCCTTCACTGCTTCTCTCTATTCTAATGCTTTTTGATAAACTATATTTTTAGTTTTATGTTCTGGCGCGTAAATAAATAATGTTGATGGTTTTCCGACACGGGAACAGGCGAAATATAATTGGCCATGTGAAAAACATGGAGGTTTTCTAGGTTGATGCCACATACACTTAGCGACTGCCCTTGCGATTTATTTGTTGACATTGCAAATGCAAGCCGCACTGGAAACTGTAAACGTTTAAAACTGAATGGCATATCGTTCGGTATCATAGGGATGCGTGGGATTAAAACATCTTCGCCTTCGTACTTCCCTTTCAGAATGTTTGAAAAGGAAGTTAAATTAATGACGTTGACATTTGTTAGCGCGGTTATGTCTGTGGTGTCATAGATAATCACAGAGTTTTTTGTTTTAAATTGAATAACGTTGACATTCGTAACGCGTTTTTTTTAAAATATGCAAAATTAAATGTATATTTTTCAATCTTTTTGAGAAATTTTTTTAATATTTTTTTTCGTAAGAGCCTTGTACAGAGTATTAAAAAACTACAAAAAAAAATTAGCCAAATTGGTCAAGCCGCTTTCATGCTATGTCGTGACAACGAAAAACGGGTTTCATTTTTATATATATAGATCTGTTTTTTAAAATTTGGCGTCATAGTTGGCCATGTCTAAGTTTGTGTGAACCAATCATAATTTTTAAAACAATTGCTTCAAATGTCAAAACAATTATTAAATTTATCAATTTCTTTATTATTGAATTCAAAATATTTTTTCAAGAGCAGATAATTTTTGCGGTAAAATCTTATTTTTGAAACGACCACCGAATTGATGGTGAATGGTGAATTATGAAGTGAATATTTTTAAGTGGGCCATTGACTGCTGCAAGATTTTACTGCTGCACCGAGAAGAGATTATACAACCATTTTTTGCACAAGTTTATAACGATAAAATTGTAGACTAGTACCTTTAGCAAGATACTCCACATACCACTTACAAGACCTTGAAATTTATGGTTGTTAATTTATTAATATATCAACCAGGATTGTAGAAGAGTTTTATTTTTACCATGTATTTTCTTTAGACATATCTAATATTTTGAATTACCTAAAGTTGTTGTTTAATGACTCATAGATTATTTTAATGCCTCCAAAAATCAACTGTTTTTTTGAAAAAAAGAATTAATACAAATATCAACTTGGTATACAAACAAGTATTGCAATAATAAAAAAAAGTTTTTGTAAAAAATTATGTTTTTAATATTAATATTTAAAAAACAATTTTAATTTTTGTTTTGATTTACTGAATAAATTTTTGTCTCATAACTTTAAAACCATTAAGATTATTAAAATTGACTAGAACAGAAACTTTGTATGCTTTACGAAAAAATTTAAATTAATATATTTGAATTCAATATGAATATAATTTTTTTTTTCTTGAAACAAATGTCCAAAAAAATTAATATTTGCAGAATATGTATAAAACAAACAAATAAATCAAATGTTAATTTTGGGAATTCTCTTTATTTTTACAATTTTGTCTCTTAGTCAAAACAAATTATTTATCAAATGTTATTAAAACGTTTTAAAGATAAAAAATAAGCTACTTTTTTGCTAGAGATTTTAAAACTATAATACCACATTATAAGCGCATCAGTGGATAATTTTTTTTATTTCTTATCACGTAAATATAGTTAAGTTTTCAAAAATAAATTCGTTTATTCATTTAATATTTCTCAAATAAATACATTTTTTCAAGCTACGTAATAGCTCAATAAATATATATAATATAAAAAAAATTTTTCAACGCAGAAATAGCACATTATAAAGGCTACGATAGCATATGACTAAAAGCTTCAGTCTTCAAGCCTAGATTTTGACAAATGTCCATGACTATTAACGACAGTAAAACGGTCTTAAGCTAAATTGCGCAGCAGAAGTTGATTTAAATAATTTATAAACGCACTGTATAACTCTTATATCATTTAATGTTTGCGTTGTTAAAACATTAGTTTTTAATTCTTTATCACTTCTTAAAAACAAAATTGTTAAAGTGATAATTAATAAGTTTGAAATTGACCAGAAAGTTTTGTAATCTAATTATTAGCACTTCCCATGCAGTTGTGGTTTGTGACGGTTAAATTCTAATATGTATAAGTTTATTTATATATCTGTTGCAGACTTATTATACTGCAAAATAACATAATTGTTGAGTATGGAATGATCAAAAGCAGCACTGAAAGTTCCATAATTTAATTTTAAATATCTTTTGCTATTTGCTAAAAAGTTTGACAAATTATTTTTTTTATACTGTGTTTTGTCTAGCACAGGAATATTAATTAAAGAATAGACAACAATGAACATAAGTAAAATTATGTTAAAAAAGACCTGTTGTCTTTTAATAGCAAGATTAGATTACCTCAAAACGACATTAAATAAAAGAGCCACAGACGAGTGTGTGAAGTTTTATCTGAACGGCGTGAAAAAGAGAAATTAGAAAATAAAGTGGGGAAAAACAAAATTAAAGGCAAGTTGATAAAGAGGCAAATACTTTTGCAATTTTATTTTCAGCAGCAGAAGCAGCATTTTACATTCTTATCGGCGCATCCACCATTCTTCGCACTTGATCGCCATTTATTTTTTATGCGGCTTGATGGTCTCGAAATCGGCTCATACAGGCAACAATTTAGCCAAGGTCCTCGGTCATCTGTAAGATGTGACAATGCAATGCCGGGAATCATAAATTAAACTTTAACACTTGCTACAGTGGCCGGCAGGGGTGGACAGAGAAGATAAGGCCTCAGCTATATATCAGGAGATAGGCAATGCAAATTCTAACTATTCTTCAGTCGTTCTAGCCAGTGGTCTTCATTTAGAACATCAGGGGCGTAGTCTCTACATGCTCAAGATAGAAGGGGAGGATAATATATAGGAGCCAGATTTGCATCAGCTCTAACGAGTTCGTGCGATAGCTATGGACTTTAGCCGGACCTCGACTATCACTTAGGCATTCAAAGAATCGCTACGTCGACGAGAAAATAAAAGGATGCTCTCTAAAAAGGGGAAATTTTCCGTATCGTAATTGCTGGCGATAAGTAGAAATTAGACTTCTTTCATTGTTTTTGAACAAAAGCTCAGCCTAATTTACACAGAAAATACAGTTGTTTCGCCAATGTATTAATTGTGATGAAAATTTCAAACAAATGTTACTAGGGTTCTTTACCACAAAAAAAACGACCTGACTTTTTCTACTCTTATAAAAATTTGCAATTAAAATTTATTTTACAAAAAATTTACTTAATATTATAATAATTACCTATTTTTTTATTTTCTATTTATTTTGGTAACATTATTAGCTAGTAATTTGGGCAGACCATAAACGTTTTTTTTTTGTTAAATTTTTGTTTAAATTTTTGTTAACTACATCTAATGTAGATTTCGAACCTAAATTCTAGGACAGTTTTTAAAATCTAATAACTAATTAATGTTTTTTCGAAACTTCTATTACAGATAATAAACTTTTCAGTAGAGATTCAACAATAATTATAATGTATCAAATAACATCTAACAGACCAAAACTTTTAAAAAAAACATGAGATGTTAAAGCTATTTTTTCTTTTATAAAGTTTTAAAATAAATAAAAGAAATTATTTTAGAGTCAAACATTTAAAACTTTTAGAGGTTTCTTAAATTTATTTTCATAATTTTTCCAACGCTTATCTAACAAACATGATTTTTTAACCAACTTTAAAAAAAAAGAAGAAAAAAAGCTCGATTTGACTATTTTTTGTGTGTTATCTCATAACTTCTTTCTAAGTAAACTGATGATTGTTCATTTATTTGGTGTATTCTATTTGATCCTATTTAATTCCAAGTCAAAAATATATGTCAAAAAAGCATTAATGAAAATACCTTTAAAACTACTGGTCAAATGTTGATCAAACTTATATAGGACTAAACCAAAATAACCAGCTTCCAAATAAAAAAAAAACATTAAAATAAGTTGCGCCAGAAAAAAGTTATGAGATAACAAACATAAAAAAAATACAGTCAAAATGAGCACCTCTTCCTTTGTTTGAAGGGTTAAAAATTTATAAAATTGCGTTCAATATAATTATATATCAGTTTATAAACAATTTGAGTCAATTAAATAAATAAAATAATAATTACTTAATTATTATTTTATTAAATTATTTAATTACAATTTTGATGATACTTATCATAATGAAATTGCTTTTTTTAATTTGTTTAATTATTCTATTACTAAAATTGATAATTTGTGTAGACTAGGCGTTGTGCTCCTAGACTACACTATCCAGACGCTATAAAGCTTACAAAGCATAAAAAATAAGCTTGGTCTATTAAATTGCTGTATTAAAATATGTTTTGGATACCTTTCAATAAAAAACTTTACTTTAGTAATAAACAACAAACCAAATTTAGATTAATTTTTTAATCAGCTTGAAATCTTTAACACAACAAATAATAAACAAAATTTTAATCGTTTTACCAAATTTTTAATTTTTATTTTTTGAACTTAAACAAGGTTAACATTTTTAAAGAAAACATATTTTTTTTTATCTTTTATTGAAGAACCCTAACAAAATATCTGAAACATATAAGACTTGTTATAAAAAAATTAATACTTTACAAAAAATAATAAAGTTTGTTTTGCAGAAAGGCTTAAAAGAAGAATAAATAAATAATAATAGAAGATATAAAAAATAATTATAAAACACAAAAGTGAATAGTTGCTAGTAGCAACTGCAGACTCCTGACTCCCATGATCAGAGTAATAATTTTTCATATTTGCGTAAATTGATTAGAGAATCTTATGACGTTTATATAAACAAATTAGACAATAAAATTTTTTTATTATATACACTCAAAAAATTATCAGAAATAATATATGCACTTATGATGTTATATATGTAATGACTTTTTTTGTTGATTATTTTGTTTGTTCCTATTGTTCTTAATTTCAAAAAATTTTTTATCAGTTGTTTTTTTGTGTTACTGTTTTTGTTTTTTTTTCGAGCACATCATCTAATGCACTGTTTGTTGTTTAGGTTATCTTCTTCTACTGAAAAAAAGCACATGCTGCTTAGAATGAGCTAATTGAAATAGTTGTACATGATGCTGTTGGCTTACGTGAACTAAAATGAACACACACAAGATTTACTGCTGCACTCAGGAAATTGTCAGCTTTTACAGTTAGGTCATCTACAATTGTAGTTTTGCATTTTTTTTATTTGAAATGAAAATATAATTTACTTTTTACTAAACTCTAAATAGTTCTAGGTAGTTAGATTTGTAGAAATGTTTATTAAATCCTTGTAAAATCGTTTCTTTGTCTCATTTAACAAAGTTTTGTAATCTTCTTTAGTATTTTTGTATATCTTTTTCAACATGTCACTAACAACACTGTGATGCAAAATTTGATGCAGATCCTTTAATTTCACACTCATCGGCTTTGCTATGTTTTGATACTTATTTTTCTTGCAATTATCATTATTACAACCGATTTGGTCTTGTTGATCATGCGATAAAGTAAAATAGTTTTACTACTCAAAGTGTCTAAAAATTAAGTTAAAAATTGTAATTGTAATTGTAATATGAATTACAAGTACAGAGAGGAGACAAATTAGGCAATGTTTTGCACAAGTAGTAAAAATCTGAATGACTTAAATAAATATGATGCTTCTAAAAATGTCATTTGAATGTATGTTAATTGACTCTTACATGCAAGAAAATACAATAAACGTTTCAGAAAGTGCCAAACATAAACATTATTCAATAGTTTTACTAATAGTAGTTTTCCATCAACATTTTTTTCTACCTTTTGTATGTTTAAAGGTACATTCATACTTTTATGAGACTTTCTAGCAATAAGAAGAACAAATCTGTGTCTTCTTTGGTATTAATATATGTGCGTTTTTGATTATAGCATATTGAAGTATAATAAAGCAGCCTTTTATGAACCTCTTGTTTATAATGCACTTTGTTTTAATTTTTTTTTTTCTTTTTACTGAAAAGATAATATCTTGGTTTAAAAATAGAATTTTTTCACTTACTGATTTTTTTATGTATGTCAATAATATTTAAAAAATTTTTAAATTTTTTATAAATTTTATCATATTGAAAAAATAACATCCTGGAAGTATATATATTTTTAATAAAAAATTTTTTTTTAATAATTGAGCTAAGAGGTAACAAACAAAAAAAAACAGATCAATATTCTTTTTTTCTCAATTTTTTAAATAAAAAAATTGTGAAAGTACACAAACTTCAAAATAAAGATTAGTATAATTAAGTAAATTACAGTAATCAAAAGAAAAAATATTCTACAGAGTGTATTATGTTACAAGATTTTTGAAAAAACACTGTTGTAGGTAGATTTACAAAAACATTTAAAAAACTTTTTTCTATAACCTAAAACTATTTTACTCCAAAATGGCTGTTAAATTATTATATTTTAAAAATGACGCTAAAACGTTTTAAAATGATATAAAATAACCAATTAAGCATTTGGAAAACCCATCACATTATAATTATTGGTAATTTGTCTATTTAAATAATTCAAGCAAATTTTACAAAAGATCTTCTTTATTCTATAAATTTTAACACCTTATCTTGTTACGCTATCAGTTTATATCTGTAATATATTTTGTGTTGCAGAATAAACCATTGTTTATAATAAAACAAAGCTTTAATAACGTAAAAAAATTTTTTTTTACTGGCTGACAAAGACTTTTTTTAACCGGTAAATGAATAAAATTGGTTTTAATAATATGTGATTAACAAACATATCTCTTCATTCCTAATATATATAACTTGCTACCTTTTCAGCGTCCATACATATGAAAATTACGGATGATTCAGCGTACGCAGCCATTCACCGTCCATATACGGACGCTGAAAAGTTTTCAATGTATTTCTGCTTTCCGCAATGTCTTATGACAATCTACTATTTTTTTTCATAAATGACTAAAGTTTTGTTATTTATATTTGCAATAACAGTTTTCTTCCTTGAACGGTTCTTGTCTGGAAAAATTATTGGGTGGACGCTGAAAAGCCGCAAAGTGTATACAAAATATACACATCTAGTTCAAGGTTTCCTCGTATATATACATATATATATATAATTCTGCGGTATTTTGCTTTAATTACTTTCACTAACAAATAAGTGTCATCATCGGCTTTTTCTAAAAACTGCTTAATCTGCTTTCCTGACAAGGGACGTGACTTTTTTGGTAGGTAACCTAATATTTTTTTCAAAAAGAACTGTATGTTGGAATATTTACTTGTTTACTTATGTAGATATTATGGTTTAAACTATCTTTTTCTATTCAAATGATTATTTGAATAGAAATATTTAATAGAAATAAATTTATAGAAATAGAAATTTTGTGCTTTGCCAATAATATTCATTTTCATAAAAAAAAGTCCTAGTTCACGGTCTTGTAATATAAATAACTATTTTTTTACATTATTGCAATTGCTAATAGTTACCGATAATTTTCATAAAAGCTTGTTATTAATTTTATAAGTTAAAAAAACGAAGGAAATTTGATAAACTTGAAGAAAAATTATCTGGTTTAATTTTAAATACAGGAAGAATATTTCTCGCATAAAAATGTAAAACTTTTAAAATTAATATTTTCCTTACACTTATAGAGCAAAACGACAGACCTTATTTATGTTTTCAGACGTTGATTTGTTTTAGTGTTTTTGAAGACAATGAAAAAAGTTTACTCACATTATTGACACAATTTTTAACATTTTAGCACCTTCAAATTAAGACATAACGTCTAAACAAATTTACGTTTTTTCAAATTTGAGGTTTCTACAATAACAGTGTCATCGCAAGGTGTAAAGTTATGAATATCCGTATATTTGTTTAGTATTTGTTGTACAGTTACAACAATGTATAAGTGAAATATTTTCTAAAAATCCTATGTTGTTTATATGAGCCAAAAGACATAATAGGATTTTAAGACGTTTTTATGATAGATAACTCCAAAATTATTCAAATAATTTTTTACTTACATTCTTGTTCAGAATGCGGAAAAACGTTTGCTGAACGGTCAATTCTTTGTTGCAACAATTAAAATCTGCATTTGATCCGGAAGTTATTTAATTTTAAAATACTTTCAGATTACCATGAAGAAGAAATAAATTATTTATTAACATAAAACACGTTGGTATGTGCAATTTTTTTCATAGATATTAACGATGAATCCTGTAGCATACTATTCAAATTAAATTAAAAAAACGGCATTAATTTTAGATTTATTATTCACCTTCCGCATTGATTCAATAATTTGTATGTGATGTATTTGATTTATCTGCGTTACTGTAGCAGGTCACTTTAATTATTTGCTATTTGCCAACTTCATGTTATGCAAAATTTGATACAACTGATGCTCTTATAGAGTGATTAGTTACTTTAACATCTGCCGTATCATTATTTTCTTGGCTGACTGAGTCAAAAAGTAGACGTCTGTGAAGCTGTGTTCTTATACCACTTTTTAGACAACTCGTTTTTTTAATTTTGATTTGAATTGAAAAATAGACGTCCTTTAATATTGAATTTTGAATTTTATTTAGTTTTATTACTATCAAATTATCAGTGATACACTTTTTGTTTGTCAGGGTGGCAGCAATATTTTCTGATAAACTTCTTTAAAAAAATGTAAAATTAAAAGAGAATTGTAAACTTAAATCAAAATTGAGCCTAATATTTTGCAAGTAAAATTGAGTCCAGAAATATGGAAGGATAAAATAGCCAGAAAAGAGCCGCTCGGAATAAGGCGATAAGGGCATCATTAAATATTGAGAAGCTTTAAATCCATCCTGAACCGCGAGGGCTACTCGCAGAGTATAAAACGGAAGTAATTTCATGGTGGAGTAAAGAAGACTGAACAGCACCGATCGACAGCAGACCCGGATTAACATTTATAAAAACTCCATCACTTACGATGAAGAGAAATTTTTGAAAATAGTTTTTAAGATGCAAATTTCATAAAAGCAACTTTATATTATATGAAATTCTTATTGACTGTATGATTTGCAACGCTAATCATTGAAAGAAAGCTTTTATTTTCTAATAATTGCTTTAGCTGTTTGGTACGAAAACACATTACAAAACGTAAAAGAAATTATCTGCTACTTGAAAGTGGCGACGAAGAAGATCTCCGCTACATTGCGTGCCCGTTTATTACCCGGCCAATGTACGGAAAAAGTCTTGGAGATAAAGTTTATCTCTTAGCTGGTCCAATGTTTAGTCGCTATCCGCATGGTTTATGGCGTTTATAGCCATGTAAGCTAATGGATATGCGCTAGCATTAGGGGATTCTAATTGAATTACACAGATTTGAATTCGCTGGAATAACTGTGCAACAGTAAAAAAATCAAATTTATTGCTTGAACTGGTGTTTTAAAATGTCAAACAACTCTTATAATAAGTGCCATTTGCAAGATTGGCTGTATTTTTTGGTAATATTATCGCTTTAGAAATTAGATGAAAATTATATTTCAAAAGTTTTACGCTAAGCTGTAAATAATCACATAAACAACCACATGGCAACCACAAAAATATTACAATTTTAAAATAAAGAATATAAAGTCTCATTACTAATTAAGTATACTACATATAAAGTAATTTGAGTTTAAAAAAAAACATATTTAAGATAAAATGCACAAATAGAAAATCGCATCTAATTTTTTGTGCAAAAATTATTAAAAATTTGGCCACAAAACCGCGTGACACTATAAAATATTAAAAATCAACAACAATTTTAACGGTTGGTTACGTCCAGTTACTTTATCATTTTTAATACATCTTATTTTAAATTTAGTGTTATTGTAATATTGAATAAAGAATCATATCAAAAATTATTAAAAGAAGCAATTTTTTAATCAAAATATTGTTTTACATGACATTGAAACACATTTGTCAAGTAAATTGAATGTTACTGTGGCACTAATTTGTTGATGCTGATTAGGTAATTCTGTTTGACCAACTTCACGACTGGTCAAACTTGAAAAATTTGACTAACATATATGGCATTTAGAATCATTAAAAAAAAAACATAAATTAAAAGTAAACTTACGTTGCCAGAGTTTTGTCTTATTATAAACAAATTAGCTATTTTACGACTTAAAATCAAACCAAAAAAACTAAAATATATTACAAATATAAATTGATAGTGAAGATAAACAATTGAAACAAGATATCGTGTTAAAATTTATAGATTTCTATAAACTTTATTTTTATTTAAAAAGATCTTTTTTATTCTACTATTTGTTTAAATTTATTAAATAAACAAATTCTTATTTATATTGTAGTAAGTTTTCTAAATGTTTTATTTTTTACTTATTAATTTATAGCATTTGAAAACGCATTTGCGTCATTTCTAAGAAATAATAAATAAACAGCCATCTTGAAGTGAAATAATTATTATAGATTTTCGAAAAGAGTTTCTAAATTTTTTTGGTACTTACCTACACCAGTGTTTTTTTTCTAAATATTGTAATATAAAACACTTGGTAAAATATTTTTTCTTCTAGTAACTGTAATTTACTTATTTATAATAATGTTTAATGCAAAGTTTGTGTACTTTCACTATCTTTGTATTTTAAAAATTGACAAAAAAAGCAAATATTAATTCGTTTTTTTTATGTTACCTTTATCCTCAGGTATTGAAACACAACTTTTTTAATTAGAAATATAATAATTACTTCTAGAATTTTATTTTTCTAAAAATCGGTTCATTTGATAAAATTTATAAAAAAATTAAAAACCTTTTAAAATATTATTGACATAAATAAAAAAATCAGAAAGTTCTTCAGTAAAAGCTAATAATTTTTTGAGATATCTAATACGTCTGAAAAAACAGATATAAAAAATGAGAATGTGGAAGTGAACAAATTCATTTATTTCCAAACCAAGATGTTTTCTTTTTAGTAAAAAGATTATTATGCTATAATCAAAAACGCACATATATTAATACCAAACAAGACACAGGTTTGTTCTTATCATTGCTAGAAAGACTCATAAAAGTACAAATGTAAAAAAACCTTTAAAGATATAAAAGGTAGAAAAAAATTGTGATGGAAAAATTACCAGTAGTATAGTTTGATTTATAGAAAATGTTTGTGTTTGGTATTTTTCGAAACACTTGCATGTAAGAGTCAATTAACCTACATCCAAATGACATTTTTAAAGATATCATATTTACAGCCATTCAGATTTTTTCTACTTGTGCGAAAAAATTGCCTAATTTGCCTTCTCTTTGTATTTATAATAAACATAAACATTTAGTTTATTAATACTTTGAGTAATTGTAGAACTATTTAAGATACAAATTTTAGCTGCTCAAGTGATTTAAAGTTTACCATATTGAAGAGTTTTTCTGCGCATACAATGATAACTGTCTATTTCATTTTATAAAAAGACAATTTTTTAAATTGGTTAATTCATATTGCTATTATCTTGCAAAATTAAGTCGATCGTGTTCTCAAATGCTATAATATTTAGTCGTTTTACAGCATCGTCTTTTTTTTGCTGTATTTTTTGCTAATCCATAATAAATTTAAATTAATTAAATTGATCCTTAATGAACGACAAAATTAAACTATAGTTTATCTTTAAGAAAAAATTAATTGATCATCAACAGAATCATGTGTAGTTTTATTTTTAAAGTGATTTTATAGATTCACCTATTTGTGCTCTTTTCTCAAAATGTTACAGTGTATCCTAAAACCCTTTTTACAAAAGTACAGAAAACAATTAAAATATAGTTCGTAACTTAAGCAATTTTGCATTATTGATGACAAATTAAGAAAAATTTGTCTAAAAAGTTGATCTACTTGATGTAACTGAAAATTGCAATTATGCATAGTTATTTTCGAAAATATATACAGAATTGCTAAATTTTCAATGCTACCAGTTGCTTGAAATCTTTGTAAGGTTTCCTATCGCCGTAGAGATCGGTTTCCGGTTTAGATAAGTTTTATGAAAAAGAATCATTTTTGCAAATGACAAATTGATAATAAGTAGTAAATTTTTTTTATTTTAATTTTTTAACATATTAACACTAAAACACCCTATTACTAAAACCGAAAAAATGTTTTTTTAAAAATATAAAAACTGATCTTTTGTTCCATTTAAAAAAACAAATTGTTCTTGTATATTTAAAACAAATAATAGTAAAAAGTTGAAAAGACCATAGATATTAAAATTTAAACGCTTGTAAATTTTAATAAATTTACCAAATTGTTACGTACTCTGCTAAATTGCTTTAAAAATATTTAGCTGTATCTATGCTCTGTACATTTAGATTTTATAAATCAAATAACAGTTTTTTTCTCTACAGAATGTTAAAATGCTGAATTTACACCTTAAGCTAAGTGTATAATTTTAAACCATATGAATTGACTGAATATTAGTGATTCTTGTGTTTATAAACAAACGACTAATTAGTTTTTTACTGTTACTAAAACATTGTTTGCTCGTATGAACAAAGTATGCAAGAGTCAGCATATTTTTGTCCACTCTCAAAGTTTGACCGAGTTCAAATTATTAAGTTTACAAAAAAGATTTTTATATATACTAGCATTATATATATATATAAAAGCTTTCAAGATCTTATAAACAAACTTTTTGGCAAGTGGTAAAACTGTGTAAAATAACATTTGTTTTTTACAGTGTAAGCAAAACTAAAGTGTTTTATTTCTATTGTTAGTTTTATGTGAAGATTTTAATTTAAAAACCTGCTTATTTTATAAATTTTTGTTTTATTACATAATTTATTTTTAGTTTATCTTTTCCTAGTGTTATTTTTCAGGATAATTTTATGAATAAAATATTTTGGTAAAAAAGTTTTATTATTTTAAAACGCGTTAAAAAGCATTTCTGTTACTGATCGTATGTAACCTATTACAATCTATTTTTTACAAATTGCGCTCAGCTACTGCAAACAAATAGAACCCACTTATAAGTAATAAACTTGTTAAAAAATGTACACTTGTTCAGTTTACCGTCTGTATAGTTTTTTAATATTACTTCTTTAAAAAAATAGCCTTTTGCTACAGATTGTTTTTTTGAGAAAAGAATTCACTTTTAAAACGTTTAGCTCTTTTGGTTTCTAATCTGTCGTATATAAAAAATTCATTGCGTCCTTTTCGATTTATATTTCAAATACTTTAAAAGCCGTTTATTTATTATCAAAAGCTAAAAAAACCGTCACATGTCTTTTACATTTTTGATGTGTTTCAACCTTTAAAATAATAACGTCTTTGTTAACCCTTAGATAGATACGGCGTCAACTTTCCATCATCTGAGCTTACCAAAACATAATTTCTCAGTTAAACGAGAAATTTTCGATAGTTGGAGATTTCAAATTAGACTAAAGTAATCTGATACTACCTGAGCGCCAGAGGGTAGAATGGCCGGTGTGGTTGATAGCTGGTTATAACCGTTTCCTCCCAGATCATCGATTCTCTAAAAGTCTAAACGGACCACCACGGCCGCCTACAATAAATTCACAATCATAGAAGTTCGTTAACGGGAATTGTCCTGTTCTCTCTCACATAATTAATTTACAGCACCAACCGGGGCGGATTTGCATGCACAAAACTTAACCCGCTCGGACAACATAGAAATTAAATTCTGCCACTGCTACAGTACTTCTGTAATGGGCATTTGCTTAACAAATAAAACCTCGAGATCTGTTCCAAGGCATGTTCTATTCTACATTTTCTTCCAGAATATTTGTATTCAACGACGCGGTTTATAATAAAATTACAGATTCAACCTAGCAATGCGACTAATTTTTAGTCAACAGTCAATACGTATCGTCATCAATAGTTTTGTATTTATATTTTTTCTACTGTCATCTCTAAAACTTACTATTAAAAGTTTACTATCAATGCAAAAATTTAGCAATTCACACATTTTTGCAACCACGTAAAGATATTGCAATAAACTTATCACATAGCTTTATTTTACTTTACTCATCGCCATTGCCATGGTTACCTAATTATTATTGTAATTGGAAACTCTTAAAAATTATTATAGATGACGGCGCATTTATTATCCCGCCAGAGAATCTTTTTGTCTTAGACCATAACAAAAATGTTGTATGTGTTTTGAGCGTAAAAAGCCATTTTGGTATGCGGGTGCTTCTTTGAACCTCGTTGACGCTCGGCACAAACACCGCATTCTTATACCAAAATAACACTATTTACACACTAAATACATAATTAACTATTTTCTAATCTCAGGTAAAACATGTAATAATTTTGAAAAATTGCTAATAAAAGTTTAATAATAATTGTACATTAATGGTTAGTCATAGATTGTTTTGACTAAATTTGATTTAAAATTTATTTCAATATAATACAAATTAGATGTTCACATAAATTTAAAACTCTTATAAAAGCATGCTTTTGCAAAATATTGTTAAATCGTACACCAGCTCTGTATTGTTAGCAGCTGCAAGAAAATTAAAAAAAATATATTTAAAAATTGCAGATAGTTATAACTGTTATTTTAAACAAACTTGTACCATGATTTTACAAGTTTATCAATAACGGTTTAAAATACTAACCCAGTATGTAGACCTTTGCAAGTTAAGAAAATTTATTTATAATTTTAATCACACCAATTGCAAAAAAAAAAAATTTAATAGTTATTATTTACTTAAAGTTTTGCAATTAGCAATATGCTATAACATAAAAAATTTTAAATAACATTTTATTAAATATCAATTTATATTTAAAATATAATATTTAATCTGTTTTATTCATCATGTTTGTTACTTTTTAAATAGTTTTTTAAATTTTTTTAAATAATTTCGTAGGTTTATGTTATATATTTTACTAATAAAATAAATTTACCTATATAGAATTAAAAACATTTCAAACAAATTTTTGAAGAGTTTGACCATGCAAGACCAAAAATCTACTTGAACTTTTGGGACTTATTTAATCTGTTTTATTCATCATGTTTGTTACTTTTTAAATAGTTTTTTAAATTTTTTTAAATAATTTCGTAGGTTTATGTTATATATTTTACTAATAAAATAAATTTACCTATATAGAATTAAAAACATTTCAAACAAATTTTTGAAGAGTTTGACCATGCAAGACCAAAAATCTACTTGAACTTTTGGGACTTGGTAAAAAAAATAACGGCAAATACAAGCTCTGCAAAAAAAAAACTACAGAACAATCGATTACAGAATGTTTTGCTATTAAAACTCAACTGAAAAAACATTTTCAAAACCATCCTAGCTGCTGGAAATTTTTACAGCCCTAGAATTGAATAAACAACTATACACTGAGATACACCTCAGACAGTTCAAAGAAGAAAAGCACAATAGACCAATAAGTTACACTGCACATTACATTTTTTTCCTAATCTACATCTATTTCTAAATTAGGTTTTATTATCGAATATTCAAACGTAAAACAACAGGTTTTTGAACTCGTAAATATCAATTAGTTTTTTAGACAAAGTACCTCAATACAATTAACAAAAAACTTTAAAATTCTAATCAGTTTTTGATTTTCAACCGTGACTGGCTTTTCCAGATTTCTAAAGATCTATTTATTTTTACGCAGACATAATTTGAAACGTGTCATAAATTAATGCTCTCTAACTTCATTTTTTTATAAGGTCAAACCTCTTTAATTTTAAATTAATTATTTTTGTTTTTTTTTCTGTTATCTATTGCTAAGTTGATTTATTAACTTAAAAAAGAACTGTTTGATAATTTCGTGTTGGTCATTTGTTTTAAAACCATATTTTTTTACAAAATGGTATTTTTTAATAACATTTATTTTGAAAAATTATTTCTAATAGCTAAGTTGTAAAACATAACAAGTATATAAAAATTACGGATTTCTTATAGTTGATTCAAAAAAAGCAGCTGGCTTTGAGATTATATATTGTACTGTTGTATATGTTAACATTTTTGATTTTACAGCACACTATAAGTATAGTGTGCTATATATTATAAGTATATAAGTATATAAGTATATAAAATGCTTAATAAAATAAAAAAAAAAATTTAATGTTTAAAAAAGCTCAGAGTTTTTTAAACAAGTTGCGTTGTCAGAGCAAAGTTTTAACAAAGCAAATACTTTTTTTATTTTTTTGAAACCAAACTCATATACAATACAGTCAACCTTGCTTTTGCTGTGTACAAAAAGTTAAAATTTGGTCAAAAATAGCAAAAATCTTTATAATTTATAATATTTTTAAAAACCTATGTTTTGATACTTTTTTAGAAAAATAAATTACAATTTTTTTATAGTTATCGCTAGCTTGATACAACAAACAAGAAAATATACAAAAATAAAAAAAATGCATAGCAAAAATGTTAAGACTAACTTTAGAATATTGAGTCTTTTTATATATGAAAATACCGTGCGATCAAAAAGGCTCTGCATCAGGCCATGATGCAAGCATAAGCATGAACGTATGTCTAATGACCGTTCTTACTTATGTCAAAAAATAAATTACAAAAAGTAGTATTTTACAGTTTGAAATAGTTTTAATTATTAAATATGGTCTTCATAAATAAATACAAAACTTTTTTAATAAAATTTTACTACCGTAACTGCATTCGTTTGATACATAAAGACTAAATTGCTGAAAATCTGCAATACCTGCGTGTATTACGACTTTTCAGACAAGGTATCCTAAACAAGCTGTAATTTATAATTATAATTATTTATTCAAGACCATCCAATACGTGGTGCAATTATTTATTAGCACTGAGAGCGTCAACATTGTCCACGCAGTGGCAAACCTAATGTAAAGTCTGAAGAGAACATCAACAATTTTTGAGTTGAGATAGCATAAAGAACATTTTTTAAAGTTGATCAGAAAACTATCTTAACAAGTAGATTTGGCTCTTAAAACTGGTCAAAGCATCCTAAAAAAATTTTTGGTGCTTATTCATATAAGGTGGATGTTGTTTATAAAATTTTACCTGTAAATGGGTGGTTTAAAACTAATTTGAAGGACAATCATGGTCTTCTTGACCTCATTTTTTCTATAGGTTTTATCTTTTTTACTTATAAAATTGTTCCATCTTATAACACGGAATGGGACTGTTAAAAAATTTCAAACAAATAAAAAACTTGGAGTCTTCCCATATAAATTAATTTATATTTAAATTTATATTTATTATTTGTTTGAAACTTGTTCACTTGCAAGTTATAAAATATAGTGTTTAAAATAATTCGCTATTAAGTGCTTTATTTATTGTATCAAATAAATAAACAAAACTTAATCTCAAAAATTTTAAATTTGCTATTGTAACCTAAAGGTAATCTTACCAAAAAGTAACAAAAAAACTTCAAAAATGTTAAAATTTTAAGTTATTATAAATAAAAAAATTTTAAAACAGATTTTATGTAAACGCTGTATAATTTTAAATAAATAAATATTTATTTGAATGTGGTTTTCTACCTAGTTATAACTTTATAGGTTTTTATTGTCATCTTCTGAAATGTATTTAGATTTTTAACAACTTTTTTTTTTAGTTTTTTGTAGTTAGTCGTTAATATTTTTTTTTTAATTAATATTACATACATTGAGCTTGTATAATATTTTTTAATGTTATTGTTTTAAAAAGTGCAGTTTTTTAACAGTATTTTTTTATGTTTCGACATTGACTTAACTTGATTAAAATAACAAATTAATTCAAAACAAATAAAGTTAAATATATTTTTTGGGAAATAAATTTTTGTTAAAGGTTGTAAGCGTTTGCATTTTTTTTTAATGTAGTATAGTTATAAAGCCAAAGCAAATACATTCACAACAAGATCTGTAGACTCTGATATGTTTCGTTGTTATTGAAATTCGTCAGTCTAACAGTTTTTGTTATTTGTCTCAAAAAATTATTTTCTATAAAACTAGTATTTGTCAGTGGTGAGGTTTAGCATCAAAATGTAGAAACATGGTATTTTAATCTTGATATAAAAAGCTTTTGGTAGAAGTCACTAAATTTAGCATAGCATATGTTTTTAAATTAAACATGTATAGCATATAATATTTTCTTAATACACAAGTTGCTAGTAAATAATATATAAGAAACTAAGAAATGTATTTTCTAACATTTTATTGCAGTTCAAATATGAAAGGTTCTATGAAACAGGAAGATGCAAGTTAAAACATTGTAAAAAAATACTTTATAGAAATGCGATACGGCAATAAGAAAACACAAAAGGAATATTAAAATGAATAAGCTTTTATGAATATCAATACTATATGTATATAATTCAACTTAAAAAATATTTCTGAATCTGCTTAAACAGAAATTAATTGATTGTCTAAACATAAATGTTATACAATGGCAAATATTGAAAACTCCTTACAAACAAATGTATTCAACAACTGTTAAATAATTTATTACCACGCTATAATATACTATATCTAAATTTAAACTGCACATATTGCGGTGATATTTCAAAGTTAACAAATGGTAGTAAACTGCCACTTAATTTATGAACAAATACATTTATACAGAATAGATCTTCTAGTATTTGAAACTTGTTATAAACTATGCCAAAACTATAATTCAAGCAAAAAAATCTGAAAACTGTTTGATAAAGTATTATTGAACACCACTCAAGAAATGTAAATTCTGAATCAATTTACTAATTAAATTGAAGCGTTTTTAATCTTGCTAATGGTATGTTCTTGTTTAGCAGAGTCAATAATACATTTTTTTTTATAAATGTATCTAATTGCTGCTTAGCAAGCGTAGCAATTCGGAAGTTAACTGACTTCCACCCTTTCAACTAAAGACGCACTCGTCAATATATTGTCAGACTCTGACCTTTTTTGATTAATGCTCTGTTGGTCGGCAGCTGACCGACCGCTATAAAATAGTTTTTATGACATCGTATAACGCATGTTAGTTGCTTGTATATTTTTTCAGAAACAGGCACACGAGAAGATGGGATACTAAAAGTTAGGGGTAGAAATATACGTGCGCCTGAGTTAAAAAAATTGCTTCACTTGCGTTACAGGAGATAATGGCGCTGAAAGTATAAAGAAAGATAATTATTGTTCGTTAAAGATTGACAATAGTGTTTTTTCTACAATTGTATTTTTTTTGTCTTAACATATTTTGCTATCAAATTTCCGTACACTATTAAAACAGTGAACTAATACGTCGTCTTCAAAACTAGCAAAAAATCTTGTTACTAACACATATGTTTATGTTGTAAGTGAAATAGAACTGATTGAAAACTAAAGAAATTGACGTTTTACACAACTAATTCAAAGTGAATCAAGAAAGTTGCTATAAAACTAAATCTGAAGATGAGATTGAGAAATTATCTAAATGAATATAACTCGACATTTTGTTTTTTACAGAACATTTTGATTATAATAGACTTAAAATGTGTTGCTTTAGGCAAAATTTGTTGCCAAGCAACATATTTTTTGCCATATACTAAAAATTTTCTCAAAAAAAAAGAAAAGTTGTGTTATATTATTTATGATAAATACATCAATTATATAAATGTTTAAGCTTTATCTTGCTAACTTTTATTAATAAGACCTCGTGAGTACCGACTATTTTTGTTGTGATCACTGTTTGTAAAGTGAGGTTAGAATTAAAAGATAATACGACAGCACTAAAATTAACCAATAAAAAACAGGTTGTAGAGTTGAGATAAACTATTTTTTGCTCTCATCAGTAGTTTCCGTTCGTTCCCAATGCATGTAAAGACAATTTTTCCAAACTGCGGTGTTTTTTCCATTGCATGCGAAACTAGGGGAAATGACTTAGTCAGTTTTGTATTGAAATCCAGAGACGTCACGTCAAACTGCCAATTGTCACACAACCATTCTACAAAATACACAACGTTCCAAAAAGTTTATACAAATTTGGAAATATCTACGTTATTCTTTACCATTAAGCAAAGTTTAAACATAGAGTATACAGACTAAAGGGATTTCTTGCTTTGATGTTGTTGAAAATATGCCAATAAGCAATTCTCGGTGAAATTTTTGATTTTTAATTTTTTGCACCAATCTAAAAATTTAGTGTATGGTTAAAAGCCGCTCGTACCTCAAGCGGCTTTTCTCAGGAAGCAAATTTGATACTGCTCTATTTGCAGATTCTCTAATTTCAGGTGGAGTTAATTTCTCTATCGGAGTCGCTTATATTTACAAATTTGAAACAAAAATTTGCAGAAAAAAATGGCGAAATAAATTTTTAAAACGATGCTCTTTTATTTCAATAAAATCATAGCAACAAAACAATAAAACTATTTCAAATTTAAAAAATTAGATAATCGGCGTGGGCAACTCTACCAACCAAGTAAAAAACTAAATCATTTATTATGAAAAAATTAGTTATTTGTTATTAAAAAATTAGTTATTCGTTGCAAAAAAAATTGTACCTAACTTTTTTGGAAAGAAATTTCCCCCATTCGCAATAGATGCGAACAAATTGCTCATGTGGGAAATTTCACTTTCTGAATTCGTTAAGTAAATAACTATAACTAAACTGTATATTAATTATATTTTCAGAAAAAAGATAAAAGTTGAAAATTGCCGCTTTATATGCACCACAGTTATTTATATATTTTTTTAATGTTAATGACTTTGTTAAAATTATTAGAAAACTAGTTGGTTGTACTTCTTTATGTTATTTATTGTTATTTTATGATTCTAATTCACATTTAATGTTAAGTCACAAAATTTTAATTATTATAATCTTTTTATTATTAAACATCTTAATTTTTAAAGTACAAACTGACATCACTTTATCCAACAGTTTAATTAGAGTCAAATAATTTTTTTATTTTCCAACAGTTCCATATAACTTATGGTTTAACTGTCTAAATTTTCTATTTGGCTTAGTAATATTTTTTAATTGTTTGAGCGATCTAGAACAGTCAATTATAAGTTTTTTGGTAACAATTTTTTGTTATATGGTATTCTGCCTTAATGTAGCCAGAGTTAAGTTTCATAAATAGACAGTCTCAACTGGTGAAGTTTTAGATTTCAGTTATATTGAATCTGCAAAATGGTAAAACTTATTCATACTTGTGAGTGTTAGACCTGAGGTAACTATGTAATGCAAACTGTTTATGATTTGATATTTGACGATGCTGACATTTATCTGATTCAATGTTTGTAAGATTTTTTGTGATTGTATTGCATTTGAAAACAATGTATTAAAAACTTTTATTATACTGTCGCATGCAATAAAAAGTAAACAACAGCTTTGGTTTTTTTAATTATAATTTGACTAATCTTTTCAGCTTGATATTTATTTTGTATGCCGCCAGCTCAATCGTTTTGCAGGATTAAAAATTGGCCGGCAATCGCAAGCTCTTGTCTTGTACTTAGAAAAGTGAGGTTTGAGTTTACTAAAGTGGAGTAGCCACATGGACTTTTAATTTTCTAAATGTCAACAAACTTGGCAACTGTGGCATAAGAAATCAAAACCAAGCATTACATAAATAAACAAATAAAACCTTTGAGTAATTAATTTTTTCAGTTTATCTTTATGTAAACTTAGAAAATATCATTTCCGAAACTAGTAATCTAAACTATTTTTGATCCGCTGTCAAACAAAATTAAAAAGCTGAAATTATGTCAATCAGACAAATATTAATAGTCTACTTTTTACATTTGATAGTTTTTATAGTGCAGAAAAATATATGTTAATTTTTTTTAAACAATTTTTAGACTCAAGAATTTTACTTTATGTAAATAGTAAAAGTTTGCATTATTCCGCTTAGTCTATAATAAATAATTAACTATTAATTGTTTTGTTCGAATCTTTAACCAACGTAATCCCTCAAATTCAAAAAAAAAGATAAATTAAAATCTTAAAAATGATCGTAAAACAAGCGATCACCATTTAATTAAAATATACTATCAAAAATAAAATGTTGCTACTTTATGATTTCTAATTTTAAATTTTTATTTGGATATAGTACTAGAAATTATGTTTTGAGACAACAAAAACAGTTTCTTAAAAGCATATTCCGATATTTTAATAGTTATTTATGTATTTAGTGTGTAAATCCATTATGAAGATGCGGATTTCGTGCATAACGCCAGCTAGAGACGAAAAAGCTCCCGCATATCAAAATGGTTCTTTACACTCAAAATAATACAAAAATTTTTTTTCTTGTTCTACCCGCCGGTTGTACGCTCTTTCTGGCCGCATTTTACGCCAGAAAGAGCAACAACATGGCCTACATTTTCTAGCCGCTACCATAGCAATACAACCACAAAAGTCATTATGACAGAACTGTTAAACGTTAAACTAAAAGAAATTCGGCGGGTGGAGCAAGAAAAATAGTATACGACCTCCGGCGAGAAAGTGGGACCTCGGTTTCGCCTCGGCCATCATATCACATACGCCAGGAAATCCAACTTTCTGGTCTAAGAAAGTAATATACTATTAGTCAAAGATAAATGACTCTCTAGCGTGGATACGCCGTCCTCTAATTGTCAATAATTTTTGACAGTTTTAAATTACAAAAATAATCAGCGATGGCGGTGTAAAGTAAAATAAAGCCACGTGGTTAATGTTTACGATAATTGTGGTTGCGATGTTAAAATGATTAGCAGGAAAAAAATGTGTGAATTGCTAAGTTTTAGCATTGCTAGTAAGCTTTTAATAGTCAGTTTTAAAGATGACCGTAGAAAAAAAAACGGTCTTTAATGCAACTATCAATATCTTGTTTTCCAAGCTAATAAAAAATCAAGAAATAAAAAAGTTAAGAATAACGACTTTGGTGTAACTATCTTATATAACTACTATAACTTTTAATTCGTTTAATTTGTAAAATTGATAAGACTTTGCACACAAAAATGTAAATAATTTCACATAAATTACAAATAATAACGCTAAGAGCTGGCTGTTCAGTGCATAACTTCAAACTATAAATTTATTGAGTAGTGATCAGAGAATCTGTGCTATATTTTGCTCAGTCAATCTGATTATCAACCCTTGAAATGAGTGTTTATGTCGAGCACCAAATAAATTACTGAATTTTCATTACTAATTCAGACCGTCCACTCTTAAGTAAACCTCGTATAATTAAATTGTCATCGCTAATCCAGGGCTGGGGGTCATACATCACATGACCACACGTCATGGCTTTCTCGGACACCATCATTAATTTAACAAACACCACCCTCCAGTTGTAAAGCCACCCCTTAACAACATCCCAAGAATATCGAATTTACTAAAAATATATCAAATTAAAAGCAACAAAACTGGTCTAACTAATGGATTGACGGATAACGAAGAGGTCCCCTTTTATAAAATTCGTTACTCGCATGCTAAATTTGATTCCAATAGACAAAGTCCATCCACGATAACGTATTTCCTTAACAATGAGGAGGTAAAGGGTTGAAGATTACACATGAGACCCTTTGCTACTTAAGATTTATAATCTAAATAGGGTTGGTTTACAAAACTAGAGTATGAAATATAAGCATTGTATTCGGATTTGGTAGTGCTGCTATCTAAATCGATAGGCTCTCTTCGGAAACTGAATGCTTTGGTGAGAAAATAAATAATCCAGGGTAGCTGAAATGATTCGATAATTTTTTCAAAAGAACTCTACAAGCAAAAACCAACACGCGACCCTTTAAAGAAAACAAGGTCAAAGGTGAACTGGCGTTGGTCACTCACAATAAAGATAGGTCAAAGTTGGAATTGGGTTGTTCAGAAAGAACACACAGACCATAAATTTTCATAAAATGGGTTACTAATTATTCAATTTTACGTCGTCGTAAATAACAAAATTAGTTACCCATTTCATTTATAATTGAATAAGACTTAACTAATTTTATAATTACATATTTTATTAAAAAACACTATTAAAATTCAAAAAAAACATTTTTTTTTATAATTTATACAAAAAGTAGGCATTTGCGCTTGTATTTGACCATTCAAAAATAACGTAAGCTTTTCAGAAAAATGACACTTTGTTGCTCACGCTTGAAAAAATAAACAAAATGTTTGCTATTAAATTAATAAACTAGAGTTACAACAGGTAAACCAACTTTAGATTAAACACAAACATTTTAAATTTATGATTTTGTAAACAAAAATTTATTTAGTCAAAATGTAACGTCTAAATTCAACTATTGAAATATTGTAAAATTGCATTTGTAAAAAATTTGAGAAAAAAGTCTTGTAGGTTATGCAAGCGCAATATTTACTGCCGTTTTTCGAAAGATTGTTGCTCTTTTCCGTAACGCGGCAATACTCTTTTTCAATCGTCAATATGTTAATTTAAGCTTTTGGTATAGTTTAGCTAAACTTTTAGTGCGATTACAACTTGGTCTCCTTAAATACTTTACAACAGGCCTACCCTCAATTTGCATAAAACTGGTAGCCAACAGAGGCGTAATGAGGTCTTTGACGGTCTATGCTGTTTTTAGTCGGTCAGGTCAGGTCAGGTCAAATTAGGTCAGGTCAGGTCAGGTAAACATGAACCATAATAAAAATTTTAGTCGAACTAAATTGTAGTCGGACTAAATTTTACCGTTAAGTTGGACAGACTGTGCTTGTTACGTAATTGAAGAGGAACATTTCTACTGCTTGAAAAAGTACCAAAACTAATCATTCAAATTAATAAAGATAGTAACAAGGGTTAAAATATATATGCAAATGATTAGATAAAAATTACAAATGTGTCTATACCTACCTACATAATTTTTATATTACCCAATAATAAATAAATCTTTGTCTAGATAATTGTATGTAATTTAATTGTTCTTCTGAATCTTCAAGATTCTGCACAGACAAAAAACCTTGCGGTAAACTCCCATGAAGATTAGTGAAAGTTAAGTAGCAAAGAAAAAATTATTTTACAAAATGCTTAGCCAAACTATACAAAAATTAGAAAGTATAGATTTGCATTCGTAAACTTTTCCAATAATATCACTTTTTAGCTCACGCGCGGCAAAATGTACAATTTGCAGCAAGCATCAAGATTTTCAAAATGATTTCTTTCAATAGACAATACATCATTTCGTTTAAAAAATTTTAATAATTATCAAAATTATAATTTTTAATACAAAAATTATATATATTTAATAATTTAATCAATTAAGTCATTACTATAATTAATTATTTTATTATTTTATATATAATTCTGATCAGTTTTAGTTTAGAAAACAAGAACGTCTAAAACTACAAACCTTGAAAAAAACAAATTTAAACATTTCTAATAATAGTGTAGTAAGACCAATAAAAGCTCAAAAACAAGATATTATGAGTTTGTATTGTAAATTTATATCTGTGTTTGTCTGTTGCGTTCAAGTCCCTGAATGAATCAATCTATTTTTTTATTTTCAAGTGGAGGTAATTAAGAGTGTGTTTAGTTTAATTAAAAAAAAATGGTGATAAAATTAATGAAAGCGTTTTAAACAGATCTGATCTAGTAGCAATTTGATATTGTGTGTCTTTTAGAATATTAGAAAAACAATGTAAACCTAAACTGATGCTAAAACATTACCATAAATATGCAAAACACTTAACTTTCTCACTAACTTGCAGCAGCAGAAGTATTTTGTTTGGGCTTATTGAAACGGTATCAATCGGAGCTTTTTATAATTTGATAAAAGTTTAGTTATCATACAATAATTAGGATACTAAGCAAAAGAATATTTTTAAGCTCAAAAATGTTTATTTTTTAATAAAAGTAAACTGTAAAAATTTAACAAAATATACTCTTTTGGTTTGCTAGTACCAATTTGTTCATTATCTCAAAACCAAAATTTCTTGTTTATTGCTAAGACAAAAAAAAATGAAATATTAGTGTATTGTGTATTAGATATCTTTCAAATGATTATTGCTTCTTTTACGTGGGTTACTTGGTGATCAGAGAGAAAAAAGTATGTTATAATTTTGCTACAAAAGAATTGTTTTTAATCTCTTCCATCAATGCAATTAATGTCTCAAAAAGTAAAGTAACATATTTCAATAACAGAAAATTTATATAATTTTTGTTGCAATAACTACAATAAAGAAATAATTGTATTAAATTGAGAATAGTAGCAAAACACATTGGCGGAGTTTACAACTAAATAGTGTTAACTGCAAATTTATTTAAACAATAAAAATTTAAACAATGGCTTATTATTGCAATAGCCAAAATAAGGTTTGAGGAAAATTCTATCAAACGTTATTATTGCTTTACTAAAGCAAATTTGTGTTGAGCTAGAGTGATTTTTTTTTTAAATTATTCTTAGTTAATGCAGAGGCTTCTTAATTAGTTATTTTTTTAATTGTAATTAAAAATTTATTGTGTTTAAAGTATTTTAACGCATATTGCTCTAATCAAACTTTGCAAAAAAAAGTTTCCAATTATTAGTAATTTTGCAGATGCTGCAGATAGAAAGCACAAGCATCGCATTTTTAATTATTTAAGGCAACTTTTAACGTTACTTTTACTAAAAAAAATATTTATTGCTTAAATTTAAAACTACTCGTGGGTTAAGTCACAGTGTCCTTTTTTACAAGAATAAAAATACTTTAATTTGTCTGTTTTTATTTTTATGTTTGATTGAAACTTGAAACTTAAGAAAATATATTATACATATATAGTATTTGTATGTTTGTATTCTGCATTTAATAATTAAACTTTAAAAAATAATTTAAGATTTCAGTAACATAAAAGTTAAACATATAATTAAACAAACTGTTATCATTTTTTAATTGAAGTCTTGTATGTTAAACTATCTGCAGAATTAATTTTAAAGCTCAGAGCAATTCAGAGTCCCATTAGTTGAATAAAAGAACAAACTCACAAAACCCCGAGATATAAAGGTATGAAATTAGAAAGCTCATTTTTCTGTCAAGGTGTATTCAAAAGCACATCCCCTATTCGTTGCAACGTTCATTCTTGAATAACCGAGATGATTCTTACTTATACTCAGCAGACACCCCATCCCAGATGAAGACAATTAGTCTAGGTTGGCTGCTTCGCCAGAAAGAAAAAGGGGTTGTGCAAAGACAACACTAAAAAAAATACAATAAACCGTTGACGTAATTATAAAAAAAATATATATACAGATTTTGATAGCACATACATACAAGCAAAAGTAAATATTTTTCTGCTGTGCTAATTTATATTAAATATAGTTGTAAGTTTTATTTCAAATATATTATTATTATTATTTGATTGGCAATATTAATAGACGTTTCAAATATAAAATGCTTTTGAGATATTACAAAACTTTACACACTTCCACAAATCAAGAAATTAACTTATTCATAGTAATTTGCGTTATTAGTAACAAAGTTACAAGGCGTTTACATTACGCCAAAATATATTTGAAGAACAGGGGCGATAGGTATGAGTTATTCAAAATTCTCAAATAATTTCACATTACTTAAAAATTTTATCAGGTTACGTGTCCTGTGACATATTTTATTTCATCTCAAAACACTAAAAAAATTAGTCGATTGTTTTTGGAATTCTATAAATTATAAACTAGGAATTGCCACAGTTGACAGTGTCTAAAAAGAAAATCTATGACAATCAAAACTTGTTTATTCTTATTATTATTTTATATATTATTTAAGCCACATGCGTACAATTTTAATCTAAACGTACATACTTTTTGTCAAAGTAGTATTTTTTTAAAAAATTACGTTTAAATTACTTATTGTTACAACAGATCTTTTCTTTTTTTCTTTACCCACTACTTGTTAACATTTGTGCTTATTCTTGCTTTTTTAATTGATTTTTCCGTTTATTGCGTTTTTTTTTTTATTCGGTTTGGAATGTTTGTGAAGCAAAGTTAGACTGCAATCTCGGGTTTGTATTTTATCAATGCTTGATGCAAAGCCAGACCGGAGTTATATTATGTTTAATAAAGCCAAAACTCAATCGTGTGCTTTAAAAAAATAAAAATTTAATAAAATTTTCACGAGATTGAGCAGTCATATTCTAAGTTTTCTTATATTATTCTGATTGCAAATTTTTTAAAAATGTTTTATTAATACATATACTAATTGTTATAGATATAATAATTTAATTTTTATTTTTATTTTATTTTTTATTATTTACGTTTAAATTAGTTATTGTTGCAACAGATTTTTTCTTTTATCCTTTACCTACTATTTGTTAACAGTTGTGCTTATTCCTGCTTTTTTAACTAATTTTTGCGTTTATTGCGTTTTTTTTTATTCGGTTTGGAATGTTTGTGAAGCAAAGTTAGACTGCAATCTCGGGTTTGTATTTTATCAATGCTTGATGCAAAGCGAGACCGGAGTTATATTATGTTTAATCAAGCCAAAACTCAATCGTGTGCTTTAAAAAAATAAAAATTTAATAAAATTTTGACGAGATTGAGCAGTCATATTCTAAGTTTTCTCATATTATTCTGATTGCAATTTTTTTAATAATGTTTTATTAATACATATAATAATTGTTATAGATATAATAATTTAATTTTTATTTTTATTTTGTTTTTGATTTTGGTTTTAAAAAATTTTCTTTCAGCACCACACACAACCGTTTAGTATTTTGACAAAATTTTGCAGTTTTCACCTAATTTTTCTTATATTATTCTGATTACAAGTTGTTTAATAATGTTTTAGTAATACATAATATTCTTATAGGGTTAATTTTATTTATTTTTATTTTGTATGTTTTTACTGTTGGTTTTGGAAACTTAAAGGTTTTTATTTAGCACTACAATGCATGTATTAGTATGTATTACAATGATAGAAATATACGTTTTTCTAGATTCTACAAGTTTTTTAGTTTGTAAAAATATATATTTTTTTGCTTCAAGCCAGTTCAAGCATTATAAATTATAGTATATTGTAAACCAGGCCGAGAGAAGATATATACAAGCAAGCCTGGCCAGTTCTCAAGACCTGGAAGACCACTTTGCGGTTTACACATTATTTTTTACCCTACACATTACCTTATAATCAAGCATTATATAAAAATTCGTTATCACCGCTAATTGTGAATGTCAAACCACCTTAACAGATGTCAAAAATTTATGGATTACTTCACTGTCGTGGTTTACACAATTTATCTTGCGTAAGTAATTTTTTTTAAATACGATTAACGTTTATAAACAGAAAATGTGATGGCAAATTTTAACACCGCTTATGAATAGTGAGACATTACGTGTCCTTTGTTGGTGACGACTGTTCAACCGTCTAGATTTCATTTGCTTTGGTCTTGTAGCAACGACGTCTGGCGGAGAAAATCAAATTTTTTTTCTCGGCTAGTCCGGAAATAGTCAACTTTCTTAGTTGTCAAGAGATAAGAAAATTTCATTTTAAGCTAGACTAAGATAAAAAATATTATTTAATATAGTATTGTAAAGTTTTTCAATTCGATAATTCTCAAACGGTTTTGTTCTTATTTTTTATAATTTTTTTTAATATTTTTTATAATATAAGTACTAAATATATATAAATTTTGGTTAAATAAAGCATTTATTGAATTTTTAATTACATTTTTAATTTTGCATATAACTTTGCAAAACACAGGAAAACAATTTTTGCAGATTTCAAAACGGATATTGTCTGCCATAATCAACAATGGCTAAACGGCGGAAAATAGTAAAAAAATCGCAGCAAATGTGATTGTGACTAATTAAACGTTATTAGGTCAGGACGTGTGAATGGTCGTTAATAAAAACGTCGAGATGAGCGGTCAAGTCGGATAATCCTTTTATAAAAGGTCTGTGAGTCTCGTGCCGAGTGCAGAGGTCAGAATGACCACTGGTCACTACCCCTTCTTGTGCTTTATACCCTGTCAGCGACTTTACCACTTCCATAAATCATTTCACTGATTTTGTTCCGGATGAAAACAACAATTTGGATATGGAAGCCGAGCTGCAGATTAAGCATTTCTTAACAGATAATGAATTTCAACCGCAAACTTGCTAACTTCAAATAGCACGGAGGAAATGTAGATTTACATCTTTGTAATACCTATTAAAGATTTAAATTGTAAACTATGAAGCATACACAAAGCATTTACACTTTATTTTTGCTTTAGGTTATTGGAAAGTATAGTGTCACAATTGTACCTGTTTATTAAATAGATACAAATTAATTTAGGTTTTTCTCTCATAATTCCACAAAGTTTTCTGTGTGTGCTCAATCTTAATAAATATAGGTAATTAAATTATCCAACAAATGTTAAAAACATTAAAAAATCATATTAAAGAAACAATTTCAAATTAATCGTTAAACAATATCAGAAAAAGCTCGTTTTAACAAAAACTTTTACATCGTGATAAACTTTTTAAATAATGTTGGCAAGACGTTGCTTTAGAAAACAATTCAACAATTTTCTTTTCAAATTTTACATAATTTATGTAGAATCAAGAAAATAAAATAACACTTTTTTTCATTAAAGTGAAATTGAATATATTATTAAGCGTTATCTTTTAAGATTCTGCAAAAATCATAAAAAATATTTTTTTTAGTTTTTGTTTCTTAGATTTCTAAACACTATAAAGAAATGTTTAAGGTTTATTAACTCTGGCCATAAGCTGAAAATTCATCTGCAACGTATTGTTTTTTTTATATTACACGTTTTTTGTTCAACACAAAATAAATAACAAATTTAAAATTTGAAAAACTGCTTATAATATAATTAGTTATTAACTTAATTATCATTTAGCTTAAACAAATTAAACCAAAGAAATTTCCTAATTCTTTGAATTTTAACACGTTGTATTATTCCAATAGCGAGATGGTTTATATACCCTATTAATTTAAGCAATTTTACTGATTTTCTGCCTTATTGTAATGCAATTTCAATAATCACTCTAAACATACTTGTTAGATCATTGACAAATTTTTCATAAAATTATTTGCGATATCTCTACTCAAACAAAACAATAATTATTTATATTGGTTTATAAACAAAAAACGCCTCCGTTCTGTTATAAATTAAACAATGAGCAACAATATGTTACACAATCGTACTGAATTGCACTTGTAATTTCGAAGGTTTATGCTTGATCATTAGCAAATTTTATAAGCCCAGTTTAAAATATAATCGTTTAAACAAAAAATTAATAATGTAAGCCAGTTCATAAACAAAGAAATTCTGCGCAAACTAATTATAATATAAATAATAAAAAAATATATGTTTATTCTAATTAAGTAGCCTACAAAAGATTTTTTTTGCAAATTGTTAGCGGTTTTTTAAAAGACCTATTTTTAAAAACTGTTAAACTTTTCTTACAATTAGGTCAAGTCATTAACCGACAGCAAAATAAGGTTATTTTGACGTAATAATCATTACAACTTCTATTTAGTTGTAAATTTTTTGCCAGGCTTAATTCACTTTCAGGTTTAAGCATGCTATAATTTTCATTAATATTGCAATAAACTTATGCAAAGAAAAGATTTTAAACAAAATCTTAAAACGATTCTGTTTTTGTCACATCTTATACTAAAATATTTTTCAAATAATATGTATCAATAGTTATTTGAATCACAAGGCCGGAAATTGGCATTTTGCAAAACGAGGGATTTTCAGAGCTAATACTTTGGTATTAGCTCTTGGTATTGGCCGAGGCCCTCAAAGTACGAGCTGTTGCAAAAGCGTTTTTGGACATGTGATTTACTAAATTTTTTGGGCCGCCTTAAAATAGTATATTACCCTACAAGTATATTACTCTCAACTTTCTGCCCGTGTAGTGTCGACAGTACGTAGTGTCGGCTGCGATTCCACGGCAGCAAGTGCAGGACCTGAACTGTGCGCCATGATGCACTCGGTTATTTACTCCTGCTAAAAGAAAGCGCGCGCATAGCTCTACCTCTGCATGAAAGATACACTTTCTGCCGTGGAATCGCAGCCGGAACCACGTACTTTCGACTGGAGTAGCAAAAAAAAAGCTAAATACACTTTTTATTGAAAAAAAAATTGTATATGTTGGCAACGCTAGTAACACTAAATGATTTTTAATTTAAAAAATCTAGATCTCTTGTTTATTCAAAAAATATATTTTGCTTTGACATTTCAAAAATTATTTGCGCTCGAAAAAATTAATAATCTAGCACACATAAACAGGATCCGTGTAACAGTATTATTATTGTTTTATGTTTTGAAAGTGCAGAAATCATGCGACTATAAGTTTTGTTTTTAGAGTATTTATAATTAGTTCAATGATTGTTCATAAAAAACTAACCTTTAAAGGTAAATTTATTCTAACAAGAGTAAACTGTTTAAAGCCATATACTATGTTCGGTAGTTTGGTTTACAATGCATACCACAGCCACTAATGCAAATTTGGCACACAACGAATTGTCGCTCACGGCGTCTGTGGGACGTGGAACTCAAGGGCTTAGGGAGCTATATATGATACAATAAAAAATGATGCAAAGGTAATGACAGCAAATGGTGCCGACGCAAAAATTTAATTGGCATAATATTCCTAATAGTCATTTTCCGACCTAGGCTAGCAATAGCCCGTTGCCGGCCGATTAGGAGACGTTGAAAGTTATGTTTGCAGGCGCAAGACACAAGAAATAATATGTGTAAAAATATAATAAACATTAACAACACTAAAATTGTTATTCCAATTAAAGCTTTAAATCGAGCTCAAACAACAGAGAAGCTATTAGAACTTTCCAAGAAGCTTCTGTAGTAGATGGTTAAGAGATTGTATTATAAAAACTTAAATTTTTAGTTAAATTTTATGCTTGAGAAATGTAATATAATTTAGTTCCTTTAGATCTTGTGTCAATTAAAATTCAATTAAATTGTGAAATCGACGGTTAATCCTTCGTATATGTACGCACGTGTCCGTCGATCCGTCTTCAGTATTTTGCGTGTTTGCATAAGTGGAGGGTTAGGCCAAAGGCGGGACAGCTCGGGCTTGGGTCACTTCATCTAATGAAAATCCAATTAAATACATCGGATAGGTAGGATACGAATTTGTGTGAGGTTTTTTATGTTCGAAGTGTAACGGTTTGGACAGATTGACCCCCTGCCCCAACCTTCAAGCTCGGAATTTTTGCTTTTGCTGGAGGGTTAAGCTCCACGATTAAAGCACACATTTATTTTGTTTAGTTAAAACAATTAAATCACACTCAAAAGGGCCATAACTTTCTCTCGCTTTTCTACACTTCAATACACTAAACAAATGTTTTTTGAATAAATTGAGAAATAAATATATTTTTTTTAAATTAAACTTATATTTTAACAATTATTCTGCAATGTTTTAAACAAAAAAGCCAGCATATACATTTTGTTTCTTTATTCGTTAATTTTCTTTAGTCTATCAACTCCCAGGGGCCTATTATAAATTGAATCTACATTTAAAATAATTTTTATTTTAAGTTTACACAAATAAAATAAAGTATGTAGGATTATAATAATAGTCACTACAACCTTCTATTTTCTAAACTTTAGAGTTTTCGAACTTAAAATTATAGAAATATAATATAGAAATTTAGAAATTG
This sequence comes from Lagria hirta, assembly GCA_947359425.1. Classification (NCBI taxonomy): domain Eukaryota; kingdom Metazoa; phylum Arthropoda; class Insecta; order Coleoptera; family Tenebrionidae; genus Lagria; species Lagria hirta. The sequence goes on from OX375794.1 coordinate 17,447,587, forward strand.
TAATTATAATAATTTATTTTTACACAGATTGTAAACTTATTTAAATCAATTATATTATTACTCTAGAAAGTGATCGTTAACACATCTTAGATTAGAAGTATTGTAATAAAAGCTTAAAATAATATTTTTGCAATCTTACTTGTAAAAGGTCTAAATTTGAATGCTTACCAAAATGATGGTAGGCTACTTGATTTTGGAAACAAGTGTGCAAATAACCGACAAAAAAAAACTGATTGATTGGAACACTCTGATACAAACTCTCCTATATCTGGATAAAGTTAGTCAAAAATTGGCTAAGACTTAAAAATCTTTAATTAAAGATGAGCCGTGACAGAGCTGTCATTTGAAAAAACGCTTATTTGATCTACTACATCTTTAAAATATATCTACTCTTATTGCTGTGTAGCGTAGACGCACTTATGCCTACATTTTACTTACTTAAATTTTCTATTCACAATCGAGTAGTTTAAATGCAACTCAATACTATACTTTCCTGTCCTGATTTCAGCAAAGAGTTTGTGCTACAATGGGACGCTTTGGTTAACGTCTAAAACCTGAATTTTACATCTTTTATAATCAGTTTTGGCTTTTTTCTATTTGTCGGAAAAGTCACAGCAAAACTATTAGAAAAAAAGTTTTACTAAAGCTACAAAAATAAATGCAGTATCAACAAGTGTCTTATACAATTTTTTTATAGGTAAGCATGGTTTTTACAGCTATTTTCCAAACTTTATTAATTATCAATTAGCTTGCAGAGAGATTAAAATTTGTGATTGAGAAACTCAAATTACTGGCAGAATTTCACAGGTATTGAAACAAATAAAATCTGCTGTTAAAGTGCTACGTAGCTTTTTTATTATTAAGGTTTTATCAAACAACATGGCATGTTAATTGTGTGCTATCATGTACACAATTAACATGTTAAGTTGCTTGATAAAGCTTTAATAAAAAAAAGACAAAACGTCCCACTTTAGCGACAGTTGAATTGTTTTATTTGTCTAAATTATTATAAAATTTGGTTATTAATATACACCAACGCACGTAAAATGGCTCCTAGTAAATAATAATTTGATACTTTATTTTATATTTTTATTCAAACGCGCTTACTAACAACACGAGTAAAAGATATCTACAACGTTTCAGACGTTTTATTTTGCGGTTTTTATGTATCTATCAATATTTACATAGCGGTCATTATTTGATGCTTTTATTAGCCACAAATATGTTTTCTTCCCAACTGGAAATGAAAGAAAGCGTTATTCCTTCGTTTTTGATTGATAATGAGATATTTTATTCTTTAGGGAACAATAACAATTCTAATATTGTTGACTTCTTCAGAAGCAAATTGAATGTCACATTGAGCTTTTGCAGCAATTGAATATTACTTTTTTTTATTAACACCGTTTTTTTCTATTTCACAGTTGTTGTAAAGCACAACGTATTTTTATGTAAACAAACTTGTTTCGTTGGCAATCGTCAGTCTCCTGTACTTTGATCGATCTTAGAAATAAACTTTTGTTAATCTCTTAGCTGAAGATGCCCTCGCTTCTTTTGGTTGTTCTGGCATTACTACAGCCGCAGGATTAACCTGACAGTTTATTTCTTTGACACATATGTACATAAATAGTATTGACTGTTTAATTTTCTTTGCTTTATAACAAATTTTAAAGAAAAAAGATAATGGCTTCAGTTTGGCTGTACAAGTATGTATGCTTAAGCATGTCTTATTAATCAACATAAATTTGTTTTTGTTAGAAAAAATATTTCTCAAGTAAAATTTCAAAAAATATTGGTAATAATCTGACAAGCATCTTCTGAGCGATGAACGGAATGGCACCTCAAAAGTGCAGCAAATTGCTTAGTCTTTAATTTATATTATTGTAATTGGAATATCTTATACCAACAGTTTAAGTACACCCTGCACCTGAGCTATTGCCTCCTCCCAAAACACAACATTTCTTCAAATCTAAGGTGTTTAGACTTTTGAAAATTAGGAAGTTTTTTTTGACAAACTGGGTAAAAATATTTAAATTAACCAGTTTTTTAAATTTTTAATATGTTACTTGGATTTGCACAATCAAGTGTAAACTTTTTCTGGCTAGTTATATTATTTTATAGTAAGAATTTAAAGATTACCCAAGAGAAAAATGTTTACTTATTCAATGTTTGGACAACAGGACCCACCTAGCCATGCAACTACGAGCAATTGATAATAATCTTTTCTCATGAAAAAAATTGGTAAAACTGTGTTTTGTAATAATCCAGTTTATTTTAAAAGTGCAGTTTTGAAAGCAGACATGTAACGGCTAGAAATCCTAAAAATTTAAATCTGAATGAAACCGTCAGCCCTGAATGTAACGAAATAGTGAATATTTAATGGTCCCATTAGACCTGGACAAGAACGAATTGAAATGTAATCTTTTTGCTGGCGTTAATGCGACCTAAATCAAGAGTGGACATTTCCGATTGGGTTTTTTTGAAATGTACGAACATACATGGGACAAGAATGGCAGGTAAATTAAAGACAGAAAGGATTGTAACAATATAGCGTATAAATTTCGAACTTATTGTTCATGAGCTTGTCCAAAAGTCCGTTGGGGATTTATGAGGGAAACAGTGTTCGTTATGATATACGTTTACGGCGTTTTAATACTTTTGTAATTTACTTATCGGCCCATCTTACCCTACAATATACACTTAGAAGGGTGGCTCTTTAGCCAATTAATCCACTACCTTCTTAATAACTTTGCCAATTCGTCATAAAATTAAAATTTTGTTTATATAATTGTTACAATTTTTTGGAACATTTTTGAACTTATACTTATGTAAATATATTATGTAAAAAAAATAAAAAGCTCAATAAAATTTAGCTCTATAGATATTTTTTTTAAATTATACAATTTTCAATCTTGAATTATTTTTTAATTTACGTTTTCGATTAAATTCAAAGATTTTACTTTTCTTTGTCTTCAAAAATAATTGATTAAGTATTATAAATATTTGAAAAACAACAATTATTTAAATTATCTGTTTTCTGTGTAATTAAAAACCTTTATATTATAATTTTTATTTTTGTTTTTATCTAACAGTTGTAGAAAACGATTACGTAAATTTTTTAACCAGAAAATTTGTCATTTTTGAAAGGCTAATTTCGAAGACTTTCAAATAGAAAATTTCGATAAAAATTGGTTGAGTTGTTTAGTGAGATTACACACCTAAACACAGATTCATACACTACAAACACCTAATTTTTTTGTCTGAGACTAAAATCAGTTATTGCAAGAAAACTTGTTTTTTTTTATTTTTTGCTTTCTTTTTGTTATTTATTGTGTAGTGTTTTATTGTTTTTGTTTCTTTTTTTTTTCTAACTTTTACGTGTTTTTGTTTCCACTTTTATCTCTGTAGTTTGCTTATTTTTTCTCTCTCGTTTATTATTAGATTCTAAACTTTCGAGCTTTTATTTATTATATCAGTTTTTCACTTAAAATGACTACAAACTGAATTAAAAATATGTTGTCTAATGCTAATCCCAATGGCATCAAAACTGCTACAATTATCCTAAACTTATTGTAATTTTGATATGGTTTGCATTCCTAAAAACATAAATATGCTTTTACAATTTTTCTCAAAAAGCATGTTTTGTTTAAAATACTCTTATGTACAATCACATAACTCTGACACAAGCCAAAAAATTTTTGACAGTTTTTGACAAAAACTAAATTGGTATAGCACTTGTTATAAGACAATTTAAATTATGTTTCTACCAAATTAAATAATCACAAGAGTTGTTCTAAGAAACCAGTTATAGTCATAATTAATGAGATTACGCTGGCTAACCAATTTATTAAACGGCTATAAATTTTTAGTACAGTAAATTCTTTACATAACTTTGCTGAAAAAACTTTATGTCTCTTAAATCTAGGTGATATAGTGACTTATAGTTAAATTTCTCTTGCCAGTGAATGCTTGAATTTTACAATACACTATTTGCGGCTAAGTAATACTAAACTAAATGTTATAATCAATTGTAAGAAAAGTCTCAATAACTTTAAATTGTATAGATTAAAAGAGGCAATGTTTATTAAAAACAAAACATATTTAAACAAAATAAATTATTTTTATAAAAAAATATAGAACGTCTGCATGTAAAAAAAAGTTATTAATTTTTTCGTTAAACAAAAGTTTGGAAACGAAGAATGAAGTTCACGTAGGATTTTACTTTCTATTTGCAATGTACAAAAAATTTAGTTGATAATAATAAAAGCTCTATAACATTTTTTAAAATTTTAATATGTTTCATAATAATTTGAAAGAAAACAGTTTCAACTTTTTTGTAATTAATGCAAACGCAAAAGAATTATACAGTTGTAGATCAATTAATAAAACTAATGATAAATTGAAAAAAAGCTTGAGATCTTTCTTGGATAATTAATTGTAACAAAAACTCAAAGTATTTGCAAAAAACAGAGTTTTTAAAGTGTTTTCCGTTAATAAAATCAAATCAATAGCAAAAGTATAAGACCTCACTTACACTAATGATTCATTTTGCATGTACAACGAGGTTGCAGTGTAATTTTGCCAAAAAAATTATTAGAAGTGACAATAAGTAGAACTCGTAAACATTTTTTTATCAAAAATTTTAATAAAATTTTTTTAGTTGCAGATAATTATTACTAATAGGTTTATTTTTGCTTCTACAAGTTTAAAATAGATCTATTTATTAACCGTTCTATTTTATCCTCCCTGTTGTTTCTATGTGTTCTCCTCCCTTGTCTTTATTTCTTATTTCTCTTTTCTCTCATACCTCTTTTATTCACTTTTTTATTCACTTTATCTCCCTTCTATTTTTTCTCAATATATCTTTTTTTCCGCCTTATGTGCTCTATTGTCTCTCTTTTCTCATAACACATCTTACACAGTCTCTCTTCTTTTCCGTCTAATACCCATTTTCTCTCTCCTTATTTGAGCACCTAAACCTTGCCATTATTTTTATTTCTTTCGCACTTTCTCTTCTCTGGTACACCAGGATTTCCTGTCATCCATTTCTCATAATTTCTGTTGTACCTAGATTCTTTGATTCTTTCTCTTCTTTCGTGCCTATCTACATCCTTGTCTTTAGCTTAAAAGGTCCACTTGCTGTCTGTTCTTAATCTTTCTCATTCTTTACTATTTTACTATTGTAGATAAATAAAAACAATTAAAAATTTTATCTAAATCTGCTGTGCGCTAGTGAAAGCTGTACACACTTTGTACAGCTTTAAAAGTGCACATCAAAAAATTAAAAAAAAATGTTTTTATTTATTTTTTGGTTAGTTTTCTCATTTCATTTGTAAACTGTATAAATGTATTGTGGTATTCTTTACATAGTATCTGGATGTTCACATCGCGGAGATACGCTTATTACAATAATTGAATTATTTCTTACTATGTACATATTATTAAAAACAAATCTTAATATTTTGTAGACTGATATGTAAACTGTTTTATCGTAAAACTTTTTCAATTACCAACAATGTTGTTTGAATAAAAAGTGAGTAGATAAGCATGAAAAACCTCTTTTGATCAATGAGTCCATTTACCTTGCATCGCTTGAGCCACTAATACTCTGAGTGCAACACCTGACTAAAAATATCCCAAATAAAATAGAGACTAATTTAATAGTGTTGTTTTTTGGAGACGGTAATGCTCTTTTAATTAATATTACCATAAATAATACAACAAAAAACCCACATAATTTCATTCTTAAGAATTCGGCATCATTTTTCATTGTTCCATCGCGGTTAAAAAAAAATAAAAATATGAACAAACGCTTGCGAAAACATCAATAAAAAAGAAAAATCATAAACTCGTTAAGATTCCGAACAAAATTTAAAAGTTGACCTAACAACAAAATAGTATAAAAGAAAGACCAAAAAATCCTTGAGACGTTCCAACAAACTTGCGCCAACGAAATAGTAACTAACCCTGTGTTGCGACAAAATTAAGATAGATTTTTGCAATTTACTAATTGATTTCCTAGAATTTTTTTCCAACAGTGTGGTATTATTTAATCAAATAGTTTTAAATAATATGCAAAGTATAGTTTTGAGAAATGAATAGTCATTTAAGTCGAGACAACTTAATTAAATGGTGCTGTGTTTTTTCGGATCGTTGGCCATCACTCTAATCTTGCGGAAAAGTGTCATCACTTTTTTATTTTTATTTAATTCAACAATCTAGACAATTTACTTATAGTTGAAATGCTGCTTGTTTTTAAAAAAAGTTTCTTGATCAAATTACAATTAAAACTGCCGCCGAATAATTTAAATTAAACAAACAAGTTTCTTTGTTTAGATTAGAATATTTAGCATCATAAATACCTGTCTAATTATTTTATCTACTAAGATAGCGTAGTTAGTGCGATAATTACAACTTAGTAAGATACTCAGACAGTTAACAAAACATAATATGAAGTTTATTTTTTAAGGCGTTTTATTAAATGGAGGAAAATAATTCATATACGTCATAAAGCAATAACTTTAAGATAGGCAACAAATATGTCAAAATTATTGAGCATAAATGTGACATTTGAGTCCTGAAAAGTAGTACTTTATAGACTCATCTGTCATACTTTATAAACTGTTATGTCAAATTTTACAAACAATTTCTGACAAAAACTATATATATATATTAATCATCCATGTGTTAAACTAAAACTATTGGATATTTTTTTAATAAAATTGTGAATAGCACATTAGTTTCTGTATATTAAAATTATATATTTAAATTTAAATAACTTTAAGATTTCATCTCAAGTACAATGATTAGTACATGAAGGCACAAAAAGTCTCCAAGGATAGATTCAACGCGTGGCTCGTCTTTTGTCCAGCTATGTCCTGATGAAGATCTCGTAAAGAGATTGAAACATGTTATTTAGACGTTTAAACATATTATTTTTATTCCATTAAAATAATTTAAAAACGTGTGTTACACAAATTAAAAAACTGTTTTCTGCTTTTCTATAAAAATTACTATAAGCATTGATTATAGATAGATAGAGTTATACGATTTTAGTAATCAATGCTATAAGCACGTAGTTTAGCACTTAGCATTTTTTAACCATAATTACACTGAACAGAACTAAAAATATATATAAATTTTTTAATGAGTCATCGCAAAAAAAAATTTTGTAGTAAGATGTTGCAGGAAAAAATTTGCTGTCCTTTTGTTTCATAATTGTTATTAGATTTCATAATTGTTTTTTTGTTCAGATTTACCAGAGGACATAAAATAAACAAAACATTTAACATAACAAAGCAGAATTTTAGCACAACAATAAAACTTCCGGACACAAGCTAACTTGTGCTAAATAGAGCTCAAGTCAAAATTTCTGAAAAAACATTTTATGCGATTAGTACCAACGTTATCAAGTCTTTGTTGAATAATTCTGGGTATGTATAGTTTTGCATTATTTTGGATTTAAAACAAAACACATAGTTGCCGCCATTGTATAGTGCAAAAAATACCAGATAACCATCAAAAACTTTTATCTGTGTGCATTTATAGCCTCTTATTTACCAACACAAAATCTGTACGTTTGTTTGCAGAAATAGCACCCCACATCATAATTAAGTTACCATTGAAGGATAAAGTCACTTAATCTGTGCTATAAATGGCATTAATAAATATAACCTAAAAACTACTATTCAGATCTTGATCATATTCAAACGAAAAACATTAGCTTTCAAAAACAAATTATCAAAATCAATTTACTCAAAAAAAAATTCAGAAATAAAACGCAAAAAAATTAAAATAAAATCAGATTAAAAACTTTAAAGTTAAAAATATAATGCTACAAGAAAGCAAATGCTAATTGTTTGACAAAGAATTGTACAGAAAAATTTAGAAAGAAGTAAGCAAAAGAAATTAATGCAAGTTTGCTAAGAAATATAAAATTTATGGCAGAGAAATTTGCATAAATTGTTCAAACAAAAAAAAAATGACAACAATAATTAATTAATTTAAAAAGCTAAAAAACAGATGTTTATTTAATTAAAAGCCCGGTAGAAAACTCTTACATACAAAAACAGCTAATGCTTTCTAAAGTATTCAAATTCTGTTGTTGTAACAATTTAAATTAGTATTAGTGTAAAAAATTAAGTTATTTTTATTTAATTTATTCTTTTTGGAATTTTTTTTGGTAGTTATATATATTTATAGTTTACATTATAATCATAAAGAAAGAGTAGAGTTGTTCTGTCATTTTATTGAATTACATTTTGTTGCATTTATATCTCGTATTGTAATAAGCAAGAATTTTTTCAAAAAAGTGTTTTAATAAAAATTATAGTTAAAACAAATAAAGAATAAACTAAAATAAACAAACTTTATAAATTTATTGTTATTTAAGATTAAATTTTATTATTTTGACAATTAGAATTAGACACTGAAAAAATTCTATTCTATTAACCCTTGGTAGATCATACAATAAAAACTGTATAGAAAAAAATAAATTTCTTAATTAATTGAAATTAATCTACAAAAAATAAATAATTTTTCCGGAAATTGTCTTGGAAAACATAAGGATAAGCAGGAAAACAACATTTTCCTGCTTATTTACGCGCAGGAAAATTGAGTTTTCCAGACTAGTACAGTAAAAACTTTACAAGACGCAAAATAAAAAAGATACTCTAGTAACTATAGTTGCCAACAAAATTGACAAACTTGATTTTTGTGAAATTTGTAAAAAAAATTTTAAAATCTGTAAGTTTTGTCTTTTTTTGCGATTTCCGGAAAAATTTAATACAAAACACGTCAGTAAAATCTCTTACTTGACTCGGAGCTTTAAAATACTTGGCACAAAGTGCCTCGTATTTCAATTTAGCTCCTCTTCAGTAATGTGAAATTTTCCTGACTTTTATGTAAATAACTATTTTTTAAACCAGTAGAAAAAAAATTTTTGCACCGTCTACCTGTAAAACGTTTAAATTCGAATGCCTACCAACATAGTGTAACTTTCAATTTCGGAAACAAGTGTGCGAAAAACCGACCAAAAAACTGGATGATTGGGACACTCTGCTACAAACTCACTTATGTCGGGATAAAGTTTAGTTTGTGAGAAACGATCTATTATTGTGAAATTTGCTTGAAATCTTTAATTAAAGATAACAGAAGAGCCGTGACAGAACTGTCATTTGAAAACGCGCTTATTTGATCTACCACAGCTCTAAAACTTACCTACTTTTATTGCTGTGTAACGTAAGCGCGCTTATGCCTACATTTTACCTACTTAAATTTTCCATTCACAATCGAGTAGTTCAAATGCTACTAAATTGAATTTATACAATATATATTTTAATTCCGTGCAAAAAATAGCATACGTACCTCGTGCGTTAACAAAATTCATCAACTCGTGCCGAATTGCCTACATCTGTTACCGCACTTGACACGTGCGGTAAATAAGTATTTTTCAACATGCTTTTGAAGTCTGTATTTATGATTACATAAAATAAAGCAACTATGATAGGTATACTGTTTTAATTATTATTATATAAGCATTAATGAAATTGCAAACTTGCAAATTATTTATTTGACTTTGTGGGCAAATTATCTCTTTCTTCTAAGGCGGTCTTCTATTTTGCAATCAAAAACAAGTTTGCATTTTAAATTATTTTAAAATAGAAAAGCAGTACTTATTCGTATAATTTATATTTCAATGCAAGTAATACCAAGTAATTGATCTTTTGAAACCTATGCTCATGCTATTCCATTCTATTGAATTCATCTTAGTAACAAAGATTATTCAAGTGACTCTCATTGTTTGAAAGACCCATAAAATTAAGTAAAAAAAAATAAAAGATCACGTTACCATATTCCTTTGTAGTTCACCGTTTCATAATAGAATTGTCCTATTATGAAGTTTTTAAAAGAGTCCAGGTAAAATGGTCCAGATTTCAAATCCACGTGGATCATGTCCAAAAAATAGTATCTTTGTGTAAATTGTCATTTGGAGGGTAAAGTAGTCGCGTGCGTCCTTTTAATTTTTTTTCTTCGGATTTGTTCACCCTCTCTTTGTCTATCTATCGACATCGGCGAAATCCTACACCGTATTCAAATTTAAGAGCGGAGTGTAAAAAACCTATTAAGCAAGTCATTAACGAAACAAGGTGGCATCAAAAAACGCTTTCCAAAATGACAAAATAAAAGCTGCAAGTCCGGGCCCACCAAAGCAAAACGACTTCAGACGTGCATCTCGGTGAAGGCCAAGGTTACATTCAGATGCACCAAGTCTCAATGCCAAGGCCACCAACAAAAATTCGCGATCCATATTCTCACGACATTGTTAATCTAATTAATTTTCTTCGGAATGATTTATCAATCGATCTGGAGGATGGCACGCGATTGGAATTTTTGACGAGGTCAAAAGAAAGCTTCGGAAACTTTTAGATAAGCTCCATCATACAAAAATTTATTTTATAAAACATTTTCATCTCTATTTACCTACTTATAAGAAAAACAAAATTGAAACTCAACTATCGTTTACCTAAAATATGATAAAACTCATATTTAGCTCAAAACATAAGCGCTCGTTATAGGATGTAAAAGATTGCTTTATCATAAATAATTAAAATTAGATAATTCCATTTTTATAGAAATTAATTACCTCGCTTTAAAATTATGTTTTTTTATAGAACAAACAATTTAATTTTAGTTAAAACATTTTTACCAAAGGTCAATTTAATAATTTGGAGTTAAATGACTACAGTTAAATTAGTCAACACATCAACTGTTCTGAATAAATGACAGCAAATGCATTAAACTCTATTCAAATTGCATATTCTTGGGTACTCACAGCACAGTATTTGTTTCGGTCACCTGTAATAAATAAATAAAAAAAAATTTAAGGTAACATTAAATTATCTGTGCTTTATGCAAGTTTTTCTTATGCTTTATAGTGCGACAAACCAATCAAAAGTTAATACAAATTTTACGAGCTCAACACCTTATATAACTATACCTATATATAAACTATTAACTTTTTAAAGTAGTTGATAATGGTTTATGACTATATTGTTTGATACTTCATTAAATATTAAAGCCGTTTAAGCAAAGCGACAATTTTAGAAATTAAGATTGTTATGCAACATAATGCGACCACATAGTTCAATAAAATAAAATTTTGCTTACGATTTAGTGCTTTTTATGTGGTAAATAGCTGTTAAAACAAATTTTGTTTTTTGCTTGAGTACTTATAAAACAATCTATAACATAGTTGACTTTTTTAGAGAGTTGACATGTCTATTATAAAACATAATAAAACAATAATAAGTTACTAGTTTTGAAAAGAAACAAGTGAAGTTTTACAAAGTTGAAAAAAGCACTAAATATGCCAGAAACAGGCTTTTCAGATAAAAAATTTCTTGAATATAACACTGGGCATTTTCTGAAGCAGTAGTGGTTTGAAAAATAGTTATTAATTAATTGCTTGTAGAGTTTTGAGTACTAAAAACTAATAATGAGGCCTAATACAGATCCTTATATTTTTTATGTATAAACCAATATTATAATGGCTACGTAGAAATAAGTTAAAATCTCCAGAAACTAGACCGACCACTGGTAATTATTTATCATATAGGTATGTTTTTGTATATGCATGTAGCATCAAATGAATGACATTTCATAAAAACTTCATTAGCTTTCATAAATTTAAAGCAAATTAAAATAACTAATTAACCGTTTTTAATTTTTAGTTCAACAGACTGCTTCATAACATTGCTATCATTGTAAAATTCCATTGCTGCCAAAACAAGAAAACAGTTATTTAGTGCATCTGCGATAAGAAGGAAATCTTTATTTCAAAACCGGTGACAGCTGTGCACAAAAAAAAATGAAACCACTTTTTTTAAAATCAACAGTTCAAAGTTACAAAATTGAACGTTTTCGATAATTTTCTGATTTTAAGTATAATTAGTATAGTAGTAAAGTTGCCTCTAATTTTCTTAAAAAAATTGCGTGATTGGCTTACTTGAATCCAATCAAATAAAGTATTTAATTAATTCAAGGTAGTACATAAATACTTGGCAAAAAACAAAAGAATTTAGCTTTTAAAAAAAAAGCCAGTGCAAAAAGAATTTAGAAAAAGATGCAGGTGCCGAATATTGGTTTAAAAAGCCAAATTGTTTGTTTTTTCTAAAATAAAGAGGTGCGTAGTCGTAGATGTTTATTATTATAATCTTAACAGTTTAAGTTGTAGGTATTTAACTTGAAATGATTGAAAGTCAAAAAAATTAAAATTCTATTTCTTATTTGCAAACATTTCTATCAGCATTTTTCTTTAACTGTTAATTAATTTGTATAATGCATTAAAGGTTATATCTCTGAGCATCTCCTGGTCCTGGTGTTTTGCAGAATTTGCAAAACATAATTTTTACTTCAAGAATTAAACAATTTTGATCAAAAAACATTATTTTTGATTAAAAATTATGTTGTGTTTAATTTTTTGTGAGTTTTGTAAAAAATTTTTATTGAAAATAAATACCGCAAACACAAACAGTGTTTAATGCAATATTAACAAACATATTTATGTAACAAATTTTTTGTCTAATAAAGTTGCAAAAACGAATTGTTGTTAGCACAAAATAGGAGCAACTAAAATAACATGTTAAAAACATGTGCATTAACTGTTATAAATTAGTAAATTATTTTAGGGAAAGCAATCAAATAATAAACTATAGTTTTGAAGATATGTCATTATATAAATAAAAAAATCAATTTTCTTCAAGCCGGGTAACTCCGCGACCCGATGTCAACTGTCAACATCAAAACAAGTTATAAACCGTACTTTACAACGGCAAACAAGACATAATTCACTGTAACACGAGTTTGAAACGTAAACCTCTTGTGTAAAACAGGAATGCGCTGAAATTCAAGATGTCCGAAAACCTGAAACAAACAGGAAACAGCTTATACAGGGTGAAACCGCCTTGACACTTAAATTCGTTTCGTGCTTATTATAATGTCATTTCATTTTAATCCTCTCTGACCAAAGGTCATTTATCAACAAGGCAACTTTTGTATATGATTCTAACATAATCCTTCATGAATACCAAAACTTGACCGGTCTTTATTAAAATATCATCAACCCTGATGATCGCAGGTTGGCATTTTTTTATTTTTTGTCATGAATTTTATCGGCATTAGCGAGAATTCCCCTATATTTGGCAGGTGGACGAGATGCAGGTCCTGGGGGAGATCGCATTCATCCCAAAGAGAGGGGTGATAGATAACCGTACCTGACATGCGAGTATGAGAAAATCAAACGGATTCTCAATGATTTCCGGGTAGAATACAGAGAGGGATGATTTTTGTCTATTGTATTGTTATAGCTATTGTTAAGTTTGCTTGTTCAAGTGTTCTTTGGATAACGCTTTTCTTAAAACGAAAACTTAAATAAATACGCTTGTTAAAATTACGTTGAAATATTATTCCCACATCATTTTAAATGTTATTCTTATTGAGTAAAAGCATTATACAACAATACGATTCAAGATGTATTGAGAACAAAATTGCATAGCAAATAAATACTGCATGTATTTTTTTGTTTTGCAGATAATTTTTAAAATAATCTTTAAATTTTCACAGTTCTAAATAATTTTTATTTATTTATTTTAAAATTGTTTAGTGCAACTATTCATTTTTGAAGTATGCAAGCATAGTTCAGCATAAAACAACCTAATTTGTTTCAGATGCTTAAAAAAATAAACAAGTTAAGACAATAAAGACAATAAAGACATATCGAGGTAAGATCTTATTAACATTTATTTAGGTTTTTCCTATTCATTTTCTAAGATCCAGTAATAAGAAGTAGTTAATAAATATATAATATTTTTACCAAATGATCACAAGGTTATTTCGTATTGTATTTCAACACTTAATTAAAATTTCATAGTAAGAATTTTAAAGATGTACAACAAAACATATCGTAATGTAATTTAATTATGTAATTGTAAATATGTTTTTGTCAATGATCTTAGATTTGCTCAGAATTATTATTCATTTGATAGAATTTTATCATAAGTACTTTATTACAAAAATAAAACTATTTTTAACAGTTATTTGCATAGCATTAGTAACGTAAATGATGTTTGAGAGATTCTATGTAAGTAAATTATGCTACGCAATTTTGACAAAAAATTCATGCAATATTTTTTGTGCTTTTTTCCAATAAATAATATTATTAATCCCGTCTCTGTACTCTGTAAGCAAATATCAGTGTCAAGAAAGTTGACACTGACAGTTTTTTGCTCACCGCAACTAACGTGTAGCAACTGAATGATAAACAATTTAGCTTTAATTAAAATTATTAATAATTACAGCATAATATTTCAAGCTATAATATTGGATATAACTTCGCAAGTGATATCTCCAGACTATATTTGCGATATTCTACAGTTAGACGTCATCAAATGTATAACATCTGTTTCGATTACGGCAGTACAAAAAATATCTCTTACAGTTTATTTGAAAAAAGTAACAGATAAAACTGATAAATTTTATGAGCTTGAAGCTGTGATGTATTTAGAAGATACGACGAACCACTTTGTAAAAATTCGTATTTCTAGCCTTTCAATTAAATCGAGTTGGTCAAAGCTTTAAAAAAATCTGTAAGTAAACCTAAAATTATAAATTCAAAAGCTCTTTTTTTTCTTTATGTAGAATGATTGTAGAATAACTAAAACTAAACCATTTTTAAAAAGTGCTTAAAATTGTTGAGCTTTTCATAGCATAGAAAGTCAAAAACATTATTTATTCTGAAATGAAAACAAACTATGACATTCAATTTCCTTCATAGTGTGAAAAATGTTTAAATCAAGTCACAACCAAATTTAAAACAAATTAAAAAAAAAATTAAAAAAACACTTTTAGAGCTTTTTGAATGTTTCCGGTACGTAATTTTGCTTCATTAACGTGTATTGGAAAATGACCTACACAACAACAATTTGTCACATATTTATATAAATTACATATATTTTCCTAATTATATTAGTAATAATGTAAATTTGACAATTTAAAAAAATAATAAATTGGAACGGTCACTTTAAATTACGGTTTAATGTTCCGTGCCTCAAGGATAAGCCTACTTAAGCCATTTCAGTTAACAATTTCAATATCGAAAGCAAAACCTTGTAAATCAAATCGATTAAATAAAAGGGTCCCGTAACATATCAAGGTTCTTGAAAAATGTACCCTTCACCTGGAATAAATTCGGTATAACATTATAATAAAACGGTTTTAATTTATAACGTCCGAGTGTCCCCCTCAACAAATGCAACAAATTTAGTAGGCCGAACGACAAGCATTCAAATTGTAATTTAAACTGTATGTAACACTTTTTAGCGACCTTTAAATCATGTAAGTGTCCAGCAAAAGGGTTGGGTCAGACCACCCTTGACGCTTGACCGCTGGTCGCAGGTAGCAAGTGCTTTTTTCGATTTTTTACCTTCGAACCCTGATCTACCACACACTTCCTGCAAGTTCTGTTAGAACTTCCTTATTGTTATTTATTTCCTACCCTTCTTTCCTTAAACTGCCGTATGAGAAACTCGATTTTTCAAAGCGGGAAATCACCCTTTTTCTAAAAGCACATTTAATTCAATTAAGCATATTGACAAATTGCGCAGATAACAGGCACAAAAATAAAATATTGAAGATTGAATTACCATACAGAGCGTTGACCTTAATTTAAAAGCTTTAAAAATTGAAAGAGGCTGTTGGAAGCACTGCTAAATAATAAAAATAAAAAAATTGAACATACGTGTACCTGGTCAATCGGAAGTGTCCAGCCAACTTGATTAGGGTTAGATTAAAATATTGTAACTGCAGAAGGGCCACCAGAATTGCCAATTGTTGCATCTAACAAAACCCCGCGGAAGATAACCCTTCTCAAGATCTAGACTTATTTTTTATATAATTTGACTATTGTCCAGTTACGGGAACATTCTGCTCAAACAAACTTTAAAAGGCCGGTGTGGGAAACCGTTTTTTGCATCATTCAAAATAATAGATAATAAAACTAGATGGTTTAATTAACCAGCTATAATAATATTGTTTTACAACAGCTATTAACATTAGGATTGTTTTTAAATTGCAATTAAACAAAAGCATTTAACAAATTAAAAGTCATGATTAAACAAATCCTATGCTTAAAATACTTGAAATTAATTAGGAACATTATTATTTCATTTAGTTCTACAGGGGTATTATCAATGATTATAACATCTAGAAAGCGTGTAGTTAAAAGTTAACATGGTTGTTGTTTCTTACTTTTTTCTATCAAATAATTTTAACATCTTCTGAGTTTTCAGTCTGCTTCTAGAATTTTCTTTTTCTTTATAAACAATTTTTTTGTTATTTTACTTCTTCAAAATACTGAAAAAAAAGTTTGTTTTTAAAACATAATATCTGTAATTTATTTGTACACTTAAAAAAAAGTTGATAAAACTCAAACGGTTGAAGAAATTTAGCAAAGTACCATTCTGAATAAAAAAGTTTAAAAAATTAAACACGTATGATGAATACTAAATTTGTTTAATGTCACAAAAAAACATCAAAAGAAAGAATATGTGTACAATTAAAAGCAACAAATGAAAAAAGTATAATAGCACAAAGTTTAAAAACGTTAAAAATAATGTTTGTAAAAAAAAATTGAAAATACATGCCTACTTAGATGTTTAAAGTACAGATAAAAATCGGTTAAAAAATATCAAACAAAGTTGATAAAATAATTTATAAAGTACAAGAATTAAATATGAAGTAATTAACTTATAATAAAAACTTAAAAACAGTATTGCGTGAAAAAATCAATTGTAAAACCGTGCTGTATTTCAAGAGAAGAAACAGTCGTCATTATAAAAAAACTAATTTTGAATAAGAAGATTTTGAATCTTAGAGACGTATCAAGTTTTTTTTGACATGGTTCAATATGTCTCAAATCTCAGTGAGCTTATTCAAAACTATTAAATTTCATTATCAATTTCTTCTACTCTTTATTAAGAAATCACCAACTGTGACGGACTGTCTATAAATCATCTCTTCGACAGTAGTTGATCGATATTCGTTGGATATTGAATAAAATATAGATCAGTGGTGTCGAAGCATTAAGAAAAGGGAGTATTAAGAGAATTGGGCCCCATCTTTGTGTAACAATAGTGCAGTTGGGGTCCGACCTAGAAACAAGAGATGTTGCTGGAGTTCTCAGGGTGTCAGACAAGCGCATCCATCATCATCAACAATGCAACTTGCACCCTCCCAAGTACACGTCGAATAAAAGGAACTCAGCAATTTGGTACAGGAGAATTTATCGATTAAGCTGAAGTAATTCTGTTGTTATCCCGTACTGAGATTAATAACAGTCACCAAGTTTTTTTTTTCTCAAAAAATCCATTTGCTTAAGTTTAAATTATTTATATTTTTTGTAGACTAACCTGTGATACATAAATCTAAAACCACTTTCAAACCAACTTTTATGTAGTTTTACAAATCGTTTTTTCATAAATATAACTTTTTATATAAATAGCAGTTTATGTAAAAAGCTCTGAAAGACTTGCATAACGACCGTAGGTGCGACTTGAAGCCAAAGACAAAACCGCTAGATTTGAGCAAATGCTTTAATAAATAACCTTATTTACTCTAGATCCGTACTTTATAAACAAATTTTATTGTGAAGCAGCTGACTGTATGTTATACCGTTTTCTTTATTTTAATGATTATTTTGTTTTATCTCCTTGGTTTTTGATTTTATTTTATTAATAAGAAAGTTTATGATACTAACACTTTTTTCTTTTTTTTTTCTTTTCTCGCTAGTTTTTTGACGCTTTCTTAAAAGATTTTATACCCAACGTGTGTGTGTTCAAATAAGAGTTTATTATTAAGCCTGTACTGGCTGTTTCTCTATCTGTCAGATAGCTGTCAGATTTCATAAGCTTTTATATGTACAAACATAAAATTTTGATCAAATTTGTATTTTATTGCTGCTTTAGCAACAAATAATAAAAAAACTAATATAGCAAAATTTAAAATTGTTTTTTATGCAAATTAATTAAGAACGTTGAATTTGACTCAAGAAAATTAGGTCTTATTATTTTACAAATATAATTCTACACATGTTTTGAAAATAGAGCTTTTGCAGTTCAAATTTATTCCGTCAACAGAACGTACGTTAAATTATTAGCAATTATATATACATTTATGTATATACAATCATTAAAGTTTAATCTCAATATAATATGTGGACAAATACGCTTCTTTTAGTTTGGAATGATTAACATTCTTCTTTGTCAAACAATAGTTTTTTAAAACATCAGATTTGCATTTTTACAAAAATTTAGAATAAATAATTGAGATATGACATTATTTACAAAACAGTCTGTCTGTATAACAGAACACAATTGCTGAAATTAATGTTTACAACATATTGGTTTATTTCCTAGTATTTGTGTTTCTCTATTTTTTAAATTTATTGGTATACATACCTCAGATTCAAAACCTATTAACAACATTTTTCTTTCTAAAGCAATCGCGTGACAAAGTATATTATTATTTTTATCTCTTGGATTTACTTTAAATATCGTGCGCATTTTTATTGCTATATTAACTTAATTTATTATCACCAGTTTTTATTCAAAAGGTTATGCTTATATGTCCAGGTACAAAAATTAAAATTTTTAATTTTATTAATTTTTATTGTACTCAACTAATCCTTTATAGACATTAATTTTTATAGATTTCTTTGAAATAGTTGACCAAAAAGAAAAGGTATAAAATGCATGAAAAAACAATAAAATTAGTTAGTAACAACAAAGTAACAATATATAATTCTATATTAATAAGTAGAAACAAAACAATTAAAAAAATGTCTCTTATGTTGGCAACTAATTTTTTTATTTTTAAAAAGGTTAAAAACGGTATTTTTCAAGATATTAATAATTTAAATTTTTTAAATATTTTAAACAGCAATTTTTATCATTTATTATAATTATTGTCTAGCTAACATCAATATTTTCAATTATTTAATTTTGAAAAAATTAAACAAAGTTAAATAAATTTGAAAATTTTGGATCAAAAAAAAAGTCAAATCAAAGCTATTAAAAATCAAAACTCAGGCATGCTTTGAGAACAAAGGCTATATAAAATGTGCTACAAAAAAACAAGAAAATATGTAAAGCAAACGTAGCAAAATTAAAAAAAATCAAATCAGGACAATAAAAAAAATCAAAAAATAATAAATATAACAAATAAAAGACGTAAAATTGAAAAAAAAATAGTCAAATATCTCTACACAGATACTAATTTTTTAGTAAATATGTATAATAATTGTTTATATTTATTTTTATATAATTTTTTGCTATTAGTTCTATTGAGAAAGTTTAGAGTTATCAATAATTTTTTTTTATCTTTAAAATATGAAGTTTATCTACAATAATTAAAAAAAAATAAAAATCTCAATATGTACATTACAATATCAATATATATTCAAAATATCAACAGAAATTATAACAAGCACTAACATTTGAAACTATTGACATAAACAAGTGTATACAGTGCGCAAAACACGCTTCTTTTACCATTCAAAACATTTTTTTTATTTACCGTTTATTTATTCTTTGAAAAAAATTTTTTTACATGTTTAAAAACTCCAAATAAACAAAATCAAAGATTTTATTGACAATTATCAACACACTTATTATACTTTTCTTTTTAAGTACTTTCTTGAATGTTCACTTGATGCTTATGATGAGCGCAAATTTTGCTGTTTTTTCATTAATTTGATATTATCTTGAAAACAGTAGAAGATCTTTCTACATAAGTTTTTGAATTCAGTATCTCTAATCGATATAAAATCTTTATTTTTAGCATCTGAGATTTTTGAGTTTAATAGTTTTGCTCTTTTCAGAGCACTGCACAAGCGCTCTTAAAAATTATCAAGTAGTGTTGAAATAGTTACAATTTTTGAAAATGGCCGTTGATCTCTTCTAGCACGCTTACTTATTTCAGCCTTATTGAACATGTTTGGTACATGTTTTTACCTACGTTTGATAAACACTAACCACTAGTTGCGCATTTGTAAGCTGTACGTGGTTTTTTTCTAAAATTATGAGATAAACTAGATCAAAAAGATAAGAGTGACCAAATACAAAATGACCTATTAGTATTAGTGAAAAATGTTTGTCTTTTATTACCCTCCAGATAAACTGTTATATGCTGGTTTTATAATTTTTTTAAACAAGGTAATTTTTTTTCTTCTACATAAAAAATGTGTCATTTTGTATGATAAAGTATAATAAACACTATCACTACTCTTAACTTTTTACAACAGCATAATCTTTGCGTTATTTACCCAGGAGCATTTTCATTATTTATTACATTAAATTCTAAAGTAGCAAAACTAATATACCATCTTTTAAAATTAGAGCCACTGGCCAAAAACAAAACATAATAAAAAAATATTTTGGTGCAGATAAATTGATACTTAAGTAAATGCTTAAAATTATATTTTTATCAACCAAAAAAGATTGAGTTTTATTGTTAAAATAAACTTTTTTTCTTTATAGAGTTCTTCCAAATTACGCTGCCTCTTGAATATTTTCAAAATAGTTCCAGCACATGAGAAACTGAGAGAAAGAAAAAAGTAGCTAAATGATCGAGTAAAAAAAATAAGATTCTTATAAGTATATAAAAAACTAAGAATAGAATACATCAAATAAAGAAATTCTGACAACCTACATAAAAGGTACATGTCAAAAAACAATTACTAGAGCAAATTACCTATTCTTGTAACTGGTATTACTTATGTGACGTTATATTTTGAATATTTTCTAATGTGTGCATTTCGTCTTTCAATTAAAGTTTGGAAATTTTAATAATGATTATTTTTCAATTAATTTATTCAATTAACAATTTTTGAGAAAAAAGTTTTTTATTTAATTTCGCTTTGTAGAAGTTTTGAACAAATCATTGTTCTGAATTTGCTTTTGAAATACATTGTTTTGCGGTATATTTTTGGTTTTCTTGCCAAATGTTATAACATAGAATTTGTAAAGACTTTTTGAAACTAGTTAAAGTTTCTGATCAACTTTGAAGAGACTACTAAGAGTATTACTAAACTTTTAAGATTGTTTTAGGCCTTTTATTGGTTGTCAAAATTAATCTTAATTTTTTTAATGCTTATCAAAATAATTGCATATTTGTTTTTTTGTATAATATAAACTTGCTTTCCACATCAGAATTATGTTACATATAATTTAATATGTAATATAAATACACTCAACGTCCTCTAATGATGAAAAGAAAAAAACTACAAATATTTTGTTTGAGAGCGTCATCTTACTTATTTAGTTACTACTAAATCCAAAAGTCAACCAAAGCTGTCGAAAAGTTAGAGATTCTATTCCACATCAACAACACCAAATCAATAAACAGCGCTCTTTCAAACTGTGAAAACAATAGTTGGCTGGATTGTTGATACGGCTCGTTTATTCTCCAGCTGTAGAATCTACCAGTTTATTTTTCTTGTATAGACCACATTTATCAGTAATCAGAGTTGACCAGTAACTAACCAGATTAACTCGGTCAATTATTGATATCCGATATTGACTCAGTTGACCAGTGCAACAGCACGCAGTCGACTGCGGTTCACGTATATGCAATGCTTTATTGCTTGTTTCGAAAGATAAACACCGGCGTGATAAAAAAAAACAATTGCTTTAGGGAAGTCACTAACGGATTGAGATATCTGACTCGCTTATCACTTTCAGCTGTGCTGTGATTAGTGTCAGTTCTAATGTTTTGAATATGTGCTTTTTGAATTTTTAAACTATAGTGTCACGACTTGAACAGTTGCAGCACATTTAAAACAAACATATCTACGGTCTAACTAACTTAGCACAATTTGCATAAATAAAGCACCAAACAATAAAAGAATTTTTGACAAAAAACGTGGATCAGCCACATTTTGTAAACCATAACTTGTTTAACTATTATAGGACTTATAAATTTGGTGAATTTTTTTTTAATATTTTGAATGTGCTTAGCTGTAATAGAGTATGTATATAATTTTGATAAAAGAATTTTTAAACACGGTAACTGTCTATCGTCAAATTTTGATTTTTCATTTGTTGGTATAGATCACGAGATTCACGAGGCTTTCATGGGGTTTATGAAGTATAACCAAATATTGTTTTAAGTTTTATGGTTGCACTTTGGTTTTATTTCAGCTCTCAGCCTATGATGATAATAGTAATAACTTTATTGTTTGCTATTTCTAGCTTACAATCTTAATTCTATTTACATTGAGTCTTTTTTTCTATAGAAAGAAAGGCTTCATTCATTCAGTTTCTTTTCTATTTTTATTTATTAAATCTTCTAGCTCTCAATCTTTCTCAGCTTCTTACAATTCTTCAAATGTTCTAATGACACACTCTTTTTTTTCAGCACATCCAACACATTGCAAAGCTCCAAGAGATTTTTCTCACCAGCAGAAACAATATTTTTGACGCACTCTTTAGAAGAAACAAGACATAATATATAATATATAACACGACATCCAGGCGATCCGCCTTATCGCTATACCGGTCTTGATCTCTTTTTTTTTGCTTATAGACGGTAAAAACGCATGTCGTGTGGAGTTTGTATTTTTTTTAAATTGCTATGTTACAAGGGATATAATGCATTATAACAAATTTAAGAAAGAACAAAATTTTGGTTTTTGCTTAACAAATGATCAAGTACAAAGATCGAGCTGTACTGTTTGTTTTGTTTTTGTTTAGTGACTGTTTTCTGTGAACAGACTCATTTAAAAAGAAATTGAGGTGAGCTGATAACCGCTTATATCAGCAAGTAAAATTGTCATTTAAAAAAATTTATATAAAGTAATATTTTTTTCTCTAACATGGTACAACCAGGAAAGTAAGAGATCATTAATCATTAAGTGTTTGCGCAAACAGTTTAATAATGAGTTTTTGGTTTGATTTTTGTAAAATCTTAGTGACCACTAACTGTTTCTATTGAAAGTTTATCTCTGCCTGTTTTCAGTTTACTTAGTTATAAACTATTCTGTCACATAACCTTCTCTTCTGCCTAACTTTCTCGGTCTCAAACCCTCTCTGTCTCTTAACGTACAATAATGTTTTATTTAGTACGCTAGCAAGACAGTTTTTGCTAAAAGCATTGTTTAATTGATATTTATTTAATTATAATAATTTACTCTTTGATATCTTTATTTGCTATGGTCTTTATAAATTGCTGACAATCTATTTGCTTGAATGGTTTGCAATAAGCAGTGTCTAAATTTTAGTGTTTTAATTAAGCTAAATTTTTAGGTCGCCAAGTGGCTGACAAAAGTGCGTTCGGAGCCTGCCGAATGAATGGCGTGAGCTCGAGCTCTACTCAAGCGGATCTTTTTCTAAAAAGAAGAAAGCTTTTGTCTGGTCATGGGTGTTTGTATCTTTGTAAATGTAGGGAGCACAATAGATCAAAAAAAGCTGCATCCCTGTTGAGCTTAACTTTAATCTCAACTTTGGTTAAATTTTTATTAGAACTTTTTATAGGCTTTGGCCAAAATAACTGACCTGATAAGATTAAGAGGGATTATTACTTTGTAGTCATAACTACAACCAAATTATATTTTCAAGGCTTTCTAAATGCTTCATACTACAACAAACTATTATTTAGAGACATAAATCAATATAATTAATTATTACCTTATTTAGTTAATTCAAACAAATGGAGCAAAAACGGCATTACAACCATACAGTTTTTAACTCGTTATATTATTTCAATAAGGAAAGTTTATGTTGTACACAAACGATTTTACTGTATCACTGAATTAAAAGCTTAACGATCTGCCCATACCATTGACTATAGATATTAATATAGATTTTAGTAATCACTGGTCAAACTCTCAAGACAATGTCAAAATTTTTTGTCACATATAATTTTTTATAGAATTATTTATCAGATATTATAATTCAAACAGAACAATAGTAATTATTCACATCGGTTTATAAACAAAAAAGTTATGAGCGAACAGAAGAAAATTAAAAGTTTGGCATTTTATTGCACTGATGTGCAATTGCAATCATTAGCAAATTTTTATGAAAACATGACATTACAAGTTTGCCATTGCACTGTCATTAATGTCAAGTTTATTGTTTTGTTAATGGGGTTTTCAAATTATTATATCATAATGCCACAAATTGAATTGGTTAGATAGTCTAACTATTTTAGAAAAAACCTGAAAGATGAGAAAACTATTGTAAACGCCGAACATATTCTTTTGCTGCCCTCTAAAAGCTGTACTTAGAGAGCAAAAAATATGATAACAAGCAATATTCGCTGCACACAAACAAATATCTAGGTACTATTAGGTTTTTGTATTTCTAAGACAATTTGCCACTTTTTCTTTAATTTTTTGTTCGAGAGAAAACTGGTGTATGCTAACCCTTTTACTCACATAGAGCACTGAGCAATAAGATTTAGATTTACTGGACATCTCAAAACCCTAAAGAATTCCTTAACACCAGTCCAATAACAACCTTTAAAAGCAAAAAATTATGAACAATTGCTTATTTACCTAGAATAATGGTGTTTTCTGAATTTCAGTAGGATTTTTCCAATACATTTAAAATTGTTAAATTTTTTCTTAAAGATATGGGTGCAAGAACCATATTTAAAATAACAGAAAACAATTTTTTTATCATTTTTAAACTTTAAAGGTTTATAATGGCTACCAAAAGCATCAAATATTTGGCCATTTTTATATTAAAAGTATGAAAAATATCTATAAAACACACAATTTTTGTTGTTATAAATAATATTACAATAAGTATCCGGTTTATTGTCTTTAATTTTTAAGTTGGTGGTAAAGTTTAATCGTAATATAATTTGTAACTATTATTTTTTAAATTATTTTAAAGAATATAGTTCAACATTCACTAAATTAAGTTTATAAACTTAATTCAAATAAATTATTTTTGCAACAACGTTTTTTGTTTTTTTTTATAATTCCTGTTAACTAGCACGAGACAGAAATATTAAATATGTTTAATTGTTTTCAAGAAATTGTACAAATGTCTTTTCTTTAATTATACCTTCAGTGTCAGAAAAATGTTAATTGTTCTTAATTCATAAAAATAATAAGCTTTTTATTCATCTCATCTAATTTTCTCTTTTTTCTTTAATTTGCTGTGTTTTTAGATAATTCCTAATAAAAAATTCTAATTTTGTGTATCTAATTTATTTGTAATAATTTTACATTTTAGACTTAACGATGTAAAACCTGTAGTTGTGTATACAATAAATTTTATTAATTTATTAAATTTAGTAAATGTTCAAATTTTGCTAGTAATGTTTCAAATATCTGTTGCGGTTTATTTAAAAGTAATAAGGAGAATATCATTAAAATTTATTGCTTATATCAAATTTACACTATTTAACTGCATCTTTAAAAGTAATATAACTTGTTTGAGAAACGTTTTGTTGATATATATTTTTTTTATTAAATATTTTTTTCCAGATATTGTCTTGGAAACAACATTTTCCTGCTTATTTACGCAAAGGAAAATTGAGTTTTCCGGACTAGTACTGTAAAAACTTTACAAGACGCAAAATAAAAAAGATACTCTAGTAACTATAGTTGCCAACAAAATTGACAAACTTGATTTTTGTGGAATTCGTCGAAAAAAAATTCTAAAATTTGTAAATATTGTCTTTTTTTACGATTTCCGGAAAAATTTAATACAAAACACGTCAGTAAAATCTCTTACTTGACTCGGAGCTTTAAAATACTCGGCACAAAGTGCCTCGTACTTCAATTTAGATCCTCTTCAGTAATGGGAAATTTTCCTGACTTTTATGTAAATAACTATTTAATTTTGATTATAACTTAGATATTATTTATACAGTCTTCTTTTATTTAAACTATTAATAATTTTAATATTGTTTGTTTTATAGTACATATATCATTTGATATTTACTTTTGTTTGTGACTTAAATTTTACCTGTGTTGCTGACACTAAAATATTTATCAATATTATTTGGAATCAACTAAGTGTTTTTATTTAGTTTAATAATTGATTTTCATTGCCCTTATATGTCATTTATATACATAAGATAACTTATATAGATGGAATCAGTTTATAACCACAACTTGAATTATCAAAATCATAAAGAGCTTAATAAATTTAAATCTTTTTGAAATATTTTGCTTTTGATTGGCAATATTGCAGATTTATTAATTCGTTTTCAATTTAAAAATAATGTAAAGTTTGCCAAAACTTATGTGTTCTAATAATCGAAATAAATTTAAGTTGTACTTATACCTATTGTTAAACAATTGTTGAATTTTTACTATTTAAACGAGAGTTTTTTTTTTAATTTGGCGTCAAAGGTTGTTATGAATGTTTAACTTTGAACTGTGAAATTACCTCTACCATCGAATCAAATAAGTAACAATCCTTAATTTGACAGCTAAATTCAACTCATTTACTTTTAATTAAATAAATCGATAGTTAAACACGTTAATGAAATCACAATAAAAGCAGTTGACAGCACTTGTAGTGTTATAGCAAACAAAAAAATTAACTTTAATAAAGAAGTAAGGATTAAGTATAACAATTAATCAAAATGTTGTTCATCGACTTTAAAATATTTGCAGAGTTTTTAAACAATTGCGTTACTGACATTTGTCAACATTTAAAGATTATTATTAATTTTATGAATTTTGGCAACGATGGCTTGACGCAACTCGTTGAGGTTATTAGAACTTATAGAAAATTGAATTTTTTAAATAGGGTTCCAAACGAAGTCACACAGAGTAAAATTGCAGGATTTTGAAAGGTAAGTTATGGCTGTATTAACCATATTCAAAGTTTCTTACGTGGTAAAGTCGCCTTTGTTTTGCTGAAAGTTGTCGTCTACAATTTTATAATGAAGCATGAAGCTGTGCAAATAATAGCTATAATTTTTTCTCGGTATTTTGCAGCAGTCAATGATCTATTAAGAAAGATTGAACCAATAATTTACCATTAACTCGGTGGCCGTTACAAAAATAAAATTTTACCACAAAAATTTTATGTTCATGAAAGAAAATGATTTTAAATTCAAAAATAAAGTAATTGAGAAATTTAGTAATTATTTGAACATTTAAAGAATCTGTTTTAAAAATTAAGGTCCGTTTGCACAAAATTATAAGCATACCTAACTACGACACCAAATTTTAAGAAGCTTCCGTTATAACGCAAAAACACAAGTTGCCTATAACCAACATTTTTACTGACAACAGTTGGTACTGGCACTTCTGTCAGTTGTCACATTGTCAGTTGTCATTGTCAATACTAAATAGTTGTCATTTTTGCAAAAATATTTTCGTATTGCTTACATTTTTATCATTTTAATTATTTGTTGTGTATATGTATATATTGATAGTAAATTTTAGTGATAATAGAATCTGTGATATGTATTATCAATTATATCGGTCATTCTAATTGCTATTAGTCTAATTTATAACCAGATGAAGTCATAATACAACAAAGAATCCCGCATCTACGTCAGCAACATATTTATTAATTATAGGATAATTGGGGGGTGTCACTACGTTTTTATCAGTGCAATAGTTGAATGTTTGGTATTTAATTAAAATGGAAGGAGGCCCGAATATTCAAGAACGTGAAGATCTTTCGCAATCGCTGATTCCCGATGAATATGGGGGTTCAGGATGCTGCTATAGTCTGTGTCACCCAAAAGGGGGTTTACACAGATTTGTGGCTTTATTTTTCATGTGTTTTATTGGTTTTGGTGAGTTGCATTATCTAGTTGTAAAAAACCACTTCCTCATAATTATCTTTGTTATGTTAAAGAGCGACTTCACTCTTAGATAAATACAAACAAAAATAATATGGAGATAAAATTTAACATACTTTCTTTATGTTCAAGGTTCCTATTTCTGCTACGATAACCCAGCAGCTTTAGAAATTCATTTGGAAGCGGAGCTGAATATAACCACAACACAATACAGTCTTTTATATTCTCTTTATTCATGGCCCAATACAATATTTTGCTTTATCGGGGGCTTTCTCTTGGACAGAGTATTTGGAATTCGGGTAGGCACCAATATTTATATGAGTCTTACATTATTAGGACAACTTTTATTTGCATGTGCCACATATTATGGTATATTCTGGGCTATGCTTCTAGGAAGACTAGTGTTTGGGTAAAATTTGTCTTTTTTCGTTGAATTGAAAAGAAAATATATGGATTTGTTTTAGAATTGGTGCTGAATCTTTGGCAGTTGCTCAAAACAACTATACGGTTTTATGGTTCAAAGGAAAAGAATTGAATATGGTCTTTGGCTTACAATTATGTTTAGCAAGGATCGGTAGTACTGTGAATTTTGCTGTGATGGAATATATTTATCAATGGGTACACAAGAGCTACCAAGGCTCACAATGTTTAGGGGTTGTACTCCTCATTGCTACTTTAACTTGTGTATTTTCGATGTTTTGTGCTATAATTATTGGATTGTTGGATAAACGTGCTGAACGAATATTGAGACGTAATGAAAGTACGAACCAACAAGTAATTCAACTTAAAGATTTTAAAAACTTTAAGCTTGATTTTGTTCTACTTACCACAATTTGCGTTTTTTATTATGTTGCCATATTTCCTTTTATAAGTTTTGGACAGTGAGTATACCAGAAATTTATAAAAGTCACAAGTTTTGACGTACTAAATAACGTCACAGCTTGTGAATTTTAAGCACACTTATGAAGCCTGAAATATTGTTTTATTATTATTTATTGCTAATTTTGGCAATTTTTTAAAAAATAACTGCAGAGTCTGCTATTTGATCATAAACCGGTTAATATACGAAATTAACGGTATGCAGATTTAGAAAACCATTGTCCTGGTAACTACTGTTCTGCTTGACAATGTTATTGACATTATTCATCTTTATTTAAACAGTCATTGTTGGTTGTTGTCTGTTTGATGCATTGTGAGCCAAATATTGTTTTCAATTGACAATTTTGGGTAGAGTTCGAATACTCTTAAGATCGGAATAAACTTGTTAGCCTTGTTTAAACGCGCAATGATACGACGAAGCTGAAGCGATTAGTCAGCTGTCCTTTTTTTAGAGTATCAAATTCCACCACCAGAATGTACCTGCAGTCATTTAACAAATATGTGTTCATAAAGTTTTTAAAATTAAAATGCATTAACAACAAATTGTTAATCAGATAAAGCAAGAAGCTTAGGTTCTTTTGACGGCAATTAATAGGATTTTTTTTCGTCTAGCGCTATCTAAATATCTGAAAATTCAAACTAAAATATTTGCTGGATCGATTTTTAATTTTAAATAATCAATCATATTACTTTTTAATGATGTTTTTTATGAATCTAGTGGCAGTACAAAATTTTTGAAGTGTTTAATAATTACATTTGAAGTCCAAACAACAATCAACACATCACTTTGACTTCTGAATTAAATACTTTCACGCCAAAAATTTTCTGTGTTTATTGCGTTTATCTTTTTAACCAAAGTTTAATGCTGCGTGTATAAATTATTGTTTTGTTTTAAGTTGTGCTTATGTACCACTTTAACTGTACAAGTTAAAATATCTTTTTTTTCTGAAGAATTCACAGAATGGCACCCTGAATTTTTAGTTTATAAAATTTTATGATAATGTTTCTGCATATGTATTTCTCGTTAAATTCTATTTTACGAGACATGAATACTAACTTTAAAAATAACTAAACAGATGCTTATTATAATAGTAAATGTTTAGCTAAGCTTACAGAGCAAATTTTTAGCTCACATTTAGCGAATAAATCTATAGATAGCCTCATTTGGCGTGACTTGTTGCATTTGGTTTTTTAGAATAAATTTTAGATATTCTTTTCTTTTTAATTTGTCTCGTTAAAATTAAAGGTTTTTTTTTGATAATTGCCAAATATAATTGAAATACGATTCTTCTAAATAATAAAACATAATATTTTTGTAGCTTAGAAAAAATTTATGATATTTATTTTATTCATGTTTTCAGGAAATTTTATAAAACAAGATTTCATTTTAATAAGCATGATGCCAATTTTATTACAAGTCTTGTTTATTTATCCGGTGCTATTTCCCCACTTTTAGGATTTTTGGTCGATCTGACAGGAAGAAATCTTTTGTGGATGACGGGAGCTATATTGGGAACAATGGGGGCTCACGTTATGTTAGGATTTACATATATCGATCCATACATTGGCACAGTAATATTATTCTTTTTTAAGAAAGTGTTTTAATAATATACTTTGATGAATTTTAGTGTTTAATGGGTGTAGCATATGCTTGTTTGGCTAGCGGACTTTGGCCTCTTGTCTCTCTTGTGGTGCCAGAATATCAATTAGGTACCGCATATGGAATGTATGTTTTATTTATTTTTGATAAATATAAATTAGGACGAACTTCTTTCTTTCAGTTGTCAGGCTGTTCAAAATTGTGGATTAGCAATATTTGCAATCATTGCTGGTACAATAGTGGATAAATACGGGTATCCATATTTGGAAGCATTCTTCCTGGTGACACTTGGAGGTAAATATAACTTTTTTTATATTTGAGTAAAATTAGTTTAGCGTTTTTACAAAATTATCAAACTAATTATGTAATTAAAACTAAATTCGAGACGTTTTTGTTCAATAGAAAGAGTCCAACGTTATCAGTTTCTGTATTTTTTTTATTTTTTCTAATATTTAGCATGAACATAAATACAGTTCAAGGCAATGATGAATAACAAAAGTTAGACAATAGGGCTGTAACATTGTTGCCACGGTGCACGATGAATATAATATTCTAATAGTTTAATAGCACCAGTTTTTGCAGTTTTAATTAATACATAATAATATACTATCCCTTTTTAGTAGTAAATACAGAGACAACCGTCCTGTAAATATTATTGAATTTCATTTAATAAGTTAAAGTAAAAGTTAAATTAAAAGATTAGAGTCTAATCTAATTGTTCGAAAATAAACACTTTTTAATTTTAAACTTAACAACTTAATTTAAGTTTAAATTTAACAACTAATTGCACTTAAGCTGTCAGTCACAACCTCGAATTTCGGAATTTTTAAAACAGACAAAATTGAGTCCTCGATTGATAAGTACATTATTCGTGCGTTAGTCATTTTACAGACCGCGGTTTTATGCAAATTTAAAACTTTGCGCTGTCAAATCAAACTTACCTCACTAATAACGTAATAGTTATTTACGTTATTAGTGCGGTAAGTTTCATTTTACAACACGTCGCTCTGCGGAATATTTGTCAACACGTCGCTCTGCACCAAAAATATTTAATTGTCTTTATTTTTGAAATCTGTCTTATTGAGTGCGGTAAATTTGGTAAATTTTCCTGGTATAAACGCACTATATTTATGAGTAAACAACACTTTTTTGGAGGTCTCTAAAAGCAGATAATTTTCACAGTATTTTACAACACGCGGGAGCTCTGCATGTGAAAAAGTTTAGATACCATAGCAGTTGAGAAGGCGTAGACATGCGGTTTACAAGCGACGAGCCTTAAAGAATTTTTTTTAGTAATAAATTTCTATTTATAAATGTTTTTCTATTGCAGTGGCGTTATTAGCTACAATAGTTTTGTGGATTTATGATGTCTTTAGTAATGGATTGCTAAATTTGACTCCTGCAGCCAGACAGAATCACCCTTCAGCTCAGACGTAAGTGGTTTAAAAAAAGTTTTTTACAATAGTGGTATAGTTTGAAAATTTATCAGCAATTTGGTTGTTAACGAACTTAGTGAGAATTGTGTTAATTTTTTTTTTGTTTAGTTCTGAAGATCAGCAGCCTATAATTTCACCTGAAGACGATGTGATCAATGAAGATGGTCCTCCGGAGGCTAGCAGTGACTTTCACATACGTAATCGATACTTGTCGCGCATTGGTGCTGCCGTAAGTCAGGAGTAGAACAAGTTAGGCAAGTTAAGAATTGTTCAATATTTTTTGTTTTAGTTACCAGATCATTATAATATAGCAAGCAAAGGACTTAGAACATTAAGGTAGTGCAGTTGGAATAATTTTTGTACATTAAACGGCAATTACAGTTATTATCTGTGTTTATTTATACAAGGAACTTGAAACAAAAAATATTTTATAATTCTCTTCTTTTTATCAAAAGTATATTATTTTTTGTGATATAATAATTGTATTTATTACGTTTTTAATTTGTATATATTGGTTATTTTCTTAACATACATTACAATAATTAAATTTTGACAGTCAAAAATAATGTTCATTAATTTTTGCTATTTTTCTCATCTCATCCGCATATGGATCTCTTCGACTGTAGACAATCAAACAGGTCGAGTTCCATTACGAAAGTTCTTGCAACTTCTTGAAAGTTTCAAAAAGCCACGAGTCATGCAAACAATACTTTGCGTAAATCGTCAAAGATCAACCATAAACAGGTAGGTAGGTGTTGGTGTACAAGCACAACCAATAATTCGTGTTTGACTGATGTGGACGTTTCTAATAGATGGGCCACTTTTGCTCACCGAGTGCAAATGTGTCAATAAATACGTTTGTCTATATTGCCTTCCTCATAATGCTAAATCGAATACTTTTGTAACATACTTCAGTTTGTTATCATCGACCATTTATGACTATTGATAAACAGCCATCATTTTCAGGGAAAAATTAGTAATATTAAATTTTTTCATTAAGCCATATTTAGTTTCTGTCGTATTTGCTCTTTTATGCATATTATTTGTACAAAATTATTTTGATATTTCACATCTACCAGGCGTTCAGTGACGCCTCATTTTCTTCTAAAGTCTTAAAATGGACAGGAAAAATGAAGAAAAGGAGCATGAAAAACTTGATAATATAACAGGGAAAGAAAACTACTGTGGAGATATGAACAAAAAAAGCATATCGTTTTTAGTAATTTGCGGTGAGACATTACCGAAAGTGAAGAAGATTGCGATACAGACACGGCTGAAAGGAAAACAGAGAAATTAGAACAAGAGAAAAAAGAACAGCAAGAATAAAAAAAGTTCATTTATTTGCTTTTGCAGCTAGATTTAAAGAAATGCTCAATAACATAACAAAATTTAAATTCAAAATAATGGGAAAATTTCATCTATCATATTTCATAAAATATCTTTCCAATCTTTACCGTGCATTTGCACCTTTTTCATGACTATAAATTCTATCAGCTTTCCCGAAAACCTTGTATTTGACTCCATTTTGCTCTCGTTCATGTGTGAAACATGAAAATAATGACAGATTTATTCATAATTTAATTATCATAAAATAATTGCGTTTAAGTTTAGAATACTACACACGCACTATATATTTTGTACTTCTCTTTCAGATATACTTTGTTTCAAATTTTTAAGTAACCTTTTGCACAAATTAGGCGCATTTGATGTATCTCATAATTATAATACTAAAGCAAATGTAAAATCTATTTAAATCAGCAGCTTTAGGTCACGATTTTTGGCATTTAAAAATTCGTATGACATTCGCATAGACGAATTGCGTCTATAGTAAGGGTTAGAAGCAAATCAAAAAGCACAAATTTGTTTAAATATATTTATTATTGTAATACTATAATAACAACTAGTATATAGAAATGGTAGACTGTATACAAAGTGTTCATTTTGAAGGATATAAATCCAGAAAAAATAGTTATCCCAATTTGAATAATTAAAATATATATTATCAATTTGATTTAGCCTACAACGCCTCATAAATTATTGTGCCATGACAAATTTTTTTATATAATTTTCTATAAACTTCAATAATTCAAAAATTGCACACGAAATTTTCCGATATCATAGAAACGAAACCGCGAATTTCCTAATTTTAATAAATAGATCGTTTTTTAGATTTCGTTTATCTTGCACTCGCTACTACAATAATTATTCTAAAAGTACTTAAAAATTTTTCCTTAAAAATACATACTAGAAATATTAAGTTGGTATAAAACATACAAAAACGTATGGGACAATGGCATTGTGGAGATCTTGTATACGATTATAAAAGGGAATTTTAATACAAAGTACACTTATTATCATAACTTACTGTGGCTAGCAATAGAGGGCCAGCCGGGAACATCCAAAAACTATGTACACGATAAAATTATACAAATGTAAAAAACAACTAAAGATTGAGAAAAAATAAATAACTGACTTTAACCCTGTAACTTTTATAGAATAATTTGGGTAAAAAATGATTATATAAAATTTATAAAACACAAAATCCACTACTTCTATACTAATTTTTATATAACTATAAGCACCATAAATGTTTTGACATTTCAATGAATTCACTAAGAGCAAGAGATTTATATATGTACAAATTAACCAGAACTTAACGACTAACAGTGTCTTCAACTCACTTAAAATGGCACATTTAAATTTAAATCACATAGCCATTAGGCAGAGATTGCTGGCAGTATAATCATATTATATCACTTGAAAAATAAGCAGCATATGCATACTTAAAACACGGAGAAAGCGTAAAAACCCTCAAACCACTTTACTAAAACAGTGGTTCAAGTTTTTTTGTATAATATAATATTTGATATGATATGCCTTATATTTTTCTAAGCTATATTACGAAACGCAGCATCAGTGCATCTTAGGCGTGCTTAAGTGCGTGGTTTCGCTCCTTTTCGGGGGCGGTGGTGGCGGCCTTTTACTTTTTGAACCAACATAATCACTCCTAACGTGTACTGGACTGGTCGCATACTCGACAACATTATCAGAATTTTCTCTATATATGTTTTCGTAAACATTATTAGGTCCGTAGTGCTCTTGCACCCAATTTGAAACATTATGTTCCTTATAATCTGGCAATAAGACAGGAGGATCTCTAAATCCCAAAACTTCATGTGGTGTAGTTGTTGGTTCTAATTTACATTTTTGTGCAACCTGCCACTTTTTTCGCATGACTCTTTGTAAATCCTTCAGGAAATCCACGGGAGGTTCAACCAGCTTTTTCGGACTCGACAGTTTCGTAGAATCGGATCGTTTTGGCGGAGGCGGCTTTTTCGGCAATGGAGGAACTTCCTGGGGTATTAAATTAAAGCTGATCTTTTTGGTAGTTTTTTTGGGACTCGCTGTATCCTGGAAATTAACTTTACGTTGAACGTGGGGCGAGCTTTGCTGAGTTTTTAAGTCTGTCATGTATGGGACGACACCATACATTGAATTATTACCACCACTTGAACTAGAACTATTAGTTGACGCTATGCTATTTGAAGAGATTTGCCTCGGCAGCGACGTTTGTCTTAAAGAGGATCTCAAACCATTATTATTACTAAACTGTATGCTTCCACTCCCAGGAAGAGTGCTTGATTGACGATAATTCGGCGGATTCACATACGCAGGCGGTTGATTATTATAACCATTCGTTGCATACTCGTTTCTATCATGGTTTTGCGCAGAGATTTGAGAATATTGGTTTAAATTAAAACTAACAGGAGGATTAAGTTGCGTTGGAGTGCTACAATTCGATCCAACATTGGACAAAGGGGGACTAAAACAAGGGGTAGTTATTCTAGATTGAGTGGGCGTTTGATCCGGCGACATTCCTTGTGTGGGTGTTCTGTCAGGACTTGCTAGATTCGTAGGTGTAACACTCCCTTTTCTTCTACGAATTGTTCCAGAGTCTGATTCGCCAGGTGGTGGAGGTAAAGACATCAAAGACAATTGACTTCCGGTCAGTTCAGTTCCAGTCATAAGGGGCAGCTCATTAGGGTTAGGGGGTGGAGGTAAACTATCCAAGGATAAATTTGAATTGTACACTTCTGGAGGAGGTGGTGGAAGTTGGTAAGAAGGCGAATCGGTTATTACATCGCCATTCGTTTCTGGTGGAGGCGGCAAAGATGTGATTGAGTCAGTCTGCAAATGAAAATAAAGTTTTTAAATAATGAGCAAATATGAAAAGAAGTTCGAGAGAAAACATAATTTCGTTAGTGTGTATTGTAAAACGTTTAAGTATGTATGTAAAACATAGATAAAAGATTTTTTTTCAACAACTAAAGCCATAAAGGAATATTTTGGAAAATCAATGTATATCGTGAACTGAACACTTTACAATTTAAACAAAAATCGTGTATACACAAACACATGTAGCACATTACGGTGCTAACCGAACTAATCTTGTCCCCTTGTTCGGACAGCTTTAATCTTCGGTGAGGTACTAAGTCGTAAACCAATCAACTACTTCAAAAAGTTAACATTTTAGTTTTATATGAGGTATTAGGCTCGTAAAATTTTTACTAGCTTTTATTTGCTTTGTCGCACTATACATTCACATCGTTTTTTTCTTTGTTATTAAACCTTCATTAAAAAAAAGCTCAAAACACTTATTACTACAAAAGTAATAAAGTAAAAAAATCAAATATTAGAGACATTTTTTATGTCCAGTATATTATTAATTAGAGAACAAAAAATCTTCATGACATTAAGGCTCTCTCAAAATCAAATCGCTTCAAAAACAATAAAAAAAACACAAAATGTTTTCTTATCGAACTTCTTCAAAGAATTTAAAGCAAGACGGTCGTATTAAACATATAAGTACAAAAGCTTAACAAATAAAAAAAAAAACTATACCATAAAAATGTTAAACCACAGCTTAAGTAAAAGAAGGAGAGCGTAAAACTAATTTTTTCTTCAATAATTCTTGAGCTTGTCTGAATTTAGTGGAAGAAACTTCTACTTTTCGCTAAGATGTTAGTGTTAGTATAAGCATGCTTCAATGATTGTCTTTACTTACCATAGATGAAGGAATCTCCATAGGACTCCGTATAGCGCCTGTACTTGGGGGCCTTTCTGTGAATGGACTAGCCTTGTCGCCAAACGGCGACGCTCTTTCCCGCACTGGAGTACTACACAATGGAGTAGAATTTCCGCTTCTCCCTCCCATAGACTCAATCGATCCTCTTGTTTTATAGGAATGCTGCCTCTTTAATGTTCCGGAATTAGATGAGTCATCTGTGGAGTTTCCAGATTTTCTACGACTGTGTCGCCTAGTAAGGGTACCTGAATTGGCGCAATTAATTGGGGAAGGAGGTAAAGCTCCATCAATTTCATCACGCGTCTCTCCTACTTCTTTTAGTTGTCTAGTTATGTTTGTCAAAGGCAGCGATGGTTTCATGGATGGTTTCCGTTTAATTGTTCCCATTGGAAATTCAGAATCAAAAGCATTCTCACAACTAGACGGTGCCCCATCTGACATACAGCCTGATGAGCTTGAGCTACTAGCTCTGCTATGTCGTCCTAAGCTAACTTCACTTGGGGCAGAATACGTATCGCTTTGCGTTCCGTATCCAGCCTCACTACCAGGATAACCTTGCGTTGGTGTAGTGACATTAGATTGTACTGCGATTGAACTTACTGAACAACTACGCGCGTGAGCTAACATATCTAAATCTTCTTGTGCCAATTCGTCCATTAATGCACGATAATTATCCATTAACTGTTTTCCATATTTTGCTATTCGCATTCCCACCATCCAACGCTGTAAGTTCTTCTGATCTTCGGCACACAAGTATTTTATATACTTAGAAGATTTTGGTTCTTGTAGACGCGGGTGCTTGATGGCGAAACAAAAGTCAGTAGGAGCCTTATATTTTTTTCGCCAACCCAAGCCACAATAAATTTGATTGTTATCAAACGTCGCCAAACAGACTAAATCCTTTGCCGATTTGACTTTATCTTTAGGAAAATAGTAAAGACCAGATGCTCTCAATACAAAATGATACTTCTTCCAACCTTTCTTAGATTCAGCTTTTAAGTATAGTGGACCTTCAATTTCTGGAACACTTGTAGAACCACTAGCAAAAAATTCTTCTAGAAGCATATTGCGCGAATGCTCGTCATAATCCAGTTCATGTTTGCTATCATTGGCTGACAGTAAAAACCTTTCTGGTTCTATGAAAAGTTTGTTCTTTTCGGGGCGCTCAGAAAAAAAGATTTTATTTTTAGATTCTCTAGTCCACACCATAAGGTTATCGACAAGGAGCTCATGGTCTTCATATATTCGCTCTATAACGATAGGTCAATGTAATCACTAGAAATTGTCAAAATTTGTAAAAACTTACCCATGTATAATTCTGGTAGATGCTCGACAATGGCCCATTTTGGATCCACCTCCACATGATTTTTATCGATCAACAGTCGAGTAACGTACGAACACAACATTTTCTCATCAACTAACAACGATTTCGCAGATCCATCCGCGGTAAACACCTTCACAAACAACTTCTGAATATTGGCTTCTTTGATTTTTTCCATCGCCATACGAATTTTCTCTGCTTTAATCCGTGAGGCTTCATCCTAAACCAACAAAACAAAATTAGATGTTTGTTCCAGATATTCAAATCGTCGCGTTGTAATTCTTGTAGGATTAAAAAACTAAATATGTACCTTAAAGCTTATCACATTAATAAAAATATTAATAAAGTACTTATTTATTTATTAAAACTGCAAAAAATTATATGTATTTGGAAAAGCATCTAATCTAATGTAAAAAGAATAAATACAATCTTAAAGTGGTAAAATATACACAAGGCGGTAGCAACTGAGTTCAGTATTTATTTAAACAAATCAACTTGATTGAATTTCAAGTAGAAAAAGAATAGTATCCCCTATTTAACAGTCATAAAAACTTGTTTGGCATGTAGCAGGTGCTTTTCAAAGCTCGTCATTTGCACCAATTACTCATTGCGTTGCCAGTGCTTATTGTCGCACAAAATTAATTTGAATTAAATTATGGAAAAAGAGAATTCCGATACGCTCAAAACAAGTATTAATTTTTTCGAGATTGTACCTATATTTGTGTAAATTCTATATAAAATTAAATTTCTGAAAAAAACAAGTTATAACAGTATCGGATAATTGATCAACAGTTGATAACAGACAACTATAGTTAGCAAAAACCTTGAAAAAAAATGCTTTTACTTAATGAGACTTCAACAGAAAAAAATCAAAAAGAAAATAAAATTAAATTAAAAAATAAGTAGTCTGAAGTAAAAAAATAGAACAAGAATGAATCTACAGTTATGATAAGCAAGGAAAAACAATAAAGATCCCAAGAACATAATGACTTAAGGTATAAAAAATTGAGAACAAAGAAACTACTAAATATACAAAACAAAAACTAAATAAATAAATTAAAAAGAATAAAGTAATTGCTATCAAATATAGAAATAAATAGCAAATAGAGAAGAAAAAATAGAAAAAGTGAACTTGCCAAAAAAAGCGGTTAAGCACCGCTTAAGAACAACTGAATCACGATGGAATTTCACAAAAGAGAGGGAATAGTAGAACTAAACAATAAAAGAATTATGATGACAGGGAAGCAATAAAGCAGAAATAATAGAAAAGAAATACACAAGAAAAGTTTAACTGTTTTTATGTAAGACTATTTACTTTATATGAAGAGTTTATAATTTAATAGATAAGTTTTTTAAGCTACTAAATAAGTAACTGACAGCTTTATTATTGCTGAAGTGCAAAAAGTTCTATCCATTTTGACAATTTCAAACACATCAATTTTTTTTTGTAATATCAAAAATGACGTTGAGATAAATCTTTTATTAGTAATTAGCTGTAATAGTGTTGAATTATCATACCTGAAGATTCTGGAGATGTAAACTTTGAGGTTTACTACTGGAACCTCCACTGC
Source organism: Lagria hirta (assembly GCA_947359425.1). Classification (NCBI taxonomy): domain Eukaryota; kingdom Metazoa; phylum Arthropoda; class Insecta; order Coleoptera; family Tenebrionidae; genus Lagria; species Lagria hirta. The sequence continues at coordinate 17,487,314 of OX375794.1, forward strand.
TGGCAGATGATTCGCTTGATAGCATGGAAACTGTATCACTAAAAGCGGAATCATTATCCGGAGACTCCGTCCGTACTGAATCAGTCTTTGACAAAATATCCTCTCCTGTTTCCAATTTCAAACGGGGTCCTTCCGACGAGGAACGATTGTGTGTGCGAGATATATGCTGCGACATTTTTTGATCTATAAATAATAGATTATGTTAAACAAGTAATTAAATTTGACAAGTGTGTGTACAAAAGTTTTCCGTGAGAGAAGAACAAAGCGATAAAAATTTAAAAGAGTGTACCTCTGAATAAGCTGCTTTATTATAAAGAAAAAAGCTAGAAAATGCAAAAGAAGAGGGAAATGTCCCTTTTAAACTTGAAATTGTGTGTTAAATGCCACAATCAAAAGCTCGCATCGTTTCATCAAGAAGACTGGATGATACCCGTAGGAAAACTTTTATAGCATACTATTAAATTAGGCGTACAATAATAATAATAAAAGATAAACATGTCGATTTCGTGATTTATTATAGTAATGAAATGTATAGGTCATCCATATGACGAATTTTTAAAAATTTGGTAAGTAATCTAGCAAAAGATTCCATCTAAATTTCAAACAAAATGTTTAAAATTTGTTCAATAAATCTACTTAATGTAATGAGTGGAAAAATAATAAAAACAACAAAAAATCTAGAAAATGTAAGATACTGAATCCCGAAAAGTGACATGTTACTGGCGTGTCTTGCATAAAAATGTTCCAAAAATTGTAAAAAATCTAAATTTAAAAAAAGAGCAATAATCAAATTTGTTAATTTGTTGCCTAAAAAACAAACAAAAAAACCAATGAAGAAATATAGTCAGTTTTGCGCGTTTTTAACAACTGTTTGGTGATAATTCATAAATAATTGATGGATTGATGATGATTGAAGACGAAAACTATTGAGATGGTTGGTAAGTGAAGTTGTGACCCGCTGCTACTAAAGATGGATTACCGTTGAAATCGAGAGACCGATATGAAAAAGCATTCAAAATCTTAGAAGATTGGTATAGACTTAGAAAGATACTTTAAAAACATCTTTGCAGAATTTATTTATCGAACTAAAGTACATATTCAGATATATTAATTTAAAAAATGATTAAAATATTTAATTATTAAGTTAATAAAAAATATTTTAGTCAATGTTTATAAAGATAGTCTTTTTCTTTCAAACTGAAGGTGATGATACTATATTATTTTCAAGTTGAAGACGAAGTGGATGTAAACAAGCAGAGGTGAACACATGATTAAGCATCATTGTAGTTTCTATTGGTTTAACCATCACATAACTTTACACAAAGTGCGTTGATTGGCTGGCTGGCTAGACAAGCTAGAACACATGATATTGTTTACCAGCACTTCAGTCATTTCATTGACAGTGCTTCGATACATTCGCTACTCGACCTATCGGTAAAAAAATGCCTCACAGAAAAGCAAAAAATTGCTCCTACAGACCTTACACAACAACGTAAGACAAGAATATTTATTTTAGAGACCTATTTCTTAAGAATAATGCCTTCAGTCGCTAAGTTTTGCTTTGCCAGTGTTTTAGATGAAATAGAAGCCAATTAATGCCAGAGGTGGCACAATCAGTAAATAACGTACGTTGATGAAAATTGATACAAATTTCTTGCTGCAACTGCTGAAATTGTATTATCAAAAATATGGGTTGACAAAAAGAATGCTCAAAAAATTTTATGGTGGTAAACTATTTGATTTTTCCACTTATTTTCCTCACTACATGGTATTATAGCATGTAGTGAGGTATTATACATAATGAAGCTTTCTAAATAAGAGAACACTTTACTTCAAACTTCTTGATTAAGTTATGAACTATTAACTCTCTAGCAGCATTATTTTGTTGAAATTTCATAAACGATCACCAGTTTCCATGAATTTCAGTAGTTTGCAAGCTGTTCAGTGTTAAATTGGTAAACCTGGCATAGTGTTTTTACATAACTTTGTTAATTATTGAGCCTGCTGAACCTCTACAGAACGTAAAAGGACAATAAAGTTATAAAGTAAGAAGATCTGTCTAAAACTATTGAGAATATCTGCTTCAAGAACAGTTGGCTTATTTTTTTCTAATGTAAAAGGTAATAACACCCAGCGGCACTCATCTTTACCAATATATTTAAAGAATCCTGGACGCGCTAGATCCCTAAGCTAAGTTCCGTAAATTTTTAAATTCTCAATCGAAATAGCCTGCTTTTGTTAAATGTGATCAGAATAAGCGACAAGATCACCCCATGTTTTATATTGAAAAGTTCCGGAAGCGTAAAATACAATAAAGCACTCTAGTAAGAAAAAATAATAAGAAATCGTACCTGACAGCCGCTTGCTATCCCGTGCGTGCCCAATCTCCCTCTCGCACTGCGTCTCAAGGGCACACAACTCTCCCAAGATTGCATCCAGATCCACGTCCTGAGAGTCCTGAAGGTTGGCCATCGAAAATCTGTAACTGTCGATTCTCGGAGCCGTGATTTCGGAGTTTAGCGGTCTTAGTTGCGCTGTTGAATTGATAGGGTCCAGTCCCTAAAACAATAAAAAAAAACATTAGGATTTTATAACGATAATTTCGCATGTTCCGCAATGTAAACGCAACAAAAAAAATTTTGTAGGGTCAATTTAAATATTTGATGTTATTATGTGGTATTCAGGTGAAGGTTGTTAGTGTTGACCATTGGACTTCTCACACCCTCTACTAACACGCAATTGTTTTTATCGTCATGGATTTTACGCTTGGAAAGCTTATACATCGGCAGCACGCAAGTGAAATGTATATTTCTCATGAGGGTTGCTAATCCAGAATGTACATTTGTGTCAAAATATGATATTTTGTTTGTTTCACTTCACAGAGCACGACAGTTCGCCAAAAAATGCATCTTTGAAATAATAACAACGAAGAACATGACTTGTTCCGCTCTTATTCGGGGTTATCAGTCGCGTTTAAAATTTGTCCAACAATATTTTCAAATGAAGTTTTCATCTTTGTCGCTGCCAAAAAAATTCTGCTTATAAGGTTAAAAAAAGAAATAATTGAAAAAAATTTCTGCTGTAAACCAATTCTGGTAAAAAATAACACAAATAACAATTAGTCATTCTAAAAATATTAAAATAGGTAGTAGACTTTAGCTACAAAAAAAATACCATAAAATTTGCCAAAAAAAATTTGCTTATATGGATAAAAAAAGAAATAATTCAAAAAAATAAGTAAACCAATTCTGGTAAAAATTAACACAAATAACAATTAGTCATTCTAAAAATATTAAAACAGGTAGCTGAACGCGACATAGAGAAGTTGGTTTGTTTGTATGGCGCCAACTAAAAATTTTTACATAATGTACAGTGTGGTGAGACTGGTAATTTTTTTTTTATTTTTTACGATTTTTTTTTTCAAAGACTTATGTTTTTATTCCCTTTTACATTCTTTAATGACTATGAATCGCAGCGTTCCTCTTTTCACTTCCAGCATCACGTTTCCTTTAAGCTCCTGGTTTTTCGTATATATTTTGTATATATTTAAACTGTCGCTTCTTTTACTGTCTTTTCCAGTTCTTCCAACTTTTCTTTCCTTCTTTCGAGATTTTATAAAATGTTTTTTGCACACCTTTATGCTCCGTTCAGCTGTTTTTCTCGACTTTCCTGCACTTCCCTTTTTTCTGCTATTTTTCCTTTTTTTGTCGCTACTATAGGGTGGTGGTCTGACTCTACCTTTTTGGACACATTTTTTTTTGATAATTTTCGAATACTTCATTGTTTGCTAATATATAATCGATTACTGTTGTCGGCACATCAAAATCTTGTGGATTTGGTAAATAAACATTTTTAAATAAATTTTTGCTTTTTATTTATTTGGTCTCTATCAGACACACTTCATGTGTAAAACTGAAAGGAAAGCTGTTACTATGTATAAATTTTCGGAAACCAAAATCTGATATTTATTTAAATTAGCAAACTCCACTCTAAAATCTAAAATATTTCTAGGTGCACTATAATAAGCAGGTATTTGATGTTACAAAGCTCTAAATTTACATAAAAAAAATATTAAGATACCCCAGACGACCCTGATGCCCTAAAGTTCATAGATAAGGTCGAACTATTGTATTGTCACCTTTGTTTCTTGCTTTTTTATATTTAACGATGAATAACCATCAATAAATTTTGCTGTTATGCATAATACATCATATGTAGAAAGCACAGCAAGTAGCTAATGAGATACGAGTAGAAAGCAAAAACAAAGTTCTGTATGTCCTTTCTACATCCATACTAAAATTGTAAAGTAAAAGAAACAAGATGACATAGGTACCTTAATCAAACTTATTATAAGTTAGGTATACTTATATAAATCTTTCCAAAGTTTATAACTTTCTAAAATTTGATAATATTTAATCAAACTTTGGGTAATTAGAGTTTCAAACTTGGTAGCCGAACGAGCAAATAATCTACTCAAATCTGTTTTACTGTCTGTTACAAAATGAAAGATTTAACAGGCAGAAATATGGTATAATTAAGTTTTTAGTTGTGACAATTGTTATGTAAAATGTCAGGAGGTATTATACAATTTAACCTATTATATTTTAATGTAAGAAACACTATATACTTTTTAATTCTACAGAAGTAAACAAAAACAATTACATTTTGCTTTGTATAATCGAAATAATTTTTTGCCTGGTAGTGCCACTCGCGTGATGAATTAGTTCGATAATCTAATGGAACTCTTAGTTAAGAAGATAGTAAGATAGATAATCTTGTCACCCCTCAGCAGGTGTCTTGGCAATAAAGACACTAAGCCTAATCTTTATCACTTTCGGTTTTTTTCTCTAACCGAAAGGTTGAAAGAACCGAGAAGACCCTACGGTCAATTGGTTTCCATTAAGGGGATCTTCACGGTGGATAAAATGCTTGGAAACATGGGATACGTTTTATGAGCTTAGTTTTTACGCAAATCAAATGAAATTTTGAATATAAAAGTTTTAATGTCTTCTCACTGGATTGCTTGATTTCGATTTTTGAAATTGTTATCAGAAAGTGATAAAAAATCGTAAAAATTGGTAACTCGAAAATCTAAATCAACGGTTGTATTCAAAATGTAGTTTTAAAGGTAAAATTAAGATATACGTTTTTCAAAATTTTTGTAAATAAGGGAGTGATTTGCGGATAATAGTTGAAAATTTTAGCTGGTGAGGTGTGTCGTTTGAATGTATCTGACTCCTCCTCCAAGAGCTTTATTATCGACGTCACATTAAGAGAAATCACGGATATGGTTTCAACTTATCTGTCAGGGTGTTAAGAACCACTTGTCTCGAATTACTATACGAGGATACGATGATTGTTTTTATGTTTCAGACCTAACGTTAGGCTAGATAAAGCGATCACCGCTTTTGTATTTGTGCTTTTCATAAAAGTAAATTATTATACATATTATTAATTGATAATATGCATTTTATTAAATTGTGTATCGCAATGAAAATTTTGATTTAAATTTATAATAAATATAATCATAAACAAAATAATAGGTGATATTTAAATAAACATTAATCGTTTAAAGAATATCAACACAAATAAAAAATAAAATTGGCAATAAATATATTATGAAGGAAATAGCCGGGCTGGTATAGCCATAGCCTCAGAAGGTATAGTTTAGCTAAACATTTAGTACGATTACAATTTTGCCTGCTTACATACTTTGCAACCCCTATTTGCATCAAACTGGTAGCCGACAAATGCGTTTGTAGTTCTTGTCAACATGGACCGTAATGAAAATTTTAGCCGGACTAAATTTCACCGTCAAGTTGAAAAAACTGTAGTCGTTACGTAATTTGTTAAAAATAGTATCAAAACTAATAATTCAAGTTAATAATGATAGTAACAGTGATTCTGATATTTATGCAGATGATTAAATAAAAATTACTAATGTTTTAATATTCTACATAATTTTTATATTATTCAATAATAAATAAATCTTTGGCTAGAGAATTAAATGTAATTTTATTGTTATATTCAGTAACATGCAGGCGAAGAAAATAGAAGCAACCTGAATACAGTCCTGGCAGTATCTTTAAGATTCTGCACAGGCAAAACCCTGCGCTAAACCCTCATAAAAATTAGTGAAGATTACGTAGCAATAAAACCATATTTGCACAAAATGTTTAGACAAACTATACTATATAATAAAAGCAAAAAGATACCCATTGTTGAAGCACGTTCAGTTTTTTCCCACGAAACTAGCCCAAAACCCTTACTTCTTAGAAAGGTAAAATTAAAAGAAAATTCCAGAACCTTCTTTTTTTTTGGAGAGGGAAAAAAATAATAACATAAATCCTAATATATGGACCGAATTGCGAATTCATTTTTCATTTGGTTTAACTTAGTGAAGAGAATAAGTGTTCGAGTGCAGTTTTAAAAATAAACAACAAAGTGCAATCCTGGAAATCAAGCGTGAGTATTATTGTTTGTTATAACTTTATACTGGTTGTGATGAGTTACTAGTTGAATATGTAGTTCCAATAATTATCAATATAAGTCAGTTAATAAAATTAATTAAAATCTTAAATAGCTCCAAACACAGAAAAGTGAATTTTCAATTATTATACTATATTGAAATTATTTAATTAAAATAAAATATATTCTCAAAGTTATTAAATTACGAAGTAAAATATCATTAATTAATGTGTATATGAGGGTTTCCTTATTCATGTCAGCTGACAATACATGTAGTATTGTCAGTTGATTTAGTTATTAAGTAATTAATAATTCAGTCATCAATAAATAAGTATATCACAGTTTAAATTTTGCAATTAACATAATTTATTTCTACATTAATAGTTCTGATAAAGCATTGGTCAATCTAAAGAATGCTCTAGTTATCTTTTGTAAGTTTAACTCAATGCACATAATAAATAATAATTTAATTAAGAAGCACGATCTCACAGTAGTGTCAAGACTATATTTATAGTAAATAATTGAAAAAATCAATCAGATCACTTTAAGTCTTGAAAATTACTTCAAAATTTGATTTTAATTATCAAGATTAATGTTAATACAGTTCAAACTAATTTTGTATACTAGAATTGATACAAACAGACTTTGTTAATATTAATCAGTTAATATTCAAAATATCGATTATTTTACTTCAGTCACTAAAGTACTTATTAGTTATATTCAAAAATTAGATTGTTAACGTTAATAAACGTTTTATAAAATAATTTTAAAGCCTACAAACAAAACGTGTATGTTGTTGCCTTGGGCTGATACAGCAGGCTAAGTTTCTTAAAAAAAATTTAAATTTAATTTATTTGCACCCTCCATAAACCCAATTTCAACAAAAACACGTTGGTTCGATAAACTTTTTTCATGTCTATAATAGTTCTTTCTAGATTTACTTGTTGGTACTGAATAAATATCAAAGATGCCACAAAAACGAAAACACACAGAAAGTGCTAGAAAGCGTTATAAAAGGTAATATAAGTCAATCGTTATTATAGTAAATAAAAATGCAACTAATCATGGTAATTTATAACTTCTGCGCATATAAACGTAGGGAATTATAGCTATATAAAGAAAAATAATGTGTAATTTATTTCCAATAAAAACAAAAAAGCTGCATCGAATTGATTATAGTATCTGTCCGAAATTATAATGTGTATTGTGACATGTGTATTATTTCTCAAAAAACTTTGATTTCAGTTAATTAACTGAATATTGAATATTGAATAATTATTGAGAAATAATTACTTACTGGTCTATTCATTCTAAAAAAATTAATATGATAACTTAAATGAAGCTTTATTATTTTATTTGTACTAACGTAGTATCTTGAAAACTAAATTTATTTTACCACATTTTTGTTTTACTTTTAAACATTATATATTGTCAGCTATAATTTCTCACGTATATGCGTCTAAGTTATCAGTCCGTGTTTAAATATTTAGGTATTAAACAAAGCCATAGCTTTGGATGGAAACCTGTAAATAAAAAATTGCATTTTATTTTGGCAAAACTTGGCACATTAGTTTAATTTTTCTTGTTGATGAAAAGTTTCACAGTTCAAGGTTATATTTTTAGATGTTTTTACTTTTAGACAAATGTTAGAAAAGCAAAAAAAAACAAATTAAACTGTTTTTCTATAAATACATAGACAACTTTGCATTTGCAGGTTTCCAAAATAAACGATCGTACTCTAATATGTATATATTAGAAAAACATTATCACAACCTATTAACAGAAGTACATTATTAATATGTACTTAATTTGTTCACATTGCTCAAAGTAATAAAGTATTGATTAAATGACTTTAAAAAAGGTTATCCGAATTGGGTGCTAAAGCTCGCACAAAACCTACCACCACAATAACTCTTCTCAACCCACAAGAAACGGATTTGTCTGTGCCTGAACCTGAAACTACATATTTGAGGGAAAATTTGACGTAATATTATTTATGAAACACGTGTCAATGTAAATTTAATGTAAATTGTTTGTAGGGTAGAAAATGCTCAAACTGTTCTTGAGTCTATTCCAGGTGAACAGTCTAACATGGCCAGGTTTATTGTATTTTCATAAAAAAAAACAGCTGAGAACAATAATTTTAATTGTAGGCCGTCAACCTCTGCAGAAATTGATAGTGTCATATATGAAACAGTTCCACCCAAAACGGAAAATGTCGAATCTGTCCTAGAAGGCAGAAGACTTGTTGACATACAACATTTTTTCAACAGCATAAAAAATCTCAACGATCACAAGCCATTTGACTGTCATTTTTCACATATGTACTTTATGCGAGAGATTAAAAAAGGATTATGCAGTGTATTCGTTTTTAAATGTAGTATGTGTAATATAGAAAAACGCGTGTCGACCGAACGTGTACTGGAAAAAAATGAAACGGCTATGGATGCAAACGCTGCAGCAGTTTTTGCGGCTATATCGACTGGATGCGGATATGCACAACTGAACCAACAACATGCGCTTTGTAATATTCCTTCATTGACGACACGGCAGTACTCTAAGTACAACGAATTAGTTTCGCAAAGTATTTTAGACTCTTCGTGGGTTGCAATGGAAGAAGCTGGAAAAGAAGAACTTGGTTTAGCACGCGAAATCGGCGATGTAGATGCGGATAATAACGGACTCATAACTGTGATAGCTGATGGGGCTTGGTCCAAGAGATCGTACAAAGTTAACTACGATGCACCTTCAGGAACCGTAAGTTACAAAAATATACTTCCATCATTAGCAGTATCAGTAATTTGTTATATATTTTAGGCATGCATAGTTGGCGCTAAAACTGGGAAGTTGTTGTTTGTTGCTTCCAGAAATAAATATTGTGCAATTTGTGCTAGAGCGACTAGTAAAAATGTAAACGCTCAAGATCATGTCTGTTACAAAAACTGGAACGGATCTTCAACTGGAATGGAATCTGACATAATTCTAGAGGGCTTTAAAGCCAGTGTTGGAATGCATAAGTTGAAATATGTGAAGTTGGTTGGTGATGGAGATAGTAGTGTTTATAAGAAATTATGCACCGAAAGACCTTATGGTGGTAATTGTAACATACAAAAAGTAGAATGCACTAACCACCTCCTGCGAAACTATTGTACTAGACTTCGTGAAATATGCACAAGAAGAAAGAGCAGCTCAAACCAAGTAATTCCTTTAAAGTTAAGGGCAGTGGTAAAAGCTAACATTCATAGATTGAGAATTGGAATAAAAAAAGCCTTATTACATCGCCGTAAAGAAGCAGTATCGATTGAAAGTCAGCTTATTCACTTAAAATCAGATATTTCTAATTGCCCTCATCACGTGTTTGGTAATCATGAAAACTGTGGTACATATTTTTGTAAAGGCAGCAAAGAAGCGGAAGTAAACTATGTACCAGATTTTCAAAACTGCGGTCTTATGAATGATCTATTGGCTTGTGGAAACAGACTACAGCAAACTGCACCCAGTTTACTATTGAATATGAATAACAACGCTGCGGAATGCTATAATTCGGTAGTCGCAAAAGTTGTTGGTGGCAAACGAATAAATTTTAGTTTGAAAAACAGCTATGAGGTAAGATGTCGAATTGCAGCGCTCCAATTTAACGAGCACGAAAATTATATATCCACGATCTATAAAACAATGACAACGACAAGCCCGGGAAAATACACAAAGCTGTACATTGACAAAACTAGACGGAAAAGATTGTATAATTTAAAAAGAAAACAACTTTTTTCTACAAAGATTAAACCAAGAAATACATTTTCTAGTGCAGATGCTGATTATGGAGCAGTCGGCGAATTAAGCCCTACCACTCTAGAAAGTAGAAAAGAAGAACTGTTATCTCTCATTGCTACTTCTAATATCCGGGAATTAGAAATTAAAACTAGAGGACAGTCCAGCAATCCTTTGTGGAAAATGGAGCGCATGTACAGGCTTACTGCTTCTAACTTTGGGGCAGTATGTAAATTACGAAAATCTACCGATCCGAAGAAACTTGCCAAAAGAATTGTGAATTCAAATTTTACAGGATCTGCTGCAACGCGCTGGGGTATCGATCATGAACCTATTGCCAAAGCCAAATTTATAGAATATTATAAGATCGAAGAAGCAATTACCGAATCCGGCCTCTTTGTTGATGCGGACTTTCCACATCTAGGAGCCAGTCCAGACGGATTACTTTCGGGGGGAGATATTATAGAAATTAAATGCCCGTATTCAAGTCGGCAGTTAACTCCAGAAGAAGGAGTTTTCCAAAAAAAAATTAAATGTTTAGAAGCATGTGCAGATGGAATCTATCGCCTTAAAAAAACTGATAACTATTACAACCAAGTACAAGGTCAATTAGCGCTCAGTGGAGCTAAATTTTGCTACTTTGTTGTGTGGACGCCTTTAGGAATTATTGTCGATAAAGTAAGATATTGCATAATTAACACAATTATGTTATAATATACTATTATTTTTTGTTGCAGATAGCATATGACAAAGACTTTTGGAACGCAATGTTGCCAAAACTTAATGAATTTTATTATAACGTAATGATACCAGAAATTTTAAAACATAATTAATATAGGAGAAACCTGCTATTAGTATCTCCTCGAAAAGAGTGCCAGCGGTCAGTTAGTAGAGTTCACCCAAGCAAACATGAGCTCAGAAGAAGCGTGATCTGCCCTGAGGTCGCTTTAAGTTTCATGTACACACCGCACCGATTGGTTAATTTAAATTTACTCCTGACTTTGCTAATTCAGTTTGCATATTTTCCGTAGCTCATGTTTACTTGAGCGAGCTGTAGAGGTGTTACTAAACTGGTTAGGTGAGAACAGGCGTCACCGAACAGTGTCGGCACTTCTTTTGAGCGTAAATAATAATATTTGATATAAATATACATTAGATTAGAGTTTATTCCGAAACGCACGGTATATATTTTAATTTGTTCAATATGTGCGTTTTATGTGCTTTAGTTGAACATGTTTTACACATGTTTAAACATGTTAAACATGTTGCAAATGCTTCTGATATCATATGAAAAAATTGAAAAGATTTTTCGTGTTTAGAGTTTTATAAAGCTTTTATATTTTCATCTTTTGCCACACAGTTCTTACACGGGATATCAAGTAGCGCTTATCGGCTTTTCTAGTTTATAAAGTTATCAGCAGCCGATGCTTAACTTAAAAGATCATATTACAGTCCACGTGGACTTGAGGATATGTGTCATTCTTGTTTATCCAATCAGATGCAGTTCAAAGCGATAAATCAACATTGAACATTTTATGAACACACCCCCGAAAAATCACAGTTTCAAGTTCATTTCTAGCGTGAGGATCCCCTTAATAATGAAAATAGAATTTTCCACTATCGTAAAGTATTCTGCTTTCGCGCGAATATCGTTTCCTTTTATTACCCTTCTCAGTTTAGTTAACGACGTAGCTGTCACTGATTGTTTGTGACAGAAAAATAAAAGCAAATCGTTGACCCTTATCTACCACAAACATACCTTTCCAAATTTCCACCCCTTGAACATGATTTACTTTAGCATCCATCTAACTGCTTTAACTATAACAAATCTAAACGGCATCAATAATTACAATATTTTCTAGTTATTTCAAAGCACACACAGCCACATACACAGCACTTGATCAAAATAAAGAATTGAAACAGTTTAACCGGTAAAACGGCATGGACGGAGCGGTAATATCGGTAGAGATGCTTCCGTATATGACGTCACACTGCCCGGGATCCTTTCCGCAGCCGTCCGAGTCCTGCTCGTGTCAGGACTCTACCACTTCGGCCAGATTCGGTATCGTAGTAAAGGGATGAAAAATCTGCGAGCAGCTCTCCTCGATAAATGTTGGGGTTGGTGCAAGTTTTTACGCCGGAAGGGTTCTATGATTGTATCGAGCCAAAGAGGGTAGAATTGGAGAATTCAATTTCGCGGTTGCAATTGTCAAAGTTAGATACAGTTTAAAAAATCGTGTGAAAAGCAGACAGGTTTTCTTTTTCCAAGTCAAAGCAAATGGATAATTATGCGTCATCTACATGAATAAGGGTGAATAAGAACTTTGATGATTAACAGATGTAGAGGCGGTGACACCCTCCTTATAGTTGGGTCATTATTGTGTTGAGCACGTGATCGGCACTAGCCCTATATTTAGGAGTGGTTGTACGTTGACCCTTTTGACACTTTTATGGTCAAGCAGAGAGGTGCTACATACTAAAAGTACCGGTTTCTTAAAATACAAATACTCTTCAAAAAGAATATATACACATGTTGACATTGGCTGTTAATATCTCTTTCAAAGCTTCCAAAAAAATTTCCATAAGTTAAATTAAGTCAAATAGAATACTTAAAACGTGTTCAGGTAAAAAATACCTCATCCAGTTTTTACTCACCATCGCCAACTTCGACATTCCTTTTGCAATAAGAAAGTCTTATCACTTTTTCGAGTCATGTTGAATCTTTTCGATAAAAAAAAATCTTCCTTAAAATTTATTCAAATTATAATTCGTTAATATGGTAAAGATGTTGGTGAAGGACAACTTTTTTCATTTATTCTATTCAGTTACTACATCAAGGAGAAATAATTTCAATAATTTTTCTTTTTATACAACAGATCAACTGAGACACACCGCAGAGCATAAATCTAGACGCTTCAGATCATAGTTTTGCGAGACAGTTTTGCTACCACGTGCCAACTCCATACTTGTTCAACATTTTACGACATTATTTTTGTTCAAACGCCTATACAAAAGACACCCGGTGTGCATATTTTGTGTCTTTTAGAATCAATCACGATCACTTTCTAAATGTGTGCTTATTCAACTTCAATCACCATTGCAGTCTTCACTTGCCTAGATAAATCTTTTATAGTCTAGTGCTTTTGTCATTAATAACAAATACGCAATACCCTTACAGTAAAATTCAAGACGGCTATGATTAATAGACGCTCTAACTACTTGGAAAGTCTACCAGATAAAATATTGTTTTCCACGACTCTTCCCTTATAGACAGCTCATTTTTAAACTCACGTTCTAGTCTAAATTGTATTTGAACATTTTATTAATAATCCTTCTCCAACTTTCTTTTCTTATGGGGTCGACTACGGGTTTTTCTTGCACACAAAAAACTCAAATGTTTGTTAATTCATTCTGAATTTACTTAATGTGTAGTAAAATTTCTTTGTCAATCTATTTTATATCGCATTCTCTTCTCATTGTTTAGTTGTCGTTTTCAACTTTCATTCTAATAAGAATATCAAAACTTTTTCGGTTTAAAATTAAGCTTTCGTCCAATAGTATCCATCAAATAAAACATAATTTTTTCTCTAGTAATTTCTGTCCAATTGTAATCTTATAAATGTGATGCTTAAAAAAACAAGAAACAAAAAAGTAAAAAGAGCTCGATATTATTAAGATTGAAACTTTTTTTAGTTGCCCAAAAATCTAAGAAAAATAAATAATGTATGACTTTGTTAGCCCTCTATTATTTAATTATAAGAGCTAATTAGATTTTTTCTTTCCATCTACATAACATGCAAAAATTTGATTGAGTGAAATTTAAAATCATTATTTATGGGTAAAGCTTTTTCTACATAGAACTTGTAATAGAGCTTTTTGGATACAGTGGGTTGTCATCATAAACTCGCCAAAATTTTGCCTATAATCTCGATTAACTCGAAAATCGGCGATTGCTAGGATAATTTCGAGGTATAATATTAGAGTAGGTATAAAAATAAACCGTTTTGTTATCAAAAACAAAAATGTAGGGGATACCAAGCTTGTTTTTATCATACCGAAAACAAATTAACAAAACAGAACATTATTTTTTACATTTAACATAAGTGGGGTAAATTGATTATTTATGTATTTAATAAAAAACAATTTTTTTTATCCATTTTCTTCAACCCAATCGGCAAAAAATGCTATAAATCCTGCTGTTTTCGCATAAATTCTCTCTTTGTTTGACTCATAAATCATTCAAACTTGGGTTGACAGATCGGTAATGTCCAGAATTTTAAATGTAGCATAATACATTATACAATCTTCTATTGTCTCCTGTACCAACCTGTCTCTAACCATTTGCGATAGAATTCCAAGACAACTTTTCAATCTGATTTGTATTTAAAAGAGTTGGAATAGGCTGTCAAGTCTTGGAAAAGAAATTGAATTTATTTGTCAAGTTTAGCTTTTAAATTCTCGGAAATTGGCTTTTCTTTAAGCCGGCTCATTTGAGTTGCAAAGTTACAGAATTATTTTATAAGCTATTTTCTCGGGATTAGGCTGAAGTAAGCAAGCGCCCCTTCCAGCAAGGATGAGCCTATTTCCAGGGCAATAACCGTAACTTCCGGACCGCTGTCCAAAGACGACCGCGGATAAAGCTTGCAGGATAATCACGTTATAAATTGACACGATTGATCAAATTTGTAAGCTCGTGAGCAACACCTCCTTTCAACCGGAACTGCAGCTTTAGTCGGAGAATCGCAGGAATATACCATCTCAGCACGCAATGTATTTAATTTTTTTATTAAATACATTTCTGACACGCTTCACGTCAACGTGTAATCATCAGAAACATTATTAAATTTAATATTAAGAGTGAAGATGTAATTACTTAACATTCATCGCCTCCATGATCTCAGTCTAAAGATAAGGTGTCTGTTCATCTATAAATTTTGCGTGAGGACCAAAATCATGTGCGTCAAAAAACGATTAACCGATGTAAATATCGGATTTTAACGTATGAGACATATTACCTCTTATGTTTGATAATTTAAATAAAAATCGCCGTACCTACACGCACATAGTTCTAAAATTAATACTTAATAAATAATAATGTAAAAAAACTCTTGTAAAGTGGAATCATGTAAATACAAAAAAATTACCGTAACCTTAATTAGAAAGAAATGTTACATATCCCTAAATAAGTCATCTCAAAGTGAAAAAAAACAAATTTTCAATAAGCCAATAAGCAACAAGCTGGCTTTTCCAAAGCTATGAGAAAGTTATCTAACAAAAAAATAAATATAATTACCTCAGTATAGAAGTTTCAAGTGGTGGTGATTTGAAGATAACTATGAGAGTGCAAACAAAACCAATAAGAAAAACACAAAGTGACTAAGAAGAAATAAAAGAAAAATATGTGTAAAGTAGATTCCTCAACAAGGTAGGTATCATAACCGGCCGATCTTTACGAGAAACAATCAAAATTATGCCACCGTTCATGATTATCTACTTCCTAACTATTTAAATAATCTAAAATTTAAAGCCATTTAGATTTAGACCCATTTTTGGGATAAAGAACTGGTACATTTTCGATAAGATTTAATTTCTATTCAATTTTGGCATGCCACCTATTTTTGGCTGTGCCGAGAAAACCAATTTTGTACAATAATTTTTTCAAAAAGTGGTTTAGTAAATGATGACGGCTTATGAAACTTAAACCATTCCTATTTTGCAGACTTCCTGAAGTGAACTGGCGCCAATTTTAAAAACAAACTTTGCAGATAGCTATAACTGGAACGAAAAGAAGACAAAAAAAGAAACCAAAGTATGTCGAGTCGAGGCCAAAATTGGAATCACTTGTAGGTGTCGACTTTTTGAACTAAACCATCGGTTTGTTCCAAAACCCTGATTAAAAGTTTTTTATTTTGTAGTTCATTTGTAACAGTAATTATTCATAATGCGACGCTCTAAAACCCAATGCCTCGTAAATTAGATTTTTTTATTCAATTTTTTGTGCTATATTCGTACCGATCTATTCTTGAATTCTACTAAGCTCTGATTTTTTAGTGGCAATTTAGTCGTTCACTCTGTTGACTTAATATTAAAAATAAATCAATGAAAGAACGCAAGAGATAAATCTTCGACTGAATTTTGGATAGCTGACTTTGTTAGGGTTAAAGACCGATCCAATAACGGGAGCAACACGTTCCTGCATCCCCCAAATCCTCATGGCATAGAAGCGGCGACGCTACAAGGCACAGATTTGCAAAGTTGAATGAATTCAAAGTCCGCATGTGCAATTTCAGGGTCAAAATTACACGTTCTGTGTAAAATCGGTCGATAACTCCTGTTGGCCGCGTTCCTTTCACAATTCGCTTGTTTTGTTCGTTTTCTTGTTGTGGCTTTACGTTAATCGTTCTATTGTTGGCTCGTTAATTTTCAGAGACGGGGGTGAGTTGTAATTTTCTTTGATTCTTCTTCTTCAAGATTCCTGCTGCGTCGCCTGATT
The DNA here is from genome assembly GCA_947359425.1 of Lagria hirta. Lineage (NCBI taxonomy): Eukaryota > Metazoa > Arthropoda > Insecta > Coleoptera > Tenebrionidae > Lagria > Lagria hirta. The sequence goes on from OX375794.1 coordinate 17,504,043, forward strand.
GAATAACAGTCACGTTTCGGAGTTTATTTCCGGAGCCGATAAACGCAGGAAACTGGCCGCTGGCAAAAGGATATTTTTTACGAGGGTCTTTTTACGAATTCAAATAGCACGTGGGAAAGCTTCCGGGATACACAATTCAACCAACTATACAACCAACTGAAGCAATCCTGACTAAACCTTTGAAACAACATATCCAAAACAAGTAGAGCAAATGATCCAATAAACAAACCCTGCAACAAAGAATAGATATCCGACTTTCAGAGAAAAGACCAATTGTCAGTTGTTGCATAATTCCTCCAATAGAATTGACAATGTATGTATTTAAAATGTACAATAGACATAAAATTAACGTATGAAATTGTCTTTGCAACTTACTTTTTCAACTTGTAATAATTGCAGGTAACATTAATTATTACCTATTCAGTCGTGCATAATAATGCATTAAATTATTATCCTCTTCGCCTTCAACTTTGCATTATCGAACAGTGTTCAATCTCGAATCTAAAAGTTTTAAACAAATCAAAGAAGCGCTGGAAAAAACTAAAAACTGTATGCAAACATCCGAAATGAAGAAAAATATATTAACACGAGAAAAATTCTGGAAAAACTCTTTACAAAAACAGCGGGGAATGTTTTTTGTATATACAGTGAAAGCTCTCCTTGCTGACAACTCCTATAAGCGGACATCTCTCTTAACCGGACAAATTTCCTGGAACCAAACTTATTCCTATGATTTTTCAAGTAAATTAAGCTCTAATAAGCGGACGCTCCAATAAACGGACACGGAGACCGCTTTCTCCTACAAATTTCATGAAAAATCTTCCGTAGCGTAGCTCTCTCATAAGCGGACAAAAAGACCGGAACGTTGATTGTCCGCTTATGAGAGCTTTCACTGTAGATATATGTATGTACATTTGTTTAAATAACTAACAAATTCGTTGCTTCAATGAAAAACATAGTTAAGCAAGTATATACAAAAGACAATGTAATAGGTTTTAGTAAATATTTATATTTATGCCTAAAAATAAATTTGTTTTTTTCCACAAATAGTAACACAAAATTAAATGTTAATTAAATAAATTTAAAATTTTTCAAATTTTTAATTACGTGATGTCAATTTTTATAAACAATTGAGTGTCAAAAACGCATTGTTAGAGATCGTAAAACCTACTAATGATATATTTCTTGATCAAACTTATATAGAAGATAGAACCACATCAAAAACACCAGCTGTCAAATGAAAAAAAAAAAGAAACATCAAAATCAAACTCTTATAAAACAAAATACTGTCGAGTTGAAAGTTTTTTACTTTTCTGAAGTCGGTTAAAAACTACTTAATACCAAATGCATCAATAATAAATTAATTGCCAAAAAACCATATCTCTAATAACATCTAATTTTCTTGTTCCTTGATATTTATATTTAAAAATCGTGACAAATTGTGTTGTGAGCGCACAAACTCTTTCACCAGTTTTCAATCCTATTTTCAGCTTTTAATTAAAATTATAAATATTAGTGATATTTTTGCAGAATGTAAAGTTTTTGTTTTAGAAAATTTATTTCTATTTGCGAGCTATTTGGTGTGAAATAAAAATACATAATAAGAAAAAAAACGAAAATTCCATTTGTCTGATAAAATTTAACAACTAAAATACTTTGAAAGTTGACATGCAGAGAAACTGGTGTGGGCTGTGGCGCCACAGTGTAGTCTTTAAGACACCGATTAACAATTTTGACAGACAAAGTAAAGTCTTAAAATAGATCAAAATTTAAATATTACCGATACAGTATTTTATTCATCTTTAAACGTTGCTTTTTTTTCGACGTCACAGTAAAATGAAAATAGAAACATTAAATTTCTCACTAAAATCAGTATTCAAGATTTATGCAATTTTGAAGGTTGAGGATCAGAGCTTTAGTGAAAAAAGTCAAAAATTGAGCAGAAAAAACTAAAAAACATTTAAAAAAAAAACTCGAAATGGAAAAACACTGATAATTTTAGCGTAGTGAATAAGTGGTCCTGCATAAACATAAAATAACCAGTACGACTTAACACATCATAATTTTTGTAATTCAGAACAAATCTAAATTTGTAAAACTAATTAATATTTGGTTTAATGAAAGCGACTGTTCCAATCGAACACACACTAAGCTTTCATAACTCCTAATAAGGCTATATTGCTGAACATTATTAATATAATATAAGGGTTTACTCATCGATGAATACTATGAACCCAAACGCACTCAAAAAGCAAGCAAGCATGTTATCAATGTTGTAATTTACTCCTACATAGCATTGATGTCTATTGATTTAAAATAACCTTATATTTAATTAATTAAATAAATTTGTACACTGTATTGTAAATGCTTAAAAGCACTTATTTAAGTGTGCTGGAGGCTCTAGTGTATTTTAAACCTGAGTCCCTACTCCTTCTTCTCAAATTACCCCCCTTGGCAGTTACTTTTTCCATTGTATCCATAAAGTTTACCTCAACAAACATTCTGTTCCGTTTTTCTAAATGCGGCATGACACAAATCAATACCAACTGCCGACTTAGGTAACCCACCCCCATATATTTGACTAGCTGTTCAATAAACTGTATTTTCTTTAAAAATATAATAGTTTGATTCAATTTTAATTTGATCCTTCCCACAACCTGCTTTTATTTACCACAAACTGCCTGTCATCACTAAGGTCAATATTAAAACGCAATTCGCTTGAGCCAGCTGAACAAAATCTTTGAACCATTAAATTGAGTTCAGTTGCAGCAACAACGTCCAACATGAATTTTAAAGCGATTATTGTCGTCATGGTACATTGCCTTGATGTAAAAAGGTGTTCAACGCAATGACTAAATGTTTTAAACGATGAATTCGCCTCAGTTCACCGAGTATCAGCAGGAACTGCATTGTTTGAAGGTCTACTTTTGATGCTGTCAAGTCGGATTTACACGAAATCAGTGTTTGAAAGCGTCATATCCTTCACTCAGTAGCTGTGCCAAAACTGTCGATCTTTGTAAACATGTCATTCTAAAATCACTTCTGTAAACTTACAACCCTTCCTGAAATATATCTCTTAGTTACGACTCACAAATCCCAAGCTTGATTTTGACATCAGCCACAAAGTAAATTATCAATGAAATGAAGACTTTTCGGCTCTTTTTCGATGATTAAAATACAATAGAGAATCGTTACAACCATAGCAAGTTAGTAAATTAAGATTGTCGATGCCAAATAAAGTGCTAAATCCAAGCTTTGCCATCTAGTATAAACAACATTACATTGCATTCTTTCATAATTTTTTTCTAATCTATATTCTTTTCAAAAACTAATACGCAAACTTCAAATTGAATATATTACTTTTTTACTCTAAGCAACAGGAAATAAATATTTCGATAGACATTTTTTTTGGAGCGCAAATTCCAAATTTTTCACTTTCCACCAAAAAATCTAACTGTAAATACCTCTATATTGAGAAAACGACGCCAGAAACGGGTTGTTATTTTCGTATTGATTTAATTTTCTTCAAAAAAAAATTTAATATCTTTTTAAAAAAAAAAACTTAAAATCTGAGTATAGACAGAAAAAGTTAAAGTAAACATTGTGTTTTTTTCAAGATTTCTTCAACATCTTTAACGTCATTTTGACGCAGCTTTTTTTTTCAACCTGTAGGCAAAAAAAGTAATTACTGCTTGCTTGAGCATTTTACGTTTTTTCTTACTGCATTTTTGGGACACATGTTACATCACTTTGTAGCTTTTCTCCCTTCCTCTAATCACGTTAATTTTGATCAGAAAGAAACATTTAGAAAAATTTCTAAAGTTACAGTTATTAATTGAAACCATTTTTTTAAATGAGGTATTTCAGCAGAAACTTTCTAAGAAAAAATTCGTAATCAGCGACTCAAAGAACATAAGATAAACTTATGAAACTAAATCCTTCTATTTTCTCCAGGTTTTTCTCTGATGCTGTACAAAAATGATAATTTGCAAATTCTGGTTAAGGTTTTCCGCATTTTAGGCTCTTTTCTTTGATCAAACCTTGTTTCAAAACTATTTGATGAAGACTAAAGCGTGAGAAAATTGAGTTTTGATCTTCAACCTCTGATCAAATACTTTCTCATAAGACCAGACTACACTTCTGCTAAATTTGTGGTACACTTCGTCCACACGTAGTTTTCAATAAAATGAATTTTGTCATAGAAAGTCTCATGATCAACCAAAACTGTCCGATTCATGAAACATAGAAGCTTAAGATTTGTATCATTAAATTATCTAAGCTTCCATCACCGCTAACTGTTGAAAATCTTCGTCCAAAAACCGTTTGATAGTTTTCTTTATAGCAAACTTCATTACAACGACCGTTTGTCGCCTTTAAGAATTTAAAAAATATCTGTGAGATAACTTTGCTGCTCTTCTACTATATCATTGTATGTACAATACCGTACAATCTGTTAAAATAACAAGAATTAACGATCGTTTTTATATCAGCACAACATTTTGATAATTTCTTCTTTTTGAGATTAAAAAAAGGTTACCCTTTTATTGACTAGCCCATATATCATATTCGTACAATCTTTTTGATATATTTTCATAAATAGTTCAAGTTGCGTTCGCTTAGGAAATTTTCATAAAGTATCTAATTTGCATAAAGAAACGCCACTGACTTCCCATTCTTCCTCACTATTGTTCCTGATGTATCCTTTATGACAGCTATCACAAATATTCGCAAAGTACGCCTCCTTGTTTACTTTCGATTTGTCAAAAGAGTAGCTTCAAATTTTCTTTTAGCCCTAGTACCTTTACAATAGTAAAATTCAAATGCTTGAAGACATTCAGAGTACATTTTTCATCGACTAGGTATATTTGGTTTTTATACTGCCAAAAGCCTTTTTGAAACTCAATTGAAACACGCAAAACTTCCAGATTCAGCAATTGGAAGCAATGATGACAAAAACCATCCACATACGTATGAAAAAACCAAAAGTTTCCAAAATATTTGAGACGAATTGAGTCTCTGCTTGAGTTATACTGTGGTATCAAAATTATCGTATCTGAATTAAAGTTAACCATGGAATGGAAAACTGTCGACGTAGCTATTCAGTCCGTATTGTTCAATCACGAGAGTGATCGATCGACTTTCGACATTCCGTTTAAAACTCACAGCTAGTTTATTTTTAGATCCAGATCATTTTTGACATCACGGTACAAACAGGATAACCCCAAACCACTTCAATCACATGATTTATTAAAATCTGCCACCATGTCCATAAAATGTAAACACAACAATTAAAGCCTATGTTAAAATATAAAAAAAAACAAGATAAACAAGAAAGCCACATGATGAAAAACCAATTTTGCACAACTCTTCTTAATTAATATCTCGTTCAGTCTGCCACTAAGCTCGAATTTATTTATGTCCCAAAACAAGTTTTACTCCTTTCAATTTTAGCACTTTACTATAAAATGTTTTATTACTGTTTAATACTTCAGTTCATGTTCGCAAGTAAGGAAATTTTCGTATCCTTCACCTAGTGCATTATGCCCGAAATCCCGAGAACAAAAGGGCCTTTTGCAGAGATAAAGCAAAGTTAGAGCCCCTTGGTTGCGACAGTAACAAATTAAATTTATTATGTAGGATAAGTGTTTTAGAAGGTTGTAACGCAAGGTCTCATAAAATTAAAGTCTAAAGTGCTTGTTTCGTAATAAACACGAATTTATACTAAATTAGTAGAATGACTTTTCTCAACTAATAATAGCACTTGATTAGACTTGGAAATCTTTAAATCTAATAAAAAAGCAAATAATTCATTTGCGTGTCTCAGGCAACTAAAGTTTTTTAAAATATACTAAAAGCTTCACAACACTTTCCAAAACATTCAAAATTACGCCACTCGGCGCGGCAAAACATCGCAAGTTCTGTAAAATCATTGTATGTAAAGGTTCTAAAACAACAGTTGATAGATACGTGGGCTTGATTAAGGTAGAAACGACGATCAAGCAGAAAATCTAATCATCAATATGTACTTACAATAAATTACATCATTATAAAGATTATTATAGATTAAAATTTCCCATAAGTTTATAGAGCTCGTACATCTTAGCGAGTAAATTATCCTTAATAATTTTAGTTGTTCAATAAATATAGCAGAATCTGCACATGATTAGCAGCGGCTTTTAAGAGAGAAAACAGGAATCATGGAGGCGTTTGCTGCTTTGTGAAAAACAGTGTTAGTTTACACAAAAATTCGATTTAACACAATTGAAATCGACGTAAATTTAAAAAAGACATTTGAGTCTTGAGTAGTTACTTACTTTACGGACTCATGTTAAAACTCACGAACGATTAGGAAAAAATTAAAATTTAGTATTACTCGCTTCCCATAACAGTGTAAAATAGACACCTGTTATTGTTCGAGTAACCAACTAAAATTTGATTTCAAGCAAACAGTGGCGAAGAGAAAAATCAGACTTTTAGTCATAGATCTGCCGTTTTAATGGAAAAAGCAACATAAACTGTAAAAAAAAACGACACATTTGCTATTGCTTAAAGCCAACTCTAAATACTGTTGTTATTTTTAGCAAAACCTAACATTATTAGTCACAAGCTCTGTTATTATGTGTCAGAGGTTTAGCCCAATATAAAAAATGTGATAGTTTTAGCACACCAAATTAAAAAGTTGAGGAAAACAAATTGACACATATTTCATCTAGTCAAAAACATATACGTACTAATGATATTTATTATGATACCGAAAGGTACGGCACCTGACCGGAAGCTAACTATTTCATTAAATCGTTAATTTTCTGCATCCCTCAATAATTTGAAGCACAATAGTGTTTCCAAAATGACAAAAGATCCATTACTTTCTAATCGGCCCAGAGAAAAGTTTACGTGTACCGGATGTTCTTTAACACGTCCCTCAGGACTGCCAACTTCCGGTTTGATCATTGTTACCAAGCGCCAATGCCAGATGTTCCCCTAAATATAAGCTCTATTCTATAAATGTTACGTAGAGATGCAGATGTTTTGATGAATTTTTCTCCCGTGGTGCGATAATTTCCTCATTTAATTGTATTACACTTGACCCCAATTGGTCGGTCAAGTAAAATATGTGATGGTAAATTCTGCTTTGCATGCTAGCACGATGACCCGTGCAAGTTCCCAGAGGTTATTAAACAGGAAAGTGGCCTACACCTTCGGGACGAATCGTTCCGGACATTTGTCTTGAGAATAATCCAAAGAGAGATATCATCAGAAAGGCTTTGACAAACAAAATAACAAATCATTCTGTCAGTCTCATATCGTCATATCAACCCATTATCTTTACAAAAACCATAATTTATCCTTAAATTATACCAAAACAATAGTTTCTGTAACCCCTAGATTTGATAAACGAGGTATTTGAACTACTGATAAAATTTTTTTGTAGTTATATTTTATGATTTTTATTATTATTTGTAACGTAGGTTGTTTGTTGTAGTTATTATTTTTTATAGTTTTCAACCTATGCCAAAAAATATCAGAATGAGATAATACTACTTTGAAAACTCCATCCTAAATAGTAGATTATCAGCATTATTAATTCCTGAACATACTAAGCTTTAAGAGACTGCATTCCGCGTGATTTTAGTAATGCAACCGTATTATTCATTTACTTATAGATAACCCTAAACAAAACAAAAATAAAAACAAGTTCATTATTAATTATTATTGAAAAATTATATACCATCTAAATAAGTGTAGTGGCAACAAAAATTTTTGCTACACACTTCTCTTGAAAAATCCAGAAAATTGCTGGTCTATTACTTATTGAAGCATAAAGCTCTTTAAAGCAAATTCTAACCGCAGTAGCTAAAAACAAAAACAAGTTTTTGCCATTACATTGTTAAGTTAACCAACAGGAACATTCTTAGTACGTAGAGAGCCTTAGAAACAGCATGCTAGCCTACTACAAGTGAAATAATTCGGCAACTGAAACAAGAATACCTGTTTATTTATTCAAAAAACCAACCAGGACAATAAAGTATGAAATATCCTAACAGTACTGTCAAACTAAAAATTCTATGTCAACGAAAAGGAAAAACCAATAAAGTAAAGTTTCGTCCTACAAATCTCTTCTGCTTTTTACCAATTTAAAATAGACAATTTGCCTGATAAAACACTCTTAACCTAATAAAAAAAAATTCCCAATTAGATGATTAAAATATCATTGACAAATCGATATTAGCAAAGTATTAAATCTCATACTTTATAATTAGAAGTGGTCTTCTCTTAAAAAAAAATTGATTGCTATTAAAACTCCGAATTCTAAATGCATAATAAACAACACTGCTTGAAACATTATTCATCAAAAATTCTTTACAAGTTTATGGCAAAAAACAGACACTGTAATGCATAAAGCACAAATGCAAAAATGCTCAACATACATAAAAAAAGTCCAATCTAATGTAACCAAGATTTCAAAGAATACTATTTGAAAGAATTACTTAAAAATCAGAATACTTTTACGCCTTTTAAAAGTTTATGTTATCTCTTACGTTGTCGCTTCCTCATATAATGTCTCGCACCATTTTTGGTATTCTTACAGAAAAAAATAATCGACATAACAAAGTGTAATGATAAAATATACTCAATCCGTAATAATTTAAACAAATCTTTTTTATCTAAAAATTTTTAACTAATATTTAATTAAATATAGTCATGCAACAAAGATATGGGACGGCCACCTTATTACGTTTTCTTCAATTAATGCACTATTTATTTTACTTGAAAACTCGATGAGGGTAGGTTAACGGAAGCGAGATTTCAGAGTATAAATTGGTAACAGTAAACCGACACAAATTAAGAAAGCCATTTTTTAATGATAATTTGCCAAATCATACCTAATTGGCAAAAAAAAACAATTCAACATTTTTCGATTTAATTTCTTTAATCTACAATTGCAATTAAAAACCGTGAAGACACAAGAATTCGATGTTATAATATCTTCCTAATGAATCACTTCTGAAGGTTTCACAACAACAAAAAAAAACGTGATTAGCATTATTCACTATTCATCAACAATGGTTTGTTGTTGATGTGTATTGTCCAATAAAGGTGAGCAATACCCAAATCTTAATTTCTTTAGTGAGATTTCAAAGAGTTTCATTTCTAGGTTATCGGTCGTAAAGGTCAAGTTTCTTAATTTAGATTAAAGCCGACAAGTTTTTTATATATTTTTGTTAGAGCCCCTCTGGTAACCCACTGGTAACCTATTTTAGTCTCCGTACTCGATTTAGCTTTCCTATGTCATTAGAGTCTCCTCTTCGTGTTCACAATCGCTTCTAACATCTGTGGACTTGTGCAAGGTTCAACGGATTCGGTGTCAAGGCAATTACTCTAATAGACCTTTATCCAAGTCCACCAGCACTTTATCAATTGTCCGTTATTAGTTTGTGGGTAGGCAATTAGCCGCCTCTCGATTTAAAGGCGCAAAACGCAAAGACGCAGGGTCGACGTCTTCCAGACCACCAGAAATAGATCAAGGAGGGTTCGAGTTGCAGTTGTCGCAATGTTTTCAATCGAAAGCAATGAACAGTGTCAACTTTTGACAATTCCTTTACTGACATTTCTATTTGTGGAACATTAGTTTTTATCTATTGGTTGTAATCTCAGTATCAATTCGTCTTCCCCCTTTTTCTGTCGTCTGGATTTTAAGTGCCAGCAGCGAAGATAAATGAGCAAACATTTTATGGCATTTTACTCTTTATATAGATTTCGCTTGATGTTATCGCTATGATGTACTAATATTTACAATGTCTGGCAAGGATGCGGTCTTCAATGGCATTTCTCAGTTTATTAATGTTTTGCTCTTTATCAGGCGACATTTCTACGACAAATTGACGCAATGTTGATGATGCGGTAATGACATCACTCTTGTATAAAAACGTGTTTAAACTTTACAAATATGATTGTATTAGTTCATTGCTCAGAACACACATGGATAGCATTCCGTTTGATAAAGCATTTGTGATGGCTACAAGATCATAATTTTTCACTGAATATATTCTATTGTTGAACGGCGGTAGAAGCTGAGATTACTTTCCAAAGTTTTATGACAATTACAAAAACATACATTACTTTGTGAAAATTAAAACTTATAATGCAAAAGATTAGCTAAAGGGCTACTGTTTATTGTATAGAACCATAGGATTTCAAAATTAAATTGAAACTGCAGATCTTGCAGTAACATCAAATCTTTTAATTTGGCAATTATGTATTTGCTAAGTCAACAGAAAAAATGAATTTTTGTTTGACATATAAGTTATTTGCGGTTTAAAAAAGAATTGAAAAGCTTCTGGAACAGCTCATGATCGGAATTTGCAATCTACATTTCAGATTTTTATTACAATAACTAAACAATATAATAGGAAAGTGTTAGAGAGTACAGAACTATCGCAAAATTGATCATTAAACCTCCATTTATATACAATGTAAAATAAACATTGGGGTTCATATTCTCGGTATTAGATGGGTCACTGTTCCGGACAGATATACGGACCTAAGTAAATATTGTCGACAAAACAAGTATAAGTAACGCGCCTTTTACATGCTTTTTTTTGTTATTTTTGACTCAGTTTTGAATCATAAACTTTAATAAATGCCATTTATAAGCAATATGTTAACTCTCATGTAGGATAGTTTATTGAATGCATTAAAGTTGCTGAAATTTTATTTTTAATTTTTCTCTAGAATGTACATAATATAATTATACAGATAACAAACCAGGTGTATACAACGCTTGATAATCTTTATTTATTGTTAATTCTTATAGTCAGTTTTTCTATTCAATAAAATAACAAAGGGCCAAGACATCTATCGTTACATAATATAAGAACTCGTGTCAGCAGGAAGACAAATAAATCGTTATTTAACTGTGTAGTAATACTTTGGTAAAAATAATATATTAAAACACGTGCTTATAAACGCCAGATTAAAGTTTTAATTATCCAGCTATTACTTCTCCAAGATCACAAGCAAATCAAAATGTTATTAGGCTGTTTTCCACTGCAGTAATTATATCAGTAAAAAGTATAAACAAATAAAGTATTATGCAAATTTTCATCTGATTTTGATAATTTTTCTCAAATTGGCTTAAAAATAAGAAAGCCGGTTAGTAAACCTACATCTGTGTGCAGAAAACATCTTCCCATCAGATTATTTGCCCTGTAAGTAGATGTTATTGAATTTATAAAAAACTGACACAGCAAAGTTTTGTTGTTGAACACTGGGCGACATAAAAATGTCAAATATAAACATCTGCCATTATGATAATTTAACTTATTGCGTTAACCCACAGACTAGGTTAGGTGTGTCTACTTGACATGTTGCATATTAGGAACTAAAAACTGCAGAAGCACAGCACTACACTACAAAATTTGGCAGTGCTTTATGAATTTGATAGTACATATTTATTTGTTAAAGTTTTAGAAATGAGGTTAGATTCCTGAGTGGTTTCTTGTTACTCAATTTTCTCCAAGTGCTAATTCAAAAATTTTTTTGCATCAAACCACCACTCAAAATAATGTGTTTTTTGATTTCAAAGTTTTGTCCCATCTTTTAGAGGTTTTTTTCTGTGCCACATTAAATCGGAATATCTGCAAAAACATTTCAATGTTTAGCATTATAATAATTCAAAAAACATATATCTACAGAACAAAAAATTATGACACTAATGACAATTACAAGAACAGCTGACATTCCTGTCATTTTTGACGTTTGAGATTGTATATGGTGTGGTTGAATAGTTTCTGAAGCTCTTTTTCTATTTATAGAATATAATTATACAGATTACATTCCTTTCTTGTATGATGTCTCAGCAGTTCAACTTTTTATTTCCAGAAACTTTGTGTTTCTTAATGTTGCTATTGATTTCCAACCTGATTTCACGTTTAGTATTATTTAATCCTCTTTGTCTAAAACATTTTGTTTTGATAAAATTTTCTCAATTTATCTCTTTCGGTCGCTTTGTATGTGTTTGGTGTTTTATTACTTTGTGAACAAAATTTACGGTCTGGGTAACCAACCCTTATTTGCATTGCTGTTTAAGATCTTGGTTTTATTCTATTCTGTGCTTGGTTTTTATTCTCATTTTCTATAGATATTCCGTAATTTTCAATATAATTGATAAGGCATTGATAAAGTTGCTGTATAATTCATTGTTAATTGCAATTTATGTTCACATGAATGAAATTTACATTCACAAGCAAACTTAACAGGTTGCTGTTTACTAAAGATATTATTGTTACAAAACAGTCAAACCTCGTTACTGGATTCGTAAAAGTCAATAGGTAGTCGTCAATACAATACTAGCTAGCCACAGCTTTGTAGAAATTCTCGTATAAACATTTCAAAATGAAATCATTCAGTTGTAAGTGCAACAACCTTGGGTATATAATCTGTTTCCATTACAGTGGTGACTTTTGTTGAGAAAACAGTTTCAGTGAAATGAATGACCACAAAAAGTTAACAATGTGATGGATAACCTTTAGAATACTGAAAGGTTGCTACATTGTGTCTATTTATTTCACTATCTACAGCAATATTTTGTTGCATTTCCCAATAACCCATATGAGTAATTATGTCTGTTTGCGGCGTGTCCTCCGGCTGGTGCAGCAATGCGGGCAGTCAAGTAATTAATAATTTAATTTAATTAAAGCGCGTCAACTAACCACCATCATTCCATCAATTCTTCCCTGCAGCGTCTGGACTTGGCCGGGAATATCCACACCCCTTACCAAGTATGAATCATCGCGTCGCGACGCTCACCCTAACATTTCTGAAAATGGCAAACATATTTGTAGTGAAGCGCCTCAAGATAGAGCACGTATTTTAATTAAAAACGGAAATATCAAAACGTTTGCACGCACTAATAATATCTAGCATTCCAGCAAGCGCAATAGAAAATAAAAATAACGCTGTATCGAAAATAGAAAAGCTTATTGCTTTGTAAGGATATTTTAAACTGTACTTATCAAAGCGTTCAGTATGCGCTCTCAGCTTTTATATGTAGTATTTTACAAGCATTAGCTTATTATAAAGTTAAAAAATTAGTTTTATGAATTAATACCAACAAATTCATTAAAAAGAAAAAACAAGTAATTTTATGTTTTCCGACCGAAATCCTATTTGGGACTAGAAAAGACATTTTCCAGACATTTCAACAGTATATTCTCTTTAAAACAGTCTTACCTAAAAACAGAAAGTTTTTTTGAACATCGGAAAAGCCTATTAGTTACAATCTTTTTTACAAATGTTATGCTATTCGTCTACAGAACAAGACATTTCTAAAAATGATTCGATGTAATCAAATGGAAGCGGTTAAAAACTTTCAATAAAAAATATTCCAAGAAAAAATTTATAACATAATTACAAATTGACCAAATTAAAAAAAAACTACTTCGATATAATAAATGTGAGAAATCCTTTCGTGGATTTTCGTTCAGACATGGTTTCATGATTGGTTATTCTATGTAACCATAAGACACTTTGTCGCCGACATACACTGTCTTAAGTTGTATGTTATAAAACACCGAGGTGTGGAGCAAGTAAAACTAGAGCCTAATGAACTGCACCGTCGCCAAGCGTACCATCCCTAAAGAAACAATGTCTAGAGTTAGCCAACAAGCAAGCCTGCTTCCAGACAAACTTTACCGCTTGAGTTCAAAGTTTATATCAACAGTTTTATAGATCATTATATCCACCTATAAATTAACATGTTGAATAATATGAGCTTTGAGACTGTTATACATTTTACAGCAACGCGACGCGTTTCCACTCGAAATGTTCCAGAATGTGTGCAACTAAATTGTTCCGCCACTAAGCAGCATAAACATATGCTAATTATACCATTCTTATAGACTGTTTAGTTAAAAAATAATACTTCTCAAAATGCGTATTCACTTGAACAAATTTGGTTGCAAAAAGTTTGTGCGCAAGTATGTTGCAAAAAGTTAAGATGCCCAAATGGATATCTTAACAATCTGTAAAAGTTAAAATGCCCGCACAAACTTTTTGCGCCGCCAAATTATCCTTTAGTTTTGACAATACTTTTAATTGAAATTGACGTGAGATGAGTTTCACCACCAGTTCCATAATAGCGAGTAAGAATTTTTTCAAAAATATATGAAAATTTAATTAGGCTTTCGACCAATGTAGTTTATGTTTTTTTTATTTGTTAATATATATATGTTTTTCTTTTAAATAATAAAGTCAATTTTAAAGCAAATAAGCGATTTTGCAACATCAAAAAAATTTTTTTTAACGTTTTAAAAAATCGTTGATTGAAAAAGAAAACTGTTTGTTTCACGAAAATTGCAAGTGTTGTCGGCAAGATTCACGAGAAGAATAACGCCTCCTCACCTTGGTAAACACGTGGTTTACCATAATAATAATAATTGTTCATTTATAGTTATAAATAGTAAGGTGGCGCAAAAAAACCGACTATTTTTTTTTTGAGTCTCGGATGAAAAAATGTTAGTTTTTGATGTTTTAAGAGCCCTCTCCAAAGGACAGCTCAAAAAAAAATTTTTAAGAGGTCACTCCAAATTTTTTTAAATTTCGAAAATCGTCAAAAATCGAATTTTTTTTTATTTTTATTTTTTTTCTCGTTACGGTATAATTTTATAGACCAAAAAAAAATAAGTTTCTGAAAGTTTCAGTTAAAAATTTTAGTTTTGAAAGGTCGCTCAAATTTTTTTTAAATTTATTAATAAATGACTTTAGATTTTTTCGAGTGACCTTTTAATATTAAAATTAAAATTCTGGCCATTTTTTTCCTTTATTTAGTACAATAATCTATAAAAATACACCACGAGATGAACTAAAAATCAAGGATAACGAAAAAAACACAATTTTTTTCTAATTTTATTTAATCAACTACAACATTTCAACAGTAAATATATAAATAAATAATATATGATATAATAATATACGATATCGATCTAAATAAAGTTAAAATCGGTTATAATTTAAAATTTAGTTTCAGAATTAATAACAAAGTTCATTGAAATACTGTTAAAATGTTGTAGTTGATTAAATAAAATTATAAAATTAGAAAAAAACTGTCATTACAATGATCGTTTTCTACATGCATTTGCCAGTCGCAATCTGGCCTTAACTTAATATTATCAAATGTTTCTTGACTTTTTTGAACTTTAAATAATTTTTTATTGAAATCAAGCATTAATCGACAATTTTATAAATTTTTTGGTGAATACATAAATATTACAGTAACCCTTATTAGAGTACTAATCTTTTCTTCATGTTTACAAACCCTAATGGACATTAAGATAATTACTATAACAATAATAATTTTTATCTTAATGTATATTTTGAAGACTGTAAACATTGAGATTATAATAGGTAGAAACTATAAAGAATATTTAAAGAGACGCATACAAGTTTGTACTTTCCTAAGCGTACTATATGGCTCGTACTAAAGATATCTCAAACTAAGATTTCACTAGTTTTTGAAAATTGATAGATTATTACAGGAAAGTATGCACATTGAAAACAAAAGATAGAAGACACGCATTTATTTCAAGAAATGTCAACCAATTCAGTTTTACCTCATAAACGTTTAATGAATTGTGTTCCTAGAATAATCGAGACTATAGACTGTGTGAATCAGAATGATCGGTAAACCGTTTGATGTTAAAGGATACCATAAAACGAATCGTATATTGACTGAACAATGTGTATAGACAAATCTTTGCTAAACTAAAAACGTAAGAAAAAAATTGTAAACTTCAATAATCATCACTATAAAGCAATTGACTAGATTTTCACTTAATTCTTCATATCAAACCAACTTAACCTTGACTTTAACGAAAATATTAAAATTATAGGAATCGTTGTGCTTAAGCAAGCAAACAAATAAAAGTTCATATTTACTGATTATAATATGTATAGAAAGGATAGCAGCGAAACCATTTCAGAGAAAAAAAATTATAATTGGTAAAGAAAAATAGCAAACATTTTTTTTAATCTTGATTAATTTTACAATTTTGTTCAGAGTGAATCACACTTAGTAAAAGCTCTAGAACAATATGAACAACATCCCAAACCCTCACAGTAGGTAAACAATAGTCTGGATTATGTACTTATTTACATGTGGGAATTAATTAGAGTGTCAATACTTAGAAACCTAACAAAAATTTTACACATAATAACAGTAACCAAAATTATGCTTGCTTACCACAGTACACTGTTAGTATAATATATTTTTGTATTGCTATATCTTAAAACGTATTTGAATGTACTATGTTTTATTCGTTTTTTTATATTTCTGGAGGCTTTATAACATTCAAGTTCTCTTCTGCAAACACTGCTTTTTAGATTTAACTTTCCACCAGAAATACACAAATAACCTTTGATCATTTTGTCAATACTTCAATCAGTTTATTAAGCTAATAAGTCTAGATTTACATTGTCTGATCATGATAACATTAAAATCTAAAAATAATACAACAAAACAATAGTAGTAAACAAAACCTCATGATGAAAACATGAAAAAGAATCTGCAAGAACAACTGAAAGAGAAACACGTGGAACATTATTAAATTTCGAATGATCTAACAAACTAAAATAATGTTGAAATGATAAGCGCTATCACTGAAGCAGGATGTTGGTGTCTTCTTTAAAAGCCCACTAGAACGCTAATTAATTATAATTTTTAACATACCGAATCATCTGAATCCGAATCATTTTTTTTGCGCCGTATCCAAGAAGACATTACACTTTTTTAAACACACACCACCACCAACATCGAGTCACATGTGTTTCAACCCCAAAATAAACAAAATTTTGAAACAAAGATGTTGCGAGAGCACATGTTGTACTGAGTGCCGTACCCGAATGACTGACTGATGCGATGCTTCAGCTTGTGATGCATCAGCAGAAGGCACGCAGCAATGATGTGAATTAGTCTGTAGTCAGCAGGATCGTCCTTAGCTCAGGAAACGGACAACGCTGTTTGTTGATTTTATACATTATCACTGAATATCAACAAGAATAATTGTCAATGACAAACATAAATGTCAGCCATAGCCTTGACATTAGCAGATTATCACAAACTTTGTGGTTAAATTGTAAAGATCACTTACTCCGGCCCTGGTTGGGGTGTAAACGAGGGAGATGGCTTAAGACATTTTAAGTACGTGTTACAAACACAAAGCAACAATTGTTGTAATTGGATAAACATAAACAAGAATGTCTTATCCAATCAAAAAAGAACACAATAGGGTAGTTACCTAAATTAGAAAAATCACAATTTTAACCAATTAAACATTCTAAGAAATTAAAAATTTAAACTTTAAAATTTTTGATATTCCAAAAAGTTAAGTGACTAGAACGTCACTTCGGTTCAATGCTACTTTCGAATATGTTTGGTCAACTACAAAAATAAAAATGAGCTAAACGTATTAATTACGTTAGAAACTTTGATATTAAAAATATGATACAAAACATTTTTCAGTCATATAATAAAATTAATTCAATAGATAAATTATTATAGACAATTAGACGCGTCTAGGTCTATGAAAATTCAAAAAAATTAATCGTAAGAGCCTCGACGACCTCTCATAAAATAAAACTGCCAAAAACCCAAACAAAATTCCCAATACAAATGCCGCGTTATTATTTATCAGCAATACTAATTTTATATTATTTTCCACTAAGATGTGATTAGAGCGCTAAGAAAACAATTTAAAATGATAAAACTATGTTGACAGATAAATAAAACATTATAAATATAATATAATTATTATTAGACTGTATACCTGATTATTATAATTTCAATCTTTTAAAATGCAAAGCTGTTGAGTATTTTACATTTCTAATGAGTATTTATAACAGCTATATTAATTAAATAAAATCATATCAAACAACTTTCACTGATGAACGCTATTAAGACCTTATTTTATTATTTTTAAGCGTTGATTACCTTTTATCCTGTTCCAAAGTTTACTCCAGTTTCGCGGCTTACAATTAAAAATATGGCTTTTGTTGTATAAAATACAATTTAACTCGGGTTGGTGCATTATGACCAGCTAACATTGGCTAGATTGTCGAGAAGGTAGAACACCCATAAAACTAAGCTTATTAGGAGCAATAATGTAGCACAATAGGTACTAATCACAAACTATTAAAGATTTAGAATATTTGACCAGCACGTCCACTGACTATTTTATTTACTACCTACTGTAAACACTCTTCTTATTGTAGACAAGACCTCCAATCAGCTTAATTTTATGGCTGTCCAAATATTGTGACCCGTACAATATAGATTGTACATGTGAAATAAAATATTCTTAAATATTCGACCTTGGAGTTTTCCACTATTTATTTGACAATATTCTGATTATCTATTTAGATAGATAATCAGAATAAAGTCTGAATTTCGACGACTTTAACTAGAGCTTCTCCATTTTTCTTATTTTAAAGATTACTTTCAGAATTACGCTTTAACGCCATTTAAGCTGTTTTAAAATCTTTTGTTTTCTCAATAAGTTTCATCATTATACAGGGAATTTTTAATATAATGTTGCAAACAATTTTCACGTCATTGGAAGTATCCAAAAAACATTTTTGATTTGTATAAGGTTTAATGTTTGTTAGCCTCTAATAGAAGTCGCTGGTTTAACCACATTACTGAAGTACCAGGCACTTGGGTAGATATAAGCCCAAACTTGTGACTGTGTTGCAACGTGCTGATGAGTTCTGATAAGAACAAAACATGTCCAAGTTTACAGACGTGATTTGCATTGATCTCTTTAGAGTTATAGTGTTTTGGGTAGTGCTATTGTTAGGCTATTCACTTTTGCAACAAAAGAAAGACCATATAACTATTCAATTCGGACTGCTTCACATTTGACGCTACTGATGCTGCAATAATCAGAAAAATGGTTTTTGCAAAAATGATAAATAGTGTTGCAATATTGTAGCAACTTACGAGTCCCTGAATAATAAAAACCTGAAAATATATCACATTTTGATAACATTGTGATGAGGCTTTAATAATACTTTTCTGTCCCTTCTCTTTGTAAGCGGCCATTTTTTTTTACATAATGGACACTTATATAAACATGTAAGCTAGTAGGTATAATGGGTAGGTAAACCCCTAACAGTACTACTTGCTTATTATTTTACTGATTATAATCTGCTCAGTACTGATTACAATAATTTAAAAAAAACGAAACACGTGACCAAGTGCTGAGCCCATCAATCACGTACGGTTTTGTCAAGTCAAGTGCTCAACTATAACTGTGATAAAAAAAAAACAAAATATTATAACAATATGTCTAAGAAGGTTAATTCGAAAAGTATGTTCTCCGGTTCCCTTTACGTTACTCACTCACAGAAATAATGAAGAATGCTTATTATTTCACACCTAATATGTTAAAGTTGATTCTTCAGTGCTTTGCAAACTGTTACTAATAAAAGAGTAATAAACCCAAAGTTGATACCAAGAGCTGTAGACATTTTTAAAACTGAAGCAAATACAGATTAAAAAACTTGTGAATCACAAAATGTATAGACATTAGTTATTTACCTAACGAGTTCGAAAAGTGAAATTTTCCACTGCGCACTTTCTTTGCGAATGGAAGAAATTTCTTTCCGAAAAAATTAGGTAGAATTTTTGTTGCAACAAATAACTCTAGTTTTTTAATAATAAATGATTTCGTTTTTTACTTATGTTTCGGTTGGTGGCGTTGCCGCTACCGATTATCTGATGTTTTAAATTTAAAATGATCTCATTGTTTAGTTGCCATGGTTTTATTGAAATAAAAAAAGTCTCGAGAATTTTCCCCTAGTTCCGGCAGCAAAGTAAAATACACTTCGATGCGGGTAAAATGTTTTTTCATCCATTGGATGACGACCAGAAACTACCAATTTTTGAGCGATGAGAGCAAAAAAGTTGTTTGCTAACTGTTGAAGTTTCAATATTTAAAAAATGTTTAGGGACTATCAAAACATATTTTAGAGCTTCAAAAACCCATAATGTATAATGAAAATCAGCACTAAACAAAAAAATAAACAGAGCAAACAATATGCAAAAACCTTGAACTTTTTATTAGAAGATGATTCTGTAAATAAACCGTAGAATTTAACAAAGTATTTTCAATTTCGTTGTTACGGCAACAACTAATCGGATTACAAAATTTGACATTAACCGACAAATTAAATTCGAGAAAGGTTCAATTAAAATACAGAATAGCTAAAAAACAATATTAATTAAACCGACAAATTGAAAAAAGTATAAATTGTAGGATCAGGGTCGTCATAGTTGCTACGTGTGGGTCGACATGGGGCGTATTATAGTTTGGCGGGAGTTTAAAAATTTTACAATGCAAAAAATCTAGAAGTTTAATATCAATCAAGATTGAAAACAAACTGTAAAAACAAAAACCAAGTTAAGTAAGTATAAAAAAGTTTTTACATTTTAAACCATTAATTCTAAACGTATTAATAATTCTAATTATTATAAAATAATCTTAAAAACATTTTTGAAACAATTTTAAAAAAATATTTTTTTTATCTTGAAAGATTCAAACACCTAGAAATACACTACAAAGTGTTATCTAGAAGAGCTGGAAAAAATGTAAGAAAATAAAACCACGTAAAATCCAAAAGCTAAAATTTATAATCATGAAAAAATAATCTTTTAAAGCCATTAAAAATCTCTCCATGTTAGGACAAGTAAAATATTGTTCTACGTAAATTCTTAATACGACAAAAAAAATAAACAAAAGGGATAAAATTGTTCATTCATTATGATAACCGCTTCAGATACAAAATTCCATGTTTTATGCTTTTGTTATTTTGCTTCAACAATAGAATTTATCGAAATCATACCTAGTAAGTAATCTTATAAATGTGAATTTGACTTACGATTGAAGACTATTTTAAATATTAAATAAAATGGTTTGTGATAACTGAATTGAATTGTCAATTAGCAGATTTATTAAAACAATTGCACTATACATATTCAAGATTTGCTCTGCTGAGCTACTTATGAACTCAAAGCGTCAGTCCCTATTGGAATTTCTGTGGGAGAACTCAATCGGGTCAGTTCCCAGACCGACCCTGTAGAGAGTTAAAGACGGTAAAGCAATTTATTTTTATAGATTTAAAATAGGTGTCAAAGCAAAAAGCGACGATTGTTAGTAGAAATCGTAAATTAGTTTATGATGGTGTCTTCAAGGTTTATGGTACTGTTATGAAGAACTCACCACATTGTCTGGAACTTTGGGTGGCAACACGAAGATCCTTTGGGGTCTGTCCGCTTTTGAAAAACTCGTTGAGCGCAAAATCTTAATCTGGGTATTGTCAATTTTCACAATTCTGTATTGATCATTTTGATCAATTGTTTTAGCACGAAAACTACCACCACAAAACATTTTCAACCACTTGAACACATTTAAAAGAAGAAGCTTTCATTCGCGCAGCTGCGGCTTGACTGAAACTAATGAAAATCTTGACCATGTGCTGTTTGTTACCTCTACCTAAAGCTTTACACCTCACCTGAATCGCAGTGGCTGTAGAAAGAAGGGACAAAGACCGCTTTATGGCATCTACTAAACATTAAAACAAGACAGAAAACATCAACGCCTCCATGATTTACGTTCAGGTAAGAGCTTTCAAATCGAAATGCATGAACTGAAGCAGAAACCCTGTTGTCAGATTGTGTTTTTCTAGGTTTAAAGGTCTCTATTTTCAAGATAACTATCGTAAGCGAACTCTGCGAACTTTGATCACACACTCTGCGTCAGCGCTTAATACAACATATTGGAAAACCTCGAACTTTGTTCGGAAAATGCAATCCTTTTGTGGGTCAATGGTTGGAAAAGTGACGGCCCAATTAGAAAGAAACAGTTTAGAACAAGTTCGATTTTTGTGACGTAACAATTGGCAAACCGGTTCGCTGACCTGATCAAAACTCAATGATTCGCTGCAATGTTAATTTGGGTCTGCTAGAAGATCGTGAGGTGTCTTGTGCATCTGCCTCTGCGAGATACCTATAAACTTCAAAACGGTTTATCAGCATCTATCTCAATTATGAATCGCTGCGCACATTAAAAGCTTATATACAGAGAGATCATTCAATTTTATAACTCGACTATTCTTTTCATTTGGTTATATCATCATGTTATTAGATAATTTTTGTTGACCTAAAGTTAAATACATCCAGTGAATGAAATATTTCAAAATGAGTGCTAAAATTAGAAAATAAATAACGTTTTTCTTTTTATTTCAAGTGATTCTTGTCAGGCTAAAGCCTTGTGAGGATCTTTGTTTTGACAAGACATCTACATTTTCTTCAACGAAAATTTTTGATATTAGTAGTGGTAACTGGTAACTAATAAGTTGGAACGTTTGAGATATAGCGTGCAGTAAATTTTATTGCTCATAATGAGAGGGAGACGCAACAGAGGTACAAAAAATTTACTATCCAAAGTGTCGCTTGTCTTCGATTATTATTTAGATCTAGGTAACAGTTATTTTTTAGATCTTCAAATAATTTGCAAAAATATTTTTAAAACGCCTGCTTGTTTATACAGCACATGATTTAATTTATTTTAACAGTGTCTCCTATTTCCAACCTATATCCATAACGAGGTCAGAAGAAATTATTACTAAGCACTTGATTCTTTCTATACTATTAATGTTCTTATAATTATATAGTCATTATCCTACACATTAAATGGAATCTTTTCTGAATCCAATGCTCAGAAATTTCTGCAACTGCTGATAAGTTTTACAAAATAGTAGCCTTGAAAAATAAACGTAGACAAACAGATAAAGCAACAAATTAATATATATATTTTTGTCAAATTGAAAAAAGCCCTTCTAGAACAAAAATTTAAAACATGATACAGAACTAGAAATGATATTATTTTCACTTGCGGTAATCTCTCTCTATTAATTGCAAAAAGCATTATTTCGTCTTTATTGTCAGAATTATATATTCACATTATCAAGAACTAGATTATCAAAGTGGATATATGAGGTGATATATTATATGAGATAGGGTGATATTTATCGATATTTTATTGTAAAAATTTTTTAAAAAAACGATATTTTAGTTTAGACAGAAACATCACAAAATTTCAAACTAAAGGTTAAATTTGCCTAGCACCTAAACATAGTGACGGTCACCATTGTTGATTTGCCTAAACCAAAAATACAGCCTACAAAAAATTAAAAAAATGTATAATTATAAATTATATAAAAACTCATTATATGTGCACCTCATCCAGAGACACACTGTATGTAAAGAAAATAAGTTCTTTCTATCTTTATAGATAAAAATTACGTGTTACATAATCTGTACTCAATGGACTCTTCAACTATTGAACGAATTTCAATAAAATTGGCACACTGTATGTAGTTTGAGCCAGATAGAATAGATTTTTATCTTAATTAATGATCGCAATATTTTCTTACTCTTGGAAAATAACAAGCCCGTGGATATGTAGGAAGCTGTAATTCTTTGTAGCAGCTGGTGATGTGGGTTATTTTTATATATTATAAAAAAAGTGCAATCGACAAAAAGTAAAAGCAGATTGGCAGAGAGTATAATATCATTTAGATAACACACTATAGAGCAATATCGGTATCGAGCTAGGCAATACCGGTTTCGAACTTGTAAGTCTTATCTGTTGTAGTACATTGTGCATAATAGAAACTCCGACAAATCAAAATGGCTCTTTCTTCTGTGCCGCCAAAGCCGAGCTGAGTTTATTAAAAAGCGTCAATTTTTGAAAAATAAATACAATTTAAATCCAGGAGTTGCTTGTTTGGGTGTCAAAATAACGTATTACTCGGTTACCGTAGCTTGTTTGGATGACAAAATAACGTATTAGTCTGTTACCGTAGTTTTTAGATATATTTAAACATTAATAATAAAAAACCATAATTTGCTTAATACTTAGTTGGATTGATAATATCTGAAAGATTTATCACAAATAAAATACTTGAGATCAGTAGAAATATGAAGAATTTAAACATAAGAAACATTAACAGATAAAATTCTAATAAAAATATATAAATTAAAGTAATCAGAGCAGCGGTCGATCTTTGTATGAACTCACAACATTCAGACAAAAATATACTAATTTAGATAAATTATATTTTTCATTAATTTGAACATTTATATTGAACATTATTTTGAAATTATGCCGTCAATAGTAAATTGTAAACCTATTTGTATCACTTTAGATTAAATAAAAAAAAACAACTAATCCTTGTTTTGTGTATAAAAAAACCATACATAAAATTTTTTGATTAATTATTGATATTTTTGAAATTTGTCTGTCATTAGTTTTTAAATTCTTCTATACCAAAAGACCCAAACTTTCCTCGCATTTTCAAGTAACACATACTTTGTGGAAAAAATGTTTGACAAATTACACTTCCGGTTCGTCTAAAAAACGTAAAATTGTTGATCCACCTTGCAGGTTTGGTGTGTCGAGTAAAGTCTCAATCCACGTGCCACCAAAAGCACAGAGACCTTTTGTCCTACCATCCGCTGCTGTTGAAGAAACCAATCACGACTCCACGTCACACGTATAGAATAAACATCAAAGCCTCATAATTTGCGTTCATTTATAGATAAGATGTACCAATCGTGTCTTGCTTAATAACTAGCTAACATTTCCTTTTACGAATATGTTCGGCGCCACATGCACGATTACCAGCACATAGATAGAGAAAGAAATTCATCAAATGTCAAAGTAGAATATCTACTATTAACAGATCAATGCAACAGTAAATCTAAATCGTTTTTGAACAGTATATAATAGAAAAACTAATGAACGAGATAAAATAATAAATACACAGACTAAGAATGGAAGTTAAAAAACGAACTTCTGTTTATTACATATTAATAGAGTGGAATCTAAACGCTGCAAAACATTTAAAGCTCATAATTTGTAATTATTAATAAATTATATGCGGAAAAAGATAAATTGAGGCAATTAACTACGAGAATTTTATTGCGAGTGGCGAGTGGTTGACGAAAGCTTTCACAATCATATGTACAGAACTAATAACATAACCTCAAACATTGTAATAAATTGCACATACGATTGCGTGCAAGAAACCAGTGTTGAAACAATTCGGGTTAAACCATCAAATTAAAAACAAAAAAAAAGTGTTTCAAAACCCTGAATGTGAGTTAACTTTTGTAAACAAGCAAACTAGAACAACTCATTTAACAGCTTTAACAAAACAAGGTTTACAAACAAGAAAATGTAAATTAGAAAAGTATTTGGTACTTAAAGTTGTGGAAACTTGAAATATTTGAAGTGCAGAATCACAAAGTTTTGTTGATGTTGATACAAGTTTGGTAAAGGAAGTCTATATAGCAAGATTTAAAATTTACCCTTGTTAACTGAAGTGTCACATGTGCTCAAAAGAACAAAACGAAAATTGAATTGTGAGAATAAAAAGAAAAAGTTATTACGCAATATGTATCGGAGCATTCAAAAATTTTAATAAATCTGTGAATAAATGTGTAAGAACAAAAAAAACTGCAAAATAAAATCCAACCCAAATTTTACAAATTATACAAATAATAAAAAAAGAAACAGAAACTGGAATCTTGGCAAGAGAAAAAAAGACCTCAAACACAAATATAAGCTTCAAATTTTTTTTGCAAAGATATACAATACATACTATACTTATAATTGATCTACATTATAAATTTAATAAAAAAGGTAAATTTATAATAAGAAAAAATGCTATATATAATAAATCTTGTCAGAACTCAGCTGAAAGAAGCCCCACTCAGGAAGATAAAGTGATACAGATGATAAAACTAAGACAACAACAAAACATTAAAAAAAACCATAGGTAAGCTGAAAAATCTTTGTCTAAAAAAAACAAATAAACTATTCAAATACCAAGAAGCAGAAAAAGACAGTTAAAAGTTAAAAAAAAACACTTTTTTTAATTTCTACAGTAGACTCACAAGAAATTTAAGCTCGAAAAGTATAAGCAACTTAACTTGTGCTATAGAAACAAATATGAAAAAAAGACGAGGAACAATCAGAACAGCATCGAATTAGCAAGAACGACGTTTTTTCTGCAAAAAATTATACCAAACGCTATTTGGGTCCAATAAAACTTGGTGTTTATGTGAAAAGCAATGATCAAAGTATATAAGTAATCCACAAGAAATAAATCAGTAAACTTCAGAATTAAAGATAAAAAATTTTAAAAAAGAAAACCAGTTCTGTTGCCACAATGAAAAAAACATAAGCATTTAATAAAATGTGGAAAAAAAAACTCTTTATATGGCCGAAAACTTTAAGATAATAATGAATCATATAATAAAGATAATTCCCAGAAAAATAAAAATAGTAAAACAAATTTTGTACAAAAACATGTTTAAAAAACATTAAATAAGTTAAAAATTTGTATGAAAGATAAGTCAAAAAGAGTAGGAAAATGGTGACAGCTTGAACAAACACGTTAGCAAAAAACCAGCTAATGGGAAAATTAAATTCAATATTACGGTTTTTGACATGTAACATATTGAATTGATCTGGTAGACTAAAACCATTTGTCGATCTCATATATCAAACTGCATCTATTTTTATCTTAGACTATAATTGACAAATAAGCTTTAAATGAATAATTAACAAAGCGCAACACGTTCTAATCTCTTAAGATCTCATCAGATATACGTTACAGATATTTTAACGCCTGACTCATAGTGATAGCTGTATACAGAGTGTCCCATAATAATGAAAACAAATCCTGAAGAGGTATAAAAGTTAAGTCAATAAACTCCTATCCGAAAGGAAGAATAGTGGATTTGGAGCTTAAAACTTCTTGCTTTAGTATTTCTTCTTTTAACTTAACGAAGAAAAAAAGACGCTCAGCGGTCAATCGTTAAGCAGCTCAAACAATACAATACCATCGGCGGTGGGCCAGTTTCTTACTGTTACATTTCCCAACCGCTAGATAAGACATAGCTGCTTACTAACTTGTAAAGTTGTAAGACCATTTCAAAAATTCCTTGTATGCGCCACCAGTCCTTACCAAAAAAGACTTTTTAAAAGACGTGCTAGCTGCGTCTACAGTTGTGTAAGGCATACCTGAGAAGTTTAAACGAGCTCGTGTGTCAGCTTTACAAGTTTTACAGTGCCAGTGTTAGCTTAAGACCCCATTTTGAATAATAAGATTTTTTAAATATATACTGCGTATTGAGACGTTTAGCTTCTCTATTTTTCTTAAACGGCGCATTTCCGAAAAAAAGTCTGTTGACTTATCTGGCTTGATCTCACTCCTGCATCGCTAACAATATTCTTACACTCTAACTTATGTATAATAAATATTAAGTAATATGTAATTGCGTGATCAAACTCAATAAAACTGCAATGCAGCAGATAATTTGAAAGTTTTTCGAGTTGGCTCAAGGCAATTTGGAACAATACCTGCTATATTTTGCGTTTTAATAAATTAAGAGACTTTACAATTTAATTAATACAGCTTAAGAAGAATACAAAAAATTGCTAAAAAAATTGTAATCCCTTATCATTAACCCAAGAAAAATTAAAACGATTCAATTAATTTTTAATTAAAAATCATTGTTTTAACGAAAACAGCTTATGTGTCTTACATAAACCTTGTTGAGCGGTTGTTACAATTGCAAGAGTAAATGCTAAATGGTAAATGGCAACCTTGTAGGAAAAATCCACACAGATAATATTTGTTTCATCCCCTGCAAATGTCTTGAAGAAGGGTGTACTTTACACCAGATGTTTTGAGGTGCGGTATCCATATGGCCTAGCAGCTGCTGAAGAAGAGATTTGGATAGATCGTGGAGGAGAGACGGCGGGGTAGAGGACAGGTGGCGCACGTCGTTTAGGGCTCGTGCCTTTTTCTTCATGTAGAAAAAAATTGATAGACTAGAGCTTGTTAAAAGTGGCCACGTGGTTTCAGATTTATCTGAGGACATTATCCTGTTAATATTTTCAATTAGAGAGAAGCAGGTGGTAGCTGGCCGCCTTTTACAGGTAGAAAACAAGCTGCAGACGCCTTCCTGAGCCGGCAGATGTAAAGTCGTGGACTTGTAAATAAGCATTACCACATATAAATTTGACAAATTTATTTATAGCCTAAAGCTTAGATAAACACCAAAGTTACATAATTATATTATTGTCAAGCTCCAAACGCTTTGGAAAAGATAAAATTCCAAAAGATCTCATCAACAGGAAGTACCCGAACTGATGATTTTGCTAAATATATGTTTTTATATGAAAGCAAATGATAAACACTTCCTGCAGAAGTAAACCTAAAAGCAAACCTTGAACTTTTAAAACGCTATATAGTACCGAAATAATTGGCCGTAACCCAAAAACAAGAATTGCTACTAGATTAATCTATGTAAAACTATGCATCGTTGTAAAGTAGGAGTATATATTTTAAAATCAAAACTTGATACTCTTTAAGTGTTCTCCAGTTATTAAAAATAAATTCGAACACCAAACACAATTGATTACAATTGTGATAATAGTGGTAGCCTGTTCGGAGTGTCTTAAATAACAATAATTAATAATATTATTGAATCAATAGTTTCACAAAAAATGCCAAAAAAATTGGAAACAGCAAGTACTTCCGTGTTAGTTACAAAAATAATTATTGTTCTAACGATTTTAATAATAAGCGAAAAAAAAACTGTAGAATCCGGTCTACTTAAAAAGTGCTATTAAATTAACAAATTCACAAGTTAAAACCACTTATCACTCATTCTGACAAAACTTCAATTATTGGAAGAAAAAAATTAACGACCAATGAGGGAGGGCGGGAGAAGGGTATATTCTAATTTAGAGAATTGAAAGTGGGTGCATAATATATGATCGGCTTTTCCGACAAACTTAATGTTCTATTAAAAAATAATAATAATTTTATTATCGGAATAATAATTATCAAAGTACAATTACAGAAAACATTTGCAAAGAAAACAATAAAGAAAAAAAAATGTAGGTACCATGTCGAGAAAACATTTGAATCTGAAAAAACAAACAAATTAATGTTTAATAGGAAGACAAACAGAGATAAGACAGTTAAAGACTAAATAAAAGACAAGACTGAGTAAAATACCTAATTATTCACTAAATATCGCACTATCTATTTTTAAATGAATGTATGGCTATGGATGCAGATTCATCATGTGTTTCATAGAAAGCAGCTGCCATTCGAAGCAAGCTGGAGTTTTTACCGCACTCTGTGCGATAAGTGGGAACACAAAACAGTTTGAGTTTATATATTATTATGATGGCTTTCTATAAATAAGTCCAATATTACTGATACATCTACTAATTTAATACAACAAAATATAGATCAAAAAATGTGTGTCGGTTATCAATACCTGAAAGACCAAAGAAATTCAATAACATGGAGTAAGTGGTTGCTATTATAATAATTTACTCCAGATTTGTATGAAATGTTCTTTATAAATTTACGGTAAACTTTCTCTAATCGTATGGATGTTTTCCAGAGTACTCTATCATTGACTGAATAAAGTTGTGTCAAAGTTCTATAGTTCGTAATGAAGTTTTACCCATCGTCCCGACTGTATATCGGAGTACACTTGGCAACATCAACACACGATTCCATATATAAACACGTGTTAGGTTTCGAGTCCCGCCAATCAGAGTGCGATTATTAGATCTAAAATCCGCGGTGACAAAAAAACGACATTGTCTAACAACTATGTTAAAAAACAAAATTAAAATTCCCCTTGAATTAAAGCTGTCAAATCACAAAATAATTAGAAAAAAAATGAGAACACAATATTAAACTCTATCAAATAATAATTTGATATCAAATATCATATCAAAATTATATAAGCAATTTTGTGATAAAAAAATTAAAAACCTGTTTTATTCTTAGATGATTATAAACGTCCCAGATCAGCATTTGTTTAATATTGGTCCAAGAAAAATTGAATTGTACAATTCAATTTTTCTTGGACCAATATCGTACATTGCCCATATAGCATTCGCCCGTTTGAGATCCTGACTTCTCATGCGATATGGTCACATTTTTTTATTAATTTTTCATTTTTTGCAAAAATATTTCGTTTCACGTTAAGAAACGTGTCTTTTATGTGTCTTATTATGTGTTTTTTATGTCTTAGCATATTTATTTTCAACAAAAAGTTTTCGAAATATTATTCAGTATTCAAATCATATGGTTAGAAAACAAAATCAAAATTCCACTTGAATTAAAGCTGTTGAACTGTGACACGTATTCAAATACGATTGTCATTTTGAGATAATTTATAAACGTTCTGATTAGCATTGGTTTAGTTTTGAAGTTTTGTAGAAGCGTGTTTTTTTATGTCTTAGAGATAAAATATGAGCACATATATTTTTTATAAACAGCAAGCAAGAAATTTTGGAAATATTTAGTATTTTCAAACAAGGTTTTCCTCAAGTGGTGAAAAAATTTTAAAAACTTTGTTGACTTCTTTGAAAAAAATTTTAGCTTAAATTTTTTATCTAGATAAATATCAAATCTTAATGTAGTATGTGATTTTCCTTTATTTTCTTTTGAATTTATTTTTTGAATTTTTGTTTCACTTAAATACTTAAATGTTTATATCTCTCTTTTATTGTTTTCTTACTTATAAATGTACTAATTTTTGTTTTTTTATGTGAGATGAGGCTGAGTCGGTTAAACAAATTCACAAGAAAGTAATTTTGCCTAAAAGCATACATGAGATCTATTATGGTCAAAATTTTCCGTAAAAAAGTCAAAGTTAGAGTCATCTAGAACAACTCATAAAAAAAATTTAACTTCGCCATATTTGAAACGCTATAAAGCTGGCATTTACTGCTATTGTAGTTATCATAATTGAGCTTCAATAAGAGCACTTATTAATATTTAAATTGTTATGTTATAATTTGTTAGAATTTTTTCCCATTTAATTGTGCAAAAAAATAGCTCATTGGTTGACCTAAAACTTGTTTTTCTTTTTATAAACATTAAATTGAAATGATAAATATTCATACAAGAAAGAAAAAACACTATTTAATCTTAAAATATAAATATCTAATTAAAAAGTTAAAGATCAGAGAAAAAATTTACTACTCTGGAAAGATTATTTTAAAGCAAAGCTTCAAAACTTCCGGCAAAAACACAATTTTTGCAAAAGCCCAATTTTTTCTTTTTAATTTGGAATCAAATGTCTACAAAGATAACTTAGTTTTGACAAAACTTTTAAGAGTGTTTCATCGTTTTTTTTTTGATAAGATCTAGTAGTTTCTATAGTTTATCAAATACTTTTTTTTTTGTTTCAAAGTTTAGCTTTTTCACGCTATTACTGCTTTGTTTTTTGGTGTTTATGACTATTTACAATTTATTCTATCTTTTATTGATAAATTGCTAACAACTTCTATAAACTGCATGTTTATAACAGTTAATTTTTTTTTCTTGGTGTACATGATATGAAAATTAATGTGTTAGCTCCAAGAACTAATTTGGTGTCTATGTGGGAAATATAGATAAAATTTACAAGTTCTTATTGAATTATTGAAATACATAGCTGTTTCCGGATTCATAGAATATGTAACAATTCTATCAACAAATGAAAATCTGTTGGAAGTTTCTTTAAAAAAAAACGCAGCAGCATGTAGATTTATTACCACTTTTCCAATTGTTTTTCCATATGCCGAAAACTTGCAAAACTTTTTCTATGATAAACCGCTATTTACATATATTATAATCGGGCGTTGCTTTGCATGTTACAACATCCGGCGTTTGTGTTTTGTCATTTGTTCTATAATATAAGGAATTTTAGTCGGAAATCGTGAAAAACCGGATGAGGTGTATGATTATATTATTCATATCCATCAAAAGCTAATTTCGAGAGCCTTCCGCATACAAACGATGCCTAAAATAGTTTATCAGAGTTGGCCTAAAACCTTTATCTTAATATATTCTCATAAAAGTTTTTGAAACTGAATATTAATTCATAAAAAGTACCTACAATTATTAATAGATTCGAGTAACGCTGCAGTCGTTTTTGAAATCTGGTCTTCTGTACAGGTGTGACATCAATTTCTGCTGATTTGTAGCATCAAAAACAGACAGGTGTGCTGGAGATTTAAACATCAATATACAAAACCTTGAGCGTTACATGAAAGCCTTACTAATATAAAATTCCCTGATTATGAAATGCAGTTATAGTATTAAATAATCTATTTTATAGATATTTCTCGTTGGTTTCATTAAACAACTAGATATATCAGATATTATTTTAACCATGTTTCAAGATTTTATCCAAAGTGAATCCGGCATTAAAATCATCCCTAAAGACAGCACACACGTTTGATTAGAAAGTTTATTAAAATTAATCAACTGTGAATTAAACAGTGTGCTTTTTCTAAGAATATTTTAGAACTTTATTCTCCTGCCTCATTAAGACACTTTAGTTCTCTATGAAAAGAAATGACAAAGCCTCGGCTCTTCGTAGTTAAAAATCATTTAAAGCCATAAATTTCAAAAAAACCTATTTTTGATCTACGCATTTTGAACCACAATTCGTCTATGTAGTTCTATATACTGATTTGTTTGATTATTTATTGTAAACACATACCTTCTAGCTTGCATGATCAAAAACAAAAACTTTTCAAAGTTATGAAAAATATAAAATTATGAATTTCGAAATAATAAATTGCATTATGAATATACCAAGTAAGACTCTCTTTAACGGCGCCGTCTAGACCGCATTGCATTTCATTTGAAAACATTTTGCGGGCAGATATCCGATGGCTAACATCATATAAACAAAAATAAACAGTTTCAAATTGTTTCATTCATATTATTAGAAAAACGCCAATTTTTGTATACTCAATATAATATGTACTTATGAATAGTAAATATATTATTTAAATTAGTCATGTGGGAGTGACATGTTAAAAATATTATGTGTAAGATAATATTTATTCTCTTCCCTCGAGCAAAAGCAGATCAATAAAAGAGTATTTTTTAATGTAAATAGAACATTTTAATGAAGAAAAATAATACAATCTTAGAATACTTTAGCTTATGAAATGTTGAATGTGACTAAGTATCATGCTTTCATAAACAAACATATTTTAGACAAGCCATAATTTGTTTAAGCGTCAAGTAAAAATTTAACAAAACGACAAAGAGCTTTTCACTTAAAATGGATTTCACAATAAAGCAAAATGCAAAACCATTAAAATGCTATTTTCGAAATGAACAGAAAGTGTTTTACAGATTCTCCTCAAAAATATTGCTTTACCTGCACAATACCAGTAACAACGTGGAAAAGCTATGCCAACGAATCAGTGATAAACGTCTCAAAATAAATAAATCACTAGACATGTTTTAAAATGTGTCGCCAGCGTTGAGCAAGCGTGCTCGATTATGTTTAAACGCTAATGAACAGCATTTCCAGCAGTTTTGTAATTTTGTTAAATGTGTCAATACCGTGTAGGAAAGCTATTTAGTTTTAGAAAAACACCACTATAAAAAATGCTTTTGTCTCCATGTTTTATTGTAGACGTCCCATAATAAAGATAGAATTTAGTGTTGTTTGATTGCCTTACACGTTGTGATGCGTTAAAATTTTAACGTTTCATTTCTGAAAAAGATCTCTTCAATTTCTTCAAACACTTTTTTCCAAGCGTGTATGGTTTCTCTCAAAGCAAGACCATCTAATTTTTGGTAGAAGTAGAACCTTTTCTGACTAAACATCAACTAAATAATTTTGATTGTACCAATTGTAGATGATTTTGGTCTTTGACTATAAAAAAATTGCAAAATGTCTTTAATTTTCAAAATATTAATACTTGACTCCCAAACGGTTCAGAATTCTAACAGTGTATTGCTTTTAGTTATGCACTTTTCTGGGCGATAAAAAAGATTTTGATATCTTCTATGTCAAGTTTGAATAAAATCCTCACAATAATAAATTGTTATCAAAGTTCTCTCTATACCCACTATATTGTTGTTACTACATAAGTATTACTGCATTATTATTATTATTACTATTACTTTCGTTTTATTTTTATGTATCTCAATTATAGATTTCTGTCAACTGGAAGTTAACTCGTTTATTATAATTTGATATTTAGTTGCCCGAGAACATAAACATCGAGAAATTTATATAACGATTCATATTTCACCACAATGCACGCTACTGCACTAAATTTATTTAAAAATCTTAAAGTTAGTTTTGCTAAATTTTTTATTTTGCGGTGTGGTTTATTTATTTGACGATTTGATTGTTTTATTGTTTGTAAAAAAACAGTAACAGTTGTATGCATAATGGAACGAAAAAGTTTTGAAAAAACATTTCGTTCTATTTATTTAAATATCTCTATTCTACCTGCTTTAAAAGAAGCGTTCCTAATGTTATTGTAATTATGCCTATTAGTGATAGGAATAATAATAATATCAAACTAAACAATGTTACACAGCAACTTAAAGATTAAAATAATGTTCTCATTATTGAGCAATTACAACATGGGATGTCCAGCAGACTTTGCAAATTAAACAAGAAATAATTTAAATGTTAGACTTGTAAAGACCCTAAATAAAAAATTTCAACGCGTTTATATTTTTCATCGGAGGTAAACCCATATAAAAGAAAGAAGCTTTTCCTTCTATAAAAGCTCAAATAAGAGTCAGCAACATTCAATTTTGAAAACGTTGTTACTATTTTCCGAATTTATGTGTTTTTCCAATTCTGTTAATTTAAAGATAAAATTTGTTGGTTTTAAACTTGTCAAAGATTTTCACATTTAAAGAACATTAATAAGATAAGAACAAGAGAGAAGTTCTAGAGGTAGCTAATCATATTATTTTTAGTGTTTTACTCCTATGAAAAGAGTCTCTGCAATTATGGATGCACTGTACCGTTATTTGGTGATATTATCAAGCGTTTTCCGATCTTTTGTGTCACTTCATCTGTAATAATTTTAAACCAAAGATATATAGTATAATCACTAGCGCTCCGATTCTCAAATAAATGCAGACTAAACGATAACGCCATTTAACGTTTATTTATGAATTGTATTAGCTTTACCAAGATTTAATTTTCATAAAAAAACATTCAGACTAAGGCATCGAAGCAAACAAATATGTATTTAAAAAAAAATACACAAAAACAAAGATTCACAACAAATAGTTAATGTAAAACAAACAGGGTTCTTTTTTTTAATATAATGTGACCATAACCATCCAACAAATTAATTTTTGTGTTCATCGACCAATCAACATTTAAATAACAGAAGCTTGTAAAACTTGAGAACCTACAACCTACACAGTCTTAATTAGTTCTTCAAGAAATAAAGTCAAAAAGCTTCAATTTAATAAATTAGATTATTTTGAAAAAGCGTTGCTCTTAGTTTCTGAAGTCTTAAAACAGCCAAAAGTTCAAGAAAGTTCTTCGCTTAATGAATAATACAGATAATGCTTTGCAAACAATTCCATCTAGATAATTTCATCGTAGAAAGAAATTAATTCGAGTGCTTTCATCCTGTTTAAATCATAAGTATTTAGACCAGCAGTTCTCTTAATTTGGGTCATTATTTATAATTCAATTTAAACAATGCTTTTGGTAATGGCAAAGCAAGACAAGTATTCGGTGATTTGATGCGTAAACCTAAGCTACAAACAGAGGTCGTATAAAAGACTTAATGATTAAATAAATAAGAAATAATTCTTTTTGTTTGCACATAAGTTTCTTTTCATCGTTTTAAACATTGATTAAACATATATTTAAAATTCAATTAGAGTTTATCACAATAAAGCAAACGTTTCAATGTCAAACTAATGAAAAATATACAACTCCAGATATGTATACTACATGAGAAAATAAATTATTATATAATTGCATATTATATATTTTTTAAACTCTTTCAGTGGAATCTACTACACCGCGGTTTTTTTTTATTTGAAACTTATCTAATAAATGAGAAACATTTATTGAATATTTAGTAATTCAGTTTTTCATGTAGTATTCAAAAATAAATATAAAAATCCTTATCTTTTAACCCATTTTGTGTAAAAACTCAAATATTTACATTAAATTAATATACAGTGAGATTATTGTTTTACTGAACATAACGTTATAAAACGCATGTTCAGTTTTAAAAAAACCAAGTCAATACATTGTCGCTAGGTAGGCAACCAAATTAACAAATGTTTTATTTTGACACTTGACAGAACAGCTGAACTCTGAAATTTTATTTTATTCATAGATAAGGAAGGTTATGTTACCTCTTAATAACAAGTTTAAAAAGAAACTTAAATGCCGCCAAGTTTTTAGAACTATTGCAAAGACACATAATGCGACGACTAAAAGACTTGAATCTTGAGAACGCATGTTTTCAAATGGACGGCGCTCCACCACATTCCACGGGCCCTATTACACGTTTCCTAACTGAAAACTTCCAGGATCGCTGGATTGGACGGTTTGGACCAATAGCTTGGCCACCTCGGTTGCCAGATTTATCACCAAACGATTTCTTTCTTTGGAGTTATGTCCAATCTAAAGTCTACAACAGTACCGTAATAGAGAGTACAGAAGAACTAAAGAATAGAATAATCACCGCCTGCAACGAAATAAATCCAGTTTTTTTACAAAGTACTGTACAAGCATTTTATTGCTTGGAACAAGAAGGTGGTCACTTTGAACATTTATTAA
Source organism: Lagria hirta (assembly GCA_947359425.1). Classification (NCBI taxonomy): domain Eukaryota; kingdom Metazoa; phylum Arthropoda; class Insecta; order Coleoptera; family Tenebrionidae; genus Lagria; species Lagria hirta. The sequence continues at coordinate 17,540,785 of OX375794.1, forward strand.
ACTAGTTTGATTAAAAGTTTCTTTTTAAACTTGTTATTAAGAGGTAACATAACCTTTCTTATCTATGAATAAAATAAAATTTCAGAGTTCAGCTGTTCTGTCAAGTGTCAAAATAAAACATTTGTTAATTTGGTTGCCTACATAGCGACAATGTATTGACATGGTTTTTTTTAAAACTGAACATACGATTTATAACGTTATGTTCAGTAAGACAAAAATCTCACTGTATAACCTATTTAGTTTCTAAACTAATAATAAAGAACAACAGTACTTCTTATGCTACTATTGTTCTCAATCACTCTCAACATAACTCTCATGACTTTGATCAACCAAGTCGTTTTTGTAAAAAAGTCAACAACTTTTATTACAAAGAAATAATTGTAATTAAAAAAACATTTGGGCTGTGAAAACTTTATTCAGCCTTTTAAATTATGAGTTAATTTGAAATATAATATCTGTTTTATATTATAGGTATCAGGCTTTTTTTGACAAACTGCGTATTAACCGAAATTTCAGTTATCCGAAGAGGCTCGGGTCCCGTCTGTTTCGGATATTGTGAAGGCTACTGTACTCTAATTGTTTGAGTTTGGATATGTATAATTTGTTTGTTAATTTTTTGTTTGAAGTATTAGACTGAAGATCGACAATATTGTATCCTCAACACATGTCTCTGAAAATTTAATAAATTGAAAATATGTATATGTAATAGTGAAAATAGTCTATATGTGGGCATTTGATAATATTTTTTTTTTACTTTTAGTAGATAGATCACACGATATTAAAATTCTATAAGCTATAAATATTCCACTTTGTAAGCATAGTACTAAATAATTGATGTGGCCAACAAAAGTCCTGTGGCTAGATTGTTGCTGACAATGAAACAAAAATTTTTCTTCTAGACTTAAAAAATATTTCGGTTTTCATAAAGATTTCCAAATAATGGATTTTTCCATTATCTACAGATCATCAAAATGCTTGTAAATGCTCATTTAGTTAAAGTTTAACTGTCTAGTATTAAGAAACTATATCAATTTTATAAATTATAACTAAGCAGTCAGTTTAACCATAATTTTTTTTAAAGTTTAATAAGAAACGTCTATAGAGCTGCCTGACAAAAAAGTTTTCCTTATTTTATATGTTTTTGAAACAACATCATATACTACATGTAAATGAATGGTATATTCACAGAAATTATTCCAATAGCATAAACCTATTATTAGAGATTAAATGATTGTACACCCATTACCTGAATTAATGCCACCGTATCTTTGCAAGACATTAATAAAAAATTGCAATCGCAATGAATAATTCCTTACAAAATGATTACTTTACAGACTATTGCCAATAAAAATAAAAAGAATTCTATCTGCCGTCCTCCAGCAGTTGTGAAGGAAACATATAAGCTTATACCTTGAGCGTTACTAAGTCAGTAATGACCAAATCAAATCAACAAGTAAATTCAGAACATAAATAAAGTCAATTAACAATATCCAGACTCATACAAAACTATTCCAGTCTTTCCCGTCTCTCGCATTATTTCAAGGCTTTAAATCATTTTAAAAACTAATTGTTTCTTATAATTTCAAAAACTAAGATAATAATAAATATTTGTCCTATTTCACAAATATAATTTTTTTGCTGTTACAATAATCTTAAAATCACTAGTGACTTTTAGCATTAAAATGTTGAAGCATGTTTTTCTGACTTTGATGTAAGAAACTTACGATAGTAAGTATAATATTTACTTTATCAACACTTTAATACTTGTTGCCATTAGTCTATTTTCAAAAAAAACTTTTGAAATTTAAAAACATGATCCAACGTTTTAGATTTTGATACTTGAATATTTTATCTCTGCAATATAAAAATTTCATTCTGTATTTCTTTTATGCTCGGATACAAGAAAATGTTCAACTGTTTGTAAACAAACTGAGATTGAACATTAACTACAAAAACGATTATTTAATAACAGTTTAATAATATTTAGTCTGTTTTGTTATTGATTCACGTCATGGTGCATCGTTTTAAATTTGCCAAAAAAATTTAACAAACCGCTCAATAATTGATTGATTGCTTGTATATCAACTTCTAAGCTTGCGTTTGATAAATTTAAGACTAAAGATAAAGATAAAAAATTAGCTCCTTATAGCGTCACGTAATAAACTCGGTCAGGTATTTATCTCTACGTAGCTCTAGAGATACGAAAGAGATAGCAAAATGTACAATAAGTGCTTGATCATGAACGTTAATAATTTACAAAATTTAATGTAAAAGTTTAGAAAGAAGCTACGCAATCTTACTTAATCTATTGAGAAAATTTCTCCTCAATATCGAGAATTTCAAAGTACATATTTACATATGTAGAGACCAATCGCCTTGAATGTGCAGTGACTTAGCCAACTTGAAAATATTATATGAAGTAACATTAATAATACTACGAGTATGTAATGATGAGAAAGCTACCCGGTTGGATATGTTTGTCTGTGGTTTCTTATAGCACCAAAAAAATGTAAAGGAAGAAAACTTAAATAAAAATTATAGCAAACACAAAGAGATGAACTCTACTGATTTCATAAATTAAGCATAAATTGACATAATATAGGCTTGTTATACGGAGTTTGTATCTCTGTTGCCCTTAAATTAGTTATTATTATAACTTATTGTATTATTATTATAAGCAAAAAAACATTTTTAAATTATTGTCGGCGCTACATAAGAATGATGATGACGTCTATGTAAAAATCGGTTAATTCAGTGTTTACATAACAATTTTTTTTAAATACATGTTTTCAGATTTCAAGAAACCGTAAAAATCTATAAGTTTGTGTTAATTTTCATTAGTTAAATAGTTCAAAAATAATCTTTTTTTAAACGGTGACACCTGCATTTATTAATCTGTAAAAAGTCATTTTGATGTCATTACCTCTAAACATTAAAGCTTTCAACTGAGCTTAAGTGTTCTAATCTTTTATTAAATATTTGGTAAGTTTTAGTAACTCGCTTCATAGATTTTCCAATGTTTTACTATTTCCTCAATGTCATAAAATAATTAGATCACGTCAAATAAATTAACATTTGAATAAAAAGATATGTCACAATTTTTTTACATATTATTGTTATCAATATAGGAATACAACAAATAAAATTGGTCCAAGTATTCTGCCTTGTAGAACACCACGTAAAATAAATTAAATAAAATATATATATATATTCTAAAGCTATTTTACATATACATGTTGTTCTCGGCATCACCTCCTTATGTTAAATCCATTATTATCTACTTTTATTGGAATTTAATTCAACTATTTCTTTGATTGGGTTCAATCATCCATTGAATAGTTAACATTGATATTTTTTCATATCGGTCATAAATTTATCGACATCATAAACAATGCACTCATGATATCTTTTTCTTTAATTGGAGTAAGCAGGGTACATTTTATATTCACTGTTTGATCTTCTTAGTATTCTTGACGTTCTAATTGGCATTCCTTGAAAACAGGAATCACACCTGTCTTCTTCCAAGGGTTACCAACATTTTATAGAAAGAAGCATTGTGATTTTGAATAAATTAAATATCAACAGCTTTATAGGATCTATAAGATCGCTTTTAATACTCACTCCTACAATATCCACAATGCAAGTAATAAGATCTATGTACTCTAAGTACTCTACTCACAAAACTCTAAGTAATAAATTTCAAACCCTGCTACAATTTGGATATCTTATAGGCTTGTCTTTGGCGTGGTCCTCTTGATTATGCTACCGTTCCGCCATCAAGAGCCGTAAAAAATTAGTCATTCATCAGCTTACCAACAATAACACATTCTTAATGAGCAACCATGCTGTTTAATTTACGTCTTCAAGTAGTAGTCCCACCTCTTTCTAATTTTTATATCTGATTACTTCCGGCGATCAAAAAAAGAAAAAAAATTGCAAGAACCCTAGGAGGCGTCCGTTTCGCTTGAACGCTTTTAATTTTTTTCATTATTCTATGATTGTTCTATCCATATTTTTTCTGTTTAAAATGCTGTTATGTGACCCACATTATAAATGTCTCCCACACATCTTTTGTTTAAGCAATAAAACATGTTAGACTCTCAGGGAGACACAGCTTATGTGTATTGTATGTTGATTTAATGGTTGACTTACTGAGTTATATTAGTGCTTTGTTTACTAGTATGCATCCATTTTAATGCTTTTTTGGCACTGTTTTTGACTTGAAAACTTTTCAACGTCTAGACTGAATAAAATACACACAAAGTAATAAATATAAGCCATGAGTCAGTAAATAGGAAGTAATGATTGCCAAATACATGATTTTTTTGTTAGTCATAATACAACTCCCCTTGCTCAATTCATCTAACAGGACTCCTAACAAGTGATTTATTGGTCCTGCTGATATATTGATCACAGTGGGTAAAGTTAGAAAGATAATCGAAGTGGACGATTTATGATATGCTCCACCTTAACTTATCTGATAGTTTTTTTGTCATAAAAAGGTAAAACGTTAGCACGGAATGGTTTCATTAATAATAATAATATTAATACAGTAATTTGAGATATTTCGATTAATTGTACATATTTGTTCTCCTTATGTACTAGGGTACTAGGCAGTAAAACGCGCCATAAAAAAAATGTTTATTAAACTGGATTTGAAAATTTGTCTATGTATTGACTAATTTACAATTTTTCTCTCGTGTTACTAATTACTCTCGCTTAATTTATCAAAAATAGAAATTTAATTATATGAAAAAAATTCAATTTCCAAATAATCTATGAAAACAATAACTTCCTGCATATTTCTAAAGCCGTTACTAAATCATTTTGAAATTCTAACAATGCTAAAAATTCCAGCAGTTAACAAAATTTCATTGTTTTTTCCGTCCACTGTGACTTAAGGCGGTATTTATAGTTGAAACTTGAGCACCACTTTGTCTCAAGTTCTAGTAATTTAAATTTTTCTTATTATTGTCGATGCAAAATATATACGGCTGGCGTATTTTACGACTTTACAACAGCCCAATTCATTTTTCTTACATCAACCACATTACTTATCACAATTTGTTTATCGACTAACTTGTTCAAGTCGTTCATCGCGTCGGTTATCAATATTGAGCGAGTGGACCAATGCAATGCACGCAGTCTAATACTGTTCACGCATATCCAACCTTCTATTGCTTGTTTGGATAGGTAATTGAATGGTGAACTAACGAATCAGAAAAGTATCATTTTGATTGAGCCTACTATGTCTAGAAATTAAGGTCGATTAACAAATTTTGAAGCTAGAGCTTGAAAGAAATTTGAGTTGAAGCTTTGACTATAAGATTCATGATCAAATCTTAATCTCAAGGCTGAATCAAGTTCTAGCTTCAAATTTATAAATCACAATACCATTTAAGGTATTAAAGTCGCTTATAATATTTTAAAACTAGAGCTTAAGACTTAAAAATAACTTTTGATTAAAAACATCCACCTAAATATGGACTTAAATGATGTTTTTTTTTTCAATAGAACTTGTAGTAGATAAAGTTTAAGAAATTTTCAGATGTTGTTGACGCATCTGAACAGGTCAATATTTTCGCAAAAAAATCTTTTGAAAAAAAAATTTGATACAAAAGTTGCTTGGTACCATTTACAAATTTTTTAGTAAGTAAACCATTTATGACCCCTTTGCAAAGAGTGGGAGTGACTTTAAAATTTCAAATAGCAACCCCTATTTTTCTCGACAAATTTAAAATTTTAGACAAAAAAATGAATGTTTGTTCTAAAACATCTTTTTATCCGGGAAAACCCTTCCCCGGAAAAATATTAACCGAGAAAATATTGACCTGTTGATCGAAAACCACTAAAACACAAGGCTTCTTACCATATTCACATTGGTTTATGTTATTCAGTCGGTAGCTTACCTGTAACAAAAATTAAAATTATTTAAAAATCTTGCACAGAACAAAATTTCATTTCTTGTAAAAAACAAAAATAGAGTTTATGTTAGTATTAATTAACGCAATACATTTTCTCATTGTTAATAAAAATTTTAAATTTACTCTAAACTAAAAAACTAAAAACTTGTTCAATTTCATAAAACATTCCATGGTTAATATTTGTTGTACAAATGCTAAAGATTAGGAGACAGCCAAAAGTACTAGAAAAACATTGAATTGAAACAGTAGATTTATTTGTGAAGAAGTAGAGGCTTACTAAAAATCCCCTTTACAGTATTCAATTTTTAAAAGAACGAGCCGAGATGACAAAAATTGCATGAGTTATAAAAAAAAACAAATTTCTTACGGACGTAAAATTCAACCCAATACAAAAAAAATTGTAGACCATAGATATGTTTTATTATTTTATTGTTATTCAATCAATTGTCTGACCTTTAGAAAAAACTTAGTTTCAGGAATCTAAGATGAATCTACCGCATCAAATAGAAACACATATAGCCTGATAGATAAAATTTATAACATTTTATACCTAGTTTTGACCAAAAATACTGTGTTTTCTCTAGAAGGTTATTGTTTTAAACAATATGGTTGACCACAGTCAGTAAAATCTAACACATCATTACACTTGAGCCGAGACTAGTATTGCCACTAATTTATTAGTGCTTCTAGTCTTTAATACTAGATTAGTATTAAAAAGTGTTGCAAACAGCACTTGCTCTATATTGTCACTAGAGATACTATTTGTCCTAAATCTGTTATTAGTCACTATAAAGATTATTTCGCTGTCTCGTCTTCTGACATTGCTACTGCCGCTTTGCTGGCTGGAGGCTGTATGTAAAATACGATACTCTGCTTTTTAACTTCAACTAAATCTAATGCATGTTTATACACCTATCTCTAATATGTTGGAAGAGACTAATTACAGAGTAACACGGCTAAGAGCGCAGGTAGATAGACTAATAGAAGCCAACTTAATTGTGTGGAATAAATGCACAAAGATCCATTAAGCGCTAAATGAAACGTTAAGAGAGATAAAAGCAAATAAAATCATTACAGTTTCTTACATAGTTCGCAGAAGATTACGAATAATAGCTTCTAAATTTATCCAAAATCAAAAAAACTCCAGATTGATAGCGTTGGAATAAGCTCAAACAAAATATTTTTGCTTCAAGTAAGTGAGGAAGGTGAATATTTAGCAGATTCCGGGTGATGTTTTAATATTAGGTCAAAGTTACTAATTTTGCTTTTCTTCTATTATTAAAAAACAAAAACGAAATAGCAAGTTTTGACTAGATCAAAGATCTGAATCAATTTTTTACCAAGAAAAAAATTATAACTTTTAAACGGCTGAACCGATTTTTTTGAGCTTGCTTAAGTACATGTTATATTACATCAACTTTTAAATAAAAAAAAAAATACACACTACACCTTTTTTTGTGAGGGTTTAAAAACAAAATATAAAGAACTGTAAACCAATGCCTTGACAACGCCAGCTTTTCATCAGGATAATGATATAATGTTGCATAAAAGTAGCAAGTATATTCATGATAAATGAAAATGATATGACTCAAGCAGCTGTTAAAAACGCGTTACCAGGTCTTTTGAACATAAAACAAAACTTTGACATTTTTTTTTTAATAATAAAGTGAAAAACTTTATTTAGGTGATTTAAAAAACTCAAAACTGCTGGTAGATTGTTTTTATCATAAAAACAAACAATAAAAGTAGTTCTTTTTATTTTAGTTTTAAATGTTTCTGGCTTTTAAAAAATATTGGCAATGCTAGGAGACAGTTGGAAATATGATTGGAGTACCTGAGACTGGTTTATAAAACTTAGTAGTCAAAGTAAAGGTAATATGCTCAAAGCAAACCTTTTTCTATCAGATTCCCTAAGATTGGAAGAAAATCATCTTCAGACAACAACTCTCTGACAAAAGCTCGGAACTGACGCTGACTTCTGAAAAATCAGAAGTTGTCTGATTGTATCAACTTGTATTTGAACTTAAAAATTAAAAACTTTGAAAAAACCGGCTTCATTATGATTAATTATTATTCTATTCATTTATTAATTAATTCAAATTGCTTAATGAAATAAACATTTAATTATATTGAAACATTTGTTAAACTTCTCACAAATTTTTATAATTAATTGAAATGTCAAAAATATGTCAAAAAAAGCATTAATAAGAATCAATCAGAAACTACTGGTCAGATCTTCATCAAATTTAAATAGGACCAAATAAAAAGCACCAGCTTCCACATAAAAAAATCATCAAATTCTGTTCACACAGAAGAAAGTTATTAGGTAACACACATAAAAAAGATACAGTCGAATTTTGAGAACCTCCTCCTTTTTTTGAAGTCGGTTAATGAATAACTTGATTGTATTTACAATAATTAGGCAGAATGTAAAGACTCGCGTATATATTTCTAGACTACCAGATAACCTGCAATGTATTTAGGAATAAATTGAATTTCATCAGAAGAAAATCCCGACGGTTTTATAAATTCTTGATGTTCTGTTTCAATGTTTGATGTAGAGTCTTTAGATAAAACATTGTTTTGATTTTTTCAAAGTAAGTTGATTCAAGATCATTGTAGCGTTAGATTCATCATCGAGTAGCATAGCAGCGCTGAAATTAGATTTGAATCTTTGGAGAACATTCCTTCATCATTTGAAAATTAGGATTTCAAGATTGCAAAAAAACTAAATTTTAGCTAGCCTAAGACTGTTTCTGTGTTGCTTTTTTTTAAAAGAACGTTAACATGATTTCTTTTGAAATTCTTTGTAGAGCGACAGCAAAGTTAAAACCCTTTCCCCAGATTAAAAGTTTAACATTTTAGAAAACATTTTGAAATATTTATTTAATACGGTTTTAAAATTAGAGATTGGTGAAATTATTTCATTGAATATTATTTTTTGAGTTTTTGAATTAGTATTTGCAAAAATGGTCTTGAAGCTTTTGTAGGCGATTTTATCACAATGCAGCCAGTGAACGGAACTAAACAAGTTAAAAAAAATCAAGATCAAAGTACAGTACAACTCGGATTATCCGAGTCGCGATTATCCGAGGTCCGCAATAACCGAGCAGACTAGAGATTTATATTATCCGAGGTGCCGGGATCGGCGCTCCGCATTATCCGAGTTTATACAAATTTGTCACGTAAAATTTTCGGGGAATCACACTCGTGCATCGAAAACTCCCTGTAGACTCTGTTTGCATCTCTAAATTGCTGTTCAGTCTTAATTAGTCTTTCTTTATTGGTGGTTGTTAATCTCGTTTATTCTATGTATTTAAAATTTTTATTATGGAGAAACGAAAAAGAGTTTGTAGTTACAATAGACGACAAATTAAAAGCCATTAAAAGATTAGACGCCGGTGAAACAATTAAATCCGTAGCCCGTAGTTATGGAGTAGGTGAAGTAACTGTGGGAGACTGGAAGAGAGATCGGGCCAAAATTGAGGAATGGTGTATTAACCAAGCTTCTTCGTCGACAGGGAGAAAATCAATGAAACTTGGTGGATATAAACAAGTTAACGAGATATTATTTACGTGGTTCAATCAACAAAGACTGAAAGGGGTGCCACTTTCGGGACCTATGTTACAGCAAAAGGCAGTATTAATTAGTAAGCAATTTCCAGACTTAGATCAGTTTACTGCTAGTTCTGGATGGCTTGAACGCTGGAAAAGACAATATGGTGTACGACAATTAACGGTATGCGGGGAAAAACTGTCCGCTGATACATCGTCAATTGAAAAATTTAGGCAGGATTTCAAAAAACAAATCGAAGACAGTGGTTACACACGTGATCAATTATATAACTGTGACGAGAGTGGTCTGAATTATAAGATGCTTCCTTCAAAAACTTTGGCATCTCAAGAGGAAAAATCCGCTCCGGGGCATAAACGAAGTAAGGAAAGAGTTACTATAATGGCATGTTTCAATGCATCTGGCAGACATAAAATCCCACTGATGGTAATTGGAAAGTCTAAACGTCCGAGAGCTTTAAAAGACATTTCACCTAAAGCCCTACCAGTTTACTACAAGAGTCAAAAAAGCGCGTAGATGGATGCAAACTTATTTACGATCTGGTTTACAGAAGAGTTTGTGCCATCGGTTACCAAGTTTTTAAAAAGAAAAGGTCTTCCTATTAAAGCAATTTTGTTAATGGATAATGCGCCCTCTCACCCTGGAGAAGGACTTCATGTGGGCGAAATTATTGTCAAGTTTTTCCCTCCGAACGTAACAAGTATAATGCAGCCAATGGATCAAGGCGTCCTCGAGAATATAAAAAAAAATTATAGGCGTTTGTTCCTTGTTCATCTCTTACAACATACAGAAAAAGAAGATTTGACAACTGGTTTGCGGAAGATTACATTAAAGGATGTTATATATTGGGTCAGTCAAGCTTGGGATTCTGTGCGTGATTCCACTATTCAGAAATCTTGGTCAAAAGTTATTGACTTTGAAAAGTTTGATGACAGCGAGGATGATATTTCATTAGATAAATTAGCTTCTAAATTGAAAAACCCGAAAGAAATGCTTTCATGTTCTGTCAGTGAAGAAGAAGATGAAAAAAGTTTGTTTGAGTTAATGCAAACCTTAGAGGGTTGTGAAAATGTCACAGAAGAAGATGTTGAACAATGGGTTGCAGTAGATGATTTAGAAAAAGAATTCAGTATTGAAGAATTATCAGCGGCTTTTTAGGATACCCAAAAACCGGACTATGATGATGATGAAGATATGGATGAATGTGTGGTCGATGACCAGCGTGTTTCTCACCAAGAAGGGTTTGCTGCTTTAGATAAAGCATTGCTATATGTAGAACAGCAAGCTGAAGCAACACCAGGAGATCTGCTTTATTTTAAACGCTGGAAAGACATGGCAGCAAGGAAACGAAAATCAAATTTTAGGCAGGAGCGAATAGATAATTACTTTCCTGTTTTGTAATATATATTTAATTGAATTTGTTAATAAATCGTTTCAAATAAATATATTTTTTTATCACTGTATACAAAAAAAATTATTACGGATTATCCGAGTTTTCAGTTATCCGAGAAGGGGTCCCCCCACGTTACCTCGGATAATCCGGGTTGTACATAGATATTCCGTACAGAAACGGAAACAAAATTTTCAAAAAAGTAGTAAATGACAAAAATGAAATTTTATTGAATTTTATGATTCTGACAGCAAAGACAAAAAGTGAGATCGGATAAAAGATTAGAGAAAAGAAAGCCGTAGCTTTGGACAAACTAAGTTTTCCGTAAAGACCTTCAATTAAAAAAAAACTCTTGCACGTCAAAAACCAAAAAAAATTGTTAGCTTACCATTAGATCAGAAAAAGTGACAATATAATGATGCACAGGCTTTTCGACGTGTGACTACGCTAGAGAGAAGACTTGTTCCAGCAACATATATAGGTAACTAACAAATAAGCTTGTTAACAAAGAAAAAGTTGCTGGATAATAAGATAATAACCAAAATTTTCAATGAAATTGTTAAATTTACAGATTTTCCTGCTATTTTTTTCTATAATTAAATTACAGCAAAAATTTTTTTAAGTTTTTTGAATATTAATTACATATTATAAAAATATTAAGTTTATATTTAAATTTTTTTTTTATATTGTTAATAAAACAAATTAAAAATTTAGAAAAAACCGACTTCATTATGATTACTTAATTATTATTTTATCTATTTAACTGACTCAAATCGCTTATTAACTAATATTTAATTATACTAAAATAATTTGTTTAAGTTTTCAATTTGTCACTTGTATTTATGTCAAAAATATATGCCACGAAAAGCAGTAATAACAATAAATTAAAAACTACTGCTCAGATCTTGATCAAATTTAAATGGGACTAAATGAAAAGCTTCAAATAAAAAAAGAATCATCAAAATCAATTCAATCAGAAAAAACTTATAACAGACACAAAAAAAATTCAGTCAAATTGGGAACTTCTTTCTTTTTTTTTGAAGTCGGTTAAAAAGGTACCATAACATAGATGCACCACATATAATCCAAGTTTATATATCGTGTAATATTTGGAAAGTTTGTCTCAAAGAAGACCGTCCTTCAAGAATTTATTTGAGTAGTTCAGCACAAACTCATTTTTTTTCAGCTTGAAACACGTGAAAAATTGTGAGAATGACGAGTATCAAAATGCACTAAGATTATTGTCTATTAAAACAATGTTGGTACAAGAAACTGATTATGAATGTACAAGTAAATCATGTCTCGAATGAGCTAAAACAACGAAAACAAAATGTTATAAAAAGTTAATTTACTGTTAAGTTCTAATAAACTAAAATAAAAATTAAGTATTATTGTTTCTCGGCGTTATATCGTTATAAAAAATTTAACAAATTTCAAGTAAATTAGAAATTATTTTGTAATACTCACCTTAAACCTTGTAATGCAAGTTGATTAGTTAATCTAAGAAGCCTGTGCTAGATCTATTCAAAAAGAGAGAACTGTGTCCAACCGATTCTAGAAAATTAATAACTTGCTGAATGCATTTTGATTAAATTATATTTTCAACTTCTCAATGATTGACATGTTTTTGAATAAAACATCCAAATATGGTCTTCCTACCGTTAGTGGCATAATAAAAACATTTGGAAATGCTTGATTACAACCAACTAAAGCTATAACAATTAATGAACCAAGTAACAAATAGACTCTTTAGATGACGACCACCCTCTGCTTTAATTGACTATTAATTCACTGATTCCCTATTATAATAAACCTTGTATATAATTTGTATGCAAAGCACAGTTTGTTGGCGTATTGATAAAATATTCTCGAATCGTTTTATCTACCTACTTCCTGTTCCAGAGCCTCTGGCAACGTGGCTCTTACCTTTTTACGGTTTATATAGGTTAAAGGTATATTAGTATGATTTACAGTACAAGCCGAGATTTGATGAACCGTTGCATGTGGCAATTTTCACCATTCGACCCTGGAGACATTTGCTTTATTACATTTCCACATGCTTTATAAATCCAATTTTTTGCACTAGTCTCCAACAAAGCAGATGTTAAATATGGTGAAATAACGTTGTAAATCTTATTAATTCGTTTAAATAGGCTAACAGCAAATTTAGTGTTTAGGTTGTGATGAGGTTCACTTTCATTTTTAGATATCTTAAGGCTCTACACACAGTTGGAATGAGTATATAATTTTCTGGAAAGATTTTATCTTCATTACTGAATTTAAAGAAAGACGTTCTCTACAGTTAACATTATTTGTCATATCTTAACTATTTAAAAATATAACTATGTATGTATACACAAACATTATTTGTCTCGACTAAATCTGGCAAGAAGAAACCCTTATATTTAAATTAACGGCTTTATTGACTAAATATTAATTAATATCTGAAAGAATTGTTGAAAGAATCGTTCTCCACGACGATTAATGTATATAATAAATTCAAAATTATTAAAAGTATGAATTCTCACTCTTAAAATAAATTATTCAGTCGAAATACGAAAAACTTGTTTTTTATGTTGTTTGCATCCTAGTGACGGAATATTCCATAATTATTGAAATATTGGTTTTGTGGAAGTTTTACACTAAATTGAGCATAAAACAATAGAATTTAATATACAGTAGGAATTCGACTTTTTAGTTCTTTCTTCTTCACGCCCGCCAACACTCGCGTTCTAAATCTTCCACTCGTGTTAAGAATATACTATTTTGGTAACGTTAGACTTTTTCGAGATAAAAAAATACGCAAATTGTGAGATCTGACCCACTAAAAGTGCCAAGTCTGTGAAAGCCTTTAAGACGTAACAATTTAATTAAAATGAATGAAATAAAAACGTGTTTGCGTATCGTTTACGTTTACATCTCAACTCACTAAATATATACATAATACTAATACTAATTCGATTGTCCTACGAGCTGCCTGCCATGGTTATTTGAAAAAATCGTTATTATCCCTGTGAGTAATCGGTCCCTTCGTCAATATCATTAACACCCTACCAGTCAATATCATTTTTATTAAAAAATTTGACAAATTAAAGACTTAAACATCTTTAGAAACTAAAGGAATTATTTTTAGACTATCAATTTTGCGTGAATAATTATGAAGTATTTGTTCTACAGCTCTGTGTTTTTTCAAGCTTGCTTCGTTCCACAGCAAGATCACATCATAAAATCCTATCGTGTGATTATTATCTAAAGTTTAAAAAAGTAATAAACTTCTTGGAACTATATGATTCTAAAAAAATTTTAACAAAAAAACTGATAGTTTGACACGTTCGGTAACAATTAAATGCAATACACTTAAAAAAATAACTAACTTAAAAAATCCCAAACTTTTGCCAACAATTTTTTTAGTATTGTTAAAATTGTTCACGTCAGCTTTAGTCAACCTAAAAATTTTTCTTCTACAGTTAAATCTTATATTTTCCTAGTAAAAGTGATAAAATGCAAATAAATCCATTTATATTTTACCTATACACAATACTTCATTTATTGCAATTTTAATTGATTAGAAGTCGTCTCAGTTCTATTTAGATAAATATTTATAACACTAAAGCTGAATACTGAACAGATTGCCGCGTGCTGCGCTAATTAAATTATTAAGATTTCCAACATTTACTTTGACTTCTGAATATTTTAGTGAAATAGACAATTTTCATTATAGTAAAATAATAGAAACCTTTACAATTGTCAAACAACTACAACACAATGTTGAACTAAATTTATTTATAAAGTCATCTGAAGCTATTGTAAGTAAATTTCCTTTGTGAACCTAGTCAGATGCCTAAAAGTGTGGTTCCTAAAACGTTTTACTAAAAAGAAGTCTGCTTGTTTATAGAAAAAACTTTTTCTAAAAAACTATCGTTGCAAACTCTACTGTTGGTTTTTTAGCACCCCAATCAGTTAAAAAATTATAAAACTCCAAAGGTAAATAGACCTTATATTTATTATTCAAGCAGGAAATAAAAACTGAGATTTAAAATTTTCTAAAATAAAATAAAAGTTTAGACACTTTATTATAGTATTAGATAAATTGCTTAAATTTAAAAACGGCTGTATACATCCAGCTTTTACGAAAATAAGATAACTGAGAAATACTACAGCGACGTCCACAAGTTTCGTGTCTGTTGATAAAATTAAAGTATTATATTAGGTGCTATAAAGCTAAATCTAAAGCAACAAGCCTGAGCCGCTTCAATAGATCAGATCTGGGCTTTCACAGGGCTCAACTGATTGCTTTGTATTATTGTTAAGAGTACTATTGATTATCTCACCGTTCAAATGAAGAAAAAATTAAAAACCTATGAACCGTTTGGTAGCTACAAGTCGACAGACAGATACAAATATACACACTACAAGATTTTTCCTACAACTTGCCTGCGCAAAGTAAAAAGTTGTGAGAGGCCACAGATTAAAATTTTATATTTACGTGTAATTTCTTTTTTGTACTTAGCATTACTTGTACCTAGCAAGGTAGAAATTAAAATAGAT
This sequence comes from Lagria hirta, assembly GCA_947359425.1. Taxonomy (NCBI): domain Eukaryota; kingdom Metazoa; phylum Arthropoda; class Insecta; order Coleoptera; family Tenebrionidae; genus Lagria; species Lagria hirta. Next base: position 17,556,221 of record OX375794.1, read on the forward strand.
AAAAAAAAACAAAAATATTCTAACATGTTTCCGAAATAATAATGAACAGGTTTGACCGATTTTCAACGAATAAAAATGTTATAAAAATAGAAACAATTTATAAAAAAACAACATAAATAATAAGTAACAAAAAAAAAACAAGATGCATTAGACAACTTGTAAAATAAAAAGTAGAGCATGCAAAGAAAATATAAAAAAAGTGACACAATGATCAAAGAAATAAAGCAAAAATTATTGTGAATTGGTCATGTATGTCGTACACAGAAACATCATCTAATCAATACAAAGTTATAATAATGACCAAAATTAGAAGAGAAAAATAATGGCAAACAGTAAAAATAAAGTGAGAAAATAATAAAAGTATAAATACCAATGATTAATTAATAATAAACAAAAACAAACAAAAAATAAAAAAAAAAACATTTTGAAAGTGTTACAGAAAATAATAGGTCTACAAGCCCCCAAAAAAAGCTTATAAACCTAAAAAATTTGAATTATCAGCAAATACACACAAATAGAAAGAATCACACATTTCTAAATAAAAGCCGATTACAAGTCAATTAACTGCAATGCCACAACGAAAGCTTCCAAACTTTTATCACAACCTGTAATAATATTAAAGTATGTAGTTCAAATAAATATATGATTTGACATATTAATTTAAAAGTGTTTCAATAAGCACCTGCGGCGGTACCTTTGTCGGGTCCTGTCACAATGATTATACTGTTGTGTATTCGAGCAGATAGATCTCTTCAAAGACTTTTTACACAAACTGGGTTTAGAACTTTGAATATAGAAACAACTAATAATTTGTTCTCATGTACAGAAAAATCTAAGAAATAAACTACATGGTAATGTAAAATTAAATAAAATAATAATTAGAAGACTTAAACGTGATGTAGATTAGATGATAAAAAAAATTATGTAAGAATTTAAAAGAAAAAAAATTCTGTAGTAGAACAATTTAATACACAAATTGTAGTTTTTTTTATTTTGTTTATTGATATATAAATAACAGAGTTGTTGCCCGCTTTTATCATCCCCTTGATAAAAAAAAAATTAAAAAACTGTTATACAAATTAAAAAAATATATTTAACTGAAATGATGTAAGTAAAGCGAATAAAACTAGAAGCATTTATTATATAAAAACTGAAAAAAAAACAATGCAAAATTCATTCAAATCACATCTGTAAACTTGGACATGATTTGCTCTTATTGGATCTCATATTGGATTGGCAAGTTGCAACTCATTCTGATTTGAATGAATTTGCATTGATACGTTTGGGCTTATATCTACACCCAAGGTTCAAAGAAGATTGGATGTCCAGAGCACATTACGTAAATGCAAAAGAGTTTTGATGTGCCTGATTAGGAAACACAATAAAAAAAGAAACGCAAAAAATAGTAATATTCTTGATGAGCATTAGAACCTCCAATAGAAATATGATGTTATATTATAAGCACTATGAATTTTGCATCCTGACCTGTTGACAAATTTCTCAATACTTATTACTCAACATAAATGAGCCTTTTAACATATTGTATTTGATCAAAAAGTTGTAGATGTCATCAACCATTATATTCAGTTAAGATGTTTTATTATAAGAGTACATATTTCGTTAAAAATATTTATTATTCTGTCTTATTTTAACTATAATGGCTAACTTGAAGATATAATATATACAATTCGTACAATTGCTAATTAAACATCAGATAAAAGTAAATAAATAATGCATACGTCAAAAATTTAAATAAAGCATTAAACTTGCAAAATTTTATGTAATTATAAAAAGTGAATAATGACCCGAATGGCCAAAAATACAAGACTTCTTTAGGTTCAATTAAATAAAACACACTGAAGGTATAGTCCAGTCGAGATCGACATTGAAATAAAAAATTTAGAACGACACTTTTTTTTTATAAACTGTTAAGGGGGGGGGGGGAGGATGGAAAGTTTTGATTTTCAGAACCATCCCACTACCGCGGTCGCCGGTATTTTCATTTAAAATTTATTTTTTTCGCTAACTCGTTAATTTACAACTTTAGAGCAAAAATTATGTTATCTAAAGACGTTGAAAATTTCATTTCCTACAAGTCATTATTATTTTTACGCTAGGATTAATATTTGCAGAGTTATAGTATCAAGTTTATAATACAATTTTTTGTCAATAAACTACATAATTAACAAAATATTTGGAAAATAAAAAAACATTCACTCTCGATTTGAGTATATATCCGAAAATATTAATCGTGGCGTGAAAAAAGTGCGAGAACCAAAGTTGAAGAAAATAAAATTCCACTCATTACGACTTTTTTCTATAAATATAAAGAAAGAAAAAATGATAATGACTAAACTTGTAGAAAATAAATTTCCAACAACTTTGGATATTTATATTTTGGCACTAAAGTTGTAAATTAAAGAGTTATTTAAAAAAAAACAAAAAAAAACTATCTTTAAATCAAGATGACGGCGACCGCGGGATTGTCTCGAAAATAGAGATTTAGACCCTTATGTTTGAAAAAAAAAATTGCGGTCTCTAATTTTTTCTATTTAAGGCTATTTTTATGTTTATTTTTATGTTGTAAATTAAAGAGTTATTTAAAAAAAAACAAAAAAAAACTATCTTTAAATCAAGATGACGGCGACCGCGGGATTGTCTCGAAAATAGAGATTTAGACCCTTATGTTTGAAAAAAAAAATTGCGGTCTCTAATTTTTTCTGTTTAAGGCTATTTTTATGTTTATCTCGATTGGACTAGTATAATTGTTTTTTACACATTATAGCTAGCGGTCTTTTGCTATTTGCAGATATTAATATGTTTGCAAAATTTACGATTCAAACTAAAAAAAATGTCAATAGAATACAGCTATTTAATAAAAACCGTTCTTTCGCGTCTTCTTGACCTCACAGCAAGTTTTTATTATTAGAATTCCAATAAGGCTATCTTGTTTCACTTTCAAGTATAACACAAAAAACCATTTTTTTTGAAAATAAGTCAACTGTAGTTTTCGATTTCAAATCAAACGTAGCTGCTGAATTTGTTAATTATTATTAAAAATAAAATAAAACGTTGGAATGTCACCTGATTTCAAAACTTAACAAAAAAATTACCGTTTTTAAACAACCTAGTTCTTAATTAATTATTATTAAAAGAAATAACTAAGAATTCAGAAATTGATCTACTTATCTCAATTATTACCACAATGGTTCACATGTAATCTCGCTCTAATAGTTCACCGCATAAAAATTAATGACATATCAGTATCATCAGCCAGATCTACCGTCTTTATTAATTAAATCAAAAAATTCAACCAAAACAAGCATTATGAAAACTTCCTGTAGAAGACACCTGCTCCGTTGGATTAAGCTCTCGAATGTAATCTGAATCTGAAACTGTAGTTAGCTAACGCAGCAGCTAATTTACTAGATTCTCCACCTGCCATTTTTTTCAAAAAGTACCTACTTCCAACGTTGCTCAACCCCACACGATTTAAAAAAAAACTTTCCTTATCACGGCAGGTTTGCAAGAAATTACACCTGTCGCAGGTGCTACTACAATCCCTCCTTGTTTGTGTCAATTTGTTGCAAAATCTGCGAAAAATCACCTAACCAATAATTTGTTGCAGCTGCATGATAAATATTAAGTAAGAACTAACTTGAATACGTATTTAATTAAAAAAAATGTATAAATTTTTCAAATGTATCTTGCGCCATCTGTTGATGAGAGGTAAGATTTAGTCCTCTGTAAAACAGCAGAGACTTATTTTCGAGTCGTCATTCTACTAATCAATATTTTATTTTTATTCAAAAATTACTTTAAAATTAAAATATATTTTTGCATAAACTAAGCTAACAAGCAGATTATTACATACAAATTCAATAAAAAAATATTTTACAAGAAAAATTAACATTATTCAGACAATAAAGTGTCCAGTAATTTACAGATTAAAACAGTTTAGTAGTTATGACTACTAACTAATACGCTAAGATTATTTTTTTAAATAATTTTATAAATCTATTCAATTCATAGCATATTTAAAAATAAAGACTTTCTTCACCTCTGAACAAAAACGCTGTTTATATGGATTTTACTATCTGCTAGATGACGCTACTTGTACAATAAGTCGTTCCGATATTTACCGGATATTACATCGTCTGTAATAAAATATTTTTGAAATTAGCGTTCGAAATTCCAAATTATCCAATTATGTCAAAATTATAATTATTAGTAATTATAGACCAAAAGCGAGCAGATAACTTTTGAGTCAAGACGCAAAGCGTCGAATTTTTTTATATAAATATGTATAGTCGTGAATGTCACTTTAATATTTATTCTGTCAGTGGTGATTATTTAACGTTGTTCATCCATATATTCTGTCCTTAATTAATCTTGTCAAAAAACAGTCGAGCTTTTCTTTTATCAGATAAATTTCTCTTCAACTCAAAATTATGCCAAATATGTACTACATTTATTAGGAAGACACACATTAGATAAAATCGCTTCATCTTCGGTTTCGCGATTTTATCATTAGTTTTTCTTGTAAAATTAGTGATTGGCAAAGCTGTTTCGTTACAAAAAGAAATTTACCCGATAAAAAAAGTTCTTGTGTTGTTGCTGTTGATAATATTTTCTGTGAATATGTGTGATTTGATTTTTAATTTTAAAGTAATGGTTCAGAATGTATTTATTGACGTCAATTCATACCGGGTTGACTTAATAAAATAACACAGTTTTACCATTCACCAAATGTTTCAAGCTCAAAATTTAAACTGCGTTTTATTCATCAGGCGATGAAAAAGTTCTCAAGATAAAATAAAAAACTTTTTATTTTATCAGTTTAAAACAATGAGTTGTTTTAAAAATGTGCACAAAATAGCACATGGAAAGACAAAAGACAAAATTGCATACTAACGGAAAATTTAATGATGAAATGTCTGTCGAGTTAGTAAGTGCCTTGTCAACTATGTAAGAAGAATATGTTTTATTATTATTAATACATTTAATAATTTTTTTATTATTCATAAATAATGATTTTGCAGAGTGCACAACAAGCACTGACCACAATAAATGACAGCTGAAATACCCTCAAAAAATAAAAAAAAAGTGTGCGTTAGTGGCAAGGTGACTTGACAGGGTGTGAATATCAAAAAGTTTAAGTTATATACACTGCTTAGTACATCTTTTATGTATTTTTGTTTATTTTGTACTGATTTATAATTGTTTTTTATTTTTCATTACTATTTCTCTGCACATAATTAATTTAAAATTGTCTGCTTTGTCTGTTTCTTTGCTCATTTTCTTACCTTTATCTTTTTCACATGAGTTATATACTGAGAACTTCAAATTGATAAAAAATTTCATGATAAAATTGGACCAAAAAAATGTCGTCTCAGGACTCAAAAATCAAGCGTTTTAAGACAAATTATGATAATGTTGATACAAATAATTTTTTTCCCTTTGCAACATCTTTTACAATTGTGTAAATTGTGTAATTCAATTGTGTAATTCAAAAAGTATAAGATGTAGTTCAGAAAGTGTAACTTGTAATTCAGAAAGTGTCATTTGTAATTCAGATCAATAAAATGTATTACAGAAAGTGTGAATTGATATTCAGAAAGCGTAAATTAATAGTCCAATAAATATATTTTTTAGCATTTTGCGTCAAACTGTTGTAAAACTATGTATTATGAGTGACTTAAACTTTTGCGCAGAGACAGATGTTAATTTCTCGCATTCAGAATATTTTTAATTTCTTTAATTAATCTCGTCAATACGGTTATGTATCTTCAGAAACTAATAAAAAAAAAATTTCCGGAGAGATAAGTCTTTGTATGGTTTTTTGCATTATACAGTTATGCATTTAATACAATTATTGTTGAAATTTTCTTACACAAGATTAATTAAAGGAATTACAAATATCTTCAATGCAAGAAATTAAGATCTGTCTCTTTGTAAAAATCTAAGTCACTCATTCTTCTTGTAATTAAAGCGGTGACTATATAATATACACAATAAACAAATTGAGATAATTATCAATATGTGAAGACCGAGCTGTACACTTATTTGACTATTTTCGTGCTATTTTAAGTGCCAAAATAGCACGAAACTATAGTCATAGGTTCAGAGATAGGGTTATCTGGTTATTATCTCAAATTGAAAATTTCAACAATACTATGTACTATGTTTGTCAATAAATTCGCTTTTCTTAATATATTTTTTCATTATTATTTGGATGGGTAAATGGATAATAATTTAACATAAAAGCTGCTTTTTGGTTTTGGCAATACATTATATGGTTTCTAGATTACAAGTTACACTTTCTGAATTACAATTTACTAATCAGAATTACAAGTGACACTTTCTGAATAAATTACAATTTACTAATCGGAATCACAAGTTTCACTATCTGAACTAAATCTTATACTTTCTGAATTACAATTGAAAAAGGTATAGTAGATAATAATGCTTCTAATATATTTCTGTCACTATTTGACTTTACAAATGATAACTTTACTTGAGTATAACTTTTTTATTTATATTAGTTTTTAATTCAGCGGATCTCAAGGTTTTTATAATTTTTTCTAACTTCCAGCTTAATTCAAAGCTTAATTCCAGCTTAATTCAAAAAGTGCAGCAATTTCAGTGCAGGTGCTATCAAATTAAAATTGCATAATGATATTCGAGTTTGAAGGTTATTTAAACAATAATTTAATAGTCCAATCGAGATAGACATATAAATAGATTTAACTCGATAATTTACAACTTTTGAGCAAAAATAGTAGTAACCAAAGTTCTTGGATACTACTCCAAATTTAATTTTCTACAAGTTTGGTTCTTATTATTTTTACGCTAGGATTAATATTTGCAGAGTTTATCCAAAATAACTTTAATGCAAGACCTAGTTTTTGTATTTTTTTGTAAGTAGGAGCTTACAAAGTATAAGAGCACACATTTTACTTGTCGCTCATTATTTCAGATTTAATAATATTATATTTCCCACAATGTAAAATTTAATAAAGCAATTTTATCACGTCAAATGTCTATTTATTTGATTTCACATTTTAACAATTTTTAGGTTTCAATCGATATTTTGGGTAAAACTTTAGTTCAAGTTTTTTGTATTATTAAAAATGTATGGCACTGATTTTCGATTTTCCACTTTATCAAGCCAGTGTTTACAACTGCTGTTTTGCGTTTTGATGAAAGAGTCAGTTTTCGCTTTTTGAGTAAGCTGTAGATGTATGAAATATTTACTAGAAACTTTTGTTTATTAGAAATTGCATAATAAATTTAAGCAATAGACTTTGTCAAAAACGTGATTGATAAAATGTCAGCTTATTACAATTGTGACAGGAAACTTATTGCTGACAGAAGAACCAATGCAACCCAATAGAAGCAGTGATTTCTCAACAGATTCGTCAATTGGTCCAAAAAAAAATCATAAATTTATGTGAATAGAAGTGCTAGTGATTACCAAGAAAATGTTGCGTTCTGTGAGGATAGTGGTTCAACATGAGATATGAAGGGCTCCAATAAAGCCACATTTTGAGAAGTACTTGGAACAGATGCTAATAACGCCAAATCTTGTCTAAAAAATACTTTGGTAAATTGAGAACAGAAAAGCATGTAAAAAAACTTGTAAAAATCTTCAAAAAGCAGTTTTGCAAATTTTATCTCCGATTCTTAATTATTTATAGGAAACAAAACCTATTGTAAATGCATATCGCGTTTCGGAAAAGCTGCTGATTTTTATCACCATGGTGTGAACGACCATATATTTTCTCTAACAAAATTTAATTTTTGAAGAGGCTTTTTTTTAGCGCTTAGACGAAGTTTGTTCATCCCTTTTGTTAAACGTCTGCGGTTCATACGGCTGGATCTCTGGTGATACATTTATTTATGACCTGATGATGGTCATAAAAACAAAACAGTTTCTAGACGACTATACCAGTGCCGTTAAGTCTAAGCTTGGAAATGGTTTACCGAATATTGTTATAATGTTGAGAATTTTTTTAACATCTGCTGTTAGTAATGCCAGTTGAGGAGGAAATTTCTTTAAAATAAAGTTAATAAAAAATTATCTAGGATCTACTCTTTGTCTTCATTTAGACTATCAAATCTAGCTATTCTGGAAATTGAGCATAAGAGGTATTCAGTTTGATATTGACAGTTGCGTAAAAGAATTTGCTTTGGAAAAATCAAAAATGCTTATTTTTTAACTATATTGTTTTCGACTAATATTTACTAAACTATATAACAGTAGTAGGCCCCCTGTAACATGTAAATTTGATTCTATCTAAGTTAATCTCAAATGCTGTTAAAAGTTTCTTTTTTTAAATTTTATGTAAAATAAAAGTAATAAAATGATGAGTGGAAAAAATTTTTATTTATTTTTTTAATTTTGTTTAGTTAAGCTTCTATTTAAGTTTTTTGTTTTCTCATCAATTTAAATAATGAAGGGGGGGGGGTGGATTTGCGGAAGACACCTGATGAAAACCTGGTAAAAACCAAAAAAAGCTACGCCACTGATGCAACTCGATACATTCTCAGAACATCGAGTTATCTGATAATAAAAATCAATTTTGTCAAACAAAAAAATAGGTATTGATAAAATTGTTAATCTGCCTCTAGGAGTCTAAAAGAAATGATGGATTGCTCGTCCAGTGAATTTGCGGCTGATAACGGTTTTTGGCTACAATTGGCACACATTATATAATATGTAGTTCTAATAACACTATAAAAAAATAGAAATTTAAAGACGTAGTACATTCAAGCCACAAAAAAAAATAAAAACTTTTTCACAAAAAAATTAAATCTCTAAAAAAAAAACAAAACTGAAAAGCAAAATTTAATAACAACAGTCTGTCTTTTGCATATAGATATCTATGAATAATGATATATAAAGAAGTAAACTGTTCATATTATAGGAAACCTAAAATCTAAACTCCAAAAATGATTATGACATTTAATTCGCTTGTTTCTTTGGTGCCGACTAAAAATTATTTAGATATTGTAAGACTTACACAATTTTTTTTTGATTTTTTTTATTTTCAAGTTTAATGCAAGACCTAATTTTTTGTTAAAAAGATTTTATAACAGCATTTTTTAAATATTTAAATAGAAATATTTTGTAGATCTTAAACATATCGAAACCAAGTTATTAAACAAACATTTGTTAAGCCAACACTTTTCAACAATTTGAAGTAAAATCAACTATTAAAGTACCTGTTATACTGTGTAAAGTTTTTATTTTCTTTAGAAAAAATTTTTGTGGGTCATAAATCTAGCTTTAGAACGTTCTACGACACAATAGATGCTAAGTCATTCTTTTCACTCCCTCCTCAAACCGCTAACGACCTGTTATTAGTTAGGGTTGATAATCTCACCGTCTTTTGAGGGTGGTGTGATTGAAATGATGACTTTACTGTTGCACAGACTCTAAAGAATTTCACCTTAAAGGATCAAACTTTATGTTAGGGAACAATATTATATTATGTTCAACCTAAAAGTTTATGACACTTTTCTAAAGCTTTAATTATCTTTCAACGCGCAATACCTCAAAAAAAAAGAACAATGGGTCATTAGATGCAAAATACCAAATAATTGTTGGAAAAGCTTTTCTTCGATTATTTTTATACTGAATGGAGGCATCACGATGGCTATGCATTTTATAATGTTTTGCGTTTACTGACTTTTTTTATTCAAATCCATTTTTTCAATACTATTATTTTTTCGTATAGTATGGCTTTATTTGACGTTATTCCAATTATAAATATTGAAGCCTGTTGAGGTATAAATTTCTGAATGATAATCACAATGTAAAAGTTGTCAACATTAAAAACTAGCATCGTTTTAACAGTATATTGACACGTTACAGTATAAAGCACCTAGTAAAAAATAGAAAATATTACTTATATTATCAGAGTACCTACTAGTAAAAGAAATTTACTTGCAATTCATCAAATTATCTATCAAATATTAAAAACAATATGTTTTTTAATGAAACGGTAATAAAAAGATGTTTTAAACTATTTTAATTATTTTGATAGCATTTATTTATTGTTTGGTTATATATGTTCTAAGAATGAATGTGTATTTTTCATCAAATTATTCAACTTTTTGGTATTTTTAATATTAGTTTTTCCCTTTAATTTTATCTACATATAGTATGCTACATTTCCTTCAAACTCTCTCTTATCTTAGGATAATATCCGATCTTTTGCCTATTGAATTTGTGTAATATTATATATCTGTTTCCTTTTAGCACCTGGGACACCTGCCCTTTTCTACCCATACAAAAAAAACTTTTTTCTGTCCTCACCAAGTTGAAAAATAAAAGACTACAATATTATTCTACTGTTGACAACTTTGAATTTTTGTTGTTGTCTCTAAAAGCTAAACATTCTCTTGTTATGATGAATAAAATAACAATTGTTGTTTCATCTCTTACTACTTTATTTTTTTCTCAATACCTCTTGAAAATTCAATGCAATGATATCATGCAATAACAGTATATTAAAAGCCATGATTGTAAAGACCATCACTACCTTTTAGCCGTTGTTTTTCGAGGAGCGCAGCTCCAAAATTAACGATCGGGTGATAACACTTTTAATTTAACATAATCAAATAAAAGTCTCTATTATTATTGTCCTAGATGTCTTAATAATAAAACTTTACTGATCTTTAACAAAAATCTAGAAATTAAACTTTTCAGTCTTATACAAAAATAGCACGTTTTTTAAACGTCTCAAAAGTGGCCGTTTATTTTACTGAACAAAAAAAAACAGGTATATGAACAATTAATATTCACTTCTAATCTTAGAAGCAAAAGTTGCACTTTAAATACCAAAAGCCAAAAGTTGTCATTTAAGTGTTGATTAATCGAAACTTATTAGGACGACCTAAATTTTGTTCGTTTATTTTGAAAACGTTTACCTTCATTTTCAAATATAGGTTATTAGGTGCAGTATTCAAAAGCGACCAAGTTTCTCCTTTGTAAATACTCGCGCTTTTTTCGGTAAATGTCCCTCACTTTGTCTCTCGAGAAAAGCACGTAACTTTGAATATTTACTGATATCAACCCCGTTCTTTATATTCAACGTTGAATATTGTGACCAAAACGTCAACGACTTCATTTTATTTGCTAAATTTGAGAAATACACCATCAGTGCATCTTTTGGATAAAACTTAATGTTTTGTTTTTTGCATCAATCCGTAAAACGTTGGTACGCATTCTCATCAAGATTTAAAGCAATATTTTTGGCCCCCTCTTGTATCTCCTTAGGTACACCACAATCTTCATTAGATTCCATTTTTACAGAGTTTCTATCAAATTGGACCACAAAAAATCACAAATGAACACAATTACCAAAATGGCGACTAATGTTTGACAAAGAATATATGACTGGGTCTATATATATCCCACTTACCTACTTTGTTTTATCATCTCAATGTGGTTTGAATAATTTCAAAGTACAAACTAATAGATAGTTAAATGCAAAATGCGTGATTGTGGTAGGAAAAAACAGCATGTCTGATTCTGATTAAAAATGCTTTTACACTACGCTTCGCAATTTCAAAATTTGCTTGTCAAAAAAGTGTCATTTTTAATCTTAATAAAACAATTTACTATGGCTTTATTTACCAAAATTAATAAAATATTTGTTAATATTTATAATGGTGAATACAAGGGTCCGTTCAGAGTAGATCGTTGGTTAAGATGTTTGTTGTTGACATATTTACTTTCATAGCCTAATTGTAAGAACAATAAAAAATGATAAAATTTTATTATTTATTGTTCCTATTATTTTTCGGTTTCACACATCAAGTGTATATAATCTTATTAAATAACTTGAGCATATCTTGGCTGTCCACCCTTTTACAATAGTTTTTCTTATGCTCTTTATTTCATATTGTTAGTGCAGTCACTCGCCGATGTAAAGAATTTCATTTCAAAAAGGATGGGACTTTCTCACACTTCATCTGGGCAGAACACTGCTTCTATTATGATCAGCATTAACCATCTTGACGTTTCCATTTCCTAATGCGGTAATCTGTCACTCAACCTCGATTATGTTATCAATAGAAAGATTACCTTATGAGACTTTCAATGCAATGAGCAGTCTTATCATAGCTTTAAATCATAATAGCTTCCCAATCTATTATTAGTATATTGTTTATTGTTTGACGGTGAATCTATTGTGATAAAAATAGTATTTATTCTTGCTATGGCTAAGAAATTGCTGGTGACAAGCTGTAAAGCTTCATTTATATCCGAAATGGGGTGTTTCGGACTGCTTGCATTGTCTCAAATCCTTAAGAAAACGGGTAAGAGGAAATTAGGCGCTCAATAAATGTTTTCTCTAGAATAGCACTTCCGACTATCAGTGAACTATTTAGAGCCATTTTTCTGCATGTTAAAGCTTAAATAACTAATGAGACAAAAGCCTCCACGCGTTTTCCACTCAAGAGCTCATTATTTGAGTTCTACAAACGTGACTGATGTTTTGTCACCCCTTGCCTGTTATTATAATCATAATCTTTTACATAAATTTCTCGGTCCACTCATCTCCAATGTTTGCACATTTAAAAGGAAAACATCCTTTCATCCACTGCCTGAGTGCTTCCCACATCTTCAACAAGCTTCTGAGTACGTGCTTGGCAACTTTATGATTGCACTTTTCTCGCTGTCAAGCTCGCTTTGCGCTTCAACCCTGTTTCTGCTATCACCTATCACTGTAGATTTTACACCTATACTTTTTGATAAGTCACACAAACAATAGTTGCCACAGTTGCCTATGAAGTAACAAAATTCAATCAATAGTAGTATTGATTGAATTTGAAAAAAAATCCTGACACTTAGGTTTAGATTTTTAATTTTAAAGATTAAACCTAACACTAAGTTCAAATAAACGTAAAAAAACAAGCATTGACTTTTTATATTTATAAGCAAAAGCACTAGAATCTTGATTTAAAATTATGAGTTATTATTAATTCTAGTAAATTTAAGTGATAATAAAGTATTTAGTATCCCAATTGATAGCGATAGATAACTTAAATTGATTGTTAATTGTTTGTGATTATCAATATTCATATATAACAGAGTTAAATGAATGTTTATTCGAGGAAAGAAACCTTGGATAAAAAGTAAAATTCAGGTAATATAAGCATTAATGTTTTATTTAATTTAAATAAAAGGATAAAACTTTAATGGAAAAAATGACATCTTTGTGTCAAAAAAAAGCTGTCGTAAAGCTTTAACCTAAGAATTATTACAAATATAAAAAAAAAACGTCGACAGAAATTGAGTTAGTAGCAAATTCAGTTATAACGTTGATAATGGCTACCGTTTATTGATGGTCGAAACAACTGTTTTGGTATGACACTTTTTCCATATTTTGATAAAAAATGCTAAAAGTTTGCAATAAAGACGATGTTTGTTCAATTGTTCCTGAAAAAGTAATAATTGTTGCACAAGAAGGCGTGTGGAACCTCAAACATTATAAGCCCCAGAAATTATACTTATAATATTTTCTTGCTATTAATTCCGTGCAAACCCAGGGCCAGAGCAACCGGTAAAAACTGCAACTGTGCACACCAAATACTGTAAAAAGAAATGGGACTTTCATAATGGCGCCAAATTTAAAAAAAACTTGGTTCCACTTTATGTTTTTAAAAGAGGTATAAAGAGTTTCCTATTTAATTATTTTATAGTTTAAACATACTTTAATTATTTTAAAAAATTGTAATACTATTTTAACAAATATTTGAAAACAGCAAGAAACCGTTTGATCAAAAAATAAAAAAAAAAATCGAGCCAACAGTTTTTATTTAGAGAGCAAAAATATGTTAATTTAATAATTAAGTTTTTCTTTGTTTCTGACTTCATCTGATTAAACATAATTCTTTTAATGCAATCTGTAAATATAATTTAAAAGTAATTAAGATTATTTCCAAGAAATACTATGTTCTAATGCATCTTGATAACGCATTTTACTGGGTGTAGGTTCTTGCACATATAAATTTCCTTCTAAATTTGATTCTTGTTCTTTTGTATTTAAAAGACCTGGAACAGACTCGCCTCTCCTTTCATACATAACTACCGCATGTATATGTTTACATAAGGCAGTCTTCACAACATACCCCGGACACTCACAGATATATCCATGTATACAAACTTTACATTCATTGCAATACACCTTTCTACAATCCTCATCACACAATTCATTACATGAAATAAAATATACAATTGTAATCAAGAAGTTTTTTGCCATTGGGACGATTTACATTCCTAGCACAAGCATAATCCACTTCTCTATTTTCCTCGGCTCTCCAAGTTCTAAATTCTTCCATATTCCTAAAATTCAAGTTAGATTGCTTAATACTCACACTGTGGACCTAATGGTTAAATAATCTAAAAAGGCGTCATAATTTGCAAAAAGTTCTTTTCTTGCTTCGGGACATATTGAACACTTAATGTGTTGAGATTTTCTTTCTTCTACTTTTTGCTGATGCTTTGTTTTCAGATGACGATTCTTTGTTGAAACACTAGAAAATGTTTTCAAGCAAATGCCGCAAATTAATTTGCTTTCATTGAAATAGAAGATGTAGAGTTTAAAGTCTTGTTTCGAAAATTTAAGTTATTTACTTCTTCATCGCAACCAGATTCAAATAACCACCTTCCTAAATTATTTAACCTCAAACACACAAAAACAAAATTAGGACAAAAAATAAACAATAATAAAAACAAAACAACGAAACACATAGAAATCAGGGCGGCAAATAAAATGTCAAATGACAAGTGTTAACGAGTCCGTAACAAGGTGGTTTCGAAAAGCCAAATTATTATTGAATAACATATTTTTGCTCTCTAAATAAAAACTGTTGGCTCGAATTTTTTTTATTTTTTGATAATACGGTTTCTTGCTGTTTTCAAATATTTCTTAAAACAGTATTACAATTTTTGAAAATAATTAAAGTACCTATGTTTAAACTATAAAATAATTAAATAAGAAACTCTTTATACCTTTTTTAAAAACATAAAGTGGAACCAAGTTTTTTTTAAATTTGGCGCCATTATAAAAGCCCACCTTCTTTACAGTATTTGGTGTGCACAGTTGCAGTTTTTACCGGTTACTCAGGGCCAGACGGGTCGATATTTATATACCGGGTAGATTATAAAAAACGCCAAAAGTCAATCATTTGTCAATCATTTATTAGTTGTTTAAAAACGTTGCTAAGCTACTTTCCTCCAACTTCGTTCATATAACTGTGACTTTAATTTCCAATCAATAATATTTCTTTGTCAATAAAAAGAATGTTACATTTATCTAACAGCTTTGACATAAATTCAATTTTTTTAAATAAAGCGCATAGATATGTTATACCGATTTGTCACGTCAGTATTAGTCTTCAAACAATTTTGCAGAGCAATATTTCATGATTCAAAACTATTCAAAACTATGTATTCAGATTTGCAAATCTCTGCGATATTTCTGTTGGGCTTGATATGAGCAGATTTGATTCGTTAGCATGCTACAATTTAATTTGAAAATTTACATTCTGAAAATAAATCATTCATAAACATGATAAAAAAATAATAAGCCTTGAAAAACTTCAATGTCTATTGTCTTTTCTTTAGAGGTATTACTTCCAATGACAACCCTGACTTTACGGCAATGTAAGTCTAAATTCATCCAGAATTTTTGTTTATCATTTACCACTTTTATTGATAGTAGAAAAACATCATGCAAAATTTGCAAGAAATCAACTATCTGACCGATTTACGACAGAAAAATTTTGCTTGCGTTTATTAAAAAAGTCTCTTTTTTTAAATTTTTTAAATTCACTTTAAACGTTTTAGAAGAAAAAGCAGTAATGTTGGCTAGAAGTTTATCGTAAACAATAACAAATTTGCTACTAGAAACTTTAAAAGCTTTCTAATCTGTATTTTGCAACCACTCATAAAATTGTTTAATAGTACGTGGGTTTATGACACGCTTTGCAATACTTTTTATCAGCTGTTTCCAAGTCTCACATGTTGAAAGATGTGGTCAGAAAAATATTTTTTTTGACCGCCGTATTAACAAGAATTAAATTCGAGCGAATACTGCTGATACACGTTTCGCTGTTAAGAGTTACTGTCGTTGCATAATAAACATGTGGTTTCATTTTTGCAAGTTTACAATTCTAGTTAAAAATAAAATCACTGCAAATCAACTTTTTGGGGGTTACATTTGAATGCCGATCAAGCAAAGAACCGAGAGTATTTATGAAAATAGCTAAATAATCCGCATAAGCTTTATAAGCAGCGTTCAATACATTTTCCACCTTAACAACAATATTTTTGTCACGAAAAAAATAGTTGCCCCGTTGGCTTGTTTAATATAAAAACGCGCAAATTCTTGACATAATAATTTAAGCTGCGTCTGCATTAGAGACACCAATCTTGAAGTGAGAAAAATACATTATTTATAAATGGAATTGTTTGGTTTTCCATTGATTTTAATACGCCCTTGGTAATTGACATATCAGTATTAATTGGATCATCATTCTTTTTTACACTTGATATTTTAACAAATAAATTCAATTAAAAAGATATTTATTTTCAGATCAAATTTGAAACATAATTACAAAATATTGTTTTCTCAGTACAGTGACTATAATATCACTACAAATAGAATCTGCTTCCAACACTTTTTTACCACAATTTACAGCATCTAGGGCAATAATGTTAAATCCCAAAAAAACTAGATTACAATATCACTATTAATAGCATATTTTTTCACAACAATTTACAGCATCTGAGGTAATCAGTTTAAATTCCAAAAAAGCTGCACAACCTTGGTCTAAAAACTCTTCTAGAGATAACACACTCCAGAGCCTTTGGCACTAAACTTTGGATTCTGGCACAATATAAGCGAAGTCTTAAGCGTGCCAAATGAATTGCCTTTGCGGCTCTTAATTCTGTTTTCTAATTGATGTGTGAATTATATTATAAAATATTGTGAAGTGACAAAAATCAAGTATATTAATTCTTCCAAGATTATTTAAATGTTGACGACTGTCAACTATCTGTTGGCGATTTGACGATTAGAAAAAATTGTTCTTTTTTATTAAAAAAAAGATCTTTCTGGCAAAACTGAACAAAACACATAAATACTATCTCAACAAACATTAAATAGTTAAGAATGTGTCAAGAGAATAAGCCGTCAGGTAAATCACAAAGGTGTATTCCTAATAAAAAGCAAATAAAACTTTCTGCGCAATCGGCAAAAGGAATAATTATAAAAGAAAATGATTTTTGAGTATCTAAGTATAGAAGACTGGCGATTGTCAATGAAACAAGTTTGTTTACATAAAAATACGTTGTGTTTTCGCACTAAAAACTGTGAACAAGGAAAAAGCCGTCTTAATAAAAGGAAACTTGATAAACCTTTGACTATTGCTCAAAGAGCTCAAGATGTGACTTTCAATTTGGTTCCGGAGAACTCAAAAAATATGTAAAAAAAAGCTTACCAACAATATTTGAACTATTATTATTTTCTAAGGAATAAAGTACCGCGATCAAAAACGCGGGAATAAAGTTTTACTTTATTCCTAGTTGTGGATACATTTTTTGATAATAAATGCTGACAGTTCAATGAAAAATTTAATTCACCAATGCAAAACTTACCAAATAGGTAACTCAACTGAAATAAATACCATTGACAAGATGGTAAAATAAGTAATAATAATATATGCGAAAAAATTTTTTTTATGAAGGATTTAGGGTATAAAATGTATATGTTTTTTAAAGTTCTTTATTGCATCTGAGAGCTACATTTCGGTACAAAATTTTACCTTCTTCAGGCCTAAAAAACAATATAGACAAACTTCAAAGTCTGTTACATAAAACATATGTAGACAAAAAAAAACAATTACTGTTGATGTCATTGAACCGGTCATTTTTTTTAAGAAGCACGTCAAAGTAGAAAAATAAAAAAACCAAAATTATTTCGGATTGTTGAAACAATTGTCATTTGGACTTTTTGGCAATAGACTTTGTTGGTACTGAAGCTGCCAGGCAGCCGTGGTAAAATCAGAATCACAATTATTGCAGATAGTGTGTGAAATGTTGTATTTTATCGCAATACAATGTCAAGGTTTTATGGATATCTTGTAAAATAATATACTTAACTTTTTTTAAATTTATAAAATTGTTCCATCTTATAACTCAAAATGGGATTGTTTAAAAAATTTCAATCAAGTAAAAAACTTAAAGTCTTCCCATAATTTAAATTGAAAAACTACATATGTTTCGGCTTTCTACTTATCTTTCGGCAAGAGCCATCATCAGGTTTGAATGGTGTGTTAACACCGAAGCTTTAACTAACACTAGACAAAATAAAATAAATTATAAATGTTGAGGGTGGAACACACCACTCAAACCTGATGATAGGTACCTGCCAGGCAGCTTCAGTACCAACAAAGTCTATTTCCAAAAAGTCCAAATGACAATTGTTTCAACAATCCGAAATAATTTTGGTTTTTTTATCTTTCAATTTTAACGTGTTTCTCTTTAAAAAAATGACCGGTTCAATGACATCAACAGTAAGTGTTTTTTTTTGTGTACACATATGTTTTATGTAACAGACTTTGAAGATTGTCTATATTGTTTTTTAGGCCTGAAGAAGGTAAAATTTTGTACCAAAACGTAGCTCTCAGATGCAATAAAGAACTGTAAAAAACATCTACATTTTATACCCTAAATCCTCCATAAAAAAATTTTTTCTTCGCATATATTATTAAAAAAAAAAGGGTGATAGCTTTTCTAAATTAGTAATAATACTTTTTGAACAAAAAATGTAAACTATATTTATATCAAATTTGCAGTAAGATATTAGTGATACACAAGTATTTCCAAAAAAGTGCCAACTATTTTTTTAAAGTACCTAGTTATTGTTGATAACGGCACATAGTAAGCGGAATCTATATATATAAAAGAAAGTCGTGTTTATTACAACACTTATAACTCGAGAACGGCTGGACCGACTGCCATGGTTTTTGATGTGTTGGATTTGTTTCCGTCCCGAATAGCAGAATACATCTTAAAAATAATGAAAACTCGATATGTGTAATGAATACTTAATCATTTCAATAGATGCTGATTTGTTTATTACATGTCAAACATTTGTTGTCCAATCCTGTCAAATAGTGTAACAACTATTTTTTTTTGGAGCTTATGGCCTGGTTGCTGAGACCTTTAAGCCACAACTTTATTTTTTTCTGAAGACATCATGTGTGCGTTCAGAAATTTATTTTTTGTAAAATGTCTACAAAGTTTAGGTACTGTTATATTTGTTTGTTTTAGACATTAATTCCCGAAAATAATACCTAAGATTTATTCTACAGTAAAATCATAAAATCATCGGAAAGGAAGGAACGGAATATAGGGAATAAAAGGAGTGCACACTTTAATAACAATGCCGCGTCCTAGAAGATCCAATCGTTCCCAGCGAAGCTGTAATGAAATTAGGCAACGGAATATCGCGAGTCAATTATCTGCGAGAAATTGCACGCGTCGATACTTAAAGGAAAATTTAAAGATGAGGAAGTTCTTATTCCAAGGATTCCGATGATCCCAACGGATATGCCCTTTGAGTTTAAACGAATTCAATTCTCGATTCGTCTTGCCTTCGCCATGACGATTAACAAATCACAGAGCCAATCCTTGACTATTTGTGACCTTAATCTAGAAAATGCATGTTTTTCTCATGGTCAATTGTACGTGGCATGCTCACGTGTCAGCAAACCATCCGCTTTATTTGTTCTTGCGCCTGACCAAAAAACAAAGAATGTCGTTTACCACAAAGTGCTTTAATGAAAATCCTATTAATGAATTAATCCGAGTTTTATTTTTTTTTCCCAATCTGCACAACATAGTTTTCAATCAGTTTTTTCTGACATGAGTTTGAAGTACTTAATTATTATTTTTTATTTTTATTTTCATTCTGTATGTATGTTTTCATCATCATTCATCATAATAAAATACTTTTTTGTTTCTATCTATATAAATATATTATTTTGTATCATTGTTTTACGTTCATCAAAGCCTAAATTAGTTCAGCTAAAAAGTAACACGACATTCATTGACTGTTAGGCAGTACGAAGTTCGCCGGGTCAGGTAGTGTAAATATAAAATAAGATATCTAATTATAAATCTGTCTATGTTGTAGAAAAACATGAAACTGGTAAAACTATTTCAGTAATTTATTATATAACATTTATTTCAATATTTTTATCAAAATATCAAATTTTGAATTGGGTAAAACTAAGAAGAATGATGTAGTGCAGCAACAATAGGGATAGATGACGCATAAAAATTACACCGAGGGGGCGAAGTAACAGATGAGCTTTCTTACACGAAAACAACTTAGGGTTTTATTCATATCCATTGACAGACTCCGCTTGGATTGGGGAAATCATCCGAAGAGTGTTCCATAGTGATTTACGTATGCGTTTTTAATGGTCCGCTTCAAGAAAAATCCAATTTCAGTCTCTTTGTCTAAGCACTTTAGTTCAATAAAAACAGAGAAACAAATTTTATTTAATATTATCTCATGTTGAATTTTTATGAAGATATTGTCTTGTCTTATTGTTTGTATGAAGATGGGTGGCTTTTCTACAGGTGGGTCCAGGCGTGTGGGCGTAGGTGAAACATAGTAACTGAATAGAA
Organism: Lagria hirta; assembly: GCA_947359425.1. Classification (NCBI taxonomy): domain Eukaryota; kingdom Metazoa; phylum Arthropoda; class Insecta; order Coleoptera; family Tenebrionidae; genus Lagria; species Lagria hirta. Next base: position 17,576,940 of record OX375794.1, read on the forward strand.
GATAACTCTAATCTATACTTAGCATTATCTTATTATTTAAAGCTATTCAAACAATTAATCTGCATAAATATTGAATAGATATTAAATTCTAAAAACCACATTTTTTGACTCGACGTGAATAAATTATTGTGTGATTATAGATAAAAAATCTATAGAGATAGATTTGAATCGATGTTTAACAAAAGTAACCTATTTTTGTTGGTTTTATACAAAGGGTTTTTTTAAAATAACAGTAGAATAATGCCTGTCAATCACAAAATTGAGCATTAAATAAGAAAAATAAATATATACGGTAAATATAGCGTAAATATAAAGCCCCTTCGTCATAACAAATTTATCTAAACTAGAATCTATCAAGTCTCACTGAAGAGTTTTGATAAGAATGAAGCATGTCTGAGTCTACAAATCTTGTTTTGAATAAATTTGCTTTAACTTTATTTAAGATTTTTTTCAAAAAATCTTCAATATATGTCGATGTAAGCAATGCTATCTAAAAATTTGAAAAAATAATTACATAAATTAAAAATTTAGAAAAAACCGACTTCAATAAAATGATTACTTAAATCTTATTTTTTATATTTAATTGACTCAATTGTTCATTAACTAATATTTAATTATATTGGAAGACATTTTTTAAACTTTTAATTTCTCACTTGTTTTTATAATCAATTAATTGTGTCAAAAATATATGTCAAAAAAAGCATTACTTAATAAGAATAACTAAAGAACTACTAGTCAGATCTTGATCAAATTTAAATAAAACCAAATGACAAGCAGCAGCTTCCAAAGAAAAGACGAATCATCAAAATGGGTTTACCCAGGCCAATTGAGAACCTCTTCCTTTTTTTTTAAAGTGGGTTAGTTGACGTTCCTGGAATAATCTGACATAAAAAAATTGGATTTAAAAAATATACAGCATGTTCCCGGATTGAGTTTACTATAAGAAAAAAAACTTTTAATTTTACAAAAAAATGAGAAAAAATTAACATTTTTTGCTTTTGAGAATTTAACTATCAAAAATAATAACATTGTAACAAAGAATCTACTTAATTCAAAGTTTTCTAAAATTGCTGTTTCATTTAATGAAGTTGGTCAAAAATTTTTCAGAAACTAGTTCCGTAACCAATTTAAAAAAAAAGCAAATAACCCATAATGAAAAGGATGCTGCTACTGTGCTAGTTTAGAATTCAGTAGAAGATAATCCAAGGAATGTTAAATGCATGCCTATAACCCAATTTTTAATTTTAATAACGCCTTTATTTTGGTTTGGGAATTGGTAATAAGACAATGAGAAACACAAATTTCCATCGTAATATTATGTATGAAGCGACCTTTTCCACCAACCTTGCCCCATGTTCGATATTGGAGCAAAACTAATCGTCATTTTCGAATTACGACTAGGCGTCAATATCATGTTAACGTGTGGTGTGCTGTTTCTTATCACGGAATAATAAGCCCATATTTTTAGATACTAACGTTAACCAGCATTCATTCATACTTAGATATTATGTTGAAACATTTTCTTCGCCAATAATTGAATTAGCAGAGGTGGCATAGTAATTTTTTTAGTTAAAAATAGAAAATTTTTGGTTACTTTTTTTTTACTTATTTTAGGATCACAGCCAGATAATATCTCAATGTCTTGATAACAGATTTATCCATTTTGAATTAAGCAAAAAATGTTATTCCTTTGTCATTTTTTTGTAAAATTAAAAATAAAGTTTTTTTCCTGTTGTAAACTCAATCCGAGAAGATACTGTATATTCTTTTATAAAAATATAGATCCATCAAAATAAAACATTTTAGTTTTATGTTTAAGTTTTTCTCTCTAAAAACACAGCAGTCACATTTTACGTAAAGTAAAACGCGATTAGGTATACAGTTAATAGAAAGACCTGCTTCTATTAACTGCTAAGTTAATAGCTATTTTTACAGAATTAAACCCAGATGAGAAAAATTTTCTAACGCAAAATTTAAGTCTATCATCAAAATATATTTTTGTAATTGAAGATTTTACTTCATAAAAACATTATTGAAAAAACAATGACAACGGTTAATAAATCTGCATCTTCGGTCTCTAAAACAATTATTTTCTTATATTTATATAGAGCGGAATGACATAAACTCTCTCCGAACACTTTTTCCGCCATCAATGTTTTTTTTGTACACTTATATTTTTGTATATTTCCTTTTTAGAAGAATTTCCAAATCAAAACATAACGTCAATGCATTTTATTGAATTTGACAATAGTCATAGCAGAGTAATAAGCACAATTGCACTTTAAGAGTGCCACAAACTGCTTGGATTTTAGTTTCGGTCCAAACTGATATTTGCTATTAAATTGTTTATCTGTAAACCAACTGCAATTTTTGTTCTTTTGCTTGAAGAGATATCTCAAGAATATTACCATAAAAAAATAGTCAATTCATATCTTCAGTCAATTCAGATTCGTATCTGGACAGTGCAGTAGATAGCTCAGTTTTTAATTTTTATCAGAAAAATTGATCCATAACCTATACAATTAAAACAACTATTTTTTGTACTTCTTTTTTACTTGTAATGCTTACTTGATATAGATAGATAGTGTACATAAACTGCCACCCCATTAAAATAATAAGACGTTTTAACATTTGAAGACCTAGAAAGACCATTTTTGAATATCTGGTAATTAATTTAGTATCTTTAAAAAACATTTTTGTTACAACTTATCGCTTTTGCTCAAGAAACAGAATATTACAGCAATGTCGTTAGCTTTGTTTTTTCGAATAAATTGGTAATCAGTGAATACATTTGAAAATAATTTTTTATAATTGTATTACCGGCCCCATTCACGGTTTTGATAACTACTACAGGAAATAGGATCTGAGATTATGGACAATTTGCATCTGGGCGATCTTGTCAGTTTGCGACAGTCCTGTGTAATCAACTTTCCTCTAATCTCTTAAGACATTAATTGAAGTCTCTGAGTAGACCAATTATTTAAGTATTTAAGTGATAAAATTACAAACATAATTAGGTAGGTACTTTAAACTATGTAATTAGTTTAATGGGTAACAAAAATGTTAAAGAAGTTCGCCTTGCTTAGAATAGAATAATAATAGTGATTAGTGTAACATGATGTACGCTAATTTAGTTTTAAAAAGTGAAAAACCTAAAGTAAAATAAAAACAAACAAAAAATCGATTATACAATATTTTTAGAAATACATATTGGTAATAAATTAAATTGAGGAAAATTTAAGTGATTTCTTTTCAACAATTCGATAATAGTGAGTAATAATAGATTTAATATTCCTAGAAATTTCAATAAATCAAATTGATTTTCTCTATTTGCCTTTCAATTTTCAAGTTAATCCACCCATGCGTCTAATAGAATTGTGTGAGGTCCATTGAGCCTTTCAGTTTCTCATTTTTTGTTAAATTGCCATGCTAATTACCGTCTGCTCTACATTGTCTTTGGCGCCATAATTTATAATATTATTTGCTTTCAATTTTAATTATCTTTCAGCAGAGAAAGCTCCGATTAATCACTGAACTAAGAAGCGTGCGCTTTAATGCAGACCGCCGAAGAAAACACATCCGGGAAGTAAGTACCCAGCATATTAATATCATTTAGCGCCGTCAAATTTAATCAGAAAACAAAACTCGCTTTGTATTTCCGAGGAGCTTAACTTGACTGAAATATAGACACAGGTGTTGTCTCCACTGCGGCTGTTTATTATTTCATAGTAGTTCTAACGCAGGTGTGTTAGTTTTCCTGAGAATTATCCCAAAGAATAAAAGTTATTGAAATTAGTTTTTCAAAGTTAGGTGTGAAATCCAAAATAAACTGATAGAATGGTCGTTAAAAAACACTTTTTAAAAAATATATTTTAATTTTTTAGTCCAGCATTTCGACAAAAGATATACTTTCAATAGGTGCTTATTTTCTGTTATTGATAAACTGGTAACAAATTAAAAACAAACGTTACTAGTACTTGGACCCAGTAGTTAATAAAAAGAACACATAATATAAATTTTAGCACAACTTTATAGCAGTTAATGTAGTTACAAATTTAGATTACTACATTGAATAGTTTTTAAGTAAATCCCAACAGTATCTCTGCTCGCCAACAAAATAGATAAATACAGAAATAAATCATTTTTGTTTTAGAATAGCGCAAAATAGTTTTTTGTATACCAAGACACATTAAAACTATATTGTTTATGACGATTATGACGTTTATTTTCCAAGGCGATGAACAAAGCGTATTTAATAATAATAAAAAATGTAATAATTCTTTGCAAACAAAAATTAAAAAGTTTTATGACTCAGAACACAACAACTTTAGTGTTGCGGTGTTTTTTTTTGTGAAAATAAAAATCTAAATATGTGTAATATTTTAGATTTTACAAACTCACTACCACGTTGACTGCGGCAATATATAAAAAAAATTGATTCTTCTGGCCATAATTTTTTGCCTCACTGGTTACTCATGACAGCAACGTGTTAAATCGTAAGAAAAAGCTCGTCTGTCAAAAATTTGTTTTCTGAATTTTACATTCAAATTTCAAACGAGAAAATGTAAAGATATCCGTGCATAATTTATGATAAAAATTATGCTTCCTATGTTTCAAGTCAAGTCTATGTTAAAAATATTTTGCAAAAAACAGTGACTAGTGAAAAACAGTACTACAATGAGTATAGAGGGTTTTTGATTAAATGTTAAGAATATGGGCTTATAACCGATCCAATATGGTAAGAGCTCCATCATACCCTTGTTCATAAAAAAATTTCAAACTAAACCAAAATTAACACTGTATTTATAATCACATTGACGAAATGCTTGCCTAACGTCCCCTTTGACACAATAAATCCGTAACAGTAGGTTCAAGCATCTAAGTCACGCAATGTAAAAAGACATTTATAAAAAAGATAGAACAGTAGAAGTAATAATCAACAGTCAATAATCATAAACTGTACAAAAAAAAACAAGAGTGACCAAGAAAAACGGCTAGAGCCACCAGGTCAGGTTAGGTCAGACCGATTCGCACCTGACTTAGCAAGCTTTTATTGTTACAAATCTCAAATACTTTTGTCATGTTAAAGACTTGTGTAGAAGCTAAATACTGTAAAAATGTTGAAAGATAACAGATATTACCACCTCATAAATTAAATGGCAATTAGTGTATTAAAAACGCAAAATAATACATTAATTGTCGATTAAAAGAAAGTATCTCAAAATCGGCAATAAATTTTGTACTCATATACAAGATTTGTTTTACAATTACACAGCTTGTGCAAAAATTAAAAACGTTACATTTTTACCAAATCCTGGTTTATAGAATCATGAATTCAAATTTTTGTGTTGAAACAATACTTTATTTAGGTATTTGTTGTTTCAAAATGAACTATACTTGATTGATTGATTGATTTTCAAGCGTTTTGTACAACATATAGTGTGCGTGCGCGACTAATCAGCATTTGTCAGAAAAGTTTCCTTTTACGTTGTCAAATGAAAGCCTAAATGCCTATTTTCTGTATCAATTCAAAAAAAAATATATACTTGCGATCAAACAGGCCAAAATATCACTGTGTATTAATTAAAACATGTAAAAAAACTAATTAATAAGACAACAATATCTGTAATCTTTAGACATTTGAAAAATATTTAGCTTTAAGATAATAATGGACCCTATCATAATAGTTACTAGAGGGCAAATCGTATCACAGTCACAGATAACTATTATAAAAGTTTTGAATTGACCGACAAACTGATGGAAAAACTCATTTAGTAGAAATTGAGAAAAAGCTGAAAATAGGTGAACTGTTACATAAGAAAATGCAAATGAATTAATAATTCTTAAATTAGACGAAAGCACAAAAAAGACGCCATCTGTTGATACAAAGATAAAGTAACTTCTCAAGGATAACAAAAAAATTGCCATTTAACTCTGTAGTGCTGTTTTGGCAAATTCATCTATCAAAACGCGTTTATTGAACTAGTGTTAATTAATTCTTCAGGTATTTAAAAAGACCAGTAAATCAATATATTATTGGTTGGTGTCCCAAGGCGATAATTACGTGAGTAATAGTGTTAACATGCACCACTTTTCTCCTCCGGCAAGAAATCAAAGAGAATAGGAAAACCAAATCTATATATATAAAAATGAATCCCTATTTCCCTTGGTCACGGCATCACGCCTGAACGGCTGGACCGATTTCGCTAATTTTTTTTTTGCTCTGTTCGCTATTATCAGGAGAAGGTTCTTATGAAAGAAAAAATTATGAAAATCTCTCAGAAAGATTGAAAAATATACATTTAATTTTGCATATTTTAAAAAAAGCGCGTTACAAATGTCAACGCCATTCAATTTAAAACAAAAAACTCTGTGGTGATCTATGACACCACAGACGTAACCTCGCTAACAAATGTCAACGTCATTCAATTTAACTTCCCTTTCAAACATTTTGAAGTACGAAGGCGAAGATGTTTTAATCCCACGCATCCCTATGATACCGAACGATATGCCATTCAGTTTTAAACGTTTACAGTTTCCAGTGCGGCTTGCATTTGCAATGTCAATAAATAAATCGTAAGGGCAGTCGCTAAGTGTATGTGGCATCAACCTAGAAAATCAACCTAGAAAAGGTTTTTCACATGGCCAATTATATGTCGCTTGTTCCCGTGTCGGAAATCTATCAAGATTATTCATTTAAGCGCCGGAACATAAAACTAAAAATTAAGTTTATCAAAAAGCATTAGAATAGAGAGAAGCAGTGAAGGGTATAGAGGCTATTAGATGCTTTCTAGAGCGCGCGTGATATTGACTCAGTGTTTACTTCAAAATGCCCAGTTGTTCAATAACGATTTGTAAAAATATAAGTGAAATTATTGAACCCTACGGAATAAACACTATTATGAAAATATTTATTTTATTTTTTATTTAATAAAATTAGTAAAGTCCTTCTCAGGTATGACGAGACCAGGGAAATAGGTATTCATTTTTATGTGGAGGTTATTATAGATTCCAGTTCAAATTGAATAGGTACGCATACATAAGATAGGTCAGCTATACAAAATAAAGTAGTGCATCAAATTTACGCTAAGGCGGTACAAAGTTCGCCGGGTCAGCTAGTACTAGATATTTGTCTGTGTGCAGCAAGCATTGCTTGCCATCAGAAAACATCACATCAAAACACCACCCAAAATAATATGTCCCGCGTTCACAAATGGTTTCCTATCCTCTACAATTTTTTCTTATGCCGAAGTAAGTTAATATCTGACAAAGAGAATGCAATTTGTGGCCTGATAAAATAATAATACGAAATAGCCATTAAAAGATCAACGAACTTGACAGAAGTGACAGCATAATGACAGCACAATGGCACAATTCACAGGGAGAAGCACATCAGAAGCAACTGACTCGTGACTCAAGGTCACAGAATCATTGTTTTCCTTGAGATTTTGAAGGCCATCTTATGGCATTTGGTGTTGTCGAATAGAGAGATAAAAGAGACGACTCGATGCTTTCTACCAAACTTTCTACTAAACATACAGATCATGTTACTAGGGTAGTACAAAAAGCCAAAGAAAAGACTATCCCCAAACTAAAACCAACCAATGTTTTCCAATAACTCTCAGATCTTCGAAACAGTCTGCTAGGTATAAATAATTCAAGTTGACTACAACACATTAATTGGGTTAAACGTAAAAAATAACACTTATAACAGTCGTCGCTTTTATGCAAATCGATCATTTCGATGCACTCGTGTTGGTGTAATGTCTAGAGATAATGAAAAACAATATTATTATATTCTACTTCCGCTTAAGTCATTAGAACTCTGGCAACCGCTAATGCATCATTTTGCATGTTTTCATAATTAGTTGCCTATGCAGTTTGTATTAAATACAAGTGCGTACACACTTATATTATTTACAATAAAAAATATGTTTTGTTGCTTTTATTGTAAATTGGGTTAGTGCTTTCCTGTAAATGAGTACTTGATTTATTTAAAAAAAACTGAGAACACAATAACAGAATCAACTTTAATCCATTTTAGTGCTGTCTCCTTAATACACTCCTTTGCAATATTTGTTTATCAGAAATTTAGTATTTTTAATTGTGTTCTTAGAAGCTTTGACGTTGAAAACAATTAAAAAAATTACCCAGCGTTCAGTTATTTCGTAATACTGATGTTATATAGTTATATTGTTATATAATTAGAAGCTAATTTTAAAATTTTAATAGAGTTAAATAATATTATAACCGTCATGAATAATGACTGTTATTTACTAAGTATTATTTTTGTGTACTGCTGTGCGTAAATTACCTTAGTTGGTAGTAGCAATTAAATTAAATTGTGCTTATATTTCCTCTAATCTAATCAACTGGACGTTTGCTATTAACTCATAGACACAAAGCACGCATTTCAATGTAGCACGCAAGAGGGCGCATTTGTCACATGCCGTAACTCCATAACAGTAAATATATCCATTGTAGTATCATTAGTTACAATTCGAACATTTTTATTACACTTTTCCATTTTCTGCAATGATTATTCTTATCGGTTAAAGCTGGAGGTTAAAAATCCGCCATTTGAGAAGAGTTAAAAAATACGTTTTGGTGGAGGAGCCAACTTGCATCATCGATTTCCGCACTGGCTTGGAATAATGCAATAGCAAAGAGGGCATTCTGCAATGGATAATAGCGCTTCAGTTTGTCACTTGGATTAAACATGTAACCGGCTGAAAAGCCCATAATGCAGAATGAATTGGGATTGGGAATAAAGAGGATTAGGTGCGATTAAAATTCTGATAACGTCGTCGAACTTGATCAAAAACTAGTGTTTGAGGAAGCTATCACAGCAAAAGGAAGTGAGGCGAAATCGCTTGTGCAAATAAATATAAAATCAAAGAAATTAGGTTCAAAGAGAACGAAAATCAAAGAGATGTTATTAGTTTGAGTTGGATCAATAGGAGTTTATAGAAAGCTTTGCCGTAATTAATCGATCTAATTCCAAACATTCATAATAATCAAACGACTGTTAATAGATATACTCGGTAGCTAAAACCTTATTACCATTTTTAGAAAATAATAGACCACTTTATTGAACCTTAAAAGAGTCTAATTGTGATAAATGAGTCATGAGTCAGGTCAACGCAAACAATAATTTATCCTTTCAAATAATTAATAAAATGCTTTTCATTCATACATTGCTGTAAGAAAATAAAATATTTAACCTAAAACTTGAAAACAGTTAATGTATTTTATCCAACACCTCTTTATTATGACGTTATAAAAATGATGTTTTTGATTGAATTATGGAGTCTATAAAACATATATCAATAATAGAACAGTTTACAAATAGAGCAATTTATTGAACATCAAAAAATATAATAAATAATATTACAATTATAAAAAACAGGAATCTAAGATTAAATCATTTGTTGAGATTTACGTTAACATTTATATTAAAAGGTAAGCATAAATAATAGCAAAATCTTCAACATCAAATATTTTTTATTGAGGGCTTCTGCTTGAAATTGTTGAATATGCTCTCTTTCAAGCAGTTTTGATTTCTTGCACTCATTTTTTGATTCGTTTTTCAAAAAAACTTTTCATATTGTAAAATATCTGTATTTTCGTAAAGCTTTAGGTAATGTCGATCTTAACATGCTGTATTTCGTCCACATTAGAGAAGCCGCGAATCATTTTTTGACGTTAAAAAAGTAACCCAACAGCATTTTCAGCACGCCTTCGCTTACCCCACAAATATCGTTTTCCTGTGTCCAGTTATTGAACTCACTCAATTCTTTGTAATAAGCCTCCCTGAATTTCTTGGGTAGCAAACTCGATCTGATTTATTCAACATCTCTTGCATTTTTTCTAGGAAGATAACTATTTTTTTTATTTTCAACAATGTTACAAACGCCGAAACCGTTTGATTACAAAATTTTTCTTAAACAATAAATTTGTTGCCAACAACAACATGGAGACCAAATCATAGACTACTACTAATCTTTGTAGAAAATTTTTAGGTATTGATGATTTTTTAAGAACTCTTACAGAGAAAAATGTTGAATAAAACTATGTATTGTACTCGTGTCTTAACAGCAAATACTGTTAAGTCACTCAAGAAAAATTAGACCACTCAAGCAAGCTCTCGTGGCAACATTTTTTTCGTGACTTATTTGCCTCATAAGACACTTGTATAATAAATAGCTATAAAACTACCATTATAAAAAAACTAAAAAAATAATTTAAAAAACTTTCAATTGAGACAATTTCAATGAGCACAAATAAAATATCTTTGCTTTAAATTAGTACGATACTTTAAGTATCATGCAAATTTCATCAAGCTGTGGTTTGAAGTTACTATGTTCTTTTGAAATCGGTATTATTGTATTGAAACTGGAATACCAAATTTTGATCAGACCTGTGAGAGATGTTCCCATCGTTTCATCAATTAAAAAGAGATAATAATCTTTAAACAAAATTTCTTCCATTCTAGCATAAAAGCAAGCATTTGTCGTATTTAAAAATAAAGGTTGTAATATTGGCCATAGTCAATGATAAAAATATCATTATTGGCTTAGGTCAGTACCATTGACCAATGTACTTAGTCTATGCTTATAGACGCACTTATAAAACGTATTATACAATAATTGTACGTTTATCACTAGTAGAAAAAGTTCACTCTCTGTAAAGATAACGGCTAAGAGACATAATCAATTATAAACGAATTTTAGACAATTAATTTTTATTTGTTTTGCATTTTTTGAGACGTTACGTGGCTTTTTCTTGGCTCATACTTATATAAAAAGATATGATGATAAGCCAAAAATAACAGCGCCGGGAAATTCACACCACAAACAGGCTAATAAAAGAAATAAAACAATTTTCAAAATTGGTTATCTATGTTTGATTTTGCCAAAAACTTAAATCTCTAAAAATCGTAGCTATGGTTTCAGCTAAAATACTACAAAACTTTTGATGTTCTATTTAAGCGAATCAGAAAATTTAGTGTTAAGTCTTCTAATTTTAAAACCTTTAATTTAAAAAATATATATTATATATTCTAGTATCGTTCTAAAGAATTGCTTTTTATTTGATTTGCAAATTTTAAAAACGCTGAAATCGTTAAAATATACAAATGTTTTTAAATGTGCTGTATAATTAAATTTTTTATATTAAAATTTAAAATAACAAAAAAAAATATATAGTAAAAGTATCTATAAATTGACTTTTCATTATTGCATATAGCAAAAGTAAAGTATTAAATCTGTTCAGATACAAGACCCCACAGTATATTAGACAGCAAAGTGTTTCAAAATTTTTAAATTATAAATCATTACTAAAATCAAAAAAGAAAGCAGATGTTTCCCTTTTAAAAACGCTTTTAAATAGCTGTTTATTCAAGTTCAAATAAAAATAATAGTTATTCATAAGCAGTAAACTTATATTCATATGAATTATTCGGATAAATTCAGATTGCTATTAAGAACAAGTCAAAACTGAGAAGAATTCAACTGACCAAAGACTTCCTTGAGCTGCATAATCTAGTAGCAACTTTATTTATTATAAACTCTAAAAATAAAAAAAATATGAAATCAGTTATTCAGTTGTTAAATTTTGAATAATTTATAGCACCAATTTGAAAAACAATTTGATTAATTCCTAAATCTAGAGTTAGTTTATGATCGGGGACCGGGGCTAAATAAAGTTTTGACAGTTGCTGTAGCTGTAAGTAGTGAGTGCAAATAAATTGAAAACATATGTATTCAAACATTGTAAATTTTCCTTTTTGGCATTTCAATATTTTCCAGAATATTAAAGAAAACTTTTTAACAGACAAATTCCAAAGAAAAGCTCTAGTGTTTTTTAGCAAATTAAATTAACGACAGATAATATGAATGAACCACAACAATAATTAAATTTATAAAAAAGATAATAACCTTCACTGACAGAATAAATATTAAAGAGATCCACAGCTACTAGATAGTTATGGTTATAGTAGTAGTGTAGTGATGAGGAACACGCGTTTTTATCGGTGATCAAAATGTCACCGTTAAATAGTACATTTTATAAAGGAGTTAGATTTATCCTCTCTTCTAGCTGATATAAATATGATTTTTCAGTATCTTATCAGACATATTTTAGAGATGAAAATATTTGAAAAACTAGACAAGAGTTGTGTTAACATTCAGAGATGCGTTATTATTATTTTTGCTGATGTAATTTAAGTTACTACGTTCAAAAATCTAGTGTAAACTTTTGATTGGATTATAATATCTTTATTAATTGCACGCGTACTTATCCGGGCTAAGCCCAGCATCCGTAAGTTAAAAGATTCTCTCTCACAAAATAAATTTGAATGAGGTATTTTAGATTTCACCAGTTTGATAAGTCACAAAGAGAATGTGCTTACAGCGAACAATTTGTTCCAAGACTTTGAAATACATTATATGAAATATGTACAAATGCATAGAAATGCAGGATGTAAATTTTGTGGAAAGCTGGTGTACGACAGGAATATGAGAAAATGTAAAATGCATTTTAAACAAAATATAAATGCTGACAGCATTCAAATAAACAAACGTATTCCATTCTCTTACGTCGTTTGCTGCAGCTTGAGAAAAAACAAACACAGAAAGTAGAAAATGTTTTTAAAAAATAAAATTCTCATACAGTTCCAGCAAAACAATAAAATGCAATTCGCAATGAAGTAATTGCAACGTGGAAAAACTTTTGTTTAGGTAGCGCTATTAATTAGAACCATTTTGGAAATATTATACAATCCAAATCGCGTATAATTTTTTTTTAAATATATACGCGATTTATATGTTATAAGTGACTTATGTAAGTCACCATGTGGTCTGAGTGAATTACGTAGTGTACGATTTGTCTTAGATAGGGACAGCTCATTGTTATTTACATTAGGTGCACAGTGGTACAGCGGGAAATAAAAGCGTTTGAGTAGCTTAGCGACTCAGGTGTACCTTTCTAAGAGTATTCAAGCTCTGTCACATTATTCGGTTACGTGGAGTTTTGTTTCTGTTTATTTATTTAGAACTGTTTTTTTTAACAAATACGCGCTGATAATATTAAAGAGTTATTAAATAGTAACTGCTTAATTTATCGAAAATTCGAAAAACCCCATATTGCGTTAACGGTGAGGAATTTGAGTGTTTTACAAATTTTCAGTAAGGCTTCAGCATAATTTCAAAGTTATGATGTTTTTCTATTATTATAGAAAAAAACTTAAATGGTTACATTGACTTATCAGCCAGAAAAATACTGATTATTTTAGCTTTATAAAAAAATATTAAGAAAAATTAATATATATCAAAATCAGTTAAGATGTTTAGAAGCTACAGGACGACAAACTTATAAGATATCCTTTTTGACAATCGTTAAAAAAAATTTCAATTAATATATGTTACTGTATTTCAACGGCCTTATCAGTTAAAATTATAGCTTAGTCCGTTTTTTAATTAAATTTGCTTTAATTTATTGGCGGTTATATGGCATATTATATAGTCAGTTATAGAGTGAATATTAAATAACAAAAACAAGACTTTTTGGCAGCGCTTTTATATTCAAACAAGTAATACAAAAGCTGTAAGTTAAATGTCTAGAGCCATTTTCGATAAGAGCACTAAAATCTTTATTAGAACTAAATAGACACATTGCTTGATTGCAAATTGTAGTAGAACTAGACAGACGGTAAAGGAAATAACAAAAATGAAAAATGTATTTTTTTTCAAGGATGAATAATATAAATCGGCACTATGTACTCGATTAAAGTTTACAAGAGAGAAGACATTATTAATTTTTTTTTAAATTGAAAGCAAAAAAAATGTTTTGCTGTTGAACAAAATTTGCTTGTAAACATGAAAATGCTTCATTTAATACTATTATTTATAATTTTAGCAAAATTTTACTTGAAAAATATAGTTTATAAGCAATAATACAAAGTTTGAAAAAAAACTTTAATATTTCCATTTTATTTGTTTTTTTTTTTTAATAAATTATGGGAAACTAGGAAGAATTTATTATAAAATCAATATTTGTGATGGTTATATCAAATAATGATTTTTTTCCGATCTTAAATAGTAAATTTTTATTATTTCATTGGTGTCGGCGCAAAAATAATATAAACACAAACGATTTATTTAAAATTTAGAATGTGCGCTTTATTCATATTTAAAAAAAAACTTTAAATTAAACATTTTGCCTATAACTGTCTAACTATAAATAATGAGACTCATACTTCTCTCTTAGGGCATTTTCATGTTTTGTTAATTTATCAACACCCTGTACATCTGATATCAGATACAGCCAAGATTTTAATAAATCAAAACTCTAGTTTTTCTTATATTTACCAAAAATTTTTTTCAGTAAATAATGAATTCAATTCACTCAACCTTTACTAAGAAATAAAAACCAATAAAACAATACTCTGTTGTTCCTTAGTCTTTATAAGCCGTAACTCAATTTTCAAAAACTCATGTTTCTTGTTACATAGACAGCAACTGAAATAATTAATTCTCTTGATTCAAGTTATCGCTCGACACACGTTGTAAATCCTTGTATAAAATGATTTTCTTCTCAGTCTGGCAACCAAGAATACTACACGGAAGAATTAACTTATCAATCTAAACTGTCATGTCAACAATGACAGTATTACTCAATAAAACCGACTGCTATGCCCATTAACAATAGTGAGGGGAGAATTTGTCACAAAATCTTTTATCTCCAATATCCAGATAGAATCGGAAGGGTGGTGCAACGCTGTACTTTATTTCTAGAAGAGTGCATTTATACAACTATTGGAAAGCAATAAGTGAGAAGATTAACTCTTGCAATTAAAGCTTTCCAGACTTAGTAAAAAACAAGGCAAACCCTTAGAAACAAGAAATAAGTTTCTCGATAAGAACTTGTTTGTTTTTATAGAATGAACAATGTAATTGCCCTCATAAGGTCATACAATTCTATTTATAACAGACAAAACAAAATACTCGTAAAAGGAGCTCTTTCAAGACCAGGTCACATAAAATATTATTATGCTACAAAAAATCAAGTAGCTTAAAAATATCAATATTTTCAAGTATTATTTGAGTGATGATATATTTATTAAACATAGCCGAATAACGTGATTATTTAAACAGCTCTCAATCATAAAAAATAACATGCAGTTTTAATTCATAAAACCTAAAATTCTATAAAACTTCTCCATAATATACAATTTAGGTTCTAAATTAATGCTAAACAAATCAAAGTTACGATGTGCTAAGTGAGAGCACATCGTAATTACCTGATAATTATATGAATGAAAACCAAAACAGTGAAAAATAATACATATTGAGGCTTATAAACTAAGCCGCTGTGCAAAAAGAAAACAAGAAAGTGCTTTTCAGATTTTCAAGAATAAATGAGTTTGTCAAATTTCAGTATTTGAGTAGAAAAGCAACAATTAATAAAATAAAAAACTAAAA
This sequence comes from Lagria hirta, assembly GCA_947359425.1. Lineage (NCBI taxonomy): Eukaryota > Metazoa > Arthropoda > Insecta > Coleoptera > Tenebrionidae > Lagria > Lagria hirta. Next base: position 17,592,422 of record OX375794.1, read on the forward strand.
TAGTGCTTCTAACTTCATGGTACTAATTTTTTGAAAATGGGTAACTGTCAATCTGAAAATCTTAGTCAGCGTTATGCATAGATAAATTTTTTGAAACAAAATTATATTTAAAAAAATTTTTTTTTAAGATTATTAACCACAAATAAGAGAATTATCCAAATTTAAGGTTAGATACCACAAAACTTTCGCAACTTTCAAATAACGTAAGTAAACTCTGTCAAAAGCGTAGTTTGTTGTTTCTAAAAAAATCGCGCCAATAAAAATTACCTATCTTTACCAATGATGACATATTTGTATATTTGCTAGTGCTTGCAGAAGTTAGTACACTCTAATACTATTAAAGTAAACCACATATTATGCTTTGATGTAAAGTCACTGCAAATTTATTCAAATAAGAATCTTTTGCAACTTTCTGAAGACTTTCAACAAGAACGAAACATATCTGAATCTACAGATCTTTGTTTGAATGAATTTTCCTCGACTTTATTCCTTCTATTTGCTCGTAGAATCCAAAGTAGTAAGACAATATTGTAAATGTTCGATATGCGTTTCGGGCGAAAACGTTAATATTATAATTGTATTGTCCTAATTACTTGCCTTAAAATTATTTCTATCAAATTCGATATCTGCCAGTTAGAGTTATCCATAGCATCGATATGTAGACACCTGGTTTTTTAACTTTGATGCAAGAATCTTCTAATTCTAATAGATGCCTAAATATACTAATTTGAATTAAAAATTTAACACTCAAAAGCAATTGAAATTTATATTTATAACCCATTAAAAATATGAATAGTAAAGTAAACAAATGAATAACATAGTAAAATTGAAGACAAGAGAATTATAAGTTCTTACTCACTTTTAAAATCATGTCATTTACAACACTTAAAGATAGTGCTGGTTAACAATAGAAGTAGTTGCTATATTTCTGAAATTATAAGTGGAAACCTATAAAACTGATTTTATATTTTACTTAATAGTATTTTATTTGCGATGCAATGTACAATTCCTCCATGTACTAATCCATAATAATATATATATAGCCGTAAATAGATTGAAATTGAAAGTTTTCCTATAAAAATCAGCCATGCGTTGTAGAATTATGAGATTTGTGTATTGATTCGAGTAGTATTCCCCATTCGGGTGAAGCAACTGTGGCAACTCCATTTAGTGAAGATTCTATTCAAAGATACGAGCGACGTTACACCAAAATAGTATCAAACAAATAATAAATATTGTTTTCCTCTTTAAAATCTTTTGCGTTTGTATTGAATTAAAAAATTTCAAATAAACGAGTAAAGCACGGGAAATAAATTGTGGTAAAAAAGATTTTAGCAGGATTAAAATGCTTATTTCAATTTGTATTTTTAAGTCTAACTTCTCGTTAAAAAGTCGTTTCCACCAAAATCTTCATTTAATTATAGCTGCTTTAAAACGCTTTGTCAGTATAATAAATGAGCATTCGAATTTTTTTGAAAAATACGTGCAAATACCAGTACGTGATCCAACCCGGATGAATAAGACCGGATTTAGGGAGACTAAAACGAACAAAGCGAAAATAGATTAGAGGGGTGAGTTTACCCTTGTTGTGACATTTTCAGAAAAAAAAATACTAACTGAAAACTTCTTGCGCTAAAAGTCGATGTCGATTGATTTAATGAAGAAGTGTCGCGAGCTTAATTGAAAACTGTCGGCGTTTTGACACGCTTTGGGAAGGAAAAGAAAAGCATGAGATTCGTTAATAAGTTATTTAAATTGGGTTATGCAATAGAAAAGAGTAATAAAAAGACACCCTAGTCAAAAAGGTTAAAGATCAAGCTCAAGCGGAACCTTTGAGAATTCAGTTTAATTAAAAGTTTGCCGCTAATATAGCAAGGTATATAACTACTTCCACCATCTTTTGAAAGAATGTAGAATCTAAATCTAACTTTAGAATCTAATTTAAAGCTGCTAAAGCAGCATAATAAAATTGCTTGTAGATAGATGAGCCAAAAAGCTTATTATAATAACTGGAATACGTGCTTTTAGAAAACGCATTCACCTTGTTTTGGCATAATAGAAAGCCATGCTTTATTTTTCCAATGTTGCACATACGGTTCTGTATGACACACTGAACTGAAGTATCTGATTTGCAGACATATTTAGCTCATTGCAAAAACTCCTTTGATCTTTACACTACATGAAAACGAGATTGTTTGAACAAGCTTACTACAATTTTTTTGCCAATAAATTCTTGACTCAGTAAGTAATCTTGGCCACAAACTGAATGCTTGAAATTGTTTTAAAATACCAGCTGTAAAGATAAAGTAATAATAAAAAAATGATAAACTTAATATAGAAAACGGTTAGAATATTTTAGCCGGGATGATGTTTGTAATCGAGTAAAAAACACATTTAATGCTATTCTTCTAACTAATTGTTATTAAACGACATTGTTAATTAACGAATTGGCGTAGATCGTGTTCATAACGAATGCATCAAAAAAGCAATTTCTATAACAGGCGTCGTTAAAATGAGAAAATAATAACAACTTGGGTGTTGATCTTTTATTATTTGAATTATTCAAAGAAGTTATCGAGTTATAGAATATCCCTGATCATCTGTAAATCACAGCTAAATCAATTTTTTTTGTTTATAAAATTGAAATAAACTCATAAAAGACTTATTTAGCAATATAATTTAAACAATGATTTTTCACATTTGATGTTCTTTCAGCTATTTTTCAAGGCAGTTTAAAGGTTAAAAACAGAAAAACTTTATAATTTTTTTAAATAAATAGAATAACGGTTCCGAATAGAAGAGGTCGCAAAATTTTATGTAAACAAGAACACGTGGCAGCGTCATGAGAAGCATAACAACATTTCTATGAAATGTTCAACAGTTTTACAATTGTAGTTAAACCTTTATTTTTGTGAGTCTTGATACATCATGGGTTTATACAAATAAATCCCCAATTCAATGAATTTGACCAAAATTGAAACTAAAGATCACATTTTTACACGCAAGATGTTATTTGGTTTTTTAAAAAAATAAGATCTATTAGATTAATGACGCTTATCCCTGCTTTGACAAGTTATATGAGCTTTTGGGTTGTATGGTTGTATATATATATGTTAATCTTAAACTTAGATTGACGTTAATAGGCGTAATATGAAGAATTCCTTAATAAAGAAATTGTAATTGTAATTTTCATAGTTTGACTATGTTATTCACAACGTTTCTTAGATTAGCCATTTCATATATAAATTAATTTTTAGTATTCAATAACCGATCGTGTAGCCATGAGATTATCTAATAATTACATGATTGATTTTTACATACTTTCTATAATTTGGTATTTATCTTACGCAGAAAAGATTAATGAATTCTTTTTTTGCAGTTTTATTTAAATGTTAAATTTTTTTTATAACAATACATGCGACTGGATCACCAAGAGTTGTTGAAGAGTGAAGTTGCACCATTGAGTAGTGCCGTATTACGACATCTTCATGGAAGTACAACATCTCAGCTGAGGTCTATCTATCATTACATAATAATTAATCATCGCCTCTCAATCCTTGCTTATAACGTATATAAACCGTTTTATTACTTATCGAAATTTTTACCAAGCCACTGTTTTGCGTTCAACTGATTATACAATTGATATGAAAAAAAATATATAAAAACAATATTCAAAAATTGCAGCTGTACGTTAGAATTGACGTTTTATGTACCTATCTCAAAGACCTTTTTGCTGAACATAAGAAAATTCACCCTGTATAGCGCACTAAAGTGGTTTAATAATTATTATGTCATTATGTCAATATAAATAAACACGAGTGACATAGTAAATTAAAAATTGAAAGCCGAATAAAATCAATTATTTTTTTATTTATCTAGAAATTGCTTTTATGCTTAATTTGGACAACAAATTTTCCAAAAACGGCAAAACTTTTTTCAAGGTGAAACAATTTTGATAATTTTTTTCCAATAGAAAGCTGGTGCTTCTTTGTCTCATAAAATTTCTATCAAGATCTAAATAATACTTTTGCTATTTTTAGTAATGCGTATTTCGACATCGATTTTTGACACTGACATCACAAAAACAAGTAATATAAAAACAAATAAGACAAAAAAGCAGTTTGTTTAAATCCATGGAGTAAATAAATTATTAATTAATTATATTAAAGTCGGTTTCTCCCAATTTTAATCAGTCGGTGTCATTCAATCAATCAATCACTGTCAAAAATTGTTGTTAAAAAGCGCATTATGACGGATAACTCAAAAATTACTATTCAGGTCTTGACCAAATTTATATGAAGCGGCATAAAAAGATTTATCAAATTTTCATTTGAATTGAAAACCTCCCTCATTTTTTAAAGTCGGTCAGAAATTATATAACTCATTAAATCTTTTTTGGCTTTAAATATTCCGTCAGTGTCTTAAATTGCAAAAACGTATGACCGTTATATAAAATAAAGCTCGAAGCTTGCCTTTTACACAAGCAGTGATGTGATTAAATATCTAACAACTGTTGTTTTTGTTGAAAGTGAGAACTTTTTTCTAAGTGACTAAAAGACTACATATTCATTCTCCTCTCACTCATCAACTTTATTCAAGTGTCAAATGAATAAGTAATTTTCTGAATAAAGCACCTCATTTATTCCATTTTACTCTCGCTGCAGCTTCACTTACACACCTCCTCCCTTATCTTTTTCTTTCACCATTAGAGTTATTTCCCTCGAGAACAGTTCCAATTAAGTTTCGATGCCAGAACGTAAATCTCTGGTTTTGCGTAATTAGTAAATATTGAGAAGGATTGTCTCAATTTATCTTCTTCCTAAGATAACTCTAATAGACATAACAAAAGAGCTATTAGCAAAGAAAGCATTCTAGTCACGCAAGCTGCAATTTCACTGACCATACTCAACAACAACAAAACTGAAGACACTTTTTGTAGTAGGTATGCTTTTCTCTAAAAACTTGTTTTTCTGTACATATTTACAATAAAAAACCACATTTTTTCTGAAATTTCTGTCCCGTTTTATGTGTTTGGTTTGATGTAGCTTTTAACTACCATTTGAGCTTTTTTTTGACGGGAACGATACATTGCAATGACAACTTCCAAAGAAATGACAATTTGATTTTTGCAAGATCAATTTCAAAATGATTATATATCATTATAAATAAAAATTAAAAAAAAAAATCTTAATAAGTGAAAAGTAATAATAAACTTATTTTATATTAATTAATAGACAACAAATTCTATGTTGTTTGTTGCACGCGTGTTTGTAACACATATAAAATTTCGACATTATTATCAAAAATTGATAAAATTCTGATAAAAAGAATTAAAAATATGAAATCCCCAAGTCATAGCTAACGTAGTAGCACTAGTTTCATTATTATTATTAAACACTGTCTGTCACATTATTAATTATCTCTAACAGTAAAATATACTGCTATCGCTCCAGTTACAACGTCAGTCACTTAGCGTTTATTAATATTATTAGTCCTGGCAAATTAACTGATTTAGAAGCCAAAATCAATATTAATTGTAAACAGCACTTTTTTTATGGAAAACAAAAAATGAGCCGGCCATGAACTTAATAAAATGCAATGCCGGAGGTGGTATAGAGTTAATTTAGAAGGGTTGAGAGCGGCTGCAAAATACATTATAATGTGCCTACATGAAAAGTGTTTTACAGAAAAAATGTAGTTCATCAACAAAATCTACAACAATTTTTAAAGTTACGTTTTACTACAATTTCAAAATTGTTAGACAAATCAAAAAAACATTTTTAATAAAAACAGATTTCATTATACAGTTGCACATTACCAAAAATATTTTTTTGGTTTTTTTCTTTTTGTTTTTTTTTCCGTCTATTTCTGTTGATATCTGTTCTGTTTTTGTTTTTTTTTGCTCTTTTTTGCCTTTTTTCATTATTCTTTTGCCCACTTTCTTCTTGCTAATTTTTTCTCTTTTTATAATTATCATTCCTTCTACAACTTTTTTCTGTTTTTTTCGATGACTGTTTTCCCCGCACCACCCTCTCATATTTCACAAAAGTAATTAAGTAAATACATAAACTTCTTTTATGTATAACTGTATTTATATAGCTCTCATATCTCTTCAGTTATAAAAGCTGCCACTATGACTTGAGAGGTAATTTGAAATTTTCAACCGTTCAAGGAGACGATGCCAAAAAATTCTGTTTGATGCACGCTCGCTGTCTCAGTTTTCAGGTGTTCAACCCTTGGGCTGCACTTTCGTGCTAAAAATTATAGCTCACACCTGAAAACCTAACTGACAGCAAAATTGTATCAAAAACTATTAATATATATAATTTCATAAAAAAAGTACGGTAACAGCTCTAATGCTATTAGGGTATACAACATGTGTGAACATAATCAGAATCATCTGATAAATAAGAAATCTATACATTCTATACCATGCTAAAATTAAAACCAAATTATTCCCTAAATCAATCAAGCCAATGAACTTTGTAATTTTTATTACGTTTTTGCATGCTTTAACCTGTTTGCTACTAATTTATCAAAAAAATAATATTAAGATAATGTAACCAAAGAAAGATCTAGTATTAAGACTGTGTAATCTCAGACTTCAAATTTACTAATAAACTATTGTTTCTCGTACGTTATTAATGTTATAGACGTTAAGTTGGTAAAATAAACTCATTAATCAAAACATATCTGGCATAACTATTGAAAATTTAAGCACGCAAAGGTGACTTTGATTTATCATATTTAACAGCAGCTTATTTGTAAAAAAAAATGTTCTACTAAAAACTAAAACAATAAATAATATTGATCAATAATCAAAAAATCGTGGTTTATAATCCTGTATTTTGAGTAAAAAAAAAACTTTCAAATCATGAACAGATCATAAAAATATGACAGTGCAAGCGTCAATTATAAACTAAAATTTGTATTCTCTTAAAGTACTACATCTACAAATTTATTCAAAGGTTTCAAAACTAATTCAATTTTAAAGCAAAACAAAAAACAAAAAAAAACACAATCAGAACAACAAAATATATACGTTCCCATTTTCTATGACTGTACAGGTATACCGACATCGCTTCACACACGGATTTTATTTTTTCTCATTTATAAAAAAAACTTTGTCTCACCATAAAAAAACCATGATTTTTTCTTGAATTAGAACTCACCTAGAAAAAACAAAAATGATAAAATATGACAATTAAATAACAAAAAAATGTATGTTTAAAAAATGATCAGAATTGTTTATACATATTGATGTCTCCGTTAAACAAGAAATTATTCAAAAGCAAAAATTATTTGCTTATTTAAAGCATATTTGTTCTATTACGTGCAACAAAAAGTATTATATTTGTAGTTTATTTAAAAAAAACGGCCGATTATTGTTGTTGACCGAGGTCAATAATAAAAATTTGACATTTTGTTGCAGTCTACAAATATTTTTGACAAGAAAACCCATATGGTATTGTTCTCAATGAAGCGTACTTCATAGATGTTATCATTTTTTTACTAATAGCAAAATAAGATATTCTGTAACAAAAAAAAAATTCGACACAAGTGTGTTCCGAACACAAGCGTTAGCAACCGAGAGAAACCACTAATTTAAATTTTTATTCTATCCGAGCAACAGACTAAATATTAAACATGCTTATTTTTTTACTCATTATAGATACATTTTCAAGTAAAACTTGTCACAAAAACCTTAGGATTCAGTATTGACATCTGACATTGACAGCTTTAAAATCCTTAGCAATCTACTTATTTCGATAATAATAATTATTATGAAACTCCGTCAATTGTACTCCGTGTTCTAAATTGAATATTTTATTTTAAGGATAAAAAAAACTCTTACTTTCAATCGATAAAAATAATTTTTTAATTCGTACATGCAGTACTAGTGATGTTAAAGATAAATCGTTCATGTTCCTCAGTCTTGCAAATATTTTTTACCTTTTTCCGTTGTTTCTCCTTTAAACTAATAAATTTTGTATATAATATAAATTATTTGACTACGTAGGCATATACTTAGTAAATCGACAAATAGCTTCCACCTCAATTACTTTAAAAAGTATAAATCGGTATTAAAAATTTTGAAACACAGAAATTTTTATATCAAGAGTAAAAAGTGACAAATCAAGAAGGATAACTTCATTACCGTAAGCAGAGCGGTCACTCTTCTGCGTATCATTATAGAAGTTATAAAAGTCAAATAATTTATAAAAAAATTTTTCAACAAAACAAAAGAATGTTAGATTTTACATATTAATTCCATTAAACAAAAAACAAGTGAGTAAAACAACGTTTTGAGCTTTATTCTTGTTGATAATATTTTCATTTTCAAGTTCAACTTCAAATGTAAAAAATAAATGATTACTCGTCACCGAACAACTGAGCAGATTTTGTTCAAAAAAAATTTTGTATAACAAAAAGGATCCGGCGGGCCTCATCGACAATTCTTTAATAATCGGCAAATAGCAAGAGTTAAAAAAAGACACACTTTTTAAGTAGACACACAGCGTTTTAAAAAAGTTTAACCAGAAGATCTTGCTGGCCATCACAGCTTCTTTTATACAAAAAACTGTTAGTTTAAAAATTACTTTGCAGTATAATGAAGGAAAGCTCCACTTTAATAAAGAAAGCTCCATCTTGTGCTAAACACTAACATCCTAGCCACTGCAGCTTTCATCATTTTAAATTAGGTTTACCTGTTATGATGACATTGATTGTATTACTTAACAAATAAGGATTGATTTTCCTGTTGAATACTATCAATAGTATGCATTTAAATTTAATTTGTAAAAAGTCATAAACAACCAATCAAAACTGTGTCATTGTGTTTTATTTTTTAATTATCTTGCACTATTCTGTATTTTGTAGTATATTCTATTTTTAATGTCATTATACAGAATGATTTTCAACGATTGACGTTCCCTACTATACAATTACTTATTTATCATGTATTTTTTGTCTTTAGAATTTTATAAATTAGATTTTATCATTATTTAACTATGTGTGTAATTTAGTTTCCATATAAAATAAATTTCTGTTGAAAAATTAATTTTTTCCTCCATCCTATAGTTGAAAGGAAGTGTGTGGCGGTGTATTTGCAAATACGTCGATAAAAGATAAGAAAAGGCCATTTATTCGATTGTTGCAGCAGACCTTCACTATAATACCGGAAATGTCTCTGGCTTCTGTCCTGCATTTTTCAAATATGTTATGCATAAAATGGCGCCGCTATTCTTATCGGTAGTGATTTTGCTTTGTGAATAATATAAGAAAATAGTGCTGGTTCTATTGTTGTTGTGCAAGATGCAACAGACATGAAATAAGCATTGTTCTGATTTCTATACTCATAATTTTCCTTGCTTCTAAACTCTTGATATAAATAACACAAAACCAACAAGACGGTTGATAATAAAAAAAAAGTATATTCTTGTACACGTGGCTGTAATAATGAGATATTTATTCTTTTATGTCAAAATGAATTTTTCTGACATTTGTTAACCAGATTAGTATCAAGTTTACTTTAGTATATAACCATGCCAAAATCAAATATCCAATAAATAATTTAAGAACAACTAACCGCTCAACGCACGCGATGGTTTAGTTCAATAAATCGATTGTATTAGGGTGGAGGAATTTACTGATTATCCCTCCAACTTACACCAGTCTTGAACACCTTCCTAAATCCTCCTTACCGAACCTGTTGGCAATATTGTGTAAAACCAATAAGTCAAGAATATCTATTTTGCTTTGAGAAAAGACCGAGCTTGTGATTTGAAGCAATCAAAACGATTAAAGCCAGTCAAATTGGCCCAGTATAAATCATTAAATTTTGTAATTAAAAAACAAACTATTTTTTGTACCAATAAATAAATTTTTAAAATAATAGATATTTATACAAATTTATAGATATAGGTTATTCATATTATTATATGTAGTATATATTAACTATATAAAATAATATGAAACATTAGACATTTTCTACCATTTTTTTCATTCTCAAACAAAAGCAATTGCTATGTTAAATAGATGTCTGCTCATATATCATAATACATACATACATGTATACATACAAAAAAGCCTTTTCCTTCTTGCTCCATTCAACAAAGAAGTAATTTATGGTAACTGTTGAGTAACTAATAGTTGTATTTGTCATTTAAATATTATCAGATACCTATTTACCGACGTCAATGTACTAAACTAATTGTATTGTAGTTTAGATACTCTACCTTAAGAAGTCGTTCACCGTAAGTAGAAATCAATAAATTGAGTATATTAACAAAACAAAGCAAAATGTCCTTTATAATCTGCAATGAGATTTACCAAAAGTGAACACTCTTCCCCCAAATTGAGACAATTCAGTATCAATATGTATAATTTAACATTACACTGCTCAAACTTTCTTAAAAATATTTAAAGTTATAAAAGAGTTCAATTTTCCACAATCATAGTCAAATGTTATTTTTTCTATTTTGCGTTTAAAATAAGGTTAATTATAAGACCCAAATGATGTCATTTGGGTTTTGGACCTCAAAACTTACTGTATTGATGTTGGTGGCGGTAGCGCTGAATTTCATGGGAGTGAAGAAGTGACAAATGACATTTTTATTTATTTTGGCGCAGCCAATGTGAGGTTAGCGTTATTTTCTTTTCCTGCAGACCCAATTGTAACTCATTATGAAAACAATCAGATAGGAAGTTCTAACACCTATATGTAACATTTAGTTGTACTTTTATCGCAAGGTATGTTGTATAATTTGCTTCTTGAATAAATTTTTAAACATCATGTTCCTCTAAAATCTCAAATTTATTTGCTGTGTAACCTCGTTGCAGAACCCTCTTCAAGCACTCATTTGTTTATCATTTTATTGTTTGCCGTATTAATTGCTACACAACTGTAAAATCGTTTTTAGCCTTCTGATATCTAAATGTCAAATTAACATTCAAATAAAATTTCTGAAAACATTATGTTTACAATCGGCCTATCACCCACCGTGCGTAAAAATTGGACAAATTGTTTGCTTTCCAGGTATTAAAATCTCTTTATACATTTTTTTACAACAAAAATGTATCTATTGAAACATCTGATACATAACTTTTTTACTGTTAAACGCTTAAAATGATATGATTTTGAATATTTTTGATGTCATTCACATTACATATCACTGCAAAATCAATAGTGGTGGTGACCAATATTGACGTCTGACATATCAAACTTGGATTATATTATTCGATTTTGCTTGAATTATACACTAACATAAAATGTAAACTTCCAATCAAAAAAAAAAAACTATTGCTTAATTAAAATACCCTTGTAGTCTTGTTGGCTTAAAAAATTCTTGTAGTAATCTAATTAATATAGTAATAGTAATCTAAATAAATCATTTATCTTTCTTTATTTAATTTTAGGTTGATAGTGCGAATAGTGGAGGTTAATGAACTATAATCCAAAGTTTAATGAACTATATTTAATGAACCACATAATTAATAACTTAAAAAAAATTGACGGACAAAAAGTTGAATACAAATATGCTTCGTTAACCATTTTACTCTCAATCAATAAAATTATTAAATAGTTTCAAATTTATTTCGCTGTCGCACACGAATGTAAATATGTAACTATTTATGTTCCCATTAACTAGATAAAAGTTGTAATTTTTTTTTTCGAAAAAATCTCAAAGATCATTGGTTTCCAAAAAATAATATAGAACTTTTGCTTTTATTCACAAAATTCTTAACTTTTGTTAATATCTGCAAGAAGATAAGAGGTATCGTAAATAAATAAATTTTATTATTTAATGTTAAAGTAGATATAGTTTAAAAAAAAAAAGTCTTTTGCCTTTTTAAAACATATTTAAAACGACCCCCTGCCGTTTTTTAAACCACTAGAATACTTTTTTAAACGTCTTTTGTTTTTATCTACCATTGCCTATATACCAACAGGATTTTGTTAATAAAACTTTTCTTAAAATTGATTATATTTTGTGGTGCTTTATTACTCAGTCTCAGATAGGGTGCTGTGAAAGCAAAAATGTCCAAATAAAAAAGAGTAAAATATTAATGTTGAATACTAATCATTAAAATTGTTTTTTATAAAATCTTTGCAGTTGAAAAATAACGAGGCGCCTTCGCACTATATCAAAAGAAAGAAAGAGTCAACTGCGTGACAACATAAATCTGCCGAATTAACAAAATTAAACTTTTCTTTGTAGAGTTATGTTAAAATTGTAGTGCACCATAAACCTAGCACAGGTAAAGACAACATAAAAGTCGGAATTTGTCAAGTATTTGATTCAATCACCAACAATATGCTATGAAACGTTAATAGCGTATTCATTACATAAATAACCAAGTGCATTTAAGAGCATAGAAGCTATTTTAAACATCTTCTTCCATTGTTAGTAATATAGCTTAATTTTTTAAATTTTAATTCTTATTGTTTTTAAATGTCAACAATTTCTATGCCAACATTTTTAATTTCATAGCACACTTTTTACGCCTTAAAAATTATAGAATCCAATTTTATAATTAATATGAGTGACTTACTAGACATTTGCGAGGAGAAAGATGTTAATTTCTCGCATTCAGAAAATTATTTAATTCCACAATTAATCTCATCGATACAATTTCTTATGTTCAGAAACTAACGAGATTGTTTTTTCTGTGAGATAAGTCTAAGTCGGTTTGTTGCATTTATGCTAATATAAATATTATTAAAGTTGTTCAAATTGAGAAAATCATCAAATATCACTTCGGAAATGTCTAAGTCACTCATATTGTAATTAAAGCGGTGGCTATATACACGAGATCTTAAAATTAAGAAAATTATCAATATATGAGGACCGGGCTGTACACTTATTTGATAAGTGCCAAAACAGCAAGAAATTATAGTCATAGGTTCAGAGATAGGGTTATCACATTTTGATGATTTCCTCACTTTGAAAAAAACTTTAATAATATTTATAATTAATTTTATAAAAAGTTTTAATAACTTCAAATGTTTTGAAAAAATTTGTAGGAAAAAAATTATAACTTTTTTGTGATTACCGCTAACTCAAAACAATTATACAGTTGTGTAGCAATTATTATAACAAAAAAAATATAAGAAAGTTCTATATTAAAAAAAGTTCAATCCGATTTTAAAGTTTGACCTTTTTTAAAACAGCTTTAAATATTTTTAGGAAATATAGTTTTGGCAGTGGAAATTTATTTCAACAAGACACATTAAATCGATAGCAAAAGCAAAAGAAACCATGCTGACTCACCCGGTATCTTATTTATAAATAACTAGCTGGCCCGGCGAACTTTGTTCCGCCTTAGTTTTGTTATTTTATTTATTTTTTAGTAACATCATATTCTTTATTTTCAACATAGATACAATACATGAAAAGATAGTCATAACTCCCTAGGGATTTTTGATACTTTTTTCTTCCTCAATTTCCTGCGCCTGTTCACGAGTCAAATAGAAGGTACAATTTTCAAACTTTCCACTAAACTGGTTGCTTTTGAATGAGTTTGTAGCTTTTTCAGCAGCCAACGATCTTGGTTTTTCAATATTTTCCACCCCAGCAATCACACGGGATATATTATTTTTTGATTCCATACTATCCGCCAAGTAATTTGAAGCAACAGTAGAACTTTTCCATCCTCCTAGTCGCTTCAACTTTGTCATATTTAATCCACAATGTGCCGCCAATGTTGCAGAACTTCGACTAACATTACAGTTCCATTTATATCCGTAACCCCATTTTTCACCATCCATACATGAAATCGGTCATATTCTTTGATGTACAAATGTTCAGACTTCTTCGGAACCAATAACTCACTGGCTTTTTCCGCTTTTATAATCACAGTGTGAGAAATAACGCTGCTGCTTCCAGACATTTTTTTTTGTTGATTGAAAAACAAATTTATGTTACTGTAGCAACTATCGTAGCAACGGCACAGTCAAACCACCTTTGATATCCACATTTTTTTCAAATTTTGAATGTTTTTTTTACGTTTTATGTTGAAAATAAAGAATATAATGTTGCTAAAAAATAAAATATTTAATGCACTACGGGAGATATTCTGTTTTTCACCCTCGGTAGACTTACAGACCGCGGGCCTCCGGCCCTTGGTCTGTAACACGTCAACCTCGGAGAAAAAACATTCATATCTCCCTTAATGCATAAATATCTATTTTTATTTTTATTTTTTTTGTCATTTGTTTTGTTATTATATGTCAGATGCGTTTACGTTTTATATTGTATGTCACGTCACACGGAATGGGATAAAAAATACTCTTTGTTAGGCTACTGGTTCTAAACAACCACTCCACCAATTTTCAGCCAAATCGGTCATAAATAGATATAGATTTTTAAAATAGACGACCCCAAAAACTATAAAAATGATACCCAAATTAATTATTCACATTTATTACCTTTATCACATTCATTTTACAACCCTCTTTAACTTAAATATCATTTTCAAAATCAACGACCTGAAATTCCTCGAAAATACCCATATCGTTTTCTTACATTTTTATCCCTAGAACACTCTCTTTTCATCCTCCTAAGAGTAATTTTTTAGAAAGCAGGAAACATACCTATTTATTTTTTTTTGAGAACTTAGGCAATTTATGGGAAAAATTATGAAAACGACATCAATCTTTAGACATTTTGCCCTCTTTCCGCCCTATCAAGGAATGATAATATTTTACTTCTAAACTTTCGGGTTTAAACATAGATATTACTTTTAAAATAAGCAATCCAAAATTTTTGAAAATCATACTAATATTGGTACTTGTCATTTTTTGTTCTTATCCCACCTCTTTTTATCTCTTTGTTAATAAAAAGTATTCTATTCATTCAAATCCAGTCATCATAATTTTCCATACAAACTTTCACCCAAAGTTGTTATATGGGAAGTTGTCTCATGGAAGACGATTAAAGCCGGCCAGTAACGATCCAACGCCGCAGTAAGACGAAATCGTACAATCAGATTGTACAATTCAGTCGCACCAAACCAACTTAATCGGTCATGCACACACACGATTCAATTCCATCAAATTCAGTCCAATTTCGTCGCTTCCAATGAAATTGTACTGCGCCGTTGAGTCGTCAATGGCCAACTAAAGAGTGGGTAGTGCACTTAACATGTAAACGCACGGTCCAACTTTGGTTGGTGGTGGGGGAGTGGATCGATTTATTTGGAACGGTAATTTGCCGAGCCTCACCGAACGTTTCCGACATCGCATTTCACATTTGACTTTCACCCATCTTTAGAGGGTGGTTTCTGGAATAAAAAGTATCCTATGTCCGTCTCCTGGGTCTAAGCTACCACCTCACCAATTTTCAACCATATCGGTAAAGCCGTTCTTGAGTTATAAGTGGAGTAACTAACAGACTTTCTTTTATATATATAGAAGATAATGAATACAGCTTAATTATAAATCAAAAATAATGTGCTTGATGCTAACTTCAATACAATAAGTTATAAACGGCATGTATTATTGTATATGTGT
The DNA here is from genome assembly GCA_947359425.1 of Lagria hirta. Lineage (NCBI taxonomy): Eukaryota > Metazoa > Arthropoda > Insecta > Coleoptera > Tenebrionidae > Lagria > Lagria hirta. Next base: position 17,607,936 of record OX375794.1, read on the forward strand.
AGAAGCACATATACAAACAAAGCAGTCTTCAAAAACCTTTAAAACAAAGGAAGAAAAAGTAAAAACAACAAACGATCTTAATTTCGTCTGAAACAAAACAATTTATAGAAAGACAAACTGTACCTAATTGTAAAGTACAGCCCGAGAAATGTCTGCCATTTAATTTAATTTTGTATAAGTACAAAACTAATAAGTGCAGAAGTATCTCGTTAACATTGAATGTCACAAGCAGCAGGTCATTAGAAGCTGAATTTGAAAAACTTTTTAATGAGTTTTCCAATCTTTGTTGCAGTGTAATTATTTCTGATAGACACTGTTTTATACATTCTTTCTTAAACGAGCCTCACTGTTTTTTCGGCATCGATTGACAAATGATCCTGTGACGAAAAGATTTATTATCTTTGTGTCGGGTTCAGATTGCTAGTTGTTGTATTTGTTTAGTGAAGGTGTTTATATAAAGTTAAATGCAGCATCATAAAATGTGTTCAGGCAGCCCAACATACAGCAGCTTACTCTACAGAGTGTTCCACCAGCAATAATAAGCCTCAAATTTCAATAAAAATGCAATCAAGAACTTATTTTCCGTAGTAGATAACTTTGAAAATATAGTCTGAGCAGCATTTTTTTAAATCTTAGGCTCAGTATTTGGAATACAGTGTATATGATAGTTTATACAAAGTAATTCTCAACTTAGGATTTTTCTTTAAAGCACAAACCAGATTCTAAAATACGCCATTATTTAAAAAATCGCCAGGTAAAATCGGTTAAGCAATCGAAATAATGACAAATTAAAATCGGGCTCCCATTTTGTGAGTCCGGTTCTGTCCGGTAAATACCAAAAAATACACACTTAAAACATCTGTTGAAGTCGGACTGCGTAATTTGAAATTTTTTTATTACAATGAATCAATAAATGTTTTTGTTAAAGTGATATTCGGCTAAAGGGATTTATTTTAGTCCTTACTAACGTCTCCTGAAAGGAAAGTCCCAAGCTAAGAATCACACTGTATATTCATAACATAGTTTCTTTCATTAAACAAATAAATCTTAAATTTTTTTATGATTTTTCGGTAAATTTACAAAACGGTTTCTTGAAGCTCCGACTAAAAACAATAATTGTAATGCTCTCTAAATATAAAACCGTAAGCTATCTTCACTTAAAAATTAAAAAGCAATTTTAACTTCAATAAATACACCAACCAGCCTTTAAAAAATTATCTCCAAAAATTCTTAAATCAACAAGGTGTGTGGAAGTTGCTAACGCATTTAAACATTTTCAAATAAACGTTTATCAATTAACAACCAGCGGTTGGTGTTGTTTCAATATTGAACTGAAGTTCATTAGTAGTATTGCCAGACTGGTAAAATATCGGAGCCACATAAGTTCCGTAGCTCCAAATTTAATAAACTTTGGTCAGGCCTTGTAAAGATAAATAATGAAAACTTTGTTTGCTCATCAAATTTCGTCCATTATAGTCAAAATTGTCCGGTAATTTGTAAAGCAGTTTAATATTATATCTGCGCCAGAAAATAGACCCATAAGTTTCAAAACTAAATGTAAAATGTAAACAATCTTTTTATCCCTTTACTTAACAAAGTATGTAATATTCAAACTAATCGCCAATTACGCCTGAAATATTTGCAACCCATTCAAACTTTAGAAAACGGTCAACATACTAAGCATAATTAACGCAAATATGTGGATTGGCAACCCTACTGCAGTTGGCAGTAGCAAGACTCGTTTTGACATCTCAAGGTATGTCATTTGAGAAAAAAACTCTAGCCGTAAACCACATTTTTTAAACCAATTCTGACAGTACAAAAATTTTAAAATTTTTGACTGCAACGCTCTTGTTTGTCAATAATAAGATTTTAAATATGTGATCAACAAAATAACTTAGTAGTACTACGTAATGTGTAACAGAGAGACAACCAATATAAATTAAAAAAAAAACAAAATTTGACTACAGTTCCAGTTATGCCAGAATAGCTCATGTTAGTTAATGTGAAGACCGCTTAATTAAAACACAATTGCTGGAAAACAACGCGGATTTCAAAGAAAGTCTTCTGCCAACAGAAAAAATTACAGAGGCTTGGTCATTTCCAGCAATTCTGCAGAGCTCAGTCTAGTCAAAAATGTGCTGATTTATTTTTGTTTTTCCGGGTTTTTAAAAATGTCTAAAATGTCTATAGCTGACGTCATTGATATTGAATTTTACGCCCATATATATTTGCATCATTTGGTTGGTGACGGAAGTGTGAATCACTAGATGTGCTCAGCTGTTTTTAGTGGTGTTCTTCCTCCACTCGGGGCGGATGCTCTATAAGGCCATTTATGTAGTTTGGTAGTTGCATAATGAAGCAAATGTCGACCGACAAATGGTCATTTGAAATTATCAAGAAAAAAATAGCATATTCTATATGCTATGCTGCAATAGTCCAGCCTGTTCAATATCTGCATATTTGTTTTTATAATTGTCGTTGTCGTAGAAAAAGTATAGTATGCAACTCGCACAAAATAGCAATTTGCATCATTTTGTGCTTGTTATATAATATACTATTACGTTAACCGGGTTATCATTCAATCAATTACGTGTTATTGGCAGAAAAAAAAAGACAAAAGATCCTTCATGGTGGTGGTTCAATCACAATTTTTATGTATAATGATAAAATGTGACAAAATGTAGATTAACAAGATTTTGATCAATCTCTATAAATTTGACATTGTTATCGATGGCTTTTTTTTTAAAGTACATTATATCTGATTTACTCAATTTTTTTCTGTCATACCTCTATTTTTTCGCAACAAAGCTGTGAAAATACAAGAAAGCGTTTAGTACACTTTTTTCAAACATTAATGTCTGTTAAAGTTGAGGAATATTTTAATTATGCCAATTTGCTAGCCCAACCTACGTAAAATTGCATAGCCACCGCTTAACTTAATCGACCAATCACAAATTGTAGAATCTTACAATGTGCTAAATGAAGACGACCAGAATTTTGTAAAAATGCACGATATTCACGCTGAAAGGAACTTTAAACACTTTAATCAATTTATTAAATCTTCTAAAAACGCATCCTTCTCGCTCACAATTAAAAAAGATAAGTACATTTCAAAGGGAGAGCGCGTGATTTAACTGCAACTTAAAGATGATGAGAAACAACTGAACTGGAATTCGGTGGAGTACTACAAACAGATTAAAACCTCCTACTTTAATCTGACAAAGTAGGACTAACAATGTGATCATCAAAAACTGCCCTAATCCTACACTAGAGACGTAGCAAATCATTATTAAAAATAAATTACATGCTAATAGCATTCCTATAGAGCCATGTGTTTAAAACAATCTTTTTATAGACATTGCCTTAAAAATCATAAATAAATTGTCTTCCCAGAACGACACAGATTTTGTCACTTTCTTGTCCACTTGTAATGTGAACAAGGTAGAGTATATACTAAGTTTCAGAAAAGTTACATACAAAAAAGGTTGTGACATCTTTAAAAAACAGTGGCAGCCTAGATAAATATAAGTTAAACTCTAAAATATTGAAATCTATTTAACAATTTATTGTTTTCAACAATCTTTATTTCCAAATTGTCTGAATTTAGCGAAAGTAGTAAGCACCACTACATGCGAAATGCACTTATACTGCTCCAGCAAACTACAGGCTTATTTCTTATTTCCATATTACATATTCTATAAAAAGACAAAAAATTATGAAGAGAAAATAAAGAAGGAGCACACTAAAAAATTTTGTAAGTTCATCTGATGCAGTATGGATATGGCTGCAGAAAACCTACATTTTTTCTATTTGTCATTTAACTTTTATTGTCCACACCGTTTCACCACTTGTTTAAAAGTTTGTTTATTAGATCTTGAGAGCTCTTTCGCTCATCAAGTGGTCTTCATCAGAAGCTGAATAAAACTGGTTATTTTGAAGATGCTGACACACAATCTCTGCCTGACTGCTCTTTAGCTCCTCCACCCACAATTTATTAATCGCCTGATGATGACCACTTGGTAGTCGAAATAGGTCTCGAGATCTAATAAACACACTTTTTAGCAAGTGATAAATCTGTGTGAATAGTTTAATGCGCCAAAGACTCCAAACCAATCAATTAATTTAGAATTTGTATTGATTACTCTTCTTAAAAACTGGATTTTGTTCACTTCATATATTATCAATAAGTAAATAAATAAATAGTTTAAAAATAATAAAATGACCTAATCTCCTATTAGTTTCATGTGTTAGTACCCTAAAATTATTTATTTTTTAATCATTTATGCACATCTCTGTGTAATGCATGCACTTTTGATAAAAATTAAACAACCGCTGTAACTTCAATCAAAATGCCGTTACGTGTACTGAATAAACATCTCTATCAGGAAACAAGTTATTGATTAACTTTTCCAAGAGCGTAGCACCTTTTACGGATTTTTCAATAACACTCACCTACCTTGCCGATGGGCCATTTCTTTAATTTACCTCTAAATTGGATGGACCATATAAGGGATTAAAGTCCTAGGAATACCATTGAAGATTGATAGAAACTAACGTGCTGCTGTTGTGTGCCTAATGAATAATTTTATCGGCCGAATTACGAAATTGAGATCAAAGTCCGCCTTTGTCGTGTTTAATTGCAATGTTGTGTTGCACAATTTTCCGTGTAAATTGAAACGATTAACCGAAGACATTTGTAACAGTAATGTTACGATTTGTTACATAAGAGCAAAGTCGTCAAATTGTACGTTATTCATTTCCCTGTCGATATTCATAAAATCTTTAATGGCTTCACGGAATGAACTGTATTTTATTTGAAATAAAATGCAGCTATATACAGGGGTCTCCAATGCAAAGTGAGAAAACCTTTTTAACCTAAAATAGTGTACCGTTTAAGTTTTACTTATCTCCTCTCCATAATCATTTTATCTTTTATATATAGACAATAGTGATCTGAAAAAGATGACAATGAATAATTATCCAAAAAAATCGGAAAAATAATGTTTCATAAGCTTAATGTAATTAATCAAATGCTTCAATCTGTTCCAACACGCAATACTAATTTGTTAACTTTGAATGTCTCTATGTATCGTAAACAATAATAAGTTTGCGAAAATCAGTTCAGTGCCAATAACGCATTCTCCAAATGTTGCCGATGACACACACTTATCTCATAAAACACCTTTCTTAATTCTAACTTAATAATCTTCTTTTATTTCTGCTTGTCTCACAACATATATATTTGTAACTTTTGTTCTCCTTTAATTGTACTGCTTTCAAGATGTTAATTACCCCAAATCCTAGCCCGTTTTATTGTTTATTATCCTGTTTAACAACCAAAGTCCCAACGCTACCCAAAATAGATTTGACAAGACCTTTTTGTTTCAAAAAAATTGTCAATTGTTGTTTAGACATTCCTAATGGTTTCCGCAAATGAGTGAGCAATGTAATTATTATTTCATTGTAAACCAAGTTGGTAAAATAAATTACGGCTTTAAAAGCAGTTTGAAAAGGTAATTGATTGCTAGGTGTTATTTGTGTTCTTTTTTTAGTTATATAATTTATAATAGAACAAATTCTTTACATTTTCACCTATCTCTACAACAGTTTGTCTTCAGATTCTTTTTATTGCACTGATAACCTTTAAGAACCCTCTTTGACACATTAAATAAATTGATAGAAGCAGCATTTTTTATTGACCTTTTGACCTCCTCAATAAATTTTTGAATCTCAAAGCTAAATTTTCCCTACGGTAAATACATACATACTTAAAATTGCAACAAAGTTGTTAAGTATTCTTTTAATTGAAAAAAAACATAGTTTAAACTTAAACAAATCTAAATACTGCATTGTTTTTTCTAAAAGCAAACATTAGTACTTATGCGTAATTTCAAAAAACTACTAAAAAAAAACTAATTTCGACCATAAAATTAAAGTGGTTATGTTTGCTGGTTCAACTCTATGGTGATCATGTTAATAGTGGATCACCACTTGTTTTACTACAATTCATGTCAAGTTCATCATGAAATGCTTCAAGAGATCAAAATCAAGAATTCACTTATTTTTAGACACATTATAATTTCAGAGTCACCTGATTAGTAGCCCGGCACCTCCACCATTACATAATTGAAGTCAAAAAATTTACAAATAATAGTGTAGATAAGTTGTAGAATGAATCGTTAATTCATATCAAGAAGCAAAAATTGGTCTTAATATCTTTTAATAAATTTGCTGATTTTAACGTTTAATAGTTGTAAGTATATTTTTATGGGAATTATTGAAAACCCATTTGAAAAAAAACTAGCTAATAGATAAGAAGTAACAATAGAAATAACTTGTGTGCAAATAAATATATGGCAAAAGAGATGTGAGCTGTTTCGGTTCCTATTTCAAATTTATCAGAAAAAACATATTAGAGGACTTTAACAAGTAGGTGTGATCAAATTTGTTAATCAAAAACGATATTAGACCTTCCACAGATTCTTGAATGAAAAACCTGTAAGTTTAGTTGTTTAGATTTATTTCAATAAAGAACATTGATTCATTTATACTACCACTCAAATGCTGCCAACTGCAAAAAAAAAATTAAATTAAAGACTTGACAATTTGTTTCTGAAACAAGAAATGAATGATTGCCACTTTCTTACATCAAATACCTAGTCCACCAAGGATACTATATAAAATTTACAAAATCAGATAAATACAGTAATGGTAGAGGATATTTTATGGGAGTAGGTTTGCAAATTTGTGAGCGGTAAAAGCGAAAGACAAGATAGCATCTTTTGATTTGAAAGACGATAAACCGCAAGTGCTAAAGTTTATTAGAAAACCGCACACACTTAGAACAAGACAACAATTCTAGAACTAAACCAGCGCAAATTATAGATATAGTGGAAAGTCTCGTTGACATTATGAGAAGCGAATGTACACGAATTGAAGATTTAGATTGAAGTATTACTTCATTATTGTGTTAATATGCATGGAAAACGTGTTTCAGCTGCAAAATGCATTGGTCATTTTTAATGAAAAACGTACAGACCGGCGCCTGTACAGAGCAATAGCCGCTTATCTTGATGCATGTTTATAAACGCCTACTTGAAAATACTCCTTTGCGGGATATCGCAAAGCACCTCGGAAATCTCAATAATAATACCTAGTTGAGGCAGGAAAAATGGATTTTGTTGGAGCAATGTAAGCTTCTTAATTCTAATTGTCTCGACAAAAGCTTGAGCTTCCGCCTAAGATTCCATCATTATGCAATTACGGAAATTTTCAAGTATAAGCTTTGTTAAGTGGTCTGAAAGATCTGATTTAAATTCTTTCAGAAACTTTTATTCCTTTTCACCATTTAGTAAATAATGAAAATGATAAGAAACTAAAGAGGTTTTAAATTTAAAGCAAAATTTTATTACATTTATTATTATTTGAACCTGAATATTAAGCCAAATGGATTCTGGTAGTTAAACCGATTATCACACATCACAGCATTACCCTGTACAAACTAATTTAAATCCAAACAAAACAAAAATATAACTAAGCTAGAGATCAAAAGACTGTTAAAAATGAACGCGAATTGTTAGATTGAAGATAATATACAATCAAACACGTATGATAGTACCCCCCACCTGAGAAAATTAAACTACCAAAATGTAAAACATATTGGTATAAAATATAGTGCAAGCTAATTAACTGATTTAAAAACCAACGCAAATACTAATTGTATTGTAGACAACACTGTCATTATTGGAAACGAGAAAAAAGCTTATAATAAACATAAAAAAATGTAGGACCGAGGGTGATATAGAAGATTTAGAAAAGTTAAAAATGACGGCAACTTCATTATTGCGTTTTCAGGCTAAAATGAACGTTATATCAAAAACCATTCTATATAAATGTTTATTCGCTCACTATACAGTGTTGCACTTATAAGTAAATGAAGTAAAATATATCCATTTTTTATTCTTTCTTGCCCTTTTTTTTCCATTTTCTCCCTTTCCATCATCTCTCCTTTTCATTCATTCCTCTGATTTAATCTTTCTCTCTCCTTCATTATCATTTTCATCCATTCTATTCCCTCTTTCTTTCCTTTCATTACATTCTCTCTCGCTAACATACTTCTTTTTACTTCTACGCATTTTTTCTTCATGTGGTCGAATGTTTCTCTCTATCTTTCACACAATCTGCATTTCCTTTCATTTTCTTCCATCCAAAATCTGTTGTCTAATTCTTCATTCCCACATCTAAATCTTGCTATCATCTTTTGCTCTTTCTTATTTTCTCTCTTTACATATTACGGCAATTCTTCTGTAATCAGATTCATGTATCCAATATTATACCTGCTCTCAAAACCCATTCTACAAAAAAATGTATATTCCACAAAAATAAACTTTCAATATGATTGATTTCACAAAAAAAACTAAAAGCCAACAATTTTAAAATCGACGTCAGAAAAGCCAAATGTAATAAAAATAGAAACAACATATTACTATTTGATAACAAAATTAAAAGACATTTTGTTCAACAAACCGTTGAAAAAAGCGTAGATGTTTGCAGTTTGCACAAGTTATAACTCACCTTTACAAGAACCACAACAAACATTCCCGGCAAGTAGAGACAGCAAGTGGAACGGTTATATGAACTTGTGCCAAGTATCCATTTCAAAGAATAAAAAAAAGACCTGAAGACAGTTAAGTAAGAATAAAAAGCATTACAACAAGTTACTTGCTAAAAAAAGCAAAAGATAAATCATTAAAATGATGTGAAGCCACGACGTCCCTTGCCAAATTGTGCTTTGCGTCAGTAACGCAGAAAGAAGAAAATATCATGAATGAATAGAAATTTCTAGAGTCCTACACCTAGAAAGCATCACCTTGTTTTCTAAACGCGTAGCAGCGTCTCCAATCTCTCAAAAAAACATACTTATCCATCTCCAACAAAAATTTTATGTATGTTTAAAAGTCCCAATAATTTATTATCATGTGAATTTATTACATTTACAAGTGCAAAATGGATTTCTTTTCTAAAATCGTGTTTTATTTTGTGGTCAATTATATGTTTAAGACAGTTTTTCTAGTTAAATTACTTCATTTGTAGAAAAATAGCATAAAAAAACCAGAACTAAAATTGATTTGTGTCCAGATCTGTTGACAAAAAAATATTCCTCATCGCAAGTAATAACTTGCGATGATTGAATTACTAGAGAATAGCCTTGGTTATTCTCTAACACGTAATTCAGATACTTGCAATTATTGTTCTTTCTTATATCAGAACGCTTTAGACGGTTATGTGAAATACTTTGGCCGTAATACAAGTGATCTTGTAATAGTCACAATTAAATTATCCTCACGAGGTGTATACACGTTTCCGTGATCATCAAATAACAGTAAATAATGATGTAGTCAAATAATTTTTAAGACTCAGTGTTTATCACTTTTTTTTTGGTTTGCTTTAACCAAATCAGCCAAAAACTGTAAAGGGACACTTCAAAACCAATATCATCCAAGATTGTTTTGAAATAAATTTCTCAGCACAAAAAACTACACATAATTAACAGCCATTGTAACATATTATAACTGGTTAGTTTTTCAGTCTTTCGTCTGTGCCTCGTCCGATATAAACGTCAGTCTCCACCCTTTTATTTAAGTTGCACATTATAACTTAATAAAGTGTTTACTTATAGATTAATTTATGTATAACATCTACGTTATACATCGTCAGTCTCCCCCCTTTTATTTAAGTTGCACATTATAACTTAATAAAGTGTTTACTTATAGATTAATTTATGTATAACATCTACGTTATACATCGTCAGTCTCCCCCCTTTTATTTAAGTTGCACATTATAACTTAATAAAGTGTTTACTTATAGATTAATTTATGTATAACATCTACGTTATACATCGTGGTATATAAGATGTATATATACCATATAACATACTATATGTAAATGCAACTGTGTTGCGATGAAACCTTGATCGTTTTATGTTCTATAAATCTAAAAGTTTTCTTATTTTCTTTGTTATCTTTTTGTGAAAATCTAGCAGAAACGCTACCTTTTTCAAAAAAAATAAAATAAAACTTAAAAAAAAATTTTGATTCTCGTTTTATTTTATTAAATATAATAAAAATTATTAGAATCAAACATTCAGAATTGCGGAAAATTATGATACAAAACATTTAAACTGACCTATGACATATTACTCTTTGAACGGGCGATATGATTGATCAAACCTTTTTACAACCAATTTAGTATTATTTTCTCGAAATCACAGATCTTTTAACAAGCACAGAATAAATATGAATTGTCAGAGATATCAATAATTCCCGAAACAATTTTGGTTTCTAAAATAAAAATCGTTTAGGCACAGAAACATTTGAAAAGAAAAGCTTGCAAAAGAGCAAACTACGACTCATTAAATTATATTGATGGTTATTTTGATGGACCATTAACGGTCCCTTATTATGCTGTAACACCGTTTCTTTGAAAGAATCCGAATTCTCATTTATCTCTCCAATTCAACATGTGAAGCATATGTGCTACATGCAAAAATGATTTTTAATCGCCTAACTGTCGTGTTTCGATAAGCCTTTATAGCACATAGATAAGCGAGTTAATGCAGATAAAACGAATCTTGGAACGAAAACTACATCATAACCTCGGAGGGTTGCCCATTAGGCGCATGTTTCGTAGGCGATCACGTCCATAAAGAAATAGTTTTATCGCACCAGAAAAGATTCACAAAATTCCAGCGAGAAGCGCTTTGCGCCTTTAGAAGGAATTTCCGGTATTTGGGTAACAATGGGGGGATACACTTAATTAAAACTTTTGCAGAAAATTTAAGATAATGAAACGCTTGACCTACAATGAGCAATAATGGAAGCCAATGGGAATAAACGACATTACTTATTCTCATTTTATTTTTGTTTTGCTGCTTTTATCTAGCTGTCAGACGCACGAGCTTTCCAATTCAATTCCATCGACTTCTTTGCCTTTGCGGTGAAATACGTGGCGGAGATGCTGTCGGACTGATAGCTAAATGGATAAAGCATTGAATAAAAAAGCCTCTATATAAGCTAAACATAACAAAGTTTTCTAACCCATCAAACGACTGTAACTGCATAAATCAGACAAAATAAATTAGAATAATATATTATTTTATTCATCATTCTCTTGCGACCAATAGCAAACTTCATTTTACAATTATTAAACCGAGAATTTTTTTATAATCCTTTTCAAAATTCTAATTTTCAAAACAACGCTGAATACTAATTTAAAAACATTCTGAAAGCTGAATTTGTCAAATAATTTTACCGAATTACTTTCGTGCTTCCGATATTTTCAGTTCAAACACTCAACTCGATTAAAACCTAATACTCATGTCAATTTTGACAAATAACTTTCTAGATTAAAATGTCAACAAATATAACTTGTAGTCGTTAGTCAACTTCTGCACTACAAATCGATCATTGCCATGCATCATGTAATTGCTTGTGTTTATTAGATTCAGCATCGATTTCAACCAATTGCAAATTTTTTTTTTGTTGAACTATGTTGATAATTTGATAGTTTTCCAATAGTATACGGTTATAGGAGTTTAATAAACTGCTGTTAACATTGTCACACGAGTGTGTTTAAAACATGACAAATGCAAGGAGAAAAGTTCTAAACTCTCTCACTATACACCAGGCTATATAATAAGAAACCACAAAAATAAAGATACAGGCAGGTAAAAATGCAGTAAAGCATGAAAACCAGATTTAATACACTGCAAAAAAAATGAGAAAAAAAAAGAAAAACATAAAAATATAGGAAAGAAAAGAATATAATAAAAGTAAATTTTATCTTTTTCTCTGTCTTTACTGTACAGTGCAGTAAAGAGAATGAGAGAGAATATTAGTATTTGTCGAAGTAAAAACAACAGATAGAGATATAGGAAAACAAGAAAAGAAAGCATAAGTGGCAGTTGCAGTCTAAATACAATAAAAAGCATTATAAAAAATTGTAAGAAGATTGACATAATATTTTAACAAAATGATAGGAAGAAAAAATTGATTGTAATGTTTCGATGTGAAAATGAAGAAAAATAAAAAACATGTACTAGTTAGAAAAAAATAAAAGAGTTTGAAAATTGTGTGAAAAAACTAAAAAATACAATAGTACATGCAAACAATGTAAGGAAATAAGCGAAAGCGTGTTGACAGAAAAAGTTACAAATAAGAATATTCTGGGTATACAATAGATAAAAACATAAAAAAAAGAACAAATTTATTAAGAAAAATTACAAAAAAGCTGAAAAAAAAGACAAAAAAATTTTCTTTTTATTATTTGTATTTCTGCATATTATGCATTATTCAATAAAAAATTGTAGAATTTAACAATAAGTAAATATTACTACTATTAACAAAATTACAACCTACTATAATAATCAACTAATTTAAAATTTTTTTTCAAATTTATCAAAATTAGATAAGTCACAAAACACATAAACAGTCGGTGATGATCGGGCTAAAATGCAAGCACTTGTTCACATTCTTTTTAGATTTTTTTTTATTAATGGTCTGGCCTAAAAAATATTTAAATCTTGAAGATAACGATCAATACAAATTCAAACGTTGAAGAGCGTTAAAATGGTTTGTGTTCACAACCATAAAATTACTACATCTTCTAGCAAACCTCCCTTATATTTAAAATCCTGTTATCTGATCTAACTAACGCACGCAACAAACATAGAACGAAGCAATAAGTTTCCAAGTATTCTGCATCGTGGTAAAAAAAAACTGTTTATAAAATATCAAAAAAAATTAACAAAATTATAATAAGACACTGCAATAAGTAATCTAAAAGCTAAATGCATTTAGATAACATCAAATTCAAAAAGTGTTATTATCTAAATTAATTCGTCAAAATAATTATTATATACAGAGACTATATACAGAGTGTGTCATAACAATGAGATCTTACACAAATGAAAAGAAAGAAAATACCAACTTAGGTAAAAACTAGTTATGACTGAACAAATTATATCTATTAAAAATATTATAATATAAATTATACAATGCTACAATTTTGATGCTAATATTAAGTTTTCCATATAATTTTACAACTTTTAATGTTAGGTTTTATGTGCCATCTCTTACCATTACAAAAAAAATATATTTTACGCTCTACCAACAAACGTTTTAACTTACTAAAAAATAAATATTTTGTTAAGCATAAATCGCAAAAACAAAATATGTTTTTAATAAATGACGTTCTTAAATTCATTTCTAAGGTAGGTCAAAGTGTAACGTTCGTAAAAAGTTTTTTTTTAAATTGTAACTAAGTTTTTTTGACTGTTTCATTCAAGGCAGGATTCAATTTTCTGGCTGCTGATGGGAACATGGTATTCCCACACCAACATGATTTGGTTTTAGAGCTATTATGTTTTATAAACTTTTTTTATGCGTTAATAATTTCAAATTTCTGCTTTTATAATGGTAATAAAAGTTTTTATAATGATAAAAAATAGTCACATGACTTAGTATTAAAAGCTGCATAGTCAACATAGAAATAACAAGGTAAACATGTACTTCCGGTAAATATAACCACAAGTGGCATTATCGTAAAAAAGTGTTTAATAGATAGATCATGTTCAGTTTGAATTAGGTACAAATCGCTAACTAAACCTGTTTATTCCTTCTGTCTGGGGCAATACCTTGTACAATTTTGAGACGTATATATTCAAATAATGTGTAGACTGAATAAATTCCTACAAAAATAGTTGTTGAAAAGTGTCTATTATCTTAATGATAATACCACTTTATCCCTTGCGCAGGTTCTTAATCATAAAAAAATAAGTCTTTTCAAAGAATTTAATATTTTTGACTTCATGAGTCAAGTTGGAATACAAATCAACAACTAACTCGCTTTTCTATTGACCCACTCAGTAGTCGATATTTGTCAATATTTGAATCATTAAACACAAAATAATTGCAAATTCATCCGTCCATTTAAACTGAAATTGTGATGTAGAAAATTTTAATTAAAGTTTGCACACAGCTAACGGTTTTTTTTTCATCTAAAAGATTGCTTATTTACAATAAACTTTAAAATATATCACCTTAAAGAAAGAGAAGTAATAACCGAACTCCGTCAAAAACGCTCACAAAGAAGTGAAACACAGTCGAAAAAATTAAGTATTTCTATTTCCCCCAGGGTTTTATAAATTCAAAAGCATATACATAAGTACCCGGCAAGACGAATCCTCCGGAAAAATTCAGTACACTCGACAGGATTCCTTTTATAAATAAAAGCTGTATAAATCTATCGAAATAACACAAAGCTTTTATGAAAGCATTTTTTAAAATCTCCTCTTCACGTGTTTCTCTTTTTTATATCATTGAAACCTTGCGAAATATAAATTTTTATATAATTAACAAGTTTATGCGTTAATTTATTTTTGAAATGTGATTGATTCCTTCTTTCTGGAATGAGTGAATTCGTGCCAGTTATTAAAATGTTACAAATCGCTTTGTGAAACCTATATTATCTATTGATATAGTGATAAAAATAGCTTGCATTCTAACCTTGTCAATGATAGGTCAAACAAACGTTGAGGCGCTCTCAAATGTACTTGACCAGAACTTTCTCACCGCAATCAATCACTATTACAATAATAATTAGTAAGAAAACTAATCTACAATTATTTGAGTTTTTCGAATGCTTCAAAATGTGAAATACAAAGTTTTCTTCTAAATAGAAAGTTTAGTACATACATTAATATTTCATGCCATCAATAGTCTAATTAGTCGTATTAGTGTTATGCATAATTTAAGCCATAAATTTGGATGATTGAATAATTTAAGTTCATGATAATCGATGATTTGAATAACAGTCAACAACAGAATTCCATAACTGCCACACAACATAATTTTATAATGTTACTTTTGAATTAAAGTGCAACTGAAAAATAAATAATAAAAACAATTTATTTCTTTTGAAAAAATAATAAAAAACCTTCACATTTACAGTCTCCATTTGTAAATAATTCGAATTCATAAAGTTAGCTATTAATTACAAATAACTATAATCAGGTTTTGAGTGATTTGTTTTCGTAGCAGCTTAAATAGCACTATTTAAGCTCGTGTTAGTTAAGTGATGCTATTTAAGCTTCTGCAATAGCAAACTACTGAAAGCCTGATGATGACTTTTTGCAATTAATTCTTAAGTCTATGTCAAAAAGTTATGTGGTAATTTTTGATCTTTATGTTGAAAAATAAAAATTATATTAAGAAACATTAAATTTTATTTGCTTGCGCTCAATAAATTAACAATGATTTTTATAAGAAGACTGTGGCTTTGCCTTTCATGTAAGAAAACGTCGATCCATAATTTTCACATGATTATTTCGATCATCGTTTTAAACTAATCATATTTAATCATATTCTAAAAGTAATCAAATCCTAAAAATGATGCTAAATTTTCTAGTGACATCGCAGAGCTGGAAGAGTTTACAAATGGTTAAATTTTCAAAATAACCATCATTTTCAAAACAAAAAATATAAAAAAATGTTTTACGACACAATTAGAACGCATTTTTTTCACAACCTGATAGAAAAAACAATTTTTGGTCAATTTTTCCGAGCAAAATTCATAACACCCTTCTTTACCAAGACTTCATACAACACCTATACTCTAATCAAAGTCTATCCACTATCCATGTTACATTATAACTATATGATAATACATACATATTAATTAATAAAAAAATGATCATATTTAAAGTGTTACATATATTTAACAATAGTAGTTATTTTAAGTTTATTAAGTTTTTTGAAAAAAATTATAGTTTGACATTTGACAACAACAGAATTTCAAACCCCCCGACAGTTTCTCTTCTGCCCCTCTCTTCGCTTTCTCTTCCTCGCTTACCAATATAAGCCCAAGCAGCAACGAGGTTACGAGGCCTAGTCAGAATAAGTTTCGCCTCTAACGTGCTTCACACGTCGAGTTACCGTGCTTGTTCTCACTTTTATTTCCTTTTCCTGATGACGCCTCCACCATAGGATCCCGAAATGTCGCCAATTTTATTACAGCTTCCGACACGATCTTCTCCGAAAGATGTCAATATTTCAACTGAATTATGTTCGACATTATTGTAACGTTTTGTGTACGTTTTACTAAATTGTTTTAAGGAAGATATAATAATATAAACACAAAAGAATAGTAATTCAAAAAATTATTAACAATATTTTAAAATGTACAATTATTACAAAACTTAGTTTTCGAACAAATCTATCATAGGTAATATTTTAAGCTCATTAGCTCATTTATGTAATTTTAGCCTTGATAAAGACTAAAAATAAATAATTAGTTAAAAAGTTGGTTTGCAACAAATAATTATTGTTTTATTGTCAACCACCCGTAAACAATTATCAATTAACATTAATTGTTAAATTTGTAAAGTTACTAATAATAATATCTCTAAAATAATTGAATATTAACTTATATTCTATTATTATTGAATATATGAATATAAATTTAAATTCACGATAAATTAGTTGTTTCTCACCATAGAACTAAAATATTTTTTCCTGATCTACAAAACTAGTTTTGTTTGTTGTTGCTTAGAAATACTGACGTTAAAGATCGTTCAATAATGTTGGCCCCATTTAATTTACATTGATTTTTCACACAAGAATTTATTCATTTACGCACGATTTATATAATGTAGCTTGTCACACACATTAAATTATTATTATAACTGTTTAGTGTTTGATTAACGTTTCATTATAAATAAAAGTTTATCAAGCCGAACTTACAGCTTTTGTTTTTAAATCTTGATAAAAAAAAATTAAAATCCTAAGGTTCGATAGCTGGTTCAGATTGTTACAGATACACTTTCGGCTTATTATGAAGCTTTGTTCCAAACGGAAATTTCCCCTTTTCCTTAATGTCTTTTAGAAGCAAATTCATTCCTAAAATATTATACAGCTTAACTGCCACAATCTATGTAAAATAAAATTAAATAGGCAAAGAAATATTGACCTAATTAACTAAGCATTAAAGTTTTTCTAGCGAAATTTCTTTAATATTTTGAAAAAGGTACCAAGAAATTTAATTCTCTAAACTGAAATTGCTCTTCGTAGCCGCGATGCATCCGGTGCAACGAATCCTAGTGAAGAACGTTATAGCCTTTGGGAATAATAAAAACTTGCAAAGCGATACGCTGAATGGATTTCTAGAAACTTAAGCCATTTGTGAGGAGTTCTAAAGCTTTGTCTTAATCTAATACGATCTTGATTGATATTTACAGCTAGATAAGTCTCACATTTGGCAGAAAATTTTCTCAATATTGCGGGAACATTGAAAATAAAAAAAAAAGTGCTAACAGATTCGATGACAAAAGTTGCCCGAGGATAAATTTAATTAAAAATCTTTAATTACAGTCGTACTGCAGTGAAAATTAATTACTTTAAAACCGTTCAATTGTTAGAAGCGCTCCACGAGGTTACACTAAACTCTGATAGAAAAAAGCTTATCATTTCCTCGTTCGATATTTGAATCAAAGTAATTGCACTTATATTTTTATTTTAATACGTTCCTCAGCCTATTATTGACAAGCGCTGTGACTAAAAATATTATGTAACAAGCACAAAATGATGCACATTTTGCACAAGTTTTAAAGTTTGCGACACGAGCCGAAGGCGAGTGTTGCATTCGGCGAGTGTTCAATTCAAACGATTTGCACTTTGTGCGCGTTGCATACTATATTATTTCTACAACAACGACAATAATAAAAACAAATATGTAGATATTGGATATGCTGGACCATAAAAATCCGAAAGTATCTATTCATTAGCAGAGCCTAGGCAGCAGTGCTCAATCTCCTTCCCACTCCAAAAATTAGTTATAAGCCCGTATGTACATTTTCTTCGACGTTTCTGCCAACAAATTTTAGTGTTGTTAAATGTGCTGCTTTGTTATACTTGGAGTTGTCAATTCCAAATCATTATCACTATTACTTCCCATATTAATTATCTGATTTCTTAGAAATAAGTACGAAATTATTTGTAATGCACAAACTGTAACTGACTGATGATAATGATGACATTTGTCGTTCGGCGTTATATTCTCAGCGTTATATTCTCTAAGTCAGCTTAATTTTTGTTATAAAAACCCGCAGACCGAACACAAAATATTTCTTATTGCATTTGATGTCTAGCAACTTGCCTAGTAACCAATGCAAAATAAAATTCAGAACAAAATGTAGCTTCTTATGATTCAATTTACACTCTTGATATGAACATTTATCTATGTTGTCGTAGAAGAACCGTATCAAATAATTGACTTAACAACCAAATCAACTGTTTTAAAATTGTCAACACAAATATTTTTATGTTATTTGTAGCTAGTATTTATTTTCACCCAACCACTAAAAGCCAACATTGTTAGAAAACAAAAACACCTACTTTTTAATAAAAATTATTTATCACTCAACCTACACTGTGTGCTTAGAATAATGCCTGGATAGTAAACATGAAGATTATTTCAACCCATTGTCAGCTTTGACGTGCATGAAAGGAAAAACAAACACATAATTGTAAAAATTTTACATAATGTTTAAAAAAACTGGTCCGATCAGGTAAACAGTCAAAAAATAACAAGATTAAAAAATGCTACTGAACCAAAAAAACAACAATGACTACAACATGATAAATTAATAGAAAAAGCATTTCAACGCTAAAATGTTGTTTTCTTAGAAACTGTACTTTTTTCTGAATATTGAATATTACCTAGCATGTCTCTTCTATACCCAGAAGAACTTGTGTGCAAAATGCAAGGTAACAACAAATAAACTGAAATCCAATTTGCATTTTATAATACCAGTTAAGATAACTAGACTATCTTTACTTTAATTTATTTCAAACAAGTTAAATATATTTGTATTAATGAATAAAGACAATTATGGTTTAAATATATAAATGTTACATTGATATAAAATAATTTATCAGTTAAAAAATATGAAAATAATGTTTTAATCGATGAATAGATCGCAGATACAATCAAAAATATGAACGGAAAACAATAAAAGCTAATACTCCAATAAAGGCCCATCTAACAAAAAAAAAACAATTACAAAAAAAATTTTAAATCAAGAAAGATTTAAAAAGAGAGAAAATTAAGAAGCAATATAAAGTAGCATAATGACAATATAATATCAGCAAATATGTATGAATGTTTAGATTGAATTATATTAATACTAGATTGAATAAAAAAGCGGTGTGTGTATTACCTAAAATAATTTTTTGGCATCTAAATGTGCAATAATTTTATAAAAATAGTTCAATAAAAATAATTTTATTTTGCTTATAAATATTAGCAAAGCCGTAATAATTGAAGCTTTGAAATGTTGAAATTCGTAATTACACAGTTAAAATTTAAAACCCTGATTTATAAAATAATAAGGCAATTTACTGACGTCAAAAGGTAATACCTCTTACAATGTTTTTATATACATATAGAAAAGCTAAAATCGTAAAAACTTACAGCGGGATTCAACCCAAACCCCAACTCATAATGTGAGTTCAAGAGCCTCCGATTTCAATTTTGATACCAATAACGATCGCGGAACTCTAATAACGAAAATTCATGAATAATGCGTTGAAAAATCTGAAACTTACCCCTGTTAAATTGTTTAGTTCCCCAAGCCATTCGTTCAAGAGTTGCTCTGGATCATCAGGGTCGGAATCTGCATCGGCAGCATCGTTTTCACCCAGTTTATTCATCTAGAAATAAGAAAAAAACTTAATAATGTTAATATATTAACAAAAATTCGTTTTTGTTCAGGTCAATTACGTGAGAAATTGCATTGTTTGAGACATAAAGACTATATTCAAGATCATTTTAATCACAAAAGCCCTACAGGCATAGTAGAATAGTTGTTCCGCTGAGCAAAAAAACATGATCGATCGTTGTTGAAAAGCGTCCACCTACGTCGGCCCTAAGGACCTTTAGAACGTTAAAGTGAATTACTATCCTAGATGAATTTATTATGACAGTAATGGTAACGAAATGAGACGAGTATTATACAGAATGATCCGTTTTATTAGCAGTATTGTTAACGGCTCAAAAAAGGAATGAGGATTAGGACTGTATATCATATCTAGACCTATCAAAATAAAATTCGAGCCGTGTCTAAAACCATTTGGAATTTAATGATTTTATTATTGAACGGACAAGCCTTAATTAAAATTTCTATAATCGTGTCAGTGAGAGTTCTGTTGACGCGTGGATTTAATCCTAAACGTCCCAAAGGAATGAAATGTGTCCTGAAACTAAATTATCTGATGAGCCGCACAAAAAGAGGAGAATGTCAGCTTCTAAGATCGTATTTCAGATTATTCTGACTAAGAAGCTTACATTACACATTTTGCTTATTGCCATTAGGTCAATATATGAACCTTTTAAAATTTTCGTTAGATAGAAAATTCTGAAACCGTTTGCATATGAATCGCTTTTTTATGTTTTCTAATATTACATTTGTCTCAACAAACACAAGCAAAAGTTGCGAGAAATTTCCTCGGAAGAAGTTTAATCCGTAAACAACAAATAGACAAAATTAAACAAAACTGCAAAAAACCTTGTTTAACAGTTGCAAGATAATATCTCAAATGTCTGGCGAAAAAATGTGTGTATTTTATGTTAAGAAGTAGAAAATATCTTCAAACTTTCAAGGAAATAATATAATAATGTACTATATTTAAAAAATTCAAACCAATGTGAAATATTATAAACATTTTCAAAAAAACTTTTGATTTACTTTTTAAGTTAGAAGGTTCTAATTCACTAGGGCAAGCGTATTAAGCATTATTACTAGGCTTTATATTAGAATAAAAACTAAAAAAAAAATTTTTACAGCCAAACACAATTGAAAAATTGGCATCCTTCCGAAAAGACCGTGATCGTGTCAAAAAATTGGCGCAATTGTGAATGTTTTGCACTCCATCGATAAAAGCGTCGGAGAACAAAAAAATTAAGATGAGAATAAGCACGCTAACTCGACGTGTAAAAAGTGTAACAGACAAAACTTATTCTTGACAGACCCTGTGTTACTAGGGTTTATACTGCTAAATAGGAAAAAAAGCAGAAAGAAAGAAA
The DNA here is from genome assembly GCA_947359425.1 of Lagria hirta. NCBI lineage: Eukaryota > Metazoa > Arthropoda > Insecta > Coleoptera > Tenebrionidae > Lagria > Lagria hirta. Next base: position 17,629,077 of record OX375794.1, read on the forward strand.
TAAAAAACGGTCAAAAAATCGAAAACGCCCAGCGTAGACCAAGCTTTTCAAACGTTAAAAAGACAATAACCATACCCAAATCTATATTGAAATTGTTAGAATGTTTTAAAATTTTGATTGCTTTACAGATTGTCACATAGAAAAAACTTGAATTACAAATTAATAAACATTTATCGAAACCAATATTTTGACCGGCATCTAAATAAAGATTAGCTAACAAAAACTACATTCGTAGGTTTGACTTTTGACGTCCAGAAATTAGTGGTTTATGGTATTAAGGATTAGCTGCGACCACTCTAATGTGCACAAAACCTCACATATTTTTTTTAATTTTTCTATAGATTATATTATATATATATATAGATTATATATATAGATTTTCTATATCTGGCTTAATATATGACTTGTCTAAAGAAGACAAATTTTCATCTTTCAGATAATGTTTACATGAGTTATAAATATAAAGTTCCAAATTCCAAACAAATAAAATAGATGCAATAGTATATTAAAAAAAATGTGTGCCGTCACGGGAATGCCTTACAGATGTGAAACATCAAAACAATTTTGTACATAAAAGAATAGATTACGACAGGAACTTAATATGACTTAATGACCTTGAAGTGGTAGTATAGGGTTTTCTTCCACATGACACAAATTAATGAATTTGATTTCTTCAGTCAGTACATGACTTGTACTATATTCCTTTCTATAACAATTTATTTACTATGAAGCTGACAGATCCAAATATTCTCTGGTGATGATCTTGGTCTGAATAGTTTTAAGGCACGGAATTGATCAAGTTGGGTATTTTGCAGATAACAAATCGCTCACACTCCGCAAGCTGTTGCCGGTCAGATGCCACAATAATCTTTCGATTTTCTCATTTTTGGTGTACATGATCGTGTCGTACATGTCAGCAAATAATAATAATACTAGTTTATAAAGTAATGAAAATTAACTGCCAATAATACAAAAATCCGGACTAAAATACGTTGCGTTGTTTAGAAAAAAATAAGCGAAAAAAACAGAAAAAGGCTAAAAGCAACTTTATTTTACAAGATATATTTAAAAATTTGACAAAAAAAAAGCTTATGTAAAAAAATATCTGTACCAAACCTTGATGCATATTTAACTTAGAGGCAGATAGAGATAGATCTGCCAGGCATTGAGCCATCTCTTTGGAACGTAAAAAGCATTTTTAATAACAGTTCACGTTTGACAGAAAATTCGATGAGCATAAATGCAGCGAAAGATGTATATGTTCAAGATAAACGTTCTAAATCAACTTTCAAAGAAAGACGTAGAACGTCCCTTTTTTTAAAGTTAGATATACTTAGCAAACACTTCGCTGCAAAATCAAAAATCTGGCTGCTAACGATTCAGCAAATTGTTCAGCAATTGTAGCGGCTACAGATAGTTAGGTAGCTGATTGCAAGAGTTACAGCCTATTTACTCAAATGGCCATAGCTTCTTCTCTATTTGCTTCTGGCTTGACACCAATCCGGAGAGTACAAAAAAAAGTTAAAATTTAAAGATTTGTAAGAACAGGGTTGAAGTTTACTCTAATTTAATTCAGTGGAAACCTGAAAACGGTTACTGATGGTAGGCACCCGTTGCTATATAAACCAAAACATTTTCTTAACTTTAAACATATTCTCTATGTTCAGTCTAAAAAAACAATTCAATGCATGCGTTTTGGCGATGCAACTAATTATACCACAAATCTATTAGAATAAATAATGGTATTGTGAAGGAAGATAAATAACTGAAAAAATGACAATCTCAAATTGGCATGTTTATAAATGAATATATTTTTTACATTCTATATATAACAATATTTCAAATTTTTCGACTTTATTGACGTGTGGACAGCACATGCATTTATTGTCTTGTGTTTTTTTAAATCAAACATAGAGATTTGGTATAATATTGAAAAAATATCTCAATATATATAATACTTATGAAATATGTACTAAATGAAAAATACTATTATTTTCATGTTAAACCACTTCATATACAGTAAGATACTCCGCACATAAAAATAAAATTCTAAATTCAATTATTAATAATATTGTATTGCAAAAACCTCTGTTCGGATATGACACAATAATAACTTTTTGATAAAAATGTAGTTCAACAAGCTATAAATAATCCTTTGATTGTACGGTTTAACAATAGATAAATACGACCTCATTTCCCGCGTTCTAAAGGAGTTCCGTTAACCTAAAGAATAATAACCACAACTTCCAGATTAGCCTTAGGTATTCACATTTTAATCACTAAAAGCAACCGCGAAGCAATTGTGCAGTTTTATAAACATTTACCTTCTAAAACCTTGAACATTGACCGACATTGACCACAAAATTTTAATTGTAAAAATTTTAAAGTTGATTACATTCTTTTTTTAAACAACATAACAACAGAATTTGTATCGGAAAATTATTCAATTTCAATAAAAAAAAAAGATAGTTTTTGGAGAAAAAGCGCACAAACACCTTTGTCAAGTTATAGGCAGCAGTATGTTTTTTATCTCATTCGATAAATTTGAACGTACTTTTTAAGCAGCATTTTAAAATATAAACAAAGTGCGTCTATCAGATCTGCTGATTTAGTTTTGTCAATGTAAATGTATAATATAAAAGACCAAAACAGAAAACTTCCACAATAAACAAAAGATGATAAATCTGTTTTTTTTTATTTACCAAAATATTTCATTTTATAATAAACTAGAGGTTGGCAGACTTCGCTGAGTTGGTAAGAATTATTTTTAAGTAATTTAGAAATATCATATATCGAGCAACTGTTTTTTTGCCTAAAGTTTTCTTCAATAGTAGGTATTAGCAAAAGAGAAAAATATACAACTATTGCTTACACGTTCAAAGCTGTTAATGACCGCTTGCATTGACTAAATATACATAGGTTTACTTAGTCTATGCCGCTTGTCATATTTGTCATAAAATATTTTAAGTTTGCAGATTTGTCAGTTATCAACTTACTGCTCTCATTTCTGCAATATTTGTACTACATATTTGCAGAATCTGTTCACAACGCCTATTATGATTCTGTTCAAGTCATAATAATATACTGTTTTATGTTCCTAAGTATAGATCCGCAACTCTTTTAGTGCTATCCCTTATTTCTTCTTCGGTTAAATGCTCTTACTGGTGCTGTTTTCTTTACTAAACAGTTTTTTCTCTAAGTGATAGTTAATACGCTAAACTTTACAACCATCACATTATTCACATAATTGACAGCATTTATCAACAATTGGGTACCCTGACCGTGTGCGGTGTTGTGTGCAAGTATATACATATACATTTGATATCGCTTTACAAAGTGTTAAACTGAAAGAACATGCGCAAAAACCAAAGTATACATAACTCAATCGGTACAAGACCACCATGGGGCGATTATTTTTTCCGCTTAATTACCTATTCAAACAAGCAATGGAATGTTGAATATACGTAAACAGTAGTCCACTGCGCATTGTTGCGCTGTGTCAATATCTGAGGCCAATACGTAACCGAGTCAGTCAGTAAACAAATTGTGATAAGTGTTGTGGTCGATATGAGATAAACCAACTGAACTGTTGTAAAGTCGTACAATGCGCCAGCCGTATATGTCTTGAATCGACTATACCCAATCGGTGTCACTCCCTCTTTAAGAAAAGAAGGATTATAAGGGGTATTCCATGCCAAATCGACCACTTTTGAACCTTACCCTTTTAGATTTCGCTGAAAATTTTTTATCTTTTTCTACTCGATGAAAGACGTTTTTCAGAATTTTTTTATCCAACCCAAAAAAAGTTATGAAGCTCTCAAAAAAATGGCTCTTTCATTTTCAAATAGCCATAACTCTCTCAAAAATTGACCTTTCGGGACGTTTTTTTTTTCAAAATTTTTGTTTTTAATTGAATTTTTTGAAAAAAAAAATTAAAAAAATTTAACATGATCGCTTCTATGAAATAATCTCGTTTTTTGTATAAAATCGTTATTTTTCCGTTTAGAAGTTCGTCGTTCTAAATTTTTTTTTTTCTCAAAAAAAACTTTAATCAATTCTACAGTTATCCCCGTGTATCCCAAAGAGGGCCGATTTTTTTTTCAACAAAATAAAAAAAATTGAAAAAAAAATCGGCCCTCTCTGGGATACACGGGGATAACTGTAGAATTGATTGAAGTTTTTTATAAAAAAAAAAAAAAAAAAATTCAGAACGACGAACTTCGAAAAAATAACGATTTTATACAAAAAACGCGATTATTTCATAGAAGCGATCATGTTAATTTTTTTTTATTTTTATTTTTTTAAATTCAATTAACAAAAATTTTGAAAAAAAAAACGTCCCGAAAGGTCAGTTTTTGAGAGAGTTATGGCTATTTGAAAATAAAAGAGCCATTTTTTTGAAAGCTTCATAACTTTTTTTGAGTTGGATAAAAAAATTTGAAAAAATTCTGAAAAACGTCTTTCATCGAGTAGAAAAAGATAAAAAATTTTCAGCAAAATCTAAAGAGGTAAGGTTCAAAAGTGGTCGATTTGGCATGGAATACCCCATATATAATAACATTTCGTTATAATTTACATAACAAACAAATTATGACAAAAAGTCATAATATACGCTAAAAAAGGATTTCATTTTGAAACGAGGTTTATCATTGCATTGGTCTGCAATTCTACCTTGCATATGCTTGCAACTCAGTAGTAAATCATTCTCAGTCGATTTTGATTCAACCAAATATTGTGGTAAAAAATTTAATAATTCGTATAAAAGAGTGTAAGTCTTGTTCTGGGAATATTTTTGGAGGCCACTTAACAAACCCAACGATAGAACAATCCTGTCATGATTTATTTTAAATAAAGGATCGGATAAAGCTTAAGTTGGTGCCTCTCAAATTAATTTCCTGTGTGCCAAGTTTGTAAACAATAAAACTGCAAGAACTTCCCGGAATTAATTAAGTCGATACCAAATTGTTTCTTCGAATGCCCGAAAGACCTTTTGTTCGGTTTCGTGTCTGGTCAAGCGAATCCAGTTTTCTGTAGCGAATGCAAAACTAATTAAAGACACTTTATATTGGTGTATTATCGGTGTTCGTCGAGGAGAAAAAGCAATAATTGTGGTCTGATGTGGAACATTATTGATACCTTATCTCAATGGCAAATTGCATTTTTTCCTATCATGTTAGTATTATTACCACGAGCGATAAAACATCAGGAGCCGTTACAAACAAGAGATAAAAAGGCATGAGGTTGAGTTATGCACCGACATTGAAAATTATCACAAACTTCTAAATATTTGTTGAGGCTTGCCACATCGTATAAACAATCGATAGACATTTAAACATTTGTTAATTTCATCAAAAAATGCGTAGTTTTTTATAGAATTACATAATTCTATAAATTATTTATAATTATATAAATAATTTTGCAGACTAGTACTACTACCATGTTAGTGATAAGAAACGATTAAATTAATAAAATAAAAAACAAAATAAAAGGCAAGAATCTATGTAGACTACCTACCTCAACAGAGATGTAGCTCTCTCTAACAAATATGAAAACAGGCAAATACAAGTACATTAAACAGTGAATGTTAAAATTAATTACAAAACTTCTATGATAGATAATGTAAGAACTCATAAGCATAATTCGAGCTTAAATAATCCAAAAATAGTAATTACATATACATACACCAAGAGAGACAAGAAATGTTTTATACCCGAGGTGCAATATCCCCAAGCCACAAAGCGTCCAGAATACCATAAACGTGAGGCTATAGTTTTCTTTCCTGTGGTTTACATATAAGTTTTTTCACCGCTAGCACAATTTTTGTTTAATAATAAAAAAACTAAATCTAAAGTAGAATCCAAGTCTTTAAACAGCTTAAGCACTATAATAATAGTGAGTGACTAAAAACAAAAGAAAAAGAGGATATAGAGCTTATGCTATAATAGATAAAAGTTATTTACTGCTTTCGATTCTTGTATTTAACAAAATGCATTATTAAAAAAAATTATGTAAAAACAATTCCTTGAATGCTCATAAAAAGATAATACAGCAAAAAAACAATCAAAAATGTCAACTTATTTGAGCTTCCAAAAGACAACTTTTCGCCCTTAGAAGATAGTCCTAAAATTCGGGCAATAATTTTCTAGATAGTGTGGCTCACGTTGAGCCAATGCCGCTCACTAAAATCAAGATATGGCAGAATTAGTATGCTACAAGAAAAAAAGTACAAATATAGGAAACTTTAAAAATTATAAATTTTCAAAGCAGGTTTATTCATCCTAGATTCGTAGCCTTAGACATGTTTTGATCTTACTAAAACTCTTCAGCAAGTCGCAACAGATTTCTATTTAAATAAATTTGTAGTGACAATAATTGGTCTTATATTAACCCAAGTGGTAAATGGTAAAACTATTAGAAGCTCCTTCTATCAAAGTTGAAAAACCAGGTGTCTACATATCGATATTAAAGGTCACTCTTAACAACAAACGTCAACTTTGATAGAAATAATTTCAAGACAAAAGAATATCGCTGATCGAACTATCAAGTTATCACGTAAACGGCTTTCGTCTGAAACGCATATTTAATGATCTACAGTATGCTTTGACATCATTCTACTATTGAATTTGTTGGGAGAAACCAAAGTAGATAGATAAAGTTACGTATCTTAGATTTGCGTTTCAGACGAAAAGCGCTAATCTGATAATAAAGTTGTCCGATACGAAAAGCGCTAATCTGATAATATAGTTGTCCGATTACCGATATCCCTTTGACTCAAAATTATTTTTATCAAAATTGATATCTGTCATTAGAAATGACATATAGCATCAAACTTTTCAGCGGAAAACTAAATAATCGATTTTACTTAATTTCTGCATGACAAACTGACTTTCGCAAGATAAACTTTAGATATTTTTGTTGCGATTATTATTGCTATCGACGTAAAGTTAAACAATCAAAAAAGCCTTTGTTAAGTGTTGGAAATGAGATGATGATACAAGAAAAAACCAATTTTTTTTACTTTAGTTTGCCAGAGAGACAGTTTATAGAGTATTTTTATTAAATAAACAAATTTTTATCACAAAACTATTTTTCACAAAGTTTCTAAAGGTATATATCTAGTGAGAAATTTAACAAATTGGTCTAACTTGTCTTTATTTTGCTGTATTTTTATTCTACCATAAAGAAACAGCTTTATAAACATTGAAAACTCTTACATCTACCAATGTCATTGTAGGTATATTTGACAAAGACATATAACAGATTTTGCTTCCAGTAGCTGAACCTAAACTGTGAATTGTGAGCTGTGAATTGCATTCAAGGCTCTATGAAAGCAAAAGTAGCTATAAAAATCTTCAAGTTATATTATCAAAATAATAACAAAATATAAATCTTCATGACATTGTAAATTGTGATTACACAAAAGTTGGAATTTATAATTAAATAATAACTGCGTGAATCGGTAACATTGCTTCATGCTCTAGTTGAATATTATATACTGCCGAATAATATAAAGGTGAGCCAAAACCAACCAACCGTATAAGAAATCTCACAAATCCAGGCATCTAGTGAGAATAAAATTTCCTGCTGAGTTGGTTTCCAATATGTCTATAAAAATGTCACGACCTTAATAATTGAAGTTTACGTTGAAAATTATTGTTTCTAAATTCGAAACTGCTGATTTAAAATTGACGTTCTATCTGAGGCTATAATAAAGTCTCTACAAAATAGCTCATAGAGCCTTTATTCCGTTCAATTTATTTTTAATACTTTGTACACAAGATCTGAGGAAAGAAATCCTGAAAAATCAAGAAAACTCTTTCAAAGTCAGTATTATTCACTTACGAAATAGACGCAAAAACGTTGCAGCTTCGTTCAGACTAATCATTTCGCTCAACAAAAGAATAGTTGGTTTATTTTTGTTTCTTTCTGAGTTTTTAGCCTTCTTTGTGCAGACAAACTACACATTGAATTGAAAAATATATTTTTCCAAACTCGTCCATAATGTATGACAAAAGAATAGCTATAACATCAGTATAGTACAACTTTTCAGGACTAACATGTCATTTTTTATGTATTAATTTTGAGATAACTGCGAACTATTTACAACAACTTTTTTCCATTAAAAGCACAGAAAATAAAATATATTCTTAAACATAAGATATTCACAGACACTTGGTTCTTCGTTCCAAATTTGAATGTAATGCCACTAAACGTATATTATTAGTTGTCAACTGTTAAACATTTAAAATAACTATAAAAGTTTTAGGATTTAGAAAAAAAATACTAAAGATTTTAACTCAAAAGTAATTGTTTTTGTGGCTCGTATAAAATTATCTTCCTCAAATACATTTCCGCAAATAAACTCTAAAATCGTCAAAAAAAAATTCAACTTTAGCGCCTTGATATACAAATAACTATTATACCAGCAAAACCTTATGGTTTCTTTCGTGTAATTCTCCTACCTAAGCTTAATAATGTGATTAATGATTAGTTTTCATTTTTATTTTACACGTTTTTAATTTTAAATCTGTTTCAGAATGTTTTTTCAGATGTTCATGATAAAGTAATTGCAACATTGAATTTTTTTTACATTTTCTTATGACAAGCTTTAATTTACTTCATGAGTAAAATCGTGCAACTGAATTTTGAAACAGTAATCTCCAACTGATTGAGCTAAGACTTTGCTACATTTTTAGTTTAGATAATAATGCAAGATTAGCCAAGTAATATCTTTCTAAGCGTGTATTGTTAGTATTGGCCCAATCTGTATGATAACAGAACCTGTGCAAGCCAGTTAAAAATAACTGTTTTTATTGATCGCTTACAATTTTTTGACACTATAATTTAATAACACAGTTTTACCACTTGCAAAAATGTTTTCTCTGATCGCAAAAGCTATTTTGACATGTAATACATTGTTCTTTTGGAATTTGCCTTTTATGCTGTATAATAAAAAAAAAATTATAGAAATTCAACTGAAATAATTAGTGTTCATAATGTATTATTTTTACTTGACTTTGTTCAAACGTCTTAAGCTCTGATTTAGTTCCGAACTAAAAATGCAAATTATAGTAAAGCACTAAAAATAAAATTTCTGGCGAAAAATGACGATCAAACAGAAATTTGAGTGCCGCAAGAGAGGTAAATAAAAAAATAAATGTTAAATAGTTTAAACATATAATTTTAGAAGTGTGTAGTCCGCGGGGTCAAAGAAGCAACTTCAGAGACGATCATATTTCAACCATCCCCAAAACCGGATTATTTAGTTTGAATAACATCGGCTTTCTCGTGTAATATCCCTTAAACATGACAGGGTCGTCCCATATCACACTCAACCAATTTGCATGTTAAAGGTCTCCCCACAAGAGCATCCCAAGCAATTAACATCAATAATCATTAATCGTCTCATCACATTTTCAATTCTTTTGTATAAAACACACAAAAGGCCCCACAATTTCTCAACAAGCAAGCCTCCAAAATAATTTGAATATAATAGAGAGACAGACAGGTGTTGTTGCGTCAGAGAAATTAATTAACTTTTAATAGTACAGAAAACTCAATATTGATTTACGATGAGTGTAGAATGTCATTGTCAGTTGTGTTCGAAAAAAAATGAGAAAAGCCATCAAAAATTCATCAGATTCATATTTCTGTGGTTCAGCGCCCTCCGATATGAGACTTAGCGATTTATAATACGGCCCTACAGCTAACGCCTTTAATAAACTCAGCCTAAGCCGCTAGGACAATATTTCACAAGTCACTATGCCATAATCCATAAAAAAACATAGATGATGAATGTGGCATGTCTATCAAAACAATCCTCCACAACGATACATCGTTGTTCATCGTAACAATAGTCGCGAAGTCAAACATATTTAAAAAAGTATTCAAACGTTTTAAAATTAAATTTTAATAAAACAAAGACAATCAAATATTAGGTGAATTTCCAAATTTTACTACATTTCATAGTTGAGTTTGGAAAGCTATTTAATGGTAAATCTAGTAGCATACGAATAAAAATACTTGTAAATGGTATTTACTAGCTTTCGATTGACACCTAGCTGATGAAATATAATAAAAAGTCGTTTTGGCAGATATATCATGTAAAATAGCACTTTTCTTTTGCCTTCTTTATGTGCCTAATTAATATTAGTAAGACTTCCTTATTTTAATTTAAAGTTTTGTTAAATTTTAACAATTAACAACAATTAAATAACAGTCAACTTTTTCTCCTTCAATAAACAAATTTATAAACAGTTCAAATATTCGTAATACCGATCGTTCGAAGACCTTAACTTATCGTCATCATCCCTCTCAGTTCACTAACTGCTACTCATACTTAAGTCCTTATTAGCGTATTTTACTTTGAATATAACTATAAATTATTATAAAGTTAAAAACTCTCAGATATTGAATATTTACTGTAGAGCTATAATAATTTAATAAAAAAATTTTAACTTAATCTCTTTAAAAATTCAATGAAAAACATCAAAATCTATCACAATTATCACCAGGTTAGTGCAAAAAATAATAAAATTAGAAGCGAAAGAAACAATAAAAATTCTGATTATTATAAGCTATGGTGATAGAAGGTGCAGAGATACAGTACTTGTTCTTTTTAACGCTACATGCGCTCTTGGGCGAGAACCAATTATTAAATCACAACTCGCAAAACCTTTAAAGCGATTTAGTGAGCCTTGAAATATTAAAGACAAATGTTAAGAGATTCTAAAATTGTAACGAATGATGAACAAGCTTCACATCTCATGTAAGATATTGTTGTAAATTTAAAAACATCCGTACGCCAAGCAGCTACAAATCATGATATGATCGAGTGCAAAAAGCGTACATAAAGATTAACCAAGATATAATTGCTGCAAGATTAAAATGTAAAAATTGCAACTTTTAATCCTGTATTATGGTTAATTTAATCCTGATAAATCTACATTTTGCCTAACCAACCACGTAAATCGACATAACTGCAGATACTGTTCCGACAGCAATCTACATTGTATTTTATATCGAATGTTCACAAAAAATTAATGTTCAGGCTGGCATGCTTGACCATAATAATGTGAGTTAATTTTTTATTGAGAATAATTCATAATCATTATTCCAACCTATTTACAACTTCTTCAAGGCAATATCTTAATAAAACTAAAAAAGTCATTGATAAGTCCGGCCACTATTGAAAGCTTCTCTAGATCCTAATTTGACTACCACTGAAGACCGAGTCTGTATTAACAAGTCTAACAATATGGAAGACTTAAAGCCTGTGTCAGGGAAGGAAAAGAGTGAAAGGAACAGTTTATGAAAAAATTTTAACAAAGTAGAAAAAAATTTTGTTTAACGCCTTGCGATCCGGGTAAAAATGGTTGAAGAAACTGTTTACGAAAAAAAAGCAAATAAGTGTTAATTTATTCCATGTTTATTTATCGTAAAATTGCTTTTATTCTTCTAACAATAACATTTGGCTGGTTGCTTCAGTATAAATGTTGCACATGATGCCAGTCGATATCAATGATTGCTATTGAAAAAAAAAGATAGCGTGTGACAATAACGTAATTTCAAAAAGAATTACAAAACAAGAATTTTCTTTTAAGTTTATTTTAAAAATATAATACCAGTTTCATACAAAACAACAAGTTCAAGTTACTTGGCAAATATTGGTCCGTAAAATACTCGTAGCTCTTTGCGTCTCCAGGCTTAGAAACTGATATTCCGGCCGTTTTTCATAGTAATGACGCAAACAAGAACAACGACACTTTCGTATGTTGACTCACGTGATATCTACAGACGCCTGTTGTAAAGTTTCACCAAAAGAGTAAATTTAAAACCACAGCCGTCTCTACTTAGCAAGCCGTGAACAGCAAAATGTGGCAACGCTGCCAGTGGGTCTATTATTGGCATTCACTAGTTCAAGTTTCAAGTGTGTTTATTTAATTTTTCCGGTGGCAATACTTTTGTTTCAAACTTCAAATAAGTGAAACTGTTTGTGGTTTATGTGTATTTTGTCTTTTGCTGTTTTTCCAAATGTTTAATTTATTACTCCATTAGTGGGTATATGACAAATTGCACTATTTAGCAGAAGCAAAATTTTTTGAGGTAAGCTGCGGTATGTCGCATTCTGGTAATTTTGTGGTGTGAGCGGGATTACAAAATTTATTTGTACAGTGACTTAGGTAAGTTAACAAGTAGTTAAACTGAAATGTGATCTCAAAGTCATGCTACTTCTACTGTGGTCTTAACTTAGCCCATTGCCACAATAAACCAGCTAACGTTGTTGCCAAGTTGATGTTCACGGTTTGTTAAGTAGAGAGTTTTTTTATAAAAACAAAGATGGTATAATATTTATCCACGTTAAATATATATAATAATTTCAAGACTTTTGATGTGCCGCTAGGGAAAAAAGACGTTGCTGCCTCATAAGCCGATCAGCTGAATTTATAAATTAGCTGATTTTGTTTCGATCCAGCTTCTTCAAAGTCATTTTAATTGCAATGAATTTAAATAAATGAAAACCAAGATATTAAAATAAAAAATTTCAAGATTCTTATATGATCAAAAATGTGTTTTTTTCTGAAAATTATTGCTTTATTAGTACTTATCTAATTTGGATGAATATTTTATTGATTCAAGATACCGCACTATTAATAAAAAACAGTCGCTTTGAAAAAATACTTTATAATATGAAGCTTTCTTTCTAAATATGATGCTAAAACAAATTAAAAAAAAATAATTGAAAAACTAATATTATGCCCGTGTTAGTTCATGCCAATGAAGAAGCAACAGTATCGCCCTCCTTGTATAACGTCAAAAAGCTTGAAATTATTATATGTACTTGGTGCAGCTACACGAGCGCCCTCCGTTTATAATGGATCGACACAGAAACTGGATAATTATTATATATACATTTATGTAACACTATATTGTGCATAAAATATATATTAAATAGTTCTTGTTTTTATTTATAAAAATTTTAATTTTGACACAAACGGCGCCTCATAACGTTATTGCTTATAACCTAGAGCAAACTATTGATTGGCATTGAGTCGATTGGTGTTTTTGCATATTTCATAACATATAAATAAGCGCACTTTAATGTAATTATTTAGCTAGAATACTCAAATTGGGTAATGCCAAGCCGTGTCAAACTGTAAAATGTGGCGTTTTATATTGCTAATTGTGCGTAACGTAAACGTCCTGTTTGCAAGCCAAAAGGGCAAAATATCAATTTCTTTTATAGTAGAAAAAAAAAAGAAATATATTTACTTTTAGTAGTGGAAATAAATTTTGCTCCCTCTTAAATGATAACATGACCTCACGTTAGTAGAAACCAATAAAACTTTACGTTTAAAATGTAAGTACCTAGCCACTATATTAAGAGACATTTTCAATAAAACAGCAAATATAAAACAATAATACAATCATAAATTTCAAGGGAACATTAGTCCGTTTAGCTTCGCCGGTAGTAGTTAGAGTAAAGATGAGGGACAGCTTATGATCTGTTTTCGTTAATTATCATACGTAACGTAAACATAATTAACGTAAAAGTACTACCAATATAAGAACGTTAATTTACGTTCTCAAATAACGCAAAATTAATACAATTAAACGGCAAAATCAATTTCATAAATCCTTTCATATTTCTCATGCTTTAATATTAAGTTTTTTAGTGTGTGATATTAAATTAGTTACAATGATTTATTTAAAAGAAATCAAAAAAGTTCTAATGAGTTCTTTTCGAAATCCAACTTACAATGACCGACAATCGGTTGGATTTGCAAGCAAGCGAAGTCTCGCAGTTGAATTTATATATACGTTTTTTTCTTATAGATCATTCTGATTTGTATAATATAACTGTGTTGAACTGGTTGTGTCTGTTTGTATTACCCATGTGAAATTATTTATTGAATTTTACTTTAATATTCTTTTGTCAAGAAATAAATGTCATCTCTTTAAAGAAACTTCGTTTAGAACAAGGCAGTATTTTTCAAGTTGCCATAAATCGACAAAAAAAAATGAGGAAATAGAGATGATAAATTTTAGCTGTCTATCAAAGAAGCACGCCAAACAACGATACATCATTGTGCAATTTACAATAACCGCCTAGTCCGCTTCATTTAACGACCTTTCAGCTCGACGCGTTATTAATTGATTGCCACCGAAAAGGGTTTCGACACGTACAAGGAGTATATCAATGTCCTTACTTATTATTATGCTGAGGATCAAGAAGAGACCCAGACATAGGCGAAGAGAACGTGATGTAAATTATGAAAGAGGGCCGACGGTAAAGCTCCAAACACCGGGACAGGAAAATCGAGTCCGGAATTGACAACGACACCTGCGGAAAGCAAAAGGAAAATCGGAAGTACAACCGAATTTGCAGTGGGAAAGTTAAATTTAGAATGGACAAAGGGATAATTAGTGATGATAGATTCCGTCAACACTAGAACTAAAAGCTGATATGAATTATTAATGACCATGTTTTAAAAGAGCTTTTCGAGGGTATGCCACCGGTTAAACTTCATATTTCAAGAGTTAAAATTATAAAATCTCCATAAACTTTTAGACTAATCATCTTTTATTAGTAAACTTCACAGAGTTACCGTCTCTACGACTTTTAGTTTAATATTTAAAATACTTTTTGCGCAATCTTTGCTACAAATATTTCAAAGACAAGAAAACACAAAAATTAAAAATATTATATAAACTTTAAACACAAAATACATTTAAATAAATTAAAAATGCATAGTATAATCTCCAATGAGTGCCCACAAAATCAATATTAAACCGCTTTCAGAGTAAAGAAGTGTATTAAATTAAAAATTAATACAATCAAAAGATTTAAACAATAAATTATAAATAATAATGAAAGAAATTTAGAATAAAATATAAAGAAGAATAAATAAAAACAAAATATAATAAAAAACGCGTTCAATATTATTTCTTAAACTATTTTGGAAATAAAATTTTTTATACAATAAGTATATTTGAAAACAAGGAATATATAAATAATAGTTTTGCTTTCACGGCCCACATTTTTTTCTGATCCGTTCTTTTTGAGGATTCATTTATATATTAAAACAATGTTTAAAGTTTGCCAGTAAGAAAACTTCTAAAAAATTTATGTCAAATTTGAAACTACTACTGGAAGATAAACATAAAAACATTTAAAATCCTCATACCACGTAATTTTGATTTTGCCAACTTTACGTTAGCTTGAAAAACTGATTCGACTCCCATAATTTTCAATAATCGGCAAAATGTGATATCAATAGAGATTCTCAAGTTTTTATCATGTTTACTTATGTGAAAATAATTCTACAGAAAATGATTGTAATCTCTTTTCTTTTTTGAAATTTTTTATGTCATCGTGAAGTACCGCATTAATAAGATAACAAGTTAATTTAATAGGTATAAGCATTATTTTATTTTTATTTATAACTATATATTCCAATTATGATTAGTTATAGAGTATTCAATTCCAACCTTTAATAACTTAAATCAAATTGAGTTTATAAAGTATTATGTATTTAGAGTTATTGAATTTTAACAATTGCGCTACGAAAGTGCAAAAAATTGTAAAAATCATTGAAATCGTTTCATAGTCATTATATTATAGATATAGCGAGTGCTTCGAATTGGTATGCTTCATCTTTTTAATTAACAAAAATATCCATAAAACATTATATATTTTTATAAATTGCTTGTGAGATGTTTTCAAAATAATGATCGTCTACTTTCTTTATTTCAGTTAGTAACCTTTTTTTTATTTTATTTTTAGAGACTTTTTTTTACACAATTGACCACCTAAAAAAAGGTATACACTTGCCTGAGAAGAAAAAAAAAGGCAGAAAAAAATTAAACATGATGTAAATGTGTTAGATGTTTTATTGTGTGACAATAGCTAGATAACCATTCATAGAAAAAAATCTGTTTTACTATAAAAAAAACGTAAAATTTCGCTAATAATATTTAAATTACGACATTTAGACCAATCACGTAATAGTAACTATTAGTACAAAAACAACTTTTTATTTTTTCATGACCAAATGCCATCGTCAGCTTCTAAACATAGCTATGACACTTTGGATGAAGTCGGAAAAGTGCAATCCTATTCAGTCTTCAACAAACATCTCAAATTCTAGTTTTAAGGTCTTCTTAAAAACTAGAGCTTGGAAGTTATCTTTTCCTTTAGAAAAAATCTAACGCTGTTAGATCCAAAGATCTAACTAACTCTTTCGCTACGAGTTTCAATCTACCCACTTGAATGAATTGCATTTAAGTAATTTGTCACAATTTAACTTTCTCCATGTCTATAACCATAGAACATTTAACCCAATTTGTATCATATTTAGATCTTTTTTGTCAATTTTTATTTCTGCAAATTTATTCGTTTCCTGAGGTAGCCGAATGTAAAACAAAAGCTCTGCAAAAAAAAATGATAAGAAATGTATCATTTAAAAAAAATTGTTGAATGTTATAGTTTGGACATAATGTGTTATTATTGACTTGCTTTGAAAACATCATTACGTAGTTTAACAAACCATTTGCAAACGTATACAATTTGTTATTAACATTTTTGTCAAATGAAGAAAACCAATCTGAATCACCCCGCATATAAACCATCTCCCCATTGGGATAAATTTGAAGAAAAGAAAAGATTTTTTGACCTAATTTTTTTAAATGACCTAAATAAATTAATAATTAATTAGATATATTGAACTAAAATTTTTAATTTATTACTTACAATATATAGTTTATTCTCTGCCTGCCAGTAATTAGATGGCTTCAGATTTGGTAGGGTGTTAGCAGCAGAACCAGTTTATGAAGATTTTAAAACAAACCAATTGACACATTCTAGAACACCTTTCAATAAAGCATATTATGCAAAGCCACAAACTAAATTTTGTTTTCAAATTTCTACTGATTATTTGACGTAGAAAGCTTTAATTATGAATTGAAAAATAATGTGTCAGCCAAAGAATTCCCTTGTCTCTCTTGTTTGTTTTTAAAAAAAGTAATAAGAAAGCTGTTTTCCAGAGCAAATACCATCCTTTATTAGGTTTACTGGACTAATCTATTTTTAGTTTTCTTTTTGTACCGCAGAAAATGAAAGAATTTCTATTTATAGCAATTTACTTAAATTAGATTTTTTTTACGAAAAAGCAGCATTCTTTTATAAGGTTGCATTTTTCTAGCTTTTGAAACATTCAGAATTGAGGATAAATAAGGGTCCGTATTTGCATTATAAAGAATGTTCTACTGCTTGTTCCCTAATGTGAGTTCTTGTCAAAGTTGCCGATCCAAAAATATCGACTTATTCGGTTGTTCAAAGACTTGCCAGCACGTAAGCCGGAAGCAGAGTAAGGAAAGCGGTGCAGAAAGACGGGGGCTATCTTATCGTGCTTCTGAACGAAATACGCAACTGCAGGAAATTAAGAGCCAGGGTTGACTGACGAATTAAAATTGGATAAATCGCTAAATTACATTTTTTCAAAACTCCACTTAATTACATCTCAAGCAATAAATGGCCGCCTTCGCGCTCTTTAATTACTCGCCTCGGATTTATGTCGAGAGTGTAATTCGCTTTTATTTTTCATCATAAATCAGAAAGAACGACACACAGCTCCAAATTTGGAAACTGAAAAAAGAAACGATTTTTGTGTAAGAACACAAATAAATCGGCGGCCCGTCTCAGGTACTTTAAGACTAAGCTATTTATGGAGGCTGTGCTAAATTTGGACTGGAATTTTGATACTTGAACGAGTTTTTTAGACATTTGTATAACTTAAGTTTTTGTCGTTTTAGCTGAATGTTTTGTATCTTTTTGACGTTTGGAACAAAACTTTTGCTACTTTGGAATGTGACTGCGAAGGAATATTTAATACTTTGTTTCCGTATTAACAACAATAGAACAATGGAAAGCAAATATTAATTTACAGACATTTGATCACCTTATTCAGAGAAAATTTAGTCATATTTATTATTGGTTAAAAATAAGCATTTGCAAGTCCTGTGCTCTTTCTTTAAGCAATAATTTCACAAAAAATGTTGTTCTTTGTTTAGGTTTAAACGTTATAAATTAATGTTGTTGAACATAGTGCGACAATTAAATAAACATATTTTAAAACAAATAATGATAAAAAAAATTTAAAATTAAAAGATTTAAATCGAATATGATTCCTCAAGAAATCAAATTTCAAATCATTAAAGAAAGAGAAAAGACCCATTTGCATGCAAGAAATTTTTTTAAAACTTCTAAAAAAAATATAAAGATACCCAGAACCATATAATATGTAGTTGTCTGATAATAAAAGCCAAAAATCCTTCAGTAGAGACTGCCCTTTTTTAAAGTGGTAGTGCAGCAATACGTTTACTTTTGATATGCTTACTTTTTTATCTTTCTGGTTCAAAACACAATTTGTAGTTTTTGTTTTAAATTTCATTCTTTTTACTCGGTTTTTAAGCTCATTAAAAATTGAGAGCTTGTTTTTCATCAATAAGAAAAAACAAAATTGACATTATTATTAACTTGTCAAAACCGTAATAATGTTTAAATCATTCTAAAAAAATTGAATAATTGTTGGCAACTGACGAAGCTCAGGCACAAAACTGTTCAACCAATTAACCTCCTAACATATAAAAAAAAATTAAGATAAAAACCTATAATGTTCAGCCACAAAACATCCAACCCTCTAAATAATAATAAAAAAACAACGATAGAAACAAATAATTAATGAGTAAATGAACACTACAATACTAAAAAATTACAGTAAAAAGAATATTGAAATAAAAAAACAAAAATCTTCTATGTTGGTTTTTTTGAGACCTTGCCTAATTTTCAAAAAACTGCAGCCTTTATACGATCAAATGTTTTGTCAAAGAGTAATATAGCTTTGCTGAATTGAATGATCTCTCACAAAAACCAGTATTGTAATTAGCATTATGCCGGTGGAGTAATTAGCAACTTGCATCTAATAAATATCCGTTGGATATATAATTTTTTTATATAAATACACCGAAAATTTGTTAGTAAAAATCTTGTAAATAGCTACCAAAGAATGCAAATTTCTAAGATTTGTCATTGCATTGACATTTATCTTTTTAAAACCAAAAAATTCTTATCTTAATAATTAATATATTTTAATAAACTGTGTGTTTTGATAATAGCAAACATGTTTTGCATTTTTACAGTAAGCTGAGCATTTATGTTTTTATTTAAAAAAAAAACATTTTAGAAATCTTTTGCTTTTCCTCTGCCTGACAGACTCTAGATGAGTCTAATTATCTTTCTAAGTAAAGATAATCAGAATACACAAGATGATTTGTGAACTTTGAGATAAAAAAAAGCGTACGACGATGAGTTGATGAGGTCTCTTTATAAAAGTTTAGACACAGACTTTTAAAAACAAACATGTTTTCTTTATTAACTTTGTATGTATTGCAATATTTGTATGCTCTATGTGTTCTTTGGTACTTTAGTACAGTACGTGTGTGTATGATAATAATCTTTATAGATCGTAATTCGTACTTATTGTAATTAGCACTATAAATCAACAAAAACCTTTTTGTTGAAATTATTGGGACCGCAAACATCGCTATCAACAGAAAACTTTTTTAATTGATTTCTAAGCTAATATTCTAGATTTTTAGTCAAATCAACTTGCACTCTTCATCAAATCCTGGTTTAGACTCCTCTTCAAAATAAACAAAAATCTCAGGTAATTTTGATTTAATTCAGAACAAAATGTATACAGTCAAAAAATAGAAGACCTCCTGTATAGACAACTTTTGCAAGAAGAAAATTTGCATGTAATCAAATATATAATACCTAGCAACCTCGAAAATTCAGAGATGATTTCTTTCTTTGTCACTTGGCTCGTTTATCAAAACCGAGTTTTAAACATGTTGAAAAAGACAACAAGAATAACAAAATTATTGGTCTGTGTTTCTTTATTTTATCTCAGGTTGTGAACTCCACTGCACACCATTTTTTACCGCAGATATTCATGATTAAATTTGTAAGAGTTTACTCCTTAAACTATTTAATTAGTTTTAGGTATCTCAGAGTTTTGACAGCTCTAAAACACCTAAGAGCTAAGAATTACATATAGAACAAATTTTTAACTCTATTTAAGTAATAGTTGGGTTTTAAAACACATCGATTATAACAAAACTTTCAAAATACACCTTCTCCGCAATTAAAATTATTTATTTTAATAATGACTACAGCTTTTTCAAGTGTCATTCAGAAAGCGCGACTTAATTCCAGATAAGGAAATTGTAATTCAGAATAGTAAAATGTAATTCAGAAAACGTAAATTGTAATTCAGAAAGTGTAGCTTGTAAGTAATTTAGAAAGCGTTAATTGTAATTCAGAAACCATAAATTGTATTTCAGAAATCAAAGAACAGCCTACCAATTTACGCTTTCTGAATTATATTTTATTTATCTGAATTGCAAGATTTACAAGTGCAACCTTCTAAATTACAATTTATAGTAATCTGAATTAGATTTATTGCTTTCTGAATTACAAGATACACTTTCGGAACTACATCTTATACTTTTTAAATTAGGTACAATTGTTTGTATTCGTTGCATTATAATGTAGCATTTTGTTTTTTTAATTCCCAAGAAAAATATATTTTCAAGTGTTGACGTGGCATACTGTAATTATTTCCTTAAGTACTTCAGATAAAGCTTAGCAAATGTGATCAGCAGCTCAAAATATTCCGCAAAAAATAAATAGGTATCACAAACAAATGCCAAAGACTAATGATAGGAACAAATTAGCTCGTTTAAGTATATAAAACAAACATTAAAAATACCTATCTGCAAGATACAAGATTCTGTTCACCATTATAGAAAAGCTATTACATAATTTAGTAGCGACATCTATTAGAAACTCTTTCCATCAGAGTCGAGAAATCACGTTTTTACATTTTGATGCTAACATATTAAAAAAGCTAGGAGTTTTTATCTCTTGGGTAATTATAAGACATAAAGTCATTGCAAATTTATTCAAACAAGAATCTATTGTGATTTAGTAAAGATTTCCAATGAGAACGAAACGAAAGTCTGAGTTTACGGCTCTTGGCTTCAATTAATTTTCTTAAACATTATTTCTTGTTTGCTGGTAAAAATCAAAGTAGACACAAAATATTGCATATCTTGCTTTGTGTTTCTAGCTATTATGACAACTTTGTTGTCCAATCAGCAATATCCTTTGTCTCAAACTTCATATTCTATTGACTATCTATCTATCTATCATCAGGAACTACATCTAACATCAAAATGTAGAAACGTGGTTTCTCGACTTCGATAAAAAAAGCTTCTAATAGATGACGTTGTTTTTACCACATTACCAAAGCAATAAGCACTTGAGTAATAAAACCCAATTATCATTGCAAATTTATTGGAACAAAAATCTGTTGCGACTTGCTGAAGAGTCCCAATAATAACGAATCATGTCTGCGTCTACAAATCTTAGTTTGAATGAATTGGTTTTAACTTTATTTTTTACATAACATAGTAATAATTTGGATTCATCTCAAAAACTAATATATATATTAAGAAATAAAACCCTACATTATTAGTTAAACACAAATATTTATCAGCAAAGGAACATTAAGTGACACAGAATTACTGCAAAGTTGATTAAAAAATTTATAAGTATTATAAATATCAATGTGAAATGTGTAAGTGATGAAAATCAAATTATAATATTTTCTTAATATTGGTATTCTTATTATATATTTCCCAATCTTTAAATATTCCATTTTACGAGGTAAAGCTTTTTCAATTTTAATTTACAGCAAGCAGAAAAACGTTCGTTTCAAACACATGAACCCATCCAGAAAAATTGTTTCATAATCCCGACAAATCCAGAATTGAATCATCATTGGTTGATGTTTAGAGGAAATTGTGATTTCCCATAGCGGATATCGACTATTTGAGCTTAAAATGAAAATTTAAAACCTGCAACACGTTTTCAAAGCAGATGTTAGCAACTTTGCACACTCGGGTATAAATAAAAACCAATTATTGTGTCAGCTCAATTCCTTTAAAGATATATTTTCAGCCATTGAAAATTGTAATCTATAGGAACGTGTGATTTATGAGCACTGCAAAAAACTCAGCAGGAACTCGGAGGTTGTGGAAATTACAGGCGGAAGATTGGTCATCAAATAGAGGTATATTATTCCAACAAGTGGATAATCAAGCAGACTACGCAAATACTATATCATCAATATTGTAATCCATTTCAGCATAGAATACAAATTAATGCAATTTGCAGCAAAGCGATTTAATAAAATAGATAAATAGTTATGTACCGTGCAACACGATAAAACATTTCTTTTTCTACAATCGCATTTGACAACGTAAAAGTGAACTTTTCTAACCAACGTCAATTTGTCGCTTACACGCGACAAAATTTAATAAACATTTGCTATCCGAACCAACAATTAACACATACACAAATGTTTGTTTAAACACTAACATTTTGAATTTATGATATTGTGAATGAAGATTTGATGAAAATGTGTCTGTTTTTAATTATTGCAACAAGCTGTGCAATTGTAGCAAAAATCTTGTGTGTAATGCGAGCAGAAAACTTATTGTACATTTCGAGAGATTGTTGCTCTTCTTCGTCGCGTAGCAATACTCTCTCTCAACTGACCATATATTATTATGTTGACAGTTGACGTATTGTCTGTCAACTATTATTTATTAAAAAATTCTTTGAGCAAGTTAAATAAACATGCCCCCGAAACCAAAATTAGTTGTAGAATTGAAAAACAAAAATGTGTTTTTCAATTTTACGTTTTCATTAAAAAAGGCGTGTCAAGTGTTGCTACAATATATTAACAATCTTAATACAATGGTCGTGTAAATCTAATATGTTATTTTATTTTGTAGGTAACTTACTCGTCAGATAAATCAAAAATCCTGTACTACTCAAAATATTTTCAAAATAAAAAAAGAATAAGAGATAAAAGCAGTTATGGCAAGTATAATGCATCAAAACTTACTTTTTTTTTCTAAGAGCTAAAATTACTCAATTGATTTATTATTATTTATATATTTAATATAATTCTCAACTAATGCAGATCCTTTTTAGTTACAAAATAAATTCTTTCTAATTTATCAGTTAGGTTCTTCGTTTAGTCTTGATTTACCCAGTGTTTTCAAATGTCAATGATGTTGAAATCCGATTAAAAATTTATAATTCACATCTCAACTTTCACTTAAAAATCAGTTATCGTTAATAATAAAACTTGCAGAATCTTCAAATTTCAATTTCATTCTCGATTTACAAACATTCTATTCTGATAAAAATTTCAAACTTTTATGATTTGTGTGTACCGGGTGTCCCGTTAAGAAAGGTCACCGGCTATATCTCAGGAACCACTAGTCATAGAGCTTTGAAATAAAATTTTTTTTAACAAAAGTGGCGAAAAAAAAATGCTGGAAATTAGTTTCAAGTTTCTAGATTGGCCGCCAGAGGGCGAAATCGTCACAACTACCTAAAAAAACCGTTTTTTTTTCATTAAAAGTCTAGTAAACGTTAATCAAAAATATGTTTATTGCAAAGATGAGACAATTTTGCACAAATTTGATCTGGCACTTGTTACTCTAATTTGTCAAATGTGAGTAGGAAGAGGGTGGGGATATGCAATGCGGAAAACGTCTATATCTTTGGTTTGCATCAACCTATTTTGACAAAATGGGTGTCAATAGAGAGATAACTTTTTGTTTTATTTAATATGTCATAAATTAAACAATTTAACTTTGTTTTTTAAGTGCGAACAAGCACTGTCTAAAGAAAAATTAAACTTTTACAATTTTCTTTAAAAATTTAAATGGAATGGTATATAAATCTTTACATAAATGTAAAGAAAAGTAAAAAACAAGTTCAAATTCAAAAACCGCACGTCGATATCTTGTTTGCATCAAAAGTTATAAGTGAAAAAGTGAAAGGAGTATGACAGGTATTACACTTTAAGCAATACGCTTGATACGGAGAATATTAGACTAACCTATTTACTAACCTGATTATAAAATAAACAAAGTTTTAATTCTTAATTTAATTTTGTTTATCACACAAATATCCAAAATACACGTATTATACCAAAACACACAAAAATCAACCAAGGTACTATATCTAATGGTTTGGCAAATGTTCAAACTGCTTTCCGTCATTTTGGATGCAGAAAACCCACACTGGATGCGAGAAATACAATATCAGGGCAGGTGGAGCGTTAATGTTTGGTGTGGTTTAGTTGCAAACAAAGTCATAGGCCCATATATATTCAACGAACCGCTTAACGGCCATACTTATTTAGAGTTTTTAATAAATATATTACCTCTTTTGTTAGAAAATGTGTCCTTACAAACTCGACAAGTTATGTTATACCAACATGATGGATGCCCAGCACATTTTGCAGTAAATGTTAGACATCATTTAGATGAGCTGTATCCTGAAAAATGGATTAGGAGAGGAAGTTTATTTCCATGGCCACCACGATCGCCAGACTTGACGTGCTTAGATTTTTATTTGTGGGGAAGGGTAAAAGATTTAGTGTACGCTACTAGACCAACAACACAAGAAGACATGGTGCAACGAATCACAAATGCACTTCAAAGTATTTCAGCAGCTGAAATTGAAGCAGCTGTAAACTCCACTCGACAAAGATTGCTTCTTTGCATCCAAAATGACGGAAAGCAGTTTGAACATTTGACAAACCACTAGATATAGTACCTTGGTTGATTTTTGTGTGTTTTGGTATAATACGTGTATTTTGGATATTTGTGTGATAAACAAAATTAAATTAAGAATTAAAACTTTGTTTATTTTATAATCAGGTTAGTAAATAGGTTAGTCTAATATTCTCCCTATCAAGCATATTGCTAAAAATGTAATACCTGTCATACTCCTTGCACTTTTTCACTTATAACTTTTGATGCAAACAAGATATCGACGTGCGGTTTTTGAATTTGAACTTGTTTTTTAATTTTCTTTACATTTATGTAAAGATTTATATACCATTCCATTCAAATTTTTAAAGAAAATTGTAAAAGTTTAATTTTTCTTTAGACAGTGCTTGTTCGCACTTAAAAAACAAAGTTAAGTTGTTTAATTTATGACATATTAAATAAAACAAAAAGTTATCTCTCCATTGACACCCATTTTGTCAGAATAGGTTGATGCAAGCCAAAGATATAGACGTTTTCCGCATTGCATATCCCCACCCTCTTCCTACTCACATTTGACAAATTAGAGTAACAAGTGCCAGATCAAATTTGTGCAAAATTGTCTCATCTTTGCAATAAACATATTTTTGATTAACGTTTACTAGACTTTTAATGAAAAAAAAAACGGTTTTTTTAGGTAGTTGTGACAATTTCGCCCTCTGACGGCCAATCTAGAAACTTGAAACTAATTTCCAGCATTTTTTTTTCGCCACTTTTGTTAAAATTTTTTTTATTTCAAAGCTCTATGACAAGTGGTTCCTGAGATATAGCCGGTGACCTTTCTTAACGGGACACCCGGTACATACTGTAACGTGAAAGCTGTACAGTTTATTTATATAATTTATTTACACATTTATTTGTTATATACTAATATTCCGCAACTACTTTTCGAATGAATAGTAATATTACGCTTCGAGTTGAACTCAAACTGACTGCAACTGCCTCTCGCTTGCTGCTTCCTTATATCCGTTCGGCATCGAGAGTCTGGAACCAACTAGACAACCCTCTCGAAACTTCAAGCCTTCTCAAAGCTTTGATTCCGTTACAATACAAATAAAGTAAAGCTTTCATTGTGTATCACACTTTCAGTATCACAAGAAACAATCTGTGACACCAAACTAAAAATAATCGATATTTGGATATAGCTGCTTATAACATAATTTCTTTTTAATTTGTTTTAGCTTTTTATTTCGGCATAAATATTAAAAATAAAATCAACTTATAAATATCAATATTTAGCAATCATATTCCGTCAACCAAACTGCTTAAAAAATTGTGAGTGTCAAAAAAAGCATATGTATTCAAAAAAAAACTATTCATATTAACATATTGTAATAAATATAATCTTGGGCACTATATAAACTATCAACACATTTTATCTATTTCCAAAAAATTTCTGTAAACAATTGGAAAAATTAAATTCAAAAGTTTAGAGAATAGTTTACTTCAAAAAGTTTTTCAATAAAAAACTCACACAAATTTATAAAAAACTTGAATACGTAAAATTTTACCCAAACGTTATAAAATGCTGCTGAGTTATAACTATGTAAAAATTTTAATAAAGTATTTTACGTCACATGTATTTTAAATGATGTGACTTTCAGCATTTGATTTTAAAAGCTAAAACTCTCAAGATTTTCTTCAGATCCTTTGCAACCCAATTTTAAGAATCACTTTAAAAAAGAATAAAACATCCTACGAAAACATGAATGTTATGTGTTGCATGTATATTGTCCTTAAAAATTCCATTATTTCAGCCATCAATTTATGTTAACGTTGAAAAAGTCAGATTACTAGAAAACAGCGTTTCATGAACTTTTTTATTATAAAAGATGTACGTGACCGAATTTATGTGAAAAGGTCATAGAATTACAATTTCGCTCATTAAACGGCTGGACCAGAAAGATGTGTGATTTGTAGTCACGCAATCTAGTTGATGAGGTTTTGAATTTGATAATTAAAAATATGAGTGATGCTATTCATTGTTGAGTCACGAGTTGGTGTTTGTCAAGAGTTTGTAGCATAAATGAAAGTGAAAATGTCAGATTAGAGGGTTGGCAAAATTGGACAGTCCTGTCTGTCTGTCTCTTGGGACAGTAGACCTCAAAATTTGATATCGAGTTTTACCAAAAATCATTACATTTTGTTCCTTCACGGTTGTTTTTTTTCTTTCTAACAATATTGCTTTGGTTCTAGGAAATTACTTCTGTACACGACATAATTTCAATTTATGTAAAATTAAATGTATTTTTTCAATAATATGAAAAAAAGTTTATACCGAACTAAACTACTGTAACGAATGAGCAAATAGTTTACAGATGAGTGAAGACGTTGAAAATATGCATGTATTTGATTAAAATAGTTGTAATTCAAAACTCACAAAATTATTTTTCACATAGAAATTTTTTTTTATAATTTAAGCGTATTGCCCTAATGCAAGAAAAGTAAATAGCAAATGTGTTAAGTTTTCATAAGATCCCGCTTAATTCTACGAAAATATTAAAATAAATGTTGCTTTTGATATTGACAGTTATATGTATAATGTCTATATAGCGCCATCTATTAAAAGCTACCTTGCATCAAACACTTTTGCAAATAGTTTGTACTCTAAAAGATGTCAGTGTTGATAAGTACAAATCATAGATTTATTATAACAAGATACAGCCATGCACTGCGATAGTCCGCCAAGACGTACCATCTATTGTTCTCACTCTCAACTGCATTAGTATTCGATAGCGCTATCTTTTAGAGAGGTTCCTACCAATAGCAAAGCAGAAATCAGTAGACGCAGAGTACGCTACGTCAGCATGACACTAGAATTATTTTGACGTTTCTATTCAAATTTTTCTAATCACATAATTTGAACAGAAAACTTAGTTCAGCCACTTAAAAATTGAAAATAATTATTGTCAAGAAAAATATTTAATAATTTGAAGGTAATTTTATTTATTGAGATTTCAACCTCAACTTTTATTTTCTTCCAGCTTTCTAATGTTTCTCTATTTTCTTAAAGCCTAACTTCAATTTTACAAATTCATAGGAGAGAAGTTTTTTATTTTCATTATTGTGATTGTCACGATGCAGTTGTGGGTTTGTAAGCTGATAAAAGATGAAGCGGATAATAAAGTTTACATGGGTCTGACACAACTAAAAGTTGGTGAAATTTTGAAATTGGAATAGAGTTTTTTGATAAAATAATTAAGAATCATTAGCACTGATGAAAAAACCTTTATTTATAAATAATTATTCATTCCAAAATAAAATTGATTTTTAACCTAATTTTCGTATTTTATTAGATTGTGTATGACAAATGTCAATAAGTTGACAGCAAAGCATTGCATCGTTGATTGTCGACTAAAATCGTAGAAATTCGTGTCTGTTTAATCACTATAGACTCGTGTGCGACATACAACAAATATGATGAAAAGGATGAAAAATGTGTTTCATTAAATATAGAAAGAAATGGAGAGATGTACCAATTTCTTTGATATGTTTTTTAAGAACCGAAGTATGTTCAGCATGCATAGCTATATCTAATGTATTAAATCTATGGTACAAATTAAAACCAAAGTTTATATCGCCGATTGGACAACCTAATTATCACGTCTTTGGTCTCAAGCGTATATCAAAGATATACAATGTAATATATCTTCTTTGGTTAATCACCAACTAGTAAAATAAAGAAAGACCAATGCAAATTCATTTAAATCACATCTGTAAACATTGACATGTTTCGCTCTTATTGAAGCTCATCGGCCAGTTGCAACTGATACTGATTTCAATTCATGTCCAAGTTTACAGATGTGATTTGAATGACTGCATTGGTCTTTCTTTATAATGTCTATGTATAATATAAATCTTATCATTATAATCATGGGTTTTCAGAGTTTACGGATTTATAAGGTTAACTTCTTTTCAACCCTATAAAGATTAGACTTTCTTCGGAACCACAAAAAAACTATTTTTCAGCAAGTATCTGATATACACAACAGTTATTGACATTTTAACATTTTGGAAGTATATTTACCAAAAAAATGTTTAAATTAATATTAATTAAAATGATTTATTAAATTGCAACAATCAATTTTCACTATGTTAGACAAATATTTTTTAATTTTATAAAAAAAAAATAAAAAAAAAATATTTTAATTTATTAAGAAGTAGTTATTTACATAAAAGTCAGGAAAATTTCACATTACTGAAGAAGAGCTAAATTGAAATACGAGGCACTTTGTGCCGAGTATTTTAAAGCTCCGAGTCAAGTAAGAGATTTTACTGACGTGTTTTGTACTAAATTTTTCCGGAAATTGTAAAAAAAGACAAAATTTACAAATTTTAGAATTTTTTTTGACAAATTCCACAAAATTAAAGTTTGTCAATTTTGTTGGCAACTATAGTTACTAGAGTATCTTTTTTATTTTGCGTCTTGTAAAGTTTTTACAGTACTAGTCCGGCAAACTCAATTTTCCTGCGCGTAAATAAGCAGGAAAATGTTGTTTCCAAGACGATTTCCAGAAAACAATTTTATTACAGAACAATTTTATTACAGAACTAGAATTTTAAACAAAAATTTAAAAAAATAAAATAAAATAAAAAATTCATAAATATTATAAAGTTTTCAACAAAAGAATATTTGTTCATTTCTTGAAACGTTATACTTTAATATTGCACATTAAATTTGAATCAAAGACACGTTAAACAAACCGAAGCGCCAGTGTCACATGATCATAAAGCAACTGCTAATTTTGATTTTTAATTGATTAAATGGGGTTTTTATTGATAAAACCGCAAAATATAAATGCATTTCAAGAAATCATCAACTTTTTGTTGCTTTGATAATCATTTTGAGATATGTGTTTCAAAATAATACAAAAATTAATAAAAAAAATTTTAAACGTCAAAATATTCAGACAATATGTTGAAATTGACAGTAAAATCATCAATACACAATACATAGAAACATACTTTAAATGTTTAATGTACAGTTTTGATATACAACTGGTTTACTTGTAGTTTATTACATTCCAATAGTTATTTCTTATTTTGACGCGACTAAAAAATAATTTAAAAGTGAAATCTACAAAAACATTATTAACATTTCCTCAATACACACGTAGAAACCGTCGACAGTAGTCCACAATTATTATGTGATTTTAATATAATTACGTCACAGTTACGTTACAATCATTAATATCTAATTAATTAAAACACATTTTTTTTCATTCGCATTAACTATTAATGTACTTTTTATTTTTAATAAATAGTACTAAACCTTTAAAGTACAATAAATTATAAAATTATTTAAACTTATACAGTGTATTTTTTAAAAGTGTATTCTGAGTAGCATTTTTTAATAAGTTACAAATTTGTCTAAATCTTTTACACCTGCAATCATTTCGACAAATTAGTATTGACAACCAACAGAAATATGGCTTGAATCTTTTTTTCCGAATTTTTATTAAAATAATTTGAAAATTGATTAGAATAGATTAGATACGAAGTCAAAACGAACTCATTCAAACTAGATCCAAAGATCCATAGATTTAAACAAGCTCCTATTATTTCCGCAAGATGGTAAAAATAGCGACATCTATCAGAAGCTTCACATGAAAGTCGAAAAACCATGTTTCTACATTATGATACTAGAGCTAGAGGCTAGAGGTCTCCGCTACAAATAAAGATAAACATACATCTTACAAATGATGTAAGATAAATTTAATCATTTTGACGATACACAGTAATTTTTTTCATTTAAAATTATTTGTTGACAGTTTGTTTTTGAATCCGGCATATTCTACAGTATTTTGACATAGCAAACTTGTTTTTTATCAAGAGCCTTCAAATTAACGTTCAACTAAAAAATTTAAAAAAAAACGCTTTTTTCAAGAATTTCAAAGCAAAAACGTGTTGTTATTAATTTATAGACAATCAAAAATACTTTCAAAAACCATGCTAATATACAGCATGCCCCATTTCAAAAAATATAAATAATCACTTTCGAAAATCTTCTATCACATTATTTGTAGACGCTGGTCATATAATAAAAACGCCTGGTTACTCTTACATATGATAGGCTTAGAAGAAGCAAAATTGCCACCAAATAATTTTACAAAATTATGTGACCTCAAAATGATTCCAAGCAAGAAAAACAAAAATTGATAAATAAATGAATAACTTGACAGTACTACATCAAAGCACTTCCTGTGCAAAGCATAAAAAAAATGAGACTATTTTTTGCCTAGAAGACGCTTCTTATGAGTAAGAATTTACCATGTTAAGTTAAAGCGTATCTCTTGAGCCATATGATTTAAACTTTGGATTCAAAGTTAAATATCGTTAGACG
This sequence comes from Lagria hirta, assembly GCA_947359425.1. NCBI lineage: Eukaryota > Metazoa > Arthropoda > Insecta > Coleoptera > Tenebrionidae > Lagria > Lagria hirta. Next base: position 17,660,182 of record OX375794.1, read on the forward strand.
TTTAATTATGAAGTAAATTACGTTCTAGTCAATGTGAGAAAATGTTTTTCTATTTTTTGGCATTCTTCTGATATATTATAATAGTAAACTACGTATTTTAAACTTCAAACTTCTGCTAAACACAATTTTTTAAAGCGCCATTTAAGATTTATGTCAAGTTGGCTAGAAAGTTTGTTAACCCAAAAACTATTTGTTGAAAAACACCCACAAGCAAACGGCCATTTATCACCTCACGGAAAACTTCCCGCGTAGCATCTTGTCCGGACAACATTCACCGCCCCGACGGTGACACAAACAGATTTCGAAGGATCTCCCAAAGAGTGTATCAGTTCAGTGCAACTCCTCATTACAATACATTATGTAGATTAAAGCTAAAATTCCATAATGAGTCGCCGTAATTATTTTTTTTTATAAAAATTGTCGCTGCTATTGTGTAGACTGGTTTCCCATTCTTGGTAAAGTACTAGAAATTCCAGTTATTCCTCATCTTCTCGACATTCTCATTTTTCAGACGATTGCACTGTTCTGAAACCAGGTCGTCCATTTCCAAGCCATCATAAAATTCATACTAGACAAGATGTGCAGCAATACCGGAATCCTTCACTCCAGGAATACTTAATATGGGCCCTATTCAGTCAAGAGCAATGCATTTCCATGAGCTTGGTTACACGATACCTGCAATGACCTAGTTGTAACTGGATATCCTTTCATTCCAGATTCCTGTTTTCTAACAAGAACAAAATAATGAGAGATTTGGTAGGTAGTGGGTTAAAGCCGATTTTTTATCACTTGATATTAATTTCATCTACAGAGGAATCATAACTCGCAAATTAATACCACAGCCACCCTACCTTCAATCAGGCTCTGATAAATAATAATATATTGTATTACTAATTATTACATTGAAAAAAATGCACAATTATTAAAAGAACATGGTTTTATGTCACACAAAATAGTCAGAAAGTCAGCCAGGAACATCTAATAGCACCGTAATGAACAAATTCCAATCTGAACTATTATAATACTGTAACAAAATTGATACATTTAGAAGATATTATAGTTTTTGAAATGCTGACTCTAAATTGAATTGAAATTTGTATCTATTTGTTTAAAAATCTCTCAAAACTACTGCACCGACTTTTACAAAAAAAATTGGTATTGACTACTTAACAGATGACGTATAGGAAGAAATTAAATGGTTCCAATGACAAAATTGAGAATATGTCATATAAGAATTAGGACTGCTTGTAGAATCAGCAAATAATGTACTAGAAAAGCTAAAAATATTGTATATATGTAGTAAAATTGTACAATGTTAAGACTTAAATTTTTTATTAGATTCTATTTTCGTTTGTATTTAAAAAAGTCAAATAACCATAATAAAAGTATAACTACATATTCAAGATTCTACAATTTATCATCCAATAATTTACAATTATTGGATGATAATTTACAATTATTGGATGATAATATACAGTTTAATTAATAAACTGTATAAAGTGGTATACAAAGTCAAAAATTGAATATGAATAAGTCTTTAAAATTGATAATTTAAGATCTTCCCTAGCAACTAAAATATTTTTCACTATATTATGAACTATTGAGACGACACACTTCTGGTTAACATAAAATACAGAATATAACACACGTACATTTATGTATACTTAATATTTATGTATAAATGTTTACAGTGGCTCACATTATTGAGTAGATGGCCAACATTGAAACAAGACTGACTGACTTGACAAAAAAAAGACGAAATGACAGTATTTTTTCATGTGTTACCTAAAAACTTTTTTTTACGCGAATATTGCATCTAAATTTGATCAAGATCTGACCAGTAGCTTTTCAGTTATCATTAAAAATGTGTATTTAATTTTGAAACTGCCAACTCATTATTGATTTTTAAAAGTTACAAATTAAAAAAATAAGAAGCCGACTTTAATACAATTATTTAATAATTTTTTCAATAAATTCAAACAAATATGTACTTCATTCGCTCAATTTGGTTAAATTAATTAAACAAATAAATTTGTAATCTATATGTTTAAGTAATTAAGACATTTAATTAATTCGAGAACCTACTAATTAGTCGGTTTTTCAAATTTTTAATTGGTTACTTGTAATTGCTAATGTAACAAAATAAACCATAAGTACTTGCTTCGAAGATGAATGTACCTGAGTATCTGTCGTGACTTCCGCGGTTTGTTCATTGCTAATTTAGCTTTTTCAACAATCTCCTTCGCAACAACAGTTTGGAAGAAAATGTGATTAATATTAATGAAAACTTTCTGACAATTAGATAAATTCTATAAATGCATTTCTGTAACTCAATCTAAGCAATTTCAAACTATGCGTAGAATAAACAAGTTCCTAAAAAATCAACAAACTTTCAAAATTGGAAAAAAGTTTGTTGCTAAAAGTCACGTCTACCGTACGAGAAAAAGCACTAGAGGACTTGAGAAATACAAATTCTGTCAAAACTGTTCTCAGTAGTTGGCACGAATTGAATATTGATGTTAAATAAGAATGTTATTACGACCAATTTTTGACATTATTTGAATACATTCTACATATTACACTATCATCACATATTTCTTATTTTTCTAGTCAGAAATACTCAGCCCAAATTCTTCACTTGGTTAAAGATAAGACTACTATAGTCTACAGAAAAATAAACACGGAAGAAGTAAAACCGTCTTCAAAAATATTAATTTAAAAAAAGGTTCTAATTTTAACACAACAAAACGCTTCAAAACGTTCAATAATGCTTTAGGTGAAATAAGAAGTTATTGGAAAAGACATAATACACGCTTGATTAAACTCACTTAGAAATTAATTGATTTATTGTATACAGGTTACGACTTAATGTAGTGTGACTCAAGATAGACAAATTAAAAGTTACCTGTATTGATAAAACTCGTTTAAAACTTAAATGACTGATAAAAATTAACAATCTGAAAAAACACGACCCATTTTGTATATTATTGAAATAAAATGTACACACTAGGGCATTTCATAAGCAACTGTTTTTACTAAAAATACCACATGCATGACACAACTGTGTCTAGTTGGTTGCAAATTTGAAAGTTCTCAAAACTCTTGACAGGTGTAATTTTCTTCCTTCTCTTCTCTCGTTATAATAAAGATTTGGTCATTTTACCTGCTTCTACAAGAAGTTGTTTAAATGTCGAAAATACATTTCTGCATTTCCAAACTGCACTTTTTTTAATGCTGTTCTAATGTAGGTATAATAAACTGTTTTATAGAAACACTAAATATATTATGTTCAAGCAATTTTGCTAGATTATTATGATTAACCGTCCTTGTCCCAAGGACACAGCAATTTTGCTAGACTCAAAAGTCATTACGGTCTTCCACAAGTAATGATAATGACAATCTTACTTTTTCAATAATATAAAAATTGTTGCAAAACAAGCCTTTAATTTTCAATTAGTTTAAAAGCCAATTTAAGAATTACATTAAAAACAAAAAACCATAAACCAAGTGTGTTTAAATCTAAATAGAATATATGTTTGTTTTTTTAAGAATGGATTTGTACAAACCCATACGCAAAGTACATAAGTTTAGCTATCACAAATAAATAGACAAGACATTGTTTTGGCATCTCTTTTGGTGGATGCAGGTGAACATATGCTAACTCTGAAGAAATATAGAATATGAAATAGTCACCACGTTGCTTGCATCTGAAGACAAGAAAATTTCCAGATTGCGCAATTGAGTTATCGTAACAGAAACTGAATCGTTCTTTCTTCTCCACTTCTTCTTTATAAAATCAGATAATATTGAAAACAGTATTCAATTTAACAGATTATATTACTAATTCTAAGAATTAACAACAATGCTCGCTAGATCCACTATTAGATCGCTATATTTTTATTTTTGTCAAATAAAACATAAATTTAGCGGCCCTAGGGCATAATAAACAAGCTTATATAGGTGTGTATCAGAGTCAAAAAAAAATCAATAAAAAGCAAGTGGAAAACGAGCAAAATTGTTTTAGAATAAAAAACTGCATGCAACCAAAACGGAGAATTTCTAAATGCTGGGTTTATAATAATTATTATTGTGTCAAATTTTGCGTACTGCTACAATCTTTTACGAAGCAATTAGGGAGAAAAGTTTAAGTTCCGGTATATATATATATTTTGTATTTGTGAGAAGACAATATTTGCATCGTTTCCGTATTGGTAAAAATGCCTTCAATCATAAAAACAATGTATAAAAATGCTAAGAATAATGAATTTAAAAAAAATCAAGGTTTTTGCAGTGGAATAATTTCTGAAAAAATTGTTCATAGGGTTTGTATATACTAGTTAGTACAAACTAGACACATAACAAAACTAAAGACATCACACACCAATAGAGCTAGATAACGTCAAAATACCACTATTATTGATTGCTTAAAATTAATTATTACCATAGTTTAAGGCTCTGGCAAGACCAAAATACGATATGAAACGAACCTGAAACAAAAAAAACATTAAATGTAATTAAGAAAAAAAGTGAAAAAGAAAGATATGTGATGAATAACACAAGAACCAAATTTGAGAAACCAGCTTCAATATAATTATTTATTGTTTTATTTATTTTATCGTATCAAATATTTTGGTACAACTATATGGGTCATGATATCATAGAAATCCTATAATACATTAGTTACAGCCAGATATGATTTATTGCAAAAATTTATTAGAACAAATTAACCTATTATCATAGTATGAAATTATTTTTGAACATTAATTGCAATATTTTCAAAAGACATCTATCTCGACTGCCACATCTCCTGTAGCTATCCCAGATAAGCACACATTTTCATTGATTCTTTAGTATCAGAAGCAGTGACTCCCATGCACCCAACTCTTGCAGTTCTACCGGCGTTTACAAGCATGATCCCTGTAGATCTCCTAATGCAGTGACCGGTGTATATAGCTGGATCTTCGAGTTTGAGATATGCAACTATTTTTTCAAAACTTTTAGAACAAAAATTAATGCCTTTCACTGAATTATAGTACACTTTCCAATTGTGTGTGATACAAAAAATCTTCTATGCGTAATATGAGCCAGCCGTAACCGTGCATATTTTTTTAAATAAAATTACAGGATTGACCTTACCCGTAATAAACACAATCGCAAAAATCTTTTTTGTAAGTTTTTCAATCAGGAACAGTAAGAACCACCTTATTATCTAAAATCTCAACATCATTGGTAAACATTTTCACCAATTCATACGTGCTATAAGCTCCACCAAGTTCAATAAAAAAGCTACTTTTATTATTAAAAAAAGTTCATCTAGAGCAGTGGACAAATCATCAACTTGTTCTTTCATCAGTACTTAAGATTTTTTATGTCGGTATACAACATTCTTCTTTCTTATAAATTTGATCAACAAACCATATTATTGTCAATTTCAATTCTTAAGCTCGTAGCACATAATATTTCGGCCATAAAGATGAGAAGAAACACTCTTATCAGGACCGACCAATCGTACCAAAACTTTTAACATATTTTTTGATTCAATGTGAACAAAATCAGTATTTTAGATGATTTAGAAACTTGCTTACGATAAATCTGCAAATATATCTCGAATATTGCTACGAGCTAGCAACGTTTGCTAATATTTTTTGTCATTTGATATAATAATTTGTCAGTGTCAAAAACTAAAGCCAATTAAATAAGCATTATTAAAGAGAACTCTGAAACCACTGGTCAGATCGCCTATCAAATTAGATAAAACTACATAAAAACACCAGCTTTCAAACAAAAAACATCAAAATTGAATCGCTTAAAAAAAATGATGTAGCACATTGAAAAAAAACGGTCAAATTGAAAACTTGCTCTCCTTTTTGTAAAGTCAGTTAAAAAGTATATTTCAAATCAAGGTAAAACAGTTTTCTTTTACAGAGCTCAAGCAAAGTTTATAAACCGAGCTGTAACCAAAAACAAAAGCCCTTTTAACAAGTTTCAAAAACAATTTTTTCCATACTGGCAAATTTGTGTGGAAAAAAAATAGCTTTTTATGTAACAAGGCAGTTAAGTGCCTTTATCGAACAAGCCTGGAAATTGCAAGCCAAGGCAGTAGCGGCGAGCAGCCAGGCGAGTTTTAATTTTGTGTAAAAGTTTTGCAAAGTAAATTGTAACTATGGTGCATTCTCTTATTTTCACCTATCCGGTTCTGACAATACAATTTTTAAAATATAAGAATGTTTTTTTAATTTATTGTAGTTTTCAGACATAACTGAACTTTGATATCAACTACTATTGTCAGATGTCATTCGAGATTTGTGTTAAAGCAATCTTCAAGAAAAAAGTTTGTAACACACAATACTTGTACCTTTGAAAAAAATATATAAATTTTAAAAATTTACTTTTAGCTGCTTTTTAAATAGGAAAAGTATGTAAAACATAATTTAAAAGTTTGAAAAACAGTCAGTAAGATGACACTTCTTGGTGCATATTTGATTTACAATACAAGTAACATTGACATGACATGACATCTGGTGTCACAGCTCTGTTGTGTACATACACACCCTTATAGAGCACTTTCTAAAATCTTATTTAAAAATTGACTACAATGACATTTTTTCATTTCCTCATAAGAGCAAAATTAAGTTAAAAATTTAAAGTTTAGGCACTATTTTTTACCTAATCAGAGTAAAAGCAACGTTGTTCTCAGGTAGTATTGCTAGGGTAGAATCTAAAAAATTCTTTTTTATTTATTTGCTTTCACTCAGTTTCTGCAACTTTTTACTACACATTCTAAAGGTCTTGATTGGCAAAAATTTCCATAAAAAGCATTTACAGCCCACGCACGTCTATTAATCTGGATTGAAAGCGAAGATTTTAATCAAAAGAAAGTGGCCTGACGCTGCTGAACTATTGGTATGAATTTTTATAGGGTCGTATTAAAACAATTAACCCTAAGCTAGGCTCGTAAAACCTAGGGAATGTTGGAAGCATTAAATTCGGTTAAGACCAGATGTATATGCGGTTTGCAAGCTTCCCTAGTCCGCGTGATTTATCTCAGATTTGAAATGGAAATGTAGCATAAAATTTTGTATACGAGAGTTTATAGTGCAGCATCGCTAGAACATGTAAACCGCTTAAAGAAATTTATTCACGATTATGTAGACTCAATGCACTCGATATCAAGCTATACGTAAAAGCTGTAGAACTTCATGCAAAACGATAAATCATGTAAGATACTTAAAAAGGTCATACATTGTAGTAAATTACAATACAATGCAATTGCTGTTGTTCAACTGATCTAACATAACGTTGAAAATGTTAGCAGAAAAATATATAATACTTAATTTTCATAATGAACTTTAGCCTATAGTCGCGCAAATAAGAGAGCCAAAAATTTGAGAAACCTAACATTTCAAGATTAACTTGAAAGTTTTTCTTTTGCATCTTTTTTTTTTAGCAGAATGAACCATATTTTCGGCATATTTATTAAAAAAAATCAAAACAACAGATTTTCGGCCTAAAATAATAGAATGCTGTATGTAAAATTTATTAATTTCAATCGTAAGAAGAATACGAGTTTAAAGAATTTTTATTGCATTGGCATGAGTCATTAGTTTTATTAAGAGCTTTTTTAATATCAACATGTGAAAGCATTGCTATTCGACATTGATTTATAGCAAATTTGGTTAAAAACAAGAATTTGTTCGATCTCACTGAAACATGTTTGCGTCTATCAATCTTGGAATATAGGCAAGCAATACTGCATATCGTAGATATGCGTATCAGACGAAAGACGCTGATGTGGTAACTTAGTTGACTGAATAGCGATTTTTTCTTATTTGTCTAAAAATTATTTTTTTATTAAATCGGCATTTGTCATTAGTATCTTTAGCCACTTCATCAAAATGTAAAAAAATAGCGCTTTTAAACCTCAAAGTAACAAGTTTTTGATGGTTATGTAATGCTACGTTTTACAACTTATATATACTTAAATAACTACAATCAGTTAATATAAGTACACAAAAAAGTTTATGCTAGAAATTAATTCACAATCATTATACATTTAATTTTGATCTCACAAACAAATCAATAATGACAGCCTTGCAAGAATTTTTATAAACAAATCTATCAAATATTAGAAACAGCAGACATCAAATATTCTATAGTTTTAAATTCAAAAATGCATGACTTTCATCAATCTTCTTATTGATAGTTTTGTAGAAGTGAATAAATAGTAATAAATTCCATTGATTTCTGCTGGTTTATTTTTTTTACAAGATTTAAAAGCAAACACATGTGAACTCAAAGTTCTATCATTAGTACTGATACTGTCGTATTTTCCTGCCTAGACCAATTTTCTCTTAGAAAAAAACAAGAACAAAAATACATAATTAAAGAAGACAGTAGAAAGAGCAACTTTAAAAAGAAAAAACTAAATATATAACAAGCAAGTATGATGTAATAAATGACAAAATAAAAAAAATAAAAAAATAGATAAAAAAAGTATTAATAAGCTTTTCAATATGTTATATACTAAATTATTTATTGGGAAGTTAAAAGTGACGTATCTCCATTTCAACACAGTTTCACTTAAAAAGATCGGCGGGAACTAATCTCGTATGCTTTAGAGAATACGTTTCGGAAGGTTCATAATAGGAATCAAGTCGATACAGTCTACACGGACTTCCAAAAAGCATTTGATTAGGTAAATCACTATATACTCCTTCAAAAACTTGAATGGTTTAGAGTGTCAGAGCTTCTGATATCATTATTTAAATCATATTTGTTCAACAGATATTGCTATGTAGGTTATCAAAACTTTTTTCTGATATATATATTACTGGTATGATTTTCCGCAGGGGTCTAATCTTGGGCCCCTGCTATTTTTTCTGCTCATAAATGACATTTCTAATGTTATCAATTGTGAAAAGCTTTTGTTTGGAGATGATCTTAAATTATTTATTTTCTACAGTCAATAATATTAATGATTTTTTCAAACGGCTAAAAGATCTAGATGTATTTGTTTATTGGTGTGACCAGAATAACACGTGTTTAAACATTTCAAAATGTAATGTTTTAACGTAGACTCACAAAAAAAATCCATAGAGTATTTTTGGTTTTTTGTATCAAAATTGTCGCAACTTTTCTTCGTTAGTTCGCTGAATGTATTATACTGCCTTTTATTAGGGTCCAAATTAGAATGTAATGCATAGAGGAAATATATTTTGTTATTCTTTTTTTATTATTGTTTCCTGGTAACCTGTTTGGAAATAAAACTACTAAAGGTAGCTTTTTTTATTAAAAAAAAAAATAAGTGTAGAAAAAAATAAAAAAACAACAAATAAAAAATAAGTACAATAGAATAAAAATAATATAATAATACACAGTAAAGTATATAGAGCAATGTAAAATAACAAACCTTTAGTAAGCTTAGAGTATGTTAAAAGATAATTATATGCAGCAATGTTGCCAAATTGACTTGTTCCAATAAAAAGCTAATAAAAAAATACATAATCTAAAACAAAGCCGTTTCAAATTTAAATGAAATCATTAAATAATGCCATCTTCAAAACCAAAACAAACAAAAAATGCATTACTTCAGTTTAAGTTTTTCAAAATGTGTCACTAACGGTTTTTTTAGCCAATTTATTTGCTTCATTTCCTTTTTTCTTAATCAAGTTGTTTAAGCAGAGCGCCATCCCTCATCCCACTTTCAGTTTGTGACGTAGGCGTAAAAGAAGGGATGAGGGTGGCTTGACCAAAGGACACGATAAGACAAACATCAATTCTTCTTTCGTCATTCAAACATTAACATTTGGTCATTCAGACCTACATCATTCAACTTTAGTCCATTTATTAATCAATCATTATTCAATTAATTCATATTCATTATTATTATTGTTACTAGTTATATTATATTGTTTATTACATATTAATTAAAGAAAGTGCAAAACAACGCTTCATCTTTATTATCAGTAACATACACGAACATATTTTGGTCCTTCGATACACATTTGAACCCGCTTGGAACACACAGTTCTTTCACATATCATCATCAGAGCAAACCCACCATCAACACATGGTCGAAACATCATCAAAATCAATTCACAAGTGAAAAAAAATCAAGAATTATCGGAAAATCACTAACCAAAACCAACTCAGCTCTACGGGATCACCTCACACACGTCAATCAAGGACTGCAAGAGGTCAAAGATCACTGGGAGAAAATTTGGCTACAAGGTTAGTACCTATTCAAATTTTTTCCTAATTCCATTCAGATCTGTGCTGCAACTATTGCAATATTCATTTATTCGTAATTGAGTTCAATAATTTAAACGGTTAAAATCAAATCAAACAAAAATCATGACGGAAGAAATTCTTAAAACTTTGAAAACAAAGCGCTCAAATATCAAAGGAAATCTCACTCGATTCGTAACATTTTTGGGAATACCAGAAAACAGAATTAAAATCGCAGAAATCAAAGAACGAATAAAGGTAGTTCAACAACTTTTACAACAATTTGAAGAGGTTTCCACTCAAATCGAAGTTATTGACGAGACGCAAGTTTCAGATCAGGATAGGCTCGAATTTGAAGACAAATATTATCAAATATTAAGTCTAGCTCAGTCAATTATTCAAGAAATTCCCCACAATTCACAAATGATTCATCAAGTTGGTAACAACCAATCAAATATTCAATTAAAATTACCGGACATCAAACTACCGGTTTTTTCTGGATCATTCACTGAGTGGATAACATTTAGGGATAGTTACAAATCTCTGATTCATGAAAATCAAACATTAAACGAAATTCAAAAATTCTATTACTTAAAAAGCAGTCTCACAGGTGAAGCAATAAAAACAATTAATCATTTAACTCCATCTTTAGACAATTACAATTCAGCTTGGCAACTGTTACAAAATCGGTATGAAAATAATAGATTAATAACATATCATCACATTCGGTCTATATTTTCAATTCCATCAATTCAAAGTAAAGACGGAAAAGCGCTGAGACAAACATTACAAACAATCGTCTCCAACCTAAAAGCTCTAGAGGCAATCAATCGACCCACTCAGTATTGGGATGATTTACTTGTTTATTTCATATCATCAAAATTTGATTATCATTTAACACTTGCTTGGGAAAACATGTTATCGTCAGATTTGCCAACAATGTTAGAATTGATTCAGTTTTTAACACAACGCTGTCAAACATTAGATTCACTCGAAATGAATAAAACATCAAAGTTTCCTAGTTCTGGGTCAATAGATTTCAATAAGCAATATAAATCACAAAATATCAAACAATCAAATATGCACATTAGTACCAATTTTGCTAAAAATTTATGTTTATTGTGTAAAGACAATCATAATATATACCAATGTCAAAAATTTCTTAAAATGTCTGTTTTACAAAGACAAAACGAAATTAAACGTCTCAAGTTATGCGTTAATTGCATGCGTAATAATCATAAAACGGAAAATTGCTCTTCGGGTACTTGTAAATTCTGCGGAAATAAACATAATTCATTATTGCACCAAAATCATGCGGAACCATCTACTTCTTATGCAGATCAGCCGACTCAAATAACGGTCTTGAACAATCATTGCGCTCAGATTTATACAAGAAATGTCTTACTATCTACTGCTTTAATTAAAGTAATGGGAAGTAGCGGAAAATACTTTCAGATTAGAGCTTTACTTGACAATGGATCTCAAAACCATTTTATTACTGAAAATGCATGCTCAAAATTAGGATTAAAATTCGAAAAAGTAAATATATCCGTTGCTGGATTAGGCAATAATGAATCCACTATAAATCGGGCAACACACATAAAAATACAGTCTAATTACAGCTCTTTTAAATCAAATTTGAATTGTTTAGTAGTGCCCACAATTTCTATGAATCATCCTTTAAATTCATTTGACGCGAAACCATTAAATATTCCAGCTCATGTTAAATTAGCAGATCCTCAGTTCAACATATCTAATCCTATTGATTTATTAATTGGCAACGAAATTTTTTGGAATTTACTAAAGTTTCCCCAAATTCAGGTAAAAGGTTTATCAGGTACCATCCTTCAAAACACTCAGTTAGGGTTTATTGTTCATGCAGTAATTTCTATGAATAATTCTAAAAACATTTGTAGTTTAGTTCAACTACCTACCTTAAACAAACAATTAGAGAAATTTTGGGATGTAGAAACTTTTAATGATGGGAAAATCCCAATGTCCCAAGATAATAAAATTTGTGAGACATTATATCAGCAAAGCACTAAAAGGGACAAAGAAGGAAGATTTACCGTAAATCTTCCTTTCAAAAATGACCATATTGATCTGGGTTATTCCAGAGAGAGTGCTTTGCAACGTTTTAATTCTTTAGAGCATAAATTACTTAGAAATCCTAATCTGTACGAAAACTATAAACATTTTATTGTTGAGTATTTACAGCTAGAGCACATGGAAAAGGTTACCGACCCATCGGTACTTAGCCCAGGTAAACATTTTTATATGCCTCACCATGGGGTCTTGAAAAACAATAATCTAAACAATTTGAGAGTGGTTTTTGATGGAAGCGCAAAAAGCTCAAACGGAAAGAGCTTAAATGATAATCTATTTACCGGACCGGCTTTACAACAAGACTTGAAATGTATTTTGTTACGATTTAGAACATACGAATATGTAATTTCCGCTGACATCAAAAAAATGTATCGTCAGATCTTGATTCATCCAGATCATCAAAATTTTCAATTAATTTTGTGGCGTAATAAGCCGCATGATGAAATTGAAACATATCGGCTAAAAACGGTGACTTACGGGTTGTCAGCGTCACCTTATTTAGCAATAAAATCATTGCAAGAGCTTGCAAAACAAGAAGCTCATCACTTTCCAAATGAATATGACATTGTACTTCGCGATTTTTATGTCGACGATTTATTAACAGGTGCTAACGATCTCGACAGAGCAAAATGTATTTTAAAAAACGTAACCGCTTTATTGGCAAAAGGATGTTTTAATTTATGTAAATTTGCATCTAACTCACAAGAAGTCCTAAAAAACTTGCCATCAGAAAAAATACAAACTAATAAAATTAATTTAGATAAACAATCGTCGTCAAAGACATTAGGAATTTATTGGGACACAAATTCAGATAATATTAGTTTTTCAATATCTTTTTCTTCAAATAATACAAAAGTAACAAAACGACATATCTTAAGCTTAATATCAAAATTATTCGATCCGTTAGGACTTGTATCGCCTATCACCATAATTGCCAAAACTCTTTTACAAAAGATTTGGTTAGGTAAATTTGATTGGGACGAGGAATTACCAATTAAAATTCGAAATGAATGGTTTCAATTTGTAAATAATTTTCAAAATTTGCCCACAATTAGCATTCCGCGAAAAATTGTTTATAACAAAAACCTGAGTACACTCGAATTACATGGATTTTCAGACGCCAGCGAAACATCGTATGGGGCATGTGTTTACTTACGCACAATTCGTAACGATGGAAGTTGTAAATCACATTTGTTGTGCTCAAAGAATCGCGTAGCGCCTCTAAAGACATCAACAATTCCTCGGTTAGAATTGTGTGCGGCTCTTTTGTTAACACAATTAGTTAAACAAGTCACTGATAATATCAATATTGAAATCAATAAGTGCCTTTACTGGACAGATTCAAAAATTGTTCTTGCATGGCTGCAGTTAGAACCGAGTAATCTAAAAATATTTGTAGCACATCGGGTAGCTGAAATTCAATCATGTAGCAATGTAGACAATTGGCGGTATGTTCGTACATCAGACAATCCAGCAGATATTCTTTCTCGCGGAACCGCAACACAGGAATTAAGTAATAACTCATTATGGTGGCACGGTCCATCGTTTTTAAATGATTCAAACACTGAGTTATCAAAACCTGATACTGTGATAAAGGAAACAAAATTGCCAGAACTTAAAACAATTTGTTGTCTAGCTACTCAAGCTGGCAATGAACAATTTAATTTATTATATAAATTTTCTTCTTACACTAAGCTTATTAGAATAACCGCATATTGTATTAGATTCATAAATAAGTTAAAAACAAAAGAAACCGCTACAAAATTAACAAAACATTTAAATCAAGATGAGTTGAAACGCGCGGAAACATATATTTTAAAATTAACGCAAAAAAGCGCATTTTCAAGTGAAATTCATGCTTTATTAAAACATGGAAATATATCTACAACAAGTAGCATTAAATCGTTTAATCCATTTCTAGACGAAAGCGGTTTGTTACGCATCGGTGGCCGTCTTAAAAACGCAAATATAAACTTTGATAGTAAACATCAAATTATTCTACCAAGAAAACATTACGTGACCAATTTAATTATCATTCAACATCATAAATTGAATTTGCATGCCGGGTGTCAAAGCACCTTATCATCAGTTCGAAATAAATTTTGGCCAATAGCAGGTATCACTCAAACAAAATCAATTATTAAATCATGCGTTATATGCAAAAAAGCAAAGCCGATCTCATACACTCAAATAATGGGAGATCTTCCACACCCACGGGTGAATCCATCGAGACCATTTCATTACACAGGCGTTGACTATGCCGGACCCTTAAGTCTAAAAAATGGATTCGGTCGCACAAATAAAACCATAAAAATATACATTGTCATATTTGTCTGTTTTGCCACTCGAGCAGTCCATATTGAACTTGCGTCAAATTATACAGCGGCAACCTTTTTGAATGTGGTAAAGAGATTTATTTCAAGACGCGGCAAGGTTTTACATCTGTTTTCTGATAATGGTACAAACTTTACGGGAGCCAAAAATGAACTTTTTAATTTGAAAAAATTATTTGAACATCAAAGTTTTGATGAGACAGTCATAAAACATCTTTGCAATAATAATATTAATTGGCACTTTATACCACCTCGCTCACCAAACTTTGGAGGTCTGTGGGAAAGTGCTGTAAAAAGTACAAAAACACTTTTAAAACGGGTTGTAGGCAAAACGTTGCTCAATTACGAGGAAATGCATACTATATTAACAATGGTTGAAGCATGTCTGAATTCCCGACCATTAACCCCTTTGTCCAATGATCCATCCGACCTCCAACCTCTCACCCCAAGTCATTTTTTAATCGGAGAAGCGATGCAAGCACCTCCAGAACCAGACCTTGGCCATGTCTCCATAAATCGATTGTCAAGATATCAATTGATAGAACAATTGAAACAAAGTTTTTGGAAGCGCTGGTCTCGAGAGATCTTACAACAATTACAGCGAAGAACAAAGTGGACAAACAATGTGGACGACTCGCCACAAATAGGAGATCTGGTAATTTTAAAAGAAGACAATCTTCCACCTCTTTATTGGGCAATGGGTCGAATCACGGAACTGCATCCAGGAAGTGATGGAAAAACTCGTGTAGTGTCTGTGAAAACAATGCGCGGTGTAGTGAAACGTGCCATTTCAAAAGTGTGCTCTTTATTGAACGAAAACCAAGAGTAACTTAATCTTAATCATAATCATTCTATTAATTTTAATTATTGTAAATTGTTAACTCTATACCATTTAATTATTAGTTAAGTAATTTAGTTTATAAAATCAAAATTTTTGTCTTGTCTTGTCCAGCGACTTAATTTCATTTTCATTTTCAAAGCCACAGCTTTGCAAGGAGGGGAGTATGTTTAAGCAGAGCGCCATCCCTCATCCCACTTTCAGTTTGTGACGTAGGCGTAAAAGAAGGGATGAGGGTGGCTTGACCAAAGGACACGATAAGACAAACATCAATTCTTCTTTCGTCATTCAAACATTAACATTTGGTCATTCAGACCTACATCATTCAACTTTAGTCCATTTATTAATCAATCATTATTCAATTAATTCATATTCATTATTATTATTGTTACTCATCATTGAATGTGCTCAGGTCTAGATGTAGTATAATTAAGATGATCAGGATATAGTAGACCATAAACTCAGTGTGTTATTTTAAAACATTTATTTTCAAATATGCAACGTTTCGTTCGTGTTATTCGAACATCTTCAGGCAACCTATGTGTACAAACAATCATGAAAATTAATAAATAATATAATACAATACGTTACTCACAATAAATAATTACAAACAAAAGTAAATTTTATATATACCTTGAAATGTTAATATATCACACATAGTCCCCAAATTAAATCATACATCCGACATTTCGTCATCAACCTGGAGTCTAATAATTAAAATATTTGTCAAGAACAAGTAGTCAGAAATATTCAAGATCTTTCTCAAAAACTGTCAACCTCAATATTACAATGCATAAATTAAATATTGCCAAGTTAAAAATTTCTAACCTCCACATAAACACGTGGTTACTATCAAAACCCAATGAATACAATACCACCAAAATAACTATAATGTACCTCCCGACTATCATAAACTATCGAAACTCACCCACAGATGGTGTCAAACGTTCATAGACATTTTAAATTTATCAATTAAACCCAAATACAAACAATTAAGATTCTCAGTGTCAGTTTTACAATTAACAGTATTATGCAAACAGATTTGAATCATCTCACTATAATTTCTTTTTAACTTTATCGACTCATTATCTAAAATCTTTACATTCTCGAAATCAAACTGATGACCTGTTTCGAAATGATGAGCCGCAAGCGCCGTGAGATCCTTTGTTTTAAAGAAAAGAATAAAACAAAGGATCTCACGGCGCTTGCGGCTCATCATTTCGAAACAGGTCATCAGTTTGATTTCGAGAATGTAAAGATTTTAGATAATGAGTCGATAAAGTTAAAAAGAAATTATAGTGAGATGATTCAAATCTGTTTGCATAATACTGTTAATTGTAAAACTGACACTGAGAATCTTAATTGTTTGTATTTGGGTTTAATTGATAAATTTAAAATGTCTATGAACGTTTGACACCATCTGTGGGTGAGTTTCGATAGTTTATGATAGTCGGGAGGTACATTATAGTTATTTTGGTGGTATTGTATTCATTGGGTTTTGATAGTAACCACGTGTTTATGTGGAGGTTAGAAATTTTTAACTTGGCAATATTTAATTTATGCATTGTAATATTGAGGTTGACAGTTTTTGAGAAAGATCTTGAATATTTCTGACTACTTGTTCTTGACAAATATTTTAATTATTAGACTCCAGGTTGATGACGAAATGTCGGATGTATGATTTAATTTGGGGACTATGTGTGATATATTAACATTTCAAGGTATATATAAAATTTACTTTTGTTTGTAATTATTTATTGTGAGTAACGTATTGTATTATATTATTTATTAATTTTCATGATTGTTTGTACACATAGGTTGCCTGAAGATGTTCGAATAACACGAACGAAACGTTGCATATTTGAAAATAAATGTTTTAAAATAACACACTGAGTTTATGGTCTACTATATCCTGATCATCTTAATTATTATTGTTACTAGTTATATTATATTGTTTATTACATATTAATTAAAGAAAGTGCAAAACAACGCTTCATCTTTATTATCAGTAACATACACGAACACAAGTTAAAATAGAATTGATTAAAATCTAATAATAATTATAGATTTTGCGGTTTGGCATTTTAAGTCCAATTTGTTTCTGTTGTTTTAATTATATAGAACAGTATTTCCCTACACATTTTTCAAATGTGCATCTCAACTCTCGAGATATTTAAGATTTGATTACTCTTCCTCACTTGAAGAAATGTTTTATTCAAAAAATAACATCTGTCATTAATTTGAAACAATAATGACGGTTATAAATCTTGATGCTTTAGCTCTAAACTTACGTCTAGCTTTAATTCAAAATGTAATCTAAAATATACTGCCTAAATTATCGCCAATAGAGAAAAATAAAATACAATAAAAAAAACTGCTTTTGTTCTTAAACGGAATAAAACAAAATAAATAGAAAAAGATTGTTCTCCAAATGTGAGAATGCATAAGCGAGCCCTTGATGTAATTCCACTGTCAGCTTTACGCCACTTTAAACGAAATTAGAAAGCGACCATATGGTCCACACATTCTAATAAAAGTCCCTGTATTTTCACCACAGCTGCCCACTTGGACACCGTCCTACTCTGTATTATTTTTACTTAAATCAACCCACAAAGCGTGGGCAGGAGCGACTTTATGAATGGGTACCCAGTTTTAGTTTTGTTTATTTATTTATAATACACTTGCTTACATTATACTCGTTTCACTAGACACGTCACGTAAAACGACGCTATATTGCAAACAAATCCAATATTTCAAGCTTTACAGCTTTGGCTTATGTGCTTTCATGATGCTTGACAGAGATATCCAGATATCGTCCATTTTTAGGCGATTTTTCATCAGTGTTTGGTCAAGCTGGCTAAATTGGAAATCCACAAAATTGATAGAAAAGCCGGACAAAATGTGAAACTTTTCGTATTAGATGAAATTGAAATTTTAATAATATTGCTGTGGTAAAATTTTATTAATACATTAAAAACTGATCAACACAAGTCTATTTAGAGTACCAAAGTCAATTTGATTACACAATTTTATAAAAATTACAATAATTATATTTTGTAAATCTAATGTGTTCATTCCAATATAGCCGATGTAATTGGTTTAATATGTACGTTGAATAAACCTAAATCTTACATCAGAAATATTTATTTATAAATAAAAAATACGCTTTGACATAAAAAAATAAGTTGTTACTTGATTCAATCTTATTTGTTATTATCAGTAGCTAGGTATGTATGTATCACAAAGGCTCTCAATTCTACATGATTAGTTTTCTTTGTTCTTGTTGTCGAAAATTATAAAATTTGTCTGAATAAACTGTAAAGCAATATCTTATTTTTTTCACACTAGTAGAAAAACGCAAAAAGCCTCTATGAAAACAAGAAATCAAAAAATTCAAATCTTTTGCAAACTACTATAATTTATAATCGGTTTAATGCATTAGCTATAATGTTTATTCATAAAAGTAGTGCGACCTATGACAGATTTGACAAAAAGATTTAAACAGCACATTACAGTAGCCCCCCGATTATCCGACCGGAGCCTCTTCGAATAACTGAAATTTTGGTTAATAGGGAGTTTGTAAAATAACCCTGATACCTATATAAAACAGATATTATATTACATATTAACTCATAATTAAAAAAAAACTTTAGATACACACATCCATTACATTATGTAGCGACATATAATACTAAATATGTACATTACAAACATATTATATACAAATAAACCACATAGTACATTTTATGAATACATACAAACATACATATTTATAGTAATTAGTTTTGCTTAACAAAAAAGAGTCAATTTTCTGTGAAGATTCGGAAGTTGACTCTGGTAAAACACAGAATTTGGATTAATTCTATGAAGTGCACGTGCAATTTCGGATAATAGGAAGTTTTGTCTGCACTTGTTTCGGTTAACAGGGCGGATCTAAAACTTTCGATCGTTTCGGATAATGCAGCGTTTCGGTAAATCGCGATCCGGATAATCGAGAGGCTATTGTATTATAAAAAAAACAGGAGAGCAGAAATTATTTTCATAGAGTATTAATATTCTTTATTATCTCAAGCAGATATTTTCACATTTATGATTTTTTTTTTAATTGCCTCCTGTATTAATTAACTAAAAGTCACTCATAAAAACTTAAACGCTTGTTTCTAAATTTTACTTAAAAATAACTTCTGGCAGGTACTGCGGGTCTCAAGTTTAAATCAAATTTCGAGCTTTCAAGCCCGGCTAGCTCAGTCGGTAGAGCATGAGACTCTTAATCTCAGGGTCGTGGGTTCGAGCCCCACGTTGGGCGCTCATTTTTTTCCTTTTCTTTTTTTCAAAACTATAATATGACTTTCAATTTTTGTTACTACGATATAATAGAACCGAGACGTTTTTGTCATATTAAATCAATATAAACCTTCCCAGTTTCAGTATAAAATTTGTTTAAAATGATTATTTAGAATTTCGACATTTTCTACACAAAGGTGATGTGAAATAAACAATCAAAAAATTTTGAATTTTTTGAAAATTCAAACAGTCAATATCAGCCAACATCAGTCAACAAGGCTATAACCTCAAATCCGACATTTGAATTTATAGACGCTATTTAATAAAACCAACCCAAAATTTGATATATAGATACATTTTACATTATATTCATAACAACTTGAACTCAAAGTTAACAACAAAGTACAAATTAGTAAATGTAGTTATTTTTAAATGAAGGAAGGCATCGTCTTTCTTACAACCTACTACAATATAATTATTGATAAAAACACGATTACTAGATGATTGCAACTTTTTATTCAGAAATAAATTTTGGGTAGACGAGGGTTTTGTAAATTGTGTGACTGGAATCTAAGATTATATTATAGTATAAAAAATTTAGCTTAGTAATGCCATACAATTATAAAATTTCAAGTTTCACATTATTTTAGCTACCTATTTGCTTTTTTGCTATTTTTTCAGTCTTTATGTTTTGTGTCAATAAATTGCAAAAAAAATTTCTTTACATAAACCAGTTTTTAATAATCAGTTTCAGCTGGTAGTAAGAGCCTTAGAGAATTAGAAGCTTTTCTCACGTACTAGCATAGGTTGCCATTGCTATCCGCTGTGTGTAAGATCGTTATAAAAGCAGTATCAACCACCAGTATCTACAAAAAAATTAAAAAATAAAAAATATATCTGCTTGATATCCACTCAAATCAAAATAAAAACATCAAAACCAATTAAAAATATTCCCTAAAAAAATTATAGCACATTGACACATGCAAAACCACAATACCATATTTTGCAACTCTTTTTAAACACTCAATCACTTGCTAAAAAAATGCTACATATGTGTATATTAGAGTGCTTCACTGTTAGGCGATATTTAAAAAATTTTATAAAAAATAAAAAATTATGCCGCCAGGTAAAAGGCTTTAAGTGTAATAGCGGCTTAACTCATTCAAAAATTCAATTTGCTATTTAAATAACACAGAAAAAAATTTTTTTTCAGTTTCAACTTGATTTTTCGACTTGAAAATTTTTTTGCAAAATAATCATAAAATCATAAAATTTGCTACAAAAAGTTCCTTAGCGTAAATCTTCCCCGACCAACAGCTTTTGAGTTATACAGCTGCGAAGATAAATGTTTATTATATTTCACATCAAATCATTTTTAAATCAAGATTTATTTTTTTTACATTAAATAATAATTTATCATAGACAAAAACACGCTTTAGTTGAGTTATTATATGATTCAAGTTTCTAATTTCAAAAATTATTTTTGAATAAAATAGAGAAAAATACATTTTTATCAATAATTATAATAAAATTAAATTAATCTAATTTTTGAAATTAGAAACCTGAATCATATAATAACTCAACTAAAGCGTGTTTTTGTCTATAATAAATTATTATTTATTATAGTCTTTTTCCAAAAAAAAATTTTTTACGTCGAAAAAGTAAGTTGAAACCGAAAAAAAAATTTTTCTATGTTATGTGAATAGGAAATTGATTTTTTAAATGAGCTAAGCCGTTATTGCACTTTTAGAGCTTTTTACCCGGCGGCATAATTTTTTATAAAGTATCAGATTCTCGGGCAGCACAGAGAAAAACAAAATATCGCCTAAAAATGAAGCACCCTAGTGTATATATAAAAAAGATTATGCATTGTTTACGTTGCACTAATAAAAAAAATAACAATACTGACCGTACACTCTTAAAATCATTTAAATAAAATTTAAATCTTGTTTGTTCACTGATGTTGAAGCCGTATGTATAATGACATTTTTATAACTTTTAATTTGAAGCTCAAATACATTTTTTGTTAATTGAGTCAAATTACAATTTCACTAACACATTACTATTTTATTAAAATACACAATAACATGCAATTACCTATAGGGCCAATGCCAAATGACAATAGATATAAGTTTATCAAATGTTCTAAAAAGAAAAAAAAAATTTTTGTTGTTTCTGTAATTATTAAAATTAAAAGATTCTTAAAAACATTTCATTTTCTTCACTCGATAACACATAACAATGCATAATTTTCTTGAAGAGTCTGACTCAATCTAATCCTTCAATCCCTTCCAACTGAATTGATTAAATTTCCATCTAATCCATTATTTAAATAATCCGTTTTACATTACTAAATCTCCAAGATATCAATAAAGATCTTCTCAATCAAGCCCAAAACTTTAAAGCGTTTTGTTGTTTGAGTAAATTCAAATTCATTGCTATAAATTGCATGTTGTCCCTTTTAATAATTTATTACAAGTCAGTGGGACTATAATTTGACGGTTTGTACGTTTCAATTCTAAAGCTGTAATTTAGGTATTAACACTAGTGAGTCGCCCACACATCAACATTTCATAAGCTTCTACATGATGGCAGGGTTCGATTCCTGGAATGTCCAAAATTAAAACCGAAGCCGACAAAAGACCCCCGACAGCTCAAATTTCTACTAAAAGAAGTCGGCAATTCTCGGAAGTAGAAATTGTAGACGAAAGAATCATTTTTCTAATAATTAATAGTTTATGTGAAAAAATAGAAATTTCGGCTGCAGAGTTCGAGGCTCATCTAGAGGCTTTTCAACCTAATTTTTTCTATCAGAAACTTAAGTTGACCTAAAATGACAGAAAAAGCTTTGATCACCTAAAGAGAAGAGACACTTCAATTACAACATTTAATGTGCTCCAAAATAATAAATTAGTGTCAGTGCCAGTCGGTCAGTAATTTACAATTAGAATGTTATTAAGTCACCTATTTCAAACCTAAATTTACTACAAATCAAAATGAGTGTTTTTGAGTTTGAATAAATAATGTATGAAATAAATATTTGAAGCATAGAACTAAGATCGGTTTTGAGCTTATTGAATAATAATTTAATAAATTGTAACCACTTAAAGCCAAAAATAACAAATATTTTAAAAACCTTAAGCGTCCAGCACTTAAGATGAATATAAACTATAGTCAATTCACTAAGCTAAGACCTCATAAAAATGTATAGTTTTTTAAGAGTTAATCGTTTTTGACTTCATTAAAAAACGATTAGGGTCCACTAACGTCAATTTCTAATCCTCTATGAGCTGTTGCCTGCTGCCTAACGCCTTCATTTGACATAATCATCCGCTATAATTACATACTTATAGTTTTCTTAAAGTAGTAGCACACTTTATTTGATAATAATTTAAGATATAATTTTTTTAAGTAAATTTGATAATGATATAAAAGTCTCCGAATTCAAAAAACTTTAAATACGGTTACCTGATAATTGCCCAAGTAATTTATGGTTAAGTTAAGCCATTTGATTTAAAAATGTAATGAAATTGTGTAAGGTCTTAACTGAGTGATTTAACTACAATTTCAATATTTTCTTTCGATAATTTGTAATCGTGTTCACTAAAGAGCGAAGAGTGTCAATATTCTACTTTAATATTATCCGAACCTAGGGCCTTAGCAGTTAACACACATCTATGCAAATTTATCTAGAGGAATCTGCTAGAGGAATCCGGCTCTAGAAAAATTGAGGGGTGTATAAATAATGTCCCCAAATTTACCCCGGTCAGGAAAAAAACTATATAAAAAAAAGCTATTCCAAAACAAAAGTTTAAACCAATAAAAAATTCAGGGTTATTTCCCAACTTATCTACACAATCTATTATCATCATTATAAATCAACCAACCACGTGCGTTTATTGCTGTTATATCTGAAAGTAATATTCAGAATAGATTTTTTTTTAATTTTATTTGTGATGTTTTTAGTTAAGGTAAATGTTTCTGAAAACTAAAAACCGATTTTTTATTCATTATGAGAGTTTTAGCTGTTTACTATATCAAGTAGACGCTGATAAGTTTCTCTCAAAGAAGTTTTACAACCGTTTTTTCCATAGTACCGCAAAAAGTACTAAGTGCAGGTGAGTTTGGAAGTTAAACTGAAATCTGTGAACACATAGCTCCGTTGTCTCCAGGTGAGTTTGGAAGTTAAACTGGAATATGTGAAAAGATAGCTCCATTATCCCCCTACGTTCCCATATTTTATTATGTTTTCAATAAAATAGGCGACAAAAAACTGCTAAAAACACGTCATTATAAGATTCTCAGCAGAAAATATAAACAAAAAATTAACGAAGATAAGGTTTCACTAGGGCAAATTGTGGCAGGTTACAAAATTTATTTATTAAATATTATGCCAATTCTCTTTTAAGTTTTGCGGTGTTTATAATGGTCTTAAAAATTGTCAATTTTTTCAGCGACATAAAAAAAGTCGCATTTAAATACACAAACCGGTTTTCTATTTCTGGTGCTAAAAAAACTTGTTTGTTAGTTGCCTTTCAATCCTTTAAAATATACCAAAACTGTTTGTTTCCAACTCAGAGTGGAGAGTCTATATTTTTCAATTTAAACCCGTTCAATGATTCTGAAACAAAACACTTGAAAGCAGACGTAAAGTCGATACAATTTATACAGATATTAGAAGCGTTTTACAGAATTACCTTAAATTCGAGTCTCATTATCTGCACTCTTCTGGTATTATTGATCCAATATTCTCTTGGTTCAAATCCTATTTATCTATCCTATTTAACTATCGTGTACATGTAGTTAAAACTGTAATTAATAGACATAAATATAATATGAAAACGATCATTTCACTCATCATTGTTTTCGATCTGTATCTAAAAAATATAAATTTTGTTTTGATCGCACTGATAATTTATCTCGAATATTTCACTCATACATTGTTGCAAGTTCCAACTGTACAACTGATACTGAATTAATAAACGAATATTCAAAAAAGACACTGGATATTCTACGTTGCTGTCCCATTTAAAAAACAAATTTGTTTACACGTCATGTCTCGATTTGAACTGAACGAATTTGTTTAAAATATGAGTACATATTTGGTATTATACACAAAAACATTGAAAAAGGCCGAAACGGTATCTGGAGACAATTCGTATCGTTTGGCTCTTTTCATATAGCAAAAATATTCGTTTCAAACATTTTACAATTTTATTCGAGATATTTTATTCTCTCTAAATAACATTCGTACTTGAAATTAATCCAGATAACCCATTTAAGCTCGTTTTAAAACCAGTTTTTATGAGAACTATTGGTAATTTTTAGGCACTCGTGGTAATTGATATTGTATTGATAATTTTTTTATGTCTTTTTTTAAGTATTTTGTCTAAATCACGCTGAATGTTAGTGTCACATATTTTACTTTTATGTTAAAATATGTCAATTCAACTTAACATATTTTGTCAACTAGTGATTCTAACTTGAAACCTTGGCAATATAAAATTATAGGTGAAGTGGTAAATAAATCCAACAAAAGATGAGTCTTATGGTGCGCTTAAATAAAACCTTTAAAAATCTTTATCCAATTGGTTAAACATGATTATGTCAATGATTTAAAACTAATCAAAAAGACAAGAAATCATTTTCCTAGTTTTCAGAGTTTCAAATAAAAAAATATTTCACTAATGTTTATCTCTTTGTATGTGATGTTGAAGATTGCAATTATTGTAGAAATAATAATCCGTTAATAACCATTATTATTATCATTATTCTGTCGAGAATTTCGTGAAACTGTTGATAACTGAAGAAGAATGTGAACAAACTGTTTGAAAGACAGAAAATATTTATTACAAACAATTTCCAAACATAAGACAGCTTGACCAAAACATGAAAATGTAAAAGATTTTACGAATAAAAAATAACATTGTATAAACGCAGAATTAAAAACAGAGAGAGCATTGAATTATAATGCGACAAACCAAATAGGAGCTAGTAAAATTTTTACAAGCTTAATAGCCTATATAAAATTCTTTGAAGTAGTTGATAATGGTTTATAACTGTATTGTTCCGGTACCTCATCCAAGATTAAAGCTGTCCAAGGAAGGCGACAATTGGTCGCACGGACGAATGAGCACCAGAGCTTGCCCGGACAGCTGTAATGTCGAAGACAACCCCCATAAAAAGTTAATCGCTTTGTATAGGATATTAATTTTGCTTGTAAAAAGTTTATAGTGCAACAAAATTCAAAACTATTAACTTTTCCATTTAGTTTATAGTGGCCATGTTCAAGAAAACAACCGTCCGAGCAAGCTGTGATCCTCATTTGTCCGTGGGCTTTATTAATATTCAAAGAGGTATCGAACAATACAGTAATAAACCATTATCAACTCCTTCAAAAAGTTTTATATAGAGTAAATACTCTTAAAAATTTTACTAGCTATTATTTGGTTTGTCGTACTATACATCAGTTGACAAACTGTCCTCCTCCTGTAGCTCCTGTAAATCCAGGAGCTAGCCCTATCAAACGTAAATTCTGCAAATAACTCATAAATTTGAAAAAAATCTTAACTCGAATATTGTTTCTGATAAATAAAACTTTGACAAAAAAGATGCAAAACAATGCATTATTTCTAAAAAAAAAAATTCAATTTATTTTATTTTACTAAAGACTTCAAAAACCATTTTGTTAAACCTGTAAGCTGGTCTATGTGCCTTCAATAAAAAATACCTGTCATGAACTATTCGCTGCAGATGTTTCTGTTCTTTTTAGTAAACTCTGTTCTATCCAACAAACGGTGCGAGTCAAAACAATGATTAAAGCGTGATCGGTCACGTGTGTGTGCGTTGATAATAGGATATTTTCATAGTTATTAATGTCTTAATGCTTTGATGCAACTCTGTAAAAACCGTCTTGGCTTTTACCTAGCAAGTACGTGTTCTTATCCTTATATTGTTTTGACGAGCTCCATTTATTTGATGGACAGAGTTTAGTGTGCAAGATATTTTTCCGGGCTTATTTATGAATGTTTATGTGCAGTAGAGTAAATAACCTTCTACGCAAAAACGACAAATTTTGTTGCTTTTTAATCATTGATTAAATTATATGAATAGTTGTCAACGACGTTCTCAAAAACAAAGTTTTATAAACAACATTTTTCAAACGTTTCAAAGATAATCTTATAAAATTACTAGTCCACTAAACCTCTAGTAAAAATACGCTAATATATAAACAAGGGCGACATCTTCAATGACACTTTATTTAAATCATGACCTGAATCTTTTCTTTAGCTCTATTTCTAGAATTGGTAGATCTCAGGTGTTTTAAAATTCTGCTATGCAAACCATTTTTTTTGCCTGGCAGATTATTTAGAATTATCTACTGCAACCCTTTTTCATTAAGGTTCTATTGGACTGCCACGTATACAGACATTTACACATTCACACACACTCATGAGCCAGACAAGAGCAATTCTTCCTGTAGAGAAATGCTCTTGCCTAAAAGTCATTCTCCCTGTAGAAAAATGCTCTTGCCTGGGTGCGAATCGAACCTACACCTCGTCAGACCAGTCTCCAACTTACTTTCGCTTGATCAACGAGTCTACCAAGCCCTCTTTTTTGGCTTACTTACTTTATTTATTATTGTTAGCATTTGACATTTAACAATCTTCTGTAAAATTCTCTATAAATCTTCTGTTCTTGTTTCACAAAATTAAATCTTCTTTGATGTGTACTAGTGTGTTAACTTTATAACTGCAATATTTCTATCGTCTCTTTGTATCCCAAATCGCACATATTTTTTTGAAATTGTACTTCTAAAATTTTACTTTTACTTTTAGTTATTTTACTGGTTCTCTGTAAATAATTTCACTTACTCATCCTTGTATTTATAGTTATTGGTTTTAATATTGTTTTAGTCTTTAATTTATTGAAATAATGAAGGGGTAATCAATATTTTTGTTAATTTGTCTAGAACTATTAATAAAAAATTCTAAAGTATAGTTATAACCTACCCAAAAGTAATTTAACAGTAAAATAAGAATCCAATAATAATAAACTTTCAAATCTGAAGATAAATGTGACAAAACTCTTAAAAACCTAAATAAGTGTGTAATGTAAGCTCTGATTCTAAAAAAATTATAAGTTAATTAATTAGATGAATAATATTTATTATTGGTAAAAATATTATTGTAAAAAATAAAAGATAATACAAAGTTGTCATGGCCAGACTTGCAGCTTCAACAATGTCGTTCAACTCGCAATCGCTTTAGGTGAACAATTTCAGAGGAATGTAGAATTTGGCAAACAAAAAAACAAAGAATTTTATGGATTCTGAAAAAAAATATTATAACCTTCATCTAACACAATTTGGAGATACACGAACGTCAAAGCCATTCGTAAACTGCGACCCCTTTGGGGTCTCAGAAAAAACTGCTTAGATCGCATGTTGTCTAATCCACAAACATTACATAAAAATCTTTAAATAATTGCTCTATACAAAATGCAATATCCATTTACATCATCGGATGCAAAAGACTATTATCCTGCCCAATGATAAAACTAATGTTGTAAAATCAGTCATTTGCTTCTTACATTTACAAGGCTTCCTCTAAGTCGATGTTGTCAACTATAAAATCAGAAAAAGACAAACGACCAAAACACGTAATGATCATTATTGTAGTGACTACAAGATCCGATTGCATAACGACTGAATCGATTGGTTTTTTAGTGAAAACGTCATTTTAAGAGATGATTAAAACAGAAATTACAAGTCAACCGGGTTGTCTTTCTAGATAACCATCAGCATACCATGTTCTAATCATGTGGAATATTTTCAGAACTGACGCTGGTTTCTTGAAGGAAAAAAGTCGCCAAAACTTTCTTTTATAAAGTAGAATAAATAATACGTTTGTTTTTAATTACATAAAATTTAAAAAAAAAGTGTTCGTTTTCTTGGTAAATGATGACCTTCTATCTCAGACATTTATTCTATAAAAATCAACATTTTTTCTACAAAAATTTGACTATACATTGTATTATCAAGTGTTGATTTATTATTGATAAAATTCTGCATAGTTTACATTCTTAAAATATCACAAATACCTTGTTCGACAATTTAGACCTACATTCAATTTAATAATTATAAATAATTGACAAACAGTAGCAGTTGCTGCTATCACTTAAAATATTTCAAAAGCAGCATTGGTCTATCTATTTCATTAACATAAATTTTTTTAATAAACATAAATTGCAGCATGCTTTATATCCCCCTGTTTCACCAGTGATAATATATTTAAAAATGCTCACCAGAGCCTAACAATTAAAAAATGCAACCCAAAATACATTTCCAAAGTAATTTATTAAGGGCCCATTTTCTGAATTTTAAGCCCATTGTTACTGGGCTAAAATTATAAAACTAACACTTGAAAAAACTGATAAATTTAAAATTTTTTATAAATTTTAAAACTTTAAAACATAACTTTTATACTTTTTATAATAAATTCATAGCTAAAGTATAGGTGTATTTTAAACATTCAAAAAATTTTAAAAAATTAAAAAAATAACTTAAGTGACTATAAACAACTTTTATATTTTTAAGTTGACTTTTTCCATTAGAGAAAGATTTCTTGTTCTTTTATATATACTGTATACTATAGTAAAACACTAACATGAAAAAAATAACAAACTTTTGTTATTTTTGTAATGTTGTTATGTAAAAAGTTTGGTAAAAAAGAGAAAATAATACTGAATTACTAAGATTGATACTGTATTATACTTTTGAAGTAAAATAAGCAAAAACAAAACCTTATCGAAAATTTCCAGAAAAAATCGCAATCGTCCATACACATAAATTACAAAACATTTTGTTGAAGTCTGATAAAACCAAACACGTACTTCTAACTTCTAAAATAACCAATCGTATAAAAAAAAGCATTAAAAAAACAAAAAACTGTTAATTAAGCTTTCTACAGTTGCTGTATTATTTTGAAAGTCAAAAAAAAATCAATAAGAGTTATTCTTGACGTTTGAAGCCTGCAGCAGTTTATGATAAAAATAATTTTTCAATTTAGCGATAACATCTAAATACTTATATTCAATAATAGACCCAAATTAGATATCAAACTTAAATATAAATCTAAATTGATAGCAAGAGCTCGAATAAAAGCGAAACTTGCCTTAAGCCACTCTCCATTTTAGATGAAGTGTTATTTCAGCAAAAATTTAAGTTTAAAATTTGAAGTGTAGTGGTGGACCGATAAATTATTGTAGGTACTTATTACTGGTGATTAAAAACTGCTGTGCAGACTGTGTAGGGTTTAGAGTTGAGCGAAAGAACCACCAATAACACAACGCTATTCTTGCCTGTGCCATCCAAGATCCCAATGATCAATGCCTTCACCTCAAGAGCTTACCCTCCAGCAATGTATGCGCGTGTTGTATTAATCATTATCCGTTTTTCTTTCCAGCATGTTAATGCATAATTGTTGCTTGAACAGTTTATTCATGAGGCTGTAGCACCAGTGGCGCCAAACCTTATTAGCAGTCACAGAAAAATTGCTTTCCTAAAAAGGAAGAGATGAAACTAAGATCGGATCTTAAGAATGTCCGCTCTAGCCCAAAAGTAGCGGCCCTCTTTAGGTTAGCATTGCTATTCTTGAGCATTTGTATGCAAGACTCGTCCAGCAGGAATCTATCTAGTCAGCATCGTATAAGGCAACTGGACAACACAAAGCCGATTGTTCGATGTTCGGATAGAAAAAGTGACAGCGTTTTAAGATAATTTTGGTTCTCACACAGTGTTTATTTACAGACACGAAACAAATATGTATGTAATTTTCACATCAAGAAAATCCCCACAGGGGTAATGCGATTAACACTATAAAGTTTTACACATGCGTGCAACCGCCCTCCATAATTTTGCACAACACTTCATGTTTATTAAAAGCTTTCATTTTCTGCTAAATTACCACCAATTTTGTTCAAAATCATCGACTGTTAGACCTCGAAGGCAATTTAAGATTACAAACAATTATTTACTGTGCATTTCTCGCTCATGTTCTTCTCTAAAACCTCCAATTAAATTAGATCTCTTCAAACATTATTTGCCCCGTCAACCAAATTATAGAAAAACAAATGACTCCTACTTACCTGATTAAAATGTAAAACATACTAATTACATTTAGCTATAGACAACCTGAGTTGAATCAAAATCATAACAAAATTAAACATTCAAGTTACAACAAAATAGAAATATACGAAGTAACATTTATCTGTCAAAAACTTAATACGTCTAAGTCAAAAAGTCAGGCTTTTAAGAATGAAAAAATGTAAATACATATAACCCGTACTTAGTGTGTGTGACACATTATAAATAGCCAAAGAAATCTGTTTAAAAAAAATATCTACGACAAGATTGAAAGAAAAAGTTCCTCAAGCAAGCTTAAAACAATAAAAATTTGTAAGTATACAAAAAAACACTATGTGAAATGAGCAACAAAACGTAAGAAAATAATATGACAACCAAAAAAATTAAAATACAACAAAAAATTGATGAATTTTTGCCAAAGTTACAATGGTCTTCTGATAATGAGTAAAATATGTAAAGATTGTATTACAGGCTGAATCTAGCAAAATCCCGCCATATATACGTCGCAAATGAATCTGTACCTGTATGTGTGAGAATTAATATTGCACTTTGTTTTGTTTGTGAAAACAAATATTTATATTATTTCAACAAACAGAGAGTGGTTTCAGAATAGGATTTGCAGAACTAAATGACTCAGATCAAAACGTAGCTTTGAATGTATTGTTGTCGGGTGAACTTGGAAATAGTGTTTTTTCCCTCTAATTCTCATTCCTTCTAATAGTTGTTTATAAACCATAAACATTCTATTAGCATCCTTTAAGAGAGATAAAGAATCACTTTCAAACTAACTATGAAAATGTCAACTTTGTTAGCAACAAAAGTCAAAAAATCCAAACAGAATTTAGTAAAAGTGTAAAAACTTTGATTTATCATTTTGCCAAAACCTCCAAACCAGTTTTGCTTTTTTTAAAATTTTTTTTTGTAATTCGAAAATTCGAATGAGTAAGAAAAATGATAATCTAAAATAGAACACATTTAGCCTTTAAAATTTTATCAAAAATATTTTTATCAAAAAAATTTAATTTAAAAAACATAATTTTTTTTCAACTTATGTGTTAATAATAGTAACAAATTTATTTTTATTAATAAAATTGTTACTAAAAATTGTTACTGATTATACTATTATATAGCTCTTACAATCTAGCTGCTGAACACCCTATTGTAAAATTCTACTAAAGTAGGATTAACGTAAAATTCTATTTTTCTAAAAACATGTCTGTTTTAGAACTTGTATCTACTATTCTCTGAAAAACTGTAATCAAAACCTAATTAATTATAGCACCAAATTCAATTAAAATGCAGCACCCAAACCCCACTCACTGTTTACCTAACGCAAAGTAAATTTAAGCGTGGCACACCACCCCTCTTGTTTACGAACAAGCTTCAAACAGAAAATGCAATTTTGCCTGAAAAGCCGACACTGATGCAGGAAGGGCAGTGAAACCAGCAGAGAGGAGCTGCCACGGAAGCTGGTCATAATACATAAAAAATAAGCACCTGGAATTCGTTCGCGTGTCAACGAGGAAACAACCCTCTTGTCTTGGTTTTAGCGGAAATACCGGCAAGTCAAGCGACGAAACGAGTGGAATGTTCGTGCTTTATTAGCACAATATGGAAATATAGATATTAGAAGCCCAAAAGGTAGATGGAAGAGAATCTAGAAAGATACGTAATTGTCAAAGCTTTCCTTAATTAAAATCATCCGTAATCAGCAAAGATACACTGAAAAAAATAAAGTAGGTTATTTTTTAATGAAATTACAATTTATTATTTCACCCAAAAAAATAGCTAAAAAAGCTTTTTCAACCATCAACAAAATTTATAGTCAAAACCACTTTTTACCAAAGACTCCACCACTGCTGTTTTTGTTAATTTCCTACTTAAATTTATGTCCATTTTAAATCACTAATTTTAATAATTTCACAGCTGTTAAAAATTTAAAAAAAACTTTCAAAACATGTTAAAAAATCCGGGGTTGAAGACAATCAAATACAGTATAAATTAAATATTAAATATTTATATTTAACTGATTGTTATTTACAGTGAAAAAATTTATATTTCACTGTAGTATATGACAGTAAATGTTCTATTGTTATATTTTTAATATTTTATTGTTCGTAAAAATGCTTAATGTTAATTAAAATAAAAAATCTGCAACAAAATTTTAATAGACACCCAAAATTGCCTTATTTTAAGCATATTGGGCTGATTTTACTACTCTATATGCGCCTAATCCTTTACACAAAAACACGATTAAAATAACGGATATAATCAAGAAACAGCTGAGAACAACATTAGATGAGCCACAACGTTAGTATTATGCTGCCTTATTCTATGAGACGGCACATTTATCAACCTCGTTTGAAGTACACTTGACGATTTTTGGCTCAAATCGATGGCTGTACTAGTAAAAGTAAATTTCTCTTTCATTTTGGCTGCGTTCCAGCTCAAGTGGCTCAATTAGCCTTGTCAAAAATTCAGAAAATATTAATAAAATCATCAGCTTCCTGTTTATTAGATATTTTTTTAATTCCATAACTGATGACTATTAGAAATATCTTTCTTTTAGAATAATGACTCAGTTTTACGAGCGGCTTTAAACTTTATAGTTATATGCATCATCCAAAAATTAACAAAATAAATATCATAATTTTGTAGATTGTGACTATATATTTAATTTTAAGAACATCTTAAAATTTATTGTATTGTAAATATTTAAGTAATTAATCTATGCCGTATAAGCAATAAACATATACTACAACATCTAATTTAGTACAGGGAATGAGATTAGATATTATAATAGTTTCTCCAGAGATTATTTGCTAATTTTTTTTTGTGTATTAATATCAGATTTCATCGGTGAGAATTCAAGAAGACAACGCGCTGTTTAGTTTCTTCTTAAAACTGATCTCAAAAAAAAACATCAAGCATCAAGTAGAAAAAAAAATTAAAAGCAGTAATATTTAATTTTGCTTACGCCATTCATCATTGTTTTCGACCAATTGCAAGTCTTCGTTTTTTAGATTACCCTGATTATTTCCATCATTTTCGCAACACTTTTTTTATCTAGGATAAAAATTTGCTTTTTGCTGTTAGAAATTAATCTTTTTTTTCGTCACGTTTGACCGTTCATTTAAAGATTTAATAAAAAGTACTTCTTGGTAAAGACCTGGAAACCATAATTATGATTATTGAAATGAACTGAAAATAATATAATCAAATACATCTCGACCTTGTTTTTATTCTATTGGATATTTCTTTTACTAAACTATTTTCATTTTTTGAGTTTTCTCATTATTAAGAAAACTCAATAATGAGATCAATTTTGAAATAAACTATGTATTGAAATTCTTTTTAAAAAAAAATTTAATTTATATTAATATTTTTTTTTAAAAAGTACAATTGTCATCAAAAAGTTTTTGTAAATAACTTCATTTTGTTCATGTTTATTGCAATTTAAAATTTACTCAATAAAAAACGACATATTGCTATATTATTATTAATTATTTCTTCTGGTCTTTATGGTTGAACATCTGTCAGATGCAATTTTTTAATTTGCATTAAATTGCATTGAGCATAAAACGCAACATAGTAATATTACAAAATCTTTAATTGTTTTTGCGCTATAGAACTTTTCTATTGCTTCCTTATAATTTTAAATTACAATTTGTCTAATAAATCTTCTTGTGTCATCGTCTAAAAAAAATTGTTTAAAAAACTTCTTAGCAATTGTACGGGTAATAAGTAACCAGTTACATAATTATTATTCAAATCTATGTATCAACTATTTGAGCAATAATTCTATCAAATATAGATTTTATTATCTATTTTTTTAGAAATTTATATTCATAGATTTATTTTATGAACTTAACAAATAATAAAATATTAATAGTTATTTATGCAACAAGACACTAGAGTCTTATTTTTCGTTACGATTACAAAAAGCAAATAAAACAACTGAGTAATAAAAAAAATTACTTTTAGTGTCGAGATGCATATTGCATTTTTTTCCAAATCTCAAATTCGGACAAAATGTAAATTAAAACAGCCACGAAGCATGAATAAAAATCTGTAGGAGTAAAAAACTGTAGGATAATGAATTACTCAAGTGGAAATTTTAGGAAGTTGTAGTATACTTAGTAGACAACTTTTTAGTGCTGATTTTATAAATTGTACTTTAATAAACAACTTTAGTGCCGGATTTAAACACTTTACTGACAGTTTCAAAAAGTCAATTTAGAAGGATACAGGACAAAATAATTAAGATATAAGATACATACCATATTTACTCTTAAAATAAAAAAATAATCTATAGACAATACAAATGACCAATTATAATAAACTACATTTGTTCTTATATTTTGTAAGATATGGTCATTGAATTACGCATAGCATGTGCATCAGTTTTGTTTTGTGAGAAATAGCACTTCCTAAATGATAAATAAGCAAGCAAATGATTATACATATTATAACAACTGCCATGTGATTATAAAAAATTTAATAATTAGAACATTTCGATCTCCGATAATAAAATAAATAGTTGGTTTTATATAAATATGTTATACCTAGTTATACAAATAAAACATTTGTAAAAGTAGAGCTAGATAACTAATTTATGAGATGGTTATCTAGTTCTTCCCAAAACCCTAAATGTATTTCAAAAACAGTTTTTGCAAAAAAACAAAAGGAATTAGAATAACCTCCAACAAACATATGTTATACTTGAGTGATTGTGAGAAATAATTTGTGCACCAGATCTAAGGGATTGACTAAAATGATTTTGAGTAAAAGATATTAAACAAAAAGTTTAAACTTTAATGATAGGTATAACTGACTAAAAAAGCAAAGTATAGTTAAAACTCATCATGAATTTTAATAATTTATATAGATCGGTTAGAACAGATATACAGCGTCCACAGATATACAGACTATTAGTATACATAGCGTCCACAATTGACGTATTTAAAGATTCAGGTGTGTAGAAAAAACGAACACCCTCAAGAACGTATAAGAATTTTAACTTTGATCAAAAAGGGCAATATTACCACAGGCATTTCTGTCTAATTTTTTTTAATTCAAAGCGTTGTTAAGACTATGTTTAAGGGTACCTTGCGGTCGAAAGTATCTAAAATTCTAGACGCTGTTATCAACCTTTACAGATAAATTGTTT
The DNA here is from genome assembly GCA_947359425.1 of Lagria hirta. Lineage (NCBI taxonomy): Eukaryota > Metazoa > Arthropoda > Insecta > Coleoptera > Tenebrionidae > Lagria > Lagria hirta. The sequence continues at coordinate 17,696,286 of OX375794.1, forward strand.
TGAAATAATCAACATTTTTATGTAACTTATATATCAAAAAATTTATTAAAAATAAATATTGACATATTAAAGTTGACCGATTTTGTCAGAATTTATCATTGAAGCAACATTGCACAAATAAAACAATTCTTACCTGCAAATAGCCCAATCATACATATTATCATTAGTAGGTATTTGACTCCAAACTTTATTATAAATTAGGTTATTTAAAAAAAAAGATGGAGAATCAATTTTTACCATGGAGCCCACAAACTTAAAAACACCCGTCTCGTCATTAAGTAGAGGGTTTTTGATCTTTCATCACAATAGCTATCATTTCTAATTAGCAACATTAACCATTTTGCTGTACTATAATTTTGTTTAAAAAGATAAATGATATCATTGACTGTGTATACTGTATACTTAAATCACTTCAATATAGTTAAGAAAATTGTAAGGTAGTTCAGTCCAGAACTACTAAAAAAACTACTTACTAGAAAAAAACTATTTAAATACCATCTAAATACCATTGAAATTCTAGACAATAATTTAGATTTTCAGAATCAAATTTGTGCTATCTTTTTCACATTATTCAAAATATGTGGCGAGACACTAGCGAGCAAACAAAGTACATACATATTCCTTACAAGAATTAAACCGGCTTAATAAAAATTTTTCGTTCTGCTTTTTGTAAAAAAAAAATGAGAAAGGAGCAAAAGGTTATACTTTTAATCTTTAGCAGGAATGCTTTTTTTCCATTCAAGTTTATTTTAATTGAAGACCTACAGCACTCATATTTATTCTGTTTTTATTATTACCACAATGTGTCAATATTTATCAAAACCTTTTTCAATTTTTTTACCATCTATTTGTTCAAAACAAGATAAACTACAAAGTTCGTTAACTCTGGCATTGGAATTCAGACTGTCTCCTCTAGTGTTCAGCTGATATTTTTCTTTTGCTAGGATTTAGCTCTGCAACAAACCGCTGACTCACGGTCCGCTCGATTCCAGAAATGTCTTCCGTACGGCTTTTATATTCAAATTACATAATTGACCGAACACATGGTTCAGATAGAATCCCAAAGCTCTTAAAAATCCAATACATCGACCTCATTACGCTTTCTCGACCAACAAACCGGCGTTGTTCCATTATGGTCCAACACATTTCGACCATATATGGAGCCGTTAAATTGTATGTTCCCTAAGGCCCGATTAATCCCGGTTATGACGACATAAATCGGAAGCTCAATGAATGATCCGAACCATAAACGTACGGTATTTTTAGCATAATTAAAACAAACAAAATTTTAATTAGCTGCATTGGGTGAACCAACTTTAAATATCTTCAATGTTGCAGCTTTAATAAAATGAAGCAAAAAACGATTCATGGCTGTCATCAGAAATATGTTTAACAATTATAATAATATGACGTCAACCATTTGCGTCATTATCATGCTCTTGAAAAATTTAGCTGAATTTATATTGAACAAGTGTTTGCTAATCTAAAAATGTCACACAGAGTGTTCTATATTTTTTATGTTTTTGTTTTATTAACTAACTCACAACCTATATAAAATGTGTAAAAGTGAAAATCAATTTTGTGAGGGCTCATTAAATAAAATCTTATCTTAGATATCGAGTCAAATAAAAACCAGATAATTATGTTTTAGGAATCTTGATTACGCACTGTTTTATCATTATTATGAATTATCAACCGTTCTCGCTAGAATTTTACAATATTATTGTATAAAACACGTATGTATAATAATATGTGTGTATTATAAAATTTCATACTAGTTATGGAGTTAACATCTGCACACATAAAAAACTTGGTAAAAAAACCAATGACTTTGAATGTGCCTTTGAAACAAAATTGTATTTCTTTTTTCTATTGTCTTTGTCTATCATATTAAGTCCTATTGGCTCTCACTGCATATTGTACTCCATATCTATTAATTATACAGACAAACGCCATGTATCTCCGGCAGAGTCTTTTCTCAGGAAGAAGTAGTTTTCAGTTCATTCATTTGCCAAAAAGAGTCAATTCTTGACGTGAGCATGGCGCTTGCACCAAAACTTTTTTTACTTTTGGAAATGCCATAATACTGATTATAAAGATAACATTATGGTGTTTTTGGTTCACGACAATACATGTTTATTCAACCATCATGTCTATATAAGAATTGCTTTCTCAAATACTTATATCCACTCTAACAGTTCACATTTGCAATGGCGCCACCATCTCTACAACCATCAGCAGTTCTCAAATAATGTTAACAATCATCAATCTCTGTTTTTTTCCTTAGTAGTTTTTTATATTTTCTGACGACTTGTCTAATTATTTACACTGTACCCTTGTGTGATCCACTGTATATTTCTTTTTTCTCTTGTACCATTTATATTTATGTCATTATCTTCAATCATATTTCTTCCCATAAAAAATCTCCTAGTAAGAGTTTTCCTAGTAAAATTTTCTACAAGATTACCTTTCAGTTCTCTGATTACATAAACAATTCTCAATGATAACCATAGCTTTCTTTCAAGTTCCTAGGAAATTACTTTTCAGACTCTGATTACACAAACAAAGACAATCTATCTCTAATTTTGTGTCTTAATGCATGGCTGTGCTTTCCAGTACAACACACTTTCTTAATATTTCGTCTTCCTATTGACACTAATGTAATTTTCTTTTTAAAACCAAGATTGTGAGTGTTTATTTCTAGACCTTTACAACACAGTGCAAGCGTATTATCAGATAAAAAATTTACATCAAAAAATAAATTTAATTATAGTTAATATGAAGTACAGGAGGTAATTGTGTCTCCCACCATAACTTCAATTCCCTGTCATTTCTTTAATGGATAAAAAATGAGCTCCCTACAGTTGCTTTAATAAACTAGAGTTAAGTGGGGAAGAGAACGCTGGCAAAAAAATAAGTTGTAAGTCGACAGCCTGATGCCTTGTCTTCAGATATATTTTTTTTTCCACCTGCCTCTTCACTGATACCTGAGCATCAAAACTACAAAAAAGGCTAACCATCATAAGGATCATAATTATACCCCCGTATTTACAATAAACTTAACAGACAGCTAGCAATTGGTATTAGTGTGTGATCCACAATTATTTAGATAAAAAGATGCTAAAAACAAAATCAGATTCTTAGCTTGATTCAACGCGTTTAGTGTGACATTTGTTTCTTGACTTCTGTCAATTTTGTTAGTTAGTCGCTTTCAAATGATAATGGTTTTCACACAAGAAAAGAAAACGTTTCTCGTAAAAACATATTTTCGAAAAGTGGTGTTTCATAATAGTGAATGGAAATGCAGTGTTCACGCTTGCTTAAATGATTTTCAACACCCGCTTCCTGATGTAGACTTTTTAGAAGCAGATTTTTATGGCCAGAAATACTATTAGAATATTCAGAAAAATTGAAAGTGTGAGTCACAAGAAAGGTGCTAGTATGCCAACAATCAGGACAGAAAAAATAATAGCAAATGGTGAGCAGCGGATGCATGATGCACCCACAAAATCTATGCCTCACTTGTCTCAAGAAATTGGCTTAAGGCATTTTACCTGTCAAAGAGTTTTGAGAAAAGATATACAACTTTTCCCAAGTTGTGGGCTTTTTATGAATTGTATGTTTCCAGCATACCGCTGATTTTTATATTTCTTATAGTTTCAAAATGTTTAATAAATGATTTTGAAAATAGTCAAGAAACGGATGCGAAATTAACAGCACTGTATCGAGCTAAGAGTCTTATTTTGTTTTCCACAACCTCCTCTTATCTGAATAATTGTGCTATCACATTGTTGGTGACAAGGTAAAAAATACAGTTTGTCAAGTTGCCGTATTGAAACAAATTAAAAATATTACACGTTCTTAAGAGTGATTACAAACATTTTTCTACAGTTTTATTCTTAGTCAAGGGAATGCCCGCTTGCACACTTAGCTGGAAGTACACGGATTCTGTATTAAAAAAAATTTTCTACATTTTTTTTTCTTTGATGTAGAAGTTACTCCTTTAGCACACTGCACTCTGAATAATCTAATTTTGTGTATTGATACAGAGCATTTAGTAGAATTGCTGCAAATAAATAAACATTACCTACCGATCAACTGCTTTTATCTTCTTTGGATTAAAATTTTCTATTTTAAAAAATATAAAAGTTTTACTTTTGAAAATATTACTAAATTAATTACCTCTAAATAGTGAACATACAAAAGTAAATAATTTTCATAAAGTAAGCAAGACAATTATTGCAAAGCAAACTGAATGTTTTAGAATAAATCATTACAAATAATAGAAATTCAAAAACTATGAATCATTGTAACACTTTATAGATGAGATTTCGAGCAGGCGCCATCACATTGCGTCTGCGAAGATTACCTCATCAACTTTCACGAAAAAATGTAAATGCTTGTCTTGTACTCATAAATATTACACACTAAACCATAATTATCGTAGCAACATTAAACAGGTGACATTAAAAAAATGCAAACCCGTTCAAACACAACCAATACTTTTTCCTTTATAAAATGGTTGCAATGGTAAGACTTTTAATAGGTCGCTTATCTAGCTAATTCGAAGACCATTCTGCGGCTTCGTGACCATTAGGCTGTGGTCGCAATATTTCAGAGCAGTGCAATTGCACGAATGCCACAAAAAGTTGTAACATGCCAACTGAATGTATTTAATAGGATATGTAGGAATTATAATGGTGGTAGTCAACAATAGAACGTAATGCCTCATTCAAATTTGTTCGTAGATAAGATCGAATTCGTGATTTTCTCCGCAATCTTATCCCTTCTTCTCGTGAAGGCAGTGGCGCTTCTATAAAGGCATTATTATGTCGTAATCGTATGTCTATGTGTCAGATGTTCCTAAAGACTGCACAAAAGATAACCTTTTCTTCAGAATTTTACCTTTATACAACAAAAAGTTGAAAAAACACAAGGCATGGTTACCAATTTCTATAGACCAGTTATGATTATTAATTTATATTCTGTTAATCATTGATCGAAAACCAAAACTTGTCAAAAAGTTGGTTTGTTTGATCTCGAGAGCTCTTTTAACCACCAAGTGGCCATCATCAGGAGATGAACAAAACTCATCATTTTATTTCTATTCATCTCCTGAAGCTAACCACTTGGTGGTCGAAAAAGCTCTCAAAATCTAATAAACAAACTTTTTGGAAAATGGTAAGACTGTGTGAATAATAACATATCGAGTCTAGATACCAAAATCGGCAAATAGACGTTGACATTTCTTAGAGAATAACAACATATTTGCTAGAAAAAAACTAAGTAATAATAAGTGCTTGACGTTATAAAAATGATGTTTTCGATTGAATTATGTGAGTTCTTTTTGCCCAAATCGTGTTATATGTTTGTCAATGTTTAATTACAAACTGAATATTGCTTTGTGGTCATTTTGAGGTGTAAGCGAGACTACAAAATTTGTACAGTGACTTAGGTAAGGTAACAATTAGATAATGTGATCTGAACGTCACCTATCTACTTCTACTATGGTTTTAGCTTAGCCCACTGCTACAATAGACCCGCTAACACTGTTGCCAAGTTGATGGTTACGAGTTTGTTAAGTACAGCTGTGGCAGTACTTAACTAAGTGTGACTTGAAACTACAAATAATAAAGAAATTTTCTGCCACCAAGTAGTAGCGATTTGTTATTCAAAAAAACTTAACCTATCTTTCTGTTCTAACAAAAATCTGACAATCACAGTTCTTACATTTCTTAAAAATGGGTAATATTGATTTGCTTATGTATTATTCTCAATTGTTTTCATCTGTTGATTGTAATGTTCTTATTGCTATATGTGTATAATGATGTGTTATTTTTTTAAGATTTTAAATGTTGTTTTTTTTTTAATTGACTCTAGTTATGATTTCTTGTGTGTAAATGTCACTGTATTTCTGTTGTTCATATCATGCCATTGTCGTATTGTATAAAAATCCATTCTGATGGCGTTGATAACTTTTAAAATATATTTGAGCATCAAATATCTGTTTAATTTTTTTTTAATAGTACTGTAAGCCAGCACACAATACATTTAGAAACAAGGGTACTACAAACACACGATACAGAAATCTGTAAAACTAGACGATCATTTGTTAATAGATAACGCAAAATTTCAAATTTCGAGACCTGAGACCAAAACCTGTTTCGAGATTGAAAAAAATGCATATAAAGAAGTTATGAATATATCGCGGAACTTTGACACTACGCTGTAACTAATAATGTTTGTTAATCAAAATAATTCTAATTATTATGCAAAGCAGTGTTTAAAAAAATGCCAACTAAGCGGAAAACATTTGAAATTAAAGAAATGCCGCAAGTCATACTTCATAATTACCTATGTAATTACATGTCACGTGGCCTTGCCCGCAGTAGGAAATGCATTTCTTGCCAACCGAAAACTACATATTTTTTGTCCATCATAACCAAATTTATTTGTATAAATGCGACACAAATATATTACTAAAATTAAATTGGAAAAAGTCTTTAAAACGACATTGTGAATTCAAATAAAAGCGAACGTGCTTCAAATAGAAAATTAAACGAAAGAAAAATATAAATGTGAAATTTGCACATTTTTGTTGTTTTTAAAGACAACATTGCTGACAGTGTAAAGTTGAAAATATATTTCAAATAATCGCAATCATAAATTACAAATTTATACTAAATGGCTTTCAAATATGGATTTCATAACACTTATTCTATCGATGTGCTAAACTTAATTTATGCTACTAATTTGAATATGCAAAATACAAATATATGTGTTGTTTTTAAAATGTATAGATATATATATATATATGTAGTTATAAACTAGCCACGATAATGCAGCATTGCCACGATATTTCAAATTTTATTGACAAACTATGTTGATAATTTCTTGTGCGTAGTAGACACGTTTACACCCTTGCTCATAATGTTAAGAACAGGGCTACAATAGTGAGAAAGATTTATAGCCCAAAGTGTATCCAGTCTGGTATTTCTGGATAGAACCAACGAGATTAAACAAAAAATTATATTAGTTTTTTGGTATATATTAAAATTATAAAATGTACAATATACGTAAGTACTATTCAAACTTACACGATAAAAATTAAATTAATTTAAATAAAATAAAGAATAGAAAACTAAATAAATTAACTTAAATCAAAATCAGTTTCAGATTAGATGCTATTATTTAAATGTATAATAATTTCGTTTAGCTGTGTATTTTAAGATAAAGACTAATTCAGTTCTGCCATTTCTCTTATATTATTAAACCTGTTCTCTAATAACATTCACAACTGCTGACCAACTTTCGGGGTAGTTATTGTATTTTCCTATATATTTCTTTTAAAATCGCTTCAAATTTTTTCTCAAAGTTGTAACGGTTAATTAATTCTAATTAATAACTTTTTGTTTTAATTCAATAATTTCAGCTTTTTTAAAATAATTAGTTGGTAATTTTAAGAATAAGCTGTTAATGGCCGTTTCAAAAATAACCGCTATAATTTAACCTCCGTTTCAAAAAAACTAAATGCCGATCAGTCCGGCTTTTTTATTTATGACTGTGGTTTCGACTGTCAAACTTTCTGAGGGACAATAGTGCAATACAATTTGCTAACGGGTACCTATATCTCAAACGTTTTTACTATAGTATATCACAAATGAGTTCGGTTTCTTTTAGAACCTTCGGGTAATAAAGCTTTTGTGAGTGTAATCACGCCATCCCTCGATTATGAATGACCGTGACAATAATTCTGATATTGAAAAACTATAATGTAGACAAATCACGATTGTATTATATTAAGAAAACGTTCTAATCTAAAAGTAGTTTTGAAAACTTCTCTTCACGTTATGGAAATTTAATTAACGGTGATTTATTGTCAACATTGTCAAAAATTATTTAAAGTTTCAAGCAGTTATCATGGTCAATAATCAATAAAGTTGGATTATTACCGTAATATAAGAATTTTAAATTTCAAGTAACGTGTTTAGAACAGTGAACGTTATGTTAAATCTAAATACTACAAAGCTAAAAGTCAACATATATACTCACTAAACGGACTGCCCCTTCAAAAATAAAAAAACTGTCTTGCATTCCAACAGAGCGGGAATATTACTACGAATTAAATTCTATTAATCTTATCTAGAAGATTCTAAAACAAATTCGGCGTAAAAATACAATTAAAGTTTATTTTTTCCCAATACTGTTTGCTGATATAGTTTATCTCAGTATTTTATCGAAAGTTGTTTAATTGTCAATTGTTTATTATAATATCAGCCATGTCGGAAGAGTGAGGTTCTATGTGACATTCCAAGTTTCGTTTGTTTGACATCATTCATTAAAAAAGCCATATATATACTTATTATTACATGTCGGTTTTGACATTGTAGTCAAATAAATTCTCAATAACCTCTTAGGCGGTTTTGTGTATATCAAACGCCGTAGAGGTATGTTCATCGTTTTTGACGTCCATAGTAAACATTAGCACACACATAATAGAAATTATCGACTTTGTTTCACGTCTACTATATTATTGTGTAACTTAAATGTAAAGGGTCAATGTCAAAATTTCGAAAATCAGTAAAGCAAAGTAGATAAAATAATTAACACATTGATTAATGTCAGCAGCTCGTCAATACCAGCGATGAAAGGAAAATGATATCGCGACGGCAGTTTACCATTCAACTTTTTGACACCGCGGTATATTTCACCTTCAATTTTGTTTTTTTAATATTGCAACGAGTGATATACACACTACAAACCAGTTTGTTTACGTAAATATAGGAAAAAAATATCTAAATCATTGTGACAATGCAATCTAAAAGTACTATGTTAAATACATGAAAAACTTGATCTAAACCTAATCTAAAACAAATAAAAATTTTAAAAGTAAACAATATTTTAAAAAGTGTCAGTCCATTGGCACATACTATTGACAAAATAATTCAAAGCCAAATAATTTTCTTCAAATTCAATGACCCAATTATACTTGATTATTAAAACAACATGATGTCATGTTTGAGAACAATATGTAATCTTCTTTTGCATGCATAAAATATGATTTATAAAGCAATAAATTTTAGGAGATATTTACTTGACGTCAAAAAAATTGTTCAAAATACAATAGTATATAATTTTATTTTCTCAAATATCGATAAAAAATCTCTAGTTTAGAATGTCAAACAGTTGTAGTAATAAAACCATTTTTATAGCTTGTTGTGTTATCTATGAAAAAACTTTGACAAACTGGAGAAAAACGTTACAGCTTCAAGCAGAGCCGTATCAAGAACACCTGCCAAGGGCCCAGACCGTAAAAGAGCCTTAAACAAGCACTCAAATAAAATATTTTATAAAGTTTGAAACAAAACACTATGGTTCATTTGTTCCTCATGGAAAACTAATGGCGCCAAACTTGTATTACACATTTGTGATTAGTGAAAAGCTGCCGGTTTTACAATATCCTACAAACTCCTAGAGAAAAAAAACGTGAAATAAAAATTTAAAGTCAACCACAGAACAAAAATGGTTAACACTTTCCACGTCAACCAACTATCATATGTTTTTGTCAGCAAATGCACAATATGTTGTCGAATTTCAAGTCACAAACAAATGACGATTAAAGAAATGTCTGAAACTTGGCGACATTTTAAGCATTTGCTGTCACATCTTATGACAATTAGTTGACGTGAAACGGTTAAATTCTGTCATGTGCTAACTACTATTATGCATAATTTTTTAATTTTTTTATTTCACCGTCTTTTATTTGCTGTTTTACTTTGGATGTTGTTAGTTCGCGTTATACCACTTTAGTTGTTGTTGCGTTTTTGACTTTACATCTTCAGAAACATTACTTTTATCAACGTATCAACATAGTAATACAATTTATACTTACGGCGTTATTTTACATGAAACAAAATATTATCATCTATTACGATTGCCGATTTCAAATCCCGTTGCTTATGAAAACCCCACATTATGTGTCGGAGCGCAAATTCAATGGATTTTCCCCCTTCCATGCCCAACGCGCCCAAAAAAGTCTTTACAACAAAAGTTTCAAAACACACAAAGTGGATTTATACAAGTAGAATTAAATATTCAATTGAATATGAAGATAATTTGTTACGTGACTGGTTGAATTTGAACAAACAACCAATTAAAAGTTAATTTAATTTTAGTTTAATACAGGTTCTACAAACCCACCAATAAATAGTCTGCAAGAAAGATAATAGTAATAATTCACAGGAAATACGAAAACATCTTTATTGATATTTAAAGTACATATTTGGAGTTAAGAGTCAAGCAGGAAGTTCATCTAGTTATAAGCCTATTATTTCCCTTTAGATTTTAGGATGGTTTTTTCAATACCAAGGTGGAAGTTCCATAACCCTCTGCTGTCTACCTGTCATCATAATTGTTGGCGTGTTTTGAATTGGCCCGGTTAAAAACCAAATAAAAATGGGAAATTCTGCTATATAAGCCAAAACGTCCATTCGTACTTCTATTACCCATTCTTCTGAATTATTAGTATTTTTTTGTTAAAAAGTGAGTATTCTTTAGAAAAGGATTATAGCTTAAGAAGTGACCATTACCATTTAACGACTTAAATCAAATTTTACATCTTCTTTTTTTAAATGTAAATAGAGAAACTTATATTGGGACGCGTTGTTATATAATAGCAAAATGTATAAATTTCAACAATATAAAACTAACGTAAAACTATGACTATGTTTTGCACAGATTTGCGCAATAAGCTTTATTACAAAATTGCACATTGATTGATTTTGTGGTACTTGAGTTTTTCCAAGTCGGTGTTGAACCTGCGCGACAAAGTTAAACAGTTCAATTAATTGTTTTATAATAATCGATTGTGCATTGTCGAGCTGTTAGCAGTATACTATAATTGCCATTACATATAAAAAAAATTATCGACAATTAATACATTTGAAAGTAGGCCCTTGCCTTTGCATTTGAGAAAGCAAAAATAAACTTCTACAACAAATGTCACTTTGTTGCTCATGATCAAATCTACATAATGCACGCTATAGAATTAGTCAAGTAAGTTTTTTTCATAATAACAGTTAAACAAACTTCTGTTTACACACCAACATTTAGAATTAATAAAATTAGTAAACAAAGATTTGTAATAGAGTAATGTTTTTAATTATTGCGCAAACTGTTAAACTATAGCAGCGATCTTGAGCGCAAAATTCGTTGCCGATTTCTTTTGAGCCTCGTGTCGTCCCTTGACAACACGAGGTGACGATTGATCTCTAAAATTTACAGTTTTTGATCTAAAGAAACAAATAACTTTTACTTCACAAAACAACCAAGTTAGTAAAGATTTGAGCGCAAAAAAGTAAAATAAATATTTGAATCACGACTGCTAACTCGAGAATAATTTACTTTTATAATAATATGAGTGACACCTTTGCGAATAGAAAGATGTTAATTTCTCACATTCAGAATATTTTTAATTCTTCAATTAATCTCGTCGATAAAATTTGTTATTTTCGGAAACTAATGGATGTAATATTCCATTATAATATTATTATTTTTCTGAGAGATAAGTCGGTTTCTTGCATTAACTATGCTAATTAATATTGATGATATTAACATTCTCAATTGAAAAACTCCCAAACATGTGACAACAAATTGTAATTGAAGCGGTGGCTATATAAATTTTAATTTGAAAATTTTAATATTATTAATAATAATAATAAAAATTCTTACTTTTGTTTGGTGATTTGAAATAATTAGGTATATCTATATATATAAAAGGAAGTCGTGTTTGTTACAACACTTATAACTCGAGAACGGCTGGACCGATTGCCATCGTTTTTGATTTGTTGGATTTGTTTCCGTCCCGAATAGCAGAATACATCTTAAAAACAATGAAAACTTGATATGTGTAGAGCTTATTTGTTTTCTCTTGGCGGCTGTGACGTCACTAATCTGCGCGAACATTGACAGCTGATGAAATAAGTGAGCGCTGAAAACATTCGACCATCTTTTGAACCGCTCAAAATTAAATTAATATAATTTATGTAATCTAAATTAAATTACTGTGCTAATATGCTGTAAGTATTGAGGTTGTTCTATGTATATTAAAGCAAGCAAGCAAAGTAAAAAAATTAAGATTTAGCTGACGTTTTTAGTTTAGTTAGTAATAGCAAAGAACTACCAATTACAGCTTCTGCGCATGAACACGTGACCCGCCAACAGAAAACAAATAAGCTCTAATGAATACTTAATCATTTCAATAGATGCTGATTTGTTAATTACATGTCAAACATTTGTTGTCCAATCCTGTCAAATAGTGTAACAACTATTTTTTTTTTTTGGAGCTTATGGCCTGGTTGCTGAGACCTTTAAGCCACAACTTTATTTTTTTCTGAAGACATTATGTGTGCGTTCAGAAATTTGTTTTTTGTAAAATGTCTACAAAGTTCAGGTACTGTTATATTTGTTTTCAATTCCCGAAAATAATACCTAAGATTTATTCTACAGTAAAAACATAAAATCATCGGAAAGGAAGGAACGGAATTTAGGGAATAAAAAATCAGTTGGTAAAGGTTATAAGATTAAGGAAAAAAAATCTACAGGTTAACAAAAGTGTAAATGTCTTTTTATAGGTTGTCTATGATTTTTTTTGATAAGATATTCATACGTAGTGGTTAAATACTCTTTGAGCTATTGTCTATGTCTCGAAAGTTCAGGCACTGTTATTATATTTGGTGGTTTTATGCCAGTGCACATTTTAATAACAATGCCGCGTCCTAGAAGATCTAATCGTTCCCAGCGAAGCCGTAATTCAATTAGGCAACGGAATATCGCGAATCAATTACCTGCGAGAAATTGCACGCGTCGATACTTAAAGGAAAATTTAAAGATGAGGAAGTTCTTATTCCAAGGATTCCGATGATCCCAACGGATATGCCCTTTGAGTTTAAACGAATTCCCGATTCGTCTTGCCTTCGCCATGATGATCAACACATCACAGGGCCAATCCTTGACTATTTGTGGTCTTAATCTAGAAAATGCATGTTTTTCTCATGGTCAATTGTACGTGGCATGCTCACGTGTCGACAAACCATCCGCTTTATTTGTTCTTGCGCCTGACCAAAAAACAAAGAATGTCGTTTACCACTAAGTGCTTTAATAAAAATCCTATTAATGAATTAATCCGAGTTTTATTTTTTTCCCCTATCTGCACAACATAGTTTTCAATAATTTTTTTCTGACATGAGTTTGAAGTACTTAATTATTATTTTTTATTATTTTTTATTTTTATTCTCATTCTGTATGTATGTTTTCATCATCATTCATCATAATAAAATACTTTTTTGTTTCTATCTATATAAATATATTATTTGGTATCATTGTTTTACGTTCATCAAAGCCTAAATTAGTTCAGCTAAAAGGTAACACGACATTCTTTGACTGTTAGTATTTCCGATAATAAAAAGTATAAATATATAATAATTCATTAGTAGATCTCTAATAATAGATTAAATGTAAGAAGCAGTAGTGTATGATTCCAGCAGACCACAAACAAAAATGTCAAGCGTCGTCATTAAAATTAAGACTGATGGTTTTTCATATTACCAAAAAATTAACAAAATCATAAAAGATAATAACAACTCAACTAATAATCTAGCCAATAAAGCTATAAATAAACATTTCCACAAGTTGTTCTATAACAGCGAGGCATACTCGTAATTGTTTCTTAGCCTAGAAAAAAAAGACAGAATCTCTAAGACTTTGGCATAATTCTCAAAAAAAATTTCTTTTAAAATGGTTTTTAAACTGCTAAAATGGCAAATCTTTGTTATTGTCCTAGTTCAATAATAAAATATTATTACAGTATATATTAATATATTATAAGGTCTAGAAATTAAATTGCTCAGTCATACGCTTTGAGTATTAGTAAAACCAGAAATCACAGTACAGTGCTGATAATTCCAGTTAGAATTATTTAGTAAACTCTTAAGTTAACACTTTCACTTAAATTAGGAGGTTGATAATTTGTTTTTACAACATTACCATAGCAATTAGCTTTAAATAATGCTAGCAAAACTTTGACAATCAATTGTAATTTTGACTTCAAAGACATTATAGCATGTTTACGGTCTAGGAGAATTGAATTATATAATTTTAATAGCATTTTAACTAACTTATATCATATCTTAGTCATTAAAAAACATCAAAGCTTTAATATTATTTTAATAGTCTTTTTTTAATAAAAAACATATAGGTACATATTAATATGTGAAGCAAAAACTTTGTACCCCTTTTTACGAAAAAGTGCGCAGACGAGAGAGTATAAAATGCAAAATGCTAATATTTTTATTAAAATTATGCATAAAAATAGATACACTACTATGAATTTTTGACACACACACGTATATAATATTCTCTTTTGTTTATTGTTAAAGTCTGTGGTCAAACTGAGAATTCCATATATTAACACGTGAAGCAAACATTTTCATACCCATTTCTATGAAAATTCCGCGGACGGTGGATTTTGAAATGTCCCATACTTATAGTTTATATAGAGGAGGAGTGCAAAATGCTAATATTTTTCTAATATGTCGCAGTAAGTAGTCAACGGTTTGATATTTTATTTTTCCGAATATAACGTTCAAGGACATTTAGCAAACGATGATAAAAAACATTGTTTACAGAGAAGTTTTGTACAGAATGGGTAAATTAATCAAGAGTGGCTTTGGAAATTAAAACGAATGTGTTGTTAGCTTGACTCGGCTATTTTATTACAATTTTAATGTCGGTAAGCAACACCGGTATTGCAAATGTCTCTTCACAACTGACTTTGACATTTTTGAGCACAGTGTCGTGCACAAGAATGTAAAATAAATTTTTAAATATTAATAAAAAACGGGAAATTTTCAAACAAGATAAAATTACCAGGTCTATAATATTCACATGAATCAATAACTGCTGTGCTTTTTAGGCAGCAGGTTTCAATAAAAAAATTTAAAAAAAAAGTATTCTTTATTTTAATAATTTTTTTAATTTTTGTATTTAAATTTCATATAATTTGTTTGAAAAAAATAGGCACATTAACCGTGTAGTCTTAGCGAAATCGGTGATTATAGAAATACAGTGTTTGACAATAGAACCTTAATAATGGTTAAACTTAATAATGTTCAAACATATAATTTAATTCAATCATAGTACTTTTTTTTGATATTGCATACTTTTATAAATACATAATTATGTTTTCAAAGCATCAAAACATAGTTAAGTACATAATTTCTATTTAACCGTTTCATACAGTGTTTACGGGTGACAAATGACAAGAACTAGAAATTATAAACTTACAGATGAAAAGTTAAAAAAGTATGTATGCTACTTCCGGTTATGCCGGAACTGAACAACCAACTTTGTAATTTTAAATGGAACACTATATATTCATCCCTTTTTCAATTCTACGTAATCTTTTTGAATCACTTTGCTGAAACTTCCTATATGTATACTTTAGAAGTTAATATTTTTTTTATAAAAATTATACAGATACACTTTTATATTAAAAATAAAAAAATATTTTGTACAAAAATTATGATTAAAAAAGATGAAAATTGTTAAATATTCTTCAAAAAAAAAATAAATAAAAAATAAGTAGTAAAAAAAGTTATGAATGAAAAGTTAAATACATATTCTTTAAATAGAACTATGGAGCTTGGTTTATTGGTAAATATATATACCTAAGCATAGCTGCTAAGATAATTTAAAATTATTATACCTTGCTCGATCAATTAATTTTTATAAGATGCTCTTAAAATTTCTGATTATGACGGTTACTTACATATGCTAACGACACTTTACGCCTTCTAAAGAACATATGAATATTAAAACTACAAACGGTTAATAGACCGACCTCAATTGGTGTGTATGTGTATAAAATGGTATAGTTATTTACCTAACGAGTTCGAAAACTAAAATGTCCCACATGTGCACTTTATTTGCAGCACGACTGAAAGGGGTGCTGCATTAGTGCGAATAAGAAAAGTTTCTTTCCGAAAAAGATAGCTACAATTTTTTTGTAACGAATAATTTTAAATTTTTAATATTAAATATCTTTATTTATTACTATTAAATATGAAAAATATTTTTAATAATTAATACATTAGATTTTTATTTATTTTTCGGTTGGTAGCGTTGTTCCCGCCGATCACCTGATTTTTTAAATTTAAATTGGTCTCATTGTTGCTATGGTTTTATTGAAATAAAAAAACATGAGTGCAAAAATAATATTAAAAGTGATATTTAGACACACTCAATTATCACCTAATAGACCAAAATATGAAAATGCAAGTGGCATTATTGTATGCACTTTTATCTTTCTTTTTTCGAACAATAACTGAAATGTAGATAAGTAGGTAACAATGCAATCAAAAAAGGTCTATATTTATGAACACAATGACTTCATAAATAAAACGAGTTGCCAGATGCAAAACAATTGCTGCAATCACCAAAAAACCATCACCCACACAATTCACCGAATTTTGAGTGAATCATCAATAGTAAGCTTTCTCAACTATTTTTGTATTTCATTCATAAATAATCGTAAAAATAATTTTCAATAGAAACAGATCTACTTCCTGTAAAAAATCGAACCCTAATAACAATTTATTGAAAAGTCCTTGAAATATTGATAACTGTGATGTGGTATCGAAGTTTAGATTATAAATGATTTATTATTCTTTAAATTGTTGTTTATAGATACAATATTATTATATAAAACCAGTGATTCTTAAACTGTCCTTGCCACTCTTTTAGATCTTTAATTATCAGTACAATCAAGATTCAGTTGAGTGATTAACGCACTATTTACATGAATAATAATTTCCGGTGGCCTTAAAAAGTGCAATTATTGTTGCAAACTCAAAATTTAGATAAAACACAAAACTTATAAAACACACAAAATAAGTACGTAAAAACACTTATACCTTCAAACATGTAAAAGTGCATTGGAATCTGAGTGCATATGTAAATAAGATCCACACACACAAAGGGACCAAAGGGTAAAAGATTTATCTCTAGACAAACTTAAAAAGACATAAAAAAATCCTTTTTAAAGCCCTTAGCTTTCAGAAAAAAAAGCACACAATCTGTCAAAATAAATCGAAATAAGTCATCGAAAAATAAATATAAGAATTAATTAGGCACATAACTGTACTGACCTTGCCGTAAGTGTTAGATCCTTGCACGCAATACATAAAAAAATCACTACAACCAGATCAAATAAAAAAAAACAAAACACAAGCTAACCGGATTCTAGACCGACTTACGTTCTCCTAGGCATGGCGCCTCGCGCAAACTGATTTCGGCTTCGGAGCGTTCGGTATGCACCAAGCACCACTTGTACAAGAGTGCGCTTGCGTTTACCAATTCGATACGGAATTCGATTTGAATATTCCATCATATTCCCGTGCATTTGGGATAAAAAACAAAAGCTGGAATAAAATGGGAAAATGTGGGGAAGAGCAGAGACACGTAAAAAGTGTTGAGAGTCAACAGAAAACATGTGGTGGCGTTTTTCAAGAATTAATTGGTGGGACCAAGCCGACTTCGGGTTATGTATAGCCAGATAGCATGCTGATAAAAAAGATAACACACATCTCTGAAGTTTATTTATCTTTTATGCTTGTTTTTTTATCGATTGTATACAGAAATTTTTCGAAAACTATTAACCATTTGCAAAATATTTTATCAGCAAGAATTACAGTTATCTAGTATCTATCATTGATAATATTTTATAGTAAAGAACAAGATATTTGGAGAGCAATAAAGTTGAGTCGATTACCGGTACTTAAGTGTATGGTTGCTTGTAAATAAAATAGAAAGGTCTCGACTGGTGAAAATCCCTTAACCTTTAATGGTGATTAGTGCCTATTATTAACATCTTGAGCTTAGTTTTATTACTCTCCAAATACTTTGTATTTTACAATTATCACAGCCCCGTGTGAAAGAAATGTTGCGTCTGGAGCAAATTAAGCGCCTTTTGCTGCCATATTTTTAAATTTAAAAATGTTGTTTTTTTCTTTATACACTTGCAACTCTGAGAGACACAATTAAGAAAAATTGGTAACAAAAAATATATTCCAGAAGATTATTTTAATTAAGTCAAGTTAGGAAAGTAAACAAATAAATAAATATAAAAATCTCTCGATTGAGATTATTTCAATGAGCTCAAATGGAATACTTCTGCTTAAAGTTAATAAGCGAATTCGATTTTTTGCGATGCTCTAGCATTATTTCAGAGTTCCTATGTTATAATTGTTATAAAAAAACGTAAAACTAAATTTCGACTTGATCAAGCCTGTTAAAGATGCTGCCATTCATTTCATTTATTAATAGAAAAAAATAAGAATTTTTAAACGACTAATTTATTTATAATTATTGAGTAAATTATGTTTAAAAGCACTCTAGATTACGTCAGCTTTCAAATTAAAATAACTATAGTCTGTTCAAATTTAAGAAAGAGTGATAGTAAATAGAACGTGATCGATGCGTCATCCATTCATAAAGTTCACGTGATACCCAGTTATTCGAATTCTGGCGGAGCTGACATTCGAAAGCACAGGGCATTTTTTTTGTTGCTGTTTCTGTGTGCTGTTCTGTACCAAAATGACGTTTACGGAAACGGAGACTGAAGTTAATCCCAGAACTTTTAGATCTCTCAGAAAAAAAGGCTGTACGTAACCACCTGAATACTAGTGAAATAAAAAAGATTTTAAATATATTTAAACCGATTTAAAACCAATCGGTTTCAAATAAAATAAACGGTTTTTTCTGCGGCCTGCCCTGTCTGAAAAATCGGCAACCATCTTCCACTTCATGCACTTTTTCTTGAAAGTGAATAGAGTTTAGATCAAAATTGATTAAGCTGTTTTGTGGCTACAGAGCGCCCGACAGACACACTGCAATCTTGTAAATTTTTGTACAGGGTAAAAATACACAAGTTTATTAAAAACAATTACTTAATTAGTCCAGTAGGAATTGGCGCATTAGTACCTAATACTATTCCATCTCAATTTTTTTAGGCGAGCTTTTGGTCCTATATTGTTTTAACCAAAATTGTTTAAACATTTGAAGAAATTGTTGTTTTTCAGTCAGACAAATTATTTTCTAAAATACAATTAAAAAAGATCTTATAACTTTTTACGATAAATATTTTTGGAGATGTAAATTAAAAAATCATTTCTAATTTTAGTACTTTTGACTCATTAAAAATTTATAAAAAAAAATAAAACTAGAATTTTTTTATTATGTTTTATACAATAGTTAATAATATTTTAATAAAAATTTGATATATATATTCTATTGCTTATACCTGCTTTTTAATTGTAAATTTCGCGCGCTTACGTTTACGTTTCGCTTCAGTGTTGCCGTTTCTTTCTAGCTCATAATCTGCATCGGTTTTTCATCGCTTAAAATATATATCTATTATTGATCTGAAAAAACCATCAACTTTATCAAAATTTATAAAAAAAATAATATTATTAATAATTAAATTGTCTACAATTTGATCAACCAACTTTTTTCTGAAATCTTTCTTACAAAAATTATTTAAACATAAAGCAAAACATGTAATTAAAATTACTTTTTTATTAGTTTATACTACTTATTTGTTAATATCATAATAATTTATGCATTTTATCAATAATAATAAAGGATAATATATTTGAACATTTTTTAGAATCACAATTATATAAATAATAAAAATGTATTGTACTTAAATGCTCTAATTGAAAAACAATAAAATAAAAAATATATATATCTATCATGCTGTAATTGTGACAAAGTAAGAAAATATTTTATTCATTATTCTTATTTTAAAAAAATAAGAATAATAAATATATAAGAATAATAAGAAAAAAACTGTCGGCATAAAAGCTTAAGATAAAACTAGATTTAAATTTTTTGTTGTTGTTGTTTTGGCAGTAATATTAATTTATCTGAAATTCTATGCACATAAGATGCGTTGCATTTGCTTAGAGTTTCTGCTCAAACATACATTTAGAAAAGTGCTTTAAAGAAAATTATACTGTGCTATCTTTATTTAAAAACAAATGCTCATTGCCATCTCTTCTTAAAAAAACCGAGCAATCGTAAGTAAACCTGTAAAAAAAAGAATTAATAATATTACTTTTATCTCGTTGTCTGCCAAAATATAATATATAATAAACAATTAAACAACTAAAAAATTTAGGAAAACCAACTTCAATATAGTTACTTAATTATTATTTAATATATTTAATTGACTCAATCGATTATAAACTAATACTCAATTATCTTGAAAACAATTTGTCAAGTTTTCAATTTCTCAGCTGTATTTTATAATCTATTAATTACAAGTGTCAAAAATATATGTCAAAAAAATCATTTAATAAGAATAGCGTAAAAATTACTGATCACATATTGATCAAATTTAAAATTTCTAATTTATTAACGGTTATAATTTAGTCGAACTGCAAACCTTTTCTTTTTTTTGAAGACGGTTAAAAAGAATATTGATAATAACTAAATAAAGAGATATATGTTTTTAAACCCGGATTTATTATTTCACATTTCTACATCTATGAATTTTGTTTGAAGAAGTTATTTAATAGAAGTTTTTTTCTGACCTAATAATAAATAAGTAACATGAGCCAATAAAAGAAAACAATTTCAATTACATGTATTGCTTTACGTTTAAATAACTTTTGTAAAATCGATTTTAGAAAAAAAAATTGTTGAAAACTAATTGTAGAAAATTTAATTTTTTATAACGTTATTAATAACATGAGTAACTTTGACTTTTGCAAAGAAACGGATGTAGATTTCTCGCATTGAGAAAATAATTTTAATTCCTTCAAGTTACAAACCCAGTTAAAAGTATGCAAGAAATTAACATCTGTCTTCTCGCAAAAGTCAAAGTCACTCATGTTGTAATTAAAGCGGTGGGTATATACACAAGAAACAAATTGAGAAAATTATCAATATGTACACCTATTTGATAAGTGCCAAAATAGCACGAAACTATAGCCATAGGCTAGATATAGACATAGATTGGGTTATTTTAGTAAATTTTTCAATTGAAAATTTTAATCATAATGTTGTCAATAACGTTTACTTAATAATAACCTTTATTAATTTTGATAAAGCTAACAGTTTTTAAGATAAATGATAAATAATTATTTAAAACAAAAAAAAGCATGAGTGAGAAACAGACAGCATATAAACTTGTAAAGGCGCAAAATTAACAATGTATAAACGATTAAATTTATTTAAATCTATATTTTTAATTATTGTGTATAAAAAGTTTTAAAACAAATATTTTTATACATATTTTGTTTTTTTTAATATATTTTTAATGAGTCAAAAGTACCCAACCTCAAAAA
The DNA here is from genome assembly GCA_947359425.1 of Lagria hirta. NCBI lineage: Eukaryota > Metazoa > Arthropoda > Insecta > Coleoptera > Tenebrionidae > Lagria > Lagria hirta. Next base: position 17,717,693 of record OX375794.1, read on the forward strand.
TTTATGAACTTTCAAAATTCATATTTTTAAAAATATTAACTGTATCGTAAAAAGTTATAGAACTTTTTTTATTTGTATTTTAATAAAAATATACAAAAATTGTCCGGTTAAAAAATAAGACTTTCTTGCCAGTGTTTAAACAATTTCGGTTTAAACAATGCTTACAATGCTACAACCGGGTGGCCCTCAGACAACATGCACTGATATCAATGGTAGAGCCATTTCAAAAGAAGCGCATAAAAAAATTGAAGTGGAATAGTTTTCGGTACTCATGCGCCGATTCCTACTTGTAAATTAAGATGTTAAAAATAAGCAGCTTGTAATAGATATGTGATAATAATTTTTACATTTTTAAGAAATTGATTGAATGAGTTTATATAAATAATTTTGGTTTTTAAATTATGTTGGCTAAGTATTCTCATCACATCCTGATTGATTTAGTGACAACAAAACCACTTCAAAAATACACCCTTTTAAACACAGAAAAAAATTATATTGGCTCACATTAGACAGAAAAATTTATAGACACGCATATAAAAACACCTGTGGCAAGAAAAGAAAAACTTAAACTAAGAATCTTAGGCCTGATAATCCATTTATTTAATGCATTTTAGAGCAGCAAGAGTTTCAAATTTGCAAATACTAGACCTATCAATGATATTCAAATTATTTAGTATTCTGATTCTCATCGTAATAAAATAGAAGTAGAGTACTTCAAGAATTCAAATTAACAACAGAGTTCTTAACAACTTTTTCTACAATATCTTGAGTTTTATTTCCACAATATTCGCAAGAATCGCAACTCTTAATAAACTAGCAGAACCAACCACTTTCAATAAGAATTTATCCACAACTTTTATAGGGAAAGATTAGAGATGTTAAATACTCAAATGAATATTGTAAGTGCTTGTAAAATGTTTTTGCATTTGATTTCGAATGTGCCGGTTGTCATTTTTTTTTTAGTTTTAATAATTTATTAAATATTGTTACAGTTTTGGTAATTTAATGGAAGTTGGTACACTTAATGCATGAACAGTAGAACAAAATTTAAAGTGTGTACCTGTTGATACAGATAAATTTTTTATTATACTACTCAATCAACAACAATTCGTTATTTTGCGTTGCTGTGGAGTACGATTTCTCTTAGATGGGGACAGGTGTACCACTGCGCATCTAATGTGAAAATTAGATGCGCAGTGGTACAGGAAGAAATAAAAGCGTCTGTGCTGCTTATTAGCGACGACACGAATGAGCTTCACTCAGATTAGAAGCTAGCGCATCTAAAGATGACTCAGCTTTCTAAAAGTATTTGAGCTCTACAACTTATTACCTATTATCTCCGTTTTAGTGGGCTTCTATGGGCTTTTAGACTCGTTAGCCAATGTATTAATAATAATAATAATAATAATAACAACAATAATAATTCTTAAATTAGTTTTCTAACTGTTTGAAAACTGAAATGATCTCTACAATTTTTATATTATATATTGAAAAAGTATTATTGCTATTATCATCACTTGTAATAATTTTTAAAACTAGCAAAATTGCTATTTTTTTAAAGTTTTAGAGTTTAACATAAAAGCTGTTTACTATATTTTTTTAAATCTCAAGAATATAATGCATTAAAGGGTAAAACCAGTTTATCTAAATAATAATAAAATCAACCATTTACTAATAGTAGAAGATTCGAGCGAACATCGACCTTCACCAAGCTGATAATAGAATAAAACTTATTTTATAATAAATTTGATTTGTATATTAGAAAATATATTAAAAATGGGTTGTCTGAAATGTCCTAAATTCGGTCCTAATAGAGGTTGGCAAATTTTAAAGTTTTAAATTTTAACGCGTGTGGAAATGAGTGACAGAGAGATTCGAGGTAAGTATACTGTGCAATAATAAAGAACCCAACATTGCAGTAAGTATACTATGTAATAATAAAGAACCCAACATTGCAGTCGTTGGCGTATTCAATATGATGTTCAGTGTCTGACCTGAATATAAGGTCTGACCTAACCTGACCTGACTTGAAAAATGCGCATGCTTGGTACGTATACTATGGAGACTCGAGGTACTTCTACTACCCTCTACCTCCATAGCATATAGTAGACAACAGTACGCGTTATTTTGGATCTTAGACTATAAACTGTGATAAGTACTCTAAATGTTAGCAACAACTAATGATGAGTTACGTATGGGATTGCGTTTGACAAATCTTGAATAACTGCTTTTCTTCAATAAAATTTTAACGAATTTAAAATATGTTTTTTTCTCTTCTTTATATGTTTACTATTTATTGGTATGAGTTTTCATTACAAAAAAAAACATGTTAATAACTTCTGTTGAAGATATTTTACAATAATAATTTTTGAAAAATGTCACAATATTTTTTCCGCAAATTGTCACTTTCTAAATATAAGAAATTTATTAAAGTTTTCTATGTAATTGGCTTGAGCTTATTCCAAACGGTATTTTAACACATCAATATGTTTGACGAGTCATAAGAATAGAACAATAAATTTATGAGCTGAGACAACAATTAGCTTTTGTCTTAAAAGATGATAAAATAAGTAGCATTAGGCACTGCGAAGAACTCATTTGCCAGGATTGACGCAAGAATGTGCGTAATTTTAGTCTCAAACCCTTTTCATATATTCTTAATCATTTTTTTACACATTTTTTTATTAATTTATAACATTATCACTTTGGTATAATTTTAACAAATATTAGCTACAGCTGTTAGCTTTGACAGAAGCAAACAACTTAAACCTAACTTCAAATTAATCGAGTCTTCTCAAGTGTTATCAAAAACAACACTACTCAGCGTTGCCGCTTACAATTCCATAGGAAATTGCTATGTTAGCAAGTATTTAAAAAAAATGTTTTCAAACTATTGCTTTCAATATAAAATAGTAAGCTTAAGTTTTTTTCAACTTTGAGTTATAAATAGACTGATTATTTTATCAAAAATAGTTTAATAGCAGATCTTATGATTAAACAAATTTTGTTATAATTTGGTTTTGATGTATTAGTGATAGTTGACATCAGCCATATCAATCGTGCGAAAAAGTAGTTTTTTGTGACATTATGTGACGGTTTTGACCATGTAGCCAAGCAAATTCTCGAAAGCTTTTTGAGCGGCTTTTCGTTTATCAGACGACGTAGAAATAAATTAATCATTTTCAGCAACTATATTAATCATTAGCACACAAAAGATAGAAATGATTAAATTGGTTTTACCACAACTTGATAATTTCATATTTGTTTTATTTTAATGATAATAACTTTATAGAAAACATTAAAAATCTATAAACTAACTTGGTTTTTGCAAACTAATTTTTTCAAATTGTTATTATTTTAAATTCCTGTTATAAATATAACCCTTTGCGCTGTAACTTAAAACTTACCGCACTAATAACGTAAATAACTATTACTTTTATCAGATTAATTTTTACTGTCTTGACGTTTTTGACAATGTACATTGTGAGTGACTTTGTTAAAATATTTTATGCGATTAATTAAGCTCAAACGTTTTTAATATATACGAAACCGCGCTCTGTCTAGAATTTTCATAATACATAAAAGTTTTATAAGATATTATATGAAGTTTATGCATTTTCAATTATGAACATCTCTAACTAAACTAGTTGCAGATATAACTCCAAACTACGTGATTCTTACAGCGTTTAAATTTTCTGCTCATTGTAATAATGATGATAATCATTTTAATGTTTTCAACTACTTAGCTTGAAATATGAAAGATATGACCTAATTTCTTCAATACTATAGAATTCAAGCCAAGCGTACTTCTGGCAAGTAGAACTTTACCATTCGTTAATTCATCATTCACGAAATGCTCAAAGCTCGTATACTTCAAAAGAAATAAAAGCAAATAGCAGGACGTGCGTTACCACATTGTTTCTCCCCATCAAAAGGACAAAACAATCGTTAGATAAAGAAACGAACAGAGAAATAGCGTCATATTTGATATGACATCTTGAAATACCCTAATCAGATCAAAGCAGTGTATAGGAAATGCAATGTCACCCTCGTAGAAGGAGTGACCAACTAGCTGGTCGTAAATTGAAATCGTAAAAATCAACTTAACTGAAAGGTTTTCGAGAAAAAAAACTTGTGTAAAACCGCACGTTGACAGTGTGATTTACAAAACCCAATTTAATTCTGCGATTTTTACAAAATTATATTTTTTTTTATTTAAATGTCTTTTTTGAATGGGTTTATCGTTTTAACGGCATTTGCATTAAATACGTGTCTTTCTCAAAAATTTTGGTAAAATAGCTTGATTACTTAGATTATATGAAATATCATTCTGTAACAAGTGACAAAATAAATATTATTAATTAGCTGCCTGAGATTTATCCACAACTCTTCTAAAGAGAGAGTTGAGGGATTCAATAAAAAATCTAAAAATTAACAAATATATAGATAAACTTGATAATGATAATTATAGAAGTGTCACAATAATATACCAAACGCTGATATCACTGAGATCTGTGGCACACTAGAAGTAGAAGCTAATGTACAAAAATTTATTTAGATTGAAAAAATACGACTTATTAAGGTAAACATCTTATAAGACTTAAAATAGTTTATCTCAACTTGATCTTTGTTTGACAATCCGAAATTGAAATTGAATTATTTTAATGTTTACAGCAATGTACTTATTATTTCTACTGTTAGACTGCAAGGAAATTGATGGATTTAGAATTTTGCAGTTATTTTCTTCCAAAACAATATTTCCATCATTGAAAAAACTTTAAATATTTGAATCAATTTTTAGACTATAAGACTGAGACAATTCTTTTCCAGTTTTATAAAAAATTGTGGATTCTACTAACAACAACTAAATCTTCAATTCATCGATTAAATTCAACGGCTTTGTTAAAGATAAATTTGTGTTGCTAAGGTGTTTTAGCAATCAGTTAGTTATTCGTCAAATAGCTGTTTTGGCTGATATTTTTGACGCCAAATATACCAAAAACTGTCAGTCAGCGTCTGTCAAATTTGTATAAAATCAAAGTTAATAAAATAAATAAAACTTAAAAGTAAAACATCAATAGCAATTATTTTTAGTTTTTCAAAAACAGGTTGCTGTTACCTAAAATATTAGTGAGCCCTATGTTTCAGGAATGGATAATGGAAGAGATAGTCACTGATGATGTAAAAACCAAGCGTATTCCAAGCAAAACTATTAAAGAAAAGAAAAAAACTAATTCTAGAGCGAGAAGTAAGGGAGAGTATTATTGGCGCCAAAAAAATAATCGGTGCAATTAATGGAGTGTTATGGAGCAAAAGAATAAACAAACAAAGGAAGAAAACCTTATATAATACTCTCATTAAGAACACCATGCTCTATGGATGTGAAACGTGGAGACCCACTCAGGCTCAAGAAAGGAAAATAGCGGCCGTTGAAATGGATGCAATCAGAAGAGCACTTATGGTGTCCCGAAGGGAGCGAATTCGTAATGACACTCTAAAAGAAGAAATGGAGATGGACTCGGATATACTCCAGGAAATCACATCACGACAGCTAATATGGTACGGACATGTACAACGTATGCAGGAAGACAGACTCCCGAAAGCGGCATTGAACTGGGTACCAGCCGAGAGATTAAAGCGCGGTCGCCCTCAGAAACGATGGGAACAGGGCATACGAAATGCAATGAGCGAGCGAAATTTACAAGCTGGACAGTGGGACGACCGAGTTAGTTGGAGTAAGGGCATCGGACAACGTCGACGCACGTTTTAAAAAACCGATTCTATATATATATAAAAAACTAATTCTTTTAGTAGCTGGTTAAAAAATAATTATTTTAAAATACATACAAAACAAACACAAGTTCATCAAAAACAAAAAACTTTGTATGAGACAAAATAACCGGTCAATTAAATACCTTTGTTAAAATTGATTTTAAATCAACCACCCAATCAAAGATACTCTATAAACATTTTAGAAAAACGACAAAAAAAATTGAATTAAAAAGAGACTCTCACTTAAAACTTAAGAAGTTTACGTACCTATTGAACATTCTACTGTTTAATGCTGTTTTCACAGATTTAATTTTATTACCGCTCAGCGCGGATCAAAAATTCCATCTGGTTGATTCAGATAGACAACCCGAATGTTTTAATCTTCTTCATATCTTTTAAAAGTTTTCTTTTAATAAATAAAATAACTGTATTGTAGAAAATTATTGTTGCAACAATAAAGGACCGTACTTATTAATTTTCAGTTGCCAAACGAAACAATGTTTTTTATCACATCATTTCTGGTTGTTTTATAAGTTGAATCGTATCTCTGATGTGCACTAATTTAAGAATGAAGTGCAAAAGTCAATAAATATTTTTTACGTGCATAACTATAAATAACTGCCTACTTTGAAAATTCATTGTTCTCTAGCCTAATTCTAATGCAAAACTTTGTCATAATGAAATTATAAGCTGATCTAGACCATCATGCTAGTGCATTCAAACATTTTATGTTTGCATTACAAACGGTCTGTGCGTTTATACCAAATTATGATTTTTTATTGCGGTATAGTTTTTCGTGTTATTCTCTTGATGACAGTATCCTGGTATAAGTGCAGTCGATAGTATATACATATATGTATTACATTGGAAAACCGAGCCAACTTATAAAACTTATTATAAATTTTGCAGAAATCATCTACATTTTTAGGTAGATAAATAATTTGTGCACTTAATGCCAACATAGCATTAATAACTTTATATATATAATACAACATTCAAAACACTTTAAAACATAAAAAACACGTCTTCAATACACGTAAAACCGCAAAATTGTTAACATTTGGAAATAAGGAGAAATTGATCATTTCTGTTTGATGCAAAATTTACTTTGTTTAGAATCAACTTGCAAATCTCTAACATTTTTGAAAACCTAAATTCTCCACAAACCTCTAACGTTTTGAATAACTTAAATAAAAGCTTAAAATAACTTCTCTAAAAGTTTTTCTTCATATTTTTAATTTCCTAAGAAAACAACTCAGATAATGAAGACAAAAGTGAGCATCTGTTGATAATAATTTTTATTTATTGCTTATTTTTTATTCATACTTCCGGATTATCTATTGTATGCGGATCTTACCAGCAGTAATGTCAGTGTGACAAAACAACTGTCAAATTTTTAGCGAGAGATTTAATTGGCAAAATTTGGCTAATTAATTTGTAAAACGATATATTGGACGAATAGAGATAATTGTAGTTGGTAAAATGACGTCTGTCATATTGAGTCCTAGAATAGCGTTAGCTGTTTGCTAAATTATTTAACTGGCGTTGGTGGAAGCTACCCTAAATGACAGATATCAATTTTAATAGATACAAATGGAGATGAAACGTATATCTGATTGAACGATTAAGTAATTATTAGCGCTTTTTGTTTCAAACGTACATCAAAGCTATGTCGGTTAGACATTACAATGTCCGACATTACAATGTAATATAGTAAATATTTGTATCTATTTCATTCATAGCGATTTTCTTCAAATTAAAATGAAAATTGTCAGACTTTGAACGCTTGCATTTGTTGGTTTTAGAAAAAAATCTTTCATCAAATGTTTTAAACTTTTCGCACAAGGTTTTTCAAATTTAAAACATTTCTAATTTAACGCAAAAATTTGGTACCAAATATTGTTTCATATTTAGGTTTTAGACGATAACTATCTGTGTTTTAATTTAATTAGTGCAAGTATTTTTCTACAACATATGCTGTAAAGACCATTTGGTAAACAAACCTCAAGATTAGTAACTTCTTGACAGTAATTTAAGCAAAGCAAAGCAAAAATCGGTTAAAAAGACATTAGAAATGTCGGTTACGTTTGGTGCTGTTATTGCGGCTAAGAATTTTTCTTCAAATTGAATAAGCTGTCTTGCAGAACTGTCTTTAAAATGCTAAGAAATACGTGCAAAGTGTAATTTTTTTTATTGCAGTTTACAAAAGATGACATTACAAACATCCGTTCTTTTTAAAACTTTAAGCTTTAAAGAAAATTATAAAAATCTTCTAATTTTCTTTTTTTTTTGCGTTTAGCATACTTAATTAAACTAAAACAGTTCTTACATTAAAAAAAAGTTTGAACACAGTTATTAATATAACATCGCTCAAACAGAGAATATTTAGCCAATATTCAAACAGAAAATGTGACAACAGTTTTTAGTCCTTTATTTGTTTTAACAATGTCATTTTGACAATTTTATTCGACCTCTTATCTAATACAAAAGCTCTACCATAACATTTTGAAAACTTGATGTAAAACTTAAATTGTTAAAAATTGGTAGTGTCAATCTCATTTAAAAGTCACTGCTTGTTCTAATTAATAAATTAAATCATCACTAGGTATATTGTCACTCTCAATAGCGATAAAATAGACATCTACGTTTTTGAGCAATGTTGCGTCAGAATTTTTAACAATAATGTCACAATAACATTTCTTAACGAGTAATCTACAACTTTTTTTCTTGTTGTCACTAAAATCTACTGCTCTTGCGCTGTCATTTTAGACAAAGTACCGGGTGTATAATATTAACAGGATTCAAAGACGGCTGTGCTTTTTTGACAGCAGGTCTTAGATCGGTGTGTACTAAAATTAGGTAAAATGACGACGTTTAAGCACAGTGGTTTTGTCATTTTCGAAATGTGAAATAAATTTTTGAATATTTAAAAGAAAAACAAGAAGTTGAGATATTTAAATTCACAAAAATCTCTACGTCACTGCGTAAGCGGCTTTATGTTTACTCAACTTTAGTACGACCCGATCTAAGACCTGCTGCTCAAAAAGCACAACCACACTTGATTCTTCTTAATATTTTACTCTTTGTAGCTCTCTCACACCTGGTTTTTTCATAACACAAGCTTAAAGAGTTTTTTTTCTGTAGTTTTATTTAATATTATATACAATTTCTTAAGATAAACAATGTAAGCAACACTACAAGACAGGAGATTTTTTATTTATAAAACTTTAGATTAAATGTCTTCTGCATAAAATGCGCGTTGCAAAAGTGCTAGTACCAAACAACAGTTAGAGAACAAATTAGCCTATCAAGTGACATAAGCTAACCTAAATAATACTAATAATCTAAATAAGTTCTAACCAATACAATTAATAATCAAGCTCAAACATGAAATATATAGAGTGAATTAATCATAATTTTTTACAGAAAAAGTTTAATTTATTATTTTAAATCTTTTATTAGAGTAACCAATATGCATTAAAACATGTAAATATCTTGTTTCTCAAAATTTTTGATGCAAGGCAACTTCTAAAATATGTCACTTGTTTTTACCATTTTACAAAAGTAATAAGCCCAAATTTGTTACTGCAAATTTACTAAATCTGTTTAAGAACAAAACATGTCCAAGTTTAGAGATTTATTTGCATTTATCTCACTTTTCTTATTATAGCCAAATTTGTCACTGACTTTAAAGCGTAATAGTCGTTTTGTGAACAGATAGTTACACATAATGTTATGACAGCAATTGACTTTTATCAAGATTCTTGCTGACATTTTGCTATGTAAACCTTGATTTTGTTTTGCAGAAAAAATAAATTATAGAATCACGCAACTGTCTAAATTTTTTCCTTTTGTAAAAAAATTAATACTTTTATAAAATAATTAAAATGCGTCAATTTCAAGCTAAAATAAGTTAAGAGGCTTGATTATAGCAAAATAATGGGTTGATTATAGCAAAACAGTGGCAATATTGATAAAAAGACAAAAATTAGTTTTTTGCTAAGCTTTTTTATCAAAAATTTATTAGTGTCGCATGTCACACTTGTCTTATTAAACTTTTGAATTGACATTTAATTTTCATCGAATGTTGTAAATATTTAAATTTTAGTAGAATGAGCCGCCGCGCTCGTCTTGAAGAAGAGAACCAGCGCCTGTTCAACCAAGAACTTGAAGCTGAGGAAAATAGAATTAAAGCGCAAAAAGATAGAATTTATGCTCCTATTATTTGGAAAAGATTAACTTCAGGAATTAAAATTCAAGACTTAAAACCAAACTACTATGACAAAGTTTTGGAAATTATTGAAGTGTGAAGTTTTCCGAGTCCTTTAAATTAATTTATAATAAATTTGAAAAATGTTTCTAGGATATTTATTTTTCAGAAGAAGTACTTTCTAGAAACACAAAAATTTCTGAAGATCCTTTATCAGTGAAATCATTTTTAAAATCAGTTATTTACAATCTGAAAGATAACACTTCATTAATTGCGGTAGACGAAAGTACGCCATGAGTCAACATGTTGATCTTCTTAATTGCTATTTAAGTATTTTTTTAGTGAATAAAGATTGCATTGCAGGATTCCTTATTTTAAAAGTCATACACAAAGCCGAGATGGAAAATGTCTTTGAGCGAACAATTCAAGTAGAAGGAGAAGCTTTAAAAAAATGCACAGCTTTTGTGAATTTTTTAGGTCGAAAAGCGGATGTTTTTGGTATCTTGAACTGCGAGGTTTATCTGAAGTTTTCTCTGCTTTGTGTAACACCTGAATATCGAAAAAAAGGTAAATAACTAAAACTAATATTTATTGAAGAACTATTAAACTACATAATTGATAAACAATACATTGAAGGCTTTTAACTGTGGTTCACCAGATAAAAACTGCTATCCTATAGTATCAACAAATTGTCGATCACATATGAAGCCATCTGAGTAGAATAACGTGAGCTTAAATATTGTCAAATAGTGAGTGTACTAATTCTCCAAAAACTACAATTTTTTTAAAATTAGTTAATTTTAAAAATGATGTTGAAGCTATGAGATAAAAATACTTGCTATGCGATTGTACGCATATTTACCTACTAATTAGTAATTATCTGCAATAAATTATACATAAATTACAATATTATGAATACTATAATAATAATAATTATACATGTTATATAGCTTGAAGTAATATTCTTAGCTGTAAAACTGTGCATCACGTAATAATAATAATTATAAATAAAATATAATAAAATAAATAATACAGAAAGAAATACTGAAAACAGCATAATTATGTTCACGTCATATTGTTCAAATGTTTTTAAATGTTAAATCTAACAATTCAAATAGCATGATCGCAGATGCATGGAGAGATAGTAATTTTGCTTAATTTTTTAAAAAACAAATTTGTATAGTCTATTTAGTTTAAAACACAATTTGTTGTCTTTGTTTCAATCTTTAAATTGGATTTTAAAGTAATTGGAAATTAAAAGCTTGTTTTTTAACAATTTTTATATTATTTGATAAATAATATTGTTATTATCATTACTTGTCAAAGCCGTGATTTTTGAATCTAGCAAAATTGCTGTGTCTTCGGGACAGGAAAGTTTGAACATAAAAATAATAATAATAATAATATCTTTTATTGCATCAAACATTGATAAATATAAAGTAATGACATTGTGAGCATACAACTAATACAACACATAAAAAAAAACTAGAGTAGTAATGTGCAAAAGCATATGAAAACATAATGAAAAATATCAGCAGAAAAAAGTGTGAGATTGCTATGAGGAGGTTAGAATCGTTTCTTTCTAAAAACAGGAAACAAATGCATAGTAAAAGTTTAGTTAAAGCCAAAAACATTTTACTCTTCTGAGCAAACTATTAATATTGGTGTACCTCGGAGGTGTATTCTGGACCTTGTTTTAATTATATTTTATTTGAACAATATTGTTCGGCACTAACACTTTTTGCGGACAAGATAACAGCTAACCTACAAGGTAAAAATGTCTGCAAAGTGATCAAGAGCCTCAAAATGTGTATGTATATGAAATACGTAAAAGTTGTTTTATTTCTAAAGATGGCAAAAACTAAGATTCTTCTTACCAACAATACAATTTATGTTAAGTCTTAAGATTTTTTAATTATAGTATTTATAGCCTAAAGAGTATAATCAGTAAAGTGCTTAAATGATTGTTTTAATTCTAAGATGTCATATAGATTTAATTCTCCAAAGATTAAAGTCGCAAAAACGTGCAACTAGAATAATCCCTAACTTATCATCAATTGAAACCTGTCGCGAAAGTTTAATACAATTTAGTATTCCTATTCCTCTTGATCACAGTATGTATATATAAATCTTAAAATCTGCATGTTATGTAAAGAGACACTCTGATACATACAGAACCTATGGTGACATTAATAAATATAAAACAAGACAAGAGTAACGATATAGTATATCTTCGGATTTGGAATTTTTTACGAACTCAAAATTAGCTTCTAAGATTGCTATGTCATACATAATTTTCAGTTAATTAAAGCACTTCATTAAAAAAAAGTTTTTTTTCTGTAGACGAGTTTCTTCCAACAAGTTTAACTAAACCTATGTTGGTGTTATGCATATTTGCTCTTTTGTCGCAATGGTAATCTTTAACTGAGTAAAGACTTGTCAATTTTATTGTTTTCTTATTTGTTGCTAGAATCGTCATTCAAATATTCTTGCTAATTTTTACCCAGGTTTTAAGTTTTTACACATTTTATGGTTGTCCAAATTGCAATGAAAAAATGTTTATCGCTATATTGTGCTTAACCTCGTTGATAAATGTTATTTTATGTATTGTTATGTCTTTCTTTTGTAGCGTATATATTTTTGTATTGTGTGTTAAAATCTATACATACAGTTAACTCTTACGTTGTCTACTGTTCTCGACTTACTGTATATATACATTTGCAGTCTATGCATCAACGCAATGAATAAAGATTATTATGTTTTGCAGCATATTTTTGTTTTTTAATTTCTGTTGTTGATGCTATATCTTTATTCTTTTGTTCTTTGCTTATTAGAAACTTTATTTTTTAATTACTTAATTCATGTTTCTTTTTGTTTTCTTATCAATTCATAAGTATTCAGTTCCAACCTACAGTTTCTTTAAGAGATTTCTTTATTTTTTCTTGGCTAGTTTTTTTTCTGCAATTTGCTCAAAAAGTTTCTTAAATTTGTTTTTTATGCAAGGATAATGATGTCTTTAGATAATCAGCTTATACTCGTTTTCTCATTCACAGATATCAGTCTTTTTGCATTTGATTCCACATTTGTCGTCGTCAGGTGGTATAAATATGTACATTAGGTAGGTACCTTAAATGTAATCTCTGTGCTGAATTTAACTTTATCTTACTCTTAAATTATGTTTTGTGACGTCATATGTTAATTTTGGCTTGTTATTTGTTTTGACCAGAGCAGGTCTTTCAACGGCGAGCGCGATCAAGTGCAAATTTAACTAAATTCAAAGTGGTATTTTTTTTAGTTCACAGTATATATAATTGCATAGCAGTCAAACGATTGAATTGCCATCTATGGTCGGTGGGATACATTTTTAGTTTATCTCGCAGTAGAAACCTGCCATAAATGTATTTATTCAAACAAGAGACAAGAGTTGAGAAATATCGTTAAATTATAGCTCCATGAGTTAAACGATTGAAAAGCCATCTACGGTTAGCCTCAAGATAGAGATAGAGAAAAAGCTAAGTTGATTGAAAGATTAAAAATTTATTGTTTCATTTGATCAGTTAGGAAAACTTATGTTGTAAAAGTTGAACTTGGGATTTAAAAGTAAATTTAGCAAGCTTTTATAAAAACATAATTTTTTGATAAAAATAGCAAAACTTTTGCTTTTGTGTAAACAGCCCTGCACACAATAGTAATTTATGAATGAATATTCGTTTATTTTGTAAAGGTTTTGAATTTTTACATCATATTTGACGCTATGAGTTTATCTTTAAATTTCGTATTGAGGACAAACTTGATAAAGAAAATTGTTGCCTGGCCCATGGACTTTAGAGTGAAGATCTTGGTCTCAATATATACACGTAAAAATTGTTTTTTTGGCGATTTTTTAAGGCCAAAGATGTTAAAGTGACAATTTAAGTGCGTATTTAAAAAAAAAATAGAAAATTTATAAAAACCGCTGCTACTGCGAAAAGTTCTGGCATTTATGTGTGGCCTGAAGCGAAAATTTTTAACTATGAAGTCGCTAGATTAAGTCCTACTAGTTTTTTTATTCAATTGTTTTTTAATCAAATTGTGTAATTACTAATTACGAATAAGATAAAAAAAATTAACTTGTGAGATACAAATAATAAAGAAAAACGGCTGCATTCAATTTTGCAAACTGAAGCATTAAATGTATTCTTCTCATTTTGATATCTATGGCAGATAAGTTTTAATTTCTTTTCTTTTTTTAAAATTTGGTTTCTAAAAGACTTAAAATTGTTATTTAATATTGTATATTATAATTTCGTAATATTATGTTATATAACAAGCCTTTTAACAGCAAAATGTTTTCTGTGTGGCCTATATTAACGTCGTAAGATCGAGCTAATATAAGCTATAGTAGATTCACGTTAAAGCTGAAGCTGAAATAAACACTATCACGCGCTGTTTACGTGATCTCTCACCACAATAAGCGTGTCTGTTCTTACAGGGTTGTCTTCAAAGAGTGCCTGTTCTTCATGTTATGCGTCATCTGATAACGTTTCTCACAAGAAAAACGAACTAGAACTTAAAAGTACTTACTCAGATCCTGTCTTGTCACTCAAGCTACGCCTTTATCTGGTTTTTTTATACAATAATTTCTATACTACCTCACCATGAGATACCAAACACGAGGTGATTATGCAGTGTTGTTTGTTTATTTCAGCTTCATCTTTAACGTGAATCTACTATAAAGTTGTTTTACAAATTTTAATTTATAAGATATTTTTAGCCGACTTTATAAAAAAGAAGGAGGTTAATAATTCGACTGTTTTTTTTATGTGTGAATTGTGTGATACTTTAAAACTTTTATCTGGTAGAACCGATTTTGATGATTTTTATTTAAAAGCTGCTGCTTTACATTTGGTCTTATTTAAATTTTATCAAGATGTGATCAGTAGTTTTTAAATTATTCTTATTAATGCTTTCTTTGACATATTTTTATGACACTTACAATTATTGGTTATAAAAATTTGTAAAAAATAAAAAAAACTATTTCAATATAATTAAGTAATAGTTTATTTATTTAATTAATTTAAGCATTTTGAATATTATGAATTATCTTGTTTAATGAATTTGATAATACTTTAAAATATCAAGATAAATGTCCTTTTGATAAATTTCACATAAATAAGCGCAAGCCTTATAGAAATTTATATAAAGTACATATATTTAATTAAATATTAAGTAAACAGTAGATTTTGTATTTTGAGATGAATGTTGCTTCGATTGTCTCATTCGGCGCTGTCTCATATTAGCAGCGCGTTCAGTAGGTCTACCCATATTGAAACAAATAATAGTGATCGAATCCTCTAAAAATAAAAAAGCAAAATAAATATTTGAACAAAAAATAAACAACTTCAAAAAATAAAAAAATGCACTTAAAAGTATAAAATAATTGCGTAGACTGAGACCGACTCTAAAAATAACAATAATTGTACACTATAGTCTCTAAATAATTTGATTGTTTTCTCAGCATACAAGTCTACGCAATTATTTTATATTTTTTAGTGCAATTTTTTTTGAAAATGTTTTTTTTTGTTAAATTTTATTTTTAACTAAACAAACATACGCTACACTTAAAATAAAACAGTTTCCAGGAACTAATTTAAAGTATACATAATTTATAATATTTAAAATGATAGTTTATTTGCAAAATAAACATACATAATTTATAATATTGAAAATGATAGTTTATTTGCAAAATGTTCATCATTTATACTATATAAAGGTCAAAATTATAGAACAATAATATGAAAATTATCCATGTTGGTCAAACAAAAATAAACTAATAGTTAATTTGACGTTCGGACAATGGCTAAAACTATTAATTTAACAACTCTTAAAAAGTTCTCAAAGTTAAAATAAAAGAATTAAACCAATTAAAAATTTGGGATAAACCGACTTCAATATGATTAATCTATATTTTATTTATTTAATTGATTTAAATTAACTTTTGTTCCATTTGTTTAAATAATTAAGTAAACTTATATTTAATTAGACTAATATCATTTTTTTTAATATTAATTCATTACAAATTTTATAATCAATTGTAAGTGTTTCTAACTACTGGTCAGATCTTGATCATTTAAATGAGACCAAATGAAATGCACCAGATTTCAAATAAAAGAAGATAAATAAAGATATAAAAATCGATTCCCTAAGAAAAAATTATGAGGTAACACACACACACACAAAATACAGTCGAATTGAGAACATTTTCCTTTTTTGAAGTCGGTTAATTATACCTACACAAGCGAGCTGAAATTGCGCGTATTAAAAAAAATACAAGTGTTTTCTTTAAAAAAAAGTACAGCTTATTTATTTTCTAATTTCCTATTAATATCGCATTTCATCTAACCTTAAATTCATCTAATTTTACATTTAATTTTTTTTGTCAAACTAAAATGTCAAACATCAAATCGTCTAAGCTCTCTAAAAACCAACTTTTTGACAATCGTTAATTTAAAGTTCTAACAAGTGTAACAAAATACCATAATTTTTAATTCTAAATTTAAATTTATAATACGTTAGTGTAAGTCTACAATGTCTGTGCTTAATAAAAAAGATGAAATTGATTTACACCAAATTCTTAAAAACGTTAAATTTGGAGTTACACTAAGTGGGTTTTAGACCGACAAAATGTACTAAACAATGTTGTATTTTTGAATATTAGTAAACGTAGTTTTATCATTTTGACAAGGATTATACATAATATCTTATTTTAAAACTAGTTACAATTAACAAGTTTAAAACTATTACTTTCCTAATAAAAAGTAATTTTATAGAAATATAGAAATTACTTTACTAATGAAAAGTAATTTCATAGCAATATAAATTTTTTTTTTAATGAAAAGTAATTTTTATATTCAAAACCATAATAAATTACTTCTTTAATAAAAAATAATTTCTAAATTGTTTTGCAAAATAATGAGATGTTTTTAATCACGTGAAAAAATCGATTTGTTTTAAATGAGGCAACAAAACTATAGATTCGGTTTTGTAAAAATATCTAATTGAGTAAACAGACATAAGACTGGAGCTTCACAATAATTCAACTATTCAACATTTATTAGTAGTTCAACATGATTCAAAACGCATACGCATTGGTTTAAATTACTTTTCCGGAAATCGTCTTGGAAACAACATTTTCCTGCTTATTTACGCGCAGGAAAATTGAGTTTTCCGGACTAGTACTGTAAAAACTTTACAAGACGCAAAATAAAAAAGATACTCTAGTAACTATAGTTGCCAACAAAATTGACAAGCTTGACTTTTGTGAAATTTATCAAAAAAAATTCTAAAATTAGTAAATTTTGTCTTTTTTTACGATTTCCGGAAAAATTTAATACAAAACACGTCAGTAAAATCTCTTACTTGACACGGAGCACGAATTTAGCTCCTTTTCAGTAATGTGAAGTTTCCTGACTTTTATGTAAATAATAAATAAACCCTTATTTAGAATGCCTTAAATAATAAAGTAAGCCGGGTGGGGCTGTATTTTCTTTCAACACCGGTCTGTGTACCTACTTCTAGATTTAAAACACTCTAATTTAAGAAGAAAAAAACACAATATTTTCATCGCTTTATTTAAATTTTTTGTAAAAAAAAATAGCTATTAATGTAACAATTTTTTTTGTTTCTTTTATTATAATACACTAATTTCTTGGTATTTTTCTTCCATATTTTTGTTTTGCTTTTTTTTTAGTGTAACTAACTAACGACATTTTCACTTGTCGCAAAAAAGCATTGTACTTTAGCAATTCCGTCAACCATTTCGTAGCATTTGCTTTTAGTGGAATAACAATATTTCTTAAAGCAAAACCGATTACCCGTCTCCAGAAAGATCTTTTTGAAACCACGTGGTGATACATTTTTTTCAGCTTTCAGGAATTTTTTAAAATTTAAAATAACAAGAAATTAATGTGTAAAATGAAATAATTTTGTATTCCTTTTACATAAAATGAGCTCTCGCTTATTGACCCCCAAATGTAATCTCTCATCATACTGGCCTTGATATTGCCGTTCAAAGCCTATCACATTTTAGTGAAAACGTTCTTTTTGTTCCTCGGAATAGGCACCCATATTATCTTTAAATTGGTCTAGATGAGAATGTAGAAAATATAAAGTTTATGAGATATTCTACAGACCATAATTTACCACTTTGTGCACGTTCTCTAGCTAATGTGTGCTATGATCAACGCAAGAATATTGTCTGTTTGAAACATCAAGCAGCAGCCTCCACAACAAACATACTATCTTTATGTTAAATGTTAAGATTCAATTTATAAATCTTTTTTATTCTTTGTGTTTAATTTTGCATTGTAGTAGTTGTAGTATTTGAATTGTTTAAAGTTTATAATTATTGTATCTTTGTCCTGCTTATTCAAGTCAAATTCAAAAATATGCATACAATTTAGGGTTTTGTATACGCAAACAAATAAAATCAACAAAAATCTTGTGTCAACTTTTGGTATTTTTGTATTTTTTACAAAACAATTACTATACTCTTTTTCCTGTTTATAATTTAATGCAAAAATTTAAAAAAAATTTTTTTTCATTTATTTAAATGCAAGTGTGGTAATGTTGGTTGTTAATTCTTCAACTTGCTCTCAAAGTTTTTCTTAATCACTTTAAAAAAAATAGATTTTAAAGACATTTTTTGCCGCCTGCTAGAACTCGAATACTCTTAGAAAAGTACATCTGAGTCACGTTTGGATGCGCCAACTCGTGATAACAATAATTTTACGTCTATAGGTAAAAACCATCTGTGCCGTCGCTAAGCAACAGTATCACTGCGCATCTAATGTGAATAGTAAGCTGTCCCCATCTAAGAAAAATAGTACTTTACTACAGTATTACTTGAGTACATTATAAAAAAAAAGCTATGTATTATTTCTAAAAATAATATTACGTCAAAACGATTTGGATTTATAAGCTAGTACAACAGATATCTATACAATTTTAAGATAATTTCTGATCAATTAAGAGATTAATTAGACAAATGCACAAATATTTTTTAAAAGCGCATTTCCTTGCAGTTAGAGGAGTTACGACCATGTATGTAAACCAAAATAATTAGCAATAATAAATTAAATTATTATAGTTTTTTATAGAATATTAAAATTGATTGTTTAATATAATTAATAATTTCCGTTAGTAAATGTTAATAAAACTTGTTAGGATCAATTCGCACTTTTGTATCTTGCAGTTCGCTTTTATTAAGAGCTGCGTTATTTGAATTCAAGAGTTATAAAACCGTTTTTAAGGTTTGGGTCTTCAATTAATGCTTTCTGCTTTGGATGTGGCAAGATCTCTAAACATTTCTGTTATTATGGGTATATTCAGTTCCTGGTCACTTCAAAAGTTGGCAAACAACATCGGAATGCAGGTTAGAGTTATGTTTTATAGTTCAAAATTGATTTCTACTTTTATGTAAAGGTTATTCATGAAGCATACTATGTAGATTGGTGCGATAGATTCAACGAACGAATTTTTGGCGATCCTGGAGTAGGGAATTACACGTGTGCAATCATGGCCGGCAAAATTTCTTTTTTATCTCGTTCGGAACCCAAACTAACTGTAGTAGAAAAAACTACAATTTCTCAACTAACGAGGGAAGAAAAAAGAAGAAATAAAACAAAAGAGTGAAAATTTGAAACATATAATAATAAATAAAAATGTACTTATAACTCATCTTTTATTCTGGTATACTTTGATCCATCCAATGGCAGATTTCTCCAGAAATTAGATCTTTCTTTCAGTAATTTTTTTTTCATAGATAATTCATTTACTCTAAGATCAAAATAATTCATATCGTAATAATTTTTCACAGGCATCCAAAGATTTTTTATGTTTTCATCTGTAGAAGGTGTCGGGTTGCCGGTTTTTGCAAAGTTTGTCCAAAGCTTAGTTATGATAGATGCAATGTTCAAGTCATCTGCTGTTGGGGGCTTGTCAGGGAAAAGATCAGCTCCTAATGGAAAAAGATATTGAAGCTCGTCGGCATGACAAACTCCATAATCCCGTACTTTGTCACCAAAAATTTCTGTAAAACTGGCTGCTCCACGATGGGCAAATAGATAATTGTACACAGGTTGACTATTGTACTTTAAGTGGTACTTAATAGCTTTATCTTGCCCATACAAAAACCAGCCATCCGTATACATCTGAAACAAATTAAAATAAATAATTAATTGTAATCGCGTGATATTATTCCAATAAGAAACCGATTTATGTATGCCATCAATTTGTTTTTTTGAGTCCGACGCAAAAGTAGAAGAAATTATAAGCATAATTTGTGTATCTGTCAGTCGCTTTGTAGCTCTTAAGTAGCTGAGCCTTTTTTCATTTCTTATTTACACGTTATTAGAACAATTTTCTAACTTTGAAAACCACTCGATAGGTATTTAGCTTTCTCGCAAACTTATCTTGTCTGCCTGCTTACCTAATTCAAATAGTTTAAGATGACTTTTTATGATTTTTTCAATTTGAGTTATTGTTGAAGAAGTTATCAACATAACTAGGTAAAAAATTAGTGTTGTACTTACATCAACTAGTTCGTTTTTAACACTTTCATCAAGTTTTCTATCACCAAAATAAAATTCTCTAATTTTTTTTGTAACATCTTCAATTTGGTCTGTGTATTCCTCGTATTCTAAAGACATAGGAACGAGTGTATTGAAGTCTTTGTCTAATTCTTCTAATAAGTGCGAGTTTGCAACAAGACCCGCAGCACGCAATGCTCCATCTCCTTCGTTTAATCCAACAATCCAAGGAGCTTGATTGAAGTTGCCCGATTCATAAGTTTTAACAGGATGTTCTACAAGAAATGCTCCAGGGCGTTTGTCTTCGATAACAGGTTTAAACGGAATCATAGGATCTGTGTCCCATTTCTGAAAATCAAATTATTTACAAATAACATATATTACTAGACACAATAAATTTTCCCTTAATGGTATTTGATGCATTAATAAAATAAATTTGACGTCATTTCATTGCTTATATTTTTTATCAAGTTTAAGAACGACAATCAATAGATTTTAATTTAACAGATTTAATGCAATGCTTTTTTACTATGTCTAAAAAAATTATAAAAATTAGAAAAATAGAAATAAACAAAAATAGAAAAAGGTAGGTATAGAAAACCATTTCTGATAGAAAAAATACAGTTAAATCTAAATGTAAAAAACAAAACGCTAAAAAAAAGTAAAAAAATTAAAAATATTAAATATTAAAGTCATATCAAAATGTTTTAAAAAATTTTTTTTTGAAAAAATAAATTGACTGAAGTATAAACCAAAAAATATTAGAACAAAAAAAAAAAAAAAAGAAACTCAGATATTATAGAAAATATATAATAACTGTTTAGTGATAATTCTAAAGTTTTTTAGTGAAAAATGTTTGTTTAAAAAATAAACTTAGCTATCAAGTTTTGTAGTGATCTTTTTCTAAGCGTAAACTTTGTACTTCATTGTGACACAAATATTTGATATTTTGATAAACATAGATCAATATCAATCAAGTATTTATTAAATATGGCAAACATAATTAGTGTGATCAAATTTTGGAACAAAATTTGCTCACAAGGCTAGAAATATCAAATCTGATGCCAATCTGCAGTCATCTTAAGAATTTGTTGTTGAACTAACATGAAGCAGCAAGTAATAGTGTTTTAGTTTATGAACAAAAATTACATGATATCACATGTGCATAATGCGCATATGCAGATAGCTATTAAATTTTTTGAAAAAACTAAAGATTTTAATTTCATAGACTTAAAAATAATTTTTTTACTGATAGTAATATTGCCGACATATAAATAAATTAAAAATGTTTTTGTTAAATAAAAAATTTTTAGTCTTTTGCTCTTAAATCGGTACAAACAATCTGACGCATCACACGTCGGAAAACGATTTTGCAAAGACTTGTACTTTGGTACAACCTTGGTCTTCGGCCTTGACCTCCAAAACCGCTTGTTTGGCCAAATTTCCGGCATTGTGATACAAAGAACTATTGAAGCTGCAATTTTAGTGTTATTTTATGCAGAAAGACCGTTTATTCAGTTAATTCTTTTTTTATATTATTATATTTTTGTTTTCTTTCAACTTGATTGATTGTATAAACTTGTGAATACAAATGTAAGCACATGAGCAAATTTTTCAGATATATTATGTTAATTTTGTTTTTAAAGGCAAAATGCTTTTTTAGCAATTAATTTTGCTTTTGTAATTATTATAAAATATCTTACTGGCATAATTTAAATATATGGTAATTCAGAGTATTAATTGACTAATTATTCATGGCATAAATGATTACTGAGAATGCAGCAATTAGGGTAGCACCTTGCATGAGTTCATTTAGAACTTTTTGAACAGTTTCAATGTGTCAAGCACTATTACTGTCTATTACTTACCATAAAAACTTTATCTTTAGTCACAAGATCATTAGCTGGAATATTGCGCAAGCACTTTATTAGTTCTGCACTATTTTCTGTGTCGCAACCAAACTGTGTTCCCAATAACTTAGTGGTGTTCACAGCTGTTTCCCTTGTTGAAAGTGCCCACGTACAAAATGCTGTTCCACTTTGAGATATTCCTCTTTGAAATAAATCCCGACTTAGAGGAGATAGCATATGCAAATGAACACTGACGCCTCCAGCAGATTCTCCAAACAATGTTATTTGATCAGGATCTCCTCCAAATTTGTTGATATTTTCTTTAACCCATTTTATTGCAAGGTTTTGATCTTTCAATCCATTATTGCCCGGACAAGTTTCATCTCCAGTGCTAAGAAAACCCAAAGCACCTAAAATTGTACTGTAAAACTATCTAAAAAATATTTTTGCAAATACATACCTAATCTATAATTAGTAACGACAAGTATAACATCGTGATCTAATAAAGTTTCTGGTCCATACCACTTTGAATTCCCACCTCCACAAAGCCAACCGCCTCCATGAAGAAAGATTAGAACAGGCAAAGATGAAAGCTCATTTTCCAGCAGCTAAAGAATTACAAAAATATATTACTTATGTATTACAGTAAAAAATAATGCAATAAATGTAAGAATTGATGTTCTGGCTGTTTTTAAAGTTTGTAAACTGTGTGAGCAGTTTCGACAGAAGTTTAATTGAACTCTTATTTAAAATAAAGTTATATTATTAAACTTTTTTAATAACACAGCAGAAGTACCAACACAAAAAAAATACATACTTTGCAATGGGTTTCTACTAGACGATCCAAGTTTGGAACAGATTTAAAATTCACTTATCTTTAGACAGACTATAGGAGCAAACTATATATTATAAGAACATATTTGAAGACCCATAAAACTAAGTATAAAATGTTAAAAAAAGCACTAATGCTAGCCATTAAAAATTAAAAAAAATTTACCATTCTTCTTTCTAAGGTCGTCCGTCACTGAGATTATTATAAGAAATTTTGACTTAAATTGTAAATCATTCTACAATAGATGAGCAAACCCTCTAATAACTGCCTTAAATACTTCTACTATGCCTTCTAATTGTTTCGCTTTGAATAAAAATCTTGTTGAGACAGCAGATCTTTTTAAAGAAAGTATTCTTGTTCTTCAACTTTAAATTTCCATAATTACTGCTTTAACTGTCAAGTATTGCTCAGGCATCTATTGATGAACATTTGCGTTGAAGGGCCTATATCAATATCAAATATATTTGAGTTGCTTGAAGTACTAACTAACAATTAATATCTTGATTTCAAAGGTTGAAAAAAATTAAAATCATTTTTGTGGAAATTCGTATTGTTCAAAATACTAACATAAATTCAATTCTATTCTTTATTTGTGGTAGAGTGATTTAAAATTTAAAACCCACGTTATCTTATCTTTTTTAGTATTTTAATTTTATTTTATTTTATAATTTTGATTTAGTTAATATACATAAATCACAATAATAACATTATTTGCTTAGCTTTTTCAATTAGCATAATTACCGGAAATATAGAATTACAGTGGTAAATACTAATCTACAGCGCAATACTTTATCAATTAAAACTTAAATACTTTCGTCATTATGTTTTAAATATAGTAATATTAATAAATAAAAAAAATCTAGATAAATCGCAACATATGACAATCTTAGAGGATAGGCAAAACCATGATTAATTACCTACAGGCGGAAATTACAATAATTTCTTCAAGCATGCAATTACATTATAATTAAAAACATCCTTTCTTGTTAAATGGTAAACAATAAGTACGTAAGGTAAACAATAAAAACCATTTAATTATATTCACATTGAGGTAGCTTTAAGTAATTTTTTTTGTTGAACTTTGCTTAAGAAATAAATTGTTTGATGTGTTTTTTTTGCTACAAATTTTACTCTAAAATCTATTCATTGTAGAAAAATCAAAGTATGATACAATTATAGCAAAAAAAATTTTTCAAATAAAATTATTTAACAATATTTTGTTTTTGCAAATAAAATTATTTTTTATGATTGTTATAACATATTATGGGTAATGTCTTCATGGTTGTTATTTAACTAATAACAGCCGCGACCCTTAAAATGTAACAGCCATGACTATCATTTTATTACGACATTACAATCAGCAACTATGTTTTTGAATTTTTTTTATTGATTGTAACAACATATTACAACATAAAAATTTTAAAAAAATTGAGCAAAAGTAATATTGAAAACACTTTTGCCTTCATGAGTTTGTAGGACTCCAATTTTTGTTTTAAAAAAATAAATACTTTTTCATAATTTTTTTTTATAGATTTTTCATCATTTTACCTGACAGATTGGTTGTAGTATTTTGTTACCATGAGTTACTCTATAAACAAAATTTTAGTTTTAGTTTTTCAATATGTACGATAAAATAAAAAAAAAGAAAAGCTGTCATTATTGACAATTCACATTAAGTTCAATTCTGACGTCACGTTTAGTATCTGTCATTTTCGGCGACTGTTTATTGTTTCAAAGTAGAAATAACAGTACGTTTTTGTGCAATTTTTAGTTTTGGTTGTGTGTTTTAATTATTTTGAGATGTAAGTCATTTATTTACTAATGTGAGATATATATTTTTTTTGTTATTTTTTTGAAAATAAATGAAATGTAAGGTTGGGATTTTTCTTCTTTACAGAACTACACCCGTATACACACAAGTTGGTGTTGCACACGCATTTTTGCCGACCAAACTGCTCCTTTAATTGCTCTGATATTCTGTATCGCTGATACAGCAATTTATTATTTGAAAAAACGAGAATCGTTTCCACAAAAACCAATAATGTGTTTACAACCGGTCAGCCAGTGACTAGTTGTGACGTCATTTATCATAGTTTTAATATTTTCTCGCTAGGATCGCATGCTTAATGTTAATAGTCAAAAAGTGAATTAATGCTTAAACAATTTAGTATGATGTGTAAAAAGACTTATCAACCTCTCAACATTTTTAAAAATAGTAAAACATTATAATACTGAATGGTGTGAACTATAAAAAATCTGTTAAATAAAAGTTTTGATAGTAAATATTTCTTACAAAAGTAATAATTATTTAATTTCACAGATTCGACAAATTCATTACTCTAATAAAAAACTAAGTAATGGGTACAAAGTTGATTTAAAATCGGAGACAAAGAGATGGTTTAATAAAATGTTTGACACAAACTTTGAAACGAGGATCTTTTTATAAAGATTATTTTTTTATTATCATTGCTGTTCTGTATTTGTAAATTGTTGCTGTTTTCAACGTGCTCTAAGCGACAAGGTCTGATAAATTGTACAAACTAGAAGTGTTTAATGTGAGCTAAAAAACATTGTATTTGTCGTTTTACCAAGATGGATAAGTGGTTTTGCATTACTGACGAAAAATAAAAGGTATATTGTTAATTTCCGCAAAAAGAAACAATGATCAACCGGTAGAAATCAAACCATATACAAGATCTTCTAAGAAATTGCAAATTGGTTAATGCTTTAAAATGTTGACTTGTGAAGAAAATTTTGTTGTTGTTGTTCTGCAGCTATTATGTTGCCAAACTGTTTAAAAAAACGTATTTATTGTACGTGCAAAAATATTCGGATAATGTATTCAAACAAATCTCCAAATTTGACAACCAGCGTTTTAATTTTTATGAATACTTATCAAATCTATTTTAGACGGTTAGAACCTTTTCAGCTACATTGAGAATAATATTATTAGTTTTTTATCTTTCTAAATCAGCTCAAAACGCTTGTGTGCACTAATCAAAATAGAAAATATGCATTAGTTTAAAACTACACTTTTAATTAAAGAACATTTTAACTTTTTGTTATGCAAACATAATTTTTTCTTAATTACTATAAAAAGTGTACTAAACTTTTAAATACATTGTTACATTATAAATATTAAATATATTGATTATAAATATTATTTATGTTGTAAAACACGTATAATAGCTTTATTTATTGTACAAGTGTCTTAAAAGGCAAATAAGTCACGAAAGAAATGTTTAGCCACAAGAGCTTGCTTGTGGCCTAACTTTTCTTGAGTGATTTATTTGTTCTTAGGACACAAGTACAATATATAGTTTTATTCATCACTTCTCTCTGTAAGAGTTCTTAAAAAATCATCTAAACCAAAAATTTTATATCTACAAAGATTAATAGTAGTCTATGATTTGGTTGCCGTGTTGTTATTCACAACAAATTTATTGTTTAATAAAAATTTTGAAAACAAACTCTTTCAGCGTTTGTAACATTGTTGAAAATGAAAAAAAATAGTTATCTTCCCAAAAAAAATTAAAAACAATGTTGAAAAAGCCACATCGAGTTTGCTACCCGGGAAATCCAGAGACGCTTACAAATAATTAAATGAGTTCAATAACTGAAAACAGGAAAACGGTGTTTGTGGTGTAAGCAAAGACTTCGTCAACGCCAAAAAAAGAATAGCGGCATCTTCAATGTGAACGAAATACAGCATGTTAAGATCGACATTAAAGCTTTTCGAAAATACAGTGATTTTACAATACGGCAAGTTAATTGCTTTTTTGAAAAACGAGTCAAAAAATTACAAATGCAAGAAATCAAAAGTTTCTGAAAGATAGCATATTCAATAGTTTCTTGCAGAAGCACCCAATAAAAAGTATTTGATGTTGAATGTAAGCCAATTTTGTTATTACTTTTATTTATCTTTTAATATAAATGTTAACCTAAATTTCAACAAATGATTTTATCTGAAATTCTTGTTTCTTATTATTGTAATTTTATGTATTGTATTTTTTAATGTTTACTAAACTGTTCTATTTTCTGTAAACTGTTGAATAATATAAAAGCAGTATTATTGATTCATAAAACCACTTGTGTTTTATAGACCCCATAGTTTTATAGACCTCATAATTCAATCAAAAACATCATTTTTATAACGTCTTAATAAAGAGGTGTTGGATAAATCATATAATACTTTGCATATAGAAAAAGAATAAACAGCTTGAAAAACAAGTTTAAAAAAATATATAATTTAAGAATAATCTATATATATAAAAGAAAGTCTGTTAGTTACTCCACTTATAACTCAAGAACGGCTTTACCGATATGGTTGAAAATTGGTGAGGTGGTAGTTTAGAGCCAGGAGAATGCTATAGGATACTTTTTATTCCAGAAACCATCCTCTAAAAGGAGGGTTAAATCAAAATTAGAATTGCGATGTCGGAAACGTTCGGTGAGGCTCGGCAAATTACCGTTCCAAATAAATCGATCCACTCCCCCACCACCAACCAAAGTCGGACCGTGCGTTTACATGTAAAGCCGGCCACTGACCGCAGTCATACTGCGGCGTTGAATCTTGGATCGTCAGTGGCCGTCTTTAATCGTCTTCCATGAGACAACTTCCCATATAACAACTTTGGGTGAAAGTTTGTATGGAAAATTATGATGACTGGATTTGAATGAAAAGAATAGAATACTTTTTATTAACAAAGAGATAAAAAGAGGTGGGATAGGAACAAAAAATGACAAGTACCAATATTAGTATGATTTTCAAAAATTTTGGATTGCTTATTTTAAAAATAATATCTATGTTTAAATCCGAAATTTTAGAAGTAAAATATTATCATTCCTTGATAGGGCGGAAAGAGGGCAAAATGTCTAAAGATTGATGTCGTTTTCATAATTTTTCCCATAAATTGCCTAAGTTTTTAAAAAAAAAATAAAATAGGTATCTGTTTCCTGCTTTCTAAAAAATTACCCTTAGGAGGATGAAAAGAGAGTGTTCTAGGGATAAAAATGTAAGAAAACGATATGGGTATTTTCGAGGAATTTCAGGTCGTTGATTTTGAAAATGATATTTAAGTTAAAGAGGGTTATAAAATGAATGTGATAAAGGTAATAAATGTGAATAATTAATTTGGGTATCATTTTTATAGTTTTTGAGGTCGTTTATTTTAAAAATCTATATCTATTTATGACCGATTTGGCTGAAAATTGGTGGAGTGGTTGTTTAGAACCAGTAGCCCAACAAAGAATATTTTTTATCCCATTCCGTGTGACGTGACATACAATATAAAACGTAAACGCATCTGACATATAATAACAAAACAAATGACAAAAAAAATAAAAAATAAAATAACAAAACTAAGGCGGAACAAAGTTCGCCGGGCCAGCTAGTTATTAAATAATCAAGAACTTTATTCTAGGCTACCTAGCTTAGAAAAATGTTACTGAATAAAAAATTATGCGACATAGAATTCCTGATAATAAATAAATATTCATAGTAATTAACATTTATGAAAATAGTTCTTGATTATTTAGTAATTATTCTTAAATTATATATTTTTTTAAACTTGTTTTTCAAGTTGTTTAATCTTTTTCTATATGCAACATTTTTCTAAGCTAGGTAGCCTAGAATAATAATAATAATAAAGATTTTCATGTTTCACACAAAACTCATAAAAAAACCCAAAGTGTAAAAAACACATCGCAATTTAAATTGCAATAGCAAATAATCTTTAATTATATTATATATCACGCTCATGAATTTTATTATTGAATACATTTGCATGAGTCTAGGAGATAATTAGATGGCGTAACATGACGAAAACAACCAAGAAAAAACCACAAATATGTTACAATAATTAGGTAAATACGCAATTTCAACAGAAAAATTGACCTGTTAATAATAATATTGAAATAATAAAAATTGGAAACTAATCAAAAGTGAATACTATACACGCGCCAAGTACAAAACCTATTGTATGATGTAGAAATTTTTTATACAAATCTGACAATTTTATTGATCAATTCGCTCAATTTTAAATTTAGAAATTGATATAAAAACATTATTTAAAAATAGTACTTCATATGAAAAATAACATTATCAGGATAATAAATATTATTTTTTGTAAAACCTCAAGCAGTTTTGTGTTTTTGTTCATCTAAACTGATCAATAGTGTATTTTAAAAAATTCCATTTCTATATATTTAATTCAAGAAAATTAAGAATCTATTAATTGAAACAATAATAGATTTATTGAAAAACACTAAAAGTTTTAAAAGTGAAACATACATGAGTCTAAAACCGTTGTCTAAATTAAGGTAATACTAAGATAGCTTTTTTCTTCTTCTTACAGCTGCTTCTAGTAAATCACTTCATAAAAACAATAGGTACATGACTTCAAGTTTAGTGTGTAGGCTTTTAATAACAAAACAAATTTTCGCTTTGCAAAACGTTGAACAAGTTTAGTCTGTAATAAGTGTAACAATTCAGTGACAAAAACAACCAGCAAACTAAGCTAGGTGTGTTTAATTAGTAATATCTTGTGGGTGTACAAAACTAAAATTATAAAAAAAGTATGTTTATAGAAGACAAATTAACAAATTAATTTCAATTGGAGTTACATAATTAGTTGCGCAATTGGTGGAATGTGAATTAAATGATTTTGAATTTAATTGCAGTTGTAATAATTTCAGTTTTATCTACTTTCTGAAAACTCAATGTTTCTTGAGTAGTTTAATCAACTTTTTATGTTGAAAACAGTATTGTTAACGTCAATCAGAAATTTAAAAAAATACGTTAGTAAAAAGCGTTCAAGAATCCTTGGAATGTATGGAATACGCAAGATTTTCAAAGATGAGGTAAAATAATTACAAACGGCTGCAAACTGCATGCATTTTCTCCGTGACATTTTAGCTAAT
This sequence comes from Lagria hirta, assembly GCA_947359425.1. NCBI lineage: Eukaryota > Metazoa > Arthropoda > Insecta > Coleoptera > Tenebrionidae > Lagria > Lagria hirta. The sequence goes on from OX375794.1 coordinate 17,747,846, forward strand.
GTTATCTATTCATTATTATATGACATTATTTAAAAAATAATATAAATAATATAATGATATTCTAATTTATTTCATATTATATACTGATAGTAATAAAAACCATAAATTATAAATATGAAGTAAATTTGAAATAAATAAATTAAAATTTCAATAAAACATTAAATGAAAAAACAAATTAAATATTATTGTAAATACCGATACTAGATATACGCTATTATATTTACAAATTAAATTAGATAAGCAAAATAACAGAATTTTTTAAATAAGCAGAAAATATTGCACGGTATTTTTTTTAAAGAAATTTAATTAGATGCGATAGACAAACAATAATTATCATTTTTATGAATTAAGACAGGTGAACTTTCTATAGAAGCTGGAGGTTTTGTTTTCACTATCTAGAATAGGGTATTAACGCTAACAGTTAGAGTAAGTTGATAATTACAAAACCGTTTTAGTTTTTTGGAAACAATTGAACACGTTTAATTTTTTTACATAGTGCTAGGTGATAGAGATTATAAACATAGATATGACGCGGTTGCAAAAATAGTTTATTCAAATTTTGTTTGGAAAATGTTGAACTGTGCTTCCACAAATTGAAATCTAACTCTATTAATTGATTCTAAAATTGAAGCTAATAGACAAGGTATTATATTAGTATTAAAAATAAAATCAAAAATTGTTTATTTTATTGATATTGCTGTTCCAAATTTTTCATTCTTCATACCTTTAATACGGAAATAGATAAAAATTAGCTGATTTCCTTTGCCATTATGAACCTTTGGTATTAGTTTGCTGTTGTAAAACTAGTTTGTTAAAGTTTGCTTTTTAACTTTGATTTAGTAAAAATTTTAAATCGTATCATAACTACAGTGGGCTTATAAATTATTTAGACCAATATTGCCATAAAATTTTAAACGTATGTTTGTTTTTGAATTGGTTTATACGCAGAAACGTGCGATACTATAGACAAGCTTTAGCGTTGGTTTGAATTTTGTCAATACTACTATCAAAGACAATAAAACTCTGTCAAGCTAAATTACACAGCAAGATTAAATAATGTCTGCACGCGTAATGCGCAAAAAAGTAATAATTGCCAAACACATTGATATATACAACACTTTACTAACTGTTTAAAAAAAATAAAGGTTGTAGTGTAGTAAACAAATTTGTTTTTAAGTTAATTAAAAAAAAAAAAACATTTTTTCAACGATTTATATATTATTGAAAGGACAACATTGTCATTATCATTACTTGTCAAACATCTTATATCTTTCTCTTTCAAATATAGTTTTGTTATATTTATTTACATTAATGTTTCTCTTACTTAATCCAAATAAACTTTAACGTAATCGTTAACTGATGTATTTTTAGGTTTTACATAAGCAAATGAACTTTGGAAACCATACGCTTTCAAAGTCATGAATGACTTGATTACCAATTATTTAGAACACTTGTTATATTTAACAATAATGCATTTTTTCAAATGCAGTAAAAATTTCAAAGCAAAATGTATAAAACAATAATAAATAATTTTTATAAAAAGAAAGCAAATCAAAACAGTATAATTCAAATAATAAAAATATTGGTTTTCTTGTTTTTACAGGGTTTTTTTTTTGAGTGATAAGATATAAAAAGACCAATGATAAGATATGGAAAATAAAAGTATAAATTTAAAATATATTCCATGAAGTCATTAGTGTTTTATTATTTTATCATTATTTTAATTTAATTGTTATAACACAATTAGGCACAATTAACTCTATCTTACGGAGCATGTATGTCAAAACTTAATTATACTTTCTGTGTTAAATTTTACATATATACACAGTGATACTATAATATATACATAGTAATAAAAAAAAATTTATATGAAGTGTTGAGTATATTGTAGTGTATAACTTTTTTTTATGACTATGTTTTATTTTAAATCATAGACAAACTAGTTAAAAAAATATAGACATTATTTATAACCAGACTAGTAGAATAAGAGATTAATGACATAAGAAAATAACAATTATGTTTGATAATGCAATATCATACATATCGTAGTGTTGACAGATTGCACATTGTTGCAGAAGTATTATAATGCATGCTCAACAATGTATTATTCAAACAAGCATGTGACCTACGTAGACCTATAGCTTTTATAATTATGTTAGAAATAAAGTATAGTAGGAACGTCTGAGATATACCTGGCAGTAAATTTTAATGAGAGAAACAGGACAACAAAGGTAAAAAAGATTTACAACCTAAAGTGTTGCATTCTGGGTGTCAATCTTTCAGATAAATTAGTGCAAAAAAATTTATTGCCGAGCATATCTCAATCGTTTTTACTATAAATAAAATAGTATAGTATCAAAAAAAATAGTCAGTGTGAGTTAAGAATCTTATGAGAGCCAATTTGTATATTATTTTAAATTTATTTAATCATAATCTGGTCGGATTTACTGCAGTTTATTAAGAATCTTTTGAATAACAACGTATGTAAGATAGGTTAAAAGGTAGATATGTCGCTTTTTAAACAGGTTGAGATTTTTATAGCTGTGAATACTCTAATAAGCTTCCGCCATCTAAATTATTTGTGTGTTTTGTTTAAACTTTACAGCAAAAATAATTCTTTTATTATACTTTTTTGATATTGAAACAATATAATTGTAATACTGTAACAAACTCTTCCAGCATTCGATTTCATTTGAATTTGGCGTTTTCAACTTTGCTAACATATTTGTAATATATGAAAATTCTTACCTGCTTTCAAGGCTGACTGCTTTTCACGGAAAAGATTTGAAATTTTACTTTACCAGTTTGTGTATGCAAATAATACAAAGGTTTGTATATAATTAAATGGCTTCAAACTACAGAATACCATAGCAATAAATATCTAACAATCCTACACACATACCAACATATTTTTTAAATAATTACACTTAATTGTAATTGATAAAAAATAAGTGCTTTTTAAGTGTAAAAAAGGTGTGTTTGAAATAGTGAGAAAATTATTATGTATATTATCCTGGTATAATTATAGTAGCTGCTCTCCATTAAGCGTTAACTAATAATTTTATTCAATTCATATAAATGTATTTTTTTACAGCTTGATTGATAAATTAAGAAGTAGTAATGTTGTATCGTTGAAGTGATTAATAAGAAAGAATTATGATTATGACATTTCGAATAATATATTCAATATGCAATGTTTATTTACAATTTCTATTGACTTCTTGAATCGTAACGTAAATTAATCAACATTTTATTTGATGAATGAGCTCAGATTGTTATTGTAAAACGAGTAATTAAATAAAATACCTGTGGAGTATACACGTTGAGATATAAACAATCTTCATCACCTTCAACTAAAGATGTTCTTCTATAAATGTCTCTTTGAGGACACACATTATGGACTTGAGTGGCATCTCTAATGCCGTTCCAGGATTCAGCAGGAACAGGAGCCTACAAATAAAATAAATATTGTTGAGAAGCCACATTATACGGTGTTAATCAATCCTGTTTGATTTTACTTTCTTTAGTTTCTTATTAAACTGACTGACAACTCAGAAGAGATTGAGTACCTATGTAAAGTGAAAGCATTAAGTAATTGAGTGTAATTTAAGCATAAAAACGTCGTGAAAGTGTTGCTTGTATAAAATAATAAATAAAAAATATATAAAGATAAAAACAAACTACCTTAAATCTTAATTCTCCTAAAGGTGGCTGCGCAAACGGTATTCCTTCAAAGCTGCTAAAAGTTCTATTAAGTCTACTTGTCCTGTACTTTCCTATAAGACTTCCTTGATGGATTGTGACTTTAGGTTCAGATTTCGCTAAACCAATATTTAACAATACAAATAAAATATTAAATGTGAGCAACATCTTCTACTACCAAGTTCAACTGAGATACCTAACCCGATCGTGTTAGAGGTGATAGTTATAATTTGCGGCAAGTAGAGGGGATTTCTGAATTTGTAATTAATGTATAAATAAACAATAATTGCTTTTTTTAACAAAAGTGGAGTGGAAGAAATTTTTTTTAAGTACTGTAATGTGCTTTGACCTCGAATTTGACGAATCGATTTAACATAGAAAACACTACCGTTAATAGCGACGATTCAGAGTCGTTTTACCTAAAATGTTTTGTAATTTATTCTTCTCAGTTGAAGAGAGTTTCCTGGTAATTATTTCAAATAATTATACTAATTACTTTTGTACGTAATTAGAGCGATGCTCTTTTGAAAATAGTTTTACTTTTACTAGGCATCGCAACATTAAAATTTAATGTTCTTCGCTTTTTTTAATTAATACCAGATGATCTAGAGGGTGTATCAGATTGAGATTAGAGAAAATAGGATTATTTACATTTATATCATCTACATAAAATGAGAATATTACAAGTAATAAGAAATCAAAATCATCTACATATGAAATGAGATTATATTCAGTTGCATTTTCCTGTAATAAAAAAAATACCAATTATACAAAATTGGTAAATTTTGTTTTCAAATTACAAGATATTAATTTAGGTGCTCAATCAAAATCTGTTCTTTTCTAACTTAATTTTTTTCATAATTTATAAATTGTATAATTTATTCAATATTAAGTGTTCAAGATTGCATTGACCTGTGCAATATAAAAATAATAATCGATAATAAAACACATCACAAGGAGCAATATATGTATATAAATCTGTTTATACTTTATAATATTTAACGTCTACTGAAGTAGTAAATAAAAAGTAAAATAAATAAATAAAAAGGTAAAACTAAAGTAATAATTATTGCTGTTGTTTTAGCAATTTTAATGTTTTTGAGAACATTTAATCTTGTATAATGTAAATCTTATATATTTGCATCTTATATAAAGTACATACATGTATATAAGTAAGCAGTCGTAAGCTGAAATAGATCGTTGCTAAAAATATATATATTAGGTAAATTATTATTTACAACGTAGTACAGGATCAATTAATAAAAGACTAAATAATCTTAATTTTTACAACTTTTAATTTACTATTTGGATTTTAAAGATTTATACATACTTGCCAAATTTTTAATCGACAATAATAAATAATGTTTTCAATTTGAAGAAATGATTTACATTGTTTATCTTTTCTTCATATTGATAACGTACCCAGTTTTTCTGAAGCAACAAAAACCACAACTGTAAAAAAATTAATTTAACCAAAAAAAAAACAATTTCAAAAAATAAAGAAAAGCACTAAAAAGTATAAAATAATTGCGTTGACTTGTATGCTTAAAACAATCAAATTATTTAGATAATATAATGTAAAATTATTGTTATTTTTGAAGTCGGTGTCAGTCAAGTAGCGCCCGCGTCTGCTCGCCTATGCGCCGTGTGCGATTAGTTTAAATATTGTGTATGCTAATATTATGATTAGTATATCATATTAAATCATGATCAGTATGTGTATATATATACAAATTATAGTATTTACAACTGTATACAAACCTACCTTGACTGACACCGACTCCAGAAATAACAATAATTGCACATTATAGTATCCAAATAATTGGATTGTTTTTTAAGCATACATGTCTACGCAATTATTTTATACTTTTAAGTGCATTTTTTTATATATATTGAACTGTTACCAGACTTTTGACGCACCCGGTGTAGCAGCCATATCTAATTCTATCACCAATTTAAAATTAATTTTGGTTTTTCATTTGTTAGTAAAGTGGTAGTATAAACGCTTTCTAATAGTGGTCGGTCATTTTCTTTACTTATATCTTCTGGTTTTAGTGTCAAAAGTATATGTCAAAAAAAGCATTAATAAGAATAACTTATAAACTACTGATCAGATCTTGATAAAATTCAAATGAGACCAATTGAAAACCTCCTTCCTTTTTTTTGAAGTCGGTTAAAAAGTGATTAATTTATTGAACTAAGTTGGATGTTCTTAAAACATTGTCATTTTATTCTTTTACATATTTTAAAATAACACAGTATATTTATATACTGTGTAAATAAAAATATCTAAAAACTAAATTTTTACACCGGGATTTTTATACAACTATTCTATAGAATAATAGAATATATAATTATTCTTAAGAGTCTATAGAATAATTCATATAGAACAATTTTATATGCAATCTTTTAATTGGTTTGAATTTACGTTTATATAATCAAGGCATTAAAGTAGAATTTGTCACTAGTATTCTATGCTAGTATGAAGGTTATTTTTCGAAAAATGTTTAATGGTAGGCAACTGATAATACATTGTGTTATTATACAAAATTAATGCACATATCAATAACATTTTCGTTTTAAAAATTGAATCTTTGATTTTGCAAAACTGTACTGATGGTTTACTAAATGTTTTTTTCGTATAATTAAAAGATTGTTGATTATAAAAAAGCATCATAAAAATTTGGATTAAACAAGACTGGCCTGGCTCTATGGCGTCTCTATGAAAATTATAGAAAGTTGTAATGCTAAAATGGTTTATCTACTATAGCATCAAAAACTACCAGTAAAAAACTAAAGAAAAAAAATAAAATTTTAAACTAATTGAAAATTAAAAGCTTTTTATTTTTTAGTGACATGATATTGTTGATTTTCGTTATGGATACGATATATGAAACGTATCTCATATCTCCCTTGGGACTTTGTAAAGTTTTTCACCCTCAAACACATGGTTACCATGCATTTGCAGCAATTATACATTCAGGCATTCTCGGATGTTGTTATTTTTCATATAATTTTATTAAGAAAGCAGTAATGAAATGCTAAAAAATAAAATATTTTATTTTTTAGTGACATGATATTGTTGATTTTCGTTATGGACACGATATATGAAACGTATCTCATATCTCCCTTGGGACTTTGTAAAGTTTTTCACCCTCAAACACATGGTTACCATGCATTTGCAGCAATTATACATTCATGCATTCTCGGATGTTGTTATTTTTCATATAATTTTATTAAGAAAGCAGTAATGAAATGCTAAAAAATAAAATATTTAATGCACTACGGGAGATATTCTGTTTTTCACCCTCGGTAGACTTACAGACCGCGGGCCTCCGGCTCTTGGTCTGTAACACGTCAACCTCGGAGAAAAAACATTCATATCTCCCTTAGGCCCGGTATTTCAATTCAGGGTTAAAATTGTGGTTAACTAAACTCGTTTAATTTTTAACCTGGTTTATGTACTCTCATGGGTATTTCAATCCATAAAACAGGGTTAAGCTAACCAGGTTTATTTAACCAATTTTTTTGTTATGTTGGTGTCAGTGGAAATCTGTCCGCATGCGCATCTCGCTGTTTTCAAACTAATTGGTGTCAATCGTCAAAAATCAAAACAGTTTGTCTATTTGAAAAAGCGTGGTTGAATTTTGGTAAAATTTAAAAATGGAAAAAGAGCGTGGTCGGTCTCGAAATTATGTTTGTGAGACCCACAAAACTACGGTAGGTCACATGGAGGACCTGCACCAACAAAAGTTGAGGCACGAAGAAGAAGAGCATAACATGCGGATGAAAATATTAGAAAAAAATTTAATAAATTCCTAGTTTACAAATTCTCAAAATAATTAATTATTTGATTTCGTACTCTATTAAAATTATTATTTGCGTAGTTTTCCCCTAGAACATTGTTCACATTATTGAATGCAATTTCTTCTTCTGCTGTTAAAGTAGGAGGATCTATTTCGTTGTTGTCAACCGCCAAATTGTGAAGAACTGCGGTAGCAACAATAATCCACTGTACTTTATTGAGTTCTACGTTTATACCATTGCTTAGTATTGGCCATCGTCTCTTCCATATACCATACCAACACTCAACTCTGTTTCTTGTGCGAATTTGCGCACAATTTGTACCTATTTGTGGGATGTCTAATATCATCTTCAATTTGATGTAAAATAATCATGGTCGACTGTTTTGAAAGCCGAAAACGGCGATAAAATTCTTCATTGTCCCAATAATCCATGTGATTTGTTCGAATTTGGAGCCTTAGGATTTTCCGATTTCGATAAAGATTCTCGATAAACTGAATCACCTGATCATCGTCTGACGACGAACTATCACTATCACTGGTGAAGTCCATTATATCAAGTTGTTATAAAAATTAAATAGCTTCAAATCAAAATGTCTTTTTCTTCCTTTGAAAACAATGTCCTCAGCTATACTAGGTTATGTTCAAAATCTCAAAATAATACGACCAGTTTGTTTATGTCTCAACGCGCATGCTTAACTACTTTTTTTTGGTTTAAACCACCTCTTGCAGTTGGGTTAACTTTTGGTGTAAATTTAACCTGGTTTATCTGCTAACCTCGCATTGAAATACGCCTAACCATAAAATAAAAAGGTTAAACCAATTTTTTTGGGTTAACCCTCGATTGAAATACCGGGCCTTAATGCATAAATATCTATAATGCACTACGGGAGATATTCTGTTTTTCACCCTCGGTAGACTTACAGACCGCGGGCCTCCGGCCCTTGGTCTGTAACACGTCAACCTCGGAGAAAAAACATTCATATCTCCCTTAATGCATAAATATCTATTTTTCAACCATTTTTAAATTATTTGATAGATAATATTGTCATTATCATTACTTCGTAATGATATTTGAAAGTGTCTAGTAAGGGAGGAAAAAAAAGTAATGTGGACATGAAATGAAAAAGAAATAAAGCAGGTTAAAAATGGAAGTACTTAGGATACATGTTTGATGAAAGAAATTGAAATCAGGCGCGGGTCAGAAAATTAATGAAAATAAAACCAAATGTGTGCGATAGTGTGAGGGATGACAGAAAGAAAGTTTAGAGGAGAGTATAAGAAAGAGATGACAATCTTCTGGTGATAGTCTGGTAAAAAGCGTAATGCTGTATGGAACGGAAATTTGGGGATGGAAAGCGAGGATAGAGATAAAAAAAATGCAAAAAAAATATTTGAGATAGATTCTTAGGTTAAGTAGGGAAGGTAAAAGAAAAAAGTAAGAATAGAGACAGGAAAGAGAGCGGTAAAGTTTGAAGATAAAATCAGAGATAGAAAAAGTAAGATACTGAAAAAATGCTGGAAAGTTATTAACAGGAAGGCAGATAAAGAAATAAGAAAAAAGAGAAAAAATAGTGTGAAAAAAATGGTTTAGTGTAGAAAAAAAGAAAAAGAAAAGCGAGGCAATGGGTGAATAGAGAAATGAGAGACAGAGATAGAGACATAAAGAAACAAGAAAAAAGAGGTAAAATTAGAGAAACCAGATATAACAAAAAATATGAGAGACTGGTAATAGAAAAACTACCTAGATATCTAAAAAGAAAAAATAAGAGACAGAGGAAAATGATTGCAAAATTCAGATGTGAAAATAAAGAGAGAGAAAACAAATTTTGGAAGGAAAAAAATAAAAAAAAAACAGAATCTGTGGAACATAGAGGGAAACACTAGAGCACATGATGAAGGAATGCTTGGAAATAAAAGAAAGTATGCTAGAAAGAGAGAACCTAATGCAAAAAAAGAAAACGAGAATAGAATGAATAAAATAGATAGAAAGGGACACAAAAAGATTAATCTGAGCGAATGTGGTAGAATGAGTAAAGAACGAAATAGAAAAACAGAAAATAAAGGAGAAAAACTCGGAGAAAAAAAAGAAAATGCAAAACAGAATAAATTAGATTTTTTTTTTATTTCTATTTTTTGTATTTAATTTTAATTCTTATATTTAAACACTGAACAGTGGGAAAAATAAAGTTGAATTAAATTTAAAGTTAAGATTACATGTAAACGTCTCATCGCAAAAGTCTATTACAGTTTTTATCAAATTAGTGTTTACAGGAAGATATATAATATCTTTAAAAACCTCATTTATTTTATATTCTGGTAAAACGTCTGGCGAAAACTGATGGATTGTATTATTTATTAAAAAAACAAGAAAATTAATTGATAGAAGAGAGTTTGTTTCTAGGAGAAAACAATTATGTGTAATGCGGACAAAAAAATCTAGATACACAAAAATAGAATAATATTTATAGGAAAGTGATCAAAGATTAAAAAATTTGATTGAAGAAACAAGACAAAAAAAAATGAATAAAATACAAAATATAGATATGGGTTAAAACATAGAAAAAAAAGATAGAAAAAAAAATTTAAACACAAGCAAAAATAAGCAGAAGAGAAAAAGGAAACACTAAAAAATATAATAAAGTTGAATAAGATTAATAAACATAATATTTAAAGAGACAAACAATAAAAAACCATAGAAACCTGAGTAAAACAAAGCCAAAGATGATAAGATAAAACATGAAGAATAGAAATTGACTAAATTAGAATTATGGAAGTTAGAAAAAAACATTTTCAATTAATTTAAAAAAAAATATTAATTGACCCCAGTTCTCTTAAATTAAAAATTTTATAATTAAGTTGTCGTCATCAGGTAATAAAACTAATAACTACAAAACAAACAACACACATTTGTTATTACATTATTCACTTAAAACTAAAAATCTTACTTCTGATTCGGTGCATCCTCGTCGAGGGTGTACGAAAGAAAGAAAGATAGAGGGTAGACAACTCAGAATACCAAAACGCACCGTCCGTAACGGTATAATATTACAATACAAATATTTAACTATTATTAGTACGATTTTTGATACTATTTTAATACTATTAATCTATCTAGCTCTAAAATAAAAGAGTTTCAACTGTATTTTTTAAATTAACTGATCTTTCTTTTTTGTTTTTAATTGATTTATATATTTCAATGTTTTCAAAAGCTGTTAATAGAGTACCGTGTTCTATATTATGTAAATGCTATACATTATTAGTTAAATTAAAATTTTGTCCTGAAAATTATAAATGCTTGCCAAATTTCGATTTATCGTTCAAGTTTTTCAAATGTTCATTGATTCTTATTTTTAAATTTTGCCCCGTTAGGCCTACATAAGTTATTGCAGTCGTTACAATTTAATTTATAAACTCCTGATTTTCTTATATTATCAATTTTATCTTTTGAATTGTTTAAACTATTTTGTAAGGAATTGCTTGACTTTAACGTAATAATATAATCCTTTGAATATAATAATAAACATTCTCTTTTCAAAAAAAGTATTTCACAATATTGTTCCCAGGAAATAAATCAAAACATCTCAAGAAAGTATTTATAGTATAAATAATATAGTAATATTTCAATTCTAGATAAAAAATTCGGTGAATTGAACAATGAAATATATTATTGCAAAGTATACAATAATATATTTACAGTTTTTCCATTTATTTATACAAAGTATGCAATAAACCCAAAAGTTGGGTTTACATTTTTTTTTATTTGCAGTTGCTGTTATTATCTCCACAAAATATTTTATTTTGAAGAAAAATTAAAAAAGCTTAATTTCTTAATCCAAACTCAGAATAAATAAATATTTTTATTTGCCGAAAAATTGCTACTAGTATTGCATTTTTCAATAAAACAAAACCGCACCATATGATTAGTGATTGCGTAATTGTAATTACGTAAATCATTCACAAAACGCGGATTGTTAAACTATAAAAAAATACTAAATAGAAAGCAATATGCATGTCCCCAGCAAATCTATGCGACCCTGATTTTTTCAATTTGTGCAGAGAAGCGCAACGATGCATTTTAGAATAGTTTTAAACAAATCAATCAAAAAATAAACGTTGCCTCTATTGCACCGTCAATAAATTAAACAAGTTTTATGTCGCTTAGTGTATTTGGTACAACCTTTGCAATAATTTATGTTTTAAACATTGGTACACTTCACTAATAATTAATCTATTTTATCTAACTGTTTTATTTTGGTTAAAAATCAAAATAAATGCTTCTTTTTTGCCAACAAGAAAGCTTTAGACTGAAAATCAAACCATGAAAAAAATAGATTGTTTTTAAATTATTATTATTTAAGGAATATTTTTTCTTATAATCAAACGCCGTTTATAATTGTTTTTATTTCTAATTATCTTCATTTTTTAGTTATAATACTTTAAAAATTGAGAAATTTTAAATGAAATTGTAACCGTTTTGCACTCTATTGTTCCAGGCGTTGTTGTTACCAAAGTGGCAGTAAGCACGCTAGAAACAATAATTATTCTCTTGTTCTTGATTTTTTAAAATGCGTAAATTACTTACTTGTGATACTTTTATATTTGAAGCTTTATACATCACAAAAACTTTACCTCAACGTAAGGGTTCTGTGATGTATAAAGCTCTTGTTTTTTGTTTTTAAGAAAAGGTTTAGTTGATAACCAAACATCCGAAAACAACGGTATTCTTTCAGTATGATGGCATGCTTTTAAAACATCTGAACCCAGTACATGACAATAGAAATTGTAAAATTTTTTTTTTAAATTTGCGTTGTGAGAAAAGTATTTTATCTGTAAAAATGTCGCTATTTCTAGAGTTCCCAAAAGAAGAAATTGAAACTACGACAATTTTCGCTATTTTGCCTTAAAACAAAATACAAAGTCGTTGAAAAAACGTTCACTGAAGAATTAGTTTTTAATTTATGTAGCTGGGCGTTTAATATGAAATAGAACAATAGATAAAATTGCAGTAAAACGGCTTTAGAATTTATTCTTATTATTATTATTAAACGCTTGTAACACAAAACTTTGTAACAAAGACACAAAAATGTTAAAAATCAAATTGCTTAGAAGAAGGATGTTTTTAAACATTGTACTTTTCTAAAATTAAAGAAATTAATTAACACTTTGTTTGTTAATTTAGTGATTTAAGTAATTATTAAATTGTTTTACCGAATTACACTAAAGCTATTACAATGAGATATAAGAACACATGCTTTTATGAGCTTTAGCCTTAAAAAAATTATTTGTCTGGGTACGTGAAGAATATGTTGTGGATGAATAACAGCAATATAACAAATAATAAAAACAAATTAAACAAAATTTAAAAACATTAGTATCCTTTTCTAACAAGTAGGTAAACTTCCTGATGGATTGTGATAAAACACACATGCCTTATTCTTTTTTGTGTGTATAAACCACACTTTTTTATATTTTTGATAAATTGCACCGCTTAGCTTGTTTTTTTTTCTAATAAATAAAATGTTTCACTTTTTTTCTTCAAAAAAATGTGAAAATTGTATGGTAAATACTGAGTCAAATCATTTAAAAAAAAGATTTGACAAAAAAAATGTAGTGTAAAGACACTTCATCGGCGAACTCGCTGCTGAGCTAGCCGATGTATCAGCCGTCGTTGCTAAGACTTTTCTGCTGGTTTTATATTAGTAAACAAAAAAAAGCGGAAAAAAAGTATTAAAAAAAGCGATAGAAAATACAAAAAAAAAGCTCTGGATAACGATAGATTATTATTAGACAAAAGTTTTGAAACGTTTGAATTATAATAGCTTAAGTCTCAAATAAAATTGTTGTCTTACAATTTCTATTGTTTTACAAATTTTTTTGTCATAGAAAAGACTTGAATTACTGATTAAGGAAGATTTTACAAACCCAATATTGAAACCGGTATTTTGACAAATGTTAGACTAATATAGACTGTTTTTATAAAACCTGAATTTAATATACATCTTTTATAATCAGAAATTGTAAGCTTTATGGTAGGTGTTGTTTGTCCAATGTTAACTTTCCTATGAAAGCACATAATTTTATGAACAACTTTAGGCAAGGCAGTGACAAGCTTATCTTTAGGGTATTTTGGATTAAGATTCTTTAGAATGCTAGGAAGACCGCTTCCAAATCTTTAGTCTACGAGCAATTTTATTTGCTGCGAAACTCCGTATACAAATAGAGAATGCCAGAACATTGTTTCAAACAGTCTGAAAAAATCTGTTGTTCTATATATTCGCTGATTAATCAAGTAAGGGATGTTATAGTTAGGTTTTTTGCAATTTGCCTCTATTTCGATACTTTAATATACTCATTAGAGAACGCTACGTCATAGGTTTCGATGCGGTTATATATATTAGAGTAAAGAACTTTCCTTCTAAAAAATTTTTAGGTTGGCCCAACTTAACTTGATTTTTTACCTGTCTGTCAATAATATGAATTGCAATTTTTGAACAACAACGTGAAGTGACCAATTGGTGGAAAGCTTATTTTTGTGAAATATGGCATATAATGGTGTAAATAATAAGTGCACTGGTCTGGAAAGAACAACAGATTCTAATAAAGCAAAAATTACAGTTTTTCTGTCACTTAACGTAAAAAGGTAGATATGTGTCTTACAATAATAATAATAAAACGCAAAAGTTTTTTTGTTAATTCACGGATGTCGTAGCGCAGACATGTAAAGTTTTCTTCCACTTTTGTATTTTGTGTTTGTGACAGGAATAGGATTTTTGGATAAAACAAAAGAAAAGACAACTAAAAAATAGAATTTTTACTATTAAAATCAAGATATTGTTAACCGACTCGCAAAAACCTCTTAATCGATCAAATACAATGCTTTCAAAAAAAAAAAATGCTTAAAACCAACATTAAAAAAAATAGTATGCAAAGCTCGTTTTATAAAACCTTAAAGCACTTATTTTTTTTAAAAAACTCGTGGTTTTGCTGCCATTAGCTTTAAGACATTTTTAAGTTTTATAAAACTTGTTTTTTAATATACTATTTTACGCTTTAAATATTTTTACATTAACGTTGTGTGTCTTTACTAATTGTGTTATTTAGATAATTTATAGCGATTTTTACAAATCGACAAAGCTGTTCTAAAAATAAAACAATTTTTTTATAGTATCTGTTTACCTAGAGTAGTGAGGGTAAGCTAGGGTACTAGGGTACCAGGGTACAAGGATAAGTTATTATTTTATGTTAGTGACATATTACAGTGGATTAATAGTTATTTACCTTATTAGTGGGATAAGCGCATCATTAGCATATGAATGCGGTGAGTTGCAAGACGAGGGCGTTAGCCCGAGTCGGTAAGAGCATGAATATGTTAATATGCCTTATCACACAAATTAAGGTACAAAATTTTATCTACGATTACCCTAAAATTGAAAAAAATTTAATAAGTCGGAATTTTTTGACGAGTCTAATACGAATGTTTGATTTAATATCAAAGTTGTCTAAGCTTTCGAAGTCATGGTAATATGTCAACAACACTGAAAATTTTGTTTTGTTTTGCCATTTCTCTTTGTTTTGTGGTGAGAATTTGTAAAAATATTGTTGAAAGCAAGCAAATATAATCATGAGGGAGTCTGAAAGTCTTCCCTCGGACATTGAAGAGTCTGCAACAAATGTAATTTCGTCACTGATACCTGAAAAATCAAGGATAAAATATCAACAAGCTTATGAACGTTTATACAAATGGTGCGATGAAAAGAAAATTAAAAATGAAGCAAATAAAAAGGTGCTATTAGCTTATTTTGAAACTTTATCCAAGTGTTATAAACCATCAAGCCTTTGGGCACATTATTTAATGATACGAGCTATAATATCTATGAGGAAAAATGTGAATATCAGTAAAAACATTCAACTGATTGCATTTCTTAAAAGAAAATCGGAAGGATATAAACCAAAGAAATCGAACATTTTAACTAAACAGGATGTTACCAAGTTTTTACAAGAAGCTGAAGATGAAAAGTGGTTATTGACAAAGGTATGTATGCCAAACCGTGAATTCAGTTAAAAATAACAATGAGTTTGATCTTGATTTCATTACGTAAGTGAGGTAATGAGCTTCATTACCTAACTCAAACAAATTTAATAACAGGTTCTTATCCAAGTAGTCGTAGATAAAATATATTAAAAAAACCATTTCTCAATAATATTTCAAGTGGCTCTGCAAATCAGGTAGAGCTTGACTCCTATTTCGATCTCAAAGTATTTGAAAGATAGCAACACCTCTGCTTGGAAATGTCTTGCTTCAAACGTCTCTCACAAAGAAAATTAGTGTTTTCTTGTCTGCAATGCTTGTCAAACTGTTTTCAATAACGTACCTTGTGTTTTATCATAAAATAAGTTTAGCAACTGTTTATTAAATACTCAATTTTAAAAATAATTGAAAAAATGGTTGTCATCTCTTTAGATTAATATGTAAATAATGTTAAACGGAACTTACATCCTATTTTGAACTCTAAATATATATTGCAAAATTAAATGTTATCTGAATGTAAAGGTCGATTGTGTTTAAATTCACGTAATTAAAAAACGTAGTAAATAATTTTCATTGAGATATCGGAAATATTTAAAACGATTTTATTTAGATTTAATGTTAAAACCATTAGATTTTTTTTTATGTTTGTTTTAATTTTGGTCGTAGTATTAATTCTTTAATGATAAGCAGACAATCTTCACAATTGGTTTAAATCTTTCTATGCAACTCATTACTTACGTCAAAAAAAAGGAAGAAAAATTGAGATAATAAGAAATTTATTAAAAGTAAATTATGGAATTGTCTCAACATAGCATCAACAGCGCTATAATGAGAAGGAGAGCTAATGAATCTATGACAAAAATTTTGTTTCAAGTTCTTATAATATTATTCATAATCTTCTTCTTCTTGTTGTGCCCTGTCAGGTCCCCCTGACGTTGGCGATCACGTTGTGATTTACTAGGGAAATTTTTTAATTGGAGTGGTTTCCCGTTGCCTTCTCCAATTTTGCTGGTAGCCGAACCACGGACTTCTGGGTTATAAGACCAGCACGCTTCCACTGCGCTAGTGGAGCCCTAAACTATTATTCATAATATTAATATGAAACTGGTTAAATATTTGCTGCTTTCGGTGGCCATTAGAAATCTTTAAAATTTAAAAATGTTAAATAATTTCTATTTGTTATTTCAAATATGAGTGTTGTACCAATATCATTAAGTAAAAATTCCAAAGTTTTAGATTTGGATTTAAAAATCTTGGCAAAATTATTATGTTTATGTCATATTTTTTGAATTTCAAATGTTAAATCCGACAATTTAAATAATATGGTTAGAGATGCCTGAAGAGATAGTAATTTAGCTTGATTTTTCAAAAAAAGAGTTTATGTTTTCCTTTGGCTTAAAACACAATTTGTAGTATTAGTTGTTAATTTAATTCTTACATTATATTTTATATATATAAATATTTTATTTCTCAACGTACATATCAAGAATACAACTTTTTTTTCTGGCTGTAAAAGACACGTTGCAGCAAAAACTAGGCTTGCATTCGAAAGGTCTTAAAGTTTATAAAAAAACATTTTTAAAAAAATTTCAAAATAAACAATTTAAAAATAATGTAAAACCATTTTATCAAAATTTGCAAAATAAGAAAATAATAATAAAAAATAAAATAATAATGGTCTTTCAAATATAGTAGATATAGAAAATTTGACAAAAAGTATTCAATCTCCTTCAAATAATATCAAATCTATGAAAAATTAACATCATTACAAATAATAAACAAAAATTTCTCAAATATAATTAATTGAAAGTCGTCAATTTTTGAATTAATTTTTTTTTCACTTTTCACAAATATTTTTTAAATCATTTCCACGAATTTATAGAAAAACCGATAATTTTTCAAGATTTCTTGCTGAAGGTATAACCTATTAAGAGCTTACGAAAAATGATACCAAAAATCCGTCAAATTATAGGCCTATAAAGTGTTTGCCAACATTATATAAACTGTTTACATCATGCATAGAAAATCTGGTCTGCTCAAATTCAAGAACGAGTAGTAGTAAACAATGTGTAGGACGTGATCATACCGGGAAAGCACAGGGGTGCATTGTGCGTTTGTTTCGTTGCTGTTTCTGTGTGCTGCTACGGAGACAGAGACTGAGGTTAATCCCAGAACTGCAGTCCTCCCAGAAAAACGGCTTAACGTAACCACTTAAATACTAGTGAAAATAATATAATTTTGAATATATTTAAGCCAAATAAATTAGATAAACAAGATAATATTTTTTTATTATTGGGTTTCAATCTATTACACAGTAGATTCTAGATTGTTTAAAGAAATTGAACTGTATGGGATAGATAAACAGCTGTCATTTTTATCAAGAAAGCGCAACCTTTTCCATAGACTGAAGATTTTGTTTTCAAGATAGGGTAATTACCACTAAAAATGATCGTAAGTTTATAATTAAGAAACAATTAGTTAATGACATTTGTAGATTGTGTTTTAATTTGTCGGAAACAATTCAACATATTTTATCTCCTTGTCCAGTGCTAATTAATAGACATTATAAAAAAAGCATGACGCGATTGCAAAAAGAGTTTATTAAAATTTGGCTTTTAAGTTTGGTTTGGTCAAAAATGTAGAACCGTATTTACGATAGTGTTTACTGACTTTTTTGTTTTTTTTTAAACATGTAGACGATGACTTTTTTTAAACCAAATTACTACTCTGCGTGTTCTAGTTAAATTTCTCATTTATATGTAATTCAAGAAATAGTAACCTTTCGTTGTTTGATAGTTTCATTTACAAATTTTATCCAGATCCTGGCATCTCCTTCATGGAAAAAACTAAAAGTTATAATTGAGGTTTTTTTATCATCAAGAGAAGATTTATTCTTCCTAAAGTAAGTTTGTCACCAAACTTTTGATTCAACTGCGGTAAACATTCTTGTTTTTTATCAGTTGTTGCAACTAGTGAGGTATCATATACATAAAAAAATAAATTTATTACGTTAAAATTGTTTAAATAAAGTATGTAAAATAGAGAGCTCACGACAGAACCTTGTAGTATACCTGTTTTAGTCAGCCATTAGTGTGTTATGTCTACACTTTCCACATAATGCTGTCAAGTTTCAAGGTAGCTATTGAACTATAGCTCTTATACTTAGTTGATAAAGTTTGTTTAAAATCTGACACTAGAAAAAAAAGATTGCATTGTATATTATTGTCTAAACTCTTATATATTACGTTAATGGAATCTGTAATGGCTGTTAATGTTTATTGGCCTCGTATAAAACTGTGCTAATTTAAATTTCAAAATTTATTTTTTTATAGAAAAGGCATTAGTCTTTCAGCTAATAGCTTTTCAAACAATTATAAAAGCGCAGCTTAAATTTAAGATTGCAGTTTTCTATTTCAGTGTTATCGTCTTTTTTATGTAATAAAACAAATTTTGGCATTTTCAATAACTTTGGAAGGGTACCAGGCTATAAAAGATGTTCAAAAGGAAAGATTTAGAAATTAGAAAAGAAAGTTTATCTAGAAATTTCGATACTACAAAGTTTTAAAATACTGGTGGTATTTTTCAACCTATAAATCATGCTATAATGTATCTTGTTCTAATATCTACTGTACCTAATTTTTTCACCTGTGTTGTATCATTACTTTACAAGATAAACAACCAATTTCAGTTTTATTTTGAATAGTAACAGAAATTAAATTTCACATTTTTCAAAAACTTATTTTTTAAAGTTTTATTGTAGTATTTAATTATTAGCACCAAAAGTGTTTAATAAATTAAAAAGTATACATCTAATAGCCTTGAAAAATTTATGGAAATGTCAAAAATACACTAATAGGTAAAATATGTTTAAATAAATAAAAAAAAAAGAAATAGAAGCACTTAAATACATTTAAGTTAGTCATTAAGCGCAGTCATGAAGAAAAAAATTACGCTCTTTTCTGTTAATTTGATTAAATCTAGAAAATGAAAGGTTTACTAGCTTTTCACATTTTTATTTATGTGAAGTGTTACCACAAATAAAATGATCTTAAAAAACATTGTTTATAGTTAATTTAATATTTAGACAAAAATATTAACAAGAAATGTTATATCCTAATTTATAACAAATTAAATTTTAACAGAGCAAACGCAGTTTAAAGGTAGATCAGAACAATGAATAATAGTTCTAAAATAAATAATGGTTTCTTAAATAGTCTGAGTAAAACTCATAAAACTTGTAAAATTTAAAATGCATTGACAGAAAATGTTACGATCACGGCCAAATAGTTTGAAGTGTAAAGATAACTAAATTCTACACTATCATTGACTGTTTAGTTTGAATACTTAAAAAGTTGCTTTGCGCAAACATTGACAAGGACAAAACTAGGCAATCTTTTTGATAATCACATAGTTTTTTTTTAAATATTAATTGTCCATTTTCTAACTTTTCTTATTAAAACAATTTGGCAGTTATTTTGAGAGTAAAAAAATAAAAAAATATTCAATTGAGACCCGGAAGCTATTTTTTTAATGTGGTAAAAGTCTATTTTGTACAAACAAAAATTATCACATTTTTTTCAAGCAGCAAAGTGTTAGCGCTAACTCATATTAAAAAAAAAATCTTAATTTTTACAAAGCGCCTGACCAATAGCAAAGTAGAGTAAAAAATAAGAGCATTTGAATTTACGCGCGTTCCATATGCTGCTAATATGTTACCCAAAAAAATATTGGTAAAATGGTTCTATTTGTATTCAATGCGAGAAATAATGTTGGAAAATCGTCTTGCAAAACAACATTTTACTGCTTATTTACGCGCAGGAAAATTGAGTTTTCCGGACTAGTACTGTAAAAACTTTACAAGACGCAAAATAAAAAAGATACTCTAGTAACTATAGTTGCCAACAAAATTGACAAACTTGATTTTTGTGGAATTTGTAAAAAAAATTCTAAAATTTGTAAATTTCGTCTTTTTTTACGATTTTCGGAAAAATTTAATACAAAACACGTCAGTAAAATCTCTTACTTAACTCGAAGCTTTAAAATACTCGGCCCAAAGTGCCTCGTATTTCAATTTAGCTCCTCTTCAGTAATGTGGAATTTTCCTGACTTTTATGTAAATAACTATTAATGCATCTAAACATTATTTTTAAACACAAATGACATTCAATCATCATATAATCTAATACTTTTTTAATATCTGCATCATTGTATGATATAATAGAATTTTTGTTTTACTTAGTTTCTTTTTAATTTTTTTGGTTTGCTTTTTTTATTGTTTATCTTGTTTAATTTTAAATTAATTTTTTGTTTTAATACATTTTGTTTTTTTTTTTTGTTTTTTTCATATATTTTTTTATGTCATTCTCTCTTACCACCTCACATTCTTCCATTATGTTTAGTTTTTTTTTCAAATCTTATACAACATGCATTTTAAAATATTAATTTTGACGCAAAAGACGATACTATTGAAATTTGTCATTGCTTTGGTAATACTCTTTTAGGTCTCTGTTGAAACGTATAACAAATTTGATTTTACCAAAAATTTAATTGAGCTAAAAACCATTTGAACAAAGTTGGTATTTTAGCTAGCAATAAAAGTGATTGGATGTCAAGTAAAAGATTATCCTATATTTTTTTAAATGTATTCAATTTACAAAAGACAGTAAAAAACTAATACAAAATACATATTCAAATTCACATGCTGTTTAATGTACCTTTTGTCTCTTTTCAGGCAAGACGTATTCGATCTGTTGTTAGTTACAGGTAAATCTAAAATAAGTTTTTAAATTAAACTGCTGTTACCTATAAATGTTTAGTTTTTAATCCGTGGTCAACCTATAATGTTTAATAAACTAAAAAATTTTGAACAATTTTTGTTCAATGTCATTAATTCTTATCTGGTCCAATCTCTATTATTTTATAATCTAATGTTATATAAAAAAATTTCAATATATAGCAAAACCGGTCTGCTCTCATAAAAGTATAGCTTATGTAGTTTATTTTTCAATGTTTAAAGAGGAAAAAAATAATAGATTTATAAAATGTCTTAGTTGAAATTTAGTAAAATTCTCAAAAATAATCTAGCACGGCTTTAATTAGATATGTTAAAAACTAAAAATTGTATGTAGTACGTACTCAGCATTTGACCGCATGAGCATGTATCCAAATGCCAAAACAAAATTATTTGAAAGATAATTAAAATACAAAAAAAAGTCTTAAACACAATACTTCTGAAATTAAATAAAGACTAAAAATTTCAAAATTTTGTTTTTTGAAAAACAACTAATTGTATTGTACTTTATTTAGATTAACTTTTTGAATGTTTTGTAAAAACTTAAGTCATCCCTACTTAAATCATTTAGTTTCTCTTTCTAAAATAGAAATTATCAAAAATAAATAACCTAACTCATAAACTAGCAAAATTTCATAATTAAATAATAATTAAGAGAAAATACTGTTTTAAAAAAACTGTTTTGGGCACATGCAAACGTTCAATTGTTGACGTTTTGTACTTTAGTACTTTCCGATATCAGCACAACTAATAGTTTATTAATTAGGAGAAATAAGCTACTGCGTACTGATTTGCCTACAAAAAAATAAGTTAATGTGGTCTTGATTCTAATTGTAAGTAAAAACTATTTTTCACCTTACTTTAGCAAATTTATTTGAATGTTAAAACTCTTTTTAACAAAATTCCCAGATTTTCTCTAAGACTCTAAATCAGACGTTTTTTACCCGAAAGCTTTAATATAACCCGAGAGTTACAAAATGCTACAAGAAAAGATTTACTATCACTATTTTGTTTAGAAAACGTGGAACTGTGTATATGATTTTTACAGTAAAATAAAGCTTCACATAGCAAGTGGCTCGAAAATTTTAATAATTTATTAAGTTGTACTAAAAAAATTAAAGTCAATGCCATTTTTATCTACATTATTTTTTTTTTTTCGATTTGTCTTTAAGGAAGTTCCAGATCATCTTGTTTATATAAACTGAATCAGAAAAAACCAAGTATTTAGAATTTTCAATAACACACAATATTTATATATGTTTCGTTTACCACGTATTTGAGCTTGGTGCATATACTAAAATTTTCTGCTATTTCATCGAAAATAAATACTTGTTAGGTACATAAACTCCCAGATATTTTTGCAAAGTGAGCACTTGTTTTGTTAGTGCACTAGAATTAATTGATTAGTTTGGAATCTTTAGCACAATAGACTATTTACTTAGTTTAACCACTTGCCAAAAAGTTAGTTTATAGATCTCGAGACCTCTCTCGAGCACCAAGAGGTCATCATCAAGAGGTGAATAAAACTACCAAAAAAATTGCTCAAGCTTAATTGATAATATTATATTATATTATATTATCTTGGCTTATTAGCCAAGATCAACAATTTTTTGCACTCGCTTTTAATTTTATTTTAAGTATTAATTATGAATTAGATTTGGTAATGTTACGCATTCTGGCTGCTAAAGAAATAGTAAGTATCATTAGTTTCAAATTATTAAATACTTTTTTTGAAATATGAGACAGTGAATATTGATAAAATAAGTATTGCAATAAAATCAGAAGCAGTCGTAATGATATTTTGCATATGTCATCAATTTTAAATAATTTGGTAATTAAAGAACGATTGCTAACGAAACAGTATAAAACCCCTTGTTGTCTCAGTGTATATATGTATTTCTTTAAAAAAATATTAGACACCATATTTTTTTTTATCAATTATATAGTTTTTCTCACTTTAGAGGCTTTCTATTACATCTTATAGATTTTTTTCTTTTATGTTTTTTTAATTCCAATTTTTTTTAATTACTTATTTTTATGCTGTTTTTATAAAATGCTGTTTTTAAAATTTTGATAGTGTTTACACAAACCTCGTCAATCAAATCTTTTGAATAAAACTAAAGTGAATAAAAACAAATAATCAACCAAAAAGAAAACAGTTTTTTACTGTTTTGCACTTGCCGATAATAAAATTTATTCACTTTGCTAAATGTCAAATTGGTTATCATTTTTAATAGCATTAATAAAAATTTAATTACATTTCAAATTTGGTCAATAATTTAGGCTAATAAAATTGTCTATCTGCTAGCAATTCTAAGAAACTATTATTCTATATAAAATTGTACAATAAAATAGATAAAAAATGTAAAATAATAAATCTTGCGATAGTGTTTGAGGAGATGGTCATCTACCGCGGTCAAAAGTTAAAGTCACTGATAAATTATTAAGAGATAACCCTTGCCTTAATTTTTTTAAGAAACAATCTATAATTTAAAAAAAACATTTTAAGTGAAAAAAGTGAACGAAACTGAAACAGAAATAAAATGTATGACGATTAAATAATAATCAATTGCATTTTTCACCTGTTTTTTTTATGTAGTATATTTGTAGAAAAACAAAATTCTACACAAAATGTGTAAATTTCTTTCAGCGTTAATTTATTAGTTAAGTTGTGATTATTTTTTAAATTATCACCTTCAAGCATACGAAGTTCTGATTACAAAACTTAAATATAGTAGACTTAATCGGTAAGAGACTTCCCTAAGACGATTGTTTTTTTTATCACTGTTTGGTTACCTATTCAAACAATCAATGGAATTTACGTGAACCGCATTTTACTGCGTGCTTTGCACTAACTAGGTTAATATTAGTAGTATTGAACGAGTTAATCAGTTAACAGATTGCGATGAGTAATGTGGTGGATATGAGTAAATTAATTGAGGTGTTGTAATGTCGTAAAATACAGCAGCCGTCAGCCTGTTTAAAAATGTAAAAATAAATAATTGCTCATAAGATTTTTTTTTCTATAACAAAAGTCCCTAAGTTTTGAGTTTTCTGCAAAAAAAATTCTATTAATTAAAATATTTTCTCTAAATATTTCAAGGCTTAAAAAAATTACAGCAAAGTATCTCTAAAATACATGACTTCTATGAGGCTCCTACAATATGCTTTACCGTGCTTTATTTATTTCAAAGTTTTTGTAGGTGTACCGACCATTTAATGGAGTTCTTAATCAAAAAATTCAGAAGCTTGGTTCTTGCTTGACTTCTTATTACACCAGTTTTATTAAACTCGGTTCTTCTTTTGACTGTAAAAATAGTTACAAAAAAGTAGGATTATACAAATTAATTTAAAAACGCAGCAGTATAAAATTTAAATAATGTTCCGTGGCTGATTTGAAAAAACCTCAAATGTCTCAACTTTCTTAAAAAAAATTGATTCTCTACGGAATCAAATCTTAAAAGAATGCAGGTTATTGTAATTTTGTAACTTTGGATCAGTAAACTTAAGCTTTGAATAAATAACTTTCAAACATAGTGTCTTACATTTTTGATATTGGTTTTTACTTTCTGTGAGAAGTTGTTCAATTGACACGTAAAAAACATTTCAGAGCTAGCGTCGTTTATACTATATAACACAAGTGGATTGATCACATTTGCAAAAATAAATAATAATTTAATAAAAACTAAAATTTAAAACTAAAATAACACTAATGTATTTTGCATGTGTTGCAAAAAAAACATATTATTTTTAACATTTTTAACAAAATAAACAAATTTTGTAAAGTAAAAGTCTACGAACGACTTAGAATCAGCTTTATATATTAAAGATCTAGTATTATTTGTGAATTTTTAACAAAAGACTGTAAACATCGGGTTCTATCTACAACATACAAACAATCTGTCAACAAATATCATAATTCATATAGAGCTTGTACGGTTTTATAATTTATTGTTTCTCTACTATCAATTCTGGTACTATTATTATTTTTATTATTATTATTATTCTATTTTTTTAGTTATGTATAGTAATAATTTAAATTTAATAATTTGTACATATCGGTGGTAATTACTTTACAAGTTGTACAGTAATTGATAGAAAGTAGGTTTTTAAATATATTATTTGTACAATTTTGCTAATGATTGTGGCAAAATAGGTGTACGTACATATTTGTATTTTTGTTCTTTGTTTGAGACACATTTTACTCACATTTCCAACTTATTATTGAATTCAGTTTGTTTCATTGCTTACCAATAGTCGATTGGTATCTAATATAAATTTCCATTAATCTATTTAAAAGTTTTATCTACTTAGTAAATTTATATTTTTGTCTATAAAATTTCTTATTTGTCTTTTTTTGTCAATAAATCTTTTATCTGGTATTATACACAACAATTTAATTCACAATTCAAAGCTTATCTGTTTCTAATGAATGTTGACTATTTATTTCATATTTGATTGTGTATTTAAATAGATTAGAATATAGAGCATAAACCTTGTCATTGTGGTCAAGGTTTTAGTTACTCACGATGACCATAATCATTGATGAACTGGAAAAAGCCATCTAGGAATTAGCAATATCATTTAAAAACACTGGAATTTCCTTATTAAAAAATTAGTATTGGTATAAAATAGTTTGTAAATTTAAACTCCAGCATAGCATAAAGCAGCACGGTTTTATTGTTATTCCTCGGCATCAGTTGCGCAAAATGTTTATAATATACAATTTACAGACTTTGAATAAAATGTGTTTATTCAAGATAAATTTTTATTTTTTATTATTTTTGATTTTTGGTTCAGCTTTGCTTATCTGTCATATTTCTATTAAAGTTTATAAATAAAATTATTTGTTTATTTGAAAAAAGAAAAATTTTGTAACTCAATAACTTGACATAGATACATTGATTTAAACAAAGTCACAATGTCACAATTATTTGAATAACAGTTAATAATAAATTATAATATAATTGTCGGCGTATTGGTTCAATTGTTTAATTTCTTTTTTTTAAACGTTTGAATTTTTGTCAAAAAAAGAATGTTATGTAGAAGTTTGTAGTGTGTATCTGTCTGTCGTCTTATAGCTCATATTACTCAGCCGCGCTTGAAACATTTCAATCAAGTGTTTTTTTAAACGGTTTTTAAAAAAAAAATTTAAAAGAGCAGTTTATAGAAACATATTTTTATCTGTAACTAACTGCTAATTTACGCAAAAGCTAAAAATAACGTCATAGCACATAACTGAAATCAGTTGAAAGTGCTTGTAGCCATAATAAAAAAAAATATGTTTCACAGTTTAAAAATTATAATTTAATATTTTTGGTAAAACTTTAAACCGCGGTCGGCGCCATCTTGTGATGTGATACATAGCTAACTATCGATCCATCTCCGAACCACAAACTAATTGCATTTGAGCTGTCAACCTCAAGGCAATTCAAATTTCAGAATTTTTAAAACAAACCAAATTGGGTCCTCGGCTAAAAAGATAAATACATTATTTGCGCTTTAGTAATTTTACAGCCCGCGGCTTTATTAAAGCACTCCACAGAGCGTCGTGCTCTTAAATGCTTTTGCCAAATGCCAAAACCTCTGCTGTAAAATAAAACTTACCACACTAATAACGTAAATAACTGTTCTTAACTAGTTGACAGATGATGGAAGTATTTTTCCAAGTCAAACTGAAGCATTACCTCACTGTAATCATGTTAGAGAAAAATTGTAGCTCTGAACTGATCCACAATTTTCATCCGAAATTGAACTCTCTCATCATCTTACAGCATAGGTATTTTGTATAAGCTCTTTGCAATGATCTCAATTAAAAAAATTTCTAATTTTCAATAAATTTAATTACGTTTTTGAGCAAAAAATTTAGAGCCATTATCGGCAAACAAATAAGCTAATTGTGAAAAAAAAGATTTATTTCTTATAATCTGCAAATTTTTAAAATTTAAGATTTGTTTGACCTAACTCCTACAAAAATTGAAATATTTAAAACCTTTACTATTAGAGGCACTTATTAAAATGACATTTGTAGCACATAGTTTATTAAATTTTATTAGCACACTTTTATGCGAAGTGGGAGCAATAAATGTTAAATTGCAGCATAGAATAGAAAGTACCTGTTCGTACAGTATGTTGAAGGTTCACAAGCAGCCCACCTCTGCTAATGTAGTAAAATCTCTCTGTTAATCTCTGAAATAAAAACAAGAACAAAATGAACTAATTTGTGTAATAACAACTCCAATCAGTATTTAATTTTTTTACAACTGTGATATTTGTCTCAAGTAATACTATAGTCTAGCAACTGTGTGATTAGAACAATTAATAGATCCCACTCAGTTCGTTTAATGAATGCGACTGAGAAAGAAGTGCACCAATAGTGAAAATCTATAATTATTCAAGTATTATAATGGTTATTAAAAGGTAAGTGCTTGCTTTTCCATTTCAATTTCTGTTTCCTTCTTGTGTTTTTTTTATTCTCAATTAACATTTTCCTGAAATTTACTAATTAAGAACCAACACACAAAAAAAAAATTGCTTTGTCAATGACAAATCCTAAATTGCCCTTTTTTGTTAAAAAATAAATTGTTATCTCAAAACTTGTAATTTTATTGTTGAGAGCGAGGTCGAGGTTCACAGATCAGTACCATACAATTATTATTATCAAAATTTTGAACCTTTTTTTAAATTTTTAATTAATTGTTTCTTCACCAGAATCACGATGATAAATATAATTCTTGCCACTATACCATTATGTAATGTTTAATGTAATAATAGTTTGTACCTGCTTGCAATACGTAATTGTTTGTAATTTGCTGAGCTCTAAATATTTATTGGTACTACTTTTTTCATAAAAAAGTCATGTCTAATTAATTAATATTGATTTATTAACAGTTATATTAATATTTTTATCAGCTTAATACCCTCCTACCTGTTGATAAAAAATGTTTGTCAACCAGTAAGGGGTTGGATATAATTTTGTACAGTTTTTATTAGTAATTGTACAGCAATAATGTTAAGCAAATTAATATAATTAATTATGCTCATAAACACAACATAAGAAAAAAAAATTGAAATTAATAAACCATACAAAAAAATCGTGCTGGAGCAAAGAATACTCAAACGTATTTTTTATATAATAAATTGTTACAATTGAATTAAATGATAAATATATAAAAACAAGTAGAAACATTATTCAATATAATTTAGCTTGTTGGCCTTGTCACGCTTAAAATAAATATTTTTATTTTTATTTTTGCATTATCTTATACTTGAAATTTCAATTAACACAAAGAGACTTTTTTTAGCCGGAGTAAATTTTTTGAAACTGCCAAATTTAGATGAGTGATAAGATAATTAACAATAATCATAGATAAGATACTTAATAAATATTTGTTATATGAAATAGTTTAAATAATAAATTAACTAAAGATTACTACTTAAAATAAATCCAAATAATTTAACTAATGTTTATATTGATAACAATACTTACTATACTAGGTTTTGTCAATCACAAAGATATCAGGCATGGTAAATGTGTACAATAAAGTACCACATAATATTTGTCTCCAAGGCGTTTATTACTAACTTCCTCTAAGTAATCTAACAATAGTTAAAAGGAAATGTGTTTAACGTTTGAAAGTTTGTTCTGGCAGTAAAATTTTTTTAACAGATTTTAATTTACTATTTTGTGGTCTGGAGATAAATTTTAATCTTATAAAATTGACTTTGAGACCGTCTTCAAATATTTTTCTGCTTGATTTGACAAAGAAAACCAATGTACAAGACACAATTATTTTAATACATTCACACATTTTGATATATTCTAGTGCTGACTTCATAGTATTTATTTCTACTTCGGTAATTAAAGCTTAAATTTAAAAAAATTAAAATAGATACTGTAACTGGTGTAAACAAAATAACCGTAGAAGTTTCAAATACTAAAAACGTTCAAGAGAAAAAAAATACGTTAAGATTAATTCAGAAACATAAAAATTGTCACCACCTTGTATAAAAAAGTAAAAATCGTTTCGACTTTTATAAGTGGAGAAAATAAATTTCTGAATAACTGTAGGTCAAAATCTATTTTAATTGATTGGTTTGAAATCTTTAACACAATAAACACTTTTGCCACTTGCCAAAAAGTTTGTTTAATCGATTTTGAGAGCTGCAAAATCTATCTATATGCTCAGCAATTAAAAAAATATTTCGAAAAAGTGTACTCAATAGTAACGACTATTCAATCGTTTGACTAGTAAGACAGTATTTAATAGTTAACAATTTTCAATAGAATTTTAACGCATGTTTGATTATACGGTTATTTTTTTAAATACAAGCAAAGGTTATAACAATGTTAACCATTCAAACTTTCGATCTTTATCGTTGCGAACCAAATCAAAAGACGTAATCTATTTTCAAGCTAAAAATACACAAAAAGTTTGTTAGTATACTACATAGAAGCGTTTCTACAAAAACAAAAAATTACGGTCAATTCATAATATATATTATCAGTACAAAAGTAAAGAAATTGCAAATTTATCTTTAAGTTTAATAATAAAACAAAAAAAACTAGTCAAGTAAAGATTTTAAAAAAATTAGTTTTGCAAAAAAAAAATTACCGTTTAAAAAAAAAGTTGTTGTACTGTGATTTTTAAAAAATACACTTTGACAAACTCCAAGATCTAAAATAATAATAGTCTTTTTAAAAAAGTAAAGAAGACTAAAAAAAGAATGACTTGGTTTCAGGACAGAGATTACTACAAGATTAAAATTTTACTTCCTTAAAATCTAAGGCTGGACACCACACAATTTGGCTAAAACAATTTTCATAAATTTTTTTAATTAAAAAGAAAAATTAGACATTGTAACAATAAAAGAATGCACATTTTTGCAATTGATGAACATAAAACAAAAGCTTTGAACTGTTGGTTTCAAAACACCTAAAAACTGTCGTTAGAAAGAAAAACATTTAAATTTCAACAAACAATTATTTAACACGTGAAAAACAAATTTTTGGTGACATTGATTAATCTTTTTCTCAGAACGAAAAAAACTATTTTAAAATTTTTTGCTTAAATATTAAGACATTGTTTATGTGACAATTTTTATAACAGTTATATCTAAATATTTTTATTTTTTTATATATAGTTTTTGCTGTCTTAATATTTTTACAAGACAATTGGTGGAAGAATGTTGTTATTTATCAATAAATATACAGAATTTTTATTATATTTAAAACCAATTTAATATCTTTTAAACATTTACCCGAATGAAATCAAAAATTGGGAGTGCAATTTATTAAATAATATCTATTGTACTTAATTTGTTGCATCTTTAATTTACAAAATGCACAATTAACCTAACAACGAAAAACAAATTTAACAATATTTAAAAGCTTTTTATTTTGAGCTTAAGTATATCTGTCACTGGTCAGTTACATCTTTTTGGTAAAAACAACAGTAAAATCACTAAATAAGACTTTTCCCACTAACGTATAAATATTAACTTATATGAAATAAGTGTAACTATGCACCGCTGAGATTTGTTATCAATGAGAAACCTTGCTGTAGTCGATAGTACACCCCCTGAATAAGTGGCAATTGACAAAAACTGTAAAAAATAATAAACGATATTTAAATAACGATAAAAAATTTAAACATCATTAAGCCAAATTGATTAATGAAGTTTAAAAAATAATACATACTAATGTAATCACATACTTTGTTGCGCATGAGTCGGCTTTCTATTTTTTTTTGTGCAATTTAAACGTATTTGACAATTTTTTTCTACCAATGTGTAATTGTTGACATTTGTAATTTATTGAAAGGTTGCTAGAGATTTTTTTTATTCCATTTAACACTTTTGGTTCTAGTTCTAATCTTTTAATGAAAAATATATACTCTAAAACTAAAAAAACAAGCTTTTACATAATGTCAACATTTTGCCTCCCATTGCAATTAAAAAAATAATAGTGATCATGGATTTCGTAAAATAACAATACAAATTACTAAAAAATATTAACAATACAAATGATAATACAAAATGACTTTTATGAGAAATTTATGGTAGATTAATCAGTGCGTTTGGATATTCACATACACTGTACACCTTGATCTTTCTGTGGAATGTTGTTGACAAAGCTTACAAATTAATTCAGACGATCTCAATTGACGTCATAGGTTTTTCAATAAATTGAGGTTTTTCGCAGCTTTTTTGCAATTATTTCAAAAATGATTAAAAATGGTATAACTATCTCTTTAATTAAAAACTTTGCTTTGATTGCCATTTCTATAGATGGATATTTTTAAGCAAATTTAATAGATCAGATCTTTAAAAGTTTGATACATCAGGTCAATTCTGTACCTGATGAAATTCTGTAAGAATTGTTTTTTAAATCAATAATAATTTCAATAATCTGTTCTCCAGTCACCGGTTTATAAAAAATGATTCAAGTTTTACAGCTTTTATAGCTTTGAACCTCTTGCTATTAGTAGTGAAAGAAACAGAATATTTTATTCTAACTTTGTTAAAATAGCTATTTAAATGATTTTTAATCAAATTTTTATTGATATTTAAAGTTAAATCAATTCTCATTTTTTTTTTTACTTTTTGTTTTTCTATTATTTGTCAAACAGTTTTAGATTTAATAGTGAATTTCTAAAGTAAGTAATTTAGTATAAGTTTTTTGGCATTTTTCATTACTTTTTTGAATATTCTCTTATAACTGATAAAATAATCTTTCGAGTTCGCATTTGATTATGAAAATAGAAATATATATTTTTTTAATCTAAATAGTAATGTTTAACTGTAGTTGAAAAAGAATTAATATAAAATTATAAATACTGATAAATACGTCTTATAAAATTATCAATTGTTATTTCTTTTTTCAATTATATTTTATTAAGCTTTCTTACAATAAAATAAGTAGATTTTAAGAAAATTGTTGTATTGGCTGTTGACATAATATTTTGTTCTATGTTTATTTTTTAAGAAAGGCATTCTTGAAAGAGTAAATGTTTAAGTTATTAGTTTGCCTTTATTTAATCACACCTAATGATGTTATGATCTGAATGAGTTTATAGTCCAAAGCTTAATTTCTTTGCTTCTATTTATTTTTGTGCTTAAAGCGTTTATAAATGCACTTTTAAAGCTTGTTTTGTTTTGCTTTAAATAAAGCCCATTTAAAACCATGCAAACTATATTTTTTGTACAATACACGATAAAGAAACATTTTCTTTTCCCTACAATATTTATTGACCCTTTCTAGCCTTGCGTCATTCTTTTATATTTTTAGCTATAAACACGCAATTTTTTTGATTTGTAACTTTTTGCTTTATTTTTTGAGATAGAATTAAGTAAATTATATTTGCAAAACATTACACATGACAGATTTAGATTTTAATAAAACCAATCTAATAAAGTGTCTTGTAGGTTAGTTACGTAAAAAGTTATTTAGATTGCAAAATGATATTTTGCAAGTGCTAGTGACATTGTAAAACCGCGGCGTTAAGCAACACGAGCACCTTCTAAACATTTTTTAAACGTGTAATAAACAATTTTTTATGCCAACAAATTTAAATTATTTTTAAAATTAAACATGTTCACATGCCACAGCTAACCTAAAAAACAATTGATATTACCTGATTACATTTGCATTAAAATAAACTAAAATAACTGTTCACCTAAAAGTTTTATTTGTTTATTTATGCAATGCCTGCTTTTGATTTCTCTCTTATGCCAAAGTTGCCTTTGATATTTAGAAAATTAAGAATCAATGCTACTACCCTCCTTCTAGAAAACTTTTGACAAACGTCACTTTTGCAAGTGCTAGACAGGAAAATTGCTGTTTCCGGCTGATTTTAAATCCTGCAAAACAATCGATAATGGCTGGCAGCATAAAAAAGTGCATTATTGTCGATGTTCACACGTGTTAACTAATGCATTTTGAGAAATAGTTATTCTTAAAAAGTTAAAATGCATTTATACAAAATAAAATTTTTTATGGCGGTTAATTTATTTGTTTACCTAAGATTAATTAACTTTTAGTACCAAAATGAATCACATATGATTTTCAAATGTTGTATCATTTATGTCACTTGGCTTAAAAGAAAGATACATTATTGTCTACATTTTCATTTATTTAACATTCTATTTTAATAATCAGATTTGTGAATCATAAAAAAATTATTGATTATGGTTTTATCTATAATTTTTAAACATAAGTATTGTTGTTTACAAAATTAATTAATATGTTTTAAGTGAAAAAAAATTAATAACAAACACTCTATTATAGTTCTTAGAACAAGCATTGTTGTCAAACAATAATAGTACATTATTTTTTAAGAAGAAAAACCACACTTTTGTGGCTAGTTTATGATGTTTAAATGATATGTTTTATGATAGTTTAGTAATGTTTTATGTTAATTAAAATAAGCGACACACAAAAAGAGTCTTTTCTCTAAATAAAATATAAAATTTTTTTTTCTAGAGGTTGACTTAGCTTTCAATTCAGAAATTTTTTTTAAAAAGTGTAAAACTTTACATTTGCAGCGTATGCTATTATGATTGTTTGTATGTGGCTGTTTTTATTGTTTTTACTTTAGATATTCTTAAAATAAACTATAGTTTTGGCCGTCACTATTACATAACAAACCAACATTATGTAATACATATTTATGCTACCAAGTACTTTTCATCTCATCAAACATATTTGGAACGTGCTTGTTGTAACCATTTTTTAAAATCTATAACTCATCACCAAATTCATCTGACATTTTGTAATTAGTATGCCTGCGCTTAATTTTTCCAGAAATGCTAAAAGTTGACTTTTTTCTCTTTGTTAAGGTTAATTAATTGAATAGGTTCTTTTACGACTTATTGGCTTATTTTAGTCTATATTTAAATCTAAATTATTGCAAATTTACTGAACTCTTATACAAAATTAATTCATTCAACTCTTACAACTTAGTTGGATCATAACATGTTAGAACTGTTATACCTTATAAATAAGTTTAATGACCTATCTGGAAAAATAAGCTACGTTTTGAAATCCTTAGGGATTAAAAAATAAAACTAATAAACAGAAATCATACATAAACGTAACAAAAAAATACGAATCTTAAATAAATATAAGCCTAATAAAACAATAGCAGACAAGATTAATTTATTTCAACACATTCTAATTACAACTAATTCATTTAGCTGTGTTGTTCAGACC
The DNA here is from genome assembly GCA_947359425.1 of Lagria hirta. Classification (NCBI taxonomy): domain Eukaryota; kingdom Metazoa; phylum Arthropoda; class Insecta; order Coleoptera; family Tenebrionidae; genus Lagria; species Lagria hirta. Next base: position 17,782,387 of record OX375794.1, read on the forward strand.
ACAACTGACCTGAATTTTGATTTTTATGTTTTACTAATGAATGCAAACAAGCACTCAACATGTTTGTGTCTACAAATTCTTGTTTTAAATAAACTTGCTTAGGCTTTATCATTTACAAGTGACATTACTAAAAAAGTGCTTGCAGTTAAAGTTTAAGTGCTAAACTGCAATTAAATTCTTTTAGTTTTTCTTTTAAAAGAAAATAAAATCAACTTTTGATATATATTTTAACAATTTTATAAATTATTCTGTATTTGAATTGAAAAAGCTATTGTAGCCATCGTTTAAAAAAACGTTAAAATTTTCATATATTTTAGTTTTTGTTTAGAATTTTCCAATAAAAATTTAATGTTGTACATACCGCGAGTTTGTTTCTATTCACACACAACTGTGTTCAGAGATTAAAACAAAAATTTCATAGCGTCAGTGTCATTGCGATTAATAAAAGGTTTTGTAATTATTCCTGTTTGTCTATAAAGTTGATTGCCTAATTTCCTAATAATGATGTAGACTTTAATACAGTGAAAAGAATCATTTTTTATGATGATTCTATAATATAAAATTTTGAAATGCTTGTAGCCGTTTTAATTGATAAAATAAATCTTAAAATATTGTAATAAAAATAAATCTGTTACAACTCGCACTTTTTCCAGCTGGGTACCACTGCAATATTTAAACTTTTATTTGTATTATGTAGAATACATTTTTCTTTCAAAATTTTATTGATACGAAAATAATTACATAATATTTCAATTTACTCGAACTAGAAATATTTTTTTCGGATTTTTAGCATTGATTAAATTATTAATCGTTTTTTAATTTCAGATCCTGTCGTTTTAAAACTGTAACTATTATTTTAGTGAGCTATAAAAACCCGTTTTGCTAATATAATTATTGTTATAAATATGTGACGAGTAATTCTTAACTGGCTTTGCAAATAATTTGCTTCCTATGTTTATTATGTATTATATAAACATTAAACAATTTAAAACATATTAAACAGTGTTGAAATTATACGCTTGTTGTGGCAAACAACATTTTTTGTGTGTTAATGAAGTATCATTTTTGGTTTTTATTTTATGTCGTATGTTAGAGAAAAATGTTTTTTCTATGTTGTCATTTTATGACGGTTTTTATTGATAAAAAATTGTTTCATAAAACAATTAATAATGTTTTGGTCAAGATGTTTAATGAAATAAGAAGTTTATTACCATGCATTACGACTGTATAAAATTACTGTTATTTTTTGCTTTCTTATTTCTCCCACAAGTAGTTGCTTTACAAAAATAATTTCTTAAATTTTTTATTTGTATTTTTATATATTCTTTTAGTATTTTTTAACAATTTTAACTTTTTTGTTTATTGTTGTATTGAGGTTATGGTCCTTCTTAAATTTATTATTTTGTAGGTTATTGGGATTGGGACATAGTAAAATTAAATGAAACTAGGTGATTTCGACAACGTTTCGGGCACTGTTTATTTGTGTCCTTCTTCAGGGCTACAAAATTAAAATTAATACAATAGTTGTAATTTAGTACAAAACTAATTGTTACCTTATTCACGCTGTTATATAAAATAGTAGATGGTAATAATATTAAAATAGGAATACATTATTATTATGTCTAAGAAACACACAAAAGATTTAAATTAAGAAAACAAATCTAAAACAATCAAAAACGTATGTTTTTGTTTGTTTTGTGACGAGCGATAAGTTTCTGTCAATTATCAGAATTAATAAATGTCAGATAGTCAGTTGTCAGGTGGCCATTACCGTCAATAAAGTAAAAAGTCTAGAAGTGGTTCATTAGTGTAAACAACATAGTTATGTAAAAAATGATAAATAAAGTATTGAAAAATTGATGTTATATTTCTATCATTTGGCTAAAATTTTATGTTATCAAGATATTATATATGTTGTTGAGGTTAAGTGTATCTTCTCTAAAATGTATGGTGTCATTATTCTTGATGTGTAGCATTTCGCTAATGTTTCTTTTAAGGGGATGGTTTTTTCTATCTAATATATTATAATTGTCAAAATCGATGAAATGTTGGTCAATAAAGAAGTGTTTACATAAAGCTGTTTTATGTGAGTTATCCGGGTTTTTTAAATCATATATATATGTTGTTTTAGTCTCTTTGAAATATATTGTCCAGTTTGTCCGATGTAACATTTGTTACAGTTTTTACAAGGTATTTTATAAATCACATTCCATGTTTAAGTAATTGGTGTTTTATCTTTAATTCTAGTAAAAACTGTGTTGCCTAGGGTTATAAGATTATAAGGTGTTAAGTAGGCTTTGCTAGGTTTCATGATGTTATTTTTTGTTTATTGTTAACTAATTTTATTGACAAATTTTTTGAAAAAATATGTTTTACTTTTATGATTTTTTTAGGTGGGTATTAAAAATATGATGGATGTCATTTGCCAACGTCAGACTTTAAATATTGCTTTTTATATATTATTTCATGTTTGTTCATCTACCAACTTAATCGTATTGTGTTTTGCTCTTTTGCAGTTTTTTTCATACACGTTTTATAGGATTAAGCTGCTCTTTTTTTAACAGTTTTTACAATTTGTTTAAAATTTTTTATTTTTTATTAACAATTTTTAAGTTTGTTTTTTTAGAAGATTACTGTTTTAGCTATTTTGTATATTTAAATGCACATACCAAAAAAGTTTGGCTTATAAAGCTGCATAGCGGCAAATATATGCCTTTAAATTTATTTTTACGGTAAATTAAATAAAAATAAAGCAAGTTTATCCGTATGACTCAAACTAAGACAAACCTTTCAATAAAAGAAAAGATAAGGTAGCACTCTTGATTTGTTTTTTTTTATCCTTTTGTATACTGACTACTAAAATGATTGCAAAGACTAAAAACGCTATCTTTTTTTTTTCATTCAACCTATTTTCGTTGACTTTTATGACTCTCGGTTTATCATTTTTTTCGCTTATTTTAAATCAAAAATTTAACGTTAAATAGTCGTTTTTAGTAAATTTAAATAAAATTTGTAATTTTGATAGACTTGTACCGACAATCTGTGATTTACGGTGATACATGATATATAAACAAATGAAAAATTATTTTAGAAAAAGAATATATGTAAAATCGATTGTCAACGTAGACAAGTATTGCCAACTGTAACAAAGATCTTCAGGTTTAAATTGTAAAGCAATAGACCAATATAATTTTCACTCTACAACAGTTGGTCACAGTATGACATCTTATGGTGATCTTATCATTTTAATTTTGGATAGAGTATAGCATTGTTTACTAAAATTGTCTACAGTCGATGAGTATAGGTACCAACCTGCCAAGAAAATAAGGATTGGTTTTCCAAAAATGTGTTTTTTGTGTGTACTTGTGATTTTTTCAAAGCGTTCCTTTGTGTAAAAATATAGTACGGTCTTGTAGTATACGTATCAGAGAGCTAGCAAATAAAGCTTTTTATTGCAGTTTGCAACAAAACTGCACTTGAGAGCTGTAACAATTTAGAAATACTAATTGCTAAAGCCATAATTGCCAAATATTGATAGCTGGACTATAACATCATAATAAATCTTTTTTTTGGAACTAGATCAGTGATGACTTAGGCATACATTACTTATAAATTTGGTGCTAGCACAGCTAGAGCTCATAAATTTAATAACGCACAAACGTGTTAGACTACATACTGCTAGAGTGATTTGTAGGTTACAATTGAAGTAAAAGTCAAAAAATTGTCAAACCTACAAACAACCTCACAACAATTATTAAAAACCATTTTGCAAGCTGAGTAAAAGCTTTGTAAAAAAAAAGAATTAAAACTCTAATAAGGGCTAGAAGTAGAAGGGCAACCGCTTTTGAACCGAAATTTACTTCTTTTGTTTTGTTTTAAATTTTACCTTGAAATTTTGTTGTAAGCTTAGCAATTATTATGTAAAATGATTTTTCCTACTTTTTGCTAATTGATATAGCCAAGTTTAAAATAAAATTTCAAAATCTACCATTTTTACTGTTGCAATACTTTTATAAGGTAGTCTAGAAGAAAAAAGTCAATATATTTTTTAGTAAAGATTAGACAATTTGTATAAAAATATAATTTTTCTTTTATTTAATACAATAATAAAGTCTCCAGACATTATTAAAAAACCCATTTATCACTGCTAATAATATAAAAAAGTAAAAACACACATAATATAAGAATAAAAATAGTACTAATAGTACTAAAAAGACGTGAAACAAATTAGTAAATTTATGTAATTATTTTTGTAAAAATCCTCACGTAGGAAATGAATGATTTCCGGAAACTAAACTTGAAAAATTACAGCGTAAACACTAAAGTAACACTTAAAATAATTATTCTTATTTACATCCACATTAAAGAACCAAAAAATATATATAATTATTATATGCTGTTTGTAAATATAGAAAAAGTTTAAAACTAAAATCGCTCGCACCGGAACTGTTACTCATATTTTTAATTTTGTTAATCCGGTCTAATCTAAAATATATGCATATATTAGAAAACCGTTCGATCATATCCTACATAATAATCTGAACAAACTATGTTGTTTACTTTAAAATTTAATTGATATCTAACCAAAATTAGTGTAGCTCAAAAAACGGCTCATAAACAGTTATTGTTTACTTGTTTATGTAAAAAGTGGCGGAAATTGCGATTGTCTCCAATATGCAGATATAATAATTATATAAATTTAGTTTTTAAAACGTTTTTATTAGTTCCACATGTAACTAAAAAACTATGTAGCTAATAGAATGTTAGAAATCAAGTTTAACCTACTTTTATTTGTCGTTTCAAAGTAGAATATGTAGGGATGACAATATTATACTTTGACGTGTTTAGAGCTGGTTTCATAATGCATTCTAAATTAGAAGGTTAATAGTTTTTTTTAACATTAATTGTTTTAACATAATTTATTTTTATGACAATCAAAAGATCAAACTCACATTTCTACGTAACATATTAAATTTTATTTGTAAGTTTAAATTATCATTTTAAAAATAGGCATTTTAGTACTTATCAAATGAGTGAGCAATCGGGAGATAAAAAGTAAGAAGACAATAGTAAACTCCTCAGTGGTTAATAAGTATTCAAGTTCAAGGTCAAGGCTCGAATGTACTTGCCAAATCATATTATATTATCACCTAATCACATAATTTGTTTTAAAAAGTTTGCATTTGATTTTTAGAAACTTCTTTTGAAATCACAAAAAGTTATGTCAGGTCAAGTCAGGTGTATAATAAATCCATAAATCTTATCAGCGACGACTAAGAAATCTGTTTTTGTAATAAAAGCGTGTTTTTTCAACAATTCAAGTATTAGTGTTAGTGAATACAGTAAAAATTTGCTTCTAATCAATAGCTCATAGTTTTGTTGTAAATGCTTAAGAATTTGATAGTCTGTATCAGATGACGTAACAATCTAACTGGTTTTCAAAGTTTGCTGCAAATTTATACTGTAAGTTTAATCTAAACTTTTACTGGGTTTACGTAGTGATTCACTTTATTTGTATTTTATTTATTTTATTTGTTAGTATTTTAATTTTTGAATACTCATTATTTTTGAACATTTAATTACAAATATTAATAAAGTCTAATAATGTGTGACATACGCACACGCACGCACACATAAATAGTGAACATTGAGAAGTAAATTGTAGAAGCTTGTTGATAATAATGTAGCTGATAAAACCTGTATTTTGACTAATATTTTTAGCTCATTTTTGTTAGAAAAATTTAGAAAAACGTTTATATTAAAATAACTAATTTTTACAGAATTTGAAAATAAAAATAGAAACAAGTACATACACCTTATCAATTAGTACAGGATCAATCTGATTTCTTTAAGCAAATTTAAAAGAATAAAAATAAAACATACAATTATGATACAAATAATTTTACGTTGCTAAAAATCATCTAGATTGTCTGATATCAATTCTTAACCTTTGACATAAAAGGTAAATAATTAATTTTTACATTACTTTAAAGAATGAATTGATAGTCTGATGGTGTCAATATGTCAAGCAGGTTGACCTTATATATCCCTTAGATAAACAGAAACAGGTAGATACGAGAACGATTAATTTAAAAAGTATAATTATAGTCGAAAGTTAGACCATTTATATCTATTATTAATTTACAGCTAATAGATATGTTAACATAAAAATTAAAAAAAACTATAATTATTGTATTAACTTTAATTATTTAATAGTGTGCTGAAATGATATAAATTGAATTTGGTTTCTGTATAAAAAAAAAAATTTTTGTTTAAAAAAGTGAGATTATTTGTTAAAATAAAATGTTACATAAATATTTAGTTTAATAGATGTTAATTTTTTTATTTGTATTTTAATTCTTGGAATAAATTATACTTGGTATTTCCTATTCCTAGTCAATTTTTTTCTTTTACTTTACTTACTCAAAAATAATTTAAAAAGAAATAAGAGTTAAATTGTAGACACTTTTTAAATCATATTATCAACAGATAAAAATTCAAGCCTAAACATTTCAAGTTCAAAAACCTCTAAATTAATGTTTTTTATGTCTTACACATTTAGATAAAATGACAAACAAAACTCAAATTATCATTGCTTTAATCAATATAATTTAAATATTTTTAAGAAAAAGTTATAGTCACAAAATATCAATAAGCAAATAATTGGGGTCAAGATAACAGCATCAAATATATTGCTAATTAATTTTTATTTATTGCTAAATTTAAAAACTGTTGTTGTTTACTTTAATAAAGATTGACGTTGTTATTAATTTTTTTATAATCTTTAAATAGCACAGCATTAGCAATTTACATAAACTTTTTTTTTATGTGGGGAAAGATGTAAGTATGAACGAGTGACTAGTTTCTTTTACCGACTTGTAAGGTTTGACCTCTAAATAGACTTACACAACACACTTAACAATAACTATAAATATTTATTGATTTTTATTCGAATTAAATTCAGGTGTGAAAAAATTACATTTTTCTACGGTGTATCTATATGGAAAAACGATTTTCTTCCCCCAAGTGTTGTTTTGAAAATGTTACTTTTCCTTCTAGGGATTTTTTTCTACTTATCTACTCTACAAATTTTCTTATATTTAATTGTAAGAAACATTTTTATTGAACATTAGAGTTCAACTTATCATATTATTATTATTTATTTCTATATAACAACTACTTTATTAATATGAAATATTATTATTAAAAGTTCTTGTTTTTATCGGTTTACGGTATAAGGAAGCTATCACTTTAAGATATTTAATATATATTAACATTTTCTTTTATGGGAAACAGAATATTTCGACTGCAGTGTAAACCATTGCAATAATTTCCATTTTTCGTAGAAATAGGCCAAAACCAATTTTTCTGTCACTTTCTTATCTTTTTGATATGTCATTCATGATTGGAATATATTGTGTTTATTTTTCACAACGCTCACAAGACTTCTGACAAAATAATTCTAAAAAATCTAGATTCGCGACCTCTAAAGCTTCTACAGGTAACTCTTTAGAGTCAGAATCCATTCCTAATTGAATAAAAAGTGATCTTATAAATATTCGTCAGATAATGAGCACTGACGTTTGTTTACATTGTTGCTAAGCCAATATTTTTCATAAGTATTCAACATAGCTTCCACGACAATTAGTTACAATTGAATTTTAAAAACGAATACCATTTTAGTTTTAAAATCAAAAAATACAACGTAGAAAAAGCAATGTGTTGTTCAGTTCGAGAGAAAAGACATTTCCGACCCTCGTTTATTATTACCCTCCGCCTCGCGTCAGACATTAAAAAACAGCCGGGTAGGAAATGCTTTATTTTCCTCCTTTGATAATCCAAAGCTATTCTAACTACATTTTTCTATCAAAAAATCTTGTTTACATGAATTCTTCTAGCATATTGGTGTATTTATCAAAAATAGTTTGTATAGTTATTTATTATTCTAGGTATTAAAATATATCAAATGACATGAAAGCAAACTTTGTGTTCTTCTTTTATTTATTTTCAACTTTCTTAAAATTTTAGTTTAAAATTATTAGATCAACCTGCTTTTTCTTCTGATTTATTGGTAGGAGAATATATTTATATGGTATGCATATTATTCGAAGAACACTGCAGCAATTGTCACAAAAAGGGATAGCCACCACGTGATTCGGTTTATGTTTTGCCGAGATAGTGGCTTTTCAAACAACCAAGACGGCTTATCACGTTATTAAATTTTAGTTAATATTTTTTGGTGAATTTGACCCAAATTGTTATCGTTTATTGCGGCACAAAAACTAAGCACAAAATTAATTCAAAACCATTTAACATATTTTTTTTCTGGGTGTTTCAATACTTTGGAGACGTGTTAAATATAAATAGGTTTATTTTCAGTGTCTCATTTCTTATTTTCATGGGAAAATAATTTAATAAATAATGTAGTGGCTTTGTACTTTGAAATAAAATATTTAGCTTGATTGTGTAAAATATTTTTTACATAAAAAAACTTAAGCTGCGATTTATTGATATGGGTAATTGTAACACAGACGGTTAATAAATGTAAGATCATAAAACAGTGAATAAGTTTCAACCAACATTTGCGTAAGCAAATCTGTTTTCTCAATCTTTAAAAATAGTAAAGATTGGTAAAGTATATAACTCGAATATAATGCATTGAGTATATTTTATATGCTCTTTAACGAAGCTGTTTCCTCAAAATGATTATTTTAAATAGATAAGTTTTAAAATTAAAATTATTTTATAAATACTTTTTGTTAGTCTATTACTATTTTCTGTAATTGGGTATATCCTGGTAGAAACAAAACTATTAAATTATTATTAAAAATGACTGCATTGATCAAGAAACTGCTTTAGTATTTATATATTCCCATTAAAAAAAACTAAAAACATAAACTCAAATATAAAGACTACAAATTTAAAAACTAGCAACAACTTAATAATAAAAACAAAATTTAAACTTATTTTTGCAAAAGAATTTCTTTTTTTCCATGTGTTTGTTGGTCAAGGATTAATCCACACCTCAACAATTTAACAATAACACACAATGCAACGGTAGAGTTAATGTTAATGTGTGGTCAACAATTATTGTTATTAATAATTCATTAACTAAGATGTTTTTTCTTGATTAAAACTTAATATTAAATTTTTGTTTCTGAACGTTATCAAAATGTACTACAAGTTTACTATCTTAGACGACACTAATGTCTGGTTTTAAATGAATACATTTTTAATAATGCGTCAGTAGCAGGTTTTGGCATACAATTTTTGCGGAGCGTTATTAGCAGTTGTTATTAGAATTCAGTAGATTAGAAAGATGTTAAAAAAGTCAATGATAAATTATGTGAAAATTATCTCCAGAATCGAATGGTTACAATAAATATGATCTCAATTAAATCAAAAATGCTGTTCGAGCCTTATATAATAAGCTTGATTATTGTTTGGAACATAAAGAAGAAAATAAGATCTGAGAAAAAGCTTTAGATGTAAATTGTAAGGAAAATGACAGTTTAGTGATGCTAGATCAAATATTTATTTAAAAGTGCTTTATCATTTCTTTCCTGTTTTTGTCATCTAAAAAATTAAAATTAAGTTAAATAGCATATCAGTTAGACATATTTAACTATTTTTGACCGATTAAAAAGTTTAGTGTATAGATTTTTTTTAATTCCAGTAAGTACTTACCATGTTTAGTATTAAAACAATAATAAAATATACTTCAGAATGGACCAAAAAACTTTTAATTTTGATTTTCTTAGTAATAAAATATACAATAATAAAAATACTTTTTCTAACAAATCTTTTCATTAGAAATGATCAATTCACCATGAGAAAAACAAAAAAGAAAAAAAAACTTTTTATCTTCAAAGGGATTTGCTGTCGGAACCTCTGCATTACAATGCCGAGATTTCAATCCACTCAACTAACAGAAAAAGTATTAAATTGTAAACGCAATAAAAAGTTATAGAGAGAAAAACAAGCCAGTGAAAAATAGAAACAAACTTAATCTTATTAAACATAAGCTTACTTAGCCTAACCAGCTTTTGCTGTTTTATTTTATTAGAGATAAAAGATTATTTAAATCTATAACTTCAACTGGAGGAGGAGTTTGTCGTAACAATTTTATTGTTACACAACTTAATGTTGCTCCTTTTGGTTTAAATGATCTGCATTGTGTAGACATCCTAGGCGTAAAACTGGTATTAAGTCATCTTGTAATCTATCTTTTTGTGAATTACGCGCCTCCGACCACGTCATCAGCGAAAAGAGAATTATTATTTAGCATATTGAGTAATTTTTCTAAAACGCACAATCAACAAACTATAATACTAGAAGATTTTAATATCACCAATTACAGGCCTGACGAAGATCTACCTGCATCTTCTCATAGCAATCTGTCCCACCTGCTAAATTTTTTAAGTTACTCTAACTTTCAGCAGTGTATCTTTATGCCAAATATTAACCACAGATATCTTGATCTAGTTTTGTCTTCAATAAACTGTGCGGTCTTGATGTCAGCTGATCATCTGCTTGAGAAGACTCTCAGCATCCATCTTTTTTCATTGCTATACCACTGTCTCTACCTAGAAATAAAATACGGAATATTAACTGTAATGCCAGTCCGCGGTTGAATTTTTGCGAAGCAGATTTCTGTAACCTATAAAAACATTTACAAACTACCGATTGGTCTTCTTGGCAGACATTTCATAGGTAAACCTTGCTTGTTCTTCATTCTAGGAGAAATTGAATAGTATATTAGCTCTTTATGTTCCACTTTCTCGTAATCTAAAACATAAAAATTTTCTACTAAATGGTTTGATAGTGCCATAATTTCACAAATTAAATCAAAGTGGAATCTTTAGCGTAGACATAAAAAAAATAAAAGTCACGCGCTAGTTGAAAAAAGCTATCAGTTTGGCTTACAAATCTTTGTGGAAGCGCTAGAGATTAACGTTAAACTCAATTCCAAGAAATTTTGGAGTCATCTGAATAGCATGAAAAAGTCAAATGGCGTGCCTGTGGTTATGAAATATCAAGGGAATATCTTAGATACTCCTGCTAAAATTGTAAATGGTTTTGGGGACTACTTCAACAATAATTTTAACGTAGCTACCGGCTCTAACTCGCCGTCACTAGATGCCACTTATTGCTCTAATAATGCCATCTCCATTGACTCTCTACGTGAAAACGATGTTTTTGAGGCTTTACGCCAGTTTAAGAAAAACATGGCTTGCGGCCAGGACAATATTCCATCTTTTCCTTTATCGGATTGCGCTTTTGTTTTTGCTGCTCCACTGCTGCTGAATTTTTAAACTGGCTCTTGAGGAAAATGCATTTTCTGATACTTGGAAATCATCCGTTGTAACACCAGTGTTTAAAAAAGATCAAACAGAATTGATCAATAATTACAGAGGAATTTTTTTAATTTGCAATTTTGCAAAAGTATTTGAATCGGCATCACATAAAATCTTATATTTTAATATTAGCAATTCAATATCGGAGAGTCAGCATGGGTTCATGAAAGGAAAACTACTTTATGTCTATGACCATCAAACAATTTAGAGTTATTTACGACTACAACGTAGGTGGTAAATGTTTACAAAGAGCTGATTTATATAAAGATCTAGGTTTTACTTTTGACACTAAATTAACTTTTTCTCCTCATATTGCAGATATATCGTCTACTGCATACAAATCTCTCGGTTTTATACTGAGATCGGGTCGCTGCTTCCATAACGTTCTAACCCTTGCAGTACTATTTAATGCTTTTGTTCGTTCTAAGCTTTGATATGCAAGCGTGATATAGAATCCATCTGCACAAAAAAAATTGAGGTTATGGGAAATAGTCCAACGCCGTTTTCTCAAGTTTCTTTCATTTAAGACCGAGGATGTTTATCCGGATAGAAGTTGTTCGCAACAAGATCTTTTGGATAAATTTGCGTATGAAAGCTTAAAAACGAGACAAACTTCAGCTTCTTTAACTTTCTTGAAAAAGCTAGTAAATCATCAGATCGACTGTTCATACTTGCTTCATCAGACTCAAAGAAGCTACATACCGTTACGCAAAACGTCAACAATTTAAAAAAATATCTATCGAGGTAAATCTAAAACTTTTTTCATATACCTTTGGCTTTTGTCTTTTGAAAATTACTCTTTCAGAGCTTCTTGAGTGAGTTGTCAAAGACTTTCAACAACAGCATGTACCTATTAAGTTCATGATACATCGTCGGTTGTTTTCTTATCCTATCTATGTGTCGATCAAGAAATGCATCTTTTTTTCTGTAGTTTGTTTTGACCATTGTTTGTTATTTTTAAACTACCTGTTTTTTTGGCAGCAATTTATTAGTTTCTTCCCAATGTTTAACTCTTTTTTCGTTACTTAAGTTTTATGAAAGATCAAAGACAAATTAAAGCAGGTGTATCGGTTTCACCTTTGCATTGTGAACCAACGTATTTTACATAAACTGGCATTTTTTTGATGAAAAATGTCTATAGCCGCGGGTAAACCCGCCGTATTCCGTGACGACGCGTTTCTTGGTTTACTCGGTTTGGCTTTGCGTCATCTCGCTTGCGACACCGAGCCACCGAGATTAGATTCAGTATAATATTGTCAAAGGCAACATTGAATATTAATTAAATTATTACTGAGTGACTGATTAAAACAATTAAACCTCATTTGAAGAAAAAATTTAGTAATATTTTATGTTTTTATTAACCCATACTTAGTTCCTGTTTTAATTTTTGTTTAATGTATATGTACCGCCAGGCGTCCACTAACAGCTCATTTGGTTTTATTATATAAAATGTGTTGTAAAAAAGAGTTCATAGAGGATGATGAGAATCCACTTATTTATAAAACGATTTTAATGTTGTTCATACCAAACTAAATTATTACAAATAGTTAAAGCCTAGTCTAGAAAAATCTGATACAGCTATAATAAGATTACGGCTAAACTGTCAAACAACGTTAATAAAGCGGTTGTTGTTGTTGTTTTATAATTTTTGCTTATCTTAAAAAGAACGATCTATTAGTTGAGAGTATAGTAAACCAATATTTTGTTTATAGCAAAACTGTACATCCACAATTATTACATTCTCAATAACAATTTACACTCTGTTTAAATAAATTTTGGTGCTGCCTAAATGTGTCTTCTAAAAGATTTAACAGATTTGTAAAGGTTTTTTGACGAGCCTATTTCAATAAAACTACGCCACTGTTTATTATTTTAATCCTTATGGTGACATATTCAACTAACCGTATAGTTATGACTGTATATCAATAAAACAACAAATTGCTGATTAATAATACGATCATAAATTTTTGTACCCACACATTTACTGTTTATAGAATTTAAAATACAATAACAGTTATAATAATAATTACTAGACTCGATTAAATAGATAATAATTTTTTTGATTAAGTGCTGTATTGGAATAAATTAGAGTATAATTATTTACAAAACAGTGAAATTGACCAATAAAGCAATAAAACTTTATTTTTGAATCAACACAATTGTAAAATCTTTGACTAACTGCTAGAATAATAATAACAGTATTTGATAATTTTTTACAGTGACAAAACTTTATCACCATTTGCTGCACCAGCAGAAACAAGATCAAGTTTAAGACAGGCACTTCCCCAAATTCTAGCAGTATGTGTAAAAAATGTGTTACTTCTTGGATTTGGAATGACTTTAGGATTTCCGACCATCTTAATTCCAAGTCTTTCAGGAAGTGATCCAAATGAAGCAATTTCTTTAGGCCAAGAAGCTATCTCTTGGATTGGTAGAAAAAAAAACCGTTGTATTTTTCGAGGACAAATAATTTTTTCTTTCTTCTAGGTTCAATAAACTTAATATGTGTACCAGTGGGATGTTTGCTATCTGGTGCCATAACACAACCACTTGGTCGAAAACGTGCCATGCAATTAGTAAATTTGCCTTTTTTAGCCGCTTGGCTGCTGTTTTTTTTTTCGACAGAAGTTTGGCAAGTGTTTTTAGCGCTTTGTATAACAGGAGTAACAGGAGGATTGTTAGAAGCACCTGTAAGTATAAAACTTTACCATTTGCATGTTTATCTGTGTGTCTTTCTCACTTTTTCTTCTTTATCCTCTTTTCTCTCTTTCATTTCAGGTGTTAACTTATGTGGCTGAAATTACAGAACCTCATCTTAGAGGAATGTTATCATCAACTAGTACTTTATCTGTTATTTTGGGAGTGCTAATACAATTTATACTTGGAACTTTTTTTAATTGGCGCATGGTCGCTTTATATAGTTGCGTAATACCAGTCTCAGCTTTTACATGCTTAGTTTTCATACCTGAATCGCCTGTTTGGCTTATATCTAAAAGTCGGTACTTAGATGCCAGAAAAAGTTTAGCGTGGTTAAGAGGCTGGACGAGTTTAAATGAAATAGAATTTGAATTTCAACAAATGTGTACGCAGCTAGGAAAAGCAAAAGACATAGGAATTAGTGATCAAGATAATTTTGTTCACTGTGAAACAACTAAGATTGAATTTCTTAAGTTATTTACCAAAAAAAATTTTTTGTGGCCTTTTACCTTAGTGTCTTTTACATTCTTTTTGGGACATTGGAGTGGTGGTACTACACTTCAAACTTATGCTATTAAAATTTTTGGAGCATTGCAATCACCCATCAACAATTACCACGCTACTGTACTTCTTGGTATTGTAGAAGTACTTGGTTGTATATCATGTGTACTTTTAATACGATATACAGGAAAACGACTTATAAATTTACTCTCTCTATTGGGAGCAGCTTTATGTTTTTTGATAGTAGCAACGTATTGTTATATTAATAATATCAATAACCTGAATTTTCTTAAGATTGAAAATTCTATTGAATATAATTGGATTCCTATGTTTTGCCTTATCTCTTCAGCTTTTCTCTTACACATAGGCATTAGAACTCTGCCTTGGATTTTGACAGGAGAAGTCTACTCTAACGAAACAAGAGCTTCAGCGTCTGGTTTCTCAGCGGCTTTAGGTTACATCTTTAGTTTTTTGGCTAACAAAGTTTTTCTTTCTATGATTTCTACAATAACACTGTCTGGAGTTTTCTGGTTTAACACAGCCATATGTCTATTAGGGGTAATCGGATTGTATTTCTGCTTACCTGAAACAGAAGGCAAAACTTTATTTGACATTTCCGAACATTTCTTAGGACATAGAAAATTAACAAATACTATTCAAAAAAAAGGATTTGACAACAAAGCTTTTGAAAAACCTGACAATTCAGTTTAACGTTCTATGTAATGTTACGTAAATAAATAATTGTACTAAAAAACACTTTCTGTACACCACTACACTGCACGGTAGTATCTAGATTTGTAACTAATATGGGCATTTACTCAATTAATTATTGTTAATTATTTAATTTTTTGCAGACATTAACTTATGTGGCGGAAATCACTCAACCAAGACTAAGAGGCATTTTGTCATCATCTTCAGGTTTTTCTGTAATTTTTGGAATATTGGCAGTATTTCTACTAGGAACATTCCTAAATTGGAGAACTGTTGCTTTAATTAGTGGCGTTTTTCCAATTACATCTTTTGTTTTACTATTTTTTGTGCCTGAAAGCCCTTATTGGTTTATTTTAAAAAATCGTCAAGAAGATGCTCAAAAGTCTTTAGCATGGTTAAGAGGATGGGTAGCAGTTGAAGAAATACAACCGGAATATATGGAACTCAATAAACAAATCTCAAATAGCGTCGTTGACAATCGACCTTTCGCCGACAAAGTAAAACTTTATTCAGAAAAAAAGTTTTATTGGCCTTTTTCTGTAGTAGCTTTTGCATTTTTTCTTAGTCAGTTTTGTGGAACAACTCCTTTGCAAGTTTTTGCAGTAAAAATTTTCGCTTCTTTACGCACTCCCATTGACGAATATTATGCCACAGTTGCTATGGGAGTTGCAGAATTTCTTGGATGCATTTTGAGCACATCTGTAGTTCATTATACTGGAAAAAGAGTTATGAATTTTATCTCTTTGATTAGTTGTGGAACTTGTTTTTTAATTGTAGCAACTTACGCTTATTGTAATGATCTTAAATATTTACAAAAATTTTCTACAAATTTTTTAGAGAGTGAAGACTTAACCCAAAAATTTAGTACTAGTTGGTTACCAATGTCTTTCTTGGTGTTGGCAGCTTTTTGTAGTCACACAGGCATTAAGCTTTTGCCTTGGATGCTCATTGGGGAAGTCTACTCTAACGAGACAAGAGCTTCGGCTTCTGGTTTTTCAGGTGCTTTAAGTTACATATTTGGATTTGTTTCCATAAAAATTTTTCTTTCATTGACAGTTGCAATAACACTGCCTGGCATTTTTTGGCTATACACAGCCGTTTGTTTTATAGGAACAATTCTTTTATATTTTGTTCTTCCAGAAACAGAAGGCAAAACACTTTTTGAAATAACTGAACATTTTGCTGGAAACTCTAAATTGAGTAACAATGTAACACGTCTGAAAGATATTAAAGGTGAAGGCGAAATTAATACTTCTTACGTGCAAAATGAAGAAACTAAACTTTAACCATTCTTATTTTCTTCCTAATTTTAAATAATAATACCTACCTCTAATCATTACATATTTTAGTAGATAATACTTATTTTGCAGACACTGACGTATGTAGCTGAAGTAACTCAGCCCAGTCTTAGAGGCATTTTAGCATCAACTAGCACAATCGCAGTTATTTCTGGAATTTTAATGCAGTTTCTGCTAGGATCATTTTTGCAATGGAGAACTGTAGCAGCGGTTAGCTTTGCATCACCTATTATATCTTTTATTTTGTTATTTTTTGTACCGGAAAGTCCCCATTGGTTAATAACAAAAAACAGGTTTTTGGATGCTCGGCGCAGTCTAGCTTGGTTAAGAGGATGGAAAGACCTAAATGAAATTGAAAACGAGTTTAAAGAGCTAACTGATCAAATTTCTAAAACATCTACTCTTCAGAAGCAAAACTGGAAATTATATACTAAAAAATCATTTTATTGGCCATATTCTCTTGTCTGTTTCACATTTTTTTTAGGTCATTTTTCTGGAATGACAACTTTACAAACATACGCAGTTAATATTTTTGCTGCTTTACAAACTCCAATTAACAAGTATAGAGCTACTATTTTTCTTGGAACAGCTCAAGTGGTTGGGTGCTTTACAAGCGCTTCCTTAATTCACTATGTTGGTAAAAGGTTTTTAAACTTTTTATCTTTAATAGGTTGCTCTATTTGCACTTGTGTAGCAGCATATTATGCTTACTCTGTTGGAGTCACTTCGTTAGATTCAGTTGTCGACTCAAATTCTGACACACATGCATGGATTCCTACAACTTTTTTAATTGGATCTGCATTTTTTACTCATTGTGGCATAAGGCTGTTACCTTGGATGCTAATTGGCGAAGTATATACTACTGAAACCAGAGCCACAGCTTCAGGGTTTTCTGGGGCAGCCAGCTACATTTTTAGTTTTGTCTCAAACAAACTGTTTTTTACAATGATTAGATTTTTAACTTTACCGGGGACTTTCTGGGTCTACAGCTTGTGCGCACTAATAGGTTGCATAGTTTTATATTTTGAACTTCCAGAGACAGAAGGTAGAACCTTGTTTGAAATTATAGAACATTTTGCTGGTGGCAAAAAGTTAGAAAGGCGTTTATTTTTCAAAAGTAAACAAAGGAGCATAAAAGGAATAGCTAACGCAGGGTTTAAAACAGATGACGAAAGTAGTTATGACAGTAAATTGTGATTTGTTTTTTAATTTTAGTTTTTAAAAATTTTACAAATTGTATTTTAATGAACAAATTTTATAAAGTTATTGTAAATAAATTTTATCTATAGAAATTTGTAGAAGTGAAAATTTTACAAAATATAGGATTTTTATCAAAAGTTTCTAATTTTTGTTTTAACAGTTTTGAGATTTTAAATAAACAATCTGTAAGACTTTTATAAGCTTTCTAAACTCCAGCAAGCTTATAAAAAGTAATAATGTAATGATGAACAAAAAAGCTCTGCATATGCAAGACTGCTTACTATCATAAGCCATAGCGGGAGAATCTACTTATAAGCAAAAGAGCTCAAAGCTTTTAATTTTGCTACATACCTATATGACAATGTAGAATAAAAGTGGTTTTACAAAATTTGAGTTTATTATAACTTTAATTATTTTTTTTTAAATACAATGTATTAATGGAGCATATTTTCAATTTAATTAGAAAAAATTATATCTCGCTAGTAGTATCCATAATCTGCTAGACATATTCGTGCTCTTTCCTAAACATTTTCCACAACCTTTTGACAAACTTCAGGCGTTATGTTAGTGATTTCAGTGCGGGCATTGTTTTTTAATTGTTGGATGGTTTATTAATATAAACTTTTCTCTTCTCGTCTCTTGCAGCGTGCACTGTAGCTTCATGAGGCCCATTGGCCTATTTACAAAGGCTTCATCGCTCATAAGTAAATTATGAATAGATTTACAATTTTCTTCGGAAATAAATTGCATAATCAAGTAGTTCTTAGTAATCTGCCGGTTTCAATTCTTAGACAAGTTAAATTTAGTATGAGAACATTATAATTGTATGCAAACATTTTTGCAGCGACAAGTAATGAGAGGTTGAGTTGCGTCAAAATAGCTAATGTTTTTCCATTTGCTCAAATACTTTTCTGCCCTCGTTCCATATTATACCATTCGTCGTTTGCAAAATTAAAGAGTCCAGCCCGCACATTAAAATAAAGACAATACTGCATATCGTTTGCTAAATTAACGGTTTATTGTCTTGATTTAACGTGCAGGAAGGTCTAAACCATAAACGATTAATTTTAGAAATAAAATTTAACGATTTGAGCACTTTGTTTGATTGTCTACTGTTTTATTTTTTCTTTACAAAATATTGAAAAGAATTGACAAAAAAAACTTATAAAAAAGTTATAAGAGCTTTTAGGTTTGCATCTCTTAAGTTAAGTAAGAGTTCATATAGTAAGTTTGAGCTACCTTGTATAATATCATTTATACACTATATAAGACGCTTTTTTGGCATATATTCATTGATTTCAGCTATTTAGAGCAACAGCTTTCAATTAGGCAAGAGTTCAAATTTTAGATCTACATTCAAATACAAATTGCACTCACTAAAGTTTCTTAAAAAATTTTACAGTTTCAAATTTTTTCGGTCGTTCTTATGTTTTCTATTATCTCCCATAATTTTTCATAATATTTCAACCGATTTTACATTTTATATTTTTTTTAAATTGTTTATACCTTTTTGTTTACCCCTCGTGTTCCTACTTTTTTTTGTTTCGGTTTATAGGCAGTTAGAAAAACCTTGTTACGTAGAACGTATCGCTTCGTTCAGTTTGACGCTGCTGCGTTACACTAAAAATCGTTTGCAAAACTTTTTTCAAATTTTATGACAAGACTTAATTCACAAATTTAGTTGCCTACCAAACATGCAAAAAAATAAAATAAATTTTTTCTACATCACAAAAGTGAAGAAATTTTTAAGATATAATTTTATTTAATCATTAGATAGTCACTTTTTAGTATTGACAGTGACATTCAATACTAAAAAGATTAACAAGAAATTGCACCGCGATCTTTTTAATCTATTATGCTCCCTACATTTTGAAAGATACAAACACCCATAGCCAGACGAAATCTATTTTCTCTGTAGAAAAAGGCTCCCGCCTGGGTGGAATTCGAACCTACGATACTCTTAGACCAAATTCTAAACGTACTATCTACCAAGAGCTCTTTAAAAAACTGTATTAAACTATACTTCAGTTAGAAAAAGATAATTTACTGACTTGGGGTAATACACAGACTTCATTATAGATAGATAGATGTTTTATTGTCACTCAAAATTTAACAAAGCTTTGAAATAAAAAATTACATATAATTAAATAATTTAAAAAATACACGTGTAAATAGATAAAAGCACAACAAAAAACGAACCAACAACAATACTTATTATTAGGAGTCGATAAGAACAAGTAAAACATTTTATTAATTTATAGAACAAAAAAGTAGATCAAAAGTATAGGTACCAGGTCTAGGGAGCTAAACAAACATTCATAGTTATTCATATTTAAGATTATAATTAGATTTAAAACGTTTCATAAAGAAATTCGCTAATGGTGTAATAAGGTCTTAGAAACTAGAATTGTTTTACCATGTATAGTTGTCACATAAAGAACATTTGACTTTACGAGAAATCATGTCAAAAATTAACACTATTTTTCGCAACGTATGTTGCTTCTAGACAATAATGACGGCAAAACAATTTATCTTTTCAGACATAATTACAAAAAAATAGCAACGCAAGCAGTTGCTGACAACGTTATAAAAGAATAAAAACGATGTCTTATCAATGTATTTGTTTTCAAAAACCTTGTAAATCTTAATCTAATCACTTAAAGTAAAAATCAATTCTGGTAAAAAATTTTAAGTAATTCTAATGCTACTCTCTTATGACATAAGAAAAAACTAAAAATGTGTAGTAGATTTTAGCTTCAAAAACAAATAAAAAAATTATAAAAAACTTTTGAATGAATAGAAGAGTCAAGATACAGTAGCAAATATAGAAATATCATGATATCAAAATAGATATCAGAAAAAAGCAAAAGCAAAAAGCATGAAAAAGTGCAAAAAATTGAAGCAAGAAACAATATACCGGAGAAAAATACTGGGCAAAAAAAATAATAATAGTCAAAAAAGTAATGAGTTTGCAGTAAGAATAAAAATTAAATCAAATAATTGAGAAAAAATATGACTTTTGTCATATTTTTGCTCTTTTGAGCAAAGCTGCTGTATATAACATCAGATACCTGCCAGTGAAAGTGAAGAAACGCACCGACACAACCAACGTTTACAATTTTATTTTATAAAATGGGATTAAAACGCAATAGAAAATAGAAAGATTGCTTCCAAAATTTATTTTTTGATACCATAAGAGGTATTTTTTTAGCGCAATTTGCATAAGAATAATGGTGAAGGCGCCGGTATAATAATAATAATAATAATAATATACTGCATAAATACAAGATTAACAGACTACATCATTATCAACAATCTACTACAGCTCTCTCACTCCTTTTGTGGCCGTCGCTAAAAAACCGCCTCAAAAAATAATCATCATGCTTTTTAATAAAAACAAGTATGTCAATACTGACAAAGAGGTATCTGTATGCATAAGAATAATTAATATAATATGAAAAGTCTTACATGTGCTCTTTTCCAAGATTAGAGCAAGTCGTCTCAGTACTCACAAACCTAGCTGCCATGGCTAACTAGCTACATTATTAGCTAGTTAGCTATATAAGGAGGTAAAATCGGTCACCAGGCTAGGTTACTGCAACAAAAAGATTAAAACACCACATTCTCGCACATTAACAAGTTATATTCGTTCGAGCGTAAAGATAAATAATTTTATAAAAAGGGAACTCTTACAATACTTAATAATATTATAAAATTTTAAAAGAAAACAGTAAATAAACACAATAATAAATTTTAAAATACTTAGGGCGGCCACCGGAAACCCGAAAACCAGACTAGCGGGAAATGTTTTTTTATCGCCAATTTATCGCTTATCGCTGACACCGTATAGTTCATACCTTCATACAATTACAGCATAAGTATTAGTATGCAGTCTATTGTCTATTGAAAGATATAGTTATATTAGTTGCCTATCTTAAAAAGCAGTTGACAAACTAGAAACTCTTTATTGATTCCAATCCAATAACATTATTTTAATGACTAATCAGCGTTCATAAAACTTTGTTTTTATATTAAAAACGTATTAGATTTATGTTCAACAAAGTTGCACAATATTACAACACAAGTATGCAACACGGTCCTTGAATTTAAATATATATAATAGAACTTAGAAGAAAACCGAACTACTAATTCAGTAGTTACATCCGTTGTATTCTTATTTTTAACAAATCATTTTTAAAAGATGACTATTTATTTAAGGACCTACATAATACTTGGCGCCTATTTAAAACAAACATCAAACTTGCAGCCAACCTCCTTCTCCATTCTTTGACGTAACAAAAACCACGTGAGTCACGTGAGTGTCACACAAAACTGCGTTTATTAAATCTGTACTCAAAATTTTAGTAAATAACAGTCTTATGCAAGTTGGGTTAAAAAGTTGAAAAAACTTGAAATGGCGAGTTTATGAGTCTTGATTAAAGAAAATAAACATTAATTACCTATATCAGATTATCCATTCTGTATTAAGTTTTGCGCTGAATATCTTTCAATATAATTAAATTGAAATAGTTTGCAAGCATCTATTTACTCTCGGTACTGCGTCCTTTGAACGATACAACTAAACAACGTTGGGCAATTGGTAATAACAGCTACAATAAGACTATTCTCTCCTTCATGTAATTTAATTAATAATCATATTTATCGACTTTGGTACTTATCATCTGATTACAAAATAATCCTACAATGTGTATAATATTAGTCCTTTATCCTTTATGGAAAACTTAAATATGCCCTCAGTATTCATATAATCGTTATATTGTGTACTTTGCTTCTGTTTGAGATGGATAAAAATTAGTTTTAATATTTGCTATTGGCAAATAAAACAAACAGAATATTTTATAAATATTTATTTAGCAACAAACCACACCGAGTTATTACTCTGACTCTTTTTGTTCTTCATAAAATATGAACTTGCTGGCATAGATAAGAGGTAGGTATCTTTTAATTAATTAAAATAGCCTAAATAAATCGACTAAATTGACCAGTTGCTGAATTTAACCTCTTCAGTAAAAATCAAATGTTGAATGAAACGTTTATAGCATTATAATTTCTTTATTTTACAAGATGATTCAACGACCATAAAATATAAAACTGATTTTAAGCACACTACACCGTGACATTAAGCAAATTCAAACATAATCTAAATTTCAAATTTTAAACTCATCTATTTATGTTATTTGAGTGACCCTTTTAAAGTTTCAAAATTATCACTTCTAATATACAGTAGCTAAGCGACTGAAAAGAGCCACTAAACTTGACACTTTTAAAATAGTCACCATTTTTTAAAATATAAAAGACCGCCGATTTATAAGCAGTACTTACTAAAAATTCTAAGAAATAAGCTGACATTACTTTAAAATTACTTAATTACTTTACATTGAAACTACAAATTACCAAATTAAAATGATAAACATAAAAATACTTTAATTAAATTTATTTATAATTTTTTAATAATTTATATGTGGATTTTAAACAGACTAAAAACGAGAAAAATGCGTTTTTATATTGATTTAGAATCATCAAGTTTTTTATTTCTAATTATCTGTTCTGGAGGCAATGAACTTTTGTATTGGCTCTGCTTGTACAGCATAGATATTTTTCATATTATAAGACTTTTGGGCAGAAACACCAAAAAAACTACATAAAATGTGTTCTTCATATTCTCTAAATTACTATAAATTTTGTGTAATTAAATTTTAGCTTAAATTATGTTCTCTTGTTTAGAGTGACCGTAATAGATTAATGTTATCTAGTATTCTTTTTTTAATTAATAATTTTTTTTTTTGATTATCTGTTGTGAATAAAAAAAATAGTTTAATTACAGTTGAAGATTTTTATTTACACATGGTTCGTTGTTCACATAAAAAGATTTTGTAAAAAAGTTTTTCAAAATAAAGTGAGACAATTTTACAACAGAATTGTAAAAATAATGTTTCAAAAAATACCTTAAATAACGTATAACCGTGCAATGTTGGAATGAAAGGTTAGTTTATTCTAGTGCTGTTTATTGTGTTGAAGCAGGCAATCAAAATCTCACGTTGGTAGGTAAACTTGTGCTGAGAAACGCGTTTAAAAGATCTAAAGAAGAGTAGGGTAAGCTGTAACAACAACAGCCGGTTTGGTAGCACTGCTAACTTTTTTTATTTATTACAAGTGACATTGACATCTAAAACTATATTACAATTGTTATAAATTTTAATGTTTTGTAAAGTCAAAATTAATTGTTTAATATAGAGCAGAAAATCTTTTACAATGAATACAACTTACTAATAAGATTGCCGACCTCTTCAAACTCATAAAAAATAGCTTTTTTTTGTTTATATTTTTAGTTCCTGTAAATATAAACTATAAAGTGCGTGCTATTATAACCGTAAAAATTTCAACAAATTGAAAAAAAAAAGTGACTTCAAAAGTACAATTATATTTTGCTTGTCGCAATGAAAGCTGGTCAAATTGTCATTTCAAATTGAATTGCAAAGCTTATAAAACTTTTACTTATAAAATCTTTTATGAATTGCTGATAAAATTATAATAATTGAACAAATTAAAAATTTGTAAAAATAAAACTCGGATTAATTCATTAATAGGATTTTCATTCAAGTACATTCATTTACCACTTTGTGGTAAACGACATTCTTTGTTCTTTGGTCAGGCACAAGAACAAATAAGACGGATGATTTGCCGACACGTGAGCATGCCACGTACAATTGACCATGAGAAAAACATGCATTTTCTAGATTGAGACCACAAATAGTCAAGGATTGGCCAATCCTGTTATGTATGCATTTTAGGAATAAAAGAATTGATACACTTAATTCTTTAATAATAAATCAACTGTGTTTCTACATGTTTTAAATGCATGCTTATCCTCAATATATACAAAAACTTAACAAAGATAAAAGTACTTCTTGCCTTAATGATAACACATATTTTACAGGGTTGGCTTTAAAGTATATCTATACACAACACCTCCCCCTTTAAAATAAGAAAATTTACAATTATTAAGATACACTAAACCTTTCGGGTGGTTTAAGACGACTTCGTCTACGCAAAACTCTTTCACTGACATTTGACGTTGTATTTGAAATTTCACTTTGTGATGTTTTATTTTCAATTTGTGAATTTTCGGTTTCACTAACATTTTCATTATTGACATGTACGAAAGAATTTGGCTGTGTACATTTATCATCACCCGCGATTGGATGAATGGTTTGGTCACGAATACTGATCTTTTCTGATACAATGTTTGCTCTCAATTTCAATTGATTTGAATGTCGTTTCCACACCATTCCACCATTACACATTGTAATCAAAAAAGTATTTTTACCTAAAACCTTTTTAATTATTCCTTCACTCCATTTGTCTGTATTGGGTCTATAATCTTTGACCCAAACCGTGTCATTAACATTAAATTGTTTTTTAACTTTACCTCCATAATTTGTCTTTTGTCTTTCCTGATTAGATTTGACAACATTTTTTACGGAAGGCAGCATAAGATCAAATCTTGAAGGTAAACTTCGTCCTATAAGTAATTTTGAAGGTTTTTCTCCAGTTGTGGTATGTGGAGTATTTCGATATTGAAACAAAAAACGATTAATAATTAAATTTAAATCCTTATTACCCTCTTCGTAACCTTTCAAAATTGCTTTCTTTAAAATTTTGACAGCACTTTCAGCCTGACCGTTAGTCTCAGGGTGAAACGGTGCACCAGTTACATGTTTTACCCCATTTTTGTGAAGAAAAGTTTGGAATTCATCTGAGGTAAAAGTAGCAGCTTTATCTGTACATATTTGTTTTGGCAAACCATATCTCGCAAATAATCCTCTAAAAATTTTAATTGTGGTACAAGAAGTCATATTTTTAACTTCAAAACACTCAATCCATTTGGAAGTAGCGTCTTCGATTACAAAAAAATTACTACCGCAACAAGGTCCAAAAAAATCTGCATGAAGTCTAGTCTAAACATCTTTTGGCCAGTTCCAAACAGTTAGAGGAGTTTTAGGAGACAAATCTGAAAATTTTGCACATGTTTTGCATTGCTTTGCCAACAACTCGATATCTTTATCAATACAAGGCCACCAGACATAAGAACGTGCTAATGCTTTCATTTTTACTATGCCCATGTGAGCTTCATGTATTTCCTTCAGAACAGCAGCTCTGTATCTAGAAGGTATCACTAGCTTATAACCCCAAAGTAAACAATTTTGTTCTACTGACAATTCATTTTTTTTTTGAAAAAATGATAGCAATTCAGGATTATTACATTTTTCAGGCCAACCATTGTTCACGTAAAAAATTATTTTGCTTAAAATAGAATCTTTCTGGGTTGCCTTTTTAATTTCTGTAAAATCTAAAGGAAATTTAGAGTCAGTTACGTAATTTAAATATGAGATTTTATCAATATCGGAATTATAATGTACATACGTAATAGCTCTATCCTTGTTAGGTTTTGCTAAATTTTCTGACTGCGAGTCAGGAAGACGTGACAAAAAATCTGCATAATTGTTACTAGATTTCACGTATTGTATATCATAATCAAAAGCTGAAAGAATATGCGCCCATCTTTGTAGTCTGTTAGCAGCAAAAATTGGAATCCTTTTTTTTGGATTAAATATAGCCAATAATGGTTTATGATCAGTAAACAGAAGAAATTTTTTACAGTATAAATATTGAAAAAATTTTTGAACACCAAAAATAATTGCCAGTGCTTCTTTTTCTATTTGGCTGTATTTAATCTCAGCTGGATTTAATAACCGTGATGCAAATGCGATAGGTTTTTCAAACCCATTTTCAAAAATGTGACTAATATAAGCCCCTACTGCAAAGTTACTTGCATCAACTGTCAGTTTGACAGGTTTATTTGGATCAAAATGTGTGAGCACATTGTTTGACATTAGCATATCTTTTACCTTTTCAAAACTTTTATTGCATTTTTTATCCCAAAGCCATTGCGTACTTTTCTTTAATAAGTTATATAAAGGCTGTAGGACGTTTGATGCATTTGGAATAAACTTACAATAAAAATTTACCATTCCAAGAAAAGACTTTAGCTGCGTAACTGTCGTGGGAATTGGAGCATTTTTTATTGCTTCTACCCTCTCGTCAGTAGCTCTTAATCCGTTTTTATCAATAATATGTCCTAAATATTTTACACTACTTTGAAAAAAAGCACATTTTTCTTTTCTTACTTTTAAACCGGATTCTTCCAATCGTAGTAATACTTTTCGTAAATTTGATAAATGTTCCTGATCGTTCCTACCCGTAACTAAGATATCATCCATGCAACAGACGACACCCGGTAAATTTACAAACATTTGTTCCATAATTTTCTGGAAAATGCTGGGTGCACTCGTAATACCATATGGAAGACGTGTATATGAAAATAAACCCTTATGTGTTGATATGGTAACAATCTTTCTAGATTCTTCAGTTAGCAGAACTTGCTGATAAGCTTCTGACAGATCTATTTTAGAAAATTCATCACCACCATGCAACTGTGAAAATAAATATTCAATGCGAGGTATTGGATATTGTTGAACAACTAAATACTGATTTATTGTAACTTTAAAATCTCCGCAAATGCGTACGTTTCCATTGGGTTTAATTATAGGAACAATAGGCGTTGCCCAGTCGGAAAATTCGACGGGAACTAACACTCCGTTTTTAACAAGACGCTCAACTTCATCTTCAATTTTAGGTTTTAATGCAAAAGGAACAGGTCGGGCTTTAAAGAATTTCGGTACCGCTCCATCCTTTAACCTCAAATGAATTTCCTGCTTATTAAAAGTACCTAAAGAATTATCAAAAATGTTTTTGAATTTGTTTATCAATTCCGTAATACTTTTAGTAGAATTGTCTACATCATTATCAATGTATCTGATTTTACAAATTCCTAAATTCAACAAATTCAAACCATTTCTACCAATTAAAGGCGGTCCTCCGTTTCTGATAATATATACTTTTAAAACATATTCATTCTGTTCATAAACAACTTTTAAATTTAAATACCCCATTGGTTCAAATGTTACTCCAATATAATCTTTTAAAGTTAAATCATTAGTTAACAATTGCTTATTTTTAAAATATTTTAAATAGCATTTTTCGGAAATGGCTGTATATGCAAATCCCGAATCTGCTTCAAAATTTAGTGGAATATTTTCTACAATCAATTTAACATAAATTGGTTTTGCATTACCCTTATGATCAAAAGAAACATCCCCTAGATTAAAATTTGGCATTTCGTTGTTTTCTTCCTCTAAGAAGTTATGATTTCTTGAAGTCTTCTTTTTGCAGACTGAAGCTAAATGTCCTTTTGTATTGCATTTATGGCAGATGCAATTTCTAAATGAACAGTGACTTGATTTATGATTTTTACGACCACACACTGAACACTTCGCTAAGTGTGGAGAATTTCCTTGAGATGAATTTCTATAACCCATATTTGGTGAGATATTTACTTGTTTTGATGAACCACTTTGTGTAGAAAATCCATATCTTGATGTTTTTCTTGAGTTTTTATTTTTAAAATAATTCACCATTTCAGTTTTTATGTTTAGATCGGACTGAAATCTATTTGAAATCTCATGCATTACTGATTCTTTAGCTTGAGCAATTTGCATCATTTTCGATAACGTGATTGTAGGGTTTTCTTCGAAACATCGGTCTCTTACATTGTTTTCTCCCAAACCAATTGTAAATACATCTCTGATGACTGTTTCCAATTCATTTCCAAAGCTACAATTTGCAGCTAAACTTTTAATTCTAGCTGACCACTCCGAAACACTTTCCTTTTCCATTTTCCTTGCTGTATAAAATTTTAGACGCTCGGCAAAAACTGATTTTACAGGTGCAAAAAAGTCATTTAAGGTTCTTATCAGCTCATCGTAGGATTTCGAATCTGGCAAATATGGTGTACACAAATTTCGAAGTAAAATATACGTCTCTTCGCTTAAGGAACACAACAAAATTGCTTTTTGCCGATCACTGTCCTCGATTTTATTTGCAATAAATGATTGCTTCAATCGTTCTTTAAAAACAACAAAGTCGGAAATTTTGTGGTTGAATTTAACCATGTTTAATATCGAAACAGAAGCGCTTTGTGTTTGATTTTCCGTCATTATTTTGAACACTCGGACACGCACTTTTTATTGTCACAAAATAGGAATAATATGATTCACTATTTATCTATTTGTGAGTTCGTTAAAAAATAATCCTCGTCGCCATTTGTTATGTATGCATTTTAGGAATAAAAGAATTGATCCACTTAATTCTTTAATAATAAATCAACTGTGTTTCTACATGTTTTAAATGCATGCTAAATGCATGCTTATCCTCAATATATACAAAAACTTAACAAAGATAAAAGTACTTCTTGCCTTAATGATAACACATATTTTACAGGGTTGGCTTTAAAGTATATCTATACACAACAGGCCCTGTGATTTGTTGATCGTCATGGCAACGGCAAGACGAATCGGGAATTAAATTCGTTTAAACTCAAAGGGCATATCTGTTGGAATCATCGAAATCCTTGGAATAAGAACTTCCTCATCTTTAAATTTTCTTTTAAGTATCGACGCGTGCAATTTCTCGCAGATAATTAACTCGCGATATTCCGTTGCCTAATTGCATTACGGCTTCGCTGGGAAATATTAGATCTTCTAGGACGGGGCATTGCTATTAAAATGTGCACTCGCATAAAACCACCAAATATAATAACAGTGCCAGAACTTTCGAGACGTAGACAATAGCTCAAAGAGTATATAACCACTACGTATGAATAGCTTATCAAGAAAAATCATAGGCAACCTATAAAAAGACATTTACACTTTTGTTAACCTGTAGATTTTTCTTCCTTAATCTTATAACCTTTACCAACTGATTTTTCATTCCCTAAATTCCGTTCCTTTCCGATGATTTTATGTTTTTACTGTAGAATAAATCTTAGGTATTATTTCCGAGAATTAAAAACAAATATAACAGTACCTGAACTTTGTGGACATTTTACAAAAAATAAATTTCTAAACGCACACATGATGTCTTCAGAAAAAATAAAGTTGTGACTTAAAGGTCTCAGCAGCCAGGCCATAAGCTCCAAAAAAAAAATAATTGTTACACTATTTGACAGGATTGAACAACAAATGTTTGACATGTAATAAACAAATCAGCATCTATTGAAATGATTAAGTATTCATTACACATATCGAGTTTTCATTGTTTTTAAGATGTATTCTGCTATTCGGGATGGAAACAAATCCAACAAATCAAAAACCATGGCAATCGGTCCAGCCGTTCTCGAGTTATAACTGTTGTAACAAACACGACTTTCTTTTATATATATAGATTTAATGTTCTATGATTGGTAATCATGCTTACAGATTGGTAAACATAGCCAACCCTGGTTGTAAATAGGTTTGATGTCTCTGTATTATACAAATTACAAAAATAAGGTATCAAAAGTAAATTAAAAACTATTTTAATAGTGGGGCTATTAAAATTGAATATTTTAAATTTTATGCAACCTATTGTTATGTTAAAAAATATTTTTGACTAACTATATTCTGTTTGAAACTTCTGTTAAAAAAATTTGGCAAAAAAGTTTAAAAATAAAAAAGATTTCAAATCTTGAATTTTTAAATGGTTTTATGTTGTTATTCGTTTATGTAATTAACACCTTATGTTGTCAATACAATATTATTATCAAAACGTAACTGTATTTTTGAATTTATTAAAGTAGAAACAGGTACTATATATGAAACTAATCAGTTTATTTTAAAAGCCTCGCATAATTTAACGTTTTTGATTTAATTAATTTGATTTAATTGTGTATGCTAATATTATGATTAATATATCATAATAAAATCAGTATGTATATATAATTATATATATATATAATTATATACATTATATTTATATTTATATATATATAGTTATATATATATTTACCATATATATATATATTATATATATATATATATATATATATATATATATATATATATAACGTTTTGTAGTTTTTGACCGAAAATATAGATTTGAGAAACTGTTTATTGGTTAACTAATCATAATATTTACAACTTTATATTATCCTACCTTGACTGACAACTACTTCAAAAATAGCATTAAATGTACATTATAGTATCCAAATAATTTGATTGTTTTTTAAGCATACAAGTCTACGCAATTATTTTATACTTTTTAGTGTATTTATTTTTTGATTTTTAGTGGATTCGAACACTATTGTTTGTTTCAATGTGGGTAGACCTACTAAACGCGTTGCTAATATGAGACAGCGCCGTTTGAATGAGACATACAAAGAAAGGGAGAAACATTTATTTCAAAATAGAAAATCTATTCTTTATTTAATATTTAATTAATTGATACTACTTTATATAAATTTTTTTTATGGTTTGAGCTTATTTAAGTGAAATTTATCAATAGGACATTTTTCTTTATATTGTAATGCATTGAAACACATTAAACAACATAATTAATAATATTAAAATTGTTTAAATTAATTAAAAAAATAAACTTATTTAATTGTAATGAAATATTTTTTTAATTTTTTACATATTTTTCAATAATTGTAAGCGTCAAAAATATATGTCAGAAATAGCAATAATAAGATTAACTTAAAAACTACTAAAAAGATCTTAAAGGGACCAACTGTAAAGCAAATTATCAATGAGACCAAATAAAATGAAACCAAATCTCTCAGAAAAAGTTCTGAGATAACACACATAAAAAAAATACAGTCAAATTGAGAACCTCCTATTTTCTTTAAGTCGGTTGAAAAATTGATAAAAAAATTGATTTAAAAAAAACTTTTGATAATTTTTTTTTTGTATTAATTCTACAGTCAAATATAATTTCTTATTTTTGAGTACAAAAAGTACAACCGAGCTTAATAGGTTGATGTGTTCATAAATCTGTTGGGTTATAATAACTTATTTCACCATTAAACAGAATTCATGTTTTTTGAAAATGCAAAAAAGCATTGACACATAGTTAATTCAAAAGTTCTGCACTAGCTAACTTTTCATTTTTCTTATCAAATAAAATAAACTCATCTACAAAATATAATGTAGCCATCTTCTTTATTGTTTTTTTTTATGCTGCGTACTGCCGTTGTTTTTTTTGTTAGTAATTTATGAATAAAAGTGTTAAATATAAATAAATAGCAAATCTCGAAAACATACTCTGAAAAAGATTTATAGCAGTGTGCATTATGCGTATCCTAAATTAATCAATCACATGTCATTTATCTTGCCAAAAATTTCGTATGTTTTCTATTGACAAGAGAAGACCAAGATAGTAACCATGACGTCACAAGTTTAAAAATACATTTGTATTTCGACGCGTCTCGACGCCTCAAACGTCTTTGAAGGGGTCAGTCTGTTTAGCCCTGTCGCACTAACGTCTCAACAAATACTAGCTTATTAAAAATCTTAAGAAAAATTGTTTACGGTTTTTGTGCGTTTTTTTTTCCCTTATTTTGTTAATGGACCGCGACGAGGATGATGGTGTTGGATTTGTTTCCCAAAGCCACTACCTAAAAAGTCCAACAATTGCAGAACAACAAGCTATGGCTCTATTGCAGATTCCTAGAAGAGGTGACCGAGAAGGAAGTATCTCTTCAAATGTTAGCGATCTTGATATTCCAATCTACTCTAGTGAAAATCTTACAACAAGTTCAAGGAAACCTGTGCATTCGGTGAGTTTCAAACTATATTTCAAAAAGATTTAGAAAAACTGCGTGTGCTAGAATACGCTAGTGCTACATGTAAAAATTTATGTAATTAAATTCCAATTCAAAATTATCATTATAAAATTCGCAGTTTCGAACAATTGTAATACAGTAAAATGAGTTATTTTTAAATGGCTCCTCTAGAAATAAAGTCGTGAAAACAATTTTTGTACAAATATTTAATGTTTAATAAGAAAAATTCGTATTTGTTTTAGAAACAACATCTTACTTAACACAAATATCACACGAACCTCACGTCATAAACGTTTGCATTTTGCAATATTTTGTAATTTGGCAATATAGCTAAGTCTAATTCTATAAGATTATGTTAACACTTTATTTATTAATTGATATTAAAAAATACATTTTATACTATTTTGCTTACACAATATCACATGCAAAACGATTTTGCATTATATAACAGCTGCCAATTATAACAGTAGCCAAAAAAACTGGCTTAATTGAGATTAGTTCAAGGCTTAATCCAAATCCACAAATATGTCATGACGTTGATAATAACAAAACTAAGTGAATTGCAATTATAATAGATCACAGCTTAAACTCGATTAATAAACAAAGTATTTCTATATAAATTTGTAATTTTTAGATCAGGTTATATCATTTAAATGATTAAATTGATGAATTACAGTCTTTTTTCATGAGACTAACTTGTAATAAAGTCATTGTAATTTATTAACAATATTTATTGTTTACGATTTATTATGTGTTTTATTATTACGTTAGTAATCTTGTATTGATGCATCATTTTTAGCAAAGTAAGAATCATTAATCGTGTTTTTAACTTGTGTAAAGATAATATGTATATTAAATGCAAAAATTTGTAAGCATTACTTTGAATACAAAATACAACAAACTGTTAAACCGTATAAAATTTTTGCCTCCGGGACAGGAAGGATTGAACCTAATAACAATAAACTTTATTTTTCATGCAATAATAAATATTAGACTACAATGAACACATTGAGTAATTAGGTACATGGTCAACCAAAAGAGTAGAAGTCTTATTTAAGACAATTAGAGCTTTGTATGAAATTATATTTAAGAATTCATCCGAAAAATAGAAAAAAATGTTTTAAAAGAAAATGTTTTAGATTCGTGGAAACATCCTGAAGGAGTCTAATAATGTTTTTTCTAATATAATTAATACGTTTTTTGCTGTAGCTTAAAACTTTCTGAATCTTTTATAGAGTGTAACCAAGCTATCTTTTTTACGAGTAGAGTGTATAAAAATTGACATAAAACCTAAATTCAAATTAATTTGGAAAAAATAAAACAATATTTATACATACAGTTATGTATATGCGTTGCTTGCGTAAATGGAAACGTCATTTATAGAAAGCCTGCCAGCAAGCCATATTATCTGAGCAGTTTACTTTTTGTCTATTGACGCTATACGACAACTCCTCAAAAAACAACTTGACAATGTCAAATTTGAGAATTTGAATTTGTCAACTATTCAAAATGTGATGCTGCATTTTGTCCTGTAGAAAGTTGAACCCAAACGCATCATATCAATTTTCAATAATACTAAAATACTCTACTTGAATTAAAAGAATCTTATTAGGACAAGCTATGAAAGGTACTATTGAGCTCAAAAGTAGCTGAGACTAGTTTAGACTTTTGTTTGAAATGAGTTAAAAAATGTTAAAGATTTTCAATTTATAGAAAATGTTTGCTTTAGTTTAGTAGAAATTTTAAACAGATTCAACATAAACACTTAATCTGTTCAAAATAAATAAATGTTTTTAATCACATTTGAATTTTTCTTTAGTTGCTCACTGTGCTAGGTACTTTTAAAGACCGCTTAGTTCAAATATTCGATTCAAAATGGCTTTAAATCGCCTGCCGGAAAATCAAATAATTATGATGGATTTCATTTTGATCTGTCTAATTTTATTATTGATGCTCGTATAAACCTAGATTTAGAAATGATGCAATGCTTAAATAAATAGAAAAAAAATTAGTAGTAGGTACTATAAAAACTTTTATCCTTGAGTTGGAAATCGTAACCTCGCCTTATTTTTGTCCCTATATGGCAGTTTCTCAATAGGCTTAGGTATTAGGAACATAGCTTCCTAATACAGAGCGAATTCAATGATAGAAAATATAAAAATATGATATCAAGCTTATTATAACGTTTCTAATAGAGTATCAACAAGTTTCGCTTATGTCATTTGAATTTTTAGAACTGTTAAAAGCTACAACCGCTTTCACAAAGTGTTAGCTAGCGCCAATGTCAATAATTAGAAATAAGGAGTATTTTGCTAGCTTAGACCGTTTCGATCTACGCCCTATGCAAACAGCGGCATATTATGTGACGTTCTGCACAGTATTTATAACTTTTTATTTACCATTTTTATTTTCCAAAACCTTAAAACCAGTTTATTTTATTAATAATAATAATACAAATTAAAAATTTCGAGAAAACCGACTTCAATATGATTAATTTATTTGTTTATTTATTCAAATTGCTTAAATTAGTTAAATAAATAGACTGTTTTATTTTTTTGTTAAAGATCCATCTCCTTTTTTTTCATGAATACAACAATACTTAACAATAAAGGTTTATTGGCAACCTCTAACAAGATGTAGAATGCCTGTTAGCGATTAGATAATGTGTTTTCTATCTTAATTTTTATCACAACGATAAATTAACTCCTATATAAAATGTACTATTTAACAGTGACATTTTTGTCAGTTTGGCAGCAAGAAAAAAAGTGCTGTTTTTATCACCGATAAAAACGCCTGTTTCTCATAACTAGACTACATCTAATTGTCACTTTAATATTTATTCTGTCAGTGGTGATTATTTATCTTTTTTTTTTAATTATTGTTTTTATTTATTTATATATTCTGTCGTTGATTTATCTTGTGGAATAAACACTCAAGATTTTTTTCTTTAGATAAATATTTTTTTAACTAAAAGTTTTGCCAATCTACTCGAAAAACTGACATACCAGTTTAAAACTGTTTCGTTACAAAAAGAAATTTATCTGATGAAAAAAGCTTTTGAGTTTTTACTGTTGTGTTGATGTTGGTACATTTTTAGATAATCATTTCAAATCCGATATGTTTTTTTGATCTAATTTATTTTGAATTAAATCACTAGATTTAATGATGTGTTTTAATTTAGAATAATTTTTATAAATTAAAAAAAAATTTTTGCTTGTTATTTCCTGTTTTTGGCTGTTTTTACAAGACACACTGGAATTATATTTACTGTTTATGTATGTAAATAGTAAAACTTAAATACCATTTTTAAAAAAGTTTATTTTATACATTTTTAGTTTAGGAAAAATTTTGGATTACTGAATTTATGTTTTGCATTATTTAGTAAAACTTTTGGGTTATTCAAACAGATAATGCGACAACAACTGCAAAGTAGATAGATTGCAATGCTTATAACAATTAATTAGTCTGTGATTCGCATCCTAAACGCCATTATTCTCTACTGTTCCAGTTGTTGTTGCCATATTTCTTGTTACTTTTTATTTCAGTGGAAATCGGCGCAGGAGTACGGAAGCATATTCCAGCTCAGTTTTTTTATGCGATATTCTTTAAATTGCCTTACTAATGATATAAATACATGTTGCCACAGGACAATCTGGTGCCATACCGTTTAAACTAAATTTGTTAAAAAATTGTAAGGAATTGAATTAAAAGTATAAAAGGTCCTATAATTTTTCACGATAGAGCTAATTTTTTTTCATTTCTTATACAATAATTGCTAATATTCTTAATAGAGATTTGAAAAAAAATCTATTGGTTATACTTGTTTTATATTTGTTAATTAAGCGCAATTACAAGTATGATTCGTTTTTCTTTCAGCATTGTCGTCTCTTTCTCATTTAAGCTACATCGGCTTTCTTTTGTCTTAAAACATTATTTATCATTTATCTTAAAAACTATTAACTTTATCAAAATTGATAAAGAGAGCAATGTTACTAATAATTAAATTGTCTACAATTTGTTTTCAACTAAATTTCTTTAAGAATACATTTCACAAAAGTTATTTAAGCATAAAAAAGAACATGTAATTAAAATTACTTTTCCATCGGTTTATATTAGTTATTTGTTATTATCATAATAATTTAAGGATTTTTATCAATGATAATAAAGTATAATAGTATTTGAACATTTTTTAGAATTACAATTATATATAAATAATAAAAATATATTGCCACGCACTCAAAAGTTCTAATTAAAAAATAATAAAACATAAAATAATTATGTGTATATATTTTATAGTGCGTGCATGATTGTGTTTAAAATTAAAAAAAAAAATTTTTTTAGTAAAAGAATTTTTAAATAAAAGTTGGTTTGCTTTATTCTTAAATATCTTTTGTATAATTAGTCAACAAAAATTTGTTAAAAACAAATTGTAGACAATTTGATTAGTAATAACATTGCCCTTCTATCAATTTTGATAAATTTATTAGTTTTTAAGATAAATAATAAAGAAGAAGTATTTAAAAAGAAGAGAGTTCGATGCAGCGTATGAGTCAGAAAGAGACGGCGATAATAAAAAATACTATTGAGAGCACAAAATTAACAATTAAGGAGCAGGTATAAGCAATTAAACTTTAGTATTTTTATCTATTAAGAACATTATTAGCTATTGTATTAAAAATTGAGAAAAAATATTTTTTATATTTTAATTTGATATATTTTTTTATAGAGTCAAAAATAATATTACAATAATAACATTAACTTCATCGTGACTCATAACATATTTTTATTTCATTTTAATAAGAAATATAAAAAAAATTGTCCGGTTGGAAAATAACAATTTTTTGCACTTGACCTTAAACAATTTTGGTTTAAACAATATGGCACTGAGTTGCCCTGCATTTTTATTATCAGTAGGGCAATTTAAAACATTGAATAAAAAAACTGAGGTGGAATAGTTGTAGGTACTCGCATCGATTCCTACTGGACTATTTGGCTTGTGCTATTGTTTTGAGAGTTGTTTGCGTTTTTTTTTTTTGATTAGATTGTCATTTCTAAATTTAGTATTTAAACATTAGTTTTGATACTGTTCAACTTTGACGTAAAAAATCTATTTCTACTGGTGCCAATTTTCAAGTGTCTTTTTTTGTAACTTTTTATCTTTTGACCCGATGTATTATTATGCTCTTAACTACTTGTATCTATTTGTCGCTATTTTCTTTGTCTGATGCCGTTGTCAAATATTTATACTCTCAGCAATTTTAAAGTATGTATGTTCATATTTACTTCAAAATGCGTTTCATCTGTAAAATCACTAAATATTTTGATTTCATGATAAATATGTACTCAAAATCATCTTTGTCATAAGTTTATAGTATTAGGTTGTCTGCAAAAACAAGACTTTGTAGATATTCATCACTGTCTTTATTTATTTTCATTTCTTCACATTTTTGCTGTTAGTTTTGGAAAATTTAATTTAGATATAAATATTCTGAACAGCGTAGGGCATAGACAGAACCCATGACTTACAGCCTTTGAGACTTACACGGTTAAGAAACTACGTTACAAAATTCCCTAGGTTTTGTAACGAATAATTTGTTTGACAATTTTAAATTAATGATCAATCAATATGAAAGAAGAGTGAAAGCCCACTCAAGATACCGCACCAGTGCTCTTTCATAAAGTCATAACTGTTATGTAGATTCAAGGATAAAAATAAGTTGATGTATCTTTTGTTATTATTTTGATATTATATAAGATTTAGTCTTCAACTCTTTATCACTAAAATCTTTTATTGATGTTAGACCTTTGATTGTACGCATAATGGTCGTATCATCCGCTTATAATAAGTAGTATAAACTTAGGTCACAATATGACAGATCGCTTATGTACATTAACATTTATTTATTCAAAAAATGACGCATATTACAGCTATAATGTGCGTAAACTTCATAGAGATAATATTCTAGGTAAATCAAGCAATTCAAAAATTTATTTTATAAATAAAGTTTTAAATATCACCGCCTCAATGTCATAACTCTATGACACACCCGCGTTTTAAACCAATCACGTTCTCAGAATCAAGCCAAGCCTTCTCGGATCGATTTTATTTTTAACCTAACACATTTGAATACACAATCAGGCTTGCCTTGACTTTTGCTGCATTCTTTAAACATTTAAATATAAACGGAGGATGTGTAGAAAGAAAAAAAGAACTAGTTAAGAAATTGAAGAAAAGTTATTTAATTTTACGCAATTGAAAGTTTGCACGTGACGCAAATGACGTCACATGTGCGTGGTCGTGCTTTCCCCTAGGTCGATTTGAGGTCGAAGACAACGAATTTTCTCTATTCTAAACCGAAGCTTTCCTCTGTGACGTGTTCTTTAGTATTTTCTTCAAATATATTGAACTAATTTTCTACTCTCACTAGATATTTGGAGGTAGGTATGTCTCAAAAAGTAACGCATGATGCACCAAATGTTGTAGAAATTGCTGTAGATCTTGTTACGTAGAGTAAATTTTATGTTTGCAAAATTAGATTTTTGTTTTTAATTATTGTTACGTCAACCTTAGAACAATTACATTGGTTTGATTAAAAATAGAAAATAATATTTCATAGCGTGTGTATAAATGAAGAACAGTTATTTAAAATTATGTACATTAATTTTTCAATAAAATGCCACAGGTGTTATTTTTTGCACTATATATTTAAAAACTTTACAGCGTGAGAACATTTTTTCACTGTAAAAGGCAAGTTTGACAAAAAAAGCATGTTTTGTACCTAATAAGACGGTTCTCATTTAATTATTACTTAATATATTTTTTTATTTCAAAAAATCGGTTGTAGTTGGGTCTAAACTAGTCAATATTGATTTTAGCTTGAGCTCAATGTTTTATTTTTGATGCCTGCTTTTGAGTCATGAAGTGCAAAATATATGTATTGTATACAGTAACATAAAAAACTTACCTGTTTCTCAAAATCTAACTGTTGACAAATTTTTCAACATCAACAAACTGTTGAAAAGACTTCTAGATTTCAATTCCAAAGAATTGAGATCTAAGTGCAAAGTTTAAAAATTTTACATCATTTAATTAGAACCGGTAGCATAAACGTTTGATGATGGTTCAAACCAGTTAAATTTAATTCATAAAATTATGAATAAATGTACAGCTTTGCAAAAGAAGAAAATCGAAAATTATTTTTTGTAGCTTGCGCCTGCAAATCATAACTTTTAAGGAGTGTAATTTGGCCGAAAGTAACGTTTACAAGACTAGTTTATTTTTGAACAATTTAATTAGAATCTACAATAATGTTGAAACCCAAATATGTATTATTATTTAAAATTAGGCTGTTTTTAAGAACAATCATCGTGCAATATTAAACTATACATTTAGCTGCAAATAATTTTGAAAGAATATGTGAAATGTGAAATAAATCTTGGTTGTGTAGAAAAAAATAATATTGATATGAAGAAAAAATTTTGTTTCAAGCTGTCTTATATACCCCATATAAATCTAAAATGACAATGGATCTATTAAGATAATATATGACGTCATCCCGTGACCAACTTTATTGTATAGTGAGAATTATATATAATTTAATAATTACAATATACAATTTAAACTCAGCGCTTTTTTTACGGTTGGCAATACTTGCCTAGTTGCCAAGCAATCTATTTTTCAAAGTAATTTTTCATTTTGGTTTTATTTATCAGTTGTATTCGAAATTCTGCAACCAGTAGTACGTACGTTTTAAACCCAAGATGTTTTTCAATCTGGTAACATGGCTATGTTATCACATGATCTTGAGCAATGACGCATTGTCATTTTTGTTTTGGATGGCCTATAGACTAATTACCTCCAAATTTTGAGCCACAATATAATATCTTAGGCAGGCACAAATTTAATTTTTGAAATATATAATTAACAACAAAATTTATTCAAAATTTAAAAGATTTTTAATGAGCATAAAATATATGCATAGGTTGTGTCGTTACTTCTGCTGCAAGTTGATGCAAATTCTGAGTTTAAACTGATGCTTCAGCATCAGTTTAAAGTTACTACATTTTTTTAATATTATTGAAGTAACGTAACACCAAATGTCGATTATATCGGACCTGTGAACCATAAGTTTAAATCCACTTATCAACAAAAAAAAAATCTTTTTTCAAACAACTAAATAATTTTTCTTGCTCCTCCCGCCGAAAGTACGGTTTTCCGGGCCGCAGTTCACTCCAGAAAGAAGGACTTTTGTGGCCGGCTCGAGGTACGAGACGTTCTCACTAGAGTGCGCTGTTTCGTATGCGCAACGTCCAGAAAGAAGGACTTTTGTGGACGGCTCGAGGTACGAGGCGTTCTCACTAGAGTGCGCTGTTTCGTATGCGCAACGATAAGAAATTTCGATACAGAGGCTAAAATAATTGTTCGAAGTGAAGCTACTCCAAAAAAATCTGGTGATCGTTATCTTTTGGTTTATAATACTTATAAAAAGTGGCGAGAGGATAATAAAAGTTCATTGTCCTCCTCAGAAGAAAACATTTTAATTGTTTGATAAGAAAAAATGTACTATTGAATTCATTTTATATGAATTATGATTATTTTTTTAATTATAATATTTAAAGTTAAATAATACAATAAAGTTTGCATGTATTTGTTAGTTTTTGAAAATTTGTAATTGTCAATGCCATTTTATCAATTTTTCATTTTAGTTATTAATATATTTTTTTTTGAATGCCCGCCCCGACCAGCAAAAACTTCGGCTTCGCCTCAGTTTTGCAAAAGTCGGGCGGGCCCGCCCCCTCTACCCCACCTCGGCTTCGCCTCGGAACGTGCTACTACTTTAATATAAATTATTTTAATTAACTTTCGGCGTAGGATCAAGAAAAATAGTATACAACCCACGACCATAAAGTTGGATAACCTGGCAGATGTGAAAGAAGAGCCTCGGCTTCGCCTCGGCACTTCTATCACATCGGCCAGGAAATCCAACTTTCTGGCCTAGGGTCGTAATATACTATTTTTTTGAATTATCAAACATTATCAATAGCATTCAATTCATTCATTCAATCGTAGATATACATATATGCTAATGACTTTTTTGATTGGTTATATAATAAACATTTCTAAACCTAATTATACCATATGGGTTTCAGATCTTCTAAGTATAACGACAAATGCCCAACGGCAAACCCACTGTTATTTAAAATCTAAATTATACCTGACCAGGCAAAAGATACAGCTGACGCTCTGATATAAATTTTTTCAAAGTTTTTCAACTGCCGTCTTTGTTAAGATTAGATATAAAGAAAAAAATCCGTTCCAAGTAACCTGGTTTTACTGTAAGTTTTTCGTTGAACTTCAACAGTGAATGTGATTTATTAATGCAATTTAAGTTTTGCATTTCAACAATTGTTAACAATTTGTTAAAATAGTCTGCAAATAAGTTGTGGGTTTTTCACATTATTTTTAAAGAATTGTCAATGTAAGCTCGACATTTATTTTTAAATTAATCACAAAATAATTAAG
Source organism: Lagria hirta (assembly GCA_947359425.1). Taxonomy (NCBI): domain Eukaryota; kingdom Metazoa; phylum Arthropoda; class Insecta; order Coleoptera; family Tenebrionidae; genus Lagria; species Lagria hirta. The sequence continues at coordinate 17,824,414 of OX375794.1, forward strand.
CTTGTATTACGCAATTAGAGATGCAATCAATGTTAGAAACTATGTAAATGAAGTCATCTAACAGAAAAATAGTAATACATTTTTCATCAAACCCGCGAATATTAACATAAGTCACTTTATATTTTAAAAGTTGTTGAGTTTTTCAGATTTTTATTTTTTTGTTTTTGTTCAAAGTTGTTTTTCGGTTTATGCGGATAGATTAATAAAACTACCAAGGTTTCGGCTACTGTACCTACTTGGCCCTCTTTAGAATAAAAATATTTTTTTATGTACAATTAAAATGAGTTATTTTATAAAATGCTTACATATTCAACCAAAGTATAATACAATCTAGAAATCAGTTTTACGCCAATATCTAATAATTTTTTTATGCACAGTTTACCCTTATCGCATGAAACGTTACTATATTGCGGTTTTTCTACATTTTTATCGCTTATTTATTCTTGACCTCAAAGATTTTACAACACATCGTAGGAAATTCATTATCATTATGAAACATGGGTCTTTAGTGGCTTCACGCTAATCTGATCTATTTTTCCGAGCCAAAACTGTTGATTAGTTTAGGTTTTTTTATTAGGAGCTAATAATCTATCAAAAGCTCTGACATTTTTTATGCTAAGCTAAGCTCAATAACAAATTCTTGACTTTTCTTATTTATGTCTTCTTGTGGCTGTTATGTTACATCGGTACATGTGTAATGACTAAAAATATTAATGGATGATAAAGGATTTGTAAAAAAACACTTTCAATTGCATCGAAATGAGAAAATACTGTACCCGAATGCATTAATCTACGAGTTGTATATAAAATTGTGTATTTAACGTTCAAAATGTGGATGTATTGTAATAATAAAATATAAAATCTTTATATTGATTATATTCCAACTGTAATATTTATTGTCAGTCTGATAAATCGTTTATAATTTTTAACGTTTTTAAGAAATATCTTTTTTAGCTTGAGTTATATAGCGATAAAAATTATGACACTTGTTATATTTTCCCCAGTAAATAATTACTGTATTATATTAAAATACTAGCTGACCCGGCGAACTTCGTACCGCCTTAGCGTAGATTTGATGCACTACTTTATTTTGTATAGCTGACCTATCTTATGTATGCGTACCTATTCAATTTGAACTGGAATCTATAATATCCTCCATATAAAAATGAATACCTATTTCCCTGGTCTCGTCATACCTGAGAAGGACTTTACTAATTTTATTAAATAAAAAACAAAATATATATTTTCATAATAGTGTTTATTCCGTAGGGTTCAATAATTTCACTTATATTTTTACAAATCGCTATTGAACAACTGGCCATTTTGAAGTAAACACTGAGCTCAATATCATGCGCGCTCTAGAAAGCAACTAATAGCCTCTATACCCTTCACTGCTTCTCTCTATTCTAATGCTTTTTGATAAACTATATTTTTAGTTTTATGTTCTGGCGCGTAAATAAATAATGTTGATGGTTTTCCGACACGGGAACAGGCGACATATAATTGGCCATGTGAAAAACATGGATTTTCTAGGTTGATGCCACATACACCTAGCGACTGCCCTTACGATTTATTTATTGGCATTGCAAATGCAAGCCGCACTGGAAACTGTAAACGTTTAAAACTGAATGGCATATCGTTCGGTATCATAGGGATGCGTGAGATTAAAACATCTTCGCCTTCGTACTTCCCTTTCAAAATGTTTGAAAGGGAAGTTAAATTGAATGACGTTGACATTTGTTAGCGAGGTGTTGTCTGTGGTGTCATAGATCACCACAGAGTTTTTTGTTTTAAATGACGTTGACATTCGTAACGCGCTTTTTTTAAAATATGCAAAATTAAATGTATATTTTTCAATCTTTCTGAGAAATTTCTTTATTTTTTCCTTTCATAAGAACCTTCTCCTGATAATAACGAACAGAACAAAAAAAAATCAGCCAAATCGGTCCAGCCGTTCAGGCGTGATGCCGTGACCAAGGGAAATAGGGATTCATTTATATATATATATATACCTAATATATATAAGGTATGTATATATATATATATATATATATCTTGTTTGGCGTCTTGTCGGTTCTAAAGAAAATTGTTTTTTAATGCAATAAACTTTTTTTTTATTAAGCTCTGTTCTTAATTGTGTTGTGCAGCATTTCTAGTAGGAAGTACTGGTAATTCTGAACCAGAAATAGTGAGTAAAAGTGAACGATGAAAATGCCTCTCTATGTAAAGCAGGTGTTTACAAAATACGAAAATTCATTTATAAATTAAAATAATTAACAAAAACAACAATTAACAAAAAGGTTACAATTTACATTTAACCAGTCTTAATTGTAAAAAACTATAAAAACAACATTATGTGCGGTTTCTCAGCGTTTTATGATTTTAAAAATAGTGTTCTTGCTGTTTTCACAATATTTGCAATCTTTCCTATGGATCTATTCCTTCAATAAACAACAATACCTGCTTTTCGGGTAATATTCTTGACAAGCACTTATTTGAAATTATTTTATTTGGTAGTAACTGTCAATGTGACGATTTGTATTAAGAGCAATATTTAAATTCTTGAAGCATTTTTATAATTTTTTTCATTTATTGTTAAAGATACTTGCTTACTGCTCAAAAATTAAATGTTTACAAACGCTGATTGATCATGTTTTACTAAATTAATAAATACTTTTGTTGAAACATTTTTTTATATAAAGCAGAGCATAAAATGATTTACAAAATGTTTTTTCTATTTTATTTTACCAGCAACACTAGTAACTACTTGTAACATATTTTCATAAACTTCATCAACATTGTGATTAATCTTATTCAGACCCCATAAGATTGTGTGCGGTTTTGCTAATGTTATTGTTATTGTTATTTAGATTTCTATATTTCTTTAGAATAATTATATTTTTTGTTTTAGCGTGTTTCCAATATTAAAGGGTATTATATTTTGATTTGTAATTTTTAGATATAGGAGTACTTTGATAACTATTGTTTTAGTATTGTTACTATAAAATCAATTAAAGTAGCAGATGCTGAACAAATTCGAAAGTCTCATCATTCGCTGTCTGCTTTAATTCATGAGCATCATTCTATCAGAATAACATTTGACAATGTTGAAAAAATTTTGTCAACCTAGATCTCTACTTCTTAGAAAGCGTTCAAAGGTGCAGTCGTTGGAGAATGACAGACACAACTAATCAACAACTTTTTTTTTGTATAAAATCAGTTTCACAAATAAACACTAAAAACCACTTTCCGTTACCAAAATTCTGAACTATAGATGTTTATTTTGCTTCACTTAATAACAACGTAGCAAATAACAAAGCCTCTTTTGTTGATCTTTCAAGTAGAGTTCATTTTTTGTTTTAATTAAAAAAAATTAAAATTTAAGCTATAACACAATTAAGCAAAAATTTAGTTTTTTTTTAAATATTTTGCCTTGACTTTTTCCAATTTAACCAAATCACTATTGTAGCAATATTTTTTAATTTATTGACTTTGTTTTAGTTCGAGTTTTCAAAATGTTTATGATAGTTATCAAAAAAATTCATAGTTGAAATGAGTATTTTTTATGTCTAATCTGTGTTAAAAAGATATTTTAGTTTATTATAGTATAAAAATAATTTAATGTCGTAAATAGTTTAAATTTGCCGGTCCAATTCAAAAAAGACCAAGTGTTAAAAATGACGCCAATCTTCAAAATTGCGGCAGATGAAGACTAGTTTGTGAAAAAATTTTAATAAGTAAACTTGCACGCCAAAAGTTCCGGCGTAAAATAACATAAATTTTTTTTATCAATATTAAAGTTTAGTCTTTTTCTTAAAGATGTTCTAAAGGTTAAAACATATTAGTTTTTATGTTTATAATCACAGATCTTTTGCATATTGAAAAAAATACAAAAATAATTATAAGTATAAAAAAATTGAAAAGTAAAAAAAAATAACTATGAAACATTATAAAAAAGAAAAGCATGGTTTTACAATAAAAAATAAAGTGTGATATGTATTACACGTTTCAACCTGTAGAGCCGCCTTAAATTAATTCTTTCAATTGGTACACAAAGTTTAAAAACATTTTTTAAGATTTAAAATATCAATAAAAAAAAATTTTTTGTTTTTCACTACTATTTATTGTATTTGTTGACCAGCTTTCACAATTTTTTTAATTCTAGTTTTTATTTATTTGGTTCAATTCTATTAAACGTTTAAATAAATTTTTAAACTATGATAGAGAAGGGCTAGCGTCTATGTGTTTATTTATGATTTAATAATATTGGCTTTTAATTTTTGTTGATTATTTTGACACTATGATTTATTATGAGATATAAGATCATGATAATTTTTGCGGAAATGTTAAGTAGATCCAAAACCATAATGCGCTCTAACATAATCTTTTACAAAAACTTCAACATTATATTGACTTGATGGGCTTTAATTTTCTTTCTGTTGTTTTGTATATTTTTGGATTTGAGACATTTATTAGTGTTTTTGTTCAAAATCGCTAAACGCGGACTCATTATATATATTTAGAAAAAAATAATTTGGCTGCCAATGAGTTGAGGCTCAACAAAAACAAAATTTCAAAATAAATAAACTAACTGTATTTAACGGCTATATTTAAGTTTTTTATAGATAGATTAGTTTTATAATATTATGTGTTTTTATTGTAGATAGGTAGATTGCATGCATAAATTCTGACAATTTGAAAAGACTCATTTTCTGTATTTTGGTCTCTTAAATCACACGAGACAAACAAAAACACTAGTTTAAAGGAAATTGATATAAGTATTTAAATACTAGATAACCTATCAGCAAACATATGTTAATAATATTTGTATTATTGATGTCTGTGTTTACGTATATTGTAAATTACACAAATAATAACACAAAAATTGAAAATGAGCTTCAAAATAAGACAGAACGGTTTAAATAAAAACTTGATTAAAATAAAATGTTTTAAATTTTACCTCTGCACTTAAAAACATCAGAAACAAAGCGCATTCAGATTATAACCATTTCTTATCTTACTCTTCACAATCCTAACCGGATTGTCTCGTAAAAAAGCAGCATCTCATAACAGTAAAATATGAATTATATTATTTCATATAATAATAATATTTATATTATTATATTAATGTTTTTTTTAAACTAATATAATTGAAAATTGTGAAAAGCTGTTAAATTAATTTTTATTTTTTTTTTATTAATTAAAATAATATTAAACAGTAAAATATCCAAGCATTAATAATAAAAACAAACCAATTTAAACAATTAAAAACTTTTTACTTCTATCGTGTGGTCATAAACACACACCGATTTGTTTGTTCCAGCTTTGCAAGAAGAATTTTTTTTAGTGCTTAAGCGGCGTATTTTTTTCTTAAAGGGTTCAAAAGATATATCTTATTCGGTACCTTTTGTCTTTTTTTTTAACATAACGTTTTTGAACCGTTACATAACACTGGTTAACAAAGATATTTAAAAAATGGCTTTATTATTTGAACAACTAATTAAATAAGACATTTATTGACTTTGTACGTAATTATTTAGAATTGTTTACCACCATTTTTTAATGCAGCTGACACATATTTTTTAATACAAACATTGTCTAAAGTTTTGATGAATAATGAATATATCACTTTGTTTTTGACACATTGTGTGCAACTTAGCATATTCATATTGATGATCTTTCGGTTTTTGTAGTATTTTCTATAAAAAAGATGCTATAGTCAAAAACCATTTTTAATTATGAAAACTAATATAAGTAATATAGGTTTTACCTTAACCTTCTATATAATTTTATTTTCAATTTTTTTTCAAATAGTTATAAATCTTCGGTCAACAAAAGCAAGATGTTTAGATTACATCAACTACAAAACATAGAATGAACTTTCGACTTAGCTATCTTTAAAAGAAGAAATACATAATCTACAGTCACGTCAATATTATGGAAAAGTTTCTTGGTGATTTGAATTGTAAATATTTTTCTAGACTTATTGCCTTATGAAAATTTCATCTAGATAATGTGATCATAATAATAATATAAAATTGATTCAACATTACGAAAGTAAATACATATATCGAAAATAAAATAAGCGAAACCTAAGAAAACAAACTTATAGGTTGGTTAAGTTAGGAAAATTTAATTTTTGAGTTTAGTTATGCATCTTAGTCAAAGCTTCAGGAATGGAAATAAGCTGATGTAATACCTTGCTATTATTGCGTTTAGAATGATATTAATTTTTTTTTTCAAGTAGAGTTGGGTCATTATTCAAACAAGTCATAAATTTATTTTTAAGTTAAAATAATACGTATACAAGTTTTACAATCATAATTAAATAATGAAATTTTGCAAGTAATGCATGTACATATTGTAATTATTTGCAGTTAATATTATAATTATGATATTAATTATAAAGGAAGTTCTAGAATACCTATCTTTAAAACTGTTATTGTGCATTTTGCTTTTATTATTTAGAAATTCTATTATTTAAACAAATTGCTTATTCATTACTTATAAACTTGATTTGTAACATTATATTGCTTTGTAATTCGAAACTATTTAGATCAAGAAAGAAAGAATTTTCTTTTAGTTACGAGTTATATACCACAAAAAAATTAGTCTAGCCAACAAGCACACTTTTTCATTACCAGTTTTAAATAATCTTCTTCGAAAACTGTCATTCGATTTGGCATAACAGTTACAAAATTAACATTTTAAAGAGTATGAAATGTTTTTTAAAAAATCTTGACTGCTATTAATGTTTAATGTAGTGATTTAGATCTGAAAACAGTGTTATAACAGTTGCTTTTACTAACGTGAACTTGACACAATTCCAGCATTTTCCAAATAGAATTCTTTTAGCCGATTTAGTGCAATTATTGGAAAACAAAGATTTTACCGTATGGATCAAACAATTCTTTTGAAATTGTACTTTTTTTGGAGATTTACAGCAATCTCCAATCAAAGTAAAATTTAAACGCAGGTAAAATTTAATATCTAATTTTCCATGTTAAAAAATTGCGTTTAATAATAATTTTGCATTTAATATCATTGCTTTATTTGTTAACACTTTTTATAAAAAAAAATTCTTATTTTTTACAAATATTTTTCTAAATTTGCAATGTCTAAAATAATTTTTAAGATAATTGCAAGAAACTTGTGTGTGTAAGTGTCTTAAATATAAGTATCGTGCGTTCATAAATTATTTAAATATACTCTTGTTGCGTAATTTAGCTTGACACATTTTTATTGTCGTTGATAATATGATTGCGCTGTATAACGTCAAAGCTCATCCAATAATACACAGCACGCCCTTATCTGCGTATGAACTAATCACAAAACGGACATATGCTCAAAACTTCCTAGCAAGAGTTGATCTGAATAATTTATAAACGCAAAGTATATTATAATATATTTCTTTATTTTTTTATAGATGACATTTCAAATAAAATAACACTGTAGTCATAATCTTCAGAGAAGAAAATATGGAAGTTGTAAACTTTGTATTTGTTGAGTAAACTAGTTCACAGAAGCAATAGATTATTGAACACCTATAAGTATAAACGGCTATTATATAGAGGTCTGCTTCCTCCGTTTCATTGATAAAATTTTAAAAATTAAAATAAACGAATCAAATACACTTCTAAATTTGACATTAGACTATAAATTACAAACCTGTAACTGTATTCAAACATAATATTATCGTGTAGAATTTATTTATTACTTAGACAATATTTTGAAAATCTAACAATGAGCAATCGTAAGCAAAGCTATTATTATTATTAATATAATGCCATGATTTATATTAAAAAAAAACTTCACCTTTTGCTGGAGCCAAACTATTGATGTTTACAATATGCTTATATTTATCCACTACATTATGTAGGTCTTCTTTTATGTAGAGTTTCCACTTCCCTTAGCGGCTTGTAACATCCTTTATTCATTCGATCACGTTACACTTCACTTATTTTTAATTCTCATTTCATATAAATTTAGTATACCTGGTTTCATTAACGAAAACAGTTTAGTTAAAACTATAAGATAAATTTGGTTTTAAATTTATTTGAACTAAATTGTAGGCAATCTTATTTGTTATTTACAAATTAAACATAAGAAAACCTAAAAGCAAAAAAAAATCAGAGAAAAGTGAGCAAAACATCAAAATTCAAAATTGTTGTTGTAGGTGTAACAGTTATTCTTTTTCTTAAAAAAAATTGAATTAAAGCGTTTGTTTCTAATTAGTAAAGAAACGCTTACCAAAACCCAGACAATTTAAAAGTGGTTTTTCTATCGGTCAACTCAAAATAACGCAGCATTGGCTTATATGGAATTAGACCTTTCTTTAGAATAACCCATAAATAACCATATACTGGAATAATTAACCGAATAAAATATAACAATGCTTTTAAAAAACTGCTTAAAACTTTTTTTATCATTTAAAGAGATGTTGTTACGTATTTTTCTGTAAAAGCAATGATAATATGTATATGGTTTCAATAAAAAATGTAGATTTGTGTCTTTTCAAACGAAACTAGAAAATACAGAAAAAAAATCTAAATACTCGTAAGCTAGTTGGCTTGCATTGGGAGACCTAAACGTTAGAATTTACGTTGAAAGAGTATGAATATTGTTGTCAAGGAAAAAAGATAGAGGCTGTAACTTCTTTTCTAGCATTTTGAACCTTCCAGAATTAATACAATATTTTTTCAAACAAAAATTTTGAGAGTGACAACCGCAACTGCAGCTGAATGTGCAACAATGTGCTCAATTTTTAATTTTTATTAAGACGGATGTTTGAGGATAACTTAAAATAGTTTTATAACCATTGAAAAAAAAAATACAGATTAAGAGTACGTAAACCGTCTAGCTATTGAAATAACCTTAAAAATTTTGAAAATTTTTATTTACCCGATTAGTTTGAATTAAATAAATAAATTATTGATTATGTATATTAAAGTCGGTTTTCCAAGTATTTAATTTGTTGTGTATATGTTCACTATCCTTGATTACGAATCTTGTAATATTATCATAAAAATTTTATGGAACCGGCTCTAAAAGTATAAAGTTAGGAATAATTCAATATTCAAAATAAAGCCCTTGTTTTGCATTTTTCAAACTGCAACTACTAAATTAAAACATCCTAATTACTAATTTACGTAGATATTTAGTTTGTAATTTCTATCACTACAAATAGTTGTTGATCTTTGGAAATTAACTGTGGGTGAAGTATCAACACATTATCAAGATTTATTGTGAGTTGCAAATATCTTTCACCAAGGTGTTATCTTCGAAACGGATCAAAAGTAAATTATAAAACTTTAGTTTTTTAAGTATATTATTACGCCAAATTTTTTTGACATCAGTGATTAGCTTATCATATAGTATTATTATTTTTTCTTTTTTTGTTTCTAATGCTGGATCACTTTACAACAAAATGTCTTATAAAATATGTAGGTACATATCGGTTTTGTTATTCAAATTAAATTGTATTTGAATAATAGTTTACCCCTGGCAAATGCTTAAAACACTAAACAGATGTTAAAATAAAATTTCATTTTTTAAAGGCGAGAAAATGCATAATATAATCTAATTTGCTGTGTTAAAAATTCTTAATTTGTTTTAAAGGTGACATTTTGATGTAAGATTGTTTTGATCCGGTATAAAATATGACACATTTCTGATATAAAAGTACTCAAAATATGTTTGCTTAATGTTTATATTTCTTTTTTTATTTATTAAGTGTTTGTAATAATGTAACAAGACAGTGGTAAATAGTTGAAAAAAAATAAGTGGCATGAAGCAAACGCGACAATGCATGCAGATTACATTGATCGCAGTATTAGAAAAAAATATTTATTTAATTGTATACAAGTTGTCGTAGTTTTTGATTTATAGATTTTTGCTTTGATTTGTTGTTTGTCAACACAAAAGTGAAGGTAGCAGCATGGTTACATATATTATATTATAATTTATGACAATGTCTGCTTATCGGTTTGCATACACTTTAAAAATAAATTGTTCTCGAATTTTTCATCATTAAAATTCTTTCTTAACAAATTTATTTTTCTGTTTAACAACGCAGCAATATTATGGGCGACAAGGACGCTGAGGTGAGCTTTTTCGTTTACATTTATATAAATAATAATGTGTCAATATTAATCTTTATCAATCAGTTGAATTGCCCAATTTAAAAATGCTTCATCTAACTTGAATTCTTTATTGGCTTTCACGCTGCTCCAGAAAACCGAACTCGATGATAATAAAGATAATTCCACAACTGCTTCTGCTGTTTCCAAAACGGATTCGGTATGTATCATGTTATGTAGTGTTAGGTAAATTTGATTTTTCTTATGTGTAGTTTATTACTTTATAATAGTTTATTTAAATTAATTTTTGCAGTTAGTATGTACTTAGATATTATTGAGTTTTTCGGCAATATAAAACGCACATTTTTTTTAAATTTGATATTATTTTTCAATCACATTGTTGCTTGCGTGCAAAAGAGGCTGTTCTGTAACTTTTTAGCAGACTGTCAAATGTTAACGACTGACGTAACAAGATTTAATAAACTTGAAAATTTTCCCGATCTGCTTACCGAAACAATCAAGATGAGTTTCATAATTTGTTAAGTAGCTTTATAAGGTCTAAACTAGTTTAAATTAATGTAGTCACCATATTGAAAAGACTTGCCAGAAAGCTGTATCACCTATAAATGTAGTGAGTATTAAAAATAACCTTGAAACTGTTGAAAATAGAGAAAACAAAAATCTGAAGATTGGTTTCATTGAATAAAAACCAAAGCAGTATTTTTTAACAAGTTGGGAAAGTTTTTAAGTATGAAAAAACGGTTTTAAAAAATAATGATGTATTAGTACATTTAAAAATTTATAAATAATTGTGCTGATTGACACTTTGTGAAAATAACTTCACTGAAATAAGATTTTTGATATGAAGAAGTAATAATTATTTATCATTATAATTTTTATATTCACAAGAGCGTCGTTCATAATAGATTATGTTTCATAAGTAAAGTAGTGTTTTAACGACATACGTCAAGTGTAAAACTCATACGAAAGTATAAGATTTTGTTTTTGTTTTGTAAAGTGGAATTCGTTAAAATTATATAATACATAATAACTAAAATAACTAATTAATTAATTAGTTTTGAATTTTATTGTCGCTTTATTAAACCGACCAACCAACTGAAGTAATTAATCCACAAAGTCAAAAATCAAACCTTAAAATAAATAAATTCACATACACTTATCTAGGTATACATTGTAAAATGTTTGATTGCTGTTGCATAAATTATATAATTTTTAAAAGAAATTTAAGCAATATCAATCGCAACTCATCCAAGTATCTTAATTTATTTGTGAATTAGGTATTAGTTATTTAACTATTAGTTATTAGGTATTAGTTATTTGGAATTAGTTATTTAACCAGTAAGTAATAATCTGGATATGAAACAATCACATTTTTATTAAGAATAACAATTGCATTTTAATGAAAAAGATGTTTATAATACATCGCAGATCGTTTTTTTCACGCTATTTATATCTTTTATTTTAATAGCAAAAACACAAATTTGCCGTAAAAACTGTTAGCTATCTAATTATTGATTAACATCGATTTTATGCTTGCAATAATTTATGTTTATAGCAGCAATATGTAACACAGTTATTAATGTTGAAATTTGACACAGTAAGATAAACAGCTATGATGCTTAGTTTTATGAAATATCTTATATGACTTACAGCGCTTTAGTCTGGTGAGGTTTATCTTGTTGAAAATCTGTTAATAGACAATTATTCAATAATAGAGATTGTTAATAATTTATTTTGTATATTTTAATTACTCATGTATGCAAAATTTTAATTCAACAGTTTTGTGAAACGAAACTTATATAAATAATTAGGTTTTAAATATCCTTATAACAATACGCTTAAATCCATATTAATTTATTTTAATGGGTTGTTTAATGGGTAAATACAACTATTTTTGTCAGAATTTTCTTAATCATAATTTATTGTTCAAAGTTTTTGACATCATCGACTTAATTGACCGAGTTGAAAGCAAAACAAAATCGGGATTTAATTTATTCAGCTTTAAGAAATATAATTTTTCATTTGCATTTATTACCATCGCTCCATAATAACGGAATACTAGTGATACAATATGCAAAATAAAAATTGAATTATTATAATAGTAAGCGTATTTTAAAGGTTTTTCGGTATTTACTGCAGACAAATGACATGTGTCATTAAAATATAATATAAATATACTTAAAAACGACGCTCGTACAAATAATAAAAGTTTTAAGAATAATATGTGTTATAATAAGGCGGCAATCTTTAAATAAATTAATTGTGAGAAAAAGAGTTCTTCTATGATTTCTGTAAGTATTCAATTCTAGTTTACCAAATCATTTTATCAATTTTTATCAGTTTATCATTTCAATTATATTAATAATATTGTTGTAATATTGTACAAGTGTCAAAAAGAAATAGATGTTTGGATTCAAAATGTTTTTAAGAACAAAAACAGTGCAATATTAAACTATTCACTTGGCTCCAAATAATTTTGAAAAAGTATGTAAAACCAAACTTGCTTGTGTAGAAAAAAAAATTTAATGTGTGCTGTTTTAAAATTAGGTGTCACTGTCAACAAGAATTAATTATTTTTCAAATGTCAAATAAATATGGAAATTCTGGTTACTTTTACAAAATTAATATTAAATGTTATTTTAATATTAATATTAATATTAATTTAAAATATTAATTAAAATTTAATATTAATATTAAATTTAATTAAATTAAATACTAGCAATTGCTCTAGGGTTTTTGACTGGGGCTGCATTAGCATATACAGATAATTCTCGAAATGTTAAAAAATACAAAAGACTAGATTCAACTTTTTTTTGCTAGTAGCTTTGCTAACACATAATTAAACTAAAGATAATTTTTTACGATATAAAATTAAAACAATTTTATTGTTACGGTGGAACAGAAAATCTTGTGTATCACACGTTTGGATACGGTTTTGCAAAGATACGTAGTTTTGGCTAAAGGCCAGAATCACTCGCTTTGTAAAATGTCAATTTCCGGCCTTGTAATACAAATAACTATTTTATTTCAAACTGAGTTTTTTCGTAAAAACAAAGTGAAAAGATGTAGCTGAAACAGCAGCTACAATTTCGTGCTTATTAAATAAAGACCGAAGCGTTAGCGATGTGTCAAAAAAAAGTGGGTTATGTCACATTTAGTCAATGGTCACAGCGACTAACTTTTTAATTGGCATCTGTCAATGATGGTTGGTCACCCGTCAACAACAGGAAGGTGGTTACAGTTGTATCATTTTAAAATAAAATGTAAGATTGTCAACTTAAACAGTTATTTTTAATAACGCTGTATAAGTGTATAAGCTTCTCTCATGGACATGGATCAACATAATAAGTTGATTTTATAGTAAGGGCTGAAAAAAATAATATAATTTTAGTTGCAAATTATTCCACATAAAATGACGATTTTATTATTTATATATAAAAGATTTATTATGATATTATATAAATATATTATTATTATATAAATTTTTATGATATAAAAATATAACATGCTCTTTGAGTGCTATTAGCTTTTAGATAATTATTTTAAAACAGATTTAAAAATGAGTTTAAATGTGGTCAACATTATAAGGTATCTAAAGTTACAAGCAGTATTTTGTAAAAAGTTTTTCCAATGAGTTTATAATCTCTATTTGATAAATAGACTATAGTGTATGAATTTCGTAACTGTTTCTAAAAAATGTTTGAAACCAAAATTGAAGTATGTAGTACCTGCCTATGTCCTGTATCTCTTGCCACTTTTAACTTTTTACAGCAAAGCTTTTTTTAGTTGGATTTTCGTTTATATTTAGCACTTTTGGTCTACAATTTATGATGTTGTACGCACCTGTACACTGTAGAAACTTTAACTGTAATGAATTGAATCCAATTTAATGTTTTTTTTTAATTTTTTGTCTATTGCTGATGGAATACACAAAAGATTTTTTCAAATACTTTCTTTATAAAAGTGTTTTTAAAGTTTTTAAAAGAAGTTTATTTTTGTTAAATTTTTTTCTGCAGATAAAACTGAATAATTTTTGACATTTTAGCTTTTATTTAAAAATTCTTCACTGTAATTAAAAATTATTATTTAAAAACCTAAATTTTATATAATGTTGTTTGTTTTATTAATAAAAGTTTCAAAAATGTTTGTGAAAGCCGCCAAACAGTTGACGGATTCACAGCTCACGCGATTTAACTAAAATATGCTATAATACAATGTGCTTAGATTTAATAAGATAAGTACGTATTGAAAAAGTATTTGTTTACTTTCGATGTATGTTAAACTATGCATATCACCTACGCAAAAAAATTAATTGAATGATTCTTATCTATGGTGTGTTGTTTTACGATAGTGGCCTAATTAATTGACCATATCGACGCGTAGGTGATAAAATTTTACTTGATTGGCCAACAAGTGATGTGTTTACTGAGTAAATATTCCAGAAAATAATTTGAGGATACACTCAATTGACTTGATGTCATCAAGACCGTCTATTAGTGGCACCAGTTTCAATTGTGATAAGAAACGTCATCAAAACATTTAAATTTAATGAAAAAAAAAATAAAGCTTGACTAAACTAATTAGGAGCAGTCAATGACTAATTAGCAAGAATTATTTGAAAATTAACATCTTGTGACGAGATGTCGTTAAAGTGTGGTCTATCCACCGCAACGCGACAAGATACGTGTGGGAAAAAGGAGAACATATCATTTTCTTCCTAAATTTTAAACACTGTGCAGCGTGCGTAATAAAGTTATCAAATGCCAACATCTCGTTTTTTTCACTTAAACCCTATTATCTATTTGTAACATTTTTATTTGTAAATGATTTTATAATAATATTATTGGTGATGTTTTATTATGATGAATATGATGTTTCTTTACGACTTGACGAGCTAGTACTAACAAAATTAATTAGTAACCTTCTGCAAAAGTCGTGAGTTATTGAAATACACGCAGATTTCAATCTAAGCATTAGAAAACACAATAATATAATAAACTTGCAAATAATTAAACATAAAAGTTGTTTCCTCATTTAGTTCATTCTAACTTTTAATCGAATATTATTTAAGAAAAAAGAGGACTTGAAAATAATAAAAAATTGACATCTTATGGAAAATACCTTCTTGAACAATTTAATGAAATTATTAACGTCTTGCATTCCATCGGTTAAGGCAGCATCAGAACAGAAAAATCAAAGCAAGAGTAAATACGGTAACTCGGACGGAGAGAAGCGAAAGTGGAAGCAGAACTCCCTTGTATAGACAAAAAGAAAGTACTGGTGAATAAGGCTTTCTAAATATTAGAATGATATTTACCCAAATCTTGATTTGAACTGTTTGGATGTTTTACAGTTTCTATTGTTTCACAGATTTTTCTGTCATGAAAGTAAGTTGAATTACAAATCAAGAAAGGTTGATGAGAATCAATGTTGTGGCCGGCATCTAAATAATGTTCAGCTAAAGAATACCGCTTTTAAGTACGATTTTGTGCATCTTTTATGCTCAAAAATCCGAAGCTTTATGGTACGTCAAACAAAAGAAAACAAAGTCTCAAATTTTTCTTTGGGATTTACAATTTTTAAAAGTGCTTAGAAGACTGTGTTCAACCCTTGTTTACAAAGATTTTTTCCGCTCCTGTCTACCCCTGTTCAGTCCTGTTCTGTCCCGTGAACAAATGGAAGAAAAGCATTAGGTATCAGTACCATGTTTCAACTCTCTCTTTTTATTTGAGGGTGTTTATATTACGCTAAATATCCCCTTTTTTATATTCATTATTTACTAACAAGGCTACATTTTGATCGGTCCAATTCCGCTTGAAGATTTGATGGTTAAAATGCAAGAATATAAAGCTTATTTGTTTTTTCTTCACGGCTTGCCGTCCATGCGCAGACGCTCAAATTCGCTATTCTTTAAAAACTTGTAAATTAAAAACGTCAGTTAAATTTTTCACTTTGCGCTTGTTTGTCTTAATATAATATATAACTTGTTTGCAATATCCTCTATTTCTAATATATATTAGAACAGTAATTAAATTTAGTTTACATTAACTACATTTAAATTTGTGCACTTTAGAAGTTTGTTTATAGTCAAATGTTTTCAGCGTCCACTTATTTCATCAGCTGCTACATGCTCGCGCAGGCTAGTGGCGAGGCAGCCGCCAAAAGAAAACAAATTATTTCTAGTAACGGCCAGGCAACAGACAGTTTTTGTGGCAGACGGTAGTCAATAAATAGTATGGCCAAAAAGACCCACTGAGAAACATACGTGTTTCTCAGACATTTAAAAATAAAAGAGAATCTTGATTCACATTCATTTTCATCTTAAATTGAATATCTTTAATGAGTTATTTAAATGGTTTAAAAATCAATAATTTATTTTTAATACCTTGATTAAAAAAAATTTTAAAACACGTAAAGCGTCGGCTTCCAAAAGCAAAATTAAATCAAGGAAATCAAATTAAAATGAGAAAAACGCCTTAACTTAAGTTTATTAAATTATTTAGACAACAAATTTATTTTAATACTATAACATATTGTCTCTTTGCTGTTTTACTTAGTGTTATCTGTTATTTAATTGTTAATTCACAGTTTACGCTAATTTGCTTAGCATGCATTTGAAAGAACTACTTGTTAACACAAAATATTTACTATTTATTAACACGATATTACAGTGTAATTTTGACGTATCTACTTGCTACAGATCTTTCGGATCCTCAAATAACCAATTTTTCTTGTATTAATTTTTTAATCATTTCAATGTGGCGACATCTATGTATCAAAAACTTCTTAGATCAAAGTCGAGAAAGTATGTTGCTCCATTTTGATGCTAAAAGTGCTAACTAACAACAGATTTCAATTTTGATAAAAAATAAATCTTTGAGATAAATATAGAAAAGTTGCTAGTCGGCATCTACATTATTAAATTAACGTCTTTTACCTGAAACGCATCTGAAATCTAACAATTTTTATCTGCTTTAGTTGCTACCAACAACTGGTAAAAAAGCCAAAGCAAATTCATTCTAACAATATTTGTAGAGTCAGATATGTTTCGCTCTTATTGAAGTTTTGCAGTGAGACTTTACATCTTGACAATTTTATGTAGAAACATATCTTCTTTGGCGAATAATTTTTATATTTACCCAAAGGCCTTACAGTATTACCTTACCTTATCTTACCTATTAGTGAAATGCAAAATTTGTACAACACTTTTTACAACAAGATCGACAAACCATATTTCTACATTTTGATGCTAAAAATTACTACTAATGACAGATACCGATTTTGATAAAAAAATAGATTTTATCACAAATTTCAACCCAGCTAAAATTTTAAACTTTTGTCTGAAAAATACTTCCTTATTTACAAAAATTGAAAAAAACGTGTAATTTGCCTTTTGATTTTACATTTTGAAGACAATTGTGGTTTCACAGTTTCAAGATATCAAATTTTAAGATTTTTTTATTAATTTATGATAACAATTTCAAAAATCTGAAACAACCAGTCGATAAAGAAGGCATTAAAACTTTGATATTCAAAATTTCATTCGTTTTGCGTAAAAACTATGCTCAGGAAATTGAGCTCAAGTTTTTAAGCATTTTCTCTACTGTGAAGATTCCCTTAATTAGATTATGGTTTGCATTTTGAGTTTATTTCTTTTTAAAGTTAGTCACTGTGACATAACCTACAATTTTTTTAACGTGTGTTATGCCAAATATTTGTCCGGTTACAGCGTTGCAACAAGGCAAATAAAAAAAATCTCTAAAAAGTGTTGTAAGCTCAAACAGTCATTGTTGATGATCAAGCTGTATTATTTCTCTATCCGAAACATAGTTGAGCTCGGATAGTGAAGAATGAGTTTCTGTTCACTAATTATTCCGTATGTCAAAAAGACCGTAAACAGATAGCAACTAAAAAATCTAAAGGAGGAGGAGTACTTACATCAGTTGATACTTCTTTTTATTCCTCTCAAATTGTCTTATTTTTTATTAACTCTGCTCGACCAGCAATTGATATTGTGAGTGCTAAAATTGGACAAACAATTTTTTTAGGTTTAATTTAATTTAGGTACATTCCACCAAGCAGAAGCATTGAGAATCTTGAGCACTTTATTAGTAAATATTTCGGTCAGTGTAAACTCAAATTCAAAATTCTATGAATTATTTCACTTTTTCGTGTTATTTTAGTTCACATTTTTGACGTTGATAAAAATGCATAGGTTTGCTAGGTTTGTCGGAAAGGGGGTTTGAGAGAAACGCAAAATAAATGCCATTCAGTTTGTAATTTTTATCGAAACGGATGTTTGTGCATATCTTCTTTGTTTACTATTCGATATGAATAATTTTTGTTTGGTTTAAAAAAATATATTTTGAAAGTGTTTTTTTAACTATTTGTTTGTTTGTTCTATTGAAATAAGTGTGTATCAGTAAAATTATGAAAATTGAGGAGATTGTTTTGCAACTAAAACAAAATATATTACAGATATTGATTGAAATGTCTATAAACCATTACCCTATCGGACTAGATTTGAAAAATTAGATAGTTGCGTTACTTTTGAAAAAACAATTATAATTTTATACAGAACATGAAAATTTTAGAGACTTGAGGTATTTATAATTAAACAAAAATTAAACTTGCAAGTAATGATGTTCAATTACTATATCATATTTATGGTGATTTGATTTTTTAATAAAATTGTATGTTTTTGATTATAGTATGCGTACTATAATATATTTGCTACTTTAGCTTTTTAGGTTTATCATCGATTTTTATGTAGGTATATTTAAAAATACTTCACAATATTTTTATTATAAAAAAAGTTTATTACATGAAACATATATATTAAGCATTATCATAGTATGTAGTATAATTTAATGATATAAATCACATAATTTAATGTTCTAGATATAGGAAGGAGTTTTTAGCAATAATATATAATAAAACAAATTCTTACATTAATAGCTTTCTGTTTAAGATATGTTTTGATTTATTAGCAGGGTTACAATTACTAATTGCATTAAAGCAGTGGTTAGTTGTCACCTATCTCATAATACCATTTACTACAAAAAATTCATTAGAAATTCTACTAATTAGTTTTCAACTTAAACAACCTCCCAGCTCATCTATCTCCCCAAGCAATCCTCACTACCGCTTTGATATATTTTCAGTTTTCTTAACCGTTATTAACTATATCGCATATTATTGGGATAAGACGCCTTACAATTTTGTTTGAATAAAAATTATAATAGAATTTATAGTTTGATTCAAGCATTGTCTGAGCAAAGGATTATTTTAGAATTATTAATGTTTTGATTTGAGATTCATGCTTATCATAATATCTAAATTGATCTACTCCATTCATTGTTTAAATCAACTATCGTTGAACTAATACACCATTCTCTGTTTAAATTGCATGTTTGTCATTAGCAGCTGATTATCATTTTACGAGGTACTTAATAAGCATTTTTAGAAAAACAAGATTTTTTCAGCTTTTATAGACTTGTTAAGGCCATCCAGCAGTGGGAAAATATGCTATGTATTTAGAACATAGTTGGAGAGTAGAATATATCAACATTTTGATAAGCCGGACTTTTATTGTATTTTACATAACATTTTTTTTTCTAAATTAGGTTCAAACTACTGACTCACTATTTGAAAGACAAAAAAAACAAGATTTCGGTGCTGCACACTAAGAAACAACCTTTTTAGCTAATTACGGTAAGGGGACTCGCAATTCGGTCGGAGTGATCATGATGTGCGACTTACAAAAGTTAACAAGCTCCAAACCGGTATTGCGCTGCGACGTTCGTGTAGATGATAAATACACAATGCAGTAAATGATAAAATTTTATCAATTTTATATTTACTAAATTGTTGGTGATACCATCACGTATTCACACAAAATATATATTTCATGTTTTAAATGTGTTTTTTGAAAGTAATGCTTTTTGATAAAAACCATATTTTAATCAGCTTCTTATTGCTTAAAGCAAAAACATATGATAACATTCTAAAATGATAGGCAATTCAAGCAGGATAAGAATTTTTTCAAGACAGTAGTAGTTATGAATAAACGACACCTTATTCATATCGATTCCTATTTTATTTTCTAATTTTGCCAGAGAACTAAAAAGTAGTATTCAAGTTATTTTTATTTGTTTTTTGTGCCTATGAATGTTTGTTTTTTTTTTAATTAAAGTTCATAATCCATTAGATACAAACCCATTTTCTCTTTCTATGTAGCACACAATTTTTTTTGGCTTTTTTTCCTAAAGGAGAAACTCTGCAATGAAAGTTTGAACTGTATACCATCAGTTTACATTGTACAATATAGCTTACTGTATAGGGGTGTCTCGCACATCATTAATTATTTTTTTTAACTGTATTACTGTTAAACTGTTTTTTAAATAATTTTTATCTAGAAATTAATTTGTTCCGTATATTTTGCTTTTGTCTTTTGTTTTGAAAGTTGATGAATTTAATATTTATCAAAACAAAGTTCTATTTTGCTACATAATGGAAAATTAATTTAGTCTCTAAACATAATAATTATAGTATGACACACATATGAAAATATAATAGAAAACTTAATTTGGCCTCTAAACCTATCAACTATAGTATGACAAATATTTAAAAATTCAAAACAAATGTAAACAAAATATAAGCTAATAAAGGAATGAATGAAATAGTAATGTCGAAAAAAAAATCTGTTGTAATTGTTATTTATCCAATTTTTTAATTACTTAAACTGTGGACTGCTGGAATATTACCGTGATTTACTAATAATACATAACATCTTAGACTAGAATTACTTTACATTCGTCATAAATCGTAATCAATGTATTTTCAACAAAACTATCGTAATTAATTTTTGTTTCAAAAGATTGAAAAGCGTAGTATTTTTCGTGTTATGGTGAAGCGATTTAATGAGTTAATTATTATAAACCGAATGTAACTTTCATACGTTAATATATTTTTTTCACTTTAGTAATAAAATCCTGTTTGAACAGCGGCTATGCAATTACGGACGATTACCAATTAATTTTTATTTATGAACCGTGTGCTTGCTTAACATCATGAAGTCAGAATAAATTTGTACAACTTGTGTGTTTCCTATATTATATTTATATTGATTCTCTTAGTATTGATTATTTCAATCTAAATAAAAATGCTTTGTCTCTATTCTTTATTGTTATCAATTATCATGAGGCTGATTAAGCTCATGGTCAAACTCGGCCCTTGCTTTTATGTTTAATTGAATAATTGACTCATTTGGTTCTTCTAGTTTTCTTTGTCTTCTATCTAATCTCACGCCTTCGTAATTGTTGTATCTATTCCAGTCACACCCAGCTTTTTCAAAAACAATATTTATGCCTTAAGCACGCTGAATAAAATAAGCATAATATCCTTATCCATCCCACCTCTTTACAAATCAGTCTTCCGTTCCGTCAAAACGTCTGTTTGACCCCTTCTAGTTTTACAACTTACCTCAGTGGAGTGGGACCATTTTACGGTTTAGGGGTTTAGTGTTCTCTCGGTGTATAGGGTGGCAAGCAAAACTTTAAATATGGTATGGGAAGATAAAGGAAATAAGGTCAGTTAAAATATTTCATTTTATATATATTTTTCTACTATAAATCATCTAATTTTTATTATTAATTTTTATTTTTTTTTATAAAAGCTTCATGCTTTTTGGTTTCACTTTGTTGTAGCGATTTAACTAATCGTTTTGCAAATTGTTTATCAAGGTTAATCTCATCATCACTGCACTTATCCTGTTATTTTTTATTTCTTTTCAAATCCTCTATTACAAATCCAATTGTGATATTATTATTATGTTATTATTTTGCGAAATTTTCTACTTAAGTAATTATGTTTGCTATTCTGAATTTTTTAGATAACGCATTCAATTAGATGCCGTATTTTATGCCTGAACTATTTTCAAATTGGCGCAACTTGTAAACACTGAATAAATTAAAGTTGTTTACAATTTCCGACTTTTAAAATATGGTCAATCCTCTTCTAATTTCATCTGGTTGCTGTTGTCAATTAAAAAATAAAACATTTTCTATTTATGAATATTTTACCTACTTTTTTTAAAACAGTTTTTATTGGCAAAATAATACCGAACTTTCTACTGCAGCAAGTGTTTTGAATGCTTGACATATAGAGGTCAAGTCTGGCCACTTTGCATAATTTGTCATAATACAACAATAACATAACAAGAATATGAATTAAACATTTTATAAATAAAACCGTTGTCCAGATATTTTTAACGTTGTGATTTAGCAATTATTTGTGATTAACTTTTTGCGTTGATTAAGGAATGTTCTAATAAATCTGGCTCATTACACTTAATAGAGATGAATGCAATGGACCAGCCACATTTGGTACATTAATATTTTATGTTCGTAACTAGAACGACCAAAAATTGCATGTGGAATCAAAACATGTGGGCAATATATTTTGAAGTTTAAGTCACTAAATTAACAATACTAGAAAAAAAAAAAGACGTACATACAATAAAAACTGATGTTTTTATTGTATGTTTTATATTTTTTCAAGCAATAATAGTAATATGTATTCATATAGTATTTGAAAAATTTCTTGTGATCAAAACTTTTAACTAAAATAAATTCTCAAACAATACTTTTTAAGCGAACTACTGCCATTCTATTATGTAATCGGATAGTCTTCCAAATTTTGGTTTGGGTTTATGATAATAATTGTGCAAGCGCAATAATAATTGACTTAAAGGTAGCATGCTCTCGACAAATACGTCATAAATCACTTTTTAACTATGACTAGTTAAAAAGTGATTTATGACACCCAAAAACTGTACAGTTTTTTAGTTTTAGTTCATTGTTAGCGATAAAGTTCCTATTATGAATAGTTTTAACTTCGGTCATAAACGCCAAAGAAAATTTGGAAGACTACACATTGTTTGGTACACAGTTGTGATGAAAATTATGATCAGAATTTACAGGAATATTTCTTAAGGAACGCAGCCATGATAGAAAAAAAAGTGAAATAACTGTTTTTACAACCACGATGCATATACAATTAACTCGCAAAAAATTAAGTATATATTTGAAAGATTATTTTGCTTACAAAAAATCAAACAAATGAAAAATTTACATTTTGAATAAATAATAAGATTAGAATTATTATTAGGTTTAATTAGAATATTAGAATAAGTGTTAGAATTATTTTAAGCCACAAACTTTAGCTTGTTATTATAATTATTTCTTATTTTTGGTGATTTAGAATAAATACTTATAACAATAACAAAAATGTTTTAATAAACTGTCGTAACATTTTTAACTTTCAAGCCATGAACTAGAATTAACCAACAACCCCTGATAGATGAGCGAATGTTTTAATATTAATTAAATTCAAATATCCATATTTTTCAACTAATATTTATAAAAAAATACGTTTTTATTAAATATTTTAAAAACTGAACTAATAAAGTTAAATTTTTAACCTTCGACAAAAAAGTTGACCTTCCACAAGTATTTACTCTACGAAACAGTAATAATTCTAGTTCGTAAGACTTATTTCAGTTGTAAATTAACAAACTAGTCTTGCTAAATTATTGTCAAAACCATATTTAAAAAAATGTAACAGAAAAAACTTTTTTACCATCTAAGACACAAGATTCAATTTGCAATAATTGACTTTTTAAATAAATAAAAATTAATTATACATAGGTACTTTGAAAGTAAAAAATTGAGAAAATACATTATCCAAACAAGCGCCATAAGGCAATTCCGGTTATAGGTTCCTTACCCCTTGTCAGTTGCAGATAATGACAACTTTAAACGAATAACTTACCTATCTTTTTTTGCCGCTAGAGGCGCTGGACGTGGCTGAAACTTTCGATATCTCACTGAAGCTATTTTGCTTTTTTTGTTCATCATTTGAAAATAAATTAAATAAATATTTTTTAAAAAATTAATTAAAATGATTCACTTAGGTATATATAATATGCATAACATAGATTTAATTTTTAAGATATGTTCAATTTGTAATCTTCATAAGGTTAGGCGGGCGCGCGATTTTATATTTGCTATAATTTAATAATACAATATCTTTTTTCTGTCTGTATAAAAATGCATTTCAGATAATAAATATTTGTTGTGCGTTGTACTCAGTCAAAAAACTTCCTATGCTAATAAAGTTCTTTTGTATGGAATCATTTCTAGAATACAAAAAAGGTCAAATGTTCATTTGTCACAGGTCAAGTTTTTAATTATTTTTTTTATGTATATCTAAACAGTAAAAAACGCTCCTTACTATTTTGACTATAGATCTAAAACTCTAAAAATTTTTAGTAAGATGTAGTACATAATAAAAAGTATATAATTCACATGTCACATAGTACATTTCTCATCAATTTTCTTGATTAAAATACGAAAACAAAGGCGCAGAAGAGGTTCCAAGTTGGTAAAAGTTTTTCCATCACAATTTTCATTTGTTTATGAATAAATAAAGTATTTTAGTGTTTAAGTGACAGAAACTTTCAATAAACGCGTAGAAATTAGTCAATACAGCATTTGAAAGCAAATATTCAAAAGTTGCAAATTATTATTAAAACTATATAAAATATATATATATATATATAATATTTTAAAAAATCTTTGACTTTTAAACAAATATAATATCTAATAACGTTCTTATATTCTCTTACCAATTAAAAATAATAATAAATGTGTTGGCTGAAGTACAAATACATTCAGTAGTTTAAGCAACCCAAACTCAACTCTTAACTAAATACAAAGAGCATAAAATGATAGAAACTGAACACTAAAGTTTATTCACATAACAAATAACAAAAAAACTAAGTAAACAATCTACTCTAAGAAATTACCGCACTACTTTGAAATTTTTAGATATTTAAACATTGATCACAAAATTGATCAAAAAATCATATCATTTACACATATACATGATTTTTGATAAAGCGCTAATTTGTAGTTTGCTAAAATCTACTCTTTTACATTCTATTAGTTCACAAAAACATAATATAATAAACAAGATGTTTTTTGAAGATGTTTAAAGGCTTTAATTTATTATGTAAAGGTATAGAGTAGTTGTAAAGGTTTACAGCATTATAAACATATCAATTTGTAAACGAAGCGGTTAAAAGGTAATTGTGGTGCAAATTTGAGCTGGTAAAGTTAGCAAATTTACCATTGTATAAAACAGACAATTTCATCCATTGAAACCCATTGATTTTATTTTCAATATGGGAAAACACATATCGCCAGCACGAATTAATTTTGAATTTTTTGGCGCCGAAATTGGCAATCATAATTTATGTTAGAAAAAAACTTTTACATAACTTTTTCTAGTGCTTAAAGTTAATTATGTAGTAATTTTAATGTAAAGCGCTTAATTTGGTATTATATATTTTTCTGTTACAAAATTTTACATGCTTTGTGAATCGCAGCTCATACTATAAAAACTACACCGTCTATGTGATTAATATTATTTGTTTGCTTCAATTGTTCAAACTTGATTCAAAAATTAATATAGATAAATAAGTTATTAGGTTCTCAATATTTGAGATAAAAATAAATTTTAACGCTACTATTAAACATGACAAAACAATAATTTTGTAAATATAAAGCGTTGATATCATATAAGAGGTTCTACAGTACAAAACATTTAAGTTTCAAACTACTTTGATTATTATTTATGAAGAAATGGTACTTTAAATCCGTATTAAAGCTTTTCTAAGAAGATTCCGTAACGAATACCTTTAAGGATAGGTCGTTTAATTTTACATTCATTTTGTGTAGGATGAAAGCTTGATCTCTAGGAGAACAGAAAATTAATATCAAACATTTATCCAAGTTAAGCTTCAAGTTAGGAGCATTGAAATATTCCAATGCAGAATTAAAATCTTGATTCAAATAGGCATTAGCCATTAAGATATCGTTGCTTTAGAAATTGGATTCGAGCGGCAAAGCAATGAACTTTTGAGAATTTGACTTAGGAGTCTTTATAAAGTCCTCAAATTGCAAAGATCTGATTTTCGGCTATAAACTGCACCGGTGCAAAAAAAAACTAATAACCTTAGCGCATAGTAACGAGTGACTAATAACGTCAAAAACTTTTTAAAAATCTAATAACGCTAAAGCAACACTCAAGCTTTTATATCTGCGTATATACAAATTATCAAGCAAATGGCTTCAAAAATGTGCAGGTCCGATACTCCTAGAAGCAGATTGTAGTGTTCACTTTCTATGTAAATATATAATTATAAACCGCCAATATTTCTAAAAATGCATACACGTTATTATTCGCTTTAAAAAACAAGTTTTTTCGGTTACAAATTTTTGCTCTCACTGTATTTAATGATTTGAATAGTTTTCTAAATTATAATAAGTCCTCCTACAAAAATTTGACCGATTTGATCCTTGAGTACTTTCTAAAATCATAGCACCAAATTTCTCCTACAATTTAGAAACAAAAAGCCTTTTTATTAATATGTCTGCTTTGTTGCTGTTGTAAACTA
This sequence comes from Lagria hirta, assembly GCA_947359425.1. NCBI lineage: Eukaryota > Metazoa > Arthropoda > Insecta > Coleoptera > Tenebrionidae > Lagria > Lagria hirta. Next base: position 17,851,036 of record OX375794.1, read on the forward strand.
GCACGTCGTTGCTTTGACTACTTAATTTATTGATACAACAGTGAAATCGTTTCTTTCAGAAGCTCTTGATAAGCCTGAAATGTTTTTATGCAAGACTTATTATTTTTAAACTTTCAATAAATAATTTTTTGCTATTAAAAATTGTTTAAAGCTGCTTTAAATTATCGAATTTTATTATTAAGTATAAAAGTTAAGATGATAATTACATGACAGCATAAGTAAAGGATTCTTACAAATGAGTAATATTTTTAGAACCCAGTTGCCATGTAAATTGTTTACATTGTGATAAGATCTATTTGACTAAAGTAATAGAAGGAAGAACAAAGTCTAAAGATCTAAACCAATTAAATTAATAAAACAGATGGGGTGGTGTAATTGACCCCAAGTTAGACCTTTGACTTCAAACTTTCAAATTGTAAAACATTTAAAATATTAGGATGTTTATTCAATCTGCTGCTTTCAATCTAAACTATTTTCCATGTTGTAAAAAAATGTCATAAAATTCAAATAGCGCACTGTTATTGTTTTACCTTTACAGCGTTATCAAAAAGTTCACAGAATGCGCTTTTTAATAAAACTTTATGAAAAATCATTATCGTTAAAAATACCCACGTCAAACAAGTCCACAGTGATTTATGTAACTTTGGAACTGTCTTTTTGATACTAAAAATATCTGCATTTATTGCAATGGCCGTAGATGTCAAACTTTTCGCTAAAACTTGCCATCTAACAGTTGCCAAAAGTAAATAGTTTTAACATCTTTAACATTGTTAAAGACAATGTTGGACGCAAAAGTAGAGTCATTTCAATATGATGGCAACGAGTTTTGTTTGATATCTAGGTATCTTACATGCTGATCATTTATTACAAACTTTTTTTTTCTGATTACTTTCTTTATTGACTGTCTTGCAATTAAAGTCTACAATAAATAGAATTTTATTTATTTATTAGAATACTCTAAGATCGCTAACAGACATTTTATTAAATTAAAAAAAAGCATTCTGTAAAGTGTAAACGATCAACTCGAGTGATTTTTTCTCTACTGTCGTTTACAACAAATAAAATCAATTCCTAAATTCTATTAAAAATTTTGATGCATTTTGTTGTATTTGTCCCGAACACATTACATAACAACCATGATCAAATCAATAATTATTATATTTGCGTCAAAATATAATATCGTACATTGCCACTTTGATTATTTACACAGGAAACTTGTGAAAACCACAACCTTGACCTTATAGTGAACATAAAAATACAATAAGCTTATTATGCGGTATAGTTGGCGATTTTTAAAACAAATATCTTATGTTTCCGGTTTTACACTTTTTATACATTTTCTGAACCTTATCTCTAGGGTCTATACAATCAAATTTTCTTTAAACTTAGATTTAACTTTATGTTTCATATTAACACAATTTTGCTGATATCATAATGACGTGCCCAACATTTACACCAATCATCAGTAAGAAACAGTCCACACCCTCCCACAACCTATCCTACATAAATAAAGTTCATTGAAGGCAAAACCAGACAAAGTATTATAACAGCACTGTGATAACGATAAGATTTCTAGTGTCTAGTCATTCTAATTATTACTTAATTTGTTATAAAAATGGGTAAAGGCGGAGAAAAAATGATAATTCAAAGTATGGAAAATGGTTTTGAGAATTTACAAGATCGATCTAAGCATTTAAAAAAAGTGAGTGAAATGTTCGGAAATAAATAAAACAAATGCATTACTTCTATATATAGACATAGACATATTAATTTTTAATATGTGATTTTGATCAGTGCAGTTCCGTGAGATTCGAAAAATTGAAAAAAAAAAATTTCGAAGAAAACTGATAATAGGTTTTTTCCAGGGTTTCAATGGAAAACTTATCTTTGCTATCATTGCATCAGCTTTAGGATCGTCATTCCAACACGGGTACAATACTGGAGTTACCAACAACCCTCAAAAAGTAAGTACAACTTTGCATTATTCAAAGGCACTATTCCCAATATATAACCACTATTCATAATTCATATACTAGAAAATAACTTATATATTATTTTATCATAAATATTATGTTTTAATAGAATCACTAATTACCTAACAATTAGTCTAGTAGCAATCGGCGCATGAGTACCGGAAACTATTTCACCTCAATTTTTTTATGCAATCTTCTTTAAATTGCCCTATTGATAGGTGCCATATTGTTTGAACCGAAATTATTTAAGAAATTGCAAGAACTTGTTATTTTTTAACCGGACAAAAAGAAAATGTGTTAAAAAAATACAGAACTGAATGGCAACAAATAAAAAAAAAATTAGTTTAAATCTGAAACTAATGTAATTGTGTAAATAATTTTAAGTCGGTACCATACAAACAAATTCTATGTTATGTTCATCTTCTGAGTTAAGGTTTTCTAAAGTGGCACTATCAAGTACTTCTAAATATCTATATTTTTCAGCATTCGTTATTACCAAAGTGAATACACAAAAGTCTAATACGAGCTTATTTGGGTATTGCCGCCGATGCAATTTTTAATTTTTCGTATATACTAGTATAGGCGTTAGACAAAAAGTTTTTTTTATTTTTTTTTCATTTCAGTCCATTCCTAAAAAGTTTATTTTTTTGATAAAACAAATTAGTTTTTGTGTCACAGTCTTCTCTTTTACTCGTCGTTTTTTCATAAGTTCTTTTATAATCTACAATACAATTTTTGGTTATATTGTACATATATTAGAACTTCAAAGTTTTTATAAAAATTGTTAATTGTTACTAGAATTGCCTCACAGCTGAGGGTTTTGTGGGTAAACAATCAATTATTCTTTATTTTTTTACCCTTAGAAACAAAATTTTTTTTATGGTACCATCTGTAAAGAATACCTTATCCAACAAAGAAAAGATTTGATTTAATTGGGCTTTTCTGTAAAACTTATGCATGATCAAACAAAAAAAAAACAAACATATTTTTATATACGGGTAAAATTGAAAATCTTTAAGAATTTCTCTAAATGCTTGAGGGGCTTTAATCACACAACTTCTGGCTGCATTTATTATTATTATTGCATTATAATATAATCTTTTATTCTCATAAAATATTTACAGTGTACCAAACAAATATACAATAAAGAAAATACAAATTGTATAAGTTTTTTTGTCTCTCAGACATATGTCTCTTACGTCACAAGCTTTTGTTTCCAGACCATACATTATGTGCACGAAAAACATTTCCGTTGGTATAATCCTAAACAAACTAAAATACATTGAATATTGTGTGGTCCACTAGATCTTGATTAATGGGTAGCATATGAATGCATTTTAAAGAAAACAAATTTAAAGGTCCTTTCAAATCGGCGTTTGTGTACACCGGAAAACACAACATACGTTTGACATAGGTAGTAACCATTTCTAAAATAGAAACATGCGCTTGTCTTTCAGATTTAGTGTCCGAGTTAGAGAATATTAATTAATTAATATTGAAACATAACTATAAAAAATATCGAACAGTATGACAAAAAAGCTCTTAAACGTGTTAGGTATATTGTTAAATATAAATATTATATATAGAATACATGGTCTTTCTTTAGATTGACTTCAATCTTTTGTGTCCAGTAGACAAAAAAGGGTAGAGAAAGGTAACTTCTTCTGAATTAATAAAACAATAAATTTTTCTGTCTTTGTAAGCTCGATTCTAAAACCGATGCTTATTTTAATATTAATTATTGAATACTCAAATTTGAGTGATCACATTCATTTATATATTTACTGAACTACAGATGAAATAAATTAACATTAATCAAGGGTGGCTTTGGAAAATAAAACAATTGTTTTGGCTTCATTCAGCTATTTTTCAATTTTTCGGTAAGTGCCGGTAAGCTAAGCCAGTATTACAGGTCTGTTCACAACTAAAAGGCATAAATACCTGCCGCAGGCATTTACGCCATTTTCTGAATGTAAAATAAATTTTTAATTAATTAAAAAAAAACGAAAAATTCGGCGAAAAATATGTATTTCTTATTTTACAGCTCGCAAAAACAATAACGCAAACGAAGTAACTTGATATATTCAAATACAGAAAAATCTCTGCGCTATTCTAAGCGACTTTATGTTTACAGTTTGTTACCGGCTTTAGTGCAAACCGCTCTAAGACCTGCTGTCAATAAAGCATAGCCACCCTTGATTAATGTTATTATTATACACCCTGTATATTAGATGTATGTACATGAATTTGGAAGAAAAAACATCATTTGCTGCATTATTTACTTTAACAACAAATTTGGCTTAAATTAAAAGCTTAGAAACTTGGAACTTGTTTCGCTTGAAAAAAATGTTTTGGAACTTCGCTTTATGTGATGAACGTATAGTTTAACGCTTTGTTTTTCATAGACAGTCTAGGTTGGATATATTGAGACAAAATAGTACCAGGTGAAATAACTTTTCCCGCTAATACAAAAATGTCCATTGAAATGGATTTTAATTCTCATATTTTACATGAGCCTCTTTTTATTGATGTAAATGTAGAATATTATATAAATAAAAATCAAAAAAATATAAGGCTCTTAAGGAGTTTTTCAGGTCATAATGAAAACACAGTGTTCCAATTTTATTCATAATTTGCCCAAAAACAAAACACAAGTTTTTTACATCGTTTGATGTAACTAAATAAATTTATTTACTTTAAAATGTGATATTACAAAATTATTATTTTTTATATTATTTATAATTTGTGTCGACAATAGCTGTGTTTAAGAGGTCAAAAAAGAATAAAGCTAAAAAAAAACTAATAAGAAACAAATTGATCCAAGAAAAAACGCAAATGAAGAAATTTTAATAATTGAAAGACTTGCTAGATTTTTGACTCAATGGTTCCAACCGCTTTAAACCTCATTGTGCCAAAAATGTATTATTCAAAATCTAATTTAATTTTATAGACACAATAAAAAAAGTGTAAACCTAATTAGGCTAGTCGAAAAAGAAAGTTTGACTAATAGCCAATTTTGATAACTTTTTTCAATTTTTACATGAGCGGTAAAATTTTCGCACCCGGTATCAAAAATAATAAAGAGATTTTTTCTTGCCGATTTGATTTTTTTTCTACATTTCCTTGCCCTAAACATGTTTTGGAGCTTGTTTTGTTTACATAATTTTTGCGTTTTTATAGACATTAAAGTTTGCAATTGTTATTATAACTTTTTGTTCTGTAAAATATTTGTTATATTATTTAAAACCTAATAAATTCATCGCATGTTGCAAATGTTTACCTATAATAATAATGATAAAAACATGCAATAAAATGTACTGTTTGATTTAAAACAGCCTTGTACTGTTATGCAAATAAATCAATGAATATAATGCTATATTTTATTGTTTTTTACATTCAAGTGACTTTTTGATAATCAATTATAAAATTAGTAGAATTAATCTACGCAATTTTACGTATTTCAGTTTGTAATATTACTTATCTATGACAATTGATATATTTTTCTAGTATTGATAAATTAAATTATGAATAATAGAAAAATAGAAATTTAAATAGAAGACTCTTCTAGGCAGTTAAAGAAATTTATAGTTAAAGTAATTTTTTTATTCTACCATATATTTCAAAAAATTTGTCGTCAAGCAGGCTATGAATAAGAAAAGCGTTAAAAACGTATGGCGTAATTCAAGTTTTATAGACGTAAATTAGCTTTAAACGAACTGTCATTAAATAACAAATTTGACAGCTCTTGATAAGTCTGAAATTTGTAGGAGTACAACCCAAGATCCTTTCTAACAATTTGTTGGCAAGCTGACAGTGATAGCTCAGTCTGCTGTGACAGTAAGAGATATACTTGGGATGAACAGTCTCAATGTCTTTTTGAGTGCAAACCTAAGACCGATTAAAAACACAGACATACAGTTTCGACGTGTTTGTTCTCTACGGCCTACTCAATCAAAAAATTTTTGAACAAATGTCATTTATAATTTTAGCAATTTTTAATTTTATAGTGTAAAGTATAGCTTCTTTTAATTAGGAGGCAATGTGACGAAACAACATCTGAAAGCGCTAGAGGAACGGCTTAGACTATTATAAGAATTAAAGAAAGTTAAAGCTTCGTTCTTATGGAAAAAGATTTGTTCAAAAAATAGCTATTACAGATAAATAATTAATAGAAATAACTTGTGTTAAATGTAATAAAAAAATGTGGGTATATTAATATTAATAACAAGTTTTTTTTTATTGCTCAAATTTAATGGTTTACATTCCAGTGTCGTAAAACGCTTACCAGCAAGATGATATAAAAGAACTTATTCAAACCAATACTGTTACAATTTCAACTATAATTAGGCTTATTAAGATCCTACATCTTTTTTGTATTTTAATTAGTTTATTTGTGTTATTACAACATTAAGATATCGCCAAAGATTTGGTAATAATTTTTTATTGAATTTATTAGGTTCAATTAATTTAGCATTATCAATTTAGTATAATAAAAATGTTTCAATCATTAATCTAATAGTTAACCTCTAGAGACTAGTAAGGACTGCTTTTTCACAAGACATTTTTATAATGTATGTGGCCAAATTGGTTCTTTAATTATTTTATATTTTTCCAGGTTCTAGAGCAATGGCTTACCGAGGTGATAGCAAACCGCACAGGAGAAGCTCCTACCCAACAAACAATAGTTTTTGTGTGGGCAATAACAGTCGCAATTTTTTGTGTTGGTGGCATGATAGGCGGGGTTTCTACTGGCTTTATTGCTGATAGGTTTGGGCGGAAAAAAGGACTTCTGCTAAACAATATACTAGTATTGATAGCAACAATTTGTTTGGCTACAGCCAAAGCCGCATCGTCCTATGAACTTTTAATTTTGGGTCGTTTTATAATTGGCATAAACTCTGGCTTGAATGCAGGATTAGCGCCTATGTATCTGGCTGAAATTTCACCGATTAATCTTCGGGGAGCTGTTGGAAGTGTGTATCAGCTTGTTATTACGATTTCTATATTAGTGGCACAAGCTTTGGGATTGAAATATACCTTAGGGACAGCTGAACATTGGCCACTTTTATTCTCTCTGACAATAGTTCCTGCTATTTTTCAAGTTTTTACTTTGCCGTTCTGCCCAGAATCGCCCAAATATTTGTTAGCGACCAAAAACAATTCAGTAGAGGCGCAAAAAGCTTTATCATGGCTTAGAGGAGGTTTTGCAGTGCAAGAGGAGATGGACCAAATGAAAGCTGAGAATGATGCTAACAAACTACTTCCTAAAGTTACTCTGAAGGAGTTGTTGACTAATCGAATTTTGCGCATTCCGTTGATAATTTGTCTTTTTATAATGATTGCTCAGCAGCTCAGTGGAATCAATGCTGTAAGTTAATGAGTAGCACATTGAATCGTATTTAATCTAAACATTATTTTTAGGTTATTTTCTTCTCCACGGAAATTTTCAAAGAATCTGGTTTATCTGGAGATAGTTCAACCTACGCCACAATGGGTTTAGGAGCAATTAATGTTCTAATGACTGTTGTTTCTTTAGTCTTGGTAGAACGAGCAGGGCGCAAAACTCTTTTGCTGGCTGGATTTGGAGGTATGGCAGTGGATACACTTATATTAACTATTGCCATGGTTTTCTCGGTAAGTGATTATTGTAAATATATATATTTTTTATTATCAATTGTATTTTTAGAAAAATAGCGTGGGTCTTAGTTACTTCTGCGTTGCACTTGTTTTTATATATATTGTAATGTTTGCATCTGGTCCTGGATCAATTCCATGGTTCTTAGTAGCTGAAATGTTTAATCAATCTGCAAGACCCACAGCGGCTTCTCTGGCAGTGTGCACAAACTGGACTGCTAACTTTTTAGTTGGCTTAGCATTCTTACCTATTATTGTAAGTATTACTGTTGATAATAATTATACCGTAACGGCTTTTATAGATTTTTTTCATAATAGAAGTATTTTTAAGGTTTTCATAATTTGCTATATCAATTATTAAGACTTTAGTTATTAGTAAGACTAGTCTTGGTATTTTAATTATCTTAACACGTTTATGGCTCTTTATTGTGTTTTCTTTGCTAGTTCTCATTGTAACATTTCATAATCAACTATTTCTAATCACAATAATTATCAATGTAGATTTAACGTATTATATGCTATAAAATTGTGGTCGCATTTGAAGTAGTATTTTCTGAACATCGCTTTTAACATTAATTTGTATTACACAACATCACCACTTTGTCACCTACTGTAATATAAAACTGTTAAAAAATAGTAGTATTTAATGATGTTTTTTTATTGCAGGCTGGAATAGGTCCTTATGTCTTCATCATCTTTGCAATTCTAAATAGTTTGTTTGTCATCTTTATTTGGAAGAAAGTACCAGAAACTAAAAACAAAACTATTGAAGAAATCTCAGCGCTTTTTAGGCAACAATCATACCAATAAAAATTATGGAATATAAAGAATTATACTACTCGAATGAGTGTAAATACTGACTGAATTAGATTTTATTGTAGAAAACCAACTAAAGCTACGATACTGTTTTATGTGTGTTAATATTCAAATTGAATTGTTTTGTGTAATGCTCTCAATTTTAGTTTATATTTTTATAGCTGTAATTTATTTATTTATTGTGTAGATGATATTTTGTTTATGTGACTAATTCGAACGCAATTTCATGTGAAAATAAGATCAATGTGACAAGTAGATTACTATGTGCCCAATTTTGTTAAAGCAATTTTTTAACATATTTATTTGAAGTAATAATAAAATTGCAAATAATTGTTGCCAATTATGTGTAGACGCAATTAGTATTGATGTTGCTGTCACCCAAATAAATTAATATTTTATATTTTTCTTTTATTTTTATTTTGCTGAAAAAATGTATAACACTAGTACAAAAGACAGAAGAGGGTTTGATATCAAAAAACCATAATGCTCTTTGTAATCTATAGTGACTTATTGCCAAAAGTGATGAAAATTCCGATCTAGGCATTCCAAGCGAGTACTTTAAGGACATTAAATTATGTCAGTTTTAACAACAAAGTCGCACAATCTAGACAAACGTCATAGCGCAATACCGGTTTTAGGTTTGTAAGCCAACGTCAGTTGCACATAATAACAATTCGAGTAAATTCTTGTTTCGTTGGCTTTGAAGCCGGCGAAAATAGCAGTATATGAACGAAAAAGAGTAGAATTGTTTTTATAATTTTACAGTGAGACATTGATAAAAAGTGAGAAGATTCCAATGCAAACACGTGCTCTACATTAAGAATATTTATGTAATAACTCTTTTTTTATATACTGTTTACTTTTGGCCCCAAAAAAAAAATGACATTAAATTGAAGTTGACATTAGGTATGTGCAAACAATGAGTTTTTTTTTTGATAAACTACTGAAAAAACCACTGCCAGCATCTTGCGTGTTAAGAACACTTCAAATTTCTTTCATTCTTGTACTCAAATAGGACAAGAAGAGACCTGTATTACTCATATTAAAATGTTTAAATGTAATACAAAATTATTGAAATGTGTTGAATAAAATGTTTTTATTGTCTTAAAAGCGGCTTTTATTCCACAGATTAACCAGCCTAGTGTTTCTTAAGCAGTCATTAAATCTTTATAATTAGTTTGATATAATTCCGATTAGGTTTTCTTTTAAGAACCACTTAAACATGTACAAGATTATATGAAAACAGCTGTCATTATATATTTTTTCAAAGTTTTAGCTTTACACTTAATCCAAAAAAAAAAAATTTTCTATGAGAAACACGAGTTTTTTCACATAGGTAATGCATCAGAAACCAACTTTAAATTGGTATATGTATCTACATTATACGTTCAAATCTCGCAAAGAACTATAAATTACCCCAGAACGGTTTATAGTAGCAAATATGTTACTTAAAATGAAAGTTCTCCCAATAATAGGATTGGAATAAAGGCTGGCAAACAATTAGATCTTAATATTAAGAAAAATACCAGTACAAAAATATTCCTACTAATCTCACTAGTCAATTTTATCAATGATTATTTTTTATCCGTATTTATAAAAAACCCAAATTTTTGCTGTTATGTCTACGTAACCATGATCATGTATCCCAGAAAACCAGAGAGCGTCAGTAGTTGAATCTAGATAAGCTGTTTAAATTTATATGCTAACGGTGTTTGTTCATTCTATCCTTTTGACGCCGCTAGCATCTTATTTACGCGTCGTTGTGTACTAGGTCTAAAATGCATTTTTTAAATCTTCGCTCAGTGAATTTACTGTCGAATTGTCGATGTCCAAGATCCGTTCAGCCTTGTTCTGTAGAACGAGACTAAACGGCCTGGCAGAATTAGGTTGTTCAGCCTAATTCTGTAAATCTTTCTCCTACAACTCTGTAAATATTTACAATACATTGCCTAACAATATAAAATTAAAACCAGCACATTTCCTCAAAGCATTAGATAAACAGTATTTATTGACCAGCCGTTAATTTTGAGGTTTTTACTGCTAAGATTTAAAAATTACTCTGGTCGCTGCTGAATGTTGTTATATATTTTTAATCGACTTCAAATAAAAGGAGGAGGTTCTCATTTCAACTGTATTTTTTATAATGTGTGTCACTTTGTAACTTTTTTCAGAGTGAACTGATTTTGATTACTCTTCTTTTATTTGGAAGCTGGTGCTTTCCATTTGATCTCATTTAAATTTGATCAAGATCTGACCAGTAGTTTTTAAGTTCACTATAATATAGTGAACTTAAAAACTACTGGTCAGGTCAGGTCAGGTAATATATTATATTGATAGTTGAAATTGCTTCTGCTAAAAAAATAGGGTATAATTATTAATTTATTCGAGCGATTTTCTAGTTGAATCTAATATGTGCGTTATTTTAATTTCTAGAAAATTTACAGTTAGCCATGGCTCATTCTTTTTGCTAAATCGTCTTTGACTCGAGATAATTTTTACGCAAAAAAAAACTCGACATGTCCAACTAATTTCCGGAAATCAAAACACGCACTTATTAAAATATCATATAAAAATTTAAACGCCATGGCAATTTTTTTTGAGATATCAATATTTTATGTTGTTTTTGTCTTTGAAATTAGTCTATCTCAACTTATATTTGCAAATTTACCACAGCAAGTTTAATGCGGATGTAATGATATATCTTCTTATCTGCCTCGATTGCGTAAATTCCAACACTACCTACTGGGCTTCTGAAGTATAATCATTTTATAAGTTATAAGATTTCGTTTAGATGTTGATTAACTATTAATTTGATAAATGTATTAAAAAGTTAATGACATATGGGATAACAGGTGCAGCGCTTTGAGTAGAGTAAATTAAAGATTCTTTATCAAACAAAAGTGTAAATAGCAGTGTTAACAGCAGAGCCGTATAAGACTGCTATACTTTTACTATACGGTTGCTATACTTTTGTTATGCGGCTACAAAGATTTGCATAAAGAGGTTAGCCAAAAATGCGTTCAGTAAAATATATCAAAAAGACTAAGAACGTGAATATCAAAAAAATTTGTATTGTTTTTCTTAAAAACGCATTACTTAAAAATTAAAAAAAATCAAACACACACATACTGTGATAATTTAAGTGATCATAGTGATAGTGATTACAAGCTTTCTGGTTCTAATGATAATAAAGAAGAAAATATAGGAAAATAATATTTTTTGTGTTTATCTAGATATTTTTTTAACTTATTTAATATTTAAACTATTCAAGTAATGCAATAATAGATGCATTACAATATTAATAAATTTGTATAATTTTGTATATTAAAAAAAATTTCTTAGATAGTACAAGCGACAAGGCTCTGTATAAATGTAGGTAACGAGTAAATCGAATGCTAGTGAGCTTTCTAGCTTGCCTTCTCACAATATTAGTTAAATAAATAATAAGTGGAAAACAAATTTGAGTCTTCTAATTAAAACAAAGAGCACTACAATCGATAGTATCTAGAAAAAGTTTAAAGATTTTGTTTTCAACCTATTCAAACTCATGGGTAATATCTTTAATAGTCCGATTTCTGGTGACGGGCATCATCAATAACATAAAAATAAAACACATTAGATTAAATCCAACAAAAACCATAAATATCCAAGCATCCATAACCTCCTTTAACAAAACCATTATTAGCATCTTTTAAAACTATATGTAAACATACACTTAAGATAGGAACCAATAATAAAGAAGTTAGTTGGGTAAGAAACGATAATGGTACGGTTAAAGAATATGCTGCTGGGCGTGCGATTTGATTGAATAGCTCTGCAGTGATGTACCATGGGACGGGCCCTGAACCAGACCCATAAATTATTGTAAACCCAAAAATACAAAATATACATGAATATGCAATGACTTTGTTGGCTTTCTAGAAAAAAAGTTTTAGAATGTTTTTAATAAAAGCGTACGTACTGTAAAAAACAAAGATATAGCCAGAAAAAGATTATCAATAGCCATTCCTCCAAAACCATAAAGAAGAGAATATTTTCTCCCTAATCTTTCTGTAGTAAAAACAGCTGTGAAAGCCGATATACTATGTACAGCTGAGGTAGCAACTACTCCAATAATTGTTTCTTTATTGCTAAATCCAGCCCCGAAAAAAGCTTGTCGAGTAAAAGCCTTAACAGCGTTAATTCCAGTAAGTTGTTGAGCAAGCATTGAAAAAAGCACTATATAAAGTGGAAAACGATAACAACTGGTTGTGACAAGAGTTCTAAATGTAACCTTCTGAAGTATTACATCTTCCACTTCTTCTCTTATTTCTTTAAGTTCTTCAGAAACATCTTCTTGTTTTCTTAAAATTTTTAAAGATTTTTCAGCTTTTTCTGGATCACTCTTTATAATCATCAAGTAACGTGGAGATTCTACACAAAAACATAAAGCTATTACTTGCAAAATTATAATAAAAATTGGTACAACAAACAGCACAGGCCATAGTAAGTCATTTCCAAATATATTGGGTAGACCAAAAACTTGCGATAAAAAGTATGATAGTATCATAAATAAATGATAGAAAGTGCCTAAAGCTCCACGTAGAGATACAGGAGCAATTTCTGTAATATACATTGGACAAAGCCCTACTGTCAATCCAATATTAATTCCAATTAAAAACCGGCCCGCACAAAAAGTTTCTATGCTTCTCATATACTTGGATATAGCCATTAAAATTGTAGCAATACAAGCTAATACATTGTTTAGCAGAAGTCCACTTTTTGGACCGTATTTATTACATACAACGCTAATAGAAAGCCCCCCAAACACGGCACCAATATTTATCAAAAATTTTGTGATTTGCCACAGTTTATCAAGCTTACTTTCTTCTAATATAATACTAGTTCTAGCGTTTATTGTTTCGTTGATCCAACTTTGAAATATCTAAAACAATATTTGGCTATAACAAAAAATCTCCAATACCTAAAACTAATTACCTTTTTGGGAATGTTTAGAACTCCAAAATTATAGCCATGATGAAATCCTGATCCGAAAGATGTGGTTATCACAGCAAACATCAAGTGTCTAGTTATTAAAACCATTTCATTATAAAATAAAATGTATAACAGTTTATACTGTGAAATGACATTGTCAGTTACAAACTGACAGAAGTGAAATATAATGTAAAATCATAAAAAAACCGCTGGAGGAGTAATACACACGCCATTTACAGTTATTATGACAATTATGTACAACGTATTATACACTAATATATTAATTTATGTCCTCTATTTTAGGTTTGATGTGAGCTTGATATAAATATCAGTAGAAAAATGCGATTTTGTGAAATGCTTCTATAGATATACAGTTTGACAGATAAAAAATTTGAACAGTTATATTACAAGGATTGCATTTTTAGTAGCCACTGTCAACTAGACAGTATAAAATGGGTGTCAGCACCAAATTTAAAGTCGCTGTGTTTTCAGCCTGCATAGGAAGTTCCTTCCAGTTTGGTTTTCACAGTAGTGTTCTTAGTCTCATTTTGTTTACCGTAAATATTCACTTTATTATCAAATATTTCAAACAGGTAGTCCCTTCTAGGTAGTGGTTCCTTGGTACAAAAACATATTAATAGACCAAAATGAAAAAGTAACATCTACTGCAATCCAAAATTTGCAACAAACTATAATGGCTTCTTTTGCAATTGGCGGAATTTTGGGAGCTTTACTTATAGGAACTTTTGCAAATGTTTCAGGACGTAAACTTGGTCTTATAATCAGCAATGCAATTGTGTTGCTGGGTTTAGCAATAATAGAGTTTTCTCTAATTATTCCATCGTACGAACTGTTTATCATAGGTCGTATTATAATGGGCATAAGCGCAGGTCTTGGTTGTGGTCTAACACCAATCTATTTAGTAGAAATATCTCCAACAGAAATACGAGGTGCTATAGGAAGCCTTTACTATTTTGTAGCATCGTGTGCAATGCTTTTCCCTTGTATATTCGGTCTACCACAAGTTTTAGGACAAACTCATCGCTGGGGGTATATTTTCTTAATTGGTAGCATTCCAACAATTCTTCAGATGATTCTAATGTTTTTTGTACCCGAGTCCCCCATTTTCTTATATGTTACTAAAGAAGATGAAGAAGAAGCGGAAGAAAGTTTAGCTGTGCTTAGAACTGATGAGGATATTGAAGATGAATTAACTGAATTCAATGAAGAAGTAGTTTTGGTGAGCGAGCTAGATTATTCCTGCAAGAAGCTTTGCTCTGAACAAACTATGAGATCACCTTTAATCATTTCTTGTATTATAATGTTCGGGCAACAAATGAGTGGAATCAGTGTGGTAGGTATTTGAACCACCATTTCAAAATAGAAACATTGTGTCGTTTTTAGATATTTTATTATTCGTATTTTTGGACAAGAAGTTTGGAATTGAAACCACAAAATTATACCACTGCTGCAATGTTAACCCTTTGTAATGTAATAGTAGCATTTGCAGTCATATTTCTTATGGAAAGAATAGGACGGAAAGTCTTACTACTGATCAGCTTTAGTGGAATGTCCTTCGTTATGCTATTTCTTCTCATAGGCGAGTCGTTAAAAGTAAGTTTAAAAAGCTTTTGGATGAACAAAAACATTATCCTATATTTGATTAACCGTTTTTTTAATTAATTAACTAATTTTCTAATAACTTTATTAACTAATTTTCTATTGTTTCAATATCTAAACCCAAAGATAACGTATAACAGTCTAAATTAAAAAAAAAACAATAAACAAAATAAAACTTTAATATAATTAATCAAAAAATTTAAAAAATATGATAAAAATTGAAAACTATTAATTTTTTTTAAACTGCAGAATCAATAAATAAATTTAATATAGACACGATCAAAATGACAAACCAATATAAAAGTAAGAAATATATACCAACTGACATAAAATGTGTGACATCTTAATAATAATCCTATGCGATTAATTTTAATATCATATATAAATATAGTTATAATAAATAAATATAGTTATTTTCATCACAAAATTCGACATCTAAACCAATTATTTATGTATAATCCGGCTAAAAATTGGTTCCTGTTGACAGTGATTGAATTTTTTTTCTTTTCTCACATTTTACAGTTTATTTTTTAATTTAATCAAAATGACTTTCTTAGAATAGATTTGATATAATTAATAAGATATTATTTGCAACTTTTTTTTTCACTTCTAGAAATAATCAAAACAAATATAATCTTGTTTTTTTTTCGAACAAATAATTTTCATTATTTTTTTGTTTGACTGACTTACTCATTTAATTGAACATTTTTGTTGAAAGGTTAACGCCTGAGAATGTAATAAACAAAAATGTTCAATTCAAATTCGTAAATTTATTATAAAAAATATAATCAATTTGTTATCAATATAAAAATATAAGACGTTTTGACAGTAAATATGGAACATATTAACACAGATAATATTCCACCATTCAAACAAATCAGATTCAGAACCAGAACTTGACTTTAATGATGACGATTTAATGATGAAGGAAGGTTTCCCACATTGACTGGCTTCCAGTTTATAATAGAATGCTTTATCATAGAATTATAAAGCTCATTAATATTTTCACAATTAGATATTGCTTTATTAGACATTTTGCTTGGCTGATTTTGTTTTCAACATATACTTGACAAAAACATTTTGTGATAAAATGACAAAAACTTTCTTGTGACATAACACATTTTGCAGATATTTACTAATTCAATTTTTCACGTAAATTTCATAAAACAAACTCTTATTATGTACTGAACTCAAGTTGTACTTTGTACTCAAAGCAGATCAATAGTCAAAAGCTGTCTCGAGCATTGCTTAAGATACGTTTGCACACAACCACAGACTGATCTTGAGATTTGTCTATAAATACCGGTGCCGTTTTTAAGCAAATCTTGAGACTCAGCTCAAGCTTAAGGTTCGACTATGAATACGATCTTTTTTTAATGTGTTAAAAGTTAGATCCGATCAAGCGGTGCAGTGTAGGTGTTTCCCTATGTAAAATAAGTCACAAAATTGTAGAATTAGTATGACATAGTAGAATAAAAATCCAATAGATCTAGTGTTTGTAAATAATATTTGCAGGGAAACAAGAACGTTACTGGATACCTTCCCGATTCTACGGTCACCTTAATCTTTTTTTATGTCTTGTTCTTTGCCATGGGTGCCGGTCCAATTCCTTGGTTTTATGTTCCAGAAATTTGTAATTACATGGCTAGACCCTGGACAACAACAATAGCTTTTAGCATAAATTGGACAATTTGTTTTTTAATAGTTTTCTGCTTTATTTTGCTTGAGGTAAGCAATACGCTTTGAAGCAATTGTTATTAACTTTTTGTTTCAGGGGTACGGAACAGCCATAAGCTATTTAATATTTTTAGTGAGTGATATATTTGTATTAGTGTTCTTATCACTTACAATGCGAGAAACAATGAATGAATCGATGGTTGATATATTTGAAATGTTTTACGATTAGAACTCACATAAACACATATATAAACAAAAAAGAATTATATTCAATTTAATTATACAACCAATATTATACAAATAGTAATAATAACAGTAATACTAGTATTATGTAATATATTACAAAGTTATGTACATTGAAAATTTAGTCAGACAGCTCAGTTTTATATTGACTGCTATTTGCTTGAAGACAACCAGACTAAATCTCATGTGCCTTGTAAAAAAATGTCTGAACTTTTCTATAAACATTTATTAGAATCTTGTACTGGTCTTTGCTGGTAAAACTAAAATAGAAAATATATTAAACTAAATTGTTTCACTGATTTGCCGTGATATTCAAAAGTCCTATTCAGTTTCTGACGCTGTCGTTATTACTACATATTTTACAGTTATAGCAAATGCAGCAACGCCAATTAATACTATTAAATTAATGATACATGATTGGAAACTGCTTGGCTCTGCTACTGACCGAGAAGATTTTTGGGAATCGGCGGTGTTGTTGTTTACGCTGTTTCTGTAGACCAACGCCTCCTAAAAACAAAATTTTCAGCATTAGAGGCGCTCATTACTAAGGAATGAGCGTCAGGCTAAAACATCAACATATCTTAATTTGCCGTAATCAAAAACAACAAAAACGCTATATGACTTAACATTTTATTGATTGATCATGTAGAGGAGATTATCAATGACAATTTAGCAAAAAATCGAGAAAGAAATTGAACAACATCCAGAAAACTGAAAGATTGAAAAAAAAATTGGACCCGGCCCGCGTCTATCAAATTAATGTTCAACACTTAGTAGCAGATCGTTGGTATTGTTTGTAACCTCTGCGATATCAGCAGCAAAAAAATTGAGATAATTTTTAATGTTTTCGCGTGTTTTTTTTCCTCTGAAGTAGTCGGAAATACAAAAATTCTAAAAGTTCATTGGTTTTAATATCATGCCTAATTTTTTTAATTGTAGCGTATATAAAAATTTTTTCGGGTTTGTCCAAAATTTCTAAAACATATTTCATTCTAGGATCTACAAATATGAACTGGTTTTAAAATAAATTTTTGGTGAATTATCTCGCGTAAATACTGTTTATAATTTTTTATTTCTAAATTCCCATCAGTCACATACTTAGTTAATTTGTTGCTTAACCCAGATCTTTTAAAAAACATACCAAGTCTTTACATCTACTGATAGAAATAATAAGAGCGTGAGAATTGCCTGATTTTTTAATATTTGCACCATTATCGGTAACAAATGTAATGTCATTGTTGGCAATCAGTGGTTCAAATTTTTTTTCACATAAATTAAAAAAAAAACTGTATTATACGAAAAATTTTGTTTCTAATGTGTTCACCAGTTTTTTTACCGTCGTCTACATTCACTGAAATTTCGAAATTTTACAAATTAAATTCTGAATCAATCCCATGTGCGGTTAAAGCTGTATAAAAAATTTGTTTATTATCGTCAGTCCAACAATCAGTAGTGAATGCAATACCGTTTTTTAAAAACTGTTTGACATAATTTTTGACTTTTTCTTCAAGTTTCTAGTATTCTTCTGAAAGGTAACCATTTCTCAGTGTTTTTCTTAAAAACCAATTTTATTAATTTAAAGATGACCGTATTTAGCTCCCAGCTTAATAAGTTCATTTCCAAAATGCTAAAAATTAAATATTTACTTTGTGATAATTTAGAAATTTAATATGTACAAATTACTTTGAAACCTTTCCTTCAAAAATATATTATAATGGTCGTAGATTTTCACAAACAAACTGGATCGCTGCTTGATTTATGTTTGCTTTGTCGCTAATGTTGATTTTTCTTTTGGTAAACCTGTGCATGGTAGATTGTACCCCTGCTGATTCCCCTTCATTTGTATTTTTTTTACATAAAGCGATTTAAGTGCGAACCACCACTTTTACTATTGTAAACCACCACTTTTACTATTGTAAAAAAACAATTTCTTACAATAATTGCATACAACACTACCAAGTCTTTAAATAAAACTTCGAACAAAGTGTTTCCACACATCACTTTTTCCTTTTCTAGATTTAAACTTTATTAACACAAATTTCTCACGAATTAAACTGTTCAACACTTGCAATTTCGGTGTTGAGTCGGTTGTCATTTTTATTAAAGTTGCAATCGATTGCCTTATTAAGAGAAAACTGAGCTCATATTTTTTTTAAATTATAATCTATCGGAAGCGTAAAATTTTCTTTAAATTGCAACAAGGCTGGCTGTTAACAAGCCAAGAGAAATACGATCTAGTAAGTTGTCAGCGATAAGTAAAGTATCCAACCAATCCAGCTCAACTAAGCACGTAATGCACAATTGTACACTAGTCAGTTTGCCATTTATGTTATGTTATAACGAAGATTGAGAAACCTCGTGACTACATGAAAGTGAATGTATAAGCCCGGGCCTGTTTATTTTCAACCCGGTCAGGCCCGATTCAAACTCTAAAAAATTCAGGCCAAGCCTGGCCCAAAAGTAATACGAAAAATCTGAATTTTTTTCACAATTTTACCTTCATGACATTGTAGAAATTACTCTATTTTTGTCAAGAAAGCTGTTAAATGCCAGTTAATTAGAAGTCAGTGACACTTTCAGCTTTTTAAATATCGGAAACGTGTTCTCTGTGACATTTTAAACCTAAAGACTTAATAAATAAATATTATTAAAGTTTTTCCAGTTGTTAGCGTCCATTGGAAGAAATAAAAACGTCATGTTGTAGAATACTGAGTGCAAGTTTCTGAAATTATTAGAGATACGTGTTTTCGCGCCATTGTCATATGATAGTCCACCGGTATTGAAAAGTACTTCAAAACGGTGTAATATTTTTAAGTCAAAACTTTTAAGTTTAAACTAAATTACCTTTATTTTGGTGACTGTGTCAGGAAACAGTTCACAAAAATCCTTATCGGTTAAGTTGAATTCTAGAGAATGGTAAGCAAACTGGCGCTTATCATATTCAGAAGTTTCTATACTGCCCAATGTAGGACTCTTCTCAAGCTAAACAAAAAAAATACATTAAAAATATTAAATTAGTTAAAGAAATTTTTTTAAACTATGCTATATTTTCAAACTAAAGCAAAGACTGAAATATATATTATAAATAAATTTCTGAAAATCTGACAAGTCAATAATCTTCATCAATAAAAGTGGTGCGCTTGTACATATTTAGAGAATGCTTCAGAAATAATGTACTATTTGAAAAAATTATTCTACCGATTTACCATAATATATTCATTACATAAAAGCCACTTTAATAGTCCAACATTTTGCTGATTAATGATACAAAAAGATTTACCATAATCCTTCTAAACTAGATTGCCTAATTTAACCTAAAAGTATTTTATAATTGAAAATAATTTCTTTCACCTCAGATAAGTAATGACTCGTAATAGCTAGTAAAAGTCTAGGGTAAAAAAACAAGCTTTGAAAGCTATTACATATGTGATTTTTTTAAGATGAGCCTTACGTTATCATCATGCAAACAAAGTTAAGATTAATTACTAGATATGCTCCTACAACAGAAACAAACAATACTAATTCATTTTGTAAATATGATTATAGATTAGAATACAACAGTAGCTAGGCAGTATGCGTGTATGCCGCATGATAAAGCTTTATCATTTTGTTTGTCTATGTCAAACTTCAGTCAATAATTAGCATTAACTCTTATATGCATACAAAAAAAGAAGCAACATATTGCGTTTGCAATAGAGTTTTATTAGAGTTAGAATACTTCCAGACCAACACAGTGCGGAAAAACCAAAATACGTTCAAAAAGTCCAAATACGTCACCAAAACCAATGCTGAGTGGCGTAGGTGAAACCTCGTTCATAAGACAATTGGCTTTATTTTTGTTGCTTTTTTCCTAGTACTTGCTTTATCTGATAATTTAATTCAATAAACAGTTGTTTTCTGAACTATTATTTCAGGTTATTTCAGGTTAATTCAGGTAAATACCCTCCACTGATCATTCAGCCAAAGCTGACGAGGTTTTGTCCACTCAATGAAAGTATTCCTATTCTGTATGATTTCAGCGCCTAAAAAAGTATACCTAATTGTTGTTTTATGAACCACCACATGTTCTTCTAGATTGAATAAAATCAAATTTTAGTAAAGTTTTTTAGATCTCGCGAAAGCATTTGATACGGTCAATCATAAAATTTTACTAGATAAATTATGGAGAATTGGGATACATGGAATTCCGCACCAACTTATTGTAAACTATTTGTCTAATAGATCTCAACGTGTAAAAGTTAATAATTCTATAAGTGCTACTTTGCCAGTCAAAGTTGGCGTTCCTCAAGGTACCATCCTTGGTCCATTATTATTCATACTTTATATCAATGATATATTCAATGTACTCCCCAAAGATGCTTTAGTATCGTACGTTGATGATACGGCAATTATTTGCTCAGGGAAAAGTTGGGATGAAGTCAGAACAAAATTAACCAATTGGCTTACTCGCATAGAGTATTGGCTTGAAGTAAATCAGCTAACACTAAATATAGATAAATCTACGTACATCACTTTTGGTAGTTATAAAGACAGTATTCCCAGTTTTTTCCAACTCAGTATTAATAACAAAGAACTTAAAAGAGTTGAATTCTGTAAATATCTGGGACTCTAATTTGATTCTCATATGAAGTGGAATAAACATGCCATGGAATTAATCAAGAAAATAAAGTACTTCTCTTTTTTATTCTATAAATTAGCTTATTTACTTCAACCTAATGCTCTAAAATCAATATACCATGGTCTATTTGAGAGTATTATAAACTATGGTATTACTGCCTGGGGAGGACCATACAATAATTCATTAAAACCTATAATCTCTTTACAGAACAGACTAATTAATAAAATAAATACAACTAACAAACTTGTAACACCTTTAAATATAAAGCAGGCTTTTATAACCAACAGTATTACTTACTACTTTTCAGAATGTAAAAAGTTATTTGCGGAAAGATTGTCAAATACCAGAACTAGACAGCTAATATTACCTAAAATCAATAAATCAATAAGCTCAAAAAATGCATACTATGTTGCTACTAAATTCTATAATAAATTACCGTTTAATCTTAAAAATTTAAATATTAAACCTAAATGTATTCGCAAGAAAATTAGTTTATGGATTCTTGAAAATTCGATATAATCTATCTTAATTTAATGTATCTTTTTTTTTCTATGTATGATATGTTGAAGCTTTGTACTGTGTCTTCTTTCTATAATTTGTATATTACATATTGTATCACAAACTTAACAAACTATACTATGTATATTCTGGTTCTATGCACAGGTGTACTGCACCTCGATAGAACATGCCGGAATTAAAACTAAACTAAATAAAATAAAAAAATAAAAAAAAAAAACTGTTTGAGATTTTCTTTGTCTATTAAATAATCAAATCAAATCATGTCGCTTTGGTAACGCCACAAAAACCATATTTTAAATTCCTTCATTTCGATTCAAACCACCTGTTTGTCTTTTCAAACTGTTTAGAGAATTAAACAGTGCTCGTAGATTTAACAAGAGAGATGTATTCTATTCGTATGAAGGTTTGGAAAACATGTTTCCGTTAAAATGTGCATTTTAATATTTATAAATATTAATGTCAATTTGAATATGTAAATAAATACATGTTTTTCTAAAAAATTCCATTCACATTGCCAATTTTTTCCCTGTAACAGTGTTCTTTGAGCACAATAATTATCACCTAACATGCCAATACTTACATAAAATAATTAGATTCTCTTTTGCCAATTTCTAAATTGTTATTACCGTTAAGAAAATTACCTACTTTAGAATTAAGATTAAAAACATATTAGAACAGACTGATCAACATTAACTTCTGTTATATGCTTGTCTGTTATTTAATCTACCGTAGAAAATTATTAAGTAATAAAATCATAACATGCATCCAGCAATCAGACTTTGTAATTAAAAATGTTAACAACGTAGGCAACATATGCTCTCTAAATTAAACTAGTATAGTATATAAAAAAGGTTAAAGTTGTTACTGCTAACCATAAAACTCAGCAGTCCGGTCAAAATAGTAGAAACACTCCATGCAGGGTTCCAAGTATCTGGGTGAAAGTCCGAAATGCTCAAGCACAACTTTTTATTTGTTTTGAACCTTCCATTTGGGGTTATCATGTAGATCGCTGGAGGCTTGAACGGAAACTCTCTTGGAAAAACTAACTTTCCATGGTAATAACCCCCTTCGTACGAACTGTTTTCTGGCCCACAGACCACATAATGCCTAAAAAATTAAACATTAAAGAACACTTTGAAAGTGGGGAAACCCATAAGCTCACCATTCTAGTATGTTAGAAGGCAAAGGTTCCGCCGTTATATAAGGAACAGGATCCCGCTTCAAGCGTAGATAATCCTGTCTTAGTCTCGACGTTGCACTATTTGGCTTACGATTCGACATTATTGTGGATCTACGCCTAAGGTTTATTCATATTTCAATAAGTGAGGTTAGACATTTTTTCAACATTAAAACTTTCAATAATTAATAACCTTTAGCACCAAAATCAAAATTTAAAAGTAAAATATTATTCAAAACTGATAACTTGTGATAACTTACGATTTTTTTTCAATTCTTTTAATTATTTATGACAAATGTCGCAAAATTGAACTGTCAAACTAAACAAAAACAAAACGTCAATTCGACAAGTCAGCCAATAGTATCACTAAATAATAATGATAAAAATATTGATAAAATCTACAGCGTAGTCAATAATGACGGCTTGAGTTGGCTACACTTCTGAGAGACTTTTTTTATTTTTCTAGTTGCAACGCTATAACTGGATACGCTTCTTTAACAAAAATTTGACATAACACCTATAAAAAAATTGTAGGTTATGTCACAACGACTAACTTTTTAAATGACATCTGTTAATAATGTTATCAGTGTCACAAATGTCACTCGTTAACAGCACAAAGTTGTTGCAGCAGTTGTTATTTTAACACTGAATTAAAATAACTAGAAGCGGTCTAGAATAGCATTGTTTGCATCCTTCATAACCTCCACGTTTGTTTACTGCAGACACAGGCTGTGATTGGTGGATGCTTAGCTTAGCGGAGTGTTGACATTGGGCAATCAGCTGATATTTTGTGTTCGCGTCTCAATAAATTCAGCTGAAAGATACCGATTTAGGCCGTTAACTTGGTGATTTAGCCACAATGGTAAACTAGTGTATCGTTTGTAGTACTATTTATGTGAAAAAATTCCAAATTTCTTTTTATAGGTAAGTCTGTACCTGTACGGACGTAAACAAAGCAGAGGCGTGTCATACATTACAACGTCGGTAAATCTCAAAAATTAAATGAATTTATTCTTATATGACTAACTACGTATTAAATAGGTTACGTAATCAATGATGTTTTTTCCTATTTTGTATATAATGCTTTACTTTTTTCCGGGTTGAGAAGAACATTATATTGTTTAAATTATTTGCATTATGGAATCTATAGAGACGTTAGCCACTGGCGCTGTGTAATACGTAAAGAAATGAAAGAGGTTATGTTGACACTGTTTTATTATTGATACCGGTTCTAGTTATTTTAATTCAATGTATTTTAATATGAAATGTAAGATTGCCAACTCAAACAGTACATTGTTGCCCACGCTGTATATATTATTTCGTGACAAAAACTTTATTTTAGAATGACGAATTCTTTATAATTGCAACCACTTTATGTTGTTGACGAGTGACAGATTCCAATTAAAAAGTTAGTCGCTGTGACATAACCTACAAGTTTTTTATAAGTGTTGAGTCAAATATTTGTCAAATAAGCGTATCCAGTTACAGCGTTGCAACTAAAAATAAAAAAGTCTCTAAAATGTGTTGCCAACTCAATCAGTCGAATCAACCTTTACCATCGAATCAAAATGACATTTATTAATTTGACATATAAACCTAACCTCAGTTTCAATTTGATGAATCAATAGTTTAAATTTAGAACGTTAATAAGAGTAAATTAATATAAATGTGTATTAAATTTAGGATTTACACTCACCAATTGCGAATGTCTTTGACATCAGTTGATACTGGTTATAATCTAGCTGTTGGCTGTTTGTCATGAGCGCTACCGAAACAGCCATTTTAAAAACTAGTCGAAATCAACAAAAATATTAGCTGTGTGTTCTTGTCTACGTTTTAAAAGCGTTTTTAGAGCTTTAAATTCTTGCATATTTATTACTATTGTTGTATGCCCCAACTCACATTTTAAACTAAAAAGCCGTTAACTTTATTAGTTTACTTTTTTTTGGTTCTTGGATATTGAATGGAATAAAAATTATAAATAAAAACAAGTAAAAGATGAACTATTATTTTGTTTTTATTTAATAAAACCGATAAGTACTAAATTTAAAAAAAAAAACACGATCTTCGGAACTGTTCTGAAGTATATACAGTGAGATTATTGTTTTACTGAACATAACGTTATAAAACGCATGTTCAGTTTTAAAAAAACCAAGTCAATACATTGTCGCTAGGTAGGCAACCAAATTAACAAAGGTTTTATTTTGACACTTGACAGAACAGAACTTTGAAATTTATTTTTCTTTTTCTCTAAGATTCTTTTAGTCTTCGCATTATGTGTCTTTGCAATAGTTCTAAAACCTTGGCGGCATTTAAGTTGCCATCAATAAAAACAATAAACAATTAAAAATGGACCAATATTATTATTGGTCCATTTTGAGAACCTAAATGCCGCCAAGTTTTTAGAACTATTGCAAAGACCATAATGCGACGACTAAAAGACTTGAATCTTGAGAACGCATGGTTTCAAATGGACGGCGCTCCACCACATTCCACGAGCCCTATTACACGTTTCTTGACTGAAAACTTCCAGGATCGCTGGATTGAACGGTTTGGACCAATAGCTTGGCCACCTCGGTTGCCAGATTTATCACCAAACGATTTCTTTCTTTGGAGTTATCTCCAATCTAAAGTCTACAACAGTACCGTAATAGAGAGTACAGAAGAACTAAAGAATAGAATAATCACCGCCTGCAACAAAATAAATCCAGTTTTTTAAAAAAATATTGTACAAGCATTTTACAATCGTTTGGCGTATTGCTTAGAACAAGAAGGTGGTCACTTTGAACATTTAATAAATTAATTTGATTAAAAGTTTCTTTTTAAACTTGTTATTAAGAGGTAACATAACCTTCCTTATCTATGAATAAAATAAAATTTCAGAGCTGTTCTGTCAAGTGTCAAAATAAAACATTTGTTAATTTGATTGCCTACCTAGCGACAATGTATTGACATGGTTTTTTTAAAACTGAACATACGATTTATCACGTTATGTTCAGTAAAACAAAAATCTCACTGTATAGTTATGCATATAATTTTTTTTTGTTATAAATACATTCATCATTATATCGAAAGTAGTTTAATAATAGATCGTCTTATTAAACTGATTTTAGTAACATTTAACATTGTTAAATTAGTGACAGTTAACCTCATTTATTAAAGCCGCCATACTTTTTACTATATTTTTCTGGCTTTTTGGCCCACAATATCTAAATAACCTTTTCAACAACTTTGTCTCCTAAGCGACGTAGAGGTAAACTGTAAACTAGTGAACAGATGATAGAGAAGATTGAATTTGCTTTACCACTACTAGATTATTTACAAATTTGAATGCAAAGCGTATGGCATTACCAACTCAACCACACTAAACTCCCTAGTAAAATACAAAGTAAGATTAAATAGAATATTATACTTGTTTAATAAGAAGTATTACCACACTAATTTTATTAAAATACATCTTCTTGATGCACTTGTTGAGTTTTCAACACACTCGCGCGACAATACGTCTTAATTTTTTATAATAATAAACCACTTATTAAAGAAAGTTCAATTCAATAGTATATTGTTATACGAGTTCCACAAACATGTCTTGTAAAACGAGTGTAATATGCTATTTTTCTGGTGAGTTTTTTTCCCAGGTTGGTATGACTGATATAACTATGAATATTGATTATTATAACAAAGCTGGTATTACTACTACCATACTACCTACTACTAACTATACCAACCCACGGCAAAAGTCCTTAAAAACGATTGCACAAAATTCAATTTTGTCTAACTATTTTTTGTAGAAACAGTGTCACAAAATCGTCATTGTTAACGTGAAATAGAAAATAGTATATTGTTATCCGAGTTGCACAAGAAATATGTTTGTAGCACGCATGGGTTTGAAGCACACAAGTTGCGCAGCAACGATATTTTTTCTATTTCGTTTTTATTAATATGTATAATTCAAAATTAAGGTCATGAAAAATCCATCTAGTAAGTTTTTTCCTCAGGGTGGTATGACTGATATAACTATTAATATAAATTATTATAATGTTAATGTCATTGGCATCACAACTGCTAACTATACCAACCCACGGCAAAATCCCTAAAAACGATTGCACAAAATTTAATTTTGTCTAACTACTTTCTTTAGAAACAGTGTTACAAAATCGTCATTGTGAACGGGAAATAGAAAATAGTTATTTACCTAACGAATTCGGAAAGTGAAATTTCCCACATGAGCAATTTGTTTGCAGCACGACCGAAGGGAGTGCTGCATCTATTGCCAATGGGGGAAATTTCTTTCCGAAAAAGTTAGGTACAATTTTTTTTGCAACGAATAACTAATTTTTTAATAATAAATAACTAATTTTTTGATAATAAATGATTTAGTTTTTTACTTGTTTTTTGGTTGGTAGCGTTGCCCACGCCGATTATCTACTTTTTTAAATTTGAAATAGTTTTTTTGTCTTGTTGCTATGGTTTTATTGAAATAAAAGAGCATCGTTTTGAAAATTTATTCCGTCATTTTCTTCTGCGAATTTTCGTTTCAAATTTGTAAATATGAGCGACTCCGATAGAGAAATTTTAACTCCACCTGAAATTAGAGAATCTGCAAATAGAGCAGTATCAAATTTGCTTCCTGAGAAAAGCCGCTCGAGGTACGAGCTGCTTTTAACCATACAACAAATTTTTAGATTGGTGCAAAAAAGGAAAAATCAAAAATTTCGCCGAGAATTGCTTATTGACATATTTTCAACAACATCAAAGCAAGAAATCCCTTTGGTCTGTATACTCTATGCTTAAACTTTGCTTAATGGTAAAGAATAACGTAGATATTTCGAAATTTTATAACCTTTTTGGAACGTTGTGTTATTAATCAATTACTTACTATTTTCAATCGTTTTCTTACTTATTTGGCAATAAATCTTTTGTGTTGATTATTTACGTATGTGATCAGAAACAGCCATTTTGTAGAATGGTTGTGTGATAATTGACAGTTTGACGTGACGTCTCTGGATTTCAATACAAACCTGACTAAGTCATTTCCCCTAGTTTCGCTTGCAAAGGAAAAAACACCGCAGTGTGGAAAAATTGTCTTTACATGCATTGGGAACGAACGGAAACTACTGATGTTTGAGCGATGAGGGCAAAAAAATCTTTAAAGACCCAAAAAAGCTAGTACCTGCTTTCAGATCCTGTATTCTTACTGTACTTTACTGGAGATATGCATATATGGTAAAAAAGCACATATATATTATATATTCTTTATTTAAAACTTAGTTACACAAAATAACAGAGAAATCTCTATAATGTTCGTTTTATTGGTTTCGGTGCAACACTTACTTTCACTGGCTTACACAAGTCCAATAACGTTGGTGCAACGCTTGTATTGCCTTTTCTTTTGTTGATGTCTGCCTCTGGTATTGCTAAGGCGATATTGATTTCAACATTGCAAGCTTCAGACCAGACTTGATGAGAAATTAAAACATTTGTTAACAATCGTAAATTATAACCGATTTGTGACTCTGTAAAAAATAAATAATTTATTATTTACTCTGTACTAAAAAATACATTTTTTCAATCATCAAAATCAAAATTTCTGGATGTAAATTAAATTTAAAAAAATAATTTACAGTCAGAAGTTCTATAGAATCTTAAAAAAAGCTTAATAAGATTAGTTATTAATGAATTTTACACTATCATGTATTAAATAAATTCAACATTAATTTATTCTAGAAACGAATCTAGCACCTATAATTTATAAATGCCATGAGTAGACTTCAAAATTTTATTTGAGTGACCTCTTGCAACAGTTAATGGCGTGAGGAAAAATCAAAACGCCACGGTGGTTTATAAAGAGAAAAACAGCTGGTATATGAATTTAAAAAATATATATTTAAAAGTAGATACGGTTCGCAAAAAATAAAAACAGAAGCCAAATATGCTCAACTTTTCCTCAACTCTACTTTTCAAATAAGCTTGCTCATTTAAAACAAAAAAAATATCAATTCAACAGCGACTTCTTAAATCCTGTAAACATTTTTGACTAGCCGATTACGTGAAAACAATGCCGTTCACAACGTTGATTTAACTTTTAATGTCAAACAGAAGCATAGTGATTTGTTAAACTTCTTACAACCAACCATTAGTAAAAATTGCTACAATATCATGGCTTACCGTTTCCAACGCTATCTTCAAAAAGAGGTTTCAAATGTGCAGGTCTTGGTAATATGACTTGAGTTTTTTGATCTGGATATTTAACTTTTAACCTTAATCGACTAGGATCAGCCAAATGTCTTAATTCCGCATCAAAATGCACTGACATGACAAGTCCTGCAGTAAATTTCAAAGAAGTATCTGCTTGACCATTAGGTTCCATAACTTCTGCAAAACTCATTTTGATCTAAAAAAACATATTGAATTAAATTAAAAAATACTGAACATTCCCTCCTACATTGGTATTAGGTCTTGGAATTCGGCTGAGTTTAGCCTCGAGTAAAATAGGAATTAAAATTCTAGACACTGTTCCTGGTTTGGGTTCTTCTAACATGGAGAGTTCTTTAAATACCATAGTAGTAAAATGATCAGGCTCTAATCCCGCCACAGACAAATCCTTTTGCATATCTTCTACAACGGTTAAGAAGTGATGACATGGAGCTAATGCAGAAGCATTCATTCCCTTAACGATATATACGAGATTTAATGCCAATGCCCGAAGTCGAAACATTTTAACAGTGCACTCTTCAATAGGACTTAAACCAACAAAAAAGAACTGCAGTTTCAAGCAATAATCTAGCAGATTTTTAATATTTGTTTTTAAGTTGTTCGCTTGCTGAGTCGCTAAAGTTGCCGGATTCATCCAGAAACCTTTTTCCATAATTTGCGAAATAATCAATTGAGCTCCAATATATAAAGCTGTAAATTGAGTGGTTCCCGCCACAACAGAATCGATTTCGCTTAAACGATTCAAGTGTTCCTTCGCTGTATTAAGAAGGGTTGTTTGTACCCGGAGAGAACTCTCAGTCATATCTAAATTCGTTATCACATTATTAAGAAATTCTAGACTTTCGGGAACTGTCTCGGGACGAGTTATTGAATTAAAATTAGAGTCAGGTAAACTTAATGTTGGTACTAAATTCGGCATTGTGTCACTTATGTATGCATAATGGCGAACAGTGTGAGGTTCCAGAAGAGGTATAATTGTAGGAGACCATTTTGCAGCAGTCAGAATCAAAATTAGCACACATATATCTGAAAATTAAAGAATTACAATGAACATTATATCTTTACACTCATATCAGTAGTTCTTGGTATAAACTTTATAATAAACTGCTAGCCAAATTTTTTGCAGAATTTAAACTGCTCTAAAACGTACTCTTCTTGAACCATCCATCACATTATTTTTAGTGAGCAGAAAAACAAGCCTGTACTTATAATTGACAGAGAAAAATGTGATTTGTTTAGAATAACAGGAAAAAAAAAACAAATTCAACTTCATTCATTATTCACTGTATCATTCCAAGATTTAAGCTTAAAAGCGCAGTGCGTCTATTCTGTAGACTCGATGTATTTACGCAGCAATTGTCAAATTCATAAAAACATAATTTAATTAATAAAATGTAGTATGTCCACAGGTGCTCAAAACTAGTTAAAACAGTTATCCACTGGACGTTTGAATTGCTTCTCAAAATTCAGAGTTTTTCATCTATAGCTTAATATGTTCTATGTAATATATGTGACGGTAAATGAAACATACTCCACAATTATCATGTTGCATGCATTAAATAAAAACCTTTCTTACATTGGGGATTTTCTACATCTGGTTCCGCTATGTCAAAAAATGGATGAATATTTAACAGCTGTGGCACTAGCTGTAAAACCAATTCAGGATGTTGGGAGCCAATTCGTTGTAGACATCGATAGGTAGAGCGTTTATCATGAGGATACTTTTTAAGATTATCTAATAGCTTCTCCACACACATTTTCAAACCAGCAGTAGTCGACATTTTGCAAGAAGCTAACATTCTGTGTAAACCTTCCCGAACTTCCTGTGAAAAATCCTCTAGCGCACCTAAAATTGTTTCCAGTTGATCGTCTCGCAAAATTATATGCTCAGAAATCAGTCGTAAACTGTCAATTGCTTTTAAACGAACATCTTCAATTTCATCGTTGAACATGTCCACTAAAAAGTCCAGTGATAGATTGGCAAATTGCGGATTATGAATGGAAAGTTCACAAAGAGACTCTACTGCAGCGGACCGAACCTCTAAAACATAATAATTAAAAAATTGTATAATAGAAAGATTTATCTATCGTACATCACTACTTAGATAAATTGGTTGTTAAAAGTAATGTATAAAGTATTGGTTCGAAACATAACGAATTGCCGAAGCCAGGTCAATCAATAAGAAAAATATAGCTATTTTGAAAAAAGTCAATTAGACCATTTACCTTTCCAATTTAATAATTTAAATATATTTGTTCATTATAGATGTACTTTGCACATAATAAAAAATAAACATATTCTCAACAACTCTTGAAGTATCTTATTTTTTTCAAATATAAAAATGAAAAGAAAGCAAAACAAGACCTGAATGTCTTATAAACTACTAACCTAGAAACTCGTCTTCTAGCCCATGTACAAAAGCCCCACAAGCTCCACTGCTCATTAGATTTATACTTTCTGCATCCAGAACTTCTCTAGGCGCATCGTCAGCCCATTTCTTCCCACTAGCCCATTCTCCACTAGTCACATTTTCCCAAGCAAGTTCATGTGCCGTTCTCTAAAAATAAATAAATTACAATTTTATAAACATTCCACATATCGTACACACTTTTCGTCGCATATTTGACATCAGCTTCTTGTCAAGAGTTTGATAAAGAAATTTTACGCTAACTAGTTTCATTGAACCCAACAATTTAGCTGCAAGAACTCTCACATGAATTGATAGATCCGATATTGAATTGCAAACTTTGCCAAAAGCATCATCGATTAATCGAATTTCGTGATCACAGCCTGGCAGAACGACTTCACTAAAAGATCCAAGTAGAAATATTTATCTCTTTCAAGAGTCCGAGATTTTTCAAGCAATTTGTGTTAAACAAAAACTTTCAAATTTACTTGTACGTGTATTTATGTTTATGCAATAGAACGTTCCGAATAGTTAAATTAGCATCAGATTCCTTAAAATGCACCAAAAATCCTGTAAAATTTAACAAAGTTGCGAAAGTATAGCATCGTTTTACGTCATAAAAAATGAACTAAACCATTTGATGTTAAATAATTTATAAAGTAAATAAAATAGGTAAATTATATTAATTTTGCTAGCATAAAATGTAACTAAAAACATGAGTAACTGCTTAAAAGCCCCCAGATTGGTACCCTTCTTGTACAAGTTAGAGAGGAAGTTGAGTGCTTTGCAAATTCTAGGTGATGTTTTAACGTCAGTTCAAAATTACATAGTTTTTCTAATTATATAAAACAAACGTAACACCAAACTTCGACTAGATCAGACTTGTAAAAAATGCTCACATACATTTTTTAACCAGAAAAAAATTTGAAAACGTCTGAACGAATCTAGGAATTATATAGTAGCCCGACAAAAATGTCAGCCACTGATCGACCGAATCTATTTTAATCTAACTGTTTGAAGTAATTGAGAGTGTTCTTAGTCTTAATTCAAATCAATCGGTTCAACCGTTTAAAATTTATCTATATTTCTTCTGGTTGAAAATTGAATTAAGCATTTTTCACAGATCCGATTTAGTCGAAATTTGGTATTAGGATTTTTTATAATAGGAAAGATGCTAAAACATCACCTTCCTTACTAAGTTGCAGGTTGTTTGTGTCCATTGCTTCGGTATCAATAGAGTTTTTTAAATTTTAAATGATCTAGCAGTTATTTAAACTTAATCGTTAAAATAACCCACATCAAATCATTCACAACACCAAAACATAATGAAAATTATAATATGACAACAGTTTTACTATCATTCAAAATGTTGCTTGATTCAATCGAACTAATACCTCTAGAGTATATTAATTAGTATACAAACTTTTCAGGAAACGTATTTCCCAATAGCCACACCAGCTTCAAGACTACTTTCCTAACAACTTCATAATCATCCTTCAAAGCATTGCATACCTCCACATAGATATCAGGATTGACTTTGAATCCTCGCTCGTGCAGTGTGATAATAGTAGAAAAAGCTTGACTACGTACTCGAGCATCATCATTATTAAAATAAGAGCTAATTAAAAGCAACAACTGTTCTGCATCAGCCCCAGTACATATTGGTATATGAACTCCAATAATCTCTAAACATTTGCACTTAACTGCATGGTTAACATCTTTCAAATAGCCTCTTGCCAAATCAACAAGTTTCTGATGCAACGAAACAACACTCTCAGGCACCAGCTTTCCCAGTTTTAAAATTGTATTCATACCCTGAGCTATTACTTTATGAGAATGATCATTTTTCAGTAGCAAAATAGTTTCATCTATGATTGACACCACATCTGCGCTTGAAAGATGTCCAATATCAGATAGCAAAGACAAAATTTTAACTCTAACTGCAGATTCTGCTTCGTTTTTAAAATGATCACTCAGTTTTTTAACAGCTTCTGGTATATCAGGAGGCTCAAACTCAAAAGTGTCGGATACTCGAAGTAGAGTACGAAGGGCATCACTGCTGGTCTTGCAACCCTCAAGACAGCTGATAAGAGCTAAAGACGAATTTCCAGTGCCAGTTGGTAACTTCTTCACCAAACGTAATTTTTTTATCGGAACAGGGGCCGCTTCCTAAAAGAAAAGTATAACCTCACTTTCAGTATGCCATTAATTTACCTGAATTGTCTGTGTATATTCGGCTAAGACTCGTTTTTTAAGTACAGCAGTCATAACGGTTATTCAAATATTCATTAATAACTGCAAAAGAAGCAAGTTAACAAAAAAATATTACAAGTTTAAATTCATTTGTCAAAAACTTTAAATCAAAATTTAATAACATGTCAATGTCAATAAAATGTCAATTGTCAAATTAGAGACAGCAAAAAATAGTATAGACTTCGTAAGTGTGACGTCGGTGGCTAGAATCCAAAGAAAACAAATTTGAATGTGGGAGAAAAAATTGGTTTGACAGAAAAAGTTAAATAAAAAGTGAGATTAACATAAAACGTTTGTTTAAATGTTTAACTTCATATGTTTACCATGAATGTTTAACTTTGAGCTGTAAACATAACTTTACTATAGAACCAAAGCAACAGTTATTAATTTAACATTAAAACCTAACCTCACTTTTGATTTAATGAGTCGAAAGTAATTTAGCACCGTAATAAGAATAAATTGAAAGCACTTGCAGTGTTGCAACTAACAAAAAAACAAACTTTAATGAAAAGTAAAGTTTATAACAAATAATCCAAATGTTGGCTATCGATTTCCAAGACATTTGCAGACAGATTCGCGTTGTTAAAAAATCGAGTTTTTTAAACAGAGTCACAAAATGAAGCCAGATGAAGTGAGGTTGCAGAATCTTGAAAGGTAAGTTATGGTTGGATTTCGGCTGATAATTCAACAATCATAAAATTCTTTTATCATATTTAAGGTCTCGTAAGAGGTATATGTAGTAGCACCGTCTTGCTGAAAGTACCCGTTTACAATTTTATCGTCATAATGTTGTGCAAAGAATAGCTGTAAAATCTCCTCTCAAAGTTTTTCTCATTGTCTTGCCAGCTGCTTAAGCTGCCCTTCTTCTTTTTCTTGCCAATAAACTAATCGTTGATAAAAATTAGAGATTTGATTCTTACGAGAGTTTTGGATAAAAAAACTTCTCGAAACGAAAGATCAATATTTTTTCCCTCAAAATCCAAACCTGTCAAGAAAAATAAGTGTTAAAATTTCAAAGTCATCTTCAACCCGAGCAAATAAGTGAGATGGTAAAGAGTAGTTCAGTTATCAAAAAATTTGTAACTTGTAACAAAGCTTCTTTTGCACCAATTTTTTTTTAATAACTTTTTCTCTGGATAATATTGACTCGTTGCCGAACTTTTGACGCAACCGGTAGAATAGAGTTCTAAATATTGACATTGCTTGTGCATTTTTAAACAAATAAGGATACACTTTGTTTGAAAACAACTCACTTATTAATAAAAAACAGAGAGTGTTAAAAACGTTACGTGTCTGAAAAACGTAATGTAATCGTGTTCAGTTGTTAATAGCTTGTCTGCGATGTAAACTTTTATTTCAATTTGTGTCTATTAACCCTGACATTTGTCATTTTAGAGTATAGCCTTATGTGCATCAAAAATGCTTGAAGCAAGATAGCTTCTAATAGATGTCGCTTGTTTTACCACATTACGGAAATAAGAGGCACTTGGGTGAATATAGGCTCACACTTGTCACTGCAAATTCATTCAAATCAGAATCTGTTGCAACTTGCTGATGAGTTCCAATAAGAACGAAACATGTTTAAGTTTACATATATGTAGTTTGAATGAATTTCATTGATTTTTTTATTAGTTTGTCTATCATTTTTGTATGTGTAGGCTCATTAATAATTTTTCAAAATTATTTTATTATATAGTTTGTACGTTATATAATTATACACATTGTATACAATTTTATTATATACAATGTGATCTATCTTCTTAAGTTATCCACCGACTGGCTAACCAAAGCTATTGCTATTGGAGCTCATGAGCAGGTCATAACAGATTCAAATTTGAATAAATTTGCTGTTACAACTTTAGAACTTATATCTACCCAAGTGCCTATCATTTCCGCAATAAGGTCACTTCCGCAAACATTATAAAAGAGAAACATTACATTTTAGTTTTAAGTGTGTCCCAGACGAATATGCGACAATAAAAGTTGTTTTTAAAAAAGTATATTTTATTAAAGATTTAGGACTTTTGAGTATGTTTTTTCTATAAATTCTGTAACTTTCAAAACTGTAGTCTTAAAATATAAAGACTATTAAAAAAAAAATTATTTTCAGATAGTTTTTATAAGAATTTTATTTTTATAAAAAAATTTTAATAAAACCATTTTAATAATCTTAAAATTAATTTTTCTTTATTTTTTTCTTTTATTTTTCTTTATTTATCTTGAAAAGATTTCATAAAAATAAAATTAGAAAATTTTTAAAATAATTAGAAATAAAAATTAAATTTGTATTTTTAATTAAGTAACTTTTCAGAAACCAACTTTTTTTTTTTAGAACCACAGCTTTGAAAGGTACAGAATTGATATAAAAAACATTCTTAGAAGTCTTATGTGAACAACCAACGTCGAAAAATTTTTCACAATTTTTCTTTTAAAATCATACAAGTTTAAAAAAGCTATGAATACTAAAGTTTATTAAACGGAAGAAAAGAATGTAAAATATTGAATAAATGTTGGAAAGAAAAGAGAATGAATACAGAGATAAATGACAGAGAGAAATATTACAAAATAAATAAATATACGAGTAAAGAAGTGGAAAGATTAAGAACAGAAAGCAAATGGATAAGCAGAGAGACGTGTGACAGAGACAAGGATATAAGCAAGAAAGAATCCAGGTACAACAGGAATTGTGACAAATTTATAGCAGAAGAAATCCCGGTGTATCTGGGAAAAGAAAGGGCAGGAGAAAGATAATAGCGAGGTTCAGGTGCGGAAATGAAAAGAGAGAAAATATGTATTATACGGAAAATGAAGAGAGATTGTGTAGGATGTGTTATGAGGAAAGAGAGACAATAGAGCACATGTGGCATGAATGCAGTGATATGAGAAAAACAGAGATAGAGCAGAAAGAGAGGAGATACTGAAAGAAAATAGAAAAGAGAAAAAGTGGATGAAAGAGGTAAGGGAAAAAAGAAAAACAAGGACAGAGGGAAGAGAACACAGAAGAAGAACAGAGAAGATAGGATAGAAAATATAGACATATATTTGTGTAATAATAATGTAGATATTTTAAGCCCGTATACGCAAAAATAAGCCTATTAGTATTAGTACTAAAGTTTATTCATGTCAGATTTGTGTAAACCGTTATTTTCAAAGCGTTTTTTGATGGGCAAAGTAACGTAGTTTCTTTAGAAAAACTGAAGAAAAAACCTTTAATTTGCTTAAAAAAACTATGCTTAAAAATTAAAGATTTCAAAATATTTTTTCTGATAATTTTTGGAAATTTAAATTATGCTTCTGAATTTTATGAATTTCTATTTTCACAGCAAACTTTTTGGTTTAATATTAAAGAATCAAAATAGTTTCTTATTTTACTGTTTCTGATACTAAAGACTTAAATTCCACAACGGTAGCCAAAATTGTGGCAAGACAAAAACTTGTTTTGTCGCGCTTTAACTAATACTTGCAAATTTCATTTGTTTCATCTACTGAATCTACTGAGCTTTATTGATAACCATAGTAATGCTAGTAAGAAAATTGCAATTTTGATTAATAAAAAATTGTTTATTGTATTTTCCAAAAAAGTCTTAAATTTAAAATATCAATCTAAAAAACATAGCGATCGGTTCAATGTGAGCCAATTATCTGCTTTTAGACTAACTTGTAACTTATACAGCTTTAATAAAACAGATCATACCAGGCTAATTCGTAACAAATACCAAAGTACAGCGTAGGCAAAAATTTCTTGAATCTAATGTAAATTTTATTGAGCAATCTTCCAACAAATCTAAAGCCATGCAGCGGCTTATAAATAAATCGCTTAGTAATTATAAAAAAAAGATGTGATGGACATGAAAAATGAACAACTTCTGTGATATTTTGCGCGATAACAGCTTCTTTATTAAAGCCGCATCGAATCTTTTAAGCAATCTCAGTACTCAATGAGATGATACTTTTTGAATAATGCGCAATGACAATATGTTGGTTGCATTCTATTTTCAATTTTTAGAAGTATGTATTATCTAATTTAGTTAGAGACACCATTAATAAACTAAAAAGTACTTTATATTTTGTAATATTTGTTATTATAAAAAAAAAACTATTAAAAGCGCAATTATTGTCTCTTTCTGAATCTTGTATTTGACATTTAATTTACCCCGATCGCCTTAAAACCGCAGTTGAAATACCGGTGCGTAAAAAGAGGGTTACTCATGACTTAAATAATTATAGAACCAGTTCAATTCAGCCAGTTTTTTACCAATTCTTCAAAAAAATATCATTTAGTCAACTAGATTGCTAATTTAAGAATAATTTTTTTCTCTTGATCTCAATTCGTTTTCAGAAAAAGTATAAATACAACAAAAGCTATTCTATCGTTATCATTAATAGTTTAGATTGTTTGTGAAGCTATGAAAGTAGAAGTTCTAGTTTTTTAGATTTTTTGATTAGGTTACTACTATTGAAAAAACTTTACTCATATAGATCCGAATCTGAATATTTCCAGCATTTTCAATTTTTTTTTTATCAAATCAAAGCCAGATTATTAAATGAAAAAAAATTTTAACAAAATAAAACCAACTTTAAAAAATAAAAAAATGCGCTAAAAAGTATAAAATAATTGCGTAGACTTGTATGCTTAAAAAACAATCCAATTATTTAAATACTATAATGTACAATTATTGTTATTTTTGAAGTCGGTGTCAGTCAAGGTTTGTATAATGTTGTATATATTATGATATACTAATATTAGCATACACAATATATAAACTACTAAGCGCGGCGCACAGGCGAGCAGACGCGGGCGCTCATCTTACTTTCATTATAAATAATGTTGCTTTTTCTCTACAATCGTCTTCTAACTTTTATTAAACATGAAGTAAAGTTAACTAAGAATCAGTTCTTGTGCCTCTATTGTTTTTAATTTATATAGTGTTGTTTCTTTTCTACAATAGTTTTCGATACTATTTGCTGATGATACACCGCTTATTAGCTAAGTTTGCACGGTTGATGATGACAGTGCTCTTAATCAAAGAACACAATCAAAAGCTGAGGGTTGGCTTACCTTAAATTGGCTATTATGAAATATGTAGAACCAAATTAATAGCTGTACTATTTTTTATTAAAGACTACAAGTTTCGCTTTGACTACTAATGTCAAAGTTTTGGACGTGTACTTAGGTTGCAATAGTTTGCTCATAAAGACCATATTGTACAATATTATGCAAGAGTATCTATTTGCTTTGCAATTTTGGAAATAGACTGCCCACTGAAACGTTACTTACGACTTACTTCTCTGTCTTACACTATCACCTTACTTATAAGCTTAAGATCTAAAGACTATTTTCAATAATTCGCCGTCTTTTAAAGCTGCAACGCCGTTTTATTATTAAATTAATTTTTTTTTTTATACAAAGCAATTCTGCATTTAATTATCGTGGCTTGTAAAAGTTTGTCAACTGTCTACTTTGCACTTTTCTATTGTACGAGAGCGGTTATTGAAAGATAATACGCCATTAAAGTGCTGTTTTGCGCACTATGGAAGATTCTTAAATAAATTGATAAACAATTTTTAAAAAAATCGTGGAAAAGAACTCGTTTTAGAAGCTAGTTGTTTTAAAAACTAGCAACTAGCAACAATAAAAGAGCTCGAATTTTTTTTCAGCAATGATAAATTTTAGTGCAGGCGACTCGTCAAATGGCTGTTCATTATTGGTAAAATATAGTAAACCGAAGACTCAAAGATTATTTAGAGCTATAATTAGCACTATAGAGTAGTAAAATTGTAGTGGTTTTTTTTGAAAAGACGTGGTCATAAATATCCGCATTGAACGGACGACCTGTGTTGTTCGTTTCAATTTTAGGGAGTCTC
Organism: Lagria hirta; assembly: GCA_947359425.1. NCBI lineage: Eukaryota > Metazoa > Arthropoda > Insecta > Coleoptera > Tenebrionidae > Lagria > Lagria hirta. The sequence continues at coordinate 17,891,029 of OX375794.1, forward strand.
TTAGGTACTTTTACCAACCCATTGTGTGAATTGCTGCCCCCAATAATGTTAAAGTTTACTATAAATGCAGTAATTTGTAGTTCTTTAATTAAAAATTGTAATTATGTTCTAAAAAGACAAAGAGCTTGTAAAATATGCAAAAACCGCATTTGGCTAATATTCAAGCATCCGAAAATCTTAATCTGCTTTTTGATTATACTCAACGTAAAAAACTGTTTAACAAATAATCAATAAAGAATTAAAAGTCATAATTTTTAAGTAATGTTTATTTGTAATAAGTTCACAATTATAATAATAAAAAGTTATAAAATGTAAATATATGCATCTAGGTATAAAAATACTTTATAAAATCAATAATAAAGAGGAGATAAAATCTGATACATCTATACATAACGTAAATTGAATATAAAAAACATGTTCTATGGCGAATATAAACAAATAAAATGTTTATATGTATGTACGTATGTGAAACTACATACTGTCGGACGATTATGTAGTTTATTTGAGTATTGTCTTTCAGAGAGAACACAGTTAAAAGATTGCTGGCAGTAATGAGCCAATAAAGCAAGCAAAAAAAACTAAATTGAATGAGATCCAAAAATAGAAAAAAAAACGTAAACATAATATAAAAAACCCTTTACCATGGCAAACTGTCATAAATAAAAATTAAGAACATTTACAAAAAAGTCAACAAATACTGATTATAATACAAAATTAGTAAACAAGAGCATTAAGTATGATCGATTTACAAAACAATTGTAACATACATAAACATTTATATAATAGACAACAATTCTAAGATGGTAAAATTAGACAATAACAAATTAAGCGACTTTGTCGGATTTGTACTCACATTGTAATGTGTACAACAAATAATATTATTAAATACAATATACAAATAACTTTTTTATTTTACAAAGTGAGTATTATAAGGTAAAAAGGTCATATAATGCCTTGATATATGGTAAACAGAAGTTTTCTACATCACTAAGCACTAACTTTACAACTAAAAGCTTCTAACTAAAAACAAAACAAAAATGCTTTTTTATAAGCACCTTTAATAAACTAAACAGGGTTGGGTAATACTTTCAATAATTAGGAAATTGAGAAAACAATTAGTTGAGTTCACCCCTGTATACAACAATTAAACATAAGATAAATAAATTTAAAAATCTAATTTTTAATTAAAGTACGCAATAATACAGAAATGGCAAGAAATTTTAGGCAGATCTCGAATATACGAAATTCCGACTTGCTCTTCTTTTGAATATCAATTTCACATAATCACAGCACATAGTATAAAACATTAACAAAACAATGGTAGGAACAAGATTGGCAAATAACAATTTGACAATTACGTAATGAGTATTATTTTTCGTTGCTGTTGGATAAATTGTGCGTGGGACGGTTACAAAATAAATAAATAAATACTTTATCGCCAATGCGTTCCGTCGCAGAGCTACCTAGATTTAGATTTCGGGGCGGCAACATTGCCTGCTGCCGCTGCATTTTTCTGAGCTATATGCGTCTGGTAGTGCTTAGCCAAATGAGCTTTTTGTCTAAAACTTTTCCCGCACAAACTGCATGCAAAAGGTTTTTCGCCGGTATGTGTTCGGATGTGCACATTCACAGAGTACTTATCTTTAAAGCCTTTAGAGCAGATGCTACAGTAGTGTAACGACCGTTCTTTTCTGACTCCATTACTTGTAGATGTAGCATTCTGAACTTGCGTTTGTGACTTTGAAGTACTGTTAGACCGCTTGTACTTTTTTGTCTGAGGTTTTGTGCTTGTTACGGTTGGAGTACTAATCTGCACTGTGTTTAAATTGTTTAAGATTCCTATTTGGTCCGGGTTAATACTATATACGGTTTGCTGCTCAGGAGAAGTTTCAATGTGACAAAACTGATTTACTGATTCGGCTACTTCATTAGCAATTCTCTTTAACTTTTCAAAATCTTCGGGATAAGATTGATCAAGTTGAGAAAGAAGTAAATCATCTACACTATGTGAAGATGAAGGATTTTCCTCTGGAGTTCTTTGTTGCATTTGTTCCTCAAACACAACTTTACCGTTGGCATCGATTCCAGCAACTATTGTTGGAATATGTTCACATGGTTCTTCTTTGATATAGATCCCGTCAGTTTTTCCAGGAGGCGTAGATAACACCCTTCGCAATTCTGTATTATTTTCTACTTTAGGCGGTTTTACTGCACCATTATAACGTACAAAAGCTTTACCTTGTAAAGCGCTACGTAAAAGTGAGTCTGGAGTACCATTTGTATTATTATTGTTAGTTAATTTCCAGTCGTTGTTGTTGTTATTAAAACTATCATGTGCTTCTAAAAGAGGAGTATCAATTACAAGAGAGTTGGCCAATTCATCTTTATTGTCAGCAAAGCCACTATCTTCATAAGTATACGTTTCAGATTTGATCAGTCCATCAGTATTGGGACTCATTGTACTTTCATTGTAGTTGTTATTGAAACCATTTATCTGACCAGGAATAATACTTAATATAGAATCAATATCTAAACCAGCTTGAAGATGTTCCATGGAAGTAGGACTTGAGATATCAACATCTTCTTCTTTAACTATTCCTAAAGCAGACAATGGAGGACGATACCAAGTCGCGCTTTGATCAATTCCGTTTAATACTGTTAGTGTATAAATTTGTCCATCACTACTACTTTTCTGATTATTATTAATATTCCCTTCTTCCGAACTCCAACAATATTTATTTAAATCTTCTAAAATAGCAGTTTCTATCCTAACAGTTTCTTTGTCATTCCAAAAGCTATTGTCAAAACTACTTCCATCGGACGTTGTCGTAGCTATGTGACTTAATTCACTGCCTAACATATTATTATTTGTCTCTTTACCTTCTTCACTATTTGTAAGAAATGCGTTGACTGATCGCATTTGCTTGGTGAATTGTTGAATTGAGTGGGTATCGTTAGAGTCCGGTGTAACCACAAAATCAAAAAAGTCGGTTTTGGTTATGTCTTCGCCGCGAAAGGCTTCAGTTATATCCATTATCACAGATTCTTTTAGGTCCATAAAATTAGGCACTTGTCATTTTAGTCCCAATTGTAATCTAAAACCAAAAAAAAAAAAATTAATAACATTTTTTTATACTTTTAACATTTTGAGTAAATAAACAAATGTGTATAGTTAGAAACAATTTTCAGTGTTAATTTTGATAAAAACTGTGTTCTAAATGTAATTTATTAAAATTTTTATCAAAATAGATTGCCAACTTATTGAAAAAGTCAACCGATTATATATATAAAATACTGTTCCATAAAATTGTTCTAGCACGATTATTACTTTATTACTTTATTATTACTTGTAGAATAATGTAACGTAAAACTCAAATAAAAAAATTCGTCTGTGGTGTAAAATTTTAACATTTTGAGACGAACAGTGCCAACTGTATGGACTAACAAGTCCTATATGCAACTCTACATTTTATTAGGTGGTTAGGTAGATTGTTTAAAAATTTATATGTAGATTTTTAATTTGTGTAATTATTAATAATTTATTTTTTTATTTTTTTTTAAACATATTTTTATTATCTAAATTAAATAATGTAAAACTTTAGTAAGATTTGCAATGAGTTACAGTAATTGTAACTTATTGCAATTATAACCTACTTTCTAGTGAGGATGCCTAAGGGTTATCCCTAATCAATTTTATTGCTGAATAATAAAACTAAGAAAATTATTAACATTAAAATAATATTAAACATGCATAATTGTAAAACATGTGCAACTAATTAAACAAGAGCAGTTGAAGACGGTTAAATATGTAGTTGTTAAAAAAAAAACGTTAAAACAGCTTAAAAGTGAAGATTAGTATTAATTGTGATCATTTGACGCCAATAAAAATTTTTATTATAAAATAAAAATAAAAAAATTAGTGGCAGCAAAGTAGTAAACTAATGACTGAAAATCTGCAAAAAGATAATTTCTTTTCTTAATGCTCTCTTCACTTTTTTTGCTTAATGATGGCTACTGTAATAAACTCATTTTATAATAATTAAAGCCGATGTTAAACTTTTCACGGTGAATTACTATACTGGTTAATTGATCGAAAAGCCATAATAAATCAAGGGTTTTTCTCCGAATTTTGCAACCTGGATGACTACTAAAGAGAAAATCATTAAAGCGGTCATTAATCATGTGATAATATGTGAGTGTGAAACCATTTTAAATAGTATGCGGTAATTAGAAGCTATGTTACGTAAAAGAGTCGTTACGCATTTCATCCAAAGAAACTTGCAAAAAATTTCTTTTGCAGTAAAATCATATCTTGCTAAAGGTAAAAACGCTTTTCTTTACAATATAATCAATAAAAATGATTCACATTTGAAATAAGAGATTAAATCTCATTCACAATGTGCATGAGAATTTGCTAAATTATAACGTATCATTTTTATAAACAAATTCAAATTGTGCTAAAAAATTGCTAGTAATAACTTAGATAAAAATTAGAAGATTCTAGAAAGCAGCATTATTAAATGTTCATGTTATATTGTTCGAATGTTTTTGAACGTTGAATCCGACAATTCAAATTATGTGATGAGCGTGGATGAAAATATATCAAAATATCGTAATAGCAATTTGACTTAAGTTTTCAAAAAAACAAATTTATAATTTTTTTAAAGTTTTTTTTTGTATTATATAATGTATTATTTAATGTATTATTGTATATATTTGTGTATTATAATGTATAGTGTATAATGTATTTAATGTATATATTTGTATTATATAATGTATATAAAGTTATTATTTATACTATTTATAGTTATTTTGATTAAAAAATATTGCATATATAACAGATTTTTAACAAAGATTATTATCAATTGAAAAAACTTAGATTTAAGATAAAGACAAAATAAATCGTTTTTACACTCTTTTTCTATAATCAGTAGAAGGCTAATCTGTAACTCCTAAACACTTTTTTTATCGCAATTGATAAAATATATATTATGTTTTGAAAAGAAATACCGTTTGTTCTTACATTTTTATGTAAAATTTACTAACGCCGCGTAAAATAATTGCACATTTTTTTAATTATAATTTAAAATAATCGATCATATAGCTTTTGTTAATTTTAACAAGATACAAAATATTTTCAAAATTTCTAGAAAATGTTAACCAATTTTACTTTATAAGTTCTTTCATCAGATATATAGTATACCAAGTGAGTCAAAAGTCCAACAACAGGTCAATATTTCATAAAAAAAAATTAGTACTAAAGTTGCTTGGTTACAAGATACAAATTTTTTGATAATTGAACCATTCTTTACTCTCTCTCTCTTCTTTGCGAGAGTAGAGGTGACTTTCAAATTTTAAATAGCAACCCTTATTTTTCTTGAAAAAATTAGATGTTTATCAATCTTTTGTCAGTTTGAACATCTAGCAACGCAATGAGAAAAATGGATATGTAGGAAGAAAAGTTTGGAGTCGCAAATGAATGATAGAGTGACGAATCTTGGAGTCCTTACTTCTTCTCGCTTCATAAAAACACAAAAAAAATGTTCAGAACAGTTCTTGCAAAGTATCATTTGTCTCAAACTTATTTAGATAAAAAAAATAGATAAGATTTCAGACAAAAATAGGTATTTTTTTTTTCAAAAATCTGAATCGAGAAAAATAGGGGTTCAAATTTGAAAATTATTTCCATCCCCTGCAAAAAAGTCATAGAGTAAGAAATGGTTTAGTTTCCAAAGAATTCGTAATTTGTGACAACTTTTGTACCAAACTTTTTTTTTTAAACTCTTCCCCGGGAAAATATTGATACGGTGCCGACCTTCTGACGCACCCTGTATAATGTATGTTACCTTCTATACAACAATTAATACAAAACTCTAGAAAATTTTAAACCATGTTTAGCGATAATTTTTTGATTTATTATGAAATAAAATAAATTTATAGCAAAGTAGAAATCCATTTAGTAAGTTGGAATTAATAATAATTAATCTAGCATGTAGTAGATTTAAATGCATTAAAATTATATAAAATACAAACCAAAAGACAAATTAAAAGTGCAACTTGAAACAGCATTATTTTCTAGACATAATTAGATATCAAAAATGTTATGTTCGTACTCTTAAATGAATCACCGTGTGTATGCAAACAGTTAGGTTTTATTAGATGACAGGCTAATGGTTCTATGGGCTCTACTCTGAGCACTTGATGAACTGAAAAATGTCCAATTTGGATTTTTAAATTTGTACTTTTAAGTCTATGCTTTTATATAAATAATCAAAATAGCATGTACTTAAATATCTTGCTTATTACGGTGGAAAAACATATTTTTAAAGAGACAAACACAATTGAATTCTTAAATAGATTCAAACAGTCATATTATTGAAGAAGAATCATTTCGGCTCTCAAGTCAAAAAAAAAGTAGCTGCAACATCTTTGAGTTGTTCGCGTGTTAGCAATTTTATATACAGACAGTGGCTTGCGTTCTTAGACATCTAATATTTTTTTAAATGTTGAAGTGTGAAATTAATTATAAGACAAACATAGAATACGCGTTCAAAACTTTCTCCAAGCTGTCAATCAGTTTTCGCCAAATATGAACATCGCATTTGTTTTGTTTAACTTTAAGACAAGCAAGATAAAAAATTTACGACTACGCTACTGATAAGTGCTATGAATGAGTTTTATGATATGTAATTAAGTAGAGCAAGGGCCGGTCAATGGTGAACTGTTTTTGAATTTTTTTTGTAGTACCATTAGTTATTATTGCAGTCGATGATGCATGATGCCAACACTTTATAATAGAAGTGAGAAAAGTTTAAAAAAGGATATTGTGGTAGATAGAGTGCCTAAAGCAAAATTATTGGAAATTGTAAAGAGAAAATGGCAACATTGTAACCTACAAACAAAAGTTCAGTTTTTTTGGTTACGGTTCTTAACCTTCCGAGTTTGAGTACCATTCAAAATAAAAAGTTAAACTTTACACTATGCTGTTGTACACCTACGTAATTGATATTTTATTCAAAGTCAAATTGTGTTAAATAAAAATTGTTTTTTTTTTTGATACAAACTAAGCGTCAAATGTTTATACAGTTTTTTCTTTATTTTACAAATAATGACAAAACAACTATTTTACTTCAAATACACCAAGTGTGCTTAAATTTTTTAAGCAATTTAAGGTACAAACCAAGATTAGTTATTTTTCTACTTATTTTAACAACTAGAAAAATTATTATACAAAGTGCGTCAAGACAGCGGCTAGAAAAATCGAATACACGAATTCAGTTAAAGATTTGTAGCTTATTACATGTGAACATGTATGTTTCTCATTGCAGTAGAAACGCCTATCATTAGAAATGTTTTCATGACAATTCATTTTTGGTTATACCGGAAGTAGATGTTAATTCTGTTGCTTTAAATATAATAAAAAAATATGATTCTAGCTACTAAAATAATAAAAAAAATAGTTAAATATTTTAGTTGTTTATAAACTTATTTAAATTAGTTTAATTTATTGCTTTAAAATTAAGAAAAGTAGTTTTCTCCAAATTTTATTCTTTTAACTACTGTCACATTTTGATTCTGAGCTCAAATACTCAAGTTCAAAAAGGTTAAAAAATTAATATAACGTCAAGTCTGAGTAATCCAATTCTATCTGTGATTGATGCCTTATGGTATAAAATATGGTACATATAATAGTACAAAAACGATAGGTATTATAGAGCCCATTGCTAAAAGTTGTAGATTTTCTAAAGTCTGCTATTAAAAGTAAAATTGTACTACATATTGTATCAAAAATAACAAAGTCAACTTCTGATATAACCAAAAGTAACCTTACGATTAAAATATTAGTAGCTAGACCATGTTAAGTTATAGTAAAGTATGAGTTTTAAACTAAGCATTTGTTTTTTTTTTTGGATTGTGTAATAGACCATGACACAGTTTGTATATATTTAAAAAACAAAATGCCTTAAGAAAAAAGAACGCAATTTAATTAAACGTTACATTCAACTCAAGAGACTACAAGATTTTTGAATAGTAAATTTATCATTATACAATAAATAATATTTTTTACATAATGTTCTTGTAGAACTATTAGATTTGTTGACAAAGCATTACTTTCTTAAATTAAAAAATAGTACTTTTTACGACTTGAGCAAATATTTCCAAGATGATTTGTTGAAAGAGTACAGCTTCTTAGTTACATTACATATCACAGCAACCGTTGTTTAAACAATTGTTTTAACGTTGTTTAAACACAAATAATTATAATCTTAATTTTTTTGTGTCTTGATTGCCAAAGGAGATAGATCATAAGAAAAATGATTTAGAAGAACGTTGGTACACTCTTTCTCATATTTTTGTATAGCGGCAATTTTTGTTTTGTATAGAGTAACAGAAAACTTACTACCGAAAAAATCAAAAGCTAGATGATTAAGAGTATCAAAATTTCCTGTTATTGCTGCTAAAAGATTTGCAAGTTTAAACAAAGTCAAATCTATTGTCGAAGTTAAATAAAGATAATCGTTGTCCGATCAGCAGTTTTTCTTATTTGTCTCAAAAATGTATTGTACATTCTAAAGTCAACATCTGTCATTGGTAGTGATTTTTAGCATAGAAATGTAAAAACATGTTTTCCTGTAATTTTCAATTTAAGACTTCTTAACTTACTGACTGAAATAAATTATAATTGATTGAATAGCAAGTGTTTTGTATATTTTATCACGCGTGAGCGACAAAGTGACATTTGCCAAAACGTTCACATGTAGGTACATTGCCAAATACAAACGCAAATGTTTACTTTCTGTATCGCTTGAAGAAAAACAAATTTTTTTTATAAGATAGATCACCTAATAGAAAAGCAATATTTAATATTCAAAGAAAAGTTTTGTGAATACTATAATTGAAAAACGAATCAAACGACTGCATTATGTTATTTTATCAAAACATTCCTGGAATAAAAACTTGCAATATTTATATATAAATTTTCAAGCAAAAAAAGCGGTTATATATTGAAAATATTAATATATAACATTAATTGATAAAAGTGGTAAAAAACTAGATTCAAAGTTATATTTTAAAAATTTTGACTCAAACGTAAGATTTTAACATGTATTTTATACTAAGAACTGTGAACAAGCAAGCAACTTTATTTATCACTCAATAAAACAGAAATTTTAATATTCCGTAAGAGATTTTTCCATCAATTTTAGAAACGACTGCATAATCTTGTTTAGCAATTGCTTGCATCAAAATTATTATAAGCAAGAATTTTTAATAAAAATGTTATATGGTAGAAAGTTACATGTTAAACATGAATTGATAATTGATGATAAAGAGATATAATAAATTTGAAAAAAGCAACCAACAAATAGTTTCCTGTATAACAATTTAAAAAATTGTTTTCTGTTTATGTAACATATAAAAAAAGAACAAATTTAACAACAGGTTTTGCATAAGCAGCTGTTTTCAAAAACTTCGTGACTCAAAAAGTTTTCATGCTTAACAATACTAGTGCAAGAGCCTTTCATTTAAACACTGTTAAGTTAAACGTTTAAAACAAAAAAACCTTTTAAAAATTTAATTTCCAAGCGGATGTTCAAAAGCTTAAGCCAATTTCATCTCCTATGATTTATAAAACCATTTTCTATTTATTCTTTAGTCGTTCTCTGGAATTTGACGTTTTTCATGTACTTCTTGCCAGTCTCGTAACAAGTTCCACTATTATTATCAGCGACAGGACATCTCTATATGTGCAGCAAACCCGTCAAGAAAATGTCGTAATTTCTAGTTAAAGTCGTGTAAGATAATTTTATTTGAATTTTAATTAACAGATCTTTATCTTTCATATCGATTAAGCATTTAACAACATTCTGCCTCTTTAATTCTTCTTGCATCTTATCACATCTAAGCCACCCATTTACCGCCAATAAGACTTAATAATATTTTTTTGCTATTAAACGTGCACAGAATTTTAATGACTATTACATTCAAGGAAATTTAGAAATAGATCAAAGTTGCAATATGTGGGCGTTGATATCAGTTAAGTTTCACTCCATATTAAGATTAAATTCCAAAGACGGTCCTCGAATGTGTAACGGGTCAATAAGAATTTAAATTTTTCACATTTGAAGACTAAATTCTCGTAAAATGAAATGAGAAATTTCAATTAATCAACTATTTAGCGAATGCATAATAAATTACATTATCGCAAAAAAAACTGCTATAATATAGTCAAGAAGTATTAGTTTTGCTTTTAACAGCGCTATCTATTTATCTTATTTGCTAAAGTTGCGACATCAAGATGCAGAACAGGTGCAATTTATAGCTGTTGTATAACTTTAGTAATATCAATCAAATTAGTCCATAATGTCCGAAGCAATTAGAAACTATTATATCATTTATCTAATGTAGGATATTGATACTGGCTGAGACCAGTAAACAGTTATTAATCTTTTATTATTATTATTTTATTTACAAAAATGACAGCTAAAAGTAGGGAAACGTTTAGCTTATTTTGTACTTTAAAGAACATTAAAATGTTACGAAATGTATAATATTTCTGGTTTTCAACCTGACATACATACTTTAGCCCAAGAGGGAATCGTAAGTAAAAGTCGCCGTTATACCATTCCGTCAGGACAGGACAGGAGTATTGAGTAGATACGTAAAAATGAATTTAGCAGTGCTAAATAAGTTATTTTGTTCGCCGGATTTTCTATGGGGTTTAAGATATCTATCCATTATTGTTTAATGAAGGAAGTATCTTACCTTAGATGCCTGAATTAATTGAAATTTATATAGAATTAAAAAAGTGTTGTACTTCTAGTTTATCCATGTCATTGGACACCCGGCTTTAAGTTGGTACACATGCTTATGTTTATCATTAGTAAATTTTCTGTCAGATGTTTTATATCACTGAAGTACTAAATAGGAAATGTGTCACTTTTATTAAACTGGTAGGTTTTTCTGTGTCAGGCAAGAATGACCAATATATAGGTAATTAGTTTAAACACACTTTGCCAACCAAAATATAGGAAATTAGTTTATACACACTTTGCCATTATTTTAACTTTTTTTTTGTAGAATATAGACGCGCATGGACAACCGGTATAATAGGGAAGCAGACATACTATTTTTTTAATATTGTTAAAAACCATCTGGGTGTTTTATGGCGGCGTTAAGCTACTTTTATAGCATAGCGCTGAACAGCTCAATTATCATTTTATGTCTGGTGTTTGAAAACCACTGGTATAAGTTGTCAACAATACCTTAGATTACTGTCTGTTCATATCATAAAGAGTCAATTAACCAAAGCTTTAACAATAAAATTGATTTCTTATTTTGAATAAGATTTCCGACTCTGCTAATCCCACAATGCAAAAAGATACATTATCATACCTCCGTCATCAGAGACACGTGAAGTATATATATACTATTAATATTATAGTTATGGAAATAAACCGGTTAAACAGGTAAAAAAAAAGTGTATTCTAATTGATGTAACTGAAGTTGAAAATTGAGTCAAGACGCAGTTTTTTCCGCGCTCAAGTATTTCTATGTAACTGTTTTTTTTTTTTTTTACATTTTCAAAACCTGTAGAACCCGTCTCACTTGTATCATGTAATCTTTTTTCTTCATCTACCGTCTAATCTCTAAGCTTCTCTATACTCCATCCAAAACTAAAATGACAATGGGTTCATTAGGATAATATATGACATCATAACTTGGCGATCTCGTTACGGTTGACAATACTTATCAACGTTGCCAAGCGATCTTACGTAGATTCATTTTCAAGAGTGATTTTTCATTCGTTCATTTCTCAGTTGTATTCGAAATTTTACGACCAGTAGTACGTACGTTTTAAACATAATTTTTTTTTTAAATCTGGCAGCAAGGTTATGTTATTATTTTATTTTGAACAATGACGCATTGTCATTTTACTTTCGGATGGCTTGTAGTATAACATTCGGATCCCATGTTGCGGTCAAGTTAGTAAGATAACCTGCTGAAAACCATAACTCTGTTGAACTACACACATGTTTATCTGTTTAAAACCTATAAATCTTTTTTTCCAAAACAACTTTTTTATTTATATATGTAATATTTAATTATAAAGATTGAATATTTTTTTATTATTACTCAAAATAAAATTGTGCAAAACTGCTGAAACGTTATTTATTAGCTATTTATCGTAAAATTCAACCAGTTAACTATAGTTCGATGTAATTATACTAAAAAATTTTTTTTGCTTCACCCGCCGAATGTACGCTCCTTCTGGCCGCATTTTACGCCAGAATGACGTAAAATGGCCTGCATTTTCATGGCCTGCATTTTCTAGCCGCTACCATAGCAACACAACCACAAAAGTCATTATGACAAAACTGTTAAACGTTAAACTAAAAGAAATTCGGCAGGTGGAGCAAGAAAAATAGTATTAGACCTACGGCCAGAAAGTTGGATGCCCTAGCGTATTGTGATATGATGACAAAAATCCAACTTTCTGACCTAAGAACGTAATATACTGTTAATTAGAAATATGATAGATAGGTGCAATTAATATATTTCAGGTTTGTCTTGGATAAAAAAAAACTAAAGTCATAAATTTTCTTTATAACTTCTTTAACAATTATAATAATTATTACAAAAAACTTAAGCGTTAATAATTTTATTTATAACAAAATTGTATTCAATCACTCAACTTGTTGTTATCCTTGATTAATGATATCAGAGCTAATTTTGCGAATTTAGGGTCAAAATAAAAACAAAAGTTGAATGTTTAAATCAATTATTGCAACGTCTCGGTTACTGATGTAACCTTCATCAGGTCTAAAGAAAAGAACAATTTTACAGTGTACAAACATTATTCACACAAGTCTTACAATAGAGCACTTAACAAGTACAGATATTATACATGATTCTAGAAAACGATACAATCTTAAAAATTTAAAATACAATTATGGTATTGTTTTTATCGAAAATTTACACCTAAATATATTATCAATTAATCACGAAATAATTTTGCGCATTTATCGGTTAATATTGTTTTTTATGTAGATGCAAACAATATGTACACAAGATTATTGATTCACTTTGGGAATCAATAAATGTTAATCAAGTTGTTGTAAGTAGAACTGAGTTATTCGGTGTCAGTCTTAAAATTCATTGCGTTGTTGCAAACAATCTCGATCATCTCACTAACATTCCATTAAAAAGAATTATTTTCTTCATCCACAAGCTTTACATCATCAAAATTAAATTTGTGACCTGTATTCCAAAACATTGTATACAATAATATTAAATTTATGTATCTTAATTCTTATTGGTTCATTACCATTATTTGTAATTAAAATAATAAAGTTGAAAAAAAATCTGTAAGCCCATGCAATAGCAAACTAGTAGTTACTACAAAGTTTGATATTTTTATCTTTTAATTTGTGTTTTAAAAATTTTATTATTTAATTAATCAGGTGTTATGAAAATAATGCATACATAAATTGCTTTCCAACTCTTACAAATTGTTTTAATTATTAAACTTGTAAACTAAAAAAAAACCTCTAGAATATTTTTTATAAACCAAAAACATTTTTTTGGAAGCACTAGAATATCTAGAAATTATTTTTAGATTTTTCTAGAATGTTGCATCTTTGAGCGAAAGGCAACAATGAGTTTTACAGTAGTGGAAAAGAATAAAAACTGAACAAAAATTGCCAGAATCTGCAAAACATTTCAAGTTTATTAAATATATTAGCAATAAATAACTAAGCACACATAAACATAATTTATTGTAAGTTTGAATAGCAGTGCCAAAAGTGATACTAATCTGAAGTCAATCATGTAAGAAGATTTCAATGGAAATAAGGTGCACGGTTGGTCTCAAAATAGTGGATGGATCCCAAGTTTAAAAGTGGTTTTTAGTATAGTGCTTTTCAAATTTACTCAAGTAAGAGTGATTAATTCAAATCATTAGAGTTCCTTCTTTTTCTAGAAATATTTGTCTTTAAAAGATGATTAAAAACTAACGCAAAATCTATCAAGATGGAGATTGGTTTCATCCGCTAGCTAAGTCTCTACTTATAAATTTATTACTTTAATTAAATTAATTTTTCAAGTGTTTGTAAAAGATTTTAGCACCTGATTTGTACAGTTTGATAGAACATTCTTAGTTTTTTTAATTTATCTAGAAAAATTGTAAATAATTTTAAATGATTGTAAATAATTAACGTTGCAGATTGACCGCTCTGCGAGTTTAAAGAATCATTCTCAACAACATACATTACTAAAAGATCAAAAATTAATTGTCTAAACCAGAAATTGAATAAGAAGTGGAAAAGTGCAAAAAGCGTCTTTGATTGGTTTCTTAAAAAATAGTTAAAATTTGTGGCTTTTTTTCAGCACCCTTCAACTTTCATTTGCCGTATTCAGCAAATCAGCTGTTTTTTTCATTAATGAAGAAAAAGCTATTTGTAACTGACAAGGATAAAAAAAGCAAAGCCATACATAACACATTGTCTTTTTTCACTGAAGACATTAGGTTCAATCAATTGATAAAACTCATTATCGTTTCGCTTCATAAAAATATTAAAATTATATATGAATGACAATATTTACAAATGTTGCAATAAAACACTTACTATTGTCCTAGAGTTTGTAACTTTAGTTTGTATGGTCTCAAACATTCACCATCATTTTTCAAATGCGATTTTCAAAATATTTCATAAAATTAACAACAAATATTACCGAATTTTTTTAATCCACATCAAACCAGCCTCTTAAATAGCTAGATCACATTATTATAACGCTGTGAATCTCGTGCTTATTGTAAAAATAAATATTTGTAATGTAGAATAATTTCATTACAGTTTACAGAAAAAAACATTTATGTAATTTCACTAGCAATAAGTTGACACCAAATCAGATTTCAGCCATCATGAAATAAAATTTTATTTTTATTTATTAGTAAAGAAAATAAAAATATTAAAGTAGATTTTAACTTAAAATTATAATTAGAAATATTTTTTAAGCAGTTAAATAAATACTTAGACATTTTTGAAAAAACTAGCATGTTAAATGAGATTAAAATATATTCAGTTTAAATCGGACACTGGCTATCAAACGAGTGAATTTCCATACTATTTTAGAACAGCAATGTTTTTATTTCTTTAATTATAATATAAGCACACATGGCTTATTAATGATCCATATATTTAAATAATATAAAATAAATAACTTTAACACATTTGATCATTCCCTTGAAGCACTTGTTTTATTTATTGAATTAATTGACATTTAATTGTTGTTAAAGCAATAATTAAATGCAATGAGAGAATTTTCCAGAACCACTTGCAACAAGTTGGAGAAATCAGCAAAATTTCTTATAATACTCCGCTTTCCCAAGTTGTCAAAAAATAAATTACGTAGCCATCCATGCATGTAACTGCTGTAATTAAATTCGAAACAATGTTTAAAAATTTTTAATTGACAAAAACAACACAAATGCGACGTTTAAAATTTAGGAGTTT
The DNA here is from genome assembly GCA_947359425.1 of Lagria hirta. Taxonomy (NCBI): domain Eukaryota; kingdom Metazoa; phylum Arthropoda; class Insecta; order Coleoptera; family Tenebrionidae; genus Lagria; species Lagria hirta. The sequence continues at coordinate 17,906,544 of OX375794.1, forward strand.
GTCTTTTAATTACCGACACGTAGAAATTACAACAAAATTGTTAAAAAATAAAAACTTTCATAAACGCAGAGAAAAATGTAAACATCTATACACTCTTACCTTGATATTTATGAATATTACAATTTTTAGTACAAAAACTCCAAGTAGGAACACAATGTAAAAGCCTTGATAGTGATATTACACTTGAAATTTCTTCTCGATATGGCTAATAATAGAAAGAGGTGTGCAAGAAATAAAAAAAAAATCAACTCGCCAAGGTAATAAAGCAGTGTCAATGCTATTTACGCAAAGCATAAGAAAAACGCAGCAACGACATGCTTCAGGAAAGGGTTGGCTCACACGCTAAGTTACCGTGTTTATTCTCACTTTCAATTTTCTGACGTTCCTAACTAAAGTACAAAACGTCAACAATTTTCTTAAATTTTTCGACATTTTGACAAATTGACATCTTGTGGAAGACTTTAATTCTTCAAATTAGAATTTATTTGAACTCCTGTGTTTTAAAAATTTTTGCATTTTCTAATAAATTAACTAACCTTCTTCGTGATTAAGAATTGGTAAAGCTATAAAAACAATACCATAAAGCACTACTTACAATAAATCAAATTAAAGAGCTAATTTTCTTCAACTTTTATTTTTTTAATTGTCAAAATACCAAAACAGCAATACTTACAGCATTATTTTTTGTAAAATAGAAAATGTATGAAAAAATTTCATTTTATAAGCAAACAAAGAACTAAACACAAACATTTGTTTTACGATATGTAAAATGTCATGAAATTTAAATTTTCCACCTATTTTTGCCTCTATCGGTCAGAAAAGAAATAATATAAATCACTGGATATCATCAGCTGTTTTTGGTGACGCTCCTCCTACGCGTGGTAAATTTAAATTTGATATCAGGTTCTTGAGATAATCAGCTCTTTGAGGTAACCTTTGCTAAACATTTTTGAAAACCTTGTATAATATAATAGTAGGCATTCACAGTTTTTGAGCAAAGCAACTGAGATGGTGCAAGCTTCTTTGTTATGTGCTGATTTCTGTGGAAATTATTCAACATTTTACGAGGCTTGTGCCTCAGTGGCTTCTAAAACTAACTAAAAATAAAATAAAAGAATTAATTAATCAGTTTACCAGTTCCAACATCGTAAACTTTCAAATTTCAATAAATTGTGTTCAAGATAGACACGAGAGGAAACTACGAGAGAAATCCTTAAAAAACATGAAAAAGATTTTCAAAAACATTTTATCTTGTAACAATCAATTAATTAATTACCTTAAACAAATAAAAAAAAAGAGATATCTATTATTAATTATCTTTACGAAACACCTTATTTTATTCAAAATTCTCAAACAATGGAAAGGTTTTAATTATTAAGTCATGCGCAATGCACCTGTGTTACTCTTGCAGTTATGCAATCGAATTCCTTTTAATCATCTTTATTTTTCACAGTGCAAGCATTCACGTTATTTCCATTGAAATATTTGAATGAAGAATACTATTTTGAGAACCATCTAGTTAAGATTCATGTTTATGTTTTTAATAAATAACAATAATTAGATGTGTATAATAATTTTTGTCTATAAAAATTGTTTATAAAAAAATATTGGGTTATCATAGGAATGTTAGGTCAATGAATACAGGGTTTTTTAATCAAAAAGACGTTGGTTACGCAGTAAACCGTTTTTGCTATTGAATATTAATAAATCATTTTAAATTGCGTTCTTTTGGCTTACATTATCTATAAAATACATCAACGCGTTGAACTAGAAACTGAAGCTTTAAAAATTATTTTATTGATAAATTTGCATTAAACGGGTTATTTAAGATACTTATTATTAGTTCCTAAATTAAAATGTAATTAAAATCGTAAAAAGACTAGCTGCTTATAGCAAATCAGCGTAAAGTATTAAATACAAAAGTTTAATAACACTTTTTGATAATAATATGATAAAGATTAATTAGGCTGTTATAAATACATATACCTAAACAAAAAGTATAAGTAAACATATTTTTTCTTCATTGGCAAAAAATCATTTGACCTTGATATCACTTGATAAATATATTTAAACTTCAACTTGCTTCCATTTAATAAAATCCTTCACTAAATATTGTTAGTAACTGCTAGAGAAGAAATGCTAAGTTTCATTCGTACAAAAAAGGCTTTTTAAACATTGTAAGATTGCACTCTTTTCCAAGACATTTTTTGTCTTTATAAAAAACAAATAGTTATTAAATGTCAGTTTTTATTATTTGTCAAAAGTTGTTTACCATGATTTTATCATATAATTTTTAAAATCGGCTTACGCAGCAATTTCAACACTTTTCTTCAACTATTTTTTACTATTATCTATAATTTATGTAAAACCGATCTGTCAGAAGCAAACTGTATAAGATTCTTGACATACATTAAGAACATCGTTTTTTTAATGCTGATTTATGCAGCAAACTGCTCTCTATTCACTGTGATTTTTTAATAAATGTAGTAAAAAGTAGGCGTAACTTATTTAATATATTGATATAATTTCTGACAATTATTAATTCAGTGGTTTGCCAAGTAGATTGGTTTACTTCTTTCGTAATTAATAATTTTATAAATATATTCAACCTCAATTAAATAAATACAACGGTCTGATCTATCAGCGTTATTAAGCCAACATAATAAAGCGACCGTTAAAAAGCTTTAAATATAAATAATACACGAGCAATCTTGATAAATATAATTGTATATAAAGAAACAGGTAATCTCAGCCATAAACATCTGTAGATCATCAATATATCAAAAGATGTATTAAATCTGATGTCTACTTAAAACAATTTTTAATTAATGGAATTGATTTTGCTTGAACATCTAATAATAAATTATGATAAACTGTATTTATCTACTGCGATATTTACTGTAATTAGCAGCAAATATATTGAAAAAAGGAAAAATACATCTTTGACAGCAACTAGAATAATGTTTCAAAGTTATCGATACATACAGTATATGACAGTATATGTCATATACAGTATATGACAGTATATGACAGTATATGTCATATACAGTATATGACAGTATATGACATATACTGTCATATACTGTCAATACCCAAATAACTATTTGGGTAGTTTTCAATCCTGATTGTGTGTGGTCTTGTGTCAAAGAAAAAATATTTGCTGCCGTTTTCAAAATTGTTGATAACTCAGCTGGTTGATGTAAGACAAGACCATTTTATTAATAATAAAAGTATGCATGTACAAAACGTGCAGTTTAGTTTCCAAAGTTATAGTTAAGTATATAGTTAAGTTAAGCTAAGCTAAAATGAATAAATTGAAACAATGTTCAAAAGATAACTCAATCAATTTATTTCAAAATTACTAAAATCATTTTACAAATTAATTTAGTGTTCTTTATTACTAATACAATAACAGATGTTTATTAAAATTTGACGTCATAGTTAGCAATGTCTATGAGTTTGTGTAAACAAACCGTGATTTTTAAAACAAGTGTTTCAAATGTCAAATTGATTACTAAATTTCTCATTTATTTATTTTTAAATTTAGGATGGTTTTCTTACAAGAACCGATGATTTTTGTGTGGAAATATTATTTTCATAATGGCCAAGAAGATGATAGTGAATAGTAAATTATTAAACCATTTTTTTTTTAATTTACGGTAGTAAGATGTGAAGAGGAGATTTTACAGTCATTATTGGCACAGCTTTATGACAATAAAATTGTTGATGGGTACTTTCAGCCAGACCGTGCCACTTCACAGACCACTTTACGATACCTTGCATATAATACAAGAATTTTGTGATCGTCGAGTTATCAGCTGAAATACAGCCATAACATTTCAAGATCCTGCGACCTCACTCCATGACTTCTTGTTGAAGTCCTATTTAAAAAACTTGATTTTCTAACAACGCTTAAATAACCTCAATGAGTAGTTGCCAAAATTGATAAAATTAATAATAATCATCCAATGCTGGCTAATGTCAGTAACGCAATTGTTCAAAAAGCCCGCAAATGCTTTAAAGTCCCTAGATGACATCTTGATTATTTGTTATAACCTTATTTCTTTATCAAAGATTACTTTTTTATTTGTTATAACACTACAACTGCTTTTAATTTAATCTCATTAACGTGTTGTACTATTGAGTCATTAAATTAAAAGTGAGGTTAGATTCAAATGTCAAATCAATGACTGTCATTTCGATTTGATTTATAGCAAGTTTCGACATCAAATTTTAAAAAACACCCGTTAAATCAAACAGTCAAAATTGTAACAAACTGCTTAATGTTTGCAGCTTTGTAAGTACTTTGTAAGTTTTTTTGATTAAAATACAAAAAATGTTTACTTATTTTCATGTTATACAACAATTTGCTTGTTGAAATGTTTCCATTAGGTTGTACTTCAAAGGATTAATAATAATTGCATTTATCCCTAAGATTTTGTTAATACACAAAATTTTGTATTTTAATAATTTTTAACATTTTTGTAGGTTTGTGGTGTAATAGAACTACTTGAGTTGTATTTAATCTATTATTTTTTTTTGAAATACCAAATTTTTACTAACTTGATTAACAATCAAGTAAACTGAACCATGTTTTCAATTAATTCTTATTCACACAGTTTTACCACTCTCCAACAAGTTTGTTTAATCGATCTCAAGAGCTCTTTCGACCACCAACTGGTCATCATCAGGAGAGGAATAAAATTGAATTATTATTTGCTTAAATTTACCTGATTTAGAGAAATTTTTGTATTTCTTGTTTTTTGTATATTGCCTAATAAACCGACTAAAGAGCTAAAAAAAAAACCGTTATCTTTGTGAAAAGCATTTGCCTCATTTTTATGAATTTCAAAGAATTCAGCGGCGTTTAGATGTTTATAGTATTTATTTGCATGACTAATTTTAAACTGTTAATGCAAATTTGATGATTGCTATTAAAGGCGTGCTCTGCTATACTCAATTTGTTTAATCTGCCCTATTTTAAATGATCTAGATGCTCTTTATATTTAGTTTAAACTAATCTACGCGTTTGTCCTATATAACATTTGTCACAGTTATTACACTCTATGCGATAAATTCCAGACTTTTTCTAAAATAGTCTAAAAATTGTTTTTTTGAACGTCCTAATAAATCTTTTAATTTCGATCCTGACTGATAAACCGCTTTAAATCGTAAATGTTTGAATACAATGTCAAGTCCGCAGGTTATCTCAGGTTCAAAGAGTAACGAAATACATTTTAATTCTTGTTTATTTGTTTAAAAAGATGTTCAATTTTTAATATTTATTTTAAACTTTTGTTTATTTATAATTTTATTTCCTATTTCTTCATTATGTCTATTGATATTAGCAATTTTTGGATAAACGGTTATTCTATATTAAAGTTTTTTTGAGTCAATGAAAAGGTAAATAATCTTTTTACTAAAAAAATTAATCTTAGGTACTGTTTTATGTTGAAAAGACTGATTTGAGTTAATAGAAATAAATCTTAAAGCGTTTGTTTTTTTTCTAAATATGTGTATCAAATTTTAAATCGCCTGTTAATTTGGTAATTACGTTCACATCTAAAAAAGATAATTTGTTGGTTTCCTCTTCATAAGTGAATTTAATTGAAAGAAAACCATTATTTAAATTTGACACACAATTTGTTAAATTCTCAGACTTATTAAAAACTGCAAAGACGTCGTCTACATACCTTATCCACATTCTAAAAAAATATTAAAAATTGTCATTTGCATTATTTTCAAAATGATAAATTGTTGATAAAAAAATGGCTTTTTTAATAAGTAATAAGTCAATTTTTTCATGATAAAATGTAACGGTTGTTATAAAAAACACCAGTCTCTATAGATATTAATAACACTATTGTTTACGTTTTCGAAAGTTCCCATAGTATATCTTTAGTGTTAGACTTAATTATTTAAATAACGACAGGCTGATAGATGATAATCTCTTTGACTGTAAGAAAATAAAACAGCAGACTTTTCTCATTGAAATTGTTCAGCAATCACTTTATCTCAATATCTATACTTACTTGCAAGTTGATTTTACTCGCAAAAAAAACCAATCTAATTTAATTTTTTTCTTCACTGTAGCAGAAACCTACTTTCTGCAGCCATAAAGCTACAACACAGTGATAGCTTAATAATGGCGATTGACTTCACAGCAATTTACAGCAGTTGTTGTTTTCAAGGAATTGAGCAATTTCCGCTATTATCCAGACACGTTTATTTCACAGCACAGAAATTTGCAAAAACAGTGCTATCAACACTTTTTTTTCGGTAATAAATAATCTACTGTTTTCGAATTGTTAAGCGTGAAATATCCTTTTTATTTTTAAGATTTTGTGGTTGAATTTACGTCTTAAATTTTACACAACATTAAGCAGACATCTAAGGATATGTCCGTATTAAGCAGCAGGCATCAAATTCAATACATTTTCTTAAAAAGCCTGTTAACATTATTGTTAATACAATTAGTCTGTAAAAAAATAATTAGTTTTCAATATAATCACCATTATTTTAATTGCTAAAAAAGTATACAAGTTATTCTTGTAAGAGTTTGATGCAAATAATCATCATACACCAATTAATACTGAATATATATTAGAGCAGTTGAAACATTGAAATATTTTTGTAGTGACTTAAATGGAGACAATTATTATAACATATAAATGCAAAATACTCAAATCAATTAATTAAAATAAATAAAAAAAATTTATTTAAAACTAAAAAAAAAATTATAACTGTTATTTGCATTTTCATTTAAAATAGTGTGATGTGTCTTAATAATATTGCTAGTTAAATTAATGAAGAAGTAAATTGTAGCAAAATATAAATCTTTTAAATTTCTATTTAAAACTTAATGTTTAATTAACAATATAGCCAACTAAAAATTTGAAGAAACCAGTTTCAATAAAATTAACTACTAATTTATTTATTTATATTGATTCAAACAATCTCGTTTTTGCTTAATTGTTTAAATTAATTCAATAAATAAAATAATAATTAATTATCTTAACCTCATTTTATAAATTTTAAGTTTAATACTTGATTCAATTATAATCAGTTGCCAGAAATTGATGCCAAAACCATATATTTAAGGATAACTTAATAATATGAAAACTAATTTTCAAATATTGATCAAATCTAAAAAAAACTACATAAAAAGCTTTTAAATAAAAAAAAAATTAAAATTCCAAAATCGGTTAATGTCAATAAATATTAATTATATCTTTTTAAAATTTTAACAATCAAATTATTCAATACGCACTTTTTTATTTATATGTCAGTAATTTTTTTTCGATCAGTGTTTGTATATTTTTGTATCATTCAAATCTGCCTCTATATCTGTCATAGGTCAACATCGCCTGTGCTTGTGAAATTTGCATGTTTGGTGATTTAACCGGCTTAAATTACATGTTTACAATATTTATCTGTGTATTCAAAACAATTTTTAAACTAAAAACAGATGAAATTTTTGTGTATTCTTCTTGTTATATTTATTAAAATATTATCGTGTCCTTCAACTGTAATAATGCATGAATCTAAGAAAGTGGCCTATTTTTTTAAAATAAAAAAAAAAGAAATTATATATTATATTATATTATATTATATTATATTATATTATATTATATTATATTATATTATATTATATTATATTATATTATATTATATTATATTATATTATATTATATTATATTATATTATATTATATTATATTATATTATATTATATTATATTATATTATATTATATTATATTATATTATATTATATTATATTATATTATATTATATTATATTATATTATATTATATTATATTATATTATATTATATTATATTATATTATATTATATTATATTATATTATATTATATTATATTATATTATATTATATTATATTATATTATATTATATTATATTAATATATAAAAATAATATAACTAATACAAACCAATACATATGTTGTAACTTTTACAATAAGCAATCAGAGTTTTCCCACTTACCACAAATGTTATAATATTAATTTTAACAGGTTGCTTTTCAGAGGCAAAGCTGTGAAATGTTGGTAACAATTTTTAGTGTTTAAGATTCTAAGGCAATCAAGATATGTTATAAAATAAATTGTCATTAATTCTTTTAATAATAATAATTATAATAATTTTTCGGCATTTTTTATTTAAGATGATTTGTTTTGAAGCAAACCTATACATTAAAAAACATTTTATAAAATGCAAGGAGTGGTTCTTCCTAAAATAATACTCTTATTAAAGTTCTTGAACTAAAATTAGAAATAACTTTAAAGATTGTTTATAAATTTATTACTGTGTACTAAAAAAACCAATGTTTTACCATTTTTGCTAAAATTAATTTTTTGATTTAGGTATAGCTTTTGAAACTATTTTTTAATTTTTTAGATAACTATTTTTTAATTTTTTAGATAACTATTTTTTAATTTTTTAGATACTAAGACGTTGTTATGTTTAGTGCCAAGCAATGTTACTGGCGAGAGTGTACAAACTGAAAAAACCAATGAGAATCTAAAATTTTTTTTCATTCAATTGGGATTTTTTTTTTCAATACGTGTAGACACATTTAATTTAAGAATGTTGTTAATATTTTCATCATAAAAATTAAAAGTTAAAATTATAATTATATCATTGACAAATATAAAGTGTTCAAAATTTTTGAAACAATTAAAAATAACAATGTACATATGTCAAAAATTTCAAATTGATTTGTCTAGCTTGTAGACCCTTACCAACACCGTTTGTTAGTAAAATTAACTCCCTTATAAACCAAATATTATAAAATCAAAGACCCGCTAGTAATAATTAATTGAGTTTCAATCTTTTTAGACCCTTACCAACACCGTTTGTTAGTAAAATTAACTCCCTTATAAACCAAATATTATAAAATCAAAGACCCGCTAGTAATAATTAATTGAGTTTCAATCTTTTTATGGAGATGCGGTTTTTGTTAGCAAAGGATATGTCTAAAATTAAAAATTTAAGTTACGTGAAAATGATAACCTCAGACATATTGTTTGAGATGTCGTGTGATGTTTTTGATTTTTTTAGCTATAGCGTCTATTAACTATCTCTCCAAAGTACTCACACTCTTCGAATCGCCAAGTCTATGATTTTCAGTCAAGTGACTGTTTAAATATTCCACTTCAAATATTAAGTTTTGCAGGCAAAACATTTTCAAATGTCATTTTTTTCAACAAGCTGAGCAAAATAAAAGCAGTTGTAAGTACGTCTGAGGACCTTCTCATAGGTTTAAAGAACTCAATGTTTTGTCTCCTATAATAGCAAAATTTATTGCCGGTTTTTGGTTTGAGGATAGACACAACAACAACTTTTTTTTCGTCATTCATATAATCAATTAACGTATGGAATTTTTTTTTTGATTTGCAACCTCTAAACTCTATATAAATAACTGCAGCCGTTGTATCATAGATAACGTTTTGTTTGTTACAAGTGTTTTTAAGAATAAAAAATTTTTCCAAAACGAGTGTAAAAAAACTTTTCAGATTGTGAATAAGTAAAGACATTATCATAATTGAGCTTAAAATTTTTTTGAATGTTTTATATCTTCTCTGTTATTTATCATTTTGTTTTATGTTTGGTCAGCGTTTTGTGCGAAACAAATTCTCATTTGATTAGAAAATTTTTTAGCTACTAAACTAGCAATTAACTATATGCCCCGATACTTTTGATTCATATCAAATATTAAATTATTGTTTTTGAAGATACATATAGAACTGAGTAAGGCATAAAATATTATATGTGATGTACCACAAGCATTATTGTCTAAGCTCTAAGAAAATTTTCAAATCTAGAAGCCTTCACTTTTTTAAACTTGTCGCCCTTGACCATAAACATTATTATGAGGTGCTCAATACATAAATAGCTATGTATTACATTCTGCTGCTCTAAATGATAAAAAACTAATACGAACAGATTTAAATATTTAATAATCTCAGTTTCTATTACTAAGTTTTTAAAATATAAAAAAAAAACAATACTTGCAGTTTGACTAGTCATCAAAGATGCAATTTTAAGCGTTTTTTATGCCATTAGGATAGAAATATTGAGAGATTATTTTTACAGATTAATGTTATCGAACAAAACATTAAAATAAAGATTTATTTCTTCGATAAATAAAACACTTGGTTTTAGATATATCATTTCAACCATAACAGAATTCTTGAAAAAAGAGGCTAACAATCATCTATGTTGTCCCATAAAGTAAATTTTTTTTTATTATTTTTCCCTTGAGAAACAACTTGTCGTCGTCTTGTCTACATACTCGCCACTAAATCCAGTAACTGGAGCAACCTTTATTGCCAAGTTACACCTGTAGTAGTCGTTTATACTTTACGCAAGAAGCCGTTTGCACCTGCGTTTATCTCAAGATAGTAATATGTTCGCATAATAGAAATTTCAATTAGATGTGAAGAATTGAAACTGCCTACTTATTATATGCTAATGTTGAAGTTAATTGGATATAAATTAATACTGGTAATTTTAAAGTGAATTGCTTCTGGTTTTATTCATGGAGGAAAATAGAATATTTCAACACGGATTAAATTTAAATTATTTGCTTGACCGTCTGAAGTACATGTTCGTTTAATTTTAATTTAAGAATAAGAATTCAAGAGGAAAATTGCAGTTATAGATAGCGAGCGTTGATAAGAAGCCTAAGGTGTTCACAGCGACCGAGTTTCCTCTACTTAAGGAAAACTTGTATGGAATAGAGCAGACATGGCAATAAAAATGTTAAAGTTGTTGTTCAAGTAGAAAGCTGCAATTATATGAAATTATTTAGAGGCTGTAAAAGTGCCAGCAAATATTCTTTATATAAATGCTTGGAACAAATTTATAGCTTTATTATCTTTTTAAACACAAATTAACAAATAACCAAATGTTTAATGGGATATAAATCATTTTTTAATTTTGCGAGCCTTATTAGCGCAATAAATAGATGTTATACAATCTTACAATTTAACGGTATTAAAAATGACCATTTCAAACTATCCTTTTAAATCTATGCTAAATTTTTGTATCAAATAAGTCAGTCAAATTGAAACAAGAAACTTTCTTTTATGTTACGGTTTGTTTTTATGAGGAACAATTTAAACTGATTATATCAGAGAAGTTACATTCTATGAGACACACTACAAGATTCGTAACGATTTAAATTGCAATTGATTTTTTTTTGTATTGGTATTATCCAACATTAAATAAGTTTTTCTAAAAAAAATAAATTTGGCTTTGGTCTATATCTGGCACGAGCCTTACAACTAAAAATTTAAAATGGTTCATTATTTGATAAAGGCCAAAACAATTAGTTCTTCTAGCAAGCTTGTTAGTTTTAACAGACATTATTGACTGATAATCAAAACAGTCGAGCCACAAAAAATGTATTTTCTTCGAATAAAATATCATGCTTTTCTTCCGAGGTCGACTTAAAAGGTTAAAATAAATTTTTGTTTATAATAAAGTGTAAAACTTCACACAGGTAAACAATAAAACTTTGAAATTTTTAATATTTTTTAAATTTCGTGTTAAAAACTGCATTAATTATATTAGGGTTCTGTATTCACTTTTTATGGTTGTGCAAAAAATCCATAAATTTTTGCTAAAACTTTTGTTTTTGATAAGTTGACAAAAATGAACTTTAACTTTTACTTTAAATAATAAATAATAAATAATAAATAATAAATAAAAAATAAAAAATAAAAAATAATAAATAATAAATAATAAATAATAAATAATAAATAATAAATAATAAATAATAAATAATAAATAATAAACAATAAATAATAAATAATAAATAATAAATAATAAATAATAAATAATAAATAATAAATAATAAATAATAAATAATAAATAATAAATAATAAATAATAAATAATAAATAATAAATAATAAATAATAAATAATAAATAATAAATAATAAATAATAAATAATAAATAATAAATAATAAATAATAAATAATAAATAATAAATAATAAATAATAAATAATAAATAATAAATAATAAATAATAAATAATAAATAATAAATAATAAATAATAAATAATAAATAATAAATAATAAATAATAAATAATAAATAATAAATAATAAATAATAAATAATAAATAATAAATAATAAATAATAAATAATAAATAATAAATAATAAATAATAAATAATAAATAATAAATAATAAATAATAAATAATAAATAATAAATAATAAATAATAAATAATAAATAATAATAAATAATAAATAATAAATAATAAATAATAAATAATAAATAATAAATAATAAATAATAAATAATAAATAATAAATAATAAATAATAAATAATAAATAATAAATAATAAATAATAAATAATAAATAATAAATAATAAATAATAAATAATAAATAATAAATAATAAATAATAAATAATAAATAATAAATAATAAATAATAAATAATAAATAATAAATAATAAATAATAAATAATAAATAATAAATAATAAATAATAAATAATAAATAACAAATAATAAATAATAAATAATAAATAATAAATAATAAATAATAAATAATAAATAATAAATAATAAATAATAAATAATAAATAATAAATAATAAATAATAAATAATAAATAATAAATAATAAATAATAAATAATAAATAATAAATAATAAATAATAAATAATAAATAATAAATAATAAATAATAAATAATAAATAATAAATAATAAATAATAAATAATAAATAATAAATAATAAATAATAAATAATAAATAATAAATAATAAATAATAAATAATAAATAATAAATAATAAATAATAAATAATAAATAATTACCTTTATCAACTGTTTTTGATAATTTTCTTTTTATTAAAGTTGGTGAAGTTTTTTTGGTTGATCAAAGTTTAAATAGTAGTCTTGTTAGTTAAATGGAATTTTTGACGCTGATTATTACCACTGATTATTAAAACAAGCAACAAATTAAAAATTTAAAAAAAATTGTTGTGCAAAATTCAGAAAAAAGCAATTTGTTTGAGTAAATAATAAAACTAATAATTATTTATATTAAAATCGCTTTGCAAAAATTTTAAATTATCTTTGCATTATCTTTCACAAACTTTAACAAAACGCTTTTCAAATACACGGTTCTTGTATTGTCTTGTTAACTATCCCATTTTTTCAAAATAACAAGTAGCATGTTTCATTCTCTGACCCCTAAGCTGCCGTTAATTAAAAAATCCTGCCAATCTCGTAAAACAGCTCTGCTTAAGACAAAAATAAATCTTATTAAAATAGTACATTTTTCGAAGATTGGAAAAATTTGTAAATTCCATCAAAATCTCTTCATCTGTTCTGACGTTATTGAGTACCACACATTAATCCATCAAATGTTTACATTTATAATATTAGTAGTAAATTAATTAATATAACAAAAAATATCAAAAACTATAAAGAAACATAAAAAAATAAATTAATTTATTAGCGAAAAAAAAGTTTAAAATTTGAAAAGCCGACTTTAATTATTGAAATAATAATTTATTTAAATTAATTAGACAATAAAAACCTATTTTTCATCAAATTTTAACTAAGTAGTATTAATATAAGTAAAGACTTTATGATAAAAAGATAGTTCATGTACACTATTATTATCTATGTTTGAAGTATTTCTTTTTTGTTCTATTGTTTATAAAACAATTTCACTGGTTTTGAAAACTGGGATTGAAAACTGGGCAATTTGCTACATTTTGAAGATGCTGCCCATTCTGTTTATTGCACCAAAAATCTTTCTTTAACTATTGCCAAATTTGGAAACCTCCTTTTAAACGGTTTTTTAACGGTAAGATAAAATAAATATAGTTGTGTTAACCTCATTTGCTTGATGTCGGTTGAAAATTAAAGAACGATTTTAACAAAATGATGATAGAAAATTTTTTTCTATAACTTTGTTGTTGTACAATTTGCTGGTGCATACTGATTGTAATTTATGTAAAATGTGTTCTATTCCGATGTTGAAATCTCCAATAACGAGCACATATACGAGCTCATTGTGTTGGCAGTCACGAGAATATCCTTTTCGAATTTAATAAAGCAAAAACCGTTTCATTATTTATAACGTATCAATTACGTAAAGTCTACAAGATTTACCGATGGTTTAGCTAAATCGAGAACGTGCACGCTCGATTATTGACTAATATTCAACAATGATTGATGTTTTTAAAGGGGGGCAGGGGTTCATCGTGATTTATCGTCGCAAAATAACAATTTGCGGTTGTAACAGTCGTTCAAATGATTAATAATGCAATATTTATTTGTTTGGTGATCGCCTTTACAGTTTTTATTTGTTAAATTGTAGCGGCACTGTTAACATGAAGAAATCTCGAGTACGCCCATCACGAACTCAACGAAAGACACGCGGAACTTTTTCTCTTTGTTTAAAGATTGCAAACAAAGGAGTTCCTTGAAGCATTTTTTTTAAACAACACTAAAACATATAGTGTTTAAACGTCGTGGAAAAAATTCATAACTTGTTTATTATTAGAAATCAAAAAGTTTCCTTTGTTTCAAATTATAGATTTATTGTGTTTATATACAAAATGTTATATCATTAAATAAAAAAAAACCTATTATTTAAAAACAAATCTTTATAGTATTATTTTAATTTTGAAATGCTCTTTAAAAAAAATATGGCTCGATAATTCATCAATTTCTATTAATGCCACTTGTTTGCTACATGTTTAGAGTGCAGAAAAGTTGAATCATTGTTACGGTTTAAAAATCAAAATTTTAAATTAGTAAAAAAAATATATATATAAAATTTCAATAATTTGTTATATGCTACTTGATATAACTATTGATAAATGTTTTCAACTACTTTTGCCGCGTTTCTAATGTTTAGTGATAGTACACTGCAGTTCATTTTCACGCTCGTCTTTATCTATTTCACTTAAAATTAGCTGTTTTAGATACTTTTTAATAAATTTTTGAAACAGCGGCTTACTATGGCAAAACCTTTCTTTTATAACCAAAAACTCATAGATAAGCACAACACAGAATCAATATTTCAATTTAAAAATGAAGTCAAAAATAAAGTTTTTAATTTGAGTATAATGAGGTATATAAATTAGGCAAAGCAAATAGAACAATGTGGTCCTTAATTAATAAATACAAATTAAAATGGAACAATGTTAATAGTAATGATTGTAATATTAATGTGAATATTTTTATGCGTTCTTTGTTTATGTTAGAGTCAAGTCTGTCTGAGATAATGTGAAACAATAAAAAAAGCATCCAATGTGTGTACAACAAACTGCCTAATTTACCTGAACCATTGTCATCTTCCGTTTTAAATCATTTTTGCTTTTCTATGTTTGTAACACAATAAATAAACTGAAAAAAAGTTCTTGTACAAATATAATATTATATGGTCTTACAATTTTAGATTTCCAAATTGTTAAAAAAAATTGTCCTTAATTTAAAAAAATACCTTCCATTGTCTATCTACTTATAATATACTGACTGAGTTACAGTTTAGCTTTCGTCAAGATACTAAGCAAAAGCGATGCTTGCTTAAATTTATGAAAAAAATTAAAAAAAAAAACAAATCTTCATACCCCAGTTAAAATAAAATTTTCATAAAGTGGTAAAATTGTGCTTTAGAATAGATTCAATTAAAACGAATTCCATACTTCAAAATGCAAACTTGTTAAAATAAAAACACTAACTGAATAAATAATCAATAACAATTTGTATAATATTTATAATGTTGCAATACTTGGTAGGTACCAATGATTAAATAATTAGTCAGTTAATCAACATGTAATTAAAATAGCCCGCTGGTCCTTGCTGATTAGAGGCGATTATTTCTCATTTTATGAAATCAAGGAAGTCGGCATCAAAACCGCACAATAGAAAGTCACAATATGCAAATTGAACCTTATAGAATACTTTTGATTAATTAAATTTTTTGAAAAATTAAACGTGTCTATTATTTGGTTTGGATAACGAGAAGATGATTATTGAAAATTTTCTCTCCGTAATAACATCAAATTGTGATTGAATGCGCATTTCGTGATGATATTTAAATTTCTTTCAAAATTACAATAAATTTAATAGTTTAAATTACTTCCAGCATTATTTTCCAATTCAAATACAACACATTAATAATAACAGACAAATTTATTCAAAATTTAAAAAAAATCCTCGATTAATACCGTTGCAATGAGCACTTCTGTCACAAGTTAATGAGAAAGTTCTGGACAAATTCTGGGTAATATTTTAATAATAATTCAGTGTTACATTATATTTCTAACATCATAAGAGAAATGTAACATGAAATTTAGACCAGATCAGACTGGTGAAGACGTTTACATCAATTTTTTCACCTAAAAAAACTGTAACTTTTAAAACGGCTAATCAGATTTTTTTGCATTATGGCTTAAAACCCTCTTGATTACCTCAAATTTAAGTAGATAAATTAACCTGTTTCTTATTTTACGATTAAATTCTTTGTTTTTTAACTGCTTGCTTGTTTTTGGAGATTTATCGTATAACAAATATCTAAGCAGATAAAACTTTTTTGGATAACGTACTGTTATATTTTGATATGACTGGATTACATAGTGTCTCGTTATATACATTTTTTTAAATTGCACATTCCATCATAAAATTGCTGAAAAATAAAAATGATAATAATGATGATAACGCTTGCCAAAGCTTTTTTATTTGTGCTGATCACCATAAACTACAATCTATGGGTTACTTCTAAAAAGTCTACCGCATTTAATTGTCGTACAGACAATGATTTAATCTTTTTTTTAAATTCACATTATGTTTCAGATACATAAGGATCACTTCCTCCTGATTGATCAAAAAGTAAGGTAGTAACATTTCGATCTGTTAATAAATAGCAGTTGCACCTTATTTCAAAATTTACTGACGTTGTTCAGTTTGAATGTAGCATTTCAAGATAGCACATCTGCAACTATTGCAATTATTGCAGATATGCGAACCATAGTTCAAACCATATTGTATCTTTTACACCAATTTTTTAAAAATTATTTTTAATAATTATCCAGCAGGTCCATTATCTGCAACATCCAAGACATTACAGAGGTCAACAAAAAAAAACAATCTCAATAATATTATCCTCATCCTTATTTATTTTATTAACTTAAATTACTTGCACAAATTGTTGATTTTTTTTTGTGTGACCCTGCTGAATTTTGTTAGTTAGATGCATAACAGTTTATTCATTTTATTTTTAATCTTTGATATTATATTAAAATGAGCTAAAGTCCAACATAGATCTTTTCAAAGCATGAACGAATCAAAAACTATATCATATAGGCTCTGACCTGACCCGTGTGCTTGGCAAGCACACTAATGTCTTGCTGGTGTTAGTGCGAGGAAAGCTATTTTAACACAACAGGTTAAGACATAAACCTGAATACAATCTCTAGTGATGATAAGTTTTGACTTTAACTGTTATAAGAAATTACAATGTTATATATCAATCACATATGTGTATTTTAAAAGATTAAAATGTTCAGTCCTTACTGATTATCTGTTTAATATAATTTTCTAGATAAGAAGCTCAGCAGACGAACTGCAACTTCAATTTTTGTTTTCTATTAATAAAGTGCAACTTTCAACTTTCAAAAACTAAAATGTATTAGTTTACAAATATTTATTAATGTGACAGTAGCTAAAACATCTGAGGTGAGTTACATAGCAGCCAATTTGAATTGAATAAATTAATACTACAAATGTAGTCTAAATCATAAATATATAAAAAATTAGAGAAGTATAGAACTAGCCGAGCTTGTTAGTTGAGAAAATAACAAAGTGACAGTCCGTATAATAAAATTCAAACTGTTGACTTTTCAAAAGCTTAGCAATGGAATTTTGTATCAGAAATAATGAAGCTGACTCTTGGTAGTGTTGATATGATCTAGGTATGTGTTGAAGTCTTCTGTAAAACATATGGAGTAACATCCGTTTAGCAATATTTTTATTTATTCAAACCGTTAATATCCCGTAAGTTCCGTTAAATAGACCTGGTGATTGATATGTAATTGATCTTACAATAAAGGATAATTTAAATTTACATTGCAATAAACAATTCTGTCACTGTGATCTGATCTTCATGAATCGAGCAAGCGTCCTGATTGTTCCACTAGCAAGCGTCCTGATTGTTCCACTATTCAAGTCTCTGATTGAAGATAAAAGATGTATAGCTACACGAGCCCTCTTGTTAGCCGCACCTCCACCGCAATAATTATGTAAAGTCTTAACGAAGACCAAATTATAAAATTCGAAAAACTTAAGTGGTCACGCGCGCTGCTACACATAAGAACTATAATTCCTACGAGGCTAACAAATACATCCATTTCGTGATCGCAAAGCTATGAATATTAATTAAAAAACATGGTATAAATAAACGTTAATGTCTAAACTACATCCTATGTGAGTAAGCGATAGGAATACGCAAACAGCTATTTTTATATGCTACAGCTTATCTTTTTTTTTGGGTAGTTTAACCCACAAACTTTATAGCCAATCAGTACAAGAGATCCTGCACTGATTGGTTATACATATGTTAAACAACACATGTTTATTTTAACGATTGCATGAAAAATATCAAACTTTAAGTTGAAAAGGAGTTCAATTTTTTTTTCAGTAATATCTTACTTTGTCGTTGCTTTTCAGCAACGACATTGCTCATTTCAAGTGTGCCCCTTAACAGCTATATTTATCAATTTTCTGTAATTTTTAAGACACTAACTTGGTCAAAGTTCTTTAAAGGGTATTAAAATCAAGTATTTAAATAGATATTCTATATTCAGTTTCTCAAAGAAATTTATAGTCTTGCGTTATTCAAAGCTGTATTTTTTAGGCTTTTATCGTCAGTAAACCAAAAGTGGCTTCATTCATTTTTAACTCAGTTTGAAAGAAATCTACAAAATAAAAAAAAAACAGTTTTTTTTTTAATTTTAATCAGGTTTATTTTTGGTTTTTATAAAATATTGAAATAAAAACAAAATTTTTCTTCCAAAATATACATTTAATGTCTAAAAATTTTGAAAAATATTAACTTATTTGCAAGCGTTTTCGTAATAAAATAACTCTATTTCTGATTTTCTCCAAAAACGCATCAGCATTGGACCTTCAGATTCTCTTGGTCAAAAAAAAACAAGTTTTGCGCTTTTTAGCGTGTTGCTCACTAGGTAGCAACAGAAATATTTATGTCGACGTTTTTTTTGCTTTATTATATTTTTGATAACTTAATTCTAATAAAACTAAACGTAGATTTTAACTGCATTGATATTTGTCATCAGTCTGTTGCTTACTGCTGTGTTAATTATAATTACTCACAACCAGTATTGTCTAACAATGTAACCCCCAGTTATTTTTCACCCAGGTAGTATAGCAAGTTTACAAGATATAACCTCACTTTTGAGTAAAACTATCAACATCGACTACAAGTCATGACGAGCAATTTCTTGGACTAAATTAATTTTATTTCAAGTATAAATTATGTTTGGTACTGTTACGCATCTTGGTTGCTAAAAAAAAATGTTATTACTTCTATTAAATATTTCTCTAATATTAAACAAATTTTCTCCGAAAATTAGGCCAACGAATAAAGTTAACATACTGTATTGAACATATTGTATAACATACGTTATTATACAATAAAACCACAAGCAGTCGTGATGACATTTTCTATCCGTCAAAATACTTTTGTAATTGAAAAACGATTGCAAATCAAACAATATACAAATCTTAACGCAAAGCGTTACATTTTTGTTTCAAATATTTAAATTTGCCGAGAGCGAAGCTTAACGTCGGCAAAAATGTAACGCTTTCCGCCCTAGTTGGTAATGTACTATTTCAAAAACCGGTTTCCAGTCAATTCTTTTTAAAAGAATGGAGACGCTACTTTACAACGCTTTTCGCTGTTAACGCTGCAAAACAGTAAAGAAAAAAGTTTAATAAATTTTATTTTTCAATGAATACCATCATAGTTATTCCAGCGGATCTATCATTATCTTTAATCTAATTTAATAAAAAATGACATACTATCAAAATGGTAAATTATTAACGCTATTTAAATAAATTATTTTTTACAATAAACTTATTCTAGCTAAAACTATTATTATGTTTTGGTTTATTTATTAACCAAAGCTGCAGTTATATGATTTTGTAAAAGTATACATTGATTGAAGTTGATTGTACGTTTATCAATGTGTAATGCGGAAGAGAAAACACTTTTATCTTAATTAAAAAACTTATTAATTGAAAATTCATCATCAAAGCATCCCACACACTATAAAAGCTTGATGTCAACATTTCCAGCAGCTGGATAAACAACACAGAGTTGACATTATTGACTTTTTCCTTCTGCTACATCGGAGAATGTCTTTAAAAAATCGCAACACCCCACCGTTTAACAAAAGTAGGACCTTCAATGAGGCACGCAACTTTGTCACGAATTTGAGTAATTACAATTAACAGATTGCTTGAAACCATTTAAACAAACGTCGTGTCCTACAAAATGGGTCAAAAAAATAGCACCAAAGACAAGGTCCGACTCCACCCATTGTGTATCAGGAAATAATTTCATTACTTAATTGCATAAGCTGTTACTTTTTGCTATTATATTATAGTATGCACAATGCACAAAAAATATTAAACAGCAAACCTTAACGGAGACCATAATAACTAATAGCTTCCTTTACCAGTCGACCGATAATTGGTGAAACGATGTTACGAACTCTTCTTGTGTACCCACCCAAGCTGCTGAGTGTCCTGTCTGCAAACACGTGCTCTTTATATCTTCAAGATTTATTAGCAAAACGATATCTAAAGAACAACTATGTTTTAAAAGCCTTTAAGATTTTCATTTAAAAAATTACCATCAGTTAATTACCTATCAAGTTTAAAAATCGTAGCGACACATACCAAATTAAAACTCTGCTTAATATTACAAACTGATCATGATAATGTCTGTTTATTAATACGAGTATTGAGTACTGTGGGATCACTTTTTTGAGACAGTTTTGATGCTGAGACAGTATCAGAAAAACGTTTTTAGTGAAGTTCTAATTAAAGTGAAATTGTTCTAAAAGTCTTAATATTGAAAGAAACAAGATTGTTCAATTCTCATAAAACTACGCTCTTTCCCATCTTTTGTAGCTCCAAATATCTTGTCCTTCTTAACAACCGTGTATATTTTGTGATTTCCTACAGAAACAAGCGTAATAACACATAAAATAGCTGAAATACAATAAATAATAATAAATATTTTGTACTCATACCTCATTGCTTTTACAATTAGCGACTAGTAAATTAAAATGTTTGAAAGTTTTAAACATTATTGAGTTTTTTGTCATTGTAAAAAGTATGAATAATGACAATAGGAAATGAACAAAATGATATTTGCAAATGTCATTATTCTATATAATATAAGCTTCCTAAGGTACATTATATATTTCAAAAATGAAATGAGAATTTTAGTTTTTTGACTTCAAATGAGTTTGGGGTAGTTAAAAATACAACTTTAAAGATTATAATAAAAGTAGTAATAAAGATTCACGACCGCAAACACGTTTCATCAAAAGAGACCAACATTTTTGCATTGGCGTTGCTGGACATCTAACATTCCTCTCAGAAGTAATCGTGGTCGTAAGCCTTTATCAATATAATGTCTAATCTATAATAATTCAACTATACCTACGTCAAACTCACTCTTTAGAAGTCAAAATATTAAAATCTCACTTTTATTATTTGCAACATGTAACTTCTTTAAATTTTTTTTAACTACAATTTTTTTTAATGACAATTTTATATTTTATATCCGATCTATAAAATATACAATTTTATATATCGGATATAACTGTATTTGTTTGTCAATTGTTGACAACTATTATACCTAGCTTCTAAGAAAGTTATCAACTTCTGCTGTTTCATAGAAATAATGCGCAAAAGCAAAAATTACAATAACTAAACAAATTTAAATACTGTGCAAATGTTATTGGTAGCCAACCTTTGTTGAGCTATTTTGTAGTAGAAACTGTTCTATGTTCTCTAACGTCAAGTTGTGATACATCAAAAAAAAGCTAAAACTTTTTCTTCTTTTATAAATCTCATGCTGAACTACTTTCTAGTTGTTCAACACTGTTTTCAGCATAAGTTATATAGGTGCGCTTATTTGCAATTTTTAATTCTAGTTTTTTAGATTTTTTGCTATACCATTTATTTCAGTTGTTAGCCATTATGTGTTAGATATGAAAAGACTATTAGAACAGATCCGTTTTATATCGTTATTATTTTAAAATTTATTATTTACATACTATAAGTAAATAAATTTGTGTTTTCAACGTAAGCAAACTTTTATTTTTTGTAAAACTTAACCAATTATCGCATTTTAATTAAGATACTTGACATAAAGATTGATATAAAAACGTTAACTAGTCTTAAAGAATGTCGACTATTTGATAAAATTTCATGTAAAAGATAATAAGAAATGTTACGATAAAAAACTTTTCAGCAAAAACTTGAGCCTTCAAACAAGACTTGGGAAAGCTAAAAAACAAAAAAATCGTAGTCTAAGTACGATACTACTCTACTGTAATTATCTAAATAATTTTGAGTCGGCGTAAAACAGACTTTGCATCTGAGCAGACTTAGATCATAAACAGATGACATGTTCATCTTTAAAGTTAAGATTCTTTATAGTTAGACTACAACATAAATCAGATACGTCTTTATCTCTATTTCTAAGACTACTGGGTATATCTATAAATATATTTTTTTGCAATTTGCCTCCTCCATTTTGATACTCTAATAGGAACTCATTAGAAAACGCTACGTCATAGGTTTCGGTTCGGTTATAAGCCATAAAAACACCTAACTTTTTTTTCAAAAAAATTTTTAGGTTGGTTAAACTTAATTTGACTTTTTACTTGTCTGTCAATAATATTGTGAATTAAAATTTAAAATTGCAATTTTCGAACACAAAGTAAAGTGAACAATTAATGGAAAGTATATTTATGTAAAATATGACATATAATAGTGTAAATAATAAGTGCACTGGTCTAGGAAGAACAAACGATTTCAATAAAGCAGAAATCACAGATTATATGTCACTTAACGTAAAAAAGTAGATATCTTACCATAATAATAATAATAACCAAAATAATATTTGCTATTTTACGGATTTCGAGAAGCCTACATGTAAAGTTTTCTTCCATTTTCGAATTTTGAGGCTGACAAGATTAGAATTTTTAGATAAAACAAAAAAAAACAAATGGATAAAATTTTAATTTTTAAAATCAGGATATTGCCAACTCACTCCCAAAATCCCCAAATCAATCAAATTTATAAAAATATGCTCAAAAACAGCAGAAAAAAAAGCAAATTATTAAAAATAGTATAAACAACTCGTTTCATAAGACCTTAAAGCACTTATTCTTTAAAAAAAACTCGTGGGTTTGCCACTCGTTTTTTAAACTTAAATGCGTGCTTTAACATGCCTTATAAAACTAGTTTTTTAATATACTATAATACAATTAAATACGACAGCCTAATACGTTCTAGTTTGTATATCTAGCATAATTTGTTTATGGCCCATTTTTCAGCACAAAAACACAGTTCGAAGGCTGAAAAGAGGGCGAGACATATGGAAATTGAGACAGCAAACGGGTATTGAACAACATTTCATGTCATCGTCGCCTTAAGCGCTTAAAAATCTTAAACTAGTTAGCAGTAACTAAATAAATAACTGAAAAAATGCATATATTTAGTTATAATATTTTTTTGTTTATGTACTATTTCAAAAAGATTTTGATATTTTGCTTTTCAGTTATTTTTATCATTTAAAGATTTTATTTTAATTTTTTTGTATTTTTTTGTACTGTAAAAATTAAATAACGCAAAATCAAAGCGTAACTCAATAAATAATAAAAAAAATAATAAAATTTTATTTTTCTGTATAAAACGTGGACATTCATTCAGGTCGAAATAATAATCTTGATAAAAGTTGAACTAAAAATCTTCTTTTTTTCGTCGTTTATCTATCTTTGTCTTTGATATAAATTAAAAACAAATGTCTTTCATCTTGCCTAATATAAATCTTATTTAAACTGCGTTTAATAATCTTAATATGTACCTGCAATAAAATAATAATTATGTAAGGAAAATTAAAATAATCTAATCTTGTCTTTCAAGCAAAAATACTGCGATTGAAAGATTTTCATTTAAAGTGCGTTTTTTTCACAATAATTAAGAATCTGATCAATTGATGATAAATACCACTTCATCCTTTCAGATACTCATACTGTAGTAGGAAAGACTTGTACCGAGTGTAGACTCATTATAAATCTATTGTAATCAAAACCTATTTTAATTGTAATAAATTTATTCTCTGTTATATTACATTCTTTTAAAAATTCAGAAAGATTTGTAAATTTAAAGGCTTTCTCTATATTCTAACGGCTCAATCTATTGTTGATAGAAGTGATCCACTTGTTCATAGGTCGCGTTTGAAACCGTAAAGATTTTTCAATTGATAATTTAGGTAAGTACTTGAAATGAGTAATCTTTTTTACTTGATGTAGGATAACTGTCTTATTATCTTTATTGAGGCCAACTTATGTCATTTCAACAAAGTCATCTTCTTGTCACTTCTGCTTAGAAAAAATAATAATGTAGTTGAATGAAAAGTGTGTTAAAATAAGCTTTTGGTGTGAATCTGTTGAATTGATTTGGAATAGTTCATTGGTATGCATTTTCCTTCAGGCTCCAACAAATTTGTGCATTTTTAACTTTCTTTTTTCTTGTGGTCAAATTAGGCGGTAATGCCAAGAAAATTTGATGTTGTAATTATGGTAAGACAAGCAGAGATGCTGTTTTCAAACTTCCACACGCAATGTCCGATCTTCAAGCAAAATATATTCAGTGAGGAACTGTGTGTGAAATTTTTAAAACCGTGGCCATTAATGCCTCTTTACAAAAATAATGATGTTTACTTTATTTTATTAGAAATAACGCACTTGACGTGCCAATAACGAAGAAACAATGAATGGCATTATTGAATTCTTTCACACTATAACGATGCCAATCTAAAGTCAAAAGTCACATCCTACCTTAATGACGAGAAAATCCCAAAACAGATAGTTCTTTGAGTCACTTTTATTATCACAGCTTAAGTTACCATTGTTGCAAACAATACTGACGGCTTAAGGTTAAAGCCGCACTAAAATCTAGTGGGTGGGGTCCCTCGAGAAAAAAAATTATGACGCAAACATAATGATTGGGACAGGTGAACATGGATACGATGGGTATCATGGTCAATATACATTTCTTAATCTAGTTCTTAGTTCTGGTATTTCATGATATTCCATATACTTAGTCCCGGAAGTTGCACTTACGCAACCTATTCACGCTTGAGATTTCACCGGATACGGTCCTGGCCTAAGGGCAATATAGTGCCGTAGTATAATCAAAGAATGATACCTACTTTAGAAGGCATCATTTTGTTATTAAATGTTTGACCGTTTCTAGATATATGTATTATAAAACACATATTGCTGCAGCATAAATTAGTGCATGAGTTTTTGCTCGCAGGTGCCTGGTGCCCTATGTTGCATGAAACTGTAAAAGCATTTTTTCAATATCTTATAACTGCTGTAACAATATTTTAGATAGTAACGCAAAAATTAAAAATATATTTTATAAACCTTTATTTAAGTGAATAAAAATAAATTCAATTAAACAATAATTTATCCCATTTCAAATAAATATTGATTAACTACAAGTTGTAAAATGAACTCTTATCCTTGAGGTAGGTCTTATAAAGGTTTATAACCTTAATAATTTTTCAATAATATTAAGCGACAGACATATTTATCCTTCAATTTCAAAAAAATGTTGCAAATAAACATTTTGTTGTGTTTATTTTATGTAATCTTAAATTCACTTTTAATAAACAAACCTACATTTATGCAAACAATTTCAAAACAAAACAACGTTATCAAAAAAAAAATGTTATTACTTATTCATTATATTGATAGTTGAGCCGCTTATCATATTATATAGTAATAAAATAAAAAAACAGAGTGTAATGTGCAAAGATATTCTGCGCCGAACTCCGATTTATATCGCAACATATAAGAATAGAAATGTAAAACAAACAAAAAATGTGAGAAACTATATGAAGGTACGAAAGAAAAACAGAAGTAGCCAATCAGACACAGAGATTGCTTAAGCCTTAAAAATAAATTTATTTTAAAAACCCGCCATTTTTAAAACGTGGTTAAGCTGTTTATTTTTGCCTTTCATTTAAAGAATATGCTTAAAATTTTTCCATTACTATACAAAAAAGCAAAGGTAAAACGACATTCATTCGTTATTCAAGTTACAGAAGAAAAAAAAATAGTTAAGATTTTCAGGCACTGTACTGTTCCAATAAGGTACTGCTTGTAGGTAACAAACGATAATTTTTATTCTGTGCGTTAATAAAATGTTTAAAGCAACTCTTGCTATGGAATTTTGAACGTATGTTTATTTTTTGATTAGTTCATACACAAAAACGTACGATATATAGACGAGCTTTGTCGTTTATTTGACATTTGTTGCATCATACTATCTAAGACAATAAAAATATGTCAAGCTAAAATAAACAGCAAGAGTTGATCTAACTAATTTTAGAACGCACGTTAGAAAATTATAAAAAAGTTAAAAGTCTAAAATGACACAAGAATTGTCCAGAAACAAGGCGGTCAACAAATTTTCACTAAGTGAGAGTTTGTAAAACGTTGAGAAAGTTGTTAATAATACAATTATTTATTAGTTTATTCTTTTTTATGTTTTAAATTTTGATCAATTTGCAAATGATAGACCAAATGTAATTTCTTCATAACCACTGAGTTATTTATTTCAATGCGATAAGAATAATTCATAAGTTGCACTTTGAAAAACATGTGCAAATAAATTTTATCATAGTGAAAATAATAAATACAAACGTCTACAAATTATTTATTAAACAATTTCCATTTCTTAAACAACAGTAACAAAAATTTTATCAGTTGACTAATGCCATAACAAAATCGCAATTGATCATGTCAGATTCATTGTTACAATTTGAGCTTGGTACACATGTTGCATTTGAACAACTACGTAAATAAACCAAAACATCAAAATAAATCTCGTCTACAAAAAATTAAACTTCCGAAAAAAAAAACAGAACTGAAAAACAAAAAATTAAAAACGTTTTAGTCTAACTTTTAAAGACTCTAAACTTGCAGTGTTCTTTTATCTATATCTCAAAGATTCTATATTTTTGAGAAATCTAAGATATTTATGTACAAAAGCTTATTACGTTCTTATTTAGTTATTTAGTGCAAACTTATAATTATTTAAGTTAGTGTAAGATTTAGACTAAATAAATAGGTTTTTTATTTTTTACTTTTCAGTACAGCTCCGTTTCAAAAAATTAAATTTTTAATAAAATGTTTCATTTGTTTTATCGTCGTTCCTTTTTTGCTAACCATTTTTTATTGTTTTTTTAGATAAAAACCACTACACAAGTTTATGTTATGTGACATTAGAATTACAAAGTATTATGTTAGACATCTTTTAACAAAATTATTTTCAAGTTGAAAATTTTGTCGGTGTAAACAATTGATCTATTCTCATTTTCTTACCGCTAAAAACAAAAGTTTATCGTCAATTTTTATACAGTATTTAAAAGATTATTTTCAAAAAATACCGTATTTAATAAAAAAAACTGTCTAGATAAGACTCCATTGTAAAAATTTATGTGTGGTCATACATTTATAAAAATATACAAGTTGAATTAAAAGCCTCTTTTATTTTTTCTTCGATTAGAAAACAAAAATACAAAATAAAAAAAAATCATAATTAAGAAAAAGATATCTCATGTAACAAATTTAATTTTTTTAATTTTCTTGATTATTTTTGCTTTTGCTCGAGTAAAACAAATGACTAATGTTGATAATTTTCACAAATGCAAAAGCGCTTTGATGTATTAAGTTTTCACCAAATAAAACGTTTTTCCATTTGCGTAAACGGAAATATAGTAAAAAATAGAAGTTTAACTCCAGTTCCAAGCTAATTGAATCTTTTATCTAAATAGTACTTTAGATGAAAATTACTAATTGAATTAAAATTTAGCACAATTTGTGACTTTTTCATAACAAACTACTATGTAATTTTTGCAGTACCTTTCGTAATAGTAATTAATCTTTCGTATTTATTTTGATTATTTATATTTATTAACAGGAAGCTAAATTATAAATAAATAATTGATAAAAAAAAGTTTTTTCTACCAATAAGTAAAAATAACGAATAGAAGCGATTAATAATTTACCATTTTATTGTAAGAGCTAGTAAAAATATTTTTCTATTAACTGTACTGCTGAAAGATAACTCAACCTACCGGATTTTTTTTTCTTTTTAGAACAAGTTTGAAGTTTCAAAACTACTCGTACATAAAAACTTTGTTTGTTATAGTTTACAAGCTACTACTTTTGTAGTTTAGGAAGATCACCTACTTTTGTTATAGCTACATATTTTACAATATTAAGTGCAAGTGTAAATAAAAGTTATGTTGTAACTGTGCCTTTAACATCATAAAATAGTAGATACACATAACTCGAAATAAATAAGACATTAGAATATGCCCATTTAAATTTAATGAAGCATATTTCATTTGAATGGATAGAATAGGTAATAATGTAGTATTGTTTGTTGAAACATCTGAATAATATTTATGGGTTGTGAAATTCTGAAGCTTTATGCAAAAGCTGAAACCGCCTCCAGTAATTCCGCACTCACAAATCATTCGATTGTCAACTATCGTCAATCTAACGGGCGTTGTACCATACCATACCCTATATTGCTCCATTTTCTCTTCTATTGATAATTTATGGTACAGTCGTCTAATCTCCTCAAAAACTCCCATTGAAACGAATTAGAGTAAAAAGCGAGTCACGATCTTCAAACTGTATCAAATTATCGAATAAAAATCCTCATAATTTACAAACTGTCTTGCAATAATCCGACGAAATGAGTTATTGATTGACCCATTTCAAGAAATTATCAGAGTAATATCCTCGCGAACTAACTCACTTACATTATGTAATTCATCGATATCAGAATTACGTAATTGTAAAAACATGTTATGTCTTCTGTACTGTAAGGTGGGCTTTAAAGTTTACATAGTAAATAGTGGCCACAACCTTTGTAGCTTCCGTTTGCAAATATTTTTTGTTGATATTAAAACCAAAACTTTGTTTTAATTAAAAATTATTTTGTAACAGCATCCGCATATCGTTCTTACGATATGCGTCCCATTGGTTTTTAGTGTTAATTTTGACGAAAATACATAAAAACATATTTGGCAACTTATTAATTCACACGTATTGAGTTGCAAATCTGAGCGCACACAGAATTTGCGACGCAAATTAGCTCAAAGTATTTTCTTTTAAATATTAAAATCTGTAATTATCTAAGATAATATAATTGTAATAAGCAATTGTCATTGTTGGTTATGAAAAAAACTATTGTTCAGTTTACAAAACTACTTCGTGTAAGATTGGTGGCCGCTGTCAATGAACCAGATTTGGACACGCGGTAGCCTGTCAAGTCAAGAAAAAAAACCTTCGACGCAACCGTGTGTTATATTTAGAACCTCTTCTGACCTCTTAATAACTCAAAATTTATTCAATATTGGAATTTGAATCATTTATTAAAACCCCATAAATGAACTAGAACCATAGATTGGAAAAACACAGCTCAAATAAACAAGAAGGTATTTATGTTTAAAAACAAGTAAAAATTTCTAGTTCAGCTGAGCCAATCTTATCTATGCAATGGAAAGAACATCAGAAAACCGTAGAGTTTTACAATTTGAAATAATTTTCAAACAATCAATTTATACTAGAATACAACTGCTGCTTAGATACCTAAAATTGCCACACTTAGCAAATTTAAACAGTAAATTAAGTTTAGCAAAAAGTTGCAGATAAATAAATAGGCGACGCGTTCTATTATTTATAATGTTGAAAAAAAATTAAAAGTAACACAAATAAAAAATTATAGAGCGTAAACGTAGAAAAACCGAGTTCAATATTGAAAACATGCGTAGTTGTCGACAAAAGAATTGAGTGACAAATTTTGTACATAATCTTAAAATTCATTTATAAGAACATAAAAATATTTTACAATAAATTTAAAACACAGTTTGTTATTTTACTTGCCACATACAACTACTACTTTTCTACTTCTAGCAAAATAGAAAATGTTATTTAAATAATTAATCTATTAGTTTTTAGATAATTTATTAAAATACGATTATTTTGACGTCAAAAAAATCATAAAAAATTTGAAAAACCTAACTTTTGAACACAAAAGTAAATTATGAGATTGTGTCAACATAGCATCAACAACGCGGTGGTAAAAAAAAGAATAAAATAGACTTATGATATAAATTTGTTTGTTTTTTGTGAGTAGTTGCAAATTATAGAAAACGAACACAAAATTTTTAATATAAATGACTAAATTTTTGCTGCTTTCGGTGTCCATTAAAACCAATTTAAAACAAGTAAATTTAAAGGGCTGAAATAGTGGAATTTTTACTTTTAGTTATTTCAAATATGGTGTTATACCTATATCAGTAAGTGAAAATTTCAGAATTTCAGATTTGTAATTAAAAATCCTTGTGGAAGTATAGAAAACAGCATTATTATGTTTATGTCATATTTTTCAAATGTTTTTAAATGTTACATCTGACAATTTAAATAATAAGATCGCAGATGCGTTAAGAGGTATTAATTTAACTTATTTTTGTTAAACAATTATAATTATGTTTTCTATTTGGCTTAAAACACAATTTGTAATTTGCGTTTCAAATTTAATTCTTGCTCGTTTTGCAACATTTTTCATATTGTTGAGAAAATAATATTGTCATTACCATTACTTGTCAAATACTAATGATTTTTAAATACCAAAAGTATTATTATTCTCAAGTAATTGACATCTATAAAGTGTATGTAATAAAATTTACAGAAAAAGGCTTTAACAGCCCAAAGTCATTAAAATATAGAAATCGGAAAAGACCGTTGGTTTAATTTGTTGTGTATTTGTTAAATTACTTCAAACAATATTTTGTTGCAATTTTTTTCTTATAAAAAACCAACGAATTTCAAAAGCTAAATTCAAAAAATAAAAAAAAATCTAAATATTTTGCAGCTTAGAAAACAAACCAGAAAGCAGCTTTGTGGATCATACCAATCTAAATTTTTGAATTTTTTGTGCTTGAGAACATTTGCTTAGCTTCAAAACGTTAATGCTCGAGTCTGTGAACTAACAAAGAGTATTTAAAATAACCCGGACGAAGTAGTTTTAATTGTTAGCCCATTTTAGGTTTTCACGCATCCTAAAATAAAATTGTAAAGATTATAGGTTATTATATTATAGGTCAATATACTAAGTCGCACTAACCTATCACTAGATTAAAACTAAAGAAAAGTAACGCTTTCGCGTAAAATACAGTTTCTAATTTTAGTGCAATTAGTGTTGGTCCCTTTATACGCAAAGCATTAATGGTCGAATATACAGTCAGATGAATGAATTCTTTGTTAGAATTCTTAGCGACTGACTTCATAAATTCAATAAAAGCTAAAATTGACATTTAAAGTGATGTGTATACGCTTCACTTGAAGTTTGCAAAAAGATTGACAAGGCGATTTAAGATAATTGAATATAATAAAGTGACTAATAATACTAAGTAGAATACAACTTCAAATTATTTATGCGCCAAAAACTGGTTTAGAAATTATTTTGTTTTATGCAAAGTGAATGATTGTGCGCTTGAAAAGCAATTTCTCTTATTTTCTATGCACTAATATTTATCCATTTTTAAATTTGATGTCTTAATCTTTGAATCACCCACTCATCCGCGTAGACCTTTTATCAATAATCTAATAAAGTTTTGGATACAAAGAAATAAACTATAATAAACTAATTTTTTGCTGAGAAGATACATCACCTCCTTACGTATAAATGCATCACTATAAATCAAACTACATAATTAGTTTTTATATGAATTATTATTAATACCAAATTATTAACATAAAAAACAAAGCATTTCAAAATGTATCAAATTTAAATATGATTTTTTTATTAATTTGTCTATACTATTTGGGATTTATTAACATATTCAAAATCTTATAAACAAGAACTAGGTGTGACTGATAAGCACTAACAAGAACAATACAAAAACACAGGCGATAAACTATGTAGTAAAAGCGCCGCATATACCTAGTATAGTATGTCGTACAAGTTTCACAATGATAGACTATTTCAATAAATAATTACATCTTTATTACCAAGTTCTAAATCTTTTTGAGAAGCTTGACTTGTTTTCGACAATGCTCTAACATCGCCAAGTTTTTCCTAAACAAGTTCAGTGTCGCTTGATTGCTCTCTAAACATCTTACCAAAGGTATTAAAACATGTCTATGTTTAATTTGCTAAAATAATCCATCTATTTTTTTAAAATAGGATTGTTCAAAAATTCAAATACATGAAACTTAAGTTCTAACTTATGAGTAAATGTATAGAAAGACTATAAGTTTAAAATGTTGAAATATCTTACGTTGCTTGTTTTTATTGTTGAAAAAAAAGATCTTTAAATTTTCATCATATTTAATATCAATTTATTATTATTAATAGTAATTATTTTTGAATCCAGCACAATTGCTGTGCGTCAGAGATAGAAAGGATTGAACATAAACCGTAAAGTAAATGCCATAAATGCAAAAATTAAGACTAGACAATTTGTGATTAAACTACTATATATAATAATGAGAAGACTTTTTATCTCGTTATTATTTAAAATTAATATTTTTCATATTGTTTGATTTTAGCCTAGGTTTACAATTTACTTATAATGTTGGTGTTAAATGATCCATATTATAAATTGTTATTCCGGTAAGTAGTATTAATAAAATTTTGATTGTGGGAAATCTTAGGTGCATTGAATTGCTTAAAGCAAGAAAAGAAAAAACAAATTGCTAGTCATTCTTTCCAGAAGTGAAAAAAGCAGTTCGATAAATTTGAAAATAAATATTTTAGCTGTGCTTTTTCTATTATTTCGTCGAATAAATTCCGGATGTGATGCTTAATTTAATACTATCAATCACCTTATCATCAAAATGAACATTTCACACATTCTACAATCACCCAATAAACAAGATAAAAACTGTGTTTTTCCAAACCACCATACAGTTGGCTCGTTAAATCCGTTCCGGAAAAAAAAACAATCTATCTTAAAATTCTGTCTAAGATTTCATGGTTGATGGTTTCAAAATTAATAACTATAATAACATGAACAATGAACCGATATCAACTAAAAAAATAAATAATATCTATTGCTATATGGGTTACGTCCGGTTAAGCAAATTGCCAAAATAGAACAGCTAGTTGCATAAGTAGTCGTGAGATGGTTGGTTTCGACATTTAACACAATAGAAAAATAGATCAAGAAAATAGATTAACTTTTTTGCGGGGGTGGCACTCCGACAAAGAGAAACAGATTTGATCTACGACATCTACATAAACGACAGTCATTAACTAATTTCATGTGTTGTTAAGTGCTTTATGGGAACACCCGCATGGTTTGCTAACAAGTGACAACTGGAATTTGAATATAATAAAATGTACAGAATCGGACCGATTTGCATACGCATGTCACGTCTTGTGTATTACAAAGGAATTGTAACACCTATGCTAATGTTCGTATTTGTCTATTTATGTTTGACAGGTCTGTAGAAAGTCGTAATTGATTTGGTTTATATACTATGTTGGTACCTGTACTTATATATAAAGACTTTTTCAAAGGATTTCTGCTGATTTACATAAAATGCTTTAAATATTCTTCTCTTGACAGGTAAAATAGAGATGTCTGTTAATAATTGACATTGAGAGATTAATACTTTAAACACGTAAAGAATCTTTATTTTAGTCAATAATCGTTTTTATAAGCCCTCAATTCAGGGCATAAATTGGCTTTATGGCACAGATCTCTCAAAAATTCGTCAAGCAACCGTTGGTTTTATTATTCAAGCAATGGTATCAATATTATAATTACTGTAATTTTAGACTTTTTAGCTTCATCGCTTACGGAATTACTCAGTAACCATAAGTTCCTCAGTAATAACTGATTATATGTAACTCAGTAACATGTTTCAGTAACCATAAGAAATTTTGTGATATAAACTTTATCCTTAATTTTCAACATCTTCTTGAGCTTAGAGTAGGCACATCAAAGAGACGAAAGTTTGTGAACTTTTGACTACAAAAAACCGGCTGGTTCAATTATTGTGTTTTTTTTGTATAAAAATTTATTACTATAAAAATACTTTTGTTAAGTTTTCAATTGTCTAATATCAGATTAGTGTTTAGCAAACCAGAATAAGAATTGAATAATTAATCTGTATAGATTTATTTATCCTAGTTAATTAGATATCTACTGTTTGCAATTCTTTAAATAAAAGTACTAATAACAAATTAATTAGTAGATGAATGATAGAAATCTACCAAGTTACCGTAAGAATTAAAAGTAGTCCTCTTAAATATTAACATTACAAATCAAAAAATCTATTATCTAATTGATAGAACAGTTACTGTAATACTTTGTCGCATTTGCAATTTTCTTAAATCGTATATTAGAAAAGCTTTGTCACGATTGTAATGAAAAAAATTCAAAAAGTAAATTATAAATTGGCACCTGACGGTGCGCTTATTTATCTGGTATCTGATTAAAGAAGAGACGGAAATAAAACGAACAGAGAGAAAATCATCACTCTAACGTTCTTTAAGATTGTCTCGGTGATTGCGTCTAAGCAATTTTCAGCAATTTCTTCGAAAATGAGGACAAAAAATAACTCACCTTTCTTTTCATACATAGACACGGATGGTAGAGTGTCAATGGGAAAGATCTGAAACAAAATACACATAAAGTGAAGAAACAGCTTCGGAATCTGCAGCATACCATAAAAATATATTATAGCTGATAGCATCAAGAAATCCTAGTTTAAGTCGATTCTTTGTATGCTAAGAGCCATAATTGATAAACAACGTCAAATTTCATAATACTTAATATACATTACAAAATGCAATAAACGATAAATAATTTATTCAGTGTAGTATTCGCTCCAGATCAAAATAAATTTACCTTTTCAATTAGCGCTTAAAGAAGTGTAAATACGGATGTTATGCAGTAATTAATGATAATAAGCGTGGAATATCAAATGACGTAGCCACCAAATGATTTTAAATTTCTGCTCAAAAGTGCCGCTTTAAAACAAACGTTAGAATAGATATTGTGTTAGACTTTTATTAGTAATTATAAACAGCAGGCCATACTAATCTTATTAATTAATCATGTAAATAATGCCAAATTTCTAATAAGTAATTATAATAGTGGTTTTTAAATATTTTAACGACCATATTACTAGTAATAAATAAAAAGTTGCAGGATACAAAAAAGCCCAGTTCAAAAAATATTATAAAAATGAATCTGTGCTTCTTTTTTCACCTGGTGTTGACATTTTTCAATTTCTAGCATTTTACCCAAAATTCGAATTTAACCCAAATAATGTAGCTATAGGGATTGCAATCACGCAGCTCATTTAATCCCGCGGAACTAATTTGCGGGATTACTCAATTCCGCGCAGGATCCCGCGGAATTGTTGTTTTATAAAAACAACTTTTATAAAACATTTTTTACATTAAACAACAAAAATTATTTCTTTTCTATTCATTATGTATAAGTAATTAGTTATCAGTTTTTTTAGATTCATCTTTAAATGTTCAATAGTTTTGATTCATTTTACTCTTACTCCTAACAACAGTTTTATATTTCTAATTCAGTCTTATTCACATTTGACAAATATTCAAACCACAACTTTCTCTTAGATGCTATTACTATGATATCAACCTACAGTAATAACTGAAATAACGCTCTTAAAAAACAAATGACATTTATTGTATGATCTCCAAGCCTGCTATAGAATGAACTGCAAAATAATCCTAAATCCTGATGCTAAAAACGCTCTTCTCGGCTTCTGCACTAATAGGCTGAACCGTCAGGATTTAGTACTCCCCTCTGATGCAGCAAGGTCGCGCTCGTGATTTACGCAAAAGTTTTAGCGCCAAAATTTATATTTTTAGGGAGATTTGCGGATCCGTGATTTAAAGGTGCGGGATTTAGCAGATTAACAAAAGAAGCAAAATACCGCAAGAATGCGTGATCCCGTTTTTCAGAATGCAATCCCTACATATAGCTATGCAATACTCGCATTATTTTTGATCATGAGACATATTTAATAGTATTGGCAATATAAACCAACATTTCTAAAGATACCACATACACTTGTAAAACAAACGTCTGATAATAGAAGAAACGTATAACATATAACATAATCAAGAAGTCATATTAGTTAAAAATAATAAACACATCACAACAAAGAAATCACATCAGGCAACGGCAATTTGTCATTGTGACATAAACATTTTTTTGTACAAATCAAATAAACTAACCATAACAAAATATTAACAAAATAGCACCAGCAACCACAATGCTGCAAAGCAATAATGTCATCAAATGTATAATGTCATTTCGTGTTTCAGCTGCTGTTTTCCAGAAGCTTTAAAAATAAAAGCAAAAAAATGTGTTTTTTTTTGTTTTAATACTTTTAGCAGACAATTTAAACAAATTATTGTTTTAAGCTAAGTGTTTGAAACCGTTTTTCATCTTTAAAATGCTTATAAATTATATATTATAATGTTTATAAATTATTTAGATCAACTCTTGCGCAATTTAGCTGGATACATTTTTACTGTCGTTGATAGTATGATCGCGCCGTTAACCGTCAAAGCTCATCTAAACATAAACTGATCAAAAAATTAACATAGGTTTAAAATTTCATACCAAAAGTTGAGATCTAAGTAATTTTCAAATTATAGTTTATTTATTTATAATTCAAGATTTTGCTCATTCTCTATAGCTTTTCTCTTTTAGCTGTTTTTTAACATGAAAAGAGCAAATAAAACTATGATTTATTGTAAAATTTTACAAAGTTTTAAGCGCAATAAAAGTAAAAATGACACAAAAGAAAACAAAATTGCTAAATTTATTTAAATATAAATAAGCTCATACAAAATATTTCTTCTACAAGTTGGTGAGAGATATAAGTTTTTTGCAAATTTTGGATGATTCAGCATTTTTTCAAGGTTACAATGTTCATTTAATATTACAAAAAAACGTAAAATCAAATGTCGATTAGGTTACACCTGTAAAAGGTGCTTACATCCATTTCTAAAACAGAAAAAAAAGGATAGATTTCAAACAATTAACCGACCTATTTTTAACTTAAAGTTCACTTCTAAATAAGCCGTTGTCTTAAAAATGTTTGGAAATATCTTTGCACGACTAGAAATTTATAAAAATAGCCTAATTTTTGCATTATTTATTTAAAAAAAATAAATTTTTTTAATTTCTAATGGCTAGAAGTGTCATCCAAAATCCACCTGTGAACTAATGACAATCTTTGCTTAGATATGTTAATAAATTTTTAGTTTTATTTATTAAATTTAACAATGGCACAAACAGTCTCAGCCAAGAAATAAAACAGTTAATTGTCAAAAGTACTTTTGCTAAGAAAACATTAACAAAATAGTTCACATTGAGTCCAGCTTGACAAAGAAAGTTTGTTATATATTTTGCTTATATTAAATAAGAGTATATTTGTTTAAGAACAATAGTTACGTAATAGAAATAAAAATTGGTATGACTACAATGAAATCATAGCCAAATAAAAATAAAAACAAAAGAAAAATATATTTATACAGCAATTAAAAAACAAATCTATTAAAATTTTTAGACAGTTACTAACTAATTTTTTTTTGCTTTAAAATACTTCTCAATTAATTACCTCGAGGTAAATTTCTTTAAAAACGGTTATGATAATAAAAGCAAAACAATTAAAGCTTTAAAGGTATAGGTTAAACCACATCTAATATATTTTTAATTTACAAAATAGGTAACGTAATTATTTTTAACAATAGATAGGTAATTTTTTTTTGACAAATTGAGTTAGTTACCTTTGTGGAAATTGTTATTATGTTAGATATAAATAGCAGATTTCAACACTCCTATCAACAGTTATCTGTTACAAATTACTAATTGTGTGAGATTTATTGTCTGCTCCAAAATTAAGACCACCTGACGTTTCAGCTTAGCACAAGTTAGAGAATCCAAAAATGAACCATCGCATATGTTGTCCATAAATTGACCAGATGTTGTCATAAATAAAATATTTTTGTTATTTATTTATTAATGTAATAAACATATGTCACAACCATTTTTCAATTGTAGTTTGATGTGATCTTGCACAAAATAAACCGTAATATAATCTAATTTGTCACAAATGCTATATTACCTACGCTAAGCTCCAGCTGTTCCTATCGTGTCTTTCTCACTTTTCTCATTTATCTTCATTCTTATGCAAATTGTATCAGGTTCTGTTTCAATCTTATTAATGCCATGCTAACTTGCCTTTATCAGCGCGAACTTTAAACTGCAACAGGAGTTAACATTCCCACGATTTCAAATTTGCAATACCTTATTTTTATTATTTAATTTTTTTTGTTGGCATTGGATAAAATTGTCGTGTAGTTCCATGCATAAAAAGCCCAATTTTTGCCAATAAACGGAGCATGACTTTATAAATGTCTAGGCATAGTGTATTGGCGCATGAATGTTTATTATGCGTCTCTAATGAAAACACTAGTTTCGAAATGTTTTCTTCTGCAATACTGCACCCAAGCAAATAGCTTCATGCCGAAGTATTTACATCAAAATATGCAAATCATTATTGCCTTTAAAACATCTTTAACTTATTTATAGGTATATTTTTGAAAGTTTTGGAGAGTAGACATAACCTATTGTGCCTATATTTTCCTAGAAAAGTTTAACTAATTTGATTAAAGCCTAGATTGCATTTTACAACATTTTATAAAAAAATATTGCTATTTTACATAATTTTTTAGGTAAAATTTAAGAGTTTATGTTTTTAAGTAAATTTAAATTTTCCCAGCTATTCTCCATTAGACGTTCTTCTCTTTTACTACTTTACCCTCTAAATATTTTTAATGTAAGACTAGAGTATTAACTCATAACAAGAAAGCCAAAATCCATTAATAATTAAACACAATTTTTTTAAATTGAAAAACAATTGTTTAATCATCAGTCAGGAATTACACAAGGATCTTGAAAAAGACGAGTCTTCAGAACCCTTAGAAGATAATTTTAGTTATGTATATCAAATTAAATAATTACAAATAGACCACAAACTAGCATACAAAAATTGAAAAGTACTACAAAAACTGTAAACATGTTTTTAATAAAGCTAAACAGATTTTGTACTTCTTTTGATAACTGTTGCAAAAATAATTTATTTATTAATTGAGAAAAAATGTAATATTTTTATCATTTCAAGCTAAAGCGTACAACCATGTAGAATTTTATCAAAAGTCAGTTCAGTATTTTAAGAGGTCATTGCGAACAAACACTAAAATGTATTTTTATATACAATGCGTTTTTTTAACGCAAAACATATATTCTTACGTTCTGAAATTTTCACCTCTTGATAGTTTTGTTGCAGGTTATATTTGATCAAAAAATTTGTTTAAATCAATGACTAATTTTTTTTTACCAATTTACATTACTGTAATGTAGTAAAAATGTTGGCTTATTCAATTTTTCGCTTAAAGTTGAAATTATTTGACTTTAAGCCGCAAAATTAAAATTACAAGTAAAAAAAATTTTTTACAACTTTTGCAGCGTATTCTATTTGACCAGTTCTAAGTATTGCATTAGTGTCGTAAATATGCAATCATTTTCACAGCAGTATGAAATAACATCTCAAAATTATACTTTATCAGAGCAAATTTCCACGTTCTTCAAGTAGAGTGTTTTGATGAGTTGCGAAGTATATAAGAGATGTAAAGAGATGTAATATTCCAGCAAGGCGGAGCTCCACCCCATAGTGCTACTATTATTAAAATTTACCACAAT
Source organism: Lagria hirta (assembly GCA_947359425.1). NCBI lineage: Eukaryota > Metazoa > Arthropoda > Insecta > Coleoptera > Tenebrionidae > Lagria > Lagria hirta. The sequence goes on from OX375794.1 coordinate 17,946,718, forward strand.
GTTTGAAACAGACTTGAAAATTTGGGAGAGCTAAGAAAAAAAAGCAGAGACGATTGCAACCTTATCGTGTGGCAATTACAAAACACTCACAAAAATTTCTACGTTGATTTGAATATAGTTTAGCTGCCAAAAACCAACATTTTGAAAGTAGGTACTTTTTATGTTTATTAGTTCAATTAATTATTCTGCATTGTGTTCTCCTACATTTATTAATAAAGAATTAAAGAGTTAACATTGCAAAATTGAAACCAATGTACAATTGTTATAATTTTTTTTTATTTATTGATTTGAGCACAGAATTGTAACAACAAATCTGCAACACAAGATAATGAACTAACAATTGTAGCACGCAAATTCGTGTAGAAAACGCACTGTAGAAAGATAAACTTGTATAAAATACCTTTGAAAAATAATCTAATTTAGGTTTCTACTATAGCTATTAATTACAATTACTATAATTCATTGCTTATTCGCTTTCATTCTCTATTATTACCAGATTAAACTGTATCAGTGGAATGGCTCACTTTCCAACCTTTAGTAAGTTGAAAACCTGCATATTACTGACCAATTGCAAATAAAAATACATAATTTTTCACGCAATTACATATTCTGCTTCAGCTTTTTAGACAACCAGGCTATTGTTGTTCAACATCGCCCATTTGCACTAAACTCGGTCCATCCAACAAACGGAGCGAGTCAAAACAATATCACGATAAGAACACGTAGTTGGTAGGTAAACTAATGATATACACAATGTCATCAAGTCGATAACATTATAAAAAATCTTAAAAAAACTTTCCGAAAAAAATTGCAAAAATGTAAACACGCTGCAATAAGTGACGACATTTATTTATTAAAAAGCTTCTCACATCAAAGCCAAAAAACTAAAAAATTTTGAAACTTTATTTAAAAAATATTTTATACCTAAATCAGTGTCTGTTATTAGCAGTGAGTTTTGGCATTTAAATGTAGAAACATGGGTTTTTAACCTAAGTAGAAGACTTTATAATATTGTTCGCCACTTATTACATTTTATATAAGCAATAGACACTTAATTAAATATAATGTCTATTGTCATAACAACTTCATTAAAACTAAAACCTGTTAGAACTAAAGAGTTCCAATAACATGTTTGCGCTTAAAGATCTTGTATTGAATAACTTTGTTTTGACTTTATAACACTTTAAAAAATTAAAACGTTTGTTCCTTATTTTGGTTTAATTCCAAGTATCAAGTACATTTTTTGACAAACTAGAATTTAATAAAATAAAAAGTGTCGTCGCAATAAACAATGTTTTTAATCTTAAAAACATTTGATCAGTAAATTTCAAAAATTAAAAAAGAGTTGAACCTTATCAAATAATGAATATTTTTAAAAGAGAACTTAATAAGTAAGAAGTCAAAGACAAAAAGCTAAATAAAGTATAATTATTTGTGAGTTGAAAAAACAATATATTTTTGAGATGAAACTACGTCTTATTAAATAGATAAAATCTTTTTTCTCAAAGTACTCGAGTTTGTTTTTACATTTGCACAAAGGTAACATTGTAGTTTTGTAGTTTCCTAGAGCCTGTAACAATAGACTTAAATTTAAAATTGTCTAAGATAAAAATCATAATTATTACCAACTCAAATGATAGAGACAGTGACTGATTTCATTCAACCTTTATAAATTTTTGAAAGCTTATAAAGCTCTTGCAAACAAATTTTAGTGTATTTTTCTTTATTAGTTAATTTTCAGTTTTTACAGCGAGATTGTAAACTAAGTATGCACGTGGGTGGCCGTGATCTGCCCCTTTTTTCCTCGCATCGGTTTCTCACAGTTGACCCCGTTTGAGATGGAGAGTTTTGCAATAATACTTAGACTTTGTTCGCCAAAGGCTAAAACATTATGTCTGCATACAACGTTGATTTTGTGGAATGTCTGGATTATTCTTATAAATTTACACATGTTCTCTAAAAAAATAACTTATAAGAAACAAAACATTTATTTGATTAATAAAAACAGTTGATAAAAAAGCTAACAACATAACAATGCGTCAATTCTACAAAAGCTGTTGAGAAGATGATAAGCTAAAGGGAAAGTTGTAGCCCAAATTATTTCAACACGGTTTTTGCGCAAAGTGCTTTTAGAAAAAAAACTAGATAATGAATTAATTTCAATTGCAATTGCTATATTTGGTCTCGAAAACAATTCGAACTCGAACTCACGTTTAGGTTAATTACAAGTCGCAGCCATTAAACTACTTACGTAACCGGTCGGTAATTAATTACCAGAAAAAGTAAAGAAAATAAGAAATATTTGTGATTATAAATTATCTATGAAAAAATCATGAATATTTCATTAAACAGCCGAAGAAAAACGATTTGCAACGCCAAAAATAAAAAATCTTAACATAGTTGTTGCATAACACAGGTTTAATTAGCTCTTTAATTATCTATAAGTAAAATAACAAATACAGGGAAATCTAACTCGATCAGCAGAGCAGAAATAAGAAAAATAATGATCCAAGGTAAACTGCTTTGATCAATGTGAGATGGATTCTGTGCAAGTGTCTATTTTCCATTATGTTATACAACAATAGATAGATGTAAAGGTGAGTCTTGCAAAACTATTAACATTGTTAAGTTCTAATTCATAAAATACTTCAATTACTGTAATTTTCTAACAATACTAAAGTCATTAAAATATTCGAATAACTCATTTCTGTGTATTGAGTGCTATGGTTGCAATTAATCTAAAACCATCTCTACCTGATCTTAGGAGAACTTTAGTTTTGGATGTAAGATTAAAGATTACTATAATAGTGCGGTCATTCCGAGGATGTAATTTACTATTTTTTTCATTCATATACGAAAAAAATTATGACAAAATCAGATAAAAACCTTAATAAAAGTGCTGTCGTCAAAAAAAAATTATCATACGCATAAGTTTGATTAAAAAGAAGTGATTTACACACTGTTCTTTGTACAAGAGTATAAAACTGTTCAGAAATAATATAGTATCTATATCTTTCTATACTTATCTTGTTTTTTAATAAAAAATCTTGACATTTTAATAAATCATTTTCATATAGTTTTCTTTACATTAAGATTAGTACATATTCTAAAATGTCTTCACGAGTACCTTCTCACCTACAAAAAAATTATCAAGCATAATACTTATACAGAATAAAATCATGTAGAACACACTATTGGACGGTAAAAAACCCATAAGTTAAATGGCTGTAGCGATAAGTAATAGTGATTATACACCATGAGAGAGAAAATGTTTGCTATAGCTGAGATGCATTATACCCGAGACGCAAAGCCTCGAAGGTAATAATGAATGCAGGACTGTAAAAATCTTCTCACGTATGGTATAGGTAGTGTAAAACACGTTTCAATAATAATATTAAAACATTCAAAATAATAAGCAACAACTATATTAAATAAATAAGAGCACAAAGTCATAAATAGGTTGAAAAATGTATATAGCACAAACACGAGCACTAGCAATACAAGTACAACACAGTTAGTTACTTTTTTTAACACAGTATGCGTAAAATATCTCAAAGAGTAAAAGAGTTTTTGATAAAAAATAATTTTTAAAATTTTAATTAAAACTCACTAATTTCATCTCAATGAAGTGACGCGGAAACAAGCTATAAATTCTGAGTCCTTCAATCAAGAATGATTTGTTTGATATTTCTAATACAGTTAAACATACAGTATAGGAAGTTTTCCCTTCTTTAAGCATAAGTTAACATGATTTACATTGAGTAAAGATAAAACTCGGTCTAAAATTAAGCCCTGAAGAGCTCATAAATCCATTATGTTGAAAAAAAATTAAACTAAATTTTCTACAACAGCCTGTTTTACCCAGAAGCTTTAAGATTACTTTATAATGAATTTAAACTAGGTTTAAAAAAAAAGATTGCAATAATAGAGCAACACACCAAAAAATGTAATAATTTCTAAAACTTCGCAGGTAGAATGTGCAACATTTGAAAAAGATTACAAGATGACCTTGACACAAATTGCACAAAAAAATAAAAGAAGTTTAAGACAAGAGTATATTCAACTAATGAACAGAAAAACAAGTTTGAAGACACAAAATCTTGATCTAAGAAATGTTGACTAAAATGTTTTTTTTTAAATTTTTTTTGCAACAAAGAAAAATTTATCTTTATTTAATGCTGGGAATTTAGATATATACATATACAAAAAACATCTTCATCAAGAGCATGCAAATTTCACCCCAATATTGAAAGTCGGAAAGCAACCGCTTTTGAAATTAAAGAGAGTTTAAAAAAACTGATAATAGAAAAAAACTTATTGATCAGAAACTAGTGGATAAGTAAGAAAATTACAGAAAACTACATACTTCTTAACCTATGTTCACATTATTAGCTTGCAACAACAAACAATGCATATTTGAATGACAGTCTTAACATATATGTATAACGTGCCTAAAAAAATGTTAATAAAAAAAACAAATATTTTAGAAAGTACATATTCAATGTGTACGAAAGCTTTAAATGCAAAAGAAAATATCCTTTTACACATTTATATTTCTTTAAACTGTGCGATTGATCCTTTATGTCCATGTCAAGCAAGTGAGAAACAAAAGAAAAAATGAAATAAAATAGCTGTAACAGAAAGAAAGATTAATTATGTGGCAAATACAAAAAAGCAGTAAAAATAATAAAAACAAAAAAAAATCATTTAAAAAGTACATAACTAAAGCGGGTAAAAAAATCAAAAATTTAAAAACTAAAAATTCTGAACGATAACATTGCTTTGATATCCAAGAAGTTTTTTCTTGATTGTATAAAGAATTTTGCACCGTTTCCTATAAAAAAATTTATTATTTATAATTTTTACAATTCTTGACAGTTCTATAAAAGTAGGATATGAAACGGTGGATTTAATATGAAAAGATCTATTTAACAAGAAAAACAATAAAAAAAACTCAGTGATAAAATTAAAACCTATCAAAAAACAAAAAAATCTAAATAACAAAAAATAAATATAGTATATTTCAAACCGAGGTGAGAAAGTGTTTTCTTGCAGACCGCGGGGAAACTTTCCGCGAGCCGTAAACAAGATTTGTAATTGCCCAAGGTTTGTAACGACACTTTTTTACCATGATTTGAACACTATTTTTTTCCTTTTCGGCATAAGTTCGTTGTAAAAAGAAACTCTTTTCTAATCTATTTAAAAGTGGTAACAATGTCTATCTTATTAATTTGAGGGACAATAAAGTTAGGTGCAACAGTAAATCACGCAATTTTTATGATGACATTGTACTGAACTCTCAACTGACAACGAGATCCAAAGTAGGTCAAAATTACAAAAATGATTTATCGGTGAATAAAACCAATTCAATAAAGCAAGTTTACAGAACAATTATATAATTTAAAAAATAAACTTGTTCAAAAAACTAGTCTAAATTTTTACATGAACCAAACCTTTTTTTTATTTACGTTTTATCTGTAAACAAAAACAAGCTATTAAACAATTGAACAAAATCACGTGATTTACTTTTGCCCCCAGGTAAAAAAGCTTTTCTTTCGTACCGCAAATGAGGTACACATTGTTTACCAATTAGGAAAAACACTTTTTTAGTCTCACAGTGAATGTCTAAATAATGTTGAGTCGATGTTAAACCAAAATTCTATATTTATTAATTTTATTTTCTACTTTTTTTTATCTATATTTTCCAGTGTAGATACAAAAACCAAATACCTGCAAATTTGTTTGCTTTTCAGTTGATTGTCTTAAAGTTTTTAACCATTTTTGAACTCAAAAAGTACGAAATTTCATGTTTTGGTTATGTTATAGTGTTATTCAAACTACGTATTTGTGTGCCAAGTTTCAAGAAACTTATTTGATTTACAGATAAAAAAATAATTTCAAATTGTTTGTCGGTTGAAAATTGTCTAAATCATCCCTTAGAATCTAAAATATCCTAAAACCTAGTAGTTGTATTTAATTGTTTTTACTTCTACAAAGTTCACAAGCTAGTGATGACAATGTCATTTTCAACTCTTTGTATTCCTTTGTAGCAGACACTTGTTTTTTTAGACCAGACAAAGTTCTTCACTTCAAGAATTATTTATATTTAGAATGAACGGTGAATAAAATTTGGAGTTCTATTTACATAATATTTAGTTAAAGTGACTGTATACAATCAGTCTCTCTGTTACTGTTATTTGCCTTTATATATTATTTAAGTTGACACAACAAAAAACTTCTATATAAAAAATTGTCATATTATGAAGGCATTAAAACAACCAACTCACGCCATCAAACTTGAACGATTATTTAGTTGTTTTAGTAACCTCAAAGCAATTTATGTTTTGCTATTTTTCCTTGCCGGATAACATTAACATGCACTGATATTTCTTCATTATAAAACGTGTAAATAATTGAATTTTGTCTAAATTTATTGCAAAAAATTAAAATAAAGGTTTGTATTTAAAAACTTCAACATTCTGAACTTGGTAATAAATACAGTAGCATTTACCGTCCTGCCAAAGCTAACACTTGTTGCTTTTGTGTTTTATTATCAATTACAATTCTAAAAACGCTCAAAATACTAACAAAACAGATTATTTTCAACTCATTTAGCGTATTTTAGCAGAAAAACACAATAATACAGTTCACATTTGCAGGTTTAACAGTTAATGAGGTTAAGTTATAGTTTTTAGTTTAAACTTATTTATAATATATTTGTCTATGGAGAAGAATGCAATTGTTTTTGAAATATCATATCAGGTGCTTTCAAGTCCTTGTATCTGATTTAAACAAAAACTACAAAATAAATATTATAGATGTGATTTATGATTTGCAACTAAAAAAAGAAAAGTTTATTTTTCATAATGATTTTTGAGCAGAATACAAAAAGCATTATGTTCTTTGTGTTTATATTTATTCGATTGTAGTTGTCATTATGTGTAACTGACCAAAGCCAACAAGCGCAAAACCAGTACTGCGCCATAGCACTCACCTAGATAGTTTACCTTCTCACTCTTCCAATTTTGCTTAACTATGTATATAGAACAGTAAAGAGATAATTTGTGTTATTATTTGTTTTACGTGATGTCATTGTTAAAATTATCAATAAAATGTTTCTAAACCCAACTTCAGTTATTTTTACCAAGATTGTGTGCTTTGATCAACTTAAAACAAATTACCCAATTGCCAAAATCTACTTGCGTGAATAAAATTTATTTTCAATCAAAATAAAAATGCTGTACGTTGCCGATCCAAGTTATTTTATTTACAAAATCAATTAAACGTTTAAGAAATATACTACTTAAAATAATGTATGTACTTAATATAAATCGCATTAAATGCAGATATTACTAAGGGTAGGTTTATAGTAGCCGAATTAAATATTTAATTTAAATTAAATTAAATTTGTAACGTGACTGGTAGAGTTTGTAAGAACAACCAATCAAACATTTTATATGTAATATATGTAAATTTAATTACAATTAACTTAATTTTAGATTAACATACTTTCTGTAAAACAACCCTTAACATTTTTTTTAAATTTTTGTTTAGAAACATTGGTTGTGTAATAACGAAACATTCTGTTTAGTTATTATTTAATAGCAAACTCAAATCACTAATATTTTAGTGATAAAATATACTATTAGTACCAAAGCAATTATTGGTGTTTTATTAATGCTAACCAATTTTTAAGTAGCATGTTTTAGAAGTTAAAAAGATCAAAAATAGATGTTTTAAGTTTTTGAGCAAATAGAATGTAGCTGTCTTTTAGAAAACACACGACAGAAAAAATCATTTTTCAAAGTCACCAACCCATGTCTTGTCATGTACATACTATGTTTATTGGAATCAGATTGTAACTTAATACTTGACTGGCATTATTGTTTGTAAATTACTCAATTAGTAATGATTGATGTAAGTTGGGTTTCACACCTTGATTGTAATTTTTTCTGATTTTTATCCATTGATGGATATATTTTTGTCGTACCATTGTTAAATACCCAATTAATTGTAATTGATGGATTTGTAGTTTTTTTACTAGTTTTCTACAATGATTGCTTGTCTATATATTAATTCATTTATCAAATTTGTTGAAGCAATAAGTTACTGTCTAAATTAAAGCTTGCACATCGATATTATTTACCGACTGCAAGGCATACGTTATATTTTCTAATGATTTTCATAAAGAGTATGACCGATTGTTATTCATAAAACTTGTTATATTCGGTAAAAAAATAGTGATAGTTTTTTAAAAGTCAAAGTTTTTAAAAAATCTGTCAGATTGCTTAACATTATGTAAATTACTACAGTTTGCAAATTAGATTTGTTATTTTTTGTCTTCTTCATCTATTACAATGTATTTTAAAACCTAAATGTACATTTTGTAGATTACAATAATCCACTGGTATACGTACAGTATTCGGATACACTATTTTCTTATGTCAACGATTCTATAATCTTCTAAGACATTTATTCCATCATAAATCGTTTGAATTCTCATAACTACTAACTTTAAATTTTACTCATTGTCAAATATTCAGACCTAATTGATTTCTTGCACTGACTACAAGAATTATTTATAAAGTTTTACAAAATGGCAATTTTTTTTTCATCAGAATCTCAATTGTTAACATATGTACCTTTTAGATGTACATAAATATATAATTAAATAGATTTAAATATGCTGTGGAAAAAAAAAGTATAAGCATAAGTCATAAAATTTCAAAAACAAATATCTAACTGCTCTTAATTACAGTAGCGGTCATTCGTCAAGACGTACATAAAATAGTCTCATTTCCGTTTCCCGGACGTTTAAGCGTAGTGAAAAAAAAACTTTGATGCTTGATATGTGTTGCCTTGAACAACGGTTTCTTGATTTGTTCTACAATAGGTGATCCAGTGAGTCATTCATGTTTGGGAAAAATTGCAATGTCCCTGTCTGTTATCCTTGCCGTAAGACTCATGTCGAGGCATTGTCTTCCGCTAAAAGTGAAACTACATTTTAATATATTAAATCATACTAGTACAGACATTATGATAATATTATATATCAATAAGTACTAAAAATTTTACCACCTGTTGCAATGGTTTCGCTCTGTTAGCTTTACTCCCCTCTCTTGCTGCAATTAAGTCTAATTTCTATTGAATATAATTATTTTAATTCAATCCCGGTCATTTCCACGTAACTTTCGCCTCGAAAACCGCATTTTAGAATAATAGCTGAAAGAATTTTTACCGAACACTTGTTGCTAATTTTGCCAACTCATTATAGTTAACTTAGAGATAGTGGCTTGTTTTTTACGCCAACTTAATCATTGTCGTTTTTTTATCATTAAGTCAAGTTAATTGAATTTACATATCTCAAAGTAATAACAACTTTCAACAAAAAAATATGAGTTTTTAGCCTTGCTTTCTTTATAAACAGAAAACTTTTATCTTCATAACCTCGCATAATTCTACATTTACAGTCAAATTAGTTTTGACTTTTATTTTAGACACTGCATCAGTTACATTTTTGAGAAATTTTATACAAATTCTAACTTTTTCTTTACATTTATAAACATAAATTTGATCAAATGACACATTGGTCTATTAAATGTTGCAGTTGAAAGTCAATAAAGCGAACATTTACCTCAACTCTTAAATTATTATTTATGCAAATGTAGAGGTAGGTTATATTGCTGTAAATCATGAATTAATCACAGCCTACAAGCGATGGCGGTTTAAAAAAATATTTAAATTTTGTTTAGCGCTAATGAAAGAAATCTTTTGCGGCAAAAACCATTCTAATCTTCTATTAATTTTTAAATTACGATTAATAAATTATAAACATTTTTGATTAAATTTGAATACAAATTAACACACATTTTTTTTTGACTAAATAAAGACATAACGACACATTGTCTACAAAAAAGATAAACTTTGAAAATTGTTATAATTTGATAAACAAAAGTCAGTAGCGTGTGTTTTCTTCAAACTGAAATAATAAATTGATAATTATAAATAAATCTTAGCAAATATTCCATATAACAAGATATTGCATAGACTACTAATCGGTTTGTTCTAAATTTTAGTTTTGCAGAATTACCACAGCTAAATTTGTTTAAGTGCTAGAATATGAAATCTAGCCTATTGCCAAAATGTTGCATTGCACTATAGTGATTATAAAAATTATTCATAGTATATGTGAAACACACACTTTGAACACTTAATGTACATATCATAAACATGCTAATCATACAAAAAATTATTAGTGGCGGTGTGCACATGAAGGCTTTTGATTGTGTTTTCTCTTTCAATATTATCCAGGTAAGCGCGGTTAGGAATGGTGAAATAGTATAGTTACCATAAAAAAATAACGTTATGATGAGGTTATAAACTACCTGTCTCTCATACCAGTTACAATGGACTGCGTTAAGCACCTTATAATAAACACCATACCGTAACAGGGTAGTCGGGCCACGTGTTATAACTTATAATACTAGATAGTTGTCCGATGTATACACCATTTAACTTTTCTAACAATAAAGAATGTCATATAACGTTATTTTTAAATGCTCACTACACTGTTGATACTTTTTTTTATAGACTACACGGCACTACAGGTATAGTTTAGCAAACGAAATAAGAGCTATACTATGAGCGTAGATAGAGGTGGTAGAAACCTAACTATAGTGAAAAAAGATAAAAACTATCAAAGGTAAAAAAAAATTACAGTCCAAAGTGTTTGCGCTCTTTGGGTTTATGAATACAACCAACCAAGTAGCTAAGTAAACGGACTTCTTTAATTCATGACTGTAGTTTTGGGTATTAAGCTTTTGAATAAATTAGTGCAAATACTGCCAGGTATATCTCAAACGTTTTTACAATAATAAAACCACACAAACTGAGCACCAAGATACCTTACGTGCCCAATAAAATTTAAATTTTAGGTTCCTGAGGTTAGGGTTATCAAAAACAAACAATAGAAAGCGAAGAAAAATATAAGATGAATTGGTATGAACGTTGATAGTGAGTGATACTAAAAATAACATTAAATGAAAAGAATTTTAATTATTGCACACTAATACTAATAACTATAAGTTATTTGTTAAAATTTCAAAATTTTTGACGAATAACAGAATGACAACACAACAGCCAAAAAACTACTAATTTAAATCTGCGCTGCTAAATTGACAAACCGCAGAAATAGTTAGTACTTTTAAAAGCCAGATCATAAACATCTGCCAAATGACAACATAAAATTATTTTTATTGAACAAGCCTGTTGCTAGTCTTTTATCACACTACAAAACCCAAATCTATATGTATCACTTATCAGTAAAAAAAGAGTGAGAACATAATCTACTACTGCATGTTTCAAAAAAATTTTTAGCTCAAGCAGGGCATAAAAAACAAACGCATTGAAATCGCAAGTCAGTTTTTGTCACAGTTCAATTAAACTGTCACAATCGTCATTAAGTAAATATAATAATTTTGTTAGACAATTGTAGTTATAAAAATAAATCTCACTTCTGAACAAAATGTTTGAATCTTATTTTCGCAATAGAGACTAAAATGAAAATAAAGCGTAAGTCTAGCTGTACCGAATTTACCAAATTGAACCAACTTTTAGAGAATTCATATCCAAATTCTTATTTTTCATATCAACTTTTCCAATTCTTTGAAGTACATTTTAAGAAGATGGCAGTGTTCAGCAAAAGCCTGGTGATCATCGACCTTAGGTTTGTACTCACGAAAACTTTGAGACTGTTCAGCATTCTATGACAATTATCTTTCAGGCGACTGTCACAGCAGACTGAGCAATACTGAAATAGCCATTCTCAAGCTACTCCTAAAGTTGTCAATTTATAGCAGTTTGCTCAAAACTGTCAGGTATGCCTAATATATAAACAAGGTATACGTTTTTAATTTTTTTGATTTTCTGAAGCCGTTTGACAAAAATGCTTTTTAAATATATGGTATACGCATCAAAATAATAAATGCATCAAAACTAGAAGCTTGAAAATGCTGTGGAGTATGGTAGAACATTCATACAAAATCAAAAAATATTGCAACAAAAAAACGGCTCTTCAGTAACTGTTTAGAGTCTAGACGTCGTAATATTAGAACCTAGCCAACTAAGAAACAACTGATGTTAATTTTAAAAACGCACAAAAATTTGTACAAAAACTATATAGATATTTTTAACATAAAAATTGTTTTTAACTGCAATGATACGGCAAGGACATACTGTTGCGGTACCAACTGTTAGAACTGTCAATAGAGGTGTAATTTTGCATATCACATAATAATTTAACAGAAATATGAGCTTATTTACCTAAATCAAATATTTGACAAGTTTAACTTATCGAAAAAAAATTTGTTACGCCTCAACAATTATTTTTTGCAATATTATTACATAATATACCAATACAAACATTTTACCAGTTTTGCCTACGGTTTTCAGCCTACGCATTTCTTGCAGTCAATCCAGAAAACTCCGATTTTCAAGCCACTAACTAATTATCGTTTCAAGTGTTAATTCATTTTATTATTTTTTAAATTAATAAATAAGCAACACTGTCAAGAATATCACTTTTTCTGGTTGAAAAAGCTCATTTCACAAAGCTCGCACACTAAACTTACAACCATTAATTTAAATGCAATTTGTGATTAGATAATTGTAGCTTAATTCAAGATAGTCAAGCATTATTTTTAATAATTGGTAATTACGTATGTTGTACTTTGAAAATAGAGCGTTTGTTGGCCGCAATTATGTTAACGTTAACTTTGGCATAGCGGCTTTATGCCACTTAGCACTAGTTTGACGGATTGTAGAAAGTGTTATCGTTTTACTTTAAATATTCACTTGTACATAATAATTATTAGTCTTTATGTAACCTACATCATTATGAAAATTTTGTTCTTGTGGTTATTCAATAATACTTGCTAATTGGTCACGTAGCTAATTTCACCCACAACCTAATCTTGTTCATTGATATGTTTATTAGAAGACAATCCAAAACATTTACTATACAAGATGTCAATGTGAAAACTTTGTTGTTTGAAACCCACCGTTGACATCTTTCTTGCAGTTGAAAATATAAAAATCAAAAAAACACGTCAATTTTATTTGTAGGAGGGACACTTGAAACGAGTATATGTTTCAACCCCCTAGAAAGAGTAGGTATCACCCTTAGAATTTTAAATAAGAATGAGGGTCAAGTGGCACATTGTTTTAAAGAGGCAATTCTCTTTTCAGTGGTATCTTACTTTGTTGCTTTTTGTTCCGAGGTTTTCAAATAATTGCGTTTCAAAGATGTCCGAAATGTTAGGAAAAAGTTCGAAAACAGACTTTATTATTGTTTACTTAACAATACAGGACAATTTACAGGAAAATGAACAAAATTTTGAACAGTTGATAAGATAGTGCGTAGAGTAGATCTCATGTGTTTTATTGTAAAAGGTTCTCATTTGCCAATAAAAAGTTAATTTTTTCAAAGTAAAATCTTCAATAAAAATAGAAATCAATTGTTTAAACCAGATTTTCTTCTTGATATTCAACAGTGTGACATACTACTCTTCCTAGAGAGTTGAAACAAGACGCTTAAAAATACTCATTTTAAATGTCTCCTTTACAAATAAAATTAACATGATTTTTAGATTTTTAACTGCAAGAAAGATATTAAAGGTAGTAAGTTTTCAAATTGACACCATGTATACTAAAGATACTTTTAAAATTAAGAAGTTTTTTCTATTTCCAAGTTTAAACAATATTTAAAACCAAGACTAATCTAAATTTTAAGCTAATTACTCGCTATAAAAAAAAACAAAATTTGTTAAACTCTTATACTGTCAAAATAATGACAGTATAATGACCAAATCTAAAGTTGCAGTAACTTTAATCACAAAAAAATTTAAAATAAAAGTTTTTAACAAAAAAATATAATAAATCAATAAATGAATAAATAAACAAATCGGTCTTATGAAGATTGAGATTGTAACAACATATATTTTTGTTATGTTTCTATTAGTAATAACTTTCTATCTAGATACATTTCTAGCTACATATCTACATTTCTAGATTCATTATTAAAAGTCGGAAAATCATGTTCCTACAAGTCACAAACAACAGATTCCTATTTGATAGAAACATTTTACATTAGCGCATTTAGCATAAAACGCGCTTCTAAAATAAGCAATGTTTTCTATCTGCTCTGATATTGTTACCAAAAAAATGCATTAAAACTAAAGCAAATTTATTCAAAACTAAGATTTGTTAACACAGGCATGTTTTTTTCTCATTAGCAATCTGTAATAAGACAACAAAAAAATAAGGTGCGTAACAAACACAAATAAAAAAACCAAATTTATTTGACTAAATTTATTGTTTGACAAGCGGTTTCTCTTATTGTCTGAAATTTTTCTAACAAAACTCTGCTTCCCTTGCTGTCCAAAAAACCCAATTAAAAGTTAAATTTTTGCGTTTGATGCAATGCTAGGATTCTGAAAAAAATATATACTTCAACACAATTAATGCTTATTTTACATTGATTTTAATTAATATTGTACGTTCTCTAACAGATACGATTGTTAAATATTGTTTGGCTGTTGTTTGCTTTACATCTCTAACGGTAAGTTTTTGTTTTTAAAAAACGTATCAGAATAATAAATCAAAGCGGCTAAAAGTTCTGATTTATTTCTTTTCCAGGATTGAAGAATTGTGTCAATTAAAGCTAAACCAAAAGATTTAATTTTATCACAAGAAAAATAAAAACAGTTGAACTTTCTGTAGTTGTTGGTGTTTAAAATCCTATCTCTCCAAATAATGAAAAAGCGCTGGCTTCTCCTTTTGTAATTAGAACTAGGCCATTCGCAAAGCCAAAAACACTTATTTTTGAAAACATATTATTAACAATAAACATGAATTGCTAACTTGTAATTAAAAATTTTTTTCAATAATATGACCAATTAATCAACAACAGGAGAGAAGGGAAAACCTTACATTATTCCATAATTAAATACCATATGCGTTTTCACTTCTAGTTAATTTTTGAACTATTTCAAGTTTTAGGATTCATCACATCATGTAATTCTGCTGACAACAGTAAAGGGCGAATAAATAAAATCAAACTTAATTATAATAATAGGCCAACAAAGTACAGTAACGCCAATTTTCTCTAAAATTGTGTATTCAATGCAATACTACTTGTTTCTTTGGAATTGATTGTACCAATTTTACTGACACCACTGTCATCGTACGTACACAACGTGGACAAAATATTCTTTTTAAACGAGATTGTATACCTTTGGCGCCGGTTGATGCAGAACTTAAAACAATTTTAATTTTTTTAAAGTATAGAAATTCGTATAATACATATTTAACAAATAAAACAACATTTTTGCCGCCTACTAATAAGCAGTTGAATTGTTACTTTAAAAAATCTTCAAGTGTAGATTTAGTTTTGTAGAGTACTTGAACAAATTTGAATATTATGGCATTAACAATGTAAACATACTTTACAAACGGTGTTTTAAGCAGCTAAGAGATTCTTGTGCCACTTGTTTATTGAAAGATCGACTTTTCAAGAGGGAACTATTATTGAAATTTATTTTAATGCTATAGTCATGCCTACAACATTATGTCCACCTGTTTTAGGTTTATAGGTTAAGATCGATAAGAATTTGCAGTTTCTTGGTGTGATTTTTAGAACGGAGTGAGCCGGTAAAAAAATACAAGAGCAGGAAGGAAATGTTACAAAACCACACAACCGTAAAAACGGCCAGATTTTATCTGGATTTCATTCAGCAGCCGTATATGGTAAACTAATTGGCAGCGAAGACGGCTGGGGAACGTCCGCTTTATTCCTGAAATGACGGTGGGCTTTTGTTCTTTTTACTATTTTGTTCTTGGTACTTGTGAAAAGCTGCTCCGATTTTGCAGAGATTGTTAGCAAATTTAAAAATCTTTTAATTAAATTAGCTGGCTTTCACCTAATCTGATGTAAACAAAAACAATAATAGCAATTATTCTTATTCAAAACTCTTCATTTATAAAAATAGATTATTTGAACAAAAAACTAATTACTACATTATTTATGCATTACTTCGCTAATTTGTTATTGATATTTTTGCCCAATTAGTAATAATACTGTTTTGTATGTTTGTGATTGAATATTAAATTATATTTTTCGATATGAACTATTCGATCATTACAGTACCTAAATCTTCAGTAAAAAACAATTCTTTCATTTGCTTCTGCTTCAAGTAATTTGGCTGACTTTTCGACGTTGTTAAGTATCCGAATTTTGTTTTCTTTTATTTCTTTCAAGTCTTAAGGAGGCTTAAATATGTAAAAAACTCGAGCGCTTCTTTTGGCTACCATATATGTGGTTGTGCATCCGCTCTGTACTTCCATTTCGGTTTAATATGTTTCTCAGATAATAAGATTCGCTTTGACATTGATTCCTTTTAATTGAACTGTTAGAATGTCTATAAATTCATCAAAAAAGACTGAGTTAAAAACGTTGCTAAATTAACATAGCTACTATAACAACTCTCATCAAACAAGCAAGGCGGCCAGAAAATTATCCACAACTTTTCTAGGGAGAGATTAGAGTGATCAATTAAACACATTAATCAAAATAACAATATTTAATAAATAATACAATTGAGGATGAATTCTAACAGATAAAAGAAGTGCAAATTAGGTGCAAAGATATGTTACATAATTATACTTAGAATACTAAAACTTAGTCTGTTCCAATTTGTTAGATTTTTAAGATTCTAGTAAGTTGCTCGCAGTCTGGTTTATCGAAAAGTTTGCCAATAACCTTGCTGTAGTTTCGGTGGACTTGATTTAGTTAATTATTTTTCACTAATCGTATTTTAGAGACTAAACCCCTTGAATAAGAAAGAATCCCCAATTGTGTAAAATAATCACTCTTTCAAGAGTGAATTCCTAGAAGCCCTATTCTAGGAACCACTTTTAAATTCGGCACCGAACCAATATATTCACACTTTAGGCTTCACGCTGTACACTTTTATTTCAACCATCACGTTTTGATCACTTTTAACTTTATTGACTTATTATTGATTCATAACTAAACTTGAAACTTATTTGAAACTAACCATATTTCCTTTGTTCGAATGATTTATTAGTTCACCTAATAAATCTAGACCATTCTAAATCTTCCCACATTTTCAAATATCTCTGATCTCTCTCTCATCTCTGCGAGACTCGTTGGTACTTTTAATAACTATACAATTTATGATACTTTGAAAGCAATTTATACAGTATGTTTCATAAAACATACATTGGTTTCAGTACCTACGAGTAAGTTGAGAGAATAATAATACAAAATAACCACTTGTTTTTTTCAATTGGAAATGCTTTCAACGGAGTGTTTTTTCATTTTGAACTACTTTAATGAGCCATATTTTTTGTAATCTTATTTTTAGCTGTTTACGTTAAAATCCAGATCTTTTCTTTTAACTGGTGTTTCAATTCAAAATTGATCAAAATTGATAATACATTATTAATTTATGTTTGAATTTGTACAATAATCTTTTGTTTTATCCTGGCAACGTTGACTTACTTGACAATGCTGTCGCCCTGTAGAATTAACACATCTGTAAGATTAACACAATATTCTGGATTACATATACACTATTCGTGTTATGCTGCTGTGCTTATTAAATTAACCGCATCAAAACAAAAATTAAATTTTTTTACAAAAAAAAAAACAAAAAAAATGCTAAAAATCTATATAAAAAATTTTTTATCAAAAATATTATCGCATTACATTACTAGTGTTTTTAGTGTAGTAGTAGTTTTTAGTCTGTATTATAATTATTCTTCCGTATAATTCAATTTGTCACAAACTCACAACTCAATTTTAAGAGCAAACCTGTATTTGTGTAATGCTAAACGTTTCTCCAACAAATCGCTTCACAAAAAAGTAGGGTACGAGCTAAAATCATTTAAACTAAATATCCTTAATTATACTATACGTATAAAACAAAGTCACAAACCTAATTACACAAAAAAAAACGGTTATATGAAATCAACTAGATCTAAGTGATAAAGCAACTATGATGATCAAAATGCCTAAAATGTCAAACGGTCGAAGCACTGTAGCGTCATAATCCGCCATTTGTATCGCAAATATGTACATTGCTTTGTTTTTATTTTTTATATAAGATTAAAAACAAATGTTTTTTTAATTAGTTTTGGATTTAAATAGAAATCCAAAATTTAGGTAATTAACAAAAAAAGAGTTAGAATGGAGGCAATGCATTCTTAAAATTAGATCGCGGTTTTATAAAAAAATGTATTTTTTAATTTGCACTTTTAGAGAAATTATAAAGAGCGGCTTAAGTGTGATTTGTTCCGCTAATAGTAAAAAAACCTAATGGAACACTTTTAGCAAACGGAACAAATTGCTTTAATTATGAAGGAATAAATGGTAACGTTTTTAAAATCAAAATTAGTTTTTGTGAGACTTGCAAAAAAATCGTCGAAAAAAAATTCTAAAAGTCACGTTTTGTTTTTGCAAATTTAATAGTGTTATAAATTTAGTTCACTATTGGCTATTAATAGTTGAACTAATATTTTGAAGTGCGTAATAAACTGATGCAATTAAAACTTTATGATTGGCGAATAGGGATGTGGATGTGCATATAATCCGTTCACTATAGAAAGTTTTATGGTGTATCAAGCCCTCTGATTCGTCTCGTTTTAAATAACACATTTCTGTTTACATTTTAGATTTCTAACGGTTGTAGACCGAATGGATTCGTTTTTCGACAGTGCGGTAGCACAATCGAACACTCTAAAAGGAAAAATTGTTATTTTTTATATTCAAAGAATCTTAAGTGGCACATAACACATCTTTATAGTGTGTTAAAACGTGTTTGTAATATTTAAATTTGCAACTGTCTTGAAAAACAGGTGTTAGATCGGTAATGGACACTATCATAATATTTGACAAAAAGATAAATAATTGGAGTTATTATAATAATTCAATGAGATTTAATCCATCTTTAACCAATAATATTCAAGCTATTTTAAAGTCTGGTTATGGTAATTTATTGTTAAATTATGTATGATGTTTAGCTACTTATAATTTTCAAGAGCTAACGTTTTCTTCGAACATTTAAGACTTTAACGATAAATGTTTGAGCAATTGATAGTTATGTTAGCAAAAATGTGAAAAATGATCTTCATCAAAATATGACTTTGAAATTTGAAAATAAATAACTAATCGTTTTCTATTAGAAATGAAAACTTCCGGAATGTGTCGTTTACTTTAGTCTATTCCTTTTTCATTAATTTATGTGCAATGACTTTGGTTTCCAACCGTTATAACTCCTAATGGTTATCATTCTTGATAAAATTGAATCTTTTAAATTGATATAGTAATCAAGTAAGAAATGTTTTTAATTTGTCATATAATTTCTTGACCTTTAAGATATGTATCATTTACATAATAGGGTGCAGCTCGGTCTACATCCGGCAGAAATCAATCAATATGTTGGTTTGTAGTCTATTATATTAGTTAGATAGAAAAAAAATTAACAATTACTTGAACAAGTCGTTTGCTTCTCTGTTACAATAATAATTTCTCCACGCTCCACATTACTGCTATTTGGCAGAGAAGGTCGTTGGCAAATCGTGAACGCCGAAAGGAAATAAATCGAGTAATAGCTTCACACCTTTAGTATTGCTCCTTGTTATTAGCACCATCATTGAGTCTTAATATACAGATTTCCATTTAGAGTAAAAATAAGGTCGTTCAAGGTTTTAGAGAAGGTCTTTTGCACCGAGCTCCTACGCATTTTGTTTGATCATTAGACAAGTGCAAAACACACCCATTCATTAGCTAAATTAACATGAAAATGAAATACAGGTGGTTATTAATTCTCTATCTCTGTTTATATTACTTTACAACTTTACCAGGATCAACACAGATAACAATAAACATAAAGCGAATAAACTAAATAAAGTTAAACTTTGATAAAGGAATAGTTTTTCGAAATAAACAATTTCTTAGGTGATTTTTAAACCCTCAATCAGCATACCTAGCCTTCCAAACACTTGATTAAAGTTAAGAAAAATTATCATATTAAATTAAATTTGTTCACAACAACAATCTATAATGTGAATCTTCTTTCTGGTAGTAAATTTAAAGTGAATCCAGCTGCAATTATTTAAAAAAAATTTATTTACGGAAATTTGCTGCTGATATTCTGATTGAAACATTATTAACAACAAAAACAGAAAAAACAAAAACATCTATTTAGAGAGTAATAAAATCAATTTAGAGACAAGCAAAAGAGCAGTAAAGCTTGATATTACAATAAGAGAAAGAAAAGAGTGCGAGATTATGCAAGAACAAAAAAAAAGCAAAGAATATTACGAGAGAAAATAGTAGTCATAATGTAAAAAAAAAAGAAAAAACTAAACTATAGATGTATACAAAATTAAATGATGAAGATACAAAAATAAACTAGCAAAAAAAAAGAGAATTAAAAAAACCAGAGCAAAAATGTTTTAAAATAACTAAAAAACCATATGCAAAAAAAGGGAAAAAAATGCACGATCTAATTGTGAAAATAAGAGAATTGGTATAGATTCGGTATAGAAAAAGATAAGAAAAAATGCAGAATCTGCGTAAATAAAAAAGAAAATTTAATCACATAAGAAAAGAATGTGAGAAGAGAAGGAAAATTAAAGTGAAAAAAGTTAATAAAAGGTAAAAAACATATAAAAAAACAACAATAAAAAAAATATTAAAATTTTATATTTCATTAGCTAAATTAACATAAAAATAAAATGCAGATGGTTATTAAGTCTCTATTTTTGTTTTTAATAATTTACAGCTTGAAAAAAAAATTAATACAGATAACAACAAACGTCGATTTCATAAATTTCAATCTAAAAAAAGTTAGTCGCCAATCAGTATTAAATAAGCTTTAAACAAAAAACTATTTTCAGGTTTTGTATATTTGCTTCTCGGTTCACACTGGTCTTAAATTAATATATCAAACATTTATATTAAAACCAGTACACCCACAACAAAAGTTTTCCGTGTGTTTTAGTTTACCTTTGTATCAACAGATGTCACACCCTTTTTTTCAATTTTGCTAATTATTTTCTATAGCGACATGGTATGTGCTATAAGCTTGTCCAAATGGAATAAAAAGTGATTGATGATTATCGCTCGGTTTTCCAAAGATGAAAAGCTTATAATTGCAAGTATTTAAAATTTAAGCCGCACACATGCAAGGTCATTCCTATATTTAACTTGACTGAAGCATGGTTTTCCAAAGTTAAAGTAATTAAATATCAATTTGTATCTAATTTTCACATGTTTCTTGATTGAATAGGTGTTTGAAATATTATTTGATGAATGAACAAAATTATTAACAAGCTCATTTTATAAATATGAATTTTAAGTAGCTTCACATTATTCGAAAAATTGTCGTCTCATTAAAAGGCGGTTGTTTTCTACATAATAAACAATTATCTTTAATTAACACACACAACTTGATTAGCTGAGCAACAAACAACATTTTCCAACATTTGTTAGAAAAATGACTTCAAATAACTTTGTTTTGACGAATCTACGACCAGATACTTTAGCAAGGCCATTGGTCATAACTAAAACTAATAACGTCCGATGGAATTCAGTTATTGCTTTTCTACTTTTCTATTACATCGAAAACAAACAATAGAAAAATATTAATTCAGACAAGAAATCATCGCTAAATAAATGTTGGTCATTACTCGTTTTTGGAATTATTTTCAGAAACATTGCTCTGGCTTTCTTTTGGAATTCAGGGCAACGCAAGCAATTAATATTTTTCATCATAAGACGTATACTTTATAATGGTACAGCAGAAAATTTATAGATATTCTGTCTACCTCTAAGATAAAATAGAAAGCTCTAGCTTCTTTATTTTACTATTACATTATTTTATAATAAAATATAGCTAAATCTCTACTTACAATATTTTCACTAAAAAAGACTAACAAGTTTAAGACCTTTCTCAGCTTTCAACACTTTACCTAAGTAATTCATACTCTTAGATCCATTGTGGTCAAATTTTTCAATAAATGTTTTTTTTCTTTAAAAAAAAACCTTTAACTTTGGCTATAAACTATGTACTAGAACATGTTTTTAAACTCAATAAGTTGAAATTACTGATTTGATTTCAAGATAAAATAAAAACAGGCTAGGTGGTTTATAATTCTGCAACTCAAAACCTCCTAATCTAGAGCCATTTGTAAGATAGAAACGTATAAAATTTTGTTAATAATATTCCAAGTGAAATAGAAAAGTTTTCACGGTCAGAAGTATTTGAAAAAGCTACATCATTTAAAAAAAAAACCTGCTGAAAAATTTAATAACATTTTTTTTGCACTCCATCGTCAAATAAAAAAGAATTAAATAAAAATAAACACAATAACTCAACGCGTAAACCATGCGAGAGACAAAATTTATTTAGAAAAAGTTTTGCTTCTATTGTGATTCTTGTGAACTGAAAGACTTGCAGTAAAAAACAGTTTGTTAAAGTAAAATAACCAGTTGTTCGCCAAACGCCATAAACCACCTAAAATTTCTCATTTATTGACATTGGCATGGCTACAAAAATTAAGATGTCTATTGAACAAAAAAGCTAAGATATTACTAAATTATATTGCGTCAATTAAGAATTTGTAGTAAATGTTGAGCGAGAATATGCTATTGGTCACAATATTAATGATTTTACGTGCAAAACGTCAAAACCATATTTTGACATTGAAATGCTGGTTTATTCTCTGAAATTTATAGTTTAAAGTTAGTCAGGCAAAAGTCACATAACAATGTATTTACTTAATTCACCACTATACTATATTATTCAACTAGCTAACTGCTAAGTTCATCCAAAATTTTAAAAGCCCAGCTGAGATCGTTTAAATGAGATCAAGCAACTGCTCAATACTTTTGCTGCAAATTTGTGAGAGATTTAAGTGTTTTTGTAAAGTGTGAGTGATAATGTTTTTCCAATATAATAAATAAAACGTAATACCAAATTTATGTCCTAATCAAACCTTTTACATTCAATCATCAACCAGAAAAAAATTAGTGAGTTTTAAAAGACCAAACAATGCTTAAGATTAAGATTAAAATCGGTTGAAGTCGTTAGTAACAAGGCGACTGACAAGACAGCTCCACAGAAACCCACAAGCACACCACAAACTTATAACACCCTCTTTTTTTTGTCAAAAGTTAGAAAATAGGCGTAATTTAGTAGGTAGAGCATCTTTTGAATATGTGTTTGTTTTTTATAAAAATTTTATTCTCTTTTTTTTCGTGGTGGTTGGTACTCTCACACTTTTAATATCTGATAATAGAAAAAATACTCTGACCGGCATAAATTTTGTGATAGTAAATAAAAAATGCAAAAAAAACTATAGCATTGCTTGCTAAGTAGTTCTAATATTCAAATTAAAACAGTTTAAGAAAACTTTATTGAATACTAGAGAGAACCTTGAAAGTAATATTAGGACTAACATAGCATGTGTCTAATAACATAGCATTAAACAATAGCTTGTAAAGAGATTAATTTTATGTTGGTAAAAGTTGGTAAAACTTGGTAAAAAATTTGTATTTACCCCACCAATTTTTTAGTTTAAAATGACAGAAAAATATAGATTATTTCGCTCTGGACAAAATATTTCAAGTCTTAAATGACGTAAGTCCGTTAATAAAAAAAATATCCACTAAAGTTATGCAACAAATCAATTTTTGTTTGTAGTTAAGAGTTTTGCAATCTTAATGATTACCTAAATATCAGACGGGACAATAGTTTTATATAAACAATTAATTTTGACGATAAACACAAGATTACACAAGACAACACCACGCCTCTAATTTATCTGAAATGAATCGGTACTAGTCGTCCCCTTTAAGGAAAATTTCCATTAGCCAAGCAATCCCAAATAAATCAAAAACAAATGCCAATAATTACCGTAGAATTTCTAATAGCAATTTTCTCTTGACCCTCGTGGCCAAAAAGTAGCAATTGCAGGCCCGCAAGGCTCCCGGAATAGCACCAAGCTGGTGCATTTAACCCATTGTTGCCCACCGGTGTTATGAGCGCCCTACTCATGTCAATACATAATTTATATTGTTTATAAACATCCTTTACACGCCCAACTGTTTATCAGTTGTTCCACGTACAGTAACTGTGAATGTGATAGTACAATGTTTCAATGACAGGATTAATCGTTTTTTGATCTTAACGCTTTACCTATTAGGTAGTAGAACTATCTTTCATTGTTTGCACGGTTTGCTTATTATATTAATTAAATTGACAGACCTGATTTCTATTATAATTATTTTCAGAATTTATCAAAGTTCAATGTGGCTGAATTAAATAGGTGGCGAAATGAAGTTCTGTAATAATATGAATGCTTTGAAGTATTAAAACGGGAGTGTAATACAATTCAAAAGCAATTACATATAAATAAGTATTGGTACTATTTTCTTTTCTTACAAAATAATTTCTGATTCAATCCTAAATCAATCCTACTCGATGTCAATTACTGACTGTTTAATTTCAAAATTAGTTGATACATTTTCTTTCTGAATTCTGTCAGTTTTACAACGCTTTAATTATTATATCTGGTGTCGGCAAATAAACACATTTTTGGTACTAAATCTTTCTTTGTTGACAAATACACTTTTCATAAAAAATTTTGCCAAGTCGTATCAGTATAGATTCAAGTTTCACACACAATAATTGAAAGTATGTTTCATAACTATGTCAATATACAATGTGTATATACCCAAAATTAAATAAAGAATAGCCCAGAGACGTCAGAATTATTCCACGTAAAAAAAATTTAAAAATTGGTTAAATTAATATATGAATGCTGCATGAAATTTTACAAAAAATTAGGTGTGAAAAACAGTTTTTTACAATACCAATAAATAATAACTTGCTATAAATAATTTTACAATAAATTATTTTTTGCGATTATTGCTACATTTCAAATTATGTATATCAAAATTGAATAAGAAGCTAACTAAATCTGGTATAATGCGATTGAAAAAAAAAACGTGATAGAATTGAAAAATAATTTAGTGTTGCCAAAAAAAAAAGGCATAGGTTCATTGCACAAATACATAATTTGTTTCAAATTTTTTGGCGAGATGAACGTGATTGTTACAACAAACTAAAATAGTTATATACCTAACAAGTTCGGAAAGTTAAATTTCCAAATGAGCACTTTGTTTAGTACATTAATGCGAATGGAGAAAATTTCTTTTCGAAATAGTTGGATACTATTTTTTTTGCAACGAATAACTAGTGACTTTTTAATAATAAAAGTTTTACTTATTTTTCGGTTCTATTATACGCCGATTACCTAGTTTTTCAAATTGAAAACGGTCTCATTGTCTGTTTCCTATTGTATTATTGAAATAAAAAAACATTGTTTAGAAAATTTTCTCCTAGTTTTGATTGTAAAGTAAAAAACACCAAGGTGGGGAAAATTGGTTTTCCATGCATTGGGAACGATCGTAAACTACCAATCTTGCAGCGATAAGTGCAAAAATTTTGCTTTCAAAATTCGTCTTACTGGATATTAATCACATAGTTTTTGGAAGAAAAAAAATTGTAAAATTAAGCTCATTGCCACCGATAATGTTATTGAGAACTAATTGTCAACGTTCAAACAATCCCTTACAATTAAAATTTATTGATATTATTCTTGTAGAGACGGGATTATTATTTTGTTAGGTTGCATGTTTAGGTTTTCAAAATTTTAGTCGTTGGCATTAGTCGCGCCAACTGACAAAGTATTGTAAAACTATTTAAAATATGAAAGATGAATAATATTTTGTCAATGATCAAATTAAACAAACATCATTAAGAGCGAGGAGATTCAAAAATTTTAATTCAGACGTGCTTGTAATTAGTTAGGGTATTAGTTAAGAAATGTGAGAGTCGTCAACACAACTCCAAAGGTTTGAAAAGCCACAACTCTGTTAAAATGCTGTTTTCACAGCAAATTTTCCCTCATTAGTTCCTGGCATGTTCACAAAATGAGAGCGTAAGTCTGCCAAACTAAATCTAACTGTGCTTTTATGTACGTCGTAATCGTTTCAAACAAAAATCTAAAATGTATCTAAAATTACAGAGTAAGCTTTAAGAATGTTTATTTTATAATCAATTATTTCTTTGCGATTAAGCTCTATCTGATGGTTTAAAACAGAAAATTGCATTTACTTGTTGTTACCTAGACAGTAAATATTTCCAGCTTAACTTGAAGCTTCTTAGCGTTTTAGAACGGTCAGTAAATTAATTAAAAATCAACAAATTATTATTATGAATTAGAAATAACAGAAGATGCATACAAGATATTAGCACTTTCACAACTTTTGAGCAATTCTAGCAGTTGTAATCTCTGTAAATTTGTCCCAACACAAACACTGTCATATCATTTTTTGACTAAATATTGAAAACTTCTTACTGTTAGCATGGACATTTTTTTTACAAAATAAATTTGTTTTCCTACATTATTGATTACACATGAATGATGTAGCTTTAGCTGTACCAAAAAACTTACAACCTGCGTGTCTTTTAGGTCCAAACAGGTATTCTTCTCTATCAGCCGACAATGTAGCCGCACTTTGTCAAAACGAGTGGCCTGTAAAACAAGCGAGATAACTCATTTCTTAATATTCAGCTATTTTGCATAGTCAAGCTCCAATTGTGGCTTTCCCAATTACTTCATCTGAACATTTTTCATTACGATAATTTAAAAAGAAATAAGACAATTTTGCATTTCTCGGACGACGATTTTGCATTTGTAATGTAAATATATTCAAGTAGATTATTCTCATTTGGTTCGTTAATAACAAACAAATGATTGCTAGATATGTGTCTTTGTTTGAAGAAGTTTTATAATGATTGATCTTACACGTTCTTCAATTCTTATACTAAACAACTCTTCTTGTTTACATGCCGCGGTTGTTCCTAATATTCCATTCCTACGTTAAGAATAAATTGAAAGGTTTATCTAATGCATTTTAAAACTCAATTTACCTTATTGTATCACCAATTTATGTACAGAACGTTTTGTACATTTTTTTTTCAGAGCCTTTACGAAAAAACTTAGTAAAACCTTTTTTAGTGAAAACGCCAGCTTTTATAGCCAAAGTTCTTCTTCTTTTTTTAAAAAAGCAATTAACGTCAAAAATTTTGATACAATAGAACCGTGACGAAAAGTAGACAACTTGTTTAGCTAACAAGTTGAGCATTTATTTTCTTATTTTTTCTTGCTAAATAAGTGATCAAAAATTTTTAGCACATATTTGTACTTAGACTTGACTTTTGCAGTCGTCTATAAAAATTGTGTAAGCGTTTTTGTACCATTTTATAGACTTGTCAGAAATGAGAACCAAACGGTATACATTTCAAACTTATTCTATAAATTTTATTTTTATATTCACTTAGTTTTTTTATTTTCCTGCTTAAAATGTTATTTTCGCCTGCGTTTTTACAGAAAATTGAAAGAACCACTATTATTTACAACTTGCTATAGAAACCTAATGCCAAAGTTGACAAATCGGTCACGTGATATAAAGGCTAACAGTTAGTATGAGGTTGTATTATTAATGCTTTGATTCAATGGTGATTAGCATCACAAAAGTTAAGAACATTTTAGCAATCTATCTTGGTCGGTAATAAACAATTGTCTTCGATCAGGAAGCAGGTTTAAGAATTGAGATTAACGGGTATATATCGTTTTTGATACTTAATATAGTATTTCTCTACTGATTCAAGAATCGCAGAACTATAAACAAGTGCCTGGCAGCCGATAACGCATAATTTACAGTGTTATCATTACAATATTTCCTTTAATAAAGCAATTTTATTTTCACTGTATTCTTGTAAAAAAGATTTTCAAATTTGCGAGTCATAGACCATCCCAACAAAAACAACGATCTTTCAGACAGAAGATACATTAAAAAAATGTATGACTGTTCATAGGTTTGATACACAAAATACAAAACTCGTTCAAGTTCGTTTATAGCACAAAAACTAACAAAATTGGTTTCAAAATCTTCATTAGTTACTTCTAAAGACGATTCTAATAAACAATAAAATGCAGTCTAGAAAATCCAAATTTATATTTAAACAAAGACAAAATGGATTTTGTAGTATTCAGAATAATATAATAGGTACATTTATTTATCAGGGTGATAGATAAATGAGTTATGTATAAATTGTACTGTGCGTTTATAAATTATATAGAACTCTAAATGAGATATTTAAGTTTACTAAGTTGACTAAGCGATCATACTATCATCTATAATAAAAATGTATCAAGTTAAACTGTGCAGCCGAAGTTGATCTAAATCATTTATAAACTCATGGTATAATATTGTATATTCATCTATAAAACATCTCAAATTGTTTTTTTGACTGGCATCGTTTTCAAAAATAATTTATTGAGTATTGGAAGTAAATTTTATGTATTTTTTATTCTTACTAAAGACAATACAATAAAGTAAGTTTAAAAAAAAAACAGAAAACTAAACTAGAAGTCAATTTATAATTTATTTCTCAAATTTTGTTTACAACATTGTGCTCTGTTGTGTATTTACGAACATTCTAATGAAAAATGCAGCGATGTTTTCGTAGCATCTGTGTTTTGTTCAAAGAAATTAGATGAGAGTCATAAATATTCAACTGCATATTTCGCTTCATATCAACGTAATTTAGATAAAACAGGTACCTATGAAAACACTTGGTTTCTATGTTATTTTTATTTTAGTGTCCGAGTAAATTAAATTCTGAGCATTTATAGTATTCTAATAAAAACTGTTTTACATTATTGAAGTATTTAAAATAAATGTAATTACTTGCTTAGAGAAAAAACCAAGCAAATTAAAATTAATAGATATTTTATAAATAGAAAAATAGAAAATGATGTTAACACGTCCGTTTGTGCGGATAACTTATTCATAGACAGCCCTACCCTCGTGCATCTTCAGAAAATCCCCTATTGTTCATCCCTTAAAACTACCTACTTTCCCTTACGTCACAGCCGCTGGGAGTTTCTTAAATCTACTTCAAGCTAAACTAAAACATAGAACTACCTAAATGCTAAATATATCTGGGTAAAATAAATCGCGATACTACATTATTAAATAATGGTTTTGTATAATATAACCTTTCCTAGAAACAGTACAATAATTATGAGTGACAATGACAGATTCCAGATATTTTAAATTTACATGATTAATAGTTAAGCAACAAAATTTCCATTAAAATAAAAAAGTTCAAAGACAAGTCTTGGCGGCTTAACTAGATAACTGCATATTTCCAATAATTGACAGTAATGTTAGATTTACTTTACAAGATTCTGTAAGAAATAAAATTTCCATTTAATTATTGTAATGATAAGACTTTTTAATAATAGTAGTTGCTGCATTGAATTGGCATAAATTGTTGCTAATGCAATGTTTCGAGTTGAAACACCCTTGACATTTCAAATCACAATTTTTTTGACTTATGGGTTGGCTGACGTTAAACTTATTAGTTTTAATGACAGTGCATGAACAATAAATAAAATATGCAGTGCATCTAAAGAGACCATCGCCTTCAACATTAACCTACATAAAAGCCATTTATGGCAATGCATATTTACCTTTCTGGTAGTAAAAACAAAATTTTCTGAAGCCAGCAGTTGCTGCTATTCGATTTATTAGTTTGATATCGATTCCGGAAGGCTCAATTCGCAAATCAGATAGAAGAAAAGCTCGTTCAACTCATCCATTTAGGATCTATCAATCATTTACATCTTGCAAAGAGTTATTACAGAACACCAGACATTTATCACTTGGTCAAGCCAGTTCCGCATGGTCAGTTGGTCAGCGCTTCAGGAGGGAAATTAAGGGGGGACATGGTACAACCAACGTAGGTCGTGACTCTAAAACTGTTCCTCTTGCTTCTCTATTCTAAATACAGCTTTTCTCTTCGGTAATATGCTACTATTGATGATTGTAGGTACGGACGTTCAGATTTGAAAGAGGAACAGATAGATATCATGATTACAAACTGTTATTAATCAATAACGATTTAAAAAAATAAAAGTATTTTTCATTAATTTGAAATCATATAGCATTAGTTGCAATACGCTATTATATTAAACAACATAATGAAAAGAAAAACAACGTCAGTGACACTTACGTCGTTGTATCTAAATCATAAATCTACAACACATTACGCGTTATAAAATTTTTAATGAGGAGAATTAAAAATGTAAATCATTCATGCCTTAGTTGAAGTACTACCAGTTTCATGTTTACATAATCCTAGTAATGAATTCTTCTTGGATGATATATTTGACAAAGCATGCAATACTATTTTCATCATAAAAATCAAAATGCATTAAAGAAAATAACTAGGAATTAATAGAAAAAATCATGTTACTTACAGAGAAAAAAACAAACTAATTTCATTGCTACAATAAATGCTTAAATCATCATCAACTTCTACACAATTGTATAGTATTTGTTGAAATTTTTTGCAAAAGATTTGCAAGTATTGTACAAGTAAATTTCCTGCATCAATCGAAAAAAACGTAAGCGTAACTTTTCTAAAAGTGACAATCGGTAACATAAAACGGTAACTTCAAAATATTTTAAATGCTCTTAGAAGAAAAATTCTGGGGGCTGGTGGTTTGTCTAGACAGTTGACAGTGTTTTGTCGACTTATTCTTTGGTAGAAAGTGTGTGTATAAGAAGTTTCTAACCAAAACGGCATAACGCGATAGAGCAATCTTTGCTGTAAAAATAAATGTTTTTAAAATCTGTGTTCTCATTAGTACCAAAAAAAAATCTTCAAGCATGGATTCAATACAGTTTTCTTGTCAAATTGCTGTTTATGAAAATTGATACAATTATGCAGTCACAAAATATTTTTACTAAACCATTAATTTGTTAGCTTAAAAAAACGCTAAAATTAGTAACAACAATTATGTCAATAAAAACAAAATTCGCCAAAAAACAAATACTAAAAAAATGTAGACTGTTTTTGAAAAGTATTTTTGCCTGCGGTCGTGATTCTGTTTATTTAATCTGTATACTAGCTTAGTTTTAAAAAAACAAAGCGTGATTATTTTCAGAGCTTGTCGAATTGTCGTGTTAAATAGATTAGTAGTCGCAACAAATTTTTTTTGTACTTAATGTTAAATTTGTACTAGCTGGGCCTATTTATTACTTCTATACTTGAGATTTTATTTGCCACAGGAAATTTACGATCAGGGTTTTGTTTTTTATTAGCTAACAACCTAGTTTATCAAAGCTTATGTACCAAATCATAAACGTATTTATCTTTGCCAAATACTTATGAATTTGCAAGCTATCAAAAGTTATTGTTTTCATAATTTTAAAAAGAATGCTCAGTTTCAATCTTCCGTCAACGGTTAACATACATCAAAATGAATGACCAGCAAAAATCAAAACTAAATTTACGTTGCCAATAAATTTGCAAAGACTAAAACAGTTGCCGTTAAAAAAACATATCAAAAAATATAATATCTTAAGCTTTAATCAAAATAAATTTTAATTACCTATCGTCTGGCAAAAGTATGATCAAATAAAAGAAAACAACGGTATTAAATTGTCAGTTAAATTAGCGTAAGCCGTAAAGTTTACCCTCGACTCTACTAGAATTTTTTCAAATATAGTGAGAAATCTTAATTGGTAGGATTTAATACAAGAAAAACTCCGCAACGTTGCAAATTTAGTGTAAATGCTATTTAAAACAAGGCTTCTAGTTAATATTACTTTTTTTTTATTTATTATTTATTTATAGAGTTTTAATAAGCTATTATAATATATTTAAATTAAAAATATTTGATCTCTGAATTATTGATAGCACTAACGTTTTGTTTGAAACTGTTTTTTTTAAGGTATAGTGTCTTTAACAGAATAAACTTGTAACCTGTGTTTTGCCATTGCTGTTCTGTGGCGTTTACCGACAGCTCGGCCAAATCTATGATCCAGGTTTCTGCCTAGATCATAGATTTTGCCTAGTTTTATAGGATTTCTTACAAGCTGACACACAATATTATGTCAACTACCTATGGAAAATTTTCCGTTAGATAAGAATTTTTTAATATCATGATTTTTTTTAAAAATTGTAAGTGATGTAAAAAACTTGTTAATTTATGTGGCAATATTAATGCCATATAAATTTAAAATATTAAAGACTTTTATTTTAACATGTTTGCAAATACATTTTTGTATAATCTATTTAGCGTTTTATCACATCTTTTGTGTGAAATTTTGTTGATATTTTTGCGTTCTTAATCAAGTTGACCGGGTATATTTTTATGTTAATTTGTACTTTCTTTGTCATTGTTTTCGTAATATATGAATTTTAAACTATTCATTTGATACTATAAACCGTAAATTGAGGAAGTGTTATGTTTTATAGGTTTAGCTAATTTACAGTTGATGACACGGTAAGTGAGAGCCGGTTTCATGTACCAGTTAGTTTTTAATGTTTCATTGTCTTCTCTCGCGATTCCTTTTAAGGTTGTTGTGACCTAACAGGTTTTAGTTACCCCCTCTAGATAGTTCTCAATAATCCACCTTGTATATATAGCTACAATTTTTTTTTTAAAGCAATTAAATTTATCAAAAATTAGTCATTTGTTACTGTTGTAATTCTTGTTATGTTGCAAGTTGTCGTCTTTTTAAGCATTTGTGCATGTACTTCAACTCATTTGTGACGCCGATTGTAATGTATATAATTTTGTTTAATGTAGCGATTTACCAGATAATATTTTATTCAAATGGGTTTGTGTGACAGTCAGCTGAAGATAATGTGGAATAAATTTAAAAACAGTTTTTTTTTTGTTATAAAATCTCACTTGTAAAATTCGTTTTTCTATAGGAAATTAGTGAATAATCAAGCACTTTTTTTTTATAACTGAAATTTAACTTAACGCAAGTTTTTTGCTGCGTTTTATAATAAATTGGTTTGGTTTTAAGGCTGGGTATTTTCTCACTAATTACTGCATGGAAATCTCTATTTTGAGATATCAGACGGTATCTAGTTCGCTAAAGAAATTACATGCCATAAATCAGCTGCTCCTAAGGTGATATTAGTGTGTTTGTAAACCATAACTTCTATTCGCAATGGATAATTTAATTTTTTCATCTGATGTGCCGCTGCAATTAATAATAAACTATTGTTAATATGCACACCCACTGTGAAACTAATGTTAATTCGTGCTCTAGAATGAGTTTTTCCACAGCGGTGCTCTATGTCCCATCGAGAAACCCTCTTGCCCGCGGCGTGGGCTTTCTATTTCATTAACGCTTTTTACTTATTTAATAAAATTATTCAAGTTTCTAATTCTATTAATAATAAAATGTAATAAGACATCATCAAATTAATTTCTATGAAAACTTTCTTTTTATGGTGTGAAAGGGCGTTTGCTGCAATTAACCAAGCTAACTCAAGCACAAAGGCACGCTTAATATGGCCTTATAGATATTTTTATTTGACCAAGTTTACGTTGAAGCTAAACAAATAGGTTTTAAATTATACCTAAAACATAAAAAAACTGCTAGAAATTTTTAACATTTAAAAGCAAAATTACAATATCATTATTTACTACATTTTTTACCAGTGAATAATCCCGTTAGATACTTTCCTTAAAGGTAGAAACTTATTATTATGTTTTGAAATAGTTAAGCTTTTGTAATGCTATATTAATGTTGTAAAATGTACAAAGTAGTCGTTAAAAAATACCTCGTTAAATATTTTCAAAACGGTTTAGCGCAACATGAAATTTGGAATCTTGATGTTGCTGAAATTTTATCATCTTTTTCAACTTTCAACTATAACTTATTTTGAAAATACAAAGCTGACGTAATTTATTCCATGGTACAGAAGATCAAATTCATGTAAAATATGACCACTTAAAATAAAAATAAAAAAATGCAATTCCGGAAAATAAAACAAAGTTAGCAAGCAGTTGGCCGACGGTTTTAAAAACCCTAAAAAAACTACCAAACTTTTGTGTTTAAGATCTTTTCAATTAAAATGTTTTCTTCTTCAGATAAAACTGCTATTGTAACAATAACTAATTTCTACTGATTGATTGGTTAACAAGCGAAAAAGAGCTAACGATACGTGAAAACATCACTTCGAAAACCGACATTGGTCATATTTTTCAAAACTATATTAGATTAATATATAATTTTTTAATTCTAATTATAACAAGTACGCATGATGTATTACATTACAAAAGTCAGAAAAAATTTTTTCTCATAAAAATTAAGCAAGTCTTGTATTTTCAGCACGCGAGGTAACGCGGAACTAATTTTAGATTTGTCATATTTCTAAACATTATTGCAGAATAGAATTAGTAGTCACAGAAAAACACGGTACACCTAAAACTGTCCACTTGATAAACACATTACACATACAGCTTGTCCACTACTCAGTTATTCCCTCACAAGGTTATTTCCAATTCGATCTTCAAATAATTTAAAATAAACATTGTCATAAAGTACTAACCTTTTAAAAGAACATTTTAAACATGTTTTTTAATAGCGTGCAACGTTGCTAAACTTTTAATTTTTTATAGTTAACAGTTTTAAAGTAGACCAAACCTGGATTTTTAGAGTCTGTACAAATAATATTATTTTCCGATCATCTTAATAAACAAAACAACTCAAAAAAGTGTGATACTAACCTGATCTGATAAAACATCTCCTTTAGTTTAAGTGTTAAAACGTTTTTTGTCTATTTTTTTCTGCCACAAGAAATAAAATCATGTTTTAATTGAAAATGTCTCATGACAATTGTTTTAGTTTTGAGACTATTTTAGTTGTTTTGTTTTATAGTTAAATAACTATATTTTTATGATTCCAATCAAAATTTGTTAGAAAAAAAAACACTACTTCAAAAAATTGACACACCAATTAGAAGTTTTGCAATAATAAACAATTATCACAAAATTCAGGATTTGAAAAACTAAAAGATACTCAAGCAGCATTTTTCATATTCTAACATGACGCTAACGTCATTACATGTTCATGTAATGACGTTATGTACATGAACATCATGTACATGTTAAAATTTCTACACATGTACATGATATTTGATAAAACAGTAGTGGTGCGTTAATAATTTATGAAAGTAGTGCAGTTTGATTAAAGGTTTGAGAAACTCACTCAAATGTTAATCCAAACTATTAGCAAATTAAAAGATCATAAACAACATATTCAGATTAAAAATATGCTGAGATAAATGTCAAAATTACTTTTGACCCACTATTTAAAAATAATTTGATAAATTCAGACTACATTTCTAAATTAATAGAAAGAACAACACGTTTAAGAATATTTGTAGATTTAGTTGGATTGAAGTTCAGTGGAATTTTAGTGTAAGAATAAATAATTTATTGATGATAGAATATTAAGCAATTGTTCATTAAAATATAGACGTTGTGTTATTTAGTAAGTCTCCATTACTTGCCGATTCAGATTATTCAAGTTTCTAATTTTATTGATAATAAGCCGGCATTAAACGTATCTGCATAAAAACTTTCTTTTTGCAGTATAAATAAGCATTTACCACGATTAATCAAATCTTGAGACATCGCGGTATTATTAAGATTCGTTCAGTACTAATGATAATGTACAAACTGCCATTGTATCATTGTATTTAACCATAATGGTGTCGTAAAATTTACTGCTTGATGTACCATGTTGGTTGCGGTCTCTCTTCATCATACAAGGTGTTTGAGTGAGTTAGCCTTTTGACTTTAACGCGGTTATAGTTATAACTCATAATCTAACTAAATAAAAGTCCCAAATTAAATTGAAGGAATGCGCAAGTAATGCAATAAAAATGAGATATTTAAATTGAAAAATCTTGTCAGTGAATATTACCGTTTGTTGAGTTTATGCTTCATTGTAAGTCAAATTTCTAATTATGTTTTTCTTAACGTTGAATATTAATTAGTCATCAAATTAAGTTTACACTTTTAATTCAATAAATAAAGTTTTATTATTTATCCCGTTGAATAATTGAACTTGATATTGTTGTCATGCAAAAACTCCTGATATGAACGAGTGTTCTTTTTTGTACTCAATTTACTTTTCTTACAAATAACTTTTTCCATTAATGCATTTGCAGCATTAAAATAATTAGGTATTTAGAAGCAGGCTTTTTATCACAGCGCTAGATTATAAGTGCAAAATAAAACCGGATCAGTAATTACTGGATGGTAATAACCAATCTAAATTATTGTTTATACTGTTCTTCACTCTATTTTTTTTTCAAAAAGTCATATTTAATAATTATTATATCCAAAAACTTATTGTTAATGATAATAGAATAACCAAAAAGTATTTATCTGTAAGTTTCAGTTGTATCGCACAATGTCCAAAAATCTATTCACTTATTGTCAGTATATTTTTTGTAACACTTGACAATAACAACTGAGCTTGTAAGAGCCGCTGATGCCGGGTGTTAAACCGAAAAATTGATTAAAAAACAAATAATTAATTATTAATAATAAAACAAAATACACTGTCTTTTATTTTAAAATTAAAAAACATGTACTATGAATTTGTAATATTGGCATTCAATTGCTTCAAATTGTTGAACTGTCTTTATATTGCTGAATCTGCATTTACTTGCACTTAAAAGGATATTTATTCATGTGATGATAATAAAAATGGTTATTATTAATGTATAATATCATTTATTAATACATAATTAATTATCAAATACATAAAACCAATTTGTTTTCCAAGATTTTGCACAGTTATTAATAGAAACTTAAAGTAAAAGTTTTTGTAACAAATGATAGATAGAAATAATGACAGAAATGATCTAGTTTATATACATATTATTAGTCCGTTGATACTTATGAACAATTCACAGTAAAACTTGTTATCTCCAATATCTTTTGTTACAAGTTCAAAAGTGCTAAATCTTGATAGAACGTTTAAAGACTTCTAGACTGATTTTGATCTCAAAACATTATTTGAATTATTATTGACATTTTTATACTGGTATCTTTAGTTAATCCGCTGTAATTTATTCAGTTTGCTTAATCAAGCATACTACTCTAATTTTATCTGACAATTAAAAAAACTTTTAAGATTGACTATAATTCAAATACTAAATATGTACATGTATCAGGTAGGAGTTGATTGAAAAAAGGCAATTTGTATTAGTTGAATATAGTTGTCTATAGCAATAAGTTATTCAACAACCAAACGCATGTCTAATCTAGAAGCTTGTATAGCTTGTAATTTTTTTTGCAATTTCCTATCTTTGATGAAGACATGACCAGGATTCTGTGTGGGTTTACCACGATACTTTGTATGTTCCATGCTTTAGGGCTATGTAAAGGTCTGTAATAACCGACTTTTACCTGGAATGAAAGGGTAGATAGTGTGTCCCAGATTATTCCACGTCTAAAAAGATCTGCTGGACACCTGCGTAATAGAACCTTTTAAGCTAGTTCCGCATCACCTACCTACTCGATGATATGACTTGGAATCCATAACTGCTTTAATTAATAGAAGGGATTCAACTGATCAGTTGCTGATATAGGAGACCGTAAACTCAGCGACTGTATCGATAGGCCTTAATAAGGCATCGGTAAAAGACTATTAAACCTGACGTTAATATATTACGTGTTTGGACATTGTAACGAATTTTGGTACGTAAAAGATAATAGTAATTATCTTCACTCAACGGTTTTATCAATAGCCACATAACACGGTGTTTATTCAGTTCTTTTGACCTTTATTTGATACTGTATTTATTATGGTTCAGACTTTACATGTTTTGTTTTAAACCAAATTTCTCCCAGCATACAGTGCTGTATTCTCACAGCATACTTATTGGTACACTGAACAAAGGTATTTCTTCTACGGTCAGGTAATAACTTAAAAAATTGGATTTTTAAAAAATACCTACACTTTTTCTATGAAGTGTCAAATTGAATTGAATTTGTTTCAGGTTTTTTACTATTAGAACATTATAACTCCAACTATAGTAACTTATTCGAAAAAAATTGCTAATTTTTTTGTAACGTTAACTAAATATTTATTTCATTATCTATTCATTAATATTAACCGATAGGCATAAAGCCAAATAAAATTTAAATCAAAAACTACTGAAACCAAAGTTTCTTCCCTTGCCAATGGATAGAACAAGAATTCTTTATCAGTAGTAACTCTTTTGTTCTTGCTTTTCTAAATTAAAAAATCTCTGGCTTGTGCCCTATAGAATTCTACTTTAAAAATACGGAATCTATAAGCAATCAATTAAGAAAGGCTTTACAGATAAACATTTTTTGCAAACCTGTTTATATTAACAGTGAACAAGTAACAGTTTCTTCAGCTGTAAATAAGATGATAATCACAATGAAGACAATTTTACAGATTTTCATCGCTGTAATTATTGCAACCAAAAATTATATTTAATTTCCCCAAGCGTTCTTTAATTTTTAACAGTTGAAAAACACAAATTATGCTTTTGGTTATCATTTTTTGGATTTTACTGGCTCTATTCTTTTTATGTCCATTGCTTTTTCTGCTTAATTAATGACTTTTTTACAAAAAAACACATTGCTTTCAACTCACATTATTAGCATTTTTTATCAAAATACGAAAATAGTTTTAGACCAAACCAGTTGTTTTGACTAGAAATTAACGTTTGCCATTTCAACATTTTCAATACAACTGCTACTGACCTAATTCTTGCTGCCGTGTTTTGCATAACTTTTGTAATAATTCTTACATTAAAGCTTTATCTTGCAAAGTCAAATAAAATGTTGTATAAGTCTCGTAAGCTATAAATGTTTATAAAATTTTTTCAAATTTTAGTTTTTAAATTGTTGTTTTTTTGTTTACGGTTCTTTAAAGATAGCACTTTTCTATTTTTTTTTCCAAACTATTTTTTGCTTATACCACATTCCATATCCTTTTTTTTTTTCATTTTTTATTTCTCTGTCTTATGGTCTTATCACAGTTTCTCAATATTTCACAGTTTTTCTTTTCGATGTTTTAATTGTCGATTTTGTTTTATTTTAATAATGTTTTTTAACAGCTCTCAAAATTTCTAAAGTTTTTCATTCGCATTTGTTTCTATTTTTTCTTTTTCACTCATAGAGTTCATACTGTTTTGCGTTTTTTTTTATATTGCTATTCTTTGCTTTTTTATTATAATTGATTTATTTATTAGTTACAAGAATTATTATTTCTTGCTACCTCCAGTATACTTTTAGTTTCTGTAAAAATGTTCAGTTATTTTAGTTCACGTCTCTTTTTAAAATTCTATAAATTTTTCTAATCTATAAAATTAACACTTACTCTACATAACTTTGTTTTCTTTTTTGTATTTTTTCTATTTAAATAATGCTTTTTTTCTAGTTTGACAGCTGTTGAAATTTCTCAGATTTTTCAATATATTAATCCCAGTTTTTTATTTTTATTTTAAGTTCGTTTTTCAAAAGTGTTTTCTCTAATTTTGTTTTTAATTTTTTGTTCAGAACTCTTCCTCTCTTTTTTGATTTTCAGCAATTTTCTGTTTTTTGTCCGTTTATTGTTATTGCTCTATATAATATAATAAAAGTTTTGTTGTTACTCATTTATGAAAAATTTGTCAAGTACTTCGTGAAAATCTGGACATCAAGGTCAAACTAAAATTAAAACAATATAATCTTCTTAGGATCAACTGCAATAGAAACCGTGTTGTTAGGATTTGCAAGATGCATAAAACATGTGAGACAGTTAAAAAATATTTACAGATACTTATAAAACTTAATTGACGTAAATACTTAGAACACATTCACTACTTGATATTTAATAATACATCTAATTGCTTGTTATTTGAAATAGACTTTTAATTTCTCTTTTTAACATTTTTAAGCACTACATTTAGATATCCATAAATGACATAAATTAGGAACATAACATATTAGCTGTTGATATATAAATATATCTCTAATGCTAAAATTTTTTGAAGACTTGCAAACAACAATTTATTTTTAGGTTACAGTTTTAAAATTCTTAATTTTTTTTCACCACTCTTCCATTTTTTAAAAATTAGACAGTTATGGCAATCAGATAATCGTAATAATCAAAATTTGCATTAATAACACATAAAAGATTTATCTCAAGTGTTTTTCAAAGGTTCTATGAATGCTAAAAATTCTAGCAACAGCGTTGTTTCATTTTTATTGTGACTTATCAAGTCAGTCTATCGCAGTATTTATTCAACATTTCACTTTATCAAACTCGTTTTTTTCCATATGTAATTATTTAAAATCGCACACCGTGTGTTAGTTTTGACCTTTTAGGATGTGTATCGAGAACATTAAGAGTAACTAATCCTCAATCTTGTTGTATTTATATCTATAAGAAATAGATTTACATTTTAACATAAGGTTAAAATTCTTCTATAACTCAAAAAAATTCTCATATTCTGCTAGTAGATTTGAGTAAGGTGTTGTTTTGGATAACATAATGCAAAATGTTTTCACGTGGTACCAATTTCAATGTATGCCTTACCCTCTAAAAAATAATTCTTAAATAAGATTCATATGCAAAAAATATGCGTGGTCATATATATATAAAAAAATATATGGAAGATGAATTGAAAGCCTTATTTCCGTGGGTAAAAAAAATTGAATAAATTATGACACTCAATCGGTATAATTGTCATTTTATATTGGTCGACATGTTAGTATAGTCTACAAGTTCCGCATTTTATTATGTAATTCTTACATTCCTTACATAATCGACTAAACTCCTGAAAAATTCTCCAATTACCTCGAATATCTTGAATCGTCGGTCATTTTTCAATGTTTTTTGCTAAATCAGACAAGATTAATGATCCATTTATTCTCTCGCCTGCCTATTTCTCAATGAGTTACAAAACCATGCGTGGTTCAGAGAGGTATTTAGAGCAGCGGCAGACGTTCAACAATACGGAAAAGGTACTATAAATTACAATTAGTTAATATTGTCAATAATACAAGAGAAAAACTAATTGATTAATATGTTCCCCTGCCGATAAGTGATTAGATATAGTAGGATTAGCATAAATAATACTACACAATAACATTTTTAGTTTCTGAGTTGCCTTCAAATGAAGACAGAATTCATAATTCGCCGTCAATAGATGTGTTTAGAATGTACAGAGCAATTTTCTGTCGGCAGGAATTTATTAACACGTCCACTGTTTGCACTTGAAGTTTCTTACAACCTCATCTCCGATTGGCATCGATAATCATTACACGAGTATTGGAATTCACCGCTCACATAAATTATTTTGTACTCAATAAATAAGGTCTAGTGATAGTTTTTGTCATGTCACAAAAAAGCCTTTTTTCGTTGAATCCGTGGATTATTTCACACAATAGAAAATCTCTAGTACCGTTTCTCTTTCTGCCCATCAGCTGTGCATCACAAAGAAAATAAAATTTGCTTTTTGGGTATTGGTTATATTCACCGCTGTATAAAAAGCGGAATCGCCGCTACAGAAAATTCGAATTATTTTGACCAACAACCTTGTAATATTGAAATAAGCTGTTCAGTTCGCTGGCCAGAAATGTCATCGAACCGCAATAATAAAATCTGCAATAAATACATGAATTAACTTTTGTAACAAACAATCTATATAAAACGGCACACTAAGACCTCATAAATAGTTCTTTGTTAAACGGTTGAAATTTATTTGGTAGCTTAAGATTATTATTATATTAAACATAAATATATCTCTTTAAGTAAATGCTGTGACTTTATTACCATTTTTGGTAGCAATATAAAAGTAGATAAAGAATATAGTATGCAATAAAACAAACTAAAAATCAAAACTTTGAAAACACAGAAGCTGTTTATTAAATACTAACAGAAAACCATAAAAGTTATAATTAATAATACATAAAACAAACACAAAACAATAAAAAACTAAACAAATTTTTAAATAATAACAAGTGTCAACGTGTGAGAAAAAAATACACAAAGAGACAAAACAAAATATAAAAACAACTGAAAAACAGTTCTAGGCAATATAATAGCGGTTGATTAATTAATAAAAAGTATGTATAGAATAATAAAAAACAAAAATAAAACACAAACAAAATAAAAAAGAAAAATGTCTGTCACTTTACCGAAAAGTTTTAGACTTGTGGCAAATACTATACGGCTGAAGTATCAAAGCAAAGCGGAAAAATATCTTATAGTGCAGTAAAAGAGTGCGCCCCAACTTCTGCACGCACACTTAACAGTGGGTATTCTCGGTATACTGTAATTGTCTCACCCTCTCTCTATCACGCATACATCCTCTGACATACAATAATTATAATAGAATAAGGTTACACCCACCGCAGGCTTCCTTTCAAATATTTAAGTAGTGTTGCGCCTTTATTTATATATTTTACTACTAGAAAGAGACATGTCATGCGTATTAAAGCCCCCAGTCTGATAGAAGTCTTCAGCCTCATACTAACAGAGTGGACGGGTCATCAAAGCTATTTATCATCAGATACTGTATTATAATAACCACGTAATTTTAAAAAAATTGCATACAGTTATCAGCAGTAATATATGAAAAGAAAATAAAAAATAAAAGTAGAATAGAATTTGCAGATAAATACAATAAGCGTAAAACGTAGTGTTCGTTTAAAACTATAATTGCCTGTCGTACCAGCCAATCTGGAATAGCATCTTTTTGCTAATTCAATGATGCGCGTTAATACCTTTGCTATAGCC
Source organism: Lagria hirta (assembly GCA_947359425.1). Classification (NCBI taxonomy): domain Eukaryota; kingdom Metazoa; phylum Arthropoda; class Insecta; order Coleoptera; family Tenebrionidae; genus Lagria; species Lagria hirta. The sequence continues at coordinate 17,989,535 of OX375794.1, forward strand.
ATCTTATTTAAACCAAAATTAAAACAACATTAATTCAAGAGCTATTTCAAAGTTGGCTCGGAAAAAGAGTTATTCAGACGTCGTAGTCTGTCAAATGTCAAACTGCGCTACTTTTTATTACAAAAGCACTACGCGTGGATAACTTTGTTGAAAAATACTCGTCACAATAGTCTATAAAAAAACGTAAGAAGCTAAGTTAAAAACTTCACAACATCGGTTCAACAACTAAATGATAACAAACATTAACGGTAAAAAAAAAGCGCGTGAAAAAACATTTTGCAACATTGATTAATTGTACTGGAAGTAGTTGTGCGAATTGGATAAAAACAACGGTAGGAAGGTAACTCTTAACGTTGAAATAGAATAGAAATTTAAATAGAATCAACAATCTACCACCAATCAACATAAATAGAGCAAATGTTAGAACTTTCAGAGAATTTATATAAGAAAGAACAACATTATACCCACACGCAAAAACAGTCAGAGAAAAAAAGCACACAGCATTTATTAAACACAACATATTAATTATAAATAGGAAAAATAATGAGAAAGAAAGCATAAAAAATTTATAAAAAAGCGTAAAAAAAACATGTTAAAAAAAATCTAAAATAAATAAAAAATAATGTATAACAAACAAAACATCAGAAACAGATTAAAAATAGTTTGCTAGTACAGATAAATTTTAATAAAATTCAAAAAAATCTTCAACTATAAAAGCAGTTGTCCTTTCTTATAAACCAAATAAAAATAAAATACTTACTGGAAAACAAAACGTATAAACATAACTAAATAAAAAAAAAGCTTAAGATAGATTTATAATAATAAAAAATATAAATAAACTGAAAAAAACGATATAGTAATGTAATAAAGACACATAAAACAAATGTAAAAAACAACAAAAAAAAATGAAAAGTCGTTGAATTCTAAACAACCCAATGGTAACCAACACAGAGATTCACGTAAGTACACATAAGTCAGAAAAAAAGACAACAAACTGTCAACATATTACAAGTGCAAAGAACAACCAAGTATCAAAAAAATTAAAAACGTAACCAAAAAAAAAGTATCTAGAAAATAGCTACTTTTAGGTACAATTATAGAAAGTTATAAAAACTACAAAAGCCAAAAAAATGTGAGTAAACTTAGAAAAAAGTGGAGGCAAACCAAAACTATCCTTCAATATTTGAAAAACATTTGAAAAAAAAACAAATACCACATAACTAAGTAAAAACAAAATAAAAAGCATACAAAGCAAGAAAAAAATAATAATTCAAAAATTTATTCAGCGTAGAAGATTAAAAACAAGCAAGGTTTTGATAAGAACAATAATAGATGCAAGAAAACAATAAAAAGAAAAATGATAAAAAAAAACTACAGCAAAGCTAATAAAAATAAAAAAGAATACTCATAGACTAGGAAGTAAGTATAATCTCACTAAAATACGTTATCTAACAGTTACAAGAGCTTAACAATAGTTCGCGTGGTGCTTAAGATGTAAATATTAAACACTAGAAAAAATGACTTATATAAACAGATAAAATAACAATTACAAGGTAGTTTTATAAAAAAACAGAGTGTCAAAGATCACCAGACTGAAGCCGAAAAAAAGACATTAAAAAAAATTTAGAACAAGTTAAAAATTTGAATAGAGAAACAAGAAATTTCAAACTACAGTACTTTAACTACTTACGGTAGTTAAAGACGGGTACTTCAAAATAATACCAAAAACAGAACCCAGACACTAAAATAAAGCTCTTAAAAACATCAAAAATTTCACAAAAATAAACAAATTTGCAAAGAACAGATAAGAAAAAAGCAGAGGTTAAGCCTATATTAAAAACGATCCAAAACCAACAACACAAACAGTTTGTACATATATTTTATAGAAAACATAATAAGATTTGCATATAAATGGAAAAAATTGAGAAAGAAAAAGATAGCGAAAAGAAAAAGCAGCCAAGAAAAACTGAAAAACTTATACGGTGTAAGTTTAATACAAATAATACAGTAAAAAAATAATATAAAAAAAGTTAAATGAGAACAATCAACCAGCAAAGCCAAGAACAAAAAAAGATAGAATGTAAATTGTATGGATAAACCCGTTAAGCCGGTAAGGGTATTATCTGTATGAACGTTTAAAAAAAATAACGTCAGAAAACTTTATCAAACAGTAATTAATTACAAAACCAAATAAGTAAAATATAATGTTATAGGACTTTGTATGTTGTGTAATAAAACCATCATTACTGTAAGCACGTGTCAAACACAATTACTATTTTGACACGTGCTTAAATAATAATGATCATTTTATTAGATACGACGTTAATTTCTAATCTCAAACTTTAATTACCTAAATTGTGGCAGATTTACAGCGGTAATGACCGATTTAATTGAACAAAGCAAGCCAAATATAGTAGAATAATTAGTTTATGTACATATTTTAAATACATCAATTAGAATAACCATCTTTTGTTTTACCTAAGTTGTTGACGCTAACATTAGATCTGTTTTAATATCCAACAAAATACGGTTGGGTTAATTACTTTATAACACAATACCTCACATCGAAGGCAAAAGATGTCAAAGTTCCTGAAAAGCTGCGTCAGACTAATATCAAACCTCAAGTTTTTCTTAGTAATTTTTCGATATTGACTAAAAAATTAAACATTTACTGTTGAACATGTTTTAAATAATAAATTTAAAACTTTTATGAAGATGAATAAATATATTTTTTTAAACTGTCTGTTCACATGACAAAAAGCTCAAAAAATATACTATCCAGCAGAAAACACCTTTCCACCAAGGGTCTATTCTTGAGATTAAAAAAAAATAGTTTATATTGTACTATTTATTTATATTATACAATATTAATTTTTGAATTGCAGAAAAAAATTTAAAAGTTCAAGATGTCACTAACTTCCTATTGAACAGTTTTATGCTTACGAAATCGTCAAAAGAACATTTTTGCATTTATCGCAAGTTGATCCTTAAACAATAAGTGTAGATATCAGATATATTGTAAAATTAAAAATTTGAACGACGGGATTACATAGCACCACTTACCTGACGATTGCGTAACCATAAAACTGAGCACAGCTTGTTTGCTTTTTTAATTATCTTTATCAAAAACTTCAATTATACTTGTGTAATTATAATTTTAGCATAATCCATGCGACAAAACTGATTTAGGTACAATATTTAAACTGTTGTATTATTTATTGAAAACACAAATGGCATTGATAGAAATAATTGAATTGTTTGAAGCGAATAGCATCACCCAAAAAATACCAAAACATTCTGACTAAAGTAATTAATAAATTATTTTTATCCTACACTAACTCAAAATGAATTTTTCTCATCTCAGCACAGCCGACAAAGTTGACCATTTCTGGGCTAGCCGAGAAACAAAATCAGATATTTTTCGTCAGACGTCGCTGTTATAAGACAAAAACAAATAAAATCCATAGACTGTTGAATAGTCGTCACGAACCAAGGACATTCTAAACGTCTCACTATTCATGCGCGGTGGTTAAATTTAAAATCACATTTACTGTTTATTAATGTTAATCTTGTTTAAAAAATTACTTTTGTGCATGATAAATTGTGTAAATCAAGACAGTAAAGTAATCCATAATTTTTTGACATCTGTCGAGGTTTGACATTCTGAATTGGCGGTAAAAAGCTCTAACCAATTTTAAGATAATGCTCGATTATAATGTAGCGTTGTATAGGATTGTACATCATAGCCGCAAAGTAGTTTTGCAAGCCTTGAAAAGTGGCTAGCCTCGCAATCGACTCGCCTGTTCATATCTTCTCTCGGCCTGGAAAAATAGCACTTTTCCACCTAGGCATACAATATACTATTTCTCAGATCAACGCATCGCATGATGAATTCAATATTTTTCTTGAAAAATTCAAAGTACTTTGTTATATATAAAACAATAATAAACACCAAAACATTGATTGACTATTGTTATAACATCTTCAAACAAGATTTGTGTTTTATAATAATTCTTTCAAATTTTTCAATTGATCAATTAATTGGTTAATTATGTAATTGTGTATTGCTTTTCAGATGTCAGGCACATCTAGAGTTCGTCTACGCGGTTATTAAAGCGTGTACATTGTGTGAAAAAAAATGCTTTAAGCTCATTTAGAGAATTGATGAATTATACATACAAACTGGCAGTAATTATAAGTGATATAATTATTATGCGGCTGAAACCACAGGCTGTTGATGGTGTAACATCAATAGCTTTAGTTTGTTCTGCTTGTCAAAATAGGATTCCGGATACAGCCCTCAAGCTGATAATTGCAATATGAAATGTTCATGCGGCTTAAGGCTACAGAATTGAAGAGATTAAGAAGATAATAATACAATGACAGTTAAATCCTTTTATGGCTTTATTCCATCAGCAGTACCTCAGGTCGAGAAATTCAATAGCAATGTGATATAATAAAGATAGTCTTCACCTTGAACCAGCAGCAACATAATAATTTCTACAAGTTTTTGTAATTAATCATAGTACAAGAATGTTGTTTTTTATAAAACTCATACTATATTAAAAAAAGTGTTTTACAAAAAAGCTTACTCGTTAAAAATAACAATTTTTCAAACCAACATAAATTATGCTTTAGAATTCAGATAACAGGAATCTGAATTTGTTAGTTATTTTAATTTTATTGTTGAAACTGAAAAGACAACACAATATAGATCACGAATTGATACATTTTTATTGATACAAACGTTATTAAGTATAAAATCTATATGAGACAGTTATGTTACAAATTTTCGACAAAAAGTAAACCTCTATTTTCTAGTGATCGGAATACATATTTAGAAGGCTCATCAGCAATGGTCTGTTTCATATAAATTGTTGTATTCCAGCGATGATATAGCCAGTAAAATACAATAACTTAATAACATGTTTAATAATTAATTTTTTAATGAAATTATTTTTATTGTAGTCTTTTGAGGTTAGATTTACATGTATAACATTTCATTATCTACAAATATTATTTTAAGCTCCGACAGCTCTTGCATCAAACCGCAAGCAGCTAAAGCCTAATATTCACTCAGATCATAAAAAAAGGGATTGGAAAGTGTAACTTTGAGCAGAGTGGAGAGATTATATTTGCCTAATTATCTTGCACAGAAAAAATGTTTACATCTCAACAACAGTCCAAAAATGAAAAAAAAGCACAAACGTGAATACAAATTCTAATAATAATTTCCGGTTTCATAGTGGCCAGTGTATCATAAAACGTTAAAATCTTCAGTGCGTACTTATCATTTGGTTAATTTGATTTTCTAATCAAGTAACCCAGCAGACCATATGCATTTTATTTTATTTGCCGGTTATTTATCAATTCCTGTCAATTTTTGAAAATACTATTTTTTTAACCAAAAAGCTTTGTAGGTCTTCTTTCAAAAGTAAATATTTTCTTTTATCTAAAATAATATCTTTTTTTACACTATAAAAATGATGTAATCAATGTTAGTTTAATTAATTGTCAAATGTCAGGCGCTCCACGAATTTGTGTTTTTTATGTTTAAATTAACTGTCTATTTAATTCTATTGCAAACACGCTTAAATATATCTGTCAATCTATACATATGACCTCAAATACTCACCTTATTATAAAGCTGTAGGAAAGTTTCATTTTGTGTTTTTTAAAATGATTACTTATCTATTTCAAGCTAAAGCTAAAAGCTATCTATTTTTGTCTTATCTAAAATTCAGCATATCTGTTTTGATGGCATTTACTTCTATAGATTATTTCAGCATCTAATCAAAACTTTTACGTGTGAAAATAAATTAACTTACCTTCAATCTTGCTGTATGCTGTGAATCAGCCCATGGCAATGTATGTCTGCAAAAAAGAAACGGAAAAATAGAAAAATTGTTTCCAATAGTAGATGATTGCTAGAGCGTAATTAAAGATGCCGTATAATATTATTTCAAGTTGAAATAAAATTTAAGTATTCAAGCTAACCAGTTCTAGTACCTACAAGGCTAGATATTTTATATTTTTGCCATCAGCTTAAAACATTAACCTGCACCGTTTCCTTAGATTTTTATTGTCATTACTTGCTTAATTGCAAAACCACTTAAATACACATAATATACTCTATAGTTAATACACAATTAGAATAATAACATGACTTAAACAAATACTCATAGTATATTAATGCGGTAAAGAAGCTCGAAGCAGTTTACGAGCAAATTTCACCACAAAAAAAGTAAAACAACCAAAAACAATTAACTCCAGGTAAACAAGCGTTACTAAAAAATTACGGAATGTATTATGATTAAAAAATGTTTTATTCATTTTGAAGACTTTGCAATCGATGCGGTCCTGAAGATTATTTAAAGTAAACGACACAGATTTTAAAAAAGTACCAAAAATACCGCTTAGAATTCTCATTAAAAGTAGACATTTCCGTCAAATTTTTTAGTTGATTTTGCAAAGCTGCAAACATGTTTTATAAGACCGCCACATATTGTAATGACAACCTATGCTCGAAAGTGCCTAATATAAATAGCCGTAATACTCTACGAGCTTATCGTGTTAGCAACGCATAGCAACGGTTATAGTATTGCGTCCAATCCCGTGTACTAATTTTTTTGAATCAAGTACGTACAAAACAAAACATAAAAATATTAACATTTTGATAGTAAATAAAATAAATAATATCAGTCGGATAAAAAAAAGTGTGGTCCTGTTGATAAAATCTCTTTGGATTCTCTTCCACTTCGCTCTGCAATCAAGCTTTGCTTAATATTTGCTTCTTATGAAAACTCATCGGTTAAACAAGTTCTCGCGCTGTAAAGTTTTGTTTTCAGCAATTGACTGTATCTAATATCTATTCCAATCACCTAACACTAAATTCGTTATTTTTGCATGATCGGCTTCCAAATATACACGGTTTTGCCAAACAAAAACGTACCTTCTTTTCTATTACACTAAAATGTCGTTTTATTGTGATGTAATTGATTGTCAAAAATCAGCTTAGGCAAATGATGCATATGTATAATACAAATTTTAATTATACCCGCAAAAACAAAACAAAAACACCATTCCAATAACAACAAATAGCAAAATTATTTCACAGTTCATATAATTTTGAAGAATGTTCATATTTCTAATCTATAATTTTAATGTAATTTTAGACTTTTTAGCTTCATCGCCCACGGAATTACTCTTTATATATTCAGTAACCATAAGAAATCTTGAGATATCAACGTTATGCTTAATTTTCAATATCTTCTTAAGCTTAGAGTAGGCACACCAAAAAGACAAAAGTTTGTGAACTTTTGACTACAAAAAACGAAGCACAATGATATTCTAAATGTAAGTTATTCAACCATAATTTTTTACCCTTTGAGATAAATACGCCATCACAAGATTTTCATTGCAAATGTTACCCACACTTTGGCGCTGCCACTCGCAAAACTTGTCATATTCTTTCACATACAAATCTTTTAAATAATAGAAAATCAATTTTTCCTGCTTCAAATTCTTGCAAAATTTATGCTGAATAAACGCGTTTTGCTTCAGAAACGTTCATTTTAAAAAATGAATTGTAATTTAAACAAACGCAATAACCTCAACAACATCAAAATAACTAACTTTCTACACAATAGTAGAATTTGTATGGACACAATTTTCAATTTTCAGATTTCCTAAGAATTATTAAATATTAGTTAGAACCTTTTAGAATTATAAAATAGAATAAAACGTTGTATGTACCACAGGCATATTTGTCAATTATGGCCCTCGTTATTGCCCTATTTGTCGTTCCTCGGGCTTTTAAATTCTTTCATGCCATAATCTCCTAATAATGCCTTAAATACATAAATATTTTGATAAAATTAATGCTTGTTTTAACAAATGCCAGTTGAATTTTGAAGACAATTAATTTTTTGTGAAATAAAATGGATTTGGTTTTAATATGTTGCTGAACTAAAAAAGAATATACTTTTTTTAAGATTTTGAGTAGTGTTTGATTTCTTGTGGCCAAACTCAATGAAAATAAATGTTAGTAGAGCATTTATGTTTGCCTAACTAATTTTTCTTATCAAACTTTGTTAGATATACTTGTGGAAACGCAATACTAAGAACAAAAACAGTAGTATTAATTCTCTACAAACAAAACAAGAAAGCACCAAAAAGATTTAACTTTTTGCAGTTGTAATTCATAAAGTATTACTTGCAATGCAGATTAGTCAAATGTAGTTGTTGCAAAAAAACATTACTTTTTAAAAATTGCAGACGTAAACACATATAATATTTTGTTATAGTCGCTATTAATGTTAAATAATTGTATGTAATTTACCATAAAATTTTCAAATTTTTGACAATAAATAATAATGAGTATTTTTTTATTAAAAAATTATTATGTAGTCTGAAAATAAAATGTTTTTTATAAAATGTGTTGAAAAGCATTTTTGGCTCAGCTGTAAAACTGTGTTAAAAACAAAAAAAAAAAGATTATTAAATTAGGTTTTATAGCAAATTATTATCTTAGCAAGACCAATTTGAAAAATAAATAAATCTTTCCACACTTAATAATGTACAAAAGATTCCAGAGCGGTACATTATAAAAAAAATTACCGAAAGCAAAAAACAACTTGTTCTCATAAATAATTTTGAATGTTCAATTGCACCACATGCCACACGTTGAAAGCAGTAAAGCACATCTTTAACAACTGCTAATTTTACAACCAAGAGAGAAAGAGCCATAGGAGGAAGCAATTGAGAAAATTAAGAGAAAACAAAAAGTTTTCTCATACAAAGCTATCTGTATCACCAAATATAAAATAGTCGATATATATAACATACTGTACGCTTTAACTTAATTAAAAAATTTCAATTTCATGATTTTGAATAAAACAGTTATTGTGTATTTATAACTACAACATCAATAATAACTAATATGAGTATTTTTTTAAAAACATGAAAAATAGTATAAGTAAGAACTTGAAATAGACAAAAGTATTGCCTGAAGCTTTACATAATTGAATTGCTTTGAAAAACTCTGACCTGGATGTTTGCACTTTGAAAATTAGTAATTAATTCTTGCAATTTACTTAAGTAATAGTTGCATAAGGAAGATGACCAATTTTGTTGAAATGTTAAAGTTAATAAAAAGTTAGCGTGGATTGATAAAACTTTGCAAAAAATTGGCTAGAATTTGAAAATAAATTGTAAGCACATTTGTAGGTATAAAATATACAAGTGTATTAAAAGTAAAAAAATCATTTAAAAAAAAAAAAAGAAAGAATATCAACAAAAGAAATCGCTTAGCTGTCATTGAAAAAAAATACGTTTCCATAAAAAAATATTGACATATAAAAACAACAAACAGGGTGAAAAATAAAATAAAATTTGTGAAAAATGTGTTATTAAAAACATTTTGTTATAAAGTTTGTAGTTTCAGAAATAAACAGTTTATTCTATACTTTTGATTAAGCTTCCATACTCTTATAATATAAAAAATTAAAAAGAAATTTGAATTTTCAACACATGTGCAAAAACCAAAAATCAAACCCTCATAGAAAAAAACAAAACAAAATTAAAATCACACATGTTTAGTGGAAAATTCAACATTTATTTCTGAGATTACCACGTTTGGCCCTACCAACATAGTAACTAACTTAATTTTAAATTATATAAAAACTTTTACTATAAAACACAAATGATAAAAGTTTTACCAAAGAAAATCGGTCAATTCTGTTCATAGAAAAAATATTTAAAACTAGTATTACTACTACTAGCTACTGAGTTAAAAAAAATTTAAAAACTGTTCTTGTTGTTTAGCACCAAAAATTAAAATTGTTTTTAGAAATTTATGTTAAATGCATGCATAAATACATAAGACATGTCATTTTAAGGAAAATGTCGAACAATTTTATTGTTACCGCACAGATATTAGATGAAATGCGCATTCAGAATTACCCATATGTGTTGAGTATAATAGTCGCTGTACCGTTTGATGCTATAGAATACCCTAAGCAAGTCGCTTATTTCTTCACTAAACTATAAAAATTAAAAAATGCATAAAATAATGTATTTGTTTTATTGTATAATTAATATAGGTACTTCAATTAATAAATAATATATTTAATTCAATAGAGATAAATTAACTTCTATCAATTTTCTTTTCTTCTTTCTACTTACTCTTTATTTCATCAATAATTTTTTTTATTCTTGTAAAAAAACAAGCAGAATAACATATAAATAAAACCACTATTTAATTGTTCGTAATCCACCAGAATATCAAATAATTTTTTTTTGAAGATGAACAGATCTCTTGGTTTAGAACCAATTTTTGCATTCAGATTCTTTTCGGCATCACCAATTATCATTAATTATTCATTTTATGTACCCAAAAGTCTTCTAAACACCTAGTATCTAGGTATATGAATAATTATTGTGTATCAGTATTCTGATTTTGAAGCTAACCGTTAATTCCGCATTAATATAAATTACAGAAATAGAAGTATATTTTATTTGATTAGAAAACAGCTTTTTATTTGATTTCTAATCGTTTCTGCGTTATTGTAATTGATTCGCATTTTTCTCTGAAGCAAATGCTCTAAATTCTTTAAATCAAATTCAAAGTAAATTATAAATACCAGCCTAAGATGATGTATAAAATGCAACTGCACCTAATTGCATCATTTATCGTTCAAGATTTGCTATTTCGCTATTAGTGCTTTGATTTCCCGTGAGTTGCAATTGATTATGTGTAATTTGCAAAATTAGTGCCCTCTCTTTTAAATTTAAAGAGTTTGCTAGCAATGCACGATCTATTAGTAAGTCCTACACAACAAGATTTTGTTGCCCCATTTGTTACGTTTTTTGTTTCAAATTAATGGTACTACATTTCTTGGATGGCAGAAAAACAAATCTCGTGGAGAATTGCACGTCTAAACGTGCTTGTCAGAAAGTTTCCAGCTGTGGAAAAAGTGATAAAAATTTGAACTCTAATAACAGTTCACACAGTCGATTTTCACTGATTCAATTACGTGGTTCTAGTAATTAATAAAAAAGAAAAATAATAGCAACATATTGTCGGCTACAAAGAAAATGGTTTTGCTACTAATTAAACAACTATTAAATATTACTTAATTCTTTTCGCGTGAGAAAAATATGTAATTAAAAAATGCTTTGATTAGTTTGTAAGCAAACTAGGTATCCTTATGTAGTACGTGACTTATATAATTTAATAAAAATTAATTATCTCTATATAACAAAACCGCGTAGTAATTACAGATACGTTGTACATACACTATTAGGCAAGATTATTCAACTTTCCACAGCTAAGAAGATTTTCTTTGGTTTTAAATTGATGCAATCATTATTTTATTAGTATTCTCCCGTTAAATATATGCTAGTGAATTTGTTATTCATATTTCTTAAATTTGTTTTTAACATTCAACAGCATAGCGTTATTGTCAATAGAAATATACAAAATGATCCCCAAAATCATGTTCTCACTTTCAACACAACATAAAATTAAAAGAACTGATAAATAAACTTAAAACCCTAGAACAATTAATCAAGGTTAGAAAATATTTCTTGCATGAATTGTTAAAACTAGGAAATTTCTGTTGATTGAATTATAAACTCTTTCTGCTTTTACCGTGTTTTGGTTAGAGTATCACTCATATTTTTGATAATGTTTATTTAAATAGAATCTGCAAATTTAAACATAAATGAACAAAACAAATTAGCGCTATTGTGAATTTGACGTTTGTGCTGTTAAAATGTCATAGCGAGCTAGAACAAGAGATTAATTTTATAAATATCTTTAAGCACAGGTGGCACTACCTCCGATCGATTTAATTCTTGTTGTTTAATTCCAGTTGCTGAAAAAACCGCTAATAAATGGTTTAAAATATTTTTCTGCCAAATAAAGGCTATTAAGGTATCAACATTATCAAAGAAACATACAAAACTTTAAAAACAGGAGCTATTTTATGAGAGAAAGTATATTAAGTCAAAAACAGATTTCCAGATTTGACTCTATATGTCCACAGATTGTGTCGCTCTTTCAAATCGTACACTGCCGGTTTTTATGATGGTTTGCCGCATTCTATGGAAAAGTTGATGCTTTTTGAGATTGCTTTTTAGTTATACTTGTCATAAGTCAAAAAATCAAACTTAAATATCATTAAACGTAATTATTTTTAAAATAATTTGAATCAGAATACATTTCTCGACAAATTCCCGCACACTATAAAAACAGTAAATATCATTTGGTATATTGCAAAAGCAATACATCGTCATCCACAATGCGTCTTTTTTCAAAAAAAGTTTTTCTAACAGCGAAGAAATGCTTCTCTAACAGATTTAATTATGTTGTTGAGTGAAATAAAAACTAAATAATAGCTAAGAAAATGTATTTAAATTTACTGATCGGCCAACAATGCTAGTTTTCACAGCCTAAGTATACAACGTGGAATAACACGTTGTATACTCCTAAGTATAAAACGTGGAATAACACGTTGTATACTTATATATTGTTGACTAGTTAATATATACACTTATTTATAAAATAAAAAAAAATGTTATCGACTCTATGTCAATGACATGTTCATATATATATATTTTCTCTCTTGTAGTATTTTATGTTATAATATGAACATAAAATTAATTATGTGATTTTAAGAGACAATAAAGTAAATTTATTTTTATTATTATTGTTTACGGGAAATTAAAACGCCAGTCATAAAATCGAAAAACTAGAAGCTACTAAAAGTGTAAATCTTAATTTTAAAAACTGATTCTAATAGGTTTTTTTAACTGATAATTATTATTTTGTAACGACAAACTTAGAGCGTATGAGAAAACAATTGCAACTGTAACTGTACTTTTTTCAATCATTATCTCCCAATAAACAATTCGGCGAAAAGTGACTTGCCCAAGCGTTGAAATCTCCACGATAACAAGGAATTCACTTAGCAGACTGCTACAGCCAATTATCGTATTTTTTCCGAATTGTTACCGTTTTAATGTGGATTTTGATAAAAGCTTTTGTAAAGTGGACATGCCGGACAAGAATTTGCTCCGCTGTCTTTATTAGACTATCACCGCAACAAATCACAGAATTTTTTTCTATGTTGCTTATTAAGACCGAGTCTAGAGCAAAATTTGCATCGGATTGTATAGTTAACTTCATTAGCTTTAATGGGCCTTGGTTATGCAAACAAGATTGTGATTTTTGTCATTGCTTTTAAAGTACAAGAAGTATAGATGCATCACGTTGTTATTAGTATTTAGCTTCAGGCAATACTAGATGACCCAAAAAGCCTACTAATTATAATTAAAAATGGCATTTCAACCGCAAATTTGGTTTTAATGACTGGTTTAAAACAAGCAATTAGGAATTCGATTTTTAATTTTTTTTAAAGATGTCTTGTGCTGCTAAGTTAATTAATTGAACATTCCTAGGTATCCGCAGCTAAATCAGAAGAAATCATCATAACTTTCTCTTATCGCCCACAAAATTTATGATGCTGTTTATTATTCCGAGTTGCTTGAATTCTGATTATTCAATACAAAAAATACTTATCTATACTCTATTCTATACTTATATTAAAAAAGAAAAATTTGTATTTTTGAATATAAAGAATAAACATAAAAACTGCTGGACCGATTTTGAAAATTCTTTTGCCATAAGAAAGCTACATTATCACTAAGTAAAATAGGCTATATTTAATTCTAGAAAAAACTAGAGATTCTTAGAAATCCCCACCAACCAACTCAAGGTGTCATAAAATAAAATATCTTTCATAACATACGCTGTGGAAAATATTGATAACAGAACAAAAAAAATTTATATTAAAATATTACAATAGTATTTAAGATATCAACATCTACCAAAAACTTCCCTAAACCATATGTCCAGCTGTTATGCGTATATAATCTGTTGATTACTTTTTAAGTTATTGAAATTGGACATTCCACCTAAAAGATATTACGAAGGTGAAAATACGACATTAAAAAAAAAACCACGCCGACGCGCCATTATTCAAAACATAATAAACAAAATTATAATAAACCCTTTTGTGTTTATTATAATTTGTCAGTGAGACGTAACAATTAAAACCAGTTTGCATAAATAACACAGTTAAATAAACAAATAATAATACTCTTTAAATAAATTTGCTCCGGCTAGAATGAGCTTCTACTTGTTCAATTGTCTTTCACTCTAGAAAAATGTAATACGTAGTAAAAGTTATAGAACGGTTTATACTACATATACGTCAAAAAGTCAAGGTATTATAAACAATCACTATTTTATTTATGATTTATTTACACAGAACCAGTTTTGCTTAAAGTTTCAAATTGTAACAGAACAAATTAAAAAGTCAAAAAAATTCTTTAAAACCAAGATCTTTAGAATCAGACATGTTTCATTTTAATTGAAACTTTTCAGTAAGTTCTACATATTTTTGTTTTAATCAATTAGCAATGAAGATTAGGACGTATATTTAGTCAAGTGTCTATTAGTTCCGTAAAATGATAAAAACAGCAACATCTATTATGATATAAAAGTGTTATTGTTGTAAAATCTCAAATTCTTTGCAAAAACTGAAGAAGGCAAACATTGTAGTAACCTTATTTTTACTTTAGGCAATTTTTTGTTCAATACAAACTTGCAACAACAAAAAAAATTACAAAATTTTTTATTTCAAAACTCGAAATTGCAATGCTCATGTGTATTTCTCTCTCTAACAAACGTTTTAATATTATATATACAAGATGTACAAACATCAAGTTACCAAAGGTAAACCTTCCACTTAAAACATAAAGCTAAAAATTGAAACATTGGGTTTTAAGACCGAGCAATAATTATTATTCCCATTAAATAAAAAAATGAAAATTAATATTTCTACCTGTCATTGTCAAACCACCACAAGTCAACTAACTTTAGACTGTAGCTCAAATAACATGTCGTTGTAACACAATTTCATGGCTAGCTTGAAATGTTTTTTTTATTAGAGCACGCTACTTTACAGGTTTGTAAAACAGATATGTGATTCTTTACAAACTTTTAGAACCGACCTGTATTTTTTTACAACCTTGTTAATTTTTTCTTTTTGCAATTTTCACAAACATTTTTGACAGTACTATTAACAATGTCTCACCGCTTGCCAAAAAGCTTGTTTAATAGATCTCGAAAGCTCTTATTTCGACCACCAAGTTTGAGCTTTATTCATCTCCTGCTGATGACCACTTGGTGGTCAAAAGAGCTCTTGGCGGTCTATTAAACAAACTTTTTGGCAAGTGGTAAAACTGGATGAAAAGTGTCAAATATTTCAAAACAATAAATTAACTTTTGACAGAGTTTTGTTATCACAACACTATGACGATGTAGGTATGAATTTCCCACAAAGTTTGATCCCAAAATACCGTATTTTCTAAATCTCAACTGTAATTAATAACCGGTGTTTGAAAGCTAAAGTGAAAATAAAATTTTGTACGCGACTTGCTTAAGAATTAATTTTTACTGGGTTCACCAGATTATAAACACTTGTTATTTCGTCGCTCGTTCCACAGTCTTTTCGACTCGCTCGTGAACATTAATTAACTAAGCTTTTCACATAAATAACTATTAATGTATTTAATAAAACTTATTTACAATGATGTTTAGAGAATAGTCGTTGTCATTTGCTACTTTGCCCTAAAGCTTCTTATTAAGTTCATCTGTTTTAAAGTTGAATAGTTTTAAGTTGTTTATCAGCCGAATACGTATTAAAAACCTACATTAAAAAATATATTACGAGGAGGTTTTTAATTAAGCAACAATTAGTAAATATTTTGTAAGATAAGCATTATAATTTTTCATATATTTTTTACATCTGTATCATAGTTTATAATAATGTATTTATTTTATTTATATATATTGCTAAACTACGCTTGGCTCACATCTGAGACAAGATTTTAGAAATGATATATAATTATCAGCTAGCAAAGCTGTCCCAGCATCTAACAATTTACCAATATAATTGTTGATCTAGCAGACAATCTAGACGCTTTCAACATAACCTTATTAAACTAGTATAGTAGTTTAAAAGTTATATGAGTAAACCGATAAACATGCATACAAATATGCATACACAACATCATTAAATACCCAAAAAATTAAGCTAATTGTGATCAAAAATGATCATAATAAGCACTAACCACAATCACTAAAGGTTAAAAAAATTTTATAAGTCGGGTCCTTTGTAAGTATATTTGACCATTACTTTCTGTGTCTATTTTATTAACGACTGCCTAACACTTTCTATATGAGATCTAAGTACCAGGAATCGCCTCGTTATTGCTCTCCAAATCATTTGCCCTTTATCATACTTAATATGCATTTATTCATGCATGCATACATTTTGTTGCTTTGTCGTAGTGATAAACCGTCATATTGCTTGACTCCATCAGAATTTTGATCATTAAAATGTTTTCCATCATTAAACTCAGTTTAAAGGTTTTAAAATTTAACTAAAAAAATATATCTAAGAAATACCTAACTAAGTTTTATAGGCTTTAACAGATGTCACATCTATTCTGCCGTGTCAAAACTTTTCGGGTATTAAACAAGGTATCTAGTATTTCGCAAGTGCTCTTCAGAATTGGCATGCTCTAATTCTTGTAGCCGATAGCCTTCTTCGCTCCGATGCTTTCCATGTATAAAACAGAGTATTTCATATCTGACACCAAAAAACACAATCCACCCACGCCCACGTAAGACAAAACATGCAAAATTTTCAGATGCTATTTGAGTTCGGATGCTAATAAATCTATCATTAATTTCCGTTACGATAAAACTATTAACGTTTTTGAGTACAATAAATTATCTCAACATGCATCTTCTTCAACAATTTTCAATTATTCGCACTTATGCATTACCTACTCGAACACCATAATTCATCGTAGCCTAAATTATAACCTGAACGTCCATCATTTTCATTTGCTGCTATTAATCAAAGAGACAGCAGTTCTAAAACAAATTCTTAACAAGGAACTATTTGCTCCAAATAATAAAATTAGTAAAATTTTACATTTTTTATCCTTTTTGCTTTAAAATCGGCTTTCTTCTTTTCGCATAAGCAGTGCGATCGTCAAAAACTAAGCACATTTAATTTTCATACAATTTTTGGTCACTTTTATTAATTGTTTTAGTACTAAGACCACCGCTTTTTAAACCTCCTATATAACTTAACCTTTATTTTTTCTTATAATTATCAAAAGTTTTTTTACCGTTTTCGTTAATAAAAGTGGTGTCTTTTTTTGGCAAAACAGTTTTTACAAAAACATTTGACAGAATTTAAATTCCTCCCCCGCTTTTGATTCAAAAATAATGTTATTTGAAAATATTATTAGTGATTAAAAAATGATGTTCAAAAGTTGAAGGTAGAAACCAAATTTTGTACGATACTTGCTTAGCAATTAATCTCTACTGGGCTCACTGGATTATGAAGACATGCTCCTCTGTTGCTCATTCTACACCAAACTTTCCACCTTGCCCGTAAAGATTAATTTAGTTATGTATAAGTAATTTAAATATAGTTTATTTATATTTAAATTAAGTTTGTCACGTATAAATAAATACAAACAGAAAATTCGAAGACAGTTTTTGAAAGAAAATCGTAGCCTATTGGTTACTGACTACTTCGTAAATAGTCATTCCGTCCTTTTTGACACATCCAATATAATAAGATACATATTTAATAAAAAATAATTATTAGCGACTAGCGAGCTTTCCTTACTCAATGATACCATAACTACTATTTTAAGAAACGTTTTACTTTGAGATCTTACACCAGTTGAAAAAGAATCAGTAGAAAAAAAGCTTTTAATAAATCTTATTGGTTTATAATGATGTTTGATATCTTCTACATATTTTACTAATTGTGCAATTAACCAATCATTGAAAAATCCATCTGTAATTGCATAAGCTTTGGTGTCAATGACAACATACCTGATAAGAATCATCAATATAAATTAATTGTTTTCCTTTGAGTTTGCAAATATTTAATAACAAGAAAGCAAAAGCCTGTTTAAGAGATATGGATATTAAGTCAATTTAGTCAACACGTGTCGATTTAATAACTTATACTCTTCAAACCACTTTTATATTATTAATTTATCAGGCCTACTTAAATGCATTAGTCAGGTAGTCCGGCAGACATAAATCACAGCTGGCCTTGGCTTGACCGCCTTAGTCATTTGTTTCTCACAACATTTCTTGGAATTGGTACTATATTATTCCTGTAAGCTCCCGGAAGGAATTTTGAAAAGCGTGTGAGAAAGCGATGGATATTTTTACTGGTTTTAAATAGTCGTAAAATCTTATTGGAAAACATAAAATTTATGAAAGATCAGTTCTTTATGGTCGATGATCATACATACATAACTTAAAGTTTCTTTTTTCATTTTGATAAAGTTCGTTAAAATGCTTCATTATAAAAAATAAACCCAATCCAAAAGAATTTCAAATCGAGATATTTCTGAAAATCTCATTCCGGGTTTTCGATTATTCACAGCACTCCTACTTCAGCCATTGTTCCAAAACACAATATAAATATTTTAAATGCTTTCAAAGATTTTCAATTATTTTTTTTTGACTTCACTCCATTGTTTTTCAAATGTTTGAGATGAGCAGGTACAGTTACCTAATTTCCTGTAGGACGGGTAATACCTGCAATTATGTATCTTGGTACTTGGTTTGCAAATCCTGACACGATAAATAAAATTTGTAGTTGACAGCAAGATAAGACTCAAATTTGCTGTTGAAAGTCTATGTGAATACTAATATATATTCTCTTAAGCTTCAATACAATTTATATTCTAATTGACGCTAAACATAGAGTAAATACATCTTTACAGCATATTAGAGAATTATGTATTTCAGATCGAAGAAGGTAGACATAAATGATTTAGAAAGCCGCTTGCAATGCCATAAAGTAAAATGAGCTACAAAGCGTTAAAGTTTCGTCTTATAACTTAACCAATATTTTTAATCATCAAAAATACATTCAATGTCATTTTGTTCATTAGTCCAAAATTTACTTTAACTTTGTGAATGTATAGTAGCCCTATTTTACAAGATTAAATAGGCTGTGTAAAAGTATTTGACAGCAGGTAATTGTCCTTTTTCTTGCATTGCATATAGAGAAATATACGTCTCTGAACGCATAAATTGGCACAAGACCAGGTAAATAGTTCATAATCATTATAACATAATTATTGGTTTTGATTGTTGGAATGATTTTAGTGCTGTCATATATATTTATACCTTCAGTTAGTTACTATGTACTATTTATATACTATACTATGACATAAATTAATAATGCAAAACTTGAAAACTGCAAAAACGCAAAAAATTGTAAATTGTTTTTGTTTAGGCGTTAGTTTTACAATTTTTTTATAAAAACAGATATGCTTTATAAATCAAGATTTGATAGTATTTCATTAAATTTTAAGTATATTGTATCATTGAGGTTTTTTGTCAACCACTATAGTTTTGAACACCATACAATTTACTTTTTTTTTATCTAATCCATGGTTTCCTTCAAGATTGCGTTTTTTTTTTCTACTTCTTGCTATTTTTACCAATCTCATCTTATTTGAATTTTATTTGTATTTTTATTGCTGTTTAACTGTTTTTTTATATTTTTTCAATTTTTTTAAACTGTTTCCGTCTTATTTTCTTTTCATAATATTTTGTGCTGTTTTTTTTAAATATTTTTTTACAGCTGTTTTTACTTTTTATTTATTTTTTCATGCTTGAACTCTGTTTAAATATTTTTTTATTAAAATGGTTGGATATAAATGTAATATAAATGTTTGTTGTCTTTTGTCTCAACTCGAGTATACTTCTAGCTGTTCCAATCATGTTCACTCGTCTTATTAATAAGCCGGGCAGTTACTTCATATATTAAATTAGCTACCTAGGTACTTTGTTAATAGGTTTTCTTCATTTTTTTACAGTTATTCTAAATTAATATTCCTAATAAAAACTCAGGTTATCATCATTGTGATCCTTTGAAACTCATACTTATCAGATAATTTTCTAAGTGATTAAAAGCTCGCTAGCTTCTAATAGCAGAAGTAGGTTGCCCAGACTGAGTTAAAAAGCAAAGGTTGAATCAAATGCGTCTCCAAGTGCGCTTTAGAAGTTGTTTCAACTCTTTTGTCTTAGTATAAAAGATAATTTCACTAGTAATAACGACAATTCCTGTTCTTTTTGTACAATACAAAACGTATTATTTTGATGATTAAGGTCTAATTTGTGATGCAACTTGCAATTTTGTTTTGTTAGAGGAGTAAAAAATAAAAGTATATTTAGCTAGCATCTAAAACTAAAACAGCTCTGCTTGCAATTTTAACCGTATAAACCTACTTATAATATGCAACTATGTTTTTTTTTCATAAAAAAGACTATTTCGGTTTTTAGACAATAAATAAATCAATTTTATTAAATTCATTTAAATTTTTTTAAATAATCAATTCCAAAAAAATCAATGTAAATGGCGTTTATAATAAAACAAAACATTTGACAAAACCAATTGAAGGATCAGACTATTGATACGGTTTCAAAGTTGTTGCGTTTTGAAGGAAAATCTTAATAACTTAGATTGTCTGATAAAGAATGCAACATAAAACTTATTTACTTTATAAAATTGCCTGCTAATCGAAGCCGTCAAAAATTAATTGTATATTAGCAATTTCACGGCACTTGTCAAGTCAGCTTCGACAGCTATTAATAATTTATAACATATTTAATAAATTGCAAAATGCTAATGTCTTTCAAAGTTTTTCTTATAAATATTAATCAAGTGAGCTGGTCAAAGCGCAATTCGTTTGTTAAAAAATTGCAATACATTAAAATCTGTCAATAAAAATTATTTAAAACGTTTGTTTGAAAACCGGATTTACAGACAAAATTCAAAATGATCGCCTGCTAAGGGAAATAAAATATGTTGGTATGCTCTAAAACCTGCACGACCTGCCATGATTCTTTTAGCAATATTGATACTCCAACACCCCTTATTTGTCGCCAAAACAGACAACCGCTCCAACAGGATTCCTTAAACAAAATTGGATCGTGTATCTTGTTTTTAATTGCAAGGGCCGTTTCTTTTTATAGAATGGCAATTGCTTTTTGTCAAGAATAATAATTGGCAACAAGTTGATAATTAAATGCTTGAACGATGCCTAAATTTATAAGAGAATTTCTTTGATATCCTAGCAGTAATTAAGCGAGTGGTGACCCCGAGCGGCCGTTATATCAATTTCGGATTTATTTCTAAGAGTATTCAAGCGGGACCTCTTAAATTTTGATCAACGACAGAATGCTCTTTGTTGGACGTGTCGATCACGATTTCTAAATTGATCAATAATGCATTGTAGAGACGACAGCACGTGACTTTGATGTCAAATAAATGTCATTTTGCTAAGCTATGAAGTAAGAATTTGAAAGAACACGACATGCTCGTAGAAATTGCACTTTTATATAATTTATCTCAGATATATTGTAGAAGCTGCAACAAGAAGATTTACCTTTGACAATTATATTGTTTAATAAATTAGTTTTGACATTTATAGTCTTTGATAACTACAAAGGTGTCACTTTCCAACTAACAATAAAAACATAAATTGTTAAATTTGTGCATTAAACCTTTATGAAAATTTAATGACACTTGTTTACGTCATGCGCAATTTCTTGCTACAAAAAATACAATATCTCGTTATAAAGTTATAAATTTATTCACTGAGCTCTCAAAATATGTTGCCTTAATGATACAAATTAATTATTATCTATCATACTGAGTGCTAAATATCTGTCATACTGATAAATGTTTCTGTTTTGATTATGTTTTATGTCATAAAATTGTTAAATACTAGTAGGAAACTGTTACAATTTTAAAGCTTTAATTGAGATACTACAAAAACGCTCATTCACGTTACGTTTTTTCTTGTAACATTAATGACATAAAAAGCAAATTGTAAAGAAAGAGACGTAAAAAACGTTACTAAAATTAATCGTATCTAATAATAATAATAATAATAATTAATAACAGATTAAGGGCGCCAGGCACTAAAGATGTAATGAGATTTTCAAGCAAAAGCGGCAAAACTTTCTATATCAAACAAACTAAGGAGGCATTGTCGTAACCTTGTCACCGTGAAGTTACACAAGGGGAAAAGGAGAGGAGGGAATAAAGGAAATAGGAAAACTCGAGGACAGGCTAATCTCGGCTAGCTTTACCTTGTTCAAAATTTGCCCGGTAGTTCAGCCGTAGAGGCGTGAATCTAAGAACACAGGTGGTGGATATAGCGCCACTCAACCTAGCACAGACAATAGCCGAAATTAACCTCCCTTTAGCCTTTTAGGGGTCAAGACCTGCAGGCTAAACAAAAGCTCCAGTAAAATAATATTAATATATTGAATAAATAAAAGAAAATACAACAAACAAAAAAAACTAACTGATAGCAATAAGTGATATTGGCCTCAAAATGAAATATAATAAAAAAAACAAATAAATCCGGAATGTTCAAATAATTAATTAATTCTAAATAATTCAAATAAAATTTTATCACAATTTTCACACAATTAGACAGGACTCGATGCAGTTTGAGTTAGACAAGACAATTCCCTCGTAGTTAACTCAAGCACCCCTTACAGGTTGTCCTGATTACCACAAACAATAAAGGCAATAATTTGAGGAAACAAAATATAATATAAGGAAGGTTTTTTTTTCACTTTAAAGGTGTCGTTCAAAGGCTTACTAACGTTCACACATTCATTCGACCTTTCATAGACCTTGAACTAACCTTATCTGCTGTTTCCGTTGGAGATGGTTGTTTTGCGGTGCTTTAGTCCTCGGAAGCTCGATGGTAGATAGCAGGATAACAGGAGGAAAAGAGATCGAGTGCCGCAATTGAGTCGTCTTTTGACCCTAGACTCGCCTAGCCCTACATGACCCGCGAAGTAAAACCGTTAGTGGTGGAATTAATGAGACTGTTTAACTTACCCCTTCTAACGTCACGTAATCGCGAAAATGGTAAAGTCGTTATCAAAACGTGGCTTCAAAGCCGTACCAATTTTCTTGTCAAAAAAGTCGTGAACACACGTAATACCCACTACCGGGTTTATTTGACTCACTACTTTGGCGTAGAAGGGTACATTAACACTACGTACGGTGGCGGACTTAAAAATGCAACATGGGCGCTAACACCACTTCTATATATAGAGTCGGTATCTTTCCCGCTTAAAATCTGGTAAATTCTGCTTTACTATCGGATTATTCTTTTCCCATCCGTTAAAAACTACCTGGGTTTTTTTCCCCTGGCCAATAAAAAAGTTAGCTTGCTTTACTTTATATACCGAGTGTTCAGAAAAGACAGTTACTCGAAAGACATAAATTGTCTTAAAGGCGTCGGGTCTTCGCAGTTCTAGACTAAATCGATGACAGCGAATTCGATAGTGCACAAACTAGCGTCATGCAATGAGTAGTTTACCGCAAAATGGCAAGAAGGCGCTTATTTATCGTAATTTTTGGCGTGTGCCGCAATTCAACCGTTACAACACCCCTCTCCTTACATAAGTAAAATTGTTATAAACAATTTTACTCGCCATTTACCGGAATGACGCACGAGAGTTTGTTAGCCAACCCGAACCTATAGTAAAACCGAACTCGATGAAAGTGGCGCAACCAAGAATAGGAAAAGCTAATGTTTAGACCGCAAAATCAAAAAAAGGAAACTAATTCAAACCAGCAAATATTAAAAAAAAAGGAAAAGAAAATGGAGAAAAAAAAAACTAAAAAGATCAGAAGGATCTGTGACAAATTGACCTGAAGGGTCCAAGAGTAATCCTTAAGGGAAGTACATAAAGCCGTACTGGGCTAACATGATGGGTACCTGTGTCCCAGGACTAGCCTGTCATGGTGTTTTGCCTGAACACCGAATAAAAAAAAAATAACAAAAAAAACAACAAAAAAAACGATTCAAACAAAAAGAGGAACAAGACACAGGCATTGCCACCCTACCGGCAAGCAATTATCAGCAAACTAATAAAATCTCGGAGAAACCTGAATTGTTACGTCGCGTGTGGGAAGAGCGCTCCCGACATTACCCACTCCGTTGAGGCCCCTAGATATCCGTAAACCCTCTCCGAGCGTTCCGAATAGCAGGTCCCGAGGGTACTGCCAGCAACAGCAGTAGGGTGCCCAAAGCAATCCTACCCACCGCTAATAACAACCAGTTCTCAAATATGCTTTCTAGCACAACAACCAATGAAAAATGGAATACATCTGTATTAATAAAATACATAAACATCCAAGAAAAAAAACGTTGGTCTATGCAGACCGCTCCGCAACGCGATTCTAGTCGACTACAGTCAAATGAACAACGGTGCGTCACTACTTTCCTATCATCACAAAACAACATTCTCTGTCCCTCTCGGACTATACCAAACTACAAAAGTCCCGAAGAGTACACGAGCAATGTACCTAACAATATAAACAAAAGACACACTGTTGCCACTAACTGGCCAGAACTAGAAAAAAAAAAATTGACGTGAAACGAAAAGTTATTGTTTACGCCGAAAGAACTTTTGACGGCCTTTTACCGTCGACAGTGAGTCATTGAAGTATTCGTCCACCCCTCCAATAGGGCAAAAAAACTCTGGCGTGAAACGAAAAGTTATTGTTTACACCGAAAGATCTTTTGACGGCCTTTTACCGTCGACAGTGAGTCATTGAAGTATTCGTCCACCCCTCCAATAGGGCAAAATAAAATCTCTAAGGCCAAAAGGTATCATTCTCCAGCCACGGTCCGCACAAAAGTTTAATTATGTAATTAATCGACTACAATTCTATACAAATAGAATAGATTCTATACAAGCTCCTGGACTATTATCAAAAAACTTTCAATCAAAACACAAGTCCTAGAAGTTCCAAAATGCTCAAAACTACTCAAAATTTTCGCCAAAGTACTACTTTTATAACAATTCGTTAATTACATAACCATAGACTAAAACGGAAGTGACCTAAAACATGAGTCTATGGTGGCTCAAAATCAGTCGCGACAGGCTTAAGGTCCTGCACGTGCCATACTCCTTTCGAATTTCCTAAATCGTCTGCTAATTCATAAGTCCAAGTGCCACGCTTTTTCGAAACTATAAAAGGGCCTATAAATTTAGGACCTAGTTTGGCACTATAATGTTTGATGGCATTTGACAAAGACTTATTTTTCCTCCAAACTTGTTGTCCTACCACGTAATCAACCGGCCTGCGTCTAAGATTATAAATGTTTTTATTACGCTCGTGCGCGTCCGTAACCTTAGTAGCTATTTTCTGGAACATAGCCTTAAATCCTGTAACACGCTTTTCCGTCTCCATTGCAGCATTAACCGGTTCATCTCTCGCGGTTATGTCATTATGCTCATCTCCTCTAATTTTATGTTCCCGTCCAAAGTTGGCAAAGAAAGGGGTAAACCCGGTGGTCTCATGACGCGAAGTACGTATGGCGCAACCGATAGCAGACAGTTTATCTGCCCAACGCCTATGGTCTTCTTTCAAAGTTTGCGCAATCATGGTTTTAACCACCCGATTCACTCTTTCCGTTGGATCGGCTTGCGGATAATATAGAGGAGTATAAGACAATGTTACGCAGTAATTACTGCAAAGGTTCTGAAATTCGCGTCCCTTCATAGGTGTGCCATTATCGCAAACAATCATCTTAGGCGTACCGTAAGTTAAAAATATGCCGTCTTCAATGCATTGCGCCAGGATTTTAGATGTTATATTACGAACCGGAAAAAGAACTACGTATTTGGTGTGGTGATCAGTGACTACTAAAACGTTAGTATAACCTCGCGGTGAGCGTGGAAATGGACCGATAAAATCTAGGCTAATAATTTGCCAAGGGGCAGTTGCCGTGGGTCTATTACCCATAAGACCAGCAGGTCGTTTTTGCTCAACTTTATATTGTGCGCAAGTCCTACAACCCTTTACGTAACGCACTACGTCTGCTTGCATGCGCATCCACGTATACCGGTTATGTAATTTCCAATAAGTTTTGTAAATGCCTACATGACCTGACGTAGGCCAATCATGATGCCGTTGTATTACTTTCCTCCGGAATTCAGTAGGAACTACAAGTTTCCAGTCGGTCGTTTCTTGACTAAATTCAGCAGTTTTGCTGTGCACCAATTTATATAAGAGGCCGTCTTCAACTCTCCACGCCGGGTATTTAGCCGGATATTGCTCGACTTGACATCGCGTTTTAAGATACCACTTATCGGTGGTATTTTTAAAATCATCATCAGCATAACTTATCTCAACCGCATCAATGCTAAGAGGAACCGAACGAGATAGCATATCGGGAACTATATGATCTTTCCCTTTGCGATGGATCAATTCGAAATCAAAAGGCTGTAACCGAAGTGCCCACCGCGCTAAGCGCCCTTGAGGATCTTTGAGACGATTAAGCCATAGCAGACTATGATGGTCAGTGATAACAGTAAACTTTACCCCTTCTAAATAATGACGTAATTTCTCTACCGCCCAAATAACTGCTAGACATTCTCTCTCGGTGGTGGAATAATTGCGTTCCTGTCTTGTAAGAGATCGTGATAGATAACAGATTACCCGTTCGCCGTCTTCGTATTCTTGGCTTAACACACCCCCTATACCGAAAGCTGATGCATCACACTGCAAGATAAAGCGCTTATTAAAGTCGGGGCAGCTTAATATAGGAGCTTTTGTTAGGCATTCTTTCAATTGGCGGAAGGATGACTCACACTCATTGGTCCAAACAAATTTTACCTTCTTTTTTGTCAAGTTACTAAGGGGTGCAATTATAGTAGAAAAATTTGGCACAAATCGGCGGTACCATGATGCTGTACCCACAAATCGTCTGACTTCAGTAGCATTAACCGGTGAAGGAATATCTAAAATAGCTCGGACTTTTTCCATGTCTGGCCGGAGACCATGCTCATCAATTACGTAACCTAAGTAGGTTAATTGTGGTCTACAAAATTTAAATTTTTCTGGACTGACTCTTAAATTTGCAGCAGATAAACGCTCAAACACCTGAGATAATATTTCTAAATGTTTTTCAAAAGTTTCCGAAATAAGCACGATATCGTCGAGATAGACGAAGACGTATGGTTCTAGATCAGCACCTAACGCTTTATCAATTATGCGTTGCCATGTAGCGGGTGCTCCAGACAACCCAAATGGCATTCGATTAAATTGAAACAGCCCTCTTCCAGGAACCGTAAAAGCCGTATATTCGCGGCACTCTAACGATAGCTCAACTTGCCAAAAGGCGCTCTTAATGTCAATTGTGCTGATAAACTTGGCATTACGCAATCGATCTAGAATAGCAGAAATGTAAGGTAGTGGATATGCATCTTTCTTCGAACAAGCATTTAACTTGCGATAATCTACGCAAAACCGATAAGAATTATCCTTCTTTTTAACTAAACAAACGGGTGACGACCATGCGCTGTTGGATGGCTCGACCACTCCCAACTCTATCATCTTCTTTAATTCAGCATCGATGATCTGCTGTTTAATCGGTGATACTGGATAATAACGTTGCTTAATCGGTTCCGTTCCAGGAAGCAGTTCAATGTGGTGGACCACGCCCTTTGCGCACCCTAAACTAGTAGTATCGCTAATATTATTACTATTTAATAAATTATCTAAGGCCTCTCGCTGCTCCTTCCTCAAATTCTCGTTTGTTAATAAGCCGATTTCTATAGGATTATTTTCGCTGCTAGATTTACTGGAAAAATGCCAGACGTCGCTTCTCAAATCAGGAATAATGCCCATACTCTTCCAGAAGTCAATACCAAGTATAAGTGGATGAGGTACTCCGGGAACAATTAAAATTTCTACTAATCTCACTGTATGGACCAGCTGAATGGGAACTAAAATAGACCCTAGACACATGCTCTTAGTGCCATTTGCCATAGTACAGTGAGTTGTCATAGGCTTTACTTTGACGTCGCTTTTTTGAATCATCTCCCATCCTTGTCTTCCCAATACCGTTCTAGATGCTCCAGAATCTAACAATCCTCTCATCTTAATTCCGCAGATCGATACTTCCAAATATGGTCTCTCGTCTTCTTTGGCATGTTGGAATATAAAATCTAGCAAAAGTTGTTGTCGTAATTGGGTGGTCGCGTTTTTATCATCCAGAGACTCAGTACCGCGACTAATTACCGCCTCCTTCGCAAGTTTTTTGAACACTGTGGACAAGTGTTAACGGTGACGCCGTGCTTACCGCAATTATAACAAACGAGCTTTCTGGGTAACGTACATTCTCGACTGAAATGACCTAGTCTCTGACAATTGTAACAGGGCATATCTTTCTTGCCTAATGAAGAGGGTTGATGCTGCGTAGTAACCTCAGCTATTTGCGTACGATGATAAGAGCTTCTGGGTTCAGGTTCAATATAAGATAAATCGGGCTCTAAGAATTTATGCGACTTTCGGGTGGCAGGCGGGACAAAAGACTCTATTGAAGTTTTCCGTGATTCAATCAACCTTCCATATTCTAGCAGTTCTTGTTGAGTATTGATCTTAGTAAGACCTAGCTGCGCTTGGTAAAACGGAGTAATGTTATTCAACAGTATCTTGAGTCTGACTTTTTCTGGAATTGTAATGGTTAGTCTGTCAAAAAGATTCTCCATTACTGCAAGATAAATTCCCATACTCTCATTTCTGCCTTGTGTGCGTTGCCTAATTTCTTCATAGAGCTTATCGTCGTAATCTACCGGTTGAAATTGTTTACGTAACTCTAGAACCAACGAATTCCAATCTGATAAGTGTTTTCGATTTGCTCTAAACCATATCAAAGCCTTATCGCTAAATAAATCTACTGCGCTAATAAACAATTCAGTCTTTGTAACATTACGAGCTATTCTCAATTCCTCAACTCTAAGGAGAAAGGCGCTAAGTGACATTTCACTCGCGACACTGGAAAATTTAAGGTTCCACTTTGAAACGGGAAATGAATTTACCTTCCCATGATAAATACGGCTAGATTCTGCTATAGGCACAGCTGGAAATGCGCTAGCTTCTTCTGCTCCAGAGTCTTCGCTTTCTTCTGAACTATCTAATTGCAACAATCCTAGATCAGGTATATTACTTGTCTGATTGGCCAAACTCTTCTCACGTCGTTTAATCTTTGATTCGACCGTTGAATGCAATGTGACTAGTTTTACTACAAGCCGCGATTTTGCTGCACTATCGGCGGATGATACGGGTTTGCTTTTTTCTACACGCCCTAACGCATGAGCTAACTTGCTAGTTAATTTAGCGCAAGCAGACGATGACCTATCGCCGTCGAAGTCGGCTAACAAAGTCTCGATTTCCGTAATGCGATCCAATAATGCGTTATGATCGTCCTCAAATGAGAAAGGGTAGTTTGGAAGACTAAGTGGTGATACCGATTCATCTAATCGCCTAAAAGCGCGTAATGTTTTTCGCATCTCGTCCACTGGCGCAGATTCAGTCACCCCACGGATCGCGAGTTCATACACAAGCTCGTCCGCTGTCAAACGATTTATTTCAAACTTTAAATTTTGAGCCATAATGTCGAAATATTACGCAACTCACTATGTACTAATAATTAAAATAAAAAAGAAATATAGCGTAACCCTTAAATATATAAACGACTTATAACATCGCTACTCCAAGACAATAAAACAAATTCAAGCTAACAAAAAAACACAAGGGCAATGAACGCGCTTGACCCAGATATCTTTAATAATAATTTAAAACAGATAAGACAAAAGAATGATTCGATAAACTTGACCCACTCTAACTGGTTATTTGATTTCTTATCAGTAGATAAAAGCAGAAAAGTTTTATCCTACGAAATTTACAACTCGAGAATGAAAAAAAATATATCAATTACAAATTACAAAGTATGTTACAAATTTACTGTAATAATAATACGACTCGACCTTCCTGTTATCGCTGAATAATTCCAAGAGTACAAATTCGCAATATTGTGTAAAATAATACAAAAAAACAAAAGTAGTGAAAAAAAACCTTCTTTTATCGACCTAAAATAAATTGTGATAAAATTTGTATTGATAAGATAAATTACTCTAAATTACTCTACTATTAAATTGCCAATTCACTAATAATGGAAAGTTAAAACAAATTTAAATATTAATAATTAGGAAATTTTAAATCAGGCCCCACGTTTGTGCGCCAATTATGTCACCGTGAAGTTACACAAGGGGAAAAGGAGAGGAGGGAATAAAGGAAATAGGAAAACTCGAGGACAGGCTAATCTCGGCTAGCTTTACCTTGTTCAAAATTTGCCCGGTAGTTCAGCCGTAGAGGCGTGAATCTAAGAACACAGGTGGTGGATATAGCGCCACTCAACCTAGCACAGACAATAGCCGAAATGAACCTCCCTTTAGCCTTTTAGGGGTCAAGACCTGCAGGCTAAACAAAAGCTCCAGTAAAATAATATTAATATATTGAATAAATAAAAGAAAATACAACAAACAAAAAAAACTAACTGATAGCAATAAGTGATATTGGCCTCAAAATGAAATATAATAAAAAAAACAAATAAATCCGGAATGTTCAAATAATTAATTAATTCTAAATAATTCAAATAAAATTTTATCACAATTTTCACACAATTAGACAGGACTCGATGCAGTTTGAGTTAGACAAGACAATTCCCTTGTAGTTAACTCAAGCACCCCTTACAGGTTGTCCTGATTACCAAAAACAATAAAGGCAATAATTTGAGGAAACAAAATATAATATAAGGAAGGTTTTTTTTTCAC
The DNA here is from genome assembly GCA_947359425.1 of Lagria hirta. Taxonomy (NCBI): domain Eukaryota; kingdom Metazoa; phylum Arthropoda; class Insecta; order Coleoptera; family Tenebrionidae; genus Lagria; species Lagria hirta. The sequence goes on from OX375794.1 coordinate 18,020,388, forward strand.
TTTAAAGGTGTCGTTCAAAGGCTTACTAACGTTCACACATTCATTCGACCTTTCATAGACCTTGAACTAACCTTATCTGCTGTTTCCGTTGGAGATGGTTGTTTTGCGGTGCTTTAGTCCTCGGAAGCTCGATGGTAGATAGCAGGATAACAGGAGGAAAAGAGATCGAGTGCCGCAATTGAGTCGTCTTTTGACCCTAGACTCGCCTAGCCCTACATGACCCGCGAAGTAAAACCGTTAGTGGTGGAATTAATGAGACTGTTTAACTTATCCCTTCTAACGTCACGTAATCGCGAAAATGGTAAAGTCGTTATCAAAACGTGGCTTCAAAGCCGTACCAATTTTCTTGTCAAAAAAGTCGTGAACACACGTAATACCCACTACCGGGTTTATTTGACTCACTACTTTGGCGTAGAAGGGTACATTAACACTACGTACGGTGGCGGACTTAAAAATGCAACATGGGCGCTAACACCACTTCTATATATAGAGTCGGTATCTTTCCCGCTTAAAATCTGGTAAATTCTGCTTTACTATCGGATTATTCTTTTCCCATCCGTTAAAAACTACCTGGGTTTTTTTCCCCTGGCCAATAAAAAAGTTAGCTTGCTTTACTTTATATACCGAGTGTTCAGAAAAGACAGTTACTCGAAAGACATAAATTGTCTTAAAGGCGTCGGGTCTTCGCAGTTCTAGACTAAATCGATGACAGCGAATTCGATAGTGCACAAACTAGCGTCATGCAATGAGTAGTTTACCGCAAAATGGCAAGAAGGCGCTTATTTATCGTAATTTTTGGCGTGTGCCGCAATTCAACCGTTACAACCTAGAACAAAAAGACCACGCCGCTAAGAATGAAATATACATAGATGACGAATAGTTAATAGTTCAATCAGTTTTGCGAAAACATATAATTAAAAAAGTCGATGTTTAACGACAAAGCATTTTGGCTTAAGAAAATTGACTAGAATGGTATGTCTGTACTGACGGAAATTACTGGTAGTGTTTCGGTCTAGACAGAATTCTAAATTTTTGATTTAAGTACGGCAACAATTACCATGAAATTAGCAGAGCAGTCAATCTGCAATGAAAATTATCCACAATTTCTCTAGGAAGAGACTAGAGGTGTTAATTAAACAAAATTTAATAAGCTAATAAAATTAAATATTAAAGATAAAATGTAACACAATGGCACAAGTACAAGTCAAATGCCAAAATATTTTTAAATTAGTTAGAATACTAATTGGCGACTAATTAAAGTAATTATTTTATAAACTAAGAATTATCGCTGCAAGGATCTGTTGGATTTCTTAAAATTCCAAAAAGTTGCTCGCTCTCTGGCTTATCAAAAATGTTTACTGTTAGCCTTGAATGTTGTCTCACTTGTTTTAAACAAGTTGAAAATAGAGCCAATTCTTCTGACGATTCAGTTTCGAATTGTTATATAGAGACTAAACCTTTCAAGAAAAGAAAAACTCCAATTGATTAATTTAATCGCTCTGCCTAAAGTAGAAACACTATTTTAAAAACCACTTTTAATCTTGAGACCGAGACACCTTAGGATTCGCTTCGTGAATTAGTAATTATCAGGAGATAAATAAAGCTGGCTTTATTCATCTCCTGATGAGGCTGATGAATAAAACCAGCTTTATTAATTTCCTGATGATGACCACTTGGTGGTCGAAAAAGTTCTCGAGATCTGATAAATAAACTTTTTGGCAAATACTTTATAGTGACAAAAATTCCAAATTAATCAATCAGAGTATAAACCGTTTGTATTTATAAAATTAAAAAATAATATAAAATTCTCTTTCAGAAATAGTCAATAAAGTGACCAAATAAATTTTTAGACTTTTGTCCAAAGAGATTTGGTTATGTTTCTTCTAAAATAACTTTGTTCCTAATATAATATTTTTTAATTAGAAAAATCAGTAACAAAACGAGTCCTTCCGATTTTGCAAGAAACACATTGACATTTTTTAATCAAAACTATAGTAATATGTCGAAAAGAATTTTTAGCCAAGTCGTATTAAAATAAATTATTAAATTGTTTTTTAAAACGCCATAGATAAATAAAAAAAATTATATATATATATATTTTTTCCGTAAAAGTAAGAAAAAACCAAAAGTACCTTTAACCTAAAGTAACTTTCAACTGCTTTTACTAATAATTGTCAAGTTTATAGTTTGTTTTTTTATGAGATCCAAATACCTTACAATAGCTCTAAAAAGCGCACGGCGTTATAACAAAGACACAAATTTATTTTTAAAAGTTTTTTTTTTTATATACTTCTTTTAATAATGTAGAGAATGTTTTTTTGACAACAATGCTTTTTTGAACAGTTTTTAGTTACTTTAGGAAAAGTTTTGTTTGCACAAAACTTTGCAAAAAATCAATAATGTTGTTGAAAGTTTGGAAAAACTACGCTTATCAAGTTTTAAAATCATTTAAAATACTTACTGAGAACTTATATTTACATAATAACTTTCAAATTTCTAGAACAAATTATACATTTATACATATAATCTCGGTGACGAGTCAAAAACGACTAGCCTCTTGCATTTTTTATTATACATGTGGATTATTGTCCCTTATCTAATTTTTATGTATTTTTGCAAAGTGATTTAGTGCAAGCAGTAGCATTTACCAGATAAAATGTTCCAGCTGCTATAAAATAAATGGTTTTGCTTCACACAATTAGATAAAAAGAACACTGATATTTTAAATTACCTTGTGTAATTGCAACGCATTTTACTCACTAAAGTTTAAGGTAAAGTTTTAATTGCTCTTATCAAAGCTTGAGAATCTTCTTTTAGTGTTTTAATCACGACTTCCTGAGATAAAATTGCAATAATAACATCACAATTAAGACATTCAGTAGGTGATTTCAAATAACTACTACAATGATGCTTATGAGCATTGTAGTAATTTTCTTCAATTCTGCTAATTGTAGAAAAATAATTATTATAAAGAAGTGGAGTCGATAAATGTTACAGAAAGTGTAATACATTGTATATATCGAGCAGATACAGCAATTAACGTTGATTATCAGATATTTGATAAGCAAATTTTTGCACACACTGAATGAAGTGTTATCTTTTATTTATCAATGCAAAAATTTAATCAAATTATATAATAAGGACACATATCATGGCAAAACATGTATCGAGCGATAAAAGTAGAATCAAACTGAAAAATAAATTCTCAATACACGTTTTTAAGAATTTAATTAGCTGAATTGTCCCAATATTTTGTATAATAATATTTGTTTCAATTGTTATTGTTTGGTTGAACTTTCAGAACTTGCTGCTTTAAGTTTTGATAAATAAAAGTATACATAATATATCCTAAATATGTTATTGTTTATTTCTTCTACAATAAAATAAGACAGCATTTCGATTGATCATATTGTTGTAAAAGTAATAATATTGTTATTATCATTACTTTTCAAAAACCGTTATGATTTATAAATCCAGAAAAACAGCTGTGCCTCTGACACAGGTAAGGTTGAACATCATAGAAAATTTATAATTCTTATTATAAATATAGGTTATATCATTATGATCAATCATTCCTCTTCCGCAGGTACAACAATTTGGCTTGACTCAAAAATCATTACGGTTTTTGACGTTTCTTTCAAGTAATGATAATTTGAACATTACTCTTTATTCATATAAAAACTGTTGAAAAACAACATTTTCATTTTCATAGCGTAATAACTAAACTAACTAAAGAAATAAATTAAAAGCAAAAAACCAAAAATTTTGTTTTAAGCCAAAGAGAATAAAAAAGTTTGTTTTTAAAAATCAAGCCAAGTTGCTACTCCTTATGCATCTGCTATGATGCCAATTGGCAGATTAAATATTCAAGAACATTCAAACAAACAATGGGAGACGAACATTATATATCGCTGTTTTCTCTATTTCCGCGAGAATTTCTAATTTTAAATTTACATTTTGAAGTGGCGGTAAAAGATTAGAGTACAACGCCTATATTTAAAATAACTTAATGTAAAATTTTTACTATTTTTTCTCTATAAATTTAAGATACATTTTTTTGTATAATAATTTTGATGAAATTTTTAACTTCCCACAATCTAAATTTTTTGACCAGTATAACCAAAAATAAAACAGACTATAAATGTTTTATCTATTTTTATAACAGATATATAAACTATTTTATATATCTTTATACTCAAACAGATTTTAATATTTATCCAAAAGCGCTGCTTAGGCTGCATGTTCACGTGTGAGATGAAATTGGAAATGGCTTGCCGTAAAAAATCTTTACCTTGTTTCCAAAATTAAAGTCAACACAACCAAACTGAAAAAATTTCTACAGAGACAAGTAGCTCCATAGCAAAACAACTTGTCTGCACTTTTGCAACAAAAAAAACGCCATAATAAACAAACATTTTTAGCGATGTGCCAGAAAAACGTCTATTTGGTTCACATAATGTTTTGCCCATTGCAAAGTGAGTTGCCAAGACAATGTAGCAAAAAATTTGCTTATGCACTAGCTAGATTTTTGGTTTTAAACTGCTAGCAAATTTGTTTTGACTTCCAAATTAAAAAAAAAAAAAGATTTTGAGAAAGGCTATCAAATCAATGCATGTAAAAACAAAATTTTATTTTTATTTTTTGACATTGTGTACTTCATAAAATTAGATCATTAATATAAAGTTTACCAAAAAAATTGTTATAACTATAAGAAGAATAGTTTCTATCAAAATAAACACGTTTAGGCAATAATCCAGAATTAAAAAAGGAACAAACTAGTAATATTTTGATGTCCCAAACCTTCCAATCTAACAAGCAATATAGTTGTAACACATTTCAAAAACTGCCTTACAATATTGTCAGATATAAACAGCAAATCGAGTTCACGTCAACCAAGAGTATAGCAAAACAAGTAAGCAATTCAAATACAGTTATTCAGATAAAGTAAAATTGTTACCAGTTTATTTGCTCTAAACCAGCTAAACACTTCTGAATAATTTTGATTTTGTTATCAAAAGCTTCTAAAATTTCCATACCAGATGGAAGACATTTAAGAAACGCTAATTTCGAATTAATTTACACTTTTAAAACTATTAGCAGTAGTTTTATTAAATCTATGAGATATTTAAGACACAATTTCTCTATCTTTATCAAGAATTAAAAATTCTCATTACACAAAATCCGTGAGACACCAATTTTATGAGATATACTAACAATTCTTTTATTTCTTCAAAAATAATTTTATCAATGTCAGTAGTTATCGTCATCATGAAACCAATAATACAATACTTATTTTAATTTAAACATTATTAATTGAAAATAAAACTGAATCAAAAAGATCTCCTTGGGCACATTAAATCATCTATGTTAGATAATAATTTAAAATTATAATAAATTTCATCAATAGAATTGAAGAGTTTACGTCATAATTTTTCTACCCTAGCAAGTAAAATAACTCCTAAGACCCTGTTGAAAGCATGGTCTCAGTGAGTTTCAGTAAATCAATTTTTAAAGTAAAGTTTGTAGAAATACGTGCAAAGTTAACTTTATTTTGTGCAGAATAGATTATAGCCCTGGCTTCTAGTTTGATTGCAAAACCAAATAAAATCGGTCGCAACTAAATTTAAAAAAAATACATTTTATTTTCTTTTGACTAGTAAATACATAGTTTAGAGAAGTTCTTTTCTAATTTTGAAAAAGTCGTATGGTTTTGTTTAGCAATTTAATCTTTTGCAAAAAGAAGAACAAGTATATCTTCATCTAATAATTGAAGCTTTACCTTCATAAATTTGTTATATTTAAATTATTGATAAACACATAATGATTCTGATTATATTGTTAATTGTTTATATATTATTACTATCATTTAGTAATAGTATGTTATTGTTAATTTTTATTATTGCAAAAAGTTCTATAATGATAACTAATTTGATTAACTTTTTTAAACTTGCAAAAACAAAAGAAAATGTTTTATTCTATATTTAAAACTCTACTGTATACACAAAGACAAAATGGTTATGTCGATAAGTTAAAATAGTTTCACGGTAAAGTTACAGCCATAAGAGAGATAACTGCCATTTAAGTAATATACAATTTTTATGACGGTCACAAAACAGCAATTTATGGAGCAACTGTTAAATTTTTGAAAACCAAAAAAAATCTAGTGCACTTCCTGCATTATAATGATTTTTGCAGCAGTCATAAAACGTTTATGTTATGTGGATGGCAAACTAACGCTCGTAAAAAGAAAGTGTCAGAGAGGGCGTTCTAACTACGCAACATTTTTTCAACTTTTCTAATTAGGTGCAATTGTTTGTAAAATAAAACAACAAACAAGTCAAAAAAGGCGAACAAAGAAAGGTGCTTGAAAAACTGACAAAGCTACTCGAGAACAAAAAGATAGAATTGTTATTATGATGGCACTTACTGTCAGGAAATAATTGGTAATTACCAAAAATACTCTCGTCAGATAAAATGTTATTTTAAACGCTGTTCAAGACAAATTATGCTGATTGTTTTTGCTGATGAAGACTGTCATAATATCGGCTTGATGATTGTGAGAAGAGTTTGATCTCATGTTTGACCTAAGCAACGTCTATAAATTCTTTAAAATTTAAAGCTTGCGACCCCCTACAGATTTGAAGATTTACACTTGATCTTTAAGAAATCTGTGAAATTAAAAAAGTGTTGCTTTATCATTTACAAAGCATCAATGCGCTGCCAAGTCTTTTAACTGTTAGATCTATACAATGTAACGATGTTATAAATTACAGTGCAGAAGACGTGTAATTTATTCATCGTCCGCGCCAAACAAAATTATTAATGCCAAGTAATTAGCAACTAGTTTTATTTATACGCAAATAAAACACCAAAACACCGCCTGGATGACAGCTGACACCGCATAACACGACTGGTTGTATGCTGCAAAACAATTTAAATACCTAGAAAAAGAATTTACGATTATGCAAGTAATTATTCAAAAAAGCGACTTAAAAAGTTGTGGTACAAGAACATTTAAATAATATAACTTTTCTAAAACTTTCGTTTTTAGATGCTTTTGCATTAATGATCCAATATTAGTTTCCAAAGTAGACTCGTTTTTAGAAAAACTAATATCATTAGTGCAGTTTAAATTTGTATTGTATTCGTCAGTTGAATTAAAAATATATAATGTTTAAGCTTGACTTACAGCAACCAAAAGTTATATCGAGTTTGTACAATTGGGCGTTAGATGTTTGTGTTTTCAGGAAACCTATGAAAAAAAACATTAAAGACATTTAAAACAAAGTATTTTAAAAACTCAAAGTTTAGAGATTATTAGCTTTTTTCATTAAAAACTCAATATTCAAAGGCAAGATACAGGCGTGTTGTGGATTACTGAATGAGCATTGACGTTTGACGGCTCGATCATACTATCAACAACAATAAAAATGTATCAAGCTAAAATAACAGTTGATCTAAATAATTTATACAGGCACGGTATAACAAAGCAACTCTATGGTATATGTTCGTCCAAGAACTAGTTTGTTTGTATAAGGGGTGTCTGTTGTGTAGATTAAATAGTATTATTAACATCTTTTAACTATTAAACCCGACAAAAAAAAAGCAACTAAACAAATTTAAAAAAAAATTGCTATTGAACCAAAGTTATCTGAACCAGAAAATGCTACAAATCACCGCTTTTGCAGAGGGTTATTCTTTCTGGTAAACAATAAACAATAAGCAGATATGCATACTTACAAACGTACCTGAAGTCTAACAGTGTTGCAGAACGATATGTTCAAACATTATAAAAACACTGGGTTTTTATCAACTGATGCTTCAACAAATTTAATATCGTTGTGATCAAAAACCTATTTTCACTTTAGCAAAAGATGCTGTTAGTTTGGAAAATCCTAATAGTTGTACAATTTATATCAACAAACAGTCAAAATCTTACACATTAGTGCGGTAAAACTCTAATCTTCACACTAGAACGGTAATGTTACATAATAAAAAATCTAACTTTTTAGATGTAGATTGCATATTTTCAAAACTTGCTCTATCGGAGCGCGCACGAAACTCAACCACTTATTGTAGACTATTCAGTATTACAACTCTGAACACAACATTCAATTATTGTTCTTCCAATGTCAAAGTCTCAAAAAGTGCAGACAATATAAATAAATAGCTTCTGCAATTTATTAGTAACACACAGAATACAAATTCAAATGGCTAAAGTCATGCATCCTGCAAATCTATTCTATTTATTTATTCTTACATAATAAATAAACTTATAAAATTCTGCTCCAATAAAACCTGCTTTTATTTAAACTGTATTTATCGGTAAAACATTACAGATATATACTTAAAAAAAAATTGGCGCTAAGTTTAACACTTCTTGTTTTGTGGCGAGTAATTCATGTAAATTGCTCATAGTGCAACAGTGTATCATGTTAAAATGGTAAAGCAGCAAACGTTCAATTTATGTACCGTGTACGTTAAGGAAAATTATTAATGCGATCTAATTAGCAGCTAATTCTAATCTCTTTGAACATTTCTGACCGTTACAGCACACCAACAGGTCGCACGTTCTGCAGTAATTAATTCTAAACGATTTAACGAATATAGAATAATAATTGAAAGTTTGGTTTTTATCCTTTCTGGAAATTGTAGAAGAGTAAAGTCTTTAACAGCAGGAAGTCTTTCATCATTAATTTTAAAACCGGCCTACGACTAACTAACTATGCCTTCCATTTTAGTTCGTCATTTTATCTTATCTAATCTGCATAAGTTGTTTTTGCAACAAGACAAATTGCTGTTAGTAGTTCTAGTCTAGGGAATGATCACTCATCATCTAAAGATTCAAATCTTCTTAAGCAACATCTGACCGACCTAATCTTAATATATAATTAATTTTTGCGTTTGTAAACTAGTATTTGTAACCATCACTAAACACAATGATCAAATAAATTCGATGGTTAATTATTAATACAAATTAATGGTACGCTTTTTCTCAATTTTTCTTTGTCTTAGTTTATGAGACAATATAAAACCAACAAATATTTAATATATTGTCTTTTAAAACTATTTGCTACATTTTATTTCAATTTTAGATTTTTTGTGAGACAACATAAAACCAACAAATTTAGCCTTTTCAAATCTTTACTTACAATCATTACATTATTCTCAAGAATGAATGTGTGTGATATGCAAATCATGGCATTCTTGCTTTTAACAGCAAATTCGCCTATTTATATTGTAGGTTTAGCTTGGTAGCATGTTTGTATTTTTTTTACAACAGATCTACTAGCCAGCTAGGCCAGCATTCTTCACAATAAACGCTTGAATTAAAAGATTAAATTAGACAAGTAGGTGGTTGAATTTTAGACTTTGAAATTAATTGAATCTGTAATTTGCGTCTCAAAGCAGGCAGAGCTAGTTGTGTCTAATATGAATTATTATTTGACAAAAACAAACAAAAATATCTGCTAATATATTTTTAAAATAATCCTCTCCTCAAAGTTGAAAATATTTTAACAGTTTTCAACAGCGTTTGACTGTTATTTATTATTATTTTAAGTGTGTTAAGTTACTTGCATTACTTGGCTTTGTCAGCGAATTAGACAAAACAATTTACTATTCTTATAATTTTAGCTTGTGCAATTTATTATAATGTTGTTTTTTTTTAATAAGGTTTAAAAAAATATAAAGCGCTTACCATTTCAACAAAAAATCACAGGTGTTGTAGATGTACTCACCTGAAACAAAAAACAAAAAATTAAATATAAAATTAATACCAGAAACATAAAAAGTAGGAAGATAAAAAACAAGTCATTAGTAGAAGATTCAAGAGGGTTTTTATTTCAAATATTTTTAACAATCACTAAACTTTTGTTTATTATGAGAAAACTCTCAAACAAAAATATAAATAATATCAAAACATATCTAAACTGACTATTTTAAATTTTGTGATTTTTAATTTAATTTTTTTTTGTATTTTAAATAGCAAAAATATTTTTCTAATATATTTGAGCAGAGCATTTTATTGAGCAAATAACTTTGAACAGGTTAGCATTTCACCCAAAAAAAGTTTCGATTCACGTAAACAAAGCTATTAATAGCTTGGCAAACCATTTTATAATTGAAACGTTGCTAGGATACAATAATGTAAGTTTTCAGAATAAATAACTATTCTAAAAAATAAAAATTAAATTACTGTCATTTAAAAATAATTTTAAAAATAATTTAATGATCAAAATAATTATTAGAAGCTGTTTATGTGAAAAAAATCTTTTTGATGTCAATACTTAAAAAAAAACGATAAGCTGCTACACGTTTTATGCGCAGAAAAAGACGTTTTACTTCAATATAGTGAACGACATAGAAATTCAAATACCCATTTTTCCTCAACTTATTGTAATAATTTTTCTGAATATCAGATTGTATAGGCCAAAAAAAAGTAATCAATCAGTTTTTCAGTCATATTGCTTTTCTTTCAAAAACACAGTAGGCTACAATCGGTTTCGGCAGCGACAGTAAACAATATTTATTGTCTACTCTTTCAAAAACACAGTAGGCTACAATTGGTTTCGGCAGCGACAGTAAACAATAAAAATATAGAATACTTAGCACAAAAGCACTTCTCCAATCTGCTCAGAGGGAGAAGACGAGCAAATTCTCATCAACTCAGTGAATTTGATAGGAGGCGAATGGTAAGTATGCAAGAATTGCCGCTTTATCCATTTAAGAAATTGCCACTAAGACAAACAAAAGTCGCTGTAGCGAGTGGTTGTCGGGCATAAACTCAGGAGGGCCAAACACAACGAGTAAGAGGTACAAGACGTCGCCGAAGAACTACAGAACGCCAATATTGTCGCCATAGACCTTTACACTTCCTCAAAAGCGCTTGTAAACTATTAGTTTACAGAACATGGAAGACCCATTGAGATGCAAATTGTCACATAAGAAATTTTAGGATAATTTTATACCGTCCTCATCTTGTGTTTTCTCTCACTTTTGAGCAACGCCGTAATCCTCTAGAGTGGCGCAGAAACCAATAAATAAGCTTGTCGGTGGTTCAGTATACGGTTGTTTAGTAACGAGTGCCAATTCTGTTTCTGATTCTGATTCTGTTTGACATAGTAGCCGGGCAAGAGTGAGAAAACGACACAGTGAAAAACGTAATTCTTAATTTTTTGTCAAAACTCATGTGCATTGCACTGTTGAAATAATAGTGTAAGAGGCTATTGTCTATGGCAGTAGGTTACTTTTGTTCTTTTGTAGAGACAACATAAGAGCCCAACGTTTTGTTCAAAAAGTAGTAGAAGAGCATGTTGTATCTTACTCGCGACTTTTCCCAATCCAACATTTCAACAGAATAATGCAAAACTACATGTAGCTAAGGTTACAAAAAATTGTTTTAAACGCAACAAAGTGAATTTGTTGCCCTGGCCACCAAGATCTTTACAATCACCAACTCAGATTGGAGCAGAAGGCTGCACAATTTACCTCATTCTCTACGGACTCTGGAGGCACTTTGTTATAAGGTACAGATAGCCTGAAATGAAATATTTAAAGAGGAAATTGATCACCTCATTAGGTCGATCTTTATGAGCGTATAAGGCATCGTGGGGTGCTCAGACCAATAATTATTTTTGAAGACTGAGTGTCAATAATTTCTGAAAATTTTTACCAATTGTTACCTTGCCCAATAAAAATTAAAAAATATAAATCTTTACTATTTAGATGTTTGTATTTCTATTTCACTTGCTGTAGGTATATAAAACACTGTAAAATGCTGTAAAAGTTGAACAATATTGATTATCACTTGATTTTAGAATAAAAGCTTTTTCTTAATCATAGTAAACTTGTCAAACCATTCTAAAGTTTAATTTTTGTTAATAAAAAGTAGTAATAATAGCGGATTGCAACAATTTTATTGCCATTAGTCGTATAATTTCTTATAATATAATTTAAATTCTAACTAATTACCAACAAAAATAAATCTTTTAACTGCTAGTGGAAAAAATAATGTAGTAAGTAATGAGTGTTAAAATCCATTGAAAAACAATATCAAGTAGCTGCACATGAAAAAGTGATAAGATCGCCAACATCGCTAGAAATAAGTCGCTTAAAACGGATTTGCTGAAGTAATAGCTAATTCACTTTTTACACTGATTGGCTATGCTATGTAGGTGGCAACCAGTTTATTAATTACGTAATAAAAAGATTTTGTAATAATCTTTAGGCGCTACAATAAAACTCCGCTCATCTTATTAAATAGACAGAAGTTCAAAATCTGTTTCACAATTCTAATAGAATTAGTTATTATTAATATAAATAACATCAGATGCAAAGAAGTATATAGTTTATGACAGTTGATGCTGAAGTCTTGATACGGGTTCTATAAAGCATGTTATAATATAACGTCTATGAGGACTTTCAAGTCAGAAACAGCCAAATAAACAGTTTGCAGAAAAAGCTGCAATTGAGAGAAATATAATAAAAACTTGAAGTTATAAGAACCCCATAACTCAACTTTCTAAATTATTGACATTAATAATAATAGTATTTTTTCCATGAAACATATAGCACAATAAATTTGAAAAGCAGTTATTCAAAAACTCATAGCACCCACACAATTTTTGCGATTCTTAATTTTTATAAGTAGGTAACTAACACTTTATAGATAAAGCTTTTTTTCAATCTGATGGGTAATAGAAAACAGTTTAAAAAACCGCTTAGGTAATTTTGTTTGCATTACAGTAATAAAATATTTATTGAATAGAAAGAATACCGATACAATACATTGATCAATTTTTATTAGCACAATCAATTGAAAACAATTATCAACAGCTGATGATCTTTTCAGGAAGTCTCTCTAAAATTTTCAAAAGCAATAATCGCTTGATTTATGGACTCACTGAATCCATTGTATAAAAAATATTTATTCAAATTTATATTTGCATATTGAAATACCACAGAAGGTAAATTTACATAGCATAAAACATGTTTTTTATGCAAACATTAAAATAATGTTAAGGTAGGTACTTTGTTAGCAAAACAAAGAGTATGAATTACCAATAAAAATTAGTTTTTTCCATTTAATTATAGGTATGATTGGACGTATTGGATGTGACTAGTATCAATAAAGAATAAACAATCAGCTTCTTTGTAAGCATAAACCATCCTAAGCCATCTGCTTTTTGCAGATAAATTAATATTATCAGTTTAATTAAAGAAAAAATGTTAAAAGGGAATATATGTACAAAGATTTATCTCTAAGTATAGGATACATTAAATTTTATTTTTATGATGATAATTTGTAATTTATTAACCAAGGAGTTGTCATGAAGCAAGTACAGTTTTATGAATTTAATATCGCGTTGTTAATGTCTTTGATACAATGTTTGTCAGCTTTATAATAGGTCTTTCTGATTAAAGTTACATCTACAAAAAATAATAATGGTAATAAAATCATAAGAAATTTATGCCGCATCTCAAAATAGTTTCAATTCTATTTGATCAATTACTATAGGCTGGTTTTGAAGTCTTCGCAAAGCAGCCGTTAATATTTAATTTTACTTTTTTTATAACCTACATATTTGCTTCTTGAATTTTCCAGCCAATGTAAGTAAACATTCCTGATTTTTTTATAATAAATATTGATAAATTAATAATAAAATTATTTTAGCACGACTGAGAAGATGTACTATAAAAAACGCAAAAAATACATTCTTGATTAAATCCGGCACGTAACACTTAATATAGAATAAAATACTGTCTATCAATCAATGACAGCGGACAATGTAAGACAGAAGACAGGCATGTTTTACATTGCCATAGTAAGGTTACAGAAAATTATTGTTACATGTTATTAATTCGTATAATAAGACCAAATATTCTTCTTAAAAAATGCGAAATAGAATAGTGTTATATGCATCACGTTATTATAAAATTAATGTTTAACAATAATTAATTGTGACAAGAGCCTTTGTTAGTCAAAACATCAACAAATTATTGGATAATTAATAATTATTTGCCTATCGTATTCGGAAAAATAAATATTCCACATGTGCAGCACGATCGCAGAGAGTGATGTACATGAAGTGCAAATGCAGGAAACTTCTGCCCAAAGAAGATTGGTAAAATGTTTTTTGAATCAAATATTTTAGTACTCTAATAATTTTTTTATACTGAGCACTTTTTTACTGATTGAGCACTGCCAATCACGTTCTAACTGATAACGAAAATTTTGAAAATTTATATATAACTGTCATTTTGATAAATGTTATTAATTAATAATAGTTATTTCCTTTATAATAGTTAATGAGCGAACCTGTATGTAAGCCAGTAGAAATTAGAGAGTAAGCAAACAAAGCAGTCGCAAATTTGCGTCCTTATTCGAGAACGTACATATAAAAGGGAATACATAAAAAAATTTACTGGTAATTGTTTACTTGCTTATTGTAAAGAAGAACAACAGTTCCTATTTTTTCAAATAATTTTGTGGATTGCTTACTTTTTTGATGAATAAAACAAAAATGCTGTATTTTAACATTTCACTGACTGACATTTGTAACAAATTGTTAAGCTAATATAAAAACTTCAAAAGACAAACCACCCTATAGTATTTTCAAGTTAAAGACAAAGTGGGAATAAACATGATCGTGTGCTATAACCTGTTTAAGCAGCCAATCAACGCAATTTGTGCAAAGTCATGTGATAATTTAACCAATAGATGCTCCAATGATCCAATGATAACCAATCACGTGATCTACATGCGTCTTTTCTTCGTTACATCCACTTCGCCTTTGATTTATAAATACTATAGTCTCTATTGCAAAATAAAAAACACCGCGGTGCAAAAAAAGCGATTTCCAAGGCGTCGAAAATTACTGATAAAAACTTATTTAAAATTAATAAATACAAAAAAATTGAAGCAATTGTGTATTCAAACTTTTCTGCTATTTTAGATATGGCAACGCTCTCTTTCTTGCTGAATATTTCTCTAGGTCTAGTTCTACTTGCGTCTATTCTTTTTCTAATGTTGTGTCTAAAGCTCTAGTTTTGGTGCTTTAGTTAATTTTCTGAAATTTGACAATGTTTATTGGCCATGTTTTAAGAGGTACTTATCACCAGTTACAATTGACAACAAAATAAAACATTATCAACAAAAGTTAAGACTCTATACAAGCCAAGTTTACAAATAAAATTGTAATTTTTTAAATAGAAAGCTAATACTTTGAAATTGTTTCTTAATGTTATGGATACAACACTCATATTTAAAATAGCTAACTTATATTTAAAACAGCTAAAAGTAAAATTTTCACTCTTTTTGAATTTTAAAAGTCCGTTACCGCAGTTCAAAAGGAAGTAGCAATAATTCAGTTATTTTTGTAATAAAATTATGAATAATATTACAAAACATTGGAATACTAATATTTATAAAATTTATGTAATTTTAATTTGTTAGTTTGTTGTTCAAATACTATCACAATATCCAGCCCAATAGTTTCAATTTTTCAAGTTCTGTTTCATTATAGTTTGCAATTATTATTTCCAATAAAATTTGAGAATTGCAGATATAATATTGGTCAACTTTTTTTACTAAATAAAAATTAAGAGCTTTAACTACTTTATTTTGTTTTTCAACAGACATAAAAAAAGAGGAGGTTTTCAATTCAACTGTATTTTTTTATTTGTGTTACCTCAAACGTTTTTTGTAGGCCAACCAATTTTAATGATTTTTTTTTTATTTGGAAGCTGGAGCTTTCTATTTGGTCCCATTTAAATTTGATCAATCGGACTAGTAGTTTTTAAGTTATTTTGATTATTGCTTTCAAAATAATCAAATATTAGTTTATAAGCAATAGACGTCAATTAAATAATTAAAATAATAATCAAGTAATCATATTAAAGTCGGTTTTGTTTAGTTTTTAATTTGTTTAAATATTGTGATCTATATTAACGACGAAGTAGGTAAACATTGAACACATTCTACAAAAATGACATTAACTGATTGTTTTTTAATTATAAATATACGATAATCTAGTGTTAATGGATTTATAAATGTGTAGCAAAAAAAAATTCTTCAGTTTCTGAAAAAAGATGACAATCCATAAAAATGAGAGGCCCGTATCTATCCTACCGAGTTAAATTTCTTTAAAAATTTACTGTGTAATTTTTTTGTTCATTATTATTATTTATTAATTATTATAAATATCAAAAAAACTTCTACAAACAAAAGCGCATAGTACGTGTGTGTAATTAATTTAAAATTTTTTGTAATAATGTTATGCTTCCATGAATATCATCAAAACGAATTCTTTTAAACTAAAGTAACTTTTAACTTTTTATTTTATCTTAGTTTGACCTTCGACGTGGGTTATAAAAATGTTTATTCCAAAATTAATCGGTTTACAAAACTTTTAAGAATAAAGAATGATCTGACAACTGACATTTTGAAGTAAAATGTTATTATTAATGTTATATTTGGTACGTAATTGATGAAAATTGTAGCGTAGGTGGTAGGTTTGTAACTGTAACGTCAATAGATCTTTCAATTCCGGGTCCCACCTGAAACTGCGCATCTTTGCCTAATGCAGGACAATTACTATAATTTCCACAACAGCTTAAGTAAATAATTTTCTTCTACATCAAACAACGTGCAAAGAAGTTTTGCTACAGGCATTAAGTTACAGTTATTCTCTCTTGAAGAAATAATCGTAATTCAGGATGGACATGGGTCAGCACATATTATATTGTCCTCGGAAGGCTTGAAGTGGGTGTAGTGTGGGTCGTATGTGTCGCGTGTCTTTTATTTAATTGATGGAGTTTTGATCAAAATCCAGTGATTAATGGTTTGCAAACAAAAGACGCTGCTACTGTATTTGCCATTTGGAACAGTTATTTTATTTCGTCAGGTGCAAACTGAAAGCCAATTATAACGTTCCAAATTCGTCTTGGATGGAGTTAGCCGCACACGCTGAAATATTTGTTGACATACAAGCGAAATGGCAATATTTGCTAACGTATAAAGAAAGTTGTGTTAGATCAATGTTAACCATTTTAGGCAAAGT
Organism: Lagria hirta; assembly: GCA_947359425.1. Lineage (NCBI taxonomy): Eukaryota > Metazoa > Arthropoda > Insecta > Coleoptera > Tenebrionidae > Lagria > Lagria hirta. The sequence continues at coordinate 18,037,451 of OX375794.1, forward strand.
GCTGTTAGTTTGGTAAATATTTACAGTAACAATTAAAAGGTGCAAGTTGGATATTAGCACGTTTTGTGCAAATAATAACGGATTTTATTTATGTGCTTTTAGGCAATAACTTTCGTTTTAAAGCCAACAATTAATCAAGCTACCATTTGCACAAACTCTCTGGAATTTGACATTGTTTGTTGGCCTACATTGTCTTATAATATCTACTTCTATTACCACCAAACTAAATTATTCTCAATACATTTGTTAAAACAATAGCACACAACACAAAACGTCTAAATTAAAGATGGCAAACGTACTTTAAAATAAATTTGAACTTGAAAAAAATCATCAAAATTTAAAATCAATGTTTAGTCATTTAGTTTAGAGAACACCCATTTGAACTTCCTTTTATATAAAAAAAATTATCATATTACAAATAAATTATAACTTATAAATTATAACTAAATAAATTATAACTATAATAAATTTAATAATTCTATCAATAAACTAAGTAATTAGTAATATATCTAATTAAAAATTTTTTGTTTTAAAAAATTTTTTTTTACCAATAAACAATATTGAATAACGATGGTGATGATTAAAACCAATCACTTGTTTTTTAAGTTTCTTTCTCGATGTCTTCCATTCAGCAGTTTTCGGTTTTCATTTAAAAAAGTTACAAAACAATACATGTATATTAATCTATTTGAGCTAAGAAAAATTATTTTTGAAGTATATCATAATAATATTACTGTGCATGCTACTCTTTACTCAAAGCGCCTATTTACCATGTAATAATTTTAACTTTTTTGATCAAAGATTGACATTGAAACAAATTTATGTTAAATAAAAATCTGAAAAATAAATTGAAGTAAATAAAGTAAAGTTTTAGATTATTAGTTTCTTTTTAGAACTTATTGTTTATTGTTCAAAACAGTTGTAGTAGTTGTCAATTCATTTAGTTTTAAAATATAATTTATTTGAATTGAAATAGCATGAAACGTGGCCATGGAAATTCAAACTTTGGTTGGCACTTTCTACATTTAGATTTTTTGTGTTTGCAAAACTATATGTCAGTAAATGGCAATGCTGTAAATCATAAATGAATGTTTGAATCATATACACATACAAACAGTGCGCGTCAAAATATATTCATTAAAAATTAAACAAATTTTCTTCTAAAGAAATCTTTTTATGCCAAATAAAATTCCAAGCAATCATTTGTTTCAAATACTTGATTATTCAAACTGATTTTGTTTGATATAAAATTTATTTATTCCAATTTTGTTTTTTTGTGCTCAAAACATTCCTTATGTGAAATAGCAAATTTTCATACGGTCGATTAGACAACTAAAATAGCTTTCAGAATCAAGAAATATTGATGACGTTATAGCTCTAAAACTAATGAGTACTTGAAATTGCATTTTGCATAAAAATATAAGCGTGTCAAAAAATTTCTTTGAAAAAAATTTTGTTTAATTTTTTATGAATTCATTCCATACTTTTGACGCGCATTGTATATATAATCCCACTGTTTGGTAGTGACAAACTTGTAAAAAACTACAGTGCCCTCTACATTGAAAAACTGTTAACACAATCATGGTCTACTCTTATGCCAATTAAAACAGAGTAGTTTGCCTTGTCTTGGCAGCATTATATAGGACATATTTTCGGCCAAAAAAATAAAGTTCAACCGACTTAATTTGACAAAAAAATCTCTATTTTAATAGAATATTTATAGCCTCGTAATGCAACAACGTTTCTTCATCTAAAAGCAATATTATTATAAACATTTATTTTAATTCCTCTTCTAATTAAACTTGAAATGTAATAATTTTAAAAACATTAAATAATACAATATTATATTTTTATAAATTTATATATAGCTTTTCAATCTTTGATATATGTACGGTATAATGTTTCAAAATTATTTTACTGGTTTTTAATTACAGAGTTACCTCTATTTAGTAAATCAACAGTAATGTTGGTCAAGTTTGTCAAAATTATTATATGCAATACACATATAGTTGACATTTAGTGTAAAATAAATAATTCTAATAACTTTATTAATGCTGTTTTACCTTACAATTTTCTAACAAGCACATGTTGGCTATATCCATATAGAGTCATTTTCTACTTTCGCATAATTAACTCTGTTATGCTGCCTCATTACTGCGGGTTGTATTTAGTCTTCTCATGTTTGCTGAAACTAGCTTGTTTTATAGCTCTTAGACATTTTCTACTTTATTTTTAATAATTAAAAAACACAACTTTCTTACTTTAATGCATGCAAACAAAAAAATAAAAAAATATCCATCACGAGAGAATTCTAGTTTAAATTAACGCGTACTGAAAAATTTTCAGCATTACATAATTATTATAAATTGATAATAATGCCATGGCAAAAAAAAATTCTTTCAATTTATTGAACTATACTCGTAATAACAGTACTTACAGAGATATTTTTACAAATTTGTAGCTCGTGCCAACAGAAAAGCTTCCAGAAGAAATAAACGAGCGCCATCCGCATCCAATCTGCATAATCTAGCTATTCGCTTCGCTAATGCGTTTTTTTGCGGAAACCGCTGAAGGAACCGTGTCAAGATAATTAAACGCATACTTTTCTCTCACAGCGGTTATTATAATCAGATATTAACTTTATGACAATGTATTTTAAAGTAAAACTATTTCCGTCATATAAAAAACCTTACGTAAAGTATGTTCTTTTCTTATAATAGAATTATTTGTTTAATGTTGATCTATTAAAAACATGTTGGTTTATGCAAATACACTGCTGTTAATCGTTATGAAACCAACAAACATTCCTTAATTCACCAAATTTTATTTTTCAATATTTACTTGCTTTCTTCGTCATCTTACGTATTTATCAAGACAAGGTTGACGTTAAAAAGTTATTAATGTCATCAATTACCAATGGAACTAATAGTTGCATATAAACACACCCTACGACAAAATTAATGTTAACTATAAAACTGAAAAAATATAAACAAAAATTCGAAAAAATAGATACCAATTTTTTGTTTGTTTATATCTTAGCGTAGACTTTTGAGAACAACATGTCTTTAAAAAATAATAATTTATATAAATGTTCAATTTATTATTAAAAAATAAAAAACACATAGTTTCAACACTTTAAAATCTGTTAAAAATATTTTTTGCAGAACATTTTTCTAACAAACTAGACAGTTCAAAGTAGTGTACAAAATAATAAAAATTAACGTCACTTCAGCTTAAATGAAGCCAAGTCAAACAATTAAGCTTAATTAGATATAAATTGTAAAGCGCAACATTCAAAAAATTGACTTATTTCAAAATATTCTTTATAATCAGGCATAAATTTGAATATTAATTTATAGAGACGGTACCTGCTTTGCTAAAAAAAAATATTATAAAATTTTTTGACACGTGTCATAAAGTTTTTAATATTAAAATATTTTGAACGTTGACAGCTTTGGCTTATTACGCAGTAGAACCCCCGTGAATTTCAATGAATATTTACACACATCTTCGCACGCCTTAAGTCATCTGGGCACGGCATCGGCAATAGGGAACACACCTTTAAGTTTATTACAAGCCGGTTAATGTCGCTCTAGGACGACCGATCTAGACTGAATTATTGAGTTAGTGCAATAAGAAGATCTTTTAAAACCGTTAAATAAACAATATTCAAAAAAATTTACGCACGCAATGTACTTCTAGTTTTATTTATGTACTATTATATTACGGATGGGCTCAATAATTTCTAGCTAATAAAGCAACTTTCAAACTAGTACAAATACAATATTTTATAATAATCAATATCATCATCTAATAATGTCGTTATTTAATGCTTTTAATTTTAACCTGAACTTATTTTTCCTTTCTTCCTGAACCAAATTGCGCAAAGTTTCAAGCATGAATTACTTACTAACTTCAGAATAACAAGAATACAATCCTTTAAAAACTTATATCTTGATAGTAAGATAAATGTCGTAGCAAAATGTAAGCCTCTTATATTATAAACCATAAAATCATAACGTTTCTCTATAATTTCTGAATTTAAAATCTTTTTGCTTTTTAAAACTATTAGTTAATACAATTAAATGAGCAATCATTCCAAAACAGACCTATTTTTTACGGTTACGATTATAGGCTTTTCACGGCTAAGATAATTCTAAAAGACAACAATTTCTCTGTTCTCTTTCTCTCTCTTTCATCAAATATTTTCACAACGGCAGTAAAATTTGTACAACCCCCTACGTATTCTACATCATAAACTTGATCAAATATAAACAAATTTATTTTTTATTCTGAACAACTTCTTATTTTTTAATGTTAGTTTTTAGGAAACGTTTTGATTAACAAAACATGCATGCACTTTACAAAAACGCTAAAATTTTAAGAACTTAAGAAATACCAAGATATAAACACAAACCATTGTAAATTTTGTCATTTTTGTAGGTAAAGAATTACAAAATGTTTTTTTACATTTGCTTTTACAAACAAAAGCGTTAATGTGATAACTTTTTGGTCAGATCAGTAATACTCTCTAATAATACTCTCTAATAGTATTAATACATTTTAATTACACATACTGTCTTCATCTGTTCAGTTTCTTTGTTGTTAGTGAATTCAGGCATTAAAATGGGAAAGCTTTGCTTTCCAACTTTTGATGTATTAAAAAGCTTTTGATAGATTTTACTACGTATTACATTTTACGTGAGTAATATACCCTTAGATAAATATAAACTTTTTCCACAAAAAAACAAACGTATTAAAAAAAATTGGTTTAATTAACGGTGTCAATTATGCACAAACTCATTTAGTTGTAATAACTATTAATAGATTTTCTGTATTATAAATAATTTCTGATGTTGAGAAGAATTTTACATATATCGACGTTTAAAGGTTTTGCATTGCATTTTGCCCTATTGATTTACAAATTATTGTTTATTTACTATATTGCTGTATAATTGCTCTAGTTGTAACACCACAACCTATGTCAATAAAGTTTTTTTGCAACCAATACTTCTCAGGTTTAAAGTGAAATCAGATGTTCATTCAACCAATCATAATATACTTATCAACTTTGCGTGAAATTTTACCATCAAAATAACGATCCCGAAATACTCAAACCACTTTTTGTTTTTGTATAAAACAGTTAATTTAAAAAAAAATCTTATGAAAGGTACAACTAGTTGGCGTAATTTTAACGAGATTACCTCCAATTACGCGGCTTTATCACCAGATTCATTAAAAGTTTAACGTCCAATTCATAAAACAAGTTTCCTTATTCTGCGTAACTCTCTGTAACTCTCCCGTAGTAAAATTTTCATTAATTAGCAATCTTCTACAATTTTCAATTATTCATTTAGCGGTAGCGTAGCGGAGACTTTCATATTCGTATTCGGGTGAGGTCTTTTTGATCGGAATGGTACTAATGGTCGATTCACACTATTAGGAATGAAACATGTTAATTGGCGGAAGTTTTTATGATAGAAAATGTTTACACAAGTGATTTACTTTATGAAGTGGACAGATTATACAAAAGCTACACCCATCATGACGTTTTACAATAATTGCCGTACTCAAAAATAACAAGTTCATAAATAAGAAAGGTACATATTTGGTCTTATTTAATTAATAAATACAAAACTGTAAAGCTTGATTATAAATAAATGTCTTACCTGAATTATGTTTTTTTAATAACAATAGATACAAAAAACACGCGATACAGTTTTCTAATAAAGCATTAAATTTATTAAAAAAAATTATTTAAAGACCAAACCTCAGAATCCAAACCTAAATTACAGAAAAGATTAAGATCATAAGAGAAAAATCTTAAGGCTTATAAATGTTCAAAACAGCACTCCCTGAAAAGTAAAACAATACAAAAACCTGAGTAGAAATGATATAAAACGATCTAAAAGCACTGATCATAACGTTAAAAATATTGATCAGAATCTGAAGCGAGAAGCTTTAGAAAAAATGTGTTAAAAAAATTGGTTGAAATTTTCTTTTCAAAATTAGTTATCTTAGCAAATGTAAACATTATAATATGTTTTTTCAAGAAAAAACTGTAGACTTCTTTTTAAATATTAGAAACGTTTTAGATCCGACTTTAGCTTGACGACCTACTTATAAAGTAAGCTTTAAGCTGTTTTAATAAAAGCTTGTAATTTGCACGTGAACAAAAAAGCTTATGTTTCTAATAATTAACAAAAAATTGCATCCAGCGTGGGGCCGGTTTATAATTTGGTCAGTGCATTTCGGTCCAGCAAATTGTTTACAGTATCTGTTTTAACAAGTCTTGTTCTTTTATTCACTGCTTTTCTTTTAGCGTTATAATAATCAATTTTTATAAACACTATTAATCACGCTAAAATTTGCAAGATTTTGCGCAATTACTGTGAACATGTGCAAAACAAAAATCTTAAAATGTGACAGAAAGCTTATAATACATCAATATCAGTGGCAACAATACTTGTTACAATGCCCTCATAATTCGTATACGATAGAAAGATAGTTGTCAAATTATAATAACAAAACTAAGTGATATCAATTTCTTGTGCCAATGCAAAAAATGACCTAACCTGAGATTATAAAAAGAACATGTGGCAAGCAAAAAAACATCGTTGAGAAACAGTCTTTATGGCAGCTTCTTAACGCTGTCTTTTGGTTGAAAAGCTACTAAATTTAAATTTACTTGTTTCTTTCTGAATCAGAAATTGTGATTTTTGCTGTTTTGTTTATCACTATGATATTTTCTTGTACAATATTTTATACAATAATATTAACAATATTATTGAACAAAGTAAAAATGAAATTATAAGGCAAAATCTACTTTTCTTGCTTAGGCGAATATTTAATAGGTCAGTTTAATGAGTTAACAGAAATAATAGTTCTTTTTGCATCATTCTCCAAAAAAAAACAGTTTTAACAATGCATCTTTGACAAAGAGCCGCTGTGATTTTATTGTTATAAAATATAATTATAAAAATTTCACTGCTAACATACTTAGCTACTTTAGAAGCATTACTTACTACTGCTAGTCTAAACTGTTTAGAGTTAAACTTTCAATATTATCACTGTCCAAAAGTCCAAACACCAACCAAGACAACAATAATAAACCTAAGAAAAGGTATTTTTATAACAACTTAGACTTAGTTGATTGATCCTTTCCATTGATAAGTAACTCAACTTCTTTTCCCGGAAAAATGTTTTTTAGAAAAGCATACATTTCCAGATACATAGATATACGTTTGAAATTAAATAGAGGAAAAATAAATTATGATTGCTAGAATTGAACTAGCGCTTTAACCATAAAAGAATCAAGAAATTATTCTAAGATATCATAAATAAAAAATGTCAACATATAACTGTTTCATAAAAAATTCTACAAACAGGTGCAAAGCTATGTGAAACATTATAGATACCAAGAGTAATCGCTTGGTAAGTAAGAATAAGTTGGTCTGTGATATAGATGTTATTACAATTGCATCTGATATATTAAATAAGCTTCCAAGCAATAAAATTGATTCAATAAAATTAATGTCAACGGTTTGAAACAAAAAGTTTAATTTTTAATGTTTTTCAACCAAATAACTAAAGATGTGTTTTTCTTGAATTGTACTTTCTGCTTGCTTAAAAAAAAGCATTTCGCTCCTCCCTATTTCGTCAAAAGTCTTGTAAGATAATATTTCTTTGAAATCTAGATAGATCTAGATAGAACAGAAAAATCAACCACCGATGCGCTTTGAAATTCTATTGACAGTGTTGATAAAAAATTTTGAGCAAAAAGAATGTATCAATGTAAACAACAGATTGATTATAAATAGAATTAAATTCAGAAAAAAAAATTTTTTATAAAAGACACCAACAAATTGGTCGCCTGAATATAAACTTTAAGAAACTTCGAATGATTCTAAGCTGATAAAGCAAAAACATTTACTTATTGAGGAATAATTTAATGACTTATTGAAGAATAAATAAGTATAAACTCAAAACAGCTTAATTTAGAAAATATTATTTTATGATCTTACAATCTATACTTGTAGAGTCATTCACCTTATAGGCATCAGAAGGGTTAAGCATAATACTAAGAATTAAGTTTATTGTTTAAAAAATAAGAAATAGACATTATTATTTCAATTAAAATAACTTTTTGCTCAGAGTGTTTATGTCTAAGAAGACAAATTAATGCAAATAATTTTTTTCTATACAAGAAGAAAAATCAACTGAAAACTTTTCAGCAAAAATAGATTGGCTGTAAATTCTTGTTATCACTTCTGAGACTTTCAAACTTTTATAGCTTCACCTTTTCATTCAGATATTTGATTTGCGGTTTTGTAATAACATAATCTCAATCTTCTCACACGAAGATTTAGAAATGCTATTTGTAGTTTGGTAATATATTTTTGAATTTTTTTTATAATTTAAACTTTTGAAAATAATAACGTAATGTTAAGTTGTAAGAGTTTTTTAAATCAACTAAACTTACTAAAAAAATTTTTATTTAATTGTACCTTTGATTATTATAATCGCCGTAACCACAGCATAAGCTTTGAAAATTGAAGTTTCGGGTCAGAGGTGTTCGTTGTAACAACAATAGCAATTTTTGGTGACATTATCTCTTTGTTGGTTGTCCGTGACACTTAATGTAATTTATCTTGTGTTTTTAAGACGATGATATCTTTTAATTGTACATTGTTCCGAAAAATTTGAATTGATCTCGGAACCAGGCCAGGTGCACTCCCAATCTCTGATGAATCTTATTTTTTTCAATAGCATCGCACGACCCAATTACCAGCATCTAGTTGCTTCTTTTCAACTTGCAATAAAATTTAAATAAGGCTGTAAAATTATGTAAACATAAGACACCATCACACCGCCGCGCGATATTCACCTGTTCCGCAAAATGTAACATTGTGTTAAAATTTACAAACAAAAGGACATCATGGTACGACTGAATAAATAATTCATGAGTTGGTTTATGTGTATAAGCCTCTTTACACATACGCATATGTAAATATAAACAGCCCTATTGATCTTTTACGGGAGTTTAAAGTTTGCCATTTTATAATTAATCATAAGATTATAATTGATAGTTATTGCTGTCAATAATAACGTGGAAATGTCACATAAACCTGAATACAAACCGACTTTTTTAGACATTGAATAGAATCAATGGATAAAATAAGCTGCTGAGTAATCAACTGACAGATGACTGTCAAATTTCTAGGCACCTTGTCGCTTAGAGCCTAAACTTGATTTATAGCCAATTTTACTATAAAATTAAAAAAGAAGTGAATCTAAGAAATCACTCAAAACACTATACAATAATTACATAGAAAAGCCAATAAAAACCAAATAAAATTTATCACAGTCTAAATAATTATTTATCAAAAAGTAAAATTGAATGAATCATGTTTTTTTAAATAGAACCTTTTTTTGAAACAAAAATTATATCGCAAACATTATACCCTTCTAAGCAGAAGTGTCATATTTCAAATTTTTACATTTTAAATTAAGCGTTAAGCGATACATCATTGAAAAGTCAAGTTTTCCTATATGAAACATGAGAATAAGTAAAGAGTTTTAACGATTTATATTCGGAGCATCCAACTTTAAAGATACACAGATTTTCAATTCACACTAAACATCTAACAAAAAAATATACAAAAAAAATGTTATTTATTTAAAAATAGACTTGTTAAGAGTACACCTTACTATAAAAATTTATTTTAAGCAGCACTTATGAACAATTGTTAAAGTTTTTGTCTAATTCTGTCAAACAGTTCACAATTTTCTCATTTAAAAAACAAGATTCACAAATTTTAACGCTTTTGGCACTTGTATAAACTTTTGATCAAACAAATAATTACATATCTACGCAAAAATGAAGCAAAAACTAAAACTGAATTTTTTGTCAATGAATCTGCAAAAACACAAAAGTGGTTTTTACAAATGCGTTATCTCAACACATTTGTTTGGTAAAGCTTCAGAGCTAGATAGAGCTATTTATCATACAATTTTTGTATGATAAATAAACTCTGTTGAATTTTTATTTATATTGTTAGTATCAAGATAATACTGGTACAAGGCTTATTATTCGCTTATGTCATAAGCCCATGTAATGAATATTTAGTTTTTAAATCTGTAGAATTAGATACGTTTAGTTTTTATTGGAACTCTTAAGTAAGTTTCTACAGATTCTGCATAATTTAGAATAAGCAAGCATCTTTGCTTTCCGCCAAATGCTACTTCACTCTTCCTTCTGAACTTACTTTGGAAAAACCCTATCTTATGTTACTCTTGACAAGCTATACCTAGTTTAATTTAATCTGTTCGCATTGAATAACGTATTTTTGATAGTTACAAATATTTTTTATGTATCTGTAAAAATTGAGTGACTTTTAGAGATAAATTATTTTAAAAATAAATTGTCATAACCCAACAATCTTTTTACTGTTGAAACAAAAAAAAGCTACTTTTTAATTTTAGTATTGCTTGAACTTCATTGTTTTTCATATAAATTTGAGCGCTGACGCCTCCGCTTAGGAAAGTAAAGCTTTGGCTATAATTTTTGTGTCAAAAATTGTACTCTTGACTCTGTACAAACAAAGTTGACGTGTTTCATGTTTTTTTTTTGCAAAGTTTTTTGCCGATTGTTATAGCTTGAATTTCTTTTCAGTGTTCCACGACCCAAGTATGTTAATCTAGGTTGTCATTGTGGGAGTGATCGCACAAAAACGTAGAAAATCAAGTATTCGAGCGAGTCAGATTTTCAAGAAGTTATTTAATGCACGCAAAAAAGCTCGCATTTAAAAAAATTACATTTTGAACAATATGTGAGTTTGTGGCGGCTTTTTAAAAATAAAAAAACTTACTTTTTCAAAACACTTGATCTCCGATTATTTTACATTTGGTTTGGTTCAGCTTGATGTCATAATTGTGCTGACCCATTAAGATCATTTGTTAAAAAGCTCAAATTGTCAGATTATAAAAATGCACACTCTTTAAACATGTAATTAATTCACGTTACCTTATTCTCACTCAACCAATTCCAAACAGTTTTAAATCGGTAGATGAACCGTGCTAGAGTTTGTGGAGAATGATAACAATAATTAAGCGATCTTCTCTGCATCATATTCCACAGATGCTCTATGAGATTCAAGCTTATATTAAAGTAGCTACGATAAAAGATTGATGCTAGTTTTTTCAAAAAAACCCATAGTTTGATAAGTAAAATATAAACGCACGTTGTCTGTATGATGTGTAGGCGTCAATTAAAAAAAAACAGTAAAGTGATTTGAAAAACGTTAACTACATAACGCGAAACTGCCATACTGCTTTGTGTAAAAACTAAAAGCAATTGGTTTTCATTAGCTATAGCCGCGCAAAACAAATTTGTGTGCATGACATTTAAAAGCAATAGGATATTGCACATCTTACCTTCTAAAGTTCACCATGTATGTCTATACAGAACTGTAATTTGTTGCTGAATTTAATATTATGCCATTCCGTTTCCTAGCGTTTTCATTATCTGCAACAAGTTCGAGCGTTGACAAAGATGTTCGGCTGTCAAAGCACTATTCGTAGATAGTATAAAAAAAACCTTAAAACAAGCTACGTTAGGTTTTAATATTTGAAAATCATTTGTTTTATTATTGATTCTCACTAGTGACAAAGCCTACGCGTAGTAGCAGAAGGATTCGGTTTCATAAAGTCAGGTAACCTGCTAATGTTTTCAAACTTAGTAACGCTTAACATAAATAGGCAAAATTACAACAATCGAAATCACTTTTAGATATGAGTTCCGATAAATCGACATCCCTCTCACAACGTAAGAAAAGACTAATGCTTTTTTGTAGGTTGTTGATTTTTGTAGTTGTTTTTTTAGATGTCACACTTCTGATGTCATTGATTACATGCTCACTCCAACAATGTTTTTAGTTGTCAACATGCTATAACAAGCAATTCTTCAAAAAAAAAAAAACAAAAAGAACTGTGTCTGTTCTGTGTGAAGAGACTAATTTATTGCCGATTTCGAAATACCGAGCTATTTAGTCGTGCGACTACAGTTTATCTCATTTGACAAATTATCATCTTACGCTTCTATTAGACAAATAAATAGTGATATTTAAGTCTACAGTTTAATATCGAGTGTTTTTTTAACGTTTTCATTCTATTAAAAATAAAAATTTAAAACTTTTTGTTGACCGATTTTAAGTCTCAATGTAAATTAAATTGTGTGTACATTATTGGAAATCCAAGAGTGCTGTTAATTTAAAGTCGTCATGACCACAACACCGCAGATTACTTTTGTTAAATTTTGCTAATAAATTAAATGATAGTAGTTCTATTTAAGCACAGTCAAAAAATTAAGTAACTAAATAAGCTAAATACTAAAAGAAATGTATTAAACATTTTTTTTTAATTTACTACAAGACAAACCAGCTAGATATCGATAAAGTTAGACAGAATGCCTATCATTGACCCACAATAAAAGATTTAGGTAATTTTAAATACCTAACACTAAAAAGACTGACCAAATATGCTTAGAAAAATCTGACTCATAAAAATCGTTTATTATTTTTGAATGGCTGTGATTACTGTTTATTATTAACATTGCAAGATTATCTGTTTTTAATTATAAACTGTTTTTTTTTGTAGAGAAACATAATAATAATACAGTTAATGCGTTAAAACCTAAAAATGAATTAAGTAACCACCAGTCGCCAGTCGTAGGCTTTTCAGTCTAGATTCCTTTCAATCTAAATTCTAAAACAATAATGACAAAAGAGTGAAGACTGAAATGAAAATTTTTAGGTTTAGTGTAACTTCAGTATATATGTGAATAATCAATCTGTAATATCACTCAATAGTGGTCAGAAAATAACTTTTACACACATTTTGCCAAAGTTGTGTATTGACAAGCTGCAATACAAATATACCTGTCACAATCTGTAACATCTTCATAATCGTTGTAATATTTCTGAAGACATTTGAAAACGCTATTGACCTATGTCACTTTTGAATAATTATTTTATGTGGTTAACTAGATTATGAATAATTTATCTCTTTTAATGTAAATCAGAGATGCACTTCAGTAATACCTCGTTTGTTCCTAGTATTGAATTTCATGCATATTTTGCAGTAGTATAAGCAGTGATTTAAAGCCCCTGCTTTCAAATAAAAAAAATCATTCAAACAGAAAATAGTTACACATAAAAAAAATTGAGTTGAGAACCTTCTCCTTTCTTTGAAGTCGGTTAAAAATGTTTGCTCTACTTAAATTAAACCTAAAATAATTTAAATTTCAAAATTTTTAAAATATGTTAAAAAATATTATAAACCTGTGTGTTTCTCGAGGCCAGCAACATGTGCATAACGCTGGTCCCTTTGAGGCATTGTTAAAGTGAGAGTCATGATTTATATAAACGATGCGTCGATAAACAATTGGAACAATCGCAAAAATGACTTGATAGAGACCTTCCAATCAGGTTCTATATTAGGCGTTCATTAAATCTGACACTAGGTTTTTGATTCATGATTTACTACAAGCACACGCATTGTTGAAAGGTTAGTTTTAACGACGACACTCGTTGATTTACATAAATTTACAACTCTTCTATCAAGAAAGAGTACCAAATACAGACACACACTCGACAGGATTTTAATAGTTGATTGTTGTATTCTTGTAGGTACTCGAACCATTAGAAATGTAAATTTCATGCCCCAGTTTCTGATTCGTTCGACCATGCACAACCTCTACACTTAACACAAAGCAAACACCAGAGTGAAATTCCGGAATGTCTTTTTCAAAACTCTACAAAAGAGAAAAAATGTGGTACAAACTACCTAAAAGTTTTGTCGAAATGGTATGTACTGATTATCAACTGATTATCATAGTAGATGGGTGTCTATGTCTAACCGAATTGCAAACTCATACATGCTGTGCTCATACTATTTGCCGTGGAGGAAATAAACTGGAGGGGACATGTACAGTTAGTCAGTACCAGTCGGCCTTGGAATGGCTTGATGATACCATAAGACCAAGCTTGGAGGGTACCGGAAACATCTTCAAGTTAGTGTATGCACTACCAAAGCTTGAAGCTATATCAAAGCACGTCGATCTTCACTTTATTGACACCTAAAGTCCAGTAATTGTTAAAATTGTTGGTTTTACACTTGATTAACTCTGCCGATCTCTAGACAAAAGACGCCTGTTTTAATGGTAGATTCAAGGACGTCAGGAGGAAGTTGTGAGGTTATGCAAAAGACTTTGTTATATCCCGCACCGTCAAATAAACACAGTTTTTACTAGAAGCAAAAAAATCCATTCATACATAGCAAAATACGTGTTTTAGCATGGTAGGGTACTTAAGAAAGCTGAATATAATATTACCAACAATATATGTAAAATGTTTTTTTCTATTTACGCACAGTATTCGTATCAATTTGCATATTTTTGTAAAACAATTCATAATATGTAAGCTATTTGATTAAAATGAAGTTTATCCAAATATACATTACAACCACTTTAGCCTTCACCTATACAGGATGTCGCAGGTTGCCTGACGCATCCTTATAACTGTGCTTAATTCAAGTAAAATGCTTTAAAAACTATATATTTTTGTAGATCGCACATGTAAATGCTACTGTCAAACTTGCAAAAAAACAATATATATACAACTATTTTAGTTCTACAAATTACAACATAAACACGTTCCGATTTTTTTTTTACGGTAAAATTATTTATTCACAAATGCTATTTTGTTTTTTATATACTGCAAAAAAGTATTATTAATCATTCATTTTATTTATTAATAATATTTTGTTTAAAAAAAAATCACAAAAATTCATTATTTGTGGATTTACGTGTTCGCCAAAAAGTTTGTTTATTAGATCTCGAGAGCTCTTTCAACCACCAAGTGATGATAACCACGACCAACAAATGATGATGACCACATGGTGGTCGAAAAAGCTACCGAGATCTACTAAACAAACTTTCAACAGTGTGAATAGATTTTAGTGCTAAAGATTAAGCCAACTACTAATTATTTAAAAACGTTTTTTAACAAAATGTTTTAAAATATCTAGACAAATGTATAAAAAATATTGACAAGTCTAACCATCTATGATGTTATAGAAATCTATTTCTTGATAAACAATCAATTCTCTTTCTATTACTACACGCTAACGAATAGTTTTCATGATTTAAAATCAGATTGCAGCCAAGACAAAAGCCCACATGTTAGACTTTCCTTGTAAACCATATTGCAATGCACTAAGCGATTATTATTCTAATTTATACCATCTGAAAATTTCTCTCATTTATCAAGTTTTTCATCAGCAATTTGTATTATAAATCAACAACATATCTATACAATTCCAAGACTTTCTGGTATTTTTATCAATTACAAAAAAATATTTACAATTTAAAGCAATTGCAATTAATATTAATCATGTCATATAGTTATTTTCTCTCGCATATTAAAAAAACTAACAAATTACAGTTAAAACAATCAAAAAATTATACGTTTGGAATCTTTTTCAAACTGTACACATTCTATTAATTTTTGTTTTTGGAGTACATACGACAATATTAATCACTGCAATCAATCTTTTAAGCAGGATCTTTCTCAAAATTCTTTTTAATCTTTGATTAGTATTTAATTAACAAAAAATAATCCTTATCCTCCTCCCAGAGTTTTAGATTTTTCTAATTTTATATTTTGCGCTATTTGATAGAGACTTAAACACGATTTTGTAAAGCGTTTTTTTACAACTGGATCGGCAACCAACAATTGTGGCCCTAAGCGTGTTATAGATCTCGCCAGACGTCTCAGGCCCTAATCTCACACTGCCGGCTACAAACACTTTAGTTATGCGGTTTATAACTGATATAACCATAAATAATCTCAAAAAAAAATTTGATTAGTTGTGTGTTACAGTGAATTAAATGATCAATCAATTGTCATCATTTGCTTTGAAAGTTACTTTTTTTATCAATATCATCGTAAATCATGATATTGAATAAATATCAATTATAAATAAAAATTAATAATCACTCTCCTCAGCTACATATTTATAATTGTCTTTTTAGTGTTTTTCTTGTCATTCTTATTGAACAAACAATGGCGTAACATTTAAACTACTTGTCTGATCATTTTGATAAGAGTTTGATATTACTTACCAATATTACTCTTCATAGATTGAAACAAATGATAGACTATAAAGAAAAAAAATATTAACAATTAGCTTAGTAAATAGAAAATATAAAAAACAAAATATTTAACAATTGTCAAATTTTAAACAAAAATCAACAGCTTTATATCATTCAAAAGTTTGACGCTTTTAATGTGTGGTGCCAAAAAACAAAGCGTTAAATGTCAACTGTTACCAATATAACAAAGCTGAATGTCACCAAAAAAAGTTTTGTAATATGACCTATTATTAAACTACTTTTGATATATTAATAAGTCTAGTTATAACAAAATATAATAATAAAACTATTGTACTACCTACGTAAGTACATAAATCCATCGTACATACTACGTAATATCGAACTACTTTTGATATAATAATAAATCTATTTATAACGCAAAGTAGATAAACCAATTTAAAAAAAAACCTAAAACAAAAATAAAGTTGTTTCTAATTGTTCTGTTTATCTGTCAAATTTGACGTTAAATTTTATAAGATTGTCGTATAAATAATAACAGTTACAAACCATCGATTTTTATAATCTGCATAACAGTAACTATTGCATCAATCAAAAACTTATAACAGTTTACCGCTTACACTTGATTAGCATAACTTTTTCTTAATAAATCAATAAACCTAATTCCTATTTTCTCACTGCTTTTGAGACTTAATTATCTACGATTGTAGAATATTGTTAAAACTAGCATAATGTGTCTGCCTAAAGAAGTTTAATATTATATGAATGTTGACTTTGCAATTACGAAGAGGTAACTGGTTTTCAACAGAAATATCACTAAACCGATATAGTGACTGACATCTACAAAAATTAGATACGTTATTACATCCTTTTGACGGATACCATAAGCCTTAATAAATGGGCCCGCTTCGAACACACACGTTGCTGTAGCATCTTTCCAATACTATGTAATTAAATGAACGTGAATAGGTTACCAAGTGTCTATCATATATTTAAAAAAAATTAAGATACTAACCATCTAGATTGCAATAAATGAATTTTTCAACCTTTAGTTGCTATTTTTATAACGGTGAAGCGTAAATGCAAAATTATAGACCTTGAAAAATTGCTAGCATTACGCTAATTCTCAGAGATAATATCTATTTAATTACTCAAATTTTTTCCTAATGTCCTTTCTACTAGATGCACGTGCAAATTTACGAGAGATGCAGAAAATTTATGCGCTTTTCTTGTATTAAGGACTGATATATTGCTCTATTAGTGCTGTTGCAGAGTGTAAATGCCTGTCATTTTTTTCTTACGATGCACTATATAAATTCCATAATACAATTCCTGAATTATTCATCTATTTCCATTTTTGAAATGTATTGACAACGTTATTTATTAAGTAGTAAACAAACACGAGGAAATGTCTGGATAGATGTTGTGTGTATAGACGCATCCTGGCTTGTGCTGGCTAATCTCTATATGCAAACATTCTACCAGATTTATTAGACAGCTTCTTTAAAAGCTCACAATTTGATAATTAATCCAAGAAAAAAAAAACCGTTACATTCCAATGCGTAAGTGTGAGAAAACCGTCTAGGGTCAATGCCAAAATGTGATAATTAGACTGCATCAATACTTTTCTGTTGTCTACAATTGCAAATGTGTTAGAATTTGTTTAAAATTTGTAGCGTTTGATAAGGGGGGACCTAAAATAGTGTTATTTTGCCAAATTAGAAACTTTGCAAAACCAGTCTTGACAAAACAATTTTAGGAAGATTACTGTAAGCCGAATTAATTGTAATCTCCAACAAGTATCTGTACATATTATACTTCAATAATAAAAAAAAATATATTTTTAACTGATTTTCAACAGGTGAAACACCCAAGTACAAAATAATCGAGCTAGATAATTATAATAATTTAAATAAATTTTCTGATCTAAATGTAATATAAAAGTTTATGTCCAGTTAGAATCCATAAAAACAATCTATTTGAAGTTTAATATATCGTAATGAGTTATGGTGAATGTTACTAATTTTAATGATATTGTTGCACATAAAAAAACCAAATATTTTAGAAGTGTATTAGTGTTCCATTAGCTACAATAGAAAGTCCATGTTTGATGTGAATAAATTCTAAGTGACGCAATTTTATTAAGAATGCTACAATCATTTTGTTATTAAGTATGTTAAATAGAAATGTTATTCCCGAAATAAGTTTGTCTAGTTAACAAAGAGCTAATAATAATATGATCTGATTTTGATAAAAACAGTTTTGATAACAACAATTTTTAGTGCTTTGACAGTATATTATACAAAAAAGAGTTTGCTGTCAAAGGTAGTTTCTAAGTCTTTGGACGTGTACATGCACAACTCAAACAGTTGAAAATATTAGAAACCTAGCATGCTAACATTGTGTCAGCTGAATAAGCTGATTTTGTTTTAAACTATCTGACAAAACCGGTACAATATTCATTACGTTATATAATTGATGCTTATATCTTCATACAGCAGCTTATTACAAGTTGTTAGTAATGATGCCATTAATAAATAAATAAAAAAAGTGGTGTTAGATTAGACAGTAGACGTTGATATAAAGCAAACAAACAAACAATTCTAATGTTCTTACATGTTTAAGATAAATCAGACAGAAGCAATAACTTATTGGCAAAACCAAAGTGAAGCAGCTTACAAAGCTAAACAAAATAAACAATTTAATAATTTTTTTTGAAAATCAGTGCAGATACGTCGATTTGCCTATTTTTATCCAATACATCATATGTGTCTTGAGTGAAACATATCAAATCTGTCAAAATCGACTTAATTTTCATAAATATTGTTGAAAAGAAAATATGACGTGCTGGAAAGATTCTTTTGCAGAAAGCCTTCCTTTGTATACTACTTAGGTTTCGGCAAAATAACATTGTAAAGAGATGAGTCTGTATTTCTATATATCAGAAACATCATAACTAAAATCTGTAACACTACCTTCGTGCGTACAAAAACCTTAAAGATTTCTTTTTTTGTAATATGAGCAATAGATACTGCCTTATTGCTGTCAGATAATAATAATTTATCTTTCTCGGCTGGTTTAGATTTAATATAAACACTATTAAATATTCACCAAAAGCGGTGACAATTGAAACACAAAAATTTTGCTTATTTTTACATTTGAGATTCATGTTGTGCTCTTTTTCTCTTGAGCAAATTTCTACACGTTTCTGAAATTGTTTGTTAAGCTTTTTTGAGTATTATATACGTATGTTTGGTAAGCAGAATGTATGAAGGACTTAGAAAAAGAACAAAAAGACTTCAATAAGTTTGAGTATTCTGGAGAGTTTAACTTTCTATATTTTTCTAATTAGTGTGTTTGAGTACAAAATCATTTGATAAATTTAGAACTGAACCATGAAGAGGCTGATGTCCTTTACGGTTGTTTTTAAAATAAGATTTTGATACATAAAATTAAAAAACCTATCAAGTGTGTCTGTCTTGCAAAGCAGAACACGCATAATCAACTGTGCTGAAAAAAAAGTATATCTTTTAACTAAACTTAAAATCGAATAGTAATTTTAAGAATTTTTTTGATTTGCAACTTTTCTATCTTCATTATATTTTTGAGCTTAAACTTTTTCTATTTTAAAGATTTGCTATGCTAAAATTTTTTGTTAGAATGAATGCATTTCTTTTCAGATATAATAAAAATTTTTAAAGTACGACAAAGCGGAAATTTGGGAATAGAAAAAAAGGCTAGAGATAGAAATAGTGCAAAAAAAATATATTGAATGGATGCAAGGATTAAGTAAGACTCCAGGTTATATAATGAGAAACGAAGAAAAATGGGAAAAAATGAAAATAAAAGCAAGAAAGAAAGTGGTATAGTTTGAAATAAAATGATAGATAGAGAAAGGTATAAGATACTAGAAGAATGCTCAAAAATGATAAACAGAAAAGTAGGCGAGGGAATAAGAAAACAGAGAATATAAACCTATGAAAAAAATTGATTCAGTGTAGAAGAGATTGAGAGAAAAAGAGAAGCAAAGCAATGGGTAAAAAGTGAAATAAAAGACGGAGTTAGAGACATAGAGAACAGAGAGAAAAAATTAGAGAGTCCAAATGTAACGGAAAATATGATAAACTGGCTTTAAAAAAACTACCTAGAATCTAAAAAAAAAAATGAGAAAGACAAAAAAGCAAGATTCAGATGTGGGAATAAAGAGAGAGAGAGAGAAAACCAATTTTAAATAAAGAAAAATAAAAAAAAATGCGGAATGTGCAAAAGAGAGAGAGAGAGAGAGAAACACTATAGCATATGATAAAGGAATACGTGGAGGTAATAGAAAGTATGACAGCGAGAGAAGACATAATAAAATGAAAAAAAAATACAATTTGAATGAATGAAAATGATAGAGAAAAAAAAGATTAAACTTGTTGAATAAAGTAGAATAAGAGAAGAAGAAAAAAGAAAAAGCCGGAAAGAGAATAGAAAAATTGGGAAAAAAACATGACAGTTATTTTAAATTAGATTTTTTTTATTTTTGATATTATGTATATTATTCAAAACATTGTATAATAGGAAAATAAATATATATTTATTTCTACATTATACAATGTTTATTATGATTAATATATATTAATCATAATAAAAAAATTAAAAAAAAATACTAATAACAATAATTAGAAGCCAAAATAGTTAATATATAAATATAGTATTAAAACACATATAAAATCTACATGCAATTAATGATAGTGTGCTGAATTTTAGAAATCTCTTGTAAAATGTCAACTTACATGACTAATTGAAATTGAAAGAACAAATGCTTCACAACCACCCAGCCAGCCAATTGAGAAAAATCTATAGAAAAAACAATTATGAGAGGTTTTTTATTTATAAACATTGTAGTTTTTTAATTTATGCTTTATTTTCTATAATGTCAGGTATTTGGGCGTTATTTTATCCACACACATTATGATAGTAAGAGGACTGTACTAAAAATTCTATGAAAATACCAAACAGAGGCTAAAGAACAGATATGCATTTTTACTTATGTATTATTTTTTTTTATAGAATTGTTGTGTTGGTTTTCATAGCATGCAGCCAATGCGATTAGATCAATTTGCAGATATTTATAAAATTTGTAACGGAAAATGGCACACCTGTAAAAATGTAAGTAAACTTTTTGATAAAATGTCGCTTCCGTTTTGTACTGTACTGATTATAATATTTTATCACTATTAGTTGTTGATTTCAATGTTCAAAATAAGTAGTATTGACAATCATCTCAAGAAAAGGGGTATAATGCGAATAATCAAAAATATTTTAAAAATTGAACCAACAATTCTTGAGTAGTTCTTTTGAATGTAAAAAACATTTAATTATTTTGTGGTGATAAAACCAGCTTGATTAATAATTGAACGTAACTTATTATTTTATAGAAAATGCTGGTTCAAATACTCATGTTAGGATGTTGAACTTTCTTCAATATTTCTCTTTTAGTTTGTAAACTCTACGTTTAACCAAAAACGTTGTAACCATCATCTTTCAAACTCAAAATATCGTTTCAATTTTGCAGCATAATTATGCTTTCAGCAATCCAGTTTTTAAATAATGTTTTTTCCTAAAACAGTTTTCTTTAATTTAATAAGAATTTATTAAACAAAAACTGTAATAATTTTAATAATTTAAATTTAAATGGAGTATTAAGTGTTCTATCTATCGTTAAGAGAACTGAGTTCTATTAATCAAGTGCTAATAGCTGTTGAGCCCGTATTTTAGCTAGTTGTGTGAAAATTTACATAATAAAAATCTTGTAGTACATATTGTCTAAAACCTTCAGACAAGTTTATATTAGAATCGTCAGGTACATAAATTATCCTTTCTATTCTATAGATGGAGTAGTTAAATTGACAGGTGATATTGATATAAATTTATGAGGAAAAGAAGAGGCATTTAACACATGTACACGCGTCACTTGGAAAGAATTGTTCTCGATTGCTGCAGCTTGTTAAGAATGATATACGGTGAAGAATGAGCAAAAAGGTTGTTACTTTGTTGGAGACGGGTGATTTACATTCAATGTAGGCTGATGACTGGGCCACACACAAAATTAGCAAAAGCAAAACTAATTTTGTTATACCAATAGATTTTTTTCCACCTATACCGTTCATAATTTAGTTAGATATAGATGTCACATTTTAAAATTTTAAACATTCCATATGATGCTTTTTCTCAAGAATTTTTTGAGCATTCAGTCATTTTATTATGCATGTTGAAAAACTAGAGCGTCTTCAAATTGATAAAGCGTTAAATCAAAACAAAAAAACAATAAGAACACTGCTAACAAAATGTATTATACATAACAATATGGTAGTCAAACAATACATTTTGAAAAAAATAAAAAATACCGCTTATTATATTTTAGTATGTTGCATGACTGTAAAGTACTGTAAAGCAATTTGTTACACTTTAAAGCCAAGTTTTTCATTAAAATTATTATTGAACTTTTATTATTTTATTAAAGTTTATATATTGCAAAACAATTTATAAAAATTGAATCAAATATTCATTTGATCAATTAGTTGTATAAACAAAATTCTAGACTCCGATGTAGAACCCATTTCTATACCCGGATTCCCATTATACGTATTATTTATTAATTGTTTCGAGCGTTTAATTAAAAAGTTTTTTAATTAGGGTTGCGGTCTATAGCAATAAATAAACATTTTCGGCAATAAACTAAACTAAACTTTAAAGTAAAGTGCTGTAAAGTTTAGGTGTCAGTCACGATAAAACGATCAGAACCGTCAAAGCATTATCACAAATTAATTTAACTGATAAGCGAAATAGAAAAAAAATTCTATTTCGTTGTATGAAATTATGGCAAACATTCATCATTTAAAAAAATAGCGTATTTCTTGTTATTTTTGTTCTATATTTTTTTAATAATTTGTGCAATAATAACAAGTGTTGGTTGATGATAATTATTTCAGTGGCGTGCAGCAAGGTACGCAAGGAGCGTTAATAAGCAAACCAGTCAGTATATCATTGGTAATTATTTAGAAGTATAAAAAAGTATAAAGTATGTTATATTGTTTATTTGCAAGATATAAATTATAAAACTTGCATTTCAGACAAGAAAAGTTGTTTATTTCAACTGTATAATTGTACAATCTCAACTTTCAACTTTCTTGAAGGAAAAGCACAAAAAAAAAGTTAAGAAAAAAGTTTTTGATTGCTTTTCTTATGAACCTAAATGTCACTTGTCACATTTACCTCTTGTTTATTTATACAACAAAATAGTATGTTCTTTAATTACCCGACTTTATTTCAAAAATATTATTTTCTTCACTTCACTTTATCTATGTTAAAAACTTATTACTCTATATTAAAAAAAAAAAGTAATAAACTGCAAAAATAATTGCAGGTCTCCCAAATTTTATATACCTACTTTTCGAGCAGTTAACAAAATTTAGTATAAATTTTCTGCCAACATCGTAATTTTCCTGGTAGGTTGCATTATTTGCACACATGTGGCAATATTTCATTCTCAAATAACCATTCCGAAAAACCCAAACATCATTACGTAAACAAGAAAAATTATCACTTCTAAATGCCAATTTTTTATAAGCGTATTAAAAAATATTTTTTTTTTTTTGATAATCTGGTAAATATCTATATTAATATAATTTAATAAATTTCCAAAACATTTTATTTTGTTTTATTAGCGCCCCGCTCCAATTTGCTTTTGTGGAATTAAATCATATTTACCACGCCTGTTGACATTTGAAAACAAAAAATTTTTCAAAATATTAATAATAAGCTGTAATTTATTACTCAAACAGTTGAAACTTATTATCGCGGAGAGTAATCAAAAATTAGAATTGTAGTACACATTCGCATTTCATAAGCAATTTGCGATGAGATTTAAAAAATGACTACCATCTAGAATATCAAAATTCATAAAGTATAAAAAAACAAATTCAACATTTGTATCTAAAAACTTTACACAGAAAAATTGATAAATTTGATTATTTTATTTTTATTGTTAATCAATATTTTTAATTTAATAATAAATCATAATTTTCTTAATAACGTGGGGTTTTCATTTTGTAGAATGGCAGTGTAAATAGAAATTAAATTTTAACAGCAGCATATATTTTTTGGTTAGCCGTTGTCAGGTTTTTGACTTAAGAAGCTATTTAGATAACCTGACAAGTTGTATAAGTGTTTGCTTATTAAACATTTTACAGTATTTAATTAAAATAATTACTAAAGTTTCCTATTAGACTTGTTAATTTTTTTCAATAAAACTTGTTTCTAGTTGAATACTGATATACAGTGATGTGTCCATAATTCAGAATAAGCTTTCTTGACCATCCTCAAAATAGCAATATCTAAAACGACTGATTTATCACTTGTGTTAACTTTTGACAACGAACAACTCCCAAGAAAAATTATCGAAATTTTAGCAGATAAAAGCTGTCGTTTCCAATGCCCACGTACATTAACATTTTAGCGGCAACAATGACATGACTGTAAAAATAATTTATAGCAATTTTTTATGGTTGAGATTAAAAATTTGCAATTTCATATTAATCTAACCTGATCCGTCACATTAGAAAGTTAAGAAAGTTGCTCTAACGGAATCGCTTCTCTTTGTTGACAAAAAATTCAAAAATCTTTTATACACCGGGCATAAATTAAAATTATCTGGTAAATAGTTGAAATGCATCAAAGTTCCACGCATCATAAAATGTAATTTATGCAACAATTTGTCCGAATTTGTGTCGCCCTGACCTTTGCGTGCACTGCTAGGACTCTTCATTAGAGAAACTTTCATATTTACATCTCAAACAAACAGGAAAATAGTGTATTTAATTGGATCTTGGTCTACCTTGAACTAGATTTTTCGGCAAGTATTAATAATTGTAATGGAAATATCGACGAGACTATATAAAAAGTAATTATAGCAATTGTGGTCATGCGGAAAGTTTAAATTTCTTTTTTGTGTATGTTTACGAAAATATAAACACATTATAAAACAACTGATTATTTAAATTTTTCAATCAACTGCCAAAGAAAATAAATAGTGTGGTCCATAAATTATGTGGTCACAAATCAATG
Source organism: Lagria hirta (assembly GCA_947359425.1). NCBI lineage: Eukaryota > Metazoa > Arthropoda > Insecta > Coleoptera > Tenebrionidae > Lagria > Lagria hirta. The sequence continues at coordinate 18,062,733 of OX375794.1, forward strand.
CAGAGTATAGTTATTCTAACTTTATAAAAACAAAAACCATAAAATTTACTTACAACAATATAAAACTTTGTGGTAACGATAACAAAGACTTATGTTGTTAATTTTGATAACCAGGTGTTTGTCGAATTATATGTCCCAGGTTATGATGTCCAAATCAAATAGATTTATTTACCGTAATTCTAAAATTTATACCTACATAAAACAAAAAAGCCAACTAGCCTAAAGAAGATTTAGAATTTTTATTATGATAACAGCAAATTACGATAGAGGTCGCAAAGATGCTGAATCGATTGTTTTCGGAGTTGTCAAACTATCTTCAAGCAGTCCCTTCAGTTTGTCGAATGTTATGCTTTCAACATTAGGTGGCTACTGGCCATTTTTATATGATTACAACAAACAATAGAAAATAAAAATAACCTGGTAAATAGTTTATGCTCTCTTTTCAATTTTTTTTTTTAGCCATATAAACTATCAATTTATTTGAATTACATGTTAAAAACGTTTGTGCAAACTACAAATAACTTTTTGAAAATTTTAATGCAAACACATCAAAATTTTTATTTTTCTTAAAAAAATTATTGATTACGATAATGACTTAAATTAGCAGTAGTAATTTATTGATATTAATCTGATTTTTCATTTTATCCTTTATCAAAATAATAATTAAAAATATTACATTCACATTTTACAATATTACAAATTAAAAAAAAAAAATTAAACTATTACTTTCTGAAGAAAAAAATCTTAAACGACATGAGCTATAGATATATAAAAAACCTAAATTTAATGATACTAAAAATATTAATTTCATGGATTTCGAACAAATTTGTGGACAAATAAATTGGTGTTTTTGCTTGTTAACAAAACGGTGACTGTCATGTCATATGTCAATATCAGCAAAATAATAAAAAACTAAGCTCTGATTTGACTGAAACCATAAAAAACTATAGTTGCACTTAAAAATTTTTTTTTTGTAATATTGCATTTTTTTACGTTTTCATAAAATTTAAATTAAAAAATTTTCTAATTTTAAAAAAATTCTGCAATGTCTACGCAATGTGAAGGGTAAAATATTTTTTTTTGTATAGTGGTAGGAGATACGAACTGAAATATAACATTAAAAGTTGTGAAATTAAACGCAAAACTCAATATAAAAATAGTAAACCAAATTCTGTAAAGTTTTGTTGTATTGAAATTGAACAATAAGTCACAAAAGGTACAAACAACTTTACTCTTTATAGATAACAATGATAGATAATAAGTATTGACATTATTAGAATAGGGTATAATACTACTTTCAAAATTTGAATATTTGAGCTTTTTATTACAAGCACTGATGGCAGGTCAATGATATTTACTTTACTTTAAAGTCATGCAGAGTAGCACTCTAGTTTAAAAGTAGCGTTTTAAATTATCTGTTATCCAGAAGCAAGTCCAGATTGCTTAGTATTTTTAATCCCAAAAATCAGCTGTATTTTTTTTCCAAAGGGAGCACTTTATTTCAGTTTATGTTGTTCACGTGTGAGTTGTGTATGCGACTTGCAGCAGATGTTAGCTCATACCATACAGAAAAGCTCATACATATGAAAACAGAGAGACTGACCTGACACACTGACAGTACAGATTGGAAAAACAAGGATGCAAAGTTGCCAGATAGTGCGATGACGTAGGAATCACTTTGACGTCACAGTTACTTGGAACAACAGGAGGTTGTTGCCTTTATGCGAATGTCAACATTTTTCTACAACCTTCATCCAGCGGAAAAAAACATATCAGACGGATGAGAAGGAGTTGTAGCATAAAAAAAAGTATTTTACCCCATTGCAAATCTCAATATACTTACAGAATTTAGTAAACAAAAATAGCAAAGTTAATAGCTAGTTCCGATATAACTAAATGTGACATTGTCATAAAAATATTTTTAATAGACGAGTTAATTTAATCGAGTTTTTTGTTCTTCTTTTTTGTCTAAAAGACCATTACAATGACACACTCTCTACGTAATCACCTAATATAATCGAACTTTAATGTCTAAAACAATATAGACAAAATATGATAAATGATAATTTCACATAAATACAATATTAATCGTAAAAATTTATATTTTAAGCCATCTTGTCTTGTTATAAATTGAGTTGAAATATAATTAAAATATAAATAAAAAAAAAACTAAAAAAAGATTAGAAGAAATACATTGTAACAAAACAAAAACCATAAACCAAAATTAGAAAAAGTAGAAAAAACGCCAGGAAAAACAATTTAAATGTAAAAAATAAATGATAGATTACATTATTTTTATTTATTGCACAGTATGTTTATTATGTTAATCACTTTTTTTAAAATTGCGCGATTCAATTTGTTAAACAGTAGAAAAACAATCTACTACTAAAATATTATTGTTGGCTCAAAGACTCAATTATAATTGAGTCTTTGAGACAATTTCATATAATCTTGCATCATAACCAAATTAAAACTTAATATCATAAAAAACCCTAAAAACATTGTTTAATATAAAATTTAATACATATAACTATTCTGGAATTATAAGAAAATAAAATGTAGGAGTCTGAACTCACTGTAGAGTAGAAAAAACTTTTTTTCTTTACTAATTTAATTAAGTATTAAGTACAATTGCTACAAAAAAGCTGATTTATTTCCAATTTGAATATTCGAAAGAACCAAATACTGCTAGACCATTTTTTTTAACTAATTATTACTCGTACTCTTATTTAATTTTGCACATTTTTTTATCAATGTGATGAAAACGGATGTATTTCATACTTGATCTGATTAAAAACAATTCGGGCAATAAGAAGGATCTAAAAGCTCAGAACAAATTTGGTTTTCACATTCAAACTGTGACATATAAATACAGAAGATTAAGTGACACAATTTTTAGTGCTATAAAAAATTGTCAATATTGCCTTGAAAAGCAGCAACAAAGAAGCAGTTTTTAGCACTTAGTCAAACGATCAAAAATGGTATGAGTGTCTATGTTGATATAGTTGATAACAATAGAAATAGAAGTTCTCATAAATAATTTATGACTTTTTTATTACTTATTCTAGTTGCTGACATACCAAGCGTTTGTATACTGCGGCAGAAATGTTGCAGTCTTCTTATAATACTTTTTATAAATAAAAACAAGAGAAAATTTGATACAAAACTTTAACCTTTTATTTTAAGTAAGTACATTAGAATCAACCTAAAATGTATCAAATTATGTAGTTAGTTATTCTTTGCCGACAGATGAATAGAAGCACAATATTATGACATTTCCGCGAGTGGGCGACCTTCATGGTTAGAAAACCCTGGGTGTGCAAGATACATCGCGCCGGTCTGACCTATGAAGCAATGTTGAGTGGAACACGTACAACTGGAATGTGCTGGGAACAACGCTGTTTTTTGAATTCAATTTCAATGTTGTTGCAACTAATCATTGTTTTTGTTTTTTAGTAATTTGGTGAACAAGTTCAGCTGATAAGCAATATGTAAATTATTTGTTTATTTTGTCGTGTTGGGTTTTATTGATATACTTATGAGTGAACTGCTTCTCAAAATAACCGACAACTTCTTTATTTAGAAAAAAATCCACAATATTAAAAAGACCACTTTCTATTAACATGGTAGTAAAACACTTTAACGTAATTTTTTAAAGTATTCATTGATATAAAAATTTGTATCCCTTAAAAACGTCTATTCAAAACTCATTTCAAGCTTAAAACGCATCTTTCAAAACATGCCAACTAGCTATCACAATAAACAAGGAGTACTTCTTAGAACAACTCTTCATATGAAAATTAAATAATAATAACAAATAAGTTTAGTTGCTGTCCAGCAGACCGCCGTCTACGGTTCTAAAATAAGAACTTAAACTGTTTAAAAAAGTTCGACTGAAATACAATTAAATATTAATTTTAGTTGTTAAAACAAGGACATGTGACATTAATACCACCAACAGATAAAAAATTATTCCTGGTATTACAAAACACCTGATATTACTTAATTTTGAAAAGTTAAGAAACACCAATATTTTATCACTACTACTACTATTTATGCTAATTTTTGCCAAACTTCTTTTTTATTTTTCCAATATGCTCTGTTATTTTTTTTGCTCGTCTACCTAGTCGGCATAGTTTATTTTTCTCTTCTCCTTAATATTTGTTCTCTTTCGGTTCATTTCCACACTTAAACGATGCCATCAATTTTTCTTAGCACTTTTTTGCTTTAAATATTTCGGTCGTTGTTTCGTCATAATTTTTATACTTTGTCATATCTTAATTTATATTTTTCCTTCTTGCTTCTGCACATCTCAATCTCTTTCCGATAATGTTTCACAATATTTTGTTCCGTTTTTGCCACTCTTAAACACTGTCTGATAATTCATGATTATTGTTCCTATACTAGTTTGCTTGATATTTTTTCCATCAGCATCATTGCATTAATTTCGTAAAATATGCATAATACGTCTCTTTTCTATCCTTGATACAAACCTTTTTTAACCTACACCAACTCAAAATGAAATTTTCGCGTCTCTCTACAGCCAAGAAAGTACATTATTTCCAAGCTAGCCCAGAAAAAATGTACTTTCTCGGCTAGCCGAGAAAAAAAAATTCATTTTCTCCGCCAGGCGTCGCTGTTATAAGAAAAATAAAATCTATATAGACGGTTGAACAGTCGTCACGCACCAAGGACACTCTAAACGTCCCATTATTCATAAGCAGTGTTAAAATATTAAATCACATTTACTGTTTATGAACGTCAATCTTATTTTAAAAAACTACTTTTGTGCAAGATAAATTGTGTAAACCACGGCCGCAAAGTGATTTTCCAGGCCGAGAGAAGATATGGACAGGCGAGCCTGGCCACTTCTCCCTCTTCCTCTTTGCCGCCTAGGTTTACAATACACAATTTTTTTCAATACTTTTTCTTATTTTCTGCTTTCTGTTCAACACTTTTGCCCCATAATTTTGTTTATTCAGTTATTTTTATCTGTTTCTTAATTTTACCATTTATAATTTCGTCTACTATACTCAAAATTTTTGTTGCTTTTTTAGTATTTTTTGTTCTCTGTTTTACCTATTTTCCAATCTGCCGCTTTATAAAGTATTCTGTGTATTCCGTCATGCCTAAATTTATAAATAACTTTTTTCTTTATTCCTATGAATGTTTATGTATTACTACGCTTCTTATTTATTCTTTCTTGTATAATTTTTTTTAGATTTTTGATTTTTCACTTTGTATATTTTCTTCTAGTCTCATCTTGCATGCATATATTGTTTTCTCTACTTGGTTGTTTCTTTCATCTTCATCATTTCTTGTCCCATCATTCCCTCTTTATATATTATTCTTTTGACTTTATTGTTCTTTTAACTCTATCAATTTGCTATCTACACTTTGTACACTCAATCTGTTCTGATCATCTTTTTGAGTCATTCGCTATAATTTACTTTTTGTTTCATTTTTGTCTCAGCTTGCATGTGGTTTATTTACACTTCGTTTTCTACCTTAAACGTTTTTATTTAGTTCTTAAGACTTTACATTGACTATTTCATAATTTTCTACGGTTTCTCGTCTGCTCCCCACGTATGTCACTTTATCTTTCTTATCTTCTTCTGCATTTTTGTTCTGCATATTCCATTCTAATGTTTTTAGATAATTTTTTTAGTAACTTTTCCATTGACTTTTGTCATTTTATTGTTTTTTGATTTTTTTAGCTCCATTTTTTCTTTTTAATCTTTGTTCTTGAATTGATATTCCTCCCTGAAATAGTTTTACTAATAAGCTAGTATCAAAAAACTCAATCCCAATTTAATTTAGTTTGTTTTGCAACAAAACCAAAAAGCTTCTCACTAATAAATTAAAAAGGATAAGCTCAAAAAAAATTTTACAAAACTAATTTGTAATGCATGTTAAAGATGCAATTAATATTTTAGATAACGTTGCAGCAAAGTGCAGTCGCCTGTCAAATATTTTTTAAAATAGTTTCTAACACCCATATTTAATCAATTATTATTCTTATGTTCAATTCTTTCTAAACCGAAAGCGCAACAAGTTTGTTGAATTTAATTGAGCAAACTTTTTTCAAATTCATGATAAGCAGCAAAATCAGTGAATATTCATTTTCGTATGAAATATATGCAGAATATTTCAAGAATTTGGAATAGCAATATCTACAAAATATGTAATTTTAGTTTTCCTAAATACTATTACAATATTGGCTTCCATTTTTGAAATAAGTAATAAAGTTATATTCCAATATAATTTGTAAATAACATGTTTTTTAAGAAAATTAAGAATTTAATAGTTATAATGTATTATGAACGTTGTTATTATAATTTATAATAAAAATTATTTATTAGAACCTATGCTCACTAAACTGGAAGCAGGTAAAATTGTGAGAAAAGATAAAAACGTCTCAAACCTAAAAATGTAATTATTATTGTATACCTTGAAACACCACCTATACCCACACTTGTGGTTTAGTAATTTTTCCAGAATTAAGAAATTTTATTATGTAAATTGGATTTAATTAAGAATAATATATTCAAATTATTTTTATTGCCTGACGTTAAGCTATTTTTGTTTTGTAAATTGCTAATATAATGAATTATAACAAAACTTTAAGTACCTACTGCTTGATCCTTACACGCACAAAGGCTGTGTTGCCACAGGTGCTGTATTCAGAGCGAACAAAATTATATAAAGTATTATTAACATGTGCAGAAAATTTTTAAAATCTAGTCAAGTCATCACAGTTAATTAGATTTCTGAGATTATTGTTGTTGAATATAACTGTCTAAGACTTTTAAAAATAATTGTCGTAATTATTAAAATGCGAGATTCTCGTGTGACACTTAAAATTGATCCATATTATCATCAGCATAATTTTATATCAGCACGTAATTAAAATAATATGTGTTAAAATAACACATTATAAATTTTTAAAACCATTTAATTACATAAACTATCTATATCCAGCGTTTTTATTAACTTTTCAAAATATTAAAATGTTAGTTTCCTTAAAACCTTTTCCGCTAAAAATAAAATTAATGAAATTTTGAGTTGATTAAGATAATCATTAGTTTTTAAGGTCAGACATCTAATATTCAATTAGATAATGTAAATCCAGTTATAGGAAGCTGGTGATAATAAAATAAGCAATAAAATTAGACTTCACCAACAAATGTTATAAAAGAAATTGTACGTCATATCTAAACATAACCTAATATTGTCGAGGGAAAAAAATTAAGTTCAACGTCATACAATTTAAAATATCTTTATTTTAAATATCAATTTCAAAATATCTTTTGCTTTTCTCAGTGACGCTTTATAGTCATTTGTGAAAACTAAGTAAATAAATGATAAGTGCTATCTAACTGCCAAATAATCAGATATACCGACTATGAATTCCTTCTTCAGACCACTTAAACCTTTAACTTGTATTTATAAATTCTGTTGCCCAGGCGGTTGAAAATTTGATTTTTTGAGAAGCCGTCTTTTAGCATACGAAGAATACGTTTCTTTTCAAATTTATTTAAATTAAGTGTAATTCTTTCTTACACGAGCTTACTTATAATTCTGAATCAAAATTAAAAAAATTAAGACTTCAAGACTTGTTAATTTTTTCTGGTGACATTTTTAATTTTTTTAATCTGTTTGGCACTGAAACTATTTTAATTGCGTTTTTTCACAATGCTTTTTTGTAACGAAGAGTAAAAAGCAAGTAAACTCAAAAATTTATTTTAGTATTTATCAACATCATATATAAAAAATGGTCTTCACAATCATCTAGCGATGTTCTCATCTTGAAATTACTAAAACACGGCAAAAAGATAAAACCGCATCTTTGAATTTTAATTTCAATCGGTGAAAAGATTGTAAATCTGTACCTGACCATAAATTTAAAAAATCAATTAAAACAATAAAAAAATGAAACCACCACAATAGCGCCTTTTACTTAAAAATGCTTTTGTTACATTTTAAATTAAAATATATATAATATTAAAAGCTGCATTGTAACTCCCAAATCGAAAGCTTTGACAAAAAACTACGAAAAAGTTAGATTTAGATACCACCAATTTTGATTAACAAAACAATACTTTAATTATTCATAATCTTAATAAAGATTCTCTTATAATATTAGAGAATAATTACCATTTATAAAATATATATTTTAGTTGCCTCCACTTTTGTATATAAAATTTGAAAATGTATGGTTTTTATAGAATTTAATCTGGGTAGTGTATTAAGTGTTTTTGAAAACAAAATGTCATAAGCGTTAATTATCGGTCATAAAAATATTTTGATAAAGAATATGTCCATTGTGCAATTACACGATTCACAAGATAAATTTGCATTTTCACAATTTTTGTTTAGTTTTTCAGTATATTTTAGCATAAGATAATAATTTGAACTGTCTCATTATAGCTGTTTGTCACACGTCAACGTAAGGTAGCAGCTACGGCCTTTTTCATGCTGTAAAAATAAAAATATTTTTGTATTTCTACAGATTATGCAACAACGGTCACTTTAGCATTTGTTTGATTGACTCTAAAATTACCTAATTTTTTGGTAGCAACAGCTAGCGCAAAAACTTAGTTCTTCGACCTTGATGTAAGAAGGTTTTAATATGTATTACATTTTACGTAAAGTACTTGAAAAAATATAAGCCTATTCTAGTCAGAGCCAATTTATCTAAACCAGAAAGGTTTGGCTAACTGTGTTATTTACAGCAGATTTGTATATTAATTTTTTGAATAAAGGATTCCCATTTTGAATCAAAATTGTTCTTTTTATAAAAATAGTTTGTATCAACAACAAAAATTTTTTAACGCTAGCACAAATTGCCTTTTTGCTCACATCCAATGCAGCAAGTCACGGTCTAGTAAAATTGGTTTTTTAATATTTTCAAGTGCGCTCAAATGCATATTTCCTTGTGCACAACGAGCACAAGCCAGAAAAGCAAAAAAAGTTTCTTATCACTGATTCAAATCAATGGAATTAAATAATTGCTACTTTGATTGACTGTGAAATAATTTAAATTTAAATAAAATAAACAGTTCAGTTTTGTAATTTAAAAAAAATAACTCTTAAAATTTTTTGCTATTGTAATTAAACACTGCTTTACTTGTTGCTTTTAAAACTAAAGGTTTGTTTATGCATATGTAGTGACAGGTAAGTAATCTCTACAATTTTTCAGTTTTTTATAATTTGGTTTTCTAATCTAGTTTTAATATTTTAGTAATATGAATGTATTATAAAATATTATTAATAACGGTAAAATGTAAATCATATTACAAAAATTGTTTATAATTGTATTTATTCGAATGTAATGTGACCTATTATAACCAAATTGAATACTATCTTTTAGTCTTCAACTGCTTCATATAATTTTAAATATTTGTTGTGTGATGTGTTTATAAACTTTTAATTGAAACTTTTTATCAAAGTAAGCTGCCGTTGTCGTCAAAATAACAGATAACATAATTAACATTTCAGTTAAAATTCTGCTAAACACCTAATTTTAAGCGACCCATCTATGGAAAAGTTATTGTTATATTAATTAAAAAAAAAATTACCTACATTCTAAAAAAAAAATCGATTTTGCTGTAATGTATCTAAACACGTTAAGTAAATAACATTCGATGCCATCGTCATTTAGAGATAGATTAACAGTGACGGCTGTCAAATAAAATATATAACAAGTAAAGTTTATATATTTAGTTATATGAAGCACTTCATTGTGTTTATGTGTCATTGACAAAAACGACAAAAAACATTTTTAACTATAGAGCTTGAAAAAATTGTCTACAAAATCTTCCAATGAAACCAGACAGTTCCTATTCGCACGGAGATGCAGCTTGAGTTAATTTTAACATAGAAATATTATTTAAAAACAATAGGAACGCCTCTATTAATTATGTACCAGAGCCTGCGAGGAAATAGAATTAAATTTTTCTTAAAACAATTAAGACAATGTAATTATTGTGCGAATCATTCATGAGAATTTGGTTATTTCCTGTAGAGCAGACCAAAACAATGCGCCTCGTTTCGTTTCTTTAATGGTACATAATGAATATTTATCGTGATAATTGTAGCGTTACACTTTTTAGACATCATAGCAAGAGGTTTCTCCTCGAAAATGCGCGAAATGTACCAGAAACAAAATTTTAACATCAATCGGGACTAATTTTTTGGTATCGTTTTTCACATCAAATGACGTAACCAAGTAAAAACACCGCTAAAATTAAAAATGCTTTTCCATTGATCTCGAACTAGAACTTGAAATCGTATAGTTGTGTGAAAGTTTTCAACAAAATTTATAGCGTACGAACGTAGTTTAATGAAGACATAAAAAGTTTATTAATTACTAGCAGCAGCAGGTTATTGTTTAATCATTTCCGATTTGCAATCATTAAAACAACTATAAAGTTTCAAATTTGTTTTTGACCTTAAAATAGTTGCAATAAAATTTTATATCTAAGACCATTTTTTAAAACAAAATTATTTGTTTTATGGTTCGCAAAGTATATACAATTACAACAAGATACTTTTAATATAAAACTTTTTTGATAAAAGACAATAATATACACGTTTTCTTCTACAATTACATACATCGTTTGGAAATAATAGCTTTGGATAGTTGTTAAAATTAACATTAATTAAACATAGTTTTGAGCGTTTTAAAAAATGAATTTAAATTGAAATTTATTTTCTAAGTAGTTTTTTTAAGGTAAAATAGTTTTCTAACTATTTTTACCTATTGATACCGAATGCAATGTCTTTAACAGAAAAATTTAAAATAGCTTCTTTTATGTAATGTTTTTAACAAATCTCATGGAGATTCTACAGATATGTATATTTTATATTTGATATATTAGAAAAACCTAATAACTATAAATAAAGCCAAAGTTGAGACTAAAAATAATGATGTGTCTATCTTTCATTGTAGTGTAATAATTGATATTACCCATTAAGATAAAAATTGAACGAAGTAGCGATTCTCTGAGTGGGTAATGTCATGTTTGTCCAAAGATAACTGAATTTTATGGTAAAAATCCGTAGGAAACTTTTTGGGTCGTTTATAACAATTCTACCGCAACAGATAACCCTGCCATAAATTTTAGCAATGGCTGTTATTAGAATTCCAAGACAACAATAACCTTATTTTACCAAAACCTAAATTGTATTTACTTGATTTTTTGTGTTTTACATGTTTTTTTAAAATAAATAATGATTTGGTATATTTCAAGAAACAAATTATTCTTAACGAAACTATAAACAAAAAGTTACACACTAGGTACGTATAAAGATGTAGAAATTGTAGAATCTTGAAAGTTTTCACAATTTTTTAAACAAAAAAAAGCTCCAATAAATGTCAATCGTTTTTAATTGTAACTAAATAATTTAAAAACGTAAAATTAAATAAATATAAACCAATATAAAAAAATCGGATTTTTGAATTATTTATGTTAAACGCTCAGGTAAACTTGAACCAGATTTTATTAAGCATAATTATGATAATTAGTTCAAATTCCAAAGATTTGAATATAATACGTCACAATGCTAAGGAAAACAATTAATTATAAATGATAATGACAAAGTGTTATAGAGGTCAAATAAATTTATAAAATTTTAATTTGAAAAACTTTAATCTTCAAATTTAAACATTCAAAACGTTCTAAATAAAACAGTTTAGTAACTTTAAATTTTGAAACTTGACACTTTATGTTGCAGGCAAAAAAAAATTAGAAATACCTAGTTCAGCTGTCATTTTTGACTAATTATTTTGACCACATGTTCGTTGTTGCTGTTTTAAAAAATAACAATTTTATTTGTCATAACCTCAACTTTTTGTTTGTTTACAATTTTTTTCACTAGTTGTACTCTAAACATTGGTTATAAATTTGTGCGTGTCGTATTCGCATAATCTGAACCAACATATTAAAAATGACCCCACCCCGACAGCACAAATGTAACAAAAATTTACTGTAAAAACAAATATTCAAATTGTTTCAGAAATAATGTATCTCTTATTAAAAAAAAACTATGAAAAAATCACATCAAAGATAATCAGTGAAACCAAACTTTTTTCAACGTTAAACCACCATTTTTTTGTCGTATTTTACTAAAAAAACATGGTACTTTAATTTTGAGATTAAAATTTATGAGATCAAAAACAGCGAAAAATTTCGATTTACTTTTATCCACAATGTCTTAAAAAGTGGTTTACAGTTAATAAAATATTACTGAAAGTAGCAACAAATAATTGCAAATTAGTTTTCATTCAGCCAAATTTGAAAAATCACGACATTTAACTTTCTTCAGAAGTCATATAAGTCGCACAACGTGTTGAAACTAATCTGAAAAAAAAATTTTATTCTACTGCCGCCGGCTGTAATAAATATTGCTGACTAGAAAAACCAACTCTAATCATCAAATCAGTTTTATCTGTTATTTAATTTTAACATTGTATTACCACATATAATCTCCTACAAATTGCAATACTCCACATTTACAACTAACAGTATAAAAAACACTTCAAAAAAGTACTTTCAAATGTAACCTTTACCTACTTCTTTAGTAGGTATCTTAAGGTATTTTTAGAACTAAAATTAAGTTTGAATTTTGAATCTTAAAATTGGATATTTTTTGACGTTTTGCAAAAGAGTATAGTACTACAGATGAGACTGTAGTCAAAAAATGTTAAGTCACTTGATTGACCTGACTTGCCTTGTAGGTTTGGGAGTTAAACCGTCCTGCGGCGCAACAGAAAAACTCGTAATAACATAATCTACATTTTTAAAAGATTGTGTACTTTATAAAAAAAAATTGCAATTTCTGATTCAAACTGTAGTTCATGTACATGAAAAGAAAAGAAACTGTTACATTTTTAAAACACGCAAACCGTCATTGAAAATCATATTTTTGACAACAGTGTTGTATTGAACTTCGTTCAATCTTGTCTTACACCAAAATAATGTCCTTTAGCAGTATTGTTAACACGTCTCTTGTCGATATTTAAAAAAAATCTAAAGTGTTTAAGCTGGACACAAGCAAATTATCTAATTATTATTATCCCTAATATTAAACACTATATATCAAAAATCTCAAGACCGCAGCTGCAAATAATTTTTTTTTAGATTTTGTAAAACTGCTTGATTGTATGAAGCAAACCCTAAAATTACACTTTACAAAATCGATAAATGCAGAATTGCATGATTTATTGTCAGTAATTAGCGTTTATGCGCTATTATTACCGCCGTTTAGCGTGAATAACATCCAAAGATACGCCTTTCTGTAAATCTAATTACGGATTCGAAGATAGAAATTTGAAGCCGCTCAAAACGTTCCTAATACCTAGCTTTTAGAACTTACCTCTGCAAAACTTGTTGGGCCTCGACGCATAATCATCTGAAAATAGAGAATCTCAATTAGAATAAGGTTTTTACAACAGTAATATAAAAAGAAATATAGGCATCACTTGACAAGATCAATAAGAGCGCTATAGTAAAACGAATTTGTTTGAATAATGGTTCCGTTTGATTGAAAGCGGCTCGTAAAACTTGCCACAGCCTTCGCAATTTGGTGAATTATAAATTTGTTTGGGCGCAATTAACGCAGGCAATACCGTTGCAAATTGGTTTAATCAAATTGCGAAATAAGAAACTAAGCATGATTTTCAAGCGTCTCAACAGATTAAAACAGTATAAAATTAACAAAAATTTTTGACGGAAAAATTAGATACACATTTCTAACAGAAAAAATGATTTATAAAAAAAAAATTTGTTTGATCGAAAACCAATTTAAGAACCACAAATTGTATTTCAAGCTAAATAGGAAACATAAATAGTAGGTACTTCATTTTCTTAAAGATGTTTTTTTTATCTTAATTTTATGAACAGTATATTCTTCGGAACAATTATTAACCCGCGCATTCTCCAAAGTAGTTTTTATTTTCCCCTAAGACCAGAATTCTTTCTTATCTTTCTTCAACCAGTTTCAAAGCACCGCTTCTTTTCTTCCACATTATTATAAAATGCCCCTCCTGGTATTTTATCTAATAAATCTTGCTTTGCAAAAACTAGAAAAAATTGTTTGTGACTCACCTCATTGGTACCTATACTGACTAGATTTGTTCGACTAATTAATCAATTTTCAATAATATCTTTTCATAGATCTTTAAAGGTTTTTTAGCTATAAATACAAAAGTTTATAAAAGTTCGTAAAAAAGTACATATTAAAAACCTTGACGAAATGTTGCAATTTTAATTTTAGTCTCAAAATAAAGTTTACCTTGACGCTTTGCGTCTCGGTCAACGTCTTAAATTCTCGACACAAATGCAACATTTTATCAATGTTTGTTTGGATACAGTTTTACTCACAATCAGCCATAATATTATTCATTTTTATGATTATAACTGTAAATGTGTTCAAATAAATTAAAAAAAAAAAAAAAGTTGCCAATTTGTCATTACCAAAATTTACAGTTATTAAAAAAATTGTTCGTGTTGTGCTTGTTTCAGAAAACTTCAAAAAGCTTAAACATGTCTAATAGTGTCTTTAGTCACACCCAATTAACTCCCCCGGAGTTCTTGCAAGCTGCTACAAACAAAAAAAAATACATTTAGAAGTATTAAGTTGAAGTAAAACAATTGAAGATTAATTATAAAACCATAGATCGTTACTAGCGGTTTGATACTGTACAGTGTAATCGAGTAGGCTAAATTTTTCCGCTCAAGAGAGGAAAGATGCACATTACTTACTTTTTAGAGGTTTGTAAGTATTCAATTACACTACTGCTTAAGGGTAGAATATTTAAAAAACAAATTTTGATACATATGACAGCTCTTTAAGACAGCCATTTTGTAGTATCACGTCTTATTAGTATTTATACTTGTATCATATAATGATATTTAGTAAGGCTTTTAAGTGTCATAAAATTCGGTACATTAATAGTTATTTACATAAAAGTCAGGAAAATCTCACATTACTGAAGAGGAGCTAAATTAAAAATATTTTAAAGCTCCGACTAAAGTAAGAGATTTTACTGACGTGTTTTGTATTAAATTTTTCCGGAAATCGTAAAAAAAGACGAAATTTACAAATTATAGAACTTTTTTTTCCCATTACACAAAAATCAAGTCTGTCAATTTTGTTGTCAACTATAGTTACTTGAGTATCTTTTTTATTTTGCGTCTTGTAAAGTTTTTACAGTACTAGTCCGGAAAACTCAATTTTCCTGCGCGTAAATAAGCAGGAAAATGTAGTTTCCAAGACGATTTTTGGTAAAAAACATGTTATTTCGTATAACAATTGCAGCGTATATATTTATATAAATGTCTTAAAAAGTCCAATAAAACCAGAAAATACTTATTTCAGTTATTTGAATATAACTATTATGAGAAACTGTATTTCTCGTAAATATTTAATTTATCAACTTATCAAAATTAAAATTGCGTACAGGTGTCACTGTTAGTTTTTGACGTTTTGTTGCCAATGTTTGACGTTTATTTAGATTTTTAGTATCTTACAAAAAAGTTGCAATAAAGTGTAAAATTGAAGATTTGGAAGAAAAATGCAACCATTTTAAATGTCCTTTTAGACGGAATGGGCAATAAAGAGCCGTTTCTGCCCATTTAAGTGTTTGCCATTTTTGGTGCCGAATTCACATAAAGGAAGAGTTTTATCTTCAGTAGGTACAATAACATTATTTCAATGACAAAACAGTTGTCTCTGCAACAAGTTTGCATGACACTGTAAAATCAAAATAAATATTGACCCTCTAAAGAACACTTTACCAGCTCCCTCAAGACGACAGCTTCTCCTGTAGAAGTGTTGATACTTTTTAATTACCGTATCTTGTGGGTGTTTTGATTCATTGCTCTTCGTTCCACCCACACCCGAATGGGAGCGGTCAAAATGCTCTTGTTTTGCAACGGTCTTTTAATGTTAAATACTGACATTCGAGAGATTTTTTTTTCTTGCACTTATCATCTACAATCGCACGCTAATTCCATTAAATGAGTTCACGGCTCTCGTGTTTCAATCCGATGGGAAGGTGAGGGCCGTCGCGCGATGACCTTACCTAATCTGCAATTTATTTCGAATTAGCCTTAGAAACGCATTTTACATTGCAAAAGTTTGGTTTTACGGCGGGAACACAGCTGGAATTTATGTAGAGACTGTAGTTCTTATACAGGAAAAGTCAAAAAGAGCTTGAACTATAAATAATGAACGAAAGATCAGCATTTGCAACCTGGTGTAATCGCAAATAAGCACAGAGACAAAGAATAAACGTTTGAAAACCTTTGAATTTTGTAAAAAATACATAATTGTTATGTTGAATAAATCGAAAATGAAATCTTAGAACTATATCTACAAGAACAGCTTTTTTCGCTATTTAACAACATTGGAAAGGATGATTAAACCAATTTAAACAAATTAGCAAACATGATGTTTGAACTATACATTGTCAAAAATACAATGTAAAAACAAACTTAAGAAAAAAAACAAAACATTAGCCATCTGTTTTCTTAAGTATGAACATATATGCAGTATGTTAACCTTTGAAAGAAACCTTTGATATCATTTTTATTGTCAATTATTGGATATGGATATTATAATATATTATGGTTATACTGAATTGTCTAAATTTTTTTAGATAGTCCAAAAGATAGTAATAGTACAATAATTTTAGATAGTTAACATTTAAGCAAGTCTTATCAAGAAATATTATTCCAAATATTAAAATGTTTTCTTTGAATTTGTTTTAAAAACCGGCATCTCCAAGCAGCAATATAGGCTTTTTCCATGGCAACAGTGTTAGAAGATCCATTTGACCCATGAAACAATTCGCTAATTCTCACTGTAACATGTAATTTTTTTTAAAGTAGGAAACTCTTTTCTCATATAGTACGAATATATGTTCACTAATTGAAGCAGCGTCAAAGACATCAGTTGCAGTAACAGGAAATTTCCTGTTTTTAGTTTTGCTAGGACTTAATAAAATACCTATTTCCTTTTTTTTTTCTTTCGCTACTCTTGTCACTTTCTTTGTGACTTTTATGAACGGTATTGAAGGTCCATAATCTCTTTCCCGAACAAAAAACTATCTCAAATGTAAAATAAAATCTTGTGCCATCGAAGTTATGTGTGTTCCTTTAAAATGACTAGTTTGGAGCATATTTTAAAACTTATTTACTTTTTCGACAGTCTATAGAGATGAAAATTGAAAGTTCAAATTCCCAAAAAAAATGACAGCACCTGGCAATTGAATTTGTAGTTTTAAATGTACTTTTATTTTTTGACTAATTTCCTAAAGCAACATACATTCGTTTGTAATTTTGCCGTGAAACTTCTTAGATTATTTTTAATATAGTACAGCGTACTTTTTTAGATTGTAATGTTTTTTTACTTTCTTCCAAAATTATATTAAATTTAAAATGTTGATTTTAACTATTAAAAATAAATTTAGCATTATATACTTAAGCCAAAGCGTTTTATTGCTTTTATTTTTTTCAAAATAAACAAGCAAACCACTTTTAGTGAAATGTGCTCCCTCATCTACTACTGTTTCATTCGCTGACTTTCCGATTTCCGCTGTCGTGTACGCAAAACCGTCCAATATGTTCATCACGTACACTAACAAGAATTATTAGTAATTATTAATATTCACAAAAGAGATTTTTTTAAATTTTCAAAAATATAGTGGAAATTTGCAGGTGCTAACACGGCGCGCAGCACCACCAATCCACAAAAAAATGTACACATAAATAATTATTTATTTGCATATTGTTATAATTTTTGTGTTAAATTTGTTACAAAAAAATTAAAAGTTAAGTATTTGCTACGTAAATACTTAACAATTTGAGAAAAAATTTTGCTTTCAACAAAAAGCTCACGATAAAAAATAAATTTTTCCGAATAAGCTAAAAACATTACAATTTTCCCTCCAGTATTTTATTTTTAATTTTATTTTTATGGTAAATAGCGTTATGCATAATGGACTATTGGCTAATTTGCAAAGCACAATTATGAATAACTATGTTCAAATAATGTGCTACTTCCAGTTTATTGATTTAATAATTACTGGTTTTTAGGTTTTTTCAATACTAAAACACCTATGAATTGCATTTTAATACAGCAATCAAGTTAGTAGGAAAACTAGATTTAACTAAGTACCATATAAGTAAATATTACATATTTCTCAAAAATCGTTATTGCCCGTAATTAGAGTTTGATTAGAAGAATATGTATTTAAAACTGCCACAATTACAGATCGGTTACTTTTTAGAACCTTTAGCGTCATTAACACAGTTTTACCACTTGCAAAATAAAAGAAAAAATTGACTAGGAGAATCTCTAGAGTCTATTAGAAACAGCATAAACTTTGCTCTTTAAAATGTTCCTGCTAAACTCATATCACTCGTATAAGCAAATCGTGATATCGTTAAATTTCTTCTCTTGAAATTAAAAGTAGTGCACGACAGGCTAGTTGTTGAGGCATTTCTAAAGTATGCAAGAAATGGATTGCGCCATAGCTGCACCCACATAACCATAGAATGCCATTTTATCCCTGTCCTTCTTGGTTTATTGAGTTGCCGCAATAAAATTGTCTTCTAGTATTCAAAAACAATTGTTGCACTTATCAGATTCATCAACATTTCTTTAAAATGTCAAGCTCACGGTCATATTAAGTCTCAGGCGCATTTACATAATCTTTGTATATTATCCGGCACTTTTATTGAATCTCATAATTATGCCCAACTGCTGTCAGAAACAAAATTTCTGCTCAATTTTCGTTTGCATGGCAAGCCGTGATTTAACAAAATGCTTTATGTAATGAGTGGAGTTGAAGATGCATGCAAGATCAACTTAATTAATAGCAGTGGTACCACACACGCTGTGCACATATTCTAACCTTGCACAAGCTTTGATAATGCAAAAACTAGATGAATAAATTAGTTTTGCAGGTACTATTATTATTAACATTATTATTATTATTACGCAACAGCATATCTACACAATATAAAGCCGCCGTCAAACCCGCTTGACCTAAATCTAATTAAATGCGTGGAACAAATCCGCCTATAAATGAACTAGAATTAGAAAAGTTCAATCACTTGCATGAACCTGCTAAAAATACTATAAAGTTTGGTATTAACAGTCAATAAAAATTAGAGAAAGTAAACCAATTCTGTGAGGAATGTCTCAAAATATATATTTATATGTTGAAATACCTACAAGCAGCACGAAATTGTGGCGCAAAGGCGACAATTATAATATGAACGACACATTTTCTCTACATACAACACAGGATAGTGTATCTAGAGCTCAGAGATTCATTTAAAGTAAAGTTATAAGTCACACTAAACAAAAAGTATAAGTTTGTTGGTAATTATAGCAACTTGTTAAAATCAATATAGATAATAGAAAGAATTACACAGAATCAATCTCACAGAACTTATTTTTATTGGTAAGACTTTGATACGTTTTCATTATGAACGCTCGTAATCAACACTAAATTCTTATAAATCTTTATCTAGTATTTTTAAGTAGAAAAATAAACTACACTTTCTGACACACCTCCTAAGTTTTGGTTTATATTTGATAATTATACGAAATTATAAAATGCTTTCAACTTGTTTCAAGGCTAAAAATTGCAACAGATGTATCTTATGATAATGAAAATCTGCTTTAATTTGTTATTTAGGGTGCTTCCAAGCAAACATAAGCCCTGGAAAGTATGCAAACTATATTAGTAAATTCAGAAGTAAATTCAAATTAACAAATCAGAAGCTCAAAAAAGCTGAGATCGTTGTAAAAATGAAGCCCTCAGGTCACGCCTCTCCAGAGTTCATGTCTGCTTGAAAGCACTGTATAATTTTAGATAATTTAAATACTTTTATTTTAAATCTATAAAACATTTCTCATTATAGTGAAGCATACAACAAATATGTTTCATGCAAACATGGTAGTCAATAGAGCTTTTGAAATCTAATAAACACGCTTTTTAGCAGGTGGCAAAATTGTGTGAAAAGTGCATTTCTTATGTTTTTCTTAATAATTTTATAACTAAAAAAAAGCTGCAGATAAAAATAAATAAAGCTCATGTTTATATTTTTATTTTATAGTAGAAATTTCACATTCGTTCTAATACAGCTAATACGTTCCTAATGAGATATAAGAAAATGTAAATGAAGGCTTATTCTGTGTGATTTTCACATCTCGTTGAGTAAGTCTTGTTCTTAGGTTCCATTAAAACGAAGTAAAGTTTCCCATGCGTCCCATCCTAATGAAAAATGACATCCTTGTCGCCCGTAGCTTGCCAAAACTAAAGCCCTTTTTACACAAAACGAGATCAAGCAGTTAATTGAAAACCGGCATTTGGTATATGTAATTTCCGACAATAAAAATGTAGTACATCACTTAAATTCGGCTTATAAACCATTATTACAAGTAATAAACTCGGACGTGAAATGGTCGATTGCAATCTAGAAAGTGCAGGCAGCGAGATGATTTTATTGCGTTGCGTTCACAAAAACAAACACTATGTCATTCTAATTCCATTACAAAAATATGCGATGTATGTTTTGAATGAAAAACGCTGCATGTGGTCTTTTGAGTTTGATCCCTATATAAGCAAAATTTAAAAAAAAACTCTACAAAAAGACTACAAAAATCACATCGCAGTAAAACATTATTAATTAGCTGTAATTGTCTCAGAGGAATATGTTAACCTACTGTATGTAGAGAAGAAATCACATCATGACAATGGATACCTCAACGTATCTTAAACTTTTGCCTAAATTCAAAAAATTCAACATTTTATATTCTTCTTTGTCGATCATCGGTTCACATCATTGAGCTGAGCAATCTGTTTTATAAAACTACCGAATGAGCCAGTACCAGCATCTAGCGCGGTTAGATAATAGTCTAAACTGTTCTGATCAAACCACTATTAAATAGGACAAAAAACATAATTTTTTAATAGTAAATTGATTTTATCAGCTAATAAAATTAAGCAAAATAAAACATTAAGTTTATTTAAGGTTAGGTCAGGGTTTGTGCGTGATCATGTGATCTATGTCTTGCCAACCAGACTTTTTTTGAAAATTTTACTGTATAACGCAAACATAATCTAATCAGACCCCATCATCTTCAGAGTTTAGCGTGTCAATATAATTTTTTGATTTGCAGATAACTAATTCAAATTTTGAGATTCAATTGAATTTGAATAAAAATAATCTAATTATAAAAATTCACATTTTGAATTGTAACCTAGACCTAGACAATATATGGTTTATTTTGAAAAACATCATATAACTTCCAATATGTTAAGTTCAAGGCAAGTCATTATTTAAAAATATAATTTATTAAACAATTTTGTTAAATTTGTAAATAAATCGCCTAAAAATATTCACAAACAACACAAATACCATCAAAACATTTTCAAAAATGTCAGCAAGCTTGAATTAACCAATAATTCGGCTTCGTTGAGATAAAAAGAATATGCGCTTCTAAGAGTTTTTATGTAATCTTCAAATTGACTTTATTGTAGAAACGTTTGACATATAGATATCAGGCAGTAAACTTTATTGCTGATAATGTGAGGCACAGAGATAGAATAGTAAAAATTATTTACAGCAACGTGTAGCGTGCCTTAGATTTATCCAAAGTCCTACATTTATTAAACAAAAAAACAAATCATAATTCTTTATTAGGTTTTCAAATGTAAAAATTATAAAATGTATAAAATATGCTCCATTCTCATTTACGTATTTGCTCATTTCTTGCATGTTTAATTGCATTTTGTTTGCTCAAGAGCAAACTTTTTGAGGAACTACTGCAATAAAATTAAATGCCGAGTATGTATCTGTCAAACGTTTTTACAGCATTTAATTCAATTAAATTACATTTTTCATAAGAGATTCAGGTAGTTGACGATTTTTTTGTCTGTAATTTGGCAAAACATATTAAAAAATTAGGCGATAGTGCTTATTCAAGTAAAAACTTTATTAACTTGACATTACTTACACTCTGTCAGTAATATCAAGTATAAACACTTCCATATAAAAAACTTTTTATTCTACAGCAGAATATAATATAGGTTATTTCAAAATTACAAGATTTTAAATTCTGTATTGACACAAGTTGCTGATTATCAGTTAACTGTAAATAAACTTATTGAGACTTACTAATCACATTTTATAGCCCACCCGTTTCCAGCTCATTTATCTTGTCTCAAATTCACTAAAAAACAGCGTTTACTATGACCCATAATTTAGAAAAAATACGTCGGAAAGCTGTTGGAAGATAAAAAAGCAAGTATGAAAAAACCTGAAAAAATAATAAAGAAAGAAGTAAATCAACGACGTGAAAAAAATTTGTTAAAAAAACCATTTTTGTTTTAAAAAACAAGAAAAGTGTAAGCACGATTTTTAGAAGGTTATTGTAGAAAAAAAGTTCAAAATTATATGGCAACTAGCACCTGCTGGCAAGTTTGATGCTAAATAGAGTAGTCGTCTACCTCATTTGCTACTTTTGACATCCAGCTAAAATGCCAATGAAAATGGTACTTCTACTTCATCTGACGTTGAAATGGTCAGATCATGTTTTATCTTCAAAAATAACCTAAAATAGTTTTATTTATATGAGCTTAATTTAGTGAAAAAGTACATTATTAATCACGCTGTTGCAAACTTTCAGTATTTTTATTTTAAATTCAATAGAAAAGTAAGAAATAATTTGTTAATTCTCCTTAATTGATATTATATTTTGATATTTTAAGAATTATAGAAGTCTTCCAATTTCTGTAAGAATATTATGACCTGAAATACTAATAATAAAGGTAACCATTTCTTACATTACAATTACCATTGTTGAAAAGATTAGAAAACTTTCAGATTAAGCCGGTAATAATTTGTTCTTTCTTCGATAAAGCTTCAAAACAAAAAAACACTTTACTTTATAATATTATTTGACCCCTGTAAAAATACTCAAAGCCATAATAAATATTTCAAAAAAATTAAAACAACTTTTCAAGAAAATATAGCTTAGTTTGCTAAATGTGTTTGGCATGTATGGCAAGTATAGTACGGTCCTTTAGTACACGTGCCAAAAACCTATCAAGTACAGCCTTTTATTGCATACTGCAATAAAACTTCAATTAAGCGTTGTAAAAATTACAATTCGCTAATTAAAGCCATAATCGCCAAATATCGATAGCCAGACTGTTTTATAAAATACAAACAGATTATAGCCTATTTTTACACACCGTTGAATTTTAAGTGAGGTGGTTGGTCATTGAAAAAACTTTAATCAAAAGGTGAGCAACTATACTATTTACATTAAAAATTACCCGCTTTTAAAATTAAAATAAAAATTAATTGTTTAAATTAATCTAATTAACGTTAGTTTGTTAACTTCAAATCTGTCCAATTATTCAAATAATACAAAAAATGTAAAATATCTAAAAGCTTTTGCTGAAATTTCCCAATAAATTTTTTCGTAGTTGCAATTATTTTAAGTTTAGTGATTTATTTTTCCCAGGAGTGTTGAACCGTTTCGCAATGCATGTTATTAATGAATATATGCGGTTTCTCTTGTCAGCCATATTCGTAGCAGATAAGATAATAATTAGTGACAGTACTAGGAAAGCGCTTATTAACACGTCGTAAATTATTACCAGTAATTATAAGTCGTATTGTACAATATCGAACGTAAACAAGAGTTTTGAGTAATTGCTACAGATTGATTTTCATGTCTATTTCAATTTAGTAGCATCTACATTGCAAGTATTTTATTACTCACGAAGTTGTTATTTGAATAATCTCAAATTTAAAAGTTTGCGTCATTTCATAACCTCCTACATATTCTTAAACAAGATACCACATGTTGTATGGCTAGTTAAAAGTCTTAAAATTGACAATTTAAATAATTTTATTTAAATCATTCTATTAAATCAAATTAATCAACCAATTGAAATCTATTTAATGAATTTCAAATAAATTTTGCTATTATTTATATAAGTATTATCTTATTTATTTCTTTTTATGTAAGTATAATAATATAAAAAAAATTTTTAGAAGCATTTGTTAATTTAATAATTATTATCATCTCATTGTTTGTAAATTTGACCTTAATTCTAACATATTTCCACGTACATTAAGTTGTTCCGTTTGTTATAATCACAAAATTCAAAAAAAAAAAAATTCAAGCTTATGCATAAACAGTTCACATTGTGAGTACATAATAACAAACTACATTTTGTTAAACGGTACACCGCAGATAATTAATCAACTAGTTTTTTTTTCACAATAATATCAATTAATATGCTTACATTTACATAAAAATTACGCCTTTGCGGTTTCATATCAAGAGTTGTACTGAGGTTTAAATAACCATGGCTGTACAACTGTACATACTAATAACTTTTTGTCGTTCAATAAATTATCGAAAATAGAAGAATTTTTAACATTCCAAAATGCAGCTAACCGTTGCCCATCACGACCTTTCAAACTCTCAAAACTCAAATCTAACCGACAAGATGTGTTTTGGAATAAAAAATTAATTGACTAAAACTGAACCAACGGGTTTGCTTCGCCTTACTAATAAATAACTGTAAACAATCCTATTAATATAAATGATTAATCTCAACAAAAAATTATATAAAGGACAATGAAAATATTTGCAAAAAATGTAATGTATACTCTAGGTTCACCGTTATAGTATAATAATCATAATAAAACAATGTTTTTTTGCAGCTTCAGATAATGATTTTGTTGTAATTACACACTTGTTTTGCATTGTTAAGCATTAATTAAAATACAACTTTATAATTACCATAGTATATTAACCAAATGTCAAATGAAGCTTGTTTTTAACTCTAATATCTAATCTAAAAATCGCTTAATAGCATGTTAGAGATGACAGCAAATGAACCAAAAAAAAGTAGATTAAAGTCCGCCTTGAATGTATTATTAGACTAGATTTAACATCATGATCGACGCAACAGGCGGATCTAAAGTTGGTAAATAATTTACAAAGAAATATGCTGACTTATTACCTACTTTTATATACATTTTACTTTTACAAAATGTTAGTTAAGAAAATAATGACTTAGAAAATTGAAATATATATTAACAACGTACTCTCAAGCGTGTGTACTCATATATTGATGCGTTATTCATGACGAATATTTCAATAATGACAGAGAGACCTTCAAAGCTAGTTTAAAACATTTTTTATTGTTTCTAAAAAAAATTTAACTTAAAATCCACCTTATATTGAAAAAAATATATAATTACGTATACAGTTTTTCTAAAAGCAAACATTTTAAAAAACTGCTGCTAGTAAGTTAATGAACGTACTGTAAAACACGTTGCTCTTGATAAAGGTAAGTTTATATAATTTATAGATAAAACAAAAAAAAATATTAGGTATATGAAAACCATTTGTTTATAGCCACTTAAAACCTGTTCATCGTTAAATATAGAACTAATATTAAGAGTTGAGAGATAGCTACAAATTATCATTTAGAGATTTGTCTAAATAATAAAGAAAGCAAGATCGTTATTATTACACAAACTTAAACTGAATCAAACTATCACTACTAGAAAGCGTTTGCTGCAATAGCAAGATAATGAGTCGTCAATACCTGAGCAAAAAAAAAACTAAGAGAGGCAACATAGTCTTAAGGTTCTATTCTTGACCATACGAAATAATGACATACAATTCTAAAAACCCTGAATAATGGGCAAGTTATTGGTAACGAGATCATCAAAAATTGAACAATACATGTGACATGTCAACGAAATGGCAATATTTCATTCGTTTTAGCGTAAAATATTAGATAAAGAAAAAAGCCGAAGCAACTTCTATTTTTCTCAATAAATTCCCGTTAACTAATCTTAAGGTTGTAAAGATAATAGGTAGAAACTTCAAAGTTAAAGCGTCTGAGTGTTTTGTACACATTATAGACTTAATTTCCAAGCTCTCAACACACTTAAAGTTACAATGTTTGTTACTTACAAATCCGGTGTAGAATTTAGATCTCAGGCATAGAGTTTTACATAAATATTTAAAAAATTTTAAGTATTTGGAAGAGCAAATACAAAGTGTTACAGTAAAATCACAAATTTATGGCTATCTAAACTTTTTTTTAAATAATGTATGGCTATTCTAGGTACTAAAATAACAGACAAAAAACATATGTTTCGTATTTAAACTCTTTTAGATAAAGTTTTTAAATTTTATGTTTAAACATAACTCTATTATCAAAAATAGCCACTTCTATAAAAAGTTCTTTACAGCAAAGTCAGATATCGACTTAAAAAAAAATGGTTTAAAAATTTCATAATAGCGGCTCTTGTCTGAAGCGTATATTTAGGATATGCAATATTTTCTATTTATTTTGGTTTCGATCCACAAACGCTAAAATAATGTGAAAACAAATTCATTCAAACTCGATCCAAAGACGTACAGATCCAGTAGACTTCAGTAGGTCACAACATATTTCTATTTAAATAAATTTACAACAACAATTGAGTTTTACATTTTATCAAGTATCTATTACTCCCATAATATAATAAAATAGCAACATCTATTAAAAGCTTCTTACTTCAAAGCTGAGACTTAAGAGATTTGGGTAGATACAAGACCCAGTCGTCGTTAAAAATTTATTCAAATAAGAATCTGTTGCGACTTATTTTAGAGGATTAATGAAAATGAAACAAATCTAAGTCTACGGATCTAGTTTGAATAAATTTTCTTTGCTCTTGTGTTAATCTTTAGTAAAACTCGAGCCAAGTGATGACAATATATTTTTTGGAATTGTTCAACTATAGCCATCTATAAATATTGCACACTAGCATAACTTTCCCAACATCATATAATAGATTTTTAGCATATTTCGAAGAAAAAAGTTATTTCGTGCCAAAAAAAAAATAGAGAACAAAACCAAATTTTATGTGTTTAAACTATTTTGTTGACTTCATTTATTTCAGTCGCAGAAAATATATAAGAAATTATACACTGTGGGCCACATAAGAATACAACCCCACCGAGTTCGAATGCATCTCAGTACTGAAATTTTATGAGAAACTAAATTGAGTTAATGATAATTTTTAAATCTTTACCTGTAGCACCCCCAACGTTATTTAATTAGATGTAAATCATAAAAGTAAATAATAAATTATTAAATTGCAATTTGTTGCAATCTTACGTGGTTTTTATGTATATAGTTGCATAAAATAAATATACAAAAAAAATCTTGCCTCAAATTTCCATTTTCTAACATTTTGATCTTTACAACATTTTCAAGAGTGCAAATGAATACTTAATCAATTTTACATAAAGCGTTTTGTTTCAGAATCAATTTCTACATGTAGATTTTTAGAGAATAAACTGAGTTTTCAATTAGAACAAAATACAATCGACCGCATACATAAAAAAAGTTAAAATATTTTAAAATACAGTCTTTTGTGAAGTATAATTTTAGAATTAAATTTAAGCGACTGCCACATGATCTCAGAGTTTTTTTTCATAATTATACCAATTCAACATTTGAATGTATGATTACTCTCTCCGAGTATTAATGTAGAGAGCATCTTAATATAATTATATTTTGTAGATAGCTTTTGCTGATCAACTGTACCATGTTAAATTTTGATCAGACGATGTAAGACGTGATCAGACAATGTTATGTAATTACTTATAATGCTTAAAACGCACTTTATAATACATAAAACTTTATAAAGTTAGTTGTAAAAACTTTTATATTATTATAAGGATCAATATCATAAAAGAAACAGATTCCTTCAATAGACTAAACTGTGATGAGCTTCACAATAATAACAAAACCGCAGCACTGTCTTCAGGATTTGTAGAATGAATAGAAAGTTCATAACATATTTGGAAATATAATCTTTATGTATTATAATTTTAAAATTAAATTGCCGGCTATACAGATTCAGTACAATGGTAAAAATAAAAAATTCAATAAGCAATACTACCCATTCATATTTTAAATTTGGCTTATCAGAATACACAAGATTAAAACAAAAAAGACGGTACAATAAAATTTAAACTTTTGCATATTGTGTGTTCCTGTCGACATACAATGAATAATTTAAAAAATGACACTTTAATGGTTTCCTATTTCTGGCAATAAAATTTGTTTATGTAGATATGTTACAGCAGAAGATGACATTTTACTAGTAAAGGAAATAGGTAATAAATTACTAAAAAAAATGTTTATATTAAACAAAACAATGCTTACAATATTGTTTTATTTAATAATATTTTTAATGTTTACAAATACTAGTGTTTCTATTATTACATGCAAAGCTATTATTTTTCAAATTCAGTCATTATCAACTAAACTGCTATAGAGAATTTATTTTGCTTTCAGTGTTTTTGCGTGTATTCTTTAATTTTACCCGGAAAATAACTTTTTTCCAAAAACGTCAGTAAAGTTAAATTAAATAATCAGTTTAAAAAGGTTTAAAATGTTTAAAGTAGTTTATTATACTACAATAATATTAAACATACATTTGTAATGGTAAATAAAACTCTAATGTCTTGATACATCATCAGCCAACACCAAAAATTTTACATTTTATACAATGTCAGATCAAAAACAGCACAGAAATAACTTTCTTTTTCTTGACAATTTTTGACAAGTAATAATTTCATTTACAAATAATGTCATTCTTTGCACATAATTGATGAGAATAGAGTAATTTCTAAATAAAACACTGTTTATAAAAAAACAATTTTTTTTGTAAAGCATGCCAACAAGATGCACTCGGTCAATTAAAAACAAAAGCATAATATATCCCAATTAAGTCACCGTTTTGCCTATATGGGGAAATAAAGTACTAAAAGTATTCTAAATATTTCGGTCAAGGCATTCGGCACTTTTAAAAAACCGTTATTTTGTGAAGATTAACCAAAATGATTAGGTTAGAATAAACTCAAACATCAATCAAATTAAATCAATTAGAGAATCTGTTGATAAAAAAATAAATTGCAGGAAACTAATTGTTTAGATGTGCCAACCAACATTCTGTAATTATCTTAAGGCGAATCTGGACGGTCAAGTGTGCAAGAGAGACAAAGTTATCGGAAAAGTACTTCTCGATTTATTCAAAAAGTGCTCAACTAATTTTAATTTTTTTTATGCAAGGGGTTTTTAAATATCATTTTAAGTTTCTGCAACGTTTCATTTTTTTTATTTTTCTTCTAAAAAATGAAATTATTTGTTTAATTTATGTTTAAAGAAAAGAAATTAAAAATCGGCTCAAGGAGGCATTTGAAGACTGATCTCCTGACAATAAATCTTTTTTTATTTTTAAATTTTGTCAAAAAATAACGGCCGAAACAGTAAAATTAACTTTTTTTTGACACGCATAATGCCGACATTCCGCTCGGTGGGAACTGATAAGAGAATAATTAATGTAAGACGATCTGGTTTCACGTTACACGATTTCAAATAATTACTCACCAATCCATTATTTTTGTTTGGTACAATTGTAACATATTTTGGATCTATAAGATATGAGAAATTTAATTGTTATGAATTTGTTTGTAGAACATATCGCCACATTATTTTATATTATTAAAGACGAAAAAAAAATGTTTTCAATTCGACTATTACCTTTTACGTTATACTGCCGCATAACTTTTCACAACAATTTTTTTTTACTGAATAAGGTTTACTTCAAAGTTTGTACCATATAAATTTGACAAAAAATTTGATTTCCAAAGAGAACAAAATAAGAAATGAATAAATGTTTTAAATTCAAAACATTATTTTTATTAGTGTACGTACGACTTAGACTACAACTATAGACTATTTTTTGAGGTTTAATATTTTGTTGACTATAATATATAAATTTAAAAATTATTATTTATTAGGTATAGAGAATAATACCTACGTAGAGGTATCTTATTGAAAAATTGAAAAATCGGTTGTGGTTTATAGCTGAGTATGATAGGGATAGAGTTATTTCCTTCCATGAAGTTCGTTCTTCCTAGTGTTCTAGTTTCTTCAAAATTGTATGCTTAAAAATTTTCTTGGTAAGTACTTTTAAAAGAAAAAATAATAACTGTAATAAAAAAAATTAAAAAGTTTTTAAATATGTAATACCATACTATGCTGTGGTCATCTTTTTCTGTATTGGTATTTCTAAAAAAATGTATATATTATATAGATTTATTTTCTTATGTATACGTATGTATCAACTCACTAATAGTTTTTATATGTTTGCGGCACTGATTTTCAATTTTCCACTTTATCAAGCCAGTGTTTACAACTGCTTTTTTGCGTTTTGATAAAAGAGTCAGTTTTCGCTTTTTGGGTAAGCTGTAGATGTATGAAATATTTACCAGAAACTTTTGTTTATTAGAAATTGCATAATAAATTTAAGCAATAGACTTTGTCAAAAACGTGATTGATAAAATGTCAGCTTATTACAATTGTGACAGAAAACTTATTGCTGACAGAAGAATCAACGCAACCCAAGAGAATAAGTGATTTCTCAACAGATTCGTCACTTAGTTCAAAAAAAATTATAAATTTTTGTGAATAGAAGTGGTAGTAATTACCAAGAAAATGTTGCGTTCTGTGAGGACAGTGGTTCAACATGAGATAAGGGCTCCAATAAAGCCACATTTTGAGAAGTACTTGTAACAGATGCTAATAACGCCAAATCTTGTCTAAAAAATACTTTGGTAAATTAAGAACAGAAAAGCACGTAACAAAAGCTTGTAAAAATCTTCAAAAAGCAGTTTTGGAAATTTTATCTCAGATTCAAAATTTTTTATAGGAAACAAAACCTATTGCAAATGCATACCGCGTTTCGGAAACGTTTCTAAAAAGTTGCTGATTTTTATCACCATGGTGTGAACGACCATATATTTTCTCTAACAAAATTTTAATTTTTGAAGAGGCTTTTTTTTTTAGCGCTTAGACGAAGTTTGTTCATCCCTTTTGTTGAACGTCTGCGGTTCATACTCAGATAACTACACTTGTAGCTATGCGACTAGGCAAATATGTATAGATACAACACCATACAGTTAACAGTGAGTACTATGGACAACACTATAAATATACACTACCACTACACTATAGAAACTATAAACATATAAACACTCAAAGTAAAAGTTTATTGCAATTTTAGTGAACTAACAGCAATAAATAAGTTTTTAGAAAAGTCGAATAGCACACATCAAGAAATGTTAATTCAAAACGAATGACACTTAAAAACACAAAGTTAATCATCAGCATCATTTCATACTATTAAGCAGCTGAAGCACTGAAAACTAACGCAAGGTTAAGTAATTTTATATAAAATTTATCAAGCAATAAAGGCAGATTTAATTATAGACTTTACATACTCTAGACGTAAGATTCAGAACTATAAAAAGAATAATTAATGGAGGGCGGTCGTAAAGCGTCAGACTGTACCAGTCTAGGAGTCTACGTACCAGTCTAAGAGTCTACCAGTTACTACTGTTAAAAACTACTTGCTTGTATTACAGTGAACAATTGACTTAAAGGTTGTAAGCTGTGGACAAATCCGTCATAAATCACATTGCAACTGTTTCTTCGACTAACAAAATACGGTTCTGTATACGGCTGGATCTCTGGTGATACATTTATTTATGACCTGATGATGGTCATAAAAACAAAACAGTTTCTATACGACTATACCAGTACCGTTAAGTCTAAGCTTGGAGATGGTTTACCGAATATTGTTATAATGTTGAGAATTTTTTTAACATCTGCTGTTAGTAATGCCAGTTGAGGAAAAAATTTCTTTAAAATAAAGTTAAAAAAAAATTATCTAGGATGTACTGTTTGTCTTTATTGAGACCATCAAATCTAGCTATTCTTGTAATTGAGCATAAAAAGTATTCAGTTTGATATTGACAGTTGCGTAAAAGAATTTGCTTTAGAAAAATCACAAAAGCTAATTTTTGAACTATATTTTTGTCGACTAATATTTACTAAACTATATAACAATACTAGGCCCCCTGTAACATGTAAATTTGATTCTATCTAAGTTAATCTCAAATGCTGTTAAGAGTTTCTTTTTTTAAATTTTATGATATTAAAAATAAAAGTAATAAAATGGTGAGTGGAAAAAATTTTTATTTATTTTTTTAATTTTGTTTAGTTAAGCTTCTATTTAAGTTTTTTGTTTTCTCATCAATTTAAATAATGAGGGGGGGGGTGAATTTGCGGAAGACACCTGATGATAAAAAGCCAAAAAAGCTACGCCACTGATGCAACTCGATACATTCTCAGAACATCGAGTTATCTGATAATAAAATCGATTTTGTCAAACAAAAAAATAGGTATTAATAAAATTGTTAATAATAAAAATAGGGTTTTGCTAGTTCAGAAATTTCCTTTTAAACGTGCATTGCCTTCTACAAATGCGGGCACGGTATACTGATACCCACGGTTTCGCGCTGTCGGTCGGATCAAAGGGAATAGGTATTTTACTCTTTCGGACGATATTTTTGACCAAAAAATTTAAACAAAAATTGTTTTCATATCAGTAGACAAAGCTTTATAGTCGCCATTGACCACTTTTTTATTACTTTTTATTTTGAAAAAGTTACAGTAAGTAAATTCTAGAAAAACAATAAAATAACTTTTTTAAAACGTTGCAGAGTTTTTTACTATTGGTCTAAAACCATTCCTTGTTTCTAATTTTCAAAAATCAGACTGATATGGTCATAAAAAGGAATCTAAATTCAGCGCCATCTATGGATCTTGAATCTCACTAAAAGGCCGTCCAGATTCGCCTTAATAAAGTGTTCAGAAAATGACATCCGTCGCACCGAGAAATGTGTAAAGTTTGTAAAAGCTTGCACTAAAAGCTACCATTACTGTAAATTATTACCTCTGTGTGTGTAGATTCTCAGAAAAATTCTGCATTGTTAATTTCCTTGACCATGTGTTAAATGTAATTTCCTATTTTGGAAATAAAAATAATTATTGCAACCTTTGGCTTTTATTAGTTTATCTTTTATGATAGTACTTCAATAATAAATATTAAAAGCGCGTATTAGAAAGCTTACTTTATTGGTTCTGTAAATAGCCAGACGATTTAATCTCTCATTTAATATATTTATAGTTATGGTTGCCGGCAATACACAATACGCACATGCTACACCTCCTACAACAAGAAATTAATTTAAAATAAGATTTTTCAATTATACATAAATATAAGTATATCTTATACTGTTAAAAATGTGAACAAAAATTGTTAAAATTAAACAATTTTTGTTACAACTGGTTCATTTGTCTATATATGGTGTTTATTGTTGTATATAAAACACATAAATATTTTTGAACCAATTAATACTACTTTTAAAGTTATTAGACGTTATCGATACTTTTTGAATAAAAATTCCGTACTTTTCCCTTTTCGAATGATTTAAAAAACAATATAAAAACTTTGGCATCGTACATGAAAAAAAATTAATCTAAAAACAAATCAACTTTCAACTCAGTTATTAAAAAGCACTATCAAATTAAATGTTTGATTTGCCATATCTTCACGGCAAGAAGCTATGGCAAGAAGTCTATAAAGAAATTTGTTCAATACATCATAAATTTCTTAACTAAGCTAGCTTAATTTGTACCAATTTCTATTTTTTTAGTTATTGCAGTTTATTAACAAAAACCTTAGATTCTGAAAAACCCATGTGATCTAGAGACTGTGCAGATCACTCAATCTCAATATACATTTTTAAGTATCATCAATGTTTGAGTATTAGCAACCAGAAAGTGCAACATGTGTTAAACCAAAAATTGTCATTAACTAAGGTCTAATAGTTTTCATTTAAAATTTATTTTTTAAATAAATGTGTGTATCAAGCATTCAATAACAATTTTTCCCAGTATCTGCCGTTTTATTAGTTAACTGTGCATTTAAGTAAGACAAAACGTAGAATTCGAGAAAAGTATTTGACGCAAAAAGTGTGGACTAGCGTTGCATATAATTACAATATTTACACAAAACTGCATACAGTTGAAATTTGTTTTTTTTAAACACTGTCTCACACTAATGTCTGCTGCAACTGGCTGAAAAGTACTATCAAAGTTTTCTACAATATTTATGTTTTAATTTTTGTATCTTCGTCAACCTAAAATCGCTTTAACATGCTCAGTTCTTCTAAATGTATTTTAAATTTCACTGATAGTGTATTACGTAACGAATCTACCTGCTGACTTTAATTAATAATCCGTAAACCCAATCAAAATAAAAACTTTGTTTTTAGTTGGTTTTGTTCGTTGTAAAATTTAATTTTCTTAATTTTTTTTTCCTGATATAAAATAACAAAACTATTTTGTTTGATTGACTCACTAGATTGATTATTTCTTCTAAGTTTTTTTTAATTTTATTTATGTATGATAACAAAATTTTTATTATATTATGCCATATTATGTCATTTAGACAATTAATAAAGCAATCAAAATTAGAAAAAAACTGAACTATTATATCTCAAAGCAATTATTACTCGAGAACAAAAATAAGCGTTTTTAACTTTATTTGATATTTTTCATAGATTCATTTCATACTTTTGACGCTCATTGTAATAGCTATTTACATAAAAGTCAGGAAAATTTCAAATTACTGAAGAGGAGCTAAATTGAAGCTCCGAGTCATGTAAGAGATTTTACTGCCGTGTTTTGTATTAAATTTTTCCGGAAATCGTGAAAAAGACGAAATTTACAAATTTTAGAGTTTTTTATACAAATTCCACAAAAATCAAGTTTGTCAATTTTGTTGGCAACTGTAGTTACTAGACTATCTTTTTTATTTTGCGTCTTGTAAAGTTTTTACAGTACTAGTCCGGAAAACTCAATCTTTCTGCGCGTAAATAAGCAGCGTCTTGTAAAGTTTTTACAGTACTAGTCCGGAAAACTCAATTTTCCTGCGCCAAAATAAGCAGGAAAATGTTGTTCCAAGACGATTTCCGAAAAAAATAATTTAAATTAAAGTAACTGAAAACTGCTTGAAATTCAATTTGAAAAAAGTTAAAGATTAAAAATTAATATTAAGATAATTGATAATACAAATTAGAAATTTAAAAAATTGTATAACTCGCGGAGAAACCAATTCTTCCAAATGTTAAAATAATAAAATACCTTTTAGGAACACAACTGAATAATCAAAAACATGTTAATGTTGACATCTGCATCTTAAGATTAACATTGTGTTTCCAGTTTTATGAATACGTAAAAGACTATTATTTATTAAAAAATTTCAGAAACAACATTAAATGTAAACTTAATTATGCATACCATTATTAATGCAAATACCTTCAGGGATCAATTAAAGCTTAATAAGTTCAGCGTAGGTTGCACTGAAAGTTTGCTCTACACTACAGGATGTGTTAAAGATTTAATTTTATACAAACGTTTTCCCAATTTCGCTTATTAAAATGTTCATTACGTAAAGTCAATTTTAGTTTTTCATAATTATATAGCGCTAATTTTCTTTATAATCAATTATTGTTAATGTTATTTTTTCGTTCTATTTTTGTATTACTAAAATATTTTTGTAACACCAAAATATTTGTAGTTGCACAATGAAAGCTTCAGTGCAGCTTCTTTTACTACATAATCATAAAAAAATTCGTGATTGAGTGGATTCGGTATAAGGAGTAGATCATGGCTCTTCGCTAGGCCACAGCCGACCTCACTAAAGAAGATAAAAACCTCATACTTGTTATAACTATTTTTAATAAACTTTTTTCGCAATATTTATATAAATTATCCAAAGTAAAAAAAATAACAAGTTACAAATCATTTTGTTTTGTCGCACTTATTCTTTTGGAACAAACACATGCAAATGTTTTGTACAACTCATATGTGAATATACTATCAAATTCTTCTACAATACTGCTTCATTATAAAATAATGTTGTTTAACTAACATTGGAACTGTTTGCCAATATTATGAACAAAATCGTCCTTATAATAAATTGAAAATTAAAGATTTTATCATGGTCTCATTGTCCGATGCTCAGAGGAACGCCAACCATAATCATAATAGTATATTAATTTTCAAAAATCTATCCTTTTAAACTCATTTGTTTATGAAAAATTTTTCAATTTAACTTTATAATAAATTTAATTAGCTAACAATCAAGCAAAAAAATGTGTTTTCCAAATATAGATAAAAGCAATTGGGACGTTTTGTACTTTGACAGTGATATTCAACCGACAGATGTTTTAAGTGGTTTTACTAAGACATGTTGCTATTTACAAAGTAAATTTCTTGGTGAAAATAAAAAGAATTTTACCTAGAAGTTTACCAAGCGTGATTCGGTCAAACAAACTTTATATTGTTCTAGACGAAACCTTAAAACAAAACACTTATAAAAAAGTCTGTATTATGCCTAAATTAAGATCACATTTTTTAGCAACTTTACATCAATTTTAACAGAATAGAGCATCAAAAGTTTTTTGTCTTAAACACTGTGTCTCATTAGTATGGACTATTAGCAATAAAGTAGATACATTTTATATTTTATAAAAGTAATAAAGCTTTTCAGTAATTAGAAAACTTCTTCCACATTTTTAAAATGGTTCAAACAACAACAAATTGTTGGGTTTCATTGAAGAACTCTAATAAAAACGAATCATATCTGAGTCTACAAATCTTGAAGTAAGTAAATAGGTTTTCAAACTTTTTTTATTATTACTATTTGAAATATTAACATCTCTCGGGAAAGACCGTGTCAAAATGCTTGATGAAATTGTCAATGACAATTCAATGACTTCAAGCCATAAAAGACATTCTTCTTCAATTTATTACTATTTGTCGGTAACAATCAGAGCAAAAAAAAGTTGCAAATCTTATATATGTGTTTCAGACAAAAAGCGGCAATTTCCCTCATTTCCCGAAAATTTAGCTCAATTAGCTCAAAAAAAAAGTTTTTGTCAAAATTGGTATTTGTGATATAATAATAAGTCTATAAATCTTGTTTTGAAAAAAATGACGTTATTATTAAATTAATATTACATTTGACGTTATTAACACAATTGTAAAACCAATTATTTTACGGTTTGTTAATCTTTAACATTAAAATTTTTTATGGAAAATAGTCGATTCCATAAATTTGATTTTACTGTTCATTTAGCAATTACATTTCAACGCTGGAACAAGCATTGACAATTAACATTAATAATAAAGAAATTGTCAAAAACCATTCCGTGACGCTTACTACTCCAACTCATAATTTACAATATAAACATAATTTCAATTTCCAGTTCAAGATAAAAGTTCTGTATCAGTTTACAACAATTCCATTGCATATACGATTAAATTAATTTATTTAATTAAAAAACTACTTATTATACTAAATTAGTGATAAATAGAAACTATATTCAAAAATGTAGAAGCGCATCAAAGTTTTTTCTCATTAATTTTAAGGTGTTATTGACTGAGAATGTTGTGTTAGCGCTTATCGTAAATAGATTGATATGATCAACAAAACCAGAAAATGTGAGATACTTTGGAATGTTTTAGATTTATTAAGTAAAGCAATAAATAAGAGCAAACAGAGGAATGAAATAATGAGCTTTAAATAAAAGTGCCCGAAATAAGTATAGTCAGTCCAGTGGCAATAATAAGTCAATTATGTTAAAAGTGATTGAAAGGTGTTGTTTGAAATTAAAATGTACGAAGTGAGATCTAAAGTATAGATATATTGTTTAGGTTCCAAGTTTGAAAGCGGTTCTAGAGTAGGGTTTTTAAAAATTTACTTTTAAAACTCTAATTTCAAACCTCTAAAAACACGTAAACTGTTCTACAGCATCCACGGCTGACAAAGAAAGTTTTCAATAAACCAGAGAACAAGCAACCAGAATCTCAAGAAACCAGAAATCAAACATATAAAAAAACCAATGAGAGTTGTTACAGTATCTAGATTATCAGTTTTAGATTTAGTTACATTTGTCGATTTTATTTAGACTATCAAATAGAATATCGAATTAAAGGCTTTGGAATTTAGAATTGGTTTCAATGCAATCTTTATCTGAATCGATAACTCAACTGAAAAAAATATTTAATTAGAACAATAAATAGCTTACTAAAAAGTGTGTACAAAATTATTATATACAGTAAATGCCAAATTTTGAAAAAGAAAATAAGACTAAACTTAAACATAATTTTAATTGTTTTACAAAATTCAATAAATATTTTTGTATGTAGATTAACATTAAATAAAACAATAAGTATTAAGTAGTCTTAATTTTTTTTTAATAATTAAATAAGAATTTATACTAAGGATAAATGTGTTTCAACTTACAGGAGAAAGTTGAAAAATTTCTCGTACGTAAAGGCAAAACATGTTGCATACTTATGAAATCTACATAAAAAGCTAAATTAGTATAAATATTAGTAAAATGTTTTTTAATTTTTTCAACAACGATGCATTTGAAACTTGATATTTAGAAACTTTTGAATTAGATTTCTTAAGCAAACGCTTTTCATTCATGCATTGCTGCCAAACGCTAGAAAATAATAAAAAAAACTTTATTATCAGCGGTGATGTTGCAGACCACTTATTCGATAATTCAAGAAAAAAATAAATTTTATACTTAAATTTCAATAAGTGTTGATCAGTAATCAAATTACTGTTTTCATAGATATAATCAGAGTAATTGATAGAACAAGAAGACTACATAATATCATTTTAAAAAGACATTTAATATTATTGTGCGGTTTAGAGATAACATTTCGTTGAAAGTTTCAACTTTGCTATGTGATTCAAAAATATTTTCTCAAATGATACTAAAATTTCAGCTTACAAAAATGCAGTTGTTTTATAGAAAAAAATATGTCAGCTACCTGCCGAGTTTTTTAAAGAGACGAGCTTATATTTAAAGTTTGTTTTCACATAAAATTATTAGCCCACGTGAACCAAGTACCAACAAGTGAAATCAGCGAGATACAACAGCTAACTTTGACATTTGAAATGTTATTGTATAAAAGCAATTTCTTCTGACATTTACGGAGCACTTTTTGCAAAGGTTGTGATTCTGTGCAATATCCATACTACTTAATTTTTTAACACGTTTTTCATCTCATCTTGACCTTTGTTGTTCAAGGATTTGCAATTAATTACCCAGACAAGTCTCATCCTGCTCTTGTCCATCTACAGGACCGTAAGTTTGTCTCTTTAGAATTCCGTGACGTGACTATTGAATTGCGCAATTAGCTGCTGATTGCTCTAGTTGAACAGGTAGCTATGTTACCGGCAGGGTTACCGACCCCAACTATTACGACACAGTTGCTGGATGCTGGAGATGAAGACCTGTGCAGCTCGAATTTAGATAATCTAGTTGACTCGTTAACCTAGTTGAGTGCATTCTAACAGTTTCGGGTTCTTCTCTTTTTTTTGAAATTGCTTTTCGGCAATGCATTGCTAGAGTTCGAAAAACCAGAGCTGAGACGAACAATAATTATATTCTAATTTAATTTTTTACGGTAGGTAAGTCAAGTTTCCGCTAACTTACAGGCCTTGGGCTTTGCGGACCGTGAAGATATCGAATAAAAATGTAATAAAACGCCGATTCAGCTTTTGATTGATGTTTTTTGGTTCAGTGAAAGAAGATAAATTGCTAACTTTAAAATATGGTGCTTAGTTACAAAAATGTCAATATTTTTACAATAATTAGACAAACTAAACAAAAAAAAAACATTGTTTTTAATTAGGAAGACATCAAACGTGCTGCCAAGTTTTGATAATGCATTTATACTGGATTTGTGTCAAAATTTAATTATATTCACTTGGTGTTTACCTAGTTTGAGTTCCTCATCTTTGTCAGTGTATACAAATCTTATTATGCCTCCTAGGAAAAAAATAGCACATCTGATGCTTTAATGTATTACGATAGTTTAGTTTTTTGTGCTATTTGGCTCTTGATTGAAGAGATCCTTTTTAGTACATATAGCTAATGATATTAATCTTTCATTTGCCATTGATAATATACATTGCATTATTCATATTGGATCTAAATTCCGCTGACAAAAAAAAGGAAGTTAAAAATCCATAAAAACAACTAGTCTAAACTCCGACAAATTAATATTATATACTATATGTTGGTACCCATGTATATGTGACAAGTTATTTTAAATTTGTCACTTGTCCACAGTTCTTTTGCCATAAAAAAGTCATTTCTCATAAATGATGTTGCTTTGTCAAAAAAATTTTCGATTAAAATCATCTTTGAGATCAAATGTACAAAATGTCAGTAAATTAAGAAATCGAAAACACTTTGAGAAGAATTTATCATTATTTATAGTTTTAAGTAAAATGTCTACAAAAAAAAATTATATTTGACAAATTTCCGCACACTAGAAAAACAGTGTATACCAGCCAATAGCGTTCCGAATATTGCAAAAATAATACGTCGTCTCCAAAATATTGTTAAGTGAAATAGATAACTGATTGAAAATTAAAGAATATGACGTTTTAGTGTTTTAGAAAACTAATTCAAATTGAATAAAAAAAAACCCCTAAGGAGCCAAGTCTGAAGGTGAGATTGAGAATTTGTCTAGATGAAAATAACTCAACTTTTTTTTTTACGGAAAATGTTGATTAAAAATAATAGAATCAAAATTTGTTGTTTTTGGCAAAATTACTCGACCCCTTCGGACCAAGCAACAAACCTTTCGTCATAAGATCAAAATTTTCCGAAAAAAAAAGAGAAGTCTTGTTATATTTTATATGAAAATAAAACTAAAATACAAAAATTAAAGAAAACATTTTAATTTTATTCAATTTTTAAGCTTACAATTACAAAGTAAAAGTTTTTGATTTAAAAAAAATGTTAATTGATATGTTTAGTTGTCACAAAATCCTCATCTGATAAAATCACCTCTTAATCTTTTAGAGACAAAAACATAAATAACAAAAAAGTGTAAAAAAATCTAATTTGAAAGTTCACTTACCACAGAAAAATTTATTTAAAAATTATTTGCGCGTAACAACGTTATTCTGTGTAGGTGATGCTGATGACACTGTTGAACAATTTATATTTCTACAGCTCCACTTAAATAGTTTCAATTTTTCCTGTCGCAAAAACAAACAAAAAAATATAATTTAAATTGTAAGTTAATCAACGTCGAGATACCTGAAAGCTTTGTTTTGAATACAAGTTTAATTTTTCTTTCTATTAAAACATCACAAAAATAAACAGTTTTTTTCCGGCGCCTAATATTACTTTAAATACGCCTGATAGTCATAACGTTATATTATTTCAAAAAATCTTATTAAAATAAATGGTTATAACATACCCTATTTGAATAAAAAACTGTATTATCTACTGGCACATAAAAAGTAACGATTCAATTATTTTAAGCCGCGACACAATCAAAGCTGATAATTTTGCTGATTTTTGAACACTTACAGATTTTTATTATTGTGACTGACACCACAAAACACTTATGATGTTATTAACAACATCTAAATTATATATGTAGTACTTAATTACTATAAAATTGAATTACTTTTTGCCAATTTATTTTAAACAACATTCTTGACTAATGTTTATTTGAAAACGTTGCGAAACATCTAAACAACTAAATATCTACAGCTATGTAAACATCCATCAAATATTTAAAAGACTTTAAATTTTTTTTCAATATTGCATGAGTTTTAAAGTTGTTTTTAGAGTCCTCATACTTATCTCTTACAGCATGACAGACGCCGAAATTAGAAACTGTTTCAATGCAGTTCTTATCGCATTGAAACTTTACAAAACTTCAATAATTTGGTACATTTAATGTTATTTATGCTTTTTGCTTAATGTAAAACGCGATTAACATATTACAACGATAAAATACCATTTGATCCAAAACTTTATACCTAATAATTGTTAAAAATCATTTACAATTTGCCAAATTTACTTTAAAAAAAAATATTCTTATCACATACAAAAATAACGTGTAATATCTTTTGTGCTCAAAAAAAGATAATTTTTTAAGCTAAGAATAAAAAATATAAGAATGAGTTGGCTATTTAAAATTACAAAAATGATTATCTTAAAATAAAAGTAAAATAAAATTATATCATTAGTTCTTTTATAGTGGTTATTTAACGATTTCCTAGTTTTAGTGTTGCTTATAAATCAGTATATAATTATTAAAGTTGAATAAATTAAAAAAACTACCGTTTATAGAGTTTTTCATCATCCACCCGGTATTAAACAATAAAGTAGTATAATAAACGGAAAAATTAAACAAATGAAACTTATAGAGTGCATAACGTTCTGAGCAAAAATGAGACTTTAATCGTTATTATCTGATTTTTTAATAGGAATATCAAAACAGATAGAAATTATTATATATTTTGTATAATAGACATGCGTTTTCTTAATATACAAAAAAATCCCTTACTGTCCAAAAACAAAAATGTTTGCTATCATAGGTAAAAAATGTGATTGTAGAAAGTTAGCACTTTGACTGATTTGTTGCTGTTGTCGAGTTGAAAAAAATTAAAAGTATGCATAAAATTAAATGAAATTTTTATAAAAATCTGTTTCTACAATTTTAAACCAAAAATTTTGCAATTTCTTTCTGCTATGTAACATGCGTTAAGCAAAAAACGACTTCAAGTCAAATAT
The DNA here is from genome assembly GCA_947359425.1 of Lagria hirta. Lineage (NCBI taxonomy): Eukaryota > Metazoa > Arthropoda > Insecta > Coleoptera > Tenebrionidae > Lagria > Lagria hirta. Next base: position 18,105,402 of record OX375794.1, read on the forward strand.
GGCTTAAAAAACGTATGGCGTGTAGAATCATACATCACAACGTGTCAGATTAATTTATTCGACAATACTAATATCTGACATTTGACATATCATTATTTTTTTTTTTAATATAAAGTAAAACGTGATAGCGGCATCTCTCTCTTGCAAAAGTGGCGCGTCAAAAAGATTTATTAATTATGACAAATTGTTAAAAGTTGTAAGAAATTTGATAAAAAACGGAATCAATAGAGTTTCGTTGTGATGTTTTGAGATAAGAATTGGATTTTTTTGTGGTAGGATAAACGACAAGGAGGGATTGTTAGTAAAAAGAATTTTTCAAACAAATGACCGATAAAGTGAGTAAACGGATAGGACATTTATAGGACGTTGGCCAAAAAACCACAATAGATAGATACTCAAATTCAGAAAACAGTCAGTTTTTTTGGGGAATTTTTTCAATTTTGTTGGCTTTCCTGAAGTAACTAATACCAGTCGAAGAAAACAGCTCTTTGAAAATAATCGATTCAGATAAGATTTCGGTAAGAAAATTCCTTTTAAATTACATTATTTGCTATATTATAATTATTAGAATGTATTTCAATGGATTTTATAGCCTCAAAATAGAAAAATCGCTAAATTTTCCATTAAAAAAGTTCAAATGTCAAATGGAATGACATTTGACACAGCGAGTTCATAACCTTATTATAATATTCTACAAAAAAGCAATTTGTCGCTGCAATTATATCGAAAATCGCCGAGATTATGCAAGATTAGAGTAGACCCAGTGCTCTTTGTCCACCGTACATGCGATTTTCATCAACAAGTGTCAGTGTCTAACCTGTCAGTCGTATCGTAATTTTAGGAAAATCTACCGAAATACAGCTAAAATCTATAAAATATCTATTAAATAAACATGGGGGTTTTATTTATAAAGATTTCCCATCAAGAGATTTAATGTAATTTCGTCAAGAAAGAAAAAAAGTCATTTCAAGAAAAGATTATAGCCCCAGAATATAATGAAGTGAGAATATACCTAATGAGATAGCAATTCAATGAATATTTAAATGAAAAAAAACATCGTTTAAAAACTATTTGTTTATTTTTTAATAGATTTTAAGACATTTTTAGAGAAAAATTAGTGCCCCAAGCTGTAAAATAAGTGAAGTGGATATAAGGGAAAATCTACGTAAATACAGCTCAAAACAATTAAAATATTGGTTAAATGAACAAGTGGCACTCACCAAAAAGTTAGAAGTAAAGATCGAAAAAGCGAAAGGGGTCTTTTTTTTGATTTCGGTAAATACTGTATAAAAAAAATGAAGACAAAAGCTTTTCAATTTTAATAAAAAGCATGAGGCTTTTTTGAAAAGATATGTAGGTATTTACATTATTATTATTTATATATTATTTGCTACTTTAAATATAAATGATTTGTAAAACTAAACGCTTAATTTTTCCAAGTTTAAATGGCTTGAATGTGATTAGTGTACATTCAAATTTGTGTGCATTATACAATATTTTATCAAAATAACAATGAGATATAATATAGATAATATTTTGTTTTAGGCTTTGTGAAATGGAATAACGGATACATGAAAGAAAAAAGTTTATGATGCAATTTAATCTATTTTTTTGAGTATAAGCAAACAGATGCTCTCATTTATTAACTGAAAAATCAAGGTTTTTCTTATTGTAAAGATAATGTGAAGAAGACATAGTTACAGGTTTTTCCAGAAGAAATTATAATGTAATATAGATTTAAAATATTAAGGTCAATGACCTTTTGACCTAATTCTCTAAATTCTGTCCAAATTTGACAGAATTTAAAAAATCAATAATAATGTCAAAAAGTAAATTTGACATGTGTCATAAATGTCATTGATTTAGAAGTTTTCTAAAATTTATCAATCCATAAAAAATTCTTTTGACACCGTTTGACATTTTGTTTTTGGAAAGTGGCTCGAATGAGAATAATGTACATCTTTTAATAATTAATTTGCAATTGAATGAAATTATTATTATTATATGCTGTCTCAGATGCTGTACATTTACAGTAAATTGTTATCTAGACTGTTTATAAGTTTATTTTTGATCGATTATAGAATGTAATTATTTTGAGAGAATGCTATAAATCTGTATCTTAAAAGTAATAAAATAAATATAATCAAAGCGAAATGTTGAAGTTAGTTGGTAATCCATATATTTGATTTTAAAATGGTACAAAACTTTATTTAGTAATAATTTTAATTTTTAATTGATATGAAAAATTTTAAATTTACCGCTTTAATATTTTTGACATTGTTGCTGTTAGTAACAACATGAAAAATTAATAATAAATTAATTATCTTTAGAATTTTTGTAAAGTATTTACATATTTTACAAAATTAAGTGTTGTTTTTTTTGCAAAATATAAGTGAAAAGCTTGAAATAAAGTAGGTTTAATAATTATTCAATCTCATTGTCTATAATTTTTTTTTTAGATAAGGTTTATGAAAAGTGGAGTTAAGTTGTGTTTGAGACCCATTGATGAAAGAAGATTGATATAAATGAATTAAAATAAAATGGAAATGGAAAATTATATTGGAAAAATATCTATACAGACTATATATTTTTCTCTCAATCGTACGTACTTATTTTTATATTTTTAAATAAACAATTAAAAATCTTAAAAAAAATACGATGTCAATTGTCAATTATTATTGTTGACATAATCAATTAAAAAATACAAACTGATCACTTAACATCATTAATTTATATTTTATAAATAACATGAAATATGAAACGTTTTTCTGTCAACTTTAATGTAGAATTTTATATAGAGTGGTGGTTTTTTTGAATAATAGATAAGTAAAATATAAATAATTTTTATAGATTTTTTTTCAGATTATGTATGATTGTAATTGAATGATTACATATTTTGGGAAAATTAAATAGAAAATAGAAAAAAATGAGTGTGAAAATAAAAAAAATTAAGAAAATTAGAAAAATGAAACAAATTGAATAAAAAAGAAAGAAAGAATAAAGTATTATAATTAATAATATGTAATATAAACTTTTTTTTTAATAAAAATAAAATATGGTTGTTTTATGGTTGCCGAAGGCAACCTTATTGTAAGAGTAAGGTAAGAAAAAGGGAAAACAAATAAAAAAATATAATAATAGAAACAAAAAAATATATAAAATAACAATTTTAATTTTGAAAAAAAATAATAAAAATCTTGCTTTAGAAGAGAATAAGAAAAAATTCATATAAATTATTATAATATATTATAGTTTTTATTCTTATTTTAATAACAATTATTATTAAAGTAATAAAATTAATATGAAAATAAAAAAAAATAAAACCAAGAAAAAAAAATACAAATGAAAGAAAGAAAAAAATTGGAAAGTAAAAAAAGAATAAAAATTAAGTATATTAAATAAAATATAATGCAAAATTTTTTAATAAAAAAAAAAAAATTGTTGTTTTATTGTTGCCGAAGGCAATCTTTTACAAATAAGAGAGTATGGTAAGAACAAGAAGGAATAAAAAAAAAAATATATATATATATATAATGATTGACAAAAATAATATAAAATAATGATAGATAGTAATACTATTTTTAAATATTAAAGTAATATTAATATGAAAACTTTATGTCAAAATCTGATCTAAAATGTTATAACGAGAATTTTTATAACAGAAAATGACTGTTCGCCACCTAAATAATGAAAAAACAATAAAAAATTTAAAATAATAATGAATAGTAAAAGTATTTTTAAAAATAAATAATAATAGATTTATATATGTTGCCGCAGGCAACATTCAATACGAGTGAGTAGAACAAGTACAAAAAAATAAATAAAAAAAATTTTAGTAAATGGTAATATGCTTGCTTTATTAAAAAAAAAAATGAGAAAGATAAAAGAAAAAGAAATAAGTATAATTAATAAAATCTAATTAAATTTTTTTAAATAAATAACAATAATAAATTTTAAGATAAATAATAATGGGCTAGGTTTATATAAATGTTGTCAAAGGCAAACCATGATATGAGAAAGTAGAATAAGTACAAAAAGAAATAAATAAAAATATATTTCAATAAAAAAATAAATAAACAATAATCTAATAAAAAAAAAAAGTGCGTTTATTTTACGGTTGCCGAAGGCAACGCTTCTAGGTTTATACACGTTGCCGTAGGCAACCCTCTACTCAAGAGAGTAGGGTAAGCACCCGGAGGGTGCGCGACCCAACTCTCGTATTCATGATATAAAGTGACATGATATGACATGACACTTATTCAAGTTGTGATATAAGATGACACAACTGATGTTTTAATGTAAAGATCTACGCCATACGTTTATTCATCTATTAACTTACGGTTTATTTATCGGTGTTGTTTGTCGAAGACATGATATAACATTTGGCGGTTTTCAAGCTCTGAATTTTTGTCCATGTTTGTATTCAAATCGGTCAAATAAAGCTCATAAAACATTTGCAATTTGTGAGAAAAGTTTTTCTCGTCAAAATTTTTACAACAAATTTATAGTTTTTATTAATATCAAAATAATGCTTTTACTTTTTCTTCTTTGTATTAAACTTCCAAACGTCGGAAAAGTATGAAAGTATTTACATAAAACAATTCTATAGCAAATATAAAATCAAAGCTAAGATTTCCATCTAAAATAATTACAACTAAATCTCTAAATGTTTTTTGTTAATAAAAATAGAAGAAAAATCTACCACTGTAAAACTTTTGTCAAAAATTTACCACTGTTATGGTGGATGGTGTCTTCTTTCCGCACTTTTACTTATCGATGCATTATCGTTCAGTTGACGAGTATTTCGGTTAAACGCGTTTTAATTTGTTACTCTGTTTTATTAAAAACTGCTTTAAAAGATCAATTGAGATTAAAAGAGACCTTGGCAAGGCTTAAAGATGGCGCATAATTTATCTATAAAAACCTAAACTTTCAGCTGATAATGATTAAAAAAAAGTAAAATACTCACAGTCTGAAACAGAACAAAATAGCACCAAATCCTAAATAGATAGCATGTTTAAACAAAAATCATATTTTGTTATTAATAAACACTATAATATTGTTATAATAATACCTCTAAAGATCGTGGAGTATGTATATTGCCTTTTTTAATTGAAATATTTTCTAGTACTTGAATATAAACATCAAGTACTAATTTTTGTAGTTTAACATTTTTTTTTCAGCCATCTATTGCATTTTAATTTTTCAAAGAATTATTAAAATTTTAAAAACTTAACATGAACTCAATCAACACAAAATAGATTAGTTTGAAAAAAATAATCAAAAACATAATTAAATTATTTTTGTAAAACGTTACTGGGTTGATTATTATAGTATACATAATAAATACATATGCAAATTATAATTTTTTTTTTGGTTGTTGAGCATTTAGGCTAATTCAGCTCATACACATGCATTAAAACAATTAAATTTGGATAGAAACTAAATTCTTCAATAATCGTTTAAAAATTATTTTTGCAACTAGTGCAAGCTGATAATTTAGATTTCAAAATACAAGTTTTGCACAAGATTATTTAAATGAGCTCGCTTGTTGCATAAAATCAGTAGAGTGCTGCGCCAATGTCTCTAATTTAAAAAAACAAAATTAATTTAGAACAATCTTAAAGTGAATGACAGTCAAACAATGCAGAATGCTGTTTTTTTTTAATAATACTTAAATTTTAATAATACTTAAATAACATAATAATAACTACATAAGTTATTGTGGAGGTGGTTATTATTGGGTTTTACAAAATTTCTAAAGGTGGCTTGTTTAATTTATTGTGTGTCATAATATGGCAAATAATACTAAACGAGAAACACTCTAACAGACATAAACACCTTGTATGTGCACATCTATTTTATTTATGATAGTTGTCTTATAAAATCTAAAAAGCTGCGTTACTGTAAACATGAAGAGTAGGTCATTATATAATATATACTTTGTTGTTGTTAGTGTTTTTACTTAAACTCTATATCCTTTAAGATACATTCACAAAGTTTCTTTATATCAACATCTCATTTAATTTTGAAGATCGTATCAAAGGTACCGATCTTTTTTTGACAGAGGTCATAGTCTTAGAACATGACAACCCATCGACTTTTAGCACCGTATAAATCACTCTTTAAATTAATTCGGTTCGGTGTTGGTACTACTCTCATGGTGCATTAACTCGGTGTAGGTGGTACCGTGCTTGGGGTTCCGGGTGAGAACGGGTTCCACGCTATAAAGCAACCGGCATCAATCACGCGGGGTCGACTTTGTACATTAAGTACTTAGCAGTACCTCACGTTGTGAGAATTTTGGTACGCTGTGGTATTTTTTTCCAACTAGCACTAGATTCACAAAATAAGTCTTTCTAATTCTAACTTAAGACCTATATAACCAATAATCACAAGGATTGTTATAAAATTTTATTGACGTTTTTCATAACGTCATTAGAGGACTATCGTTGTGTGTAGGCGATAGCCTCAAGGACAGTCACACCTTCAACGATAAGTTACAGTTCTCACAATGTTTTTCGTAGGTTTAATAAATCATAAATTGCAATGTTGCACTAGGCTACATTGATATAGTGTTGTTTCAATTTAGATAAGTAGAGCTAAACTTAATATGCCGAGAGTATACTATAACGTGTTGGATTACTCGACTTGATCATTTGGTTACAGTTTTAACTTTCCCTGGCACTAGAACAGCTCATCTGAATTCAAGAAGAAAATTAGCACAATAAATTAGGTAAATCAAGCAAATTCGATACGAACTAACTGTAGCATCTTGACTTAAACTTTCACGTATTGGCAGAGATCTTCGATCAAATTTAAATACGCTTCTTGACCTTTGGCTCAACGGTGCTTTTGCATTAAACAAAAATTTTACTATAAATGAACTAAGACAGCATTGAAATTGCTAAGTACACTTTAACTGCTTTTAAACATTTTATATTTAGAATATCAAAAACAACTATATTATAAGCATCAATAATTAAAAAAATGTTTAGACAGGTATTGTAAAAATGATTTAAATACAAATACTAAGATTAAATAAAAAAATCAAAAAAAATTAATTAATATGAAAGACTTTTATTCCTTATCTACTTTTATTTGTCGAATAATTTTCTCATAGTACCTTAATTTTTTAGAAGTGTATGTAGGAAGAATTGTTTAGAACACAGGCAAATAAATGAACAAATTGAATACTTTAGCTAATTTTTGTGCTTGTCAATGAACCAAACTGTTCTAATTTTGTTATTTCATAAGTTTGTTTCATAAAATAATCTACTTGTTTCATAACCCTGATTAAAAAAGATGATTTCTGGATTGACCTTGTATACTGTCAAACCCAGTCTGAAAACACCTGAGGTGCATATTTCCTATAAAGTTTAGTTATAAGTGCAAAGACTTTTTTTGCAAAAAGATGTTGGTGCCCACTTACAAGCAAGTAATGTCTAATGCTCCTAAATAACTTTTCTTCAATTAACTGAAACTATACTATATACAGTCTTGGTAGTTGAAAATTTTAAACAACTTTTTCTTTTTTCTCTTATATCTGCTGTCTAAAGAAACATAAAGCCTTAAGTCTTAAGTACGGCCCAACAAGTATTTACATAATATATTCATATTTTTGTCCAATAAAGTACTATGCCTGTTGTTAATTTGGGAATCGGATAAGTCAAACCAAACTGCTACAGAATTTATTATTGTTTTATTATTTTATTCTTATTTTTTATTGTTTTTTTGTTCTTCTACTATGTTTTATTGAAAAATTCTGTCTTAACTTTGTGTAAATTCAATTAAGTGCTAAACCACGACAAATCTCCATTCTCCTCTTAAACTCTATTTTAATGTTAATTAACATTTTTGCAGGTGTGCGCTTTTAGTGATTTGAAACCAATTTAATATTCTGTGCAAAATTTCTTTCTCTAAGTATTTTCTGAAAAAAGTTCAATATTTTTTGATGACACCGAAGCACGCTACATTTTGTGATGTTACATATCACAGTTATTCAAGTTTTCAGCTCTACTACATATAATGGCTTTGATATTTAAGAATGGCTTTAATATGAGCTCTAACGAAATCAGGAATTTAGTTGAGCTTGTTGTTATCATTTCTCTTTAATCTTTTATACATTAAAAAAAACCTAACTGTTACTTCTATACAAAAAAAATATATAAAAAAATTAACTGGGTTAAACATCTGTGGGTTTAAAATCTAAAAAAAAACTTAAATTCAAATACTTCAAATCAAAAAAATCAAAACCAGAAACTATCTACATTCCTGCACAAAGCCAGTTAGTCGCAAATATAATAAAATGTTTTGTAGAACATTTTTCAATAATTAAATATAGGTATGTTGTCCATTATTCTATGTAGATTATATTATTATCTTTTTGCATCTATTATAACTATTAGCTAGTAAACAAAATATATTTGTATTTTATTAGCATTTTATACCTATTTAAATAATCTATGCAATTTATTAAAAGCAAGTTTCCAATAGTGATGATGATGTATAATTCTACGACTAGCGTTTAAAAAGCATATTTAGTTATGCTGATGCTCCATAATATTTTAGTGATTGAAAACTTAATACATATTATACATAAATAGCAGCTCATAAGATTTCACCTCTTAAAATGTAAAATTATGCCATTTGGCAGAATTTAGATTAATTTAAGCTTTAAATCAAACATTAATAGAATCGGTGCTAATTTACATTATAAATAAAACATTGAGGCGAGCAAAGTCACACTAATCTTGATTAGTATTCACAGAGTTTTTTATGGTTGAATCATATAAAAAATCTATAAAATCAATCTATAGAAGTGAAAATTCATAGTTGTAATCAAAATCCTCTCAGTTCATTAACAATGTTTATGATAATATATAGATTTTAATAGTTTGAAAGAAATCGGTCAAAATAAAGTCACAAACACTTTTTAATTTAATATGCATTTATTAAACATTGCTCTCTAGTTATCTTGCAACATTAGGTAGATACTAATCTTCGACTCCTGACATAAATTATTGTTATTATCAGCCAACCAATCTTACCTAAATCACAATGTTTAACATAACGAGTCTTTTTGGTAATAATTTTCAATTTATAATTGGAGATAATTTCTTTAAATTATCTCCAATTTAGAAACGCTAATAACGTATAAAAACATTTATAAATTATCATTACTGTTTTTGACTTTTGTGTAAGACGTAATCTACGCGCTAATTTTTTTCCAGTATCTAATTTACTTTGAAAAAGTTATTTATATAACCCATGCTGTCGGTATTGTTAAAACTATGTTTATCCACAAACCGTATAAATTTGGCTGAAAATAACCAACCTTGACATTTAATAACCACTACTGTAAAACCACATGCAAATGACACTTAATAAAAAACCAAAACACGTCCTTTGTCAGCTTCGTGGTAAAGGAATAAAATACTTTTTTCTACCAACCATCAATAGAATATTTATGTGATTCACCACCAGCGTTGATTATTAATTTCTCCCATGTAGCATGTTTCTAAATTTTAGGGTCCAGAAACTGGAAAATTATTTCTGTGCCCGCAGGCGCACAAAATTCAAGCATTTGCGATTAATCAACGTCTTTGATGGAAATTTATGTAAATATTGATTTGGACAAGCATCAATCAAATATTAAAGGTTAATTTAAAAAGAAAAACAAACCGGTGAGAAACAACTTAAGCATCCCCACCTACTAATAGATTTTTTTAAATTTTATTTAAAGATATAAAGCATTCAATGCAGAACTTTAGCTTTAAATTATGTATTATTATTATTCACTAAACATATTAATTTTTTTTCTTTTCGATTTCTGTAACTAGTGACAAAAAATAAATGAATTAATTAGTGTACAATCGTGACCGCATTAATCAAATATCTTTGGCTCATTAGCCGTTTCACTGATAGGTTAAATTAATGTGATAGAAGACGCAAAAATGTTTAAAACTTGGCATCTATTAAATTAATTCAGATGCTTGATTAATGCTTGTAATATTTTGTAAACCTAATTATAACTTTTTTCTAAGCAACGCTTACTTACTAACCTAATTTTAACAATTTGTAGAGATCTTGACAGTAAGAGACACACCAAATTTAGCCGTTGTTATGTGGGTCAATTTTGAGCTGAAAATGCCTTTTATTAAAGCTATTGGTAAGTCTAAAATAAAAACTATATTTTTTTCTAAAAAGTAATGTTATGTAATTAGTCTACACTAGTGAATTTATTCAAAATTCAAAAAACGTAACAAAAATATTAAAAAAAAAATAGGTACGGTTTTATCTTACGGTTAATATACAGAATACCAAAATTCGACTGCAGACTTGTAGAATAGAATCGGTTGAAATATAGTTAATACCTACTTTTTATATACAAAGAAAAAAAACAAATTGAGTCTTTTGAGCACTACAATGTCAGACACCGGTTTTGCCTTAAAGGTTAGACAGCAACAAAATCAAATAATCAAAAGCTTTTATAATTTTATAAATGTTTAATTTTTAGCCGACTCTATTGTTTTTACCGTAAAACCTTATGAGTTCTCTTTCTGCATTAAATACAATCAATATTTATTGTTGTATACAATATATACAATTGAATATTACTACGCATTCTAGGCTAAAAATTACAGTTTTATAAGCTTTAATATACTTATATACTAATATTTATACTTATATTAAGGTGGTTATGTTTCAAAACCTTGCACTAACAATTGTAATACTGTTAACATTCTTTAAGCAAGTTTAGCAATTTAAAAATATGAAAGTAATTTTCATAAATGTTACCGAATATACTTAACAATTTTAGTTAAATTAAATTTGTAGTCAACCTTAACAAGATATTAGATACAAGTAAATTAGATACAAGTAAAGAAATTTACAAATTGAATTTTTCATCAAAACTTTAAATAATATTTAACATTTATAAATAATTATTAGGATCTAAAAATTATTTTTTTACTAATTTCCTCGTCCAAGCTTTAGTTTTCTTAAAAAAATAGCGGTTATTACGTTTTTTCAAAAACACAACCATTTTATAAAATCAAGAAATATTAATATAATACCAGACTTTTTAAACAAATATTGAAGAAAACCAGCATTAAAATATCATTGCTTTCTTCAACTTTAAACTAGCTTTTTAATTATTAAGCCTATCACATCTGGGTTGACTTTCTTTAACAAATTATCAAAATATGTACTATAAAGCTACTACTTTCAGAACACACACCGCTTATTTTGTTTTTCTATTGCCACTTTAGAACTCAGTTTTTTGACAGTACAGAATATTTTAAGACACACTCATTTCTAATAAATCAAAAATAAATTTCATCTCTAAAAGGCCAAGTAAACAACAGCACAAGTGACAAGCGTTTCTATAGCAAGTTTTCTAAATTCAAGACAATTTTTTAATATCGAAACTCTTACAATTTTTTAATAATTTCATAAAGAAAGTTATCAATTACATATTTATTTATAAAAACTTGACAAAGAAAACAATCAAAGATGCACTCAATGTTATTAACGGGTTTTGATGGCTCAAAGAAATAATTGTACTCGTCAGTTATCTACCCTTCTTGCTGGTACCCTATTGATTAGCACTTTTTATAATATTGTTAGAAGTGTTATAAAAGTAAACGGATGGTAAATGATACGGATGTACTAGTGAAATTGACCAAATGTACAAACTGTACGTAGAGCAAAACCCTGTTGAGATCTTTTCATGTTGTACTTTTTTTTCAGGCAAAGATAAACATTCCCAAAAATTTTTGGGAGTAATAATTACAACAACCCAAGAATCAGTCAGAAAACATTAGGAAAGAAATGTTTATGCGTATTTATAAAAGATGTAAATAAATATTGTTAAGACAAAGAATACATACTTCGACTGTAAAGTCGGCCAATTTGTTTTTCTTATACTGACCACATTACTCATTGCAATTTGTTTGCTGACTAACTTATTCAACGGTCGGCTACCAATATTGACTCAGTCGGCCAGTGCAACAGGACGCAGTTGAATACTGTTTACGTATATGCAAAGAAGCACATATAAAAGCGTGCTAAAAAAATCGTCTCACAATATACGCATTCTACAAGTGGGAAAAGAATGACACCAGAAACATCCATGTCTTTGAAACTTTTCTAAACTTTTAACATCTTAACTTATTAAAATTTTATTATACAATTCTACTTAGTAATAACAAATACTATAGCTTTTTATCTCGCAAAATCCGCAAAATGTTGTACAACTTTTTTTTTTAATTTTCTCATTCAGTTTAAGCAAACAATTTTTAGTTAATTAGCTTTTCATTTGTCATTTCTTGTTTTCTCAAAATAAAACGTAAAATTTAAATTTTCAATGCGTTTATCAGAGCAAAAGTATCTAACAACAGTTTGTAAACTTTAAAAATTACATGAAAAGGTACATGATTACTGCTATTTGCAAAATGTTTTTGAATTATATTAGCAGAATCTACTACAAAACATATAATTCATTTTAAAAAACTTTATTAAAATCTTCCCATTTGGTGTGATTTATTTAGTAAATAAAATGATTTTTTTACTAAACCGACCGACTACAATAGTGGAATCAATACACCATTAATAACAATCACATTGACGTCCATCAAAGCCCCCTTTCACCCCTTTGCCGATAAGATTGTAACTAAAAACCAAATAAATTGTTAAGCCGTGATTTTTTTCTGAAAAATTTTGAAAGGTAAAAGCTTATGTTTACGATAAATGTCTTATAAACCAAAGTTCTAACCGGAAAAGAAGTGTTTTTGGTTAAAGAAAAAAAAAAAAAGGAAACTTCGTATCAACTAACGCTTGATATTAATTGACACAACTTTTAACAAAACATTCAGTATTTGGAGCATAAGTAATACTTTCAATGTTGTGTTAAAATGTTAGAACAGGCCCAAAATTATTTTTTTTATTGCATGCGTCGCTTCCAACCTTAAAATAATAAAAGCAACAATATATATATGTATATAGTAAATTTGAATTAAAGTTAATTAGAAAACACTTGAATATTGCAAAATTTGACTTAGTTTTTCCGAAATTCCAAGAAATTATAACTTTTCTCAAATTTGTTTTACAATAACCAATGCCATTGCTAACCTAAAGTGCTTGCAAATTATTTATCAGAGCACACACCGCAAATGTAAAGTTTTACCTTTTTTTTATGAATTTAAGACGTTTAGTTTTAAAAAAAGAAAAACGTAATATTTCAATTGAAGAAAAACACTTTATGCTTTTATTATCAACCTCTCTCGACGTTCGACGGCTAAACACATAAGCTCGCCACAAAAAGTGATTAATTTTTTCCTTAATGTGAGCACTATCTAGCAAACATTTTTTAAAACAGCATGAGTGACTTAGGCTTTTGCGAGGAGAAAGATGTTAATTTCTCGCGATCTAATTACCAATTAATCTCGTCGATACGGTTTGGTATCGTCGAAAACTAACGGAATTTGTTTAGTATGTAGTTAGGTCTCTGTTTAAAAAAATCTTAAAATTATGTTTATAAAAAGTCAATTTGTTTCAAAAAACACCCTCAAAGTGTTGCTTCAAATTTTAAAAAACAATTATTTAAAAGTGTAAAATATTAAAATTAGCACAAATTATGTGTATTATTTGAACAGGTTTTTGAAAATTTGTCAACTATCAATGCATGAAAATAATAAATATATTTAATTACAGCACAAAGTAATGTATGTAATGTAATTCCCTGTAGCATCGCTTAATTACTTAATCAAACAAGCAATAAAACATTATATATACATAAGCAGTATTCTATAATGTTGTTGCACCGGTTCACTCATTTTTCTCACATTTTCACGTAAGGAAATGGAAGTGAGATGCATTGGATTTACAAAAACTATCATTTATTTATATATAGATTTTGTGACACCTTCAAGAAATTAGCGACATCTATTGGAAGCTAGACTTACATCTAAAAATTGAGAAACCAGGTTTCTACATGTTTTAATGCGTATAGGCTACTCTAAATTTCAGTAGACACAAATAAGATAAAAAGTATATTTCTCATTGAGCAACCAAGCTGTTCATTTTTAGCTATTAACCAAGACAACCAAATTATGAAAGTAATAACCACTTTAGACAATATTAGTCTAAATTTGTTACTGGAAATTTATTCATATCTCACTTCCAATGAGAACAAAACATGTCTAAGTTCACAAATCGACTGAATTTGCCTTGATCTTATTACTTTTAAAGTTTCATATAATTACCATTTTTCAATGGGTAAAGAAATGTTTTATGATTATTTTCTTATGTTTTAAAATGTTTTGTTGTGTCAGCAACTGGCTGAAAAGTTCCAATACGAACAAAACATGTACAAGTCTAGGAATGTAGTTTGAGTGAATTTGCATTGATCTTATTGAGCTTTCTTTAAGTTTTGAACTTCATATTAAAATTTTATTTTTAACATTCACTTACTGCAAAAAAATATAAGTACTTTTTCAATAAATTCGCTGCTCTTGTCTTTGTTCAAAAGCATCAAAAAAGACAATGTTATTAATCTTGTATTAGGGTGTTGCACCATGCTGGTTTTTGGATATGATGTGTATTTTTTATGACTGTACTATAAATTTATGTACAAAAGGATTTTTCCATTGCCTTTTTTTAATATGCCTGCTGATTTTAGTAGCTTTTTCATATATAAATTATTAAAATAAATCATAAAAAACGTGCTCTCATTGTTTCTTATTTGACACTCTATTATTACAACTTTAATACATTTTTTAAGTAAGTTCTATTATAAATTGTCGTTAATGAAAATCTGCATAATAATTTTTATGTAAATAGCAAACACCGATAACAGTACGAAGCACAATAAACAAATTCTTCTCTTAATTAGAATACCTAGAAAATATAGGTTGCAGCTTATCAAAATATCGTTTACGTATGTTTTGCACATTTTCTAATTTAACTTTTTTTTTTATCTTAGAAACACACTTTTCCCAATCACCGTAGGTATATCAATTACTTAACTCAATAAATCAATCTTTAGTTGGCGGTTTTGGGGTCATCACTAATGCTACTTTGCTTCTACAGATGATATCAAAGAAATCGAGTTGACATCATAATATATCGTTTCTAATATCTTAATTCTTCATTCTATAGCATCTAGAATTTTCCTAAGAACAAGTTTATCTACCGCATTTCTAAGTAATAAAACTTAATACTAATGTTAAGTGTCTCCTTGATATGGATAAGTTACAACAGCAAATCGTGGCATATGTATAATCTGTATTAAAACAAAAGAAATTTTAGTTATAATTACTGTGCTATGATTACCTTTAATTAGTATTGTTCTTTTACAGGAATTTCAAATTTTAACTATGTATATTAATAAAAAAAAATCATTTGAAAATGAGGTCGTCGACTTAAAGAATGAATGAACATGTTTTGAAGAATAAGTCTAGGTTGTAGTGGAAATAATTATTTTGGTATATGCATAGTGTAAATTAAACGGCTATTTCATTTGGAACCTAAGAAGGTAATTATGCAGAACCGGTCGCATACCAATTGTACAATTAAATTTATATCACTATGTACTCACGAAGACAGAAAATCCAAATTAGATAACACAGAAGTTTCACTAAGAATTTTTCTTGGTTGTCACTATCGGTGAATATCCAAGTAGAGTACTATTAAGAGTACTCACAGGGCACTAAACAACTAACACTGCAGTTAGAATTTCTGTTTGTCAAAATACACTTTGGTTTATAAGCACATCAGTTTAGCGGTCTCATTGAAAAGCACACCAAAGAGCCTCCAAGCATGATCCAAGTTAGTAGTCACTTCTTGTCCTCTCCACTATTTGCATAAAGTCCGCAAACCGGAATAAACCTGAAGGTCAAACGTGCAACCGCCTGAAATCCTGACAAAGAAGCCCAGCAAAAATAGACCACTGCTGCTGCAGTTTCCGACAGTACCGGTACCCCAAACAAAAATGTTATATAAAAGACACCACAACCAAGATTACTAACAGTTCCAAAGCACTAACACACCACCGGCACCGACACGTGCCTCTGTACTTGTGTAGGGGTGGCGACGTTGACGACCTTCCCTAAGCGGAAGTCCTTCGGTTCTGCACACTAGCGGTACCTCAAAGTGCACGAACAGACTGAATACCACCCACTTCTATCGGGACCCACAGACCTACATTTGTCCCCTCCAATCCCCACCGAGAGAAGATCCCCACTTGAACCTGTTCAGGTGCTAGTACTATTGCCGTGAACATTTTTTGATGTTGTGGCTTGGCCGGGAGATTCCAACGATCGAGCAGGCGTACAACCTCTTCTTTATTATTTATAAAGCATCCTTATAAATCATTAACAAAAATGACAAAATTAGATATTTATAAACTGTAGAAGATCAAATGACTACAGATAACTTATATCAGTTATATCTAATCTATAAAGTTTTTGAGGAAGGTATCTGTGTTTGAACGTTAATTAAACTTGTCATGTTTTATAAACAAATTTTTAATATGAAAAATAGTCTTTCTTCTTACAATACTGCAAAAGTGATCAATGCGATTGTTCAAAGTATGTTTTTCGCGAATATTATAATAGGTTCAATTGTTTAGTCAAAGTTTTAATTGACAGACTATTTTTATTGCTTTACCTCAGAAAATTTTGTTTTTATCCTTGGCACAATAATACTTTATGCAAAATTTCACCATCTTTAGGAAGTAATAAAACTAAAGACTTGAAATTTAAACATTTTATTTATTAGATTAACATTTTAGCGTAAGTGATGATGTTTGACCCTTGACACTTTTTAACTCACTGAGACAAAAGTCATTCTTTATTAAAATATCAGCAGTTTACTTTAAAATCTGACAACAAATGATGCTAATAAATGAAGGAAACATAAAATTGCTTAAGAGAATGTCATTATTTTTGATTGAAGACAATATTTTTATTAAATATTGTGGCTTAGATTTAAAAATATGGGTCAAATATTATGTTTATAATAGACTATAATTATGTACTTAATTTTTATGTCTTTTATTTTGATTTTATTATGTTAAAAAAATCATAATATACCTCCATTTATAATTTTTTTTATTTGATATAACTCTTACAAATTTTTATTCTCTTAATAACTTTACCATGACTTTTAAAGTATGATTAAACGGCAATTAAAAAAAAATACTTTAAAAAAAAATTTTAATAAAAGAAAGCATTAATCATAAAAACAAAATATTCTGATTCAAATTTTGAGATTAACCTTTATTATAGATTAGAAATAACTTTGCTTAATAAAAATTTTATTTAAAATTTATAATAATAACGTTTTTTTTATTTATATGGTATCTTAATTTGTTGATACTCTGGATTGATTACTCTGGTGTTAGTTTTAATAATAATCAATTTGTTATCTCTCTAAATAAAACTGAATTTGTAAACATTTTGTAAGCTAGAAATTGCCAATATTTTAAAAATAATTTTTACGGTAAAATGTTAATCTAATAAATAAATTATTTAAATTTTAAGTTCTTATTTTTATTTTTTTCAAAAAATGTTGAAACTATGCATAAATAATTATTATGGTGCCAAGGATAAAACAAAATTTTATGAGGTGGAGCAATTAAAATAATAAAATATGTCAATTAAAACTATGACTTAACAATTCAAACCGATATAATGCCTGCAAAATACATATTAAAATATAAGCAATTGGATTACATATATCACTATTGCGATGTTGTATGAAAAAAAAACGTTTTTCATATTTGTTTATAAAGCCGATTGTTTTCAAAAGCTTGATAGATTAAAAAATACGAGTTATAACTGCTATAAACTAAATCTAGTAGTTCGGTTGCATTTAATATTTTGTCTTTTTATTAGTAATTTATGTAGATGCTTTTTAAATAATACAGTAGAGTGTAGATCCAGTGAAGATTTAGTACAATTTGATCTAAGACCTGCTACCAAAAAAGCATAGCCACCCGTTTAATGTTAATAGTATACCAGTATTGGTGGTAGGATTAGTGGTGTACAGTGTGTACACCACTTTTTGCACAGTGCAAAAATATCACCAAATTTAGTTTTCTTCCAGGTTTTTAAAATCTATATAAAATAATAGGTTTCAGTTATGTTTAAAATTAAAAAATTTAATGTAAATCTTTATAATCAAAACAAAACAAAATTAACCAAATTATAAAGTTTTTCGGTAATAAGCAAGTTTGCGTCTTCTACATGCGTCGTCTACTGTGCTTGTCTCTAGCTTCTGTTTATTTTGCTGAAAGATTTTTTTTGAATAACGTTTACGACTTGAAGCAAATCAAAAAACAAACTAAAATTTTGAACTTAAAATTGTACTTTACACTCTATATATATTTGTACAGCAAAGTATTAAAATTGTTTCTAATATAAAAAAAAAATTCTTCACATTATAGTTTTTGAAAATAATGTATTAACAATAAGATAAAGTAATTTTGAACTATTAATAATAAATCTTTTGTTACATATCTAGTTTGTTGGTTGTGGTGAATTCGCTTAAACAGTTTTATAAGACTATAATTTTAGGTATTAAAAATAAACCTTTATATAGAAAAAATAAATTAATTAATAAATAATGAAGAAAGTTTAATTATAACATTTACAACTATGCAACTTTGTAGATAATTATTATTTACAACAAAAAGGCAGTACTCTTGCAGAAAATTAATATTAGTAATAACATTATGCTAATGTTACTCTATTAAGTACTTTTATTGTATATAGGTTAATTATAACTTTGATGTCAGAAATAAAACATTTATATTAATGTTTTGATTTATAGTTATTGTGAATTAAAATCATATTTGAGGATTTGGTTTGACAAAAATTTATAATAATTGTATGCAAAGTTTTGTATGCAAATCTTGCGATTTTACCATACAAGCTTTTTTAAGTAACTTGTACTTTTTAAGTAACGTTTAAGTAACTACTATAACTTATTTACAAACAAAAACAATATTATGCTTTAGTCTATCCTTATTGTCAATCTGCCCTTATTAAACATCTTAACGTATTTTTACAGTGCATTGAAAAAATTAAAAACCCACTTATACTTGTAAAAATTCGATAAAAAATATTATTTTAATTAATTTTTTAAATATTATTCTAATATATATTATAGAAAACGAGCAACGTTATTTGCAATTTTTCGTTCCATAACCACCTGTTAACAATAAATAGTCTACAGAGAATTCATCATTATGTGTATATTTTAAAAAAGTAAATTACAAAGACGCTATTGAACGACTTCTTGCAACTTACTATTTAACGATTGTTAAAGTCAGCATGAAACGAAACTCAGTCTAGTCTATATCTTTAAAAATGTAAATTAAATTTTAAAAATCACCTATCTTCATTTCAAACAATAAACTCTACTAGAGAGAGTGTTATTGAAGACAATTTTTACATTATTTAAACTAAATTAGGTTTGTTAAAATTATTAAGAGATAAATCTAATCTTACAAATATTTTTCATTAACAAGACTGTACAGTGAACATCTGAGAAACTCTAACTCTAACACAAATTAGTATCTTTCTTAGTATCTGCTTCAGAAACTATTTATCTTTTTCTAACATAGCCATAAAGTGTAACTGGAAAGCTTTTGAAATTTCATGCTTAACTTGAATGTCAAAAGTTGACATTCAAGTCAACTGTTCTGCCGTTGTTTTTGATGTCACTATAATGTTATATAAATAATGGTTCTTAGGCTCTGCAATATCTGTCATCACTTGTTGTTTAGTGTTTCTAGCCAGATGAGCTTAAATCACTCTCTGCTAGCTTAACAATTTTTCTTCTGCGCAAAAACAGGTTTTTTGCAAGTATTTGCAAATTTGTTAATTGTAAAAATGTATCATTTCTAATTACAATAAGACTAAACAATTCGCAAGCTTTAAACATAAAAAAATTAAGCACGTGTTATGTTTGTAGAATAATAAATAAAAGTAATGCGTAGCAAAATATTTCACAATGCAGACTTTAGTTGTATTGCACTTCAATACATCTATTTTATAATCTTTTGTAATTTCAAACATTTACAGCCAGATAAAAGCTATTTTTTTAATAAAAAACTATCGCGTGAGTGGAAATGGAAGTCAAACCCACTTTGATCATACAATCCGGATTAAACCTATATATTTGATCATAAGAATATCAATCGACTCAAAATTGGAATAGCTATTATTGTTATTTTCTTATTGATTTAAGCTATTTTTTCAAAATCCCTGAAAGTCTAAAACGTGTCATTTAACATATCAACATACAATATATCTTGTTTACCCAATAAGGTTTTTTCTATCAAACATAAAAATTCTTAAAAAAAATTAAATTTGTTTCATATATCAGCTGAAACCTATTAAATAACTTATACTAATATAAACGTTTAAAACTGTGTTAAAACAGTTATTTATGTATTTAGTGTGTAAAGAGAACCATTTTGGCATACCATAAGGATACGGATTTCAGAAAAGCACTCGCTTACCAAAATGATTTTTTACTCAAAATACCTACATGAAAAAAATTTATATGGCTCAAGATAAATGATTCTTTATCGGGATGGTGGTTGCGCCGCCATCTATTTACCAATAGTGTTTGACAGTTTCGAATTAAAATAATAATCAGGTAACCATGTTGATAGCAGTCTGTAAAGTAAAAGCTTTGTGCTAAGTTATTTTAATATTGTTTACGTGATTGCAATGTTAAAATGGTTACTAAGAAAAAAATGGTAAATCGCAAAATTTTGGCACTGATAGTAAGCTTTTAATAGTCAGATGTCTTTTATCTTGGACCATAAAAAATGTTTGTATGTATTTTGAGTGTAAAGAGCCATTTTGGTATGCGGGCGTTTTTTGTACCTCGCTGGCGCTTGGCACGAAAACCGCTCTTTTTACACCGAACATATACAAATACATTTAAAACTGTTTTGCTTAAGCGCTTTTAAAATTTTTTTCATTTAGAGCTTTGATCATAAGTTACCGCAACTCGTTGCGGCACACTTGCAGAATCAATTATAGAATAAGTTATAGCAGATTGTACATTGCTGATTGTTTTAGTTTTTTACGGTTTTTAAACGTATATTTATTACTTTTTGTAACATGCAAAATATTCTGACAA
The DNA here is from genome assembly GCA_947359425.1 of Lagria hirta. Lineage (NCBI taxonomy): Eukaryota > Metazoa > Arthropoda > Insecta > Coleoptera > Tenebrionidae > Lagria > Lagria hirta. Next base: position 18,126,567 of record OX375794.1, read on the forward strand.
TTCAAGTATAAGTGGGTTTTTAATTTTTTCAATGCACTGTAAAAATACGTTAAGATGTTTAATAAGGGCAGATTGACAATAAGGATAGACTAAAGCATAATATTGTTTTTGTTTGTAAATAAGTTATAAAGTACAAGTTACTTAAAAAGGCTTGTATGGTAAAATCGCAAGATTTGCATACAAAACTTTGCATACAAATTAATTAAATCAGACCGTTCTAATAGCTCAAATTCAATTATAACTTTACCTTACTTTTTCTATAAAATATGAAAAAAACAATACAATGCTTTATTCTAGAATTTCTTGTAAAGTTTAGCACAAGAGCCTGTGAAGTATGACGTATAAGTTCATCAAGAACAATTTTCTAAGACACAAATGTAACTTTTGTATTTGTTAATTTTAATTTATTTGTTACCAACTATTCACAATTCACGCACATTTTTGATTGGAACATTAAAGAAAAAAACTTTATATGTTTTAATTCTACACATTTACATTATTTATTTACCTAATAACATATAAATAAACCCCACCTCAAGACTAAAATTGTATTATTATTTTATGACTCATATCGACTATTTTCTAGAGCTACCGCCTCGAATGCAATTTTAGTGCATTTGTATAGAAACAAATGTTAAATAATAATGTCATAATCTTATAACTAGCAATTATTTAATTATTTTTAATGTAAAAACATTGTTTCAAATTGTCTGCTAGTATAGCCTACATAAACATTTTTTTTTAATTTTTTATGTGATTGTAAATATAAGACGTAGGTAGTTTTAGCATATCAGTTGTTGAATCACGGATGTAGTGTATAGTGTAATGACAAGCTTGGAATTGATAATGAGGTGAAATAATTGTTAATTGAGCAGAATAGCGGTTGAGATTTGACAATCAATCACCAATTCAGTAGGTTTTTAATATTTACAGCATTATATACTTTCAAAACAAACATTATCATCAAACAGAAAATTATGTTTATTTTAATTTAGTCTTTTTGTATTAGTTCGTAATTAAAGCCAATTAAGTTTTGCATGGTTAGTCAAGCTGATTTATATCGTAACAACCATTATAATGTAAAAGGAAATTGAATAGGTGCATTTTTATTGTTTTTACTATTTACTATTGAAATTTTATATTTTTATTACTTTTAAACGTAATTATTTAATAAAAATTCTTTCATTTTATAGTCATTAAAGTATAATTTAATAATACAATAAATTTTGCTGTAAACAGATTACTCATTTCCACAGCTGGAATTTTCAGATAACTGGACCGTTTCGAAATTTATCTTATTGTCTTACCCAATTTTATGATTGTAAATTTTCGAATCAAGTTTGAACATGCAATTAATTTATTCGGACAAAACTGCCAAAGGCGTTTTACGCAACTAGACGCACCTACATCTTATCTATAAATAAAATTCTATTTAGCTATCGACGACTACTGTTAAACAAACACCATCGACTTTCCATATTTTATTTTTTCATTCTAAATCTAATTCATTCATTTGAAATTCATGTTGACAAGCAATTTAAAGCTTGTTAATATTGTTTTTAGGCTCAATATGTTTTTGTTTTTATTGATTAATGTGACATAATAGTTTCATCTATATTTAAATAATACTTTAAACTTTAAACATTAAATAAATCAAACATTTTTATTTATTTATTTTATGTAATATTTTTTGAGCAGCTTTAATTTTCAAAACTAGTATGATAATAGCAAACAAACAATAATTGATAATAATTTTGTGTTAAATAGTAAGATACTTTTTTACGAAACTTTTTAACAAAACCTTTGGGTAAAATTGTACATAAATTCCTTCCTCAATATAATTCTAGACTAAGAAAATAATATCAATATTTATTACAATACTATTAGAGCGTATTAAAAATCATAATGTTCTAGGATAATTTATCAGGTTTTTAGTTGTTTTATTTAGCAATCTACCATTATCAAATCCCTCAAGTGATTTAAATAGTTAAAAGTAAAAAAAAATTGTTAATTAATTTAACTAAACGAATTTTATCAAATTTTCTTATCAGTTATTTTTTACGGTACTTGGAGTTGACAACCAGACTGATGAATCAGCATAAGCTATGTTTGGTTTAACCAGTTTTGTTTAACTAAGCATCATACGTTTTTAAACGTCATGATAAATTATTAAGATCTTCTGGTATTATTGGAAGAGGAAAAAAGGCCTATTGTATGTCACACATCAATCACAATTTTAGCATCTAGCCGAGGTAATATTCTCTAGCTAAAACCTCAGAAGAGTTTCAAAACTTTGCACTGTAGATGACTGTAGCTAGGCTCTAAAAAAGATAAATTTATGTGTGCTAAAAAAAAAGCACAAATGAGTGCTTCAGCTATTCAAGAAGACATTTTTTACAACACATTGATTATTATTCCTAAAACTAGCTTGAGCAATAGTAGTGCTTTAAATACAAGCGGACCAGGGATAAACATAAAATATTACAATTATTGTTTGAACAACTTGTATGTGTTTGTATTGTATGTACAACTCTAGCTATTATAAATAAATTAGTTTATTGTTTATAATTTAAAATCTAGTTATTAATAAAGTTTATATATTAGTTATCCTTATAGAGCTTAACGTTAATATTCCATAATTGTGCTTGAGATACTTTAACCTTTTTCTTGTTGTATTTTGGCTAAAGAGAAAAAATTATCTAAATTGATTTTGATTTATAACTGGTACCGATTATTTAAATGACGTTTATAATTTATAGTTAGATTTGTTCTTTGATTGTACTTCTAAACCATTTTTCTTAAGATTGTTAAAAGACTTTCTAATTGTTCATTTGTTTATCACTAACTAGTAGTTGTCTACTGAAAAAATGTTGACTACTATAAAGATATATTAAAAATTCAAATCTGGCTTTTTTTTTAAAATAACAAGTTTTCCACTTTTAGGTAAAATAGATTTAAAAAATCGGTTTTGTATAATCAATCTGACAATAAAAATATGTAGAAATATTATCAAAACAAATGGAAATTTAAAGATATAGGAATTACTCTAGCTAGACCGTGAGTTTTAACATAACAATGTAGAAATATCTAAAGATAAAACAATTAAAGCCTATAGTTTGCAGAAATCTTGATAAAGCATAATAACGCAGCTCAAATATAGTGGAACAGATGTATAATTGTTCTTTAATATTCATAAATGTTCATAAATTATCATAACTTATTTCTAGCACTCTAAGGCAGAGTGAACTTTAAACGTTTTTGTTGAAATACATTTTCTCATCTTTCTCACTGACGAATTAATAAAAAATATAATTTAAAAAAAAAATTGTTCTTAAATTAAGCAGCAGGTAAGATTTGGAATAAAAGCCTTCCATCAGTTACTTAAAAAAAAATTATAGAGAAATTCACAAGCAATTCTAAGATAAACTAAATAACTTATGGTTTGCGACCATATTCAGTATCAATTAGAATATACGCTTCCAACTCGCAGGCTAAAATACTCACAATTAAAAAATATAAAATTTAAATAATTAACTATCTAAATTATAAACTGCAGTTTACACTGACAATCAAACAGCTACAAAAGCATTTAGCTGTTGTCTTAACATTCCAAAATTAGCATAGATATGTTAAACTTGTCTTGACAACGCTAATTTTGTCAAACAAGCTGAGCAAAAATAATATTTTATTCTCAGATACTTGAACATTTGAGAAGTAAAAAAGAACGAAGAAACGAACGAACTTTCACCAAAAGATGTCTTTTTGTAAAGTTTTTATTAAAAAAGCACATAAAAAAAATTTAAAATAAGATAAGAAATCGATAAATCATTATTTAAGCTAAATCTGCTAGGTTTAAAACTTTTAAAAATCGTTTTGAAAAGTTAACTGTGCAAGATCAAAAGACTACTCAAATCTCCGTAAGAGGAGGTTTTGCATCTTTGCGAGCTTTCTCACCACCAGTGCTGCTTAGGAAAATATTTTGTGTTGGTTTAAAAGGTAACAATCCTGTAACATCTGCAGGAAAGAAGAGAAAACTTATAAATACTTTTTTGATTAGCACACACTCTACTTTAAAAAAATTATTATAATAACTCAATTTTTGGGCGAATTTGCAACTAATAAACCAATGATTTCGTTGGTTTTAAAATTATTTTGTTGACTTATTTTCAAAAACAATTATTTTTTTTTATTTTATTTTTTTTTAACATCGTTTCTCTAGGATATTGGCTGCCACGTCAAAAGCTTCAGTTGTCATCCATCTATTTTTGTTACTTTCTTTAGTTTCGGCTCTTAAATAATGTTGCCACAATTTTACACATAATTTTAATTTTTTTTTCCTTACATGCATGCACTAATTAATCAAAAACAAAAAAATTGTGCCAATGGTAAAACTATAGGTTAGAATAAATAATATTAAAAATAGTACTTTCACAACCGTTGACAAATAGTTTTTATTTTTTAGTGACATGATATTGTTGATTTTCGTCATGGATACGATATATGAAACGTATCTCATATCTCCCTTGGGACTTTGTAAAGTTTTTCACCCTCAAACACATGGTTACCATGCATTTGCAGCAATTACACATTCACGCATTTTCGGATGTTGTTATTTTTCATATAATTTTATTAAGAAAGCAGTAATGAAATACTAAAAAATAAAATATTCAATGCACTACGGAAGATATTCTGTTTTTCACCCTCGGTAGACTTATAGACCGCGGGCCTCCGGCCCTTGGTCTGTAACACGTCAACCTCGGAGAAAAAACATTCATCTCCCTTAATGCATAAATATCTATTATTCGCGCGTTAACCTACGCAAAGTTTACTAATATACCGATTTAAAACTAGTGTATAAAGTGTATGTTTAAGCGTTTAGTAAATATTAAAAATTTTTCTAAAACATCCTGTGAAGCGTTGTTGTCGGTTGTTAATTTCCCATTATACACCCGCACAAAATCATGTCTTTCTTTGCATTTCATTAAAGCTTTTGCTTGTGTTTATCATGGCAAACAGCAAACAGTAAAATTACATACATACATACTCACTTATCATCCTGAGAAATCATGTTTAATCAAGAAGGTAAAAATATCACTATTATAAGAAGCTTTGGAGCAATAAATCTATCAAGCTACAAAGAAGATTAAAACATAAATACAGTTAGACTTTAGATATTGATAAGAAGAGCAACAATTATAAGTTTTACTACCTACAACTAATTTACTTTTGAAATAAAGAAAGGGATTGGACAATGCTTTATTGTCTCTTCAAGCGTACATGTGCGACCACAATAGAAAATTGCCTCAAGTCCCGCAAATCCTCGTAATTATTTTTCCGTTTCGATACAAGAAGAGATATTAGCTAGTGATTGTGGTCAGTTTTTATGACTTTATCTCCTTTTCATCTATTGTGTACTGAAGGTAATTACCAAATAATTGGGTATCGCGTGTGGTGGACTATTATTTAAAATTTAAATAGGTGATGAAAGAGCACCGAATCAGCATCTTTCATCGAAAACATATGAAAGTGTTGCTCAGTATACCGTTTTATTCACGCATTAAAAAGTCAATCCATCTTTTTTTCTAAATATAACACTAACTGGCTTTTATTCGCGGCTTTGCGCGTGTAGATTTTCTTATCAAGCATACAGTTAATGACAGTAAGTACTCTTTTTTAAGATAGAACTTAGTAGATTGTTAAGCAGAAAACTAATTATATTGACGTGGCTTTTAACCCTTCCTGCGTTATATAAAAAAAATAATTTTATTAAGTAACACAATACAATAAGTTTTATGGCATTTCAATAATTGAATGAAAAAAATGAAAAATAATGGTGTTTTACAATTTCTTCTAGTTTTCTGTTTTCAAAAAAGTGTGTGAAAGATTTCTTTTTGTCTTACCTTGTAATAGAATATATAAAATTTAAATTTAAAATCGATTGAAAAAAGTGTGTAAAAGATTTCTGTTTGTCTTACACTGTAACAGAATATATAAAATTCAAATTTAAAATCGATACAACTGTGGTATCTTGTAAAAATGAGATTTAATAGCAATAAATTGTAGAAGGTGCATAAAATTCAGTCATGTCAAATGAACTAGATTAACACACTACGTGTTCAGGTAGCCTTATTTCATTCCTTGCTCAGGTTTGTCGTTGAGAAAGAATAAAAAATGCAATGTCGTAAGTGCGACGAGGAAGTCATCAATCAATGTTGGGGTTAAATGCCAGAAGTATTTTAATGTCAAAAAAATTTGAATATGCATATATGCTATTTTGACTGCAGATATTTTTTAAATTGATAACAATTGTTGATATAATGTGCCAAAATATGATTAAAATTGAAAAAAAACATTCAAACATTTTATTTCTGAAAGATTCTTAGAATAGCAATCTAAGTTTATGGCATAGAAATGCTTTTCTTCATAAATCGAAATAAATTCAAATATGATTTGACAAGATGTAAACTTTAATAAGAATAATCAAGTAGAGTAAATAATAAGTTGTTTACAAGTAAGATCATTATTTTATTGTATGTTGCGCATTTTTGGCATTAAGCTACAATATTATATAGCGCTTGCCTGGTTCCAAAATTTAATTTGTTATTCATTTTTATTTAATTTTTTTTTATTCTAATTATTAGTACAAATTGTTGTTTACTTTAAATTTTTGATAAAAAACTTTGACGCCTACAGTTAGTAGAAAAACTCTAAACGACTGCGACTCAAATCAATCTAAATATGTGATGTACACAATGATAGATATATAAAACAATGTCAAAGACTATGTAACTGATTAGTTAGCACGCGATTATGGAACGAGCTCAATCCCATTGAACTGGTATGGGTCAAACTAAAAAGTCATAATTCCCGTAAACATAAATGCGTTTAGCAGACTAGTTATAGCCAAAGAGTTCTAAAAATATTATGGTATTTTAAAGAAATCTGTTAGTGTCGTTATAAATACTGAAGACCGATACAGAAGAAACCATGCACAACCTTTGATAATTATTGATCAAGGTAATGATGATTTGAAAGAATGGAAAAAATTAATAAAGATTCAAAATAAAAGGATTGATTTTTTTTTATTATACATATACAGAGTGCGTCAAAAGTCCGGCAAAAAATCAATATTTCTCCAGGAAAAAGTTTTGAAAAAAAAAGTTTGGTTCAAGATATGCTTGGTTACAAGATACGGATTCTCTGGTAACGTAACCATTTTTCACTCCATGATCCTTTTGCAGAGAGTGGGGGTGATTTTAAAGTTTTAAATAACAATTTTTATTTTTCTCCACGAACTCAACATTTTTGGAGAAAAATTATTAATCTTTAGTCTGAAACCTTTTTTTATCCAAAATCTGTTTATTCGAAATTCTGATCTTGTGTTAACTTTTATGATCTTGTTTAACGTTTTTATCCCTAGATAACAAAAAGAATTTTTGAAAAATTTTAAGACTTTTAATTAATTATATATTATTATTTTATTTAATTTTTTTTGGTGCGCTGATTGAGCGATCAAAACAAAAGACCCTAAGATTTGTCACTCTCTCAGTATTTAGCGACTTCAAACTTTCCTTCCTACAAATGCATTTTTTTTCATTGCCTTACTAGATGCTCAAACGACTCTTCATTTTTTTCTAGACAATAATCTAATCGTTGATAAAAATTTGCAATTTAACTTTTAAGAGAGTTTCGAATAAAAAAAATTTGTGAACAAAAGATTGATATTTTAATTCCTAAATTTGAATCCGGCAAGAAAAATAAGAGTTGCTATTTACAATTTTAAATTCACCTTTATCTTTTGCAAAGGTGTGAGAGGGTAAACATGAGTTTAGTTTCCAAAAAATTTGTGACTTGTAACCAAGCAACTTTTGTACAAAACTTTTTTTTAATAACACATTTCTTAGAAAATATTACATGCATTTAGCTGAAGTGTTTTCATTGTAACCTGGCTCTGTACTGATTGAGTTAGAGAGGCTACATCTGTTTATAACTGTATGATATTTTGTTGTGATAATAGTTTTGGTTGTTTTTAACAAACTTTGCGATGTACTTACAGTAAATTTTATTGTTTATAATGAGAGAGACAAGACAACAATAGTGAGAAAAATTTAGAGCTCCAAATGTTGCAAGTTTTGGAACTATGAACAAAACCACCCAGGCAGTCGACCATTATTCTCAATAGGAAACGGTTTCCAATAAGTTAGTGTTCTTTAATTTATGACTGTAGTTTAGGCTATCGAAGTTTCTGACAGATCAGTGCAATGAAATTTACGGTCGAGTATATCTCAAACGTTTTTCCTATAAATATACAGTGAGTACACTCTAAAGTTTTATTTAATTTTTTATAAGTTTATAGAATATTTTTTATTCTGTTTTTAATCAAACAACGATTATAAGTCGAAAATAGTGTCTAAACATACAAAATGTTGATATTAATTTGGTTAAATTGTAAATATTTAAATTCAGAGATTAAACTTTACTAACAAGAAAAATTACAAGGCTTTTACAATTTTTCCAATTTATTTCAATTGCACACTTGATGTTCTTTCTGATGCTGGTCAAGTTGTTTCTTTTCAATAAAAAAGCCAAAATATGCCGTTGAGTCGGTAATTATTTATAAATTAATTGTTACTGTTCACGAAGTCGTGCTCAATATTGATTACAATGAAAGGACACTTACTGAAGCATAGAAAAGACCTGAAAGGAATACGCCTCATAAAATTCATCTTTTATGTTAGTTCATACATAGTCACATTCGTGAAATGCAATACTTTTGTCACGCTTATGTAAATTTCTTTTATGGACAGTTAGAGGCAATAACTGTGACGACTCCCGATTAAAGTCTACAAAAAGCCATCTCAAGACAATTACATAAAAACGAATAAAGCGGCAAATCATCAACCGCAAGCATCACGAAAGAGTTGTAATATTTCTAATAATTTACTTATATTGCCAATAAATTACTCCTAAGATACCAGACTCCCTGGAGACAAAAAATTGATCTCTATCGAGAGAAAAATGCGTCGAGTTTCTAATTCGATTTATGCTTCAAGACCACCTGATTTATCTTCGATTGAGCAAAATCTTCCGGTATTCCAGACGACCGTGAGGAATTTGGTGTATAGGGCTTGATATATGCCTTCCTATTTAATGCGCACCTGTTTGACCAGCACATGGAGAGAATGGTTTTACAGACTTTAGTTTATTTTTATGCAAAGAACAAACAAGTAAACAAAATAAACTATAGCTTTTTGTTGGCATTAAGGATGTTTTTATAAATATATTTCTTGTTGCACTTAGAAATCTCACAACATGAAGCATCAAAAAAATTTTGTCGATTTAATTGAATGATGAATGAAGATAAATAATAGGTTTTAATATTTTTCAGATTATCCTTAATTTATTAGGTTATTCCTTAACATTATTTATTAATTTTTGTTATGGATGCACTTGACTTATTTTAACAATTTTTAATTTTTAAAATTTATGCAAATATATTTATTATAGATTTTGCAAGAATGATTATTATAGTTATAAACACTTATGTTTATTTATTGTATATTTGCTATTTATCAAAATAAAAATGTAGATTGTTATACAGATTGATCACATACAATGTTGGGACTAATTAACCTTCACTTTGATATTATTTTTCTATAGAGTTTGATTTCATGTTTTATGTGCGTGGTAAATACCATTTTATCCTATATTTGCTCGTTTAAAAAATTGATTCGGGATAAAATATAAAAGTTTATTAGGTACGAATGAACCAAAACACACATCTGACACATTTTTACATCTCACTGTTTATTCGGAACCAACATTGCACGCGTGTGATCTCAATGCAGTAGAAATGACAGCTGCTTTATTGTCAATCCATGATCTTCGTGATCTAGCATGACGGATATTGAAATTAAGCCAGTTTTACCAATTGTCAAAACTTTCATTCATTTCTTGATAATGACTACATAATAGTCAAAAAAGCTCTCCAGATAAAATAAAAAACTTTTTGGCAATTGTCTTAGTAGTTTATAGTGCAAATTTTAAGAATTCACAGCAATTAATCGAAATATTGAGATTTTGCTTCATTATCATTTTAGCATATAATTGATGATCTCAGTGCAAAATATTGTATTCATATTTTTCAATTTTAAATTATTATAACGATCATGACGTCATTTTTTAGAAAATATTGCATTGTGTCTATCAAGAGCATGTACTATTATTTTGTCACTACGCATAAGAGATAAAATCTAACAGAATTACTGTTTTGAGATGAGAGCTATTTTGTCACTTTGACCATACAAGAAAAAAAATTCATACTTTAAAAAAACTAACTTAATAAAAAAAAATTAAAAAAATAAATTAAAAAAAAAATTTTTAGAGCAGCTAAAGCGTGTAATATTTAATTAAATAAATAAGCATGCACATGACAAATATTTCAGAATTATACCTACGTCAAACATGCGCACATTATTGTACAACTGAAATTATACCTTCTTTATTAGTGGAGAGCTTCCTATTTTGTAGTTCTGAGTTAGACAACATTTGCTTTTACATTATGATACATTATAAAATAGACCCAAAACGATTAGTTTCTACGAAAAGTTTAAGACTATGTGACTTGAAAGTTTAAAACAAACTGGATCTGAAAATTTTTAATAGAAATTTTGACAGCTCTTACAAATTATTTAATAAGAATTATTGGAAACTTATTTTTTAGGGAACAGGGCAACAAAATAAGTAACCAGCGTTTCTGAAGCAATGCTTAATATGCTCATACTATTTTTTAGAGCAGAGAATAGTTTGATGAACAAAGTTATTATTTCCTTATTTGTAAATAATTAACAAATAAAGCCATAATATAAAAAATCTGAATTATTTAGAAAAGACTAAAAGACTGCTTACTTTGTGAATTGTTTTATAGTTTTAAAAAGAATATTACGCTGCATTTTGTTTTTTATATACTACTTTCTATTCAATTCTCTGTATTGACGAACTAGATATATCATATAATATTAGTTAAAATATATATCACATTTAACCTTTTATGTCCCAGAGACACAGTAATGTTGCTAGATTAAAAAATTATTACGATCTTTGACAAGCAATGAAAATAACAATATTTTTCGTTCAATCATATAAAAACTTTCAATTTAGTTTAAAAACTAATTTAAAAATTGAACTCAAAACAAAAGTCACAATTTTTGTCTTAAGATCTAAAAAAAATTAAATTCAACTTTAAAAAATTTAAAACAAATTACTACTTTTTTCTAAATTTTCTTATTATTTAAATTGTTAAAATTAACACCCAGGAACATTTATAGAATATGACAAAAACATAATAAATATACAACAGTGCAGCCGGTTTTGCTTTAATTTTATTTTAATGAAATACCTTTTTTTATAGAATTGAACACTATTTCTATTTACTAGCTTCTAAATCTAAAGCAATTAGCAAGGTTTTATTCTAAAATGGTTTGTAACTATTATTCTAAAAGCTTTGAGAATTATATTCATAATATATTTTATAATTTTTTTAAGTCAAATTTAAAGCTCAAATTTGAATACACTATTTTTGCAACATTATAATATTTCTATTTTATAATCATTATCTAACATTTACTAGAAATATAATGTGTTTAATTCTTTCTGACGTAAAAAAACACATTCTTCAAATGTCATTACCTATTTTCTTTAGCTCTTTAATTACAAATTTACAATAGTTTTAATGTTTATTTTTTTAGCAATAACTTTATTATGCCATTTACATAAATACCACAAAAAACTATTAGTTTTTTAAGAAAGCTGTTTTTTTTTTAATTTATAAATAATAGTTTTATCTAAATATTGTATCTCACACAACTACTTGTCTTTAAAAAATTTGCTGATTAATTTTTAAGAAAATTGTTTTCTCTTGTTTATCTAATTTATATTGATAATTTTATTTTTTAGATTTAATAGCGTAAATACTGTATTTCTGTTAACAATAAAATTTCCTGTGTTTTAAAATTATAATAAAAACTTGGCTGTTTAAAAATTTAGGTATTCTATACTAATATCTCTTCCTCCAATTTGTCTAAAAATAAAAAAATAAATATTATATACCTTTTATATGAAGTCTCTTAGCTTTAGTAAATTTTAACATTGATAATTTAGATTAATCATTCACCTAAATATTTGTACACTTTTTTATTATTTAAACTGTTTATAATTCTAATCTTGCTAGTTTAACGACATAATATTAAATTTATATTTTTTATGAAGTTCAGTAATTGATTTTTATTTCTTGCATAAATTTTTATGTTTCTCTATACATAAGACAACTTATAGTTAAGAAATTATATGAGTTTATAATCTGTTCAAAGATTTAGAATTGAAATAATTACTTGGAATATTCTACATTTAATAAATTTGTTTATTTAATTTTTATATAATTGTAGGTTTTAATATGTATCAATAACCGAACACAATTTAAATTGACCTTATCACCATCCGGTTTTTATTAACCAATGTAAGGAACAGAAATGTAAGTTTTTCAATTATCAATAAAAGCACTAAAGATTTCATTATTATTTAATATTCTGTTATTTTTATTAGAGCGTTGTATAATACACGCAATGTCTTTTACTTTTACTGGCTGAAAAAAATTATTTTTTTTGAGGTTGACTTTAAAGAATTACTTTTTATTTATTTATTAAAATTTTATTGTTTGTGTTAATGAAATTAAATAGCCGTTCATATGTAATATTGAAAACTACAATAATGCTGCCTGAACTAGTTAAGCTCTAGTCAAAAATTGTTACTAAATTACTTTGTTTTATTATCAATCTATCATTTTAACAATGCCGTATTCTAAGTAAATTTTCTATTAAGGATTTGATAATTTTTTATTTCTTTACCGCTACGTATTCAAAGCGGTATCTACTTAATTTATGTATATAATTAACTTCTGATAATACCATTTCTTTGAACTAATTTTGCATGGAAAAAAATTGCATTATAATTACAATTTCTATGACATGGGGTACTTTTGTTTGACGTCCTTCACAATTGCCATGACTCACCAAGTCCAACTCGGACCAAGCCGAAGAACAATCAATCAAATCATTTCTTAGTTTAACCTTCATCAAATAAAAATCTTGGCAAACCATGAAGGTTCAAATGTTCGTTTAGCATTTACGTCGTCAAAAAAAATTAGCAACCTTCATGGTCTGATGGCTAATCTATGTACTATAAGACATCTCATGCGCTCTGAAATACCGCAAGAATCTTTTAAAAGACCCCTGCTATTCTATGTCACTAAATAAAATGTTAATTCGACTTTATCCACGTGATTAATCATTATTTCACAACTGGGGTGTGGGAAAAGCACATAATTTGAAAATGCGTGACAAATCCATCAACATGATATTTTTTGTGTATGAATTACGGTTATGAAAGCATAGAAATGTAGGTATTATTATTTGATTCAGCCTAGAAAAAAAATCAGTCAAGCCTACATATTTCTGCTTGTATTATTATTTATTAGCATTTCTAAACAATTCTTGCGCTAAACTAAAAATTTGAAAAAAATTATTTTATTTTCTTTGATTTATTTATATTTGATTAAGAATTGATTTATTTTATCGGTCGTGAAAGAATTTTGAGTATTGTAAACAAGGTATTGTTATCTGTCAGATATCTCGTATAGTCACGTTTCCCGCAAGTTTTTTTTCATGTTTTCATATGATAGAGTTGCAATAATGGTCGACAAAAAAGTAGCACCCGCATTCAATCATATAATTATTTTCTTTTAATCTCCACAAATATATACAGCTCTGTATTTTTTTTAACACAACATATTTAAATCGTACAGCAATAGAATAAAATATAAGCAAAACATTTAGAATTCTTACAAACTAAGGTATATTATTTAAAAAAAAATATATAGTAAAGAATGCAATAATGAAACCGTAAAAGTGTCATAAAACATTGAAAATATTTTTTAGTTTTAAATTTTCATATATAACAGTTAAAACAAGTAATTGAAAATAGTTTAGATTTGTCTTTCGATTGAACACATTTTCACTTCAGATCTTTTATTAAATGTTTTATATAAAAATTTGAATTTTTTTCAGCGGTATAATTATAAAAACTATAGATATATAAAAATGAATCCCTATTTCCCTTGGTCACGGCATCACGCCTAAACGGCTAGACCAATTTGGCTGATTTTTTATTTTGTTCTGTTTGTTATTATCAGGAGAAGGTTCTTATGGAAGAAAAAATTAAAGAAATCTCTCAGAAAGATTGAAAAATATACGTTTAATTTTGCATATTAACAAAAGCGCGTTACGAATGTCAACGTCATTCAATTTAAAACAAAAAACTCTGTGGTGATCTATGACAACACAGACATAACCGCGCTAACAAATGTCATTCAATTTAACTTCCCTTTTAAACATTTTGAAAAGGAAGTACGAAGGCGAAGATGTTTTAATCCCACGCATCCCTATGATACCGAACGATATGCCATTCAGTTTTAAACGTTTACAGTTTCGGCTTGCATTTGCAATGTCAATAAATAAATCGCCAAGGCAGTCGCTAAGTGTATGTGGCATCAACCTAGAAAATTCATGTTTTTCACATGGCCCATTATATGTCGCCTGTTCCCGTGTCGGAAAACCATCAACATTATTTATTTACGCGCCAGAACATAAAACTAAAAATATAGTTTATCAAAAAGCCTTTGAATAGAGAGAAGCAGTGAAGGGTATAGAGGCTATTAGTTGCTTTCTAGAGCGCGCATGATATTGAGCTCAGTGTTTACTTCAAAATGTCCAGTTGTTCAATAGCGATTTGTAAAAATATAAGTGAAATTATTGAACCCTACGAAATAAACACTATTATAAAAATATATCTTTTGTTTTTTATTGAATAAAATCAGTAAAGTCCTTCTCAGGTATGACAAGACCAGGGAAATAGGTATTCATTTTTATATGGAGGATATTACAGATTCCAGTTCAAATTGAATAGGTACGCAAACGCATACATAAGATAGGTCAGCTGTACAAAATAAAGTAGTGCATCAAATTTACGCTAAGGCGGTACGAAGTTCGCCGGGTCAGCTAGTATATGATATATTAATAGTATGTATTATTAATAATAATATTGTAGTATAATAATAGTAATACAACAATACTGAAAAAATCCAGATTTAATTCAAGTGTTTTAGTTAGCATTGCAGCAATCTCTTGTGGTACCTTATTCATGTACAAAACAAAAAAAAACATTTTTTACATAAAAAATTGTAAATAATAGCTGGATAAGAACGTCTAATTTTTATTAAAAAAAATAGTTACATAAAAAAAAAAGAACTTACAAATGTAAATATAATACTTAATACTCGCTTTACCATTGCGCGTTCAAAAGTTTTACATAAACAAAGTCACCAGTAATTCAAGAAGTTAAATTCTTTTTTAAATCTTATAAGCATTTGGTTTTAAAAAAAAAAAAGAGTTACATGTCTGTCAACAAAAGTAAAATAAACAAAAAATTGTTTTTATAAATGGTCTACAGGCTATTAGTTTGTTTAATCAAAAAATTTACAACTTACATTTGTTAAATATTGTTACTATCACCGGTTAATGTTCAATCGTTACCATTGACAAACCTTTTAGTAAAGCATCATTATTGATTTCAACGGGCAAATTTGTTATTGATAAGCCATTAGAAGTTGTACAAATAGTTTTTTAAGATCAACAAAATTTTATAAATTGCATTGCTTGCTGCTTATTAGGTAAATATAATAAGAAATCAAATAAGAAACCATAACAATATCAACATTCTGTAGAAGAAGTTATTGTTCACGTTAACTGTTTAACGTTAACAATAACAATTAAGATGTCAGCATAATTTTGTGTTTTACAAGAAATAGTAAGATCAAGGTCACAAATATTATAATTATTTATTTTTTAGATTTTTCATAATAGGTTTTATTGATATTTAGAGTGTTTGTAGCTTTTTTTTTTGAAAAATTATAATAAATACATTCTTATTAATAAAACCTTGCAGTCATAAATTATTTAGATCAACTTTTGTTGTGCAATTCAGCTGCGTTTATGGTTTATAGCGTTTTATTGACTTATGAACATGATTTGATCGTTAGAAGTCAAACGTCAAAACTTTGTAAAATTGATAAATGTGGGAAAAATTAGTACTATTGGGCAGCGTAAAACATACTACAGTAAATAATTGCATTCGTACACTAAACGACCAGCACTGTGGTCGTTTAGTTGTTAGAACTAAACGACCACAATGCTGGTCGTGTACGAATGCAATTGTTAAAGAACAAGTTAAACAACGGATGGAAAATCATATTTAAGTCATTTTATATCACATCTTTTGAAAATCTCGATTTAAGGTCTTTAAAACCAAGTTATTGAACAGTGTATAATTTCTTAAACCTTACAAAATGATCTAAACAATATGAAAAATTTGGCAAATCTGTGCTTTCTAAATAACGATAAGCATTTTCAATAGTTTTTGTAACTTTTTTTAAAAAAAAATTTAGTTTACTAAAGTGGTAAAACTGTGTCATTAGTATAATCTTAAAATATTTAATAATAATCGATTTTTCAATAAATCTATATAAAAAAAGCTTTCTTATAATTGCCAAACAATGTAAAACATTAATTATTTTGCTCCAAAATTTAATTCAAAGACGTATTTATATACGAGCCAATGAAAATCTAATATAAGCCACGTGATTATGATAATAGATCATTTTGCTCTTATTTTATAAATAAAACTTAGTACATGACAGTGTTGGAGTATGTGAGTAGTTACACGTGGGTACTTGAGACATAAACAATTATGTCTCAAGTTTTTAGCAAAATTACTAAATTATTTCTAGAAAAATTTTGTAAAAATTTAAACAAAACAGAAGTTAAAGTTACCTGTCTGTTGATTTTGATATTGCGCGTTTAACAAAACAATAGATACACGCTATACCTTCCCCTTCTGTAATATGTTGTGACTTTTTAAGTCATTTTGTTTTTTGATTTTTACGCGTCTAATGAACGATACCTAACACAAAACAATTTTCACAAGCAAGTTTGCGGAACACTTCGTGTTTATATAAAAGTTTTGTTGAAAAATAATTTATATATATATATATTTTTAATTTCTGCTACTTAAAAAAAAAGGTTAGAGTTAATTATTTATTGCTGTACAATAGCATTATTATATGGTTAATATTAAGAAACAAAAAAAATCAGTCAAGCCACAAAATAATATAGACATTTTGATATCTTACACTCGCAGACAACTCAATTGTCGTAATAACTTAAGAATGAAGGTTCGGTGAGCCTTTGTGGTCCACGTCACCCGAAGCCATCAATTTGACGGTGAATTTATGAATCTTTAATTTTGCGAAATTGACCACACAAAAATCTGGGTACTGCTGACAGACAACAAACCAGGAAGTCGTAAGTTTCTAATTGATTTCGTATTTTTTTGACCTGTTTCTTAACATTATAAATAATTCAGGTTGCGTGAAGCTGCTAAATTGTTATCTAATTGCCCAAAAACATCGCCGGCTGTTATCTGCAAATAAAATTTTATATTCTCGCAAATTTAAACTGGTCAGACGAGATAAAACAGTAATATACATTTAGAAGATCTTGTTTTCAGGTGACTGAAATACTCAGCAGTACTCAGATAACAAGCAACTTTGATTTCAAATTAAATTCATTAATTATTAAGTAACATTTATAAATATAGCAACACTACGTACCAGGTCGAATCATTTTTAAAACTTATTTGATTATATTATAGCTATTTACAGCTCTACATCTCAGTTTGTTCGTTTTTTTTCTCACTTTTAAATGCTGATGTCTTTATAGTTAAGATGTTGTTTTTTAAAATATTTAGCTACTTCAAATAATAAGAGTAGCAATTCCCAAAATATTTGGAATAGTTTCTTTTATATTTTAGAGTGTAATTTTTTCTCTACAATTGAAACAGTTGCGTTTTCATTGGCAACGCAAGAATAAAGTTTTTTAATTAACGTCGCTTTGTTTCTAAAATAATAGTACTATCCAACCAATCTAACAGTCTAAAATCTCACTACAGCACGAACAGGTTAATAAATGGAAAGTTTTTTATATTCAATCAAAATAATGTGTTAATAAATATATAATACAATCTACTTCTATCAGATGGGATAATTTGCTAGGACCTCTCTGTCGCACCTATCCACTGGCAGCTATATTTCACTTTTTAAAACTCGACAACCGGAATTCAGGACTGCTTTTTCGCAGACAGGCCTATAAGCACCGCGTTTGTAATAAAATAATTTTTATTTTAATTTGACTTTCATTTATCAACCTGTCCGGTCCAAGTTACTAGTATTGATTTACCTGTTTATACTTGCCTATCTAAGAATTGTGACAAAAAAAAAGTCAACCTAACGTTTGCATATTCTATGGGCTTTACACTTTTGATTTATATAAAATTTGCCTATTAACCTAAGAAATAAAATAAATAAGAAAAAAATTAATTCAGTTGATAAATATTTATTGGCATATTTGATTGAATATAAAATACTTTTGATCTATGAACCAGCTTGGTAAAAGTGGTTTTATGATGAGGTCCTATACTATAGTATAAAATATTTGATAGAAACAAGTTAACAAACTTAACTTGTAATTTTTTAAAGAAAAACTTTTTAAAAATCTAACGTTTTTATTGATTGAACTGTGCAATTATAGACTAAGTCTGGATTGTGATTTCAAGTGATTGTTGACAACATTATTTGTCTCTTGATTGACAATATATCATTTTGCGCTTTTAATAAACAAGTAAATATTTTTCTCTAAAAAAAACTATTAAGCTTGCATAAAATAAGCAATCTAAAAAATTTTTTTCTAGATTTTAGAGTAAACTAGCAAGCATTATAAAAATAAAATAGTATATCACAATCTACTTTCAATTTTTTTTTAATAATTGTGTTTAAGGTTTAATTCATTTTTTCAGTTTTTCGTTTAACGAAAAAGAAATCTTTTTTGCAAAAACTAAATTTTTTGTTAATATTCATATAGTATTCAGATCAAGCTACAATTAAAGCTTATTTTAACTAAAGCATTTTTTTAAAAACAAATATTAACAGACTATATATTACCTTTCTGATGGTGCTTTTCATAGATCAAACAAACCTTAATGCTAAAGCACAGATAAAAAATACAAAAAAAAATTTTTAAACTATGCACAATACGTATTCAACAAAAGACAATGATAGACAGATAAACATTAGATGATAGATTTGAAATGTTGCATCGATCAAAAAATAGCAATTTTAGACGTTTCAAAAGAAACCAAAATTAATGAACTTAAAAGTTTAAAATGTCTATTTGTTAACACTGATTAATTAATCTCGCCAATCTTATCTTTTTAAAAATTTAGATGTTATTTCCTACGATATAATTTGATCTAAAAACATTAACGAAAAAGTTTATTTGTAGCCTAATTATTGCATAAACAATATTGAAAGATCTAGTTACTATGTAAGCTTTTTGTTTTAAATGAAGCAAAGAAATCTTTGTGAAGGTTTGTTATAATCATTGTGCCTTAAACAGAATTATTATTTTTTTATTAGTGAGTATAGATAATAGGTAAGATATTTATTATTGACTCAGGATAAACAAAAATAAATCACCAGTCTACTTTTTTCCACTTTCAAAATGATCCGAGTAGAAGGTAGATCCGACCAAATTTGTTCTAAGAAAGGGCCATATCGTATGGTACCTGTCAAAGAGTTTTGAAGAAAGATATACAGCTTTTCCATATAAGATGCAGACTTTCCATGAATTGTTACCATGTTAACTTTCAAAATAATCATGCTTTTATAAGGAACATTTCTGTTCTTGTGTCACAGTCAAAAAACAGATGTCAAACTTACAGCACTAAATAAAGCTAATAGTCTGATTTTGTTTTCTACAGCTACTTTTTATCTTAATAATTTGAGATCACACGGTGTTATTACTCAATCAAAATGAAAAAAAATACAAATAACAGGAAGGAGGCTGTTATGAAAATCTCATAGAACGTCATCAAAATATATGCAGATATGAATGGTAGAGCTAATTATAACGTTAATGTAATGTAAAGCGTGATTGTAATTTTCTGAGTACATTAATATACTAATTAAAGTCGGCAAAACGTCCAAGTTTATTTAAGACGGGCACTGTGATACAAGTACCTACTTCAAACCAAGTTTTTCGTCGATGCTAGAATGGTTCAAATACAAACTATAGTCTGTTTTTTATTCTAAACAATTAATTCCTGTGCTATAACCGTAGACAATACGCCCTTGACATTTGCTTTTAAATGGCGTTGTCAACATTATAACTGTTTGACAATTGTTTTAAAAAAAGAATAGACTTTACATAAACTGTTATTATACAATTTTTACACTTGGACTGATACCATTACATTCATTATCTATTTATCAATGTTTGTTTCAGGCCACAAGTTGCAAAATTAGCTGAGTTCTTATGAATGTCTGCATTAGTTTGACAGTATTGATTTAATTTGTCAGATTTGTAGTTCTCACATACTCGTATGATTGCTAGGATGATAGGATTCTTACAAACTTTCTGACTGTTGGAGCTTCAGTAGCGTTGAATCTATTTGGATATAGGTTAATTTATCTCTATAGATTTAAAACTAACAAAATAAAGTTATTCAAACTTGGGTCACATGAACATCAGCTTGTATTCTTCTATTGTGTTTATTTTACTGGTATTATTTTTGGTTTTGGTTTATTTTTAATACAAAATATCTTAGTTTTACTCATTTAACGCTTATTTAATAAATTTTGAAAAAAGAATGTACATTAAAAAAATAAGATTTTTTAAACAAAATTATTTTAATTTCATTTAAAAATCAAAATGTTTTAATTTTTTTAAATTTCTTTTTTATCTTTTATGTATATCTTAACGCTCCAAGTTAAATTACTAACTATAATTATAATTTGCAATTTTACCGATACAGTTGCATAGTT
Source organism: Lagria hirta (assembly GCA_947359425.1). NCBI lineage: Eukaryota > Metazoa > Arthropoda > Insecta > Coleoptera > Tenebrionidae > Lagria > Lagria hirta. Next base: position 18,147,613 of record OX375794.1, read on the forward strand.
TCTAAAACAACGTTAAATATAAATTGAAACACAGCTTATTTTCTAAGTCTAGGCAATTAATATTAAGTGCAAATCTGTTTATGAATAATCACTCTGTACCAATTAACATTTCAGGGCCAGCGCTGAAACGCAATTTCAGACGCACTGCCAGATAAGTATTACTCAATTTTTTTAATGAATTGCTCAATCTAAATTGTTACCTATTAAAATAATTCACTCTGATCGACCCGATATTGGATTACTATTTATAAGAGGATATTACTCAATGAAAGCATTTGTATTTGAATAAAGCTACCAAATAAGCAATAGAATAATTATCAGCTTCCTCATTCATTTTTGCAATAAATGTTTTTTGAAAACTTACGATTTGGTCATTATTGTTTCAGATTAATTGAATAAAAAAAGGGCACTTTAAATAAACTGATTCAAAGTTATAACAAAATGTATTTATACATTGCATCTTTAAAACACATTGTAACGTAACGCAGATCATGTCGACAGCAAAAAATTTAAAAATATTGTCAGTGATATCCTACTTTACTACTGATTTGATTAACTCTGATGTATTTTTTTTTAATTTTAATGTTTTTAACTAATTTATATTATTTTGGCAGATTAGTGCATTAGATTTAGAATCTAAATATGTAATTTTACAATTAATATTGTACTTTTATGATTTACTAGCTGGCCCGGCGAACTTTGTTCCGCCTAAACATAGATATTATTTTTAAAATAAGCAAACCAAAATCTTTGAAAATTATATATTGATACATGTCATTTTTTGTCTCTATCCCTTCCATTTTCATCCCTTTGTTAATAAAAAGTAGCTGTTTATAATTATTTACTTTTATTAATTTTTTCTAATTAATAATTAAAAATTATTAAATATTTAATAATTAAATATTAAAATAATTATTAATATTTAATTAAAAATTTTATTAATATCTTTAACTATTTATTAATATTAATAAACTCGCTGCTCGATTCAAATCAGCACTTGATAAATATCTTGTTCTGCGTGGCAAATTATCTATTTGTTGACCTCTGTTGTTCGCTCGACGATTCTGCATTGCCAACCGAGCTGTTTCACGGGCTGCTTCACTTTGCTCTCGTGATTGAGAAGCACGAAGTTGAGCCATACTATCGCGGCGCTGTTCATGTGCAATTTCTTGTTCTTCTTCAGTCCTTTCATTTGCAGTATTTCGTATTCTTCTTGCATCACGGCTTTGTCGGGAAAGATTTGATCGTCTTGGTCGCGGCATTATTAATTAAACTTCACTTCACCTAAAAACTAAAATTTTCAACCATACCGAGTTTTATAGTTCACTTCACTTTTTACGAATGGGCAACGGCACTATCATTACATTATAATTGTTAATTATTTATTTAATAGAAATAGTTTTATAATAATAGTCAAATATCATGTGACAAAATTAAATCTTGACTCAACTAGACGACTTAGTCATAATACATCTATATTGCTGGATACATTTTTAAAATCTAGGTTTGGTCAAAATACAGCCACATACTTGCTGAAAATTGTTTATTAATAACTTCAATTGATTGTATTTAGGAAAATAGATTTCAAAACACAGTTTTTATAGCCTTGGTTTAAATTGTTTTTTCAAATCAATTGAGAAAACATCTACTCAAAATAAAGACGTTTGTTTATTTGATTTTAAACTTTAAAAAGCCAAAGACTTGTTTTCAACAAATTGAGCATGTAAATGCTAAATCGCGCTTTTTTAGCATCTACTAAAATTAAACAAAGCTGTAAGCAATTCGAAAGTCTCATTCATAAAACCTATATGGAGAATAAGGCTTTTATTAATTGAGTATTAATTTATCTTTAATTAGACCGAAAAAAACAAAAAAAAACACTAATAGTCATAGAAGCAATATAAGTTTTTTGAAAACATATTCGTTATATGTTCTTAAGTTTGCATTTATATATTTAATAATCAATTCTATTTATTGTAATTGACTTAAAAATATTTAAATTGTTTCAATCTTAGAAATGGTCTATTGTTATTACATACTTATATAATATGCCGGTTAAATATTCTGCGCAGTCTAGACGTTACAACTATTATTCATTAGTCTTTTCATTTTATACTAAATAATCTTAGTTTTTTTTCAACTATTTTGCTTATTATTTTTATCTTTCTAAGCTTTTTTTGATTTTATTTATTGTTTTTGCTTTTCTCATACTATTACTTTCTAACATTTTTTTACTAATGTCTCTATATATATATATATATATTATATACATTTCTACTTTATTTTTGCACCTATTTAATACACCTTATTTCTCTTCATTCTACTTTTAAAATTTATTGGGGTTTTTACGTTTTTGCTTTTAAATCTCACAATCATCTTTATATGATTATTTTATTTGATATTTTTACAACTTTCCTAGAATTTTATGTTATTGTTTTGTTTGTTAAATATGTCTATGTCTTAGTCTTTAATGATTTTATAATTATTGGTTATAATTTTATTTAATTTTTTGATGTTCTTATTCTTTTTCTACTATTATGAATACTTGTTTTTTAAATCTTGGTGACACGCAATTGTATTTTTACAACTCAAGTTGGATCGACTATTTTTATCACTTGTTGCTAGAAAAACGCAGTCTCAAAAAAAATAATAGCTAGTAATAATCGCTTTCGAATTCAAATATAGTATTTTTTATTTTAGTAAACAAAAATAAAATTTGTTTGAATTAAAACGTCTAAGTAAATGAATGACTCTTATAAAAGGAAAAACTACATGGTGGAACAAAAGAGACAAACAATGACTGTAACTTTGTAATTTGAAGAATTCTGAAAAAATGTCCAAGTCAGAACTTGTTTGGTGTATTTCTAGACATGTATTGAGTTATATAATTTGTTTGTGTTGTGTTTTGTTTTGTTATTATGGCTACTATCTTATTAATTCGAAACAAACCATTTTTTATAATGGTATAATTTTGCTAATATGAAAAAAAAATTAAAAAAATTAAAATTAAGTTTATGTCAAGATATTAAAAATATGTATTTGCTCTTATACTTTTATTATTTTAATATGTTTTGTATAACTGTCATTGTCAAATATACATAGATAGCTCTTTTTAATAAACGTAATTATGTTTTATCATAAAATCCGTTATTTCTCTTCTTTTGTTATATTTTTAAGATTTTTTTATGTTTAAAAATAATTTTTGAAATGCGCTACAGAGTAGATAAACACACGCTTCTTTCACAATTGACAAACAAAATACAAGTACATAAAAAAAAACACAATTGGTTACCATAGCAAAAAAAGCAAATAGAAACAAACTAAAAAAAACTCAATAGGCATAATAATAAACCAAAAAAGCTTTATTTTAAATATTTTTTTATATCTTTTTAAATTAAGCAAATACATTTGTAGTTCATTATTTGATAATTTTGTTCTACCTTGTATAATAAAAAATAATAATTGGTTTACTCACAGTTTTGAATTCTAGAGTAATTTACATTCATAATTACAATAATTTTTTTACCTGATAAATTTGCCTGGTGATTGAAATGTCATATATGTATAATTTGTGATAATAGAAAGAATACATATTTTATGTACCTATATTAAATAATGATAATAACCTTAAAAAATTGATTTGGATCTAGGTAACATGAAATTGATATTTAAAAAAAGTTTTTGATTCTTAACTTAAAATTTATTATTATAATTATTATTTTCTACTCTCAATTCTTACTTTTGTTTGATGATTTAAAATACGTATTTATTAGTTGCATTAAACTAAAAATGACAAATTTAAATTTTTGATTTTAGGCAATATTAATTTTTTTTTATTGTTTGTGTTTAATAATGAAAGTCTTAATTTTATCATAGGTCGATAACAAACTATTATTGACCATAATTTTAGTCAAGGTAAACAAATATCTCAGTTGTCATCTTATACAAAGAAAGTATTTTTTTAATGTAATATATAGTAATACAAAAAAATTTGCTGTTCATTTTAATATTTACTGCATAATATATTACCAACTGTTATCCAAACTGTCTACCAAAATGAGCATGGCTTTCTAGCGATATTTGAAACTGCGGTTTGATATCCTGATTAAGTAAAAAAGATTGTACCGCATCAATTCCCAGCATCTTTTCCATACCTATTCAAATTTAAAATTTACTTATTTTCTCTAATCCGCAACTTGAGCGGGATTTACCGTTGTATCTGTATTTATCTTGAAACATAAATCTTTGTTCTCACCGATTCCTACAATTTATAATATTTCACAAAATTGCATATTAGTTTCCTGAAGATGATACTATCAATACTTCTGGATCGCTTTCTGACATAACCTTTTCTGCAGTAAGATTTAGTTTTGTAGATTTGTTGTTTGAGCATACAATTATATTTACAATTATATTAATGTAATTATATTTAAAAAAAATGCGGCTGCAATTACGAAAGATTGGTTTGAAATAAGTTTTCCCAACCTTCGCAAGGTCAGCTTGTTATTATATTTTAAATATTAGATTAACAATAAGTAAGGTAGGATTTCTGTCATTAAATGTAGTAATTGTATTTTTCTTGCAATAAGTAAGATTCAATGAATAAGCAACTTTCAAGCTGGTACTGTTTTTCAATTTTATTTCAGTGAAAGATTAAAGCTTGCCAGAGTCTTAGCATAGTGGATTACACAAATAACAAAAATAAAATCTGACAATAAAAAAACAAACAAGTCAAAAAAAAGCTTTTAATCCACGGCCTAAATGGTTTTAATTACTTCTACTTTCTTGCAACAAATCGTAGTCATTTTAGGTTTAGCCTATTTATTGGCTTTTAACCTTTAACTGCCATAGCTCAAATTTGTAACACTCGTACCACGACAAAGTCAAACTTGACCCTTTATAACTTTATTGCACTTTTTGTTTTTTTCAAGCATACCAGAATTTCTGGCTATCACGTTGAAAAGCTTTTTTGACAGACACTGTTGATAGGATCTGCATAGCATATGCTTCCGGGTTAATTCATAGCCTTAAAATTGTTGAAAATGATTTTCTTTTAATTGTTTTGCTACCTAAAAGACATTATAAATAATGCTTCAACATTCTGGCAACGTCAAGTAAACAAAAAAAAGTAGCTAGACGCTAGCCTTCTGACATGTCTAATAGACCAGGGTCGATAATTTTTAAAACCAAAAAAAATAATAGTAGGATGAAACTCATTAGAAAAGGAAGGAAATATTATAAAAATGAAAGGAAAAATAATTTACGGGCGATCTGAAGTCAGGAAGGGGATGGGGGTGAGTTTTTAAGGGTAAAAAACGGTTTTTCTTGATTTCCGGCAAAATTAAAAGTCCTATCAAAAAAAGGAGAATGGCAAAGTTGTAGGTAATAAAAAGATCTAAAACTTTTGTATTCACACTTTTTTTACATAACCTCAAAATTTATGTGAAAAATTTAAAAAACCAAGTTTTTGGTTTTTTATTTTTATCTTTTACAAAAAAATTTTTTTTTTAACGAGATTTAGTGAAAACTTATCTTTTTATGTCCCAAATACGCTGCAATTTATTTGATTAAAAATATTTATTTTTTCACCTTATTTTGAATTAATATCGAAAAAACACCCCAATTTTCAATCGAAAATTCACCCGTCAAAATATCAGTTTTTTTCAAAACGTTGGTATGGTTTCTGTTTGTTGAAATCTCTACTTTCCGATGGTAAAAGAAAAAATATATGTTTCTACAGTAAATCTTCTCAGAAAATGCAAAAATTCAAAAAAAACTTGAATTCGAATTTTTTTTTAAATTATTGTAAATAGTTTTATCTAAAAAATGTGATTGCTGCAATTTGTTTCAATTAAAAAGTTGATTTATTTAATGCTAATTACATTTATGTCATAGAAAATCTCATTATATATAAATATAAATGTAAATCGTACTATTAAATGTAGATGCTTTATTCTGATTACGTTATTTATTACAATATTTTTAAACACATTAATCTTATCATTCATCTTCAATTCTAATCACTTATCCTTTAGTTTTTGTCTTTTTGATGGCATTTCTTCATTGTTAGATTCGCCAAACATCTCCGATTCTAGTAGATCTTCGAAATCTTCATTACTATCACCTTCTTCCTCTCCAACATTAATTCTAGACTGCGTTGGTTCTTCATCCACAATTTCTTCTGAATCATTAACTTCCTCGTAGGTTTCTTCTTCAATATTAGAGCAATTTTTAGAACCATGACAGTTTGAACATAAATTTGTGCATTTTAAACCATAGTGTGGGTTTTTTTGGAACGAATAAAAGTCTTTAGATGTTAGTACATTAAGGAGTAGTTTTGTATAGAAAAAACAATAAATTGGATTGATTTTTGTTAGATTTTGACTTTCTAGACTTGTAAAATAAAGACTGTAATTGAACATAAAAACTGTAATTAAACAAAAAAACATAATTAATTCCCTTAAGATTGTTTCACCCTTGAGTTTTTAATGTCCCTTACATTCTTTTACCCTTAACGTTCTTTTACCCTTAACTTTTTAATGTGTTTTTTGATAGATTCTTGTTAAACGAAGACTTTCTGAACTTGCAACGTCTTTCCAGAAAAAGTAAAATTTACATACATTCCTTTAACATTCGACAAAAAAAGTGTAATTAAACATATATTCCTCTAACATTCAACACAAAAAACATAATTAAACATACATTCCCTTAACATTCTTTCATTGTTTTCCCTTAACATTCCTGGGAAAAACATAATTAAACATACACTACCCTAACATTAAAGAACAAAACCTAATTTATAATAATTTAAAAAAAACTTTCGAATTCAAGTTTTTTTTGAATTTTTGCATTTTCTGAGAAGATTTACTGTAGTAACATATATTTTTTTTTACCATCGGAAAGTAGAGATTTCAACAAACAGAAACCATACCAACTTTTTGAAAGAAGCTGATATTTTGACGGGTGAATTTTCGATTGAAAATTAAGGTGTTTTTTCGATATTAATTCAAAATAAGGTGCAAAAATAAATATTTTTAATCAAATAAATTACAGCGTATTTGGGACATAAAAAGGTAAGTTTTTACCAAATGTTGTTAAAAAAAAAAAATGCTTGTAAGAGATAAAAATAAAAAACCAAAAACTTGGTTTTTTAAATTTTTCACATAAATTTTGAGGTTATGTAAAAAAAGTGTAAATACAAAAGTTTTAGATCTTTTTATTACCTACAACTTTGCCATTTGACTTTTTTTGATAGAACTTTTAGTTTTGCCGGAAATCAAGAAAAACCGTTTTTTACCCTTAAAAACTCACCCCCATCCCCTTCCCGACCTCAGATCGCCCGTAAATTATTTTTTTTTTAATTGTTATAATATTTTATTTTTTTTTCTAATGGGTTTCATTCTACTATTATTTTTTTTCACTTTATATTATTTTTAAAGGCTTCTACCCTGGTCTATAAATAAAAAACTTTTTTGATCTACATAAGCTTTAGTTTTATTGTAAAATTTGTAAAGAAAGGTAAATAAATATAAAAAATATTTACGGTCAAAAATCTAATTGATAGCCAGACATAAGAAATAAGCGCTTCACCTCAAGTAAATTCAAATACAAGAAACTTTGATGGTTTGTTTTTCGCAGGCTGATACTAACGTGCTATTGTTTTTTTGCAATTCTCTCTTTGGTCCTGGCTTCAAATAATTTTTAGATAGTACTTTAAGTTTTACCTTTCTTTGTTACTCGGAAATTAATGGGGAATGCATCACTGACTAGCCAATCTTTATATATAAAAAAAGTAGAAGAGTTTCAGCAGAAGACCATAAACCTATCAAAAATAAATTGTTGGTTTAAACGCCGATATTAAAGTGATTCAATAGTTCATGATTACAGTTTTCCCTAAGTCTTAATTGCACAAAGCTTAAATCTTTTTTTAAAGGTGCTATTTCTTGCCATATGAAATGCAATAATGATATTATTTCGGATAGGCGTGTCTTGTCAGTGAAAATGTGACATGTTATTTTAAGTGACATTTTGAAACACAAATTAAAAAGTAAAATTTTATTTTTTTTAAATATCGCTACAAATGCTACCTTGTGATAAATTGGTTTGTGCCTTATTTAACTGCTTTAACAATTGAACAATATTTATTCTTTTATTAGTTTTTACAGCTTATCTGTGAATCTAACATGACCTACATAACCTAACAATTGTTCCCTTCTCAAAAAAGTGTTTTAGCATTGTTGTAAAAATAGTGATTTTTTTTATAAGACGATCGATTATAGCAACAGATTTGGGAATTGCTTCTCGTGTATGCACTGCCTGGGGTTTTAAAATATTATATTATTTTTACGTGTTATTTTTAAGTTTTAGCCACATTGCCTTTATTTGCTTGAAAAGACTACCAAATAAATATTTTTAGAAAAGTCTTGTAATAAAAATTCAGGTTTCTGAAGAAATGATTTGGGTAATAACAATTAGAAATATTTAAATGTAGCAAAGATAAAAATGTCTTACACAAGACTAAAAAGATTTAAACTAACATTCAATTAATATTAATTCTCTGAAGCAAAAAAACTCAATGCAGTTAAAACCTAAAAGTAATGTGTAACAATAGTCAAATATTTTAAAGAAAGTCACTGCATATGATGCAAACAGAGATTTTTAAGTCCGTGGTTTTATAAGAGCGGTCACTATTCAACAAAATGTTGAATTAGACAATTCTTCTAAAAGAAAAATTCTTGCTTCAAATTATTTATTGTTAATTTTTATAATGGGATCAACACAAAGTAAACAAGCTGGTTTTAAAGCATTTTAAACGGCTTTCTCTTTGATTGTTTTGCTCTTTTTCTTATTTTGCCTCTTGTTTCTCTGAGTAGGCACTAACGTTAATTTTCAAATTCGTCTAGATGCGAATGTAGCATATCAAGTGTATGAGACATTCTGCAGCCCAGAATTTTAAAGTTTTTAAAATCAGACAAAAGCAAACTTCAAGAACTAAAAATATGAATTTAAATGTTTTTACTGTGTAGAATTATAATTTAAGTATAAAACAAAAAGGTTTTAAAATAATTTTTTTGGTTGACCGGTGTAATAGTACCTATCTATTGATGTATTAGTTAGTCATTTCATGTTCCCTACCACGTTTGCTTGTACCTTCAATTCTCACCTCTACTCCCAAATCTTTGTCATCTTGTTCTGAAGCAGGATTATGATTGCTATGTTTACTGTTATTGTCAGAAAGCTCACTATCACTTCTAAATCCTTTGTTTGCAATATTTCACACAATGTCGTCAAGTTCTTTTTGTGCTGAAGTTTGGGTGAGTTCGTAGATGTTTCCCATAATCAAATTTCCATAGATACATATACTTTTACTACGTTTATATCACAGCAAAGTTAAATTTGACCTAATGTTTTTTTATTCTAAAAACATCAACAACGTGCAATAAAGATGGAGTAAATTTGACTCTGTTTGGTACTTACAAATGCTTATCAAACTTTACAGAAACTGTTTTAAAAGTTTGTAAAGAATTGTGAATAGTTTTCAAATTGTAAAAACGATAGAAATATTTTACTTAAGATGATTGAATTATTGTTGGAACAATCTTAATTTAGATATTACAAAATTCGTGCTCGTCAAAACAAAAATTTATTTTAATTTTTGGTTCAAATTGCACAAAACTTTATGAGGAATAAAATATTAGAAAAGAATATATTTTTTTAAAAAAGTTATTGAGAATAAAATAGGTCAAATTGCCGTTTACTTCTCGTGCATTGGAAAAATTTGCTTCCACCATAAACATTTTTTTTGAGTGTTCAAATTATTTTAATTTATTGGATAAAAAAATAAACTTGTTAGTAACGCTTTTGTTTTCAATTGTTGCAGGTTCCACTTTTGTGACATTTTAATTTTGCTTGTTTTAATGTTATATTTAAGTCCAACACATGCAAAATATTGTCAGCGCCTTCTCTAATCTAAAAACTATTTGTTTATTTGTTTATCAATCAATTTACATCTTTCACCACCAACAACCAACTATTAATCTTTATAAGTATTATTAATGTGAAACAACAGCTTTTGCTTTCCATTATCACCAAGCAATGTTGGATCAACAACAATGTGTCATATTTATTAGCGAGGATGAGCAGAAGTAGAACCTACTAAAATTATAAGAAACAATTATATAGTTTCACAAAGTATTTGAATTCAATACAAACTCTCTCCAACCAAAAAAAATTTTTCGTTTATCTAGAAAAATGTGATTTTACATAATGCCAGGTAATGGTAATTTTGGTTCAAATTTACTACAGTTAACTCATACAAGTATTTTGATATATAGAATATTAACAAGTAAATGTTATTTTATCATGTTACCAATGTTGTTATATTATCATTTACACATTGTAGTACTAATTTGTTATTCTAGACTATCTAATAATTATTATTTTACGTTAGATTTAATGCGTAGTTCTGAAGGGTATGATTGCATAAGAATTTTTATCTATGACTGCTTTGATAAATGCATATTATATTGAATATTTGAGTGAAGTAAAGTCACATAGATTACGTTACTAGTGAAGTAATAAAATAAAAGTCTCCTATTTAAAATTACATGCTATTGTTGTTATAAATATTAATAACTCAATTTTCACACCTATTTATAGTAGTACAAGCCATTTCTAATAGATTTTTTCTTGATAACAGCTGTCGATGTTTTTTGAAGAATTTTTGAAAAAATGTGTTTTTTATATTCTTCTGTTGCGTCTGTATACCCCTCAGCTACAGGCCTCAAGCGCCAGATCCTATGACGCTTTACTGTTAAAAGATCAGTTTTCAAATTAGCAAGCAACAAAGTAGATGAGCGTCTATAACCATGTCCTGTAAATCCTGCTAGATTAAATAATTGCAGAAAGGTAATAATAGTCTTGGGGAAAATAGCAAATGTGATAATAACATCAGTAACTTCATACATTTCTGGTTTCTGTATTTTAAAACAAACCGTTTACTACTGGATTATAAGAGCAAAGTCCAACATTAGTTTGAATTAATTCTAGCATCTTAACTCCATTCTGCCTGACGTAATAAAACAATTTCAGAATATTTTTGTTTTAGTGTTTGGTATTGGATTGTCTCTGATCTTTGACAATTCCCAAAAGCATGTTGGTAAGTTCTTGATTCCTACAAGCTCTACTGAGTGCAATCATACGCTTCTTGTAAAAATTTGATAATACTCTGTTTAGTAAAAATTTGCAATTTTTTAGCACAACATACGTAATATTTTTAACATTTTTTGTCAAATCATGATCTGAATCATTAAAAATGTATCTCGTTTTTTTTTCTGATTTTTCTTGCACCAAGCAAGAAGCGGCAATTGTCCACGCTTTTTCGATATCAGAAAGTAAATTTGCTGAGTCATTCATGTTTACAATTTTCTTATTTTTACAGCAAAGCACAGTTTTTTTGTAATTCTCTAAAAATAAGCAGCTTTGTTTAAAAATTGTAAACGGATGCTTACTAAACATATGCATGCGTAGGTCAGCTTACTTCTGATGTAAAAAAATAAAAGTTATTGACAGCATTAAATTTGTAATTTTTTCAATTTTTTGCAGTCACAGCCAAAATTTTGTATATTATACGTAAACTAGAGCATATTACAGTACCTCGTGAGTTACAGATACTCAAGTTTTCGTCTTTGTTATCTGTAATCTACACACTCGTGTAATGATGTTTCTGTCCCACTAATAATATAAATATTTAATATTTTTATGCAATGGACTGCATTAATCTCAATTTAACGTTTTAGATTAATACATATTAATTTTTTAAATATCTTGCATGATTTATAGCAGGCATTATGTACAATTGTGTTATTTTACAAACAAATCATTAATAACAAGCTTGCGTGGTGTCATACAATATATTAAATTTATTTACATATTGGTAAATAGCAGGTCAAAACACATCAATTTGTCTAAAATAGTATGTCATACTCACAGACGTTTTCATTTAATTTAAACACTGCACTTTAGATAAACATCTGATTATGAATTATTGAATTGTGTAATTCTATAAAGCATAGTGGCAATTAGAAGCTTACATTTTTTCAGTGGGTTAAAAATTATCTATGTAAAAAATTGTTAATTAATTTAAAATTAATAAAAAATGTGTACGCTTTAACCGTTTTTTAAAACAAACAGCCGGTTTTATCAACGTTTCTCGACTTTATTAAACGATCAACTACTTGGATACTTTTGATAACTTTTAGCAACAAATCTGTTTATATTAAATTAAATTTAACAGATGTCTAACAAAATCTGTTCAAAATCGTGTACGATTTTTTTAATATAGAATTATAGGTCTACAATCGTTTTCAGATTGTATTTTGTTTGTGTAAAATGTTTCTGCTTATATTGAATTGATAATAACCATCAGAAGACGTAGCAAGAAACTGTTTTTTATATTGAAAAGCTTTATCTATTAAAATTTTCCATAGCCAAGCTAGTCTGCAGTGACTTTTACAGTTTTAGCAAGTGGTTTGCAGTGGTACGTTGTGAGTGAATTAGTTCGAACAAAAATGTTGAGATAGAGCTATACTAAAATATAAATGTGACTATTTTTAAAAAGTCTAGAAAAATACTATTTTCAAAAAAATGAGCACGGTCAGTTATGTTTACGGGCATTTATTGTGTTTGTTTATTTCAAGAGTACCAAATCATTAAAGGCGACCCATACAAAACAAAATTCTGGTTTTATTCTTTCAACATTCTTGAAATAATTATTTTTTTAAAAATAGTTTGTCAATAATTGGAATTAATCAATCACTCCTCACAGGACCTACTTTTTGATTAAAAACAAAAAAAGAAACACAGATAAGTAGCACATTGGAAATGTATCTATTTTACTAAAAAAACAAACTTATTTTGTTTACCGGAACATTAATCAAAATCTAGAACTAATATGTCGCTGTTCGGTAATATTTCTAAACTAATTCAACAAGACCTAAATAATTTGCTCTCTCTGTCAATAGATTTATGGCAAAACGAAATTGAAATGGAATAGCATTTTATGGCGATGTGAAAGGTTTTGTTTTGTTTATTAAAAATTAGTAAGTTTTATTATTTAGTAATTATTTTTTGAAAGAATTTGTCAAACAAGCAGTTTTACCACTATTATTATAAGTAATGCTTCACTAATGGTATTATCTAAATTAGATTAGAAGAGAGACTACTTAGTAGCGTACGTAATTATTTTATTGTTAGTTTTTGTATGTCTCAGATGCCTGTCCTTTTATATCAAATAATTTTTATAATCTATGTTCAATTTATTTAAATATGCACATATTAATATGTAGGTATTTAGTTTAAAGTCCATAGGTATTAGCTTAGCATCAACACACAAATTAATGCAGTATATAAAGCAGGTGTTGCAATATTTTAAAAACTAAAGTTTTAAGTTCCACCCACAGTACACCATTATACGGTAATGTCTCCCAGCATGTAGTTGTCTTGACAGGTAATACATCCATCTGCAGTAATTATAGCGGTATCGTATCTCAATATGTGGCATAATCTGTATCATTGAGACTTACTGGCTTTCTGTGATTATATAGATAATATCTCAACAAGATCATTATTAAATCAAATTTCTCTTTCCAATTTAATGATATTTTATCTTACTCCAAAAATTATAGTAACACTTATAACATAAATTCTGCAAAATTTCCATTACACATAAATTATAGAAAACGCATAACTGTGGGAACTTACCACATATGTGACTATTATGATAATTTGGTGCAATTAAAGGTGTGTCTAATCAGTAGGTGGCAATGCAACAATAATAAAAATCACCATTTCTGTTGACTTTTATTATGAAACTTTACAATTACAATTTTTTTATTGGTGCATTAATTGCTTCTAAAATATAAAGCAGTAGCCCTGACCTTAACACTATATCTCAATAGTGTTTTTCACACTGCTAATAAATACATAGTTTAATACGGTGTAAAATTAATATTATCAACTTGACCTTTCACCAAAAACAGATACCTAATGTCAAAATGAGACAAGGTCTTTTTCAGATTAGTTATTGGGTAATTTAATTTCTGGAATCTGCAATTAATTAGAGATTACTGTCCCTGAAACTGTTTTGCGCGATGTTATTCTTTTATGCTTAATCATACAATTAAAAAGATACCAATCAATAATTTTTGGCAATCATTAGTCTAAAATTGTCATATCAAGATGCAAGATCTAATTGATAAAAACAAGAAAACAAATATTCGAACACTAATATTATGGAATTTACATAGAGATATTTTTAGTGTGCTTTGGTTTTTCATTTTGTTAAAAAAATTGAACGATTTTTAAAATCAGAACTTTTGAATTCAAGCTAGCTAAAAGTTTTACAAATAATTTATTAACAAAATGTATATACATATATAATTATATAATAATAATATGTAGCTTAAGAACATTATATATTATGACTTTAATTTGATCAATGTCAACAATTAAGTTTTTCTATTAACGCAGTAAGTTGCTGTGTAAAAAATTGCAGAAGTAGTAACATTAATTAGAAAATCTAAAAAAATACAAAAATTTGCTTCTCTTGAAGAATAATACTAAAACAAAAACGAAGAATTTAGCAGACTGCAGATTAAATTAAATATAATATCTAAACCGCTAAATAAAATTGATGAAATAATCGATTGGACTTTAAGAGAACATATTTATTCTGACTTAAAATACGCTTAATAATTTTACAGTTTTAGAAACAATTAAAAATGTATAGGTCTTAAACTACAAAAAATTTTAATGTTTATTGAAGTTTATTGGAGACCGTAAGGCAAATGTTTTCAATTAACATATAACCAATTCATACATTATCACTAGGAAATCATAGAAAATCATTAATAAAATTTGTTGTCACGATGCAGGAACCAAAAATCACATGTTTATTCATTCTGAATATAGTGCTACAATAGAAGAAAAGTTTCACACTTTTCACACTCAATTTTCTTTAATCTTGTTTTGCCTGAAGAAATTGAAACAATTATAAATAAAGTATGTTCTAAAAGTACTCCAGGTGTTGATGAAATAAGTGGCTGCATCATAAAAGCGGCTAAGAATCATATTATTTCACCCTTAAGCCATCTGAAAATTGAATCTTTTTATAATAAAAGCTTCCCAGACCAACTAAAAGTTTCAAACTCTATAAATTACAAAAACAAAGGTTCGCATGTCGATATTAAAAATTACAGTGTTCTTAGCATTCCCAACCAACTTTCTAAAATATTCAAATATGCTTTTTATATTTTTTGATAAGTATAATATTTTGTCAAAATGACAGAATGGATTTTGTAATAATAAGTCTATTAGTATATTATGCAGCAATAGATGATTTTTCACATTCATTTATCAATGTTTTGATAATAAACTTAATTCAACCGTATTTATGATCTTAGCAAAGATTTTGACAGTGTAGATCATAATTTAGGTTTATAAAAACTATAAAAATTAGAAGTTTGTGGTAGCGCTTATGGTTGGTTAAAATATTATTTCTGTAATTGCCAATGTATACTATAAAAACTATAAAACTATGTAAACTATAAAAATAAAATATTTCAATCTGTGAGTCTCCTTATTTGAATGTTTTATAAATGACTTGGCAGATAGTATAACTTATTTTGACAATCTGGTCATGTATGCAGATGATACAAATCTACTTATCTCAGCGAAAACTATTGATGAACTATCTAATCAAAAGCTATATAATCAGGTTATTGACTACAAATGAGTCTAAAGTAGAATGTTTGTGTGTCTTCCTCGATGGTAAATCCATTGGACATGTACTGTCAACACGATTTCTTGGTAGATACCTTGATGAGAAATTAACCTGGGATTATCACATACAATACCTATGCAAGGAGTTAAGTTTATCTGGTTTTTTGCCAAAATGTTTGAAGAATGTGTTACCAGACAATACAATCATTAAGATGGACTTATTTTAGTCTATTTCTTCGAAAGAATGTTTGGTTGGCAAAAACGTGCAATTACTAAAAGTGAAAAACGCTGTACAAATCTCTTCTAAACTTTAAAAATGTTAGCCGTACCTTTTTTATATATTTATTCCCTGCTTATTTATGTTAAGTTTATTGAGCACCGATTACAGAATCATTTCGAAAAACATCAATACGAACTTTAGAATAACACTTTTCCATAGGCTCACACCCACTCAAGCAAATCCATTATTCCAAGAAATAACTTTCTTATTGAACAGTAATACTCAAAAAATTAAAAACAAACTAATTTAAAAAAAAGTGTATTTTTTCTTGACCAATAAATGTTATTATTCAGACTGTCTTTTCTGCACTGTTTATTTATGTTTTTTTTATAAATTGTTTATTAGACTTTATATGTACACCTAAAGGTGAATTGAGATTATTATTATATATTATGCAGTTCTACCCAGAAAAACAACACTTTAACCACGTGTAACAAAAGTATTAATTGAAAATTTTTATTATCACCAGATGACGTTACTTGTGCTAATAACCCATAGATTTAATACACTAGATATAGCTACGCCTGCTAAACATACTTCCGTTCTTAAAAAACATATCAACGAAATTTGTACATCTGTCCATTTCTTTCTATATTTAATAAAACACATCTTCCATATTTTTTATCAAATTTGTCGTATGTCGCACTCGTTTTTATAGTGATTAAACAGAGACGCACGATTTTAGTCGACAATCAACAAGTTTGGCAATGCTTTACTGCCAAACTTATTGACATCTGTCATACACAATCTAATAAAATACAAAAATTAGTTTAAAAATCAATTTTATTTTGGAATGAATAATTATTGATAAATAAATGTCTTTTCATCAGTGCTAATAATTCTTAATTATTTTATCAAAAAACTCTATCCCAATTTCAAAATTTTACCAACTTTTAGTTGTGTCAAACCCATGTAAACTTTATTATCCGCTTTATCTTTTATCAGCTTGCAAACCCACAACTGCATCGTGACAATCACAATAATTAAAATAAAAAACTTCTCTCCTATGAATTTGTAAAATTGAAGTTGAAGTAGCATTAAGAAAAAAAAGAAACACTAGAAAACTCTGGAAGAAAATAAAAGTTGAGGTTGAAATCCCAATAAACAAAACTACCTTCAAATTATTAAATATTTTTCTTGACAATAATTATTTTCAATTTTTAAGTGACTGAACTAAGTTTTCTGTTCAAATTATGTGATTAAAAAAATTTGAAAAAAAACGTCAAAATAATTCTAGTGTCATGCTGACGTAGCGTACTCTGCGTCTATTGATTTCTGCTTTGCTATTGGTAGGAACCTCTCTAAAGGATAGCGCTATCGAATACTAATGCAGTTGAGAACGAGGGCAATAGACGGTACGTCTTGGCGGACTATTGCAGTGCATGGCTGTATCTTGTTTTAATAAATCTATATAATAACCGTCACTAAACTGACACATGTGAAATTGATGAGATATCGTTTTTACCAGATTTTGCATTTGTTATATTTGAAATTGCTTAAAACGCTAGTAATGCTGGGACCAGTTGGCTGCATTTGCTAAACAAAACGTTATTTTATTTAAAACAAAATTCATATTAATCCAAGATGATTCAATTTTTTAGTCAATTTCTTAGATTTGCTTCATCTACGCAAGCATAAGAAAAAACAACCACACTTCTGCTGTCGTCAAAACCTACAAAAGTTTGATCTGTTAGGTTATTCATGTGGTGTAAATTGTAAGCATGGCATGCAAGCAAACTATTTACATATATACTGATTCCAATTACACTGTTTTAACTAGTTTGACGTGTTTTTTTGCAAAATAAAAGTCAGTAAGTGAACTATTAGGCTTCAACATTAGTTTTTCCAACATAATAGTGTCACGGCTCACACAAAAGCGGTTGCTCTTTTTTTAAACTTGCAATCAAAATAATTTTAAGTTTACCAGATTTGACTTTCTTTGGTTATTTTTTATTCAGATATCTAGAAAACATAATTTTAGAATCGGAAAGATCAAATCACAGAAGAGTTTGCTTGTATAACTTTTTAGAAAAATATTTTCAACAATATGGAAAAATATGTGTTTTTAAAGTAACTAAAGTAATTTTTTCTAAACTAATTTTAAAATTAGCAAAATTTGTTTTAATTTTGTTTTATAAACCAACACAATTTAATTAACAGAAACGTTGGTTGTATAAGTTTGCGTTTGAGTAGGAAAAAAAATGTTTAATTTAGGTATGTTTAATGTGAAAAATAAAAGTCAGTTAAAAAATATACTATAGGTTTAGTGGTCTAAAGAAGATATTTCTCTTTGCCTAAGTAATTTAAACGCCGGAAAATTGTACTAAAATATAAATCTAACTATTATATTGGCTATGTTGGAGAAGTTAATACTTTCGGAAAATGTCTTTTTCTGGCAGCGTGCTGTTTTTATCTGCCAAATTTGGCCAAATGCATTTGTCATGCCTCCAGAAGGTTTTGAGCATAAATTTATTAGAGATTATAAAATTGGCATTTCTTTAGATGAGCGCATGCTACAATTATTGCATCTGGTGAAATAACGTAGATCAACCTAAACTTTAAGTTGAGAATTTTCTACAGTTTACAAAAAGTTGTGTTGACAAAATATAACTTTCGCTAACAAGGCAAATATATCAAAACTTTTAAAATGATCAGTGATCAGATAATTTAAAATTAGTGGTAAAAATATATAGTATTCTTTTTATTTTAATTTGTACTATGTTACAAAAACCATAATTTCTTTAGACTTTTCTGAAATATTTTATATATTTTTATATATTTAGATATATATATATTTTTTCTTCAATAAACATTAAACATAATCATTAAACATTGCAAATTTTGTGTATTTTAACAAAATATTTGATTTGTTTTTTTTCCATACGATTTTTTTCTGTTTGTTTTTTTATTTGTTAATTTTTCCCGCATATATTCCACCTATTTTTTATGTTTCGTATGTTAGAGTTGCGTATAATAAAAAAAACATGTTTGAAACCCTATAAAACTAACCTCAAAATTTTAATAATAATATAAATGTTAACAAAAATAAATTATTAAAACTTTACTAATTTATTTTTTATTAATAATTTTTTGAATTAGTTTTAGAACTGATTAAAAATTAGAAGCCTGCTTTCCAACAATTTTATTATTATAGAAAAAACAATAGTGTCATTATCATTACTTGTTAAAGTCCCTAATAATTTTAAACTCTAACAAAACTGCTTCGCTTGTGGGGCAGAGAAGGTTAAACATAATAATTATAGTAACAATAATCAGTAGAATAATACTTTCTGTAAGTCTTGTGTAAACGAGCTTAATTTTAGAAAATCAGTTATCAACCCGAAATTCTGAGTCTTAATCATGCTCAGAAAAAATTAATAATTTTATGTTAATATTAAAAAAGAATAGAAAAAAGTTACAAAAACATCTTATGATTAACAACCGCTATCATTAAAACCAATTTATTAAGCGAATGTTTTTAACTTGAAGTTTCACCATCTGAACTGCCACTGATATGCCGAGTACAGTTATTTATTTATTTTCTTTTCTTATCTTTTAGATAATTTGATTCATTAATTTAAATAAATTTATTTACTCTCCTAAGAAAGGTGAAAGTAGAATAGGTTGTGACATTCACTGTTACAAACTATCTGATTATAATAATTGATGAATCTTGAAAAAAAGATTAAAAATGTGAAAAAAGTTCCTACGCATATATTCGAAATACCCGTAGATATAAATTTGCAATATCACGGTGCGTTAAAATCACTTTCCGGCTGAATAGTCAATTCCCCAGGTTTGCATGCGTTTTTTATTTATAAAATATCAGTCAACCGCATCTATTATTAGATGGGGTGAATCAGCTGTTTTTTGTAATAAACAAAAGATTACTTTTAATAAAAACATTAAATATAAAACTCGTTTTCATTTGCTATTTAGCATAAAAACTGACACAGGATTAAAAATAAACCGTTTAGTTTTATAAAATTATTAACACATATAAGCTAAACAGGTTTTAACGTTAAATTTGATTAATAATGAATTTACAAAGTTTAGGATGACAGCCCAGCTAACAAGCTCATCTATGATTGATATTTATTCTGGAATTTTGGTTGCAAAGCATAGCTCAAGCAAAGATCATATTTAAAATTTTCAATACTATTACTAGTTTTATTACTAGTTTTTGTCAGACAACCAAATTGTCAAAGCAGTCAATATTCAAACATGGTCAAGATTTTCTGCTCTTGAAAATAAGTTACTCTTAAACTTTCTTTGAAAATATTCTCATTATATTATCTTTTTTTTTATTTTACTTAATAGACAAACCATGTTGATCTGATAGTAAATTGAAATACGATAGATTTAAAGAAATCTATTACTGCTGTTTCCACTAATTTAGGTTGACACAACAAGTAACAATATCAATTGGCATTCTAATAAATAGCATGTCAAATGACCATGTTATGCGACAGTATTTAATTTTATTTGCCATTAGTCAAGCGACATAATGATAGTAAAAAGACAACTAATGTATTATGATGTTCGACAAATCGTGTTCAGTCGATCGATTCTCTCTAATTTTGTTAAAAGTGCAAGAGTTCACTTTTTATAAAATTATTAAATTAAATATACTATAATGCAAAAAAAGAGTAGTTAAATAAAGATTGCGCAGAACGCTTAGCTGAGGGTAAAAACTATTTGCCGGAAGGGCAGTAGGCAGTGGTCAGCGGCTAGTGCTACATATTTTTCAATTGTAATTCAGAAAGTATAAGATGTAGCTCAAAACGTGTAACTTTTATTTTATATTACAGTTTTTTCAAGTGCAATTAAGAAAGTGTAACTTGTAATTCCGATTAATAAATTGTAATTCAGATTAGAAAATTGTAATTCAGAAAGTGTCGTCTGTAATTCAGATTAATAAAATCTAATTCAGAAACCGTTAATTGGTATTCAGATCAGTTAGATTGTAGTTAAGAAAGTCTAAATTGTAATTCAGGAAGCGTAAATTGTAATTCAAAAAGCTCCTTAATTTCTGGAAAGCAATTAATAGTTTTTAAATTACAATTAACGCCTTCTAAATTACAAGTTACACTTTTTAAATTACAATATACTAATCTAAATATCAATTTACGCTTTTTGAATTAAAAAAGCACATAAAAAAAATTATATAACAAAGTAATACAATAAAAGTAAAAAGTAAACTAAAAATTTAAAAAATATTAAAAAAAAGTATGAAAAAAAAAACCTGTTATAAAATAAAGAAAAAATTAAGAAAAAAACAAATTCCACACAGAAAAACATAACATAAATGTTCTCTTCTGAGCCATAGAGTATATCGGAAACCTACACATAGAGATCGCTTTTTTCATGCGCCATCACACTATCATCATGCCTAAAAACTGTCTGTCATCAAATCTTTGGTTTATCGCGTTTTTCGGTTTGTCAAACCTCAAGCCTTCAACCATAATTAGACCGTTTAACAACTACTAACCTAATAATAGATAAAAGAAACCAAATATTCAACGTAATATTTCGTTTCGACATCTGAAACAAAAACGAGTAAGTTGAAAAATAATACAGAAACTGTTTTTCTTCCATTTCTTCTTAGAGTTACAAACAAAATCGGAGAAATTGTGCGTAAACAAAGATTAAGAAACGACCTTCAAATATCTCAAAATTTTTACCATTTTCAAAAGACAGATTTGACTTGCTGTCGTCTAAAATTTAGCCAGCTTGTTGTCAAAGAACTTTAATAAAGATTCGGGTTAGTATTTCCCAAACTTTTAAAAATTCTTGTTTACGAACACTTTTTTGTCACCGAGCGTTTTTGCTTTTTCCACCGCTTTCTTTACACTCCCTCCACTACTTTCTCTTTTGCTCCTCTCGCCGCTTTCTCTTTTTTGCACACCAACAGTAGCAACCAGGTCTAGTTAGAATAGATTTTGCCTCTAGCGTGATTCACACGTTAAGTTATCGTGCTTGCTCTTTTTCTCATTTTCATCTCTTGATAACAAAAACGTCGATCATTTTTTCAGATATTTTGACACGGTTTTTTTGGTAGATATCAATATTTCAATGTTATTCCAATATAGTTCCAATGTTTGTGTAACTAATAATCTAGTTTTTAAGCTTCTTTTGTCTACTAGAGGTCAGTTGTTTTTTGTTGTGCGAGCACGTGGCAGCCGATGGAATAAGTAAACGCTTAAAACATTTGACTAATTTCGAACTAAACTCTTTAAAATAAAATGTAGTTTATTTAAACTAAATTAAAATACTGTTCTAATTTATATTAGAATAAAATAAAATAGAGTAGAATTTTATTTGATAATTTGATAAAACATAGAGATAAACATAGAATCCACAATATGCAACAAAGAAGGAGACAATGCTGCCATTTTTTAAAAGTAAGTAAGCACTTCTAGATCTAGATAGTTTGAGTGCTCATATTTCAATATGTGATATTCATGTCACTTTTGAATCGAAAATAATCTCCAAAAGTTTAACAGACTTTTTCATTACAGTTTTATCATTAAGTGAAAAAATAGTGCTTTTGGTTTTGCAAGCTTTTGAACTGAACTTGTTTGATTTAAACCATTGTTCAACCGTAAACTGAATTTTTTTTATTTCATTACTTAGATCTCCTAAACTACTATTTTTACTCTAAACTACTACAAAGAGCAAAATTTAGCTGACGTTTTCAGCTTAGTTACTAATAGGAAAACTTACGAATTTGAGTTTCTGCGCATGGTAGAGTGCATTTTTGACACATAAGTGTGTCAAATGTCTCTTTAGTGTTGTTTTTTAAACGAAGGCAAATCTTGGTTGTTATGGGTAAAAATCAATATTTTTGACACGGTCGAATGCTAATTTTCTGAATAAAAATAAAAGAAAAACAGGTTTTATGGCACTTTTGGTTTTAGTAAGCTCATGGCTATTTTTAATAAAATCGATAACGAATGGACTTGAGCTTGCTATATTCTTTTTGTGATTGTATTAAGTACAAGGTTAATATGTTGATACCCCCAAAGTATGTTGTACTCATTGAGTACACAGTACACGAACCTCTAAAATAATATCAATTATAAATTATACAGCCCTTAAACTAGTTTTTTATTTAAGATAACTTAACCATTAACTGTTTTTGCAGTAAGCTTCTTATTTTCGGTTCAAACTTTTAGGAAATTGTCTTGTCGACAATCTGCAGCTCAATCCAATAATAATTATTATTATTTAGACACAAAATGAATCATGAACGTATTCTATACCACTCAAAAAAATTTAGCATTAAGCTGATGAAAATCTTCTTCAATTTAGCATTGATATTAATTTGAAACTTATATTTTTTGGTTAATATCACAGTAAAAGTAAAGACAAAAAAAGGTAAACAAAAGTGTTTTTAGCCTCAGGCGCAACATGATTCACATCGTTGCACACATTCATAACATGGTAGCAGGCTGAGACGTAAATTCTAAAAACTAAAAAAACTATTATCAGTATTATGAAGGATCATAAGAAAGTAAAAAAGTATTATCTTTTTAAGTCTCTATTTATTTAAACAGTAATAACAATAATAATATATTTTGAATTATATTTTGGCAACTTTATCAACGTATAATTCTGTTATTAACGATATGCAAGAATTTGCAAACTGTGTATTTTTTGTTTGTTTAATAATAAGTATTAATTACAGCAAGGTTTTTAATTACCGGAAGTAGGTAACAAAATTTCTACAAGTAAATTATCCCTCCATATAATGCCTATGGGAACTGGGTTGGTCAGGAGAAAAAAACAAGTAACGTGTCTGTCAATAATCTATGTCTAAGCCCAGCGATTAGCGTGATTTGAATAAATTTAATAATAATTAAATTATGCGTGGGAATTTTAATACGTAACTTATGAGTATGGTCTTCAAAAATTTCAAAAAAATGTATGATAATCAAATTAGGTCTTTAACCAACTACAATTATTTTATTGTAAAACAAACTATGATTTAAGATCCTATTTTCTCGACAACTTTTATAATTAATGAGCAAAAATTGTTCAAACTTAGAAAATTCTATATGTAAATCTAAATAGACTTTATCTATAAATAGCACTGTTGAATATTAATTTTATTAAACTATTTGCAAGCAAATTTTAGCTTAGTAACAAAAAGGAGAAGTTGTTGACAACATTTGGTATTCATAGAATACATTATTTTTGAATTGACGAGAATGAGGATTATAATTATTGTAGATAACTCAACTTTGATAATAGGAAATTGTTTTGATATTATACCAAATGTATGATAAAAAAAGCTTTAAGTTATAACTCGGTCATTTATAATCCGTTTTAAGTAGTTTAAAAAACCATATAAATAATTAAAAAACTACAAGAAAAAACTTGATTATTTGAAAAAAAACTGAATGTCAAACAAGTGTCAAATTTGTTTACTGTGAATAAACACAGTTAATTTATTGTATAAACAAGCTTAAACTTGTACAATCCTAGAAAATAATGTTTTTAAATTTTAAAGCCTTGTTAACATTGTTGATTGCTTGCTGCACTACTCAGCAAGCCAAAGAACTTAGTGAGACATTATGTTTTCTTATTAAAATATTAAAAACAAAAACAATAAAAATATAAACAAAATAAATAAATAACAGACTACAAACAACAAGATTATAATCAAAATAGAGTTATGACCTAATAATTGTTAAAACATTGATTAAACGCGCAAACTTTTACATGTTTTAATTGATTATTAAAACGCACTAACTGAGCAACACTTTTTTAAAAGATAATTGTTTCATTACAAGAATTTTTTTTTAAATTAATCTACGCAAGTTAATCTAAAAAGTTTAAGCAACGTTGTATATAGAAACTCAATTCAATCAGTATAAATAAATAGCCAGTCAATGTAAATGTAATAAAGACATCTAATAAGTATAATGATGAAGTTTAGTAGACACCATAAGAACAAGTGTAAAATAATATTTTTTCATTTTTACATTATACATCAAATGTATGATGAAGAACAAAACAAAAAGAAATACGATAGACAGGAAAAACAATTTTAGTCGGTAAGAAGTATAGTAAAAGGTTTGTAGGAAAAAAAGAATATCCAATTTTGTTGCTATAATTAATGGTCTCGCAAAAAAAGTCACTAACTTTACAAATTTGTTGAACAAATTTTTTGAAGCATTGTCAGATCTGCAGATGACCCACGGTAAGGAAAAGCCAATCCAAGAATAATTTTGTTTGAAATATTAAACCGTTGAGTAAGCTCACAACAATTATTTATTACAAGATGGTTTTTTAACGACATTGAAACAAATAACATTTTACTTTTTCATTTGTGTCGCAAAATGCCATTTAGGATAAAAAGTCACAATTTCACTGACAAGTCACGCTTATTTAAAATAATTGAAATAACTTTAATCTGTTTTATTCTGTATGGACACGAATAGCACCCTTAATCAACGCTTCAAATAG